>CM048745.1:174571184-177071184 GCA_026315105.1 Locusta migratoria
CCCCACTAACGATAGGATCATTGCCTGTCACCGGCATATTATATATATACATGTGGCGTCTGTTCCGAAAGAACAGACGTCACTTCTGATCCGGCAGTTGTTATTATTTAATATTCATAGAATATATGACATCAACTGCGATTGGGCAAAGCTAATATCCTGGTAATCATCATCATCAGCGTAATTACTCATAATACTGTAACTCAGCAAATACGAAAGGAGTAGTGTCGCATACTGCTGAGGGTTCCGACAAATGCGGGATATTACCGATGATATGCGGCCTTTCTACGACATTTTACAAATTCAGAGATTAAATCTCACATGAAGCTCTGGTAATACCCTCGTAACGCTCAAGTGGCTGTCCCAAGAGTGTTTTCCTTACGTTAAGTCGCGCGGGAGTAACCGAACGGTCTGGAGCGCCACGATGCGGATCGCGAGGCCTCCCGCGTCGGAGGTTCGAATCCTCCCTCGTGCATGGATATGTATGTTGTCCGTAGGTTATTTTAACTTAGTTTAAGTAGTTTGTAAGCTAGGGACTAATAAATAAGCAGTTACGACCCATAGAATTGCAAATATTTGAACATTACGTTAAAATGATACCGTCCCTTTCAAGTCTTGAGGTAAGTGAATAGAAATGGGTTGGGAAAAGATCTTCGGCTAGCGTCAGGTTATAATTGTCAGTCTCGTCGATGTATGATAACAACACTAGGGCCTAATCTTTGTTTGCTGGTAATGAGAGCTACCCCCAGCTTTAAGCTGATACGTATCTATCGCTTGTCTCTGTAATAGAGGAAACACAACTGTCTACGAATAGCACGGTTAGATATCACGGATTCCTTTTATAAATGACAGTTCAGCCTAGATGATTTTACTCGGCGGCAACGATCTTGCTGTTAGATATTATCATTTATTTAATTACTTATTTATTTGTTTATTTGGTCTGATCTTATTAGGGGCATCAGGCACTCTATTGCGTCGGCCCAGGGTTTCACACATATAATACTTTTTACATGTGAGTTACCTATAAGATAACAATCATTTTAATAGGTAAACGATTAATAAAGTGTTAATAACATAAATAGACAGACTGAATACTTTTCAAAATGGATGTATATAAGTACCATTGACTTAACTCTAATAAGATTAATAATATCGGTACTACTGAGACAGCTTCTATTGCTGCTGATGTAAAGATAGAAATAACAACATTGATGTTGGCAGATACAAAATGTGTTTTTGAAAATAAAAAAAAAAAAAAAACACTGATTAAGGCTTGACGAATTCTGATGGAAGTTAGGAAAGCAGTACCTGGCGAGAGCAATGCCAATCGGAGAATATCTGGGAGTGGGTAGGGCTGTGAAGTTGTAATAGCAGCTTAGGGGAACAGAGAATGACGGAATTATTGCTTTAGTTGATAATCTCTTAACTTTTTGTTAGTACATCTTCTGGTTTGTAAGGCCATGTTCTTAGAATCTTGCTGCTTCCTTACGTTTCGTCCGATGCTGTGTCGGTTCTTCAGAGGTTGTCCGTCTGTTGAATCTTGCCGACTGACGGGTCGGAGGTCTGAGAGGCTAAGATCCACGTGATAAGCACAGATGATCCTTGGCAAAGACCAAGTTATACTATCGAACCATGTCAAAGACAAAAGTCAGCTGTGGTGGAACACTGCTTACAATCGGGAAATCATATAGTAAAGTTCTCTGAGACGAAAATGTTATCTTCTATAACGAATTATTATCCACAGTTGTATAGAGAAGCGACTGAAATATATAAAAATAATGATAATTTCAATCGAAAAGAAGAGACTATGAAACTCAACGATATATATGGATTGTGGCTCTGCAGAATCGTAGATTGTTTTTATCTTTGACATGGTTCGATCATTGATCTCTATACTATCTGGATGCTGAACTTCAGTTGTCTTAGCGTGCCAGCTATAGATATTCATATTTAGTTTTCTTACCAAATTCAAACATGGCTGCTAAGAAACATTTAAAGAAAAAGAGAAGAAAATATGTTTAGATTCCCTTCCCATATCAGCCTACAACATCGAATATTGAATTACATTCCAAGTCAAGAGGTAAGCAAGCAATTCTTTGTCACATAATGACTGATTTAAACTCGTTTGCCAAATTTAAACATGGCGGACAATACGAAATCGTATGCAAAACATATGAATGTGCAGGCACGCTGACCGGCCGCGGTGGCCGAGGGAACTAAGGCGCTCTAGACTATACAAACATTTGAACAGGCACGCTGCAATTCAATGCCCAGACACCAGAGTTATACATCCAGTTTGTATAGAGATCACTGGGTTCGATAGTATAGCTTGATCTTTGACAAGGATCATCTCTGCTTATCACGTGGATCTTATCCACGCCCAGTTTAGACGGTATTTAAGAAGCACTCAGACCTCGGACCCGTCAGTCGGCAAGACTCAACCGACGGACAACCTCTGAAGAAGTCCGACGCAGTATCGGACGAAATGTAAGGAAGCAGCAAGATTCTAAGAACACGGCCTTACAACCCAGAAGTTGTGCTAACAAAAATGTCAACCGGTCGTGAAAGCCTTCACTCATTCCCTTAACTGTTGTTTGAAGCTAGCAGTTCTCTGATATAGTGAGGGAGTTTGTTTCAGAGTCTGTTTCCTGCTATTTAAAAGGACTCTGAGAAAGCGGCTGAGTGATGGATAGGAACAGAAAGGGTATTGCTCTGATACGAACGTGTATTTCTGTTATGTTATTCAGACAAGAGCGTTAAGGTCGAGTAAAGATATGATGGAAAATGTACGTTGATAAGAGGGTAGAGGAAACAGTGTGTAAGAGATTGCCGAGGGCTGTCTTGTTAGTGACGCAGACAAACGGGCGAAGCCGAGTGGGAGGGTGAACGTGAGAGAGAGGCAGATAAACGGCATTAGAGGCGGGTGACGTCATGACGTCAGCGGCGGGGCGTCTCCCTCGCGCCGCCCCGTGCGGCTCCCCTACAGGGAAATCCCATCGCCGTCTACCAGCCGGCTAGACGCTCCATGACGTCATGCTCGTCTGGCCGACCACGTGGTGAGCCAGCGTCCAGGGACCCCCGGCACAAACACCGATACCCCCCACCCCTCATCCCGGCCTCAAGGTACGTCCGAAAGTCAACCACTTAGCTTCCACTCGCTGGCAGCTGACTCGCTGAGACCTAGTATTTTTTCTAACACCTTTCTAAGAGAATGATGACGAGATACACAATGGTAATGGAAGGACTTGTGGAATCCGACCTCGGGGAAGATCAGTTTGGAGAAATGTAGGAACATGGGAGGCAATACTCACATTACGACTTATCTTAGAAGATAGGCTAAGTAAAGGGAAACCTACGTTTTTAGCGTTTGTCGATTTGGAGAAAGCTATTGACAATGTCGACTGGAATACACTATTCCAAATTCTGAAGGTAGCAGGTGTAAAATATACGGACCGAAGAGTTATATTCAACATATGCAAAAACCAGACAGCGGTTGTTAGAGTCGAAGGGCAAGAAAGGGACGCAGAGGTTGGGGAATAAGACAGGGTTGTAGCCTTTCCCCCATGTGGTTCGATCTGTACATTGAGCAGGCAGTGAAGGAATGGAAGTAGAAATTTGGAGAGGGCATTAAAGTGCAGGAAAAAGAAATAAAAACGTTGCTGCTGGCTGATGACATAGTAATTCTGTCAGAGACCGCAAAAGATCTGGAAAAGCAATTGAATGGAATGGACAGTATCCTGAAAGGAAGATATAACATGAACATTAACAAGAGTAAAACGAAAGTAATGGAATGCAATGTCAGAAAATCAGGCGATCCTTTGAGCTTATGCGAATTTATGTCTTCTCTTAGTGCTGAACAACTTTGGAATTCTTTTCCACCTTCCCCAAATGTGACAGAACAATTTTCATGAAACTTTTACCACTGTTGGAGGCTCTGTAGGTATTATCGTCTTGTGATTGAAGGTCTGAAGAATGGTTTGCTGCAGCTACTCTTCCCTGCGCAAGCCCCTTTATCTCCGAGTAACTACTGCAACACACGACCGTATGAACCTGTTTACTGCACTCGTATACAGATTCGCCTAAACAATTTCTATCTGCCTCTTCCCTCCACACGGAGCCACGCCTCAACTACCAAACTGACGATTGCTTGATGTCTTAAAGTGCGTCTTGTGAACCCATCCCTACTTTTATATCAGTGGCCGAGCGGTCTGCGGAGCGCCAGTCACATTCTGCACGACCGCTACGGTTGGGGGTTCGAATCCCCCATCGGTCATGGATGTTTGTGTCGTCTTTAAGTAGGCCTATAAGGTATTCATAAGTATTCTGTAAGTTTATGGACTGATAAACCCGCAGTTAAGCCCCTTAAGCTCACAAACATTTGAACATTTTTATGCTATAAATAACTTGACTCCACAATTTCATTCATTGTTTCCTTCTTAGTTACGAGATCTACTTTCTAGTCTTCGACATTCCTCTGTAACACAACGTTTCTAAAGATTCTTTTCTCTTCTTCGCTGAACTGCTTATCGTCCTAGTTTCACTTCCAAACAAGGTTACATACCACATAATTGCTAACAGAAAAAACTTCTTAATTCTACAATTTACATTATTCTAAAGTTCCTTTTTTGCCATTGTCACTCTACGAGGGTCGTCTACAAAGTACGTCCCGTTTCTATTTCTATCTGCAGCAACCCTACGATTGCAGTTCCGAGCATGCGCGGCAGTTACTCTGACTTAACCATTTAATGTAAAGTGTAGCTGATCAGCTACAACCCTTATGTTTTCCATTATCTCTCAAACTGATCAACATTTTACCACAAATTCATTTTTAGCTGCTTGTATACATAGTGTTACATATGGTAGTAGCTCGTCCTAGAAATTATAAATTGCAGAGTGTTGCTAAACTATTTGCGTTTGTTTACTTTAGTATTCCTCCTTTGCCGTATAAAAGTAGTCAATCGTGTACTTCTGTTACATTATGAGTTAATTTACGGAAAAATGAGAGGCATAATAGTGACATTTATTACATCGGGTACATCATGGAAGCTTTATTCAGCAGACCAGCTATGAACTTTTTGTTTTCAATATTTTTCTTTGTAGATACGCACTATACATTAGTCGTGGTAGTTTTTATAGCTTATAATAAAAATAAATCATGCATTAAAGGGTTAAGGAAAAGACATGTACGCCATTTTCAGATTGCTGCTGCCGACGTATACTTTGTAGTGCTTCTTTATAATGTCAGCCGTAATTCGAAATGCCACTGCGTGTGAAATCAAATCTGTGATTAGTTTTCTAAACGCAAAGAAAGTTAAACCAAAGGAAATTCAAAGATAAATCTGCAAGGCTTATGGACAAAATACTTGAATGATTCAATGGTTAGAAGATGTCCAATGAAGGACGTGATGAAGCGCACGATGAAGAACGAAGAGGATCACACAATTGAAGAGAAGATTAAGCAGAACCTAGAGACTTTCATATCTTCTTACACCTAAGATCTGGCCTTGGTGGTCAACACTTGAACGATGGTCACTATCTGATAGAACATGTTACCACATGGTTAAATACACAGGTGGCAACCTTCTATGAAGTAGGCGCACAAAAACTTGCTCCACGCTATGACAAGTGACTACAAAATTTCGGAAGCTCTGTAGAAAAGTAGTTTAACAGTTGTAGATTTTTGTACAATTAAATATCTTTTCTGTATCTGTACACGTTTAACATTACCTGACTTTTCAGGGTTTGGGGGCGAACCGATAGTTTTATATTCTTCAAAAATGAAACGCCAAGATAGCGAATTAATAACTTATTTAATGATAACTTGTTTCAGAGGACTGTGCCACCATCATCTGTTAATATACATTTTTTAAGCTGGTCATCTTATTAAAAAAAATGGAGGTAAAATAATAGGTACAACAATGTGCAGATGATTGTGGCACAGTCCTCCGAAACCGAAATTATTAATTCGCGATCTTGGCGTTTCAATTTTGAAGAATACTGTTCAAGTTTGTTTTATATAACCAAACGGAACTTGCTTTATGGAGGTACTTCGTATAATTTACATATTTCTACTTCGATTATGCTATTTTAATGCTCAAATAGCGTACTTTATAAAAAATAAGAGCTTCGAATAAATTCTGTAACAAAACCCCGTGATCTAATTTTCGAAGTTAGTAAAAAGACTTCTTCTGAAGAAAAAATGTATACATATTATACATATTATAACTTATTACATTCAGATATTGGTTACAATTTGTGAGTGTAACAGTTCGAAATTTTACTGCCTCAACACTTTACTTGAGTTTTATATGGAGTTTACTTAGAGCGAGGCACAATGTGGCTACTATAAAAATTAAAAAGTCATTCTTGTTGCCCTCTAATATGGTATCAGATCACCTCGGACGACCAGTACAATTGCACGGTTGCGTGACATTGTCTACTAGTGCAGCATACCGATTTTGTAGGGCACAACAAAAAGTAGAACGATCTCGTCTCTGTATCTCTGTGCAGTAGTGTTGTGTAGTTCGCGAACGAACTACTTCGGAAGAGCGCTCCCACCGGCGAACTACGCGAACTATTTCGCAGATCCCTCGCCTCTTAGTTCGTCCGCTCCTTTTCTGAAGACTGACGGGAAACAGTGAGAGGAAGCGAGAGCGCACAGCATCGCGTGATTTGCAGGTAATGTATCTTCAACGACCTATTAAATAAATATAGACATCCATTTTAAAAATAAAATACTACGGGTACTCTGTATGCACAGTAGTTGAATATCATTGTATCACCCATTCGTGTTAATAGCTGGTTTATTTTCTTAAGTATTTGATGTCTAATTGCCCAAAAATAGGGTAATAGCACACGCTTGGCCAACACTGATCATTATATAAAAAAAGCTCATAGCAAACGAAAGAGCTCTTTTAGTAGCGGTAGCAAAAGCCAAAGAGAGCGGACGATCTAAAATGAGTGACCTACTTCGCGGCCGAGCTGCGAACTAAAAGGAGAGTTACCGCGAACTAAAATATGAGCAACCGGTCGCAAACTAAAACATGCGTTACCGGTCGGGAACTATTATGCCAAACGTATCTCGTTTCTTATTTCGTTGTTTTCTTTTCTGAAGACCGACGGCAATAGCGAGAGGGCACGCTGCAGAATTAAAAATCACGTGTTTGCCTTCTGCTGATGAAAGCCATTTCGAGGTGAGCGTCTGCCTGCTAGATTACATAGTTCAGTGCTACAAAATTTCTGTTTTGAAGTGTTCTACACTCTTCAATATCTAATAAATTCCATAATGCCAAGATATAGAGATAACTCTAAACTTAAACGCGAGAAATTATCCACAAACTGTTTCTTTTGGTCTGCGTGATATCGTTAGCGGCTCACGCAGCAAGCGCATGAAGCAGCTAGGTGGGGGAACTTCTCCCTCCACCTGCCTGCGCAGACCACGCCGCTCAGCCGTCACTGGGAGCAGACGAACTAAAAGAACGAACTAGTTCGCGGCAGAGTAGCGAACTAAAGTGAGCGCTTCCGATAGCGAACTATTATGCGCATGTCTACTGTGCAGTCAAAGGGCCATTCTGAACGACATTGAGGTTCGTACGTCCTACTATACTGACTCTTGCCCACACCATTCGTGCAGCTGACGATGGTGATGTTTCCTGCACATAAGCAATATAGTTTCGAGTTCCACTTCCTCTCTAAATAAGGGACGACGGTTACCCGGCAGAACAGAAAATCTTGACTCATCTGTGAACAGAACCCGGCGTCATTCGTTACGACTCAAATCCTCATGTTCCTCCGCTCAGTTTCTGCGAGCTGAACAGTGTCGTAGTTTTAATTGGACACACATCATAGGCCTCCTTGCTTAGAGGGCACATCCTTAGACTATTTAGGAATGTTTGTGTAGATATTGCGCGTCCTGTTGCTGCCTGGAGGGTGTGTTGCAGCAGAGTTGCATTCAGCCTCCTGTTTCGTCAGGCTGTTAACCGGAGATAACAGTTATTTTCTGGTAATGTTAGCTGTGGATGACTTTGGCCTTGCCTTCTATTAACGGTTCTGTTGTCTGAAATCGCTTCCAGGTCCTGGAAATTACAATGTGAAAGACTCCAATAGCTATATCCACCTCTTTCTGTGTCTGTCCGGTTTCCAATCTTCCTACGACTCTCCATGTCGTAGTTGCGGGTAATTTACATTCACTACACTATCTGAATCAAACTGCTTGTATAATTCGTTCGTAGGGTCAAGCCCCCACAATCCGTAAGCGGCCGACTGCGAACAGCGGGCAATTTGAAAAGCACCTCGGCGGCCATTATGGTGGCAAACTTCCTCGCGAACTTCCAATGTGCGTAAGAATCTTTTGATTAGTGTCGCCGGCCGCGGTGGCCGAGAGGACTGAGGCGCTCCAGTCACGGTCTGCACGGCCACTACGGTCGGGGGTTCGAATCCCCCCTCGGGCATGGATATTTGTGTCGTCCTTAGTATAAGGTAGTTGATAAGTAGTTTGTAAGTATAGGGACTGATGACCCCGTAGTTAAGTCCCATAGACTATACAAACATTTGAACATTTGAACATACACATGGAAATCGGCCAACAGCTTTTCTTCTTCCTAACTAAACCTAATTATAACAGTTAGATTTTTTTTAAAACATGTCTGTTAAAGACAGCAACCGTTCGTCAAAATATAAAATAATCACTTGTAAAACAGCTCTTCGGTTGCGGAAGTTTTGGTATAATATTTACTTTACCATGGTTTTGGCTTCACTAGGGGAGCCTTCATCAGAAGTAAAACAGTTTTTTTACCTATGAGTAAAAAAATTTAAAAATAGTATGAAACATCATATCTTATGATACGATCCCACAAATTAGTTACATTTAAATGTATAGTCAGCAGAAGGTCTCGAGCTATAGGGCTCACGTTAAAAATTAAAAAGTTTACACCTTGCAAATTTTTAAACACAAGTAAGACAACGCACCGCTAAGGGTGGCGTGTGCGGTCAGCATTGCAGGTGGCATCAGACTGACAGGCGAACATGCCGTCCAAACTATCACGTGTCCACGATATATCGCGCCATCTGTTATTCAATAGCAGCACTTTACATGCAAAGTGAACAAAGTTTTTATCACGCAACAGAAATTGTTCATTGAGAATCAATCGGTCATTACGAGAAAAATGTTTATAAATCTCTAGCTGTTCAAGCTTGTCAAGTCTGAAACCTTTCTTTTCTGTGTGCAAAATACCAACATCATGAAGTTCTTGTGGTTTGTGACCTGTGGTCAGAATGTGCTCAGTAAAGGAGGAATTATATATGTTTGTACTTTTTTTTCCCTAAGAGATGCTCTTTATAACCTGACAGAAAAGGGTCGTCCAGTGTGTCGTATGTAATAGGCTAGTCAGCTGTCACAGGAAATTTTATAAACGCCTGACTTTTGTAACGGCGAACGTCTAGGTTTTAACTTATGTATAAGCTTATCTTTTAGACGGTTATTGGTAGAAAATAGTTACAGTTGTATTTATTTCCAAGGAGACGTTATAATTTGTAAGATACAGGTCCTACGTATGGTAACGAAAACTTTTTTTTTTTTGTTTCATAACTATTATTGACTGCAATAGTTTTAATCAGGTTTAATTCTGCATTTAGGTTTTCAGAGAATAAGGCCGGCCGCGGTGGCCGAGGAGACTGAGGTGCGCCAGTCACGGTCTACACGGCCACTACGGTCGGGGGTTCGAATCCCCCCTTGGGCATGGATATTTGTGCCGTCCTAGTTCGTAAGTAGTTTTTAAGTTTAGGGACTGATGACCCCGTAGTTAAGTCCCATAGACTATACAAACATTTGAACAGAGGATAAGGGTGTAGAAACTGCTCTTTGGACAACGGAGTGAAAGAATGCTTTTTTGTGACATCGTGGGTGTGTAGAATAGGCTGGTACTGTTTGGTCGGAATAGGACTCTTTACGAAAAATGTTAAAAGATATTTTGACATCAACTATTGTCAAAGTAAGGTCTAGGTGATTTAACTGACGCGAATCGTTTTCAAGTTCACAAGTAATTTTTTCATGAAGTTGGTTGAAGATTTCGAACAGGTGGTCAATATCGTCGTTCGTTCCATTGTAAATGATTAAAATGTCATCGACATATCTATAATATGAAATGATTCCTAAGGTGGAGACGGATAAATTTTTGAAAAGAGTCTCTTCGAGGTAACCGATAAAAATGTCTGCTAGGATGCCAGCTAAAGGGTTGTCCATTGCAAGATCATCGGGCTGTTGGTATAACTGACCACTAAATTCAAAATAATTACATTTTGTAACTATTCTAATAAGGTTCATGAAGTCAGTGGTTTGTTTATCGGAAATCTCTTATTTGAACAGACAAAAGCATTTCTCTACGATGTCTAAAGTTGTTTGCCCAGGTACGTTAGTGTAAAGGTTTTTAATGTTAAGATAAGAAAATCTTAGTATTTTCATGACAATGTACGTCTTTTATTTTGTCAATAAGGCTCTGACTACTGGAATCTGAATAATTATTTTGAAAACCGTATCTCCTAACAATACTCCTACTTATCTGAAATACGCCGGCCGCGGTGACCGAGGGGACTAAGGCGCTCCAGTCACGGTCTGCACGGCCACTACGGTGGGGGGTTCGAATCCCCCCTCGGGCATAGATATTTGTGCCGTCCTTAGTATTAGTTAGTTAATAAGTAATTTGTAAGTTTAGGGACTGATGACTCCGAGGTTAATTCCCATAAGCTATACAAACATTTGAAAAACTTATCTGAAACTTGCCACTCTCATGGTGGCCGGCCGAAGGTTGAAATTATTCCGCCACAGCGGAGAGTAAACGAGTCAACATCAACCCCCCCCCCCCCTCCGGAAAAATTTTCTGTTATTACCGCAATCTCGGTTACCGTTATGTTGTTATCTCCATCCTGTAGAAACGACAGAAAGACGTCGTCCAATTTGACTTCATTCTTCTGATGACACAGCACATTTCTCAACAGTACATTTCTCAACTGATCCTCTGATGTTCTGTCCACTGTATAAATTTTTGCGAGATGTAATAGTTGGTGTCTTGGAAGCTGTGAGGTGGCCTAAGGCGCGGTGTCTGGGCGGAGGCATTGCGACCGCGGTGCGTGGTGAGCAGGGCGGCGGCATCGGAGAGGGCAGACGCGATCGATGAGCAGCTACCCGGCGCTTGCGCCCTTACGTTACGTTCCGTTACGTCGCGTTACGTTACAGTCGCAGCCGTAGTCGGGCGCGCCCTTTCTCGCGCTGCGTTTGGTTGCTTGTCGTTCGCTGGCTGCGTGCAGAGGGCGCAAGACAACCAGGTCATCGGAGCTGAGCTGAAATATTAAATAGAAATAAGATCAAATCTGCTACATATTCATTTGCACTCCCACCTTCACACAGAAGCAGAAAACACTTACTTAGAGCAAGGGGACCCTGGGGACTATATCTACACATATAAACCCGCAATCCATCGTAAAGTGCTTGGCGGAGGGGACACTGTACCACTATTACGCATGTATTTCCTTTCCTATTACACCCATTTTAAGGGACCGTTTTATTCCTTAAAAAGGTTTTACCGCCGCTAAAAATATACGTGTCCGTTAGTTTTTCAAGTATTATATCCCAATTTCAGAAAAATCAGAGTGACAGTTCCGTGGGTTACTTGTTAGTCACACAAATAAAATCGTGTCAAAAAGTAAGCAAATACCTGATGACCGAATGAAAGTTTACTTTTCGAATATTTTAAAGTAAAAACTGACCCTGAAATGCTGCATAATCCACTTATAATAAGAACGTCGAGAATCGATCACCATATGTCCTTCCCAAAAAATAATAATAAAAGATATATATATTAAAAAATAAATAAATTGAAAAGCGTTTTTACGTCCATGACTACAGCGAGGTCATCAGAGGCGGAACACTCGGATTTTTCTGATAAGTGTGGGGAAGGAAACGGGCCGTGTCCATTCACAGGACTGGCCTGCAGTGATTTAAGGAAATCACGTCTTTTGCTGGAGGGTAGACACGCAGGAAATATTTGGCGTTACCCTAAATCTAATTTGTAGTTCTCCAGATATTTCCAAAAAACAATTCAAAATGTCTCTCACTGTGCACAGAATGAATAAAGATCCGAAAACTCTTCTATATTCTTAAGATTCAAGGACCATCATAGGCCTTATGAGCTAGTGTAGATTTGTAGAAGAATACAGTAGCACGCTTTGAAGTGCAAAATAAAATTCTAAACATTGCAAAAATGATGATAAATCATTTGACATAACATTAGAATAATTAAGGGGTTAATGCTTGCATAGAAGAAAACAGCAAGCAGCCACTATTAATAATGTCATTTATTTAAAAAATAGCCCCGTTACCGGTTTCGCATAATTAGGCTGTTGTTCACGTTCAAATACATTTGTTGGTTGGTTGGTTTATTGTTTATGCACTTGTCCTCAGTCCTATAGAAATTTATTACAGCTAACATCTGGAGACTAACCTTAACAGCTCCTTGTGTGGCAGAAGTAAACAATAACGAATATATTTGGTCGTTAACAGACGTCTGATGACGAAACATTAGGATCGAAAAGGCGCCATTTTTAAATAAGTAGCATTCTTATAATGGCTTGTTGTTGTTTTCTTCTTTGCAAGAATCAATATGCATTTAATGCAAAGCCAGAGTCGTAAAATGACAGTTTCGGCCAAAACAGCACTAAAATAATAATTCGGTAATTTAATCCAATCTTTTAAATAATTTATTAGGAATATAAAACGTAAATTTTTATTCAATTATAATCTGCATATTTATTCTGATCCTTTGTTGAAGTATTTATCATAAACGGAGGTTTGCTTAAAGGTTATTCTAATGCATGTTAATTCAAAGTAGCTACAAATACTTGTTATAAATATGTTTGACAATATTGAAAGCAACTATTAAATATTTTTATTAAGAATTTCGAAAAATAGCTAAAGTAGCACGCAGCTGGTTCTTTTTATAAACGACTACTTTCGGGCTTACCTTTGCCCATTATCAAGTTAAACCTATGAGAGAACATAATCACGTATTACAAACATTACAATTTGACTTACATAACATGACCATCTTGTTTTCAACTTACATTGCAAATATAATACATACCAACTGAGTTATACAAACGATACATGTGATGACATGCACCATTTTTTTTTTTTTTATATTTCCTTTTTTGAAACGCATCATATTATTCCTCTTTCAACGCCAGACATCAACTGGTAACGCCATCCTACGTCGTTTTGCCAGGAAGGCTTATTATGGTAGAGGGCGCTACAAAGGATCTGTATTTGTTTAATTCTAAAATTAACAAACTCCATACAAAATTGTAATGTAAAAAATAAAAACCTTTTATTTTTCTTTTATTATAATATTTTAACCCAAAAAAGGATTATATGCAATCAATTTTTCACGTTGTTTACGTCAGGAATGACGTGTATCATTACGAGCAAAACAAATGTACGCAGATATGCAAAGTTATAAAACAGCGACCCAGGTGAATACAATGCTTCTAATAGACAACACCCATCTATACACTTTGTATACAAATTTTTGGTTTTGTAATACTGCACTTAAAAACAATTCCTCCAAAAGATAACATTCTAACAGATTAAACAAGTTCTATATCGTTTTAACTCAATAGTATTTAGGATTATACGTGCATTATTTATATATCGGAAAACTCTTCGAATGAAAGCAACGGAACCTAAGGATCCCTTTAAGGGGAGGGACGACGACGAGAGGATGGGAGGAAGGGGGGTTGGAGGACGAGGGGAGGAGGGGGTAGGGCATCAGACATTGGTGTACTTTCAATAACAAACTTTTATCTCTTTCATAACTATTTGGCTCGTAAAACAATAAAACCATATACGATCCATTTTTTGTTATTCACTTCATGAATGGCACGTACCACTAACAAGCAGAATATTTTTAATGCTTAATCTGAACAGTGTAAAATCTGAATGTAGGCATACGTACTGCATGTAGTATTCATCTACAAATTCTATCGAATTCTTACTATACAGAAAACAAGTATAGTTTTTTTTACGCACTATGTTGTTTCATATGATATTTTGATGTATAGCAAGTCTTTAGAATGAGAGAATCGAGATACCGTTGGGGGGGGGGGGGGGGGAGGAATAATATGACACTTTTCAAAAAAGGAAATATAAAAAAAATGTTTTGTACATGTGATGATGTATCGTTTGTATGTTGGTGATGACATTGAGTTGGTACGCATTATATTTGCAATGTAAGTTGAAAACAAGATGGTCATGTTATGTAATTCAAATTGTAATGTTTGTAATACGTGATTATCTTCTCTCGTAGGTTTGACTTGATATTGGGCTAAGATAAACCAGAAACTAGTCGTCGATAAAAAGAACCATCTGTGTGCAACTTTGGCTGTTTTTTGACATTATTAATAGTAAGTCGCTGTCCTGAAACCATACGACATGGTGAAATTTCATATTAAATATTCATTTGCACATAAATTTATTATAATTTCATTAATCCTGTGCGTAGAACTTGTTCTAGCAGACGGATTACGTGTTCTATGTGTTAACTGCTTGTACCTGTATTTGCACCACTCATAGATGTAAAACGGTTTTTTACGTTACTTTTTTCATTAATAGGCTATCATATGAATTTTAACTTCCGCTGTAAAGTGATAAACTCGTTGCAATCCAGCGCGACTGTGGCAAGCTATAGGAGTACGACAGCGAAAGGCCCAAAAATGGTGAACAGAGTTGAGTTGGCGCTACTTACAGAGGTTTAATCCGGTCCTGAAAGGCTTCCTTCATATGTTCAAATGTTTGTGAAGCTACAGGACCAAACTGCAATGGTCATCGGTCCGTAGACTTACAAACTAAAGTATGCTTAGAATGGCACACACACACACACACACACACACACACACAGATACATGGCCGAAAGAGGACTCGAACTTCCGACGGGCAGCTGCAGCGCGATCCGCACCAAGGCGACTTACAGAGTTCTATCATTTCCAAGCCTTCCTTCTGTGATGGTGTGGAATCCTCTTCACATCGACGCCCTTGCTAACAGATCCCCATGTTTGGAAGCTACGCTGGTGAGTGTCTTCCACGGCATGCTTCAGACTTGGGCGCCTTGTGCGAAAACTTCAAACACCTCTCCCCTTCGCATTTTTGGACAAAGTCAACTTTTATCAGAATATTTGTATATTATGATATTTTATTTTCACATGTGACACCAATGCGTCTCTCTGAATATATCTTTAAAATCAAAGCAGCGTTAGTGTTACGTTTGCAGTGCAATACTTTTTAATCGATTATCTACAAAATCAATATGTAAACCAAGATTAATTTATTTCACCGGCAGAGCATGAAATTAAAATCTGTTCAGTGTTTCTAATTTTTTGAGCAAAGAGGGAGTGTTTTATCAATTAGTAGTTGTGTAAATTACAGATTCCATGAAAACAATGTATACAGAGACATTTGGCACATAATAGTCGCAGCACATAATTAACACAAGAAAACAAAGGCATGTTATTTGACATGTTGTCAGGGAGGCGGTCGAAATATTTTTGGTTAATTAGACAGTGTCTATAGTTTTGACCGCAATTTTATTTACAATGAAGACCGGTTTTAACTAATTTCTGAGTCATCATCGGATCAGTTTTCTTGTTTGACAATGGTATCTGCCATCAGACAGTATAACCTTCCAATCAAGAAATTACAATTTATAGAAGCTAATAAATAAATAAAAAGATTAATAAATAAAAAAATAAGAAAATGCAGTATAACATTTGAAGAAAATCAGATTGGTTGTTGCACGTATATGATACTAGTTGGTTAAAATATTTTTGAAGAACAGTAATTAAAATTAGGCATTACTGGTTACAATTTGCTGACAATGTCTGGTACATCAACCACAAGGTATTTAAAAATAACGTTTCTTATTTGTAGGTCCATGAAGTGTTGAAGATAAGTGAGCCAACACTTCATGAAGCTACAAATCAGAAACGAAATTTTAAATAACATGTGGTTCAGGTACCAGGCATCATCAGTGAATTTTAACCAGAAATGCCTAATTTTAATTACTGTTCTTCAAAAATGTTTTAACCAACTAGTAACATATATGAGCAACAACCAATCTGATTTTCTTCAAATGTTATACTGCATTTTTTTCCTCCGTAAATTGTAATTTGATGATTGGAAGGTTATACCGTCTGATGGCAGATGCTACTGACAAACAAGAAAACTGATCTGAAGATAGAAATGATTTGAAACCGGTCATCATTGTTAATAAAAAGTTGCCATCAAGACTATAGACTTTTTATAGTTTATAAAATGAAATGCCAAGATCGCACATTAATAATTAATTTAATGACAACCGGTTTCGGTGCAATGTGTCACCATCATCTGGTCACATACATAATACAAGCTGGTCATATTGTTAAAAAAAAAAAAAAAAAAAAAGGGGTATAAAATAACAAGTACAACATTGCACTTAGAGTGACTAAGCTTTTTAACAAGATGACCAGCTTGTAATATGTATTTGACCAGATGATGGTGACACAGTTCACCGAAACTGGTCGTCATTAAATAAATTATTAATGTGGCCGGCCGCGGTGGCCGAGGGGACTGAGGCGCTCCAGTCACGGTCTGCACGGCCACTACGGTCGGGGGTTCGAATCCCCCCTCGGGCATGGATATTTGTGCCGTCGTTAGTCTTAGTTAGTTCATAATTAGTTTGTAAGTTTAGGGACTGATGATCCCGTAGTTACGTCCCATAAACTATACAAACATTTGAAACATTAATGTGCGATCTTGGCATTTCATTTTGAAAACTATAAAACGATCAGATCGCCTCCAAACTCGACTATGTCAGGTAATCTTAAGACCATAGACATTGTTTAATTAATCAAAAAACAAAGTTATGTCTGCTCACTTAGCACTGCACTAAGGCCAAGAGAGAGAAATTTTTCCGTGGGCCCCAGCTTTCTGATAGTGACGTCATGCGGAATCTTCCGATACACACAGGCTCAACCTTGTGTGTAATAATCGTGGATGGTGCTTATCTCGATAGTAGGGTGTGGGAGTCGTCGGTTATTTCGTAAATCAGGACACAGTGTGTCTGTACCGTAGATGATTTTCTGTTTATTAATAATATGTAATTCCAATATATTCCTACATTTCTTAATTTATGCTACTTCCACTTTTCTTGGTCTTGTTTAATAAAAATTGTAAACTGTGCCCCCCCCCTCCCCCCTATCCGCCGCCCTGGTCGATGGCACCCCCCCCCCCCTCCTTGTTCTGGCGACAGGACGGCGCGGCGACTGGATATAGCCGGGAGCGCGCGCTGCACCACTGTGACGTCAGCGCCGCGAGGTCCGCAGCCTCCGCAACATGGCGGAAGGTCAGAGCGCGGCGCAGCTACAATGGGGCGCAACGCCCCGCCCCGCCCCGCCACGACCTCCTTGGCATTTACCCCTCTCTCTGCCCTGCCATTCTTTCGCTTCCTCGGATACAAATACCTCGCTAATTAATAAGCGTTTCATCGTTACGAGCAACCCTGACTGTTACTTCATTATGGCTGTAATAACGCCTACTGCGTTTCGAGGCTATACTTTCACTATTCATTGCTTGACAGGCGTATCTGATGATGTTTTTGAAAGGTGGCTAGACAGAACTTATCCCCCAAGGCTCTATCTTAGGCCCCCTGCTTTTCCTTCATCGACATTATCGGAGGCCAAGTTTGTTTTATTTGCAAATGACACAAATATTGCAATAAATAGTAAATCAAATATAGCCATCTCTGCCCTGCCATTCTTTGGCTTCCTCGGGTACAAATACCTAGCTAATTAATAGGCGTTTCATCGTTACGAGCAACCCTGACTGTTACTTCATTATGGCTGTAATAACACCTACTGCGTTTCGAGGCTATACTTCCACTATACATTGCTTGATAGGCGTATCTGATGATGTTTTTGAAAGGTGGCTATACAGAACGTATCCCCCAAGGCTCTATCTTAGGCCCCCTGCTTTTTCTTGTATATGACCTTTCATCATCGACACTATCGGAGGCCAAGTTTGTTTTATTTGCAGATGACACAAATATTGCAATAAATAGTAAATCAAATATAGCCCTCTCTGCCCTGGCATTCTTTCGCTTCCTCGGATACAAATACCTCGCTAATTAATAGGCGTTTCATCGTTACAAGCAATCCTGACTGTTATTTCATTATGGCTGTAATAACACTTACTGCGTTTCGAGGCTATACTTTCACTATTCATTGCTTGATAGGCGTATCTGATGATGTTTTTGAAAGGTGGCTATACAGAGCTATACAGACCGTATCCCCCAAGGCTCTATCTTAGGCCCCCTGCTTTTTCTTATATATATATCAATGACCTTTCATCGTCGACATTATCGGAGGCCAAGTTTGTTTTATTTGCAGATGACACAAATACTCCAATAAATAGTAAATCAAATATAGCCGTAGAAAGAATAACTAAGGAAATTTTCGTGGACATTAATAAATGGTTCTTAGCCAATTCTCTGTCGCTAAACCTTGAAAAAACACACTATATGCAGCAGTGGCCGCACGTTCAAAATTTGACCAGTGTGCTACAATATTACAAAAATAAACAGGAAACAAACTATACTAAAATGAAAAGTCAACCTTTGTACGATTGCCTTTAATTAAATATCAATTAATACTGTATTGACAGTAAGACCTTCAGGGGAATCTAAAACAGCGCCGCCATCTGCATGTATTCACTGCAGTTAGTAAATATAACGTTTAAAAATATTAATTTTATTTACAGAAATTAAAAATTTAGAGTCAGAGGTATTTGAATACGAGCCTCAAACAGGGAGGTTTGAGAAACGACGCGCAAGACGCCTGAGTCAGCGCGCTATTTGACTCTGTAAGCCGCAATATTCGTCATATACTATTCTTCCGCAGCCGTTACACGCAGCGCGAAGAGAAATATTGATCTGGTGCTGCAGTCGGTTTCAGCACACATGAGTCGCCAGGCCTGACGTCACGTCTGCGCATGCGCACTAGCGAACAGACGACTGCACCGCCTCTCTGCGCACGTACCAGCGTGGCTGAATTCCACTTCAGCACGCGGAGCTGGTTTCCAGTTATCGCGGCGAGAGCGCTCCTAAATGCGTTTTCATCCTTATTACTAGCATTCTAATACGCATTGAAAGGGAATTGGCATAATTTTATTGTGATATCTGGCTTGTATTCCAAGAAAAAGGATGTAATTTTACAACGATTTCTCGCTTACATTTGAAGGGAAATGGCATAAATTTAGTAATATATTTACAGTGTGTTGCAGCACATTAGCACATTTTCACCAGCCGCCACTGATATGCAGTTTAGGACTTGTAAAAGGTTTCCTGCCAATGTATGCCTATAGTATGACAACAAGGAAATAGAAGAAGTTGAAAGTGTCAAATTCTTAGGATTACAGCTGGATAAATTTAACTGGGAGGAGCATACCAGAGAACTGTTGAAGCGCCTAAACAAGTCCCTGTTTGCTATGCGAATGTTGTCAGATATAGGAGATATAAAAATAAAAAAGCTAGCATATTATGCATACTTTCACTCCATAATGTCATACGAGATTATTTTCTGGGGCAACTCAGCAGGCCAAGCAAAAGTTTTCATAGCACAAAAACGTGCGTTACGGATCATTTGTGGTGTCAACTCAAGAACCTCATGTAGAGGGCTATTTAAGGAACGGGGGATACTTACTACTGCTTCCCAATACATATATTCTCTAATGAAATTAGTCGGTAAAATATATGTTTTTTTTTTTTTTCAAACCAATAGCTCAGTCCATACGATCAATACTAGAAACAAGAATAACTTGCATAAAGATTTAAAGTCACTTACTTTGGCTCAGAAAGGTGTCCAATAATTATTGGAGCCCACCCACGATCATCTTGCAGAAGTCTATTTAAGGCTTTAGGTATCCTCACAGTGACTTGACAGTATATATATTCACTTATGTAATTTGTTGTTAATAATCCAACCCAGTTCAAAAGTAATAGCAGTGTGCACAGCTATGACACCAGGAGAAAGGATATGTAGAGCTAAATCTGGGTTTGGCACAGAAAGGGGTAAATTATGCTGCCCCAAAAGTCTTTGGTCACCTACCAAACACCATCAGAAGCCTGACAGATAGCCACTAACATTTAAAAACAAATTAAAAGAAGTTTTGAATGACAGCTCTTTCTATTCATTTGATGAGTTTTAGATATAAATTAGTAAATAAAAAATTAAAAAATTAAAATATGACACGTAACATTTTGTGTGATGTAACGTCTTGTACAGACACGAAATGTCGTATTCATGTTCAAATTCAAATGTTCAGATGTTTGTACATCTATCGGACCAAACTGCGTGGTCATCAGTCCGTAGCTTACAAACTACTTAAACCTAGGTAAACTAACCTAAGGACAAACACCCCCCCCCTTTGCCCAAGGAAGGACTCGAACCTCCACGGCGAGCAACCGCGCGCTCCTCAGCGATATGCTTTATACCGCTCGGCTACTCCACTGCGGCTCGTATTCATGATCTATGGAACAAGTATTAATCTAGTCTAATCTAATTAAAACTTATTGACTGTACAATGTTTAATAGCATATGCAAAAGTTCATTTGCTAATACTTTCTGGTGCTAGAAACACTTATGAAAATCAAGGTATTTCTAATACTAGTAAAGGCGGCGGTATGGGACACTAATCTTTTACACTTTAAAAATTTTCACATATTTCACACTTAAAAAAAGTCTCCATCTGATTTTCTGAGAACATTTGGTTGTAATTAATTTCTGCTTTTAAACCGTTTTTGGATGATACGATTACATCTCAGCTATGTGAGCCATATGTATTACACTGCACTGGCATTTCGTTATAACAGACTGTCATTATTGGGATGGTATGATTTTTGAGGAATTAAATATAAGCAATTTATTACAACAGTTATTTTAAAACTGATAAAACTTTATCTGAATCTCACATACAGTGAAACAAATTTCTTAACAACAACACACTGTCACAAAACTTGTCAGTAACGAAACAGTACAACATTTCTTAACTTATAAGCAATAGTGTTTCATTACTAACAAGTATTCCTAGTAGAAATTAACAGAATTACTCAACTAAATTACTGTAACGTTTGGTTAAACTAACCAGAACTTCATGCAAGACTGTAAGGTAAATAAGTCAGGGAAGGTTTTATTTCTTACATAACCAAGTAAATATATTATAAATGACAGCATGAACAATTTACTCAACTTAAGAGCCTGGCGCCCAGTAAAACACCAACGACGGAGACAACTGAACAGCCTCATGACGTATTCCTCTTTCAACAGTGAACCAATAAATACTTTTTTAACAATGTTTACAATGCACAACAAACAACGTTTGGATAGAACACCTGAAACACAGAATTCGTTACCACAAGCAACTGACATACATGATGTTAACCATAGTTATAGGTAGATCACAATGGAAACACCCGATAAAACAATCATAATTGAACGTCACGTAGAAGGTTAACGTCACCGTGCGAACTCGGTGGCGGCTGTACCCAGGGTTCAAGTTATTTTTATATCCGCTGTGCGGGGACTAGCATAGACGAACTCGTCGAAACTTCCGTGACGATCCGCTACAAAATGAGCAACGGATTGCAAATGCTTTCGTCTCCAGCCAAAGTTTTGCACACAACACTGTCTGCTGAGCGCTGGCTAGAGCCTTCAAACCACGTATGCCCCGGCACACACGTTCCATCGGTATGTACTTCCATGCAGATAACAACTCTCCACAAATCGTTAGCCGAGCCCTCCAGAACCCTCGACGCAGCCACGCACACCCAGTATCTCGCCAACTACCTCTCTCAGTCCCGTTCAAACACCACGCCGCTCTTCACGCCTTCTGTCGAATTCACTGTTTATCCGACCAGAGATATACAAAATACTTCGTAACTATGCCGACAGGAAGGCCCCGGCACGGCACAGTTATCGTAAGTACCTACAGGGTGTCCCAGCTATCTTGTCCACCCAAAATATCTCTGGAACAATAACAGCTATTGGAAAACGACTTTCACCGGTATCAATGTACGGCTGAGGCCCATGAATGTACATATTTAGAAACATTCTAAAACGAAAGCAAATGTGTTTTTTAACACCAACTTACGTGTTTTTTTTTGTTTTTTTTTTTAATGGACACCCTATAATTTTTCTTCAGCAATCCATAGCATGACAAATCACATAAACAATGGCGTTAATTGCATCGCAATATTGCAATTACATCCCGGGATATTGCGACGCGAAGTTGACGCTTGAAATGCGCGAAACGCGCGGCTAGCGCACGTCCTGAGCAGCATGGGGTTCTCGCCTGAGTCTCAGGACGTGCGCTAGCCGCGCGTTTCGCGCATTTCAAGCGTCAACTTCGCGTCGCAATATCCCGGGATGTAATTGCAATATTGCGATGCAATTAACGCCATTGTTTATGTGATTTGTCATGCTATGGATTGCTGACAAAAAATATAGGGTGTCCACTAAAAAAACCACAAATTAGTGTTAAAAACACATTTGCTTTTGTTTTAGAATGTTTCCAAATATGTACATTCTTGGGCCCCAGCCGTACATTGATACCGGTGAAAGTCGTTTTCCAGTAGCTGTTATTGTTCCGGAGATATTTTGGGTGGACAAGGTAGCAGTATATTATTTTCATGACTTTTCATATTTGTGTTATAAAATCCATAAAGATTTTTGGTGACTAAGAAAGTAAGAGTAATAAATCTGGCAGTTTCTCAATTTGTAACAGGTCACTCTTCTGTTACTACCTATTGGCCGCTTGGTGCGCTAGCGTCGCACGAGCGGCGCTTTTTCCCCTCGGTTTCGCGACTGCGGCGATCAGCACGGCATCCTTGCGCCCGGCTACGGCCTGCAGCTGAAATGGCACGTAAGGATCAAGTTGTTAATGGGCGCGGCGTGGGGCGAGGGCGGCTTGTCGATGGTATCGCCAGCAGCATGACTCAGCCGCCGGCACTTGTTGGCAGACGCTAGGAGCCGCGCCGGTGCTGCCGCCTGGCGTGACTCACCGCACCTACCGAGGCGGCTTCCTTCCGGTCTGGGCAACACTACACCACCCCCCCGCAACTTGTTACCTGTGCCGCTGGTACGGTGCGGAGATCTGCATTTTGGGGAGTATGCTCGAGTTCGCGGCTCTCGGTCTTGTCTAGTGGTAGACTGGGTTCCGGAACCTGCAAGTAGAGTCTATGCTCATCAGAGGCGACAGTCAGGACAGAACAGAGACCATCCGGCCTGGCGCGCTCTCCCCTCAGCTGTAGTGGCTGACATATCTACATCTACATCCATAGTCCGCGAACAACCCGATTGTGTGTGACGGAGGGTACCTTGATTACTATTATCGGTTCTCCCTCCCATTCCAGTCACGTATTGTTCGCAAAAAGGAATATTGTCGATATGCCTCTGTGTGAGCTCGAATCTCTGATTTTGTCCTCATGATCTCTTCGCGAGATATTCGTAAGAGGGGGCAATATATTGCTAGCCTCCTTGAAAATTCGACAAAAGCGAGTACAGAGCGTCTCTACTGCAGATTCTTCCACTGGAGTTTATCAATCATCCTCGTAACGCTTTCACGGTCCTGTAACGAAGCGCGCTGCTCTCCGTTGTATCTTCTCTACTTCCTCTATCAACCCCACCTGGTACGGATCCCACACCGGTGAGCAGTATTCAAGCAGTGGGCGAACAAGTGTACTGTAACCTACTTCCTTTGTTTTCTGACTGAATTTCCTTACGATTCTTCCACTGAACCTCAGTATGGTATCTGCTTTACCGACGATAAAGTTTATATGGTCGTTCCATTTTAAATCACTCCTAATGCCTAGTTCCAGATAATTTATGGAATTTACTGCATCCAGTTGCTGACCTGCTATAGTGTAGCTAAATGATAAAGGATCTTTCTTTCTATGTAGCACATTACACTTATCTACATTGAGATTCAATTGCCGTTCCCTGCACCATGCGTCAATTCGATGCAGATCCTCCTGCATTTCAATACAATTTTCGATATTCTACAGCATCATCTGCAAAAAGCCTCAGTGAATTTCCGATGTTATCCACAAGGTCATTTATATATATTGCGAACAGCAACGGGCCCACGATACTCCCCTGTGTCACACCTGACATAACTCCTACTTCGGAAGACTTCTCTCCATTGAGAATGACCTGCTGCTTTCTGTTATCTAGGAAATCCTCAATCCAGTCACACAATTGGTCTGATAGACCACATGCTCTTATATTGTTCATTAAACGACTATGGGGAACCGTATCAAACGCCTTGCGGAAGACAAGAAACACGGCATCTACCTGAGAACCCGTGTGTATGGCCCTTTGAGTCTCGGGTTTCACATGATCGCCTGTTTAGAAACCTATGCTGATTCCTGCAAGGCAGATTTCTATTCTCCAGAAAAGTCATTATACTCGAACATAACACATGTTCCAAAATTATACAACTGACCGACGTTACAGATATAGGCCTATAGTTCAGCACATCTGTTCGACGTCCCTTCTTGAAAATTGGGATGACCTGCGCCATTTTCCAATCTTTTGGAACGCTACGCTGTTCTAGAGACCTACGGCACACCACTGCAAGAGAGGACAAGTTCCTTAGCGTAGTCTGTGTAAAATCGAAGTGGTATCCCATCACGTCCTACGACTTTTCCTCTTTTGAGCGATTGTTTATCCTTCTGTCAATTATTCGTTATCTGCCATTTTGTCATCTATGCGAAAATCTAGAGAAGCAGACTAACTCTGTGTTTGCAGACTCTATGCCGCTTCTGATACACTGCACTCCAAGGGCGTAGCCTGAGAGGGGGGGGGGGGTTCTGGGGTTCAAACCCCTCCAGAAATGTTAACAAAGCTAACAAAAACTGGCATCATTCTATATTAGGGTAAAGTGCGCTTACAATTTGCCGAGGTGGGAACCCATTACATCAGCTCCATACAGTCACAAATTCTCTCCATTCGATACTCTTGAAGAAACACATTCAAGTCCATCGGTAGGTTTCAGACGAAGAGGTGCACACCTGGGTAAATATCACGGTCCTTTAGTTAATTGCAAACATTTTTGCGTGGAGGTATTGACCATCTTGTCGCACAGTCGGTTAAATGTATTAACTGTTATGCTCATTACTGCTGAAATAATCAGTTTACGTAATTTTTTTCTTCTTTTAATATATCTGTCCCTTATAGATGAGTGCGGCTTACCCGTTTTCCAATCACTAGGAACAATTCGTTTTCAAGATACCCAAGGTAAAGTATGGCGAACAGTTAGACTAAACCCGGCGGAGTGTAGAAATTCTCACTGAACCTGTCAGGTTCTGGAGCTTGATTGTGCTTTAGAGATTTGAACTATTTATCAACGCCATTATTAGGAATTATATTGTCAGTCATATATCATAATGTCAGTGATCTTCCTATGTAAACTAATGACAGTTCTTGTCTAGTCAAAGAGTACCTGTATATTTATTTTTTGACATCGACAGCTTTCACGAACCGCAAAAATTTGAATCAGGTAGTGCTTCTTTGATAGTGAAAGATTCACCCACTACCTATCTGATTTCCATCCGCGTTTCAATCCGTATTTTCCTATCTTCATGATATGATTTGCCTTGTTCCAATTTTCGGGAATTCGTAGATTCTTAAGAAGTTTCTGTACCATGGAGACTCTCAAGTATGTTGCCCTTGAGAATGAAATACGTATTAGTGCTGTTTGCAGTTCTATTAAGAGTAAACGTTATTTACGATGTCCAGTCATGGAAAACCTGTCCCAAAATCGTATGCTGGCTACGCCTTTGCTGTACTTCCACCGGCTGGTGGAACCACAGTCGCATAAGTTTAGTAGTGCAATACAGCAATATTAATGGATGCCGGTGTCTAATACTCTAAAGTAGTGGTTTCCAACGTGTGGTCCACAAGAGTTGCAATGCGGTTCACGGAAAATTTAAAACTTTTATTCATTCTAAATCTTTACTTCCTGATTACGTGGTCAGTCAATTGTAATGTGTGTCCGTCATAACTTGACGACTAGACTGATGCTGGTAAGAGTGCATAATATCTGCACCATTTGAAATATATTCTATCCTCTCCTAAACGCTTATTGAACTCCTACAGGATATAAACTGTACGAACACATTTGAATCAATCCTCTTGGGCGAGTTTGTTGTAGAAACGCAGAAGCATACAATAATATTTCCGCAATCGCCTTCTCTTATCCTGCGATTTTCTCCGCTAGTTATTTAGTTGATCAGTGGCTTCCGGCATAAAAACGAATCCGCTGAAAGTAAGAGATGATATGCTTGTAATCGACAGTATTAGACCTCGGATTACCGAACTTCAAAAAAGACTAAAGCTCTATAAATACATTGCTGAAAACGGAATTAAATTATCTAATAAAGTTTCTGTTACAATACTGTAATAACGTCAATACTCCTTACGTTTGAGTTTAATGAATATCTGAAAGTTTTTACTAAAGTTTATTTTTAGACTGACTCGGTCCCTGATGTAGGATGGATCGGGATTCATTGCCCTAGGCAAATACAAGTGAAATAAAGTAAAATAGTGGAACCATTATAAAGAGTCACAGATCATATTAGTTGTTATATCAAACGTTCAAATGTTTGTTAAGCTTATGGGACTTAACTACGGGGTCATCAGTCCCTAAACTTACAAACTACTTCTAAACTACCTAATACTAAAGACACCACAAATATCCATGCTCGTGGGAGAATTCGAATCTCCGACGCGGGAGACCGTGTGATCCGCAACGTGGTGCTCCAGACCACTCGGCTACTCTCGCGCAGCAGTTATATAAAACAAGAAATGTTGCATACTTGCATACAATTTTATGCGATTTAAATTCAGTTTTAAACATCTCCAAACTTCTGTTGGCGTGCATCCATACAATATAACCCTCAGGGATAGAGGAAGAAGTTGAACGAAACAAATATGAGAAGTTGTATTCGCTCAGCGACATTATATGGAATTTTTTGCTATTTCTATTGGTTATGACGTAATATCTTTTGAACCATGTGTCGTATATGATTCTTAACCCTGCAGCAATTGTACCTCACGGCAAGGAATGTATGCACCAAATTTGGCTGAAATCGGTCCAATGGTTTAGGACAAAATGAGCAGCATTGTCGCCAAATGCAGCAGTTTTTCGCGCATCTCATTGTTTATGACGTCATATCTCGTGAACTATGTACCGTATGTGATTCTTACACACGGCGACCGTTCTCATGGATTGAAGCTTACTTGTGCAAAATTTCATAAAGATTGGAACAAAACTGTAGATTTCTATGCAACACGTACAAATATACGGACACTCTGCTTTATGTATTAGATATCAACATTTTCGACAATGACTTGTAATAACCAGGTCTGAAGGGTTTTATCGTATCACCTGAAAAGGTGCAAGGCCGGAATCAGGGTTGTGAGGGTAAAACAATATAAATCAGGCAAATGGTAGCCAAATCCTTTAGAAAATTCTAATTGACTGAGTCGCCTGAAGAATCTAAAATCATAAAACATCTGCTGCTCGACAAACGAGATTAATTAAAGATTAGATTAGATTAGATGTACTTTTCGTTCCAGTAGATCCGAATTGAGGGAATCCTCTTGGATGTAGAACATATCAGAACAAAATACACAATATATACTTACAAAAAGAGAGCATGTGTGTTAATGTACCTTCCACAGACCCCAAATTTAATTGCCCTTGTGGATGTGGAATTGGTCAGGAAAAACAATTATCTTAAAATATTTACATTTTAAAGGACATAATACTTATTACTACTTACTAATTTACTAGGTGCATATTAAAATTCTTAGCAATTACTTTATTTTTTTGTTATTTTTTAAATTTCTTTTTATTTTTTTTAAACTGATTTACAATGATTACATTACTGCACAGGCTTGTACTGAAGTCAAACTGAACACAGTATTCATATTTGTGAATATTATATACAATAAGTTACAATCAATCACTTCTGGTAAGAAATTCATCAATGGAGTAGAAGGAGTTGGCCACCAAAAAATTCTTTGGACTCTTTTCAAACTGTACTTTATGGTGAGTTAAATTTTTTATGGCTGCTAGCATGTTATTGAAAATGTGTACTGCTGAATGTGCAATGAATACTTTTTTAATGATGAATTGCCCCAGAATATGATGCCATACGAAAGCAGTGACTGAAAATAGGCATAGTAAGCTGATTATCACCAAAATTTGCTATAACCCTAACAGCATACGTAGCTGAACTCAAACGTTTCAGCACACCGTATATGAGTTGCTTCTTGTTTAATCTCTCATCACTGCACATACCTAAAAATGTTGAAAATTCTACCTTAGTTACAGAGCTCTGTTCAAAGTCTATATTTATTACTGGAGTTCTGCCATTTACTGTGCAGAACTGTATATACTGTGTTTTATCAAGATTTAATGAGACTTTGTATGTTGCACGCACTGGCGTGTAATGCCGTGAATGCCGCGGTGGAGTAGCCGAGCGGTCTAAAGCGTCTCGCTGCGGAGCGCGCGGTTGCTCGCCGTGGAGGTTCGAGTCCTCCCTGGGGAATGGGTGTGTGTGTTGTCCTTAGGTTAGTTTACCTAGGTTTAAGTAGTTTGTAAGCTACGGACTGATGACCACGCAGTTTGGTCCGATAGATTTACAAACATTTTTGAATGCCGTGAAATGCGACAGTGTAAAGCGTCATGTGGGTGCCAGCTCTCAGAACTTATTGACTCTACCACATATGCCAAAATAAACAAGAAGCAGCTGAGAGAGTTCAAATAACTCGCCAGGTCCAGATGGGGTACAGATTCGGTTTTACAAAGAGTATGCGGCAGCTTTGGTCCCTTACTTAGCTTACATTTCTCGCGAATCTTTAATCCAGAGCAAAGGACCAAGAGACTGGAAAAATGTACACGTAACTTCCGTGTATAAGAAAGGCAATAGAACGGACCCAAGACATAACAGACCTACGTCATTAACACCAGTTTGCTGTAGAATTGTTGAACATATTCTTAGTTATAATATAGAAAATTTACTTGAGACAGAAGAACTTCTGTCCATGCATCAGAACGGCTTTAGGAAGCATCGATCGTGGGAAACCCAGCTTGCCCTTTTCGCTCATGGCGTCTTGCATGCTATGGGTGAATGTAACAAACATGCAGATTGCATATTTCTCGATTTTCGAATGTCAAAAAAATGTTCAAATGTTTGTAAAGCTTATGGGACTTAACTACGGGGTCATCAGTCCCTAAACTTACAAACTTACAAAAAAGGAGAGAAATTCGTGATGGGTGCCCTAAGTCAGTCATAATGATGACTGAACGAAGATAAAACTGAAAAGTAAATACGCCAGAAAATGAAGCAATTATGATTATATACACATTGAATCACAATGTAGTTAATCTTTGTTTACTTTTTTTAAATTCTGTTTAAAGAATTTATAAATATAGAAGAACCAATAAAACTTGGGGGAAAAAACGAGAATGTAATCCAATAAATATATTATTGACAAAATTACTCAACTACAGCCAGGAATTTCTGTGGTATTAGAATGATTGCTCCACGACGAAGAACTTCAACATGCATTTGTATACATGGTTTATCATTCATTTTTTTTAGTTCTACCGGAAGCCTTTTCAGACTATTTCTTACTGACTAGTGCAGAATTTTCTGATAACTGATTAACGAAGTGTTATTAAACTGTACGTCGTGTTTCCATTTACTGCTTACCGAATGACTGTTGCAATTGCTCATGAATGACCTCGTAGATAACATCGGAAGTTCAATGCATTTCTCGATGCGGTATATACGGAAGTCGTGTCATTGGAAAAGAGTAGCGAAAGGTAGTATGGTCGGCAGCGTATCGACGCATGGTGCAGGGAATGCCAGTTGACCCTCAACAGAGACAACACAAAGATCCTTTATTATACATTAACGCAACAGCAGGACAAACACTGGAACCGATTACTTACATACCTGGGAGTAGGCATATGGAGCGATTTGAAATGTAACGGCCATATATAATTAATCGTGGGTAAGGCAGATGCCATACTGAGATTCATTGGAAGAATCATCAGGAACTGTAGTGCGTCAACAAAGGAAGTGAGTTACAAAATAATCGCTCGTTAGTACAAGAGTTCCGAGTAAGAAACTGATTCCGTTGCGTTGTGTTAAAATTAAGCGTTCATACGTTCCAGTGTAACTGACTACTCTCCTAGCTACATCACTTATATTACATTTCACCTCTGTTTCTAAACCAATTGTATTATCAACAAAGGGTTTATAGACATATCTCAAGTAATGGATCCAGAACAGAATCCTGTGCCATCCCTATCTTTCCATGAACGAAACAGTTTCAAACCTCTTCTGTTAGTGGGCACAGAAGGACAGCTTTCCGATTACCATATATGAAGAAAACCGTAGATAAGCTTTTATCACAATGCTCTAATGTATGCATATATACTGTATAATACATGCAATTAATTTTTTTAATCATTGAGAGTTTCTGTACCCTTAAACTATTGTCAAACTCTACTAGTGCCCTCACAAGAAGAGAAACTCCCCTCGTAAAGTCAAAGTGAGAATTTGACAGGTGTGTGTAACGAGATACGCCACTGTTTCTCTCTATATTTCTTTCTCAACTCAGCAGAGGAAAGGGAGTCTTTCAGACGTCTCCCAACTTTCCCAAATAGACTATACGAGCATAGATGCGCGTAGCTATCGTAAATTCATACATTTTATTTGTATCAAACACAATTTAGACTCATTAAACATTATAAATACGTCATGTATTGCAACAAGAAGCTTAGTTTTCGCATGTCAAAGTCACTCACTCGATTTGCAGTTAAATTATGTAAGTAACAGTTTCTGTCTTACCCATGACAATATTTCTTCTGTAACTTTTGTAAATATTTCAAAACTGATTGCGATCAACAAATTAACAAATATAAGAAATAACTGATATAGATTCGTTGTGAGATTCGAGACCCACATTTTAGTACGGAAATTATTTGGAATTTAGTTCTGGACTAAATACTTCAAAGACAGCATAAGTTAACTCGTACGCAGACCACACGTGGTTAAAACAAGAAATGTGCTTTTTTGCAATTCACAACGCGACTGTAAAATTTGATGGTTGTGGTGCCAACAGCAGCTGTAAAATTAAATAATTCTGGAAAGTAAGTGGGAATCACTTTATGACTTCTTGTACTTAATTATATGACGCACACACATATTCTAATCTCATTCTTTCCATATGGAAATTCAGTGCCTCAATCACTGTGTCATGCCATTCGACAAATTACATACGATAACTTCGATAATAGATATCCTCTTATAACTGAGTGAGAAAAGTATAACTCCATTTGGGTACAACTACAGTTCCCGTTACCAAATTGTGTCATTTTAAGGAGAACTTTACAACAGGCGTCACAAAGTTGTTAAAAGTAAGAAGAACTACAAAAAGCCCAAAATCATATGTTTGCATCACGTCCTACAGTCGGTGTTCGTAGCGAACAACTATTGAGGAAATTGTGGCTCAGTTCGTCTGAAATGAAGATTGCCTACTTTTTGTACTATATTGCCCCTGTTATCTGTCATTTATACTTATGAAGCGAACTATATCATAAAAATAATAATAATAACAGTAGTAGCAACTACTAATAGATGGAAGAAATCATGCGGACAAAATGAAAAAAGAATAAGAAAACTAGAAAAAGCATACAAACTCACGTCGAACAACAACAAGAAATTGTTTCTATTAACGCAAAATTGAGACATTACAACCCTATCGTACTTCCAGAGGCACTATATGCAGTTGAAAGAAATCGGTCGGCAAACTCAAATCAAAGAAATGGAGAAAAAAGAAAGGAAGATTTTGAGGAACATTTTTGGTCCGATTTAAGACCAAGGAATCTGGAAGAAGAGACCAACACCAGAAATATATAAATACACTGAAAATATTATAGATTAAATAAGGAAAAGAAGAATGCAGTTCTACAACCATATTCACAGGATAAAAAAAAAAAAAAAAAAAAAAAAAAAAAAACCGGCTAAAAGTAAGCAACCAATTTACGGAACACAAGGAAGAGGATTGTATGATTCCGAATAACTACTTAGTTCATAATTCTGGGCAGTCGTGGTGAGATGTTCATAATTCACTGTTGGACATGAAAATTAGCGTGGGCGTGGATGGAAGGAGACTTACTCATGAACACATCAAATACGCAACGTAAGATGGCGTAGGCCACAGAGAGTTCTGGGCGAGGAATGTCACGTGACATCTGCGAACGGCTGGTTTTCGTTAATTCAATGGAGGGTGTCAAAACTCCGTTATTTTTGTAAATACCTCTCAAACGATAGGAGATATGAAAAAAAACCATAAGGGAACAAAAGTGTAGAGAATTTTCTCCTCTACAAATTCGGTTATTCAATTTTCGCGTCAGATTAACGGTTTATTTGCAATTAAAATTACATTACAAACGGCTTTTTTTGTATTACTAACGTATTTATTGACCAACATATTTGAAAAAGCGAGGTTCTGGTCTGTGGTAGTCAACGATTATTTCTGTAAAATTTGGTGCCGATCGGTTGAACTGTTCGACCTAAAACGTGGGAAAACGTTACAGCCAGACAGATATCGTCAAATCGAAACGGCTTTTTTTGGTAGTACTACCGGATTTTTTTGTCCGAAAAATTTGAAAAAGGGAGATTCTGGTCTCTGGTGGCCTACAATCATGCCTGTAAAATTTGGTGCTGATCGGTTGAACGGTTCGTCTTAAAAACAGAGAACACGTTACGGACAGACAGACAGACGGACAGAAATACATACATCCCAAAATCGTCGTTATTTTTGCAAATATATTTGAAACGCTACGAGATATGAAAAAAACATAAGAGAGCAAAGTTGTAGAGAATTTTCTCCTCTACAAATTCGGTTATTCCATTTTCGTGTCAGATTAATGGTTAATCCGTTATTTTCATTTAAATTTCGAGCTGTCAAAAAACGATCGCAAAGGTCCACTTTTAGTGCTACTAGCGTAACCTAAAGTGGGCCAAACTACGAGCAACAACAGTTATAACAGAGATGAAAACTACCTGTACACAAAAATATTCAGTCTCCGGAAATACTATTATGAATGATACTTTGTAGACGGGGTGTACATCGTGGTACAGTCACAGGAGAACGGCGCGCCGTTTAATTATATTAGGCGATAAGTACGTGAATGGAATTTGTGGAGTACTGGCCGAGAGAAACCAGTGCGTGCTGGCTGGGAATCCCCGCGGCCGCGGTCGGTATCGACTGCAGGGTAAGTGGATTGGACGCCACGTTTGTGGGTCTTCAGGCATCGCGACTCTGCCCATGGCCGCGGCCTCCAACTCCCCCTGACATTTGTGCTGCTGCGCTTGCGTGTTCCACCCCTGCTTTTCGTGTCCTCCAGAGATATCAGAGAGATAATCTCTGTTACCTGCAGATAACTAAATACGCGTCTACATGCCAGGAATCAAATCATCGCTTAATAACCGTTACTAATTGTAACATAATCAGTCATGATGTTCAATGGGAGGAATTAACTAAATTCCATAGAATTTGTACAGTTCGAAAACGCTACTACATATTTTTTCATAAACTAGATGACCGGGTGAACTTCCTATTACTTACCTCTTAAAATGAACCGTATTAATTTAAATCCAGTAGCTATATAAAGGCATCATCAGATAGTCTAAGTATCGGTTCGATAGCTGGCGGAAAGAGTGGGCAAATCACGCACACATGTCCAGGATAATGTTCATCTCTCATTCGTAATCAGATGAATGGTACTGATATTTTATAGAATGTTTCAATTTTCGGGGATACTTTTCCAAATTTTTGTTTCCTAAGAAAATTACTCTTGCTTTGAACGTCAAATATGCAAACTTTACCGCAATCAGACGAATCATAAGTTATTGATATCCCATTTAAAAATGCTCTTTCAGTTTCTCGCGAATTTTCAAATTTTCTGAGACTTTCCTAAATTTTTAGTTCATAAGAATGTTCATCTTTCGTTGAACGTCAAATAATCAAAACTATCGCAAACGGATGAACGGTTCTCAACTTACAGTGTTGAGTACATTTAGAAACACATTGAAAAAGAACTTGGTCGCGAATTTTTCGACTTTCCTTTGTAAGTGTCCACATTTTTTTTCTTTTACTGAAAACTTTCCGAAGACCACAATGAACAAAACAAAAAAAGAATTACCCCTCTCCTTCGTGCGAATAGTCATAGTGATGAATTCAAGAAGAAACACATTGAAAAACGCACTTTCAGTTTTTCAGTTTTTCTCCAATTTTCCAATTTTCCGGTAGATTAAAAAAAATTATTTCATACAAACCTTGTCCTGTCAAGCTGTACTCAAGTGATGCTCTTACAACCATGTGTCAATTGGTTTTTATTCATAGAAAAAAATCGCTTTCGGTTTTTTCTAAATTTTCCTACTTTCCGGGCGACTTTTCCAAATTTTTATTTGCTGCGAATCTCCCTCTCGCTTTCAACATGTAATGCACAACATTTTACCGCAATTGGACGACCGGAAAAAGCTGTTTTTAGTTTTTCTGATTTTCCTCTTTTTCTGGACAACTTTTCCATATTTTATCACCGTTTAAACCTGCCCTGGACTTACACGAATATTTCGAGACTAAAATTAGCCAAATCGGTTCAGTCATTCTCGAGTTTTAGCGAGACTAACGAACAGCAATTCATTTATATACTCTATTAATTGTTATGAAGTCTGTGATTGCATCATAAAGTTTTAAGAATTTACTACAGTAGTCAATTTTTACTAAAACTGCCCTCATCAAGTGATTTTACAGTTACATAAGCATTATGGTTTTATTTTCGATTTAAAAAAAATAAAATGCATGGTACTCTGCTGGCCAAAAACGTTATTACTCTGCCACCAGTTTTGGTTTCAAATCAACATACAATAAGTTATAAACGAAATGTAACACTGAAATCAAATCTAGAGATCTGCGTATATAGTGGAAATTCGTACGAGAAATCTTATGACAATTACATATCATATATTTCTTCTGTATAAAATACTAGCTGAAAACCCGCGCATTGCCCGGGTATTTATTTATTTATTCCTGCCATTTTCAGGTATATATTCATTTGTATAAGGGCGTGTGTCTGTAAAATATCTTGGGAATACGAGTAAAGAAGTAATATATTAAAACTTGGTGCGTGATAGGGCGGTTTTCTATGAACGTTACTGTTTATGTGCTCATATCTCCTTAAATATGTGTCGTGCATTGATACAATTTAGAAGTTACACTCAACTATATGCGTATTATACTGTCTGTAGAATATCCTGCGGCTACAATTTGTAGTGTAGAAATTAAAAATTATAACGTAATACCGAATGCCGTAGTTTTAGTCCATGAACAGCGGAATGTTACTGTTTATGTTCTCATATCTCATGAACGTGTCCTAGTATGATGCAATTTATAAGGCACATTCAACTATGTGTGTTTCTACTGTCTGTAAAATTTCCTACGGCTACAATCTGCAGTGTGCAAATTATAAATTTTAACTTCATACCGAGAGCCGTAGTTTTACTGCCTAAACAGCGGAAAAGTTGTAAGCGAGAGGCGTTTTATTTCATCATTTTACTATGGCTGCCAGCGAGAAAAAGTTTAATAAAGGTTTTAAATTTGTTGCAAGTCGCTAAGTACTGTCATTCTCATACAGTGTATTTCGAAAGTCTCGCCGCATTATATGGCATTTTTTGCGATTTCTATTGGTTATGACGTAATATCTTCTGAACCATGTGCCGTATGTGATTATTAACCATGCAGCAATTGTTTCCTCACGATAAGGAATGTGTGTACCAAATTTGGTTCAAATCGGTCCAATGGTTTAGGACAAAATGAGCAGCATTGTCGCAAAATGCAGCAGTTTTTCGCCCATTCATTGTTTATGACATCACATCTCGTGAACTATATATCGTATGTGAATCTTACACTTACAGCGATCGTCCTTCTGGATTGAAGCTTACGTGTACAACATTTCATAAATATTGGAACAAAACTGTAGATTTGTATGCAACACGTATAAACATACGGACACTCTCCTTTATATATTAGATCATAATGTCTCTTTTTTATGACAAATCTGAACCATAACGTTAAATCTGTATAATAACACAAATTAAGCCACACAAAAACAACACGATTACAGGATTTCAAACCAAGAGCATAATAAGTGAAAGGCCATATGAGATAATCAGGTAACCCGGCAACACAAAGATGTTTCCAAACCACATTAAGCAAAATATTTGCTTAAAGATAAAATTTAAAATAATGGACTCTCAAATGAGTTGTAATCTATATCTATATATAAAAGGCTTTTATGTGTACGTGCTGACAGACTTTTCTCCATGACCACATACTGCCACCCACTCGTGGTTGTGGTGGTAGGTAGCCCTTGGTCTAATGATGTTAGTAAGGGAGTTTGGTCGCGGTGCGTGGCAGTGGGTGAGTGTGACGACCAAAAATTCGCAAAATATGCAATAAATACTCTTAGGAAAAGCTACATACTCTGTGACTTACGAACTTTACGGTACGAGTCAAAATCTGTTTATTCTTTCAATCGTCAGACAATGCGGTCCTTTCAGACTTTAATAACGAGGAAGAGTATCACATAAGCATTTTTTTAAAAAAATGAACAGAGACACAAAACAAAGATAAAAATCCAGATAGACTCAAAGATAAAAATACTCGTGGAACATTGATCACTGTCGTGAAAGCGTGGTGGAAACACAGACATACATTAATGATATAGCCGCGACACTCTCTGCTGTGAAAGGTGTCATAGTTTGACAGCTGGGTCAAGAAAAACAATGCGACGTAGTACTACTCATATCCCGGCGGTCTCCTGTGATAATGTTGGCAACAGATGTTGAATAACGAGAATCATGTGATATCGTCATAAGCCAATCCCGTGACACGCAAATATTTTATCGTGAAATAAAGCATACAGCAGGAACAGCAGTATTTACCTGCACTCTATGTGGTTCGGTCATCTTTGCAACGATTTTTTATCGTGTTATTGATGTTGCCAACATAAAAACTCGAGTCCGCCAGGATAGAAAGTAAAATTTTACCGAATCAGATACATCTGTTGTTGTCACATCTCATTATGACCAGCACATGCATGCGAAACTCTTTTGTATAGAGTCTCATGATTCACACAGTCTTACAATTCATTCCAAATTCCTATTCAAGAAGATATTTGTGAAAACTGTTACAGATCAATATTCGCACTTATCCAATATCGTTTTCAGAAATGTAATTTGCCAGCCGCTTTCGGCGCTGCTGTTGCAATGTGTACTTTATGAACACAACCTAACATTGAATTTACATTGTTCCGAAGCACGGTCTTAAATTAATTTCACTCTTAGTATGAAAAAATTTATGAACATTCATCGTTTTCGACAATGACTTCGACTTAAATTTGACATCTTGGCTAGGAGAACTGAGTTTATTTACAGAGAGATCCAACAAGGATTGTGTTTTTGCTGACCTACGTCTGGAACCCAAAGAACTATGATATACACAGGACCTTCTTTAACAACCGTTGCGAAGCACGGACGTATAAGCTAGTTACAATATAAGAATGTTGAAAGGAATATTAGGAAAATACAAAAGGCTTATTAGTAAATATAAACATTGATAAAAGCGATAATAAGAACGGTAAAAAAAACTTTAATTAACATTATTCATTGATAAAAGTGGGATTACAAAACTTTAAAAAACTTGTTGTAAAAATTACACACAAATAAATGTGAAAGAAGATGATTAAAATGTTTTTGTAATTAAAACTACACACTGATGACAGTTAAAATACGAAATTATAGTCTAAACTTGTGCATCAGTAAAACAGTTGAAAGATCTGTAAATCCAGAGCTGTGATATGGTGACAGTGGTATAATTAAAAGAAGTTACCACCCAGAAATGAAATATTACTGAAGGTTTGTATAATTTCTTGTTTAAACTGTTAAAAACATCAAGTAATCATACAATAATTTAAATGTATGCCTATAAAATATGTAATTATGGCAATAAGACAAAACTCAAAAGTATGACATACGAAGATCTTGTACAAATTGCAATGGGTTAAACAAAAATCTGTATCCATCAGAATTGCTACTGAACAACCACCATGTTAAACAAAATCCTACGCCTCCAATATAAAAATTACCATTAACGTATCTGTAGAAATGTTCCACTCAACGGGCTTCCTATAGCTCAGATCAAGTAATTGATTGTCAGGAGAGAAACGATGTTGTTACAAATTCATTATGAGAATTCAAGAGAAATTAAAACTGAACTATTTGCAATTACTGCCAAACGGTTAGTACAGTAAAGGAACGGGGATGAGGGGAGGAGTTAAATTAGGGTAGAGAGTCTAAAGGGACAGACGAGGGAGGTAGGGCCAGGAAGAATTAGAGCACAAGGATATTGCTGAATTGAGATGATGATGGGGTGAAGTGGGCAGATGTGACAACATTGTGATGGATTGGGGAAGGTAAGAACAGGGGTTGGGAATTGGGGAGAAGATGGGGCTAAATAGTTATGGATGAGTTCATGGAAAGGAGGCTGGAGGGGCGGGCTTTTTTTGATACGGAGTAGCTACAAGAATCCTAGTTATATGAAAGCCAATAAAATTGTAAAAAATTAAAAATTACAAATGTAAATTTAATAATAAGCAATAAGTTTCTAATTAAAATATTAATAATCTCAAAATTTGGAAATAAGATGCAAAAAAAGTTTTAAGATGTGGAGTAATGGTAGACAAAAGGGGATGTAATAAGGAGGTATCTTGAACGTGCAAGATTTTGACATTATGGTTCAATTTTTTGGTAACAAAAGGACCATTACGATAATTTATACAGAAGAAATGTATGATATTTAATTGTCGTATGGTTTTTTGTAAGTATTACCATTATGTATGTAGATACGTAGTCCCGTTTGCAGTTTCACACATACTAGACGATGGTTTAAAAATGTTTGGAAACCTGAGAACAGAACTACTGTAGTCATCACTCCCTAGACTTACAAACTACTTAAACTTACACTAAGCCAACACCCCCCCCCACACACACACACATATGCCGAGGGAGGACTCGAACGTCCGACGCAAGCGACCAGGCGATCCGTGACATGACGCACCAGACCACACGGTTATTCACACGAAACTGGAAGCAAATAAATACAATTTTTTGACAGCTACTATGTAATATATAAAATTTATCACTGTTGTCGTTGACCGCCAAAACAAAACGTACAAGCATTACTGTGTGATTTATCTTCATATGCTGTGGGTGCCAGAGAGGTTATTTGTCGAAATACAAGATTAATCACCGAACTTTCAAACTAAGGTTAGCTATTGTGATATTTATCCATTAAGGAGAAAAGCAATTCGTAAATATAGTCTTAGAATACAGAGATAGAAATCAAAAACTGTCTTCGGTGATCGGTGTTTACCAGTACAAACCGTACAGCTATGCATTTCACGGCAATAATAATGCAGATTACACGTGAAACGCATCTATTACGAAGCATTTACGCGAGGTTGCTTACTTAGGGTTCGAATAATATATGCCGTATTCGGAGCAGAGGGCAGAGTGACGTAATATCGCTGGTAACATTCCCTGGTGCCTAAGCATTTGTGGACTAATACAGTTTAACCCCATAACGTAACGTTCTTGCGGCTTGCTTAATGAAACCGCGTGAGGTAGCGCCGTGGTTACTACATTGGAGTTGCATTCAGGAGAACAGTGACTCAAACACTCCCTTGCTAACCCAGATGAAGGTTTTCCACTATTTACCTCACTCCAGGAAATGCCGGAATGGTTCCTTTCAAAGTGCTCCACTCTTCTACCCCCCTTTCGAGAAACAATCAGAATTTATCTTCCATCTATATTAATCTTATTGTGGACGGAATGTTACAATCAAATCTTCCTTTCTTCCCTTTTTGTTAAGAAATGACACACGGCTTAAAACGACGATTTGAATTGGACGTTTGCGGTAGTACTTCTGATTTGACGAATCACGCATTTTGTATTCCTAAAATACAACGGCACAGCAATAAACTCAAACCAGACAACAGTTTCTTCTGACATCAGTGCAAACAGATCTTTGAACATTTTAAATGGAGTTGTCACTGGATTATTAGCAGTATAACATTTGGGTTTCATACTCAATTTACGTCAAAAAATAAAGTAAAATGCAGTTTGAAGTTTAAAAAAGGGCAACTATGATGACATCAAAGAAAAACTTGATAAGGAACTGGCAGCAGATTATTGCATTTTTCAAAAATTGTATCCTTATAAATTTAATGAGAAAATTTGTGAAGTAATACTACAGAGCACAAGAAGGGATATTGCCAAGGGAAAAATATGTAAGTACAAACCATTTCGGAATAAACACTTGGAATAATTAAAGACGGATAGAAAGCAAACAGGATGACGAGCAAACGAAACTAAAGATGCCTGGATATTATTGAATGGAAACGAAAATCTGTAGTTATGAGAAGGGAAATAATATATGCCAAAAGGATTCCTTTTCAAAATTTATTATGGAACTCAGATAACCAACAAAGAACAAACCCTGGTGAGAGGAAATAAGACATGTAACAAAGATTTAGCAACAGCTTACAACAATTTCTTCACCAAGAATAACCCGTTGACAAAGGAATTAATAGAAAAGGGAATGGTATCATGGCAAAATCAAAGTGTGAAAATTTTTAGGGTAGATTTTAAAATTCATTGAATGCAGGAACGCATAAGATGAACGTTAAAAAGAAAGAGCAAGAGTATAAGAAAATCAGGCGTTGGTGAAGGAATTAGATTAGGTAACGAAACAATAAAGGTGGTAGATGAGTTTTGTTACTTAGGCAGTAAAATAACATATTATGGTCACATGAGTGTTTAGGACAACAGCCCTTCTGGACAATTCTGTATCTTAGAAACTGGTCGTGAGTTTATGTGTGAGAAAATCTTTTTCCAAACTTACGTACGTTTGAAAAGCAAAACAAGGTGCGGAAATCAGTCATGCCGAACGATTGACAAACACGATACAACGCACCACTCGACCGTAGGTGCATGATCGTACAACTTTACGGAAGGCGACACATGTAATTCAATTATTCTTAGTAAGGTGGGTCATACTGAAGTCAGTTTCTGTGTGGTACTTGAGAACAATGTTTCAATCGCCGCTATAATTATCATTCAGAGAAGATAAGACACCACCATTGCTACGACTTAGGGGATGCTTGCTACGAGATGTTAACATATATGTAACAGCATAGTAGATGCTACGGTGGACGACGTTAAGAGGAGAACAATTGTTGACTGATGATGATGATAATAACGGTGGCCGTAGTCGGAACAATGCGTTCTCAAACAGCAGAGAGAATGGTGTTGAATGACCCACCTTGCTAGTGTACCTTGTGTCATGAGATAAAAGAACTCTAGAGTCCCTCGTGTTTTTTCCCTACTTTAGAGAATATTGGCTCAATTTCGATTATTGAAAATTAGGGAGATGAGCTGTTCCAGGAAGATTACTACCTTGCACCAAGTATGTGACTCAAGTGACACACGAAGAAGTTCTGTAACTCCCATTATCACTTAGCTAATGAGACCTGTCCTCTGTTGATAATGTGTAAACGTGATAGGCTAGATCGGCACTGCTAATCATCTCCAGATACCTATTAGATATAAATAAATGTAACAAAATTAAATCCAGTATATCCATGTACTTGTATTATAAGGAATTCTAGGTGGACGGAACTATATCAGACAACGAAACATGTTTGAGGCAGTTTGTAAATACTATAGTGTAGAATGTCATATGTCATACATTCACATATCTTGACATATTTAGGACTTCTCTCTTGAGCCTATTTTTCACTATGTATCCGAGTATAATAAACATGTGTGCCATTATTATGGTATCTCTGACAATGAATAACAGTCTTGCTTTTCTAGATTCAACTACTGTAGAAATAGCAGTTCTGTAATTAAATTAAACTATGAGTCTGAGAACCCTACATGTTTAACGTCCTTATTGTGGACTGTTCTTCAAGGCAACTGGAACGGTTTGAGCTTTGAGCAATTTTTCCCAAGTCACTGCAGAAGATTTCTTAGAACATTACCTACACCAACTACACCAATATTCGATTATAGTATACCTTCCTTCATTCGCTGTTAAATGAGGGAATTTAAGCTGTGGGGATTGCTATGTAAGAGCACAAGAGGACGTGAACTTTTGACTTCTGACACCTTGTGCATTTATTTTTTCTAGCTTAAAACCCGATGTTGCCCGGGTATTTGTTTATTTATTCCTGCCTTGAATTAGTACTTCTATCCCTTCTCTCTCTGTCCATCTCCTTTTTTCTAAAAACATATTTATCGCAGAATATATAAGAAATGAGGCTGCGGTGCTTAATTTACAAAACTACACGTGCAGTATCCAAACAAGGAAGGGTAGCAATCGAAATACAAACTGCATATAAAATTCGCACTATCTCATGTTTAATGAGTTATATGTTGTACAATTGTATAATTTTTCAGGTACATATTAATATGTATATGTGCTACATGTCTGTAAAATCTGTTGCAAATACAATTAGTAGTAAAGAAATAACATATTAAAACCTGGTGCGTGATAGGGCGTTTTTTGTACGAACGTTACTGTTTATGTGCGCATATCCCATGAACTGCGAGTCGTACTGTGATACAATTTCGAAGGTACATTCAGCTGTATGTGAGTATACTGTCAGTAAAATTTCCTGCGGCTACAATTTGTAGTGTAGAAATTATAAATTGTAACGTCATACCGAATGCTATAGTTTTAGTCCATGAACAGCGGAAAAGTAGTAAGCAAGAAACTTTTTTCCTTTCATAATTTTGCTACGTTTGTCAGCGAGAAAAAGTTCAGTAACCGTTTGAATTATATTTAAAGGTGGTTGCAAGACGCTGCGTACTGTCGTTCTCACACAGTGAATGAATAAAGCCGTCGTATTAAGTGGCAGTTTCTTGAAACTATATTTTCTATGACGTTGTATCTCCTGAACCATGTGTCGTATGTTGTTATTACCCCGATAGCATTGTTACCTCACGGTAAGGAATTTGTGTCCCAAATTTGGTTGAAATCGGTCCAGTGGTTTAGGAGGAAATGTGCAACACTGTCGTTTGATGCAGCAGTTTTTCGCGCATCTCATTGTTTAAGACGCCATATCTTGTGAACAATGTGTTGTTCTCTTACGACTACCGTCCTCATGGGTTGAATCTAACGTGTGCAAAATTTCATAAATATTGGAAGGAAACTGTAGATTTGTATGCAATACGTACACACAAACATACGGACACACTGCTTTATATATGAAGATTTTGTTTGATTTTCGTGAAACGTAAAAATGCGGCAATCTAAAATTTAAGGCGCTTCAACTTTCCGCATCTAGACTCTTAGACGCGCTGCATCAGATTCAGCAGCAGAGCTTGGCTGTGTGCCTGTTACGGAGCTTTTGCGCATGCGCAACTGGCATGACGGAATTCCCTGTACTGTACATACCGATTTGATAAAAAAAAAAGAGCACAGTTCACTGCGTGCCTTTGCACTAGGTGGTAGCACCCCTTTATACGTACGAAACACGGTGGCCTACTCTCTCTTCCTCAAATAGCTGCACCTGGTGCACGTATTGGACAGACAATTTATCAAAATCGTGTCACCCATGGTAGGAATTCTTATAATTAAATGCCAATCAATGACATATTTGCGGTAAAAGCCGACAGGAGATCGTAAAATGACTTATGATAGCCTGAAGAGTAAGGCTGGTCATGGCCGTGTGGTTAAAGGCGACAAATGGTGAGGGGAAGGTGATGATGTATGTTTCGGTTCCTGCAAGAAACAAATTTTCTTCCTCTCATGTTTTCGTTTGTAACAGAGCCTTGGGCCATCAGTGACATTTATACTGTTTCTTGTCAGAAATGTTTGCGCATTCTTTACGAATAGTCGATATTTAGCGGATGTGATTAGGCATGAAGCTAAGAGTACAGCGGAGTTAATGAAACTTACATCAAATTATGGGACGTAAAGTATGGCGCCTCATGTGGTGCGCCCTGCGTAAGGGTAAATTTCATACGGTTAAGCTCATGATGGAACTCCTTGATGGGAATCAATTCTGACGTAAACAGTCCCTCACTCAGATGTCCATGACAGGAATTAATTGAGAAGCAAGAATGTGAACGAACACGTTGAACGTATTACAATCAAATGCAGGAGAGATGTCTCAGTGAAAGAAGGTAGAATTGCAAATAAATGTAGATGGTTTCAATATCAATGTCTTTACAATAATAGAAGCAATGTCTCTACATAAACTCTAACATACTTTAATGTCAAGTGATACCAAAAACATCTTTTACTTCATTATCGTCAAGTTGCGAGTGAAATACTTGTGGGCAAACAAAAAGACATAACAAACAAGTTTGTTATAATTAAAGCTTGAATGATGGCCAAGGTATTGATGAAATAGCAAAAGTCGGTATTTACAATCAACCCAAAAATATTATGAATACAAATGCCTTAAATATAGAGAATAAAACAGTAACGGTTCTGCACAAGTGGTTAGAATGATGAAAATTATGCAGGAACAGCAGTACAAGATTTTATTGCATCAAACAATATAGAACTTATCTATTCACCAACATATTCCCCAATTCATCTTAACTACAATGGCACAGAAATAAATCTAACCAGACAACAGTTTCTTCTGACATCAGTGCAAAAATATCTTGGAACATTGTAAATGGAGTTGTCGCTGGACACCGTATGATTATTAGAAGTATAACATTTAGGTCTCATACTCAGTTTTTGTCAAAAAAATAAACTGCAGTTTGAATTTTAAAAGGGGGCAACTAGGATGCCTTCAAAGAAGAACTTGATAAGAAACTGGCAGCAGATAATTGCAATTTTCTAGAATTGTCTCATTATAAATTTAATGAGAAAATTGTGAAGTAATACTTCAGAGAACAATAAGGCATATTGCTAAAGGAAAAGTATGTAAGTACAAACGATTTCGCAATACACACGTGGAATAATTAAAAACAGATAGAGAGCAAACAAGAAGACGAAAATACGGAACTAAAGATACCCTGAAAATTATTGAATGGAAACGAAAATTCGTAGTTATGAGAATGGAACTGATAGATGCCAAAAGGACTCTTCTTCAAAATTTATTAGCTAACTCAGCTAACCAACAAAGAACCAACCCTGGTGGGAGGAAATAACACAAGTAACAAAGATTTAGCAACACCTTACAACAATTTCTTCACCAAGAATCATCTGTCGACAAAGGAATTAAGAGAAAAGGAAATAGTATCATGGCAAAATCAAAGTGTGAAAGTTTTTAATATCGATTTTACAATTCGTGAACTGTAATTGACACTAAATACATTGTTATACAGGAGCGTATAATATGAACATTAACAAAATCATGAGAAAGAGTCTAAGAAAATCACGCGATGCTTAAAAAATTAGATTAGGTAACGAAAAAATAAATGTGGTAAATGAGTTTTGTTAGATGGGCAGTAAAATAACATATTATGGTCACAGTACAGATAATATAAAATGTAGAAAAGTGTATTTGAAAGTGTAAAATTTGCTAACATTGAGTATTTATTTAAATGTAAGTAAGTATTTTCTGAAGATATTTGTGTGGAGTATTGCCTTGTACGGGAGTGAAACTTAGATGATGAGTAGTTTACACAGGAAGAAGATGGAGGGTTTTGAAATGTGGTGCTACAGAAGAATGCTGAAGATTAGGTGGGTAGATAGCGTAACTAATGAAGTACTGAACAGATTTGGGGAGAAAAGGAATTTTTGGCATACTGTGACTAAAAGATGGGCTCGATTGGTAGGACACATTCTTAGACATCAAGGAATCGTAAATTTAGCATTGGAGTGAAGTGTTTGGGGGGGGGGGGGTAATCGCAGAGGGAAACCAACAAACGAATATAGCAAGCAGATCCAGACGGATGTGTGTTGCCGTTCTTTAAGGGGCTGAAGAGGCTTTCTCAGGATAGTGGAGGGTAAAGAACTGCCTCAAACCAGTCTCCCGACTGACGACCCCCAACAACAACAAATTCACTGAAAACTGAGAAGAGACTTGCCTCTGACAAAATATTTACAGTTTCTGAAGAATCCTGGACCAGTCGCACACCACACATTATGCACACTCTTTAATATAATTTGAATGAGGAGTTCCCAGCTGCATGGAAGGTTATTGTAATACCAATTTGAAAACAAATAAATCAAAACTCTTTCGCTAATTTCCGACCTGTTTCGCTTACATCCGTTCTCTCCAAGATAATGGTTAACAATAGACTTTCATATTATCTTGAAACTCTTGTGATTATTTTCCCTCAGCAAGCAGGTTTCCGTAAACTCCTGATAACAAATCACAAATTTCCCCGTTTTGTCATGCAGTTAAACACTTTTGGATAACTTGAATGAAACTTTGGCCATTTTTGTCGATTTTAAGGGTGCTTATTACACTGTGTTGGGGCTAAAACTGTTAGATAAATTACGAAATTATAGAATTAATGGTAATATTCTGAAAGGCTTGTATTTATTTATCCACCAGCGATGCTGTGCTAGTATTGAATATTGTGATGACAGGTTATGGACAACTGAAAACTGGAGTACCTCAGGAAACTGTTATTAGTCCAACAATATTCAATATAATAATTAATGAATGCTGAAGAATGCTCCTCCACCCTCCGCCACGCACCTTACGGGGAATTGCGGAGTATGTATGTAGATGTAATGACTTAGCAGGAGAGATACATTTATTCATGTGGACCTCATTGTCAAACAGAAAAATTGGGCAACTTCCAGCAAAAATGAATGAAGCCCTGACTATATCAGAAAACTGGTGAAAAGAAAATTTGATGACATTTAACATCGAAAACATCGAAAACAAATTCTCACAGTCTCATTCAATCCCCAGTATAAATTACGGTATGAGAATAAACAATTAATTCACTATAACGATATGAAGTACCTTGGACAGCAAAATGAGGTAGGTAAAATATTGATAATAAGGTTAAGAAAACGCAGAAGATTCCTAAGAGATTAGCTGGAAAATAGTCGTTACGTTTCCCTTGAAGAACTAAATTGTACTAATAGATTGTATGTGAAACACGGTAGGTATATTATATGGATGTAGAGTAAGACTATTGAAGAATGTATCTAAGAGTTTCTGCAAAATCAAGCTCTACACTGTATTACAGGAGCAATAAAAAACATTACCAATATCAGCTCTTCAAGCAGCTACTGACATTCCACCTCTAATATCTAAAATTAAAGACTGGCACTACTCCAGTATTAAAAATTAATTAGATACACCAATGACTACTTTTTCTTCGACATTACTTCAAATAGTTAGCTGTTTGCGAAGATGAGTGGAAATCAGGGACTGCATATGCGTAAGATGAGGTGTGGTTGCTGATTAAGTCCCGCGTTCATTACTGAATCACCTGTGAGACTCCTCTCTTCAGTCTGGAAATTCTTGAAGATAGATGAATGAATACATAAACTGTTACGGACACTCTCTCTGTGTAAGCCATGCATGTGGTGAACTACGCGGAAAGATTGGACATATCATTAGAATTAACTATGTCATTTTCTTGCGTAATATCATTAGAATAAACTATGCCAATTTCCTATTTCAGAGAAAAGTGACCAAGTGAGCGATAAGATTTGTGCAACATTAATACCTGACTGATGAGAGTGAGAGTAGCGAAAACTTCACATTATTTCCTCCTTGGTACGTAATTATATACAACAAAAACGGATTCCAGAAAACAATTCTTTCTTTCGTCGAAAAGTTATGCATATCATTATTATTGTAATTCCAGGAACAGCATTTTATTAATTGTATTACAAATGTCTTAACATTCAAAATAACAAAAGAGGGTCTTTTAATTCCTTCTCAACATGTTTCGAGCTGGCCAGGGTCCATTTTCAAGTCTTCCATGAGGCATACCATGTTCTCAGAAAATGACAGTAGATCATAAAAAGGCTTTCTATTCTTCTGAATGTTTAATGAATAATGTTTAACTTAAAAAACTTAATGAATGAAATATCTGTTTTTGCTACTTTGGCTGTTAAGACATGTGAAACGTTAGCGCAATTATTATTGTTATTGGCAGTAGTAACTGTTAGGAACTTTTTTTCATTAACATAACTGTTATAAATCAAATGCTGTTTCACAATTTCCGTTTATCTGAAACTAAAAATTCGTTATTACAAATGAATCCTTACAGTCAGCATACAATTAAAATGTTAGTCACTCGCATTGATGGCGATGCTATAAAACATTACGCGTACCAATATCCAGTGCTTTGTGATAGTATCCTACATAGAGCGTCACGTAGCTGCTGCTTGAATTTTGCTGGTTAACAAACCAAAATGATACGCGAATTTGGACGTTATTGTCACATCTTTTTGGTTTTCAGCCTAGTCAAAACTGACTCGATGATAATTTAAGAATGCCATATCAGATATTCAAAGGTACAAGGTTCGATGATTAGCAAGAATGTGCTACTTGCAATGGAACTACGGTACGTGGTTTACAACACTGTACTGCCGAAAACAAAATTCACGGCCACGACAACTTCACGTTGCTTGATTCGAAAAACATAATAAAGTATTACCATAGACGTTCCAACAATGTAAACGGCAATGCAAGACAATGACATATACCGACCATCTACGTGAAACAACACTTCGTCACTTGAAATTGCAGTAATGGTCTTTTCAGTCGGCGTGTCACTGTTACGCTGGGGATTTAATTACGCATGGTTATCCGCCGGAAATCGTGTTCGGTGGCCTTCGGTGATTTATCTGTTGTACGGAAGACTACTTCAATGCAAGAGTAAACAGAGGTGAGTTACGCAACGTTCTGATAAGATGGGGGAACGACCACAACAAGATGGCGTTCTTGGCTCTTATTCCACGCTGCGAGAAATTACTGGAAGGCAAGAGTGAGCCTTCTCGAAGAACAACTCCGCACAAAGTGACGTCCAGTTAAATACACACTTCAGTGGTTGCAACAGTGTTTAGTCTGGCAGCCTGGAAACTTTACAGTGGTTCACGAAATGAAGGGAATAGGAGGTTTATCTCGGGGAACTTCCGAATTCGAACGGAGTGACCGCTCGGAAATTTGTTGTAATTTCTTTTCAATTCAAGTAGCTACGCATGCCTTAGACTTCCCGAGTTAACACTTAAGACGGAGAACGCCAGTTGAGAGTAGGGTCAGCACTAAATATCAGTCGTTTAAAGACTGTGCATTTCATCGCAAGGATGAATGACTTTCTACAAAAAGTGTAAAGGCGGAAGATAAGTTAAAGCCAGAAATCTTGGGAAACATTAAAGCAGCATGTAACCAAGAGAATGAACATGATGTATAGGGTTATAGTTATTTGGAGATATTATACCAATGCAACTCTTTGTTTTATTATTAATATCGGTTTCAATTAATTTCTTGTCCTCTTCAAGTGTTTCTAAAGTGATACACGAACAGAAGAAGAATAGCAGTCAGTGATCGAAACAAATTTTACTAAAAAAGAAGCTTTGATATTATCAGAATTTCAACTATACCTAACCGAATTTGCGGTTTATGGTAAACATAGTTAAGCAATTAGAAAATAAAATATTTTAGATTTTTTCAGAATACTGATGTCCAGTTCTTTTACAGGATTGTCAGATTGCAATACAAGATTGACGACGAGGTAGGTTTCATGGTTCTTTTTCTTATCCAGAACCATAATTTGAACTAAACTTTAATATTTCAGTATCCAATTCTTGTGAAACATTATTGATATAACTTGAACTCAGTGTGAATTAAGAGACTTTTTGTGATAAATGTGTTTACGTCTAAAGTACAGTAAGTACAAAAAATAAAACAAATTAAAAAAAATTGTAATTTTGTTCCCGTACTGAATAAATTTGAAGGTAACCATGACGTAATCTGCTTACGGCATTTAATACTCGAGGAGGCTATGGTAAAGCGCCTATTTATCACAATTCGACATCTCTCTCTCGTCCGATAGTTAATATATTCTTCTGATGGCAAAAGTGGGGGGGTAAGGTACGTATTAAATCAGAAACCAATGGAAACCAAGGAACTGCGGGTCACGAATGTCTCATTTGCAAGCATATTTTTGCATCTACAGGACGATGCCCACAGGAAAGAGTATTTACCTCAGTACATCAGTTTAACATATCGATACGTAGTTTATGGGTTTGATGACCATAGTTAAAATGTTGATGGACATAGTTGTCACGTTGTCAGACTGCACTTAAAAATGTCATTGGGACTCTTATTCTAAATTACTGTGAGCGGAAGTGGCTCAGACAACTGTAATTATGTTTTTATATTCTCCTGAAACCACTATAGGTGAATACTGATACGGCTACTTAAAAACAGTCTTCGTACGTTTTAGCTCACAACTGTTGTTCTTTCTTCCCTGAATTCAATACTGATGAGAAGGTGCCCTCTGACGTGCCTCCTTGGAGTAACCCTCCTCCACGGATACGAGAAAATGGCCACATCGCAACGTGTCCCATAGAAAGTATATAAAATCGTATGACTTGCACTAACTTCTTTCCGACTTTTCGTTTGAAGCATTTATCAAGTTTCCGCGAACCTTATTCTGAGTAGTTCTTTGATGAAAGTATTTAAATTAGCACAGCTAGCTCCACCCTACATACAGATGACATCACACTGGTAGGACCAACCAGTACTTGGACAGCTCTGAACTTAATAAACAAGGCTATCGATTTACTTGTAGCGGCATAAGACTGCAGTATTGCGTCTCTACTGTTCTTCTGTCTGAATGTTACATAAGACAACAAATTAAAAAAAGACTTTTTTCCTATTTGGATAAAAGGTAAATGCTACATTTGTATACATTATCCGCTTCTATGAAGACAAAATGAGCAGAATTCTAAATGGCTATAGACATAATTTATATTTGGAAATTATCACGCCACCTGTACTGCACGGACGGAGAGTAATTGACTATGCTAATCGATCAAAATAATGAGAAAATAAAAGAAACATATTCATCAACACGAGTCTTTAAATGCTTAGCTTCCGATTTATTTGAATGTCATTTAGACCTTGTCAGTGAAAGTAACTGAAATTGCTATTTGCTGAATTTTGCGAATGGTTCACAGCTACTCACCCAAGTTCCTTCCATAGGACTGCGTACAACCTTACATTTGAGGAACATCAATACCTATAACCTGCACTTAACTAACCGACTCATGTGCTATCGTAACTCGCTCACGAAGAGAAACATCATATCTGACTGACCTTGCTAAAATATTATTATGAAAGAGCACCACAGAAATGTTTCTGATGAATATATATGGGGTTGGTTCATCCGTAAGTAGCCACTAAACAATCTAATATGAAGGCAGAGCTGTCGTAAAGTAAGTAGCGGACTGGAAGTGTTATGTCATCAGAGTAAACCCTGTCGCGGGGAAGACGTGCTGACCGATGAAAAGCAATGAGTGCAACTCATGAATCTTGTACGGTGCGTAACAGCATTTTCCGCGAAAATCAAGAAACCTGGTTCGACAGACAGTTTTGATCTGTCAGAAAAATCCTCTTACAGTGGTTCATAAACATTCAAGATGCAAATGAAACACAAACGGAAATGATAAATCACAAGTAACTGATCATTAAATAGGAAGACAAGTATTATACAGACCAAAACATAGATCAGGGTCGAGTTCAAAGATTTTGCCGTTCCGAATGAACTGTCATAGTCAACCCTTTCCACAATGTCATTCATACATTTCTGTTTTTAAGCATCGCTTTTAATTGTACAACTAAACTGGCGCGCATTTTAGTTGCTTCAGAGCCAAAATAAGTTTCATATGATCTTAAGCTAGTGATCAAAGCTTCAAGATCGTGAAGTAAAACGGAATGGGGCAAAAATGAAGATAAGTTACAGACAAAGCAGAAAAAAACTGCAGACTGTAGCAAGAACAAGAGCAAAGTAAATTATATTAATGGGGGCTCCAAAGGGAAAAGAGTACTGTGTTTCACTATGTGTAAACGCAGCTTAAACCTGCAGAAGTCGCACGACTACAGTCCGCAACAATGTACTTTTTTTCTTCCCTTTCCATCTCTGTGAACCTGAGAATCACAAAATTTGTGTGCCTTCTTGCAATCAGCGGTACTACGTACGTTGGTTACTCCCTTGTTTCATGCGGATAAGAGCAGCGGTGGTGGGATGCTCAACAACTGCAGACCGCCACGCGAAATGGCTGCGAGGTCTAAGGCGTCGTGCTATGGACTTGGCGGCCGATCCCGCCGAAGATTCAAGTCCTCCCTTGGACATGTAGGTATGTATGTGTGTGTGTGTGTGTGTGTTTGTGTGTGTGTGTGTGTGTGTGTGTGTGTGTGTGTGTGTGTGTGTATTTCCCGCAGTTTACTTTAGTTTAAGTAGTTTGTAAGTCTAGGGACTGATGGTCGTAGAGTTTGATCCAATAGGTTTAAAAATATTTGAACATTTTAAATTGCGGGCAGACAGTCCCTCACGACTGTCGGCGTTAGATTCAATTTGCGTTCCCGGAATGAAACGGTCACTCTGCTGCGGAGTGTGCGCTGATATGAAACTTCCTGGCAGCTTAAAAATGTGTGCCGGAAGTGGGACTCGAACCGGGGATCTTTGCCTTTTGAGGACAAGCAGTCTATAACTCAGCTATCCCGACGCGACACATGGTCACGCCGCACAACTTCAGTTCTGCCAGTACCTCGCCTCATACTTCCCAAACTTCACAGAAGTTCTTCTGCGAAATTTGCAAGGCCAGCACACCTGGAAGAAAGGATTATTATTCCAGAGTCATTTTCTATTAGTTGCACAATATTTTTGCGTCCATCTTATTTATTTTGCATAATTATTTGCGATATGAATCCATATAAAAGAGAGCGGAGAATAATCGCGCCTAATGCAAGACACCTTTTTCGTAGTTAGGAAGAGTCAGAAGCATTAGAAACTTGGTTGTTGAGCTCTTAGCAGAATTTGACTTAATATACAGATTGAGAGCGTTATACATTTCATGACAGCAGAAAAAACACCTATCAGTCATCACTCCTTCAAATGAAGCAAATAATTAGCTTAGTTTGGAGCAAGTTTGTTCAGAAAGTACGAAAACTGTGCAGACTGTACAACTGTAGCAACCATTTTGTGCACTTCATCCTGCTTGAAATGAAACGGGTGTAGCATATTAAGAAAGTCACTATTTCATTGGAACTGGACACAATTTATTACTCTGTCTAAGGTATTAAATCAAAAAAATTAGAAGTCAAACACGGTAAATTAAAACGCTCGATTACTTTTCAATTCTTACTACTAAATTATTTTTTGTCATGCGAGCTGTCAGTCCTAGCGCGTGCACTAGTAATAAGAGATATCGCATCGCTATTGTAGTGCTAAATCAGAATGTGTGTACTTAAACGATTGCAGCACATGATGGCTACTGCAGAGATTCCGATCCTGTAGGTATAGGGACTGTCAGGCCATCAGATACTGATATTACCGTTTACTTATTTATTAGAAATATTTTTACAGGAGTAGGGTAGTTCTAGGTCAAGTACGTGTGTTTGATATGCAGGCCTGTTGGAGAATCTGAGTTGGCAGCACTTCCACTAGCAAGCTTAACTACTTCGGAAGACACAAACAAGATATTCATCAGCGCTTCATTTGTTTCAGAATATCGTAGATCACTTCCAGTGAGACACTACCTTCTACGGATGCATTCCGTACTTATTCTCACGCTTTTCAATTTTCACAAGGCTTTCACTGTCTCGTCAAATAGTTGTTTAATTTTTGCCATAAATATGTCATCCATATACTTCTTGTATAATTTAATTTCATTTGTAATATTAAAATTCTGCCACTCTGTAAAACCTGTCGCCGTGGGAGGTGGTATGATTCGTTTTTTTGTTTTTTAGAGCCAGCCCTGGCTGTTATCAGTTTTTTGGTTACGTTAGAAGCGAGTGATCAATCGCGAAAGAATCAGATATATTGAAAATCGATACATGACAGCTATCAGCAACGCTGGAGCTTACGTTAGCAATTAAAATCACAAGTTAGACTCGCTGTGCATGAAGCGGTACACATTGAAGTTTTTGTACGAAGTTAACAGATGGCATGTTGCCATAGAAGTTTTACAAAGATGGCAACTGACAACATGACAGTGGTACAGTTGTAAGGTATGCAAAACCTTCTGCATGTTCAGCGGAGTCGAATGTGTGGTTTTACTTGCTAACGTAAGCTCTAGCACTGGTGACGGCTATCCTGTAGCCGAAATCGATTTGTAGTAAATCAGGTTGTTTGGCGACTGATCGCTGGTTTCTTTCATAATCGTCAACAGTCGCTCCTGCACCGAAACAAATTGTTTTGCTGAGTGGTTTTCAGCCAAGATCGCTCTCTTCTTTTAATTATATGACCGGTTTCGGCGTGCTAGACGCCATCTTCAGACCTGTCGTAATTATTTACATCACTGCTGTAAAACAGCAGTGATGTAAAAAATTACGACAGGCCTGAAGATGGCGTCTAGCATGCCGAAACCGGTCATACAATTAGAATAAGAAAGCGATCTTGGCTGAAAACCTCTTATTAAAGAATTCTAGATCGTCCCAACAATGTGTTCCTTATATAAAATGGTTTGCAATATGAATAAATTTTTACATAAGGAATGCAATCCGTTACTAGTAGTAACTACTTGCAAAAAAAAAAAAAAAAAAAAAAAAAAAAAAAAAAAAAAAAAAAAAAAAAAAAAAAAATTGTGTTTGTATAGTCTATGGGACTTAACTAAGGGGTCATCAGTCCCTAAACTTACAAACTACTTATGAACTAGGACGGCACAAATATCCATGCCCGAGGGGGGATTCTAACCCCCAACCATGGTGGCCGTATAGACCGTGACTGGAGCGCCTTAGTCCCCTCGGCCACCGTGCCCTGTGGAGTGTTGTTCTTGTGGGCGCATTGACACATCGCGGGCAGGAAGCACTAGAGTGTGTGGACTGACCTGCCATCCCTGCAGCAGGAGGCTGCGGTCGACGGTCCTCAGCCACATGACGGCGTCGCCCGCCTGGAAGTCCTTGAGCCGGTAGCACTTGTTGTGCAGGTAGATGCCCAGGCACTTGAGCAGCTCGGACGTGGACGCCTGGATGACCGTCTTCTTGGGGACGGGCTGGTGCTGGTGGTGGTGGTGCTGGTGGTGGCTGTGGTGGTGGTGGTGCGGCGGCGCGGGCGGCTGGGGGGCGGGGGCCGCGGAGCCGCCCAGCAGCGCCGCCTTGGGGCCCAGCTTCTCGCACACCTGCTGCTGGCTGTTGTTGTTGACGTTGTTGGCGCGCACCGCGTCCGCCGCCGCGCTGGAGCCGGTGCCGGTGCCGGCCGCGGTCAGCGCCGGCCGCGCCTGCACGCCGCCGCCGTCGCTCAGCGCCTTCACCGGCGGGTTGTAGTAGCACGTGATGCCTGCCGCCTTCTGCAGGTTCTTGTTCTTGTCCACCACCAGCGGGTGGATGTTGTCCACGAGCGGCTGCCGGAACGCCGTCAGGTTCTTGTTCTTATTGTCCAGCTTCTTCTTGTTGTTGTTGGTCGTCGAGAACCGCTTCCAACTGAGCGCGTTGATGAAGAGAGAGTGCTTCTTGAAGTTCTTCTCGAGCGCGTTCTTCTCCGAGATGATGCGCGCGTTCTCATTGTTGTTGATGTGGTTGTGGTTGGTGGTGGCGTTGGCGTTGCCGTTGGGCAGCGAGCCGATCGGCGTCGGGTTGTCGCCGTTGTTGTTGTTGTTGCCGCCGCCGGACTTGTTCTCGCGGTTCTTGGCGTTGTTGAGCTGCTCGTAGCTGTAGTTGTTGAGCGTGAAGTCGGTGGCGGAGCCGGTGACGGCGCCGCCGCCGCCGCCGCTGCCGCCCATGCCTCCGCCGCCGCCGCCTATCGAACCGGTGCTCGAGTAGACCGGGCGGCGCTCTCGCGGGCTGAAGCTGAGCACGGTGCCCATGTGCGCGTCGCCGCCGGCGGAGAGCCGCTGGCCCTCGGCGTAGCCCCAGACGACCTGGCGCAGGTAGTGGAGCACCAGCTTGCCGGCCGCGCGCTGCCCCTCACCAGCGGCCTCGCATGCCGCCTCCGCCGTCTGTCCCGGCGCTCGCCGCCTCCAGACGCCCGGCACGGTCGCGGTCGCGGTCGCGTCGCCGCCCTGTGCAGTCGCGTGGCGCCGCGCGGAGCTCCGGCTTGGTACTGGCCGGCCGGCCTCCCCTGCGGCCGCGCTGCCCGCGGCGCCGGGCGCACCCTTGGCGCCCGCGCGCGCCCATTGGTCGGCGGCGCGTCACGTGACGCCGCTGCGTCTGCCGCACCCCCGCACGCGCGGCGCAGTTACTCGATACTCGGCCGGCTCCGGCCGCGCACCGGCCCACACTTTGCGCCAACCGCTCTCTTCGCATTTGCCCTTTAATTCTGACGTTCGCGCGTGCTCGGTTTGCTCCTGGCGAGACTCCGAACATATGAAAACGTAGGCTCCCGCGGCTGTTGTCACTATCAATAAAATTCTTCTGGGTATGAAACCGCGTCGTCATTTTATAAATTCCACCGACGTTTCGGCCACTGTTGCAGGCGGCCTTCATCAGGGTCTGTGTCTGACTGTTGAGTCAGACACACACCCTGATGAAGGCCGCCTGCAACAGTGGCCGAAACGTCGGTGGAATTTAAAAATGACGACGCGGTTTCATACCCAGAAGAATTTTATTGATACTCCGAACATAGTTACAATATTTTTTTTTATTTATTTATTTGCTGCCATTTACAATGACCTGCTTTGATAATTTCTAATACACAGAATAATAATTTTGGCAAATTTCAGCCCCACAAGTTGCTTTAAATTAATTACAAATAAATTTTTATTTACATTTCGACAGCTGGTGGCCGATGGGACTGATGCTCTCCGGTTACGGTTTGCACGGTCACTGCGGTCGGGGGTTCGAATCCCCCTCGGGAATGGACATTTGTGCCGTTCTTAGTATGAGCTAGTTTCTAAGTAGTTTATAAGTTTAGGGACTGATAACCCCGTAAAGTCCCATAAGCTATACAAACATTTGAACATTTTTAGCCGACCGCGGTGGCCGAGGGAACTGCGGCGCTCCAGTCACGGTCTGCACGGCCACTACGGTCGGGGGTTCGAATCCCCACTCGGGCATGCATATTTGTGCCGTCCTTAGTATTAGCTAGTTATAAGTAGTTTGCAAGTTTACGGACTGATGACCCCGTAGTTAAGTCCCATAAGCTATACAAACATTTGAACTTTTGAACATTTCGACACACTACGGAGGTCATCATCACAAATCTAAAATTACCACATGAGACTTCAAAAGTAAGCAGCCAAGATCGCAGAATACTTACTTATTTTATGACGACCAGTTTCAGTCGGCTATGCCGCTATCATTTGGTCTCCTAAAAGCTATCGATGTTGTAACTTATGTTTTTCTCGTAGTTAAATTAAGTGCTATGTTGCACATAATATTTAATCTCTGATGCTGCCTCGATACAGATCGGACGCAGAGGATACCGTGCTCACAGGTGCGGTTCCTCTAGGGAGATGCTTGTCCACTGTTGGTCGAGCTGATCTCTACGAGATTACGAGAGTAACTCGGGCGTCCGATCCTTGATTGTCGTGAGTGCACTCGTGTTCTCTCGATAATCCATTTTTAGTCCAGGGAAAGACCCGGAGATGAATTAAATTGGTCCCAATTCCCCGGCTCCGAACAAGGTTTTTGGGAAGTTTTCCTTGGTTGTAAGGCGTATGCCGGAACTGGTAAGCCCCTCCCACTTATTCCCAATTGGGATCCCCCTTTGCCCCACTATCAGCTTGTCTGATAATTGCCTGAATAGAACCGCGATTCTTTATGGGCCGGGTCTCAAACAGCCCGCGCCACTCCTTGGAGTGGAGAATAAAAAGAATAAGGTTTTTTTTTGCTCCTGGCGCGACTCCCAACATAGTTACAATTTTTTTTTTATTGATTTATTTGCTGCCATTGTGGCTGGACGGCGACATGGTTTGGTTTGTGACTGGGGCGACAGCTTTGTTGACTTCGTTTTATATTAGGGCTTTAACTCGCGACTTTTAAGCTGTAGATTACGTCTTAATTTTCACCGTTGTATTGGATGTATAGGTTCAAAATTCTATTTGTCACTTCAGTATGAAAATTAAGTTGGTAGACCTGGTACTTCTTCGCAGTTAATAAAATTTATATCTTTGTTGAATTTTTCACTGTAAATATTGATACAGGATTTTATTTAAATCTTAAAGACGTTCTTTAATGTTTCAGCATGAAAATACGTTTCTCAAGGGCTGATACTTAATAAAACAAATAATAAAAATTCGAATCATTGAGTCGCAATAGTTCAGATAATTTGACGCCCATCACAAAGATAATGTTTTTGCTTGATCCTTTTCATTTAATAGAATTATTCTTTAGAACATTTCACAATAAGTTTCTCCTGACCACTACTGTTAGACATATTCCTTCAATTTTAGAATATGCTTGGACAATATTAGGGAACTAAATACTCGAATAACGTTTAAGATTTTTTTAAGCTTCATCGATTCTCTATTTTGAAATCAATAGTTACATTCACTACACTTTCACAGTACACACTTTACAAGTTCACAATTCGTTATTACTTTCGTCAGAGTTTGATTGTATTAATCTCTCTGGAATGTTCATCAGTTTTTTACGGGAGGCAGAAGTTTCTAATTCTTTCGTCCTAGCCTAGACCGATCAAAGTCCAAAGATAATGTTCGATTTCGCGTATGATCAAGATATAAGAGTTTATATTAAATTTTAAATATTTTCTCGGGTCTTTTCCTATCTTGAAACGAAACCACGTACAATACTTGAAGCTAAGTACTGAGACATAGTCCCATTGACAGCTGAGCACATAGAGAAAACTGAGCACATAGAGAGCTAAACACACATAGAGAGAGAATAACTCAACTGCGGGTACTATTTCTAATAGCAATCTGACAAATGATCTCTGATATTCGAGATGTTTTGACCTAAGTATTCCCTGCATACAATTACTCTGAATTACGTTGATATAATTTGAATTTACTAAAATTTTTGAAAAATGAGAAAATTCTGCGTCTTAACAAATTACTAAAATTACGTAACGACGAAAAAGGTCGGAATACCGTGATTCTAATGCTATGGTCGCGATGTGGTGTTACACCATTTACAACGACCTGCTTTGATAATTTTTAATACACAGAATAATAATTTTGACAAATTTCAGCCCCACAAGCTGCTTTAAATTAATTACATTTTTTTTAACTTTACATTTCAACACACTATGGAGGTCATCATCACAAATCTAAAATTACCACATGAGACTTCAAAGGTAAGCAGCCAAATTCGCAAAATACTTACTTACTTTATGACGACCAGTTTCAGTGGGCTATGCCGCCATCATTTGGTCTCCTAAAAGCTGTCGATGTTGTAACTTATGTTTTTGTCATAGATCAAGTGTTATGTTGCACGTAATATTTAATCTCTGATGCCGCCTCGTTCACCTGGGATATCGGCAACCCGTTAACGATTTGCCACTATTTTAACAATATTTTATTTGTTCAGACTGCTAGCCAATAACTAGCATATTGCTTTTTAATTCTTTATACAACGTGAGCATTCATCACCCCTGTAAAAGTCTCATGTGGTAATTTTACATTTCTGATGATGACCTCCGTAATGTGGTCGAAATGTAGATACAAATTTTTGTAATAAATTGAAAGCAACTTGTGGTGCTGCAATTTGTCAAAATTATCTTACACCCAGTTGCTGCATACACGGCCATGTTCAAAATTGTAACACAGTGTAATTTGGTGGAGGTGTATTACCGTCTTTAGCAACTAAATGAAAGGCGTTTTTCTGCGTGCAATGCGCGTTTCGCTTCTTTATTGTGAAGCATCATCAGTGGCCTGTAATACATGTTATTTTTGTATAATGTTGTAGTACGGTCGTAATATTATTATATGTATTTTTCACAGAATGATAGTTAACAGTCTTGTTATAATTTCTAAAGTTCAGATCTACTAGGTTAGAAACAACTCCTGTAGCACTAGCTTTTGCAAAGTTAATTTAATTATCCAGGTTTTGGCCCTACTTACGGTTTTCTGTGATATTACATGTGTGTCTTCATGGAGATGTTTGTGAGGTCTTCAGTTGGATACGGTATTTTCGTTCTTGATGAAAACCCTTGCGTCACCCCTTCACTGTGTACTCGTTTCTGAACGTTTGTTGCCAACTGTCGCTTTTCGTCTGTCTCTTGTTTGTGTTCCTTGTATCTCTGAGTGTATCAGCTGTCTTTTGTTTGTGTTGGTGTCTGTGTAGACTGTGTGTGTGTGTGTGTTTTCTTGTTATTTGTGTTAGTTTTTTGTGAATATGGAAGTAGGGGAGGGGGGAGGGGAACGAGAGGGAAAAGGAGGTAGGGCATTTCATGTTTCATTACTGTTTTTCACTGTTTTTTTGGCCAGCTTGATCAGTGAGTTATTACTTATGTTTATCTGATCATTAATCACTTTCTTATTCATTGCCAGGGCTCACTGTATATGAAAGTTTTCTTGTAGTGTCAAGATTTTTCTGTCTCGATTATTGGTTCTGATAATTTTCATATCTTGCTCCATGGTGGATGGTTGATGTCCGTGTTCTATCAGGTGTTCTGCAAAGGTGGAGTGGCTATTTTCATACTTCCAGCTTATTATATGTTCTTTATATCTTTATATCTTTATATATCTGTCATTCCCAGATATACTGATTTAAATTCTTGGCATTATAGCTGGTATATACCTGCCCCTTCATATCTGTCTGGTTTATCTGTTGTTTGCAACTGTGAGAGAAGTGTGTTTCTTGTTTTAAACCTTGCTTCTTTGGTATGTTTGCTATTTTGTGTGTTGATTTGTGTTTGTATGTAAGGGTGTACCATTTATTTTTGCTGATTGTGTCATCAGTGTTGGTGTTTTGTGTGTCTTTGTTGCCTTGTCTGTGTTTGTGAGAGTTTTGGGTGTTTGTACTTTGTGCTTCTTGGAATTTCTCATTAGTTGTGTTTTGATTTTTTGGTTGAGTCTTTCTACTGTTTGAGTGTTATAGCCATTTTTTTAGCTATAAGTTGTATTGTTTTCAATTCTTTCTCATAGTTTTCCTTGCTTAGTGGGACATTGTTCAGTCTATGTAACATGTGTCTTAGAGCTGGTAGTTTTTGATTATGGGGTTGGTTGGAAGTGGCATGTATGATTGTATCTGTTGCTGTTGGTTGACATTGTTCAGTCTATGTAACATGTGTCTTAGAGCTGGTAGTTTTTGATTATGGGGTTGGTTGGAAGTGGCATGTATGATTGTATCTGTTGCTGTTGGTTTTTTGAAGATGTCAAATGTGTGCTTATCATTGTTTCTCTTTATTGTTATGTCCAAGAAGTGTATCTGCCTGTTTGTATAATTCTTTCGTATATATAATTTAACAATGTACAGCTTTACCAAACGATGGAATAAAATTTTAAATAACAATTAGAAATATAAAATATGGAACATACAAATTACGACAAATAAGTTTCTGACATATTAATTTCATCATGTTTTGAGGGACGATCTTAAGTACCAAATGTTGCCAAAATCGCTATTTTATTGTTTCAATTACTAGTTTCGGTAATACAGTTACCACCATCGAATTATCTGTAGAAGGAGTGGATGTTTACAATGAAGTCTTAACATAATTAAAACACGTGAGACAATTACAGATGTTTTAAAAATACAATACCTGTTTCAGACATACACATTTTTCACAATTAGCGAAAGCAAATTTATATTTTCCCAACAAGGGCGACCACAAGAATTTCGTAATAGGCAGCCACATTAATGCAGCTAGTGGTGCTTGTACGCATAGTTCCCAGTTCTTCAACATCACAACCATAACTGATAGCGGTATTTTACTTGCTACATTTGGGCTAATTCGCTGCCAGGTAACGCTGTGGCATCAAGGCAAAGATAAAGTGTGTAACATATGACTAGTATGTACATCAAACAGCATATACAAATTGCAATACCTGTATCAGTCCTAAGACTTGCAAACTAATTACATAGTCATGAATTTACATCAGGTACATTAAAATGCATTATGTGATAAAATAATATAATAAAATCATATGATATACAAGAGATACAATGCGACGTTTCAATTCGTGCAAAGCACAATTTGTTTTTGCACCTGTCAACAGGGGTATTTTCATGACAAGCTGTGTAATTTATTTTATACAACCAATAAATATATTTGGATAATGGAAGGTTTACGTGTGTCTTATTTACATTCAAATACGAAGTTGATGACAGGTGACAAGGAAACCAACAGTATAATTCATGACTAAAAGCATACAATTTGTAAAATATTTTTTAAAAACAATGTAAACAAGAATTTAACCAGAATACATTCGCGCATTTAAAAATGATCATCTTAGGATAGTTATTGCACTTGGTAAACTCAGAATGCAAGGTAACGTAGAATAAAATAATATTGTAGATGATGTAAGCTTCAGGCGATAATCAGCAGGTCTTCAGTATTTTCTACAGAAAATGTATATCAGTAGGTTGCCTGATGCGTAACTCAAAGTTCAGGTGCCAAAGGGATTAATTAGACAAATACCGCCCCTCACCTATATACCACTTTTACTACTTAGAAAGTAAAATTAATCCCTTTGGCAACATTTGGTACTAATTTACGATATATATATATATATATATATATATATATATATATATATCAGCATTCTTCCAGTTAAGAGGAAGAAAATAATAGAGAAAAACACAGAGATTTATGACATCACCTGACATCGCAGGTTGTGCAGGCGATCTGATAGGTTAATTATCTTTAAAAGTGAAAAACCGAAATTCCAAAATTCTTATTTATATTATGACGACTGGTTTCAGCGGGCTAAGCCACTATCATCTGTTCATTTCCAATTTTACAAGTTGGTCATCTTATTTAAAAACTGGAGATAGTACGTAAACATAGCGCTTAGTCTAAATATATAAATACGTAAGTTAAATTCATCAACCGCTTTGAGAGACCAGATTATGGTGGCATAGCCCATTGAAACCGGTCGCCATAAAATATATAAGTATTTTGCAATCTTGGATTTTCAGTTTTGAAGATTATTAACAGAGATTTATGTTGAACTTGCCCCACTATTCGTTTTTTCTTCTTTTTTTGTACTTACTGTTCCAGATTACTTCACCCCCGCCTTAATAGCTTATGGAGCCTCTCCACAGCCACAAGCTACAAGGCCGGCGACGGTGGTTGTGTAGTTATCTGAGTGATTGTGTTAATGTATTTTTTTCGTTTTCTGATGAAGTCCATGGCCGAAAATTTAAGTTGTGTGAATAGGATTGTCTACTTTTCGTGGCTGTCAGCAGCTCAGCGAGCCTCTTTACAGTGAGTTGTTACCTATCCTTCATTATTGACAATCCAGTCGCATTTTACATTCTCAGATAAATTTATATTTAATAGAGGCAACATGACACGAGGGAGAAGTTATTAGAAGATGGAGCCCGAAACCTAGTTATGTTTCAGGGTCGAGGACTGGGCGTGCTCACCAAGTCGTCACCCTCATCCGTCGTTATTATTACCCAAAATGTTATACTAACTGCAAATTAAGATTACAACTCAGGAAGAGTATCTATTAATAGGTTTATAGTGACGGTTCGCAGGTGAAAAAAAAAAAAAAAAAGAAAAAAAAAAAAAAAAACCGCACAAGTCGCTGACACTTTCATATATGTTCTTACTACTATGTTTACACTAATTATTGTCCATTAAATAATGATTTACTGCCCGTGTCCGTGACCGTGCTGGTGTCTGTGTTAGCGTCCGTGTTGTAGTTCCTGTCGTGTTCCCAATTTCGGTTCCTTTGCTGGTACACTCTATGCACTAGTGACGCCGCAGACTGCATACCTACCAAATCTGAAATGTAATCATAATATTCATACGAATATACTTTTTAATTAATGCCTGTATTCCAGTCAATGAGGATAACCGTAAGAACTCCCAAAGAATTTCATGAAGCTTGGGAAACGTAGGAAAGCATCATCCTGAAAATTCCTCCGACCATACTAAAATATTAATGCGTTATTTTAATTCTCAATTAGACAGAAAAAAATAACGAGAATGTGCTTGGATTTTCTCCACATAAATGGGTAAACCAAAATGGCCAACGACGTGTTGAAACGTGCAGAAAAATGAAACCTTAAAATAACAATGTCAACACATTTCAAAAATTATCATTGAAAAAAAATTATGAAAAACAGAATGTGGGTGTCATCCACATACTTCTTATAGAATTTCATTTCATTTGTTCTGATGCCTCCGTGCAGGCGTGCAGCCCCTAGTGGCTTGCTCTACTTAAAAGAAAATTAATTTGTGACTTAAGCTTTACCGTGATTTGTAACTTTTATTGTGTGACTTGTTTTAATTTACATTTTCTGATGAAGGCAATCTTAGTTATTGCCGAAACCTGGTTAAATAATTTTATCTTCGCAACCGAGAGTTGCACATTTAGGCTTTGACGTTGTAACGGTCGCTGACAATCGCAGCTATGTTTAAAATTCATTTGTAATGTTATCTTGTACTGTCAATATTGTGTTCTCTTTAAGGCAGCACCGCAAATATAGCTATAAATACAAAAACAAAACAAGTCATAACACTTTAGTAATCGTAAGTCAACTAAGATAAAATAAATTGTGCATAGCAACATCGAGAATATCGCTGCAAATGCGATAGTCGACAATGATACAAACTTTATAGTTGGTCATCTTGTTTTGCAGATACATTGTTTACATGTTTGGCCTACTAGGGACCACGAGGCTCGTCTTAACTCTCAGCTAGGGTCTTCTGCTTTTTCTTGGCCCAGTACGCCTTCATCTTCTGGCTATGAGCCTGCTTCCTCTCATCCGTCCATTTGGGTTGGTGGTGCCTGTATACTTCTTGCTTGTGAGAGATAGTGGGAAGGCTCCATGTAGGATGACCTGACGGTATTGCGTTCGGTTCTCGGTTATCTGTAATGGGATCTGCAGTTCCTCTAAATCTCATCTAACAGAGGTGAACCACTTGGCTTTGGATGCCTTTCTCCTGCTTTCCACTGTATCTTCTTGGTGAGCCTTGAGTGATTCAGGCGGGTCATGTGCCCATAGAAGGTCAGTCGCCTATTCCTCATACATGTGACTATGTCTTCCTGGTGTTCACACAGTTCATTAATGTGCCTGATTCTGTAATTACCGTCTTCCTCTCTTATGGGTCCTAATATTCTCCTCGGGATCTTCCTCTCTTTAAGTTCTAGTTTCCTGACTGGGTCCTTTCGATTCATCAAGAGGCACTCGGAGGCATAGAGTGCAAGGGGCCTTACTACCGAGTTATAGTGCATCAGTTTTAAGTTCTTGGATAGGTACTTGGAGGTATAGATATTCTTACAGGAATAATAGGCTCTCTCTAACTTGGTGCACCTGGCGTTTATGGCCAAGGTTTCGCTCTCACTTGTTGAAATCCATTCTCTCAAGTATTTGACTGCATGAACTTTACAGATATTATTGTTTTCTAGTGGGACTGTAGAAGAAGCCTGTTTGATATTGGTGATGAACTCAGTCTTCTGTGTGTTGATTTTCAAGCCGGTTTTTACTGCAATATTATATAGGATCTGTAGTTGATGAGTAGCCTCCTACATGCTGTTGGCCAAAAGGGTGAGATCATCAACAAAGTCTGTAGGTTGGTATTAACTAGGGAGAGATAGTGGTCAGAGTCGAGGTTCGCTCCCCTTGTTACCTTGATATCTTGTATTTCCTTGTGGTATCTCCTGTCAATAGCCACATGGTCTAATTCAGATTCACCCAGCACGTGATTTGGATTCTTCCATGTCATGGCCTTCCTTGCTAGTCGATCTTAGGCCCAGGTTCTAATTGTCACATAGTGTTATGAGGCGCTCGCCATTTCTGTCGGTTCTCTTGTTGGCTGAGTAATCACCTATTATCCTGCGGTACTTCATTTCCTTGCCAACTTGTGCATTGAAGTCACCCATCAATATGATGGTGTGGTAGTCTGAGATCTTGTCTAGGGTCTCTTCTAGGGTGTTCCAGTAGTATTGTTTTCCACTGCTTCCAGATTTTTCCTATTGGTGTCATTTGTAGGTGCATGAAAATTAACTATTGTGTATGCTCTATTGTAGGACCTCAAGGATAATGAGGAGGTTCTGCCATTGGGAGATTTGAATTCTAAAACATGGTCGACCATTTTATGATGTACAGCAAAGCCAGTACCTAGGTGTGGAACTGTCTTCATCACTCTTTCACCTGGTTTTCCTTTATAGATTCGGTATCCTTGGATTTCCACTGCGTCCTCATCTGGAAATCTAGTCTCTTGTAATACCACTATCTTGATGTTATACTTCTCTAAAACATCAAGGGTTTATTTGAGTTTAACAACCTTTAACGGGGAATTTATGTTCACTGTAGCTAGGTAAGTGATGTTCTTTTTCTTTTTCTGCTCTTGTTTATGTGAGGCCAGCAGTAGTGGAGTACATGAAGGTGCAGGCTCCCCAGAATCCAATGGCCTGCTTGCCCCATCTTGAATGGGGGTGGATTCGTTACCACCTGGGGTATTATTTCCGTTGATGTTTATCTCCATGTTGAGTCCAACGAGTGTATATATGGGGTCATCCTAGTGGGTGAAGAACTTAACGCTCAAGGTTGTTAGCCCTGAGATATATTTTATCAGCCGCCACTAACAAGTGGATAGACGCTGTTGGGGGTACCGCTACTGACATGTGGAACTGCCGTGGCCTTGGTACTAGTTTTGGTCCATCCCGGGTATTTTATTTCCCCGGTACCCAGCATATCTGGTGAGCATCCCCCTATCCGCCACCTGGGGAGACGCTCGGTAGGAGACTAGAAACTCCCAGGGTATGGATGTCTACATGTGTTACAACAAAAACTAGTGTATTGTGCATCAGTGTAATTCAGCACCTTCACCAATACATCACAGACACATATGACATCATGGAACGGGAAAATCGTAAGTGAGCAACAGAATGTAATAAAAGTGAATAACACCAGAAATATATCACAATATCTTATGCAAACCTGTCTGCATCCCCCACAGGTGGCTACATAAACCACAACTCACATCAAGACCAGGAGAAGACATCAGTTTATGACTACCCTGTGCCCCACTCCGTGCCCCGAATATCACAGATACCATTCCATCAACGACGGACAACGAATGTAACATTAAAATAGTTCAAGGTATAATAATGTTAATAATTTTTCTGTTCGGAAATAACGCCTGAGGATGAGCAGAACATGCTCTAAACGTATTGCATTGTTTTAAACAAAAACAAATAAACTGACTGATAGCAGAAATAACGAAACTTGAGAAATAGGGATAGTACCGCAGAAATTCAAAAGAAAGAAAGAAAGGAAGAAATATTATTAGGACAATATTAGGCCCCAAATTACTGATGGAGAAACTTGTAGGCTAAGGAAATAGAAGCATACACAGACACAATGGGTGACATGAGAAAACAAAAAATTGTATGTGCAGATTTAAAAAATGGCGTGCACTTGGTTGACAAAACAAATAATAGCATTCTACAAAACCAGAAATAAGGCCAAAACTGAGCCAATGAAATGGACCGCTGCGATTAAGAAGTATATTAAAGTAACAGATATAGCTCAGACAGACGTTACAGCTAGAAAAATATTCACACTAAAGATACAAAGTGAGCAGGACGAAAGCTACTTGCTTTGAGGCGTAATGCTACTGGTGATTCTACAGAAGAAAACTTTTAATAAAAGTATACCCTTTTCTTAACTGTTTCCGGGTAAACCAATGAAAACAACTAGTAACGGAAAAATTGCAGATGGCAGTAAATTAAGATACGGTCATGTTTTGTTTTGTTTAATTGTACCGTATAAGTTTCCTGACAGAAGATTTTCAAAGACTACCGTCAACTTCACTGCATTTGCTCTTGTTGACGGGTGTTGTGTTACCGATAGCTCAGTTCTGCTTTCCGTTATTTGAGCACATGTATGTAAAATACGAGTGATAAGTTTCTCTTTTGTGTGCATACTGCGCTTGGCTCTTCAGCCACCCCAACAAACAGTAATGCAATGGGTTAAGATCTGCTGACCACGGTGGCCAAGGTGGATCGGTCACCGCGGAGTCATTACTTACTTAGATGTTTTACAAGGCCTATCCCGCCACTTCGAAGACCACAGTTTGAGCCCATCTGTCCCACTTGTCTGTAGGAAGCCGGAGTGCGTCTCTGTGGCACGGCGTCAGAGCCTTAAGCCTAGAAACATTCCCTGTTAAGCGGTTCACACAGCTGGCGCTCTGGGAGCTACGTCACTACACTATCTAAAGCACTAGAAATACTGAGATGAACTATCCGCCATTTTGACAGTGTTGTGTGCTTTGTATGGTGCAGCGAAGTGAATCGGCGAATATTTTGGGTTTTTATTGTTTCACAGAGTGAAGTAGTTGGTTGTGAACTTCAAATTGCTCAAAGGATAGCAGTAATGGTCACTATTTTATCGGTTTCCTTCATACACAGATCGGAGTAAAAGGTGGCCTGTAAGTTCCAGACTCCCAAGTATGGACGCCAAAATTGACCAACTATCTGTGTAACGTTAAGAACAAAACCTTCTTTTTTTGTTATTTGTATTGGAAATAGTTATGCCCACAAGAGGTAGTGATGAAAATGTAGGCCTATACATGTAAGTAATGTTTTATTTTAATTTTGCTACAGATTGTTAACATAACACGACATATAATGTGTTCAAAGTTCCTTTTAAAAAAAATATTTAAAATAATTAAGGAGTTATTATAAGGGCTGTTAATTGTGTTTTAAGCGATGCATGAGTGCAGCTGGCTTTACCCAGCCAGTGGTTTTTATATTATTTCGCATTAGATAAGTGTTTAAATGTGACTTTCAAGACGGGAATATGTAGTACAAAGCCAAGCCGTAAACCGGATGTCGGAAAATTTAAAGAAAAAAAAAATAAAAGAAAAAAATATAAATAAATAAATAAATAAAATAAAATAAAAAACTGAACTTCGCAAAGAATGAGATCAGAAAATATGTACATGATTGGCATTAAATTCAAAACTTAGCATGAAACATTCACTTTATTTCAAAGTGCATGCTACCAGAGAAGCTTTGTTTAGTCCTTATATAACGAAACTAGACGATGGAAGCTCCTAAACACATTTTTACGTAAAACTTTCGCTGAAACATGGTGTGTGTAAAATATGCGACGCAATAGAGGGCGGGGGAGGAGGATACGAGAAGTACAGTATCGCAATGTAACGTTATGTTGTAACTGTTTTCGAATGCAACTCTTAGTTACCGTAAACGTATCTGGATGTACAATTTATAAATCAGAAAAATGTAACGTATTTTCAATGTATTTCGTTAATATTTAGAACAGCAACATATAATATGGAATTTTAGTAAATGTATCATATCTCTAAATATCTCTCTAATCACTAACTTCAAGTTGCTTGCCTCTTACAGTCAAATGTATGCCAATAAATTTACTATGCTGTAATATTTTCTGCCTTAGGAAAGTATATCTAATGACCTTAGGAGCACATTAAAAAGCGTAAGTGGGATTTAAAATCGCGGATTGTTCTGCTTGTACTATACAGTGCTTGCTATGATGCAGATGGAGGTGGCACCTCTGAAAACACTTCAGGAAATAAGGAAACTAAAGACCGGATGGCAAAATGGCAAACTCAACAAATCTCATGCACACAGGTTTATTAACAATAATAAAAGCCCTAAAGGACTTCTTTAAAGAAATCACTTCAACAATTTAAACCAAAGGTAAACTTTTTTTTACAACTACTGAATTGCTTAAAATCACAATTTAAACAATGCTTCCGAAGCAGGTAACAAACTGGAAAATGTTGAAACTGGAAATTTAAACTTTCTACCACCAAGGACAATGCACGTTGGTAGCCATCTTCATGCATACTACTCGGCAGACGCTGCATGACCGCAAAGGAGGAGACGGGTCGCTTAACTGAATGTTAAGCAAAACAATCCAGCGCTACCGCGGCCCCCACACGCTCCTAACCGGAAATCACCACAACTTCCTCCTCCGTTGCGGTACCGCCGGGCCAGCCCCAGTAATGTAAATCTGCAACATAAATTCCAGAAACAGTATCCGACACCAAATTACGCCGACATATACACCTCCAAAACGCTTTATCCAAAACCACAACTGTCTGTAAGAGACCAGCCCAGTAACATTTTTCTAACCGACCCGCTCCCACGACTCAGAGCATACGTTGTTCCAACACGAAGCCAGAGGTGCTCCAGAATCACCAGGGCGCACAGTGCAGACCTTCACAATGAAAACGAACAAGACTGTCCATCAGAATGACGACACCCAGACCGGGGCGGACACCAGACAATGCCGGGAAAACCATAAGAAAAATCAGACACAATTAAAAACAAAGTTCAAGAGAAAAACACCCTACTCTCGACGAACTTCAGTTAAAAAGGCACACAACAGACTATTACATAACCAACGAAGCCTGGGGCACCAAAGTTCACAAGGTGTATCGCAGAGCCCGACACGGAAGGACACCGAGAATTAAAGCCTTCCTGCGCTCGTACCAAGTCTACCAGGACAGCACTTACACTCGGGAGCAGAGGAAAGACAACTTGCTTGAGTAGGTGACACACGCGGCACAGCACGCCGCAGCCCACATTAAGCTCTCATCTGCAACTACCTGTCCCGCTGCCCAAACATTCAGCTGCAAAAAATATTCAAATGTCTGTAAATCTATCGGACCAAAAACTGCGTGGTCATCAGTCCGTAACTTACAAACTACTTAAACTAACCTACGGACAAACACACACACCCATGCCCCAGGGAGGACTCGAACCTCCACGGCGTGCAACAGTACGCTCCGCAGCGAGACGCTTTACACCGCTCGACCACTCCACCGCGGCCATTCAGCTACAAAATACTTCAGGACTAAACAGCGACTCCGCCCCTAGGACGCTAAGTTGTGCGCTCACGTCGGCCCGCACGGCGGTAACAACATAACCACAGCTGCCCAGGCGACTAGAACTCGTTGGACGCCAAGCTGTTACTCCATCGTTCTTCGCTGGCTACGGCCCACAAGTCTGTGACAACACCTACTATCGATATAGACTCCTCAAACGTGCGAGCGCCGTAACAGTGCTCTAACACCGTCTGTTGGCGGTCGTCGTTGAAAACGTTATCAGTACATCGACTATCCCCCCCCCCCCCCAACGGTGCCATCTGCCGTCATTAGATCAAAATGACGTTGTCTTTTCAGGTGTAGTCTTTGTTTTCTGGCAATGCATTTCAGAGAGATGTGATGCATTCCTGCCGCGGCCTCGTTCACTTGCTCTCCCATGACGTCAGAGCTCGGCCGCGAAGCGCAGTGGCCGGGAGACACAGAGGGCGCGGAGTCGCCTGCAAACGGAGCCGTGTGACGGCGGCGCGGCCACTTGTGCGGGTTCGCCGGAAGCCCGACGCGCGGCCGGCGCACGCCTCCCGCCAGCACGTGGCTGCTGCCACGGAGCACATCCTCAAAACTCGTTTCACATTTCACAACCTGGGCGTAATCGAAACACCGATGCATCGTGAAGCTGACACTATGTTAAACCCGCGGCTCCGCTCGCGTGTTGGTTGATTATGATAGATAAGCTATCTTTCAGTAGTGTGCTATGAAACTGGTTTTGAAGGATGACATGAAATACAATACCTTCTTTAAAACAAACATTTTTGATCAACATTCAAACAAAAAAATAAAATAATGTGAAGTGCTTAATGATTTATAGTAAATAACATACATTATTCCTTTTAGCCTTTGTTGCAATATCTCAACACGTAAAAATGCATTCGTTTCGAAGAATCCAATCACGAAATGCAACGGTAATAATATCACAAAACGATCACTTGATGTAATGCCCGACCATCAAATCGATTTTTTAAAGAGATGTATTAAAAGAAATTCCTGTTTTACTGCTTTATTTATTCTTATATTTCGTACGCTTATAACTGAAGACATTGTAGCACGCATAGGGCAAAGATATGGTCTGTGACGTCACGTTTCGTTGTACGTAACCTCCTTGCTATAGTCGCAAACGTGATCGCTGGCCTTCAGTCCGAATTTTTTTATAATTTGACGACTTTCAACCACCATATCTTCCACCCCATTGTAGCTATTGGCATGGAACTGCTATGGTGTACAACGGGAGACTCCGGACAATAATTACACAGAGGCTATTCTTTTGCGTTCTGTAGTTTTCGCTGCAGAGCGAAATATTAAAACATACATAAACGTAGAATTTTATATACACCGATAACTTTCCATCCCAATATACTCCATCCTTTTATCATTATCAACCCTCAAGCAACAATGCAACCAATAAAACCATTTTCAAAGAGTAAATATAAATTTCAAAGAGTAATTATTGTTCCGCATTTTGCGTTATATTCTTCAAATTACTAAATATCTATCAGATCGCTATAGAACCGTGCCTAAAACCTTCCTCAGATATACAATAACAACTGTATAAATATTTAAGTATCTGCGTCTTGGCGTACGGACGTGATAAGCGTACACCGAACAGACATTCACATTAATATATGTAGATAAATAGCTATCCGATCATCATAAAACCGTGCCTAAAGCCTCCCCCGAGTAGACATTAGTAACTGTACAAATTTTTAGCTCTTTATGTCTTGTGGTTCACATGTGATAAACGTACACCAAACAGACATTCACATTTATAGATATAGATTAAGAATGGACGACGGAATTACGAAGTTCAGGATGGTGGATACAAAACGCTGGATGCAAAGTTACAAATCAACGGATTCGAGTATTAAGGTCATTCCAACACCGCCCATGGCGTGCATGTCCGGACGTACGCTTGCTACTTTTAAAAAATATCGCTTCCCCTGTTATCAAATGAGACTGTTCACACTGCAGGGCCACGGCCACGTGCTACACTGGACGTGGCTTCCGTTCACTCTCCCAGCGATCTTTCTAAACGTGGCGGACACGTTTTGAGTCCGCGCATGCGCAAAGGTCAGACCTCGTACAAGCAACACCACCTAGAGACAAGGCCTCGCAACAGCCTGTGCCAAGTCACACTGACCAGACCGCGGCCGCCAGCTGAATGGCTGTCCGCTGGGGCACAGCCCACTGCCTCATAGCGGCCAGCCAGTAAGCTGGCGGCCACGGCAACACCGTCTAGACACAAGGCCTCACAATAAGCTCGTGTCACGTCACACCAATAGGCTGCCCTCGCAAGCTCATTGGCTCAAGCTACGATGCAGTAGGCTGTGCCCCAGCGGCCAGCCAGTGAGCTTGCGAGGACAGCCTACCGGTGTGACGTGACAAGAGCTTGTTGTGAGGCTTTGTATCTAGACGGTGTTGCCGTGGCCTGGTCATTGTGACGTGGCATGGGCTGTTGTGTGGCCTTGTCTCTAGGTGGTGTTGGTACAAGTTCTGCCTCGTGCACTATGCGTCATTGTTGTTGTCAGAACTGATGTGTTTATTGTGTACGAGCCTGGAAATTATATGAGTGGCAGTTTGACTGGGACTCTATAATCAGTGCACGATGGGTATACAGTATGTTACCAGACATTAGAAACAAACTCAGATTGCGGTTCATTGCTCGTACTCGAGGTATGGTACACCTATTAACAGGTCATAGTCCATATCCGAAATATTTACATCGCATTAAATGTGGCAAGATACCAATCTGTGAATATGGAGATGAGGGTACTGCTGATCACGTTGTTCTAAGTTGCCCCTGTTTCCAGGAAGAGAGGGAGTGCAGACAATTAGACTGCGATCTGCAAACAGTCGTAAGGGAGCATACCTTGTGGGTTACAGTTAATGCTATTACACAACGAACATCTAAAAAGCAACTGCTTAACTTTCTATCTATAACTCCACATCGACGATTCTAATGCCAAAAATCCCTATAGATAAAAAAAAAATATAAACACAACTAGCCAACAAGTTTAAAAAATATAAAATAAAATAAAAACTGTAAAATTAAATAAATAAATTAAACTGTTTAGCTAGTCCACAGATATGCGAAGACTCGAGGATTTTTGCCGATGCACACATATGCCTGTGGGGATACTGTAGAATAGTAGTTCTATAAGTAGTTAGTGCCCTTGTTCGTTGGCAAACCTCGAGTTCTCCCGAGGTTGCCAGGAACATATTTTGGCAATTATTCTGGAAGACTTTCACTTAAGCCAAGGAACAATTTTTATATTTCATGACTAATTTTTTTTTCGTTCTTCTGTAAATTTGCAATTCTTTTAAATATCTTTTGAATTTTATTTACAATTGTAATGTAAAAGATGCATATAAGGCAGTGTTTATAAAACAGTGTATGAGACAATGTAAAATAATTATATACAACCTGTTTAGAGTTTCAAGGTAACAGGTCCAAATATTGTATCAATAAATTGAATTAAATTGTTTATTGTGTCATTTGCAGGTAGTTGGTGTGAGATTGTGCTTTTCAGTAACCTTCGTGGGTTTCAAAATGGAGCAATTATTTGAAGAAGTACGTACTATCCAGTGATTTGGGACTCTACATTAGAAGTCTACAGAGATGTTACGTTGAAGGAAAAAGCGTGAGAAGAAATTGCCAAAACGTTGTCGAAAGACAGAACACACATATTATGCAGTAATATTATTAAATGCCTTAGAAATAAGATTATAACTTTTATTGAAACGTGCAATATTGATAAATGTAGTGTCCAGTCACCACAACTGTTCACCGTATTTAATAATGATAGTTGTATTTTTTATTATTATTACATTTCGAAAGGAACTAATATTTCAATAAACTGAAATAATCAGGAGAAAATGCAATAATTATAAATAAAATGCATACTAAAATCTAGACTGACACCACGGAAGCGTGCTGCATGCTGGCATTAACGGGGCTGACATAGAATCGCAGCTGTCACCGCTGGGCGTCGCTAGCGTGGTCGGCGTGGCGTACATCCAGATACGCACGCCACGTGCAGTGTGGATGGACACTGTAACGTGGCACTCAGTCGCACCCGAAATAACTGAGAAAATTAGACATTTTTAATTTTTGTAAAAGGACAAATCATGACACAGAATGTAAGATTTTGTGAAAATCATGGCGCTTAAGACCTCGACCTCATGCGCCCTGATACCCGAATCACCACCACCACCACTTTCTAAAAATGTAAGAATAGATGCCAAGATCGCAATTTTATATTTCATTTATTCAAGACGATCGATTTTGACACTCTATGCTGTCATCATCTGGTCTGTGGGAAATATGTGTTGTGTTGCTCCGAGATGCTAACGGCGGTGACGAACTATAATATATCGACGACACAACCGATCTGGTTGGCCGAGCATGTGCGAGTAAGGCAAGTAGGAACTCTGCAACCTCCAAACATATTACTGGTAATAATATTAGTTTATTCTGACAAAAATTTAACTTCAGATTCTCACTGCTGCGCGGCTTCGGCAACTAAAACAGAACTGAAATATCTTCTACACAGTCAACGTCCTAGGCATATAAGTACAGCCATAGCATTAATGTTACTAGCAGTCCTAATCCTGTCCTTGCTAACAGATGCACTCGGCTAAGCCACGTGTATGGGTCAAACACCTCTCGCTTCCTGAGGAGGGTGCCACTTCTTCATCTTTTTACCGTGGCGCTCCTATAGCGATGATACCGTCTGTGACTCGCGCGTTTAACTTGCGACGCCACAACATGTACCCTCAACCACCCATATTACTGTGTACATGGTCGCACTAACGTTCAAGTACTTTAAACACAGCTGTGGTTGTTCTTTTATAATAATGAACATTTTACTAATAAATTTTAACTTCTTACTAATTATAAATAACATAATAGTTAATTCATTAAATTATATTCTTGTAAAATTATACATGTTATTCGATTATCACAAATCGATAGATGTCAATAGCATAAAAGTTCACTTATAGTACCGCACTCTTACTGCATTCATGGAAACATTTGTATTTGGGACGCAACTGTCAGTTTTATGGAGGTGCTCAACCAGACATGTGCGCTATGGTGGTTATTGTTTTATGTATATTTTACTGTTTTAATTTTGACCAGCCATCCATTTGATTTATGACTATCCACCAACTCATAATTTCATATATATCATCCAGTACACCTAAAATATTTTCTGTGGAGTACTATAATAAGCAGTTTAATGTCACTGAAGTATGAAAACGGTTTTCTTAGACATTTTGAAATTACGTTTTATTTGCTTTTCTATTTCACAAAATGTACTTATTTTGTTATAATTGCATGTAACCACATTTTTTGTACATGGTTCCCACAGACCAGATGATGAGACTGTAGAGTGTCGAAACTAGTCGTCTTGCATAAATAAAGTAAAAATTGAAATCTTGTCATCTATCCTTCCATTTATACATTAAGAGCGCTCCCTAAAAAAGCTAAAGCAGTCAAGAATCCGAAGAACACAACAGTGCTTTTTACTAGGCATGGTCCTGTTTGGAGGTGGTATTGCCTTCCTCCAACCTTCTGACTTACCCAGCCAGTTATAGGGGGACCTACAGTTTAACGTGTGTTCCGAACCACTGTGCTACTCGATATTTTTCACATCAGCAACGCTGCCATAGTCAAAAGAAGTAGAAAGGGACAGATAAAAATCCTAGGGCCTGGCGGGGATCGAACCAGCAACCTTTGGCTCTGTCGTCTGCAACTCTACCACTGTGCTACCGAGCCACACAGCGCTCCCTAAGATGAGTAAATTAAGTAAGACTTTGATCCCCAAAACAACTAATCAGGCGAGTCGGTTTTGCCTCGTGGAAAGTGGTAAGTGAACAGTGCTCATTTGTTTCCGCTCGCGGCCGACTGCCACGATAGTTCAGAGCTTAATTGCGGCCGGAGGCGTTCCGACACCTCCAATGTTCAAATGTCTGTAAATCTATCGGACCAAACTGCGTGGTCTTCAGTCCGTAGCTTACACACTACTTAAACTAAGTTAAACTAACCTAAGGACAACACACACACACACACACACACACACACACACACACACACACATACTCCCATGCCCCAGGGAGGACTCGAAACTACGACGGCGAGCAACCGCGCGCTCCGCAGCGAGGTGCCTTAGACCGCTCGGCTGCTTCACCGCGGCTCTGACGCCTCCCACAGATTTTAACAGATCGTTGTCGGAAGTCTGAAATAGTAAACGTGTGTCACGATGTAACAAATTCAAATGTTCAAATGTTTGTTAAGCTTATGGGACTTAACTTCGGGGTCATCAGTCCCTAAACTTACAAACTACTTATGAACTACTTACAAACTAGGACGGCACAAATATCCATGCCCGAGGGGGGATTCGAACCCCCGACCGTAGTGGCCGTGCTGACCGTGACTGGAGCGCCTGTCACCTCGGCCACCGCGGCCGGCCGCGATGTAACAATAATTTGCCGCTACGACAGGGCAAATGTACGAGACAGTGGGTCGCGGACGTGATGCGATGGGCAGGGGCGTGGGCCAAGTTACTGTGTGTGTGTTTTGTGTGTGTGTGTTTGTATATGTAAAGTATATCCAAGATAAATTGAGTTGCGTTCAAACAAACTTGTGATCGGTATTCATCGCCTTCTGTTTACGACTGTCAACAACCTCATCGATGTAGAAGCAGGGCGACGTCTCTTGTTATGTGTGTCAATGAGAAATAAATAACGTAATGCGTGTTTGAATATAAGCGTTTGTATAATGTGCCTTCGAGAAATATTTTTATTTCGTGTCGTAATTTATGTAATAGCTGCTAATCGACTGTGCATATGGAGCACTCGTGACTAATCGTTGGCAGCCTTTCGAGCCGCTACGTTCCTTTGACATGACACTCTTTATCTCTCAATGTTTACCTGTCCCGCATCATTATTAGAACATGGCTGACGCTCATGTTGTATTATATATACAGTATAAGGAAGCTCCTATAGGAGGCAATTTTCAACTCCCAACGCAGAACGGAGGTGTGTATATGTTTGAACCGTAAGTCTGTCTGTCTACTCCAACATAGCTCCCAAACAAAAGTTCCCGTTTTTAAGAAGTTCTTTTTATTTGAAAGCTGCTTTAATCGGGACGGCTCTTAGCTATATTTCGTGAAAATCTTGCATTGTTGACGCAAAAGTTTCCTGAGTGTTGTACCGCGTCATAAAGTAAGAAGGCTATTACTTTAATAACAGACGTTTCGGCCAACGTTACCCAGATGAAGGCCACTGCGGTACAACACCCAGAAAACTTTTATGTCATCTGACTCTGGCTGCGGAAGTCTATGCAATTATATCTTGAATTGTTATCAACTTAGGCTATCGTTAAAAACCCATACAGAATTAACATTTAGCGAAGACGTGGAAAAAACGTAATTGTACGAGATCCAGACGTAGCATTGTCATTAACTACTAAATGACTTGTTGATTAATGCTAAACAGTGTGATGTTTCTAGTTTTTGCAGTCCCTATTTTCATTTTCTGTTAGGCGCGGTAGAGCTGGAGAGTTCTCGCAGTTTCCCGTGACGTCAGCAGTGGTATGGAAAAGCAGATGTTGGGAAGAGTTTTGAAAGTGAGCCAGTTTTATAAGAGAAGTGATCTTATTGGTTGCAACCATGGTAGTGAGTGTAGGCTTCCGTATTTCTTCATTAATTTTAATCGTAATTTATTTCCAGGTAGTTTTAACACACACAAAAATTTTTCATTGTCCTAGCTTTGGTATTTTTGGAATTCTGTATACTTATTAATTATACGCAACAGTCTAATGAAATGAGTGAGCTCACCCCGAGAACTTACTTTCTCGCCAAAAGCGCTCTTACTTCTCTCCTGATTCAGCTACCGCGACGGTGACATCGTGCCGAATCATGGAGTAAGTTATACGCGTTTTACCGCTCGAACATTAGAACGTAATTGTTAATTACTTAATGTTATTTAACAAAAGATTTATTATATATTGTGTTATTTTTGTGAATGATATACCTGGGTAGTGGTGCAGTGGTTTGTACTTTGCTACTTTACTACGACAGAATCAAAGTAGTTGGCATCCTTAAAAAGTATATTGCGTTATCAGTTTATATCAGAGCCTACAGAACACTCTCACTTCAACTCAACTGACCTGCGACCTGAGCCTAAAACACTGTGCTGGGATATCATATGAGAAAACATCAGGTTAGTGATAAACCATAAAATAAATTTTTGTTTTCTATTATGACGCGATAGAAGGCTACGTGTTCGGCATTGTTAGTACAAATGGCGACAAGTGCACGTTGGTCGTGCTAACACGGTTGAGGGAAAGGGGGACAGAAAAGGAAAGAAAGTGTTGTTTAACGCGGAAATTGTAAAATTTTAAAAGTCACATAACATCTCAGATGTACTAACTGACATAAATTTCGTTCCAAGAATCACCCCATTCCTGATTCTACAGGCCCAGTAGAGTCGTAATGCCGCGCGGGAGTAGCCGAACGGTCTGGAGCGCCAAGTTGCGGATCGCGAGGCCTCCCGCATCGGAGGTTCGAATCCTCCTTTGGGCATGGATGATTGATGTTTCTGTCGTCTTTAGTATAAGTTAGATCATAAGTAGTTTGTATGTTTAGGGACTGATGACCCCGCAGTTAAGTCCAAAAAATCAAATCAAATGTTTGTAGAACTTATGGGACTTAACTACGGGGTTATCAGTCCCTAAGCGTTCAAACCACTTATGAACTAGCTAAGACTAAGGACGGCACAAATATCCATGCCCGAGGGAGGTTTCGAACCCCCGACCCTAGTGGCCGTGCAGACCGTGACTGGAGCGCCTCAGTCCCCTCGGCCACGGTTAAGTCCCATAAGCTTTACGAGCTATTTGAACATAGATTTACGACTCACGTTCACAGAGTAGCTACAAAGCATCTATCAGAAATTTGTTGCTGGTAGCAGTAGCAAAGTTGGATATCGCATACAATGTTCAGAGGTTTTTAAGGCTTATGGGATTTAAGTACGGGGTCATCAGTCTCTAAACTTACAAACTACTTATGAACTGACACAACACAAACATCCATGTCCGAGGGAGGATTCGAACCTTTGACGCGGGAGGGTGGGGGGGGCTATCATAGTCACAAAGACTACCGACTTTACTAATACGAAAGAAGCAGTACTAGGTACGGCGGCAGGCAGCTGTTGTCTATATTGAACCTTGTGGCTTTATATTTTTGATTGTACAGGCTGTCCCATTTACCTCTACCATCCAAAAATTTCTGGAATAACAGCAGCATCTACAAAACGACTTTCACTGGTATCAGTGTAAATGTAAATGTAAATATTTTTAATCGTTCAAAAAAGAAAGCATATGTGTTTTTAACACAAACTTAAATTTTTAAATGGACACCCTACACTAGTTCATCAGAAATCTGTAGGGTCGCTTTCGGGTTGTGCATTGGGAGATAGGAAAACAGATCTTTTGCTGCAGGTAACATCTGTGTTTCTTCATCAGTTGTCAGTTTCTGGCAGCTTGAGGTGAGTGGATCCATGCATTCTAGAAGACTAAGAGATACCTGACGCATCGTTTACTGACTAGAATATTTGTGCGTAAAATACCGGTAGAGAAATGACTGTCAATTAACAAAGTGCAAATATGCGCTCGCAAACTCGTTAAATACCCTATTAACGTAATCGGAGAGCCATTTACCAAATGTGGAAGAATGTGGAGAAAATTCGTAACCAACTTATTCGTAACATATAAGCGAGGTCAAAAAAAAAAAAAAAAAAAAAAAAAAAAAAAAAAAAAAATTTACCATCCGATTCACTAACTGTTATGGCACCAGTTAAAGAGTCTTGCGACTGGAATGTCACCTCAGTATTCGACAAGTATAAACCAGTGTACAAATAATTTGGCGGGGCTAAAGGGAGAACCCGATCTTTTTATTCTACATTAGCCACTACACATACCATGTTTTGAACCTTGTGACCTTTCTTTCAATTTCAAAACATTCATCATTCTTTTTTCTCAATAATTTCTTCACTGGCAGCTACCGTACTATGCACTACTGCATCACTTATTTGCTGAGCCCCGTACTTCTACTTTGTCTAATGCTGCCTATTATCGTCCATTTTGTGGACATTGTCGGAATCACGTCCTCCAGTTTGTGGTGTCGCACAAGTACAAAGTGCGCGCCACCTACTTTCGCCGCGCGCCGCCATGCACGCACGGCGCGGCGTTCTCACGACGACAGCCACGAGCGCCCTCTGCGACAACGCCGCTCGTGGCCACCACTGAAGGACATCGGTCACTTGGAACTGAGACAGCAACCAGTTAGGACCTTCGTAATCAGATAGGCACCAGTGAAGACTTTGCTATCGTACAGGCACTAGGCAGGCCTCTAACAATTATGTATCAACATTCTGCAGTACTATGTAAAAGTTAAGTATTGTTACATTCTGTGCAATATATATCTCTTTCTAATTTACTCTAGTGTTTATAGTTTCTGGCTGCTCCCCTCCGTACCTGCACCAGCGTGCTATTTTCGTTCCTGTGTCGGTCTCATTCCACTCGGCCACCGACACCTACGACGAGGCTGGGTCACAAAAGCGGCGACGAAGTTGGGACACAAAAGTGGCGACGAGGATGGGATACAAAAGTGGCGACGAGGAGTGATAGACGAACCTTGGACCAGCCCTCTTGCAGCAGCCAGGCAGCAGCAGTCGGAGCACGCAGAAATTGCTCCCGCCCACCCACCCTTATTATAAGAATTTTGGGGGAACATATTCAGTTGCGTGTTTTGTGGACTTTTTTGTTGCAGAGTGTCCTCTTTCATATTGCATTTGTGTTTTGTTATAATTTACTTGTATGCGCGGCGCCTAATCGGTCAGCATGGCCACTACCCCGAACCCAAACTTAATGGAAATTATTCAGTTACAGACGGCGCAAATCACTCAACTACTGCAGGCCGTGTCGCAGTTGACGGCACAGGCTGCTCACCAACAACAACAGCCGTCACATCAGCAGCCCACACCTGCCGCTGTACCGCTCCCTACGTTCCGCCAGTACAACGAACGTGAGGAAGAATGGAGCGACTACTTCACACAGTTTCAAGAACTCGTCGCGGCTCATCAAATTACAGGTCAGAGAGTGAAGAACCTTTTCTTATCGATTGTGGGCCCCCAGACCTTCGTACTATTGCAAAAACTTTTCCCTCTCGCATCTCCTCGTGATGTAGACTTTGAACAAATTGTAGATGCAATGAATGCTCATTATGAGAGAAAAGTTCTTGTAGCCACTGCACGATACCGATTTTTCAGACTTAAAAAATTACCGCAGCAGTCACACCAAGAGTGGATTACGGAATTGAAGGGCTTAACCCGCCAATGTAAATTTACTTGCTCTTGTGGACTTTCGTATAGTGACGTGATGTTGAGGGATGCGATTACGCAGAATATTCAGGACCCCAGAATTAGAGCAGCAATTCTGAAACAGTCTGACCCCTCATTAGACAGTGTACTGCAGCTTATAGAAGCGCATGATACTTTTGACTTAGGAGATGTAGAAATGCAAAGCCACAGTGTAAATTCAGTGCGCCGCAACGGACGCTTTCCTAGCCGTAGTTCTCAGTATAGCACTAGTGATTCTTATTTTTCTACCGGCCGTGCTGAACAGACAGTGAACAGTAGCCAGAGTAAAAGTGCGACGCAAAGGTCGCCCCGTAGTGTTAGACACAGTAATTTGCATAACGGGCGCCAACGCTCATTTCAGAAAAATGTTCGTAAGTCTTGCCCCCAGTGTGTATCTCGCCACAAACGTGCACAGTGCACAAGTCGCAACGCAACCTGTTATCAATGTGGCAAATCGGGACATGTACAGTCAGTGTGTATGCAGAATGTAAATTCACAACACAGTAACGTTAGGAATAGTGCTTCGCAAAGTGCGAGAACAGTGCATGCAGTAAATGTCATATGGGCTGTGGAATTGAACAGTGCTTTGCTTTGTTCTCAATTGCAAGAAAGTAGTTGTGCGCCTCCTGCAAAACTATGTAGTGAGCCACGCCGCAAGCGCCGACGAGCGCGTAAATCTGTGCAACGGAAAAGGGTTCGGGACAAGCAAAATGATTATGTACAGTGCAATCCTGTAGTGAACCTAGTGCCTTCTGCAACTGCTCCTTGTAATAGTGCCCAGTACTGTGTAGCTAGTGACAGTAGACATCAAGTAGCTACTCAAAAGTGTAGGGCAGTAGTTAGTAAATCTGGAGTAGCTTCGCAGGCTTGCGCGGACGCCGATCCGGCGGTAGTGTCATCTAGTGACAGTGTTGTTAATCCGCTGCGTGCCGAGTCTGCGCCGCTTCCTTCACTACGCGGCCCGCGCAAGCGCAGTCAACAAACCGTAGCAGACGTTGCCCACATTCGCGCACCTGTCGTGCGCCAGAAGCACAAACTTTTTGTAAATCTCTCCATAGAAAATAAGACTGTGCAATTTCAGCTTGATACTGGTTCCGCTGTTACATTAATAAATAAAGATACTTATGAACTTCTGGGTTCGCCAAAATTGTCGCCGTCACAGCAAGTGTTAACAGCTTATACAGGTCAAAATATTCCCGTGCTAGGAACGTGTAGCCTGCCCGCCTCTTTTCAAGGTGTAACAAAAACAGTTGCTTTTGTAGTTCTTGAGGCCAAATCTACACAGAACATTTTGGACTAGATGCTTTTGACTTGTTTGGTTTATCAATTCAAAGAGATGTGCTTCAAATTTCGTCAATAGTGCCTCAGGATAAAATCAATGCATTGTGTGACAAATACACTGACTTGTTTTCGCCGGAACTAGGTTGTGCAAAAGACTTCGTGGCACATGTAAGTTTAAAAGAATCTGCAGTTCCAAAATTTCGTAAAGCTAGACCAGTGCCTATCGCCTTGCGTGATACAGTTGCCGAAGAACTTAAACGTTGGCAAGATAGTGGGGTGATTTCTCCTGTTTCTGCGAGTCAGTGGGCCTCGCCTATAGTAATTATACCCAAGCCGTCAGGAAAACTTCGTCTCTGTGCGGACTTCAAATTAACAGTGAACAGTCAAACAATTGTCGACACTTATCCCCTGCCCAGACCTGACGAACTAATGGACAAATTAGGACAGTCTCGCTTCTTTTCCAAGATTGATTTAGCAGAGGCATACTTACAGATTCCACTTGATGACGAGTCAAAAAAGTTTTTCGTCATTAATACTCACATAGGCCTTTTTCAATTTCAACGCCTACCCTTTGGCAGTTCTTCCGCCCCCGCTATTTTTCAGCGCTTTTTGGAGCAGCTGACAGTTTCTGTACCGTGTGGTTCGAACTATTTAGATGATATTGTGGTATCCGGACGTACAGTTGAAGAACATTTAACAAACCTGGAATGCCTTTTCAAAGTGTTGACTGCAGCAGGTCTACGTTGTAATAAAGCAAAGTGTTCGTTTTTTCAAACTGAAATAGAGTACCTAGGCCATGTGATTAATGCCCAAGGAATTCATCCCTTACAGTCACATCTTAGAGCAATCAAAGACTTGCCTCTTCCTAAGAATGTGCATGAATTCCAAGCAGTAATGGGAAAGCTTAACTATTATTTCAGGTTTATTCCCAATGCCTCTCAGATTGCAGCTCCACTGCATCACTTACGTAGGAAGAATGTTCCTTTTGTATGGTCCAAAGATTGTCAGGTTGCCTTTGACAAATTAAAGTCTGCACTACTCAGTGATGCATGTTTGATTCCCTTTGACCCACAGAAGCCTGTAGTGTTAGCAGTTGACGCCTCGTCGTACAGTCTGGGCACGGTAATCTCACATCGCATTGGATCTCACGATCGTCCTATTGCCTTTGCATCCAAGCTACTGACGCCAACGCAACAGAATTACAGTCAGATAGAAAAGGAGGCCTTAGCAATCATTTACGGCGTCACAAAGTTTCATCATTATCTGTATGGCAGAAAATTGTATTTGTTGACAGACCACAAGCCTCTCACGTCGTTGTTCTCACCCACAAAACCAATTCCGCCACGAACGGCACAAAAGCTTCAGAGATGGTCCTTGATATTGTCAAATTATCAGTATGAGATTTTGTACCGACCTACCACTAAACATGCCAATGCGGACACACTTTCCCGACTTCCGGTTGGCCAGGATGTATCATTTGATTCTTCAGAAATGGCATGTTGTCAGATAGACTCCAGAGATGCTTCCGCTGTCGCAGACTTTCCTTTGAACTCTCGTCGGGTTGCACAGGAAACAGCTGCGGATGCAGACCTAAGTGTGGTAGCACGTTTTGTTCGCTCAGGGTGGCCTGCCAGAGCCAAAGACATTGATCGGCCTCTGGTTCGACGTTATTTTGCACAACGTAATGCATTATCTTTAAGTCAGGGTGTACTGTTGTTGCATACCGACAACGACCAAGCAAGAGTGATTGTTCCTCGTTCCCTGCAACGAGAAGTGTTACGCCTCCTGCATCAAGGACATTGGGGCATTGTTAGGACAAAGCAACTGGCCAGACGTCATTGTACCTGGGTTGGTATGGACGCTCAGATAGAGAGCATGACATCACAGTGTACAGTTTGTGCGGAGCATCAGGCGGCTCCTCCACAGCGTTTCTCAGACTGGCCACGCCCCAAGGGACCATGGCAACGTTTACATATTGACTTTGCCGGACCTTTCTGGAATACGCGCTGGTTAATTGTTGTCGACGCTTTCAGCAAGTTTCCTTTTGTGATTGCCATGAACTCAACGACAGCTTCTAGTACAATCAGTGCCTTAACATCAGTGTTTTGCATCGAAGGTTTGCCTGAAACTATCGTCAGTGACAATGGACTTCAGTTTGTTAGTGCGGAATTTCAACAGTTTTGTCGTGTGAATGGCATTCAGCATATCACACCGCACCTTTTCACCCTCAGTCCAATGGTGAAGCAGAACGTTTCGTTCGAACATTCAAGTCTCACATGGAAAAGATGAAAGGTCAGCTCTCCAGGCAGCAAGCTCTTCAAATTTTCCTGTCTACGTATCGGTGCATGCCACGTGACGGCCCGTCTCCTGCCGAGCTGCTACACGGCCGCCGTCACCGCACTCTCCTTCACCTGCTGCAGCCTCCCACGCACCGAGTCGGTTCGCGTTTTCAGGTTTCCACGCCGGTGCTGTACAGGGTGTTTGCTGGAAACAAGAAGAAACTATGGATGCCGGGCATCATTCAGCGCGTGCTCGGTCGCAATATGTATATTGTACGTTCTTCCACAGGGTCGGAGCTGCGGCGCCACGCAAACCAATTGCGCTTGCACAGGCCGCGCGATCCTGTCTCCGGTTTCTTGATTCCAGACCCAGTTCACCGCCAGGGAGCACAACCACATCGTTCGTCCCCGGACTACGAGATCGTCCCGATGGAGATCGACGCGACGCCGCCGCTGTCGCCGCCGCAGATGACAGCGTCACCGAGAGGGACTCCGGGACCGTGCGTGCCGCCGCCGCCTGGGCCACGCACCTCAGAAGAAGATGACCTGCTCCCTCTGGGCGGGGGGGTGCGCCCTTCCCCAGGTTTCGCTGGGTTCCCTGGAGGATCGCAAGGCGGATGCCGGGGCGCGGACGGCGTCTCGATCCCAGCCTCAGCTACGACGCCCGTCCCACCAGTAACGCCCCCGCCCAGGCCCTCCTCCCAGTGCCGTCGCCGTGTCCCTCAGCCCTACGCCACGACGGCGCGGCGGTTTGGGGGGGGGGGGAGGGGTGTGGTGTCGCACAAGTACAAAGTGCGCGCCACCTACTTTCGCCGCGCGCCGCCATGCACGCACGGCGCGGCGTTCTCACGACGACAGCCACGAGCGCCCTCTGCGACAACGCCGCTCGTGGCCACCACTGAAGGACATCGGTCACTTGGAACTGAGACAGCAACCAGTTAGGACCTTCGTAATCAGATAGGCACCAGTGAAGACTTTGCTATCGTACAGGCACTAGGCAGGCCTCTAACAATTATGTATCAACATTCTGCAGTACTATGTAAAAGTTAAGTATTGTTACATTCTGTGCAATATATATCTCTTTCTAATTTACTCTAGTGTTTATAGTTTCTGGCTGCTCCCCTCCGTACCTGCACCAGCGTGCTATTTTCGTTCCTGTGTCGGTCTCATTCCACTCGGCCACCGACACCTACGACGAGGCTGGGACACAAAAGCGGCGACGAAGTTGGGACACAAAAGTGGCGACGAGGATGGGATACAAAACAGTTGATAACTGTGTTACCCAAGCGACGTCTCCACTCTGTCGGCTAGTGTCTTTCGAAGTGTGACGCCATTCGATAACTTGAGAACTAATCTGCCTGGTTGTCACAATTCCACTTCTTAATGGCAGCTCGCGCTTAGAATTTATGTTTCACCCCAAATATTACAGTTTAAAATTAATGTCACTGTCCACTGATTACAGTTTACTGTCCTGATACGAAACGCTGTTCAGCATATCTGTCTTTTGCTTTGCCACACGCTATTAGTCACCCAACCTCTATCTGTGTAACATTTATTACTACTCCTTATTGTTCTTGAGCTATTTCACACGATGCTTTCAGTACAAAGTGCTCCTAACCTGGAGCTTCAATAGTAATGAATCGGCTCTTATCTTCATAAGATTCGTAGGACTTGGTAACGGCGTTTCAGTAGAAACCTCGCCTGTGTAACAATTCTATACCAGAGACTTTAGCAAGACTTTGTTTATACCGTTATCATTTTCATTGTACCTGACTGCAGATCGATTTATTTTTAGTAGTCAGTTTGGCTCTCATAATTTTATAACGGGCAATAAATTGTATGATACAAAGTTTTGGAGATCATAATCTAATTATTACCAGTAAGTGACAAAACGTCACTGTTGGCAACGGACTGAAAAAGACAATTACAAAATAATATCCTTTAAGAATGATGATTATAATAAGTAATAGCACCAAAACAGTTAGTGATGGGTACCGTAATTATTAATCTTAAGAACTTGTGATAAAGTAATTAAACTATCACTAACACTGACCGTATTTCACAGTACTGGCTCATTAATGGTCGAACTTCAAATTGTGGGTAGTACAATTACGGAACGTTGGCTGTGTTGAAAAGCATAGATTTTGCTCGTAATATAATTCACTGCTGACTATTCAATTTCGGACTGGCGTCGGCTACTTGAAAACCGAAGTAACCAAATTTTTTATCTACGAAACGGCATAACAGTTTATGAATTGACACATATACACTGCTGGCCATTAAAATTGCTGCACCAAGAAGAAATGCAGACGATAAATGGGTATTCATTGGCCAAATACATTATACTGGAACTGACATCTGAACACTGTGGTGTCGCACAAGTACAAAGTGCGCGCCACGTACTTACGCCGCGCGCCGCCATGCATGCACGGCGCGGCGTTCCTAAGTCAGCCACGAGCACCCTCTGCTAGAACTCCGCTCGTGGCCACCACTGAACGACATCGTTCACTTGGGACGGAGATGGGAACCAGCTAACACTTCGGAATCAGATAGGCACCAGTGAAGACTTGGCTAACGGATAGGCACTAGGCAGGCCTCTAGCTCAACTATGTATCAGCATTCTGCAGTACTGAGCTGTGTAAAAGTTAAGTATTACTAAGTCTGTAAGAAATATACATCTCGTTCTAATTTACTCTAGTGTTTCTAGTTTCTGCTGTCCCACTGGCTGGTCACCTCCTACCTGCGCAAGCGTGTATCCTTTATTCCTGTGTCGGTCTTTCTACTCGGCCACCGACACCTACGAGGAAACGAGACACGAAAGCGGCGACGAGGCTGGGACACAAAAAATACATTTTCACGGAATTTCGGTGCGTAGATCCCGAGAAATCAGTACCCAGAACAACCAAATCTCGCCGTAAAAACGGCCTTGATACGCCTGGGCATTGAGTCAAACACAGGCCTGGATGGCGTGTACAGGTACAGGTGCCTATGCAGCTTCAACACGATACCACAGTTCATCAAGATTAGTGACTGGAGTATTGTGACGAGCTAGTTCCTCATCCACCATTGACCAGACGTTTTCACTTCGTGAGAGATCTGGAGAATGTGCTGGCCAGGGCAGCAGTCGAACATTTTCCGTGTACAAAAAGACCCGTATAGGACCTGCAACAGGCGCTCGTGCATTATTCTGCTGAAATGTAGGATTTCGCAGGGATCGTAACACATCCGAAATGTAACGGCCACTGTTTAAAGTGTTGTCGATGCGAACAAGAGGTGACCGAGACGTGAAACCAATAGCACCCCATACCATAACGCCGGGTGATACGCCAGTATGGCGATGACGAATACACGCTTCCAATGTGCAGTCACCGGGATGTCGCCAAACACGGATGCGACCAGCATGATGATGTAAGCAAAACCTGGATTCATTAAAAAAATGACGTTTTTGTCATTAGTGCACCTAGGTTCATCGTTGCGTACAACATCGCAGGCGCTCCTGTCTGTGATGCAGCGTCAAGGGTAACCGCAGCCACGGCCTCCGAGCTGAAAGTCCATCGAGACGTGCCTGCACGATCCTTTTCAGCCATGCAGATAAGATGCCTTTCATCTCGACTGCTAGTGATACGAGGCCGTTGGGATCCAGTACGGCGTTCCGTATTGCCCTCCTGAATCCATCGATTCCATATTCTGCTAAAAGTCATTGGATCTTGAGCAACGCGAGTAGCAATGTCTCGATTCGATAAACCGCAATCGCGATAGGCTACAATCCGACCTCTATCAAAGTCGGAAACGTGATGGTACGCATTTCTCCTCCTTACACGAGGCATCACAACAACGTTTCACCAGACAACGCCGGTCAGCTGCTGTGTGTGAGAAATCGGTTGGAAACTTTCTTCATGTCAGAATATTATAGGTGTCGCCACCGGCGCCAACCTTGTCTGAAAAGCTAATCATTTGCATATCACAGCATCTTCTTCCTGTCGGTTAAATTGCGCGTCTGTAGTACGTCATCTTCGTGGTGTAGCAATTTTAATGGCCAGGAGTGTAATTTAATAGGCAAGAACTGGTACGATGTGTAAGCATTCATTGTTATCTGTTCATGATAATTATCGAAACATCTGCTTAATGACATTGAAATGTGAACCAATGGAAAATTTCCTAATCAATTTATCATATCTAGCAGAAGGCCCACTGTGCAATTAATGATTACATAAAGCAACGCATTACTGCTGTGATTCCATACCGTTCAGACGTTTAAACTACTATGGTGATAAAAGTCGTGTAGGATAATTTCGCGATGTTGATATTCACAAAAAGCACTACTGTAACCTTGTGCTTATTTTTTTAGCCAATTGTCTATCGTATGATGTTAGGGAGTAACACCAAGCACAAGTGAAGTTCGATATACAATTATAAGATAAGATTGTACAAGTGTGGATAAGAGAAAATGTAAGGAAAAAGTAACATTATCAATCAAGAAGAATTACTTTCACCCTCATGCTTTTAACTTACATTGAAGAAAATACAGGAAAGTGTGTAAAAGTAAAATGCCAGGAGGAAGGACCGATATTCATAAATAAACATTGTATTTAGTCTCACGCTTTCATCCTGCATCGAAGCAAATACAGGAAAATGTGATTTGAGGTGACTCTGGAAAGTACATTGCACACAGTAAATGATTATTTTATTTTTGAAGTCATTTTTTGAACAGCGATCTTAAAATGATGGATAATTAAAATAAGACGTCTAGATTGCAAGTTGCAGACCTTTTTACTGGCAAACGGTTTCGGGCTTACAGGACCATCATCAGGCCTTTCGCACCTTGTTTGTAATAGGTGGCGGTGGCCGGAGCAGTTCGTAATCACACAAACACTTACGATGACTCAGGCTACGACCTTGTATTACTGGGTCTAATACTCATTTGAAATATGAGATAGTGTAATGCATGAAAAATTGTAACATGAAACATCTGAAATTTCTGCGTGGGTAGTACGTTAAATACGAAGAACAGCAGACCCAATATCACACAGAAGTACAGCATACGCCACAGTGCCATCGGTCCTCCTTATACCTTAGTGCGTTAGCAGAAGTATATGTTGCGGAGTTGATCTTCACTACCGATACTGTTGTGACGGGTTGTGCCCTACGTCATCGTGCCTGCAACACTCCGGCGCCAGCTTGGGATCTTCTGCGATCATGACCCGTGGAGACACGTTGCTTACAGCCATTCACCGACGCCCCACTTTAAAATGAGCCCATACGAAAAACAATTTTGACTAACCTTATTATTGTGCTTATGGCTACCATTTGCCTTTGATTTGATTTGATTGTTTCAGTGAAGCCAAAACGATCCAATTCGCCACTGCCCGCACCGAAACTAAGTTTATTGTGCGGTATCGCTCCCTGTATATCTAGTAAAGCCAACAAATGCCCTTGAATAGTGCAAGGAGTCCCTTTACCAGTTCTTTATTAGACACAATTTCTTCGGGTCTGGTTGTCTCAAATGTTCTGTGCTTTTTACTCTCCAATGCAATGCATAAGAAGATTAGATGTGATGCAGTTTCATCACCGTCATCACAGATCCTACATTTAGGGTCCTCTTCTGTTATTACCATTGTATGTAGGTGTTTTTTGAAATTCCCATGGCCTGTCAGCAATCCAGCCATGAGTCTAACCTCTCTCCTGTTCAGACCCAGGATTGCAGAGCTTCTTTTAAAACGTGGCTTTGGCATCATTACCTTGCCATGCTTTTGTTGATGGACTTTGGTCCAATATTCTACGTGCTGTCTTCTGTGCCAGTTACGTAGCTCCAATTTGATCATTGCCTTGGTGATTGTCAGGACAGGATACGGTCCAATAAATGGAGTCTATGCCCCCTTCCTGGCTAATCTGTCGGCATGTTCGTTGCCACTGATCCCCGAGTGGCCAGGAACCCACAATAGGTTTACTTTATTGCTTTCCCCTGTGACATTCTGCAACAATTTTAGACCTTGTTGCAGGAGCGTCCAGTGATCTCAGGGCTGCCTGGCTGTCTAAATAGATATAGATGCTACGATCTTTGTAGCATCTACGCAAATTCTCCTCCACACACGCCCTGATGGCAGTGATTTCGGCCTGGAATACTGAGGCTAGTTTTCCTAGAGAGATGACGCCCTCCAGTCTTGGCTGCACCACATATACCCCGGCCGCAACACCTAGGTCTGATTTTGACCCGTCAGTGAACCAGACAATATCCCCCGTACGGTGTAGAACTATTTTGTCCCACTGCCTCCTACTTCTAATTGTTATATTGAAAGGCTGGCATTTCCGCAACCTTTCCTATATTTACCTCACTCACTATTTTAGTGTGTGATTCTGGATATTCCAAAGAGTTCCAGTTGTTGCCAGTTTTGAGTCTGTATGCACTAGCCGCTGCCTCCATCTTGACCCAAAGGTGTAATGGGGGCATATCCAGCATGGTTTCCATCCCAGCAGTTGGTGTGCTGCTAATTCCGCCTGTTATGGCTAAGCAGGATAATCTCTGCACCTTACCAAGTTCCTTAGCAGCAACCTGCTGTTCTACCTTCTTCCACCACACGACCGCCCCATAGGTGATCCTGGGTCTAATCACCGTGGTGTATATCCAACCATTTGCCTTAGTGATTGGTGTTTATGTAATCAGAGGAACCAGTAGATTTGTCTCGCTATAAAGAGAATTGTGTAGAGTATTATTTGGAACCCCAGCTGTGTGATAGTTTTAATTTAACAGCTCATAGTTTACCGTATGACTTCAGGAAATGCAAAACTACATTTTTAGCTTTTGTAGATAGCTTTTGACAACGTTGATTAGGCATATGATTTACATAAATGAGAAACAACAGTGGTCCCAGAACAGAACCCTAGGGCACTACCAACTTAACTGTGCCCCATTCAGTGTGCATTAACTAAGTCATTTTTACTCTGCACCTACTGCTGTCTATTATTAAAATAAGAAGTAAACCAATTGTGAGCTACTGCCTTACTCCGTGATGTTCCAACTTCTGTAACAATATCTTGTGATCAGCACAATCAAACGCTTTTTTAAGTCAAAGAATACACCTGGCGTTCGTAATTTTTTTGTATACAGCAAGCATCTCACAGAGAAATGAGAATGTAGCAGTATCAGTTGTTAAACCACTTCTGAAACCAAAGTGTACATTTGCAAGCAAATTATGTGAAAGGAAATGATGCATTAAACTCACATAACTTTAGCAAAAACTGGTGACATAAAAATAGGTCTAAAGTTGTCTACATAAATTGTGTTGACATAATTTTAAGTTAAAATTTTGGCAGTACTAAAATGTTCCACATTCTTTTTCGTACTTTTATTGCTTCTTATGGGCCCGTGATGTGCTCGTACTACTTCTCTTATTTACTTGTGCATTTAAATTCCCTGAAATATTTCAATATGTTTCTCTGGTATTTTGTCATTGCTCCCATGTATTCCAAAATATCTTCGACATTTTCTGGTTTCTTTTTGTTGCGATCATTTGTCGGTGCACGTGCTTTAATGTGTATCTTTTGTTTCCTCCTTTGAAGGTTATTGTGGAGATTCTTTTTGATATTTAACTAAAATCAAGCTATTGCCTACGACCGATTTGGGGCATATCTCGTGCCATGGCCCCATTCCCATTTCTAATACTCGCTCATAGCTTAACTGCATTCCCACAAGGGATCGGGCGTATTTTGGCATTCGCATAGGAACTACCATTTGTCTGTTGGAGGCGTACACACGATTATGGATGTGGTGTCTGTTTTTTCGGATAAACAATTATTTTTAATTATTTTTTAATAATTTTTTTTCATATCTTCCATCGTTGCAGAGATATTTGCAAAAATAACGGAGATTTGATGATGTCTGTCTGGCTGTAACGTGTTCCCACTTTTTAAGTCGAACCGTTCAGCCGATCGCCACCAAATTTTACAGACATAATTGTTGGCTACCAGAGACCAGAACCTCGCTTTTTCAAATATTTCGGACAAGAAATACGTTAGTAATGCCAAAAAAATCCGTTTGTAATTTAATTTAAATTGCAAATAAACCGTTCATCTGACGCGAAAATTGAATAAACCAATTTTTAGAGGAGAAAATTCTCTACAACTTTGTTCCCCTATGTTTTTTTCATAATTCGTATCGTTTGAGAGATATTTGCAAAAATAACGGAGTTTTGACACCCTCCATTGAATTAACGAAAACCAGCCGTTCGAAGATGTCACGTGACATTCCTCGCCCAGAACTCTCTCTCGCATACGCCAATTACACGTTATTTCAAAGCAATGGCGCACTGAAGAATTAACAAAAACACGTCGTTCTTCGTACGATAAATGATAATCTAGTGTCTACAAATGCCATATTAACATCAGTTAACAACGCCCATCAATAGTATGAAATTAAGGAACGCAATTTCTAAGTGATATTCGTAGCGTAGTAGGCACTGTGTCGGACGGTGACGCTGAAGGTCAGTGGTTCGAAACCGACCACTACCTAATTTTTTTCCCCCTAAAAGGGTTTCAGACACTCTTATTAATTCATTTTTTATTATTTACATAATTATTTTTGTCCAAAATGTCTGCAAAAAATTATAAAATTACAAATCTAAAGTGGGCCGTAAAACACGTCAGTGCGATTTTTTTCTGTGCCGTGCCCTTCTATACCATCCTACATCCTCCACCTGTCCGTTGCGCAGCGCTTTCTCCTACCCATCTGGTATGCAGTGCACACAGATCGCCTGACGTGCTCCTGCGTCGGTCGAAACACACAGCAGCGCCTAACACACGTGAATTATGGACTCCTCCCCACCCCCATCTGAACACGATGGAGCCGCAGGCATGAGACGGCCGCCGTTGAGAATTGAGCGTGGCGCGCCGTTTGCATTTGGGTTGCATCCTTGCCCTACTTCCAGGAAGGCAGTCGAGGCGCGCTGAGTGGACGACTGCCTGTCTACCACGGCCAATTTCCTGGCCATTCGCTCTCGTTACCACGCCTTTGTTTGCAAACATCGGCACCGTTCAGCTGCTGCAAGTAGGTCGCCGGCGCCAATCGATTTGATGGAACCGGCGCGTTATCACAAGGAAGGAACATTCCTGCTTCTGGGATCGATGCTACTAGCTCGAGAGAAATATATTCCTTTGGCCCACTTTAGGTTACGGTAGTAACACTAAAAGTGGGCCTTTGAGATCGTCTTTTGAAAGGCTCGAAATTTAAGTGAAAGTAACGGCTCAACCATTCATCTGACACGAAAACTGAATAACTGAGTTTATGCAGGAGAAAATTCTCTACAACTTTGCTCTCTCATGATTTTTTCATATCTCGTATCGTTTCAGAGATATTTGCAAAAATAACGGCGATTTTTGAATGTCTGTCTGTCCGTAACGTGTTCCCTGTTTTTAAGACGAACCATTCAACCGATCAGCACCAAATTTTACATACATAATTGCAGGCCTCCAGAGACCGGAATCTCCTTTTTTCAAATTTTTCGGACCAAAAATACGGCAGTAACGCCAAAAAAGGCGTTTGTAATATAATTGTAATTGCAGACGAACCGTTCATCTGACACGAAAATTGAATAGCCTAATTGGTAGAAGGGAAAATTCTCTACAACTTCGCTCTATTTTTTTTTCATATCTTGCATCGTTGCAGAGATATTTGCAAAATTAACGGCGATTTGACGATGTCTGTCTAGTTGTAACGTGTTCCCACTTTTTAGGTCGAACCGTTCAACCGATCGGCACCAAATTTTACAGACAGACTTGTTGACTACCAGAATCTCGCTTTTTGAAATCTTTTGGACAAGAAATACGTTAGTAATACCAAAAAAAGCCGTTTGTAATGTAATTTTAATTGGAATAAACCGATCATCTGACGCGAAAATTGAGTAAACGAATTTGTAGAGAATAATATTCTCTACAACGTTGCTCTCTCATGTTTCTTCATATCTCATATCGTTTGAGAGATAATTGCAAAAAATAACTGAGTTTTGACACCCTCTATTGAATTAACGAAAACCAACCGTTCGCAGATGTCACGTGACATTCCTCGCCCAGAACTCTCTCTGGCATACGTCATCTTGCGTTGCGTATTTGATGATTTTCTTACTGTAATGCCGGGCACCGTGGCTCAGCGCGCCCGATCAGAGGGCTGAACGACCTCTGTAATAAAAAGGCTGAGCAAAATGATCAAAGAACGACCGAGCACGAACAATGAGAACGACCGCAAATCATAGATCTATCTGGGGAAAAAAAGAAAAAAAAATAGCGTAGTGGGCAACGGGTTGGACTGTGACGCTGATGGTCAGTGGTTCGGAACCCGGAACTACCTAATATTTTTTTTTCCTAAGAGGGTTTCAGACACTGTTATTAATTAATGTTTTATTATTTAGATTATTATTTTAGTCTAAAATGTTTGCAAAAACTTATAAAACTAGAAATCTAAATTGGGCCGTAAAACAAGTCAGTGCGATTTTTGTTTATCCGAAAACAAAGGGAGCGAAGTTGTAGAGAATGTTCCCCTCTACCAATTATGTTATTCAATTTTCGTGTTCGATGAACGGTTCGTTTGCAATTACAATTACATTACAAACGGCGTTTTTTTGTGTTAATACCGTATTTTTGTCCGAAAAATTTTAAACAGGGAGGTTCTGGTCTCTGACGGCCTACAATTATGTCTGTAATATTTGGTGCTGATCGGTTGAACGGTCCGTCTTAGAAACAGGGGACACGTTACGGACAGACAGACAGACGGACAGATAGACAGACATACATACCAAAATCGCCGTTATTTTTGCAAGTATCTCTGAAACTATACGAAATTAAAAATAAATAAATAAATAAATAAATAAATAAATAAATAATAAGGGAGCAAAGTTGAAGACAATTTTCTCCTCTACAAATTCGGTTATTCAATTTTCGTGCCAGATGAATGGTTAAGTAGTTACTTTTATTTAAATTTCAAGCTGTCTAAAAACGATCGCAAAGGCCCAGTTTTAGTGAGTTTGTGACACTTGCGAGGAGTGACACTTGCGCGGAAAGGGAATTTGTAGGCACTTGCGGGGAGACCCGGACGCTGCAGGTAGTGAACAGGGTGTTCCAGAAGTAGGGATACACCACCCCTACTCCACTCCCTCCAGCCGCTACCTGTGCCGTATTCAGGGAAAGGCCCACCGAGCGAGGTGGAGCAGTATTAACGGCCCGGAGATATCACAGCCTCATTCAACAGGGAGATAGCACGTCATATAAATATCACTCGATTTACAATACAGCACCATGTGTAGAGGAATGTGATGAAATCGGAATTGAGCGCAACCGTTGCTAACTACAATTTCGGATTTACTGGATTTTGAGTCAGAATTCGCATCTATATTCGCATTTATCGCAAATGCGAATTTTTCCTGTCCCTAGTAATACCTCTAAAAATAAACAGCTGATCAAGGCACTAAAAGCAAGGGCAGATCTTTGGGTGTATTACTACAAATAACTAAAACACAATTTGATCGAGGAATTATATAAAATCTCATTATAAAGGTTTTTTGTAAGTGGTTTTGAGAAGCTTTTAAATATGTTAGGAATAGCATTATGAAATATAGGAAGCTACACCTTATGTTTATTATGAGATATCGATTTCGGCTACTTTCAGGTCATCTTCAAGTCTCAAACAACAGGTGTTACTTATGCATTTTTCCAGTGGCACTCATAACCTTTAACTGTTTACACACGAGGTCTAACGTTGTTAATCGCGTTAGCGATGAAAACAGATCCCAGAATCTTTGCGTCTAAATGATACATATATTGGTGTGATGTCTTATTTCGAAAGAACAGACATCACACCAATACGTATATAGCTCTCGGTAAAGTGGAACAGTACGATGTCGTTACGTAGCAACTTTCCTTCTAACACTTCGCTTCTAAGTTTTAGTTATTAAACAGTGCTGCTACAACGCAAAGTTGTGACAGAGAAACTTGTTAAAATAATAGATTGCTCGAGGAATCGCCAGACAAGCTGGCGGAAACAAGTCATCGCATCTGTCGTAAATTCAACGCCAGTTTTTCGTGACGACAGCAGATTGTTGACTGCGACAGATGACCGGCAAAGCGTGAGGGTATATTCGTCATCTTGTAAACGTTTCGTAACTTTACGTAACTCTGTCAGAAGAGTGAATAAGACCAAGGATACGTGAGTGCTTCGAGGTCTCACTGAGTGAATGCTGCACCCACAAGTAGGACACACACACACATATATATATAGGGAGATAGCAAAGCCTCATCTTTGTCATGTATATTGTTGTCTTTAGTTATTGTTGCAATACATACACATTCCGGGATTTCACTTTAGGTGACGTCATACATTGTCAAGAACGTCTACTTTTCATGTAGAAACTTGCATATCGATTGTAGAGTAATGTCTTTGGACTTTTTGTTCGGGTATTGTTTATAGGCAAATAAGGAAATTTAGAACCTTTATAGAATATTAACAAAGTCCGTCCTCAGACACACAGCCGTAGGTCATCCTAGAAAATGTTGTCAAAGGTAAGGACACCGCCTATATTATAAGGCGAATAAAGTAGGGTAATAGGTATAATATATGATTTATGGTAGTTGGTAGGGGGCGGGAATTGGGGAAAAGCAGATGGGAATACCTTGGACATAAACATTATTATCTTTGGTTATTGTTGCAATTCGATCATTACGAATCGTCCCATACGTTATAGCTTCAGCCGATTCTGTATATAAGCTCCCGCTTATAGTAGTGTATTCGCTTGGTTTTTGGAATCGAAGATGCTCAGGAGAGTAGTCGTCGATCCAATGATGTAATCTCTCCTGGCGAATAAAAACTTCGAAAAACCTAGGGATATGCTGCCAAGTATCAAAATCGACAACGGCCGTCGTCGATTTTGATACCTGGAAGCATACCCGTAAGTTTTTCGTAGTAGTCACTAGTCACAAGTAGGAGATGGAGTCCGGAGACAACTACTGTGCTTCGAACTTGCATCCGGAGAGATGTGTGAACCACTGTCTACCGTCTTCACAACGCTTAATATGGTTGCTGACGCCAGTTCAGTCTTCATTGGTTGGTTTCCTAAAGACCACTGATCCTGCCGACGCGCTAGCACTCTGGTGCTAACCTTACCAGTAGTATCAACAGTTCAGCTGTCACCACGGCATTCCAGCCGGAATCCTCAAGCAGAACAGGAGGAGCAACCGAGGACTCCACCTGGCAGTCTTTGTTTCAACAGCCAGATGTCGTGACGCGGGCACATCCGTCCTAACAGTATAGCAGCCGGTCCAAAGAAGACGAGGTAAGACGACGTGCTAACGCCTGCTGATCAAGCTCCCGCCGAGCTAGCGCCTACACCACGGGATCTCGTATTCAGTTGAATAAACTTGTAAGCTCTAATACATTTTTACTAGTGTCCTCTGGCGATCCACCAGGTTTCACACCTCATCCAAACTGAGATATGAACTTACCCCTCGGCCGCAGCAGTGCTAGTAGGAACGCTGCAGGAATATAAAGGCGACAGGTGGTGATGCGGCTGTTCATTAATTTACTCGTTTGGAAATAATCATCATCAGAATCTAAGCCTGCGGTAAAGTTTCATACTGATCGTATACTGTCAAGACTTTATGACGATATACGGTTATTATGAAACCTTACCCAAGGCTTAGATTCTGATGATGATTATTTCGAAACAAGTAAATCAATGAACAGCTGCATCACCTTTATATTCCTACAGCGTCCCTAATATGACTAATAACTAAAACTGCAGAATAGGCGCATACGTTATCAGAGACGTCACATCTGGACATTCCTTTTAAGACATACGTGCGCGCTCAACCGGGAGTTACTGATGGTGCCCGCGTCTACTGGCGGGCTCAAAATCATCTACATACGAAGCAATGATCCACAGACATTGCCAAGGTGGGGTGACTGCGTGTCTCAACGATACAGATAGCCGTACCGTAGGTGCAACCACAGCGGAGGGGTATCTGTGGAGAGGCCAGACAAACGTGTGGTTCCTTAAGAGGGGCAGCAGCCTTTTCAATAGTTACAGGGGTGATAGAGTGAGCTGGCCTTGTAACATCAGCTGATGTGGCATAGCAACACAGCTACTGCGAACGGCTGAAACAAAGGGGAAACTACAGCCGTTACTTTTCCCGAGGACATGCAGCTCTACTGTATGAAAATATGATGACGGCATCATCTCGGGTAAAATATTTCGGAGGTAAAATAGTGCCGCATTCGGACAACCGGGCGGGAACTACTCATTGGGATGTGATTAACAGTAAAGGCAACACTGGTATTCTACGGATCGTAGTGTGGAACGTTAGACCCCTTAATCGGCTAGGGAAGTTAGAAAATTTAAAAAGAGAAATGGTTAGGCTGAAGTTAGATATAGTGGGGATTAGTGTAGTTCGGTGGAAAGAGGAACAGGATTTCTGGTCAGTACAGGACTATAAATACAAAATCAGTTGGGGGTATTACAGGAGTAGGTCTGATAATGAATAAGAAAATAGGAATGCAGGTCAACTACTGTGAGCAGCGCAGTGATCGCATTATCGTCATTGTAAAGATAGATACGAAGCCAACAATGAGCACAGTAGTGCACGTTTATATGCTGACTAGCTCTGCCGATGTTGAGGAGATCGAAGAAATGTATGAGGAGATAAAGGAAATTATTCAGACAATTAAGAGAGAGGAATACTTAATTGTGATGGGAGACTTGAATCCGGTAGTAGGAAAAGGAAGGGAAGGATAAATAGTAAGTGAATATTGACAGGGTAAAACGAATGAAACGCTAGTTTCTACATGGTAAAGAAATAATTCGATAGAAAAGTTTAAAAACTTTTGCCCCGCCGTGATTAGAACTCGGGTCTTCCTGCTTACTATTTACTTGCGCTTTATTTTATTTATTTACTTTTTTATAGCTTGACCACTGCACCGCTGGGAGCCGGCCGCGGTGGCCGAGGGGACTGAGGCGCTCCAGTCACGGTCTGCACGGCCACTACGGTCGGGGGTTTCGAATCCCCCCTCGGGCATGGATATTTGTGCCATCCTTAGTCTTAGCTAGTTCATAATTAGTTTGTAAGCTTAGGGACTGATGACCCCGTAGTTATATCCTATAAGTTCTACAAACATTAGAACATTTTTGAACACCGCTGGGAACACAGCAATTACCGTGGCTGAACTGGCTGTCTCTGCTCACCTCCCAAAAAAGTAAGTTCCGTTTGGTAATAAAATGAAATTGTACACAGATATAGGAGAAATTTTTTTGCAAAAAATTCTGCAACTCTTAAACTACTTTTCCACATAACTGCCGAAATTTTGCAGGCATTTGTCTTATCGCGGCACCATGTTTTGTATACCTTCTTCATAGAAATCTGCCGCCTGTGTCTTCAACCATTTGGAAACAGTTTCTTTCAGCTCGTCGTCATTGGTGAAGTGATGACCGCCAAGGAAAGACTTGAGATGTCCTGGATCTTGTCATCAGTCGCGTGCACCAGTTATTCTATAACCAAAGGTGGACGATCACTTCGTTCTTTTCGTGCACATCACTACGCCCGGCATTGAACTGTCGGACCCATCTTCTCACTATCGAATCTCCCATTCCATTTGGTCCGTAAACATCGAAAATTTGCCGATAAATTTCACTTAGTTTCACTTTCCTCGCATTCAGAAACCGATTCACCGACCTGATTTCACAGGCGGCGGGATTTTCAATCAACGCCGACTTTTCAAACAAGCACAACAAAGGGTACGTAACTGACAGCGATCTCCAAATGGCGCACGTTCTTCTCCTTGATACACATCGTCTACAGCGCATGGGCGGAACTGCAGTCGCAGCGCTGCAGCGAAGATAAATTGAAACGAAACTTACGTTCTGGACGCGCCTCGTGTATATATATAGTTAATGCGAAGTCGGCCATCGATTCAGTCTTTAGTGCGGATGCACACCTGACCTCGACGTCGCGACAATGGCTGTGCGCCCTAAGGCGCTTGATGCGGAGTAATTTCTACAACAACTCTTTATCAGACAAGTCTTCGTCCTCAAAGAGCCCTTCAGTGTAAGCTTTGCAACGATCCGCTCTCTCCTCTGCGTTTAAAATTGAAATTCGCATTGCACTCTTAATGTCACCAACCTCGCTTCTAATTTTACTACACATTGTTCTGACTTTTCTGTATAGTACGTCACATTCGCCATTTCGTCTCGTCTTCCCCGTACGTCACATTTATTGAATTCATAAGTGATCTGTTTTTGTATTCCGGATCTTCCCAGTACATTTATGTGCTCCCTCCTTTCGCTGATCACGTATTTTTCTGTTGTCCACGCTTACGTTCTCAACGTCTAGTGTTTTCATCAACGTCCACTGCCCTTCAATCTCACTGGTATTCGTTATAGAAGTAGCTACATCATGTAATATTTCGGCCAGGGAAGCATTCGGGCACGCCACGCCAGCGTCCTACCGGCCCGAGGGGTGGAGAGGGAACCAGCAGGAAACGGCCCCCAACTTTCACCTTCGTCACCGGCCGCCTCGCTGCTTTCTCTCGCTCCGGGAGAAGCCTGGCGAATTGCCGTGGCTTTCTCGTAAGAATAGATACGGCGGTACCAGCCTGACTTTGAGAAGCATGCAGATAAATGGCGACAGCGGACGCAGGGAAGAGACACAATAGGGTGTGTGCAGCGAAAACCCTTGTCTGCAGATACCAGAGGAGTCGTTTCCAAAAAACAGCTATGGAATCGCAGACGGAAAGAAGACAACCGAACCCCTGCAGTGCAGACGTGCTTGAATCGGAGAAAAAAAAAAAAAAAAAAAAAAAAAAAAAAAAAAAAAAAAAAAAAAAAAAAGGTTCAAATATTTGTAAACTTGTAAATCTATCGGACCAAACTGCGTGGTAATCAGTCCGTAGCTTACAAACTACTTAAACCTAGGTAAACTAACCTAAGGCAAACACACACACCCATGCCCCAGGGAGGACTCGAACCTCCACGGCGAGCAACCAAGCGCTCCGCAGCGAGACGCTTTAGACCGCTCGGCTACTCCACCGCGGCGAATCGGAGAGAGAGACTGGCTTGCAGTATACAGGGTGGTCCATTGATAGTGACCGGGCCAAATATGCACGAAATAAGCATTAAACGAAAAAATTACAAGGAACAAAACTTTTCTAACTTGAAGAGTGAAAGAGATAGTGCTATGGTTGGCCCGCTAGGTGGCGCTGCCAAGGTCAAACGGATATCAACTGCATTAAAAAAAAAATAGATACCACCTTTTTTATTACATGTTCGTCTAGTAGGTAAATAAATTTGAATGTTTTATCTGGAACGCTTTTTTTATATTTGCGATAGATGGCACTGTAATATTCACAAACATATTGCTTACAATTTTAGACGAACAGTGGGTAACAGCTTGGTTATTTTAAATTAAAACGCCGAAAGTAGGTACGTTTGAACTTTATTTCAGTTGTTCCAATGTGATACATGTACTTTTGTGAAATTATCATACATTATGAGAACGCATGCTGTTACTGCGTGATTACCTCTAATTACCTCATGACTTCAATAACTGCTCAAAATGAAGTCCTTCAACTTCAATGCATTTGGTAATACAAGTAACGAAATTCCTCTCAACAGCGAGTAGTTCGCCTTTAGTAATGTTCTCACATGCATTGACAACACGCGACGCATGTTTTCAGGCGTTGTCGGCAAATCACGATAACAAATATCCTTCTATTTTCCCCACAGAAAGAAATCCGGGGTTGTAAGATCCGGTGATCGTAGGGACAATGGTATGGTGCTTCTGCGACCAATCTACCTGTCATTAAATATTCTATTTAACACCGCTTCAACTGTACGAGATCCATGTGCCAGACATCCATCATGTTGAAAGTACATACATCGCCATTCTGTCATGTACTGAAACATCTTATAGTAAAATCGGCAGAACATTACGTAATTTCTTACGTACATACATTGCAACATTTACATTACCATCGATGAAATACGGGCCAATTATCCTTCCTTCCATAATGCCGCACCATACATTAACCCGCCAAGGTCGCTGATGTTCCACTTGTCGCAGCCATCGTTGATTTTCCGTTGCCCAATAGTGCATATTACATCGGGTTACGTTACCTCTGTTTGTGAATGACGCTTCGTCAGTAAACAGAACGCGTAAAAAAATCTGTTATCGTCCCGTGATTTATTTTGTGCCCAGTGGCAAAACTGTACACGACGTTCAAAGTCTTCGCCTTGCAAATCCTGGTGCATAGATGTATGGTACGGGTGAAATTTATGTTGATGTAGAATTCTCAACACCGACGTTTTTGAGATTCCCGATTCTCGCTCAATTTGTGTGCTACTGATGTGCGGATTAGCCGCAACTGCATCATCAATTGTTGCAGGTCGTGGTTGACGATACACTTGTGGCTGAGCACTTCCTGTCTCTTTAAATATCCGACGAAAGGTCCGGACAGTTGGATGATGTCTTTCAGGATAACTATCAACTTACATTCGGCATTTTGATCACAATAGCGATACATAAATACCATATAGACCTTTTCTGCAATTAGTAAACGGTCCATTTTAACACGAGTAATGTATCACGAAGCAAATACCATCTGCAATGGCGAAATGTGTAGTGCAAAACCAACCCATCGGGGCAAAGAGACGCAAAATTAGAGGGTAAGCTGTAGCTGGACAACTGATGGACTTGGTGAGAAACCGCCGAAATGGATACTTGGTCCGACGCTGGAGAAGCGAGAAGACAAGCATGCAACTCCCGCCTTGGCAGACGCGGGGGTCGCGCCGCGGCCCACAGCTGGAGAGCCGGGGAGCGCAAAGCAAGCGTGAGGTATGTTGTCGCGTTGTTGTTGTTGGTGTTAAGCTCAAGGGACTTAACTACGGGGTCATCAGTCCCTAAACTTACAAACTACTTATGAACTACCTCACACAAAAGAAGACTCAGGGGGGGATTCAAACCCCCGACCGTAGCGGCCGTGCAGACTGTGACTGACGCTCCGCAGACCGCTTGGCCACTGCGGCCGGCTATGCTGTCGCGACCGCCGCCACCGCCGATGCGCAGACACACCGCACCGCGCCGATCCAACACCTGTCGCCCACGTCAAGCTAATGTTGTTGAGGCAGGAAATAACCTTTCTCTTCCCCGTTCATATCTCAGTCATGTCCATGCCCAGTGAAATCGGCCCTGAGAAATTATTGTTTTGCAAGTCTTGTTATAAATAAAACTAAATTTCAAGTGGTAATCCTCTGTACAATCTGTTTACTTCTCAAATCAATCCCTTGAATCAAATGTCCCTATCAGCTTTGTCCTATAATTACTCTTTATATTTTTATTTAATTTTACTGGAAGAGTGGGTGTTATTCAGGGAGAGGTTTGAGTTACCACAATCGCTAGCGATATTCAAACGTAACTCATTATTACGCAGTACAATGGTATCCCTATTCCTTACACACTGATTAATACTAGTAATAGTAATAATAATAATAATAATAATAATAATTTAAAACACTTCATTCAGCCAAGATCGCTAAAAATTTATTTTCGTCCCTTAACCGGTTTCGGTGAGCTCAGTCACCATCTTCAGAAAGTCCAATACAATTTCCTGAACTTTGGGTTTCTTTTTTACCCCCGATTATGTATGGGCTGTACAGAATATCTGTACCAAATTTGAATTAATAGGTCAATTAGTTTAGGAAGTGATACGAGAAATTATCTCATGATTGCTAATTTCAATGTTTGACGTCATAGCTCCTGAACTATGTGGTGGAGAAGGTTCCTGTTCTCACAGTGATTGTTGTATGACAGTATAGAATATTTGTGCCAAATTTGGATGAAACCTGATCAGTAGTTTTGAAGGAGATGTGCACCATACAAACATTTTTAGAATACCTATAGATATATGACGTGAGACAGACCAATGGTAGGTCATGTTCCTAAGTACGCCTACCAAAGCAATAAGCAGTTATACAAATTGTTTCTCTATGATCTGAAAATGACAAATGAAAGTGCTGAAACTAATAGATTAGATTAGTTGGTTCGTTCCATAGATCCGAGTTGAGGTAATCCTCGTAGAAGTGGAATTGTCTTTTTTTTAAGTTGATAATATAATATTACTAATACGGGTAAATACACTTTTCACAAGCAGATAACATAATAATAGTATGAATACAGATACATGCATCATTGGTTCTATTTAAGAATTCGTCAGTGAAGTAGAAGAAGTTGACCATCAGAAAATGTTTAGGCTCCTCTTAAAATGGTTTTTATTTGTAGCTAAATTTTTATGGTCGTTGGTAAATTATTAAAAATATGTGTTCGTGAGTAGTGGATCCCTTTTTGAACTAAAGTGCTTTTAAGTCCTTGTGTAGATCATTTTTGTTCCTAGTATTGTAGGTATGAACTGAACTGTTTGTTGGGATAAGGAATATATTATTTATGAGAAATTTCATTAAGGAAAAAATATACTGTGAGGCAATAGTTAATATACCCAGTTCTTTGAAGAGGCTTCTGCAGGATGTCCGTGAATTTACACCACAAGTAATACGTATTACACGCTTTTGGACTCTGAAAACTTTTGCTTGATTTTCAGAGTTACCCCAAAATGATATACCATATGACATTATGGAATGAAAGTAAGCAAAATATGCAAGCTTTTTTATTTTTATGACTCCTATGTCTGATACCATTCGTATTGCAAATACAGCTTTGTTAATTCGTTTCTGCAGTTCTGTGGTGTGCTCCTCCCAACTGAATGTATTATCAATCTGTAATCGCAAGAATTTCACACTGTCATCCTCTTCTATTTGTTCTTCTTCATACTGTATGCATATACTGGATGGGAATGACTTACATGTTCTGAACTGTATGTAGTGAGTCTTTTTAAAGATTAATGTCAATGAGATGGCTTTAAACCATTTATTAATGTTAATGAAAATATCATTATCAGACCTTTCTAAAACTAACTTCGACATGCTAGCTATTTATTGCAATACTTGTATCATCTGCAAACAAAACAAAGTCTGATTCTGGCAGTGTAACTGATGAGAGGTCATGTACACAAGAAAGAGCAATGGGCCTAAGATGGATCGTTGTGGAACACCACATGTATTTTCTTTCCAATCTAATGATGACTGTTGGCTTAATTCAATAGTCCTTTGCTCCGACACCCTTTGTTTTCTGTTAGCAAGGTACGACTTGAACCATTTTGCAGCAATTCTTGAGACACCATAGAATTCGTATTTACTTAAAAGAGGGTTAACACAATCAGATGCCTTTGATAAATCACAAAAATACCTGTTGCTTGTAATTTATTATCTAATGAATTAAGTACGTTCTCACTGTAGGTGTAAGTAACTAGCCTTCTCAATATTGGAAGCTTTCAGAAATCCAAACTCTGTTCTAGACAATATGTCATTTGAGTTTAGGTGGTTGAGAAGCTTCTTGTACATTACCTTTTCTAGAAATTTTGAGAATGTTGGTAAAAGTGAAATCGGTATGCAGTTTGATGGTATCTCTTTATCCCCATGCTTGAATAAAGGTTTAATATCCGCATATTTCAACCAATCAGGAAATGTTCCAGTTATAATGGACTGGTTACACAAATAACTTAAAATTTTGATAAATTCACAAGAGCATGCTTTAATTAACTTTGTTGATATTTTATTATAATCACTAGAATGTATTGTTTTTAAATATTTTATTATGGAATTTATTTCTTGTGGTGAATTGAGTGGCATGTTCCTGAAGTTATTTGTAAATGCTAGTTTCAAATATTCATGGACATTATTTACTGACCCTGACAACCCCACACTATCAGTAACAAAGTACTTGTTAAATACATTTGCCACACTATACAAATCAGTTACTAATGTATCATATACTTTTAACGCTATCTGTTCCTGTTCCTTTCTGTTTCTACCAGTCTCCTCTTTCACTATATCCCATATTGCTTTTATTTTGTTGTCTGATTTTGCTTTCTCTCATATTGCATTTGTTTAGAAATCTGGATTACTTTTTAAAATATCTTACAGTATTCCTTATATTTAGCTAAGTCATCATCATTGCAACTACACTTAACTATAGATACATTTTCCTTTTTGTCTTGCATGAAATCTTTATTCCTTGTGTAATCTATGGTTTTATTATAGACTTCTGTTTAATTTGAGTTACTTTGTGAGGAAAACAGTATTCAAACAAAATACTGAGATTGCTAATGAATATGTTATATTTTTCATTCATGTCATGAGCATTATAAACATCTTTACAGTTCATATTTTTGAGTATTTTTCTAAAATTCTCAGATTTTGGTTGATTGACTGCTCTTTTGTATGTAGATTTAGCAGTCTTCATAATCTGCTTAGAATCTGTACCTAAAAGAAGGAGCTGCGTATCATGATCTGATAAGCCAATAATTATTAGTTTTATGATATGATTTTGTTCCTTTGATTTGTCTATAAAAATATTGTCAATGGCTTTCATAGATGATGTAGTTATCCTAGTTGGAAAGTTTACAGTATGAGGTAGATTGAAAGACAATGTTACTGAGTGCAATAAATGTTTACTGGAAGAATAAACATGAAAATCTGTGTTAAAGTTACTAGCAACCAAGATTTCTTTGTTTATTTCTGTTAAATAATCCAATAGAGCTTCTAGATGATTTAGGAATACATTATAATTTCCCGCAGGTGCTCGGTAAATATTTACTATTATATAGCATATGTTATGGAACTCTACTTATGTGGCACAAACTTTCTAAATGCCGCTCCAGACAGAATTTATTTATATCAATATTCTTGATTTTATAGCAGTTTTTAATAAATGTGGCAACTCCTCCTCCCTCCATATACACTCTACTGATGAAATCCTGGAATATTTAACATATCTATACCAGTAGTCACATGATGTTCAGAGAGGTAAATTATGTCAATAGGGTTAGAGGACTCTATTTCTTCAATACAAATGAGTAGCTCATCAAGTTTATTTCTGAGTCCTGGGGTGTTCTGGTCTTATTAAGTTAACTGATATTGCATACTAATGGTTGAACAAAGATTTGATGGCAAATTCTGAGTACTTTCTGTTAAACATTGTTTGCTAAAATCTATCTCCTGTTTATCTGATTTCTCAAACTGAGGGTGGTTTCCAAGCTCTCTCAAAACTGGTTTTCTTTCACCTCTCCCTGTCCTAAAAAAGGCACCCCTCTGGCACCTTAACCACTAGTATTTTACCATTTGTGACAGTGCCCCCCCTGTAAGTTACTTGCAATGAACCGAGAGTGTTTTCCCTTTCCGTTCCAGTTTAGGTGAATGCCATGCCTAATGTAGTCCCACCTACAGATAGCATCCACAGAAATCAAACCATTATGGGACCCCATCTCTGACATAAACAGCTGTTCCAGCTACAAGTTCACTCTCCTCACGGAAGAGTTAAAATGAGGCTGATCATGGCGTCTCAAAACAGACAAAAATCCCACACTAGCATGCTTCGTTGCTAATGCTAACTTCACCAGGTCACTCTCTATGGAATATTCCGAGTCTTTGTCAATGCTATTTCCCGGACCACCCACTATAACCAGTGTATATTCCTCAGCGATGTGTGCATGCAGTTAACATTAAAGGAAGTTTACAGAAAATGTCACACTCACTCACTTACTCACACACACACACACACACACACACACACACACACACACACACACACAATATTCGAATATTGTCGGAAAACTCAATTGAGAACAAATGGACACTCACTGGGAAACAACAAAGCTTACACCCTGTTTTGTAAAGTACAAATTGTTTGTGACAACAAAACAACTTCGTATATTGTGAACTAAACGCCTATGGTGAGCGAGAGCGCAACAACAAATGTCTCTGGCTAAACAATACATTATTTAGATGCAGATGACAAAGCTGCCAGTGCCGGTACATGATAATTTGTAAGTCGCAAAATTTAAAATAAAGGTAGTTTTGTAAAACGAAAAAAAGCGAAGCGACAGTCGGTTTAAGGTCGGTAGCAGATAGTTTCATTAACCGTATTTTTGCTTCTTTGTGTTTAAATTTCATATCTGTAAATTTTAGTTTACTATACATTAAAAACTTCACAAACCATCAGAAATACAATACTTCCCTATAATTTGTGTGGAAGTGCAGAAGAAAATTTTTCAAACCTTTTTGAAGAACTTAACACGTAATAAATCTTCGTAGAAATGTAAAGGAAAAACTTTAATCAGTAAAGAAAGAAGCACTTACCGAATATAACTTCAATTGCGCAATTCGATTCCCGATTTCTTGACAGAAAGGACACAGTTCGTAGTAATTAAAGAAAAGGAAACAAGAGAGATATCTGTCTCTTCCCAGGGAAGTGTTATACGGCCGCTACTGTTCCTTGTCGCCTCAAGTGAGGGCGTTCTTATGAGCACTAGTATAATTCTGTTCTACTTTATTTTCATGATAAGTAAATAAAATCTAAGGGCATTATGATCAACTTGAACACTTAGGCCTGAATCATGCAACAGTTCCTCTAAAGAGACTGCCTGTACTAAAACATCGTCCTCTTTTGGCGTATTCAAATGTTCAAATGTTTGTATAGCTTATGGGACTTAACTACGGGGTCATCAGTGCCTAAACTTACAAACTACTTATGAACTAGCTAATATTACCTCCGACCGTAGTGGCTGTGCAGACTGTGACTGGCGCGCCGCAGACGGCTCGGCCACCGCGGCCAGCTTCGGAGTATTGCTGTGCAGTGTGGATCCTCACCAATTGTGACTGACGGAGGATGTAGAGAAGGTCAGAGAACGGCATCTAGTTTTGTATTATCACTGTATAGGAAAGAGAGTGCACGGCAATGATGCACTAGTTGGGGTGGAAAGACGTTATTCGTTGTGGCGAACTGTATTTACGATATTTTTTCCGTACTTTCTTCTCTGAATGAGACCTTTAAATACTATTGGTGGCCACCTACGTAGGGAGAAATGATCATCAGAATAAAATTCAGAGGAAGATATATGTGTTCTTTTTTCCCGTGTGTTATCCGAGAAAAGAAAGTAGACAAACAGTCAAATTTGTTCGATGAACCCTCTACGCGAGATTTAAATGTGAAATGCAGATTCGCACAAGAATGTCCGTGTAGACTGGTGTTTACACTCCTACTTAACCTAATCGGTTAACCCTTGACTGCTGTTTTGCATTTAAGATATGCACATGGATTTTGCACTTCATGTGTTCATGCCACGCCGGGGAATTCTGCTTAGTCTGGGGCGTCACGTTAGGGATCGCGCGGCCTCTCACGTCGGAGGTTCGAGTCATTCTTCGGCATGAGTGCTTTATCCTTAGCAGAAGTTAGTTTAGGTAGTTTATAAGTCTAGGTATCGATGACATCAGCAATTTGGTCCCTTAGGTTTATAAACACTTGAACATTTGGTGCATTAGTTTTAGCGTTCCGTTAATGTAATCGGAATTCGACTCGTTGAACATAAAAAAAAAAAAAAAAATGTAAACTTTTCACTGCACGCAGAGGTTCTTTAAGTGATAACTGAATTAGCTGTTCTTTTCGTTCATTTTCATGTTCGTTAGTCATCACGAGTTGGTTCTGGATGTCAGCTACAATTTCTGCTTCACTCGCTGATGCCCACCCGTCAAGACTTTTGCCTACCTGGGCGAAGCCCATTATGTCAGTAGTTGGAAAAGACGGAAAAAGTTATTGCACTAATTTTGCAAAAGCAATGTCACACTCATAGAGGGATGATGTAGAAATGTCTCTGAATCTCGCATATTTAAAACAAATGGCATTCGTATTTTGAGTGCCTTTTCACACCCTCCTGATATCACTTCTTCACCTGCTTAAATTTTTTAAAATATTTTCATTACTTGAGTTTTCCTGAACTGCATTTCCACATTTTTTACAACTCCCTGTTCCTTAGGTTTAGAAATGACGTTAGGAGGTCAAAACACAAGGCGAGTAATACTGCAGACTTTCGATTATTGGATGAATATGGCAGTTTTCGACCAGGAGAATAATCTTTCGTTTCTGCGATTTCAGCTGAGAGTCCGAATTACGCAACCTACTTTTCAAGAGTTCTACTGTCTCAGGAGTAAGTTAATGCAACGTATACGCCAGATGATGAGTACGTATTCTTTTGGTACTTATTGTAGTGCATGCAAAGGAAAAGTCCCCCAACATTACTTATCTATTGACAATGTCTGCTCGGGTACTACATTATAACAGTAGTGATTGGTGCTGCTTCCACACCAATATACAGCGCTTCACCCCAATGTGTTTTAAATATTAGTAAATATGGATGACATATTTCATTACACAGTATTTTTACGCTTCACTGTACATGCCTTATACACCTCTGTTAGGAGTAAATATTTACATGCGGTTAAGGATAATCATTTATGTTGGTACCTTGACTTTCTGCAGACTTTTGTCCCAAACGACGCAACCTTAATGATTCATTCATTCATTCATTTCCGTGTCCAGGTCAGGTTTTATTTTTCCAATAGTTAGCCACCGCCACGGCTTTGTCATTGGCTTGTAGTAGGTCACTGACACTGCAGGGCTCCGGCAGTCGTCGACACGTAAGCAGATGTGCCTCGTCCTGAACCTCTCCGCATTCACAAACAGCATCGTCATCATTAGTCAGCAGGCCCCACCTGCGTAGATTAGTTTTACATCTGGGTACACCAGCCCTCATCCTGTTTAGTGTTCTCCAGACTATATAGGGAAGCTTGTTTCCAGGTGCCATTTCCTCTTTTGGTATTATTGGCAGTCCGGTTTGTTCATTCTTCCATTTACAGACTCTGTTATCTTCCTGCGAACCGTCAAGGATCTTAGTTCTTGCGATGAAGCTGTTTCGAGATTTTAGCCTCCGAGCCTGAGTGACGTGCCCATTCAATGGATGTCGGTAATCATTCTCTTTCTTTGTTCTCTCAGCGTCTGCTGCCACCTGCCTTCTTATCCTGGGTGGGGCAATTCCAGCAAGGAGGTACATATTATCTGTTGGTGTGGGTCTGAGACAGCCTGTAACAATGCGCATAGTCTCGTTGACACTTACGTCAACCTGTTTAGTGTGGGCGGATGCATCCCATACTGGTGCTGCATATTCTGATGCTGAGACACATAGAGCAAGTGCTGATGTTCTCAGTACTGATGGTTGAGCTCCCCATTCATAGTTTGTCAGCCTGCGGATGATGTTATTTCTGGAACAAACTTTGGCCTTCGTATTTCGGCAATGTTGTTTGAAGGGGAGCGTTCTGTCAAGTGTAACCCCAAGGTATTTAGGTGTTGGACAGTGCTCTAGCTTCTTATCCTGCCACGTAACGTCAAGATCAACTCCAGCATCTCTATTGCGTAGATGGAAAGCACATACTTGTGTTTTACAAGGGTTTGGCTTTAGGTGATTGGCATCGTAGTATTGAGCATGTTCTTCAAGACCATTGGATGGTTTTTGGGATACTTCATCAAAACTGGATCCCTGGACAGCCACAGCTGTGTCATCAGCATATACGAGCAATCGTGTATCTTGAGGGATAGATTGGTCATTAGTGTACACATTGTACAAGATCGGAGAAAGTACACTTCCTTGTGGTAAGCCATTCTTATGCAGACGCTATCTGCTGTTCTTGCCATTTAGAGACACACAAAATCTTCGATTCTGCAGAAGGCTACCAATAACCATTGTCAGTCTACAGTCTCCTGTGAGATGAGATAATTTGCACAATAACTTTCTGTGGTTTACTGTGTCATACGCAGCAGTAAGATCTATGAAAGCTGCTCCAGTTATTAATTTTCTTTCAAAGCCAACTTCTACGTGCTGCGTTAAATTGAGTATTTGCCCACAACAGGATCTTCCTGGTCTAAAACCGGCTTGTTCCTTTATGATCTTTCCATCAATTATTTGAGCCACACGGTATCTTGTAGAGATGGCATAGAAGTGACACTGGTCTGTAACTTTTAGGATCCGATATCTCCTTGCCATGTTTTAGTAAGGCCACCACCCTCACCTACCTCCATAGTTTTTGGATCTTAAGCTCCTTAATATAGGCATTAATCATTTACAATAACCAATTTCTAATATTGGGCCCAAAATGTTTTATCTGCTCCGTTCTAAGGTCATCAGTTTCAGCGGCCTTATTCAGTTTCATACTCTGAATGGCGTCTTCCAGTTGGGTTGCTGTGAATGATGTATTGAGGAGGTCATCATCATTTTGTTCTTGGAGTATAGCTCTTTTCCTTTCTTTTTTCCCTCCTGTTTTCCCATTCTTCAGAAGTTGGCTAGCGATCTGATTTGCTGTTACTTCATCGTTCTTCTGTTTATGGTCAGTTGGGTGCCCACTCAAGTTTTTTAATAATTTCCATGCACGTCTGCTGTTTTGCTTCATGTCTAAGTTCTCAACAAGATTGCACCACCGTGATCTCTTATCCTCAGCAATAGCCTGCATTAGGTCTTCCGCAGCCTCCAACGTATCTTCCCTGAAAGGGTCCTGATTGAACAACTTCTTGTACCTGTCAAGCAAGGCTTTGCTGCTGCCAGTCAGTCCTTGGATGTACTGGGTGCGGCAACCTCTTGGGATATTTTTCCTTGAAACCTCTTTCACAAGTTCAATAAATCTACCATACTCATCTAGTTGAGGAGGAATTTTCTCAATCTCTTCATCCAATTGCTCTTGAAATTGTTGCCAGTTTGCGTTTTTGAAATTAAATCGCCTTCGAAAGGGCACCTCATCTGGCTACACGATGGCATTCACAACACAAATAATGAGTCTGTGTTGCGTACTTGGGATGGGATGATCAACAAGCTTCACACACTGCATTGCCAACTTCCTACTCACAAAGATGTTGTCAGGATTATATCCCCTCCTCCATCTTCCACTATTGAACAATGGTGGGAGTTTTGGGTCATCAATAAGTTGCAGGTCATTACTGTCAGCCCAGGATTCAAGCTGTATACCATTTTCATCAGTCTCATTGTATCCCCACGCTTCACTATGGCAGTTGAAGTCGCCCATTACAAAATTAATGTGGTCATATGTAAAATTGTTAGGTTCATTGAAAACCAAGTCCATATCTGGTGGTTTGTACACAGTCGTCACAGAGAACTTCTGGGCCCGGATGGTAAGTACTTCAATGTCATTTATCTCTGTCAATGCAGCTGATATTATATTGAGCCCAGGTCTAACGAAAATCGCACTCCCGTACTTGTCATGAAGTCTTTCGATGACTAACTACATTCCTGCAATTTTAGATCTGTGGCTGGTGGTTCCCCGATGTGTTACCTGCACCAATAATACATCACATTTATGCTTATTGCATATGTCTGCTAATAAAATACTCTTATGACTAGAAAATCCCTCAATATTTATAGAGATTATCACAAGGGTTGGTCTTGATAAAGGCAGTTGCATCTTTGATGTTCCTTTTGGATCTGACTTGATCTGGTGTTAGAAGGATTAGCTGGTGAAGTTTTTCACCGTTTTCAGGGTACGCCCGACTGTGTCCTTCAGCTTATTGATTCACAATCTACTAGGAGGCTCCTTCTTCGTACCCCACCTTAATGATAGCAATGTCGTATCGGTAGCTTACTGCAGCATCTAATGGGGTAAATAAACGTATTTGAAGACTCTGTAATGAGTCGTGTGCCCAAACCACCACAATATAATTAATAATAGAAGTTTGCAGTTGGTTCTTATGATATGAAACATTTATGTATATCTCATCGATTTCGTTCATGCGTGAACTTATTCAGTGTAGTTTCAAGTGCAGGGGACTCATGTGGTCCGCAGAAAAAGTAAACATCTAAGGCACATCTAACAGGTCTTTTTATGTATTTTAACTGTTAATGAACCTAGACTTGAAACTGCACTGAATATGTTCAGTCAGTGAACAAAACTGATATGCTATACTTTTAAGTATGTGGAGAAAGCGCAAATTTATTTCAATAGACGTAATGGTACATTTTATTGAATGAAAGTCTCCGAAGAGCAACTTGTTAGGGGAAGGCGACACTGCGTCGTGGCCGCATCAAGGCACAACTGACGCCAACATTATGTGTTCAATGAGAGCTGTGGCTAGTAGCGGAACTCCTGTCACCTATTTCGGGACACTTTTTATTGAAAGGGGTGTGATAAAGCATTTAATTCTACTGAGAAGTACAAAATAAAGCGTATTATACACGCCTCAATACAGCGCATTTCAGCAAGCAATAGTGAAACACACCGAGAGCTAATTGTTAGAATAGTCAGTGTTGCAAATGAATTCTTGGTGCAGTTATATAATTAAACATCACAATTCAAGTTAATGCCTTTACACTCGTAAGATGAATGACGGTGAAACTAACGCAACAGAAGTGTCAATTTCATTAAGCTACATAATCTCATAAGGTCGTGTGGCAAGTTGTTTTAAGCAGGACCTTTGGTAAAATAGTGCTTTGTAGTAATTTCAGAATATTTGTTTGCAGTAGAACTGCACGAAAGTGATAGATTTTGTCAGTCGAAGTGAACAGAGTTTCGTCGAATCCCGGATGTGGCAGCGAATTCAGAGGCAGAGGTTAGGAAAAAGTCAAGATCTTTGTTAAATTTTCGCTATTACTTGACGAAAGAACATATATTTATGTGTACATTTATGGAGCTATAGACCGTAACAAGACTTGAGATTTTTGCAGCTGTTTGTGAATCTGTGGAAAATGTGAATTTGCCATGGGATAAGATTCACTCTGTAGGAGCAGGCATCATCAAGGTTTTGCTTCACGGTTATAAAATAAATTATAAACTAATTCGATAAAGACATTTTGATCACTCGTTCTCTTATTTACGAAGAGACTCTGTTTGCTGAAACATTAGAGGCAGGTGATAAAAGTGCGTGACTTTTGTGCGCTGTCACAGTGTAAATCATTGCCAGTTCAAAGGATTCCTAAGAGATATCGAAACATAGTATGGGGACATACGTTATCTGCAGATGAGTTGATGTTTCTTTTTCTATTCGTGAGAAAATGAAATGAAAGGGTAAGAAATCTCTAAGATTTAAAACGCACCACCTCTCCATGAGATTATCGCCTGAGGAAATCTGTGGTGAAGTGCCAGTGTAACTGATTTCGTGACAGAGGAATGACTGTCTAAGAAGTGGCCTGTTTTGTCTGAAGGTTACTAGCCAGACGATTTATGCAATGAGATGAAAGTGGCTTGTTTTGCATCGTGTCCCTGATAAGACATGGAAATACAAATGGCGAATACCGTTCGGGTAGGAAGCGTAGAGGACAAGATTCACTGTTATGATTGGCCGTAATAAAGAGCAGGTGGGTGGGGAGGGGGGGGGGGGGGGTGGAGGGGATCAGTACCGCTCCCCGAAATAACCACGATAGAATTTTGTATAATGCATCATATTTTAACGACATTTTACCAGTCTCGTAGTTGTCAGGCTTTATCCTCATTGGAGAGTAGTCCAAGTGAGCTACCCAATGACGCCATTTAGTATCGATCGCCATTAATCAACTGGGTTTTCTCTTCGCACTGTAAAATTATTGAAGATGTTTTACATAATTGTGCACTCTTCTACAGGGCTAGTAAAAAATGAGTTGCGGGCGTGGGCTTACTTTGTGCTAAGTAGATTGTATAAAATGGCTAAATGAACTTACAAGGCCTTGGTTTGATAACGCACGTTGGTTTGCGGTGTATGAAATTTTTCGGCTGCTCTTTGCCCTGTGATATCATTTTTTTGTTATACGCATAGCTATGTCCATTAGGAACGTTAGGTCTGATTTGAGAGCAATTTTCTGGATTATTAAATCTACCCGAAGTTACCAGTTTCAGTGATCATCAAGACAATATAAAGCAGCTCTTCACGTCTTTTGGACATGGACATGGAAATGAAATTGGCTCATTTGATTGTCAGCAGGGATGGGAGCAACAAAAACTGCTCCCCCCTCTCTTTCGTATTATGGTGTAATATCTGTCACGCAAAAAATCTGATGAAGTCCTGCTAAAGGGCGAAAAGCGTCATTGAAGAATAATAAAATACTCTGCAACCATGACGGCTTTTATTGAAACATAATTTCACTGTTACGACACCATCAACTTGAAATCTATTTTGCTTCTATGGTTTAAGTGGCAAAGATCAAATTCTGTGAGGAAAAAATTGTTCAAATGTTTCTTAAGCTTATGGGACTTAACTGCGGGGTCATCAGTCCCTAAACTTACAAATTACTTATAAACTAGCATATACTAAAGACAACACAAACATCCAGGCTCGAGGGAGGTTTCGAACCCGCGACGGGGAACGGCCTCGCGCTCGCGCATCGGAACATAGCGCCTCAATACGCTCGGAGGAACAATGACCCTATTCTTCAAATGAAAGCCAATGCATTAGCGCGTACGTTGGGAAACACAAACGTCAATATTGTTCCTTAACTTGGAATCAAGTGAATCTTGTCTTTGATTTGTGCAAGCCATTGAATTTATTTCACTGCCCTGAAACAGCCAAGATCCTTGAATATTTGCAATTCGTAAATTTACTATATGTTAAAGGAGTAAGAATACAGATTTTGTATTATGTCGCATTAGCAAATGTTTTACAATTGATTCTAAGTTGCAGTTTGTTAGTACCCTTTTTAAGATAGTGTTAGTGCCCCTAAATGTTCAATCCTAACTGACAAAGTTATTACTTGATGAGTTAACGCATGTCTGTGACGTAATGGAGTGGAGATTAGTTTCTGTTGGTATAGTCGATGTAAGAGAGGGAATATAAGGGTTATTCAGACTCTTAGTGAAACATAACTGTACAACTAAGCGCTGCTGATTCAACAGTAAGCCACAAAGTTGCTTGACAACGGAGTCACCGTATCATCACTCTCCCGCATGCACGTTGGACTTTGCTCTCCACATGCAATAGGAGCCTCTACTATGGGCGGGTGTGAGAATGTCTTTCCTTATCACTGGTTTCCTGCTGCTTTCCAAGTATGTGGAGAATCGCCTCATTCGTTACCTTAATCAATCCACCTAATTTACGACATTCTTCTGTAGCACCGCATATCAGGCGGTCCGAATCTATTCTGTTCAGCTTTCTGTCCATGATTAACTACCATGCAAAGCTGCATTGCTAACGCATAATTTCGGAAGTTTCTTCCCTAATGAAGGACTCATGGATGGATATTTGGATTTGGGCGCTCGGACCGGATTAGTCACATATAATCGGTAAGAAACTTCCTGACAGATTAAAATTGTGTGCCGGAACCTGGGACCTTTGCCTTTCGCGACCAAGCGCTCTATCGTCTGAGCACGCTTCACGGTCCGTCCTGACGACTTCTACCAGTACCTCACCTCCCACTTTCCCAACTTCACAGAAGTTCTCCTGCGAACCTTGAAAGACTATTACTCCTGGAAGAAAGGATATGGTGGATGCTGAGCCACAGCCTAAAGGATGTTTCCAGGATGAAATTTTCACTCTGCAGTAGAGTGTGCGCCGATGTGAAACTTCCTGGCCGATTAATATCTTATATTGCGTGCTCGTTTGATAAAATTAGAACGACAAATTAATAATAAAATAGTCTCAACGAAAACTTTCCTTACCTCTATGTATGCGATCGAACAATGAATCGTGTTGTGACACATATAAAGAAAATTGTGAAAGGCAAGGAAACTTATCTTAATCAAGCAGCTGGAAGAGATGTAAACCTGTACGGGCAACATTATTATAACATTTTTCTTAAAGTCTGAGGGTACTTCACCTGTCTCATACATCTTACACACCAGCTGAAACAATTTTGTCATGGCTGGTTCTCCCAGAGACTTCAGTAGTTCTGATGGAATATCATCTACTCTAGGGGCCTTGTTTCGACTTAGGTCTTTCAGTGCTCTGTCAGGTTCATCTCTCAGTATAGTATCTCCTATTTCATCCTCGTCTACTTCTCCCCTTTCTACAATATTGCCTCTATTTCCTTCATAGAGCCTCTCTATTTACTCTCTCCACCGTTCAGCTTTCCCTTCTTTGCTGAGAACTGGTTTTCCATCAGTGTCCTTGATATTCATAGAGCTGTTGTTCTTATCTCCAAATGTTTCTTTTATTTTCCTGTAGGCTGTATCTATTTTTCCCCTATTTATACATTCTTCTACATCCTTGCATTTGCTTTCTAGCCACTCCTGCTTAGTCACTTTGCACTTCCTGTCAATCTCATTTCTTAGTCGTCTGTACTCCATTTTGCCTGTTTCATTTACTGCATTTTTTATATTTTCTCCTTCCATCGATTTAATTTAGTATCTCCTGTGATATCCAAGGATTTTTTGTAGGTATTGCCTTTTTCCTATTTTGTCCTCTGCTGCCTTCACTATTTCATCTCTCAATGCTACCCGTTCCTCCTCTACTGTTTTATTTTCCCCCGTTTCTGTCAATTTTTGCCTAAACCTCCCTCTGAAATTCTTAAGAACTTCAGATTCCTTCAGTTTATCCAGGTCCCATCTCCTTATTATCCTATCTTTCTGTAGTTTCTTCAGTTTCAGCCTACAGTTCATAACCAACAAGTTATGGTCAGAGTCTATATCTGCCCCTGGATATGTCTTACAGTTTAAAACCTGGTTCCGAAATCTATGTCTTACCATTATAAAACCTATCTGGTATCTCCTGGTGTCTCCTGGTCTCTTCCACGTATACAACCTTCTTTTGTGATTCTTAAACCAGGTGTTTGTTATAAATAAATTATGTTCCGTGCAAAATTCTACCAGACGGCTTCCTCTTTCATCCTTTTGCCCTGACCATATTCACCTACTATCTTCCCTTCCCTTCCTGTCCTACTACCGAATTCCAGTCTCCCATAACAATTAAGTTTTCCTCTCCCTTAATTGTCTGAATAATTTCCTTTAGCTCCTCATATATTTCTTCGATCTCCTTATCATCGGCAGAGCTAGTTGGCATATAAACCTGTACTACTGTGGTCGGTGTTGGCTTCGTATCTATCTTCACTACGATAATGCGATCATTGTGTTGCTCATAGTAGTTTACCCGCATTCCTATTTTCTTATTCATTATCAGACCTACTCCTGTAATACCCCCAACTGATTTTGTATTTATAATCCTGTACTCACCTGACCAGAAATCCTGTTCTTCTCTCCACCGAACTTCACTAATCCCCACTATATCTAACTTCAACCTATCCATTTCTCTTTTTAAATTTTCTAGATTCCCTACTCCATTAAGCGATCTAACATTCCACGCTCCGATCTGTAGAATGCCAGTATTGTCTTTCCTGATGATCACATCCTCCTGAGTAGTCCCCGCCCGGAGATCCGAATGGAATCCTCCGGAATATTTTACCCGAGAGGATGCCATCATCGTATGTTCATACAGTAGAGCTGCATGTCCTCGGGAAAAGTAACGGCTGTAGTTTCTCTTTCTTTCAGCCGTTCGCAGTAACTGTGTGACAAAGCCACATTAGCTGATGTTACAAGGCCAGCTCAGTCAATCATCAGACTGTTGCCCCTGTAACTACTGAAAAGACTGCTGCCCCTTTTCAGCAACCACAAGTTTGTCTGGCCTCTCCACAGACACTCCTCCGCTGTGGTTGCACCTACGGTACGGCTATCTGTATCGTTGAGGCACGCAAGCCACCCCTCCTCGGCAATGTCTGTGGTTCATGGGAGTAGAATTACCACCTGGTTATTGGTAAGGCATCTAAGCTGGCGAAAGTCGAAGCATCAACTAATGCCATTTCAGGTAGCCACATCATCTTATTTATTGGGGTAGTTTCTTCTGCGTCCGCGCAGAGGAGCGAAGCACATTTTCTGTTGCTGCACATATCGTTCGATCTTCATCAAGGTTTGTGAAGAGCCAGTGAAACTTCACTGTTTACATTCAACCTCATTACAAACTTTTATATGAACTGGATACAGTGTTAATCGGGTACTATTCTAGTATACACTACGCGGAGAAGTTTTCCTTTGACAATAAGACATGCAACACTAATTAAGACATATTATGGAACTTGTGCGGCTCGGTATCACAGTGGTAGAGTACCACACTATCAATCCAAAGGACGAGGGTTCGATCCTCGCCAGATCCTAGGATTTTTATCTGTCACTTTCCACTTCTTCAACTCTGTCAGTGTTGCAGATGTGAAAAATACTGAGTAGCACCGTGGTTCGGAATCCAAATTAAACTGTAGGTCCCCCTATTATTGGCTGGGTAAGTCAGTTCGAAGTTCGGAGGAAGGCAACGGCATACCACCTCCAAATAGGACCATGCCTGGTATAGCACTGTGGAGTTCAAACCAATCTTCTCTTTTTTGACTGATTTACCTTTTTATTATGGAAATTAAAGGAATAAGTGTACAGATTTTCCCATTACAGCTACTGTTTTACATTTGGTTTAAGAAGGAGCAACCAGGTGCAGTTAAAATAGTTTTATTACCGGATTCGGGCTCTTAATGCCATTCTTCCAATTGTATTGGTGACCATAAATATTCAATCCGAGGTTTACTATGAAAGTTGATTTGTTAACACATGTCTCTGACGCCGTGGACTAGACATTAGTTTGTGCTGCTTTTGTTGATGGAAGAGACCAAGCTAGTGGAGAAACATGGTTTATTTACAAACGTAGTGAAACACATTTGTATTACTCAGTGCAAATGTTCAAACGTTTGTGAAGCTTGTGGGACTTAACTGCGAGGTCATTAGTCCCTAAACTGACAAACTACTTATGAACTAGCTTATACTAAAGACGGAACAAACATCCATGCCCGAGGGGGGATCGAACCCCCGACGGGCAACGGCCTCGCGCATCGCAGCATAGCGCCTCATTGCGCTCGGCCGCTCCGTCGCGGCTACTCAGTTCAGCTGATTTGCTTGTGTGCAGAACGCTGTATAAGCGTTTCTCCGATTGGCGATTTCAGACCTTGACGTAGAACGGTGAATCATTCGTCACATAGCAGCTTGACAACGAAGTCACTATCTCCTCTTTCACGATCATGCCACGTTGGACTTCGATCTCGAAACACAGCAACAGCACGTTACTATGGTTGAGTGTGTCAATGTCTGTCTCTTATTATCAGAGATTTCCACATTTCGCGCTGCTTGTCGATTATGTAGAGAATCTCCTCATTCTTTATCTTATCAGCGCACCTAATTTTCGACATTCTTCTTTAGCACCACACATCAGATGCTTAGATTGTGATGGATGTTGGATGGATACAGTGATTGAGGCGCTCACCATCAGTCCTCTGACGAGAGTAGTCAGGAACGAGTGTCAGAAAATTGTAATAATCAGCAGAGACTAATAACAGAAACAATGGCAAAAGAAAGAAAGACAGATTACTCCGTGTACTGATACATATGAAAAAATCCACATAAGAAATTATTTTCATAATTAAACTTTCACTCTGCAGCGCAGTGTGTGTTGATATGAAACTTCCTGGCAGATTAAAATTGTGTGCCGGAACCGGGACTCGAACGTGGGACCTTTGCCTTTCGCGGGCAAGCGCACTACCGACTGTGCTATCCCGACACGACTCACGATGCCGCCTCACAACTTTACTTCCGTCAGTACCTCGCCTCCTACTTTCCAAACTTCACAGATGCTCTCCTGCGAAACTTGCAAGACTAGCACTCCTGCGAGAAAGGATATCCTTTCATTCTGGAAACATCCCTTAGGCTGTGGCTAAGCCATGTCTCCACCATATCCTTTCTTCCAGGAGTGCTAGTCTTGCAAGTTTCGCAGTAGAGCTTCTATGAAGTTTGGAAAGTAGGAGGCGAGGTACTGGTGGAAGTAAAGTTGTGAGGCAGCATCGTGAGTCGTGTCGGGATAGCATAGTCAGTAGTGCGCTTGACCGTGAAAGGCAAAGGTCCCAGGTTCGAGTCCCGGTTCCGGCACACAATATTAATCTTCCAGGAAGTTTCAATTATTTTCATCTCCTTTTCTTGCAATTTTAGATTCTCTTTAAGTTTATTTATTATTTCCAGTAATATATACGATATGTATCAAAGCCACAAGAAGAAATGTAAATATCTCTGTATGTGCATTTTTTGGAATGAAATTATGGCCATCGATGACAGTTAATTAGCAGAAGTCACTTGTTGATTAGCATTGGCTTTGGATGGAACAAGTCTTCTCTTGTCTGCACTGTCCAATAGTAATAAGTAAATATTTCTTAAGTATAAACCTATATTCTTGTGTGTTCATTTTTTTATTCAGTGATGTAATTACGAAATTTTAATTTTTTCATGGTAGGACGGCAATCTCTTTACTTTGAAGTACTAAAATGCTAAGATCGCAAATATTGATTTATTTTTCCTGACGACCGGTTTCGACACACTTAGGGTATCACCATCTGGTCACTTGTGTCCTATGCTTTCGTTTTGTGAAGGCGCATGATATTAAAAAGGGTACGTCAATCATAAAACATTTAACATTTTATGACTGACGTACCATTGTAATGTCATGCGCCTTCACAAAACGAAAGCATAGGACACAAGTGACCAGATGGTGATACCCTAAGTGTGTAGAAACGCCGGCCGCGGGGACTGAGGCGAACCAGTCATGGTCTGCACGGCCACTACGGTCGGGGGATCGAATCCCCCCTCGGTCATGGATATTTTTGTCGTCCTTAGTGTAAGTTAGTTCATAAGTAGTTTGTAAGTTTAGGGACTGATGACCCCGTAGTTATGTCCCATAAGCTATACAAACATTTGAACACTTTTTGTGTGGAAACCGGTCGTCAAAAAAAAAAAAAAAAAAAAAAAAAAAAAAAAAAAAAAAAAAAAAAAAATCAATATCTGCGATCTTGGAATTTTAATACTTCAATTACGAAATTAATTATTTTTTCACTGAAATAATTACAGAGGTAAGACTAGTAATGAAGGAAGATACAGTGAAACCGTACCACTAAAAGTATCTTTCTTCCTTGCAAGATTGAAATTTTTGAAAGGAATAAAGTGCTAATGAAGCAGAAACAACACACTAAGGATGTTCAATAAACAATAATCGTATTTTTTTACAGCTTTTCTTTACTTATCCTCATAATTTTCAAGGTACTTCTCAAAATAGTCTTCCATGAATGTGATGCACTTGTCCCAGCGTTTCTGCCATTCTTCAAATACATATCGGAAACCATTTCTCGATAGATCCTTCAACATTGTCTTCACAGCCTTCGCCACTGCTTCTGATGATAATTAATGCCTCCCACGAAGTCGTTTCTCCAAGTTAGGGAATAGGAAAAAGTTACGTGGGGCTAAATTCTGACTATAGGCAGGGTGAGGGAAGCACTTCACGTTGATCTTTCCAAGATAATCAGCAACAACACTGGCAATATGCGGTCGCCCATTATTGTGGTGCAGCATCCAGCCTGCTTCACGGAAGTGTGGTCTTTTGCGCCTGATACGGACTTGCAATGTTTTCAGGACGTCCCTTTAGTATTGTCAGATTACATGCTGATAATCCATTCAGGGGATGAGAGGACCATACTTTACCAGCAGAAGCAACGACTTTTGCTATTTTGGGGTTGATGATGGAGACTGCCACACTGAACTTTGCTATTTGCTGTCAGGATCAAAATGATGTAGCCAAGCTGCATCAGCAGTGATTACGAGACGGAGCTGGAAAAAAAGTCTCCCCTGTCGACTGTGGTCAGACTTGCGTATGAAAGGGAAAAAAAATCGCACTGTCGTCTTGTACGGCCCACTTTAGATTTTCCAGTCGTTTTATAATTTTTTGCAAACATTTTGGACAAAAATTATAAAAATATAAATAATAAAAACTGTTGGAAGATTCGATTACGACTCTACTATTGTGATAGTATTTATGCACCCAAATCGTAATATTCTTTCTGACCGTATTTTAACAAATAGCCAAAATTATTAGATATTTGAGTTTAGCTGAGACACACGTACTCTTTTTTGAACTTTTGCCTCTGTAAACTGTTATTTTAATATATCTTCCACATTCTCGTTACCTTTTTCTGTTAATATATTATCACCTGACTTGCTTTGGTAGTTTGTTCTACTTTTATTTTCTTTGCCTGTATTCGTTACGAATGACTATACCCTGGAAGGAACGTAGCGTATAATAGGCGTTCGGAAATTAGTCACGTGACATCCCTCCCCCGAAACCTTGCCCTAAAGTCTAATTTGCATACGCCATCTTGCTTTGTCAAGCGTTGTTATTTTAAAGCAATGGCGCTCTGTAAACTGTCAAAAACACTTCATTCTTAGGACAATGAATTATAATCTCTGCCGACCGCGGTGGCCGAGGAGACTGAGGCGCTCAAGTCACGGGCTGCACGGCCACTACGGTAGGGGGTTCTAATCCCCCCTCGGGCATGGTTTTTTGTGCCGTCCTTAGTATAAGGTTGTTGATAAGTAGTTTGTAAGTTTAGGGACTGATGACCCCGTAGTTAAGACCCATAAGCTTAACAAACATTTGAACAAAAAATTATAATCTAATGTCAAAAATACCATGTTAGCAGATAAACACCTACAATCGATGGTACGAGATTACTCTCGCAGTTGTTCGACGTAGCGTATTGAGCGGCGAATTAGTTTGTGATGCACGAACATGTTACACGGTGGTTCGGAACTTGCCGGGTGCTATGACTCAGCGCGCTCGGTCGGGGGTTGCCGGCAAGGTAGCTCAGAGTGCTCGACGTCCTCTGTAATGAAATATCTGAGTCATCGACGAAACGATCAATACAAAACAAAAACCAACGTCCACTAAGGACCGATCAATCCGAAGAACCAATAAAAAGAGAGAAAGAGAGAAAAGAATGAGGGCTCAAAAAAAAAAAAAAAAAAAAAAAAAAAAAAGACTGAGCAAAATTCTCGACGAACAGCCCAGAACGAACAAGATTTAACGACCGAAAAGCATCGATCTACCTGAAGAACAAAAAAAAAAAAAAAAAAAAAAAAAAGTAAATGAATAAAAATAAAAATTCGTCACTGGCATTTTTTATGGCAGTTGTTAACTGCTAATATGATATTTTAGACACTAGATTGTAATTTATCGTACTAAGAACGACATGTTTATATTAATTTTTCAATGCATCGTTGCTTTGAAATGACAACGCGTAAGTTATAATAAGAAAAATCATACAATACCGAAAGAAAGATGACGTATGCCAGAGAGAGTTCTGAACGAGGAATGTCACCTGAAATTTCCGAACGTCTGGTTTGCGTAAATTCAAATAACGGACTCAAATCGCCGTTATTTCTGCAAATATCTGTGTAACGGTGCGAGATATAAAAAAAAATCGAAGCTGTAGAGAAGTTTCTCCTCTACAAATTCGTTTATTCAGTCGTGTCAGCTGAACGGTTAGCTAATATTTTCATTTAAAGCTCTAATTGTCAAAAGGCGATCGCAAAGGCCCACTTTTAGTGTTACTACCATAACCTAAAGTGGGCCAAAATACCGGGTGATCAAAAAGTCAGTATAAATTTGAAAACTTAATAGAGAAGTAAAAATTGACACACATACTTTTATTACAACAAGAAAAGATAAAAAGTCTTCATCTCATCAGAAAAGCAATAATTAGCATAACAAATTAAGACAAAGCAAAGATGATGTTCTTTACAGGAATTGCTTAATATGTTCACCATTATTCCTCAACAATAGCTGTAGTTGAGAAATAATGTGAACAGCACTGTAAAGCATGTCCGGAGTTATGGTGAGGCACTGGCGTCGGATGTTGTCTTTCAGCATCCCTAGGGATGTCGGTCCATCACGATATACTTGCGACTTCAGACAACCTCAAAGCAATAATCGCACACACTGAGGTCTGTGGACCTGGGAGGCCAAGCATGACGAAAGTGGCGGCTGAGCACACGATCATCACCAAACGAGGCGCGCATGAGATCTTTCACGCGTCTAGCAATATGGGGTGGAGCGCCATCCTGCATAAAAATCGTACGTTCCAGCAGGTGTTTATCAGCCAGGCTGGGGATGATGCGATTCTGTAACATATCGGCGTACCTCTCACCCGTCACTGTAGCAGCTAAAAAAACAAAAATCACGCAGTTCGTCGAAGAAAAAAGGCTCGATAACGGTAGATGTCATAAATCCAACTCATACCGTCCCTTTCCCGTCGTGAAACGGAGTTTCCACGACAGTTCTAGGATTTTCGGTAGCCCAAATTCTGGAGGTGTGGGCGCTGACAGACTCTCGGAGCGCGAAATGAGCTTCGTCGGTCCACAATACGTTAGTCAACTAATCGTCATGTTCCGCCAGCTTTTGAAACGCCCACGCCGCTTCACTAAATCGCCAAGTAACAGTTCATGATGCCGATGGATTTTGTAAGGATAGCATCGGAGGGTACGCCTATGTGCCAACGAAACAGTAGTGTATGGAATGCCGGTGAGACGTGCGACTGCTGTCATCCCCCTGCATAGACGAACCCGCTACAGCTCCATTTCTTCCTGAACTGTCTCAGCAGCATTACGCCTTGCACTCGTTCGGCCACGATGGGGTCTATCGTCTAAACAACCCGTGGCTTCGACCCTCGAAATCATTCTCGCCACAGTTGCATTTGTCAACAGACCCTTTAGAACTAGCTGAACTAGCACATTCCCCATTCTGATAATACAGCTCCACTAAAAGCGCCTTTTCATGTATCGTCAACATCCTGCGACTGCTGGTGCATCTGATTCTCTCTCTCTCTCTCTCTCTCTGTCTCATTACAGCTCCTTTTATACACGATTTTCATGCGCAGTCACTAACGTTTTGCTGTCCAGCGCCATGTGGTAGCAAATTGTTAACTTAGTTTCTCTTACTTTTTTTCTTTTTCTAAAATGTTCAAATGTTTGTAAAACTATCGGTCCAAACTGCGAGGTCATCAGTCCATAGCTTACAAACTACTTAAACTAAGGTAAACTAACCTAAGGACAAACACACACCTATGTCCCAGAAAGGACTCGAACCTCCGACGGCGAGTAACCGCGCTCTCTGCAGCGAGATCAGGAAATGGTCAGACTTGTCATGTCGAAACTTCTGTTGCTAATTATTACCACTGTGAGTTTACATTGGAGGAAGTGTGTATGCAGACTGTTTTCCCCACAGCAGTGAGAGAGTTGATTCGTCCAATGAAAGCGATCGTACGATAATTAATAAAGACGATGATAATAAATTCGTTGAAAAATGTAGTAGATATGTTATCTACAACATTCTTTCCAAATAGCTAAGAAATAGACACAAATAAATACACGCTTTAGAACACATCAAACTTTTATTTCTTGTAATTACCGCATAACTGCGAAATAATGATACAATATTCAAAACATGTTCTTTTTTTGTGCACCTAGAACATACAAGCAAAGACGTTGTTAGACGTCTGTAGACAAAACTCGGCCGGTGTTAAGAAGTAATCAGACCTAATATCAGTATATTTCGAGGCATGCCACGCATATTTAATCACATTTTGAAACCGTGGGGAGGAAAACTGATGATGTACGACTAATTGCAACTTGAAATTTGCACACAATAATTTTCTCTGTTAATTTTCTGTAAAATGCCTTCCACTGACGGAAAAATTCTCGGGTGAGATCGAAATACAGCTTTTAGTGAATCAGAACTTTTATGTTTGTTCAAATGTTTGTAAATCTATCGGACCAAACTGCGTGGTGATCAGTCCGTAGCTTACAAACTACTTAAACCTAGGTAAACTAACCTAAGGACAAACACACACACCCATGCCCCAGGGAGGACTCGAACCTCCACGGCGAGCAACCGCGCTCTCCGCAGCGAGACGCCTTAGACCGCTCGGCTACTCCACCTTGGCGAATTTTTATGACTTGACCACGAATCTAGAAGGAGAAGAGATTTGTTCCCGCAGAACGGAAGAAAACATGACGCATGAAAGGTGTAACGTTATCATTTCCCATTTTTTTCAGACCTCGATGCGTCTATCACAAGATTGTCTGCGTAGAACATCGTTTGTTTGACACGTGTTCCAAAACGTCCAGTTGGTTCTTGAAGACACACTTATAGCTTATGCAGCAATGAACCATCCAGTGTTCTTTTCGCACGCATTTCTTTTTGAAAACCTGACTGATCTGCACTGTAAACGGAAGATTCACTAAATCTGGCGATCTTTTTTTTTTTTTTTTTGCAGTCGTAAGAAAAGCTTCTGTCATTTCCATTTGAACCACTTCATTTTCCGACCTGTTTCTCGATACAAATTTTGTTATTTTTTGTGGCACAATTTTATGTGATCTTTTGAAGTGACTAAACCAACTTTGAAAAGCTGTAAAATCTTTAGCGCCTATCGTGTTGGCAATCTCTAACGCCCAGTCACGGAAAGTTGTGTCGCAGACACTCAATGACTGTCGTCTGGCATCGGTAAACTGCTCAAAAAGTCGCGCATTTATCTCCGTCGCAATTTTCAGTCGAATCTTACGTCGTCCAGCGACTTTCTTTTTCCATCTATACAATTGACGTTCAGAACGGACAAAGCGATACCTATTTTGAACAGTACTGACACATAGGCGTTTCTTACCACTTTGGTTCCACCAATACTTCATCGCTTTTACTTCGTCTGATAATGTAATTGTAGTTGCTGGTGTTTCTTTCGGAGATGATTGATGATGGTAATTGGCACTATCACTCGAAAAGTCTTCATGTGTGCAACTTCCTTCCGTTTCTTCGCTGTCTGTAGATTCACAGTCTGCAATATCGAGTGCTTCAGTCGTTTCTAGCCACATGTCTGCGCTGTTTACATGCTCGTCTAGAAGTTTAACTACCATGTCGCACATCACAGTCTTCACGCGTGTTTTATGTTGATTGCTTCATGTGGCGTGTGTGGTATATCACCATGGCAAGCAGCACAACATTTACAGGGTTTGCCATCACCTGTGAGGGGAGACAAATTCACCGTAAAGTGGCTTCCGGTGTATAGATGTAGATGTACAGAATATCTTTCACATCTCTAACCAGTTTAAGGACTGTATGTTACGAAATGAAAAGCAAGTGCATGCCACAGAAGCGAATATTCGTTTTTCTTTCCACCAAAACCGTCCAACAACATTCCTCTTTAGTGAACGCCGTGGTTAGATGGCCGCATCTCCCAACCATGCCCACAACGCTCACCATAACAACAGCTCGCGACTCGCCATTTCGAGGGGTGGCCAGCCGTCACCGCAAGCGCCAAGCAAGAATAACAGCCATTTTCGTGATTTTTAGGTGACTTCCAGGTCATGTCAGCAGCTAACATTCTGCATACACACTTCCTTCAATGTTAACTGACAGTGCAAAAAAAAAAAAAAAAAAAAAAAAAAAAAAAAAAAAAAAAAAAAAAAAAAAAAATAAAAAAAAAAAAAAAAAATAAATAAATAAATAAATAAATAAATAAACAAATAAATAAATAAAAAAAGTCAATACATGTCTCGCCATGACAAGTCTGACCATTCCCTTGCTAGACCGCTCGGCTACTCCACCGCAGCTTTTTGGTTCTAATAAAACCCCATGTTATTCCAAGCATGTGTGTCAATTTTTATCTATCTACATTATTCCGTGATTTATTAAGTTTTGAAATTTATATTGACCTTTTGATCACCAGGTGTACTAATCTGTCTAATGGTGATAACTAAAGTCACAAGAACAAAATCGGCGTAGCAGCTGTTTTGTGGTGCTTATATAGGGCTTTCGCAGGCTTCTTCTGGCAAAGCCTCTTATCACCACGAAGAACACTGCTCAGTGGGGAATTTGAAGGCATAGTTGCAAGGCACCCTGAAACCTGGGAGTCTTTACTGAGCGGAAACCCTCTCTCTGCAAAGTCCTTGTCCCCTCATCGGCTGATTGCTTTCAGTGTGACTTTGAATACCGTAGTGTTCATTTCGTGGATCTTGCGTTTTTGTGTGCTATTAGGTTCGATATGGAGGTATCATCGACCAACAAGAGTAGGCCATGCGGCTATTATGGTTAACCGCATCATAAAGGAAACCAGAGCTGACGGCATAGTGATTTACCGCTGTTCAAAAGGACAATACCTCCTTAAACCAAATACTGTATCAGAGCACCAGATTAAGCTCGCTTAGATGCACAATAGACTGCCATCAGGCGAGGAAGAGATCACGAGAGGAAGAGACTTGATTCCAAGAATATACAACGGAGAGTTAGGTGACCTGTGTAGTCAAGCTGTACGGTCAAGGATGTTTCTAACTCCACGTGAAATATGTAGTGCACGTTAGATATGTTGTTGATGTCGTTATCCTTAAAGTGCCCGGAAAGGGCTATAGTTCGCTAGGCCTTGTAGTTGGATGCGTGAAGCTTGAGGTGCACCTTCGGCGTAGGCTGCCAGGAACACTTACCGGTCAAGTTGTTTGCCGGCTGTTAGGGGCTATCCCGGAACAGGCGTAAGAGCAGCGCTGCTGGTGCAAACGCTTGTGACGTTAACTCCGCAACGTGTCCGTTGCGGACAGTGCACTGTGCTACAAATGCCGTCTGACCATACGTGCTAACACCGAGTGCTACGCAGCAGACCGAATTAGTTGTGATACGCTTCCTGGTGTGTCAGAGGGGTCCCATACAGCCATGCGAACAATTTGTTGCTCAACAGGTGCAGCGTTTCAACGAAGTACGTGCAAAGAGCGTCCTATCGGTCCGTCGTTGCCCCATACAATCAGTGATTACATCTACATGTACATAAATACTCTGCAAGTCACATTGAAGTGCATGGCAGAGGGTTCATCGAACTGCTTTTATGATAATTTCTCTACAGTTCTATTCTCCAGTAACTAGCGGAACAAACGAACACCTAAATCTTTCAGTTTTCAATCTGATTTCTCTTATTATATTATGATGGTCATGTCTTCCTGTGTAGGTGAGTGCTATGTTCGCATTCGCAAGAGAAGGTTGGTGAAAGAAATTTCGCAAATAGATCTTGTCGCAACGAGTACCGCCTTTTTTTTGAGAATCCCCCCCCCCCCCCCAACTCGAGCTTCATTACCGTGACACTCTTTCCCCTATATCGCGATGACACTTCCTCTAAATCGTCTGTCAATCCCACTTTGTGCGGATCCCACATTGCGCAAGAATACTCCAAAGTAGGACGCACAAGTGTGGTGTAAGCAGTTCTTTTATTAGAGCTGTTGCATTTTCTAAGTGTTTTGACAACGAAACGTAGTCTTTGGTTCGCTTTTCCAACAATATTTTCTATGTGTTCTTTCCAATTTAATTTGTCTGTAATTGTTACTCCTAGGTATTTAGTTGAAATTACGGCCTGTAGTTTTCACTGATTCATCTTGTAAATTAGGTTTAACGGACTTATTGTAGTGGTCATATGGATGACTTCACAGTTCTTATTATTAAAGGGGCACTTGCCAGTTTTGCACAATGCAGATACCTTGCTTTTGATCTTCTGGTGATTTTACTAACCGATAACTGACAACATCACCCGTGAACAACCCAAGAGCTAATCAGATTGTCTGCTAAATCATTTATAAAAATAAGGAACAGTATGAGCCCTATCACACTTCCCTGGAGAACGCCAGATATTTCAGTTCTACTCGATAACCTTACGTCAGTTACAGTGTACTGTGTACTCTCTGACGGGAAATCACGAATCCAAACGCACAATTGTAGTGATATTCTATAAGCACGCAGTTTGATTAGAGGACGCTTGTGAGTGACGTGTCGAAATACTTCCGGAATCTAGAAACACTGAATCTATTTGACAGTTCTTGTCGATAGCACTCATAACATCATGTGAGTAAAGAGATAGCTGTGTTTCACAAGAATGATACCTTCTGATGCCTATGGGTCAATAGGTCCAGGGCACGTGCGAAACGTGCGGCCGCACAGGGCGGCGCTTCAGCGGGGCGGCACCAGACAATAGCAGTGGCCCGTCTGCCACCCAAGTTAGACAAGGCGAAGGAGAGAAGCCGAAATAAATTTTGTGACAACTCATTTCTCTGCCCCGTCTGGGGTTCGAATCCTCCCTCGGCCATGGATGTTTGTGTTGTCTTTAGTATAAGTTAGTTTTCGGAACAGACGCCACACACACACACACACACACACACACACACACACACATATATATACTTATGTTGGTGACGGGCTGTGATCCTTTCGTTAGCCGGGAATTAGTTTGTGAAACTACGAGTTTGAGTACTGTGGGTAGGGTAAAGCTAGGGATTTGTGTCTGACGGGACGCGTGCTTAGGTAGTCCTCGCAGGTGCGTTGATCATTGTGTCCCCAGTGGTGTAGGGATCAGCGCAACTGCCTAGAAAGCAGGAGACCCGGGTTCGAATCCCCGCTGGGTACACATTTTCAGCTTTGCCCATTCGCAGTTGAAGTGATTTTTGGATACAAAACGTTTGCTGAGCGTCTGGTTTTATATGATAACTAGGCTATTGCATCAGCATGCTCAGAAAGTAAACTAATTGGTATACAATCAGGACCGGGAGACTTACGTTTGTTATTTCAGTTGCTTAAATACACCAGGGGCATCAAATTCTAAATTACGCATACTAGCAGCTGTTCTTGATACGAATTCTGGAGTATTGGTTTAGTGTTCTTTCGTGAAGTAATTTCGGAAGGGTGTGTTAAGCAATACTGCTTTATCAGTACTGTCATCAGTAGCATCACCGTTACTATTGCATAGTGAAGCTGCGACCTTCCTATCGGTACTCACCAATAAGAATTGGGCAATACATAGCTCAGGGTGGTAAAAGGTTTATGGCTCGATGTCTCTGTTAATAGGGGTGAGTTAAGTATGTCAGCTTCTATGCTCTAAACAGCTACCCAACTGTTTAAATAAGATCAATAATTAATCTGTAGTTTAGCCAGTCAACCAATTTGCAGATGATGACATGACAAATATATTTAAACAAACATAAAGATCTGAATAACCAACAAAATCGATTCTAAGATAATTTTCAGAAGAGATTCACATACAAAGTAGTTTTTATAAATGGAGTATATTAATCTCTTTGGACATGAAAATGCGGAGGTAGTACTACTTTATACAACAGTAAATAACTGAATATTTCCCCAACTATTGTTCATGAGAACCGCAATAAGTATCACACAAAATCGAGAGTAAAAGGTCCAAATTATCATTCGTAAATTAATGAAGTCGTTGGAACATTGCTGTTCCAAATTAATCCATGATTAATTGCAGTATTTGTTACAAACCACAGTCTGTCATCACACGAGTACACGATTGCTGAATTATCACAGTTCCACAGCCCCATTACCGTCCATAGTGTACCACTGTTCAACCAGAGACTAAGTTCTGCAGTCACATTCCTATAAATTTTCTAAGTCCACACATTTCTATCTCTTCAAATCTCAAAGCATTACCTATTTCAGCTCGCACTTCCGCAATTTTTTGCTGTAGCTGCACCTTTTCCTAGTCAATTCTCCTACCATATTCTTTGATATCCATTTCACAACCCGCCATCCTACCCGTTAAATTATTTACTTCAGCTGTAGTTGTCTTTTAAAAGTTATCTTGTCGTTGCACCGTCTTCATTACATTGCTGTTCAATGCGTGCTGTACCTTTTCCATTTTATTATCTAAATTTATCTCTAATGCATCGACTTTATTATTGACAGAATCAGTTTCCTCTCCTATTCTGCACACTTCTGTCTTCGCATCGTTTAATTTTGATTCTACCATTCCATCAACTTCTGGTTAAAATTTTTCCAAATAAAGAAAAAAAATGTTTGGGACTTAACTACGGGGTCATCAGTCCCTAATCTTACAAACTACTTATGAACTACTTACGAACTAGGACGGCACAAATATCCATGCCCGAGGGGGGATTCGAACCCCCGACCATAGTGGCCGTGCAGACCGCGACTGGAGCACCTTAGTCCCCTCGGCCACCGCGGCCGGCTTTCCAAATCAAATTTCACATTCTCAATATTACTACTCATTTCAGCCCTCATATTTTTCCACGTTTGCTTGAAGTTTGTTCATACCCAAGCCCAATTCCTTATATACATTATCCACTTCTGCTTTTACATTACCCACTTCTGCTTTTACCTTACCTACTTCTCCTTTTAAATTACACAAATCTGCCTTTAATTCTGATTTTACATTACCCACTTCTGATTTTATACCACCCAAATCTACTTTTAACCCCATTATCCACATGTAAAGTTTGCTTTCCAATGAACTTCCTGCCGTATCATCTTTATTCGCAGCAGCTGGACTACTAGCCCCACTATTGCCGTCCCCATTTACATTTTCTCCCTCACACCTCGGGCTAGCACATCCGCTAATATTTTCGGAGCCTCACATGCTTAGTGACTGCTTAATTACCGGCATTTCGTTAACATAAGATCCAGCCCCAGACACACACACATTTACATCATCGACCTTGGTACGTAGTTTTTCTGCCATGGTGCCTCTGCCGCCGATGTATGTTGAAAGCCTCCTGGAACTCTTGCAGCCGTTGGCCACTGTGATAACCGCGCCGTTGAGTACTAGAAGTAGCTGGCCGCTATTGGCTGCGTCTGTGTCCGCGATGTGAAGTTCTGGGCTGCCGTATTTGTAACTCGCGCACCACGTTCTTCTCCGGTCCGAATATCAAATCCTATTCCTCTCCTAACTTCTAATTATAACAGGCACGAAACTGCAGCTGTACTATAAAGCTCTGAGCCCTCATGCAACACTTAATGTGCATTAGACTTGGCTTCTAAATGAGTGTACTGCAAAATCTGCAGTAACTATTCCAACAGAATTTTACTAAAACCGGACGAAAAAACTGTTGCTTTATTTATCATCCCGGACGAGAAAACCCCATTTGCGACCTTCTTTTCGCTACTCACCAATAAGAATTGGGCAATACGTAATTCGGGGTAGTAATAGGTTTATGGCTCGTTGTTCTTCGGCGTGAGTTACGTATGTCAGCTTCTTTGCCCTAAACGGCTACCCAAACTCTTTAAATAATATCAATAATTAATCTGTAGTTTAGCCAGTCTCTCAATCTGCAGATGGTAACGCGAAAAATATATTTAAACCAACATAAATTACAGCTCTCAATAACCAACAAAATGGATTCTAAGAAAATGTTTAGAAGAAAGTCAATCAATTTTTTGTAATTTATATAACTGGAGTTTATTACTCTGTTTGGATATTAAAATACAGAGGTGGTCCTACTTTATAGATCGGTAAACAACTGAATATTTCCCCAACTATTGTTCATGAGAGCCACAATAAGTATCACAGGCACTCGAGAATAAAAGTTCTAAATTGTTACTCGTAAATTAATGAAGTCCATCGAAAATTGCAGTTCCAAATTAATCCACGATTAATTACAGTATTTGTTACAAAACATAGTTTTTCATCACACGAATACACGACTTCTGAATTATCAGAGTCCCACAGCCCTACTACCGTCCATATTTAACCACTTTTCAACAGAGACTAAATTCTCCACACATGCCTATATCTTCAAATCACAAGTTCGTAATGCGGCTTCAGACCGCCAAGCAGTGACCACCTTCCGCCACCGCGTACAAGTTACGAGTCCCTTCGCAAGCGTTCAAACGCGTGCTCTACCTGCTCCCAAAACTGTATCCTCCCACGCATCGTAACGTCTCATCATTAAAATACAGTTTCCCTTCCACAGTATTATACATTTGAATATCATAGAATTGAATACTTTGACCACCTCCCTCCAAATGTTGTTTACATTTAACAAAGAAATATATATTTAACAGACACATCTGGATTAAAGTGTTGCAGACTATTGGAGAAGAGATGCTCTGATGGACGAAGAAATAGAAAAAATAATAATATCAGTGCGGCTGGATTGAAGTGACATATAGTGAGCGACCGAGTTGGCAGACGATGAATCGACAGAGACAGCTGAGGAAGACGAGATCAGACTGGGTGGTAGTTATACAGATACTGCCAGCTAAGCTCCGTGAAAAGCTGAGGTAAGTTACTGCTGTCAGGAATATATCGTAGAATCAGTATTCTAGCTATTATTTTTAATTGAAATTTATTTTCAATGTTGGACATTGGAAGAAATACTTTCTTTTGATTATTATCTTTGTATTTACCCCTTCAGAGTGCTCGCAATGTCTTTATCCATTCTGAATACTTCTAGCCATCGTAGGAGTTGGACATGCTTGACTGCAGTAATGTTCAACCAATGACTGCTTGGAAATTCTTTTCATAATCTGAGAAGAATAAAACACTCGGAAACCGTCACTGAAAGATTAGTAAAATCAATGCAGGATTAACATCTAACCACAGCATCGAACATTGCATTCGAATTTCCAAATCGGATTTAGTCTTTCTCCAAATTAATCGTGAGTAAACGAGCTGCGTGTAACAGGGTAGCAGCGGCTCACTTAGAGGAATACTGGAGCCTACATATAAAGCCATACTGCTGCCCCCTCTCTGTTTCTCTGGCTGTCACCGTCGCGAGATTACCACTTGGCTTTGCGAAGTAATACCAACACCACCTAGAGAGAAGGTCGCGGCGCTCTCGTGTGACGTCAGGCAGAGTAGGTTGCGCGCGCATAGGTGACTGGGTCGCCGCTGGGGCACGGCCCACTATGCCGAAGCAGCGAGCCAGTCAGCTATGCGCGCGCAACCTACTCTGCCTGACGTCACACGAGACCGCCACGGCCTTCTCTCTAGGTGGTGTGCCGGCCGCGGTGGCCGAGAGGACTGAGGCGCTCCAGTCACGGTCTGCACGGTCACTACGGTCGGGGGTTCGAATCCCCCCTCGGGCATGGATATTTGTGCCGTCCTTAGTTGTAAGTAGTTCATATGTAGTTTGTAAGTTTAGGGACTGATGACCCCGTAGTTACGTCCCATAGACTCTACAAACATATGAACATATATATCTAGGTGGTGGTGATAATACTATGAATTCCTAAATTTACAAAGTACTTAAACTAAGTTACACTAAGGACAACACACACACCCATGCAAGAGGGAGGACGCGAACGCCGCGCGGGAATACCGAATTCTCCGTCGGGCATAAATGTGTGTGTTGTTCTTATGTAAGTTTAACTTAGTTTAAGTAATTTGTAAGTCTAGGGACTGATGACCAACGTAGTTTGGTCCCATAAGAATTTCAAACATTTGAACATTTGACGACGCGAACGTTCGGCGCGAACGGCCGCTCAGTCCCCGCGGCCAATCCGGTAGGAACATTTTGTATAGATAAACCTATTTTTTCCAATTGTGTGATATCGTCAAAATGTTATTGTCGTGGCACTCAAGATGCGGAGGAAGAGGTGTTGTGTCGTGGTGTATTGTCTAGCGTTAACAGTTTAAATAATATCGAGATGAGCGTTTAACCACCATTCGTAATGACTTTATTTATATAAATTTATCTGAAACTAACTAAATCGTTCAATAAGTTTTTGAAATTTTTTACTACTAATTGTTTAGTGCTACAACCCCTTTAAAAAGTTTCATTTTCTTTGATAGACGTTAGTAACGCATTTGAAGATGAGCGTCTATCTGTATAATACGCACTCTTGAATCTATATTTCTACTGATTCTAATTTATACCATTACACCTCTTTAGTACGACACGCGCCAACTCGTCGGTTGGCAGCTCCGAAACGGAGACAGACGAACACCGCCATCCCTCACCGCAGCGACAATAGCACTCTCTCGCTCTCCTCCACCTGCACGCCCTTCAGATAAAACACTGACTTTAAATGTTAGTACTGCAACAAATTCTCCACCGCTCATAATCCAATAAATGCGTTAACATCAGTAAAAATTCTTGTATAGCTGTGAAGTGCAATCATCGCACTTACCAGTGTTGCAAGATGAGACCCTGTGCCAAAATGAACTGAGGAAACCATTTTTAAGAACTGAAATTGCTGTCGTGGTTGTTGTAGGCGAAGATTTAGCTAGTGGCGTCCTTCAACGGTGTGCTTGATGCAGAGTGAGTGGTTTTTAGCTAGCTTGTTTGTGAGGGCAGGGGGTGTTGACACACATCGGTGCTGGCACCACGTATATCCGTGCACTCCCTATGGCATGGATCTGGAGCCCTTGGATCATTGTTTTGGATAAAAGCATGTGCCAAAGTTAAATAAATATGGAGTTGAAACTGAATCACGATACTGCGTACTTTTATTGCTTCTTTGCTTTATTGTGCAAATTTGCTTGTCCTTCAGTTCATTAATGCGCATGTTTAAAAATTATGATACTGCATGGAAATTGGGACTCTAATAATGAGTTTTAACGAATCTATGTTACTTCGCTGCGGCTGACTGATACGAGATAGCACGTACCACCTTTGTGCTGGCAGTGCCGAAATATAAATTACACATACGCTGATACGAATTTTCCATTTCACGACCACTCTCCTCATCAAGTCCTACTTTCCCTTTTCACCTCCTCCCCCTCCCCTTTCCTCTTCAAGACAATGAGCTAACCGGTCGGAGTTTCAGGTCTTTGCTGTAAGTAATACAGTATTATTATTGTGAAAGGGTGGCGCCAAGTTTCCGTTTACAGCACGACGGCGCCGCGGTAAACAAATGTTGGCGTAGCCATGGTTTAAAGGCGTCAACGGAACTTAGCGTCTGAGAGGAAAGCATGGATATAGCCTTCCGCCAGTGCTATTCTGTCTGTAAACTGAGAAATCTGTGAAGGAAAGAATGAATAATTTTTAAAGTGAATTAATGTTCACGGTGAAGAAATAAAAACTTTCCAGGTTGCTAATAAAATTTTAATTCTGTCAGGGGAAGATCTAGAAGAGCAACTCAATGGAATTGATAGTGCCTTAAAAAAGGGTACAACATGGACATGAAAAAGAGCAATCCAAGGCTAACAGAAGGTAATCGATTTAAATCAGGCTATTCTGGGGGAATTACATCGTGAACAGAAATTAAAAGTAATTAACAATTTTTATTTGGGCTTTGATGGGGGCGAAGTAGATTAGTTACAAAATGCAGAGTGCCAGTGCAAAGAAAGACGTTTATGAAGAACATTGAATATTAATTTGAGGTTTAGGAAATCTGCTCTACACTAATTTCATTGGTCGTGTTCGATAAAAAGTTCACGCATGAAGAATACAGAACCTTTTGAAATGTGGTACCACAGAAGAATGCTGAAGGTTAGATGGATAGATTTTGTAACTAATGAGGAGCTACTAAACAAAATTGGCGAGAATAGAAAGTTGTGGTATAGATTGATTAAAATAAGCAAGGGGTCCGATTGACAGGACATATCTGATACATCAGAGAATAGTTAATTTAGTATCAAAGGGATGTTTGGTTGCGGGGTGGGGGATCATATAGAGAGTCAAAAAGGTGAATACAGTAAGCAGGTTCAAGTGATTGTGGGTTCCAGTTATTATTTAGAGATGGATAGAGTACCGTGAAAATCTACATGAAACCAGTCTTTGAAGATGGCGATAAGAACACTGTCTTCTGTTACTTTCGAAGTAACTTAGATATCTGTTGATTCTGATCTGTTATGAACGAGATGCCGTATTGAATCTCCGGGAGGTATGAAGTGGAGAAAGGAAGCTGGTTTGATTCCGGGTGAACTAGTATTTTCATCACTTTGCTTCAGCGCCTAACGTCATCGTGTCCTTTCCCGAAAAGACGAGGAAAGTGCTGTCAACTTCAGACAGTGCTTCTTCTATTCTGGTGGTCACACTACGCTGACTTTGTTTGACAAATGCGTATTGACTTTTATGGATGGAAATTTCCCTCTAGATAAGGCTCATAATACCTGATTATCGAACTGAGAGGCAGTGTTTGCCTAGCTACCTATGGCTGCTTAAAGCAAGTTAGAATGCTTTAATGTCAAAGTTTAGAATGCAAAGAAGAGAATTAAGGAGATTGGAGGTTGACCCATCCGTCGATCGGGGATAATCGTGCATCAGCAAAATTTGTGGTTTTAAATGTTGGAAACAATGGGCCGAATCACACAACTGGAGGAGACATTTCCGCGGTAACCGCGTCCGTCATTGTCGGCAGTCTATAAAAGTAGGAGCGCCGCGTCGCCGGGCGACCACACCCTGCTCTCTCCAGTCGGCGAGCAGCGGGGTGTGCGTGGGCCCACACTTTGTGATGTGGGGGGCCACGAGTTGTTCTTAAATCTTAAACGAATTCTCACGATTAGTGAGAGACCACGTCGATGATGTTCAGCATTCGGACAACCAGCCGTCGGCTGTAGCCAGCCGTCGGCTGTAGCCAGCCGCCGTCTGCGTCCAGCTACCGCAGGGTGGCTGCAGCCGTGACGTCACAGCTGGCGGCCGCATGTTCTGGGCTGTGGGTGAGGACCTGCGTGAGGACCGTCCGGAGGCGCGGGCACTCCGAGCAGCGAGAGACTGCCAGGGGACTCGGCCAAACTTTGGTCACCATCTCACTGCGGTTCGTCATTCCATCCTCACAAAGGTGCAGTGGTCAAGGCATTCTGACTTTAGCTATTATTTCATGGCCCCAATTCACGAGGGAAGGAGTGAATTTAGCAGTCGTATGTGCAACATGTACTATTAGAAGCTGATAAAGAAGAATGTAATCTGTTGGGTGATTCCTGCTTTAATTAGGGGGCAGTGTGTAAAGACAAACTTCTTAGCATGTACTGGAAAATGTATTGGTTCATTTTATTTTTCTATGCGTAATGAATTGTGTAGGCCTTAGCTTAAGACTTAATAAGATCGGACTTTGACTTCTTTAGTCGCTGGGGATTCGTATGGCAGGATAATATTCATACTTTGCAAATCTCAGCAGTGAAGTTTTGGCTGTCATTCCTTGACCCAAGTGTATATTACGCAAAGCCTGACACATCGACTCTCAGTCTAGCCCATATTAGTAGCAGTGAAAAGTGAGTGCCGCATCTTTGCTTGTTGCAGAGGCCTGCTGATACCTGATCACGCGGCGACGTCATCGCTTAAGGCTGGTGGAAGCCGCCACTCCCAGAGTAGTCGCCCACGGCTACCGCCAGAGCGCCGTGGGCTACCTTCCCGGAGTGGTCAGCTACCTACTGTGCGCTGCAGACGCTGGGAGTGTGCAGGGGACTGAGGCTGCGAAAGGGGAGAGGCAGGCCTGGCGGGAGAGAAGAGGAGCCGTCTGGCCGCAGGTGGCTGCCCTGACTGCAGGTGGAGAGGCGAGGCGAGGCTGCTCCCTAGCCAGCGACTGGCGGCAGAGGGCGAACCTGCAGTCTGGGCGGAGGGGGGATTTGCGAGGCTGGAGAGGGAGGGGGTCCGTGAGCTGCGGCACTTGGTAGCCGCGCAGTTTGCTGCGCCGGCCCGTGCCGCGGCTAACACACGGACCCTCCTCCTCAGCTCTGGCCGAGGTGCCCTCCGACGCCAGCATCAGGCTGCGGATCCGCCGCCGCCGCCGCCTGACATGAGGAGGCGCAGTGAGCGCGTGGCGGCCGCCGCCCTCCCTGCTGCCTGCAGTGCTGAGCCCTGGGGACGCGAGGCGAGGCGAGGCGAGCAGACACTGCCGGTGCCGGGGCACTCGACACTTGCCTGACACTGCTCTGCCGGCGACGCCCAGACCCGGGCAACGCAACGGAACGGCTGCTAGAGGGCCTAAAGCAACGCCGTGTATCATTACATCCATGTACTAGTTAAATGATAAATTTCAAATAAAAATAAAAGTAAACAAAAAAACTATTTTCATTTCCATCAAAAACTCTTTAGCATCTTAAGTATTTAAAATGTATCCTAGTTGAAGTGGCACCAGAAGCTGAAACTGTTTGCCAACTAAGAGACAACGCCACACTATATGAACTCTTAAGAAAAGACAAATTACGAATCAAAATACTATAAAATAAAAGTTTGCGCTCATCCTCAATTCCAAATGAAGCAAACGACATGAATCAAACTTCCTGGCAGATTAAAATTGTGTCCCGGAACCGGGACTCGAACCTGGGACCTTTGCCTTTCGCGGGAAAGCGCACTATCACGCTTGCAGGCAAAGGTCCCAGGTTCGAGTCCCGGTTCCGGCACACAATTTTAATCTGCCAGGAAGTTTCACATCAGCGCACACTCCGCTGCAGAGTGAAAGTTTCATTCTGGAAACATCCCTTAGGCTGTGGCTAAGCCATGTCTCCACCAAATCCTTTCTTCCAGGAGTGCTAGTCTTGCAAGGTTCGCAGGAGAGCTTCTGTGAAGTTTGGAAAGTAGGAGGCGAGGTACTGGCGGAAGTAAAGTTGTGAGGCGGCATTGCGAGTCGAGTCGGGATAGCACAGTCGGTAGTGGGCTTGCCCACGAAAGACAAAGGTCCCAAGTTCGAGTCCCGGCACACAATTTTAATCTGCCAGGAAGTTTCATATCAGCGCACACTCCGCTGCAGAGTGAAAGTTTCATTCTGAGCATGAATCAATCTTCCATCTACCATACCAACACCGAACGTTTATGAAACCAACATAATAGTTAGTGTGGTATTGCAAGACTTCTTTTTCAAGTTTATACAAATTGGATACCTGTAAACCCAACAAATTGCTATATATTGAATTTAAATATGGATCGGAGCTTAAGTCGCGCCATTTGCTGCAACTGTTTCCCAATGAAGCTACAACGCCACTGTAAAGTAAAACTTACGTAAGAGAATGCTATAAAAATACCGGGACTATGGGCTTCAACGATTTTAGATTGTAGCGCACGAAACGAACCACTCATCTTCCAGGCTCACCCGATGTGTTAATGCAGCCACCATACGATTTAATGTGTTTTAAATACGATATTTTCTCTTCTACTTTCTGCGTAGTAAGTTGTCTACAGATAGGCAAGTCATACGTTACATAAAATAAAACAGGACAAGTATCATTCTGAGAGTTAAATAATCTTGCCATGCAGCTCCATGTTGTACTGTAACAGTCTTCCTCCTTAATGTTAGGCAAACCGTGTACCCGAGGAGGCAAAGGGGTTGCATACAAAGTAGGCGTTTACGTTTTATTGGTGTTGCCACTCTACAGAACAGAAGCTTTAGGTGACGCGAGAGTATCAGTTTGCTGTCTATGAATGAACAGAAATGCTTACCCCATATAACATGGTATCTTGACGAGCTGGGACGTTTGCAGATCATTCAATATTTAAATATTTGCAAATCATTCAATATTTAAATATTTCGACCGTTTCAGGGCTTTGAAATATACTAGGCGCGTCCAGAAAGTAAGTTCCGTTTCAATTTATCTCCGCTGCAGCGCTGCGATTGCAGTTCCGCACATGAGCTGTAGATGATGTGTATCAAGGAGAAATTTCGGCGTTGATTGAAAATCCCGCCGCCTGTGAAATCAGGTCGGTGACTCGGATTCTGAATGCGGGAAAAGGGAAACCAAGTGAAATTTATCGGCAAATTTGCGATGTTTACGGACCAAATGCAATGAGTGATTCGATGGTGAGAAGATGGGCTCAACAGTTCAATGGCGGGCGTAGTGATGTGCACGATGAAGAACGAAGTGGGCGTCCACCTTTGGTTGCAGAATAAGTGGTTCACGCGATTGATGACAAGATTCAGGAAAACCGTAGGTTTACATTTAGTGCTCTCGCTATGGACTTGCCCCAAATTTCACGATCACTGATGCATGAAATTGTTACCAAACAACTGGAATTCCGATAACTTTGGTCATGTTGGGTACCAAAGTTGCTCACTGAGCAACACAAAATACAACGGATGGGTAGTACACTTGAGTTTTTGACCCGTTATGCTGAAAGCGGCGAAGAATTTCTGAGACGGATAGTCACAGGAGACGAAACGTGGGTTTCTTACGACACCCCTGAGAGTAAGCGGCGACCAATGGAATGGAGGCACGCTTCATCCACGCCAAAGGTAAAGCCGAAGCAAATCATGATACCTCGGAAAATGATGTGCACAGTGTTCTGGGACTGGAAAGGCATCCTACTCATTGACTTCTTACCGCGTGGTCAATCAAAGCAGATTGCGAGACACTTCGGAAATTGCGCCGTGAAATTCAGAATAAGGGCCGGGGACTGCTGTCAAAGGGTGTTGTTTTGCTTCACGACAACGCACGACCACAAACTGCAAATGTGACGAAATACCTCCTACAGGGATTTGGCTGGGATGTGTTTGACCATCCTCCGTACAGCCCTGACCTCGCTCCTAGCGACTTTCATCTGTTCTTACATCTCAATCTTTTCCTTGGCGGTCATCACTTTACCAATGACGACGAGCTGAAAGAAACTATTTCTAACTGGTTGAAGACCAGTGAAGAGGATATACAAAACCTCGTGCCACGCTATGACAAATACCTGCAAAATTACGGCAGCTATGTGGAAAAGTAGTTTATGAGTTGTAGAATTTTGGGCAATAAAAATTTCTTCTGTATCTGTGTACAATTTCATTTTATTACAAACGGAACTTACTTTCTGGACGCGCTTTGTATTCAATATCAAAGATGAAAATTTATGCTGAACCGTCATTCGAACCCGGATTTCCCGCTTTGGGCCAGCGATCGCCTTAACCAAATAAGCTATCCAAGCACCCTCCCCTTCCAACTAAAATTCTCACCTTCTAGCACACTAAGAGTGTAGTGTCACTTGCAATTTGATTCCTATACTGGATTCCCACAAGGGATCGTGCGTATTTATGGGTCCGTACTAAAACTGTCAATTGCCTGTTGTGGCAGATACACATATCATAAAAGAAGAGACACCATATAAATAATTATATATCTGCTCCAACAGGCAATTGTCTATTTCAATGCGGAAGCATTAATACGCTAGATCCATTGTAGGAATCCAGTATAGGATGCGAGCAAGTGGAATCAAAAGGGCAGGGGGCACTGCAATCGAAGTGTGCTACAAGTTGAGAGTTTTAGTTGGAAGGGGAGCGTGCTTGGATAGTCTTAATTGGTTAAGGTGACCGCTGGTCCAAAGCGGCAAATCCGGGTTCGAATTCCGGTTCAGCAAAAATATTCGTCTTTGCCATTTGGATATATTACAATGCCCTGAAACGGTCGAAATGTTTAAATATTTCGAATTCGTAAAATTACGGCCGTTAAGATCAATAAATAAATACGTATAAGGCTTGGATCTTAAAGAGTGGTAACTATTTATTAATAACCGACACAAAAGTGCTAAATTTTTGCACCTTTTACTGTTCTTCAAATTAGTCACCAGCGTTATGTAGAACCTCTTGCCAGCGGTGTGGAAGGCGTAGTATACCGTTAGCAGAGCCTATACTGTTGAAGGCGAATGGGTCGAATCTCTGAAACAGTTCTGAAGCGAATGCCACGAATTGGTACCTTCATCTTCGGAATCGAATCAGTCACAGGCACTTACGTCCATGGAGTATGGTGGATGCTACAGTACTTCCCATCGACCGAATAGAGCAGTCATAGATTACATTGTCGTGAAAAATGATGCGTGGGTTGCGCAGAACGTGTTTCTGCTTCTTTCACAAAGCTGCTCGCGGGTGATGCTCCAAAAATGAACAGTAATGCTGTCAATTGACTGTCTGCCGTGTAGGAACGTAATGCGCTTGGATAACACCATCACTGTCGCACACAAAAATCACCATAACTTTCACCAAACTGGGGCTCTTGAAGACCATAATGTCACTGTTGTGCATTACGACGTTTAGCACATTCAATCTTGTTCCAACTCCGTTGTTACTGTTTCGAAAATATAGTGACACCGTTAACTTACACCGCTTGTTCACAAGTGACTGTGTTTCCCTCGATTGTGCGCACGTCATTGACGTGGGACGAGCGACTCCATTTGTTCGGAGGTAAGGTAGGTGTGTCAACAACGAGTGCTAACAGCTACAATAGTAGATTACATTGCATAGTGTCTCCCCAGCAGTGTTGCCACTATTTAATGTCCGACCCTCTTACATAGCGGCCCCGACTCGTACGTCTCAGCGTCGGTATAGAGACTCACAACAGGTCGTGCGATCTCAGCGGCAGTCTGTAGGAGAGAAAATTACGCTAGTGTCACACCTGTTTAGTAACTAGTGTCTGCGGTAAACTACATGTCATCTCTCGCTAACACGATAGCGTTAACGCCTTTAGCGGAACCCGTAATTTTGGCTGACATTTATTTACCACTATGTTAAATCAGCTAGTCACGCAATTTGTATTGTAATTCCTTCACTAGAAGCGGAAACTTTTTCTTTTGAACAGCAACCTGCTAAAAGACATTCCCGCTGCTTGTCAGTTTTGTACAGTTTATGCAGTTAATTATGTAACTGTTCAATTTTGAAACAATTATTATAAACAACAGAACACATGAATCGGTGGCGTTCGAAGCACCTTCTGAAGTATATATCCTCAGTCTGTCCCATCCGGAAAGGATTGTAGCACAGTAGCACTCAGGAGGGAGCGGCGTGTTTTGACAGCGAAACGAACCTTCGTTTCGCCTTCCCCAAAATTTTTATGTGTTCCTTCCAACTAAAGTTCTTTTCAATTGTAATTTCTAGATATTTAGTTGAATTTACGGCCTGTAAATTTGACTGATTTATCATGTAAAAGCACTTTAACAGAATATTTTTAGTGTACTTATGGACGACTTCAAACTTCTCTTAATAAATTTGTCACTATGCAGATCTAACTCGTCTTGCAGTTGCTCTTGATCTTCTGCTGACTTTACTAACCGATAAATAACAGCATCATCCGCAAACAGACTAGCACAGTTGCTCATCCATACGGAAGTCTAGAAATATGGAATCGATTTGAAATTCCTTGTCGATAGTGTTGCGGCGTAAAGTCAGCGCCACACGCCAGACGCACGAGAACGATCGTGAAGAAGGCAGCGGAAGACCGGCAGCCAATCACACGCCGGCGCCGCGCCTCCTGGAGGGGGAAACCGAGAAGCGCGCCCTCTAGAAGTGGCTATATCTAGGCTGACATGCGCCTGGAAGGGCACTTCTGAACTCGGCTCCGAACTAGGCAGTCACTAGCAGAGCAGCTAGCATCCATGAAGAAGACGCCGCTGCGAGAAGAAACAGACAGAGAGATCTTAAGTTAACTAACTTTGTATATAATCTATATCTATAAATGCGAATGTCTGTTCAGTTTATCACGTCTGAACCACAAGACATAAAGAGCTAAAAATTTGTACAGTTACTAATGTCTACCCGGGGAAGGCTTTAGGCACGGTTTTATGGCGATCGGATAGCTATTTATCTATATATATATATATATATTAACGTGATTGTCTGTCCGGTGTACGCTTATCACGTCCGAACGACAAGACGCAGAGACTTAAATATTTGTACAGTTACTAATTTATACCTGAGGAAGGTTTTAGGCACGGTTTTATAGCGATCTGATAGATATTTAGTAATTTGAAGAGTATAACGCGCAATGCGGAACAATAATTACTCTTTGAAAATTATATTTACTCTTTGAAAATGGTTTTATTGGTTGCATTGTTGCTTGAGGGTTGATAATGATAAAAGGGTGGAGTATACTGGGATGGAAAGTTATTGATGTATATAAAATTATACGTGTGTGTGTGTGTGTGTGTGTGGGTATTAATATTTCGCTCTGCAGCGAAAACTACAGAACGCAAATGAATGGTCTGTGTGTAATTGTTGTCCGAATTCTCCCGTAGTACACCATAGCAGTTCGATGCCGATAGCTATAAGGATGGGGGGGGGGGGGTTGGAAGATATGGTTGTAGAAAGTCGTCAAATTATTAAAAAAATTCGGACTCAAGGCCATCGATGAAGTTTGCGACTATATAGCAAGCGAAACGTAATGCCACAGACCATATCTTTGGTCTACAATGGCTTCAGCTCTTTCTCTGTAAGGATAAGCATACGAATAAGGAAATACATGAATAAATAAATAAAACAGTAAAAAAGAAATTTCTTTTAATACATCTCTTTAAAAAAATCGGTTTGACGTTTCACGCATTATCTATCATAATCAACTAACACGCGAGCGGAGCCATGGGTTTAAGCTAGTAGTAAATAAAACTGGTATTACTAATCTGCATAGATGATTTAGCTGTCCACGCACAACACGCGTCCTGAGCAAAACCTTTCCTGAAAGACAGGCCGGGAAGGACAAAGCACATGGCGACGAAGACGACTAAACACATGGCGACGAGGATGGGATGTGGACGCCGAAATCGCTGACACTACGCTGCGACATTACTTTGCTTGTATATTCATTACAGGATGGCAGTATCTAATCTTTTGCCAGTTTCTATTACAGCGATCAGCGACAATTTCTATATTTTTGCTTTGTTTCTTCTTGTAGCTGTTTTTGCAAAATGTCCAACCTCACTAACACAAACATTCCTGCCATTGCGCCGCAGCTTCCTGCGCTCGATGCACGGCAATTGATGCAAATGGTTCAGTCTCAGAGTCGACATGTCGCCTCCTCGCTGTCTACGGTACAGCTACTTCTGGCCGAAACTGTGTCGCAAAATACGCAAGTACCACTGTAGCAGCTACCACCTTCAGTAATTCCGCCTTTTCGCCAGTATGACGAAGCACAAGAGTAATGGACAGAATGGATGCAACAGTTTGAAGCCTACTCCACAGTTCACAAGATACAATGTACTGTCAAACTTAATTTCTTATTATTGTGTGAAGCCCCCCCCCCCCCCCCAATCTTTCCGTCTTGTCAAAAAATTGTTTCCCACTGCGGAGCCTTTGAACTTTCTTATGATTCAGTTATAGGAGCCCTCACGTCATATTATGATCAGCAAATCAATGTAGTGGCCTCTAGGTATCAGTTTTTTCGGTGTATGAAACAAGAGAACCAAACATACCAGCAGTGGATAGCAGATCCTCAAGATCTTACTACAAAGTGTCAGTTTAAGTGTTCGCGTGGAGCTTTGAATTCAGGTGTGATGTTAAGTGACGTTATTGTCTATCACCTTACTGATGTCCACTTTAGAGAGCATATTCTGAAAATGTCAGATCCGTTTTTCAACTCCATTATCCACATGTAAAGGTTTCCAATGAACTTCCTGCCGTATCATCTTTATTCGCACCACTAATATTTTCTGAGTCACATACGGTTGGTGACTGCTTAATTACCGGCATTTAGTTAACGTAAGATCCAGCCCCCATTTACATCATCGACGTTGGTAATTAGTTTTTCTGCCATGGTGCCTCTGCCGCCGATGTATGTTGACTGCCTCCTGGAACTCTCGTAGCCGCTGGCCACTGTGATGCACATGCCGTGTAGTACTCGGAAGTCGGTGACCGCTGTTGACTGCATCTGTGTTCGCGATGTGAAGTTCTGGACTGCCGTATTTGTAACTCGCGCACCACGTTCTCCTCCGGTCCGAATACCGAGTCCTATTCCTCTCCTAACTTCGTATTATAACAGGCACAAAACTGCTGCTGTACTGTAAAGCTCTGAGCCCTCACGCATCACTCAATAAGCATTAGACTTGGCTTCTAAAGGAGTGTATTGCAAAATTTACAGTAACTATTCGAACAGAATTTTACTAAAACCGGAAGAAAAAACTGTTGTTTCATTTCTCATCCCGGACGAGGAAACCCCATTTGCGACCATCCTATCGGTACTCACCAATACGAATTGGGCAATACATAACTCAGGGTACTAAAAGGTTTATGGCTCGTTCTCTCTGTTAATATGGGCGAGTTAAGTATGTCAGATTCTATGTCCTAAACAGCCCCAAACTGTTTAAATAAGATCAATAATTAATTTGTGTCATCATCATTTTTTAGATTTCCGTCGTCCTTAGTTGCATATGAAATTGGTGGAGGTGTAAATTGTTTGCCATACACGTTTCGCTTCTTTATTTATGAAGCATCATCAGTGGCCTGTAATACATGTTATTTTTGTATAATATTGTAGTACAGTCATAATATTATAGGTATTTTTCACAGTATGACAGTTAACAGTCTTGTTACAATTTCTAAAGTTCGGATCTACTAGGTTAGAAACAACTTCTGTAGCACTAGCTTTTGCAAAGTTAATTTAATTATCCAGTTTTTGGCCCTACTTACGGTTTTCTGTGTTATTCAATGTGTGTCTTCATGGAGATGTTTGTGAGGTCTTCAGTTAGATATCTTTAGTTTAGCCAGTCTATCAATTTGCAGATGATGGCGTGAAAAATATATTTAATGAAACATAAATTAAAGCTCTGAATAATTAACAAAATGGATTCTAAGATCATGTTTAGGAGAGAGTCATTCAATAAGTAATTTTTATATATGAAGTTCATTACTCTTTTTGGACATTAAAATGCAGAAGTGGTCCTACTTTCTACATCGACAATAACTGAATATTTCCCGAACTATTGTTCATGAGAGGCACAATACATATCACATACACTGGAGAGTAAAAGTCCCAAATTATCACTCGTAAAATAACGAAGTTCAACGAACATTGCAATTCCAATTTAATTCGCGATTAATTACAGTATTTGTTATACAACACAGTTTGTCACCACCCGAGTACACGATTGCTGAATTATCACAGTTCCACAGCCCTACTACCGTGCATAGTTTACCACTTTCTAACCTGGGACTAAGTTCTGCAGTCACAGTCCACACATACCTATCGCTCAAATCACAAGTTGGTAATGCGCTTTCAGACCGGCCAGAGTAACAACCTATCACCACCCCGTCCAAGTTACGAGTCCCATCGCAAGCGTTTAAAAGCGTGCTCTACCTGCTCTCAAAATTGTATCCTTCCGGTCATCCTAACGCCTCATCTTTAAAATACAATTTCCCTTCCAAAGTATTATACAGTTGAATATCACAGAATTAAATACATTAACCATCTCCCTACAAATGTTGCTTACATTTAACAATGAAATATATATTTAACAAAACTAAAATTGGTTGAGACTGAAGCTATTTGCTCAGGTAGCTATTAAGCGTGGCGTCTCACTGTTCAAATATGATGCCACCGTCGAAATATAGTAACACAATAAATATTTAATTAATCATGGCTTTTTATGCAAAAATATTCAGTTCTTGTCCACAGATACATAGAACTGTTTATGTATAACTGTGGTGGAATCTATGTTCTGGCACAAGAATATCACTACCTCAACGAAAAAAAAAAAAAAAAAAAAAAAAATAGAGAGTAAAACAAAGTTTATTGAAAGAATAAGGAAATAACGTGGTACGTCATTTAAGATAGGTAGCTTGGTGCAATGCTGCCCATTTGCTTCTTAAACTGTTTCTGATAAACACTACGTATCAGTAATTGTAAATATAAGTCTTATAATACGATTATTGTAGTACTGAAATTTATCGGCTTTTTATATGTAAGAGATATTGAAATTGTTTTTACGTCGTTTGATTCTCCCAAGTCTCTTGAATCCATTCATATTGTCATGTTGAAATGGAAGCAGGCTTGACTCCGAAGGCAACTGAACACAGCAGTTATACTGAAAGCACGTTTATTACGAACTTAACATACACGCAGCACTGACTGCCCCTCATGCAGAGTGCTCTGCTATTTATAGACAGACATAATGTACCAGAAATTAGAAGAACAGTTAACATAAGAAACAAGTAGAACTTACAAGTGAACATAAGAAAGATGTAGAACATTCTGGAATTGTTAATTACAAAGAAATAAATTTTCGCAGGTGGGCGGGATTGAACCGGCGACCTGCAGCACCGCAGTCGGTTTACATTCTGTCTCGCGCCAATATAATTGTATTTGCCGCATGATCGTTCCATGATTTTGTATGGATTTTTAAAATAACATGTGTGGCTGTATTGTATTTCAATTGCAATTTTCGATAGCCGCCCTCGATAATTCAAGACCGCCGTTTTCTGTTTCCGAGCAGATTAGGGTTTTCCTAACGACCTGTATTCCATTCACTAGGTCCAAACTGTTAGCCGGCCGGCTGGGGAACCCAACCGCTTGCCAAAACTTGCTTTTCACATGGAAACAGTCAGCTTCCCCCTTTATCTGTAATGTCACAAAGCTATTGATTGTGTTTTACCGCTAGTATACCTTACATAAGACCAGATCTGTATCACAGTTGCTTTGTTACGACAGACACAATCACCGATTGGTCTGAAGGATGATCTGCAATCCTTATAAGCAACTATTCTTACAGGGTAAATGTCTGTTACATGCTAGAAAGACGCCCACTGTCTTTCACGAGGCGTTTTGAAGCTGCTAACAGCAAAACAACCGCACAAAGAAACTCCAGTACGACACAACCGCGCGTGTTCCTCCTTCGTACAGCGCTAGTGGCGCCCGTGACGTACGTCTGTGAAGAAATGTTAGTCCTCTGTATATTCCGACTGAGTTGGGTGTTGCATTTTGTCTGATCAGATGTGTCGTTTATGTCCGGTAAAGTTAGTCATACCGCCCTATGTCGACAATGTTAAATTGGTCATATAAATGCCCAGTTTTCTCAGAAACTGTTGAGGATGTAAATATAGTGTTTTTATCACATGTTGTCGCCTGTTTTCTGACTGTATTGCTCTACAATCACTATCAAATAACTCCTGAAAAAAGTTATGGTTTTTTTCCTAAACGTATAATTTTCAGGTGCAAATTTCTTGAAATTAGCTATTACGTAAATGCAACTAAAGTCGAGATACAACATCATTGTACTAGCCGGCCGCGGTGGCCGAGGAGACTGTTGCGCTCCAGTCACGGTCTGCACGGCCACTACGGTCGTGGGTTTGAATCCCTCCTCGGGCATGGATATTTGTGTCGTCCTTAGTCTTAGCTAGTTTGTAAGTAGTTTGTAAGTTTAGGGACTGATGACCCCGTAGTTAAGTCCCACAAGCTTTACAAACATTTGAACATCATTGTACTATCTATGTTAAGCGGTAAATACTTCATTGATGTCGATTCAGAAGTTTCTAAGAGAAAGTGAAAAATGTCATTTTGATAAAATTGTTTCTTCAGACAACTGATACATAAAAGTCCTATATAATCGCCCTGGATGGTATTCCTCATCTCCACCTTCCTCACCCAGTGCTGGCTTCTTCGGACATATTGATTGGTGCAATCTTTGCCTTCTTGATTCGCAGTTGGTCCATCACACTTTTAGTGGTGTTGTATGCTTTATGAATTCCAAGATTTTCCAAAACCTGTAGTCTTCCAGAATACTCACAATTAAAAGTAAGAACAGTATCAAAAACAACAAGTTCAAAGACTTAAACTAAAATACAGCTAGTGAATAACTGTTTCAAACACAAACAAATATAAAGTTCAAAGAGTTTATTGTGAAGTACCGCTAGAGTAGGCAACTTACGAAACAAACAGTTCTCTACAGAAAAAAGAAAAAAAAAAATCACAGCCTTCTAAACTCTATTGTCCCAGAAGAAAAAACCAGTATACGAAATAACGGAAAACAACATTGGCAGAAAGGTAAGCGCATGTTTCTTTTCAAATATTAATTATTTCAAGTTGTAAATAACCGAATATTTCAATGAAACTAACACTAAATTAAGCATAGACTTCCATATATGCATAATTTACATAAAAGTTAAACTGTGAAATTTGGTCTTTTGGGCGGCACTTCTCCCCTTAAATCCGATACCCATAGTTTGAGCAACGGTCCCAGAATTTATGTGCAGGTGACAGCCTCGCTATCTTGCTACATGCTCCTGTGCAACGCTGCTAACAGGTCTTGGTTAGCATGTAAAGCACTGTGTGAAGAGTGGTAGCCAATAAGTCTGCACGTTGAAGAAGACCTGCCCATAACTGCTTTTTCTGAAGTGTACATCCGCGCCTCACTGTTCTGTACTTCCAGGGGGATCCTGACAGCCCTTTGGTGCTGAATGGTGAAGTCATCGACATGGCAGCAAGGACTCTAAATCCGTGTGGTCATGGCAGCTATCCATGTGTCTCCGCTTACAATGACTTCATCAACTAGTACCTGTAACCGAATTTTTCATGCAGAGAAATTTCAGAAATGCCATCCTGATGATTGCCTTCTTACCGAGACTTCGGATTTTATTTACTTATTTCAAAAAATGTTCAAATGTTTGTAAGTCTATCAGACCAAACCGCGTGGTCATCAGTCCGTACCTTATAAAGTACTTAAATTAAGATAAACTAACCTAAGGACCACACACACACACCCATGCCCTAGGGAGGACTCCAACCTCCGAGGGCGAGCAATCGCGCGCTCCGCAGCGAGGCGCCTTAGACCGTTCGGTTACTCCACCGCGACTATTAGTTTTTCACTACCACCAATCCTCAAATCTAGAGATTTGGACGATTGTCAGTCATATTTGAACCCCTTAGAGGTTGAATTTCCGAAAACATCAATGCGTATTTATTTATTTCCAAGCTAGAAGTCAAATACAATATTTAATATACGTAGCTTTAAAAATCCTTCAGAAGTTCTTCATTTATTTTTAGAAATCAACTTCACCAATTATTTCACCCCCCCCCCCCTACAGGATGAATTTTCAAAATATTTGAAATAAGTATTTTTAATGTCTCATTGAAAAAACATACACAAATTTTCTTAGTTCTAGTTGCAAAATTGCATTAATAGTGATACTTTTAACCTCATTCCTCAATTAAGGTTAATAAAAATATCCGATTGACATACACTCTCCTAGTAAGTCAACAAACAGAACTGCTTCGATCTGACGTAGTTCTCGCAGTTCGACTTGTTCATCAGCTGAACTGTGTGAACTAACTAAACTATTTCAGTCTTTTTATACGTCTTAGTTCGCTCAGTTCAGAACTATTTCGGTTTCTCGTTAGGACTTCGTTCGCGCAGTTCGGAACAAGTTCATCAACTGAACAAAGTTAATTATTCCGGTCATCCGATTCGATGCTGTTACAAATTAAAGACTTCTGAAATACATACTTTTAGGTCCTGGGACTGGGGTGTACTCAGTAACGAGTGAAGGGATATCAATACAAGCGGCTTTTAATTTCCGGTAGAGCGGGAAAGCAAGGAGTAAAACAACTGTTGCTGTGGCCTTCAGTCCGGAGACTGGTTTGATGCAGCTCTTCACCCTACTCTATCCTGAGCAAGCCTCATAATCTCCTCATAAGAAAGGCACCCTACATCTATTTTAATTTGCTTAGTATACGCGTCTCTTGGTCTCCCTCTGCGATTTTTACTCCACACGCTTCCCTCCAATGCTAAATTTACGATTCCTTCATGTCTAAGAATGTCCTATCGATCCCTTCTTTTAGTCAAGGTATGCCAGAAACTGCTTTTCTCCCCAGTTCTGTACCTCCTCATTAGTCACGCGATCCATACTTCTGTAACACCACATTTCAAAAGCAGCTATCCTCTTCCTGTCCGCACTGTTTATCGTCCATGTTTCACTCCCACACAGGGCAAAACTTCACACAAATACTTTCAGAAAAGACTTCCTTACCCTTAAGTCAATATTTCATTTTAACAAATATCTCTTTTTCAAAAACGCTTTTCTTCCCATTGCCATTCTGCATTTTATATCCTCTGTACAGCGACCATCATATGTTATTTTACTGCCCACGTAACAAAACTCATCTACTAACTTTATTTGTTTCGTTACCTAATCTAATTCCTTCAGCATCGTCTGATTTTCTTACACTGCACTCCATTACCCTTGGTTTGCTTGTGTTAATGGTCATCTTACATGCATCTTTCAACGCAGTGTCCATTCCGTTCAATTGCTCTTCTAGGTCCTTTGCTGTCTCTGACAAAATTAAAATATCATCGGCAGAACGCATTGTTTTTATTTGTTCACCTTGAAATTTAACTCCTTCTCCAAATGTCTCCTTGCTTTCCTTCAGAGCTTGTTCAATGTGCAAATTTAATAACATTGGAGAAAGGCTACTACCCTGTCTTACTCCATTCCCAACCTTTTCAACCCTTTCATGGCCTTCAACTCTGATAACTGCTGTCTTGTTTTTGTACAAGTTGTAAATAACCCTCCGTTTCCTATAATTTACTCCTGCTGATTTGAGAATTTGAAAGAATAAATTACACACAACATTGTAAAAAGTTTTACCAAGTCTACGAAAGCTAGAAATGTAAGTTTGCCTTTCTTTAATCTATCTTCTAAGACAAACCGTAAAGTGAGGATTGTGTACCGTGTTCCTACATTTCTCCTGAATCAAAACTGATATTCCCCAAGGTCGGCTTTTACTAGCTTTTCTAGCAATTGTAAATAATTCGTGTTAAAATTTTGGATTTATGACGTATTAAACTAATGGTTCTGTAATTTTCACATCTGTCAGCGCCTGCTCTCTTTGGAATGAGGATTAATACATTTTTTTAAGGTCTGAGGGTATTTGCTCTGTCTCATACATCTTACGCACCAGATGAAGTAGTTTTGTCATGGCTGTTTCTTCCAGAGACTTCAGTAGTTCTGAGGGAATGTCGTCCACTCTAGGGCCTTGTTTCGACTTAGGTCTTTAAGAGCTCTGTCAAATTCATCTCTCAGTATAGTATATCCTATTTCACCTTAATCTATTTCTACTTCCCTTCCTACAATGTTATCTCTTAGTTCATTTCCTTTGTAGAGTCACTCTATATACTCTTTCCACTTTTCAGCATTCCTTTCTTTGCTGAAAACTGGTTTTCCATATCTTTATATTCATACAGCTGTCTTGTTTCTAAATGTTTCTTTATTTTCTTGTAGGCGTTATCTAATTTTCACCTATTTAAACATTCTTCTACTGACTTGCATTTGCCTTCTAGCCACTCCTGCTTAGCTATTTTGCATTTAGTTCAAATGTTTGTAGAGCTAAGGGGACTTAACTACTTATGAACTAGCTAATACTAAGGACGGCACAAATATCCATGCCCGAGGAGGGATTCGAACCCCCGACCGTAGTGGTCGTGCTGAACGTGACTTGCATTTAGTGTCAATCTCATTTCTTAGTCGTATGTACTCCATTTCGCCTGTTTCATTTACTGCATTTTTATGTTCTGTCCTTTCATCAATTAAATTTAGTATTTTCGGTGATATCCTAGGATTTTTTGTAGATTTTGTTTTTCTATTTATTTTGTCCACTGCTGCTTTCACTATTTCATCTCTCAATGCTACCAATTCCTCCTCTTCTGTTTTATTCCTTCTTCGTTTCTGTCGATTGTTGCCTAAAGCTCCTTCTGAATTTCTCAAACCTTGACGTTCCTTCAATTTATCGAGGTGCCACTTGCTTATTTTCCTACCTTTCTGCAGTTTCTTCAGTTTCAGGCTACAGTTCATGACCAATAAGACATGGTCAGATTCTATATCAGCCCCTGCGCATGTCTTACGGTTTAAAACCTGATTCCGAAATCTATGTCTTACCATTACCAAATCGATCTGGTACTTTCCGTCGTCTGCCGGTCTCTTCCACGTATACAACCTTTTTTTGCGATTCTTAAATCAGGTGTTTGTTACGATTAAATCAGGCGGCTCTTTCATTCCTTTTGCCCACTCCATATTTAGCTACTATTTTTCCTTCTCTTCCTTTTCCTTCTACCGAATTCCAGTCCCTCATCACAATTAAGCTTTCTTCTCCGAATAATTCTTCTCTGAATAATTTCCTTTGCCTCTTCATTCATTTCTTCGATCTCCTCATCATCGGCAGAGCTAGTGGCCATATAAACTGGTACTACCTTGGTCGGTGTTGGCTTCGTATCTAACTTGACTACGATAATACAATGAATGTGCTGCTCATATTGGTTACCCGCGTTTATAATTTCTTATTCATTATCAGACCAACTCTTGTAATACCCGCAACTGATTTTGTATTTATAATCCTGTACTAGCCTGGCCAGAAATCCTGTTCCTCTTTCCACCGAATTTCACCAATCCCTATTATATCTAACATTCACCTATCCATTTCCCTTTTAAATTTTCTAACCTCCCTACCCGATTAAAGGATCTAACATTCCACACTCCGATCCGCAGAATGCCAATGTTGTCTTTTCTAATGACAACAACTTCTGAGTAGTCCCCACCCGTAGATCCAAATGGGGGAGTATTTTATCTCCGGAACATTTTACCCGAGAGGATGCCATCATCGTGTATTCATACAGTAGAGCTACATGTCCTCGGCATAGGTAAAGGCTGTAGTTTCCCCTTGCTTTCAGCAGTTTGCATAACTGCATGGCAAAGCCATTTTAGTTGATGTTACAAGGCCATCTCAGTCAATCATCCAGACTGTTGCCCCTTGAACTACTGAAAAGGCTGCTGCCCCTCTTCAGGAACCACACGTTTGTCTGGCCTCTCCAGAGATACCCCTCCGCTGTGGTTGCACCTACGGTACGGCTACCTGCAACGTTGAGTCACGCAAGCCACCCCACCTCGGCAATGACTGTGGTTCATGGGGATGGATGCAAATCATATGTAACCTTAATAAATTCATTTAATTCAAAACTTGATTATAAAAAAATTTCTGGTTACTTATCCAAAATGTAATATCAGTAAATGCTTTGGTAGGCCCACCCCTGGGACAAGCGACATGTAGTTGTCCGTGTGAGAAATATAGAGATGTAGAAACGACTCTGCAGAATTTTATATGTAGCCGTGCGACTTATTAATCGTAATAGAAAACAAAAGTTCCACTGTAAACTACAGTCTCTTGAAGTTAAAAGGTAGATCTGCAGGAAATAATGGATATTCGTTGTATGTACACCTTTTCATTGTCTTCCTTTCGCCGCGCGGGAGTAGCCGAGCGCCGCGGTGGCCGAGGGGACTGAGGCGCTCCAGTCACGGTCTGCACGGCCACTACGGTCGGGGGTTCGAATCCCCCCTCGGGCATGGATATTTGTGCCGTCCTTAGTCTTAGCCAGTTCATAAGTAGTTTGTAAGCTTAGGGACTGATGACCCCGTAGTTAAGTCCCATAAGTTCTACAAACATTTGAACATTTGAACATTTGAGTAGCCGAGCGGTCTGGAGCGCCATGATACAGATCGCGCAGCCTCTCGCGTCGGAGATTCGAATCGTCCCTCGGGCATGGATGTGTGTGTTGTCCTTAGATTAGTTTAACGTTGTTTAAGTAGTTTGAAAGACTAGTGACTGATAACCAACGTAGTATGGTCCCATAGAATTATAGACGTTTGAACGTTTTTGCCTTCCTTTCTCTGTAGCTCTATAGATGTCTCTTGCTTTCGCATACAGCCGAGTGCACTTCACACTTGTCAACAACACTGTCAGCTTTCGGGAATTTCTTTCAGATGACTGGAATTCATGATTGTCTTAATAGTGAATACGTAAATGACATTAAAAAAAAAAAAAAAAAAAAAAAAAAAAAAAAGACAGGCCGGCTCGATCGCAAGAGAATGTTTATTGTTGTTAGGCAACCGGTTTCAGTCTTTCAGTCTGCTTGTGAGACCATCTTTAGGCCGACCATGACAGCCGATTGTGGGCGGGTCGGGAACCGTTGGCTGTGGAAATCAACTGCGGAATGTATTTTAAAATTACAAATACGTAAATGTATTAAAATGTGGTGCATGATGTGAAAGGTTTTTACCCATCGCCTTATATACAATCTCATATTTATTGAACTGTATTTTGTAAAACTGTGTAATTTTCTACGGATATATTCATTTGTATAAGTGCTGTATATCGGAAAATTCTGTTACGAATACAGTTAGTAGTAATGAAGTAATAAATAAAAACCTGGTGCATGATGGGCGGTTTTCCATGAATGTTACTGTTTATGTACTTTTATCTCATGAACAACGTGTCATACTGTGATACAATTTCGAAGGCATTTAGCTATACGTATGTATACTGACTAAAATTTCCTGCGGCTACAATTTGTAGTGTAGAAATTATAAACTGTAACGTCATACCGAATACCGTAGAATAGTCTATGAACAGCGTAAAAGTAGGATGTGAGAACTTTTTTTCCTTTCATCATTTTTTCAGCGATAAAAAGTGTATTAAAGGTTTTAATTGATGTATAATGTATGTTGGAAATCGCTAAGTACTCTCGTTGTCATACAGTGTATGAATAAAGTCTCATCACACGACGTGGCAGTTCTTTACGATGCCTGTTGGTTGATTATGATAGATAATGCGCGAAACGTCAAATCGATTTTTTAAAAGAGATGTATTAAAAGAAATTTCTTTTTTACTGCTTTATTTATTTATTCTTATATTTCCGAATTCGTATGTTTATCCTTACAGAGAAAGAGATAAAGACATTGTAGCACGCACAGACCAAAGATACGGTCTGTAGCATCACGTTACGCTGTATGTAGGCTCCTTCCTATAGAGTCGTAAACGTCATCGCTGGCCTTCAGTCCGAATTTTTATATATTCTGACGACTTTCAACCACCTTATCTCCCACCCCCTTGTAGCTATCGGCATGGAACTGCTATGGTGTACAACGGGAGACTTCGGACAACATTTACACACAGACCAGTCGTTTGCGTTCTGTAGTTTTCGCTTCAGAGCAAAATATTCACACACAAACACATGTAGAGTTTTATATGCACCGATAACTTTCCATCCCAATATACTCCACCCTTTTATCATTATCAACCCTCAAGCCACAATGCAACTAATAAAACCATTTTCAAAGAGTAAATATAATTTTCAAAGAGTAATTATTCTTCCGCATTTTGCGTTATATTCTTCAAATTACTAAATATCTATCAGATCGCTATAAAACCGTGCCTAAAACCTTCCTCGGGTTTAAATTAGTAACTGTGCAAATATGGAAGTCTCTGCATCATGTTGTTCGGACGTGGTAAACGTACACCGAACAGACATTCACATTAATATATATAGATAAATAGCTATCCGATCGCCATAAAACCGTGCCTTAAGCCTTCCCCGGGTAGACATTAGTAACTGTACAAATTTTTAGCTCTTTATGTCTTGTGATTCAGACGTGGTAAACGTACACCGAACAGACATTCACATTTATAGATGTAGATTAATGAGAAATAAGGCTGTCTTGCATAATGTACAAAATTATAAATACAGTATCGAAAGAAAGAAAGATAGTAATCGAAATACAAATGATATGTAACCTTCATATATTAATTTAATTAACAACGTTAGTATGAAATATTTCTAGTTACTTATCCAGGATGTAATTAGAATAATTTCCCTGAGTGAGTGACATAGTTGTCCGAGTGAGAAACATGGGCACGTCAGATGCACTCCACGGTATTGAATAGACTGTCCTGTGATTTATTAATCGTAATAGAAAATGCAGTCTCACTGGAAACTGCAGTCTCTTGAAGTTAAAAGCCAGAGTTGTCGTAAGTAATGGGTATTAGTTGGACGTACTCTGTTTCATTCTCTTCCTTTCTTTATAACTCTGTGGAAGTCTATTGATATTGCCTGCGTTCGTCTGCGATTCAGAGCTCAGAGTTGTCAACATTACTATCACCTTCCAGGAATTTCTTTAAGCTGACCGGAATACGTGTTTCATGATGTAACATGTTTAAACCATCGTAGTATATATGCTCTCATATTTATTGAATTATAATGTTCAAATGTTTGTTAAGCTTATGGGACTTAACTACGGGGTCATCAGTCCCTAAACTTACAAACTACTTATGAACTACTTACGAACTAGGACAGCACAAATATCCATGCCCGAGGGGGCATTCGAACCCCCGACCGTAGTGGCCGTGCAGACCGTGACTGGAGCGCCTCAGTCCCCTCGGCCACCGCGGCCGGCGTTGAATTATGTCTTGTACAATTGTACAACTGTATAATTTTGTAGTTATACGAGGGGGGGGGGGGCAAAAGAAACCGGATTTTTTTCATAAGCATTTATTGATGAACCTTTTTACAAAATTACTTCAGTCACCTTCAAAATACTCTCCACTACATGCGATGCACTTTTCAAGTCTCTTTTCCCACTGTTGGATGCATGTTTGGAACTCTTCAAGTTTGATATCGTCCAGTGCCCTTTGCGAAGCTGTTTTTACCGCCTCCACATCATCATAACGCTCCCCTTTTAGCGTTTTTTTCATTCGTTGAAATAGGAAAAAGCTGAACGGGGCTAGGTCCGGCGAATACGGAGCATGGGGAATGACAGACCACCTCTGAGATGCCAAATAATGGGTCACTCGTAAGGCCGTGTGTGCTGGAGCGTTGTCGTGATGCAGAAACCTGTCACCTGATCGCCAAAGTTCCGGGCGTTTCCTCCTCACATCCTCTGGCAGACGCCTTTAAACATCCAAGTAAAAGTGCTGGTTAACAGTCTGGCCACGCGGTACGAATTCCCGATACACAATTCCACGAACATAAAAAAAGACAATGATCATCATCGTCTTAACATTTGACCTCACTTGCCTTTTTTTTTTTTTTGGTCTGGGAGAGTTGGAGTCCTCCACTGGCTTGACGCTTGCTTGGTTTCTGGGTCATATCCGTAACACCAACTCTCATCCCCTGTAATGACTTTGTTCAAGAAGTTTGGATATCGTGCAATTTCAGTTTTCAAGTCCTGACATACATTCACGCGGATGGTTTTTTGCTCGTGTGTGAGAAGGCGCGGAACAAATTTAGCAGAAACACGTCTCACGTGCAAACCCTCACTCAAATTCCGCTGGCACGAGCTCCAACTTCATCCTGTCTCAGCTGAAATTTGGTCGATCGTTTGGCGACGATCCTCGTTGATCTTTTAGCGGACCTTTTCAATGTTATCCTCGTTTCGCAATGTTGAAAGGCGTCCAGAACGAGGTTGGTTTTCAACACTCATCTCACCACGTTTAAAGCGTCCAAACCACTCTAAAACCTGTGTGGAAAGCAGTTTTTTTAAGCAGGAAAGAAATTTTCACACACACACACACACACTTTGTCCTTTTAAAGCTGCCATAACGATTTCGCAGGGGTAATCCGCCAACAGTCAAAGAAACACAATACCACACTTGCATGTTCAGCTCTACACTGACGCCATCTGCACAGCTGTTTCATGAAGGTCTCTACTAACGCATTCTAGCGCGAGAACCCTGTACTACGTCTACGAATGGCAGCGCCCTCTGAGTCCTGTTTCTTTTGGGTCCACCCTCGTATATTCATTTGTATAAGTGCTGTAAGTCGGTAAAATCCGTGTCGAACAGAATTAGATGTAAAGAAGTAATAAATTAAAACTTGGTGCGTGTGGGGCGGTTTTCCATGAACTTCACTGTTGTTGTCCTTATATCTCATGAACTACGTGTCGTACTGTCATACAAATTCTAAAGTACATTCATCTTTACGAGTGTAAACTAACTGCGAAATTTTCTGTGTCTACAATTTGTAGTGTAGAAATTATAAACTGCAACGTCACTCGGAATGCCGTAGTTTTTCTCCATGAACAGCGGAAAAGTAGTAAGCGAGAACCTTTTTTTCTCGTTGCATTATGTGGCAGTTTCTTGCAACTATATTGTTTACGACGTTTTATCTCCTAAACCATGTGCCGTATGTGGGTCTTACCCCGACAGCATTGTTACCTCACGGTAAGGAATATGTGAAACATATTTGGTTGAAATCGGTCCATTGGTTTAGGAAGATATATGCAACACTGTCGTTTGATGCAGCAGTTTTTCGCGCATCTCATTGTTTGTGACGTCATATCTCGTGAACAATATGTTGTACGTGATCCTAACACTAACGGCGACCGTCATCATGGATTGAAGCTTACGTGTGCAAACTTTCATAAACATTGGCAGAAAAATGTAGATTTGTTACAATACGTACACACAAACAAACACATGGACACTGTGGTTTATAGAAAAAGATTCCCAAGAGTTAGAAGCTTTAAATAAATTAACTCTAGAAAGAAATTGTATCTCCAAACTAATGTTTTACGATGATTTTGTACAAACACATTTGAAAACTGAAAAGAAAATATAAAAAATAAGCAGAATAGCACACGAGTGGAGATGTACGTTCAAATCATACGATGACGTATGCGAGTTTCTATAAGAAATTGTAATCAAATCCATTCTTCTCGAATTTCACACAATATCTACAGATTATGCAAAATAATGTAAGGAAGATTTTTTAACTATATACAACAAAACAACACCGTATCATTTCTAAAATCGAGTATTAACGACGTTTAAAAGAACATTAGTATTGTCCAACACAACAATAAAAATGAAACGGAAAGTTTAATTGCGTGATGCATTTATTTTGCGACAAGGAGTTAAGAGAATTAAAGGACATAAACTACTAGATCAGCTGAATACCAATAGACGTAATTGAAGGAGAATGTGACATACCTGGCAGTTGAGTTTCGTTTTACTTGAATTTACTCGGTTATGAACTAGTTAATTCTAAGGACGGCTCAAATATCCATGCCCGAGGGGGGATTCGAACCCCCGACCGTAGTGGCCGTGCAGACCGTGACAGGAGCGCCTCAGTCCCCTCGGCCACCGCAGCCGGCGCAGAGACATCGTCGCAAAATTCAAAGACATCTGTTGGCTAAATTTATTGTGAATATGTCTTATATACAGTGTCGTAGCACAATTGTTTTGGAATGTCTTTAAAATTCTAACAAACGCTAAGAAGGTTGTCAACACCGTAAATAGCTTTGACACTGTTACGATTTCACAACGCTACAGTGTTTCAGAAGATATGTTTACTTCTAGCTTGCGTCTTCAGTTTTGTCCAAAAGGTATGTCACTTGTCCAATGGAGCCATTCACTGGTAGGTAACAAATACAGCCAATGTATTTATTAAAACAAAAAGCATTCATAAGATATAGTGAAAGTGATGCTAAACTACCCCGAACATAGATGCGCTTTATTTACGATAAAAATGAATAGACATCGAAATCCAAGAACGTAGAAACTTTGGAAGGTAATAATTATTTATAAAACTTACCTGACAAAAGTTACCAGTTGAATTTTCCGCTGTGAAAAAGTGATCAGCCGAGCAAATGAAATGTATCACGGGCCTGTGCGTGCAGCAGTGGGCTGTAACGTTTGATTACCAGCTGATCACTTTTCCAACACGAAAAAAATCTGCCGATAATTTATTCACAAAACTAATAGTTAACTGTCACTTCACCCAATTTCAGCTTCCTTGATGTAGTTTAACTTACCCGATATTTTTTACATATTTACACAGGAAGATGTCGTATAATTTACTAACTTACACGCAGCCGTCTATTTTTTGGATTCTTAAACGATATGATAAACATATAATAGAAGTATCTGCTTTCTTCATGTTATTTTTTATTATATAATCATTATACATATGTGTGAAACGCCGCCCATGCACCCATCGCTACCGTACCAGTTGATGATCATTTCGTATACTAGCAATACGTAATGAACCAATGTAGGAAATCACAGCTTTCTTTCGATGACGAGCCCAAAATCGCAGGTTTTACTTAGGGCCTTCGTGTGCACGAGATTTCTATAGGTTCGTACTCTTCTAATAGAATTTGATGTGCTGACTCGTCCCATGACCACGGAGACGTGCTTCTCAGTTGGGTCCTGCGAAGTATGATAAATATATAAAAAAAAAAGTTGTTAATGTAGGAACTACGAAATCTAAATGGCCTGAACCAAATGATCACTACTCATATGAGGATTTTCAAACTGAGAGAGCGTTATATTGCTAATGGCTGTATTATTTTTTGGATATGGTGGAAAAGGGGAGATGAAACTGGTATACTTCATAACTTTATATTTCTCCTACAATTTCCGCTTATTAAGATCTTACATCTTTAGTGAATGTAAATAGTCATTTAAAATTTATTTTTGTCATATTAATTTCCAAATGAAAAGTATTATTTTAGTTTATTGAATGTTCTGTCGGTGCTTTGTAGAATATTTGATACATCAAGTATATAACAATTAATGTTTGTCTTTTTGTTAGTATTTGTGCACGGCCATACCGTACATCTGACTGCGATAAAATTGTGTCAACTCATTGCCTGCACTCCCGCGAAGGTTATAAGCTTACTTAAATTAACTTCTTATGATGCTTGGCGGAGGGTGTTCTACAGTTAGTTATTCCGTTTCTTACGTCTTCACTCTGAAGTGGCCCAACAGATATGAATGAAATTTGGAACAGAGGTAGCTTATACCCTGATTATACATGGAATAATGAAATTTGGAACAGAGGTAGCTTATACCCTGATTATACATGGACTAATATGTTTGCTACTGCTTCATGCTGAAAGGGATGGACAGTAATACATGGGCTACCGTTCGTAAGCCACCGTACGGTGCGTAGCCGAGGGTACCTAACGATGTATTAATACGTTTCTTTCTCTTCACGCTGCAAAGGCTGGACGGATTTGAATGAAATTTGGAATGCAGATAGTTTATACCCTGACTTAACGCATGGCAATTTTAGGAACCCACCGTACGTTGCATGACGGAGGGTACCTTACATTCGATTAATAGGGTTGGGCGGAATTGAATGAAATGTGGAATGAAGATACATGGGCCTTTCGTAAGCCTCCGTAGGTGGCGGAGGGTACGTTACAACAAACATCCAAATTGTTTCACTGGTCACCCTGGAAGCCAGAACATGAATGTATTCACGTAAAACGTCCGGGCCGATAGGCCGTGGTCCATGTATTAAACTTCCTCCCGACGTTTCGTCTCCAACTGCGGGAGATATCTTCCAGGGTCTTCCGGCAACTGCCACTGTGGTCTGAGGGGCTCTCGCATTTATAGAGGGCATTGGAGCAACTAAAAGAGCATCAACACCCGCTTAACTGAACATAAAAGGAAGTGTCTTCTGGGCCACAAGGAAAAATCGGCAGTAGCAGAACATGTTTTTCAAAATGGGAACCATCAAATAAAGTTTAATGAAACGAGCGTCTTAGCTATAACATCAAATTACCATGTACGCATGAATAGATAAGCAATAGAGATTCACAAACACCGGAATAATTTTAATAGAGAAGAAGAAGGTCTGAAGTTAGATAAAATTAGATGTCAACATTGCACCAACAAGATGACAATCGATTACTTTTAATCGAGAATAATGACGTCATTCAAAGATAGCCACACCGTCAGCCTCAAGTGACGTAAGGTGGTGCCCTCTATGCCCTCTATAAATGCGAGAGCCTCTCAGACCACAGTGGCAGTTGCCGGAAGACCCTGGAAGAGGTCTCCCGCAGTTGGAGATGAAACGTCTGGAGGAAGTTTTATATCCGGACCATGGCCTATCAGCCCGGACGTTTTACCTGAAAACAAAGCCGGCCGTGAAAGTTTACATTGTATGGTATGAATGTGTGTTTTCATTAAGGAGATTTTTATAATCTGCAAACCGGCGAATTTAGAATAGCGAAGGGTGCCATGAAACTTGGCGCATATATGTATGTTTTCATATACAGGAGGGAGAGGAGTAGGTGGTGGAGGAGACGGACAGAAAGGGGAGAGAGGAGACGGACAGAGCGAGGGTAGAGGATGTGACTAACGGAGAAAGAGCAGGGTAGAGATTGAAAGAGAGAGAGAGAGAGGTGCAGCAGATGAATAGAGAGATGGGAAAGAAGGAGAAAGAGAGTGAGAGTCAGAGAGAGAGAGAGAGAGAGAGAGAGAGAGAGAGAGAGAGAGAGAGAGGGAGAGAGAGAAAAGGAAAGAGATGGACGGATGGACTAACTTAAGACTAGAATAAATAAGTAACCGGAGAACTCCAGGTTTTTAACTAGTGACCAATAAAAAACACTCCAGAATTGTTTAATATTCTACAATATTTATTGTTTTTCACTAATTAGTTTTCAGCTGTTACGCCATTATCAGATACATTTTGTACCAATAAATATTGTAGAATATTTCACAATTAATCACGTATCAAATATTTTACCAAGAAACAACGCAACATTCAATCAACAAAAATAACACTTTCCATTTGGAAACAAATTGGTAAATGACTCTTTTTATTCACGTAAGAAACAGATGTTACTTACAGAAGTTGATCTTATTCTAAAGAACAAAGCGAAATTTGTAGGAGAAATATAAAGTTATGAAGAATGTATGAATATGTGAAAGGAAAATGCCAAGTACTGATACATTTTCGAGAAACGAGAAGTAATTATTCGTCCATTAAGACCTCAAAATGTTAGAGCATTAAGTGAAGGAAGAGAGAACGAATCTTATATACAGAAAAAGCACTCAAAGACAACAGCGTGAAAGAGAAAGTAAAAACTTAACATGTACTGACAGACGTATTACTAAAGCGTGAGATTAATACATCACAGTTGCAAAATACTAACTTAAAATATCTGTACAAGGATGGAACTATATTGATTTTTAGTCACACATATCGTAGGGAGACATGAGGAATACATGACTTACCACATATTTTAGAACTTGGATTGTAACAAGATGAATCTTAACTTTCTTTGTATATGGGGGGGGGGGGGGGAGTTTGTCAATGTTGAATAGAAAACACCTCTGAAATACTGAAATTGAAAGGGTAAAACATATTTAGCATAATGCTATCTGAAACGTATTTTACAATTCAGGCTACATTTGTGGCAGTTAAGAGAGATGAAGAGTGCAGTAGTAAAGAAGGATTTGCAAAAGGATAAAGTCAAACTCCAAGGTTCGTCGATACAGCCAGACCAAGAAGAAAATAGGACAGTAATAAATGGAAGGAAGGAAATGCGAATGAACAAGAAGATAACAAGGGTGACGGAATGTAGTGGATTAAATCAGTTGATACCTACGGAACTATATTAGGAAAACATATACTAAAACCAGTTGTGAGTTTTATGGCAAGAATGGTATTTGTCGACGATTAATATAAACATACCGTTTTTATTAAGTGATTATTTTCTCAAAAATGAAATTTACTGCCGGCCGCGGTGGCCGAGCACTCTGCGGCGCGCCAGTCACATTCTCCACGGTCACTACGGTCAGGGGTTCGAATCCCCCCTCGGGCATGGATGTTTGTGGCATCTTTAGTATAGGCTAGTTCGTAAGTAGTTTGTACGTTTAGGGAATGATAACCCCGCAATTAAGTTCCTTAAACTTAAAAAAATATTTGAACATTTGAAACATGAAATTTGTTAATGTGGAGTATAGAACCCTAGGAAGTCTCGTAAGGGGTACAGACGGAAAGTAGAGATTTCAAAATGTGGAGCTACAGAGAAGTGCTGAAGATCATATGGGTAGATTAGATAACTAATGAAGAGGCACTGTATCTAATCGAGGACAAATAAATTTGAGCAACAACTTGATTAAGAGCAGGTTGAGCAGAATATCATGAGACATCGAAGAATACTTAACTGGTTATGAAGTCTTGAAAATAAAACCGACTAGATCTCGTGATTATGCTTCTATTTATTTATTACCACAATTCATATATTTCGGCTACTGCCTCCATCAGTCGTTGAGATGAAAATAAATATCAGATTAGAGTTATATAAAACTCTGTTTTCTCTATTTTGTCCTCAGACATAAGCTATCCACCTATGCTTCCTCTCCTCTGCTACTACCTTCATTTCAGGGTAGCACATATCCTGCGAATAAATTGCTTTTTATAGTTAGAGTTTTACAGACATTTCTATCCTTTCCAATAGCTTGTAAAGGAGTTCATTTCGTTTCGTATCACATAACTAATTTTTAACGTATATTTGTAGAACAATGTAAACGATTCTGGACTTCAGCAGTCCAAGGTAACTTAAATACAATGTTGTGTACAGAATTTCAGAAATTTCTTTATGAAATTAAAGTTTATATTTGAGGATAATTGAATACTTTTCATGTCTTGTGGTAAACTATTTCTTACTCTTTCACTGGTTCGTCTGTCCTGTATTATTCTGCTTCCAAGGTAAATGAATTTATTCATCTCGCCTATTACATCAGCCAAATTTCTCTCAGTACGTTTATTGTTTAATCCATAATCTACACTCATTAGACAATTCGATTTAAAATTCTTTCTCAGTTTCACACATGCTGGAAATTTAATCATCTAATGAAATCAATGATATTCCTTTCATGACTACATTTTCGATATACAAGAACAGCATCTGAGAAACCTTCATTCCAACCAAACACTCCTCCGAAATGCAATCACATATCAGTTTCTCTCAGAATCTCATTGTATTAGCTATTTTACATCACTGTATCACTGCCATGTTTTTTTGTAGATACATGACCTAGAAGAAAAAACAACGTAGCCCTTACTAAAGCCACTTTTTGGTGAACAATAGTCTGTGAACTCTCGATTCTCGTTGCCAGCGAAAATAAACGTAGATTTTACTTTGACTGGCATTAACATTGGTTCCGAAACTGTTAAGGTAGAAGTTAGGTAACTATGTTTTAATTTTGTTGATGGTAATGATTGTATTAGATGGAAGTAATATAAAAGAGTATGAATAAAGCAATTGCCAAGGTAATGTCTGGCAAATAGTTTGATTAAAGGAGGACAAAACAAAAGAAGATGAAAAAAAATCTCTTACAGATTTTAAGAGACACCTTTATAAAATTTGTGAAAGAGTGATCATACGTTTTACAGACACAACAAAAAGAATTTCATTGCGTCTCTTAAAATGGCTTGTAATTCGGAGAAAGTAGATGAGGAGAGTAGTTTCTTGATGTGTTGATTTGTCGCAGGATCGGAAGAATCAGTTCAATGGTTAGTGTATAAAATGAGAAATTACTATGAAGAGTAAGAGAGAAGGACAACTACTATATAATAAAAAGAAGGAAAATAGTCGCATAATTTAAATGTTAAAGCGTCATAGATGCCAGGACAGGTAGGAGCATTAAGAAGAAACCAATAGTTCCTGAGCAATGGGTATGCGAAATACTAATAGAGCTGAAATTGATGCTTTGCTGCCACCTACTGCCAGGTACCCCATCTTAGTGACCACAGTAGTCATTAGACATTGTGAGAAAAGAAGAATGTGGCGCTTTCGCGGAACTCACGGACTTGTGGTCAATTGATTGGGTGTCACTTGTGTCAGAAGTATGATGGGTGAGGTGGACCACTGGGTGAGACGAACCAGTGGCGTATTTCGTGAATGCGCCACTAGAGAGCAGCACCGTTCACTTGTGAGTAAACTCTTTGTTGAACGAACGTCGTGCAAAAATGTTGTTGTTATTATCGTGTTAGTTCAGGAGAAAAATCACTTTTTCAGTTTGGCAAGTCGAAAATTTTTATCATGCAGTTACGTTCCTTTAGTATTATGGCACAGTTTGCACACTATTCCTGCAGTTTTATTACTAAAAGCTTGATAAATGTGTTGGCATGTACCTAAACTAAACAACACAGTTTGAAGTGTAAACATCGCGTCTGTATCGATAGTTCGTAGTTTGTAGTTTAGTAGTTATTACCCGATCGGAACAACGTTACTTGTTATTGCTGATTCTTGTGTAGTACGCATTTTCAGCGATAGATCAGAACTCGTTTTCGGTTTCCGCCACCCCCGGTTCTGGGGGTGAGCGTTCACAAACGAGCGCGGATGTTACTTTTGATGGCCGTCTCGGCATGAACAACCCTGCTGCTGGACTCGGCAGCAGTAGGCTGAGCTTAGCCGATGGTGACGTATCAGGTGCCCGTCCACGGACGGACAGCCGCTGTGTGTCCAGGCAAAAGACTGGTTCACGGTCAAGAACAGCATCTGCGACCAGGGACGCTTCCATGGATAGACAATCGTCACAATCGTCTCACAGACGACATTCCTCACAGCTAGACAACATACCCTACCCAGCCGCAACGAGTACCAACCATGTTCAAGAGACGGACTCGGTCATTACCAACAAGAACCGCAGAGCCCGCGACCTAAGAGCAATGGAACTTGCAGCCCAATGTGGGCTTCCCTGGCTCACAGATGACTCATCTGAAGAGGACCCCCAGGACGGGAAAAACCGCCCTGAGGACATGGACCTTGACGAACACGACACAAATCAAGGTTTTCAACAAGTGAAGTCCGGGACTAAGCGCAAACATGCACAGCTACCCACAGCAACACTTAAGAAACAGTCTGTAGTGACTGCATCAAACAAATTTGCTCCTTTGAGCGCAGATACAGACAATCAGGAGGCTGCACCTACACCGACTACCACGACAAATCAGGGCGCATCCACATCTGCTGCGGCTCAGCCAAAGGAGAAGCCGTTGAAAGTCCCACCCGTAACCATTCAATACACTGGAAAATACCTGATGCTCAATACAGAACTTAAGAAACACATTACGGGCCCAGTACAAGCAATCTATAAAGGTGATTCCATTAAATATCATTTTGCCTCAATAGAAGACCACAGGGCCGCTTTACAATTTTTCCATGCACATCATATACCGTTCTATACCCATCAGAATCCAAAAGACAAAGTGTTAAAAGTCGTCATAAAATATCTGCCGGCGGAAGTGCCGGACACAGATGTAGAAAGTGAATTACGACAACTGGGATTTCACAATGCGACTGTGTTTCAGTTCAAATCACGGGATGACGCCACACAGAAATTGATCCCACAACCTGTCTACTGCGTCTCCTTACCGCCAGGACCAGAAAGTGAGTCTATATATGACATTAAACACATCCTCGATACGAGAGTCACTGTGGAAACGTACAGGAATAAAGATGGACCTCCGCAGTGTAAAAGGTGCCAGAGGTTTTTCCACACGGCCAATTTTGCACCCTGCCAGCTCGTTGCGTAAGATGTCCAGGACACCACCTATCGAAAGACTGCGATAAACCTCGCGGCCATAAACCGACGTGTGTTAATTGTAACAAGGATCACGCTGCTTCTTGGAGAGGGTGTGAAAAATTTCAAGAAGCATTGCGCATATACACAGCACAAGCCCAGTCTTTTCAATCGAGACGACAAACGACTCAACCCCAAACACCGGTTAACATCCAGAATCCACAAGAGTTCCCGGTCTTGCGAAAAAAGAATCCTTGGAAGATCCCTGGCGCACAACATACCGCCGCGAACACATCAGATGCCACTCAAGGCCAACCAACATCTGATTTTGCTGAAATACTTGAGACTGTGAGAGGCATTCACTCATTCTTTTCAAATCTTCGTCAACGAAACATCTTTGCAGTCATAACAAATACTTTCCGTCAATTCAACACAGCACCTGACATCTTATCCAAAATAATGGTCCTGGTGGACGGCGTAATGCAAATCTTTGCTCCGTAATGGCTGCAAGGATACACAGGACCTGCGACTTAACATTTTGTAATTTTAACGCCGAAGGAGTCAGAAATAAGAAAACAGAACTCTGTGACTTTCTAACCCGCCACAAAGTGGACATCTTATTTCTGACAGAAACACATTTACGACGAACACAGACCTTCAAAATTCCGAACATGGTGGGGTATCGGACAGACCGACAGGGAAGGCGAGGGGGAGGCACCGCTATATATTTACGTGACTTCATTCCACATTCAGTCGAAACTTTACCGCCGCTTAACACACTCGAAGCCACTGCAGTCACCATAAACACGCAGTATGGAAATGTCACGCTGGTGGCTGGTTACATTCGTCCAGCTGATCCTATGGACGAAGAGGATCTTCTCACCATTTTCGATAGTTTTGACAAAATTATTTTATGCGGGGATCTCAATGCAAAGTATTTTGCGTGGAATTCTCGCGCAAATAATCCTAAGGGCCAACAACTCTACAATTTAGAAGAGCGCTTGCAAGCAATAACCTACGGACCCGTCGATGTTACACACATTCCAAGGAACCGGAACCACAGACCGGATGTGCTGGACATCACTATACTTAAGAACTTGAGGTTTAATCCGAACTTAGTCACGATAAATGATCTCACCTCAGATCATAACCCTGTGATTGGTCACTTAAACAGGGCTATTGAACCTCCGAGACCTCCCTTGAAGTATATCACGAACTGGGACCAATATGCACATTATTTACAGAGACATATACGCCCCACAGCCGATTTCTCATCCACCGCTTTTATTGATAACTCTATCAATGAATTGTCCAGACACATAAAAGACGCATATAAACATGCTACAGTCTCGGTCCAGTTTGAAAGGAGGCCCACGGATGAATTTTCTCCTCTCATCCAAGATCTCAAATCGCTGAAAAATAGGGTTAGAAAGAGGTGGACAAGATTTAGAAATCCGGCAGACAAACGCGAACTGCGTAGACTTACCCGGGAACTACATAGGAGGGCCGTAGAGTGGCGACAAGAAATGTGGGAAGATCGAATGGAGTCTTTTCTGCTCCATGAACGTAAGGACTGGAACCTCCTTAAAGCGATGAAAACCCCTAAAGCGCCAAAAACAGCTTTACTTGGACCAGCAGGATTAGTCTTCGATCCCTTTCTGAAGGCAGAACTGTTTGCAGAAACCTATGAGCACCAAAATACATTACGGGCTGATGACTTCGATATACCACGTCGACACATTCGAGACGTAGAACGGCAACTTCAGGTCATACGACGAGCAAGAGATGACACGCAACTACAGTTGACAACACCGACAGAAATCCGTAAAATTATCAGAAACTTGGGAACGCATTCAGCTGCAGGACCAGACGGCATATCCAACGTCCACTTGAAACACCTTCCTAGGAAGCCACTTGTTCTGTTAACAAGAATCCTAAATAGCTGTCTGTTACTGTCTTATTTCCCCACTGACTGGAAGACGTCACGAATTGCGCCTATACCAAAACCTGAAAAGGACCCACGACAACCTGGCAATCATAGACCCATAAGCTTGTTACCGACTATGTCCAAGATCTTTGAAAGGATCATCCTTCACCGACTCAGAATTCCTTTACGAGAACACGATGTAATAAGACCAGATCAATACGCTTTCCAACCCCACCTTTCAGCCGAACTCCAACTGTTGCGAGTTACGGAGTTTCTGTCGTATAATATGAACCGGGCGTATTACACAGCTGCAGCGTTTTTAGACATTGAGACTGCGTATGACAAAGTCTGGAGGGCTAACTTAATAGTTAAACTGCATAATATTGGATTAATCCCACTACACCTGATCAAACTAGTGGACAATTTCCTAACAGACAGACGATTCTTTGTACGGCTGGAAAATCAACGGTCTGGTATTCGAACGCTCCAGGAAGGCATACCACAAGGTTCTGTTTTATCGCCGACACTGTTTATCCTATATGTTAACGACCTACCGACCGTCCGCCAAGTTACAATTGCTCAGTTCGCAGATGACACTGCATTCTTGGCTAGCAGTCGGCGTCTGACCGCCGCCATCATCAGACTCCAGCGTCAGCTTACGCTTACTGAAAGTTGGGCACATCAAAATATGATCACGATAAATGCCGACAAAACCAAGGCAGTAATGATCACCAGGCGACGACCTGATCTACGCGATACTCTCCACATAAACAATACAAATATTCCTTGGTCTCAGCAAGTTCGATATCTCGGAGTGCAGCTCGATAATAAGTTAACATTTAAACACCACATTTTACTTAAGAAAGAAAAAATGGTTAAATTAATCCATAAACTGTTTCCGTTATTGTATAGTACCAAGATGGCCACACAGACCAAAGTTCGTTTATACAAATCCACGGTCCTCCCTGCCATGACACACGGATGCTCGTCTTGGGGAACGGCATGTCCCACCAATATAAAAATGTTACAAGTACTGCAAAACAAGTGCCTCCGACTCATTCTACGAGCCCCTAGATGGGCCAGAACGAGAGAGTTGCATGACGAGCTCCATATGGACACTGTGCAAGACTTTATAATCAAGCACACAAGGAACTTACTAAGCAAAGTAGAAATCCTGCGACCGACCACTAGGCACCTAGAATATACGGGCACAGTACACCCCGCGAGATGGCATCGTGTGAGAGTTCCACGTGCAATTATTGAAGATCCACCATAATAGCAGGTGCGGGACCTCCGATAATAAAGGTGACCACCATCTGAGTAGGGCAAAAGAGCGACTGCTCAAAAGTCCTGCTAACGTAGAACTGCTGTTAAAGTGATCAGTTGACTTGGCACACATGAAGTCCAGCTTTCAAAGAAGGCAGCACTTCTGAGAAGACCCTAAAAAAAAAAAAAAAACTAAACTAAAATGGCCAACAAGCTCTAAACCTACAGACTGAAATTGGGTGGGTCCATCTCTCCCAGACAATCGGGATAGATGGACCAGTTCTGTTTGTAAGTAATGGACCATGCATTTTAATTAGGGAGAGATGGACCACGATTAAATGTATCTTAAGTGACTATGGAAATTACATGAATATTAAAAAAAATGATCGAATAACATGTTTTTGCATAGTTGGTATTTTTCTCTTTCAGAAAAATGACAACTAATTACAAAAGGGCCGAATCTTGTGAGCGAGGCAAATGGACCGAAGATGGATTGATGAAGGCTATGCATGCTGAGAGGATAATATCATGGGTTTCAATGCAGCAGCTAAAGCTTTTGGTATACCTAATTCTACATTGAAAAGAAGACTGCAGTCAAAAAATTATTCTAAGGGTAGTATGGACCTCAGCCTTTCTGGGTATTGAGAATGAACGAAAAGTCATCGCTCACACTAAGAAACTTCAAGAGCGAGGTTTTGCACCATGTAGAGATTCGGTAAGGAATATGGCATTTGAATTAGCTCAAAGACTAAATATACAACATACTTTCATTAAAGAATTAAAAAGGACTGGTTACGACTGGATTCACTCCTTTCTTAGACGCAATCCCAATATCAATCCCCACATGAATGTCGTTCATCATTTGCTAATAAGTGTAAGGGCTGTGGTAGGAGAAAAATATCCTAAAGTTTGCACAACATCTACAAATCAAATAAATCCAGTCTTCGCTTACTATTTGCAAAAAAGTGATAAAATTGTTTTGGTCTGAAATGTCTTACTGTATTCATTACCACATATTCCAATAAAAATATGTGATTTTCATTCACTCTTTTCTTCCTGTGTAACAATTATTTACCCGGTCCATCTCTCCCACTACACTGGTCCGTCTCATCCATACACCTACGAGTGAAATGGACCGCTGATGTATATTTTTATTTCGTTGTGTGACTTGCACGTTGAGTGGGAAGGCCTCAATAATGTACTGAATGTAAGTTTATATGACAATCTATAAGAAAACCGGTGAATTTCACCCGAAAGAAAAAAAGTGGTCCAACTCTCCCTGAGTTGCCCTACGCGAAAATTCCACGCTCCTACATAGCCCTAGGTCCAGTGTTTCCGATGTGATAGTGAAGTGGAAACGGAAAGTAGGAAAGCGTACAGACCAACCACGTCTGTTGACAGGCAGAGACTGCCGACAGTTGAAGAGGTCTTATATATTGATTATTACTGCCGAAATTGCTTACAGGCAGTGTGAATTCAAAGGGACACACTCCAAGCTGAGAAATTGAGACCATTGTAGATAAGAGGCTAAAATGGACACATATAGCTTACGGAATGTAGGCTAACTGCAGCCCTCAGCCACCGTCCCAGGCTAGAGGGTTTCCCTTCTGAGAATAAGCAGGTAACATCATACAGCGTCTAGATGCTGTTGTAAGATGTTACATTAGTAATTAGTTGCCAACACGCATGTCTTAATGTACGTAGCAAAGTTGATACCAGTCCCTGGAGACATGTCATTGGTTTCATGAGGAAGAGTGATAGAGTATATGAGGAAACCTGTTGGCATTAGTTAGCTGCTCCCGACTCTGGAGAGAGCCTAAGGCGTGGTCAACTGACGTAAAACGTTGACCATATTGGGTAGCACCGTGACGTTTTCTTTTCAGAAGAACAATGTTACCAACAAGTATGGAGTTTGTTAAAAAAAATTCTTGTAGATGCATATTATTTCTCTTCCGAAGTCACTCCTCTCCATTATGTTAGGACACGACAGTACAGTGTAAAAGACAGACATCTATCCAGATAAAACTGCATCAGGATCCACTCCAAGTTCTATGACAGGCTGGAGATGAGAAAACGGATTTCATAGTCGAGCTGCTGCCTATAAGAAACACATCACGCAGGTCAATATCAAACGACGCATCGCCTGGTGAAAGGAGTGTAAACATTGGATGATTGAACAATGTAAAATAGTTGTGTGGAGTGACGAATCAGGGTACACAATGTGGCGAACCGATGGCGGGGCGTGGGTATGGCGAATGCATGGGGAACGTTATCTGCCAGAGTGTGTAGTGCCAACAGTAACATTCGGAGGCGGTGGTGTTATGGTGGGGTAATGTGTTTCACGACGTCAGGGGCTTGCACCTATTGTTGTTTTGCATGGCACGATCACAGCACAGCGATACAATGATGTTTTAAAAACTTCTTGCTTCCCACTGTTGAAGAGAATTCCAGCTACATTTATATAGATACTCTGCAAATCACATTTAAGTGCCTGGCAGAGGGCTCATTAACCACTTTCATAACCTTTCTCTACCGTTCCATTCTCTTATAGCGCTCAGGAAGAAAGAACACCTAAATCGTTCCGTTTTCGATCTGATATCTCCTATTTTATTGGGATGGTCATGTCTCCCTACGTAGGTGGGTGCTAGCAAAATATTTTCATATTCAGAAGTAAAAGTCGGTGACTGAAATTTCATAAATAGATCTTGCCGCTGCTAATAATGTCTTTGTTTTAATGATTTCTACCTGAAATCGTGCAACATTTTCGTGACGCTTTCCCCCATGTAATTTGATAAAACAAAACGAGCTGCCCTTCTCTGAACCTTCTCAATGTCTTCCGAGAGTCCCACCTGCTGCGGATCCCACACTGGTCGACAGAACTCCAGGAGAGGACGCAGTCTCTGGTGGAGCTGTTGCATCTTCGAAGCGTTCTGCCGATAAAACGTAACCTTCCCCACAATATTTTCTATGTGTTCTCTCGAGTCTAAGTTGTTCGTAATTGTAACTCCTACGTATTTGGTAGAATTTACGACCTTAAGGTTTGACTGATTTATCGCGTAGTTGAATTTCAGAGGATTTCTTTTAGTGGTCATGTGTATTACTTCACACCTTTCATTATTTAGTGACAGTTGTCAATTTTCGCACCATGTAGAAATTTTGTCTAAATCGCTGTGCAATTGCTTTTGAGCCTCTGTTGACTTCATTAACCGACAAACGACAGCATCAACCGCGAACAGTCTAAGGGATCTATTCAGATTGTCTCCTAAATCGTTTATAAACACAAGAATAGGGGATCTATAAGGCTTCTGTGGGGAACGCCAGATATCACTTCTGTTTTACTCGATGAATTACCGTCAATTACTACGAACTGTGTCCTTTCTGATAGGAAATCGTGAATCCAATCGGACAATGGGGGCGATATTCCATAAGTGCGTAATTTAATTAGAAGCCGCTTGTGAGGCACAGTGTCAAAAGCCTTTGGGAAATCTCTTATCGATGGCACTTATCATTTCAAGTGAATAAAGGACATGCTGTGTTTCGCAAGAGCGGTACTTTCTGAATCTGGTTAATAGGTCGTGCTCTTCGAGGTAGTTCATAATGTTGGAACAAAGTATATGTTCCAAAATCCTACTGCAAATCGACGTCAATGAGATGGGCCTGTAATTTTGGAGATCACTCCTAGCGCCTTTATTGAATATTGAAGACTTAGGCAACTTTCCAGTCTTTGGGTACGGATCTTTCGCTGAGTGATCGATTGTATATGATAGCTAAATATGGAGCTATTGCATCAGCATTCTCTCATAGGAATGTAGCTGGTATACAGTCTGTCCCGGAAGATTTGTTTTTGTTTAGTGACTTATGTTGTTTTACTATTCCAGGAATATATACTTCTAAATTTCGCATGCTGGCAGCTGTTCTTGGTTTGAATTCTGGATTGTTCACTTCGTCTTCTTTGGTGAACGGATATTGGAAAGTTGTGTTTAGCAATTTTGGTTTAACAGTACTGTCATCGGTAATATTACCATTGCTATCGCGTAGTGAAGGTATTGTTTGTGTTTTGCCGCTAGTGTACTTCGCATATGACCAGAATTTCTTTAGATTTTCTGCAAGATTACGAGACAGGATTTCGTTGTGGAAACTATTATAAGCTTCTCGCATTGAAGTCCGCGCTAGGTTGCGAGTTTCTGTAAAAGATTGCCAGTCTCGAGTAATCTGTGTCTTTTTAAGTTTTGCATGCGTTCTTCTTTGTTTCTGCAACAGTGATCTGATCTGTTTTGTGTACCACGGAATTCTGAAACCCATTCTGTGTCTTCCCGAGGTCCTATAACCTAAAAAACGCCCAGGCCACGCCACACAGTCCCCGCTACCCGTGTAGCCGCTTCCTGAGTGTAGCGAACTCCTGGCTTTTGCCTTTTTCAACACGATCGAGCACTGTTCATAACTCACGGCCTGTGGCGGAGTGGTTACACGACAATAACATCTCTGTTCTGTACTGGATGCTCAGACTCCTGACTTGAATTCTATAGAAAACCTTTTGGGTTTTTCGGAACTCAGTTGCCAGACCCAACCAATCTACGTCGATACCTCTCCTCAGTGCAACACTCCATAACGAATGGACTGCCATTCCCCAAGAAACCTTCCAGCACCTGAATAAACCTACGACTGTGAGAGTGGAAGCTGTCATCAAGACTAAGGATGGGCCAATACGATACTGAATTCCAGCGTTATCGATGGATGGCGCCACGAACGTGTAAGTCATTTTCAGCCAAGTGTCCGTACGCTTTTATCACATAGTGTATTTAAGAAACGTTAAATTAAATAGATAATGATTTCTCTTTCATATGCCCATTTAAGTACTAGACACGTCTGACAGAAGTTTATCATTAATGATGCCATCCGTCTGATTAGGAAATAAGTAGCCAATCGTCAAAATTAAGTTGACTAATCCTCTTGAAAAAGATAAGATCCCTCTGAATCGCTCTCATGATGAAATTAGTTTGTGGTACGTATCTTTGTTCCCAAATAAACTTGCGTAACGAATTGACGTAAAAGTATATGTTGAATGCAAAGTGGAAACCCTTCATTAAGTGACCAATTTGTTTTTAATTCCCATTAAATATCATTTACAAAGCAAAAGAGATGCCTGAACATTCATCAACTTGAGAGAAGTCGCACTTATGAGAAGCATAGTTGACTCTTTATCAGAAAGTAAGCAATGTAAGATATCAGCTGATCAGCTGAAGACAGATGAAGTCTCAATAATGCAGCGAAGCAGTGGCACGTTTCTAAAAAACGTTCAAATGTTCGTAAACCTAAGGGATCATACTGTTAGGGACAACGATCCCTAGGCTTACAAACTACTTAAACTAACTTACGGTAAGGGATACACACATATGCACACACACACATACACACACACACACACACACACACACACACACACACACACACACACACAGACGCACAAACACACGCCCGAGGGTGGAATCGAACCTCCGACGGGAGCGGCCGTGCAATCCATAAAGATGGCGTACCAGACTATGCATCCATTCCCGCGCGGACGGCAGGTTTGCAGAAACCTGTAAGTCCCGTGGCAGGTTAGCTAGTTGATAACATGCCTGCTTGCTCTAGGCTTACATTTGCGACTCAGTATAATGCGTAAGGTGTTTAACTAGCCAACATATTGGAAAGACATAGCTTCTTACTACTCCTCGTGAATGGTTGAAACTTTGCTGCTATAGTGTTCGGAGAGAGTTTGTATAGCTGCGTCGTATTTAAAATTTCTTTGTAACTCGCATATCAACCTTTTCCGCGTGCGTTACAGCTGGGAGGTATCCCCTCATTTGATCAAAGACACTCACTGTGAGCGTTCCATATGCAACTTGGGCAAGAGTCTACCATTCTATCTCTCTGTGGTCCTCACTAGACATTTTTTTTTTCGGGCATTCCGACTGGGCAGAATGAAATATTTCTAATGCACAAACACCTTCCTAGGTGATCATCTTGTGATGGTGCAGCTCGTTTCTTCCGCCTTATGCCGGACACCTAGTTTTGTTTTAATACCAAAAAAAGTTTCGGCACTTATGCGCCGTCTTCAGTGGGTTTTTGCCTTTTATTTACTGGAATAACATGTTATAGATTTTGGTTATACAGTGATTTGGACGAGTTATTTGACACCTTTGTTAGATATATTGGACCTAATTTATTTACGATACTTACATTATGTCATTCACAGTATTTGCATCTGCTTTAGTTGAGGAATTACAAGTTTTCACAGCTTGTCATTTCCAAACAACAAGACTTTTTATTTAAGAAAATGATTGTACATTCGCCTGGATGTTACGTGGAAAAATAGATCTTTGTGGCTGTTTAGTGGCTTACTTACATTCCTAGGAGTAGAGGTACACTATGAAAACATTACAAGGTAGTCCCTGCACGTTCATACACGCATGATAAAATATTAACACGCAGACTCGTGCATTAAAATGTTCTGAAGAAATGGTTAGCAATTGAATCAGCTTGCTTCCTCATTTGGCCTGTTGCCTAGAAGACACGAGTCTGCCTCAGTGTTCCATACGAGACTTGTGACGCAGGACTAGATGGGATACCAGTTAGTTTTTACACAGAAAACGCGAAGTAACTCCCCCCCCCCTTTCCTGTAGTGGTGTGCCGTAGGTCTCTAGAAGAGCGTAGCGTTCTGAAAGATTGGAAAATGGCGCAGGACATCCCCGTTTTTAAGAAGGGATGCCGAACAGAAGTGCAGAACTGTAGGCCTATATCTCTTACGTCGGTCAGTTGTAGAATTTTGGAACATGTATTATGTTCGAGTATAGTGACATTTCTGAAGACTAGAAATCTGCTCTGCAGGAATCAGCATGGGTTTCGAAAAAGGCGATTGTGTGAAACCAAGCTCGCGCTATTCATCCACGAGACTCAGAGGGGCATAGACACTTCCGCAAGGCGTTTGATACAGTTCCCCACAGACGTTTAATGAACAAAGAGCATATGGTATGTGGTGTCGCACAAGTCCAAAGTGCGCGCCACCTACTTTCGCCGCGCGCCGCCATGCACGCACAGCGCGGCGTTCTTACGACGTCAGCCACGAGCGCCCTCTGCTGGAACTCCGCTCGTGGCCACCACTGAACGACATCGTTCACTTGGGACTGAGTTAGGAACCAGTAAAGACTTCGGCATCAGATAGGCACCAGTGAAGACTTGGCTATCGTACAGGCACTAGGCAGACCTCTAGCTCAACTGTGTATCAACATTCTGCAGTACTATGTAAAAGTTAAGTATTGTATAAATTCTGTGCAATATATATATATCGTTCTAATTTACTCTAGTGTTTCTAGTTTCTGGCTGCTCCCCTCCGTACCTGCACCAGCGTGCTATCTTTATTCCTGTCGGTCTCATTCCACTCGGCCACCGACACCTACGACGGAAACGAGACACAAAAGCGGCGACGAGGCTGGGACACAAAAGTGGCGACGAGGATGGGATACAAAATGGTATATCAGACCAATTGTGTGATTGAATTGAGGAGTTCCTAGATTAAAGAATGCAGCATGTCATTCTAAATGGAGAGAAGTCTTCCGAAGTAAGAATGATGTCCGGTGTGCCACAGGGGAGTGTAGTGGGTTCGGTGCTGTTCACGATATATATAAATGACCTTGCGGATAACATCGGAAGTTCACTGAGGCTTTCTGCGAATGATGCTGTAGTATATGGAGAGGTTGTGACAATGGAAAATTGTATTGAAATGCAGGATGATCTGCACGAATTGACGCATGGTGCAGGAAATGGCAACTGAATCTGAATGTAGTCAAGTGTAATGTGCTGCGAATACATAGGAACAAAGATCCTGTATCATTTAGCTACACTATAGTAGGTCAGCAACTGGAAGGAGTAAATTCCATAAATTATCTGGACGTAGGCATTAGGAGTGATTTAAAATGGAACGACATTTAAAATCATCGACGGTAAAGCAGATGCCAGACTTAGATTCATTGGAAGAATCCGAAAAAAGAGGAAGTAAGTTACAGTACACTTGTTCGCCCACAGCTTGAATACTGCTGACCGGTGTGGGATCCGTACCAGGTGGGGTTGACAGAGCAATAAGAAAAGATCCAACGGAGAGCAGCGCGCTTCGTTACAGGATCATTTGGTAATCGAGAAAGCGTTACGGAGATGATCGATAATCTCCAGTGGAAGACTCTGCAGGAAGACGCTCTGTCGCTCGGTACGGGCTTTTGTTGAAGTTTCGAGAACATTCCTTTACCAAGGAGTCTAGCAGTATATTGCTCCCTCCTACGTATATCTCGCGAAGAGATCATGAAGATAAAATCAGAGAGATTAGAGCCTACTCAGAGGCATACCGACAATCTTTCTTTCCGCGAACAGTACGTGACTGGAATAGAAGGGAGAACCGATAGAGGTTCCGCCACACACCATCGGGTGGCTTGCGGCGTATGGATGTAGATGTAGAAATGATATACTATCTCTGCTACATTCACCTTTTCTAAAGTTCGGCTGCGGTGGTTGGACTGCGTCAAAGCGCAGCCCCGGTTCTTCTTCACCACATCAAAAATGTTCAAGTGTTTGTATAGCTTATGGGACTTAACTACGGGGTCATCAGTCTCTAAACTTACAAACTACTTATGAACTAGCAAACACTGAGGACGGCACAAATATCCTTGCCGGACTGACGCACCTCTGTCCCCTCGGCCACCGCGGCCGGGTTCACCACATCGCACACGTTTTCGATTGGCGAGAAGTCTGATGAACTGGGCGGCGAGGTTAGAAGCTTGACATCCTGCAGCAACATGTGGTCGTGCATTGTCTCGCTGAAATGGCATTTGAGAAGTCATTCAGAGAGGATACGGCTAATGGTCGCGGGATGTCATTCTAGTAGGTCAAACTGGACACGCGCCAACTGTGAACTGTGACACCCCACCCAGCTCACACCATAAAGCCTTGAGATGGCTCTTTGTGCCTTGTGTGATTGCACTCACTGTGATGCCATTCAGTCTAGGCGATCCAAAATGCGACCACTTTCCAACAAAGGTAACGGATTCGTCCAAAAACGCTATCTGATGCCATTCCTGGCCGCAGTGCCGTGGTTCCATACAGAATTGCCGTTGCCGTATTTGCATTTGGATGAGCATGCCGAGTTTGTGACACGTGTGAAAAGGCACATTTATGAGAAGATGGAATGTGTTTACAGATGTGAGAAATCCGCGACAGGTAAAGGCATACATAGGCTATACTGGCCCTTTCGCCGTGTCTGCTCTGCTACCGCTTGGTTTGAACGACCGCCCTGCATTGTACCGGCTAAGGCTACAGCCCTCGGCACTCGGAGCGTGTATCTGAACGAGTGTGGCCAACGTGGCGAATTCCTAACGTCACAACGTGCGAACCGCATGTTGGGGTGGCTTTCGCAACGTGTCGGGCAGTATCAAGCATGTCGGATATTCTCAACATGCGTCTGACCGATCGCCAATGAGGTGGGAGAACGCCACCGACGTCACACCACGTGGCTATCCGCGGACAGGGGCAAATCTTTTCGGTAGAGAGACGAAGACGTCATATTGGTCGTATTTCATGGGTTTTATGTATGTATCTTAGGCTTATGAATGAATTTCAAAGTAAGTAAAAGTAACTCAGTAAATTGAGAAATTCTCGAAACCGTTCCTTAGAAGTACTATTTGTTACTAGAAACGTCTTATATGTGGTTAGAAAATTTCCGTTTTACACTAACCTGCCGTTTCAAGACAAGGCGGACAGTAGATCTATCAAAACGAATTGTCTATACATAATTTGTTGTAATTACATCTCAACAAGCGTCGTATCTACAAGGTGTATTCAACACTTCTAAGACCTTCGTCCATGACACACAGGTAAGTTGGTAGCAGCAGCATAGTCAGAAAAGTCGTGGCATGTGAAATGGAATATACCCCCGGCGCGGGTTCAAGGTCCGTCAGAAGCAAATATTTTTTTCTTCTTACATTCGGGTTCGGGATTTCTCATAGACTCAAAGACTTTCCTATAAATTTCATAGAATAATAACGCATAATATTCGATACTACGAAAACATAAGTGTGCAACCTATGAGAAATGAGTTTGCTGGATTCGTTTTACGAACAGGACAGTTTGCACATTACTTAGAGTAAAATAAGCACTTTATTGTTTCACGTGTTGTATTTTACAGTTTCTTTACATTCTTCTACTGAATAGTAACATCGACTGTGGAAGAATGACCTAAAATTAAAAAAAAAAAAAAAAAAAAAAAACGAGACGTTGCAATAATGTTTACCTCATTTGAAGACCTTTTCTAATTTTATATCGCACAGTTTGTCATGAAACTTTAATAATTCGTTGCGCTTATTGACATAACATGCAACTTCTGTAAGAGTTTATGTTCATAGATATTTTGTTGTTACTCATGTAGGCCTATATCACATAACATAACGAACAGATGCACAAGCGCGGAAATAAGCGATTTAATAGCGGTAAAGCAGTGTGATTGCATAAACAGTGTGATTGCAGAACCTGATGCCTCCGACAACTGTCGCTGGAGCGCACTGCGGTCGCGTGTAGCTCGTTGAGGCACACGTCTCGTATGCTCCAGTCGCGCCGTCTCCGAGCGTTCAGCCGCATGGTGGACTCCGCCCGTTGACCACACACGTTGAGAGACATGCTCCGTGTGCCGACGGCCTAAGAAAAAGCGGCTTTCGTCAAATTATTTTTCTGTGCCTCGTATATGGGGAATATTTACATCTATCGTGATGTAGAAGTTATTAAAGTTGTTTCATTGCAAGGTCGTTAGTTTTCTGCAGGTATTTGATAGCAACTAGGAAAACTCTACAGATTGATGATATCCAACAATTCTAAAATAAAAGTAAACGGAAAGACAACAAAACCTTCACCCTGCAAAAAACTGCAGGACAAATTTTAACAACCATTTCCTTCTAATATTTCCTATTTAACGTTCCTATTGCAAAAATATGAGATACTCTAATTTAAACATAAGTTAATTAGCTTAAGAAAAGCAAATGTTTTGAAAACATAAGAAGAGAAGTTTAATTATTCTATTAACTTTAAAATTCTTAAAAAAATTAATTAAACAAGTGAAAAAATATAATCCTTAAACCAATAAAAAATAAAAGATTTAAAGGTAAATAACTTTTTCAAGCCAAATATATAAACAAACAAAAAACTTATGAAAATAGAACATAAAAAAATTTGGTATCATCCTTCTGCAATAGATGTTCTATATATTGTCTGTTTGAATCCATCATTTAGCTCTGCCTGACCACTAGTTTACAGAATGAAATATCATGGCGCGTTGGAGTGGCCGAGCGTTCTAAGGCGTCTTGCTGCGGAGCGCGCAGCTACTCGCAGTTTGAGGTTCGAGTCCTGCAACGGGCATGGATGTGTGTGTGTGTTGTCCTTAGGTTAGGATAAGCAGTTTGTAAATGTAGGGACTGATGACCGGTTTGGTCCAACAGGTTGCAAACTTTTTTTTTTTTCTTCTTTTTTAATATCATGACTTTCAAGCTCGAAAATTTTACCTATCAGATTTGAATGTACTTGTTTCTTCACATCCCAAGTTCTTGCAAGCCATGAGACACATTACAGATGCTGATACCTTTCTGCCGTACAGAAAACGAGAAACGTGTCACGTTTTTAAACCTGTTAAAACTTTGTACCATGGTAGAAAGCTGCAGGGACCTTTAATTTGCTTTGTTCCAGGCACTTACAAGTTTGATTTCTGAAATAGATGTTACTACTCTCAGTTGTCATGTGAATCACTGTCTGTGTAAACGTGTCCAAGATGGTACCCCTGTTTTTTACTAGAAATAAATGAAAAAATACATTGAACCTGTTAATGTGTAACCTATTTTCCATGGGAATTTTTTATAATTGTTAGCCTGTGTTCGGGCACGCCTGAAAACAATATCTTCCAAGACCTTTACAGCTGTTTTGTAAACTAATGGCTCAATAAGAAATGTGTGCGAATGGAGATGTGGAATAGCACTCAAAGGCATCGCCACATTAGCAACTTTTCTAAATTTTAAGGCGGGACCATAATCAAAATATTTAATAATTAGGAGAAACTTCCTCGAGAATATGCAGAATACTGTACCAAACTACTATAAATATTGATGAGAAAAGAAAAAAGATTCTGATACGGCCGAGGTTACTGAGAGACTTAAAAAAAAAAAACCTCTAGGTTAATGTCAAAATCTTTTCTGGTCTACATACAAAAATTATAATTAACCAGAAATTTTAAAAGCGTTGGCATGTTGAATACTAATAAAATTGCGTAATGCACTGAAGATCGTGAAAATGAACTCAATGATAGTGAAGATATAACAAAGTCGGATAAACGTTTGGAAACATGACACAGTGCGTACATCTGTTGCAACCCCGACGGAAAATACCACAAAATCAGCTAAAGATTGCTGTGTTTATATTCCGAACAATATTAATTGCTCAAAAAAAAAATGTTCAAATGTTTGTATAGTCTATGGGACTTAACTACGGGATCATCAGTCCCTAAACCTACAAACTACTTATGAACTACTTACGAACTAGGACGGCACAAATATCCATGCCCGAGGGGGGATTCGAATCCCCGACCGTAGAGGCCGTGCAGACCGTGACTGGAGCGCCTCAGTCTCCTCGGCCACCGCGGCCGGCAATATTAATTGCAAAAAAATTTGTGAGCGCCAAAAGGAACACAAACAGAAAGAAGAAATAAGCATAGTAAAATCGTTTTCGTAGTATAGTAAGAGAAAAACAATTGGACCTGCACAACAACGGAGAAAGGCGTCGCAGTTCTGGCAGCCGACAGCAACTGCTGGCTGACTAGAGGTTCTTGGTATCCCTGTAGACTAGCTGATACCTGGTCGCTCGGGTCTTTTCACAAGTGTGCCTCCTCACAAGTTTTCCAACCCCGAATTTGCCTGAACCTTTCCTTTTTTTTTTTTTTTTTTTTTTTTTTTTTTTTTTTTTTTTGTTTCTGCAAGAAACGTTCGTTTCTCATATAAATCTTCATTTTGTACATATATGGGTTGGAAAAATAGTGGCAACACTGCTGTGGGGATCTATGAAATGGAATCTACTATTGTCGCTGATAGCACTCGTTGTTGACATACCCACCTTACCTCTGAGCAAATGGACTCGCCGTCCCACGTCACGGCGTGCCCACGGTCGAGGAACACAAAGTCACTCGTGGGCGAGCTATATAACGTATATAACGTAACGATGTCACTATGCTTTCGTAACAGGAACATCGGAGTTGGATCACGATTGAATGTGCCAGAGGTCCTACAGCACGACAGTGTCATTACGGCCTTCAAGAGGCGTGCGGGGAATCGGAATTGTCGTACAGAACAGTGGCACGACAATGCGCGGACTTCTCTGTTCTGTCGATGGGACTGGGAAGTATTGTACCATCCACCATACTTCCCGGACTTAACCCCTTGTGACTTTGATTTGATGAAGATGAAGATGAAGAAACCACTTCGGGGCATTCGCTTCAGAACTATTCCAGAGATTGGACATGTAGTAGTAGTCCGCTCCATTCGCAACAGCAACACAAGAGGCTCTCCTAAAGGTATACTACGCCTTTCAAATCGCTGGTTCAAAAAATAATCTTAGTAATTCTTATGGGACCAAACTACTTTGGTCATAAGTCCCTAGACTTACAAACTACTTCAACTAAGTTAAACTAACCTAAGGACAAAACACACACATCCATGCCCGAGGGGGGATTCGATCCCCCGACGCGCGATCGTAGCGTGTCGCTTCAGACCGCTCGGCTACTCACGCGCGGCCACATCGCTGTTAACAGGTTCTACACATTACTGGTGACTATTTGAAGACCAGTTACGCTTTTAGATTGGTTGTAACAGCTGGAGCCCCCAGTACACTTTGTGCAATAAATAAAATAGTTTTCCGAAGCTGCACTACATCAACAGGGCCAAAGAGATTGAATTTCTAGACACGTGTTAAGCCTCGTTTCAAGTGTAGCGGCCAACTGTACACTCTTCGCTTCCACGCCCAAAATTACCTACAGCAACACAGTTCAATAAATCACCGCAGGCAGGGTTAACTCTATAAATAAGCGTCATAAGCGAAATAAACAAAGTTCTGAGGCCATATGGCAGAATTATATCTAATATAGCCGAGAAATGGTCCGAGGAGTATATGTTTCCCGTACTTAACGGTGTTCGACAAATCAAGATCGAATTACAGAGGCATATCCCTTCATATATAAACGTATGCGGATACCGTGGCATTGTCATATATGACGGTCAGCCTAAGACTTGCGCCTTGTGTAACTCCACCGACCACGTGAGGAGCGAGTGCAGCAAGAGGCGGCCGGCGCAGCTGCCGCGCGCGGAGCCTGCGGCCCCGGGCCTGGCGGTCAGCCTCAGGCTGACGTACGCGGCCGCCGTCTACCCCAGCGGCCCCGCCGAGGCGACAACAACTGTGAAGGCGCAACTCGCCGAAGCGCTGCCGGCACCCGGAAACACCGCGGAGCAGCGAGGCACCGATGACGTCAGTACAGCAGACGAGAGCCACGAAATTGAATCGCCGACAGTAACACCTGATGAGCCCGACAATCCACCCACCGTACAGGCGAAAACGCAGGCTACCAAACGATCCGAAATTGCACCGGTCTCCCTAGTTTCACAACAGGAAGGGGATCAGATTTCCGACCAAGTACCTATGGAAACTGAAGTGCACCCGGACTGTCCCACCAGTGTCAATGACGATCTAACAATGAACAAAATGCAAACAGCAGAGGATGAAATTTTTCCTGGGGACACACAACTTAGTGCACATAAAACTGATAAAAGGAAAAGTCTAGACACTGCGGACATTGGAACTCAGCAGGAGGTTGAGAACAGACATATGGAGGGGAAGCAAGACTGTAAACCTTCTGAGAAATCTTCCGCTGATTCCAGTGAGATATCGCCCAATTTGTCTCCAGAGGGCTCCCCAAAAAGGAAGAGAAACAAAAAACGTCGGGTGGCTCATGAAAATGCTGAAAAGGTTGCACCTATTTTGAAGGAAAAATTATGTGCCATTCAGGAACGTGACAAGAAAAAAGAAAAATCTACAGCAAGGAATGCTTCCGTGCGCCCTCAAGAACTTAACAGACAAGTGCCTTCCGACAGTATGCAGCCCCTATCACCAAACGAAGATGATTCACTGCTTAGACGGAGCACTACACAGGCAGAAGTGGACTGGTATGAAGGCAACGAGGATGGCAAGGATGTCGATATGGTAGACGAACTGCCACAAGATGAAGACAACGTCTTTTACTAAGCTTGCTATTGCTAAAGATGATACTGACAATGAACCGATCCATACGTACCTGTTATTCATTATACTTATTATTCTCATTATTAGTCAGAGTTGAGATATGTCACGATTTTGTAATTTGAAGAGAAATGATAGAAAGAATAGCAAAGACAGAATTATATTATCCCTTCAATAATTTTCACATTCGTATTTGCCACGTCTCCTAATGGAGCAAACGTATAATGTCACTACTTTAAACATAAATATAATTCAAAGTGATGTTAAGGTAGCTGCTCTTAAAGAATTTCTGTACCAATCAGACACTGATATTGCCTTATTGCAGGAAGTGCAAATACCGAACATCAATGTGGCTGGCTTTAGGGAAATTTTAAACATAGCTCATGAACTCCATTGTGGGACGGCTATCCTAGTCAGGGAGGGAATTGAAATAAAAGATGTCAGTCTTTTAGACTCAGGAAGGGGCATTCGGTGTAAACTTCATAACACCAATTTTCTCAACGTTTATGCACCATCTGGGAATAATGCGAGGGCGGACAGAGCTAAGTTTTTTAAGAGTGATATTTTAACATTACTTAAAGACAATCCTGCAACAATTTTAATAGGGGGCGACTGGAACTGTGTTTTACACGAAAAGGACCAGAGACCAAATTTCAATAAATCCAGGGAACTCGAGGCTCTTGTTACTCACCTACGCTGGAAAGATGCATGGGAAATTAAATATCCCACCCTAGTCAGATATACTTATATCACAAGTAGGTCACAAAGTAGAATTGATAGGTTCTATGTTTCTTCGAACCTGGAAAATAAAGTGTCAGCAATTGAAGTCATACCGACCGCCTTCTCTGACCACCTAGCCGTAAGATGCAGTGTTCGGTTAGAGAAACAAAAAACATATTGGGGCGGCAGCTTTGGAAACTGAATATCAACATGTTGTCAGATACAGCCATTGCTGACACAATCAACGAGGCGTGGCAGACTGCTTTACGACGTCGCCACAAATACAGATCGAACATTGAGTGGTGGACCACGGAAGCAAAGAAGAAACTTAGAGCCACGTTGATAGCATACGGTAAGGAGAGAGCGAGATGGTTGAGACACACAGTAGAATTCTATTACACTTGTCTTCGGGATCTTTACGAACAACCAATGAATCAAGAAAACATAATGGAAATTAACAGGATAAAGGCTCAGCTCATAAAAATTAAGAAGTCACAGCTAGACGGCCTAAAAATCAAATCACACACTCAAACTGTTGTGGAAGAAGAAACTGCTTCGCTCTATCACCTTATACGCCATGCAAATTTTCGACGCAAAAGTTTTATAGAGAGTCTTCGGGCAGAGGATAACAGTGTCCTAATGAATCAAAAAGACATTCTACATGCGGCCTTCAGTTATTTTACTAAACTCTATGGTAACAGGCCCATAGAGGGAATAGTTATAACGGAGTTTTTATCAGATTCTGGATTACAGGACACCATAACAGATGAAGATAACCGTGATATACAAAGAGCCATAACAGAAGAGAAAGTTTTAGATATTTTAAAGTCCTCGCCCCAAAAAAAATCACCAGGCCCAGACGGATTGCCCATTGAATTTTATACTACTTACTGGAACATAATAGGAAGTAAATTTACTGAAATTGTCAATGAAACACTACTTGGGGTGGCAGTCCCCATAGACTTTAAACAGAGTATTACGGTGCTCCTTCCGAAAGGTAGGAATATGGAAACGAAAGATATACTTAAATTACGACCAATTACACTGATGAATTCCGATTATAAAATCGTAGCGAGGGTCATCAAAGAGAGGTTATGTTCTGCTCTCGAAAAAATTATTGGCGGCCATCAGACTTGTTTCCCAGGGTGCAATATCTTAAAGACCGTCAGTGAATACAGGGACATTGTATCGATTTTTTCCAACACGGTAGAACACGGAGGACTTGCTTTTATCGATTTGCAAAAGCCTTTGACAAAGTGAATCACGGATACCTTTTATCAACCTTGACTTACATGGGACTTAACGACTGCAATGTCCGAATTTTAAAGAATATTTACAAGGTATAAAAACAAAGATTACTATAAACGGGCATTATACTAAGGACATATCAATTAGCAGTGGTGTCCCTCAAGGAAGTCCACTTTCGATGATCCTGTACGTAGCAGCACTGGAACCACTATTAAGAAGGTTGACGGATGCTCTCACAGGTATTTCACTATCAGGAGTGAAATATGTAACCAACGCTTATGCTGATGACGTTGGTGTGATCGTCAGGAGCCAGACTGACTTGGAGAAATTAACAGACATCGTTCAGCTCTATTGCAACGCGTCGGGAGCACAAATCAACGGCGCCAAGAGTGCATTCCTCAATTTAAATGGTCTCACGAACCCCTAGATTAATCGGGCGCAGCGCGTCGAACAGCACACAGCCCTGGGGCTTACTCTCTGCAGCTGCCCTCTGCGAATGATAGCGTCCAACTGGAAGAAGATTTTAGATAGGATTCGTGGTACAGTCATACTAAATCATATGAGGGAGCTGAACATCAAGCAAAAAGTTAGACTCATCAACTGCGTCGTCCTCTCGAAAGCTATATGTAGGGCAAATTTTACCCTTACCAAAGGAAATAGCAAAAGCTATTATGTCGACAGTTTGCCAATATCTTTGGCATGGAGCGATTTTTAGGGTTTCAGTATGGACAGCAACGTTAAAACCGGAAGAGGGAGGACTAGGACTTACTGATATTCAGAAAAAATCGACAGTTTTATTTGTTAAGAGATCCTTACAGCTAATTGAAAGCCAGCCTGAAGGTATTACAGCACAGTTATTCAACCTTTTTAAACCTGACAGTCTGCAGCCACCAATTAATATAAATTCAATTAATTACAAATTGAAACATATACGTAGTTATTACTTGGAGCTCAGTTATATGAGTTGCATTTTACCGGAGAAGACCAAGAGGAACTATCAGTATATGATGCACAGACTAAGATTACAGGACCATAAAAATAAGATGGAGGCCAGGTTTCCAAACAGAAATTGGAAAATTATTTGGAAAAATATAAATAACAAAGTACTCTCCTCAGACACACAAGTGGCTTGGTATAGAGTAATTAATAACATAGTAAGTACAAATGAAAAATTATATGCTATTGGCCTGAGTGACACAAACCAATGTTTAAAATGTCACAGAACGGACACTTTAGACCATCGGTTCCTTTGCATGGGGAATACCGAAATATGGAAGGAACTTATTAAACAGATATCTTTCCTAAAGAGAAGTGATGGTAGAGAAATAAATTTGGATTACGTCTTTTTTCCAGAAGAAATGTTTTTTCCTCGACAAAAGAACAACACCATCCACTGGATTATTGGCAATTTTTGTCACTACGTAATCGCTAACAAAGGTAATGACAATGTGCAGAATTACAAAGAATATATACTTCACGAGTATTACAAGATTTACCGAAAAAAGGATAATAAAAAGAATTTTGGGAATATGTTACAAATTCTGTTTGAAAAGCAGGGTGTAGGATAATTATGTATTAAAAGAAGAATGAATCGCAGTCGCATGCTGAAGTAGGGGACTGCTGTTGAGGGTGAAGTACGGTGGGGACTTCGTGGGCCCCGTGGCCGCTACGGTAGCCGTGAAGGCCTCAACAGAACCCTGAAAAGGCATGCACTGCGTGACGAGGAGAGATGTACAGTTAAAGAATTGTGTTCGCAGAAGTTAAATCAGTGATTCAGATTTCAAATTTGTCACAAAAAGGATGTTTTCGTTTTTTTTCTCTACTTTTATCATTAACGTTAATATTAATCCCAGGAGAAGGGACTTTCCTTTTACATTTTGCAGTCGTCAGCTCGTATTCCTCCTCAGGAAGAAGAAGTTTATTTTTATTTATTTGATATTATACTCTCACATATCATTCACAAGGAACAACACAAAAAAAAGTGGTCTAAAGCACCTACCTAGTAAGTAGGAGGTCCCGGGTTCGAAACCCGGCCACAGCATAAATTTAAATTCAATGCCTCTCCTTATGTTAATACCTTTGGTATAACGAGACAATGTTGTCTCAAGCAATTGTATTATTTGTTGATATTTATATACAAAAGTAATTTATCACCAAATAAGATAATTCATTCAGCTATTAATGAAAATAATTGAATACCTAACACATTAATTTGAACTTCTCATTATTTACATTACTTCACAGATAAGTAAACCTTGGAATCCTGTGATATGGAGAAACAACGACATTTGACTCCGACGTCTATGAGTAATAATTTTTAGCGACATGTCATTTTTCGAAAGTATTCATTACTAGAAACACTGAAAGTTCTCTGGAGCCAAGGAAGAGCAGCCACCAATGCTGAGAATAATTTTATTGACAGTATTAACTGCCGTGGAAGCCTTCATTTAAAAGTATTAAAATGACAGCTTTTATTTTCAACATATGACTGTTTAACAGAAGCTTCATTTATTACCATCTTTTTCACATAAGAAAGGGACATGTCATTCACTAATGTGTTTCACGATGTGGTCTATTACCGGCACGATTTTAAACATTTTAACCATCTGTTAATTCTACAAGAGAGTTCAGGAACTGAAGAAAGTCCCCCCCCCCCTCTTTCGGTATTCTGTAAAAGAAGGAACTTTTATAGGAGGAGAAGAACAGGTGATAGACCGTTGGGCTGAATATGTCAATAAGCTGCTGAATATATCTGCAGAAAGGGAAGTTCTGGAAGAAAATGAAACAATGGGTGACCAACCGTGGCAAAATGTTAATCAGGATGAAAGACCCGTACCTAACCAACAATAGAGGAATTAGGAATGCAATTAAAAGAATAAGGAATTACAAGGCTCCAGGCAACGGTAACATTACAGCGTAGATGATAAAGGGTGGAAGTGAACATTTACCAAGGCTGTTACATCAGCTGATATTGGAAATATGGAAAAAAAGAGTTGCCAGACCAGTAGAACATGGTCATTATATGGCCAATGGTTAAGAAGAAGGAGAAAACAAATTTTAAAAACGATGGTGTTTTATTAGTCAGTGTGGTGTACAAAGTGTTAGCCAAAATCATCGCTATGAGATTTGCGCCAGTTACAGAAGTTAATTCTCGGAGACTATGAGTGTGGCTTTCGACAGGGCAGATCAACAACAGACGTAATTTCCGTTATGAGGCAAATAATGGAAAAGTTTTTTGAATATAATGCGGATGTATAACAGCTCAGTAGAATTCAACAGGTCTAAGGCTGTGTTAAAAGGAAAAATCTGCATCATATCTTAATGGAGATGGAATTCCTAAGTAAACTAATCAGTATGATACTAATGACCCTCACCATCACATTTCACCAAGTAAAAATAAAATGAAAACTCTGTAAAGAATTTGATATCAACCAAGATTTAAGCGCCAAGGAGTAAATAAGTAAGTTAAAGTCATCAAATCTTTAGCTGTAAAGCGGTATTCATCCATTGCAAGACGGCGCCATGACGGGAATTTAAATAACGAATAAAAAAAATCTATTGATTCACGGCGAGAGAGAGAGAGAGAGAGAGAGAGAGAGAGAGAGAGACATAGTTTTTCCAACCTGACTATGGCGCACATAGGGACCGCGAAACAATTGCATGCAGATAACAGTTAGAACCTGGAAAGTAAAACTAATTAAACGTAAAAAATGGCGTGTAAACTGCGTGACGCTTTGCAAGGTGACTTGAACACAAATAAAGTACTTAGGAGGAGAATGAGAGTCTGCATACATTGAAGAGAGAATTCACGAGTTAGTTACGGTCATGGGCTTCCACTTTGTCATTACCCTTTAAGCTTCAGAAAATCGAAGACAAAAGTAAGATGCCTCCATGGGCATAATATGCAATAAACTCGTATGGAAAGAACTTTCGAAAGAGCTGCAGAAATGCTTTACAGAAAGAGTAAAGATAAGAAATGAGCAAAGTAAACGATATTAACCATATACGATACGAAGACGTCACAATATTCAGTCAGATAACACCTGAAAAACAGGTACTTCAGATATGGAAGGGATGTTTACGTCATTTAGATAACTTTTTTCATACTTTGGCTTTCCACTCTTCAAGAGACGGAAATTGCAACACTGCTTATGATGTTGCAACTTCTATCTCGCAGAAATTGGATCGTATTCTGAAGCCTCTGGAGACAACTAACAGATAACTACTTCTTCGGGGGAACGGCACTAACCTTGTTTTCATTTTATTTATTCTGTAACGGATGTTGGTCTGGCATTCCGGAGGAATCAGATTAGAATGCGCGACCAGCCTTCCACATTTGAGTTTTCCATGATTTCATGGTGATGCTGGGATGATTCCTCTAAAAGGGTGTAGTAGATTTCCTCCCCAACACTTGAAACAATGTCTGCTTGTACTCCGTCTCTAAAGATCTCGATGACAATGGGTCCTTACCTTCTTACCTCCTACCGCAAGAACGATTATCACACTGTGAGAAATACATCTTGTAATTGCAGCCACGTGTAGGAAAACAGGTTTTTTTTTAACAACTGTGATTATGTATAAAGACTATCGAAAAGTCGGTGGCAAAGTACCGCATCGCGGCCCTTCAGTAAACGTGCACACAGAGGCGGCAAATCTAAATACTTTCTACTGGTGTAATATAAACGATCGAATACTTGATAATCCTAGCAGTAATTACAACACGTCCAATACTTTGTGGTGTAAATGGAAAATAAAAAGTAATAAAATACTTTGATTTTATTCATAATGGATATGAGATCGTGATTGTAAAACCGCATGTGCAAAATGTCAGCTCAATGACACATCTTACACTGTCGGAAACAACGATTAGTACACTCTTAGAGATTTTCAATTAAGATTCATTATAGAAACAGTGTACATGAAATCCAGAATAAAACTTTCACTCAGCAACGGAGTGTGCACTGATTTGGAACCGCACACACGATACACATTCCGCTGTATACTGAAAGTTTCATTCTGGAAACATCCCTTAGGCTGTGGCTAAGCCATGTCTCCACCATATGCTTTCTTACAGGAGTGCTATTCCTGAAAGGTTCGCAGGAGAACTTGTGTGATCTTTTGAAAGTCGGTGGCGGGGTACTGGAAGAAATAAAGTGTGCGGATGGGCTGTGAAGCGTGCCAGGACAGCTCAGATGGTAATGCGCTTGCCCGCGAAAGGCAAAAGTCCCGTGTTCGAATCCCGGTTCCGGCACACAATTTTAATCTGCCAGGAAGTTTCAGTGCACATTGAAATGTTTACACTTATACATCAATAGTTCAAGCGACACCGCTGAAACACCTACGGTATAGCCTCCATGGATGGCAATTGTGTTTCGATTGTGCCACGCATTCGATCGTACAGATGGCGAATACTGGCTTGGGATTAATTAAGCCATCCCTAACCATGTTGTTCTGCAAGTGTTGTGGATAGACGAGTCACACGTATCTGTTGTCGTACTATCATATCCCACTCGAGCTCGATGATTGGAGGCACGTCCGCAGATCGTGCTAGGCAGGGAATTTCACGCACAGTCTATCGGCCTGCTTTATCCATTTGCAACGACACATCACCTTCTTATGAAAGAATGGTGAAGAACAGGTGGTACATTATTCTGCACGTACAGATCGCTGGTCAGCGTTCCCTCCACAAACAGAAAGCTGAACGAGATCTGTAGCTTATCGCACGCCAGACCTCAATGCCTGGGCCGGAGACATTGTGTCTTGGACAGACGCACTCTACGAAACAGCGCTCACCAGGTCTACGCCGTACGCGCGAAAACCCATCATTTGCGTGCGGGCAGAATCTGCTTTCATTGCCATTCCATATTCCAAGTGATGTAAGACGAAAAAGGAAAATGTATCAATGTCAGTAAATCAGGCGATGCTGAAGGAATTAGATTAGGTAATGAGACAATAAAAGTAGTAAAAGAGTTCTGTTACTTTGGTAGAAAAATAACTTCTGATGACCGAAGTAGAAAAGGTATAAAATGCAGAACGGTTATGGGAAGAAAAGCGTTTCCAAAGAAGCAAAACTTGTTAACATCTAATATAGATTTAAATGTTAGGAAGTCCTTTCTGAAAGCATTGGTGTGGAGTGTAGCATTGTATGGGAGTGAAACGTGAACGATAAGAAAATTAGACAAAAATGTGATAGAAGGTTTTGAAATGTGATGAAAATTAGATAGATAGATCACGTAACTAATGAGGAGGTGTTTAACCGAATTGGGGAGAAAGGGAGTTTCTGGCATATCCTAAATGAGACAAGGGATAGATTGTTAGGACACATTCTGAGACATCTAGGAATTAGCAACTTAGAAGTGTGTGGGGTAAAAATCGTAGAGGAAGACAGAGGGACGAATACAGTAAGCAGATTCAAAAGGATGTAGGTTGCCGAACGTATTCTTAGATGACGAGACTTGCAGAGAACAGGGCAGCGGGAGAGCTGCATCAAACCAGTCTGCTGACTTAAGACCACAACAACAATCAGCTAAGAGTAGTACCAATGATGATGATTTAGCTAAATATAAGGAATACTGCAAAACATTAAAAAAAGTAATTCAGACATCTACGAGAAGAAGATCAGAAAAATCAGGCAAAAAAATGAAAACAATATGGGATATAATGAAAGAGGAGATTGGTAGAACCAGAAAGGAACAGGAACAGATAGCATTTACTGCAGTAAATAATGCCCTTCAATATTTGAACTAGCAAAAACAACGTAACAAATCTGTATTTGCAATACGAGTGGTATGAGACATAGGAAACAAAAATAAAAAATCTTGCATACTTTGCTTACTTGTATTCCATGTCATATGGTATAATAGTTTAGGGTAACTCTTCAAGTCAAACAAAAGTTTTCATAGTCCAAAAGCGTGTAATACGTATTATTTTTGGAGCAAATTCACGGACATCCTGCAGAAGCCTCTGCAAAGAACTGGGTATACTAAATTTGTCATGAATAATATATCCCTTTTCCCAACAAACAGCTAAGTTCGTACATACAATACTAGGAACAAAACTTACCTACTTAAAAGCACTAACATTGTTTCAAAAAGGGGTCCACTACTCAGGAACACACATTTTTCCAATAATTTATCAGCAAAAAATTAGCTACAAATGAAGATCAGTTTAAGAGGAGCCTAAAAGACTCTAGTGCACAAATCCTTCTACTCTTCTGATGAATTTTTAAATAAAACGAAATTACGTATGTATCAGTATTAATACTATTAGTATTATTATATTATCAGCTTGAAAAATAAATATGTATCTTATAAAAATTGACATGTTTCACATCCACGAGGATCTCCAGAAAACGGATCTATGGAACGAACAACTAATCTAATCTAAACCCCTGACTGCACCATTAGCGCCGTGCCGTGCTGTGGTGTGAGTGGAACACGGGGTAGAGATGGGCGTTCCCGTAGTCTCACTGATAGTAACTGGTTGGCAACTGTTCGTTTTGACAGTTGTGGGCCCACAAACGCTGTGGTAGCTGTACGATGTGCCACTGCAGCACTTACGACGCTCTTGGCAGATGACTGTGTTGTGTTGGCGTCCAGAATCTCCTCCATGGGCTGAGAGAACGGTACCATTGAAACCAGCATCGGTGCTCAACTAACGCTGCACGATCAAAAGGCAAAAGGTACTCTTGGAAGTACCAGGAGAGCTTGTGGCAAAAATTGGGGCCTGAGCTCCAAGGGTATGCACTGGATATACACCACGGTGATTAGACCCAGGATCACCGATGGGGCGGTCGGGTGGTGGAAGAAGGTAGAACAGCAGGTTGCTGCTAAGGAGCTTGGTAAAGTGCAGAGATTAGCCTGTTTAGCCATAACAGGCGGAATTAGCAGCACACCAACTGCTAGGATGGAAACCATGCTGGATGTGCCCCCATTACAACTTTGGGCCAATATGAAGGCAGCGGGTGGTGCATACAGACTCAAAACTGGCAACAACTGGAACTCTTTGGGATATCCAGAATCACACACTAAAATAGTGAGTGAGGTTAAGATAGGAAAGGTTGTGGAAATGCCAGCCGTCTATATTATAACCACATACTGCTTCAACAAGCCTTTCAATACAACAATTGTAAGTAGGAAGGAGTGAGAGAATATCGACACCGTACTGGGGGTATTGTCTGGTTCACTGACGGGTCAAAATCAGACCAAGGCGTTGGGGCCGGGGTATATGGGGTGCAGCCAAGACTGGAGGGCGTCATCTCTCTAGGAAAACTGGCCTCAGTATTCCAGGCCGAAATCACTGCCATCAGGGCATGTATGGAGGAGAATTTGCGCAGGTGCTACAAAGATTGTTGCATTTATATCTATTCAGACAGCCAGGCAGCCCTGATATCACTGGCAGCTCCTGCAGCAAGGTCTAAAATTGTTGCAGAATGTCACAGGGTTCTGGTGGAGCTAGGGGAAAGCAATAGAGTAAACCTTTTGTGGGTCCCTGGCCACTCGGGAATCAGTGGCAACGAACATGCCGACAGATTAGCCAGGATGGGGGCAGAGACTCCATTTATTGGACCGGAACCTGTCCTGACAATCACCAAGGTAATGATCAAATTGGTGCTACGTAACTGGCTCAGAAGACAGCACGTAGAATATTGGACCAAAGTCTAACAACAAAAACATGGCAAGGTAATGATGCCAAAGCCATGTTTTAAAAGACGCTCTGCAATCCTGGGCCTGAACAGGAGAGAGATTAGACTCATGGTTGGATAGCTGACAGGCCATGTGAATTTCAAGAAACACCTACATACAATGGGAATAACGGAAGAGGACTCTAAATGTAGGATCTGTGATGACGGTGATGAAACTGCGTCACATCTAATCTTCGAATGCATTGCATTGGAGAGTAAAAGGCACAGAACATTTGGGACAACCAGACCCGAGGAAATTGTGTCTAATAAAGAACTCCTTGCACTGTTCAAGGGCATTTGTTGGCTTTACTAGATATACAGGGAGCGATACCGCACATTTAACTTAGTTTCGGTGCGGGCAGTGGCGGGTTGGACCAAGACTGTTTTGGCTTCACCGAAAAAAATCAAATCCAGCCTTTTTCATGTTAATGTGGGACACATGAATAAGTCTTGCGCAGTTCCTTCGCTGCAAGACGAAATTTTCGAGTGCTCCATTGAATATCGTCATGTCAGAAATCAGGTAGGTAAATTTGCCGTTACGTCCTAGGGATTCAAGGATAAAAAAATATCTTTTCGTATCAGTTTAATTTCCAACAACTGTTTATGAAGAATGCTGAGGTGAAGAAATTGCACATTACCTGGGTTAAAAAATGTTCATTTTTAATGCAACTGGTGTGCTATTTCTTCACACCTGAAATCTCATTCCATTCATACCACCTTCTGAATAATCTGACTTGAAAGTTTTACAAATTTTGGAAGAATAATACCAAATATTAACCGAAAATTGCGAGTAATATAAGTAAAATATGGACACATTATTGTGTACATGGGCACATTATTGGTATTGATATATCGTAAAAACCAATATCGCTGTTATATGTCGATCTCTGCCGGCCGCGGTGGCCGAGGAGACTGAGGCGCTTCAGTCACGGTCTGCACGGCCACTACGGTCGGGGGTTCGAATCCCCCCTCGGGCATGGATATTTGTGCCGTCCTAGTTCGTAAGTAGTTGATAAGTAGTTTGTAAGTTTAGGGACTGATGACCCCGTAGTTAAGTCCCATAAGCTATACAAACATTTGAACATTTTATGTCGATCTATGTTTTGGGGTATTTTTATCAACAACAAGAAAATGTCACACTTGCACCTACAGTGCTCAAACTAATTAGGGTATCCGGTGAGATATCAAACACAGTATAGGTATAGTAACGTATTTTATTCAGATATTGATTTCAGTAGTAATTTTTGTGTGATAAAGTACCATATTTTGTTGGCTCAAGTTTTTACTTCAGCTTTATATGGCGATTACTTACGGTGAGCCATCATGGGGTTACCATAACAGTAGCCCTCTAAAACGGTACAATTGCACACCTGCGTGGCATGGAAAATATATAGTTGTCAATTACCTTCAAGCACGTTGTCCAACTGTGTGGGGACAAGCCTTATCGTCCACCAGAGGGAAGAAATCTCCTATGGAACTAGCTTAGTGAAGAGCCGCGGCGGATTAGCCGAGCCTACTGGAGCGCTGCGTTGCGGTGCGCGCGGCAGTTCACCGTCGGGGTTCGCATAAAGGAGATTAAAATTAGGGGAGACGGCGCTACTATTCAAAGCTTACCTGTCGATAGAAGACAGTCCCCCATCTTATGGAGCCAAGGAAATGTTTTCAGACTAAAGCACTCTGTGATTCTTCCCCTATAAACTTTCATACATTTAAATGACTTTCGAGTACATATTTGATACAATATACTTTTGTGGACAAATACAGCCCAGACAGTTGAATACACACTATAACCACAAATGTTATTTGGGTAGCGTTCTGCTCACACCACTTGGAATAAACGAGAAGTCATTTTTACGTCACACGCTGTATCGAAGACCGCGCAAGTAGCTGTCGACTGTTACTCGATACTTCAGTGTGACAGACGGCATCTTGATTTGCCGTATTTCTAAGAATTCAAATGTTTGTAGAGCTTATGGGACTTAACTTCGGGGTCATCAGTCCCTAAACTTACAAACTACTTATGAATACCTTATACTAAGGACGGCACAAATATCCATGCCCGAGACGGGATTCGAACCCCCGACCGTAGAGGCCGTGCAGACCGTGACTGGAGCGCCTCAGTCCCCTCGGCCTCCGCGGCCGGCTATTTCTAAGAGTTTTGGTATTATAATGCGCAGTATGCCGTTTTATGGGAACAACACATCACAAAACCGTTCTCGGCGCCATTTCTTTTCTCTACATGTAAATAATAATACACGACCAGTCAAATGTCCTGAAACTATAGTAGATAAATATACTGAAACAGACTGGTATTACAAGTCGTTGTAGTGTAATGGTTAGTCTTATAGGTACACAATACGAGGTTGTTAGTTCGAAACTCCTACCATTGAAATATTTTTAAAAATCTCAGTTTGTAAATAATGTTTGTGTTGCTTAATCGTAACACATTGTTGGCCTTTCTTATTCATATAAGGGTAGTATCATATGCAATACATGGCGTTACCTATAAGAGAGCACTGTCTCAGGAATTAGTGAGATCAATTTTGTAACTTTGGTCTGATTAGAAAACGGAGAATAGAATTCCTGGAAGTGATACGACCAGCAATGACATTCCTGTTGGAAGTGATACGACCAGCAGTCACATTTCTGTTCTTCCTTCTCACAAATATTTGACCTTTTTTCCAAATATGTAACGATTTACGGGGATATGGTGAGAGACAAGCCTAAGGGAAACGTTTAATAGGCAACATTGTAATGGTAAAAGGCACTTAATGTACGGTATACAATATCTCTCCAAACAGCAATCAAAGGATGAATAAATAAATAAATAAATAAACTGCTGATAAGTAAAATAAATGCCAATGCCACTTATATTGTTTGATTCTCAGTAATATTTTGCTGTTTATTTCCGAATATTGCATGATTTGCGAGCCAATGTTCTTACCTTATCTCAATATTTGGCTGTTTATTTTCGAAAGCGTCGCCTGGTTAGAACGATATTCCTTGCTTTTCACCAATATTTGGTACGGTAGTTTATTTATGAATATTTTAGGATTGCAGATCCTATGAGGATCCTATGAGGATCATTTGCAAAAATATACGGCTTACTCTCAGAACATTAACAGCGCCGTCTGCTGGCATCTCTACATCTTAATGTTGATCCCACGGTCTTAATTTTGGAGATATTTGAGACCAGAAATTCCACCATAATCGGTTATAAATATTCATTCTAATCATAGTTTGATGTTGTGTGCACAGACTACAAAGTGGCATTACCTAATTCTCTATAACTATATCCATTAAGGACATTACATTTTTAACCTTTCAAATTAAACCCAGTACTCACTTATTAAGGCCTAGAGAAAAGGGTAGTGTATTGTATCTAGTTCTATTCTTAACGTACATCAGTGACTCTGCAGATAGAATAAGAGACGCTGCTAATATCAACGTCATACTGAAGGTTAAACTTCTAGAATTCGTATAAGAAAAAGAAACGCTCCAAAGTATTTTGAATATTGACATGCATTTCCACGTTTCAGCTTAGTTTAAGTTTATTAAGAAGTCCCGTAGTATTTTAGAAACACGAAGGCGAAGAATGAAAAATAAAAGGGAAACGGCGAAATTTCGGAACAATCTCCTTACTTCGGGCGATACCTGTGTTTCTTCATAACCTATAGTACCGAGAACGAGGAGTTTTCATGCTACCATTAAATAAGGCAATACGCAAGCATGTTACTTTTGCAGCAGACTGAAATCGAATTAACAACGACGTTTAGTATGATACGATAGCTTTTGAAATAAACCAATTCACATTACACTAGCACATCACGTTTGCACCAAGTTATGCGACCGCAAGTCTTAGTGCGATACGATACAGCTTGTGACGTAAAAATCACGTCACGTTTGTTCCAAGAGGTGTGAGTGGAATGCTACCCATGTTATTGGCACCATAATATAGCGGCAATGGCTTAACTTCTGTGGCGTTAAGGGCATCTCCCTGTATTATAACCTCCTTGGTTCGAATCCCCCCTCGGAGATGAATGTATGTGTGTTCTCTAGTATAAGGTGGTTATAAGTACTTTGCAAGTTTAGTGACTGATGACCCCGGAGTTAAGTCCCATAAGCTCTACAAACATTTGAACCAGCTTAGTGAACAAAAAAGGGCGAGGGATCTCGTCTCTATTCTTCTGAGTAGTCAAAGCGCCATTCTGAACAGCTTCTCTATGGCAAGAGTCGCTTTACGTTTATTGTTATTGGCAGCAGCACTGTTGATGAAATGAACAACTCTGGCAAAAGTAGGAATCATATTATTGTCTGTAAATTTCTACAACAAAATCAATGAACACAGTAACCTAGCACTCTTCTCTTGTAATTTATTCAATCTGTTAACATCTTGAATCATCTCCTCCTTTGATGTTTCTTTTGAAGTTTTCCCGGCGTATTTCTTCTTCCAGTAACGTTCGGGTGTGCAACCGGTCCCGTCGTCATTCTGACACGATATTTCGGCCTGGAAACGTCCGGTCATCTCCAGGTAAGTAGCAAGTACTGAAGAGTCTCCGTGCAGTCGCGGTATATATAGTGTTTCTTATGCATGCCAAACTGTTGGTGTCGTTTTGCGCATGCGTGTGGTGGTGTCATGCGCTATAAGGCCGAGTTGTATGTGCTACTTTTGCCATAGTTGTTCATTTCATCAATATTTAATAATATTAAACGAAAAGCGAGTCTCGCCTTAGTCAGAGAACGTATTCGTTTTACACGTCATGAATTAGAAGTTCTTTCTAGAGATTTATTTAATTTACATCTCAAGATTGCAGCAAGATGTTCCTCATTCAGTTAGGAAAAATACCACCACATCATAACACCACTGCCTCCGAATTTTACTGTACACACGCTGGCAGATGACGTTCATCGGGTATTCGTCATGCCCACACCCTGACATATGATCGCCACAATGCATGCCGTGATTCGATACCCCACACAACGTTCTTCCACTGTTCAGTCATCCACTGTTTACGCTTCTTACACCAAGCGAGTCGTCGTTTGGCGTTGTTCTACGTGATGTGTGGCTTATGGGCAGACGCTCAGACATGAAATCAGAGTTTCCTCACTTCTATCAACGGACGAGATCGACCTGTACGATTTCGTGCTATACGTGTCCCTTCATGTTTGCACTTCACTATGACATCAGTGGACCCAGAGATGTTAACGAGAGGCCGGCCGCGGTGTTCGAAGGGACTGAGGCTCTCCAGTACGGTCTGCACGGCCACTACGGTCGGGGGTTCGAATCCCCCCTCGGGCATGGCTATTTGTGCCTCCTTAGTGTTAGCTAGTTCGTAAGTAGGTTATAACATTTGAACATTTGAATTTTTTATGTTAACGAGTATGGAAATCTAACGTACAGAGTGACACATGATCACCTGACTATGTTCGAAATCTGTTAGTTCCGCGGGTCACCACATTCTTATCTCTCACGATGTCTAATGATTACTGGGATAGCTTATATGGAAAACCTGATAAAAGGTGGCAGCACAATGAACCTAATACGAAAATAGTATGTTTTTCGGGATGTCTAGATACTTTTGATTACAAAGTGTCTGAATAATTGACTAATGCGGACTGATTCATTGCTATACCCACTAAGTACAGAAAACAAGTCCGAGTGAACTATGCGCCCAGTGAAAAGGGTGTAATGCAGACGTATAGTCCTTTCAGACATTCAAGACATTCTAGTTTAAGCAACAAAGTCAAGTGACATCCCAGTAAAACTACGCGGACGGAAATAAAAATTAGTACATACCCTACATTTTTCCAATTACTCAAGATTTATTACTGAAACAGTGAAAGCGGAGTACGTGTAATGATAACATTTATAGATCAATAGCTCAAGCGTTACTGACGTTTCAGCTGTAGATCCATACTGAATCACATTAGTGAATGGTTTTAGCCTCTACAGGCGACAATGCAGGCGACATTCTGTCACAACTCGATCACTATTTTTTATATATTACACCACAAAGGTGACGAATACAGTATGACACTCCTTCTCGATCTGTTAAGTAATTCTGCAGGAGTTGTGAGCTGCGGAGTTGCATATGACACTTGTATCCCATCACATCCCAAATGTTGTCTAGTGATGACAAATTCGGACATCCTCATTCCCAGGCAAATAGCTGCACGTCAGTTTCCGGCACAGTTGGTGTCCGAGTATTATGCTATTGGAACAATACATCAGCATCCTGTTGCACAAAAACAAAATACATTATGCACGTGCCAAGCATTGGTCAGTGTTCCCTATACATACACCAAGAGTTAACGAGAGTTGTAAATTATCGCACCCCAGAGTATAAGGCCTAGGGTGGGACCATTGTGACTTGGACGAAGGCTCTCTACGAGACAGTGCTCACCACGCGTTGCACACGCAAACGACCATCAGTTGCGCGCAGTCAGGATGTGCTTTCATCGCTGAGGGCCACTGCCTGTCATTGCAAGTGATCCTCTGACGGCACCAGTCGAGCCGAGCACGTGGATATTATAGACTGGTGGGAAACAAGCTAGACGCGTGTGTGGCCGTAGTACAACTGCCCGTAACCCATCGATAACAGTTTGCGATTAAACGTCTGGGCTCAGTGACCCTGTTATCTATGCTGTGGTATATGTGCGATTCGACACAGCTGCCCTTATTATACGACGATCTTGTCGGAAGTCTGTGTTGCTTGAACGTCCGGAATCTGGTCTACGAATTTTAAAATGTCCAAGTGACCATTGCGACAATCATTCTTGCATACAACTGAAGCAGCACGTCCAACTTTTGTGGCAATTCTCGGAATGGTCTATACCGCCGCTCGAATGGTCACGCAGTTGGCTGTAGGAAGCACGAGTGCGTCTCCTTGGCATGACGCGACCCTTTTCCTATTAAAAGGTACACACAGCTATGACACTACATTTACTAGCCCCCAAACGGCATCTGCCGTCACGGATAAGAAACGACGTGATCTCTGCAGGCGTAGAAATTTTCTTCTGTCATTGATGTTTGCTTTTGTAAAATCTACATTTTATGTCAAGAACGAAGAGGCCAGACTTAAATTTGAAGCTATTATTGTATCGCAATAGTACTTAATCGTATGATGAGTGCATGACATTTAAAAAGAATTTTGAACTGTTATTTGCCTGTGTCAGAGCCATGTTCCTCTCTCAGGGCCATCACGTGTATGCCTGTAACGGCGGTAGAAGGATGCTAGCATTCAAATGTGTGAAAAATACCTCGACATAATCCACCTTAGGCACTGCACGAGTAGTACATCAAGGCTGGCCTGAGAACACATACTGACTTCAGCACTTTTTAATCATGGTCAGTTATAACGTCAAGGTCAGGGTTTTGCTGCTGCTTCAAGACTGGAGTCGACGTCCTCCCTCTGTAGTCCTCCCTCCTAGGTCACAGGTTTCTGTCACTCTTAGTCAAAGTCTTCCCTGTCCCTTTCCTGCCCACCACACATGTCTCAAGGCAGCCTGTTGGCCCTGTGACTCTTATTAATGATCAGCCATAATTTATGTCTGCAGTTACAGTTACAAACACCAAAGAAAAGTGTTACATCCCCAAGATTGAAGGAGTTCATTATCCTTCACATAAAATGGAATGGAAAAGAGATATACAAAATCAGCGTCTCATATTCGTTGTTGCTGTTGTCTTCAGTACGTAGACTGGTTGGATGCAGCTCTCCACGCTAGACTGTCGTGTGCAAAATCTGAAAATACGAACGGCAACCTACATCCTTTTGTATATGCTTTCTTTATTCGTTCCTCGATCTCCCTCTATGATTTTTACGCCAGACATGTCCTTCTAATGCTACGTTGACAATTTGTTGATGTTTCAGAATATGTCCCACCAAGCTATCCCTTTTCATAGTCAGGATATGCCAAAAACTTGTTTTCTGCTCAGTTCTGTTGAGCACCTCCTCATTAGTTGCGCGTTCTACCCATCTAATCTTCATCATTCGTCTGTAACACAACATTTCGAAAGCTTCTATCATCTTTTTATCTGAACTACTTATCGTCCATGTTTCACTCCCATACAATGCTACACCCCAGCAAATACTTTCAGAAAGGACTTCCTAACATTTAAACTAATATTTGATGTCAAAAAATTTCGCATCTTCAGAAACGCTTTTCTTCCCATAGTCATTCTGCATTTTATATCTTTACTTCGGCCATCAGCGGTTATCTTACTACCCAAATAACAAACTCATCTACTACTGTTATAGTCTCATTACCCAATCTAATTTCTTTTTTACTACATTTCATTACTCTCGTTTCACTCTTAATGTTCATGTTATATCTTCCTTTCAAGACACTGTCCGTTCCATTTCATTGCTCTTCCAGGTCCTTTACCGCCCATGGCACAATTACTGTGGTATCAGCAAACCGAGTGGATTTATTCGTTATCTATGAATACTCCTATCCAAATTTCTCCTTGCATTCTTTCACAGATTACTCAATGTACAGATTAAACGACATCGGAGAAGGGCTTAAACCCTGTCTTACCCCCTTCCGAACCACTGCGACACTTTCATGCCATTCGAATCTAATAATTTTTGAACGAATTTTAGGAAACAGCGATCTTAAAATATTAAATAATTAAAATAATCCAGTCTAGATCGCAAGTTGATCTTTTATTGGTCCTGCAGCTTACGCCTGCTCTGGCCACCGTCACCATCCAGCAACAAGGTGACAAAGCCCTGATGATAGTCCATTAGGACCGAAACCGGTTGCCAATATAAAATCAACTTGCGATCTAGACTGCAATACTTTTTTAACTATCTAATAATTGCTGCCTGGTTTTTGTACAATATAACTCTTCGCTTCCTTAGTTTTTCCCTGCTACCTTCAGAATCGGAATAAGTGTATTCCAGTCAACATTGTCAAAAGCTTTCTCTAGATCCACAAATGCTAAAAACCTAGATTTCCCTTTCCTTTATCTTCTAAGATACGTCGTAATGTGAGTATTGCCTCGCGTGTACCTACATTTCTCCTAAATCCAAACTGATCTTCCCACAAGTCCGATTCCACCAGATTTTACATTCATCTGTAAGGCATTCGTGTCAACATTTTGCAACCATGACTTATTACACTGATAATTCTGTAATTTTTCGCATTTGTCTGCACTTGTTTTCTTAGGAATTCGAATCACTATAATATTTCTGAAATCCGAAGGAATTTCTCCTGTCTAACACATCTTGCATACCAGGTGGAACAATTTTTTCAAGACAGGCTCTCCTAATGATAATAGCTGTTCAGACTAAACATCATCTACTCCTGAGGCCTTGTTTCTACTCATATCTTTTTGTGCTCTGTGAAATTCTTTTCGAAGTATCGTATCTCCTATTCAGCTTCGTCTTACTTTTATAGAATACTGGCTTCAAGTTTACTTCCTTTGTACAGGCCCTCTATATATTCCGTCCACCTTTCCATTCTTTGCTTAGTATTGGTTTTCCATCTGAATTCTTGATATTCATACCGCTGCTTTTCTTATCTCCGTATGTCCCTTTTATTTTCCTGCTAGCGGTGTGGTGTCGCACAAGTACAAAGTGCGCGCCACCTGCTTTAGCCGCGCGCCGCCATGCACGCACGGCGCGGCGTTCTCACGACGACAGCCACGAGCGCCCTCTGCTGCAACCCCGCTCGTGGCCACCACGGAAAGACACCGGCACTTCGGACTGAGATAGCAACGAGTTAGGACCTTCGTAATCAGATAGGCACCAGTGAAGACTTTGCTATCGTACAGGCACTAGGCAGGCCTCTAACAACTATGTATCAACATTCTGCCGTACTATGTAAAAGTTAAGTATTGTTACATTCTGTTCAATATATATATCTTTCTAATTTACTCTAGTGTTTATAGTTTCTGGCTGCTCCCCTCCGTACCTGCACCAGCGTGCTGTCTTTGTTCCGGTGTCGGGCTCATTCCACTCGGCCACCGACACCTACGACGAGGCTGGGACACAAAAGCGGCGACGAAGTTGGGACACAAAAGTGGCGACGAGGATGGGATCCAAAAGTGGCGACGAGGAGGGATAGAACCTTGGATCAGCCCGCTTGCAGCAGCCAGACAGCAGCAGTCGGAGCACGCATAAATTGCTCCCGCCCACCCACCCTTATTATAAGATTTTTGGGGGAACATTTTCAGTTACGTGTTTTGTGGACTTTTTTGTTGCAGAGCATCCTCTTTCATATTGTTTTGTTATAAGTTACTTGTATGCGCGGCGCCTAATCGGTCAGCATGGCCACTACCCCGAACCCAAACTTAATGGAAATTATTCAGTTACAGACGGCGCAAATAACACAACTTCTCATGGCTGTGGCCCAGCTCACAGCGCAAGCAGCTAACCATCAACAACAGCCGCCGCTTCAGCAGCCCACACCAGCCGCCGTACCGCTCCCTACGTTCCGCCAGTACAACGAACGTGAGGAAGAATGGAGCGACTACTTCGCACAGTTTCAAGAACTCGTCGCGGCTCATCAAATTACAGGTCAGAGAGTGAAGAACCTTTTCTTATCGATTGTGGGCCCCCAGACCTTCGTACTATTGCAGAAACTATTCCCTCACGCCTCTCCTCGTGATGTAGACTTTGAACAAATTGTAGATGCACTGAATGCTCATTACGAGAGGAATGTTCTCGTAGCCGCTGCGCGGTACCGATTTTTCAGACTTAAAAAATTACCGCAGCAGTCACACCAAGAGTGGATTACGGAATTGAAGGGCTTAACCCGCCAATGTAATTTTACTTGCTCTTGTGGACTTTCGTATAGTGACGTGATGTTGAGGGATGCGATTACGCAGAATATTCAGGACCCCAGAATTAGAGCAGCAATTCTGAAACAGTATGACCCCTCATTAGACAGTGTACTGCAGCATATTGAAGCGCATGATACTTTTGACTTAGCAGATGTAGAAATGCAAAGCCACAGTGTAAATTCAGTGCGCCGCAACGGACGCTTTCCTAGCCGTAGTTCTCAGTATAGCACTAGTGATTCTTACAATAGTACAGGCCGTGCTGAACAGACAGTGAACAGTAGCCAGTGTAAAAGTGCGACACAAAGGTCGCCCCGTCGTGTTAGAAACGGTGATTTGAATACCGGGCACCATTCAGCGCGTGCTCGGTCGCAATATGTATGTTGTACGTTCTTCCACAGGGTCGGAGCTGCGGCGCCACGCAAACCAATTGCGCCTGCACAGGCCGCGCGATCCTGTCTCCGGTTTCTTGATACCAGACCCAGTTCACCGCCAAGGAGCACAGCCACATCGTTCGTTCCCGGACTACGAGATCCCTATGGACGTCGTCACACCTCCGACGCAGTCGTCGCCGCCGCTGTTGCCGCCGCAGATGACAGCGTCACCGAGAGGGACTCCGGGACCGTGCGGGCTCCCCCAGCTTGGGCCACGCACCTCAGAAGAAGATGACCTGCTCCCTCTGGGCGGGGGCGGGCGCCCTTCCCCAGGTTTCGGCGGGTTCCCTGGAGGATCTCAAGGCAGATGCCGGGGCGCGGACGGCGTCTCGATCCCGGCCTCAGCTACGACGCCCTTCCCACCAGTAACGCCCCCGCCCAGGCCCTCCTCCCAGTGCCGTCGCCGTGGCCCTCAGCCCTACGCCACGACGGCGCGGCGGTTTGGGGGGGAGGGGTGTGGTGTCGCACAAGTACAAAGTGCGCGCCACCTGCTTTAGCCGCGCGCCGCCATGCACGCACGGCGCGGCGTTCTCACGACGACAGCCACGAGCGCCCTCTGCTGCAACCCCGCTCGTGGCCACCACGGAAAGACACCGGCACTTCGGACTGAGATAGCAACGAGTTAGGACCTTCGTAATCAGATAGGCACCAGTGAAGACTTTGCTATCGTACAGGCACTAGGCAGGCCTCTAACAACTATGTATCAACATTCTGCCGTACTATGTAAAAGTTAAGTATTGTTACATTCTGTTCAATATATATATCTTTCTAATTTACTCTAGTGTTTATAGTTTCTGGCTGCTCCCCTCCGTACCTGCACCAGCGTGCTGTCTTTGTTCCGGTGTCGGGCTCATTCCACTCGGCCACCGACACCTACGACGAGGCTGGGACACAAAAGCGGCGACGAAGTTGGGACACAAAAGACGGTATCTATCTGTCCCCTAGTTATACATTCTTTTACAAACTTTCATTTGGCCTCTAGCCACTCCTGCTTATCTATAAGATAGAGTCTATATCTGCCCCTGGATATGTCTTATAGTTTAGAACTTGGTTCCGAAATCTGTGTCTTACCATTGTAAACTCTGTCTGGTATCTTCCGGTGTCTTCTGGTCTCTTCCAAGTTTACAACCTTCTCTCATGATTCTTGAACCAAGTGTTTGTTATGATTAAATTATGTTCCGTTGATTTACGTTTTAGGAGGCGATCCACTTATAATATTGTAAAAAGATATAAAAAGCCAAGATCAATTTTTATTAACGACGACCGGTTTCACTGAACTATGTCAGCATCATCTGGTCAAAATAAAAATTGATGATCAGCGATCTTGGCTTTTTATATCTTTTTACAAAATTATGTTCCGTACAAAATTATATCTGACGGATTCCTTTTTCATTCCTTTTTCACCTACTAATTTTCCTTCCCTTCTCTTTCCTACTACCGAATTCCAGTCCCCCATCACAATTAAGCTTTCCTCTTTCAAGCCACATCTGCTTCGCCGATCTGTACTTCCTTTCAATCTCATTTTTCAGACGTTTGTACTCTTTTTTGCCTGCTTCACTTCATGCATTATTATATTTTCTCCTTTCATCAGTTAAGTTCTGTATATCTTATGTTATCCTAGGATTTCTATTGAATCTTGTCCATCTGCCTATATGATTATCTGAGGCTTTCATTACTCTATCTGACATAGCTACCCATTCTTCTTCTACTGTATTACTTTCCCCCGTATCAGCCAATCCTTGCCTAATGCTCCTTCTTAAACTCTCAACCACCTCTGGTGCCTCCAATTAGTCCAGATTCCACCTCCTTCTTTTTCTACTTTTTTGCTGTCTCTTAAGTTTTAATCTACAGTTCATAACGAATAAGTTACGGTCAGAGTCTATATCTGCCTCTGGATATGTCTTACAGGTTTCTAAACGTTTGCCTTACCATTATGAAGTCAATCTGGTATCTCCCAGTGTCTCCTGGCTTCTTCCACGTATATATTCCATCATGATGATTAAACCAAGAGTTTGTGATTATTAAATTGTGCTATGAACAAAATTGTAACAGGTGATGTCCTCTTTCATTCATTTTACGCAGTCCATATTCAGTTATTATGCTTCCCTCTGTTCCCTATCCTAATACCCAGTTCTAGTCCCCTATCACAATCAAGTTTTCTTTTCCTTAAACGGTCTGAATAATTTCTTTTACCTCCTCATACATTTTTTCCGTCTACTCATAGAGATAGTTGGCATTTAACGTTTTAATACTGTGGTTGGTGTATTCTTCGGGTCTATCTTTGCTACGATAATGCGTTCAGTATGCTGCTCATAGTAACTTACCAACATTTCTATTTTCTTACTCGTTATCACACCTACTTCTGCGTTACAACCTGCGTTTCATATTCGTGAACATGTAAATTGTCGTCTGATAGTAACCTAGACATTCCGAATTTCTGTTCAAGACTGCAGCAGACCCCAGTGTTCCTAGTAAACGATAATTCGTCCTCTTGCATTGTTTCACGCCTGTATGCGTCGTGGCATACAGTCTCTTCAATGGATTGTTGGTCCAATTGTCCTACTTCTCAACGTCTGTTCGGCGTAGATCTCACGGACTGGTTAGTGGATCATTTCGCCTAAAAGCAGCCGTTTACAGTGTGTCCCATGTATGTTCGATGGCCTTCCTTATCTTGTGGTGTTATAATGAAACAACGAATTCACAAGATTTTCACAAGTAGCGCGATAATTGTCCATTAAGACGAATCCCTCAGCGAAATGCTGCCTATATGGTTGCACTATATTCGGAGGATGTCATCCCTGTACCATATCCGTTTTATTGACTTCTAGGAACACCAATGGCGCACGGTGGCCCCACATAATGGAACTGCAAGACATCAGCAAACCAGCATTCACGAGACTTTCTGTCTAAGTGGAACGGCAAAAACCCCCTTTTCTGCTTCTATAATTCAATTCACCCACGTGACGTATTACGTGGCTACACTCTTCTTACGTCCCTGCAAGTTCTTTCATGTGGAAGGGAGATGTATAATTACGTTTTCTTGCTTTTATCTTTCACTTCATAATGATTATTCTTCATAAATCTCGTTAACTTGTACTATCTTTATATCAGATAAAATGCTCTCAAACAATATTTCACTAGTTGAGTGATCAGTCTTCGAGGTGAATGCGCAGCATAAAGGAATAAATTAAAAGAATAGCTATCCTAGTTCGAGCACTTATTGTAACTGTTTTGTGATACTGGCTTGAAACCATACGTTGGTGCGTTGCGGACCCATGCTTACTGGGACATTATTCCTTCTATTATCGTGCAGTTTCATCCGTTTAAGTTTGCGCCATCCTTTTCAATACACCTTGTATATACAAGGTGGTCCACAAAGATATGCAAATATTTTAATATGATATACCAAAGAAAAAAGTACTATATAAACACTGTGCCGCAAATATTTAGTAACGGAGTTCAGCCTAATGAAAGATTTTGCCTGAAATTTAGCAATTTCGCTAATATGAAGCAATCGAAAAACTGTACGAGGTTACAGTAAAGCACGATTTCCATTTATTTCATTGTTATTGATCTGGCGATTCCAATAAAATTGTCCCCGACGTGTATCTACAGTAGTTTTCTAGATATTCCAGAGAAGCAAAGATATCATCTGGGAAAACTGATGATTTATTAACTACATGGACCACTTATTTTTAAATTCCATAAAACTGCATAGTTTTCAACAGAAGTTGTAGACAATTTAATTTTGGGAAATGATGATAACAAAGTTAACAAAAACCGTGTCAGATAATCCGCTTTTATTAATACCGTAGCACACTTGAATAATGCGGAAACGTTACTTGTTTCAAGGTTAGGTAACGACTGAAACCACTCATTACCAGTAGCCAACATTTTTCATGGAAAGTAAATAAATTTTATTGTATAATCTGCTGAATTTACTTGTAAAATCTCTGGAATTTCTTGAAAATTACTGAAGATAAGTGTCTGGGACATGTTTCATTAGATTCACCAGATCGTTAAGAACAAATCAATCGAAAATCGTGCTTTACTTTCAGCTCGTACAGTTTTGCGATGGCTTCATATTAGCGAGTTTGCTAAATTTCAGGCAAAATGTTTTACGAGTCGTAACTCCGTAACTAAACATTTGCGACTCCATTTTTATATGATCTTTTTTCTTTAGATTTACTTGTAGAGCCACTTATTAAACTACATTGCACAGCTTCGTGAATCACCCTGTATATGTGTGGGTTATGTGTGCGTGCCTTTTTACCATTTATAGCCGTCAGAATTTTGTATATAGAGGGTGAATCAGAAAGGATGGCACAAACTTATGCAGCTGAAAGCACAAGATAAAAGAAGCAAAATGGCCCACGAAACATGGATTCGAAAACGAGCTGTTTGTGAGATAATTACGAATGCATGGTCCCAAGCCGTCTCTGACGTTGCTGTGAACATCGTCCCGGTTAGTAAACATTGTACATAAAAACAGTATAGAGCGCAATTTAGTCAACTAGTTTCGGTCCTTATTTTGGGCCATCTTCAGGACTGTAACTCCATTGATGTCGTGGAACTGGGCAGGTGCTTCGGAGTCTTCTAGAGCGTGACTGCAAAATTCCGAAGCACTGCCCCGCTGCACGACATCAATGGAGATACAGCCCAAAATAAAGACCAAAACTAGTTGACTAAATTAATAATTCATTGCACTCTACACTATTTTTATGTATAAATTTAAATAAGAGTACTGTTAAACCCACAAAGAGAAACAAAAATGTTTCCAATAATATGTGAGTAAACATTAATTTGAAATGTAGACTTTACTATTACGATTTGCATCGCATTTAGTTCACATTTCGCAGACTTTATTGTAAACGTCGTCCTAGTTAGTTAGATGGAGCTCCGGCATATTTTGCTGCTGATGTGAGACGGCATATATACGACAGTGTTCATAAAATCTGAAATACAATGAGGTTTTTTGCGGATGATGCTATAGCCTATCGAGAAGTCCCAAAGCTGGAAAATTGTAGCGGAGTGCAGGATCATCTTCAGCGTATTGACGTATATCGGAGGTGTATAGTCGCAATTTGACGCTCAACGTAAATATCCCGTACTGAGAATATTTAGAAAGGAAAACCGTTCATTAAGTAATTACTTAAAAACAGGAGTATCAGAAAACGCATTTATTTCGATTAAATATCTGAGAATAGACTTAATAAGTGATTTGAAATGTAACGACTATATAAAATTAATCGTGGATCAGGTAGGTGCCAAATTGAGTTTCACTGAAAGAATCTTCAGGAAGTGTAGTCCATGGAGAGGGGGGCTTCTTCTGACAATGTTTCAAAAGCATACGTTTCTTGAGAAGCAATATATTGCTACCTGTAGCGTATATCTTTGAAAAAGAGAACGAGAATAAAGTTTAGGGTTGACGCCGAGGCATATCGTCAATAGTTTTTCCGCGAACCACACCCGAGTAGCTGAGGGAAAGGAGGAAGTGACGACGCTATATAAAGTACCCTTTCTTGATTAATCAGTCAAATATACATGTTTAGAGTGTATTCGTCATTACCTCGTGAGGATTGTATGTTCAGAAACGTTTTGTCTGAAGATACTACAACTTTGACTACCATGGTCTGGAAAGAATAAAATTTTACTGCGTTGATTTGTGCAGTGGCTATAGGCGTGCCAGTTGGAAATATAAACCTTTTAAGATGGCCATGGTGTGCCGAGCTCAACCCGGCAGACGTGCCCCTGGCTGACCATTAAATTTCACTGCACGTTATTAGAGAAGCTATGTGCAATAGGCTTATTTCTACTAACTAACAAATTCTAACTACAACTAACTTAGTCAAGTCTTCTGACGATTTTAAAGAAGTTAAGTCCCGTAAGTTATACAAACATTTGAAAATTTTTGATTTGAAACATATTTTGTCAAAAATTGCAGCAACCCTACTAAATTTAGAATAATTGTAGAATAAAGTAGCCCAACAAGTTGCACTTTGTTTAGATACTTCACCTAGATTTCGGTACCAACTATAGGTGCCTTCATGAGAAGATTAAAATTATTACTCACATGAGACGTAAACTTATGAGCGATATGCTCAGCTAACTGCTGGCGAGTAATATGGCAGCCCGACAACGGCTAGCCGCTCCTTTGTAAAAGTTGACTTACTAGCCTCTTGCTAGCGTGTGTTCTAGTGTTATTTATCTTTTGGACTTCAGCATATCGCTAATACGTTTACGTCTCATATGAATAATAATTTTAACTTCTGATGAAGCCACCTGTAGTTGGTGCCGAAATCTAGATCAAGTATCAAAAACGAAGTGCAACTTGTTGGGCTGCTTTATTCTACAGTTATTGTATATAAAGTCTTCTGAGGTGGGTGCACCCGGTCCCTTTGGTCCAGGGGCGGGCCATTCCGCCAGCATCTGACTGCCACTCCGCCACCCTCTCCCCTATCCCTTCCGGGTGCTAGTAGTCAGACGAGTGTGATCTACTGCTAATCTCTCAGGAAACCCCGTCGGACTATATAAGTTTACCTACCACCTAAAATGATTACTCAGCTCTATCTACACGTAATATGGAATGTGTCAGATATTATGTGTAATTTTATAATTCATGTAACTTGTCGTGTGAACTTTCTACATCAGCACTGAAGATGGTTACTGAGTAACCGAAATCGATTTGCGACAGTAAAAGCAAAAGATTATTATAGCGAATGCTGCTTCTTTTAATGTCAGTAATACTTATTCTGTGGTCGTAGAGCACTTCCCTCCTTATAATGGAATTAATCTTATCAGAGACAATAAGAGGGTTAAGAATATGGGAGGTGTCAACATGTATCAGGGTGTAGGACTATGTGTCGTGGTCCAGTAATAGTTATGCAATGAAGGCTTTCAGAGGTCTTCTTAGTTGCTGCAATGTTGTCAGATCTGGGTCCAGAGTCCTCTCCCCAGGTCCACACTAACACACTCAGGCGTCGTCTGTCACCCAAAACGACAAAGATATGCCGGATAGGGTCCGTAGTTTGCGAAGAAGTGTATCATCGCATGGCTCGGTAGGAAATGTTTCGCCCCGCGGGAGTAGCCCAGCGGTTTGGAGCGCCACGTTACGGATCGCACGGCCTCCCGCGTCGGAGGTTCGGATCCTCCCTCGGGCATGGACGTGTGTGTTGTCCTTTAACTTAGTTTAAGCAGTTTGTAAGACTAGGGACTGATGACCAACGTAGTTTGGTCCCATAGAATTACAAACATTTGAACATTTTGGAAATGCTTCATTGCCAATCTGCATTGCACACTCGGCAGCAGCTCGTAGGTTCCCCTACCTGTCTCCTCTTCGTTTCACATTTCTTGCCGCAATTCCTCCCATATTTTTATGGATGGTTTACCCCAGCTTAGGTTCCCAGTCTGTCGGTAATATTTTCGTGGTCCTCTCTTTTTGCCCAGTAACATTCTGCTTGTTCCTTTAGTTAGATGTCCAAGGAACAACAGTCCCATTAGGACAAGAAGAGCCCCCTTGGAGTTATATACTGATGTCAAAGTAATTGCAGATGCAGAGTAAGAAGTTTTCAAAAAGAACTAAAGATTGCCATTTAATTTTTAAGTAAATTTAGTAAGGCATAAAAATACAACTTGAGGTTTTGAGAAAAGATCGACAATATTATTAATATTATGTTAATGTTCCGGCACTTGACTTATCGACAATCGCCTTCTTGCTTCCCAATATAAAGCTGTTAAGTGTAAATCAAATCGTACAATTCTGAACACTCTTCTGAATGATCACTGTTCATTACGGTACCACTCTTTGTGACACAGAACACATTCTGGAGACGGCAGGATGGAGATCTTGTGCAGGTGGGTGGCCAAACAGTCATGTCCAGTAGTCAGGCGGAATGTTGCTACTGCTTCTCGGTCCATCTGGTAGTAGTTGGTTATCCAACAGGGTTTCCCAGATCTTCCTCTCATATGATTTTTTATTAATTCTTCGCAATTCTTCTTTAAATATGTTGTTAATCATGCGTTTTACTGCAAAATACTACAGGCTAGTTTTTCCAGTTTGTTTAATTTTTGTACTACTTTCGGCTAGAGAATCTGCTTTCTATGCCACAGTGAGATGGTATCCACTAAATTACAATTTTCTTGTTATTTTGATTTTGGGACTTAATTATTTCTTGGATAATTTTCACATGAGCAATTTTTGGATCTCTTAACAATTGCTAATATTGCTGCTTTGGAGTCACAGAATATGACTGCTTTGTCAAATGTTGAGCGCCAATATGTATTATTTATTTGTCTTACCAGTTTCGATGATATAAATCATCTTCAGAAGGCTGCTTGTAAAATAAAGGTCGTAAAGATGATGATGTACGAAGCGCGACCAGAAAGTAAGTTCCGTTTGGTTATATAAAACGAACGAGTACAGATACAGAAAAATATTGATTGTACAAAAATCTACAACTGTTAAACTACTTTTCTACATAGCCTCCGAAATTTTGTAGGCAATTGCCATTGCATGGCACAAGGTTTCGTGTGCCTTTTTCATAGAATGTTGCCGCCTGTGTATTCAACCATGTGGTAACATGTTCTTTCAGCTCGTCATCATCCTTGATGTGTTATCCACCAAGGAGAGATTTTAGGTGTAAGAAGAGGATTACAGTCAGAACCTTTTTTTTTGACTATGATGCCTGACCTCACACACCGAATGTGACCAAACAATTCTTACGGAAATTTCAATGGGACCATTTTGATCATCCTCCATACAGCTCGGACCTCTCTCCTAGCGACTGTCATCTCTTCTGACACTTAAAATCTGTCTTTGGTGGTTGGTGGTCAACACTTCAACGAAGATAAAGAGCTGGCACCACATGGTTGAATACACAGGCGACAACCTTCTGTGAAGGATGCATGCAAAAACTTGTGGCACGCTATGAGAAGTGCCTACAAAATTCCGGTAGTTATGTGGAAAAGTAGTTTAAGAGTTGTAGTTGTGCAATAAAAATTTGTTCTATATCTGTGTACAATTTCATTTTATTACCAAACAGAGCTTACTTTCTGAATGCGCCTCGTATATCACCGAAGCTCTTAGAGACAAATAAATAAAACGTTATTGGCGGTCTTGGCTCAATAACCTCGAGAATGTATATTTTTTAAATAAATATTCAGATTGCTCTCCACAGGCATAACATGGCAGGTAACTACATCAATTTATGACGCCTAGTAAGCAGGAGATCCCGGGTTAGAATTCCGGCCGGGCACAAATTTTCATTCGCCTCACTTTGGTATTCCATCTAAACCTAGTACAGTGAAGCCATAGCTGATTGCAAAATGCGATTTATTTCATTCACTGAACACTGTAACGTCGTCAAAAATATATAATCACATCAATTTAGTTGGGTAATTCGAAGAATGGAATTAACTCGTCGCTCTTGGCTCACTGGCACACTTGAAATTAATCACTTTCAGCACAAATTCCAGCTATCGCCTCATTGAAGAGCAATCAAGGTACATCGCAAAGCGGAGATTGTCTGTCAGAGATAAGGGCACGAGCGGCGGTTGTGATTCGCTCCTTGATCTGCCAAGGTCGCCGGCCCTCCAGACCCGGTGCTGCGGTATATAAGGGGGGCCACGGGGGGCGCGGGCAGCCGCCCCTAACATGCTGCGACACGCCGTTCTCCTGTTCGCCCTCGCCGGCTGCGTGCTGGGTAAGTCGCTCTGCATGCGCTACAGCCGTCTACTCAGGCAGGGTCTGCACTGGGGCGTTTCCGTCACTGGATTGATATGTAGGGGAACCCGGGGTTCAGTTGAGACGTCTGTATGGAAAAGGGTCATTCGACGCGCATCAGTTGTGCCACTGATGGATGTGCAAGACGGATACGCAGTCTCAGACACTCGCTGATTGTGTATTCAGGCCTGAAAATCTGCTCCTAACTCTCTGCTCTTAAACTCCCAATAATACGAGGCATGTACATAAAGTAAGTTCCGTTTGGTTATATAAACCAAACGTAAACAGATATAGAAAAAAATATTTATTGTATAAAAATCTGCAACTCTTCAACTACTGACTCTCTGCTCTAAAACTCCCAATAATATGAGGCATGTCCATAAAGTAAGTTCCGTTTGGTTATATAAAACAAACGTTAACAGATACAGAACAAATATTTATTGTATAAAAATCTGCAACTGTCCAGCTACTTTTCTACATAACTTCCGAAATTTTGTCATAGCGTGCGACAAGTTTTTGAGTGCCTTCTTCATAGAAGTTGAAGTGTTGACCACCAAGGACAGATTTTAGGTGTAATAAGAGATGAAAGGAGTCTTCTTCTTCCCTTCAAGTTGCCGCCCGACCTCACAAGGCGAATGTGACCAAACAACTCTTATGGGAATTTCACTGAGACTTATTTGATCATACTACGTACAGTCTAGCTCCTAGAGACTTTCTTCTTACACCTAAAACATTTGCATGGTGGTCAACACTTCTGCGATGATGACGAGCTGAAAGAACATGTTACCACATGGTTGAATACACTGGTGGCAACCTTCTACGAAGAAGGCATACAAGGACTTCTGTCACGCTATGACAAATGCCTACAACATTTCGGAAGCTATGTAGAAAAGTAGTTTAATAGTTGTATATTTTTGTACAATAAATATTTTTTCTCTATCTTTACACGTTTGTTTTATATAACCAAACGGAACTTACTTTGTGTACATACCTCGTAGATCAATTATGTTGAGACACGTCGAATTTGCTGTACAAAACACTTATTTACCTTTTTGCGGTATTCTAGTCATAAAGATGTTTGTTTGTAGTAATCAATGTAAACGGACTACATACTTCCAACCATGAGGTGTCCAGGTTTTATGATCGGACTTCACTACCTTCGGAACTATGCGTTGACATCCGATTTTGTTCGAGAACTGGAGCTCTTTCATGAATGTTAAGCTCCAACCATACAGTTTTTTTTATGGAGGCAGTATTCCTAAAGTTATTTTTGCTTTTACTTTTGATGTCGTCTAGCAACAATCGTTCTTGTTGTTCATCAGTTGTTGTCAGTTAACTTCTGGTTTCACCCGCTATTCCTCATCACCAAAAGATTTCGCCTTCTTTCGTGCACGCTGACATTGCGGAGTATGCCGTCGCTAGTGGAACGTTTAACAGTGCAGCCGTTTTTGTCACAGACGCTACCACTAAATGCGCGCTATACAGATGGCATGTTTGGTAATTTGATAGAGCAAGTATTTCGCGCATCATTTGTGCTGGCCATAGAAGAACAAATCATATAACACACTGCAAGGCAATATCAAACACTTAGTACGTTAATTGTGCATCGAGGTGGCACCATAGTGTTTAAACGTACACAGTAGTGCCAACTTGCAACAAGATGTAGTATACTACATGGTGTTCAAGTTATTTGGTGCCCCCGCCCTTCTAAAATGAACATTTAGTACGTGGAACTATATTGATTAATTAGACTACGAATTCCTTCAGTGGAGTTACTGCGTCACAAAATACGATTATCACGTTTTCAAGTCAGTGGACACAGTTCACATTAGTTTTAGTGAAGGGTGCTCTCCACCAGAGGTTCGAGTCCTCCCTCGGGCGTATCTGTGTTGTCCTCAATATATACCACTTTAAGCAGTTTCTAAGTCAGATACGCCACCCGGTGCACGCCTCAGCTGGTATATCTGTCCTTCTGTGGAAAGCCGGCGCAAGCCGCTCTCCGCCCCGCCCCCTGTCTGTAGCACTGGTTTCCTGACTTTGGGTCGTTACTGTGCAACTGTTCAAGTTCTGCTGAAAGTAGAGTTGTCATATTTTTGTGCACTCTGCTGTCTAATTCCTGCGTTGTGTCATATCTTTGCCACCTGCCAGTCCTTTGTGAACTCCTCTACCACCTACCATTGCACAAGTTTTGGATTCTTTCTTTACTTATAAAATTTTCAATCGAGTCGCATAATAATGTTACCGTCAAGGATCGACGAATATTCAGTTCCGGTTACAATCAGTTTCGGTCAAAATATTGGTTTCGGCCGAAACTGGCTATCTTGAAGTTATTAATTAAGTCCGGTCGCGTTTTGGATGGATTCAGCCAAAAGTAACGCTTCATCTCAGTTGATGCTCCGTTTAACTACTAGGAGGCTCTCCTCCTGCGTAAATATTGTATGTTGTAGTTAAGCACAATATTACGCAATCATATGTAATAATGATATTCTTCTACCTTGTTAGTAACAATTTAACTTACTTAGTATTGTACGTATCATATTGTTATGCTGTAAAGTTGTATTAACGAGTTTCCTTCAAAGCGAGGACGTTTATAAATAATTAATATGGTCACATTGATTATGTGGAACACACCTTTTCCTGTTCAGTTTGCGTAAATTTATGCTGACAACAATCGTACTGTTAGTGGGAACTGGACTTTATAGTTGGAAATACTTTGTGGAGCACTAATTAAAGCTGCTATCTATTCAGGAATGTCAAAATGAAGATATGTATAGTTGTTTGTCTAGTACAAAAGCGAAAGCTCAAAATGGCAACAGAAAGTTAACGCCCTCAACAAAAAATCGTAGAGGCTACTTATGGAAGCAAACAAATGATTACTGTCTACGTATTTCTTATTGTGGTAGTGTCCATTTGGCGCATTTGTTGTGTACGTAAAGACTAAAGACAATCTTCCCACAAGAAAGTATGCAGGACTGTGGAAGATCTGGTAGCGATACAGTAGTCTACTTAGTTTGAGGTTAACGGGACTGGGATCACATCGAACTATTGAAATTTACGTGTGAACAAGAAGAAAGTCGATCTTGAAAAGAATTCATGCATAAAAAAAATATGATCTTCGTTAAAACAAAGTTTTCAATAATCATTTCCATTGGCAACCTAAAGGCTTTAAAGTCTTTTCACTATTTACTCCGTGTTTCGATGGTGGAGTGGCCTTTTGATGAAGATAGAATGTACCCGCAGTTGTTGTTTTGTTTTATGAAGCTCGTTTTTATGGGAAGCTCGTAATACCCAGACTCGAAATATCGAAACTCCACTGTATCGAGTTCAGCTTACTTACTGTCTAACTTCTTTTAATTTTTTCTTTTTAAGGTAGAATATGTTACAACGAGAAGATAAGAATCGAATTTGGAAGTACTTTAATAAAACTACCGTCAATTTGTCTAAACCTCTTCGCCTCCTTTGCCATCTTCTACGGACTCCTACTTAGGTTGTCACACAGTCAAGTAGGCTTAGTACAGAGCGGGGATAAAAAATGTGGAAACTACTAGTGATCTGTGGTGTAACGTAAATATTCATAATTTATAACTTAATTACGCAAGTTTGAGTTACGTTTTCCGTTTCGGCGGAAACTAGACGGGAGCCGAATATTCCTTTTCGGTATCATTTTCGCCCTCAAATCACGTTTCTGTCGTACTTTAGTTACAGTTCTATAATCAGTTTGTAACATCATACCTGAGAGTGGCCTTGCATAAAGGGAATTCTAGAGGAAAATGGGATTTAATTTTTCTTATTAGCCAGTATGTACCTTCCAATGTTAGAGAGGGTCTTGTGTGTTATTTTCGTCAGTAAGAGATGGAGGGACATAAAGTCGATGTTTGCCCTGGACACCAACTATATTAGTTATGTCACTGTAAGTAGACCCATAGCATGGGACGGTGGAATAGCGATCTATACATTAATAATGGTCGTCAATGTGTGCATTAGAAGAGCAGTTATCCTCTGTTCTACTCTTTCAGTGCATTTGCCCCATTTCTCTCTCGAGACAACTAACGTCATGCAATGCACCATAACCGCATTTCCATAACTTCGGTGAACGCGCACGTCGACTTATCCGCATACTTTAAACCGTTTGTGAGTAAAGGCCGGTTAAAGTGTTTAACCCACTTCACACATACCTCTTCACGTGCCTAGTTTTTTCTTTTGTCCATCTACCCGTGTCCGAAGAAGGTTTCTTAACAAGTTAGGAGATACAATGGTATAATAGTAATGTGAAATTACGATTTCAGTTAGGTTTCTCTGCCCCCATGACAGCCGCACCTAATGTAGAAGTAATTCTAGATGTTTAATTCGTACATCCATGTATGTGTAGCGCCAGGATGCCTTTACTACGCCTCGCGATAGTGGTAGTGGAGGTCACTCTCCTGCAATATAAGTCTAAAGGGCCAGGCTCGTCAACGGCCCAGGTCCGACAGAACAGAAACCATAGGTTACGACGTTGATGCTTTTGTATGGGACTACTACTGCTCGAAGAACACAGAGAAAAAATAACCAATGCAGTGTTAAATGTATATATTCTGATTTAAGACTTACTTGATGATGTCACATTACATCTTAAATATATTTGCACTTCTACAACTTACACATGGCATTTTTGGGTATGGTATTTCAGGGATCATACCTTTTAAAATTATTTTTCCTGCTTCATTCACATACTAGTTACGATCTCAATTCTCGTAACTTATTGTCACGTTCATTCTTCTGGAAGATTTAGTGCATTCCTTGTATGATACCAACCGTAGAAACATGCTAAGGACAACACACACTACGTACACTCATGTTCGAGGGAAGACTCGTACCTCCAACGGGGAGCAACCTTAGATCGCGCGGCCACTCACGCGCGGCAACAGGAAATCTGAGACTCAGAATACGCTAAAACCTTACTGGAATGTAAAATCTAAGAATAGCTAGTGGCCAGGTTACCTTGACAACTTAAAAAAACCCTCACAAAGGACGAATGGGAACCGTGCAAAAACTGAGTACTAATAAGTGATGAACACGCTAGGTGTCAACTTTTTGCGATAAATTAAAAAAACCAAAATCTCAATTTTAGACCTTCCTTTACTGCGAAGAATTAATACCTCAGACACACAAGAAAGTGCGCTCCCTTGTGTGATTAAGAAATGCACACCGTCACTATGATGGCAACTAACAGCCATATCTTGGTTATTAATCGACGTTATCAGTCCTGTCAGTTGGGAACTTGAATGATAAGGTGACACAATATCTAAAAGATCTGAAGAGCGATAACAACTTGGAAGATAAAATAATAATTAGTGTCCACAGATCAGTACAGGACTTTTCATGAAAAATAAGAAATAAAAAGAGACTGATAATTCAATAGTTTGATGGGCCGTTAAATCACATTCGAAAGCATCAGAACAATATTAGTGAATTTCGGAATTAAGAGTTAGGTTGTATCTTCAAAAATGAATTAAAATATACAAATCGAGAAGACCTTGGTGTTTTACGAAAACAAAAATTTCCGACTAGAATTTGAGTATAGAAAATGGTAGGCGAGAGTTGTGTAAATTCTGACACTTGATGACAAATCTGTAGATGAATACCTTTCGTTTAAAACAAAAATGAATGAAATCGGCCGGGTAGTTTGGTCTGGCCGACCGACTTTAATTTTCGTAGACTCTTTTAATGTATAACAGAGCAGAAATTACGTTGCCTTTACTAAAACACGTGAACAGGAATACAAACGGCGTTGTATTGTCCAACTCAATCATTGATTTCAGCCATAAATGAAAAAAAACGGATGCTCGTAATGATAAAAAGTCACTTGACTCGGGCTTAAAGTTAGATACTGATTTCAAACTACAGTGTGGCATAGATAGATACAGAAATGGGCAGTGTATGTTATCATTGATCTATGAGTTAAAGTATGACTATGTGACTCAGTGACCTGTAGTACAAACTGGATGTAGAACTCTGGTATCTAAGTAAAGAACTACATCGTGTGTGCACATTCATTTGTTTTGCACACTATTTCGCACTACCTACCATATTTTAATTTGGTAAACGACTTTCCATCAATTATCATACGAGAAATAATTCCTCGCTTATCTTTGGATTTGAAATTTATGTCAGTATGCGATGTAAGAGGAAGGAAGGAAGGAAGGAAGCTTGGAGTTTAACGTCCCGTCGACAGCGTGGTCATTAGAGTCGGAGCTTACGCTCGGAAGGTTTAGGTAAGGATGTGGAAGGAAATCGGCCGTGTCCTTTGAAAGGAACCACCCCGGCATTTGCCTGGAGTGATTTAGAGAAATCACGGAAAACCTAAATCAGGATGGTCGGAGGTGGATTTGAATCACCATCCTTCCGATTACGAGTCCAGTGTGTTACCACTGCTCCACCTAGCTCGGTGCGATCTAAGAGACTGATTTGGGAGTAGATTAGAGGAGTATTTTCTTTCTTTTTCTTGTAATATTTCACAGCAGACATATTTGAATCTGACAAGAATCTAAATTTCAACATCTATGGCAGGCATGCTCAGACAGCCTACGTTCATCTTCCAGGCAGTACAGATCACTGGTGTGCCTGCTCGCGGCTCTGCAAAGATAATCATACAACCAGCAGCGTCGTATCTCTGACAGAGTGCGAACGCATATCAAAGCAAAGCAGCGATCTCTCGGATCGTTTGTTGAGTATAACTCTTGTTTCAGGCGCGAAGCTGCCTCTGCGCCGAGTGGTCCACACGGGGCCAGCTAGGGCGCTGAGCGGGACTGCCGGCCGCATCTATGGAGGACAGGACGCCTACAGTGGTGAGTACGAGTCATGTCACTTAGCAACCAGTGGCAGGTAGCAGTCAGAAGGTCAACGCATGTTAATAAACTGCTGGCCACCCAAAATGATTCTTCTGTTGTTATCAAACCGTATGTTGGTTTGCAGCATTTCTCCATAATATCCTGTTGCTTGCCATGTATTTAATGACTCTGTATTTGTTACAGTTCATATCGACTATCACTTGTCTTATATACTCCAGCCTAGGTCTTCCTCTACAGTTCCTCCACCAGTCCCTCCAAGATGACTTTTAGCAATCCTTTGTGCCTCAAGACATGACCAATCCACATATTGCGCCTTTTTCGCATAGTTCTTCTCAGAGACAACTCCTCGCCAATTCTTTGCAAAACCTGTTCATTTGTTACTTTATCAATCCAGCTCATCTTCAACATTATACAGTAACACCACATCTCGAACGCGTCTATCATTCCATGTTTCGGTTTTGCCAAAGTCCAAGATTCACTTCCATACAACATTACACTCCATACAAAAGTCTTGAACAACTTCTTCCTGAAAAGAATGGTTATATTATTGGATGTAAGAAGTTTACGTTTCTTATTGAAGGAAAATTTGCTTAACATATTCTACTTTCAATGTCTCGTTTAGATTTAGCATCTGAAGTGATATTGCTACCTATGTATGTAAATTCATTGACTTTCTCAAGGAGTGCACCATCGAACATAATACTTGCACGGGTTCCGTAGTTGTTTACTGTTAAAATTTTAGTTTTGCTTCTGTTGATCTTCATTCCACACTTGCTAACAGTTGTTTTCATGTAATTGAGCAAATACGTCAACTTATCTTCATTGTCCGCTACCACTACAATATCGTCAACAAATCGAAGCATGTCAATTTTTTCTCCTTGTATCACCACACTTCCTTCCCTATTCTGCATTTTTTCTAAAACTTCATTAAATCCTGTTTGAATATATGCATTGAATAAAATAGGTCAAAGTGAGCTTCCTAGTCTTATTCCCTTTTCTATTTTTGCTTCGTGTACATACTCTCCACACCTAATTACAGCTATTTTCATCTTTATAAAATTTCCAAATTATTCTTCTATCTTTATATTTCACCAATGATTCTTTCAAAATATCAAACAGAATTTCCCATTTCATGTTATCAAATGCCTTTTCTAAATGCACAAAGGCTATGAAGGTGTCTTGCCCTTTCCTTAATCTTTTTTCCAAAACCAGCCGCAGTGCGAAAATTGCAACGGGAGGTCTTCTTCCTTTTCTAAATTCAAACTGATTATCAGTAAGCAATGGTTCTATTTTGAATTCAATTCTATTCAGTATTATTGTTGTTAGTATTTTTGAAGCATGTGAAATGATAGTATGCGATAATATTCACATTTGTTTGGCTAATGATATTTTAGGCAATGGTATGATGATAATTTTGTTGATATCTGCTGGTAAAATTCCTGTTCAATGTATTTCACATACCAATGTAAACAATGCATCTTTCATCTCATATGAGGTTGCTTCAAGTAATTATGAAGGCAAGTCATCAATTCCTGGTGCTTTCTTATCTTTCATATTATTTTGCGAATGATCAAATTCACCTCTCAATATATTGTCTCCAAGCTCTTCTAAATCTACTTCCGATTCGTTTGCAAGGATATCATGATCTGTTAGTGATCTATCTGTTCCATAAAGTCTGACTGAGATATTTCTTCCATACTTGCACCAATTAATGATCTCTCAAACGCATCAGCATGGAAAGAAGCGAATACATAATACAGCCAAATTCATTGTTCAACTATTACACGATTGAAAATGCAGTCCCATGTGAATTGAATCAAAAAGGATCTGAAATTGTTGTTGGGATACGCTGTCCATGTTGCTTCCAGATACTGTAAGACTTGATCTCTTGGAGATACTGCTATCTTGACGAATACATAGACGAAAAGTTTAACCCCCTAGATCCAGAATTAATTTCTACTCATCATCATCATTAGCATCATCATCATTAGAGACTGATTATGCCATTCAGCGTTCAGTCTGGAGCATAGCCTCCCCAGTAAAATTCCTCCACGATCAATGCTAACATTAACCCTTTCACTCCGGCGCCGTGATTGTTGCGCCGCGCGCTGTGGACGAGAGCCAGTCGCGCCCGGCCGTGCCCGCTGGACGGCGCATTTTCCGCACTCCCCACGGCGCTACTCTGTCCTGCTTTAACACTCTCAGTGTTATCGCAATTATTGGAATTCTTACTATATGTATTTATTACGGAAAATTCATTTGGAGTAGATAGAGTTTTCTTCTTTCTTTCAGATAATTCACGTAATTTTTTCGTAAATTCTGAAAGACCCAAGTTTTTGATTCAGCTCTGGTGGGATGTGGAAGTTATTATTATCAACGCATATTTCGCTTGTTAAATAATATCTACTTACAATTGCTTTACGTTAGATCTCAGTAGCATTACATTACGATGTGTGACGCGAGGCGGAACTGCTACAGCAGTCCACCGGCTGGGCGGCACAGGCAGCACTCGACTGCTGCAGCAGTCCACCGGCTGTGGAGCACTTTCGCTCCCGACTTCTGCATAAGTTCACCGTAGCGAAAGAGTTAATGCATCGTCTAATGTGAAGCCTGTTACTTCAATATCATTATTGACTGAACCGAGTTATTTTCTCCCTGGTCTACGCCTAATCCTCTTACCCTTGACTGCTAAACCCATGATTCTTTTAAGTAACCTTTCATCCTACATGCGTGTATTATGAATCATCACAGCCTGTTCGCACTGCTTTATCTATGATGTCCATTCTCAGTCTATCCTTTTCTGTCATTATGGATACCCTCCTGCCATTGTTTCCATCTGTTAGTACCTGCAATCATCCATGCTACTTTGATATCTATAACCTGAAACTTATTAATAAGGTAACCTGTATCCACGTAGGTTTCACTCCCATGCAATAAAGTTGGTTGAAATATAGAGCAGTGCACTACTAATTTAGTCTTGGTACTGACTTCCTTCTTGCAGAAGACTGTAGCTCGTAGCTGAGCACTCACTGCATTAGGTTTGCTACACCTTGATGCCAGTTCTGTCATCTTTAATTTTTTGTTGTTGCCATCCTGTGAGAAAATACACTCTTTTATTTGGCATTCGATTTGCTTAAATCTCTTTCCCACAGACATTCCTTTCGTTTTGGAGACACTGATCTGCATACCATTTACCTTACATTTCTAGAATCTGCCATCTCAACTAAATCGTTTGCATATGCAAGACAGCTTATTTTGTTTTCACCTATATTAATTTCATACTACCAGTCTATTGTTTTCAGCATATGATCAATATATAGTATGAACGTCAGTGGTGACAAGTCACAGCTTTGTCTTACCCATGAAACTACCGTGAACCATGATTGAATTTACCGTCAACTCTAACTGCGGCCCGACATTTTGATTTAAGACTTTTAATTGCCTACTCATTGCATCTTCTTCCATGAACTTGCAGAAGTGACTGCAAGAAAAAATCTAAAGTTATATTTTGTGCTCAGTCTATGTCAGTCTATTTATAATGTCAAATGTAAGGAAAATTATATGTAGTTGGTATAGTGAGGTACGCGTCAAATTTGCAACAACAGACTTTTAAAAATAAAAGACCCACAGCTCTTCATCGAGGGAAATCTTTTATCGAAATTTCTTAGAAAAAACTCTGAAGTTTATGCTTATGTAGATGGCAATGCATGTTGTTAAGATTAACTTACTGATGACATTGCTTGAAACAATTAGAGTTTTTGTTTAGGCAATGGTGAAGCTTTCATTTAGATACACATAATATCGCTAAAAAAAAGCTATACAGTGACAACAATTTATTGTAACTTCCGTAGCAGGCCACTAGTGAAACGCCATCAAACAAAATAGCATTGAAACATACTAGTCACATGAATCTATTGATAATTGTTATAAACAAAATTGTAACATTGTCACTCAAAATCACCATCTGACAGTGAAGTATGTTAGCGCCAAAGATGATACGGAAATTACTGTACTTTCTGCATTTTACTTCATTTCTTGCATGTGCCCATAAATGTGCAAAAATGCCTGATGATGGATGTTTTACACAAACAGTTTCTTTAAAGTTGTATCTATTTGATCACATCTAAATATGTATTTCAACGCCCAATAGATATTATCAAACCACAATATTATTTTCAAAATCATACTTACCCATGTATTTAGCTGTATTTCATAAGAGAATGACTACAACCACGGGTATCTATTCACAACAAGCCCGCTATAAACGAAGGTTGTCGTTCAAGTAAACGATCAGTAGTCACAGGCACATTTCACTTGCACTGGGTCCGCTCGTGTAGAATCTGCATCAACCGGCATTTTCCCTTGTAAACACTTATTCTTCCAAATATAAGGGCTAGGACTGTATGATGCGAATTTGCGATGGTCGGCATTAAGGTTTAATTTCCATGAGCATATCAAGATCACTATCAACTAATCAGAGGAGAAAATGCTACACAAACTTGCACGACTAAACTCATAACACTGTACACTTAGTGCTATGCTTCACAACTAGCTCATGTGCATATAGAAAATTTTTGTCGCCTACAAAAAATTGTCGGAAGACGATAAAGAAGGAGCTTTCAGCACTACATCAGCTGAATCACTCTGTGCAACGCGAGGCACCCATCCAAGAGACAGACAAAAGTATCAAATACAGAACATATTGTCCACGTGAATTTATTGATCATTGTTAGAAATAAAATCGCAAAATCGTCAGTCACAAACACCATCTGGCAGTGAAGCATCTTAGCGGCAACGATGAAATGGAAATTACCGTACCTTCTCCATTTTACTAAATTTCTTGCAAGTGGCCATAAATGTGCTAAAATGCCTGATGATGCGTTGTACACAAGCAGTTCGTTTAAAGTTGTATCACATCTAAATATGTAGTTTAACACGCAATATATACTAACGAAACAAAATATTATGTTCAAAATCAAACTTACCCATGTATTTAGCTGGCTGCAGCTGGGGAGACTAAACTGGCCACTGAACTCACGGCTGGGTGACTGGGAAGCAGGTGAGAAGGGACCAAGATTGTACAATTTTTCCCCGACATTAGAGAGAGGGTAAGATTGAAGCACATAGACGACCCTAAACGCGCTATGATTCACTTCTTGAGCGGATATATCTTTTATCCCATGCACTTACATGGCGTGAACCTAAGGCAAACAGGATTGTGCGTATATGGAAAAGGTTATCCAGAACAGATGGTCCTGTCATACTCCCCTGGGACATGCCAAGTGATACACTCGTCTGATGAACACTCGCCATTGCGTTGTATTAGTTAGGAAACACTTCCAGTCACAAATCTGTGAAACTGCTTCATATAATCGTATCTTTGTTAGCAATCTGCAGTGTGGCACCGCGCCAAAAGCATTTTTGAAATTGAGAAAAACTCGATCTGCACAAAAGTGCACATAAGTAGGAATATTCGTTCTACGTTGATGAGGGAACAACACAGGGGCGTGTTATCGAATCTTTGCTTTCCGCAGTATCTATGAATGACCTCATAGATAACATCGGAAGTTCAGTGAGGCTTTTCCCGGATGATGTAGTTTATCGGAAGTCACAACACTGGAAATGGGTATCGAAATGCAGAATAATCTGCTGACTATTGAGTATGACAATTGACTCTAGACATAAACGAGTGTGAAGTGCTGCATTTAAATTGAAATATAGATCCTTTATTGTATAGCTATGGAAGCATATACTTCCGTAACATGTCTGGGAGTAGACATGAGGGGCGATCTGAAATGGAATCATACGTGGGCAACGCACTTCTCAGACTGAGATTCATTGAAAGAATCCTCAGAAAGTGTAGTCCGCAAACAAAGGAAGTTGGTAACAAAACTCTCTTTCGGCCGTCGCTTGCGTATTGCTTATTAGTGTGGGGTCCTTACGAGGTATGTATAATAGAAGGCATAGAGGAAATCCAACAGAGAGCAGCTCGCTTCGTTACGGGCTCATTTGGAAAGCGTGAAAACGTCACAGAGATGATTAGGAAACTCCACTGGCAGTATATGTAAGAGAGACGTTCTGTATCGCGGTGCTTGCTAGTTTCAAAGTTCCAAGAAGCTCATGAAGAATCAACCAGTATATTGATTGTTCCTACGTATAACTCGCGAAGCGACCACAATGATAAGATCAGAGAGATTATGGGCCACACAAAGGCATACAGGCAATAATTATTCTCGTGAACCATACACGCCTGGAATAGGAGGAAATGACCATGCTACGCAAAGTACACTCCGCCACACACCATGAAGTGCCTGCGGAGTATGAATGTAGATGTAGATTCTAGACATGACGATATTCGATGGAGCTGGCGAAATTTTTTTTTCTTGCTATGATTGCGCTGTGTAAAACGCTTTGAATAAAGAAAAGTATGAAAATCGTTTATCTTAACATGTAGCCAATGATAAATTTAGTAAATAAGGTGTCAGAATAGGAATGATATACTTCTTGATACTGTGCCATGTAGACAGTTGTCAATTTACGGTACAAAAGTCGATCAAAAATATAAAAGGCAAGATTTTTATCTGCAAATGTCAAGTTGTTACTTATAAATATTCACAATAAACCTTTTATTTACAATGCTGGAACGGGAATAAGCAGGCTGCTAGCTTGTTAATATACAGAATTCCCAATAATAAATCTGCATTTAAATAAACATTTCTAAAACCTGCAACACATGTACAAAGCGAAGCCGACATTTTTACAGACCGATATATCAACATTTTTATTCAATACTAGCTTAATTTCCGCTGCTTCGCACGCGTAGACTGGATGGTCTGCATTGATTCTTTCTACTTCTAAATATGAATCATCATAGATTTAGCTTTAAAAATGGTTTCCTAACTACTTATTTTAATACAACTTGTCACCCCCTTGCACCATTTACGGCAGAATTCAAAAGATCTCGAAACACATTTTTTAAAATTCTCACAAAGCTTCCAAACCCAAATTTTCGCATTTCTAGCATCAAAATAGTCTTAGTAGCACCCTTAAAAGATTTTCCCTTTTTTCATCCGTTTAATGGTTGAATTTCCAAAAATATCGAAACACGTACTTTAAAATTCCAATCAAAAATCTATATCCGATGTTTTGTATTCCTTGCGTCAAAATTGCCCTAATAGAAACGTATTTTCAAAAAATCGTTCATCCCTTATTTCACTCCATCAGGGGTGGGAATATCTAAAAATAGCTGATGCCCACAAATTTCAAGTTTTTATCGTCTGTAGATTCACTTTCCAGTGCCGTTTTCTGTCTTGAAGAAACGGATCGAGAACGCGTAATTTATTTCTTACGCTTTGGCATCTTTCTTGTTAGTTTCACTTTTCAAATTGTAATATTCACTTTTTTTTAAATTCTTACGCTTGTTGCAGACAAATAACTAAAGATTGTGCATCACGTTTCGCTGTATATAACCTCATTGCTATTATAGTGTCAAAAGTCCGAATTTTATATAAGCTGACAACTTTCAACTACAGACATGTATTACAACACTGGCAATGCCATTTAAAGTATCCTTGGTGTCACTGAAGTCTCGCCGCCATATTTCTATACTATAAACTTGTGAGCAGTCGTATGTGTATTTACAGAAAACATTCGTAAAAATAAGGATGAACCCACGTAACTACGCTGTCTTTAGAGATTTGACATATTGGTTGATTTATGTGTGGTATGTTGCTGTAATTTTTCGTATGGCAAACCGAAGGTATAAGGCCAATTCACACTGCCCGTCACGTCAACGTCACGTCACGTTGTAGTCACACTGTCCATCACGTCAACGACGTTAAATGTTTGAGCCCTCTGTCGTGGATAACATGTATCTTTATTCTTCTTTGTGTTTTTCCCATAATTACAATCTGATTTAAATGTATGTAGCGGCAAAATTTTACTTGCCATCTCAGTGGCCTTGTATGACCATGTTGGCAACATCAACAAAACGGTAGAAAGCTATAACCAAGCTGTTGATATTCTTAGTAATCCATATGGTGTGAGTTGATTAGAGTTTCGTATAGATGATGAAGTAAGCAAATAATGTTGTTCGTGCTGTACGGTTGACAGACTTTTTGTATGTGCCCTCTTTTACTTAGTAACAGTAATTTCCCTCGTAAAATAAAGTTGTCATGACAAAACATTTGCATAGTCAAGCGAATGGCTAATGCCAATGTCACACGACTGACAACATAATCACGTGAGGCCGCCACACGATTCGACAATGTAGGTCTATCTGTTAAATTCAACTATTGCGGATGTGGTAGCTCCAATGCAAATCATGTTCAAACCAACTAGTAGGATAAATCTTACAACATCATATCGAATCATAAGATCGTAATTTTACCGTATGGAAACTTTTTGACGCGAGGTGAGGCAAGATGGCGGTTTCAAGCTTCAGTCAGTGAGGAAAGTTTGCCAGTCTAGTAATATATGTCTGTGCTTTCAACCACTATATGTTTCACCCTCTTATAGCTATCAACACTGAACTGCAACGGGAGACTTTGTACTACACCAACACAGAGACATCGTTCGTCTCCATTGTGTAGTTTTTGCCGAGGATCAAAATATTTACTCCCACACGTAGAGTTTTGTATAAGTCGGTAACTTACAACTCCCGTATCTTCCTCCTCCTTACGGTTATCAACCCTCTACCACCATAGTGCACAATGGGAGACTGATACCTACCACCACATACAAATACTATTCGTCTGTGATTTGTAGATTTGGCTGCAGAGTGAAATATAGGTACAAACCCCTCAATTTTTATATATATTGAGATAGACTAAAATTATTTTTAAATACCGATACATCAGATTCCAGAAATGTTACAATATATCAAGATACTAGCTTAAACCCGCGGCTCCTCTCGCCTATTGGTTGATTATGATAGATAATGCGCGAAACGTCAAATCGATTTTTATAAAGAGATGTATTAAAAGTAATTTCGTTTTTACTGCTTTATTTTTTATTTATTCTTATATTTCCTTATTCGTTAGCTTATCCTTACAGAGAAAGAGCTGGAGACATTGTAGCACGCATAGACCAAAGATATGGTCTGTGGCATCACGTTTCACAGTATGTAACCTCCTTGCTATAGAGTCGCAAACGTCATCGCTGGCCTTCAGGACGATTTTTTAAAAATAATTTGACGACTTTCAACCACCATATCTTCCACCCCCTTTATAGCTACCGGCATGGATCTTCTATGGTGTGCAACGGGAGACGTCGGACAACAATTACACACAGACCATTCGTTTGCGTTCTGCAGTTTTCGCTGCAGAGCGAAATATTAACACACACGCACGTAGAATTTTATATACCGATAACTTTCCATCCAAATATACTCCACCCTTTTATCATTATCAACCCCAAGGAACAATGCAACCAAACGAAACCATTTTCAAATACTAAATATAATTTCAAAGAGTAATTATTGTTCCGTATTTCGAGTTATATTCCTCAAATTACTAAATATCTATCAGATCGCTGTAAAACCGTGCCAGGTATAAATTAGTAACTGTACAAATATTTAAGTATCTGCGTCTTGTCGTTCGGACGTGATAAGCGTACACCGAACAGACATTCACATTAATATATACAGATAAATAGCTATCCAATCACCATAAAACCGTACCTTTCTCGGGTAGACATTAATAACTCTACAAATTTTTAGCTCTTTATGTCTTGTGGTTCAGACGTGATAAACGTACACCGAACAGACATTCACATTTATAGATGTTGTTGTTGTGGTTTTAATTCCGGAGACTGGTTTGATGCAGCTCTCCACAATACCTTATCCTGAGCAAGCCTCTTCATGTCCACATAAGAATGGCAACCTACATCTGTCTGAATCTGCTTACTGTATCCATCTCTTGGTCTTCCTCTGCGGTTTTTACCCCTCACACTTCCCTCCAACGCTAAATTCAAAATTCCTTCATGTCTAAGAATGTGCCCTACCAATCTATTCCTTCTTTTAGTCAAGATATGCCAGAAATTTCTTTTCTCCGCAATTCTGTTCAGTACTTGCTCATTAGTTACGTGATCCACCCACCTAATCTTCAGCATTCTTCTACAGCACCACATTTCAAAAGCCTCAATCCTCTTCCTATCCGCACACTCCATACAAATGCCTTCAGAAAGGACTTCCTTAGGCTTAAAACGTGAAAGAGTTTATCCCAATCAACATTTTCAAAAGCCTTCTCCTAATCTACAAAAGCTAGATATGTAGGTTTGCCTTTTCTTAATCTATCTTCTAGGATAAGCCGTAAAGTGAGTATTGCCTCCGGAGTTCCTACATTTCTCCTGAACCCAAACTGATCTTCCCCGAGGTCGGCTTCTACCAGCTTTTCCATCCTTCTGTAAATAATTCGTGTTAATATTTTGCAACCGTGACTTAATAAACTGATGGTTCTGTAGTTTTCACACCTGACTGCACCAGCTTTCTTTGGAATGGGTATTATAACATTTTTCTTGAAGTCTGAGGGTACTTCTCCTGTCTCATACATCTTACACACCAGGTGAAACAATTTTGTCATGGCTGGTTCTCCCAGAGACTTCAGTAGCTCTGAGAGAATATGATCTATTCCAGGGTCCTTGTTCCGACCTAGGTCTTTCAGTGCTCTGTCAAATTCATCTCTCAGTATAGTATCTCCTACTTCATCCTCATCTACTTCTTCTCCCCTTTCTACAATATTGCCGCTAAGTTCAATTCCTTCATAGAGCCTCTCTATATACTCTTTCCACCTTTCAGATTTCCCTTCTTTGCTGAGAACTGGTTTTCCATCAGTGTCCTTGATATTCATAGAGCTGTTTTTCTCATCTCCAAATGTTTCTTTTATTTTCCTGTAGGCTGTATCTATTTTTCCCCTATTTATACATTCTTCTACATCCTTGCATTTGCCTTCTAGCCACTCCTGCTTAGCCATTTTGCACTTCCTGTCAATCTCATTTCTTAGTCGTCTGTACTCCATTTTGCCTGTTTCATTTACTGCATTTTTATATTTTCTCCTTTCATCGATTAAATTTAGTATCTCCTGTGATATAGAAGGATTTTTTGTAGGTCTTGCCTTCCTACCTATTTTGTCCTCTGCTGCCTTCACTATTTCATCTCTCAATTTTACCCATTCCTCTTCTACTGTTTTATTTTCCCCTGTTTCTGTCAATTGTTGCCTAAAGCTCCCTCTGAAATTCTTAAGAACCTCAGGTTCCTTCAATTTATCCAGGTCCCATCTCCTTATTTTCCTACCTTTTTGTAGTTTCTTCAGTTTCAGCTTACAGTTCATAACCAACAAGTTATGGTCAGAGTCTATATCTGCCCCTGGGTATGTCTAACACTTTAATACTATGTCTTACCATTATAAAATCTATCTGGTATCTCCCGGTGTCTCCTGGTCTCTTCCACGTATACAACCTTCTTTTGTGATTCTTGAACCAGGTGTTTGTTATAACTAAATTATGTTCCGTGCAAAATTCTACCAGGCGGCTTCCTCTTTCATTCCTTTTGCCCAGACCATATTCACCTACTATCTTCCCTCCCATTCCCTTTCGAGTTATATTCTTCAAATTACTAAATATCTATCAGAGCGCTGTAAAACCGTACCTAAAACATTCCTCAGGTATAAATAATACTAATTATTAGTATATGTACAAATATTTAAGTATCTACGTCTTGTCGTTCGGACGTGATAAGCGTACACCGAACAGACATTCACATTAATATATATATATATATATATAGATAAATAGCTATCCGATCGCCATAAAACCGTGCCTAAAGCCTTCCCCGGGTAGACATTAGTAACTGTACAAATTATTAGCTCTGTGAGACTTGTTGTTCAGACGTGATAAACGTACACCGAACAGACATTCATATATATACGATCCATCGTATTCCAGAAATGTTACAAAATATCAAGATATTAGCGGCCCCAATGTCAACCGTGCACCTGGAGTCGCTACCTCGGAGTGCCTGTTGTGCTTGCAGGGCAGTTCCCGTACCAGGTGTCCCTCCAGCTCTCGCTGCTCATCATCCGGGCGCACAACTGCGGCGGCACCATCGTCTCCGAGTCCACCGTCGTCACGGCCGGCCACTGCGTCATGGGCCTTGGTACCTACTACGTGAGTACACACTCCACAACTGACAGCATACCATACCATACTACTAGATTAGATTACATTAATTAGATTAATACTCAGTTGTAAAGGAAGCTGTACACATACAACTGGCGGACAACCTGTTAAATCCTGACGACGGATTTCATCTTGACAATGCATGGAAGCCACTTATATCACGCCTTCGTTCTGAAAGAATGTCTGCGTCTTCACTTCCGATTGATGTTACCACTTTTAATGATTAATTAGTCATTTGTAAGCACTGTGGATACGTAACAGCTCTGTTTATGTTTGCACTCAGCGCTCACATGTTTATCTTTGAACTATATATTCACCTATGACTAGCGCAGCACTTACGAATGTGATATCTTCGAGCATGCGCAGTCTACTCCTCAGTAGCTTTGCATCACGTGATTTACCGTATAAATAGGCACGCGCAGACGCTGAGAACTCAGTGTCGCTGCGGAGCGCGCGGTTGCTCGCCGTGGAGGTTCGAGTCATCCCTGGTGTGTGTGTGTGTGTGTGTGTGTGTGTGTGTGTGTGTGCGTGCGTGCGTGCGCCCGACACGACTCACGCTGCTGCTCCACAACTTTACTTCCGCCAGTACCTCGCCTCCTGCTTTCCAAACTTCACAGAAGCTCTCCTGCGAACCATGCAAGACTAGCACTCCTGGAAGAAAGGATATGCTGGAGACATGGCTTAGCTACAGCCTAAGGGATGTTTCCAGAATGAAACTTTCACTCTGCAGCGGAGTGTGCGCTGATATGAAACTTCCTGGCAGATTAAAATTGTGTGCCGGAACCGGGACTCGAACCTGGGACCTTTGCCTTTCGCGGGCATCGTGAGTCGTGTCGGGATAGCACAGTCGGTAGTGCACTTGCCCGCGAAAGGGAAAGGTCCCAGATTCTAGTCCCGGTTCCGGCACACAATTTTAATCTGCCAGGAAGTTTCATATCAGCGCACACTCCGCTGCAGAGTGAAAGTTTCATTCTAGATTAATTCTTGTTCCATAGATCATGAATACGACACTTCGTAATGATGTGGAAGGTGTCACTTAAAGGAAATGTGTCTATACATAATATCACATGACACTCAATATTTGAATATTTTATTATTTCATTATTTTTTTTACTTTTTTAATCTATTTTTTTCTCCTAAAGTACTAACTTTTATCTAGAAATTCATCTAATGTGTAGAAGAAATTGCCATTCAGAAATTCTCTTAATTTATTTTAAATTGTAATTGGCTATCTGCCAGAATTTTGATACTACTTGGTAAGTGACCAAAGACTTTTGTGGCAGAATAATTAACCCCTTTCTGTGACAGAGCTAAATATATATATATATATATATATATATATATATATATATATATATATATATATATATATATATATTTTTTGTGAAGCTACTGTGAAGATTCCTAGATCCTTAAATAAATGTCTGCAGGATGATCTTGGGTGGGCTCCAGCAATTATTCTGATGACCCACTTTTGGGCAATGAATACTTTCTTACTAAATGATGAATTTCCCCAGAATATGATGCCATAAGAAAGCAGAGAATGAAAATAGGCATAGTATGCTAGTTTACTGAGTTGTAAATTATCAATGTTTGCAATCACCCTAATAGCATAAGTAGCTGAGCTCAAACGTTTCAGCAGATCTTTAATGTGTTTCTTCCAATTCAACCTCTCATCAATGCATAAACCTAAAAATTTTGAATATTCTACCTAAGCTATAGATTTCTGGTTGAATTCAATATTAATTAATGGTGTGATGCCATTTATTGTGTGAAACTGAATATACTGTGTTTTTTTCAAAATTTAAAGAGAGTCCATTTACAGAGAACCGCATAATATTCGCAGTAATGGCAGGTCAATGTATTCGCACGGGAAATTTATGATCCCAATGTTTCCTGTCTTAAGCTTCTTTCTTTAGTCTGCTAAATCTCCTTCCATCTCCCAGGTCATCGATATGTTTAACACTAGCAGTACCAGACTTTTCTGTACCCGTAGTAGTACCATGTGGGTCATTTTTGACCCACATTAGCAAACTACCATTTTATTGGTATTTTACTGTTTTGGGCTACACCATGTTGGTATTATATTCAAGAGGACTCTTGGGTGCAACAAAAATATAATTTTCTCTCTACTGTGCATAGTTCACTGTCAAAAGCAAACTTTCAGGAGTAATGTTACTTTAAATTTGGTATTATATTCAAGAGGACTCTTGGGTGCAACAAAAATATAATTTTCTCTCTATTTTGCACAGTTCACTGTCAAAAGCAAATTTTCAGGAGTAAATGTTACTTTAAATTTTCCTAAAAAATATCCAGTCTTCCATCAAACGCCACTAAAACAACCTATTTTCCTCCTTATTGCATCAAGGGCCGAAAATATACCAAAATACTATTTCAGTCTCTAATTGTCATCATCATCATCATTACAGAATGGTTATGCCTTTCAGCGTTCAGTCTGGAGCATAGTACCTCTAATAAAATTCCTCCATGATCCCGTATTCAATGCTAACATTGATGCCTCGTCTCATGTTATGCCTTTTACTTCAAAATCATTCTGCACCGAATCTAAGTACTTTCTTCTTGGTCTATCTCGACTCCTCTTACCCTCCGCTGCCGAGCTCATGAGTCTCTTAGGTAACCTTGCTTCTCCCATGCGTGTAACATGACCCTCACCATCTCAGTCTCTTCGCTCTAACTGCTTCATCTATGGTGTTCATTCCCAGTTTTTCTTTGATTTCCTCATTATGGACACCCTCCTGCCATTGTTCCTATCTATTAGTACCTGCAATCATTCTTGCTACTTTCATATCTGTAACCTCTACCTTATGAATAAGGTAACCCGTATTCACCCAACTATCACTCCCATACAACAAAGTCGGTCGAAAGATAGAGCGGTGCACTGCTAACTTAGTCTTGGTACTTACTTCCTTCTTGAAAAAGAGAGTAGATCTTACCTGAGCACTCACTGCATTAGCTTTGCTGCACCTCGATTCCAATTCTTTCGCTATGTTGCCATCCTATGAGAAAATACATCCCAGGTACTTGAAACTGTCTACCTGTTCTAACTTTGTTCCTCCTATCTGGTACTCAATCTGTATGAATCTCTTTCCCACAGACATTTCTTTCGTTTTGAAGATGCTGATCTTCATATAATAATCCTTGCACTTCTGATCGAGCTCTGAAATATTAGTTTGCAACCTTTCAATCGAATCTGCCATTACAACTAAGTCATCCGCCTATGCGAGACTGCTTATTTTGTTTTGACCTGTTTTAATCCCGCCCTGCCAGTCTACTGTTTTCAACATATGATCCATGAATAGTATGAACAACAATCACCCTGCCGTCTATTACGCCAAATTCTTTGAAGCATTGCAACTAGTGTGTATTGTCTGTTGGCAGGCTGTAGCCGGAGAGCTGAACCTGAACAAAGACGAGGGAACAGAACAGGAGTCTAAGGTGTCTGAGCAGATAGCGCATCCTGACTACCCTGGGTAAGTTAACATCGTTGTTCACGTCTACAATTCAAACACTTCGATCTTTCCGGAAATAATACGCGGCGCTTAAAGCATTCAGAAATCTAAAAAGCTTCACTAGGATACACATTATCGATTTTTTCAAAATCTTCGTCTGATTATTTACTACTGTTACATTGCAAACGTTGTTATAATTTTGTTGGACACCAATCCGAATTCACCGGATTTCAAACAACTGCATTATCCGTCTTGATTGCATTAATTATTTATTTAAATGACTGATTTTGGTTCAACAAGAACCTATCCTAGGCTAGGGATGTATTGGTTGCAAGAGTAATTATGCGTGTTTCAATATAAAAAATCTGTGAAGTTCGCATTATTTATATTTTAGGTTTATTTTTATTTTATGAAGGTGGCTGATTTCGATCTTACATAATATATATAGCTCTTTATTCACACGAAGTGATGGGTGCTATCGACAAAGGTTCGCAAATCGATTCCGTATTTCTTGATTTCCAGAAAATTATTAAAATAGTTTGCTGTCTTTCCAATAGGGAAATTGTTTTCCAAATTCATTCATTTAAGAGAGAAATTTACTCTGGACCCACCACACAACAAGTGTCTGTCCAACAGGGGCCTCACAGTGTCGGCTAACGACATCGCCGTCTTCAAGCTGAGCACACCGTTCACGCTGGGCACCTACGTGCAAGCCATCCCACTGGCCGCAGCGGGCTCCGTTCCAACAGGTAAGAGTCTTTCCCTCACTGGGGCGCGTACTGCATAAGTAATGCTACTCTATATATGTATTAACATTGGGCGTCTCTAATGGAATCTTATGTTGATCATGCTGTTAGAAAGAAGATTTCATATGATAAATCTTTAATGGTCAAGACCGATATTGACATTGTATATGGTTACTAGTTTCGACTTACTGTTAAGTCATTTATAGGGTAATAGGCAAGAACTCACCGTAAAGAGGCTCACTATGGTGATGACAGACACGAAAATAGATGATAGTACTCACACAACTTACATTTTTGGCCATGGCCTTCGTCAGAAAAGGAAACACATATCCTGTATCTTACGCTGCATGGTTTTATTTGGTCGCTTTTGTAACGATGTTACGTGTCATTTTGTATCTGGTTCAGATGATCTTTTTGTGTCCCATCCTCGTCGCCACTTTTGTATCCCTTCCTCGTCGCCACTTTTGTATCCCATCCTCGTCGCCACTTTTGTATCCCATCCTCGTCGCCAGTTTTGTGTCTCGTTTCCGCCGGTTGAAGGTGACGGTGGCCGAGTACAAAGAGACCGACACAGGAATAAAGGATGCACGCGTGTGCAGGTACGGAGGTGACCAGCCAGTGGGACAGCAGAAACTGGAAACACTAGAGTAAATTAGAACGAGATATGTATTTCATAGAGACTTAGTAATACTTAACTTTTACATAGTTCTTGACTGCAGAATGCTGATACATAGATTAGATAGAGCCCTGCCTACTGATGATTCCTATGCCTATCCGATAGCCAAGTCTTCACTGGTGCCTATCTGATTCCAAAGGGTTAACTGGTTCCTATCTCAGTCCCAAGTGGCCGATGCAGCAGTCGTGGCCACGAGCGGAGTTGCAGCAGAGGGCGCCTGTGGCTGATGTCGTAAGAACGCCGCGCCGTGCGTGCATGGCGGCGCGCGGCGTAAGTACGTGGCGCGCACTTCATACTTGTGCGACACCACAGATCTATTTCAATGGTCTGTTGCATATTGTACATTGAAATGCTGAATGGTGGAATTTTGGTTCAGTCATCCGAAAGTAGACGTATTGATCTTAAGGAGTGTCACGATTTTAGTTTTTCACATGGAGATGGCTATACTCGACCGCGGGGGGTGGGGGGGGGGGGTTAGTAAAAATTTTGAGCGACTAAATCAAATGACTTGTCGTCATCCATCACGTGACGTAGTAGACGACGTGACGTCAAGAGAATGAAGAAGATCACCTGACGAGACCTCAAACATTTGTTGAGTATCACTAATGGACACTAAATACTATGTACAGATAAGATTTAGTTGTCCGGACATTCACAACTTATGCTTATTATTGTGGAAAAAATGCACCTGAGTTATCTAAAAAAATTTATTTACTGCTCCATTCACAACTTCTGCTTATTATTGTGGAAAAAATGCACCTGAATTATCTACAAAATTTTATTCACCTCTCTAACTGTTTCGGGACGTTATAGCCCCATCTTCAGGTGATAAATAAATTATGTCCTAGACTGCAATCGGACCAGAAAGTGTCCGCCCCGAGAAACAGTGTGTTGCCTGATGATACCTGCCACGGTTGTCTGAAGTAACCGAACACCTGCAATCTCCATGCTGGCTGAATACGTTCAGAAACCTGTAGTGGCTTAAATAAAAATCTGCTGGCTTAAATAAAAATCTGCATAAAAATGAAGCGTTTTTTTAACTAGGTATATAAATAATTTTAATTCATTTTCGTAAATGTTGCCTAGGTTGCCTAGGTTACTATTAATTACTGCTAAGACATCTCCATGATCTGACTTATTTCTTATTACAGTCACCATTATTGGCAGGTATAGTGTAAATTTCGTCATGTTTATGTACCTTAAGTTAAATTTCTCTCTATAATTATCAGCTCTGAAAGTGACTTAAAAGTAAGGCAAAAATAGTAATCGTACAAAAATTTCTAAATGATATTTTCACTCTTCAGATAAGTAGATACTGATATGTAGCTTTTTGTCAAAGTACGTGACGTACCTGGATTCAAACCCAGAATCTTTGCCTTTCCCGGGCAAGCTATAATATTTCTTAGGGAATTTCCAAAGATGATTGCTCTTGTCACAGATTATCAGCGGTCTCCTTCTAAAACGCTGTCTCTGCTCTGAATGTCGATTCTCTTTTATTACCCTGGCTTCTAGAAGGAGACCGTTGTTCAAGTTTCGTGATCTTTCGAGTTCGTTTTTCGTACTGTAACTAGGCCTGTACCACCTAGTCTGGATTTCATAAGAAACATAAGTGTGAGATAGCTTCATATACAGTAACTCTACCCCCCCCCCCCCCATTCAGTTCAGAGCTTAAAATGTTGTTTATCGTTGTAGTCTTCTTCTCCCTCCATGTCAAATATTTTTAATAAGTTGTTTACAGCAAATAACCAATTGCTATAATGAATGATTTGGAAGCCATTCTGTTTAGATCGTATATATTGTGTACCGAGAAGTCCGATTTTCAGTGTTTTCAAAACGTGTATTACCATCATAGCAACGACAATACCATTTTTCACACGGCTAGCTACATGCGTACAAATAAACAGCTATACTTCCAAATCATTCACTACGCCGTGCCTAATTTTATGCCGTTAGAAGAGCTTGTTCTGTTGATGGTGCGAATGGAGCGGTCTGCTGCCTGTCGAATCTCTGAAACAGTTCTAAAGCGAATAACCAGGAAGTGGTTCCTTCATCTTCGGAATCAACTCAAAGTCACAAGGACTTCACGAAAGAAGCGGCAACACTTTCTACGCAAACCACCCGTCATTTTGCACGACAATGCGCCGATGCATACAGCGCAGGCTGTGGCTGCTCTGTTCGGTCGATGGGATTGGGAAGTACTGTACCATCCACCATACTCCCCGGGCTTAAGTCCTTGTGACTTTGATTAGATTCCGAAGATGAAGTTACTATTTCTTGGCATCCGCTTCAGATCTGTTCCAGAGATTCGACAGGCAGTAGACCACTACATTCGCACCATAAACAGAACAGGCACTGCTAACGTTATACTACGTATTCCATATCGCTGGCAATGTGCTCTACACTATGCTGGGGACTATTTTGAAGGAAATTAACAGTGGCAAACATGTAACGCTTTTCTATCGATCGTGAATAAATAGTTGCCACTATTTAAGTTGGACAGAGAAGTACAAGCCGAACTGCATATGGCGTTTACCGATCTTGAGAAGTCATATGAAAAGGTACCGAGGCAAGAGATATGGAGATATCTGAGAAGTAAATACGTACCAGAAAAATATATCAGGATGGTAGTAGACATGTACGAAGGTGCAATGAGATAAGTCAGGAGCAGTGCAGGTGCAACAAAGGCATTTACATTGAGAGTATGAATTCATCAAGGATATGCTCTCAGCCCATATCTCTTGGACCTTGTCGAAGATGTACCAGTCAAAGATGTGAAAAAAGAGGCACCATGGAGCGTGATATTTGCCTATGATGTTGTGATCTGAAACCATCCAGGAGGCACAAGTTTGAACAGTGGAAAAAGGATCTAGAGGAAAGGGGAATGAGAATTAGTATGGTGAAAACAGAGTATATGTGTACATAGGATGCCAAAGATCTACATATTAACCTGCGATTTACGCTGGTCAAGAAATTCCATGCAAAGTGATGGAACACTGGAGGCCGAAATACAGCACAGGATAGATAGTGGATGGGTGAATTGGAGGAAACTGAGCGGAGTATTCAAGTTTCCTAGGGTTTTATTTGCTGACGGAGAAGTTAGTACTGCTTCCTCCCACAAGTCCCCTAAAACCTCCACATCCTTGCGGATACTGTTGCGTAGCAGTGTGCGTTTGTACCGCCCTACAGTACGCGCGAGGTGCCGTAGTTGCTGTCCAAGTCTTTATGGAAAGCATAGAGTTCTGACTAACCTGTTGTCTTCTATAGTTGTGTCCCCAGCGCAGAAGACAGCACACAGGTCGTTGGTTCTTGTACAGCATACAAGTGAGGCTAAAATAAGTTATGTAGGATGGAAGCATAATAAGCGACTCGCGAGATTTGTAATTGTCAGGGATGCCATTTATTAAATAAATAATTAAATATGAACAACTATTGTTAATATGACACGGTCTATGCTGCTCATAGCTCATATTGAGACCTCGATTGTTATCACAATTATACGAAACTTTACTTATTACCGGCGCGGTCCGGCGCGTATAGTGGTCAGGTCGAGACTGAAACTGCGGCGCGTTGCGAGAGGGCACCTGACGCTCTCTTTCGTGCCAAAACATGGCCGTCGCGCGCCTTCTGAAAAATCTCTTTTCTCTTGTTACAATAAGAGGAGACACCTTAAACTTTTTAAACTGTCAAAACCTAGCCTGTCCTTGAGAGATATTTATCACTAATTCTCAGCTCTGAATAATTAATATTTACTATATAATAAACAAAACTAATTTCATAAGAAATAATGTGACGTGAAATGCAGCAGCCAATGCGAGGAGAGTACCAGTAATATAGGCGGGCTTTCCCACGGGAACCAGCACCTACTGTGCCATATGCTACTGCTCCCCACCCCACATTTCAACATATGCTACACTTCTGTCTTTCTTCCGCGTTTAAGACATGTACAATGTTAGAAAAGAAACGGCCAGCGGCCAGAAATATGAAGTGGCCACAGGCCAGGAATATCATAAGTACTGTGAGATAAGAAGGTTAGCTGTAGAATGAAAGTAAAGCTTTACAAGTCTGTGGTGAGGCCTGCGGTGCAGTATAGTGCAGAAACTTGGCCAATTACAAAATCCCAAGATAAAAAGGTGGAAGGGGAAGAAATGAGAATCTTAAAGTGGATGAGTGGGGTGACACGAAATGATAGAATAAGGAATGAGTACATCAGGGGAACCGTTAAAGTGGGGCCCATAGATAAAAAGATCCAAGAACGTAGGTTAAGATGGTATGGACATGTGCTGAGAAAAGGGGGGAGTACTATTTAAGGAGAAGAATTGAAGTCCTGGAAATCAAAGGATCAAGGAGAAGAGGAAGTCCGAAACTGAAATGGAAAGGCAAGGTGGCAGGGGACCTACGGGAGAAATGATGGCTCAAAGAAGAAGCACTGGATAGACATTTGTGGAAGAGAAGGATGCAGCAAAGCAAAGCATGGCTGAGATGATGATGATGGTGACTATTTAAGTTTCAACCCTCGTATATAAATCTTCTTTCTGTAAGATTCAAATAGATGGCAATGTTTCCACTCTCACCAGGTCAGGAAACAGCTGCACACTGTTATTCATCGTAGAGAGACTGTCGGCTGTCGGGTTCTGCTGGCTGGACACCACTCACTGATTCCAACTTTTTGTTTGCAGCTGGCACGTCTGCGATCGCCTCTGGCTGGGGCTCCACCCCCACTGCGACGACGCCCGACATCCTGCAATGGCTGGACGCCACCATCATCGACTGGGAGAGCTGCCGGGACTTGCTGGACGAGGCCGGCATCGAGGACAACCCCGTGGTCAGCACCATGATCTGCACCGGCCCCGTCACCGGAGGCACCAGTCTCTGCAGCGTGAGTACCCAACACTGCTACTGCTCCATACACTTCTCAAAGGTATTCCGTTGCGGCAACCTCTCAGCAATAATTCACGGGTAACCTACTAGGTATCAATGACCAACGGAACGCAATAGACGACCACGACCTCGTCATCAGGTGCGCCGATGAACTGACTGAGGGAGACATTACTTGACATTGCCGGTTTAGGAGGCGATCTGATAGTTTTTGGCCCACTTTAGGTTACGGTAGTAACACTAACTGTGGGCCTTTGTGATCGTCTTTTGACAGCTCGAAATTTAAATTAAAATAACGGCCTAATCATTCATCTGACACGAGAATTGAATAACCGAATTTGTAGGGGAGAAAATTCTCTACAACTTTGCTCTGTTATATTTTTTCATACCTCGTATCGTTTCAGAGATATTTGCTACAAATAACGGCGATTTTGGGATGTCTGCTCTCTGTCTGTTCGCAATGTGGTCCCTGTTTTTAAGACGAACCGTTCAACCGATCAGCACCAAATTTTACAGGCATAATTGTAGCCCGCCAGAGACCAGAACCTCCCGTTTTCAAATTTTTCGGACAAAAAATACGGTAGTAAAACAAAAAAGCCGTTTGTAATATAATTGTAATTGAAAACGAACTGTTCATCTGACACGAAAATTGAGTAACCTAATTGGTAGAGGAGAAAATTCCTTACAATTTATCTCCCTTATGTTTTTTTGTTTCATGTCTCGTTTCGTTTGAGTCATATTTGCAAATGTAACGGAGATTTGACACCCTCCATTAAAGTAACGAAAACCAGTCCTTCGGAGATGTCACGTGAAATTACTCGCGTATTTGGTGATTTTCTTATTGTAACTTACACGTTGTCATTTCAAAGCAACGGCACACTGAGGAATTAACAAAACCACGTCGTTCTTCGTACTATAAATGATAATATAATGTCTACAAATGCCATATTAACATCAGTTAACAACGGCCATCAATAATATGAGATTGAAGAACTGAATTGATTCATAGCCGTAGCGTAGTGGCCAACGTGCTGGATTGTGACGCGAAAGGTTGGTGTTTCGGAAGTCGCCAATACCTAATTTTTTTTCCTAAAAGGATTTCAGACACACTTATTAATTAATTTATTATTATTTAGATTATTATTTTGGTCCAAAATGTTTGCAAAAACTTAGATAACTACAAATCTAAAGTGAGCCGTAAAACACGTCAGTGCGATTTTTTATTCTTCAAAATGAAATGCCAAAATCTCAAATAAATAATTTATTTAATGACGACCGGTTTCGGTGAACTGTCACCAACATCTGGTCTTATATATTTTATAAGCTGATCATCTTATTTTAAAAAAATGGATTAAAATAGTAAGTGCAATATAGCACTTAAGTCACTATATAAAAATGCACGAGTTAAAAAATGACAGCTTACAAAATACTCAAGGCTGTCATGTTATTTTTGTATTTTTATATAATGACTTAGCACTTATTATTTTATATACTTATTATATAAGATGACCAGCTTATAAAATATATATGATCAGATGATGGTGACACAGTTCACCGAAACCGGTCAACATTCAATAAATTATTAATTTGCGATCTTGTCATTTCATTTTGAAGACTGTATGACTGATGGGGGTTGTCGCCGCGCTGTTACCTCCTTTCGCTATATTTGTGGGCCACGCCCAGCAATCGTGCCCTCGCTCCTCCCACAGACAGTGCCTTCTGTACGGGGAGCGCATGCTGGCGGCACTTTTGCTGTTCCTCCACCCAACCGCGAAGTCTGTACGTTGTCTGATATATCATGCATCCTCTTGCCCAATCTTACAAGATTCGTCTGGAAAGTTCGGTGAATGGTCTTACACCCAAACCTTCGGATGTCAGACACTCATATAGGTACCAAACGTTGCATATCTTAATCAACCGAAACGTCTATATAATTCGTGCTATGTGCTGCTGTCCAGAATAACATGCGTAAATTATAATAACAAGTAAAACCTAACGTAAGGAGTGGTGGGAAAGGATAACTGTGAGCGCTTATCAGGTTGCCCTACCGTGGGCTAGTTGGTAGAGCGTTATTTCACCGAACGGAGGGTCGGGGGTTCGAGCCCCGGCTAGAGCCCTTTTTTTAACTGCAGTACATTGAAAATTGTTAAAAGAGAATCTCTACAATGTTCCACAGTTTCATTTCGCAAAACAGCACTGTCAGCCGAAGCATAGCAGTAGTAGTACCGTGCGGACTGAACAGCAACGTCAGCCCCCACTTGATGGTGTGGGCAAACACACACACTATCCACAGCACTCAGATCCGCTGACCGGCGGTGCTGCCTATCTAGCTGTCATTTATTATTATTATTACTTTAATACTTCCGCACGTATGGTGCAATTGTTTCTTTCTTCTACGAATATATTTGAAAGGTTTGCTACTTTCAAATAAAACGAAGAATAACCACCCCAGTATTTGCCTGAAGAGATTTAGGGAAATCACGGGAAACCTAAATCTGGATGGCCGGAGGTGGATTTGTACCACCATCCTTCCGAATGCGTACCATCGCAGATAGGTGGCGAGAATACCAACGACAAAAACTTTGGCAGCAAGCTATCAAGTCGGCACCCACCGGAAGAGAATTTCGATCATGTTTTTGAAACGTTACTTCACAAGTAAACCTATGAAATTGTCACGCCAATTTTTCTGAAATTTGGATATGTTATAATGAAAGAAAAGCAAAGAGAGACGTACTGTTTTATCGGTGGTAAAAATTATTTAAGGGATGAAACTGTCCCTCCAAAATGGGGGCTAAAAAGGAAAAATTGCAATTAACTAGAGACGGGTGAAGTAACTTTAATACTATTATTATGAAATTATCTTTTGATACAAGACTAAAATCGGCCTAGGTATGTTTGAGGGTGAGTGAATGAGACAAGTTTTTTGATAACAATTTTTTTATTTAATCGAAGTAGAATCTATAAAAACCTCAAAATGAAGAAGTACGTATCATTTCTTATTTATATATAAATATTTGAGGGGGGTAAATTACCCTTAAATTGCCCCCGTTTCTTTAAAACTTCCCATGAAACACCCCTAAAGTTGACATATAAGTTTTCCTTACGGGAGGGGAGGGGGGGCGACAAGAGATGAAGCAAGGAGGCGGGAGAGTGGAGAGGTCGTAGAAATGGGTCGAGGGAGGGGGAGATTGAGACTGAAACAGAGTTGGGAGAGAAAGAGATAGATGGAGAGAGGAGGGAAGTTTGTGAATAGCAGAAATAAAAGCCCGAGCAACACCGGTTTTCAGCTCTAAGACATATCCAGGGACTGATATGGACTCTGACCATAACTTGTTGTTTACGACCTGTAGATTAAATCTTAAGTTGGCTTTTAACTGTAAGACATATCATCCATGAGCCAATATAAATTCGGAGCATAACTTGTTGCTTGTGAAGATTGCATTAAAATTTAAGAAACTGCAAAGAATTAGAAGTGTAAGGAGATGAAACCTGGATACATTGGAGGAAGTGGAGGTTGTCTAGACTTTCACAGGAAGCATTGAGCAAGGATTGACAGGAGTAAGTAGTACAACAGAATAAGAATGGGTATCTTTGATAGTTGAAGTTCTGGAGGTCTCAGAATTCCATAAACATAGGACTTGTTCTAGTATTTATATATAAAAATGAAACAAAAAACTACATGTGTTTAGTTACCCTTAATTTGAAGTTTTAATAGGTTCTACTTCGATTAAACCAAAAATAATTTTTGTAGAAAAATTGGTCTCATTCAATCTCTAATTAATTGCAATATTTTCTTTTTAGCTCCCACTTTGGAGGGACTGTTTCGCCTCTTAAATATGTTTCACCGCCGTTAAAGAAGTACATCTCCCTTTGTTTTTAATGTGTGATAACATATGCGAATTAAAAAAAAATCGGAAAGTGATATTTCCGCAGGTTTACTTCTCAGTACTAGATGCCACGAGAGCGATGGAAAGAAGTTTTCACAAGTATATCTCCTAGAAAACTATTGCCAAATAATCTGTCTTTAAAATTCGGAAGTATTGTGTCGTGAAATGCAAATCAGACGTTTCGGTAATTGGTTCTCTATCATACAACGGTCCTTATACATCATTAGCACAATGAAAACAGAGACACAGTAACGCAGTATTGATGCAAAGAGCAAGAGACAGAATCGGGCTTTCAGTAACTAGAAACTACGAAGGAAACTGACCGTCATAATGCTTGAACTATGGGACGAGTCTTAGTATTTGCTTGAAATGGAATGAAAATTATCAAAACTATACTTATCCAATATTTTTTAATGAGAGCACTCAGAGTCTTCCAATAAACTTTGAAGATAGTTTCGCACCTTTAACAAAATCCTCCTCTCTTGAATGCTTGAAGTAAAATATTTATCACCTTCAAGTAATCTAGGCGTAGTTACCGTATTGAAATTAGCGGCGAGTAAACTTTATCGGTATCAATTCTGACATTCTCAGAAGAGGAGGAGTGACTCTTATTATTACTTGTTAGAACTTAAAATTATTCTAAAATTCTTAGAATGCTTTAGATCGCAGAACGAATTTCAATTTAAAATGTGGTGACTACTTCCGATATTCATTTCTAAACCTATGAAAAAAAAAAAAAAACAAAAAAACACGCAACCAGAGAATAGGATACCTATTGAACGTGCTATTGAAATCTCCTTGGAGTTCAATATGTATCCTTTCTCAGGTTGTGTTTTTTGTTTGTTAAGATGTTTGAGAACGACTGAGAGTCTAAAGTAGTCACTACATTGTAAATTTTAATTCATTTATGGACTAGGCTATTTTATAACACATTTCCAAAAACATTTAACAAAAAAATGTATTGTTAAAATTCAGTACAGAAGTACAGTGGTCGCTTTTGCCTATTACTAAAATAGCTTGACTTCTTCCGCGTCCCAGGACACGATGTGTGGCTGAACGAAATTAATTAATTTTAAAACCGAAACTAGAGAAATTATTGTTCTATACGCCTAAATTTTTAGAGCTTTTATGGTAACAGGGGCGTCCTGATATGTAGACGGGGTGCCGTTGCCCTTCCTCCCCGCCCACTCTTGAAATTCAAAGACGCTAGTAAACTGTAGAAAGAATTTGCAATAAATTCGAGAAGATCGTATTGTATGTACACTAATGGACATTAAAATTCCTACACCAAGAAGAACTGCAGATGATAAACTGGTATTGATTGGACAATATATTATACTGGAACTGTCATGTGATTGCATTTTCACGCAATTTGGGTGAATAGATCCTGAGAAATCAGTACCCAGAACAACCACCTCTGGACGTAATAACGGCCTTGATACGCCTGGGCATTGAGTCAAACGAAGCTTGGATGGCGTGTATAGGTACAGATGCCAATGCAGCTTCAACACGACTCCACAGTTCATCAAGAGTAGTGACTGGCGTATTGTAACGAGCCAGTTGCTCGGCCACCATTGACCAAACATTTTCAAATGGTGAGAGATCTGAATCATGTGCTGGCCACAGCAGCAGTCGAACACTTGTCGTATCCAGAAAGGCCCGTACAGGACCTGCTACATGCGGTCGTGCATTATCCTGCTGAAAGGTAGGGTTTCGCAGGGATCGAATGAAGGGTAGAGCCACGGGCAGTAACACATCTGAAATGTAACGGCCACTGTTCAAAGTGCCGTTGATGCGAACAAGAGGTGACCGAGACGTGTAACCAATGGCACACCCCGAGTGATACTCCAGTATGGCGATACGAATACACGCTTCCGATGTGCGTTCATCGCGATTTCGCAAAACACGGATGCGACCAACGTGATGCTATAAACAGAACCTGTATTCATTCGAAAAAATGACGTTTTGCCATTCGTGCATCCAAGTTCGTTGTTGTGTTCACCACTGCTGGCGCTCCAGTCTGTAATGCAGCGTCAAGGGTAACCGTAGCCACGGTCTCCGAGTTGATAGTCCATGCTGCTGCAAACGTCGGCGAACTGTTCGTGCAGATGGTTGTTGTCTTGCAAACGTCCCCATCTGTTAACTCAGACATCGAGACGTGGCTGCACGATCCGTTACAGCCATGAGGATAAGATGCCTCTCATCCCGACTGCTAGTGATACGAGGCCGTTGGAATCTAGCACGACGTTCCGTATTGCCCTCCTGGACCCACCGATTACATATTCTGCTAACAGTCATTGGATCGCGACCAACAGGAGCAGCAATGTCGCGATACGATAAACCGCAATCGCGATAGGCTACAATCCGAACTTTATCAAAGTCGGAAACGTGATGGTACGCATTTCTCCTCCTTACAGGAGGCATCACAACAACGATTCACCTGGCATGTCGGTCAACTGCTGTTTGCGTATGAGAAATCGGTTGGAAACTTTCCTCATGGCAGCACAGTGTAGGTGTCACCACTGACGCAAACCTTGTGTGAATGCTCTTAGAAGCTAATCATTTGCATATCAAAGCATCTTCTTCATGTCGCTTAAAATTTCACGTATGTGTCACGTCATCTTCATGGTGTTGCAATTTTAATGACCAGGAGTGTAAATTTCTCTAAATTTTACTAACTTGTATAATCCATATTTTTAAATAATTTTTTTTCCATTACTCAGTATTTTCCTACTTTATTCATTGTACCATTATATCTAATTTTTTTCATTCTCTTTGTAATCCTGCCCCTCCTTACCATGACTGCTAGCTGGCGACGCCTTATATGGTAAAATAATAAAAAAAAGTGTGGTTCCACCTTGACGGTTTTGATCTGCACTACTGTGTAAACTATAATTCAAATAAATGCCACCAGGTCCAATAGCCAAATAAAGCTTAAAAATTCATTAATTAATTACAATATACATCCATAAAATCAATGAAAGCAGAGGCGTATGGTGTGTTAGCGCACTGTGCATATTAGTGATTCATTTTGCCATGTAGCTAACTCCTCGTTAAAATTTCCTGTTTAACACTGTTAATACTGCATAAACTTATAACATAAACATAAATGTTTAAAATAATTTGCACAACATTATGCCTCTGAAGTTGATCTGCCTCCACACCAACATGCCAAATACTAGTTCCGTGATTTCCGCTGTAGATAATATCTTTCCGTTACAATTTCTTTTTCTTTTCTTCTGCAGGGAGACTCCGGCGGCCCCCTGGTGCAGAACGGAGAACTCATCGGCGTGACGTCATGGGCCATCACTCCATGCGGCTCAGTGGGATCCCCATCCGGATTCACCCTGGCCTCCGCTTACAACGACTTCGTCGAACAGTATATCTAACTGCACTTTGCAAGCGGTCAATAAACGGATGACAATCTGACACGCACTATCGCCTTGTTGTGACTCCTTGTAATCCTCAGTTCCAGTCCTCTTTAATATCACCTGAATTTCCATACATTTCACTGGTATTCCATGCAAAAATATTAACACTCAGGAAAGGAACCTCAAAAAAAAAAAAAAAAAAAAAAAAAAAAAAAAAAAAAAAAAAAAAAAAAAAAAAAAAAAAAAAAAGGGTTAGAAGGCCTATTAAACGCAACTAGATGGCTCATACAGTTTGAGTTTATCAGTTAATACATGAAGAAGGAAAGGTTTCATCTCAATCAAGATTCACACAGTCGTAACATAAACACAGGTAGACCCTTGTACCAAGTAGTCATGGTGGCTTTAAGAGCAACTAGCCTCAAAATTTTCAAATCTTTGAATGTTTGTTAAGCTTAAGGGACTTAACTGTGGAATCATCATTCCCTAAACTTACAAACTACTTATGAACTATATTATACTAAAGACGACACAAACATCAATGCCCGAGGGGGAATTCGAATTCTCGACCACTGCGGCCGGCTACCCTCAATGGTCAACCACAATATCTCGATAAATGAGCCTGAATAATGCGCAATCACCACAAAGTTTTAATCTTTGTTTTGCAAACGAATCAACAAAAAATTACTTCGGGTTGTAAGATCTATACTGCATGTGGTCTAACTGTGACAAGACAACGCAACGGAAAACAGAGAACTCCTTTAAAATACGACTGCAAATTGTAATCACGCAGAAACAGGAGGTTGGTAAGTATGTAGCAAAGGAGAAATGGTTTTTCAGACCTGAGGGTTCAATACAACAAATGGCAACACGTTTGCGACATCAGACACTCAACCATGTTACCAAAAGAATACAGCACTCGGAAGAGTGAAATGAAAATGGACAAAAAAAGAATTTTGGCAGAGAAAAACCCATTCATACATACATGAATAGGGACCAGCCATTTAATCTTGGACACTTAGTAATTCCCATCGCAAAGTTTCGAGAGCAGAAGGTGTTCATTTATGGAAATTGGCATCTTATGAAACTGTCGGGGCTCCCTAAGTGAAATAACCCGCATGAGTCTGATGCCTAAGATGGATCGACACACAGTAGAAGATTAACTTCACTAAATCTTAGGTAGACAATCAGATAACTTCGTCATCCACAGCTAAAATAATTATGCATATTAAAAGAGTTAACACACAAACATTAACAAGGTGGCAAAACTAAGGGTCTAATTTGGCTTCGACTAATTATTATAATCCTTCAGGATTGTTCGACCGGTTTCGTGTCACAATCTTCAGACGGATATTTTGCTTGGTTAGTTTGCCACGTCACATAAAATTTTTAATACGTATTACAAGGATCAATGACGTGGATTAATTGTCGAGATGACGAATAAAGGAAAGTTGGCTTTAACATGTTGAGTATTGTTTGTGATCACGACAATCAGTGTCTTCATTGCACCTTCGGAGCCGGCCGCGGTGGCCGAGGAGACTGAGGCGCTCCAGTCACGATCTGCACGGCCACTACGGTCGGGGGTTCGAATTCCCCCTCGGGCTGGATATTTGTGGCGTCTTTAGTATAAGGTAGTTGATAAGTAGTTTGTAAGTTTAGGGACAGATGACCCCGTAGTTAAGTCCCATAAGCTTAACAAACATTTGAACATTTTTAGCACCTTCCCACACATATTGAATGAGTTTTCTGTGGCGTGGCATATTGACCAGCAAAACATTTACCTGAAAAATATGTCTGTATGACACGTATGTTTAAACGTAGGAAGGAAGGACGCTACAGTCAGTGAGGTCGCGAATCAAATTTCGGCAAAAATAATCAAGAAATTAGCAATCCAGAACAAAGTTAAATATAATTTCAACGCTACGCATTACGGTGATGTTATAGCGAGAACTAGAGATGCGAAAGAGTATTTTCAACTTACGTGCTCAGAACAGAGCCAACACCAAAAGCATACTTACCCTGGCAGAGACTAGACAACGACTCCAGACCGCCCTTGTGGTTTCTCCAGCTACCTAAAGTGGAGAGGGAACCTCTCCAAAGGATTTAACCGACTCAGATAGGCAAACTTAACGTGTACACCGGACAAAGAGAGTGAATGGTAACGTTCGATAAGCGTCTTTGCTAAAGATTTGCCACTGGCTGGGATGTGGCAGAACTTGACCAGAGAACCAGAGCAACTGCAGCCATGCTGTTTGAACCAGCAGACGACAAGAGCAGCGAGGTGCGGCTACGCTTAACTGTTTTGTTAACATTTTTCAAACCTTTCTAAAGCTTATGGGACAACTGCGAGGTCATCAATGTGGTGTCGAACAAGTCTGAAGTGCGCACCACGTACTTTCGCCGCGCGCCGCCATGCACGCACGGCGCGGCGTTCTTACAACGTCAGCCACTAGCGAGCTCTGCTGCAACTCCGCTCATGGCCACCACTGAACTCGATGGGCCATTTGTGAATCAGATAGGCACCAGTTAAGACTTGAGATAAAGACAGGCACTAGGAAAGACTGGGACTCATCAGTAGGCAGGCCTATATCCAGTTCGATTATGTACCAGCATTCCACTAGTCCGCTGCCCTCCAAGTTAAGTAATGTATTATTTCTACGAAATATACAACTTGTTCTAATCTAGCTTAGTGTTTCTAGTTTCTTCTATTCCACTGGCAGGTCACCTCGGACTCTGTATCTGCACACGCGTGCATCCTATTTTCCTGTGTCGGTCTCTCTCTACTCGGCCACCGACACCCAGGACAACCGACGGAAACGAGACACATAAGTGGCGACGAGCATGGGATACAAAAATCAGTCCCTAAACTTACAAACTACTTATGAACTAGCTTATACTAAAGACGACACAAACATCCGTACTCGAGGGGGGGGGATTCGAAGCTCCGACCGTAGTAGATTGTGACTGACACCGCAGACCACTCTGCCACTGTGGCCGGCAATAAAGGGAACACGCACAAATTTTAATTCCATGCCTCTCCTTATGTTTAATGCCTTTGGTATAACGAGACACTGTTGTCTCAAGGAAATGTATTATTGTTGATATTTATATCACCTTGGCCTGAGAAAGACGGCGGGATTGTTCCCATTCGCGTTCCTTGCTAGGGCGCTATTCCAATATAGGAGAGCCCTGGCAGCTTGATTGACATTTCACAGGGAACATTGAGGGGTGGTGTGTAGGGAGACGTGCTTTAAGACAGTCCGTGTAGTCGCTTTGTCTGGAACGCTAAGATAACTGAGTGGTCTAAAGCCACTACCCATAGGGGGTCCCAAGTTCGAATTCCGGCCACAATAGAAATCTCAATTCAGTGGAAGAAAGGACGCTTAGGGTTTAACGTCCCGTCGACAGCTTGGTCATTAGAGACGGAGCTACCACTCGGAATGCTGGGTAAAGATGAGGAAGGGAATCTACCGTGCCCTTTGAAAGAAACCATCCCGGCATTTGCCTGGAGTGATTTAGGGAAATCACGGAAAACCTAAATCTGGATGGCTGGAGGTGGATTTGAATCACCGCCCTCCGGAATGCGAGTCCAGTGTGTTACCACTGCGCCACCTCGCTAGGTTTTAATTTAATGCTTCTCCTTATGTTTAATACCTTTGGTATAACAAGACAATGTTGTCTCAAGGAAATATATTATTGTTGATATTTTAATCATAATTTGTAAATCTGTGGGGATTAACTAACGTGGTTATCAGTGCCTAGGCTTACAAACTACTTAAAATAACCTAAGAGGCCGGCCGCTGTGACCGAGAGGTCTGCGGCACGCCAATCACAATCTGCACGGCCGCTGTGGTCGGAGGCTCGAATCCCCCCTTGGGCATGGATTTTTACATCGTCTTTAGTATAAGGTAGTTCATAAGTAGTTTGTAAGCTTAGGGACTGATGACCCAGTAGTTAAGTCCATAAGCTAAACAAACATTTGAACATTTGATAAAAAATAGTAGATATGCAGCAGATAAGTTATACATAAACAATTGTATGTATTTGAAGACATGAACTGAATATGTTCACAAAAAAAATCCATGATAAATTAAATGTCAATTGTATAACTATATTTCGTCGGTGGCAGTATAATTGAACAGTGAGATGCCAGACTTAATAGCTACCTGGGCAAAGCGCTTCAGTCTCAATCGATTTTAGTATTGTTAAATATGTTTTTGTTTTCATACAATGTAAACTTTCACGGTCGGCGTTGTCTTCAGGTAAAATTTCCGAGTTGGTGGGTCGTGGTCCAGATGTAAAACTTCCTCCCGACGTTTCGTCTCCAACTGCGGGAGACATCTTCATGGGTCTTCCGGCTACTGCCACTGTGGGCCGAGGGGCTCTCGCATTTATAGAGGGCGCCACCATACGTCACGTGATGCTGACTTTGTAACTATCTCTGGATGACGTCGTCATTCTCGATTAAAAATAATCGATTGTCGTTTTGTTGGTGCAGTGTCGACATCCATATTTTATTTCACTTCAGACCTTCTTCTTTCCTATTAAAATTATTCTGGTGTTTGTGGATCTCTATTGCTTCTCTATACATGCGTGCATGGTACTGAGATGTCCTAACTAAAACACTCGTCTCGTCAAATTTTATTTCATGATTTCCTTTTTGAAAACCTTGTTCAGCCACAGCCGATTTTTCTATGTGGCCCAGACGACAGTTCTTTTTATGTTCAGATATGCGAGTGTTGAGTGGCCATTGCTCTCTTTTTCCGTCGTGAACTGTATATTCTGATTAATGCTGTTGAGATGCAATAAGAATACATCCAACTTCTCTTCACCAAGTCTCCACACTACAAAGGTGTCCTCTTAGTCCACCTATTTCCAACTTAATGGAGTTCTTCAAACAGCATGCGCTGCAGACTGCCAGAAAGAAGCCAACTAATTGGTACCGATATGTTGACGACACCTTTGTAGTGTGGAGCCATGGTGAAGAGGAGTTGGATGTCTTCTTATTGCATCTCAACAACATTAATCAGAATATACAGTTCACGATGGAGAAAGAGAGCAATGGCCAACTTAATTTCCTGGATGTATCGGTAATAAAACGAGAGGACGGAACTCTGGGCCATAAGGTATATCCACAAGGAGTCAAACCATCATCCGAGGCAAAAAAAAGGTATCATTAAAACCTTGGTGGATAGAGCCAACACAATTTGTGAGCCACTTTACTTGGAGGATGAACTAAATCACTTACGGTCGCCTTCAAGAAAAATAGATATGGTGATAAAGAAATTAATCGAGCTCTCCATCAAAGAAGAGAAGAATCCAGAAGTTCTGAGCAACAACGACAACAATCTGGAAAAGTTTTTCTGCCATACATTAGCAGGATTACCGATCGAATCGGGAAGGTATTGGCCAAGCATGGCGTCGAAACCATCTACAGACCCACAAAAAAGATCAAAGAATATTTGAGATCACCAAAAGATGCACGTCACCCCCTAGCAACACCTGGGGCTTATAAAATTCCTTACAGCTGTGGTACAACAAAAAGAAGCATCAACACTCGCATTTCTGAACATAAAAGGAACTATCGTCTGGGCCACATCGAAAAATCGGCAGTGGCTGAACAAGATTTTCAAAAAGGAAATCATGAAATAAAATTTGACGAGACGAGAGTTTTAGCTAAGACATCTCAGTACCATGCACGCATGTGTAGATAAGCAATCGACAAACACCGGAATAATTTTAATAGGAAAGAAGAAGGTCTGAAGTTAAATAAAATATGGATGTCGACACTGCACCAACAAAATGACAATCGATTATTTTTAATCGAGAATGACCACGTCATCCAGAGATAGTTACATAGTCAGCATCACGTGACGTATGGTGGCGCCCTCTATGCCCTCTATAAATTCGAGAGCCCCTCGGCCAACAGTGGCAGTAGCCGGAAGACCCTTGAAGATGTCTCCCTCAGTTGGAGACGAAACGTCGGGAGGAAGTTTTACATCTGGACCACAGTTCATCAGCCCGGAAATTTTACCTATGTATTTGTTTGTTAAATGTAAACAACATTTGCAGGGAGGTGGTCAAAGCATTTAATTCTGTGATATTCAGATGTATAATATCTTGGAAGGGAAACTATATTTTAAAGACGAAACGTTAGGATGCGCGGACGGATGCAATTTTGGGACTCGTAACTGGGAAGTGGTGGTGAGACGTTGTGACTGGGCGGTCTGAAGCCGCGTTACGAACTTGTGATTTCAAGAGATAGGCATTTGTGGACCTTGAAAATTTACGGGACTGTGACTGCAGAACATAGTCTCTGGGGAAAAGTGGTAAACCATGGACTGTAGTAGGGCTGTGGAACTGAGATAATTCAGCTATCGTGTACTCATGTTATGACAAACTGTGTTTTATAACAAATACTGTGATTAATCGCGAATTTATTTGGAACTGCAATATTCGATGGACTTAATTAATTTACGAGTAATAATTTGGAACTTTTACTCTCTATGTGCGGTAGATACTTATTGTGGCTCTCATGAACAATCCTATAAAATGAGAAAATGAGAAATTACGTAAGATAATGATATAAAATTTAGGACAGTATGCTCTTTCTCGATTATGTGTTTAGCAAATATTAACAAACGGTGTAATAAATTGCTCAAATGTTCAAATGTCTGTAGAGCTTAAGGTACTTAACTGCGGGGTCATCAGTCCCTAAACTTACAAACTACTTATGAACTAGCTAATACTAAAGATGGCACAAATATCCATGCCCGAAGGGGGATTCGAATCCCCGACCGTAGTGGCCGTGCAGACCGTGACTGGCGCGCCGCAGTCCCCTCGGCCACCGCGGCCGGCAATAAATTGCAATTAACCCATCCACCATACGATTTACTATGATACCAAAAGACGATTTTCCCAATTTTATACAAATTCAATAATTTTAAACCTTTCCACTGCACTCTCGCAATACGTTCGACATTACGACTTCCCGCTATGGCTCCAGTGTCGGACTGTGCACGACACGTTTCTGCTGTATCTGCGGGACTCGACGCCTGATGTTCAGGCTACCCCACCAACAGCGGCATGCTGCAGGCAGCCAGCTTGCCAGGCGCTTGGTTCCATAGTCAGCTAACAAGTTCACAAGAGACACAGCAACAGCCAGAATCTGAACCTCTCCACCCGATAGAGACTGTAATATTGAATAAGGTATTAAATTTGAAGTCAGAATTACTTACTTTTTCACCGAAGACTGGTTACAACGTTGGCCTCTGTATTGATGTAAAATGCGAAGAACATAATGTGCTGAAGTGTCGCTATTGAAAAGGGTAGAGTATGATATGCAAAAGACGAACTCATCTGAGTAGCTACAAAATAAAGAATGTTTTCACATATACGTAAAGACAACACGAATTGCCACAGCAATTGCAAGTTTGTACAGATGGAAAGACAATTACATATTTATTATTACATAAGCCCTTGACTTGCCCAGAAATCGAATATAATGAAATTTCATATAGTAGGTACAGAAATACCTCCTAGGAACGGCTTTCCCACCGTTTCGAAGAAGAAAAAAATTGCTGAACATGACTTATACGACTATCAAACATAGATGAAAAATATTACATCGAATGTGTTAGAACCTCAATCCCAAATAATCACTAATTACAGAAAGAAACAGCCTGAAAACCACTGTTACTTTGGAATACACGAAGTTAATGGGAGGAGTGGACAGGGCTAATCAGTACTGTGGCTGCTATGGTTTTACAAGGCCTTTATACAATTTGCGACCTTCCTATCAGTACTCACCAATAAGAATTGGGCAATACATAACTCAGGGTAGTAAAAGGTTTATGGCTCGTTGTCTCTATTGTTAGGGGTGAGTTATGTATGTCAGCTTCTATGCCCTAAACAGTTACCCAAACTGTTTAAATAATAACAATAATTAATCTGTACTATAACTAGTCCAGCAATATGCAGATAGTGAGGCGAAAAATATATTTAAACAAATATAAATTAAAGCTGTGAATAACCGTTGTGGGTATGCCTACCTCACGATGAGCACACTGAACAACACTTCTTACTGCCTTACCTTCTTACCTTCTTACTGCTGATTGCTATCCGTCGGACACTTGGACATCTTATAGCCTGTCCCGGGGAGTCGTATGTTATCTGTAGCGACTCCCTGAGCGGCTTGCAAGCCCTTGACCAGTGCTTTCCAAAACAACCCCTGGGGCGGTCAATCCAGGAATCTGTTCACGTTCTAGTTCAGTCTGGCCGCACTGTGGCCTTCGTTTGGACCCCGGGACACATTGGAATTTCGGGGAACGAACGCGTGGAATGGCTGGCTAGGCAGGCAATTACTTCAAGCCCCGTAGAAATTGGTCTTCAGGAGAGGGACCTCCGATTAGAGTTCCACCGGAAGGTACTTGGGCTTTGGAACACTGAGTGGGTTGACTCACCTGCCCCAAACAAGCTACGTGCAGTGAAGCGTTCTGCAGCCCCATGGAAGTCCTCCCTGAGGGCCTCTCGGAAGGAGTCAGTTGTCATTTGTCGCCTGCGTATTGGTCACACGTGGATGACACATGTCCATCTACTTCGACAGGAGGATCCTCCACAGTGTCGCTGTGGCGCTTTATTGACAGTGGTCGACATCCTGGTGGACTGCCCCCTTTTAGCTGCCTTACGACAGTCGTTTGACCTGCCAGGTGCGCTTACTTTTATGCTTGGTGATGATTCTGCTACAGCTGATTGTGTATTACGTTTTATCCGTGCAGCTGGGTTTTATCATTTGATGTCTCAGGCACCCATCTGACAGATTTTTACTCTTCTTATTTTGTGTTGTCTTACCTGGTTTTACTCGTATGTTTTAGAATGTACAAATGTACAGAGAGCCTGGATCATCCTTTATTATCCTCGTGATCAGCCAGCCACAATATTCTGCTGTAACTTTTTAGTCCAGTTATGTTTGTTTACTCTTTGCATTTTCTTCTTTGAGGGTCCTGAACTCAATGATCCTCATCATTGCGTACCCATTATGCGTTTCTCTTCTGCGTGATTCAGTGCTCGGTTTTTTTTCAGCTTGCATTACACCGTATTGACTTTGCTCGCAACGGGGGACTGATGACCGCGCAGTCTAGTCCCCTCTAAACAACAACAACAATCACTCACGAAGCAATTTTTTATAAATGGAGTTCATTACTCTTTTTCGACATGAGTATGCGGAGGTGGTCCTACTGTAACAGGGGCGGCCATAGCGGATTGGATGGGTCTGGGGAAGTGGCAGATTGAGACTCGTGGTGCCTGGGAAAATACAATTTATTCCTTTATTAGCTTTTTGCGCTTGAATGGCTCCTCTGCCCGTGTCTCTGGCAGGTGTTGCGAGTGGCAGGCGGAAGCGACTGCTGCGGCACAAGCCAGGCCAACGGACGCAGCTTGGATTCCGCTGAGTCGAGCTGACAACAGACCTCGCCACTCAGTGCCGCACGGCGCTGCCATTTGGAGACACGCGACCCCTTGCTGTACGCCCCGTGGGCGACGACCCACCCAGATATAGGCTGATGACGTGTCGCTGTCTACCGGCGCACAGTGGGACGCAATCCGCAAAACGTGGCCAACACCCAGAAAAATTAATTTTCGGTTCTCGAAATTTTGATGGGTGGGCTGGGTAGGGGAAGGATTGGTACATCTCATTCCAGAAAGATAGGTCACCACCTTCGATACCTGTCGAGTTACGTCAGTTCAAAAGTGACCTTCGTTAAGAGCACACGCGGTGCTCTGAAACTTAAACAAATTTACTATCGGTTTGTGAGTGAATATTTTTCTAGTGCTGTGAAGAATTTCAGTTCTACAAGATGGAAACGTTTCCCACAGATACGTAGAAAACGTTCATACACTAAATCGGTATAAGTTTCATGATTGTCCTATTTATATTATATTTTTTCCGATCCCTATACAAAACGACCATGCTTTGTCGAACTTGCATTTTCACTAGAGCAAAAGTAGCATATACCGCAATATACTGCGGAATTTCAACTCTCAGACTACAGACTGATTAATTATCCGATGCAATTGACAAGAATGAGCTGCCAAACTCTGCCATATCTCTTGTATAATGAATATTTACAAGTGATCACGTACTGTTGCCGATAAGTCAATTATTCGAAGAAGGGCAGGAAGCGAGGGAAAAGAAACATTAAAAGATATCGGTAAGACGTTTCCAGAAAACGTTCATGTGCAAAAACAATAGAAAACGTTTTAAAGAGGCTTCTGGTAATTTCAGATCCGTCTGTATCCAGTATTAGAAACCTGCCACAAACACGGGAAACGTTTGTCAATAAAGCAGTTACTGTCCCCTGCAATTCCAATTACACGATGATCAGGCATGGAAAATTCTGATATGGATTCTGAGCCTGACAACTTCGACAGAGATACTGACTTTGATTGCCAGGTATAAAACCAAACATACCGTTTTGTATGCAACAGAAAAGCATCTTCAATCATATTAAGTTTTGAATGTTAAGAACGATTGTCTTTATTAATTACATTTACTACTTCTATCGTTGATTATAGTATTACATTTATTATGTGTCTTCTGTCACCGACTTTGAAGACGGTTTCATTACAGTACTGAATTAGAATGTGTTTTGTATCGAAGAATTTTTTATCGGATATATTTTCGACAAATATTTTGTTATAATAAAAAAATCACGTTGGCAGTGTATTAATTATTACTGTCTAAATACTGCATATACGATATTATTAATATATAAATATGGATTATCATGGGTCAAGTGCTATATTAGCTCCGCCATTTTGTTTAGACCATTTTTACCATCAAATTCGTAATCACTGACCTAGAAACCTCCGTGTGATAGTTTTGTGTGAATTAAACGTCTTCTCGAGGTTTTGGTCACGTTTTAGGGATTCCGTCCCACTGTGCGGCGTCGTGATGTCTGGCGGCGCCCGCTGAGGGAACCCCGTCTCCAGTCTAGGCCGCGTCGGAGGAGTGGCGGCCTGCCAGAGCCGCTCCGCTGAAGGTCCTCACTTCGACGCCCGCTGTCGGTGGCGTGCTGCCCTGTTGGGTCGCGGTGGTGACATCCGGAGTAGTGACGTTCCCGTCAATACATTCTGCCTCACCCGAATGCCCATTGCCCAACAGAGCGCCAATAAGTACTGTTTTTCTGCTCAGGTGTTGTCATGTTGTCAGGCATGTCCCACTTGGCGTGCACCGAACTCCGAGGCTCTGCATACCGTCGGTCAATGGTCTCAGGGCGACGACCGCGTCGTCCCAGTTTCTGGGTTACTGCCATCAGCAGACCTGTTTCAACACCTTCTGCCGCTAGAACATGTACTCGCGAAAACCACAATATAACTTCACTTGTTAACTGATAAAATTAATAAATATGTCCATACCTCTACACTACTTTATACATTGGTAAGTAACTTAATATTTCCCCAGCTATTGTTTATGAGAGCCACAATAAGTCTCACACGCACTTCAGACTAAAAGTTCCAAATTATCACTCGTAAATTAATGAAGTCTATCAAACATTTCAGTTCCAAATTAATCCGCGATTAATTACAGTATTTGTTATAAAACACAGTTTGTCATCTCCCGAGTAGCGATTGCTGAATTATCACAGTTGCACAGCTCTACTACTGTCCATAGTCTACCACTTTTCAACCAGAGACTATGTTCTGCAGTCACAGTCCCGTAAATCCACACATGCCTATCTCTTCAAATCACAAGTTAGTAACGCGGCTTCAGACCGCCCAACCTATCACTACCGCGTCCAAGCTACGTGTCCCCTCGCAAGCGTTCAAAAGCATGCTTTACCTGCTCCGAAAATTGTATCCTTCCGCGCATCCTAACGCCTCATCTTTTAAACACAATTTCCCTTGCAAAATATTATACATTTGAACATCACAGAATTAAATGCTTTGACCACCTCCCTACAAATGTTGTTTACATTCAACAAACAAATACATATTTAACAATACTAAAATCGGTTGAGACTGAAGTTCTTTGCTCAGGTAGCTATTTAGCATGGCGTCTCACTGTTCAAATATACTGTCGCCGTCGAAATACAGGCACATAATTAATATTTCATTTATCATGACTTTTATGCAAATATATTCAGTTCTTGTCCACAAATACATACAACTGGTTATGTATAAACTAGCTGTAAACCCGGCATTGCCCGGGTGTTTATTTATCCTCCACTCCTGTAGCCCGTATCGCATTCCCCCCTTCTCTGCATCCACCTCTTTCTCTTCCATCTCTCTGTTCGTTTCCACCTTTCCCTCTCTCGGCAAAGTTTTCTGTAAGGTACCCTCTGACATATATCATACAAACATTTATGACCCAGTGATCTTCCTCTTGGTTTAAAAGTCATGTATGCAAAAATTCAGAAAGATTGGAGCAAAACTATGCATTTTGTAAAAATTCCGTAAGTATCCTCCACCATGCACCGAACGAAATTGTATTAAGAGAGTGACATTCCTTTTGTTTTTAAGGCACTTGGTGCAAAGTTTCACCAATATCGCAACAAAACTACAAATTTTTATGCAATAGAACTGCAGGGTCTCATTAAAAACGCACTTTGTTGTTCTCAAATATTCCACTTTTATTGGATACAACCCTTGTTCTGAGAATAACCAAAACAAGAGAAAAAAAGGGATCTGTGAAATCGGTCGAGCCTTTCTCAAAATAATGGCACGACCCCATGCATCATATGAAACTGAAGGTAGACGGTGACCTTCCTCTTGTTTTGAAGGTGAAGCGTGCGAAATTTCGTGAAGATCGGAATGAAACTGTATATTTCGTGAGTGTCTAGGAGAAGTATGCTCAGCCATGCACCTATTACAAAATATTTTCTTAGTTGACGTTTCTACCTATAAAGTACATTCCGGCCAAATTTCAGCTTGATAGGTAAAGTAGTTTTCGAGATTTCATGTTTAGTCAGTGAGTCGCTTTTATATAGATAGAGATTAAGAAAAAAGATTGCTTAATTTAGGATGCAAGAGAATTAACAAAAATAAATATTAACATGCAAATCTGTAATGCTGACTTTATTTGATACAAGTTCATGCTTGATGCGGCAGTTTTACGGCATCTACAGATTTTTTCTCATTTCATCGCTTTGTAGGGGGGGGGGGGGGGTGTCAGGTACAAAACGCTTAATAAACGTCGGAAATTACATGCAATCTTTGTTGCAGGTCCCTAACTACTCCAATTTTCCAATAATTGACGCATAAATCTGGGTATTCTCACACAGTGGCCTCTCATTATTTATGTCATATGCCCTGAGCTATGCGTCGTACTATTTTGTTTTTGGGTCAGGAACCTTCGTGGGCGTACGATGAACAGTTTACCAAAATTTCCTTGCAATCGAATGAATGGTTTATGAATACATAGACGACATACAGACAATCATTCATTCTTATATATACATTTAGATTATCTGCTACATTTCTACTATTTTCAGCCGACCATTAAATATTTAAGAGGCAGTTTACAACATAAAACGAACGTTACTAAGAATAACATTAAATATAATCAAATACATAAATAAATGTAATGCGCTTTGCTGGGTTCATGTTTCGTGTTTCTGTGGTGGAATCTATGTTCTGACACAAGAATATTACTACCTCAACGAAAAGCAGAATAAGAGAGTAAAACAAAGTTTATTGAAAGAATAAGGAAATAAAGTGGTGCGTCTTTTAAACAGTCCGCTTTCGGCTGCGGTGGGGCGAGGACGTCCGCTGCGTCCCGCCTGTTGTGCTGCGAGCGAGCGCCCGTTTGTTTACTTCCGCGTAGCGGCGTGCCTTAGAGTCCGCAGTCAACGACCGACATGGCGTTTTCATACCGCCAATCTACGATCAAATTAACGTTCCCTACTGATCATGTACGACCGAGAGCGCATGAAGTAGAACATTTTATACGTGAAGAAATGCGTCTCCCACCACAAGACGTTATAGGAATTCATTTTTCGATCATTAGTACCACAGTGTACATCAAGTTGGCGAACGAAGAGATGTGCGCCGACGTAGTACGGCGCCATGCTAATGAACTCAAGTTCCGATACTCTGACGGCCATATAGGGTCCGTCGAGATTGATCATGCAGGTTTCGGCCTGAGAACGTTGCGAGTTTTCGAACTTCCGTTTGAGGTGCCGTCGGACGAGGTGGTGGCCGCCTTACAACCCTACGGCAACGTACTTAGTCACGTTGCAGAAACATGGAAGACCTTTGAAACGTACCGTGTCCTCAACGGCGTCCGACAGATAAAAATTGAACTTCGAAAGCATGTGCCTTCGTACCTCGTCATAGCCGGCTGTAGGGCTGTCGTAATGTACGATGGCCAGCCTCGCACTTGCTCCGGTTGTGGACAAGAAGGCCACGTCCGTTCAGAATGCCTCCGACGCAGACTGACGCAGACGCCGATCGGAGACGACGCTCGCCCAGCGGCGCCCACTGCGCTACCTCTGACGTACGCGCACGCGGCTAGGCGGCCTGTTACGCCCACGCTAATCCAGTCCGCACCAACGTCGAACCAACCCGAGGATGAGATGGAAGTTGCATCTGTCTCCCACACACCAGCACTGGACACAGTACTAACAGGTGATGCCCAAGTAGCAACACAAGACGTTTGTTCCGACTCCATGGAAGTTGAAACTGGGACTGTACCGCCATCTAATGTTATGGAATCCAGCCAGATGTCAGACGACAGTCATACAGCATCCGACACGGAGCAGCATGTACGGAAGCAACGTTCACCAAAGAAACGGAAGAGACAGCGCCGTACTTCATCAGACGACAGCCTTAAACAGTTGAATGTTCAAGATGGCGACTCTACTTCCGATAATGCGCAATCCACCAATGCCATGACACCTGACGAAGTGCCACCCATATCTCACAAGAGTCAACAGCCAACTAAAGATTTTACATCGCTACTGTCTGACAGAGTTTCGTCCCTTCCAGGGTCTGATCATACTTCCATGCCCATCAACGAACCTATTCTACCGACCAATCATGGAGAGGCGGCACCCATCAACTGGGGAGACACTGTTCCTGAAGAAGATGGCTGCTCTGGTGGTGTAGAGGGAGGAGGAACACATTAAACGACGTCGGCCCCATCCCAGTTGGAGTGATGTGCTTCCCCATAGTGCGTCACACGCTCTTCTGACGATGGCAGCGTTTCAAACTTATCGCATAGCTACGATCAACATCAACAACATTCGTGCGCGCCATAAACTGACATTACTTCACGACATGATATACGCTGCGGATGTTGACATTGTCCTGCTTCAGGAGGTATTTGTTGCCGCCTTCTACGCTCCCCATGGATTTACAGCACACGTCTCCCACGCCTCCCATGCAGGTAGTGGGGTGGCGATCCTCTTACGAGACGGCATTGACGCTACTGAAATTATATACCTCCCGGATGCCAGAGGTATGGCTCTCACGTATGGTGGCGTAAGAATCATCAACGTCTATGCACCATCTGGTTCAGGTCGGCGCCGTGAACGTTCTACTTTCTTCTCTGAGGGAGTAACGCCTCTCTTCGTGGGTCGGCAAGATTCCTTGATCATAGGAGGCGACTTCAACTCCACCCAGGCGCCCAAAGACCAACTGCCACGCCACTCTCCGTGCGCAGCACTAGCAACAATTATTCAGAACCTCAATCTAGTGGACTCGTGGGAGCATGTGCATGGCAATCGCCCGGGATTTACACATTTCACTAGCCATTCATCCAGTCGCCTTGATCGGTTCTACATCTCCCGAGACATTGTCGGTGGCACTCAGGCTGCTGAAATCTGGCCAACTGCATTCTCCAACCATGAAGCATATATTTGTACCGTCAACATCTGCCAACAAAAGGTGTGGCGCAGCAAGGGACTATGGAAACTGAACGTAAAACATCTTACTTCACTGAACTGTCGGCAACAAATTGAGACATCATGGACGGCTTGTCTTCAACGTCGCAACAGATATCAGTCTGCCATATCGTGGTGGGTCCTATGTGCAAAGCCTACACTACGCAAGACGTTGATTAAATACGGAAGGGAGATCGCGCAATGGCGACGACACACTCAGGAGTTCTACTTCACCATCCTTCGAGAATGTACGACAATGCCTTATTCACCAGAACGTCAGGTGATAGTGAATCGAGCAAAGGCACAGCTCACTGCCCTCTCCCGCCGACACCTTGAAGGAACTATGGTCAGGGCGCGCACACAAGAAGATTTAACGCAGGAACGTCCAAGTATGTATCATGTGATAGCTGAAAGGCGCCACCGACGGAGAAATTTGATAACTGTTCTGACAACTGAGGATGGAAGACGCGTCGATAACCAAGCTGAAATAGGACATGCCCTTCACAAGCATTATACTACGCTGTACTCTGCACACCGTCGTCACCCTGATAACATTGCGGAGGTATCCCGACTTACATTTGGCTCGCTTCCTGAGGATGAAAAACTGGATATGCTTGCTGACGTCACAGATGAAGAAGTCAATGATGCTATCAAAGCAGGATCTACCAACAAGTCACCTGGTCCTGACGGCATCCCACTTGAGTTTTATAGAACATTCCGCCACTTGATAGCACCAATGTGGACAGAAATTTGTCGGGACCTTATGTCACCCCAGGTGCAGATCCCTGAAGGTTTCCTCGACGGTATCGTTATTCCCATACATAAACCTCATGGAACATCGAGGATAAGCGATTATCGTCCATTGACATTGCTCAACAGCGATACAAAGATCTTTACTCGACTTATGGCTGCACGGCTCAAACGCACGGCAAGATATGTGGTTTCTCCTGATCAAACTTCCTTGGGTGGTGTTAACAACATCCGCACCGCTCTTGCTCGATATAGAGACATAATCGCTCTAGCACATGCTCAACGTATGCCTGGATTTTTGGCCACTCTTGACTTCAGCCAAGCTTTCGATAGAGTTGATCACGAGTACTTGGAAGAGGTACTCCGTAATATGAAATACCATGATACTACCGTCAACGTCATAATGCGCCTTCTTCGAGGAGCGACGTCCCGTGTGCTATACAATGGTCGCCTTACTCAACCAATATCGATACAGCGTTCGGTGCGTCAAGGCTGTCCGCTCTCTGCATTGTTGTATGCTTATGCAATGGAACCGTTGCTTTGTGGACTCCGTCAGCGGCTGTCAGGGATCTCACTCGGTGGCCATCCATTTTGCTGCACTGCTTATGCTGACGATCTCGTCCTCGTTCTACGCAGCGATGCAGAGGTAAGAGAGTCACTGGCGTGGGTGAGAACATATGGTGAAGCATCTGGCAGCTGTCTTAATGTCCGAAAATCATGTGCCATGCCTATAGGTGTGGGGCTTCCTGCAGACAGCGCTGCACCTTTACGAGTAACTACTGCAATCCGATGCTTAGGACTCGACTTCACAGGAGACATGCGGCGTACGATCGCCCTCAACTGCCGGCGCCTACTAAACCAGTTACGCGCTGGTCTTCTCGATCATCGTCTCAGGGCTCTCGACCTTCTACAGCGGACACAGTATGTTAATACATATGTGGCGTCACGTATCCCTCACGTTGCACAAACCCTACCCATTCCAGCATCCATGGCATTACGCATGTTAGCTGCACTGGGTTCTTATGTTTGCCATGGCTTGCTGTTCAAGATAAAATACGAGACCCTCACTCTCCCGAGAAACAGAGGCGGACTAGGCCTGTACCATGTGCCTGACAGAGCGACAGCCCTCTTCCTCAGCTCTCACATTATGTTGTGGCGCCGTAATCCCACATGCCTTACCAGCCTGTTGCTGGAGGCCTTTGCACCGCGCTCTCTATCGGCTCCAATCATGCTTTCAGATGTTCCAGCGCCATTCTTTTACTTCCGCCGCTTTTTCCTCGAACTGAGCTATATCCACACTGCGATACTGCCGACACGCTTGATGTCTACGAAGGCGATCTACGGCTTTCTTCAGAAGAACCGATCACCAAATGTGATTGAAGGGAAGTATCCCAGCGTCAACTGGAGTGTCGTTTGGCGCTCTGTGAGTGCTCCTTACCTTGGCACTGACGTACAGTCGACATGGTACCTGACAGTCAACGGGAAACAAGTGTGCCAGTCACGACTTCACAGGATTCACCTCGCAGACACACCACTGTGCGTCGCCTGTGATGTAATGGACACGGACGAACATCGACTCGTATGCGGATCGGCGGAAGGCGTCTGGATCTTAGTGCGACAGATGCTGGCTTTGATTACCCGTACGACACCTCATCATATACTTTCCCATTTGCTCCTCTTTCCAGACTCGGGACATTACCCACAAACGAAGACAAACGCTGTGAAATGGATATGTGGACATGCGGTTCACTACTTGTTTGTACATGGAGAGAAACACGAACTTGATTTTTGGAACTTTCTGAACGAACGACATTGCACAGTTGTCTGCAATCCAAAATATGGGCAATATTTTTCAAATTTTCTTTATAGTGTTTTTCGTAATCCACCCAGAAGTTGGGGTGTTCCTGCCATGACGTAGTTGATAATTACATTTTCTTTTACGGGTTAAAAAAAAAAAAAAAAAAAAAGAAAAACCTTCAAATGAATTAATACACTTTATTTTTGTAGCTACACTGAATGTCCTTTAATTTTTTTTTCACCCTTCGTTTTATTGTTCCCCCTATTAGAAATGGGTTAGTTGCACTGGGCCTAGGATAAGATAGGGCCAACGCCTGAAGTGGTGTAGTTTGTCTTTTATTTTATTTTATTTTCTAGGTTAAAAGTGGCGGTGGCAAGTAAATCTTTTTTTTTTAAGGTCCTTACCCATAATAATAATAAAAAAAAAACGGTTAAGACGTGTGCATAGTATGTATGGAGGTCCGGGTTCGATTCCCGGCCACACCACAAATTTTAATTCAAAAAAAAAAAAAAAAAAAAAAAAAAAAAAAAAAAAAAAAAAAAAAAAAAAAAAAGGGGATTGAGGCGCTCCAGTCATGGTCCGCACGAAAAATATATATAAAAAAAAAAAAAAAAAAAAAAAAAAAAAAAAAAAAAAAAAAAAAAGGGGACTGAGGCGCTCCAGTCACGGTCTGCATGGCCACTACGGTCGTGGGTTCGAATCCCCCCCCCCTCGGGCATGGATATTTGTGCCGTCCTTAGGATTAGCTAGTTCATAAGTAGTTTGTAAGTTTAGGGACTGATGACCACGTAGTTAAGTCCCATAGACTTTACAAACATTTGATTTTTGATAAACACTACATATTAATAATTGTAAATATAAGTCCTGTAATACTATTATTATAGTGCTGAAATTTATCGGCTTTTATCTGTAAGGTATATTGAAACTGTAATGACGGCGTTTCATTCTCGCAAGTCTCCTGAATTGATTCATATAATTATATTTGCCGTATGACAATTTCCTGATTTTATATGGATTTTTAGAATAATGTGTATGACTATGTTGTTTTTCAATTGGGATAACCGCCCTCGCCAAACCAAGACCGCCGTTTCTTTTTCCAAGCAGATTAGGGTTTCCCGTAAGACCTATATTCCATTCACGAGGTCTAAACTAATATCCAGCCGGCTGGGGAACCCAACAGCTTGCCAAAACTTGCTTTTCACACGGAAACAATCAGCTTTCCCCTTTATCTGTAATGTCACAAACCGCCACTTGATATGATGCATTTGCCTGCCAAATAATAATGTCAATTAGCACCAAACTTTTTGACCATTTACTCCAAAGTTAATGAAAACATTAAAATTATTACCAACTACTGTACTTGAACAAAGTGTATAAAACTGTAGTGGCGTATGAACCACCTTGCCTTTGCGCGTCATATATAAGATTTAAATCTAAAGTAACATAAATTATAGATTTTATGACATATTAATTAAATGCCGGGAGTAGTGTATGTCCCTTTGGTGCGAAGCACACTAATTTCATAACAGAATTAAATTTTCATCTTTCTGACGATCTGGTTCCACCGTGCGCAGCACTGTCACCAACTCACCGCCAACGTCGTACAACGTCGGAATCTGTGTGACCCTGCAGCCGATTCCCCCGGACAGAATGAAAACATCTGTCGAAATTCGACTACGTTATAGTTGCCAATAGATAGAAACCCAAACGAATCCCTAAGGTTCCAGCTTTGAACGCCTTCCCCCAGGGGAATCGATACACACTTTTCAAAAGCAATTCAATAAAATATTATCAACGTACAAAATAATCATTCATGCTTTTACCACCAGTCTGCCCATGTTCCACAAGAAAACAAGTCCACAGTATAGTAATTTTGGTTTTTGCAACACTAGTCTCCACAATTGGAAGGCTCCTCTGATTGGAAGGCAACAGCCAATCAGCAGCTAGCATTCAGGGGATGGTGCTTACTGCTGCGAACGTTCGGGCCGCGCGTCAGTTTTACAGTGTCCGCTGTTTATACTGTAGAACCCGGGTCAAGTGGAGCCTCTGGCTGGTGCACATACGCGGCCCGCTGTGCAGGGATTGCCGGGATTGAAGGTAACCTGTAGCCATCCAATCTATTCATGTTGTTAGGTCGTTTAATTATTTCGATGGCTTCTCTTATTTTGCGTTGTTGCATCCACGGTTCCTGGGAAAGCACGCGAGGTTCTCGGAAGTTAATAGTACCGCCGAATTCCTTCTGGTGTTCTGCCACAACTGACTTATTGACTTGTTCCAATCGTATGTAACGTACATGTTCCGAAAAGCGAGTGCTGATGGGACTCTCGGTTTCACCAACAGAAACTTCGCCGCACTCATATTGGAGTTCATATACGCCTGCAGTGTGGAGAGAATTAATGGGATCCTTCGTGGGACCTCAACAGGTCACGAATCTGGAAGCCACTCTCGAATATCGGTTTGATTCCTCCTCCGATAATGACCTTGCTTATACGTTCGCTGACGCCTCTCACATAAGATAGACGAGCTATAGGAAGAGTTTCTTCTGCATCATTGCCTATATTGTCTTCCTTGTACCTCATAGCTTGTTGTATTGCCCTGTTGCTGTATCCATTCGCGTGGAATGTTGTCTTCAGCTGACTCAGTTCTGGTTTTGTCAGTGTCGCTAATCCTCTGAGCTCGTATTGTCAGCGTGTGTAAAGCAGCGTTCTTCTGTGTTGGATGATGATGAGAATCTGCATGCAGGTACCTGTTGATGTGCATCGGTTTCCTGTAGTCTCTGCGCCCTCGTGTACCGTTAGATGTTCTGTACACTTCGACACCTGGAAAATGAATAGCTCCGTTAGTTTCCATCTCCACCGTAAACTGTATGTTCTTGTGCAAGCTGTTCAGGTGCTGGTTGAATCTGTTTAGTTCTGCTTCTCCATGCGGCCATATGACGAACGTGTCGTCCACATAAATCAACCAACAGCGTGGGCGTAGCGATGCAGTGTTTAGTTCTGTCTGTTCGAAGGCTTCCATAAATATGCCAGCTGCTACAGGCGAAAGGCGAGAACTCATTGCCACTCCGTCTGTTTGTTCATAAAAGTTTTCCTGACAACTGAAACAGAAGACAAGCACAATTGTACCAGGTCGCAGATGACCAGCTGTATTTGGTCCTGTAGGATGTTGATGGTTTCCGATAGAGGCACATTGGTAAACAGAGATTTTACATCAAAGCTCACCATAAGATCTGTAAGTACCACCTGTTGTTTCCGTATGAGCTGGATGAAATGCGTGGAGTTTTTCACGTAAGCGTCTATAACGTTGCCCTGGCTTCGTATGATGCCATAATTGTTAAAAGTAGATTCCGCGATTATATTTTTGGACAAGGAATTGATGGTACCGTATGTTTGAATTTGAAATAAGTTAAAGTACAGCACAAAATGAACATTAAAGCAAATAAACCGCGGGTTGCGTCGGGCACCATACAAGCAACAGCAGTAGAAGCTAGAAATAATAATTTTTTTTAATTTAATATAATGCACGTTGAAGATACTTTCCGTAGTAGATCAATGTTCAGACTGTTCACTTCTCCTTTCATTGTTGTGTGACCGTGGGTGGATTATGAAGTTACTGCTAATTATAGAATAATTAAAAAAATGATCGGACTTCGTGAAATTACAAAAGATATGACTGCTGGTTCTAAAATCTAGCAAAGTATTGTATAAGGATGACTGATTGATTGGAATTTTGCAGACAATGCGAAGCGATTGCAATGGCGTCTGAACATTAAACTATTACGGAGGCGAAGGAGCTGAAAACATTAAGAAATTAAATATTTGGCGTGGAGGACTTTGATTTATATGAAAATCAAGGAGAGGGACTGCTTTTAAATTTAAATAATATATTTTCAGCAACAGCTTGCATTACTTACATTAGTGGATACAGGTATGAAAGACGTCTTCACCGATTACATACAGACCAGAGAGTTTGTAAAAACTACTATCTCGGTTCCGTCTTCTCGCTTGTTTGGGAGTAAAAAATGACGAATGAAATTAAATTAGTTGCATTGCGAGTCAAAGGAAACCGGAGGCGATAAGCATCACTGATCAAAGATAAACTAAAAAATAAAATTTAAGTGTATCGTTTCACGTCCATGTGACCAACCAGTCTTCGTAATTCGTGGGCCAAATGTTTTGGCAAGTAATATGTGGGAGAGTTTATCCCGCTCACAATCAGTCTCAGAGGACACTCATTCTTATGTAGTACCTTTGGTACTCCGTATACTCTTGGAGGCACTGGGACTTTCCTTGTGAGCCCCCTGTCTGTATCGGCATCAATTCTAGAGCTTTAGAGTACAGCTTGTGTCTGTCTAGCTATCTTCGCTGTGGGGTCAGTTTTCAGTTTTTTGTCGATGGTGTCTTCAAGCAACTCGCTCATTTTCGCTGTTCGAAGATTTCAACTCTACAAAGAGGAAGGTGGAATTATTCATCCGCGAACCTTCATTGAGCAGATTTACATGGCATACTGAACCAATCGAGTTTAGCACATAGTCTAGATTTTGTATGTGCACACATGTCAGGACTGATTGCAGAGGTAATGCAAAGAGTTTCACAAAACGGCACATCTTAGCAACAGTTAAGGACCGCATTCTTGGAAAGGTATTGGTCAAAGGAAGGACAAAATAGGATCAAATACGAATTATTACAGATGGCACCGTATGAGAACTTAGGTGAGAAGGGCGTCGTCATATTTTTCGATATTATGAACAAAAATAACCAATATAGCAATGGAGAATTAATACATTTATGAAGAATGCAACTACCAGTCAAATATCAACAATCGACAGTAGGAAAAAATGAAGATGTTGAGGGTTTTACGGAAGTGATAATGGAAGCAGAATTCCTATTTAAAGGGGAAGAACTTATAGAAAATAGAAATAAACGGGAAAGTCAGAAGGAGAGGTCCATAAATGATTATCACAATTATTTTAATCACAATAACAATGGAAAATTTAGACCATTTAATAGTAACACAAACAATAACAATTTTCAATCATCAAAAAATTCAGATAATGTAGGATCATGGAACAATAGCGGAAATTATGGGTATAGAAATAATGGATATCGAAATAATAACAATGGGTATAGTAATTTATATCGAGGTGGGTATGAATTCAGAAATCAAAACAATAATCAGGAATATTTTTTCAGAGAGAACGATGTGAGAAAGGGCAACTGGCGAGACGAGGGCTCGAACAACTTTAAGGGAAGTCAAGGTCTACATGGGCAAGATGTAGACGTTAGACCACCATGAAAAAAATAAAAAATAAAAGAAAAATTAAAAAAAAGAAAACATAAGGACTGACCACGAAATATCGAAGGGGTTGGCAACACACTGACCGCCCACAAGCACAGTAAAATAAATGCATTCATTGTATACAAATAAATAAATCATTCACAATTCAAGCAGATCATAAGAGTAACAATTTAAACCAACAAAATAAAATTCAAACTACAACGTAACTTAAGAAGAGATGGAAGCACAGTACAAAGCGTGGGCAGATAACATTAATTGGTGAAATTCCGAAAGCGAAGATGAGTTGCCACCTCTTCCTAAAATCAGAGAAATTACATTTGAGGAATTACAGGGTTGGTCGAAGTATTCGACGAAACCAACATGGATATAAACGAGTCACAAAACAGACAAATGACATAAAGGTAGATACAAAGAAGCAACAACAGACATTAATATATATAACACAAATAAATACGAAGATATTGAAATTGAGTAGATAAGGGAATGACTACAAGCCAGAGAGAAAGAGAGAAAGTGCTAGATAGGAAACGGAAAGTGACAGATATCTCACAAGCGATACCGCTATGGGATTCTCCACCAAACACAACACCAACACAGAAAGAAGCTGACCTTTCTAAACAAACACAATTAGAAAAACATCACGAAATAATAAGAAGTTTTACAAGATCAAACACAGACACAAAGAAAAATAAATTTAAAATTTAAGAGACTTTAGGGAGTTCTATGCAGAGCAAAGAGAACCAGTAATTAGAATTAAATGGGAGTAAAGAAGCGGAGACGCTCTAAATGAGGTAAAATTTATATAGTTTCACTGTGAGAGACAAGTTGCATCCAGGTTGGACTTTACCAGAAGAAAATATACCACAGATATTATAATATGCGACTACCATAAACTACAAGAATGAGAGAAGAATAATGATGCAAAAGTACAGCAAATCTACAATATGTTGAGACCTATCATCACCTCAATACACAATTGGAAACACAGTCAGATCCCAAATCCTATATATTCCATAGATAAATCACTATTCCTAGCCTGAGAAGAAAAGAGAAGAAAGAAGTGGTGAAAGAAGTAACCAAGGTCTCAAGAGGACAGAAGATGGACAGAAGATCGAAATACCTTTCTCTCCTATCCTAAAACAATCAACAAAAGTCTTTTGGCAATCACCGCACTAGCCATTTCTCGATGATGCATTGCTAACTACATGCAAACTGATCCAGCACGTTTACTTACAATAAATCGTTATAAAAAACAGGCAAAATGAAATACTGCTGAAATGCAGATTCTTCTACCACAAAACCATCCTCGAGATGTTGTCATACTGGTTCAGGCGTGACGGAAGAGGTACGTCATCTCTTCGATACATTAGCTGACAGTCGTCAATTGCTGTCAACCAGCGCTCTGCAGGTCCGGAATGCCCATCCAAGTGCTAGCCAAGCCCGACAGTGCGTAGCTTTGATGATCTGTACATGACCTGTACATCCACTGTAGCACGGCCGTTCTCATTCTCAATTGGTGGATGCATAACGTTACGTCGCATATGGGGTTCTTCTTTTGTGACTCACCGTCTCTAATGGCCACGCTGTCGTGACTCCAACGTGAATTCAGAATTTAGTAAAGAAAAGTGTGAAGTAATACACATAACCTCTAAAAGAAATCCGTTGAAATTCAATTACGCAATAAATCAGTCAAACCTTAAGGTCGTAGATTCTACCAAATACCTAGGAGTTACAATTACGAACAACTTTGACTGGAGCGAACAAATAGAAAATATTGTGGGGAAGGCGAACCAAAGATTACGTTTCATGGGCAGAACGTTTCGAAGATGCACCAGCTCCACAAAAGAGACTGCCTACATCACACTTGTGCGTCCTCTCCTGGAGTACTGTTGCCCCTTGTGGGACCCTCACCAGGTGGGACTGACGGAAGACATTGAAAGGTAGACGGGCAGTTCGTTTTGTACTATCACGTTACAGGGTTGGGGGGAAAGCGTCACGGAATTGTTGCACGAATTGGGGTGGAAATTTTTGTGTCCCAGCCTCGTCGCGCTTTTGTGTCTCGTTTCCGTCGTAGGTGTCGGTGGCCGAGTAGAAAAGTACCGACACAGGAATAAAGGATGCACGCTTGTGCAGATACAAAGGTGAGCAGCCAGTGGGACAGCAGAAACTAGAAACACTAGAGTAAATTAGAACGAGATACATATTGCACAGAATTTATGCAATACTTAACTTTTACATATATCTGTACTGCAGAATGTTGATACATAGTTGAACTAGAGGCCTGCCTAGTGCCTGTTCGATAGCCAAGTCTTCACTGGTGTCTATCTGATTCCGAAGTGTTAACCGGTTCCTATCTCAGTCCCAAGTGAACAATGTCGTACAGTGGTGGCCACGAGCGAAGTTGTAGCAGAGGGCGCTCGTGGCTGACGTCGTAAGAACGCCGCGCCCTGCGTGCATGGCGGAGCGCAGCGAAAGTAGGTGGCGCGCACTTTGGACTTGTGCGACACCACACCCCTCCCCCCCCCCCCCCCAACCGCCGCGCCGTCGTGGCGTAGGGCTGAGGGCCACGGCGATTGCACTGGGAGGAGGGCCTGGGAGGGGGCGTTACTGGTGGGACGGGCGTCGTAGCAAAGGCTGGGATCGAGACGCCGTCCGCGACCCGGCATCCACCTTGCGATCCCCCGGGAAACCCACCAAAACCTGGGGAAGGGCGCACGCCTCCGTCCAGAGGGAGCAGGTCATCTTCTTCTGAGGTGCATGACCCAGGCGGCGAGGACACGCACAGTCCCGGATTGCCTCTCGGTGACGCAGTCATCTGTGGCGGCGACAGTGGCTGAGGCGCGTCGATCTCCATAGGTATGATCTCGTAGTCTGGGGACGCTGGACCTGTCGGCGAACGATCTGGCTGTGCTCCCTGGCGGTGAACTGGGTCTGGAATCAAGAAACCGGAGAAAGGATCGCGCGGCCTTGCAAGCGCAATTGGTTTGCGTGGCGCCGCAGCACCGACCCTGTGGAAGAACGTACAACATACATATTGCGACCGAGCACGCGCTGAATGGTGCCCGGCAGCCATTTCTTCCCAGCAAACACCTTGTACAGCACCGGCGTAGAAACCTGAAAACGCGTAGCGCCATACGAACCGACTCGGTGCGTGGGAGGCTGCAGCAGGTGAAGGAGAGTGCGGTGACGGCGGCCGTGTAGCAGCTCGGCAGGAGACGGGCCGTCACGTGGCATGCACCGATACGTAGACAGGAAAATTTGAAGAGCTTGCTGCCTGGAGTGCTGACCTTTCATCTTTTCCATGTGTGACTTGAATGTTCGAACGAATCGTTCTGCTTCACCATTGGACTGAGGGTGAAAAGGTGCGGTGGTGATATGCTGAATGCCATTCACACGACAAAACTGTTGAAATTCCGAACTAACAAACTGAGGTCCATTGTCACTGACGAAGTTTCAGGCAAACCTTCGATGCACAAGACTGATGTATGGGCACTAATTGTACTAGACGCCGTCGTTGAGTTCATGGCAATCACAAAAGGAAACTTGCTGAAAGCGCCTACAACGATTAACCAGCGCGTATTTCAGAAAGGTCCGGCAAAGTCAATGTGTAATCGTTGCCATGGTCCTTTGGGGCGTGGTCAGTCAGAGAAACGTTGCGGAGGAGGCGCCTGATGCTCCACACAAACAGTACACTGGGACGTCATCTATCTGGGCGTCCATACCAACCCAGGTACAATGACGTCTGGCCAGTTGCTTTGTCCTAACAATACCACAATGTCCTTGATGCAGGAGGCGTAACAGTTCTCGTTGCAGGGAACGAGGAACAACCACTCTTGTTTGGTCGTTGTCCGTATGTAACAATAGAACACCCTGACTTAAAGATAATGCATGACGTTGTGCAAAATAACGTCGAACCAGAGGCCGCTCAATGTCTTTGGCTCTGACAGGCCAACCAAAGCGAACAAAACGTGCTACCACACTTAGGTCTGCATCCGCCGCTGTTTCCTGTGCAACCCGACGAGAGTTCAAAGGGAAGTCTGCGATAGCGGAAGCATCTCTGGAGTCTATCTGACAACATGCCATTTCTGAAGAATCAAATGATACATCCTGGCCAACCGGAAGTCGGGAAAGTGTGTCCGCGTTGGCATGTTTAGTGGTAGGTCGGCACAAAATCTCATACTGATAATTTGACAATATCAAGGACCATCTCTGAAGCTTTTGTGCCGTTCGTGGCAGAATTGGCTTTGTGGGTGAGAACAACGACGTGAGAGGCTTGTGGTCAGTCAACAATTAGAATTTTCTGCCATGAGATAATGATGAAACTTTGTGACGCCGTAAATGATTACTAAGGCCTCCTTCGCTATCTGACTGTAATTCTGTTGCAATGGCATTAGTAGCTTGGTTGCAAAGGCAATAAGACGATCGTGACATCCAATACGATGCGACAATATTGCACCCAGACCGTACGGCGAGGCATCGACTGCTAGCACTACAGGCTTCTGTGGGTCATAGGAAATCAAGCATGTATCACTGAGTAGTGCAGACTTTAATTTGGCAAAGGCAACTTGGCAGTCTTTAGACCTTACAAAAGGAACATTCTTCCTACGTTAGTGATGCAGTGGAGCTGCAATCTGAGAGGCATTGGGAATAAATCTGAAATAATAGTTATGCTTTCCCATTACTGCTTTCAATTCGTGCACATTCTTAGGAGGAGGCAAGTCTTTGATAGCTCTAAGATGTGACTGTGAGGGATGAATTCCTTGGGCGTTAATCACATTTCAATTTGAAAAAACGAACACTTTGCTTTATTACAACGCAGACCTTCTGCAGTCAACACTTTGAAAAGGCACTCCAGGTTTGATAAATGTTCTTCAACTGTACGTCCGGATACCACAATATCATCTAAGTAGTTCGAGCAACACGGTACAGAAACTGTCAGCTGTTCCAAAAAACGTTGAAAAATAGCGGGGGCGGAGGAACTGCCGAAGAGTAGGCGTTGAAATTGAAAAAGGCCCATGTGAGTATTAATAACGAAAACCTTTTTCGACTCGTCATCAAGTGGAATCTGTAAGTATGCCTCTGCTAAATCAATCTTGGAAAAGAAGCGAGACTGTCCTAATTTGTCCATCAGTTCCTCAGTTCTGGGCAGGGGATAAATGTCTACAATTGTTTGACTGTTCACTGTTGATTTAAAGTCCGCACAGAGACCAAGTTTTCCTGACGGCTTTGTTATTATTACTAAAGGCGAGGCCCACTGACTCGCAGAAACAGGTGAAATTACCCCACTATCTTGCCAACGTTTTTCTTCGGCAACTATCACGCATTCCGATAGGCACTGGTCTAGCTTTACGAAATTTTGGCACTGCAGATTATTTTAAAGTTACATGTGCCACGAAGTCTTTTGCACAACCTAGTTCCAGCGAAAACAAGTCACTGTATTTTTCACAAAATGCATTGATTTTGTCCTGAGGCACTACTGCCGAAATTTGAAGCACATCTCTTTGAATTGATAAACCAAACAAGTCAAATGAATCTAGTCCAAAAATGTTCTGTGTAGATTTGGCCTGAAGAACTACAAAAGAAACTGTTTTTATTACACCTTGAAAAGAGGCGGGCAGGCTACACGTTCCTAACACGGGAATATTTTGACCTGTATATGCTGTTAACACTTGTTGACACGGCGACAATTTTGGCGAACCGAGGAATTCATAAGTTTCTTTATTCATTAATGTGACAGCGGAACCAGTATCAAGCTCAAATTGCACAGTCTTATTTTCTATGCTACGATTCACAAAAACCTTTTGCTTGTGGCGCTCGACAGGTGCGCGAATGTGGGCAACATCTAACACCGGTTGTTTGCTGCACTTGCGCATTCGCGGGCTGTGTGCGGTAGGAAGCGGCGCAGAATCGTCACATAGATTAATATCACTGTCACTAGATGGCACTACCGCCGGATCGGCGTCCGCGCAATGCGAGGCTACTACACTAAAATTACTTTGAGTATCTACCTCAAGACTACTGTCAGTAGCTACACAGTACTGGGCACTATTACAATGAGAAGTTGCAGAAGGCACTATTTTTACTACAGGATTACACTGTACATAGTAATTGTGCTTGTCCCGAACCCGTTTCTGTTGCACAGATTTACGCGCTCGTCGGCGCTTGCGGCGTGGCTCACTACATAGTTTTGCAATAGGCGCAGTAATGTCTTGCATTTGAAAGTCAAGAGAAACACCGTCCAAGTGTACAGCGTGTACGAAATTTACAGAATTAACTGTTTCTAATGGTACAGTTCTTTGAATTTTTATGCTGCATACACACTGACTGCACATGTCCCGATTTACCACATTGATAACAGGTTGCGTTGCGACTAGGGCAATGCGCACGGTTGTGGCGAGATACACACTGGGGGCAAGATTTACGTACATTTTTCTGAAATAAACGTTGGCGCCTGTTATTCAAATTACTTTGTCTAACAATATGGGGCGACCTTTGTGTCGCACTTTTACTCTGGGTACTGTTCACTGTCTGTTCAGCACGGCAGGTAGAAATATAAGAATCACTAGGGCGACACTGAAAACTATGGCTAGGAAAGCTTCCGTTTCGGCGCACTGCATTAACACTGTGGCTTTGCATTTCTACATCTGCTAAGTCAAAAGTACCATGCGCTTCAATAAGCTGCAGTACACTGTCTAATGAGGGGCCAGACTGTTTTAAAATAGCTGCCCTAATTCTGGGATCTTGAATATTCTGCGTAATTGCATCTCTTAACATAAAGTCACTATAAGAGAGTCCACAAGAGCAAGTAAATTTACATTTGCGGTTTAAGCCCTTCAATTCCGTAATCCATTCCTGGTGTGACTGTTCTGGTAATTTTTTCAGTCTGAAGAATCGGTACCGCACCGCAGCTACGAGAACTTTTCTCTCATAATGAGCATTCAGTGAATCTACTATTTGTTCTGCATCACGAGGAGTTGCGTGGGGGAAACGTTTCTGCAGTAATACGAAGGTCTGGGGCCCCACCATCGATACGAAAAGGTTCTTCACTCTCTGACCTGTAAGTTGATGAGCCGCGACGAGTTCTTGAAACTGGGCGAAGTAGTCGCTCCATTCTTCCTCACATTCGTTGTACTGGCGGAACTAGGGAGCGGTGCAGCGGCAGGTGCAGGCTGCTGAAGCGATGGCTGTTGATGATTAGCTGCTTGCGCTGTTAACTGGGACACAGCTTGAAGTAGTTGCGTGATTTGCACCGTCTGTAACTGAATAATTTCCATTAAGTTTGGGTTCGGGTTAGTGGCCATGCTGACCGATTAGGCGCCACGCATACAAGTAAATTATAACAAAACACAAATGCAAGATAAATGATGACACTCTGCAACAAAAAAATCCACAAAACTCGTATTAGAATATGTTCCCCCAAAAATCTTATAATAAGGGTGGGTGGGCGGGAGCAATTTCTGCGTGCTCCAACTGCTGCTGTTGGCTGCTGCAAGTGGGCTGGTCCACGGTTCTATCCCTCCTCGTTGCCACTTTTGTGTCCCAGCCTCGTCGCCGCTTTTCTGTCTTGTTTCCGTCCCAGGTGTCGGTGGCTGAGTAAAAAAGTACCGACACAGGAATAAAGGTTTCACGCTTGTGCCGATACAAGGGTGAGCAGCCAGTGGGACAGCAAATACTAGAAACACTAGAGTAAATTACAACGAGATATATAATGCACAGAATTTATTCAATACTTAACTTTTACATAGTTTTGTGCTGCAGAATGTTGATACATAGTTGAACTAGAGGCCTGCTTGGTGCCTGTCCGATAGCCAAGTCTTCACGGGTGCCTATCTGATTCCGAAGTGTTAACTGGTTCCTATCTCAGTCTCAAGTGAACGATGTCGTTCAGTGGTCGCCATGAGCTGAGTTGTAGCAGAGGGCGCTCGTGGCTGACGTCGTATGAATGCCGTGCTGTGCGTGCATGGCGGCGTGCAGCGAAAGTAGTAGGCGCGCAGTTTGGACTTTTGCGTCTCCACAGAAATCATTAAAAGAAAGACGTTATTCATTGCAGCGTGATCTGTTTGCGAAGTTTCAATCACCGACTTTTAGTTCTGAATGTGAAAATATTTTGCTAGCTCCCACCTACTTAGGGAGACATGAACATCCCTATAAAATAACAGAAATCAGATCGAAAACGGAATGATTTAGGTGTTCTTTTTTCCCGCGCGTTGTTAGAGAATGGAACGGTAGAGATAAGTTATGAAAGTGGTTAATGAACCCTCTGCCAGCAACTTGAATGTGGAGTATCTATGTAGATGTAGATGTAGATGTAGGTTGGGTGCGAAACGTTTGTGGATAGCCAAAGGTTTTAAGCAGACCTGTCGCGGTAAACAGGAAATCCCGGACCGTCACACATTTTCGTATATCGCCGTTGGATTTATTCAGACGCTGATGTGTGACTAATTCTGGTAATTTGTCTTTAGTTTAAATGTTTGTATAGCTTATGGGACTTAACTACGGGGTCATCTGTCCCTAAACTTACAAACTACTTATGAACTAGCTAACAAGGCACAAATATCCATGCCCGAGGAGGGATTCGAACCCCCGACCATAGTGGCCGTGCAGCCCGTGACTGGCGCGCCTAAGCCCCGTCGGTCACCGCGGCCGGCTCGTCTTTAGTCGTAACATATTGTGAATCAAAGGAGCCGCATTCGTTTTGGCACCTAGAGCTTTTACCTCTAGTTTCCTCTAGCAACCAGTACGATTCGGCTGGAACCCGTGAAGAATTTGATCAGTTAACACGCTGGGAAAGTCTACATAGCCACAACAGTCTTATATTCTCTACTTGTTAGTATCACCAACTGTAAAACTTGATGATTTTGTTGGGGCCATCTCGTATGACTAGCTATGTGGACTGCGACCGTCGACAGACAAGTGTATAATTAGAGGTAACCTCAAGTGGCCACCTTGGGAATGTGCGGTGCCATCCACGCCACATGACGTCCACGTATCGCCTTTATCTGCACTCGATTCCTGATTATTGCATGCTGTCTGACAATCATGGGTTTGCTGATACCGGCACAAGTACACGTCCACTTAGCTTGTATTTGAGTTGCTACCCACAGAATTCTACCACTTTCATAAATAACACCACTCACCTATGTGTTCATCGTAGCATCTCAACAGTTCCAACAGTACAACGAATTGTGCTTTAGAATTAATATATATATATATATATATATATATATATATATATATATATATATATATAACCACAGGTTTTTTAATTAAAAGAACATTGTATTTTCAAATATATTATTCCACGTCATGACTGTTCTGTTATTTCACAATAATTTTTCGTGGAGGTCATAACCGAGCTGATCAAACCATATTAATTGTTAGTACAGAGTACGCCACGGAAATACCTATAGTTGTAACGTAGCAGAGATTATGCTTTTGTTTGTGGTTGTAGGCCAGAATTCTGAAGTGCATCTCCAAATGAACTAAAAAAAAAGTTTATTCAATCAAATTTCGTTTTCAGAACTGGTACATTTTCCATTATTTGTTAAGATAGTCTGAAATTTTAATTTGTTATTTGTTCAGATTACTTTGATAAAGTTAATGAAAAGATTTTAATAATTATAGATTCACTCGTTTCATTTTGCAGTCTTGTATAATGAAGCACTGGTATATCTAACAAAAGAACCGAAAACAGGTCACACAATAAACCAAAAATAAGTATAAAATAAATGACATATAAACGATATATAAAATGAACGGTAAGCAAAATGTTATCGGTAGTCAGTTTATTTACTTTATTCAAACAAATTTTGTTTCACCATTGAGTTTATTTTCCAATATCTGTGAAACTAGTCTGACACCTTTCATTTAATTTAACTGTTATTTGTTCAGATTACATTGATAAAGTAAATATAAAGGATTTAACAATTAAAGATTAACTCAGTTTCGTACAGTAAACAGTCTTCTATAATGACACACTGGTATATCTAACAATACAACCGAAAAGAGGATCATCACTAATAAACCAAAAATAAGAGTAATTCAGTCTCGAACGAACACGGTCATAAGCCTTTTCTACATCCATATGGTATCCTGTTCCACTCATAGCAATTCTCCATTATCTACCGTAAGCTAACATTATGATTCTGACAGCTTATATGAAGACTAAACTCACACTGATTCTCATCCAACTTGTTTTCAATTAACACTAGCGCTCTCCTTCCAACAATACTGACAATACTTTGCCCCCAACAATAATTAAAAAGACACCTCTATAGTTGTTACAATCTTTCATGTTTCCATGCTTGAAAATTAGAGTAATTATTGCTCTTGTCTAGTTAGACTGAACGTCTCCCGACTCCCACGCCATTTCAGTTATCCTGTGTAACCATTTGAGACCTGATGTTCCACTGTATTCGATGGGTTACGAAATAAATTCATCTAACACAGCCATTTTATTTTCACTGCAATATATTGACCATTGTCACCAATTTCCATCATAATTCCTACTCGATTGTACCTCAACGTCAGACACGTCAATGAACGTTTCCCTAAATTGAGCTGCAGAATGGTTTTCCTGTATCTGGCCCCAACATTTCTAAATTATTTCAAAACTCTCCCTCTATTTCTTCTTGTATCTGAAATTACCTGCTTGGCTTTCTTCAACGTAACTCTCTCTGTCTACATGAGTTCGAGAATGGAGAAGTTTTGGAACCGCCTACTTTATCATTTTACAGACTTTCACCAACCGGTCTGCTAGTTCCTTCACTTACAAACTACTGTTCTAAGACATTATGTAGCCGTTTCTAGGAGTGTATCGCTGTACCTCGTCCCTTCCTCTTACAATGATTATAAATGACTACATTCAACTAACAGAGATCTAACTAACTGAGATCTCTGTTATATATTTGTGTCAGATATCCACGTCCTGAAACTTCTCCACGCTTATCCTTTCTTACACGAACCTCAATTTCTGCGCCTCGGACTCACAACCCAATTCCAGTGCAGATTAAATAATGATCAGTGTCATCAGAGAACCCTCTGAAAACACGTGTGTCCCTTACTGTCTCCTGAATTACTGATTTGTTATAATATAGTCAATGACAGATCTGGTTTCCATGCCGTCCCAAGTATACAGGTAAGTGTCCCTACGCTTATAACATGTGTTTGTGATAACTGAGCTCCTACTGGCACAAAAATCCAAGAGCTGCTTTCCGTTCCGTTTGTCCTCCATATCCTCTCTAAACTTACCCATAACCTTTTCATACAAATCTGTTCGATTTCATATACTGGCACTGAAGCCACCCATGAGCAAAACACTGTCCTTATCATTTAACAACTACTGCACTGACTGCGTCAGAAAATCTGTCCACCTCATATTGACCTTTCACAGGACGAATAAAATGACACAATCCTAATTTTCTTACTAGAGATACCAAATCTACCCAGTCGTTCATTTACATAGCTTATTACAATTATTCTGGGTTCTATTGCTTTCCGGATGTAAGACCCTACTCCTTTCCTCCTGCTTTGACTCCTGGCAGATAACCTCATATTCTCCGTCTTCTTTCTCTCCCGTTACCCGAACGTCACTAACAGCTAAAACATCTAACCCCATACAGCCTCTACCAGGTCTACCGTCTTCCCGGTGTGCCCCCAATTGAGATTAGTATCTTCCATCTGAATCCAGATCGTTTGCCGGCCGTATCTGAGGAGTCCCTGGTCAGTCAGTTAGAGATGGGAGTCCTTCACGACCAAACGTCCAAGGCACTTTGCTCTGATTATCGCCAGCATCATATCAAAGTACCTGGCCAACTAGCCTTGCTTGTCCAGGGTCCCATTTTGTTTTTACCCCTAACGGCTGAAGGACTATCCGGTGGATCTGGAAGTCTTTGGCGTCTGAGCACAAAGATCGCCGCGGCTCAGAATATGTCCGAGATGCCCGACCTTATTAGAAAGTGACTGGTATCCCGACTGTCAGGACCACTTATTTGGCCACTCATTCTTTGCCTATGGTTCATGAACTAGAACATGACTACAGGAATACACACCACAAACCACATGATAGCAATTTCTAAATAAAATTAAATATATAAATTGTTATCATTTCCATCACAAAGAACTTTACTTGTTTTACTAAGTGATGTATGCAGATAATTAAAATTTTAATTACAATATCTTCTTTTTTTTTAGAAGGTGCAACAGGTCTAAATGAATTTTACAACTGATGTACATAGAGTAAGAGTTACATACTACTACAATTTTCTTGCCAAATTAGGCGATATTGTAAGCTGTGGAATGACTGTAAATATTCGTTGTGATTTCTAGGAACCGGTTCCTTCATGGAAAAGCATCGTTCACCCTATTGTATTTAAACAAACATGTAGTCGATCAGAAAGTGTGAAATAAACCTGTTACAACTTCCATTCTTTCTTCTTTCTTTCTCTTCAGCCCTTTCCCGCACATGCAGGGTCGGCTTGTTATTCTAGATTTAGCGTGTCAGTATTGACGGGGTGCCCTTCCTGCTGCCACCCCCTGCCCCCCGGGAGGAAATGTGTACCCCAAATGTCTGTGTAATATGCGTAAAAGTGTAAAGTGTTATGAAATATTTGCTTATCGTGTAACTGAGGCGGGACTTGGGGAACAGCCGAGTATTCACCTAGGGGGATGTGGAAAACCAGAACCATGCTGGCCGGCACTCCGAAACCCTTCGTTAATCCGGGGCCGGTATGCATCCCCGTCTCGGAAAGCGGTGCGTTAGACCGCCCGGCTAACCGAGCGGGTAGTTTCGAACCTATAACCTTCACATTAAAATCGAATGTTCTGTTACCTGAGCTATTTGACCGCGCTGGCGTATAGTCTTCTCTGACGGTATATCAGTTACAGGTATGCTGCGCTTGAGACTCTAGAGCTCTTTTTGTGGATGGTGCGCTTTATACTGTAAACGAACGCCCTTGAGGTATACTACTATCCTGTGAACTATCCCGAACTGATTATCCGAGACTGGTAGGTCACCTTATAAGTAAATAGAATTAGGGATAAATATGTTTCTTCTCTTTGCCGTTATGAAAGTTGCAAAAGATATGCCATATCTTGAAGCAAAATGAACGATGACCACGATATCCTGTTTCTTTTATGTTAATCATCATAATATTGAAAACTGTGATTAAGAAATTTCTTAAGATATTGCTGCCTCTTGCTTAGTGTAAACATACATTGCGAATAACTATCCTTTCTTCTGATTAAGCGAAATAACTAAGACGGACGCTGTTAAAACCGCAGGATCGTTGTCGCAACATTTTCCTTTATCTGGCCCAACTCGTAGGATTTGCGAAGGCATGACTCAGTCGTAAAACTATTCTAACACAAAACAATGCTGTCTTCAGTTGTTATTATGCATTAACGTTCATACTTCCTATGGAGTAATAATAAAACTATGAATTTGATTATATGGATTGATTATTTAATGAATATCTAATGAAGGAGTTTAATTGCCAATTTAAGAAGGGTTAGTATTGGAGAGGCATCTAAAAGAGAGAAAAGAAAATGTGAAGATCTTGATGAAAGACCTCTAGTCGTCACTATATTTTATTATACACTTCGATCCCATGGACACAAAGAACTAACTGACAGAAAACAAAGCAAATTTGCTGCAGCAGTTTAGACCTATTTATATATACGCTTCACAAACGTAACAATTAGTCCATCTAAGTGAGACCACTCAGTCACAGTCGAGCAAAATGAATTTACGTTACTACTCGGTGATGTTATACAGGAATGGGTCATATATTGATATAAAACATTCAGAGAACGATAACGTCAACTTTCAAAACACACCGGACTTTTTTATGTTCACACAATAGAAAAAGAAGTATATGAATTATTCCTGGGTTATTTTCAACGAGTAAAGAGAAAAGCGATGTGACAGGACGTGTTTCAAAATTTATTGAGCACGATGGTCTGGATGTAACATTGAGTCGAGGACAAGAATACGTTAACACTTCTGTCAAGGCAAATGCATTCAGAGTTCAACAAAGTATTTCTAAACTTAACTTTAACTTATCGTTTATACACTCATCTACTCACTCTTTCAATCTGTGGGTAGTAGACCTTTTGCACATCCATTAAGTGTAATTTTTCTAGAAACATTACAAATGTTTACATGTTCCACTCTGTCTGAATCTTCTGACAAGGATTAGAGTCGCAGTTAAGAACCTGTAGGATGATGATCACTGCAGAACCTTCGGTCTGTGTTTCAGTACACTGTCTGATTCTTTAAAAACAAGAGAAACTGGAGAAACTGCTGTAGTTTTATTAGATTTTTTTTTCAAAAATACAGCCCTCAAGCGGAAGTTACAATTAAATATTTTACCTAGGTTTAAGAAGTGCTAAGTTTCCAAAATTAATAATCTTTTACCTAAAAACAGATTTTACAATGCTGGCCATTAAAATTGCTACACACAAAGATGACGTGCTACAGACGCGAAATTTAACCGACAGGAAGAAGATGCTGTGATATGCAAATTATTAGCTTTTCAGAGCATTCACACAAGGTTGGCGCCAGTGGTGACACCTACAACGTGCTGACATGAGGAAAGTTTCCAACCAATTTCTCATACACAATCCGCAGTTGACCGACGCTGCCTGGTGAAACGTTGTTGCGATGCCTCGTGTGAGGAGGAGAAATGCGTACCATCACGCTTTCGACTTTGATAAAGGTCGGATTATAGCGTATCGCAATTGCGGTTTATCGTATGGTGACATTGCTGCTCGCGTTGATCACGATCCAATGACTGTTAGCAGATTATGGAAACGGTGGTTGGAATCAGGAGGGCAATACGGAACGCCGTGCTGGATCCCAACGGCTTCGTATGATTAGCAGTGGAGATGACAGTCATCCGCATGGTTGTAACGGATCGTGCACCACTCTCGATCCCTGAGTCAACAGATGGGGACGATTGCAAGACAACAACCATCTGCACGAACAGTTCGACGACGTTTGCAGCAGCATGTATCATCTCGGATACCATGGCTGTGGTTACCCTTGACGCTGCATCACAGAGAGGAGCGCTTGCGATGGTGTACTTAAGGACGAACCTCGGTGCACGAATGGCAAAACGTCATTTTTCGGATGAATTCACGTTCTGTTTACAGCATTATGATGTTAGCATTCCTGTTTGTCGACATCGCGGTGAACGCACATTGAAAGCGTGTATTCGTCATGGCCATACTGGCGTATCACTCGGCGTGGTGGTATGGGTTGCCATTGGATACACGTCTCGGTCACCTCTTGTTCGCATCGACGGGACTTTTAGCAATGGCCTTTATATTTAAGATGTGTTACGACCAGTGGCTCTACCCTTCATTCGATCTCTGCGAAACCCTACATTTCAGCAGGATAATGGACGACCGCATGTCGCAGGTCCTGTACGGGCCTTTCTGGATACGGAAAATGTTCAACTGCTGCCCTGGCCAGCACATTCTCTACATCTCTCACCAATTGAAAACGTCTGGTCAATGGTGGTCGAGCAACTGGCTCGTCTCAATACGCCAGTCACTATTCTTGATGAACTGTGGTATCGTGTTGAAGCTGCATAGGCATCTGTACCTGTACACTAGAGTGGGCCGAAAAAATTGAATTTTTGAGTATCGAGTTGTAATAGGGCTCGAAAGTTGCGTATTTGTGTGCTGATTAACGAAAAAATAATTTAAAAAATCTAACTTAATATCTTCAGTTCGCGCAAAGGGCTTTAAGTTTAAAAAAAAAAAAAAAAAAAAAAAAAAAAAAAAAAAAAAAAAAAAAAAAAAAACGATAAATTTATAGAATATCTGATAGGTCATATAGAAATATATATTTCAGTATCATGTCCTAATAGGACTCAAAAACTGCGTATCCATGTATAGTTTAACACAAAAATTTTTTTGATAGTCCCAGCTTATGTAATCAGTTCGCGCTAAAGACATTAACTATCGAAATATGACAACATTTCTAAATGTTCAAAATGTTACGGAAATTTGATAATATCTCGTATTTATATCTATGTCTTAAATATGTTAGGTTTTATTTATTGTGATTTGATTATTTAAAGAGATAACATCATAACTTTGCAGCTCTTCGCCCATTTCAACAGCAAATTTGGTTAAATGACCCAGAACTCACCACGAGCAGGTAGCTGCAATTCGAGTTCCACCTGCACCCTGCCCAACCAACCAACTGCCCAAGAAGGTCATACTAATTATATATTCAAATTTACAATATATACATTTATTTACATTTTTATACTTTTAGTTACATACTAGTCAAAGATGTAGTTGGCTTGAATTCTGATTTGTGTCCAAATTTTGGCATTATTGATTTTGACAGCAGAGCCGTCCTAATGAATTCATCTCTGCTATCTTGCCCACATACTTCCTCTGCAGCCTCTGTTACTAATTTTACACATCTTTCTACAGCCTGAGTGTGGCACGGAAAGTTCAAAATTCAAATTCGGGCAAAGTCTTATTCATCAAATATGTAAAAATGGATTCCGGCGTCAATTTCTGCATCACTGGGAGAGGCGATAGCTTACATTTTGACCAATCTATAAGCTCACTGTAGTCAGTAGTCTTACTGCAGCTTTGCGGTTACTTTTCATATTTCTTGCTTTTAGGACTCTTCTAGGATCATATACAGTATATGTCGATTGTTGTTTCAAGACATGTAATTAAATATTGTGAAACTACTGGCATCCCTTCTTATTTGAAAATTAGCCACAATTTTAAAATTTCCATAGCACTTCACTTCATGATACAAGGTTGAAGGACATGCGCGCTGCTTCTGCGTGGGGACAACAACGGAAAACAAGAAGCCAGGTCAGTGAACAGAAACTTTAACTCCACGCACTGAAGATGTATGTATTTCGTTCTACGGCCCTCGTGTGCAGTGCTACGTAATTAAATCTTGCGACATTGACACGAGTGTGGTGGTAAGACCTCCATGGGAAAATTTCAGGGACTGTATTAGAGAGAGACAGATTGTATAATATTCCAATCACTTTTATCAAACTCTCTATCAACCTATCATCTCCGACCCCGCCGTATCAGTCACAGTGTCCCTAGGCTATTAACACAATTAACTGAACGAACAATGTTCGATGAATGAGTAATTATCTAATCGACAAAGTTTAATCTGAAGATGCGCTAAGAGCTGACTTCCTTTGCAAGATTGAGCAACAGCACTTTATCACAGAGACGCACTTCAGGCTACGTTTTATGGAGAGCGAATGGAAAGGTTGAGGCTCAGTTTATAAAAGGTCAGCGCACGAGGCAGACACGTTCGTGGACACAAGATGCTTCGACACGCGCTGCTGCTGCTCGCCCTCGCTAGCTGCGTGTTGGGTGAGTGGGCAATGGACACTGGTCATAACGTACACTGCAGTCGTTGCTAAGCAGCTTACGGTCTGAGTGCACACTTCCGTTATCCATGTCCTCTTTCTCACCCATGGCACTTTACTTGCTACGTAGACAGAAAATATAACTAAGGAAATAATTGTTAGCAGTTAGCCCGTGATAGTTGATTAATCTGACGAACTTCATCAAAATAGACGAAGACGCCGAGGGACTACTCGTTGGTTACGTGATCGGAAATGTTGCAGTTAGTAAGTAATCAAGAAACAAGATCACTTACAGAATCATAACCTGGAATATGGGTATTACGTATGGATACGTCTCACCTACCTTGCAGGAAACATCCTGAACATGACAATTACACTGACAAGGAGATGGTTGACATGTGGGTCGCCGATTTGTATCAAATTTGGCATGTTCGTTGTATGATGAATATAAAGACATACGCATTTCGGCACTTATGGACACGTCACAGCTAAAGTGATCCAACCTTGAATGTTCACATGGTTGACATGTGGGTTAACTAATTCGATCGAAATTTGCGTGGACGTTCTATACTGAAGTATAAAGACACACTTTTTTCTGGATTTTGATAGTGGTGTTTGAAAAAGTCAAAGTTGATGATGGAAAATTGACTTTACAGTGCTATACATCGAAAGATCGTCGGAAGATGATTACTTTTTACGTACATATATGGGGGTCAAAAGTTAATGGCCGGTCGCAGTGGCCGAGCGGTCTGCGGCGCGCCAGTCACAGCCTGCACGACCGCTACGGTCGGGGGTTCGAATCCCCTCTCAGGCATTGATGCTTTTGTCGTCTTTAGTATAAGGTAGTTCATAAGTAGATTGTAAGTTTATGGACTGACGACCCCACAGTTAAGTCCCTTAAGCTTAAAAATATTTGAACATTTTCAAAGTTAATGACGTTTTGAGTAGCTGACGTTTTTGTGTTTTCATACCGTTACTTGAGTACACATAATCAATTTTAACCTTGATTAAAAAAAAAAAAAAAAAAAAAAAAAAAAAAAAAAAAAAAAAAAAAAAAAAAAAAAAAAAAAAAAAAACCACCGTCTTTCTAGCAAACACGTGTCTTTTCGTATTCAATTTAGAACAGGAAAGGCCAAACAACGCCCCGCCTTTGCCGCGCCCCTATCCCGCGTACTGCGCGCAGCGGTTTGTGGGGCAGTAGCGATACACAATCGTGGGCTGGGCGGTCAAATACAGTGTACTAAGCTCGCGGGGCGCGGGTGCGCCCGTCGGGTGGAAATATTGGCCATGCCTGATTTAGAAAGTACGTGCAGGATGTGAGGATTTTGTAACGGTGGCGGAAGTTTATTCATATTGTACCTGATGCGTCCAAACTCGTTAAAGTGCTCCTATCTCTGTGATGTCGTGGCTGTTGCTGCAAACATATTTAAAGTTCCAGGATGTAACTTTCACTCTGCAGCGGAGTGTGCGCTGATATGAAACTTCCTGGCAGATTAAAATTGTATGCCGGAACCGGGACTCGAATCTGGGACCTTTGCCTTTCGCGGGCAAGTGCTCTACCGACTGAGCTACCCCGATGCGACTCACGATGTCGCCTCACAACTTCACTTCCACCAGTATCTCGCCTCACAGAAGCTTTCCTGCGAACCTTGCAAGACTAGCACTCCTGGAAGAAGGGTTATGGGGGAGACATGGCTTAGCCACAGCCTAAGGGATGTTTCCAGAATGAAACTTTCACTCTGCAGCACAGTGTGCGCTTATATGAAACTTCCTCGCCGATTAAAATTGTGTGCCGGAACCGGGACTCGAATCTGGGTTCTTTGCCTTTCGCGGGCAAGTGCTCAACTTCTGTGAAGTTTGGAAAGTAGGAGGCGAGGTACTGGCGGCAGTAAAGTTGCGAGGCGGCGTCGTGAGCCGTGTCGTGGTAGCTCAGTCGGTAGAGCACTTGCCCGCAAAAGGCAAAGGTCCCAGGTTCGAGTCTTTGACGAGTGCGCCACACCCAGTGTTACTTTTAAATGCTGACGCTGCCAGGCTGAGGAGAAAAATCCTTCCAGAGCTGACGATGTAAAGCATTATTATAAGATATATATATATATATATATATATATATATATATATATATATATATATACGTTTCGCCTTTTTGGGGCATTATTAGATTCTTATAATAATGCTTTACTATAACAAAAACATATCTTATTACACATCGCAATAAGGTATTCTTTTTATACAACGTATCAGTTTAAGCAGTCTAGCTGCCCTCTTCAGATGCCTCTACATTTGGAATTGGTGCTGTTTTGTTTTATGGACATCACAGCGTAAATCAGTAGTGTTGAGCAGTGTGTGTATTTTCCATTGGCAGGTGCGCGGCTTCCCATGCGCCGCCTGGTGCACAGTGGGAAGTGGCTGGGGGCAGCAGGCGGGCGTGTCGTAGGTGGCCAGGACGCCGTGCCAGGTGAGTACAAGCACTGCTGCTGCTGCGCTTACCGCAGCTGTGGTAGTCTCTCCTCTAACGTCAATGTTCATTACTGCCTGGTTAACATATATCATATATAAGCCTCTTGGACTGTTTCCTCTTCTGACTGCGCTTGATTGTAAGGAGGTCTGTGCCGTCTTTAGTATTAGCTACTTCATAAGTAGTTTGTAAGTTTAGGGACTGATGACCCTGTAGTTAAGTCTCATAAGCTCTACAAACATTTGAACATTCACCCCTGTTCATTATTACACTACAGAGAAGTAATTACTAGAATGACATCCTAACATTTAAATTAGTTGTGGATGTCAATATATTTTTCTGTCGTAAATGGTGACATTGCTTATATTCCCATAGTCATTTTATATTTTCTGCACTTCGGTCACAAGAAGTTATTTTGGTACCGAAATAACAAAACTCATCTACTACTTTCATTGCCTCGTTAACTATTTTATTTATTTTTTTGTATAGTTTATGGTACTTAACTACAGCGTCATCAGTCCCTAAAGTTACAAACTACTTATGAACTGAATGAAACTTCACTCTGCGGCGGAGTGTGCGCTGATATGAAACTTCCTGGCAGATTAAAATTGTGTGCCGGAACCGGGACTCGAACCTGGGACCTTTGCCTTTCGCGGGCAAGCGCACTACCGACTGTGGTATCCCCACACTACTCACGATGCCGCCTCACAACTTTACTTCTGCCAGTACCTCGCCTCCTACTTTCCAAACTTCACAGAAGCTCTCCTGCAAACACACAAGACTAGCACTCCTGGAAGAAAGGATATGGTGGAGACATGGCTTAGCCACAGCCTAAGGGATGTTTCCAGAATGAAACTTCACTCTGCAGCGGAGTGTGCGCTGATATGAACTTCCTGGCAGATTAAAATTGTGTGCCGGAACCGGGACTCGAACCTTGGACCTTTGCCTTTCGCGGGCAAGCGCACTACCAACTATGCTATCCTGACACGACTCAGGATGCCGCCTCACAACTTTACTTCTGCCAGTACCTCGCCTCCTACTTTACTTATGAACTACTTACTAACTAGGACGGCACAAATATCCATGCCCGAGGGGGGATTCGAACCTCCGACCGTAGTGGCCGTGCAGACAGTGACTGGAGCGCCTCAGTCCCGTCGGCCACCGCGGCCGGCGTTAACTAATCTAATTCCTCCAGCGTCGCCTAATTTTCGTAGCCTACATTCAACAACTCTAGATTTGCTTTTTGTAATGTTCATTTTATACCATCCTTCCAAGACACTGACCATCCCGTTGCATTGTTCTTCCAGGTGTCAGACGAATTAGAATCCTACAAAGATTTTATTCCTTTCGCATGAACATTAATTCCTTCTACAAATTTCTACTTACTTTTCAGAAAATATTGTTCAGTGTACTGATTGATTGTGGACTGGAGAAAAACTACAACCTGTCTTCCTCCCTTCCAAACCACTCGGCCCATTTCATGCACTTCGTCTCTTATAACTGATGTTTTGCTCAACTTATCCTCTAAGGTAAGCCGTAATGTGATTATTGCCTACAGTTCTCCTAAATCCAAATTGATAATCTCCGAGATTGGTGGCTACTAGTTCTTCCATTCAACTGTAAATAATTCATGTTAGTATTTTACAAAGATGGCTTACTAAGCTGACAGTTGTTTAATTGTTTGCACTTGCTTTCAATGCAATTTTTTTTTCTTCTTGACGCATGAGAGTATTTCCCTTGTATCAAACATATTATTACCAACAACGTGGAACAGTTACTTCACGACTCTCTCTCCCAAAGATATCATCAGTTCATACGGAATATCATTAACTCCAGGGGCCTCGTTTCCAGCCATAACGTTTAGTCCTCTGTCAAATTCTTCTCTCAGTGTCGTATTTTCTTTCATTTACTTCCTCTTCCATTTCTACAAGTTGATTTCCGTTGTAAAAGCCTTTTTAATATATTCCTTCTAACTTATAGTTTTCCCTTTCTGTCTGAGCACTTTGGTGTGATCAAACGAAATCCCAATGGCTATGATATGATCACGTGTAGCATCAGAAAACAGTACATATTAGGTGGTGATGCAGGACGCCGCTATTTGTCGTTGCAAGGCCCCTTTTTGATGCATGATATGAACACGTTTTACTCCACTGTAACCGACGAGCAGTAGCAAAGCAATTCGGAGACTACGGTTGTAACGGTATGGCAAAGAATCCTGTCATTTAGCAGCTGTGGGGCAATAACTGGAGGACAATAATGTTACTGAAATAGGCTCATTTTCCCAGTCTTTTAGATCTGAATCCTATGCGGCACCTTTGATACGAACGACAAAGTAGATTTTGTCCAAGACTTCAGTGACCAACATGGTTAGTTTCAGATCTCCAGGAATAATAGGCTGCAATTTCTTCATACCCATTCACTGTAGAGCAAAGCGGTTGAAGATTCCTACATTAATATCTATTAATAGGTGTCCGGAGACTTGGAGACTTATGATCAGATACTGCAGATCGGCAGTAATTGTAGAATAATTTCCTTCTACGGCAAGGATGAAAGTTACGAGAGGGATAATAACTTTCCCCTGTTGACTGTAGTCACAACTGCGTATGACAGGGGAAAAAATAGAATGAGGCGTTAAAGATAAAATATATCTTTATTTCTCTACATAATTACAAATTACATTGAGACATTTATCAAAGAGCTTTATAAGCTTCAAAAATCCGTCGAGGAAAAAATCTGGACATTGCATACGGATGAAGCGTTTACCGGTTTGTTGGACGTCAATATTGCTTCCAAAGCACCTTCCGCCGAGGGTCTTCTTCAAAGCTGGGAAAAATTGACGTCACTTGGTGTGAGATCAGGACTGAATGGCGGATGGTAGGCGCTCCCAACTAAGAGTTTCAAGTGGTTTTTCGTTGCCGTCACTGAATGTGGTTTCCTGTTGTCATCCAACAGCAGAACACAAGATCTTAGAAGGCCAGGCCACTTTTTCGGAAACACCTCTGTCAATTTCGACAGAGTGGCACAATACCGCACAGCAGTGTGACAGTTGTTAATAATAAAGATATTGCAATAATTGTTATTGATCAAAATAAATGTATAGTGATAGATAATGTAATTAAAATAGTACTGTTTAGTATTGTACTCGCCACTTGTGAATAAAAATTGCTTGACTGTACTTTAGTGACTTCTCAGACAATTGTGTCGTGTGTAGTTGTGTCTGTGTGGGGAGCTGTAAATGACTCTGCACTATAACTCAAACTTGATAATCTGACTGAACACTTTATCCAATTATTTAAGCAAGACTTTGAAGAAAAACCAAAATCAAATAAAAGTCAAATCTGACCCTGTGACTTTATTCATAGAATGAGCAATTTTACCTCCGGTAAGAAATATTTTTCATCAAATATTACAATTGTTTCAACAATAGGACACCAGCTTGCTACAGACCTGATTGATTGCCAATTACATCTGAGTTCGACACTGGTTTTTATGGCCCACGTGTGCGCAAGGAAACATGTGCAACTGCCCTCAGAATTACTACCAAAAATGCTGCTGCTGCAAGGTCAAAAACTAACTACAGAATTCGTAGGAGTGCAATGCGAATCCACTATCTACACAAATAATAATTATGTCCAGCTCTGTAGTATTTAAAACAAATAATTAATTGGGTTTTGGGATGAATGACTAACACGAAACAGACCTTAGTGTGAAGTTTAAACTAATGCACTTTATTTATTTATTTATTTTTCATAAATGGAGAACATGAACTTAAATAATATTGTACAAAAGTGGTGATTTCACCTTGGGAATGTCTTACACTAAGCTATTTAAGAACCCATTTACTTCTGCTTTCATTTTCAACAAAAGAAGAACCAGCTAGTACTTTATACAATGTAAATTAAAAAAATCGAAATTGTTCACATCACACTTCCTCCGTTTTTTCGTACAGTAAGCAAACTAAATTCTTGCACTATACTTTTAATTATTTTAAAGAATGGACATGAAAGACGAAAACGAAACCCATCATGTTGAATGTCTGTTAGAGACGGACTACAATTACGCGAAGTGCCTAATAATGAAAATATGATTTTCCTTTCCTTTATTCTTCATAATCTCAGAACATTTTCAAATTTAAATATTTCACAATATTATCACACATAAAAAGATTCAAATGATCCAGGCTCACACTGCAATTTGCGACTTCATTCCAAGGCAGCTTGCACAACACTTACTCCTTCTCACCCGTCGGAGGCCGGCGACCAAACTCAGTAAGCTCAAACGCTGCACAGCGCACACCAAAGATTCTCCTCGCGGATCCAAAGATATGATTTCGCAGACATTTAACGTTGTTAACATTGTATACCTACGTTTCAATTGATGGTTGCATCCTCCAAAAAGTCCAGCAACAAAACTCCTTGGACGTCCCAGAAAATGATGAGTAGCACTTTACCTGCAGGAGGAGTGCTTTTGCTTTCGGACAGGTGACGGATGTTTCCACTCCATGGATGCGCCCTTCGATTCGGGCGTGTAATAGTGGACCTACGTTTCATCGCACACCACAAACCAAAAGAGAAAGTATACTAGGGAACACAAGTGTATACTAAGCCACAGTTGCTTGTTGAAGAAGGAAATTTTTTAATACTTCGTATGTAATGCACAACAATTTTCTATGCACTGTGGCATCATTTTCAAGTGCTCCACAGTAAAGAAATGTTTTATACAAGTATAAAGTAAAGACAAAAAGTTAGATACATTATAATTTTGGAAATCGTCAGAAGTATATATATATATATATATATATATATATATATATATATATATATATATATATATATATATATATATCATTTTGGCTAGCAGCTAGCTCTTTTAGGCCCAAGTGGTACAGAAACCTGTGCTTGAGAGAGATAGACAGTCCAATAAAACCTAAAAATAAAATAAATTGTGTACTATCTTTCTTTCTATTGTTTAACTGTTAATGCACAGTCATATTTATGGATAAGAGTCAAAAATTTAAAATTACTTCTAAGTCAGATTGTTCCAATCAAGGAAAATAGTCAAGCAACTTTCGTCACAATGATAGCGCTTATGTGTAAGGGGCTTTATATATCTATCTGTAATTATGTACAAAGTACTATTTCAAAATTGCTGAGAAACTAATATAACTCGTTTTAGAATGTTAATTTTTCTCTCAACCTGAGCAGGCTGTACTTACATTCAAAGTTAATTGTAACACAGTGTAAAACCACACTATGTTCATCTCATAGGTAATACCTTTCATTGGTGACGGTTAGTAGAAGACTGACCAGCTAATTTGCAGCTATACCTCATATTTACAATATAAGCCACCAGAGAGCACCATCGTTCTACAAGCTCTTCTTAAAATGTATTTCTGCTTTTAAATCCTAGATGGCATTCCCTTACAGTTTTAATCCATGTTTACGTTTGTGCCTTAAAACTATTATTTCTGTGTCCACATACATTCACAAATCGTTTAGTAAAAATACGTATATAATGACAGATTCGATAATAAATGCCGCCTATTGAACGTAAGATTAATGAAGTTACGGTGTCAGCTGATATATGATCCATGTGCCAACATGAACATTTAATTACAGCTTGTCACCTGCAGAATATCTTCCTAATCATCGGTTGACTGTCCACACCTGTACCAATAGATAATTGCACTTGCAGGGCAGTTCCCGTACCAGGTGTCGCTGCAGTATGTAACCTGGGAGTTCACTTTGATTGAGTGCACCGGTTCCCTTATAACACCTATGAGGGTGCTAACCGCTGGCCACTGCTGCGGCGCCACCAATACTGTAAGTACACAAGAAGTAACTTCATACTAAGTTATTTATTCCAAATAGACTATGAATCACGATTACAAAAGATGAACAATTTGTTACACTATTTCGTTATCGTAGTTGAAAGGGTCTGGATTGAGTAAATCACTGTTCATAATTGTTTTACGAACACATGTTTATACATTATGTATATACAAGGTGTTTCACTAAGTGTGTTTGCCTCTGTAACTTATAAAATGACAGGTGACGGGAACTTTTAATGCGGTAGGTCAACACAAGAAATGTTACACTTTCTGCGGAGCTATGAACATAGTTTATTGTATCATCTTCCAAAGAGATACAGCACAAATATATAATTTTTTAAATGGAACAATAGTTTTTTCTATCGTGCATTGGATTCGTTGAAACCAGCGGCGTCCAAATCAAATTAAACTACATTCCTATCACTGCTAGTTTGTAAGCTACAACCCTTCAAAGTTTCAGAGGCAAACACACTTAGTGAAACACCCAGGTGTATGGGTGCTGTTCATTTATTATTATTACATTTTATTTATTTTCTGTTTTTATTATTTTTAAATTTTTAGTTTGTGTATGTGTGTGTGTTATGGACGTAGCAAAACGGGGGAGGATTTGAGAGTTCAAACACCTCCGGAATTGACCCTCTCGTCTCAAACTACGGTGAATGTATTAACAGTGAACTTCTTAAAACAACCAGCAACTTTCCATAGTTTTTAATGACAGCTGTGTTTTAAATTCACTGCTACCTGCATATTAATGTGGGTTGCCGTTTTACAATCTTCCAATCACTGTGAATCACTGTGAATCCTCATTCTAGGTACCAGCGGTAAATTGTGATACAGAGGGGATTAGGTGGGAGATTCTGAGTGGAAACTGATACTGCCCTCGTCAGGTCCTGGAGCTTCACTGTTCTGCAGAGATCTGAGCTTTCAATAACACTACACTGATTACAATGCCATTCACGTTTGTGATACTGGGGCTACTGAACGGCGGCAATATTTTTTTTTTTTTTTTTAACTGAGAGCACGGAAATAAGAATATCCGCACCATCACAAGATAATGAATATCTTTTTGTTGTCCTTTGTAAAGGAACTCTGATTGCTGTCTCGTCGAAGAGTGGTGGCACTTCAGCATATGGTCCTTTCCAATGAAAATATTCAGAGAAATATATAGCATATACAGTATAATGCCGTCTTCATTTATGTTACAAGTCCACATTACAGAAACTAAAAGGATGTAGAATATGAGGTAATCTATGGTTTTTGTGTTATGCATAATCCTATAGCTTTCGGGAAGACGTCGACGTTTCATGGTTAAATTTGAAACTTGTGTTTCAAAGTATTTAGTGTATGAAGTTTAAAATGGCAAGAAAATAATATACTCAAAGAAGAGATAAAGATGGAAACAACAGAAATTAAAGTAAATGACAGGAAAATGTAGCATCTGCGAACAACAAACCTGTTTCACTATAAGAAAATTTTTAGCATTTTAAGGTTCTAACACTGACCATGTGTTGAAAGGGCATTTTAGAAACCGACAGGAGAACTTGATGAGCAAATAACAATGTCCTCAAATTTTTTACAGCATACACGCGTGAAAAATTGCTTAGCCCCTACTTAAACAGGTTTTCAAGATACAGCCGAATCCATATATTAGATACTTGTATCACATAGTAATAATATATCATATTCTTTGAAAAATCAGACCTTTTTATTCAAATACTCATATGTTTGTAAACCTACTGGACCAAAGTACTATAGTCAGCAGTCCCTGGACTTACAAACTACTTAATCTAACCTACACTAATTACAGCACACACACACACATGCCCGAGGGAGGACACAAACTCAGCGGGAACGGCCACCCAGTCCGTAGCAATACGCCTTAGACCACGTGGCTATTCCGGGCGGCTACTGTTTTTCCATCACATTTTCGTTTATGTACAATATGTTTGAATGTAAAAGATGATTCACACAGAATTCCGAAGTTAAGTGTAATACGATACGTATTGCCTGCTATAAACAAATGTTTTCTAATAGCAGAAAACGTGTGACAAAGTCAATAACAGCTTATAGGCAAGAATGCAATGTAATCGTTGCAAACATTTTTCTGGACAGAGTGGTACAAAAGTTGTCCGTGACACCTGTCGACATTGGAGTAGTTGTAAAGTTGGTTTCCTTAGGCAATCTCCTAATTTCAAACTTTATAATTTGAAACGAATATTTGGCTTTTATTTGATAGGACATACCAAATATTCTTAAAATATTTGCTAGAGACGTGGTGGCATTGTCTGCTCGCAATGCATTTAAACCAAAAGTTGAACGAAGATCTAGAAAGCGCTGCGAGGCCATTGCAGATCCAAAAGAAAACATAGTAATTAGTTTATTCCTACACTATGTACGTATGACAGACATGACTAAGAGTCTTTTCGTTTTGTATTGTTTGCTTGCACAAAAACAAAAGATGAGCAGACACTATTAGGCCGCCATATAAAAAGAATCGATTTCACTTTGATATTTGGTTATGTTAACTGGTCCTTCCGTCTCTTCTTCGTAGAACTTAATAATACTTGGTTATATAAAAAAGTTTAAATTTCACAGAGCGTAAATATGTGAGTCATGTTTGATGCAAATTGAACGCCTCTAATAGGAGGGGGTGAAATCTATTACTATTATTTACCATCAAATCATTAGATTACGCAAAAAAGCAGTATAATCAATAATTGAAATTACATTCGGTTTTGCAGCTGACTACTAAACAAGAGTATTTCTTAAAAATTAATGAAAATTCCCTTTCTGGACGGCGGTATTAAGTTTTTACTCCTTTTTCGTAAATGTCGTGGAAAATACAATCGGAATTGCTAATTGAAGGAAAGACATCACTCATCCTCCATGTCGTACAGATTGGCTGTACCTGGTTATAGACACAAATTATTTTTCATCTTTCAAATTTGCTACCCACCTCTTTACAGCTTCTCAACTTTCAAAGGCAACCTCTAATGATTGCAAAGCTGAATGTTTTCTGCACTTCCTTGAAGACCAAATAAACCTTCAAGATGGCCATAGACTCCTTAAGAGTCTTTCTCAAATATCTTGTAATAAGCAACAATTAATGTTTTGCATTTGGATTCGTCCATCATTTCGGCATATTTAATTAATATTTTTGCCAAGAAAGTGCATAGAAGAATAGAAAAGTTTCTGCAAATAAAGGAAGTCAGTTATGATAATTGTAGTGTAATTGCTTACCTGACTATTTAGGTTTGAAAAATTGGCCGTACAGAATTTGTTGAACTATTTTAAAATAATAATCAGTGAATAAGCCTTCAATTTAGACGAACTGTTAATTAAAAAAAAAAGGAATGAAGTGAAATGGCCAAACATTTAATTGTTTAAAACATCTTGCAGAGCAAGCAACCTACAGAATTCGACGAATAGTTACCTTAAACAGCGGTGTAGTTGATCTCGTTGATAAGCTGTAGCGAGATTGGTTGTAATCCGCGTAACTATCCGCCGACATTGGATGGCGGTTCTGAATATTAAGATTCAATCCACGTGTAGCATAATTTTGAAAGAAGGTAATTTAGTGAATGAAAATTAATAATAATTAATACAGATTAATGACTAATCAGAACTGTTCATTACTTAAAAGTGATTGCAGGTTCTAAGCCAATAAACATTGCAAAATGTTTAATTACAGTCAAAGATGCTATGGCAAGCTATACGAGATACGTAAGTTTAACACGTTTAATTACCGAACCATCCAAAGTCGTAATATTAGTTGTACCTGAAAACAGCATGATCACTAAATGGAGGGACTGGAAAAATAAATAACTGAACAACTGACTGAAATTAACTTTAAATAAGGGGATTTATTAATTTGAACAGAAAGCAAAATTCATACCTGAGTATCCATTTTGTATCTGATGATTTTATATAATCAGTTAAGAACAATAATCAATAATTAATAATGTTCGTTTCAGCATATTGTAGTGGCAGATCTTATCAGTACAATTCAGACAACAGAGCAATCAGAACACAGCAGACAATAGAACAGAGCAGACACTAGAACAGAGAGCGAGTACGATGGGATTATTACTTTTATAGTAAAAGTCAGAGATTTTAATTAGTTACACTGATATTATAATTAGAGTTTCTTTGTATATCTTTTACGTAACTCAAGGCAGAAAAAATGAATTGAATATTTATCCTAATTACATTTTATCTGATTTAATATTTCAAATGACTATAAAATATGTTATTTATGGGGCTCTTGCTATATGGTAACATTAAATAACGACAAATCACAGAGGGATTACTCTGCGTGATATCACCACTCATAAAATGGCAGCCAAGTATACCTTGGTTGCCGCAAGGAGCGTTGTAACTTATGTGTTAGCCACTTCACGTAATTGTAACTCATTGGTCACATACAATCAATCTCATCTTCAGAATCAAAATCAAATGTCTGTATCAGCATACTCTGAAAGGAACCTACACTACTGGCCATGAAACTTGCTACACCAAGAAGAAATGCAGATGATAAACGGGTATTCATTGGACAAAATATTCACGCAATTTGGGTGCATAAGTCTTGAGAAATCAGTACCCAGAACAACCACATCTAGCAGTAATATCGGCCTTGATAAGCCTGGGCATTGAGTCAAACAGAGCTTGGATGGCGTGTACAGGTACAGATGCCCAAGCAACTTCAACGCGATACCACAGTTCATCAAGAGAAGTGACTGGCGTATTGTGACGAGCCATTTGCTCGGCCACCATTGACCAAACGTTTTCAGTTAGTGACAGATGTGGAGAATGTGCTGGGCAGTGCAGAAAAAAAAAAAAAAAAAAAAAAAAAAAAAAAAAAAAAAAAAAAAAAAAAAGTTCAGATGTTTGTAGATCTATCGGACCAAACTGCTTGGTCATCAGTCTTTGGCTTACAAACTACTTAAACCTAGGTAAACTAACCTACGGACAAACACACACACCCATGCCCCAAGGAGGACTAGAACCTTCACGGCGAGCAACCGCGCGATCCGCAGCGAGGCGCTTTAGATCATCTTCAGAAACCAAAATATAGTAAATTATGTGATAAAATAACAAAGTGAAACGGATACCATTCTTTAAGTTGGGACAAAGAAATTATTGTGGAAATGTCTTGAATCAACACTTTTCTGCCATCAGGCGGTTGCTGGAGTCGTGGACCTCAACGGCTTTGAGGCAGCCAAGCAGGAGTCGAAAGTCCTGGAGCAGATCTATCACCCCGACTTTCCTGTGTAAGTACAGCGTCTGGAACTCAACTACCTAACTAACCAAACACTCATAATCAACAGCTAACTTGTCTATACGTCGTTGATCCGAAAATGTATCAATAAATAGAATTACCTGCCACCCCTATCATAATGTTACTCCTACATTCCGGACTTCCGTGACAAAATTTGACGCGAATCGACGTGGCGTAGTAGGACGTAACGTGTAATTCTATATGCTCATCTAGCTGAAAATATATTCATTCATTTTCAGATTTTTGTGCTACAAACTTACAAACACCACATAGCTTTTTTTATAGTAGTACAATTTACATTATGTAACTATAGATTACTTTTGTAAGTTACTAAAGCTGCCAGTTTCTATCAGCTACCTAGGTAGTCACATTGATTATTATGTGATTTATTTATGATTTACTTACAGACTAACGTCAGTTCCTAATATTGTACGGTGTGTATTTTTTTTTTTTTTATGTTAGACCAACTCTTTCTTCCCTCATTGTCCTCTCTATCCATTTAAGTATCGTTATCATGCAGCATATCCTTATGACGTCATATCTCCTAAACGAAGTTTTCAACAATAATGTATATATTTGAAAAAAAAAAAAATAGTTTCCTTTGGGAAACAGCACTCTTGTGGCAATGTAATAATAATAATAATAATAATAATAATAATAATAATAATAAAATAAATAAAAAAATAAAATTAAAAAAAACAATCTAGGGTGCAAGTTTATTGTTTTAATTTCAAGAAGTTTCGACCCAGTGGGCCATCTTCAGGATGTTCCTCCGAAATGATTGGGAGCGCAGCAGGAGCTGTGACTTCCTCGAAGTGTTTGCTGTCCTGTGCTTAGCGGAGACAAAACCAGAAGTCCACGTTACCAGTATTGTATACGTTTCGCCTGTTGTATTGCGCTAATGAACTGACATCTCCATTTCGTACATATTGTGGGCTGACGATGGAGATGTTCTAACGGCGAAACTGGTCGCAAAATAAACTGAAAATTGAATAACCTCCGAAATGATGTTGCTGGATATATAGTGTCTGTTTAGCTGCCAGCTGACACACAGCGGATGCCGCCTACATATTTCGTATGTGAAATCGACTTCTGATAGGAAGCGACGTACAGTATTTTGATCCTTGTCTGCGCGGTTTCGTCTCAGTTTCTAGATGTATGCTGTGCTCTCGTGCATATTAGATTCAAATTCATGTTTTAAGAAACAGAATGGCCTTCCTTTGAGCGCAGTAGAGAGCACACTCGCTACTTGTAAGTGTAAACGGCTTCCTACTAGAAGTGACCTGTGAACTTCTTGCTTCTGTTTATTAAATTTCCAGTGAGCACGCTTTTATATAAGATTCAGATTCACGTGAAGTATCTGGTTAGCGTATTCTTCCGATAGTCGTCTGTTTTGTTTTCCGTGAGATTAGTAATAGCTCTAGTCGTCTTCAAAAATGTTCAAATGTTCAAATATTTGTGCAGCTTATGGGACTTAAACACGGGGTCATCAGTCCCTAAACTTACAAACTACTTATGAACTATTTACGAACTAGGACGGCACAAATATCCATGCCCGAGGGGGTTTCGAACCCCCGACCGTAGTGGCCGTGCAGACCGTGACTGAAGCGCCTCAGTCCCCTCGGCCACCGCGGCCGGCCTAGTCGTCTTCTTTTACCATAGTTACCTTCTATCGAACTGCTTAACACAGCTTTCCGAAATTCCTTGACTAGAAAAGACGAACCAAATATTCCAGAAATCCTATCAAGAACAGCGTCCACCATGCGTAGTTTGAAAGTAACTATCCCTGGAGTATTAAAACAATATAAATCACTTAACAAAAGTAAGTGTCCAGGTCCAGATTGTATACCAATAACACTCCTGGCCGTTAAAATTGCTACACCACCAAGATGACGTGCTACAGACGCGAAATGTAACCCACAGGGAGGAGATGCTATGATATACAAATGAATAACTTTTCAGATCATTCACACAAGGTTGGCACCGGTGGCGACACCTACAGCGTGCTGACATGAGGAAAGTTTCCAACCGATATCTCATACACAAACAGCAGTTGACCGGCGGTGCCTGGTGAAACGTTGTGATACCTCGTGTGAGAAAGAGAAATGCGAACCATCACATTTCCGACTTTGATAAAGGTCGGATGGTAGCCTATCGTGATTGCGATTTATCGTATCGTGACATTGATGCCCGCGTTGGTCGCCATCCAATGACTGTTATCAGAATATGGAATCGGTGGATTCAGGAGGGCAATACAGAACGCCGTGCTCGATCCCAAGGACCTCGTATCACTAACAGTCGAGATTACGAGAATCTTATCCGCATGGCTGTAACGGATCGTGCAGTCACGTCTCGATCCCTGGGTCAACAGATGGGGACGTTTGAAAGACAACAACCATCTGCAGAACAGTTCGACGACGTTTGCAGCAGCATGGACTATCAGATCGGAGACCTTGGCTGCGTTTACCCTTGACGCTACATCACAGACAGGGGCGCCAGCGATGGTGTATGCAACGACGAACCTGGGTGCACGAATGGTAAAACGTCTTTTTTTCGGATGAATCCAGGTTCTGTTTACAGCATCATGATGGTCGCATGCGTGTTTGGCGTCATCGCCATACTGGAGTATCACCCGGCGTGATGGTATGGGATGCCATTGGTTACACGTCTCGGTCACTTTGAACAGTGGCTGTTACATTTCAGATGTGCTACGACCCGTGGCTCCACCCTTCATTCGATCCCTGCGAAGCCCTACATTTCAGCAGGATAATGGAGTCCTCCCTGGGGCATGGGTGTGTGTGTGTGTTTGTCCTTAGGTTAATTTACCTAGGTTTAAGTAGTTTGTAAGCTACGGACTGATGACCACGCAGTTTGGTCCAATAGATATACAAACATTTGAACAATTTTTTTTTGCTGCACTGGTCAGCACATTCTCCACATCTGTCACTAACTGAAAACGTTTGGTCAATGTTGGCCGAGCAACTGGCTTGTCACAATACGCCAGTCACTTCTCTTGATGAACTGTGGTATCGCGTTGAAGTTGCTTGGGCATCTGTACCTGTACACGCCATCCAAGCTCTGTTTGACTCAATGCCCAGGCTTATCAAGGCCGATATTACTGCTAGATGTGGTTGTTCTGGGTACTGATTTCTCAAGACTTATGCACCCAAATTGCGTGAATATTTTGTCCAATGAATACCCGTTTATCATCTGCATTTCTTCTTGGTGTAGCAAGTTTCATGGCCAGTAGTGTAGGTTCCTTTCAGAGTATGCTGATAACCACATACCTAACTATAATATACAAGCGCAATATTCAAGAAAGCAAAAGGAGTGATCCGCAAAATTACGGGCCTGTATCAGTGACGTCGGTTTGCAGCGGGATGTTGAGAACGAATTCATAATGTGATGAGTGATATCGATAAGGGGTGCTAAATATATTACGTCTTTCTAGATTTCGACACTGTACCTGACAAGCGTCTTCTAATCAAATTGCGTGCTAATGGAATATCGCCACAGTTGCGCGATTGGATACCTGATTTCATGGCAGAAAGCGCACAGAGCGGTAGGTCATCGAGTACAACAGGAAAGTGTTGTATGACCCCTACTGTTTTTTTAAAGGATTTAGGAGACAATCTGAGTAGTTCTCTTAGATTGTTCGCGGATGATTCTGTTCTTTATTAGTTATAAAAGACACCAGAAAAACAAAAACAACTGCCAATGATTTAGATAATATATCTGCATGGTGCAAAAATCGGCAATTGACCCTTAGCAATGAAGGTCAACTATATGACCACTAAAAGAAATCCGAGAAACTTCAGTTACTCGATAAATTAATCAAATCTACAGGCCGCCAATTCTTCTGAAACCTAGGAGTAACAATAACGAACAACGTAATTTGGAAAGAACAAATAGAAAATCTTTAGGGAAGGCGAACCAAAGACTACGTTTCATTGACAGAACAGAAGATGGAACATTTCTATTAAATAAACTGGCTACAGAACTCGTGTGCGTCCTATTTTATTTTATTTTTATTTTATTTATTTGTTTATTTAGCCTGATCAGATTAGGGCCATTAGGCCCTCTCTTACATCGGACCAGGGTTTTACACATACAGTAATTCTTTACATTTGAGTTACCTTACAGATAAACAATTAATAACATAATTTATAAAAGTTAACTACATGTAAAAGGATGTAAATAAAAGGTACTGATTTAATTCTAATAGGATTAATACTAGTAGTACCACTGAGACACCTTCTGCTGCTGTTGGTGTAATAATAGAAGTAACAACATTGATATTAGCAGATACAGGATGTACTTTTGAATTGAGACTGGTTAAGGGAAGGCGAATTCTGACAAAAGGAAGTTAAGAAAGCTGTACCTGGCGAGAGCAATGGCAGTAAGAGAATTTCTGGGAGGAGGAATGAATGTGACGTACCTGGCCCGTAGGGTATTAAAGACTGGCGTAATTATTGCTTTAGTAGATAATCCATTAACTGTCGTTTGAAGCTGGCAGTGTTATTCAGTTCTCTGATATACTGAGGTAGATTGTTCCAGAGCCTGGTTCCTGCTACTGAAAAGGATTTTGAGAAACCGGCTGAGTGATGGATAGGGACAGAAAGAGTTTTGCTCTGACCGGAACGAGTAGTTCTGTTATGTTGATCAGAGAAGAGTGTTAAGGTAGAGGAAAGATATGAGGGACAGTGTACGTTGATAAGAGAGTAGAGGAAACAGAGTGTATGAAAATCTCTGCGCTTGTCAGCACGGAGCCAGCATAGTTGCATATAAGATGGTGAAATGTGATCAAAGAGACGGATGTTACATATATATCGAACGCAGGCATTCATGATTAGTTCCAGACGTCGTGAGCTTTCCCAAGAAAGACCTTGCAAGATAACATCACTGAAATCAATAATTGGAATTACAAGTGTTTGTATAAGTTTCTTTTTAAGATCTAGAGGAAAAAACTTCTTATATCTCTGTAGGGTATGAAGAGATGCTGATGCCTTCCTACACACGGCGGCTGTGTGCTCAGTCCAATTTAGTTTGTCGTCTGTTATCACTTCCAGACTTTTTGCCGAGGGCGAAAAATAGATAGGTGTGTCATTTAATATTAATGATGATTGAGATTCGCGGAATTTGTGGTTAATGAGCCTAGGATGTCCTACCAGAATTGCTTGTGTTTTACTTGGATTGAGCTTTCATCCTATATTCTGTGCCCACTTTGATAGTGCACATAGGTCAGAATTAAAATTTTCGATTGCTGTCTTCAGGTTTTTTGGTTTTGCACTTAAATACAACTGGAGATCATCGGCATACATGTGGTATTTACAAAAGGACAAGACCGATGATACGTCATTTACGTACAATGAAAAGAGGAGTGGACCTAATACCGAGCCCTGTGGTACGCCTGATAGTACTTTTCTCCACTGTGACTTTTCGGTGCCGGACATGACGCACTGAAGACGCGATGTCAAGTATGAGCGAAACCATTGCACCACGCCTTGAGAGAGAGATTTAGGCTGCTGTTGTTGTTGTTGTGGTCTTCAGTCCGGAGACTGGTTTGATGCAGCTCTCCACAATACCCTATCCTGAGCAAGCCTCTTCATCTCCACATAAGAACGGCAACCTACATCTGTCTGAATCTGCTTACTGTATCCATCTCTTGGTCTTCCTCTGCGATTTTTACCCCACACACTTCCCTCTAATGCTAAATTCACAATTCCTTGATGTCTAAGAATGTGTCCCACCAATCTATCCCTTCTTTTAGTCAAGGTATGCCAGAAATTTCTTTTCTCCCCAATTCTGTTCAGTACCTCCTCATTAGTTACGCGATCCACCCACCTAATCTTCAGCATTCTTCTGTAGCACCATATTTCAAAAGCCTCAATCCTCTTCCTGTCCGCACTGTTTATCGTCCATGTCTCACTCCCATACAAGGCAACACTCCATACAAATGCCCTCAGAAAGGACTTCCTTAGGCTTAAATCAATATTCGATGTTAACAAATTTCTCTTTTCCAAGAACGCTTTTCTACCCATTGCCATTCTGCATTTTATATCCTCTGTATTGCGACCATCATTTGTTATTTTACTGCCCAAGTAACAAAACTCATCTACCTCCTTTATTGCTTCGTTACCTAATCTAATTCCTTCAGCATCACCTGATTTTCTTACACTGCACTCCATTACCCTAGTTTTGCTCTTGTTAATCTTCATCTTATATGCACCTTTCAGCACACTGTCCATTCCGTTCAATTGCTCTTCCAGGTCCTTTGCTGTATCTGACAGGACTACTATGTCGTCAGCAAAACGCAATGTTTTTAATTGTTCCCCCTGAACTTTTATTCCTTCACCAAATTTCTCCTTGCTTTCCTTTATAGCTTGTTCAATGTACAAATTGAATAACATTGGAGAAAGGCTACAACCCTGTCTCACTCCCTTCCCAACCACTGCATCCCTTTCATGCCCTTCAGCTCTGACAACCGCTGTCTGGTTTTTGTACAAGTTGTAAATAACCTTGCGCTCCCTATATTTTACTCCTGCTTGCTTCAGAACTTGAAAGAGTTTATTCCAATCAACATTGTCAAAAGCCTTCTCCAAATCTACAAAAGCTAGAAATGTAGGTTTGCCTTTTCTTAATCTATCTTCTAGGATAAGCCGTAAAGTGAGTATTGCCTCCCGAGTTCCTACATTTCTCCTGAACCCAAACTGATCTTCCCCGAGGTCGGCTTCTACCAGCTTTTCCATCCTTCTGTATATAATTCGTGTTAATATTTTGCAACCATGACTTATTAAACTGATGGTTCTGTAGTTTTCACACCTGTCTGCACCTGCATTCTTTGGAATGGGGATTATAACATTTTTCTTAAAGTCTGAGGGTACTTCGCCTGTCTCATACATCTTACACACCAGGTGAAACAGGTTTGTCATGGCTGGTTCTCCCAGAGACTTCAGTAGCTCTGAGGGAATATCATCTACTCCAGGGGCCTTGTTTCGACTTAGGTCTTTCAGGGCTCTGTCAAATTCTTCTCTCAGTACAGTATCTCCTATTTCATCTTCATCTACATCCTCTTCCCTTCCTACAATATTGTCTCGAAGTTCATTTCCTTTGTAGAGCACCTCTATATACTCTTTCCACCTTTCAGCTTTCCCTTCTTTGCTGAGAACTGGTTTTCCATCCGTGTCCTTGATATTCATAGAGCTGTTTTTCTTATCTCCAAATGTTTCTTTTATTTTCCTGTAGGCTGCATCTATTTTTCCCCTATTTATACATTCCTCTACATCCTTGCATTTGCCTTCTAGCCACTCCTGCTTAGCCATTTTGCACTTCCTGTCAATCTCATTTCTTAGTCGTCTGTACTCCATTTTGCCTGTTTCATTAACTGCGTTTTTATATTTTCTCCTTTCGTCGATTAAATTTAGTATCTCCTGTGATATCCAAGGATTTTTCGTAGGTCTTGCCTTCCTACCTATTTTGTCCTCTGCTACTTTCACTATTTCATCTCTCAATTTTACCCATTCCTCCTCTACTGTTTTATTTTCCCTTGTTTCTGTCAATTGTTGCCTAAAGCTCCCTCTGAAGTTCTTAAGAACCTCAGGTTCCTTCAATTTATCCAGGTCCCATCTCCTTATTTTCCTACCTTTTTGTAGTTTCTTCAGTTTCAGCCTACAGTTCATAACCAACAAGTTATGGTCGGAGTCTATATCTGCCCCTGGGTACGTCTTACACTGTAAAACCTGGTTCCGAAATCTATGTCTTACCATTATAAAATCTATCTGGTATCTCCCGGTGGCTCCTGGTCTCTTCCACGTATACAACCTTCTTTTGTGATTCTTGAACCACGTGTTTGTTATAACTAAATTATGTTCCGTGCAAAATTCTACCAGGCGGCTTCCTCTTTCATTCCTTTTGCCCAGACCATATTCACCTACTATCTTCCCTTCCCTTCCTTGTCCCACTACCGAATTCCAGTCTCCCATAACAATTAAGTTTTCCTCTCCCTTAATTGTCTGAATAATTTCCTTTAGCTCCTCATATATTTCTTCGATTTCCTCATCATCGGCAGAGCTAGTTGGCATATAAACCTGTACTACTGTTGTCGGTGTTGGCTTCGTATCTATCTTGACAATGATAATGCGATCACTGTGCTGGTCATAGTAGTTTACCCGCATTCCTATTCTCTTATTCATTATCAATCCTACTCCTGTGATACCCCCAATTGATTTTGTATTTATAATCCTGTACTCACCTGACTAGAAATCCTGTTCATCCTGCCACCGAACTTCACTAATCCCCACTATATCTAACTTCAACCTATCCATTTCCCTTTTTAAATTTTCTAATTTTCCTACTCTATTAAGGGATCTAACATTCCACGCTCCGACCCGTAGAATGCCAGTATTGTCTTTCCTGATGATCACATCCTCCTGGGTAGTCCCCGCCCGGAGATCCGAATGGGGGACTATTTTACCTCCGGAATATTTTACCCGAGAGGATGCCATCATCATATGTTCATACAGTAGAGCTGCATGTCCTCGGGAAAGGTAACGGCTGTAGTTTCCCCTTGCTTTCAGCCGTTCGCAGTAGCTGTGTGGCAAAGCCACATTAGCTGATGTTACAAGGCCAGCTCAGTCAATCATCCAGACTGTTGCCCCTGTAACTACTGAAAAGGCTGCTGCCCCTCTTCAGGAACCACACGTTTGTCTGGCCTCTCCACAGATACCCCTCCGCTGTGGTTGCACCTACGGTACGGCTATCTGTATCGTTGAGGCACGCAAGCCACCCCACCTCGGCAATGTCTGTGGTTCATGGGAGTGGTTAGGCTGCTAAGTTTAGCAAATAAAATGTCAAAGTCCACAGTGTCGAAAGCTTTGCTAAAGTCTAAGAAGCACATAATAGTAGCCTCTTGCCTATCCATTGCCTGCTTAAGATCGTCTGTCACTTTTATCAAAGCAGATGTTGTGCTGCGATATTTGCGAAAACCTGATTGGTGTTCGTCAAAAAGGTTATTAATAGTCAAGTAGCTGGTTAGCTGATCATGTACTATTATATATTCTAGAGCTTTGGATAGTGCCGGAAGAATGCAGATAGGTCGGTAATCAGAGGATGCTGTGGCAATGTTCTTTTTTGGCAGTGGCTTAACTAGTCCACGTTTCCATGCATCAGGAAAAACACTTGTGGAAAGGACTGATTAAATATATCTGTTAAGATGGGCAGCAGTGGATCAATAATCAGCTTTACCATTTGGATAGTGATACCATCATCCCCAGTAGACGCTGATGTAATACGCATAATGGCTTTTTTGACTGTACTTCCAGTAACATGCTTAAAACAAAACTTATCATGGTTAGCGTTGTTTATCCTCTTGATATGGCCAATAAGTGTTTGTTTCGTTTGGTGAACTATTGTGGTGGTAGGCGTTGTGAAATACTGATTTAGTTCCTCAATAGGGACAGTGGGTTCGGCTGCAGTTTTTACTTTTCCAATACCAAGACCGCGTAAGTTTTTCCAGAGGACGGCCGGTCTATTTATGTTGTCGGTTAATGAATGGGCCTATCTGAGTTTAGCATTTCTCACAGCCTGGCTGACTCTGTTACGTTTCTGCTTGTAAGCGGTGTGGTTTTCAGGTGTAGGGTGCAGTTTGTATGTCCGATGTTCATTGTCTCTGAGATTCATAAGCTGTTTTAGTTCATCAGTTAGCCAGGATGCAGATTTCCTTCTCACTTTTTTGGTCTTGATGGGCGCATATTTATCATACAGCTGGTTAAGTTTATTTGTAATTTTGTGCAGTTTCTCTTTTACGTCAGGGAGGGTGTCGGAGGTTGGCTCGAAAATTATTTCTAGTGCATCAGCTGTCAGTTCAGGTAAGTTGACGCGTCTTAAGTCACGGTATGTAGTTAGCAGTGGTTTCTTCCTGGCGCATTCTAGCGAGTATGTCATGAAAATTACATCATGGGCAGACATACCAGGTGCAGATGTTTGTGACGTTCGAATTACTCTGTCTGGAAACCTTGTTGCAAATATATCTATTAAAGTGTGGCTATCAGCTGTGTGATGGGTGGGTGCAAGCTGAAGTAAGGTCAGATTCGAAGACGTAAGCATACGCTTGAACTTCATACAGGACGGACTGTTGAACAGAAAATTTATGTTAGTGTCTCCCACTATAATTATGTGCTCATAAGGTGATTCGAGGTCTGAGAGGGCAGTTTCTAAGCAGTCCAACGCACCTACCTTCGGAGGTTTATAGAGGACGCATATGAGACACTTTTCTTTGAGGGGTTTTATCTCTATGAACATGAATTCCACTTGTTCAGTTTCATCGTTATTTGACGTGTGCAACACGGTAGGTGATAAATCAGGGCGTATGTAAGCTCCAACGCCGCCTCCGCGTTTGTTCAATCGGTCGTGTCTTAGGAAGACATAGCCGTCTAAATGTACGGAACTGGTGGTAATGCTGGGTTTGAGCCAGGTCTCCGATAGAAGAATTATATGAAGATCCAAGTCTTGAAATATATGGCGGAACTCAACTAAATGAGCTTATAGAGATTGAACATTTGCGTGTGCAACGTGGAGCTTTGTGCGCTCAGTTGTAGCGCGCGCGATGATCTCGCTAGACGGTAGGGCAACGGCAGCGGGCTGTGGGGTGGCGGCGTCCTTTTCTGCGAACGCAGGACACATTGGAATGTGGAGTATTGCTGCGCATTGTAGGATTCACACCGGGTGGAACAGACGAAAGACTTAGAGAAAATTCAGAGGAGGGCCGCTAGTGTTTCATCATTGCGGTATAGGGGAGAGAGTGTCTTGTAAGTGGACACGAGTTGGGATGGAAATTATTAAAAGAAAGGCGTTATTTGTTGCGACGAGATCTATTTGCGAAATTTCTTTAACCACCTTTCTCTTCACAATGCGAACTTATTGTTAGCATAGGGGAAACAAGACCATCATAATAAAATAAGAGAAATCAGATCGAAATCAGAAAGATTTAGGTGTTCCTTTTTTCCCGCGAGCTATTAGAGAACGGAACTGCAGAGAGATATCACAAAAGTAGTTCGTCTGCACTAGGAGGTAGTGACAAACGTACGCAGAGTACCTTCGACCAAATGTTCAAATGTTTGTAGAACTTATAGGACTTAACTACGGGGTCATCAGTCCCTAAGCTTATAAACTACTTATGAACTAGCTAAGACTAAGGACGGCACAAATATCCATGCCCGAGGGGGGATTCGAACCCTCGACCGTAGTGGCCGTGCAGACCGTGACTGGAGCGCCTCAATCCCCTCGGCCACTTGACGTTGCTTTCTCTACGGCATAACGTCTGTCACACTTGAAAATGGCCTAACATAGAGGCCGAAGCCGGTAGTGTGGGCTTAAATAAAGCACCAATAATTGCAACTGGAGCTGGACTTTCATTAAATTACTCTAGTGTTTCTAGTTTCTGCTGTCCCACTCGCTGGTCACTTCCGTAACTGCACACGCGTGCATCCTTTATTCCTGTGTCGGTCTCTTTCTACTCGGCCACTGACACCTACGACAACCGGCGGACGAGACACAAAAGCGGCGACGAGGCCGGGACACAAAAGTTACCAAGAAAAATAATACTAATGGCTAAGCGAGGCAAAGACATCAACGCAGGGTAATGCCTCGTTGGTTTCATTCTCCCTGATGCGGGGTGCTAAGGGACGAATGTAAATGACTCTCATAGCCAATGTGCCATGTGGAAGTTTGGGACGGTCCAGAAGTCGTGTTCGCGTAGCCTAATGCTAAGGCGACCGGTCACGAATAGCGGAAAACATGGACTCAAATCCCGGTCCGACAAAAATTTTCATTTGGTACCTTTTAGTAATTCATCTATACCTAATACAGTGGTGGGTGGGAAATTCGCTATTCCGAATAAATTTCGCTGAATTCATTAGAAAATCATAATTACTCACAATGAAAACTATCAAAATATTTTAAAACCATCAACCTGTGGGGCTCGATCCCGAGTGGGTCCCAAAGAGGAAGAGGTTGCAGACAAGACCATTCAAAGTCTCATTATTATGGGTTCCGTGCTATAGAAAAATAGAATCAAAAAGATTGAAATTTGTTTTGTATCATAATTACATAATTCCTCATATTCCTCATTTATTTTCCAAAAACTAATAGATAACTAAATTAACAAGCTGCAATAAGTTAATCTGAGAAATTTGATAACAAATGTTTAATGGAAATAATTCGATTCTTATCTGAAAAGAAAAGTTCAAATGTTTGTAGAGCTTTGGGCCTTAACTAAGGGGTCATCAGTCCCTAAGATTACAAACTGCTTATGAAGTAGCTAAGACTAATGACGGCACAAATATCTATGCCCGAGGGGGGGGGGATTCGAACGCCCGACCGTAGTGGCCGTGCAGCTCTTATCTTAGATGCAAAATACTCGCTGTGCAACATACATTTTTCTGTCGCAGCTGATGTAAAAATAAGATATGTACCACTCAGAAAAATATACGAGAAATTTCATCCAAGACTATAAAACCTTACATTTTTGCACAAGAAAGTTTTATCAACAGAAAATAATTAAAATCGACCCTTTAAAATCTTACAATTAATTCCGGTTCGGGGAGAGGTACCGAGAATATTTTTATTTAGAAGGGCATCACGTATTCAAAATGGTTGAAAAACACTGTTTGGCCGGCCGCGGTGGCAGAGCGTTCTGCGGCGCGCCAGTCACAGTCTGCTCGGCCACTACGGTCGGGGGTTCGAACCAGACGCGTGCGGCGGGCATGCGCTGCTCGCCCGGGCCCGTAGCTGCGTCTCCCGGGCACGCATTGCCCGGCCTGCCGGTACGAGCCGCAGCGGACGGCGCCGAACAGAGCGGGTACCCGACTGCAGGGGGTGAAGCTCATATAGGGATTTCCGGTAACACGATGTTGGTCCGCTGCCAGGCCACATAAAGCGCTGCAAACGTTGCGATTTTTCAGGTCGCTTTCCTATTGGATGATTTACGCTTTACAGTCCTCCATTTTTGTTTTGATTTGTAGGTGGTGTTCTGTGCTGAGGTTCTATAGCAACGTCTTCCTAATTGCGATCTTCCGAGTGCATTTTTTGAAAATGTTCAAATGTTTGTATAGTCTATGGGACTTAACTACTGGGTCATCAGTCCCTAAACTTACAAACTACTTATGAACTACTTACGAACTAGGACGGCACAAATATCCATGCCCGAGGGGGGCATTCGAACCCCCGACCTTAGTGGCCGTGCAGACCGTGACTGTAGCGTCTCAGTCCCCTCGGCCACCGCGGCCGGCGAATTTTTTTGAGTTTCATAAATTTCATTGATTTGAACTGTAGCCGGCCGCGGTGGTCGAGGAGACTGAGGCGCTCCAGTCACGGTCTGCACGGCCACTACGGTCGGGGGTTTGAATCCCCCCTCGGGCATGGATATTTGTGCCATCCTAGTTCGTAAGTAGTTTGTAAGTTTAGGGACTGATGACCCTGTAGTTAAGTCCCATAAGTTGTACAAACTTTTTTTTTTTTTTTTTTTTTTTTTTTTTTTTTGAGCTGTACAGAAGTTTGATTTCATGTGACTGAAGATGCATAAATAGTAATCAAGCGTATGTGAAAACTGAAATATCATTTAATAGATGCATTATTTTTAGTCTGACATGCGCAAAATCAAATTTATTTCCATGTGATAATGCCACACGGTGAAAATATCAGTACTGAGTTTCAGAAACAAAAAATTTTACGGTCAAAAAGATTACCACGACATCATTTACGAAGTTTGGCCAACTGTAAACAAAAGCCACAAGCAATTAATGTTAGTTTTTGATTTAAATTTCTCGTATATATTAATTTGCAAGGCCTCAAAAACCTTTCTATGAGGTCCACCCTCAAAGAATAAATGAAAAACATTGTCATCTAACACCATTATGACGTTTTCTCATTCGTGTATTTAGAAGTAAACATATGGAATTTCACGCTACATTTGTTGAATTGAAAGTTCACTGCCAGGCCGCTAGTAGCGCTGCAGTCGTTCTGGGTTTCCGTGTGATAACATGGTCTTTGCACTTCTGTCCGCCCGGCCGCCCGTGGCGCTAGGCTGCTAGCCGGGACAAGCGCCCACCAGCCGCTACACTCATAGCGGCAAATACACTTTCCCATTTTCTTGCTGTAAGATCTGTTCACGGTACATGCGAGCATTCCACATCGGTTTATTAACTTAGCTTTTCCTTACAAGTTTTACTTTGCATGTGAAAAAATAAAATGTGGGCTTTCCATTCCGCATGAGTGTTTACATTCATAATGCTTATCACTCGATTCTGAAGAAACTAGCCGGCAGAGGTGGTATGAGACTGAGGCGCTCCAGTCACGGTCTGCACGGCCACGATGGTCGGGGTTCGAGTCCCCCCTCGGGCATGGATATTTGTGCCGTCCTTAGTATAAGGTAGTTGATAAGTAGTTTGTAAGTTTAGGGACTGATGACCCCGTAGTTAAGTCCCATAAGCTTAACAAACATTTGAACATTTTTTGAAGAAACTATGGGGTTAAAAAAATCGGATTCTTTAACATCTAATAGTTCAGAATCTTACCTTTCTAACAAAGCATTCAACTTTCCATAATTCGTAACTGTCTTTTTAAAATGACGCTATTCTATATCTACATACATACTCCGCAATTCACTGTAAGGTGCGTGGCGGAGGGTACAATGTACCACGACTAGGCATTTCGTTTCCTATTCCACTCCCAAATTGAACGAGGAAAAATGAATGCCTATATGCCTCCTTACGACCCTAATTTCTCTTATCTTTGTGATCTTTACGCGAAATGTAAGTAGGCGACAGCAAGATCGTACTGCACTCAGCTTCAAATTCCGGCCCTCTACATTTACTCAACAGAAATTCACGAAAAGAACGTCGTCTTTCTTCCAGCGATCCCCAATTGAGTTGCCGGAGCATTTCCGTAACACTCGCGCATTGGTCGAACCTACCGGTAACAAATCTAGCTGCTCGTCTCTGAACCGCCTCCATGTCTTCCTTTAAACTGACCTGCTGCGGGTCCCAAACACTTGAGCAATACTCAAGACGTGGTCGTACAAGCGTTTTATACGCGGTCTCCTTTACAGGTGAAGTACATCTTCCCAAAATTCTCCCAGTAAACCGAAGTCGGCTGTCCGCCTTACTCACAACTGTCCTTACATGCTCGTTCCATTTCATATCGCTCTGCAATGTTACCCCTAGATATTTGAACGACGCGACAGCATAAAGAAGATAATGCTGTATTCGAAAATTATGGGACTGTTTTTTGTACTCATTCGCATCACCTTACATTTTTCTACATTGAGAGCTAGCTGCCATTCTTCACACCAACTAGAAATTTTGTCTAAGTCATCCTGTATGTTATTACAGTCAGTTACAAACGACACCCTCCCATACACCAGAGCATCATCAGCAAACAGCCGCAAATTGGTGAAGTATTTACACGTCATTTACAAATCGTGTATTGTGAAAGTCAGACAGTAGCCAGCTTACTGACCTATGCATTTTAGACCCTACATTACCGAGAGTGAAATGGAGCTGTCTCACTTCGCGAGTAATTGTGAGTCAATGAGCAGCATCAATGCCGCAATAGTAAGTGTATGTATTCAGTGCGTGTTCTGACAGCGTTTCTGTCGACATTTCGCTAAATTGCTTGATGTATCCTTGCTGAAAGAGATAAGGAATATCGGTTTGTTACGTTCAGTTGCAATCGAGGTCATTAGAAACGATTAACTGCGCGGTCTTGGTATTGGGAAAGTAAAAACTGCAGCCGAACTCACTGTCCCCATTGAGCAACTAAATCACCAAATGAAACAAACAATTATTGACCATATCACGAGGATAAACAACGCTAACCATGATGTTTTGTTTTTGTTTACTGGAAGTACAATAAAAAAAGCCATTATGCGTATTACATGAGCGTCTACCGGGGATGATGGTATCACTATCCAAATGATAAAGCTGATTATTGATCCACTGCTGACAATCATAACAGATATATTTAATCAGTCCTTAGCCACAAGTGTTTTTCCTGATGCATGGAAACGTGGACTAGTTAAGCCACTGCCAAAAAAGGACATTGCCACAGCACCCTCTGATTACCGACCTATCTGCATTCTTCCGGCACTGTCCAAAGCCCTAGAATATATAGTACATGATCAGCTAACCAGCTACTTGACTACTAATAAAGTTCTTGACGAACACCAATCAGGTTTTCGCAAATATCGCAGCACAACATCTGCTTTGATAAAAGCAACAGACGATTTTAAGCAGGCAATGGATAGACAAGAGGCGGCTATTATATGCTTCTTAGGTTTTAGCAAAGCTTTCGACACTGTGGACTTTGATATCTTACTTGCTAAACTTAGCAGCCTAAATCTCTCTCAAGGCGTGGTGCAATGGTTTCGCTCATACTTTATATCGCGTCTTCAGTGCGTCATGTCCGGCACCGAAAAGTCACAGTGGAGAAAAGTACTCTCAGGCGTACCAAATGGCTCGGTATTAGGTCCACTTCTCTTTTCATTCTACGTAAATGACGTATCATCGGTCTTGTCCTTTTGTGAATACCACATGTATCCGGATGACCTCCAGTTGTATTTAAGTACAAAACCAAAAAACCTGAAGACAGCAATCGAAAATTTTAATTCTGCCCTATGTTCACTATCAAAGTGGGCACAGAATATAGGATTAAAGCTCAATCCAAGTAAAACACAAGCGATTCTGGTAGGTCATCCTAGGCTCATTGACCACAAATACCGCGAATATAAACCACCATTAATATTAAATGAAACACCTATCTATTTCTCGCCCTCGGCAAAAAGTCTGGGAGTGATAATAGACGACACACTAAATTGGGCTGAGCACACAGCCGCCGTATGTAGGAAGGCATCAGCATCTCTTCATGCCCTACAGAGATATAAGAAGTTTTTTCCTCTCGATCTTAAAAAGAAACTTATACAAACGCTTGTAATTCCAATTATTGATTACGGTGATGTTATCTTGCAAGGTCTCTCTTGGGAAACCTCACGACGTCTGGAACTAATCATGAATGCCTGCGTTCGATATATATGTAACATCCGTCTCTTTGATCACATTTCACCATCTTATAAGCAACTATCCTGGCTTCGTGCTGACAAGCGCAGAGATTTTCATACACTCTGTTTCCTCTACTCTCTTATCAACCTACACTGTCCCTTATATCTTTCCTCGACCGTAACACTCTTATCTGATCAACATAACAGAACTACTCGTTCCTCTCAGAGCAAAACCCTTTCTGTCCCTATCCATCACTCAGCCGGTTTCTCAAAATCCTTTTCAGTAGCAGGAACCACGCTCTGAGATAATCTACCTCAGTATATCAGAGAACTGAATAACACTGCCAGCTTCAAACGACAGATAATGGATTATCTACTAAAGCAATAATTACGCCAGTCTTTAATACCCTACGGTCCAGGTACGTCACATTCATTCCTCCTCCCAGATATTCTCCTACTGCCATTGCTCTCGCCAGGTACAACTTTCTTAACTTCCTTCTGTCAAAATTCGCCATGCCTTAACCAGTCTCGATATATTCAAAAGTACATCTTGTATCTGCTAATATCAATGTTGTTACTTCTATTATAACACCAACAGCAGCAGAAGGTGTCTCATTGGTACTACTAGTATTAATCCTATTAGAATTAAGTCAATACCCTTTATTTACATCCTTTTACATGTAATCAAGTTGTATAAATTATGTTATTAATTGTTTATCTGTAAAAATCATTGTTATGTTATAGGTAACTCACATGTAAAGAAATACGGTATGTGTAAAACCCTGGTCCGATGTAAGAGAGGGCCTGATGACCCTAATCTGATCAGGCTAAATAAACAAATAAGTAAATAAAATAAGTGGTAGAATGTTGGAAGGTTCAGCTTACGCTCAGGCACTCCAAGGGAAGTAAACTAATTACTGTCCATCGATACAGGCGTGTTGTCCATTGTTGCTTTTTTTATTTATTTATTTTCATTTTCTCTTTTCCTGGAGCGAGCTGAAACACCGAGGGAGTAACCACTAGCCAAGAGGTGACATTATAGGTCCCAGTCATCAGCTTTGTATCGCTGGACAGATTGCATGTATCTTGAAAACACTTGTAATTTTTCCTCACTGATTGAATTGTCAGTGCACTATCAGTTGCAAGTAAAAAAGAAACGAAAGACGTGCAAGGTAACAGATCTGGTAAAAGCTAACAGAAAACGCCCAATTTTGTGCTGCAGAAGCAAAACGATGGACGAACAACCTCGCGCCGGAAATATTAAACATTTAAGTCGTCGGCTTCGCGTTAGCCGGCTCCGACACGTTTGTAGGGAGTTTTATACTATGCTCAGCATTTACGTACACAGTGTTACACTTTCACTTTATATTAAAATAAGTGATGGCTGTAACATGAAGAACAAGATGCGTTCTAAAATCTCTTCAGTTCCTTGTTCCTGGTAAATCTACGTATTGTCACGTGTGTGACGTAAAATTATATACCCTACGATGATGTGCTAATATTTAATTTTATTCAAGGTTGTCCCACTAATTATCTAGCTGAAAATCTGTGCCGGCCGCGGTGGCCGAGGGGATTGAGGCGGTCTGGACGGCCACTACGGTCGGGGGTTCGAATCCCCCCTCGGGCATGGATATTTGTGCCGTCCTTAGGATTAGCTAGTTCATAAGTAGTTTGTAAGTTTAGGGACTGATGACCCCGTAGTTAAGTCCCATAAGCTTTACAAACATTTGAAAATCTGTCAAGGTAAACAGGAAATCTTTTAAGAGACAGTAATTTGCGAAATGAATTACAATTTCAGTCAACATGAGTGCTTAAATAACCTTGATGACTTGCTAGTCGCCGGCCGCGGTGGCCGAGGAGACTAAGGCGCTCCAGTCACGGTCTGCGCGGCCACTGCGGTCGGGGGTTCGAATCCCCCTTCGGGCATGGATATTTGTGCCGTCCTAGTTCGTAAGTAGTTCATAAGTAGTTTGTAAGTTTAGGGACTGATGACCCCGTAGTTAAGTCCCATAGACTACACAAACATTTGACTTGCTAGTGGAAATCATTTTTCTTTACAATAAAATGTCAAGAACATAACTGAAGAACATTTGGATGGACTTGAAAAACTTTCAAACATTATTTCCCTTCCTTGTCTACTAATAGCAATGGGAATCGCAATCTCTTGGAAGGAGCAATAATTTTAGATTTCACATAACTGCACATTAATACTAGAAGGTTCTGGAAACGTCCAGTAACTTTAAGTTGTTGTTGTTGTTGGGTTTTGGAAGGGACTAAACATAACTTTAAGTCACATAAATCGTTGGCATTTCTAAGAGGTTACACATTTATTACATGTCTCGTTGACTCGTTGAGCGAAAAGTCTTCCTCTTGTAACACTTATAAATTCAGAAACATTCTTCGCGTTGAAAGTAACCAGAGACTCCTCTATTAGAAAGTTTATCCGCTTAATTCCATAACGAAAACTTGTGAGTTAACAGACAAGTGTAAAATACTTTAATACGTATACTGCACCTCTCCATTATGCAAAAGCCTGCATCTGCCTAATTGACAGGAAACCATTGAAGCTTAAACTATGAAAACAATCACTTGTACGTACCAGTAAGAAACTTTTTCGTCGATTATTTTTGTATTTCATTTTAATAAGATCTATTTTTGTACGCCTCAGTTCCACAGTGGTAGAGTGCCAGACTACAAATCCGAAGTTCGCGGGTTCAATCCCCGCCACGTCCTGGGATTTTTATCTGTCACTTTCCACTTCTTTCACCTCTGGCAGTATTGCTCATGTGAAAAATACCGAGTAGCACCGTGGTTCGGAACCCACGTTAAACTGTAGGTCCCCCTATAACTGGCTGGGTAAGTCAGTTCGAAGGTCGGAGGAAGGCAACGGCATACCACCTCCAAACAGGACCATGCCTAGTAAAACACTGTGGTGTTCAAACCAATCTTCGTATTGCTGACTGCTTTACTTTCTTAAGATGTAGTTTAACACTACTATATATCTGCGATATGGTAATAGGTTAAAATGTTTAAGAAGCACTGTGGTTAGGAATTAAAGAAAAAAAAAATAACTCTACATAACACCACAGCTTTACGACAGATTCTAATTGCCTTTTCTTTGAAAATATGGTTGTTACAATTAAAAGGTGAAATAATGAAAGAATATTAGAAACATTCTTTAAGTAGTTTTAAGTAGCGTCTACGCCTTGCGCATTGGTATTATCTGCCCTGTTTGCTATTTATTTCAGACCTAACAATAACGTATAAATTGCTACGTAGGTAATCCAAAACGCGATGCCTACGCTCTGAATAACACAACGGGTTGCGCAGAACTGTCTGCGCAGCACTATATTCCACCGCTCGCAGCGGCGTTATAGCGCTGTTGCACGGGCCCGGCGGGTACCCGCTCGCCCGGCGAGTGTCGGGACTCGACGGCGCACCGTAGCTCGCTCGCTCTGTACGCCGTGCAGTGGGACTCCACAAGACTACCCGCGGTGCGGGCAGCAGAGCGTAGCGGCCGGAAGCAGGCGAGCTTGGGCGGGTAAATGTGGCGCGCTGCCCGGCTCTGGTTCGAATCCCCCTCGGCCATGGATATTTGTACCGTCCTTAGTATTATCTAGTTCATAAGTAGTTTGTAAATTTAGGGATTGATGACCCCCTTAGTTAAGTCCCATAAGCTATACAACCATTTGAACTATTTTTTTTTTTTGAAACACTGTTTGAAGAAAATAAGCTGGTCATATCCACTAATCAGTTAAGACATATAGGTTTTGAAATTTCAGTTTGTCATCAGCAGAATTTAATAAAATGGATCGATGTCTTTCTGTCGGTTATACGCGGAGTGGAGACGGCAACATTATGGCATTCAAGGCAGTGGTAATATCAGATAGTTGCTGCAGAGGGGATGGTGTTGGCTTATTTTTCCTCTACCAAATGAATTACACAAGCAGTTAGGATCATGTAGTGTAGTGAGCAGGCAGTGAAATGCAACAACGTGACTTACCTGAAGCTATGGCATGGAGAGCCACAGGAAGTTTGGAAGCTGGACAGACACTAAGAGGGGTGGCTGCAGCTATAACAGTGACCCAAAGTGTAATTTCCTTGATCTAAACGCGATAATAACTGTTAAAAGAAGACAAGGCCAAGGTCGTCCACGGATAGCGTCGGCAAGAGATGACCGTTATTTCCGGTTAACAGTCCGTCGAGACAGGAGACTGCATGCAGTCAGCTGCTCCAAGCAGCAACAGGACGCCCAAATTAACACGAACGGTCTGAATTCGCCTTCCGGAGCGTGGCTTCTATGCACGGAGTCCTAGGGTGTGTGTCCCATCAAAACCAGGACACCGTTTAGCACGCAGAAACTGAGAAACTTGGAGGAGGAACATGATGACTGGAGTGGTAACAAAAGGCGCCGGGTTATGTTCACAGATGAGTCCCCTCATCTGGGGAGAAAGTGCAACTTGAAACAATCCTGCTTACGTGCAAGTTGTGGACGAATGGTCCTAACAATAGTGTAGAGGCGAAGACCCTAAGGTAATGAGTTATTCTTTTACTTATCCTTCACTAGTCTTGCCTTCTTTAGTTTCTACATTTAGTGTTAAATTTGTATTAGTTGCTTATAATTATAAAAACGTTCAAATATTTGTAAATCTGTTGAACAAACATGCAATGGTCATCAGTCCGTTCACTTGCAAATTACTTATAGTAACTTACACTCAGGACAACACACATTCATTCATGCCCGACGGAGGACTCGAAACTCAGGCAGGAACGTTCGCTCAATCCGTAGCAAGACGCCTTAGACCACGCGGCCATTCCACGCTGCTACCCTTCAAAGTCAAAGTATAGTATGTAGTAACCTGTCTTAGTTGTACAAGGTGGTGTAGTCAGTCGTAGCAGCAATAAATAGCAAAACCTTCTGTATACCTGAGCATGTGTACGTGTGTGTGTAAACTCTATGCAGAAATGAGAGCATACTAAAATAATTTTTTTTGTTTACTCTTCAGAGGCTACTACGGGATCTACGCTAACGACATCGCCGTCTTTACGCTAGAAACCGCCTTTACGCTCAACGATTACGTCCAGACTATTCCCCTGGCAACCGCTGGATCCATTCCAACAGGTGAGTAATTCACAAATGAGAACTTACAGTCCACACCTACAAAGCAGTTTAGTCTACAAACCCATATGATTGCAAAGACCTGACGCGCTATATTATATTCATAGTGATGCAGTAGAAGACGTTAAGTTTTCAATTCATGTTTCATGTAATGACTGAACTAAATGAGGTAGAAATAACTAAGTTCCGAAGCTAGCAGTTTGATAATGAAGCTTTGTGCGTAGATAGATCAGAAATACAGCAATGTGAGTCGGGACAGAAAGAAAACAGGATATGGAGGAAAGCCAAGGCAGTAAGGTGTACAGGTTCGCACACTACAGAAGGTACAAATATGACCACATAGTGTCAGTTTAGTCTCGGGTGGTGGGGTAAAATGCTAAGCCGTGACAAACGCTGATGCTGTAGCTGGAAAGGAATTTCATCTACGGCGCGAAGTACAGATTTAATCAATTATTAATAAAAATCAGAAAAAGAACTCTGACTTACAGAACTTTGGGGAAACCTACTGGTCATCAGCATGATACAATCACTGTAATAAAGAAAATTAATAATGATAAAGTTAAACGAAGCGATACCTAAACTCACGAAATTCTACGAATTGTATTCGAAGACTTGGCCAATTAAAGGCCACTATTAGTGGCGGCGGAGGAGGTGGTAGGAAGACTTTGCTATTGTCAAGATAGACAAAGAAAGGGCAGTCAATATAGAAGACATACCGGATCTATTTTGAATCATAGTGAGCGTTGGAAGATCTGCGATTAAATAATGCATAAAAATAGCTAAAAGCTCTTCGGAATCTCTAACTCGCGAGATGGCGCAATTGTAACACAGTGGACCCGCAATCTGGAGAACGACGGCTCAAACCCGACTGCGACCAGAAGATGTAGATTATTTTCCCTTCAAAGGACATCGTCCGTTCATTTCCCCCCCAGCCTAACAAAAATGTTCCCAGGTTTTGCTCCGTCTCTAACAAACAGAAGTCTATGAGACGGTAAACCCTGGCCAACCTTCGTTATCACACTAGCAGTACACATCCAACAAATATATAGATTTGTGATAATTCTTTCAGCAATCAGTCGTAAAAAAATATATATTTATTTGCTCTTAAATCTAGATTTCGACCACTGCGTGGTCATTATCAATGCTTAAAACTAATGAAAATACTGAAAAAATCTCGACCTCCATGTTGGAGGTTCCGTTCGTACTGCTAAAAGAATTACCACAAATCAAATACAGTCGTGGAGCACCAATTCCAACATGGAATCAAGCCTGATAAATATATAGATGTTTCGAAAAAAGAGAATCTGTTGAATGAAAATCGGTATGACTTGGATTCCTTATGGAATAAATTACTGGCTATTGGTGTGCTTTTTGTGTTTCGTAAAAGACATTGGAAGTGTAAATTACAATTTTAAGTAACTTACAATATTATGGTATAAGAGGAATTGCAACAAAATGGTCCAAATCCTTCCGTCTGACAGAGAGAAGTAGAAGAGATATGTTTATTAAGCTGTTAGGCATCATAAAATTGGAAACTAATAGCATATGGTGTCCCCCAAGTTTCCATCTTAGGGCAGGTTCTCTATCTTGTATATATCAGTGACCTTTCATGAGAATCATTACAGGATGCTAACTTTGTTTTGTTTGAAGATGTCACAAACATTGCAGTAAATAATAAAGCGAGAACTTGAAAATTATTTTAAGTGGAAGGAGCATATACAACATAATTACTCAGGCTCCAAAATCAAGCTCTACCTACCATGCGAATGTTGTTAGAAATTGTGAAATAAAACTGAAAAATATTGCCCATATGCTAAGTTTCTTTCCATAATGTAGTACGAAATTATTTTGTGGGATAACTAGGCAAACCAAGGTAAAATTTTCTAATCAAAAACGTGCAGTAACAATTGCCTGTGATGTGAAGTGAGTAGCTCCAGCAGAGGGCTATTTGAGGAACTGGGGATAGCAGGTACTGCTTCCTAGTATCTATATTCCTTAATGAAATTTGTCATTAAAAAGTGTGTGTTATTTCAAACCAGCAGCTAAATTGATCAGTAGAGATAAAAATGATTTTTACAAATATTTAAAGTCACTTACATAGCCAGCCTGGTGTCCACTACTCAATAGTACACATTTTTAATTGCATACAAAAAGTCTTACAAAGTGTAACAGAGAATAAAGTTCAGTTTCAGAAGTGTCTTTTTGGTGACCAACTCATTTTTCTCTATTGACAAATTTCCCTTGCAGAACAGATTGATGCGTATATGTTACTGATGATATCACATTATGTGCATATTGTGCACAATCTGACTTTCCTGTAAATCTTGTGTAGTAAGGAGTCATTGTACATAAGTGTTGTAAAATGTCTTTTTTGTGGTATTTAACTGCAAGAGTTCAGAGAGTAGAAATAAGTGGTTCAGGTAACTCCAAAAATCAGCTGATTCCTTAAGCTGAGGAGGTATCCAGAAAGACAGGTTCGGTCTTGGGTCCTTTACTGTTCTTGAAAAATATCAGTTATTTGCCATTCTGAATTCACGAAGATGAAAAGATAGTTCCTTTTTCTCATGATACAAGTACAGTAGTCACAACTAAAAAACAAGTATTCACTGATGAAAATTGTAAATACTTTCATAAAATTATAAGGGGTTGTCTGCAAATGGACTCATTCACTTTTTATAAAACACAGGATACACAGTTCCACAGGGTAAATTGCATGACACTATCAATAAATATAATTCTGTATCTAAGGTAGAACATTCAAAGTTTTAGGTGGGTATATTAACGAAAAATCGAACTACAAGTAATACGTTGATGATGTACTGAAACGTTTGAGTTCACCAACTTTACGATACAAATCTCAGTAAATTAGCTTACTATGCCCATTTTTATTTTCTATTTTCATTTGGAACAACTTTGGTGTAATTCATTAATGAGCAAAGAAGTACTCATTACGCAAAAGCGTGAAATTAGAATAATTTGTGGAGTCCACTCTAGATCATCCTGGAGACATTTATTTAAGGATCTAGAGATCTTCACAATAGCTCAACGAAATTCACTTATAAAAATTGTTATCAATAACCCAATCAAAAGTAACAGCAGTGTGCATAGCTACAACACTATGAGAAAGGATGAACTATACTAACCAAGGTTATACTTAATTTTAGCACAGAATGGGGTGAATTATGCTGCCACAAAGGTCTTTCTTCTCTTACTAAGTTACATCAAATGTCTAACATATGACCAACCATAATTTAGAAACAAATTGAAAGAATTTCTCAATGACAAGTCCTTCATTTGAGTAGTGAAATTTTTTAAGACAGAAATAAGTAATCTTACGAAAAAGAAAATAAATAAATATAAATCTAATCTAGTTTTATGTTGTGATGCGTGGTTGCAATAGCCTCAGAATTGTCATTTTCTCCAAAGTTTACTGAACACTTTATAGCTTCCTCGGAATGTTGACAGGTATTAAACAGAAGTGAGTTCTTATGAATGGATACCTCAAAGTAATTACGTTGTTTCTTGTGTTGAAACCATCGATATAGAAACAGAAATTTCAAAACCTATCTGCTCTTCCAAGCCTCTTAATTAAATTGAACGGTGAAGTCGAAATTTCAATTAAGTTCAACACTCTGAAACAATTTGCATGATTATAAATGTCTAATTGCTATATACAGGGTGTCACATTAATCTTGACCACCGAAAATATCTCTGAAATAACAACAGCTATTGTAAAACGACTTTTACCAGTATCAATGTAAGGCGGGGACTCATTAATGTAAATATATTGTAACATTTTGAAACTAAAGCGCATGTTTTTAACTCAAAGTTATCTGTTTTTAAATGGACACCCTACATTATTTCATAAGCAATCTATAGCATGACAATTCGCATAAACAACGGCGTTGATTGTATCGCAATACGCCAATTACATCCTGAGTCATTGCAAAGCGAAGTTGAAATACGCGAAACGCGCGGCTAGCGCACGTCTTGAGCAGCATAGGGTTTTCGCCTGACTTTCTGATGTGCGCTAGCCGCGCGTTTGGCGTATTGTTAAAAACGCATATGCTTTCGTTTCAGAATTTTACAAAATATTTACATTCATGGTAACACTGAAAGTCGTTTTACAATAGATATTGTTCCAGACATACAGGCTGTCACCTAACATTACCGCTGGATATATTTCGTAAACCACTTCAAATAATGACGAACCGATTCCACAGACTGAACGTGAGGAAAGGGGCTAGTGTAATTGGTTAATAAAAACCATAAAAAAATGCACGGAAGTATGTTTTTTAACACAAACCTACGTTATTTTAAATGGAACCCCGTTAGTTTTGTTAGCACATCTGAACATATAAACAAATACGTAATCAGTGCCGTTTGTTGCATTGTAAAATGTTAATTACATCCGGAGATATTGTAACCTAATGTTGACGCTTGTTCGATCGTGTGTACTGGAGAGCACCGAATTAAGTAGGGATCCAAAGGGAACGGTGATGTACCTTAGGTACAGAAGAGACTAGAACAGTCCACTACGTCTACATGCTAACACCTTTATTGGTCTTTTTCACTGACGCGCATGTGCATTACCAAGAGGGGTGAGGTACACGTACGCACGTGGTTTCCGTTTTCAATTACGGAGTGGAATAGAGTGTGTCCCGACATGTCAGGCCAATAGATGTTCAAAGTGGTGGCCATCATTTGCTGCACACAATTGCAATCTGTGGCGTAATGAATGTCGTACACGCCGTAGTACATCTTGTGTAATGTCGCCGCAGGCTGCCACAACACGTTGTTTCATATCCTCTGGGATTGTAGGCACATCGCGGTACACATTTTCGTTTAACGTACCCCACAGAAAGAAGTCCCGAGGTGTAAGATCAGGAGAACGGGCTGGCCAATTTATACGTCCTCCATGTCCTATGAAATGCCCGGCGAACATCCTGTCAAGGGTCAGCCTAATGTTATTTGCCTAATGTGCAGGTGCACCATCATGCTGATACCAAATACGTCAACGCGTTTCCAGTGGGATATTTTCGAGCAACGTTGGCAGGTCATTCTGTAGAAACGCGATGTATGTTGCAGCTGTCTGGGCCCCTGCAATGAAGTGAGGACCAATGAGGTGGTCGCCAATGATTCCGCACCATACATTTACAGTCCACGGTCGCTGTCGCTCTACCTGTCAGACCCAGCGAGGATTGTCCACGCACCAGTAATGCATGTTCCGTAGATTCACTGCCCCGTGGTTTGTGAAACCCGCTTCATCGGTAGACAGGTAGAACTGCAACGCATTCTCTGTTAATGTCCATTGAGAGAATTGCACTCGATGATTAAAGTCATCACCATGTAATTGCTGATGTAGCGACACAAGAAACGGGTGAAAGCGGTGACGATGCAGTATGCGCATGCGCCTACTTTGACTCAGTCTACCGGCTCTTGCAATGTCCCGTGATTGGTACTCGAGCGTCAACTTTAGGTTACAATACGTCCGGATGTAATCAACATTTTACAATGCAACAAACGGCACTGATTACGTATTTGTTTATATGTCCAGATGTGCTAAGAAAACTAACGGGGTTCCATTTAGAAAAAAAAAAAAAAATGAAACACGTAGGTTTGTGTTCAGAACATACTTCCGTGCATTTTTTTTTATCGTTTGTATTAACCAATTACACTAGACCCTCTCCTCACGTTCGGTCTGTGGAATCGGTTCGTCAGTATTTGAAGTGGTTTACGAAAAATATCCAGCGGTAATGTTAGGTGATTCGCCCTGTATTTTGTGTGGTCAAGATAGATGTTTACGGCCGCTAAGACTAACAAATAGTGCCTGTTCTTCTGGACATGTCCAGAAACTGTTTCCTACCATGTGTGGCTTTGATAAAATAACTTTTAACTGAAGATGTCGTGTTCTGCATTTTTGACGGAGTGACTTAGTATGTCTTACCCTGTTTCAGCGAATTCGTCTGCTGTTGGGTCTGCCTGGGGCTCAAGTCCTGACAATCTGCAGTGGGTGGAGCTCTCCATCATAGACTACGAGACTTGCCGACAGCTGGTCGACGATTTGGGGGTAATAGGGGAGAACTTTGTGGTGGACACCATGGTCTGCACCGTCCCCATCACCGACGGCGTCGGATTGTGCAGCGTGAGTGGCTCTGTCATAGCACTTCAGTCTCGATAAGAGCAAATCTGAAGGGGAGTTGGGGATAATTGTTACAGGTTTAGTAATTTTCAGATGAGTGTCAACCACTGGACATTGCTACTTCACGGCGACGCGAGTGTAGCGTTCGACGCAGTGCCACACTGCAGACTGCTAACGAAGATACGAGCTTATGGAATAGGTTCACAGATTTGTGACTGGCTGGAAGACTTCCTAAGTAATAGAACGCAGTACGTTGTTCTCGACGGCGAGTGTTCATCAGAGACGAGTGTATCGTCAGGCGTGCCCCAGGGGAGTGTGATAGGACCGCTATTATTTTTTATCTATATAAATGATCTGAGGGACAGAGTAAGTTGTAACTTGCGGCTGTTTGCTGATGATGCTCTGGTGTATGGGAGGGTGTCGTCTGTAACTGACTGTAATAGCATACAGGATGACCTAGACAAAATTTCTAGTTGGTGCGAAAAATGGCAGCTAGCTCTCAATGTAAAAAAATGCAATGTGATGCGCATGAGTAGAAAAAACAATCCCATAATGTTCAAATACAGCATTATTAGTGAGCTTCTTGATGCTGTCGCATCGTTCAAATATCTAGACGTAACATTGCAGAGCGATAAGAAAGGGAACGAGCATGTAAGGACAGTTGTGAGTAAGGCGGACAGCCGACTTCGGTTTATTGGGAGAATTTTGGGAAGATGTACTTCACCTGTAAAGGAGACCGCGTATAAAACGCTTGTACACCACGTCTTGAATATTGCTCAAGTGTTTGGGACCCGCAGCAGATCAGTTTAAAGGAAGACATAGAGGCGGTTCAGAGACGAGCAGCTAGATTTGGTACCGGTAGGTTCGACCAATACGCGAGTGTCACGGAAATGCTCCGGCAACTGAATTGGGGATCGCTGGAAGAAAGACGACGTTCTTTTCGTGAATTTCTGTTAAGTAAATTTAGAGGGCCGGAATTTGAAGCTGAGTGTAGTACGATCGTGCTGCCGCCTACTTACATTTCGCGCAAATATCACAAAGACAAGATAAAAGAAATTAGGGCTCGTACGGAGGAATAAAAGCATTCTGTTTTCCTCGTTTAATTTGGGGTGGAATAGGAAAGGAAATGCCTAGTAGTGGTACAGTGTATCCTCCGCCACGCACCTTACGGTAAATTGCGGAGAATGTATATAGATCTAGAAAGTTGGCGCAGAGACACATGTGCAAATCGGACGCATTTGCAAAGGTGATACTACAACTCTGCACTTTGTGGAAACGCGCGCTAAAATTCCCTTTGTCAAAGTGTTTTCTCTACGAAAATAGAGATGACCGGGTCCCAAGCCTTGTCCAGTTGGAAACCACAGTCACGATTAGTAAGGCCTTTTGCCAAGCTTTAGTGAATAAATTCCAAAAGGATCTCGTCCTGACCAAGATGTCTGTGGCAAAACAATCCCTAGAATTTTCCGCAAATACAGTGATCAGCTATGTCCTACTTTACCTTTCATGCACTGACAAATTTAGGCTCTGCCACACTCACATTGTACTCTGTAGATTCCGACCTTCCGCAATCCCAAATCGTCCGAGAAGAGCACTAATCTTGCCAAATGGCCGGAAGATTAACTAAATGCTTTATCAGGATGCTGCCCAATTTCGAGGGTACCGACGTATGGAAGGGACGCACTAGACCTCAAAAGCTCCTTATCCTCTTAATGATGTGGGTGTTCACGTTTCTTTCCCTTTATGCTGTGCTGATTTGAGTTGGAGAACAGCAGTTATCTTCGAACACGGACTGTTGATGTCCCAACTGCTTATCGAGGCTGTCTCCATCACACAGAGCATATGCCCGGTTCACCAAAATTTAGAGAACTCCGGTATTTTGTGCAGTATGATGACAGCTCAAAGCTTCGAGACAGTTGTCCGTCGTGTGGTCGGTCCTCCGGTGAACGAATTGCCTCATTGACCCATTATTCTGACCTCTAGGACGCTTGTAGTTAGTCAACTGTTGGCGACAGGCACCATTTGGTACTAAAACTAGTTCTGTGAAACGGTTATTACAGCAAATTGGTAACATAGCCTAAAATAAACATTAGTACAATCATTAGAGTAATTTCAGAATATTGATGTTGGATGAGAACTGCAGTTGTAGCGTATATTGGCGGTTTATTTTCGTTAAAAAATGCAACCAACTTCTTTTATGGATATGCTCTAAAATACGACAGTCTCGGAGGATGTCTTTGATGCGTGGACGTCCAGACTGTGAGAATGTTCACGTGACCATTTCAAGCAGCACCATGGCACAGTGGACACAGCACATCCGAGTTGTGTGGCTTTTCTTTCCTATGCGCTCAGTTGGCTACAGGAAACAGTAGTGCGTCTGCGTGCCATGGCGCCTGTTACCTTCACACGTAATATAACTCTGATCCTTCTGGCTACAATCATTTCCTATTACAGGGTACACACAAATGGCCGTCCGAAAAAAAATGGCAGAGCGCTACCTGTTGACGGACGATGTTCGAACTTTTTATATTGGCTGCCAAAACCGCTTCCGTTGTAACATTTCCTTTTATTCCATTAGCAGTTTCAGTAGAGCTAGTTGCCATCCGCAGAAGCAGCTAGTTCTTCTGAAACTGACACTAGAAAAATATAAATCGTTTCATCTTATGCAGTCTTGGCAGCCAATATAACAAGTTCTATCAGAATGTGTAAGGCGTTGTAAATGTTATAAATACTGGTATATCCCCAAGGTGGAATTTGCCGTCATCGGATCAAAATCGACGTCCATATGTTACAATTATTTTTCCGTCCGTGTATCATATTGTCATACAACAGAGTTGTTTTAATGATAATTTTTGTTTTTAGGCATTCATTTCTCTTATTGTTATGTACGTTGACTCAGAATTACTCTTACTTAATTATAGCTATTATAGATTAATGTCACTCATTGATTTAGAATTTCAAATGGCCGCTTTTTCTTACATTCTCGACGTAAAAGAAACAAAAGAAAATATCGGTTCTTACTCTACAACGGGTGCTATGAATGTCATTGTTTGAGTGAATAAAATGTCGAATTAGAATACAAATATGAGTGATCAATGTTTAGTGATAAGCGGGGTTGCTTCTATATCAACTAACTTATTACTGGTAACAAAAATAACTCTTTTAAAAGGCAATTTTTCTAAAGAATGAAACATTTCTCGGTATTTTCAGGAGATACTACGGTTCGAGTTTACTGCAATTGTTTGCGATTGATTTTCTTTATCAGTACGTCTACGTAATTGAAAATGATTTTAATTTTTGCCACTATTTCAAACACCATTTAAGCAGTTGCAATAGTAATATATATTTCTTTCATTGTACCACAGTACTGTTCGAAATATAAAGGTTTCACCAAACTCAAAATCGAAAATTTGCAAATAGTACATTTTGTCTGTATTCGTGATATGAAGTGAGTGGTGTAATAATAGTTACGGATCCCACTGAAGGTGTTTGCGGGAACTTGCCTGTAGCTTAGCCAAGTTATTAATTATAAAACTCGTTCTGAGTGGCGAAGAACAGTAACTCGAGGACGAGATACCTGCTGTGTGATGCGATACTGTTGCTGAGGCGCACGCCTCAGGGCCTGTATATGTTGGTCCACGCACGACGCCCTCCGATTACGTTAGTTAACTCTGGATATCAAAGTTGTAGGAGGACTTCTCTAACAACAGAACGGTAGAGAAAACTCTTAAAAATATGATGCCTTGCTAAACGTAAGACCGGTGCTGAAAATGTTTCCGGCTTTACTTTGTCCTTTAGCTCATGGCTCCAAAACGTCCTTGATGGAGGACGGTTTCAGGGCTCGGTTGCCGGGCTCGAGAATGGCTACAACTGCAAATAGATCAGGATAAGATGTGCGTCATCTTCACTGGAGTGCATTGCAGTTGTCAAATTGTCACCTGTCTGACTGTAAGATCTGACTCCAACTAAAACAGACTGCCACGAGACCTTGCCACAGCGAACAGCCCCCCCCCTCCCCCCTCAACCATCATGTAAAACGCACTCAAGTGGCGGCAACACACCAGTAGGGGTTTCGCTTGTAAAGTAAGTGCACTTCTCCATTTAGCAGTAGTGACGAGAGAAATCTTCTTCCACTGTAGTTGTAGCAGGTAGGAACGTAAAACTGGAGAAGACACGCCTGCACGGAACTGAGTTATTCTCGAACGTGGTCACAGTGGCATACAATATGGACAGTACGGGTTTCTGCTCGTTCATAGCACGTAAACGGCTGTTTGTGTGCAACCCATTTGCCTCATTGGGCACGCGGTATGCATAAATTTGAGGGGGGAGTGTGTGGAACGCGAGGGACGTGGTAACAGTACTCTCGGACTAGTAGCGTTCGATATATCGTTTAGTACGTTGTTAATACCATACTAAATTTTGTATCCCATCCTCGTCGCCACTTTTGTGTCTCGTTTCCGTCTTAGGTGTCGGTGGCCGAGTAGAAAGAGACCGGCACGGGAATAAAGGATGCACGCTTGTGCAGGTAGGAGGTGACCAGCCAGTGGGACAGCAGAAACGACAAACACTAAATTAGAACCAGATATATGTTTCTTAGAGACTTAGTAATACTTAACTTTTACATAGCTCAGTACTGCAGAATGCTGATACATAGTTGAGCAAGAGGCCTGCCTAGTGCCTATCCGATAGCCAAGTCTTCACTGGTGCCTATCTGAATCCGAAGTGTTAACTGGTTCCTATCTCAGTCCCAAGTGAACGATGTCATTCAGTGGTGGTCACGAGCGGAGTTGTAGCAGAGGGCGTTCGTGGCTGACGTCGTAAGAACGCCGCGCAGTTCATGGCGGCGGCGCGCGGCGAAAGTAAGTGGCGCGCACTTTAGACTTGTGCGACACCACACTAAATGTCATGGACGGAGTATTGACAGCTCGTGTTAGTCTGAAAGGTGAGTGACTCATGTAGCTCACAGTTCATAGTTTGTTGTGTTGCCATAAAGTTGGAAGTGGTTTCAGCTGCGGGACATGTTAAATATCATCACATGGCAAGCTCAGGAGAAAATGGCTTCATAATAGCAAACTAAATCGCATGGTTGTGGCGGATTAACAGCTCGTTTTAATTGAAGGTTAAATATGTTTTATATCTTGTAGTTGATGTGAATTTAATTTATATTCATTTCTCTTTCCCTTTTTTTATGTTATCTTAATTTTCTTACTTTTATTAATTTATTAATTTTTTTTGTATTTCCATACATAATATAAGTTTCAAGCCTCATATTGTATGCCTACTGGATTCTATATGCCAGACTGTTGCTCATTAAAAAGTTTATATTCCCCAGCTCGCTGGAATTATTGTTTATAACAAAAAAATTCCTCCAGCTATCTAAAAAGTTTATGAAAAAAATCAGTAGATTGGTGTTCAGATTCAAACTGCTAAATATAATGTTAATATTCCCCAGTTCGCAGAAATTATTGATTATGGTCTTTTTTTTCACACGGTGTAATGTTTATGACAGTGTTGTACGTTTTTTGTGAGACTATGTGGGTGCATGAAATCAGACGATGCGTGGATGTTACTTGACTGTCACTGTGACGTCGCACCAAGGCCGCTTTATGTCAGATACACAGACGGTGCGCGTGTATCAGCCACGGCCGTGCGGTCTACATAGTCCATTGCATGATCATTCTCTACGAAGAACCATTTGAGATCAAAACCAGAACGTTATTGTTCGACTCTTCTGATCATAACCACCTCCTTTTGCACACCCTAACAACCCCATTCCCTTGAAAATTCCGATACATACTACACGACAAGTTCCAAACCTTGACACCAATTACACGACAAGCACAAACTCCCAACCACAGGCCAAACCCTTACGGTTCAAGTAGCAAGCACACTCTAAATGCTCAGTCATTTTACAGGCAGATGCTAAAATACAGAACAATACTAATAGAATACTGGCAGTAGCGTATGTGATTTACCAGTCTTCTTACACAACAGTACCAGGGCTATGTTCTCCTCCAAACAACAAGTAATATTTGTATGTATAATTTATACGCTCGAAAGGTAGTGTCTAGATCACCGCTCCATTTGTCACATTCTGCATCGCGAAAATTGCACAGAGCTACGAAAAAGACATAACAGACCCGCCTATATACATTTCTTAACCCTCTAGTGCCCAAGTATGGTTTACCTCGAAAGAAACATCTTTAATTCCTACTAGGACCAAATGGTTATACATTGTTACAAACATACATTGTTTTGTGTCCCAGCAACGTCGCCGCTTTTGAATCCCATCTTCGTCGCCACTTTTGTGTCTCGTTCCGTCGGTAGGTGTCGGTGGCCGAGTAGAAAGACCGACACAGGAATAAATGATGCACGCTTGTGCAGGTACGGAGGTGAGCAGCCAGTGGGACAGCAGAAACTAGAAACACTAGAGTAAATTACATCGAGATATATATTTCTTAGAGACTTAGTAATACTTAACTTTTACATAGCTCAGTACTGCAGAATGCTGATACATAGTTGAGCTAGTTGCCTGCCTAGTTCCTATCCGATAGCCAAGTCTTCACTGGTGCCTATCTGATTCCGAAGTGTTAACTGGTTTCTATCTCAGTCCCAAGTGAACGATATCGTTCAGTGGTGGCCACGAGAGGAGTTGTAGCAGAGGGCGCTCGTGGCTGACGTCGTAAGAACGCCGCGCCGTGCGTGCATGACGGCGTGCGGCGAAAGTAAGTGGCGCGCACTTTTTTTTTTCGGAAAAATATATGCAGTTCCAGCACAAGCAAAAGTCACTGTGGTTTGATAAATGCATCTTCAAACCATTCAACTGCATACTGGTTAATAAAATATGAGTATTTGTCTTCAGTAATACGTTTTTTCATTCCTCATGTAACGTACTATGAAACACAGATTGTGACAACATTGAAATCTTCTCTGTCCAACACAAGCAGTTTGATGGAACACATCCCACCACTACAACAGACTGAGATAGTTTCTTTCCTCGCATAATAATCATAATAATAATTATAATAATAAAAACCCGTGCATTAGCTCACATCCATTTTTTTTCTTTTTTATAAATGTGTCCGCAGCTGAGGCAGATGTGACTTACAGTGTCCTTGGCACGATTTCACACCGAGAGTCAAGTAACATGCACCCACATAGCCTCACAAAAAACTTACTGCACTGATATAAACATTACACCTCACAGAAAAAATACCCATAAACAATAATTTCCGCGACCTGGGGAATATTAACATTTTATTTAGTAGTTTGAACTTGAACACCCATCAATTTATGTTTTTCATAATCATTTTCAATTGCAGGAGGAATATCTTTGTTATAAACAGTAATTTCAGCAGGCTGCGGAATATTATTCATTGAGCAATTGATTTAGCAGTTTCATGCAGTACTGCTATTAATAGATTTTTTTAATGACTCATGCTTTGATCGCTTGCACTCCCTTTGCCGGCCGCGGTGGCCGAGCGGTCTGCGGCGCGCCAGTTACTTTCTGCACGGCCACTACGGTCGGGTGTTAGACTCCCCCCTCGGGCATAGATATTTGTGCCGTCCTTACTATTAGATAGTTCATAAGTAGTTTAGGGATTTATGATCCCATAATTAAGTCTCATAAGCTCTATAAGCATTTGAAAATTTTAGAGCCGTCCCCTCCACACTTGTGTAATCAGTTTTGCGTCGTACCTCCATCAACAGTCTCGCATATAGAGTCCAGTTTGGTGTCGTACCTCCATCAACAGTATGGCATCATACCCCCATGAACAGTCTGGCACAGAGAAACCAGTTTGGCGCCATAGCCCCATAATTACGCTACTGATGTAAACACAGCGGAGGGGTATTTGTGGAGAGGCAACGAAAACGTGTGATTCCTGACGAGGGGCAGCAGGCTTTTCAGTACTAAAAGGGGCAACAGTCTGTTTGATTGACTGAGCTGGCCTTGTAACATCAGTTACTGTGAACATCTGAAAGCAAAGAGAAACTACAGTCGTTAATCTTCCCGAGGTCATTCAGCTCTACTGTATATTATGATGGCATTCTCTTGGGTAAATGATATGAAAGAAATATGGAGAGTGGTCACATATTATACTCGTTAATTGTGTAACTGCGTGGTAAAGAAATTAACCACCTATGCCACACACTTGGCTGCTTCTAGCTGATGTGTGCCATGTGCAGCGCAGCACGCATCACGGCAGCGCCTTGTGGTCTCACGTGTCGCGACCTTGCTTGTGTTCGCAGGGTGACTCCGGAGGTCCGCTGGTGCAGGACGGCGCTTTAATCGGCATAGCGCAGTGGTCCCACGTGGAGTGCGGCAAGGAAGGAGTCCCCTCCGGCTTCACCAGGGTCTCCGCCTTCATTGACTTCATCAACGAACACATCTAATTCCACTTTACATTTTTTTTTCAATGTCATATTTTGAATGTGGTGATGCATGTGCAATAAATGACAGAAAATCTCCTACATCCTCTCACAACACTCAATTATTTCCATCTTCAGAGTCGACAAACATGAACCTGGATTCGATAGCTTAGTGATATTTTGTGCCAGCTGTATTTGCCTACTGCATCATTTTACCGTCAATAAAGAAACAGGCTGTTTTTCTCTTCTATGCAATAAAACTGAACTGCAGATATCGGACTGAGACTACTATTCATTGGTAAATTGTAGCTGTGTCGGCTTTCGTTATTCATCAAGGTACGAAGTTGTTAGAATTAAGATAGCAGCCTAACTTCTGCTTTACAAGTAACATGTAGGCATATACATTACTTGACATAGCAGTATCGAAGCGATCTGCGTAGATTAATAATCTCCAAAAGTAAAACGCCAATATCTCCATTATAGATTATTTTATTTAGTGATCACCGGTTCAATGGGCTGTGCCACCATCATCTTATCATATAATATTCTACAATGAGGATATGTTATTTAAAAAATGGATAACGTGCAACATAGCACTCATTATAAATATAAAATACGTAGGTTATTTTATCAACTACTTGCAAGAGTCTAATGTGTTATATTTTGAATGAGTGCTATGTTGCAGTTTCTATTTAAGTTCTATTTTTAAATAATCATTGTAGCATTTATGCGACCAGAGGATAGAGCCATAGCCCATTGAAACAGGTTGTCAGTAAATTAAATAATCATTTAGAGATCTTGTCGTTTTACTTTTGAAGATAATTAACAGGTAGCCGTACAAGAGAATCTTCTGCTGCTATGACCGTTGCCAGCATCGAACCTCCTCTCCTCTAGCAGCGGTTTCTGTTTATTATTTAATGGTTAAAAATGATAGCAACAGGGGATGACTACAGACCAGAAGTCGGATAATTCAGTAAAAATAAATGGTCATTACATTCTGCAACTGACATACTGACTAGTGAGGTAGCATTTTACAATTGATGATGCAGTCAAACAACAAGATATAAAACACAACTTCAGACTGAGGACGTATTGGGCAGGAAAAGTAAAAAAATGAAAACATTTTGAAATAAATGATGGTTCTCTTAACTCGTCTAGAACGTAGTGAGAGAAAGAGTACTTAGAGATAGTATCGAGGTTATGTTTTAGATAAGACAATGAACAACTGAGCCCAGACACAGCAGCACTAGAGCTTCAGGAAGAGCGTGGTAAAAGTCATCACGCCTACCATTCTATGTGCAAACCATCGCACTTTTATAAACACACGGACGATCGCGACCACTTATGTGTCGAGACTATAGGTCGAATTAACCCGAGCCGACGCTTCCGTAATTTTGTTCCCAACTGCTCGTATGTTTAACATGCTGCGATGCTATCGGATTTGTGTTCCCTAACACTGTTCAAATCATTCCAGAATTGGCTTTAGAGTAGTTCGTTTTCCGAACGATGCTAACAGAAGAAGAAAATGGACTATTAACTACCGTCACGAAAACTGGGAATCGGGACTGTTCGCTTAGTTGTATATTGTAAGTACCTGCTGATCAAAAAGTCAGTATAAATTTGAAAACTTAATAAATCACGGAATAATGTAGTTAGAGAGGTAAAAATTGACACACATGCTTGTAATGACATGGGGTTTTATTAGAACCGAAAATTCAAAAAATGTCCGACAGATGGCGCTGTACAGCAAAACGTCAGTGACTCCGCGTGAAAATCGTGTATAAAACGAGCTGTAATGAAAGAGTAAATCAGGTACACCAGCAGTCGCAGCATATTGACGTTACCTGAAAAGGCGCTTTTAGTGAAGCTGTATTATCAGAATGGGGAATGTAGTAGTTCAGCGTTATGATCCTATCGCCATAGTAAGGGTATTCGAAAGGGTGAAGGTCCGTTGACAAATGCAGCTGTGGTGAGAATGATTTCGAAGTTCGAAGCCACGGGTTGTTTAGACGATAGTCCCCGTAGTGGTCGACCGAGCACAAGGCGTAAGGCTACCGAGACAGTTCAGGAAGAAATGGAGACTGTAGTGGTTTCGTCTATGCACGGGGAAATCAGCGCTAGGGCAGTCGCACGTCGCACCGGGATTCTATACACTGCTGTTTGGTTGCCACTTAGGCGTACCCTCCGATGTTATCCTTACAAAATCCATCGGCATCATTAACCTGGCGATTTAGTGAAGCGGAGGGCGTTTCAAAAGATGGCGGAAGATGACGATTGGTTGTGGACCGAAGAAGCTCATTTCACGCTCCGAGGGTCTCTCAACGCCCACAACTGCAGAATTTCGGCTACCGAAAATGCTAGAACTGTCATGGAAACTCAATTTCGCGACTAGAAAGTCACGGTATGAGTTGGATTTCCGACATCTACCGTTATCGGCCCTTTTTTCTTCAACGAACTGCGTGATTCTGGTTTTGTAACTGCTACCGTGACGGATGCTAGGTACGCCGATATGTTACAGAATCACATCATCCCCAGCCTGGCTGATAAACACCTGCTAGAATGTACGATTTTTATGCAAGATGGCGCTCGACCCCATATTTCCAGACGCGTGAAAGATCTCTTGCGCGCGTCGTTTTGCGATGATCGTGTGCTCAGCCGCCACCTTTATCATGCCTACCATGTCCCCAGACCTCAATCCGTGCGATTATTGGCTTTGGGGTTACCTGAAGTCGCAAGTGTATCTGACATCTCTAGGGATGCTGAAAGACAACATCCGATGCCAGTGCTTCACCATAACTCCGGACATGCTTTACAGTGCTGTTCACAACATTATTCCTCGACTACAGCTATTGTTCAGGAATGATGGTGAACATATTGAGCATTTCCTGTAAAGAACATCATCTTTGCTTTGTCTTAATTTGTTATGCTAATTATTGCTTTTCTGATCAGATTAAGCGCCATATGTCAGACATTTTTTGACTTTATTTATTTATTTATTTCTTAAATAAAACTCCACGTCATTACAAGCATGTGTGTCAATTTTTACCTATCTATCTACATTATTCCATGGTTTATTAAGTTTTCAAATTTATACTGGCTTTTTGATCACCCGGTAAATATTTATTATGACCTTAAGCAATATTTAATAGCAGAATCGTGTGTCAATTTCTTACGTAACTTGTTGTTTACTTGTATTTTGAAAGTACTACCTCGTAACGGAGATTATTACTGTAGGGAGTTAGCAGTATCAATACTATGATTACAAAGAAAAACAAAGAATATGCAGTATTTAGATCAAAATAAGTGTGTGTTACAGTATATTGATAAATAAACAACATCAAGACGTTATGTACTGACACTGCACAAATTGTCGAAGACACCTGTATTAAGTTATTGACGAAATAACACAAACACTAAAATGAAAAAGAACATTAGTATACTGGGCAAAATGTGACTTATGTCTGTGGTAGCGTACTGTGTTGATGATGGCAACTACTGATGAAAGCTATGTCTGGTATTTCAAAGTCTTTGTGTTATAACTAGTAAGCATTTTGAAAGAACGTTACCCGACTTCTATCACAAACCACACCTTATTAGAAATTAAATTAAATGTCAACATTGACTGTATCTGTAAGAGACACTAACACAACTGACATAGTACAGGATAAAGTTTACTTTTCGGCGGCGGTGGCGTAGTGTGCTACTGTTGGCAAATAAATGTTTAGGTTACAAGGATGATTAATGTACTGACAAGACCAGGATAATGGTACATACAAACACCTATTCTCATTACAGAAGGAACAGCATTAATTACTTATTTCATGGTCAACACAAAGGATTATTCCACACATTCTGTTTGATTGGGTTTTCAAATAGCATTCAACGGTTGTTGCCAACATCGACACTGTACGCCACAACATCCATTCTGTAACTTTCTCAATAACGTAATAAAAGTATATTCAGCAATGTGAGCACAAAAATCCAATGTGGTGTATTTGTCACAGCAGGCAACAAACATTTACTGCAAGACGGCAAACAAACCTCCCATTATTCAGGTACATGTCGAGATCTTAAAACCTTTAGTTAGATGACGGGTATTGACAGAATTAAACGTAGTGTCTGATTTTATCATAGAAATGTATGTTACTGGTACTTTTCTTCTTTATTCGGACAGCGAAGAAAAGCAGCAGTAAGTAAAGAAAACACCAGATTTTTGTCTCTCATCGACATAGCGATGTAAACAGAAGCGGAATGCAAGATCAAAATAGGCAATTCTAAAATATTTCATAAAACTTAAAGAAAACAACGTAGTCCACGTAAGGTAAGTGCTGTGTTTAACATTCGGTTGGAAATAATATGGCGGATGCGAAAGCCTGTATTTTTAGGAGCTCTAAGCCAGACGGCGAAGTGCACGGCTGCTGCAGTAAGTCAACACCTTGATCTGCTAAAACGGTGGAAACGTACGCACAATAGTATATCGTCAACCTACACCTTCAATTTCAAACAAAAGTCAGCCTAGACCACAACTTATTTTTATCTTACGGTAGCCGGTAGACATCTATCACCACAACCGGTGGCTAACACTAGGTTTGTAGTTGTCTGAGGATGACACTTTAAATGGCCGGACCCGGTTACCGTAACTTGCTTACGGCCGAGCCGCAGTGGATACACCGGTTTGTATTTGAACATCGATGTTAAGCGCTTTCGGATTTGGCTAGCACTTTGATGGGTTACTGTCCGCAAGCGTTATTGGCCAACGTGTTGTATTCAGCCCTTGTGAGGCCAACAGAGGAGCGACTTGACTGAGAGTGCTACGATAGCGAAAACTGAGAAAACGGTCAGTAGTGTGGTGCGGTGATCACGTCCCCCTGCATACCGCAACCGCTGACACCCTTCGATGGAGGATGACACGACTGACGGTCGACAGCCGATGGGCCTTTCGTTTCAGGTTAGGATCTGTGAGTTCCTCAGGTGTTGTCACAAACACAGCTCAGCACAACACTTCGAGGAACTCACAGTTCCTGATCCGCTCCGCACCATCTCGGGGGAACATCCTGAACATGGCCCATTGGGACATAAGGATGTGCTGTATGAAAACACCGAAATGGATAGAGTGTAGCATATAAGCAGTGGGACAGTGAGGAAAGAAAGAGTTGGTCTAACATAAAAAAACACTAACAATGCTAGTAACTCACACTAGCCTATAAATATACCTATACATATAATAATGAATGTTGTTGTTTGTTTGGTTGAGATACGGGGACTAAACTACTAAGGTTATCAGTCCCTCCGTGGGGAGGGGGAAGGTTCAAATGTTCACATGTTTGTACAGTTTATGGGACTTAACTACGGGGTCATCAGTCCCTAAACTTACAAACTACTTATGAACTAACCAAGATTAAGGACGACACAAATATCCATGCCCGAGGGGGGATTCGAACCCCGACCGTAGTGGCCGTGCAGACCGTGACTGGAGTGCCTTAGTCAGAGGGGGAAGGAGTGAGGGTAGGAAAGAAGGGGAGGGGGAAAGGAAATGCAGTTTGGGAAGAAAGAAGGAAGACTGCTTTAGCTCGGGGCCCCATGCTCGCCACGCACGTACTCACGAAAGAAATGTGAAACCCTGGGGATAAAAATTAATGTATGTCCTCTATGTGTTCACAAACCATTCAATCGATTGTAATGAAGTTTTGGTGAACTTGAGAACGGCTCGGCCGATTTCACAGATCCTTCTTTTGTTGTTATCGTTATTCTCAGTACAAGGGCTGTATGAAATAAAAAAGTGCGTTTTTCAACGTCACCCTGCGTTTCTGTTGAATAGAAATGTACAGTTTTGTTCCGATATTGATGAAATTTTGCACACACTACCTTAAAAAACAAGAGGAATATCACTGTCTGTATAAAACTTCGTTCGGTGCATGGTGGAGGGTATTTAACTTACGAAATTTTACAAAATGCATAGTTTTGCTCCAATCGTTATGAATTTTATCACACATGACCTTTAAACGAAGAGGAAGATCACTGGGTACATAAATGTTTGTATTGTACCTTGCAGAAAACTTTGCAGAGAGAGGGAAAGGTGAAAGCGAACAGAGAGATGGGAGGGAAAGAGGTGGATGCCGAGAGAGAGGGGTGGGGGGTAGGCGATGTGAACTATGAGAGTGTAGTATAATTAAACACTCGGGCAACGCCGAGTTTACAGTTAGTCATAAATAAATCACATGATAATCAGTGTGACTACGTACGTAACTGATTGAAACTGGCAAATAGTAACTTAAAAAAGTATGCTACAATTGCATGATGTAATTTGTACTACCATATGAAGTTTGTATCACAAAAATCTCACAATGAATGAATATATTTTCAGCAACATGGGCTTGTAGAACCACACGTTAACTTCTACTACGCTACGTCGATTTGCGTCATCTTTTATCATTGAAGTCAGAAATATAGGGGTGGCAGGCAATTCTATTTATGGATATATTTTCAGACCAATGACGGGTAGTCTGTCGATTAAGTGTTTTTGGTGAGGTGTTTGGTGAGTGGGGAAGTTGAGTGCCAGACTCTGTACTAACACAGGAAAGTCGGGGTGCGGGATCTGGTCCAGGACCTTCGACTCCTACACGGGTCCGTCATTGGTGTTGAGGTCCATGTTTCCAGTAACCGCTTGTTGGTAGAAAAGTGTTGATTCATAACATTTCATTAATAATTTATTTGTCCCAACCTAAAGACTGGTATCCCTTTAACGTGGTTACGTTATCCCATAATTTACAATATACTAGTTTCTGAAGATGAGATTGATTCATTGTATGTCAACAATGAGCTAAAATTACATGAAGTGGCTAACACAGCGTACCTTGCGGCAACCAAGGTATACTTGGCTGCCATTTTAACCGTGATAATATCACTGAGAGTAAGCCCGATATCATTGTATGACTCATTGTATTTTTCTCCTTTGTGTAAATAAAATACTGTTGTTGTTGACGTGTAACCAAGAGCAGCGCGTGTACTCATATACTGTTTTTTTTTTTAGGATTCCGGACCTAGGTCAGCAAGAACAGAATACGATGAATGTTCATAAAGTTTTCATACAAAAAGTGAAATTAATTTAAGTACAGTCATTGTTAGTTTGTGTTAAAGTTAAGAGTGAGGTGTGTTATTGTCTGTCTGGCATAAGCTTCTGAAAACACTTCTATCGTTGAGATGAGTTAATTTAAAATCGGCCTATACTATCAATAACATAAATAAATAAAATCATGTTAACGTAAACTGCATAGTGAAATATCACACCACATACTGACGGATGTGATACCTAGTGTCCTGATGTCCCCTATAGGGGACATGAGTTTTTGAAGATAATATAGTCAGGATTTTTTTAAAATATTTTTGAGGCCTTTTTGAAATATTATTAATCATGAAATACAAACAAAATGCAAAAATATTGAAAAAAATTTTCACGGGACTGAGGAGGTTAAGCTAATACGTGTCCTCACGTCCTGCAGTGATTACTTCGTAAAGCACGAAGTTGAAATCGACCTTGTGTAATAGAACTATATAATCAAAAGTCGGATTATAACTAAGCGCAATTGTCTCTGCGAAAGAAGACGTCTTTCTCTATCTTAATGTAGTCCGCACCAAAAGTAAGTAGTTCCAAATTTTAATCACAATATTCTACCGAACAATTATGAAAGCAGAGAAGTTTCTGAGTTTGTCGCTCGCGTGTGTATGTTATCACTAGAGGCAGGCACAGAGCAGAAATATATCTGGAGTGAGCATTCAGAGGCGCAGAATATATTTTCTGTCCACAACATTAAGGTGGAAATATCACCAGACATTGGGAAAAATCTATTAATCGATGATTTTATCTTGCTACTTTTTTGTCCGGTTAAGATGGATGACTATATGTAAATGGCCGTTTTAGTGACGCTTCCTGAACTTTTCTGTTGCTTCTGTGACACATTTATTTAGATATTATTTCATGTTACGTGGTTGCTCTGCAAAAATGAGGTGGGACTTATTTGCAGCCAATGCGGTACAAACCAGTCCTCAGTATCACTTGGTAATTCCAGCTTAATGTTGAGAAGATGCACAGAAGCCAAAGCTCACTCCTTAGATATTTCTACTCTATGTATAATTTAGTGGTTATACCAATCGAAAGATGCATTTCTTTTCTTCCCATGACATTGGAAAGCATTTGGGATACAGCTAGGAAGAAAAAAAATTGTTGTGTCCTATCTGGTCTAAAATTTACTTGCAGTGGCAGAGGTTTAATTTGCTATCGTTGGCAACGAACTATTCGCATTAGGAGGATGAGTAATTTATTAACCAGAAAAGCGTAATTCATTTATTTCATCGTGAACATAAACATTTATTCCCCTTATTCTACGTGACAGATTTTTGAAAAAGCATTCAACAGCCGTTGCCAACATCAGCGCACAACATTGCCGCCATAAGTGAAATTGTACCCCTTCTTTTCGTGTATTGCACCATAATTATGAGAATTAAAAAAATAAAATAAAAAATAAAACCGCAGCAACGCCATAGTTAGTTATTTGGTGTACTATGTAACTAATGTTGCCTCACTTTGTCCTTTCCTGTACTATGGCGTTTTCGAGGCATTCCTAAACAGAACACACTCAAAATGTAATGAGGATACACCGAAATCAGAAAGGGAACTACATAAGTTTCATTTTCCTTGCAAAAAATTCTTATGTAAATTACAGCATCGATAGACGCCAAGGAATGTCGTTGTTTTAAATTAAAATGATACCCACGGGTTGAAGCAATTTTTTTTCATTTCATGGCACTGCAAGGCATGCGGGATACAGCTAGTAAAAAAATTATTTTTTTTTGTGACTTACCTGGGTTAAATTTTACTTGCAGTGGCAGCGGTTTAGTATGTTAACGTTGGCAACGAAATATTCGCTTTAGGGGATCATTAAATTACTGATCGGAACCACATTAATTATTTATTTCATTATAACACTAACAATTATTCCCCTAATTCTACGTGACTGATTTTTCAAAAAAGATTCAACGGCTTTTACCATCATCTGCCGTAAGGAAAATCATAGCCCTTGTTTCAGTGTATTACAATTTAGTTATGAGAATAAACAATGCAGGATCACCATCTATTAGTTATTTGGTATACTATGTCACTTGCAGAGCCTCTATCGGATCTTTGCTATACTACGCTGCAATTCAAGCATAGCATACACCATAAACTACAAATTACGATATCTCTTCTTCCCCAATCCGATTTTGATGATATGAAGCTTATATGTTGCGCCAAGGTATTCTCGATTTGATTTGATTTTCTCATGGAAGCCAAAACAGTCGCTCCCTGTATACCTAGTAAAGCCAACCAACGCCCTTGAACAGTGCAAGGAGTCCCTTTACCAGTTCTTTATTAGACACAGTTTCTTCGGGTCTGGTTGTCCCAAATGTTCTATGCCTTTTACTACCCAATGCAATGCATTCGAAGATTAGATGTGATGCAGTTTCATCACCGTCATCACAGATCCTACATTTAGGGTCCTCTTCTGTTATTCCCATTGTACGTAGGTGTTTTTTGAAATTCCCATTGCTTGTCGGCAATCCAATCTCTTTCCTATTCAGGCTCAGGATTGCAGAGCTTCTTTTAAAACATGGCTTTGGCATCATTTTTGTTGATAGGCTTTGGTTCCAATATTCTACGTGCTGTCTTCTGAGCCAATTACATAGCTCCAATTTGATCATTGCCTTGGTGATTGTCAAGACAGGTTCCGGTCCAATAAATGGAGTCTCTGCCCCCATCCTGGTTAATCTGGCGGCATGTTCGTTGCCACTGATTCCCGAGTGGCCAGGGACCCACAATAGGTTTACTCTATTGCTTCCCCTAGCTACACCAGAACCCTGTGACTTTCTGCAACAATTTTAGACCTTGTTGCAAGAGCTGCCAGTGATCTCAGGTTTGCCTGGCTGTCTGAATAGATATAGATGCTACGGTCTTTGTAGCATCTGCGCAAATTCTCCTCCACACACGCCCTGATGGCAGTGATTTCGGCCTGAAATACTGAGGCCAGTTTCCCTAGAGAGATGACGCCCTCAAGTCTTGGCTGCACCCCGTATACCCCAGACCCAACGCCTTGGTCTCATTTTGACCCGTCAGTGAACCGGACAATATCCCTCGTACAGTGTCGAACTATTTTCTCCCACTGCTCCCAACTTCCAATTCTTATATTGAAACGCTTGTTGAAGCAGTATGGGGCTATAATATAGTCGGCTGACATTTCCCCAACCTTTCCTATATTTACCTCACTCACTATTTTAGTGTGTGATTCTGGATATCCCAAAGAGTTCCAGTTTTTGCCAGTTTTGAGTCTGTATGCACCAGCTGCTGCCTCCATCTTGACCCAAAAGTGTAATGGGGGCAAGGTTTCCATCCCAGCAGTTGGTGTGCTGCTAATTCCGCCTGTTATGGCTAAGCAGGCTAATCTCTGCACCTTATCAAGCTCCTTAGCAGCAACCAGCTGTTCTACCTTCTTCCACTACACGAGCTCGCCATATGTGATCCTGGGTCTAATCACCATGGTGTATATCGAGTGCATACCCTTGGGGCTCAGGCCCCAATTTTTGCCACAAGCTCTCCTGGTACTTACGAGAGTACCTTTTGCCTTGGAGCAAATATTCCTAATGTGAGGGGTCCATGTCAGTTTCTCATCTAAGGTAACCCCTAGATATTTCACTGTCCCCTTCACAGGTAGCGCTTCATTGAAAAGCTTTAGATTCCAACTTGAATGTTGTATATGCTTCTTTGTGAATGATACAACAACAGTCTTCTTAGGACTAACCCCCAGATCCTATTTTCTGCACCAGTCTTGCACAATGTCCAACGCACCTTGTGCCATATTCTTGACTGTGTAAGCAAATTTGACAAGTATTACCATCACAAGATCATTTGCGTATCTTTGGCAAAAGTACTGCCTAGAGTTTAATTCTCCAATGAGATCATTCACCACTAGATTCCCCAATAAAGGGGAAAGAACTCCTTCTTGTGGGCAACCACTATTGGTGTTGATTACCATTTTTTCATCACGGTAGCCTCTACCTTTCTTCCACTGAGCATGGCCCTAGTCCACCTACATACCTCCCTAGGTCATGCATCTCTGCTGCCCTAACCACAGAAGGTTGTGTTGCTAAAAACCCCCTCGATGACCAGGAAGATACAGAGGGCTATTTCCTGAAAGTATAGTGCTTTCTCCACCTTCCCAACGAGTTGGTGGAGAGCTGTCTCACATGATTTACCTGGCTGATATGCATGTTGGTTTGAATGTAGAGGAGCCCTACTTAACCTTTCTCCAACATGCAGATTAACAAGCTTTTCCAATGACTTAAGAATGAAGGAGGACAGGCTGTCCCTGGTTTTAGAGTGAAGACAACCTTCACTGCCCTTCAGGCATTGGGAATGATTCCTGCTGCTAGGCTAACCCTGAATAAACTGGATAGGAATCTAATCAGATTTTCTCCCGGTTGTTGCAGGAGAGCTGGAAAGATTCCATTGGGGCCGGGTGACTTGAACGGTTGAAATGTTCCCACCGCCCATCGGACCTTACTGAAATCGACACACTCCTTTCCCAAATCCCAGTCCTCTTTGCGAATTCCTGAGAACCATTGTCTCTCAGGAATCGCATTCTGGTCTGAGTTGTCAACCAGAGTATATTGAGGAAAGTGAGTGTTGAGGAGCAGTTCCAGCGTTTCATGTGCTGTCTTTGTATACTCCCCATCCTCCTTCCTCAATGTTCCTCCTGGATTAGTTGGTACCCTAGTGAGGACTTTATGAAGTCTTGCTTGAGCAGCCGTGCCCTTCACTTCCTCACAGAATACCTTCCAGGATGCCTCCTTTGCCCATCTGATGGCTAGGTTATAATTGACAAGGGCCTTTGCCCATTGTCCTTTGCGCTTTGCGAGGTTAAACAGTCTTCATACCTGTGTACTTTGCATTTCCAGGTTATTATTCCACCGAGGCACACTCCTATTTGTACAATTATTGGTGATATAGCAGAGGTTACGGCCACTGCTACTTCCTCAAACTCTGCTGGATTCCTTATCGAAGTTTTAATTTCCGATAGGCTGAAGCCAAGGTCTCTCCTATATGTCTCCCAGTCCGTTTTCCTGGGATTCCTATAGGCCATGATCTGTCTGGTTCGCATTTCAACTTTGAATTTAATATACATGTGATCTGATGAGGATGGCTCCAGGATCACATGCCACTGACGTAACTGCCCATCATCATGGAACCAAAAGTTATGTAAATTACTTCTTCCCTTCTGCTATTCCTGAATGTAGGTTCATCACCCTATTCAGGATCTCCAAGTTGTTAGATAGGAGAAATTCAAGAAGGTGCTCACTTCTGGTTGGTGTCCTTGCTGCCCCACGATAGATTGTGGGCATTGGTATCACATCCCACCATCAGTTCGTCACCTTGCCGATGGCAGGCTTCCGTCAGTCTCCTCACTTCCAAAGAAGGAAGAGAGCTGTCTTCGTAAGGAAGGTATGTTGAGGCCAAAACAATTTCCCTCGTGATACCTTCCTTGCGTTGCTGCATCCTGATGGTCACCAGGTCCCTGGAACAAAAATCCATCATTGGTATGAAAGGGATTCCCTTTCTAACATAAATGTATGTTCTGGAGTTTTTTAGATTTCTAGCTTAAATCAGCTTACCTCCAGTACCACCGAGGCCCGATACACCACCTTTGTATAAAAAGGGTTCTTGTATCAGGGCCACGTCCACCTCCTGTCTCCTTTACTGTGCTGCAGATTTATCTGCAGCACTTCCAGTGCCCATCTTGCTGCCATTATTGCCTTTAAGGTCTTTGATTACCCTGTCGGCGACCTGAGAGAACCCTAAAAACATTTTCAGGCCTTGCTCTCGCATTGCCTTCAGGGAGTTCTCTCCGACCTCCACCACCAGGGTCGTCCATCTGGAACGACCTTTTGGTTAATTACCCTCCAATCCTCTGTCGAGACTTTTGGGTTCTGGATCCTTATTTTGTCGAATAGAGTCTTTGGAGAGACATCCTTAAGGATGTTTGGTACCCACATTGATACCTTTGCTGTCTTCAGGAGTTCAGGTGCAGTCTTGACCAGCAGCTTCGCATCCTCCCACGGGGATATCATGAGCACCTTGTCCTTAAGCCATTATGCTGAGTGCTCCCCCTCGTAGACAAAAATGAGGGCACCTGTCTTTGACGTCAATGGGGTCTGTGTATCCCCTCGACCTGAGGCAGTTTCTTTTTGGGGGTCTTGGTCTCAAGCCCTTTTGATTCCCTCCACTTATGCTTAGGAAGCCATTCTTTTCCTTCCTTTTGCTTCTGTTCCCTGAGAAGTTTCCTCCTCTGAGCCCCAGACAAGGCCTTAATTCTAATCTTGTCCAAATTCTCTGTTACAGTTCCCACTTCGTGCTCAGGTCTAGACCCTCTTTCAGAAGTAGGAGTGCAGTCCATCGGTCCTGATTCCGATGTCTGTGTATCTGAGGTCTCAGATCGCCCCTCAGGTTCTTTTAAAGTACTTCCTTTCTCTGTGTTCATCTTAGTGCCACGAGATTTGGGGATTTATATGGTCCACACCACGATAACCTCGCGGAGTGCAAGGATACTTACTCAGGGAGGTCGCCCGGTATCCCTGAGGCTCCGTTCGAGATACATCCTCCCATGTGCCATGCACCCCTCGGCACGGATCGCATCACACCTTGGGTTGGGAAAGGAATTGGGAAAGGACTGGGAGAGGATAAGACGGGACGTTGTGGGACACTCTTAGTCTGATCCATCAGCTGAGGCCTTTCCAGCAGTAGGTATAGCCTTCAGCTTCCCACGGATGCGCAAGCCTCTCCACCCACATGGACAGTGCTCCGTAAGGTGGTGTCCCCAGGAGAGGAAGGTACTCTCAATTGACCTATGAAACTCCATGAAAGTGTAATAGTACTCTTGGAGATTTGCTGTACAACACCATACTTATAAGCATAGTATACACACAAATTTCATATTACGGTATATTTACTTCCTCTGATTCGATTTTGATGAAACTAAGCCTATGTTACTCTCCAAACTATTCTCAATTTACCTGCAGAAACCCAGTAAAGTTCGTGTAGTACTTTTGGATATTACCCTCAACTAACAGACATACACGATGGCTTTTAAGCAAATGACTAAATTATGATATCTTTATTTTATGTGATCCGATTTTAATTACGGAAGCCTATATGTAACCGCACGATGTTCTGAAGTTATGTGTGAATAACCCATGAAAATTCGTCAAGTAGATTTTTCAAGATATACGTGTTCAAAGAGACAGACAGACATAACGGTCGTTGATTTAAAAAAAAAATTAAATTACACTATTCTTTATTTCCGTGATCATAATTTTATGAAACGAAGTAGTCTATATATAGTCCATTTACGCTCAAGTTACCTGTGTAAACCCTATCAAATTCGTGAAGTAGTTTTGGAGATAAGCGGTTTTTAATAGTTGAAAAAAAAAAACGGATACGACGGTTACTGAACACTTAAATTTACGATATCTTTTTTTTTTTTTTTTTTTTTTTTTTTTTTTTTTTTTTTTTTTTTTTTTTTTATAAAGTTATTCCTATATGTTGACCCAAACTTTTCTCATGTTTCCTGTGAAAACCGCATGAAGATTCGTCCAGTAGTATGGAAGATTGAAGGGAACAGCGACAGGCTTACATTTACAGATTTATTATTAGTACAGATGAGCAACATTATGCTGCACCACCCAAGCACGCTTAATAAGTAATTCGCCTTGATCTGCCTGTCGTGTAAAACTGCAGCTTTTTGAATTACTGCTGTTAACACTGCTATGAAATACTGACTGTTGATTTTCAATTATTGAAGACCGGGATGTTATTATCTTTGGTTGTTTGCGTGCCGCTTTTGTCACTAGCAGCTGTCTACTATGTGTACTCACTGCTGCTATAATATTTATTTGTGCACGACAATTAGTGTTTTGTCAGAAGATTAAGTTCCAACAGTACTCCTAATACGTCGACAGAAAAGTTACAGATTTTGAAATGAAAGCGAACACATCAGAGATCGAATATTACTCGATTCGTCACAGCGATCGGAGAATTCTCAACTGAGATACCGCTCTCCGAATTTAAACACTATAAGGCTCGTCTGGAGGGAACACTATGAAACGTTATGAAGTTGGACGACGAAATACACGACCTTCTGTCAGAGGAGGATTACAATAATGATGTAATTTCATGTGAAAACTATATTGCCAAAGCGAAGCGCGCCTTTTAATCGCGGCCGACGGTACTGAAATAAAAAAAAAAACTCAGAATCAATGTCAACTTTAAGCGCTTGTTACATGATCCTTCCGGCCAATGCAGTTACTACGACAGTCAAATTACAGTCTACTAAATTAGAGCCCTTCTCATGAGACATGGTAAGTTTGAAAGGTTCACGTCTGTAAGAGATAAATAAACTATATATGTGAATAAACAAATCCTATGCTTACTCGTTGTCTTCATACTTTTGCATCATGTAAATTAGAATGCTCACGGTTGTAACACCTGACTTCACACACACTGTATAGATGTAAGGCTTACACACAACAACAAAACATACAAATAAAATTGCAGTTAAAATTTTACTCTGTGGCTTTTTGAATAAAACACTTTCCTATTGCTAAAAATGAATCCTACCTTTTAGCAATTTGCAGCAAACGAACTTTGGTGTCACAGAGAAAGATCGATGGTCGACGAATAATTACTGCATTGGCCCTGTGACCTTTAGCATTTACCTCGTGAATAACGCCTTTCTCGAAAGTGATTCAATTAGCCGTCGCAGCGCCGCGCATGCTTAAAATTAATATTCATTATGGGAAAAGAAACAGATGAGATTTCATACTGTGAATATTCTGATTGAACTTCATTTACTCTGACAATGCCAAAACCCGACAATAACTATTATTGCCCCTGAGATTCAGGGAGGAAAATTCTAACTATGGGAATAAATCTCAATAAAATAAAGGCAGAACAAATGGCATAAGGTTTAAATTTCTGTATTGATTCATTGTTGGACATAACTTACAGAAATGAGCTACAAAATTTCTTTACAAACGACCTTCCTATTTCACAAAACATACTATAAAACTGTACCATGCATAACTTCCTATCATCTTTCCTACCATCCACTTTACAAAAAAAAAAAAAAAAAAAAAAAAAAAAAAAAAAAAAAAAAAAAAAAAAAAAAAAAAAAAAAAACAGACAAGAATTTGCGCAAGCAGTAACATTACCTCCAGGAGATCCTTCCTCTGTGGCGACAGCTCAACAACTCTCTCTCTCCTACCACTACTGCCGGTATTACCACTGGCGTCGCAGCGCGAGATACCATTACACGCAGCATAGCTGCTCACAGATGTTACTGCGTACTTGTTAAATCCATGTGTAATAAATATCGACTTTCTCAGTGAAATGTCAAATGAAGAACAATGTTTACAAAGGGCATCTTATGTAGAATATCGTATAATACATAAAAACAGGAACCTTACAAGTTGGCCTAGATTTTGGGAAAAAATTTAAAGTTTAGTGGGTAGCTCCCCCTCCTTGTCCACTGTTAATATGCACAACATCGAGGCTATCTCGAAGGTGAACCGAAAATCCTCTTCGACGGTATCGCCGTAACCGCTTCCACTTACGTGGATACAAAGAAAATTTTTCGGTAACGGTACGGAGATCGTAACAGAATCGTTCAGGCGCTCCTAGATTATTCAAATGCGATTCGCCTACAGTTCGCTTCTCCAGAAAATCTCAACATTCATAGAATGTAACCGAAGAGTACAGGCATTAAAATCATTGGGATAAGACGTCAATGCATATGGCAGAAAGTTCGTTCCGAAGATATTGCGCGCCTTCCCAGTAGAAATCTGTCGCCGCTGAATACTATGCGTAAAAAGACACAACTTCTCAGAAGGAGACGTTTTAAAGTTAATGGAGTTTTTAGCGGAAGAAATAGACGGAGCGCTTATTTCTCAGAAGAGCCGTGGAGAAGTACAACCAATTTCAAACGTGCTACCAATAGCTTCGGCTATTAACATACAGTCTAAGCAAACTCGCTCTAAACGCAACAATAAGCGGAATCAAGAGCCGTATTGCGTGTTCTGCGCTCAGCGAGGTCATTGGGCTCACGACTGCCAAACCGTATTAGAGGTACAGGAGCGCCTAAAGGTACTGAAGTAATGTAACCGCTGTTTTCTTTTCCTCAAGCAAGGACATACTGTCAAAAATTGCGGGAGGAAAGGCGTGACTCTCTGCTCTTTTTGTAAAGGCAACCGTCAAAGATCTATTTGTGACCGCAAAGAATCTACATATTATGCCGAGCAAATGAATGCTAGTTCAGTGGGTAATGTAAACACAGGACGCACCAGTTTCACGCACTTACAGACAGCTTGGGCTAGGAAAACTTATACGATGTATTCTGGATGCAGTCAGTCAGTCCACCTTTGTTAACAGATCCCTAATTGTCAATCTGAATTTACAAGTGATTGACACTCGTGTCCTAAAGGTCGACACTTTTGAGTCCACAGCTAAGAAGTATGTGGAATAACAAGCGTGTTAGTATCAACGCCTTTGGGAGTTCGCACTCCTTTATCAGCCATCCGTCTGTACAATGAGATGCCACCATAATGATACACGTATGTAATCTATCACTGGCGGATCCCATGCACGAACACACGGATGTTCCTATTGATCTTCTAGATCTTAATTTCTTCAGAGTGTGGCTGGATACTTAGCGGAAGTCGACCAGGCGTTCCTGAAGTCCATACCACAGTTAACGTCATTAGCCAGGCATTATCAGAGTCAACAGACAATAACATCAGGAGTTTCTTGGATTTGGAATCGATAGGTATTGCCTGAGAACAAAAATCTGCAATTAGCGCGAGGGAGTCTGCGGTTTTGGAAGATTTTCATGCATCTTATTTTATTAATGATCGACGGCGGGTAGTTCGTCTCCCACGTAAGTCACATTAGCTCTTCCTGATAACTTACGAAATGCTGAAAATCGTTTTGCTGCTTTGCAAAAGCGTCCACTAAAAAACAACGTGCTGAGACATGCCCATGACACGCAGATGTTACAGTACATCAGACAAGACCTTGTTGAGTTAGCTCCATCTGAATCACATACCGACACCTTTTATGCCACATCACATAGTCAAAAGGGAAAGACAAGAAACTACAAAATGGCGAATAGTTTTTGACGGGTCCACTCATGAAGAAGGAACACCGTCTCATAACGGTGTTTTAGTAACTGGTCCTAACCTACTACCAGAAGTAATGGATGTACTTCTACGATTACGCTTACAACGACTCGCTATTATAACCGATATCAATCGAGCTTTCCTTCAGCTTGCTCTTCACGCAGATGACCGAGATCTCACGAGATTCCTGTGGTCTCTTACATCCATTTCAAACAAGGTAGACGACTGTTTACCGTTTCGAACACCTTCCTTTCGGTCTCGCGTGCAGTCCCTACTGTTATCAGCCACTCTCAGGGAACTGTCAAATATTTACAAGTCACCATTACCCACGGCCGTAGCCGTCATACATAAGAATTCGTACATGGATGATATTGCAGCAGCAACCGAAGAACAAGAGGAATTAGTTAATCTTTATTACGAGCTAACCTTGCTGATGCAACAAATACACTTGCCATTGTCGAGATGGGCAACAAATTCACCACACCTGGCCTAAATATGGAAGTCCTAAGGACAGGACATAAAAATGAACGCTACAGTACTGGGTGTATTATGGGATACAACTAACGATGTGCTTTGTTTCACTCAAACGTCTATCATTGGCTGAACACTAGACATGATAGCAACTAAACGGAATTTGTTAAGAGTACTACAAGCTTCTGGGATTAGTATCGCCAGTATCAATCACCGGAAAAATTTCATTCCAAGACACATGGCTACAAGGATTGGGTTGGGACGAAATCCTGCCTCATCAGGTTGCTTCGATAAGGTGGACATGGTTATTCTCGCTTCCGGATCTATCCAATATATTTGTACCAAGGTGGATCTCAGTCTCCGGGAACAGAGTCTCGTGCGTTCACCCTTTTTGTGATGCTTCTGAGCGAGTTTACGGTGTCGCCTTGTACGCCGTGTGTTAGGTCAACGGACATACTTACACATATCTAGCATGGAGCAAAAATCGTTTAGCGCCAGTCAAGAGAGTAAGGAAACTGCTGCGTTATTACTACAATGCTACCAACTGTGACATCGGCAATGCAACGCTCTGGACTGACTCCTCGATAGTTCTAACCTGGATACGATCAAATCCTAATTCCTGGAAGACGTTTGCTTGTAATGGAGTGACAAATTCGAACACGCACCGTTTCAGTAGAGCCACTGCCGCGGAAAGGACAACCCGGCTGATTATCTTTACAGAGGTGTCTCTCCGAAAACACTACATGGATTGCTGCTGGAGGGGACCGACGTGGTTATCTCAGCACCCATCTCAATGACCAGAAGACCTTCATGACGTTACCACCTCTCTTTTCTCTTTAGAATTATAAGCGGTCATACATACCTTCGCAAATTTCACTTGTCCAGATTATAAAACCATTAACAGATCCTACTAGTTTCAGTTCTTATTGGAAGCTCTTACGCACAACTCCATTTGTTCTTCGCTTCCAAAGGAAACTTGCAAACAAAAAAAGGATCCACTGAGAATTCACTGCAGAAGAAATGACAGCAGCCCGTACAGACAGTACAGACAGAATGCTTACTTACCAGAAATCAGAGCTTTAATAGAGAACATACCGTTGCCTAATTCAAAAATCAAGAATCTAAATCCATACCTGCATGAAGGACTACTGCATCTAAGAGGTCGTCTACAGTACTCGGAATTGACTCAAGAAGAGCAACATCCATTCATACTGGAAGGGAAACATATTTCACAAAGCTATTGATAATGTATACTCATATTCGATTGCATAGTCTTGGGATTCTGATTTTACACGTCGAACTTACATAATTACTTTGTATTGTACGTGCCCGTCGTCTCATAAAAACTGTCCTCCACAACTGTTTACCATGCGAAATAGCTCATCACGCTGCAGGTCAAGCAATAGAGGCCGCACTACCTAGAGATATAGTGACGCTACACAAACCCTTCGAAGTCTCTGGAATTGATTTTGCAGGGCCCTTATTTGCTAAAACTGTAAGAACAAGTACCAAGTGTTACATTGTTCTGTTTGCCTGTGCAGTAACTAGAGCCATCCACCTTGAACTTGTTATTGCCACAGCAGATACATCCTTATTAGCCATCAAAGATTTGTTAGCAGATGGGGTGTTCCACATACAATTTATAGTGACAACGTTAAGTCATTTCTAACAGCTAACCGAGAAATATTTGCTCTGTGGAAAACCTCCACGTCTAGTCAAACCCATCAGTATATCGCCCAAATGAATATCACCTGGAAATTCATCGCTCCACGTGCGGCTTGGTGGGGAGGATTTTGGGAAAAGATCATTGGTTCTGTAAAGCGATGCCTTCGGAAAGTAGTCGGGCGAAACTGTCTGGACGAAGAGAGACATCAAACTGTCCTTATAAGCATTGAAGTTGCACTCAATTCGAGACCTATCTCACAGGCCGATGACGAAGTGCTCACCCCAGCACATTTCTTGTTGGGGGGGGGGCAGACTTTCTACTTTCCCGAGATGGACTGAGTAAAAGAATTCAAACACCATCAGAAATTAACAGGAGACTTCTGGAATTGTTGGAAGAAAGACTACTTTCTGCTACTCAGCAGTTTTCATCAAGTTAAGAACGTCAGTAGAAATCGGAAGATAAGAGTCGGCGACATTGTCCTTCTGCAGGAAGACACCTTGCCCCGACATATGTAAAGGACTTACGGATAGGTCGGGATGGAGTTCATCAGGCTGATGTTATCACTACGCCAGATCGGAGAGAGATTACCAGGCCAATCCAACTGGTTATAACACTGGAGATTGTCCAGGGTGGGGAGGATGTCGCATGTCGCAGCGCATTAATTATTAGATGATATCTTTGTATGACTCATTGTATTTTTTTCCTTTGCTTTAAATAAAAGATTGTTGTTGAATTGTAACCAAGAGCAGCACGTGCACTCATTTACTTGGAGCTAGTCGCAAACACCCTCTATGATTTGTCACTATCGAGACTGACGTACTTTATTTGGTGACACACTTCTATTTTTATCTTCAATTTATTGACCAAAATATTAATTAAACATGCCGATATGTTGGACGAATTAAAATGCATACCATTAGCTGTTGCTTATTACAAGATATTTGAGGATTCTAACGCCATCATGAAGGTTTAATTAGTTTTCAAGTAAGTGCAAAAGGGATTTAGCTTTGCAATTATTAGGAGTTTCCTTTGAAAGATAAGAAGCTTTCCAGAGGTGGGTAGAAAATTGGAAAGAAAAAAAAAAAAAAAAAAAAAAACAATTTGTGCCTATAACGAGTTAAATCTACTCAACTCACTTTAAGGAAAAATATATATGCACGACATAGAGGATGAACGATGTCTTTCATTCAATTAGCAATTCCGACTGCCTTTTATTTTATACAACATTTATGAAAAAGGCGTAAAAACTTACTTCCTGAGTCCAAAAAGGGAATTTTCAATAATCTTTAAGTAATACTGTTGTTTAGTGGTCAGCTGCACAACCGAAATATGTATTTTCCATTTATGATTACAATGCTTTCTACTTAATCTAATTATTTGATGGTAAATAATAGTAATAAATTTTTACCCCCCTCCCAAAAGAGGCATTCAAGTTGCATCAAACATGGCAGACGTATTGACACTCTGTGAAATTTAAACTTTTTTGTATAATCAAATACTTTTAATTTAAACTACGAAGAAGTGACGGAAGGACCAGGTAACATAACCAAATATCAAACTGAGGTAATGTAACGACAAATATTGTATCCGCGGCTTTTGTTTTTGTGCAGGCATACAATACGGAACGAAAAGCCTCGTGCTCATGTCTGTGGTGCCTAAATATTCTAGAAGTAAGCTGAGTATTATCTTTTCTTTTGGACCTGCAATGGTGTCGCAGCGCTTTCTACATCTTCGTTCAATAATTGTTTGAATGCATTGCGAGGAGAAAATGCGACTATCTAGTTAGCAAATAATTTAAGAATATTGAATATGTGCTATCAAATAAAAGCTAAATATTTGTTTCAAATTATAAAGTTTTGAGATAAGAAGGTTGCTTGCCGGCCGCGGTGGCCGAGGGGATTTAGGAGCTCCAGTCACGGTCTGCACGGCCACTACGGTCGGGGGCTCGAATCCCCCCCCCCTCGGGCATAGATATTTGTGTCGTCCTTAGTCTTAGCTAGTTCGTATGTAGTTTGTAAGTTTAGGGACTGATGACCCCGTAGTTAAGTCCCATAAGTTCTACAAACATTTGATTTGAAGATTGCTTAAGGTTCACCCCAAACGAAACGAAGTTTACAACTACCTCAATGTCCACAGGTGTCACGTAAACCTCCTGCAGAACAGAAAAATGCTTGGAATGATTACAGTGTATACTTGCCTCTAGCCTGTTATTTATTTTATCACTCTTTTTCTACTATTAGAAAACGTTTGTTTATTGTAAGCACTACGTATCCCTTTTACTTCGGAGATTCTGTACGATTCACCTCCTTTTATATTCATACATATTGCACATAAACGGTAATGTCATTCAAGAACAGGCGCCACGCGGATTGGTCACATGGGCTAAGGCGTCTTGCTACGGACTGGGCGGCCGTTCCCTCCGGAGTTTCGAGTCTTCTCTAGGGCATACGTGCATGTAAGTTAGTGTAAGTTAGATTAAGTAGTGTATAAGTCTAGAAACTGATGACTGTAGCGGTTTGGTCCAGTAGGTTCACAAACATTTGAACATTCAAACACAAAGGTCTGATTTTCAAAAAACATGATATATCGACTTCTTACTTTGAGCTTTTATAAAATTTAAGTACATTTTTATCTCTTCAGTTTGTTATTCTATCGATTTCTAGTATTACATAACATGGTCAGTGTTAGAACCTTTAAGTGCTAATACTTTTCATATAGTGAAACAGGTTTGTTGCATTGCAGATGCTACTGTTACGCCGCAAACATTGTGACAGGGAAATGAGTTAAGATTTTGGTTTGCTCATTTTAGCAAGACGGAATAAGGTCAGCAGCCGGTAGCAGAAAATGCTCCACCCGCCTTGCGTGATGACGGCAGCCGCTGCGTCACTACTGTCAGTGAACTGTGTGTGAGTGAAATGGCTGTCAGACAGAGACGCAGTTAGTAAACATTTCATAACTATACGTAACTCTGTCACAAGAGTGAATATGACCGCGGATGCGTCAGTGCTAAAGACACATCGGGCGAACACTGCATTTCCAAAAGGAACACATTCAAACCGTTTCATACGTCATAGCTTCAGCCAATTTTCTGTTTAAATACTACCACATTTAGAAGTAGTGGTCACTTGGTCTTCTGAATCGACGATGCCCAGGAGATAGCCGTCAATTCACTGGCCTAATCGTTGTGCTTAGTCTTTGTCACAGATATCAGTACATACGGATAGCTGTTAGAGGCAGCTAAGAGATGGAGTCTGCTCGAGGCCATACTTCACATTAAACATCATCTGGAAAGATGACGACTTCACACCTCTATGGTGGCTGCCAGCACAGTCTTGAGTGTTGGGTTACTAAAGGCCAACGTTCCTGTAGTCGAGTTAGCACTCTGGTGCTAATCCGGCCAGCCGGTGTCCCGAGGCGGGAACAGCACGACATCCGACTTCAGAGGGTTCCCTGCATGGATCCACTGGCCGCTGCATAGCCTGGTGAAGGGATAGTGCACTTCACAATAACAGTCTTTGCATCGCTTCCCGGCATCGCGGTGCGGTGCGGGCACTACAACCATACGAAACACCAAGGTTGCACATCGAAGGCGACGCCACCTACTGCACCTACTGCTCTCGCTCCCGTCAAGGTAGCGCCTTCATCAAACTTATGTATGTTACGGAATAAAATGTGTCAACTATAACACTGTTTCACTAGCGTCCCTTGGCGCTCCACCAGGTTCCACGCCTCATCCTGACAAGCTGGGAACACACCGCTCGGCCCCAGCACTACGTACCTGCCATTTAATTTAATTTTTCCTGTTTCCGTCATTCTCTCTCTCTCTCTCTCTCTCTCTCTCTCTCTGAGTAAATTATTTTCCTTCACATGCAAAACCCTTGGCACAATTTGAGTTTTTCAATCACTCACATTCAACTTTAACAGTGCAACATCGACGTCTTCCAGAAAGCCATAGAATAATGCATAAAACAATAACCTTAGGTTACTTGATATTTTAAACCCTTTTAGTTTCTGTAACGTGGACGTCTAACATAAATGAACACTGCGTTACATGTTACATATTTCTCAGAGTATTTCCATCCAATAGGACCGTCTTAGATAAGACAGATATCAGGGTTCATTTACAAAAGAAAGATCGAAAAATATTCAGCATCTAGTGATGGTGCGGATATTCTTATTCTCGCGCTCTCATTTCAAAAACTATTGCTGCCATCGAGTGGCATTGTAATCAGTGTAGTGTTTTTGAAAGCTCAGATCTCTATAGCAAAGTGAGGCTCCAAGACCTGACTAGGTCATTGTCAGTTTCTACTCAGAATCTCCGACCGAATCCTCTCTTGATCACAATCTACCGCGTGTGACTTGAACGAGGAATTATACACAAATATTGGAATACATCATCTCACATTAATATACAAGTAACAGTGACGTTGAAAAACAGCTGTCGGTAAGAACTAAGCAAACTGCTGATTACACTGTTAATACATTTACGCAAGTATGAAGGTCAAATCGGGAAGTGTTTGAACCCTCGAATCCTCCCATCTTTTGCTACGCCCATGAGACTCTCTCTCTCTCTCTCTCTCTCTCTCTCTCTCTCACACACACACACACACACACACACACACACACACACACACACACAAACGCACAAACAAACAAACATACGCATACACACAGATACATCTAAAAATTTAAATATAATAAAAATGTAAAAAGTAATAGTAATAAATGATCAAAACCCACAAGCCCGTTGCAGTACATACAAACTAACCTGTTTACAAACGCAGACAACCACCCACGTACAAGAGGCAAGATTCAAAACCCTCACCCAGGACACAGTGAACTGTGTACAACACCCGCCAGTTTGTTTCCGTAACAGAGCATTACCATTTCTTCACTATGAAGACCTCAATATATTTAAGTTAAATATAATTCATAAATAAACTAATATACAAAAATCAAAGTTTTTACACAGAATAGAATAATACTAGGCCTAACCATAACAGCTCCAGATGAACGATTTGATACTGAAGATCGGTGTAGTTATAGGTGACAGACTGTGAAGGAAGCTTTGAATATAGAAAAACACACAGTGAAACTAAAATATTCCAGCTTGGAATAAGAAGATGTTTATCTATAAATGTCTCTCGCACGTGCCTCACATTCTCTTCACACACACTGGACGTCCGGTTCCCTTTGTCGGGCACAAGTAACCTGTCTATTTGTTGCACCAATGGCAAATGGCCTTTCTTGTTGGTCTCTTCTTACTGAACTCCATCACGTAGAAAGCTCGTTCCGCATTTCAATTCACCATGTTTGTAATTAGCGCTATCGTCAAATTACCAAACTACGTTGGGGCGGTATCCAAGACGCCTGTACAATGTTCGGTTCTTTTGCGGAAAATAATTCAGAGTGTTCCTAGACTTTATGTACACGCTGTATTTATTATAAATAGAACCCCGTATTGGCGAGAGAATCGTCAACTGGAGAGGATCTATTGGTAGACACACACACGCAAGCTGCAGTGGCCGAGCGGTCTGCGGCGCGCCAGTTACCGTCCACACGCCCGCAACAGTCGGGCGTTCGAATCCACCCTCGGGCATGGATGTTTGTGTCGTCTTTAATATAAGGTAGTTCATAAATAGTAAGTTTAGGGACAGAACAGATAACCCCGTAGCTAAATACCTTAAGCTACACAAACATTTCAATATGGGAACACGGCGCAAGCAATATTGGTGAGCGTGTTGTCCGTCTGTGAAATGAGGAAGGCAAGCGATCTGTTTCTGTTTGACCGAGGAGAATTTCGGAAACTACGTGACAGCCACAGCGGAGCGGCATAGCGCACTGAGGCGCTATGCTGCGATACGCGAGGCTGTTCCCCGTCGGGGATTCCAATTCCCCTCGGTCATGGATGTTTCTGCTGTTTAATATAAGGTAGTTCATAAGTTTAAATTTAGGGACTTATGCCCCTGCAGTTAAGTTTCATAAGTCTCACAAAGATTTGAAAATTTGAAACTACGTGACATGCCGATTCGAGGAGTTTAGTTGTAAGAGTCTTCAAGGTAAAATCAGACATAAAAGTCGAAAGATTTAGAGGCTAGTCTTCATTACACTGTCGGACATGCTTCGACTGGGCAAACTGGTAAAACAGGACAGGCAGCGAAATGTAGCGAAACGAACATCAGACTTCAATGCTGGAAACGCACAGTGCCCCGAACACGCTTATGGATGAAACTTTCCTGGAGGATTAGAACCGTTCGCCGGAACCGGAATTCGACCGTGCCTGAGCTATCCCGGCACGCTTGAAGATCCGTGCTCACAGCTGGGATAGCTCAGTTGGTAGAGCACTTATCCAGGAAAGACGATGGTCCCAGCGGACGGCGGGGGGGGGGGGGGGGAGAGGGAGTACGACGAATCCACCTTCTTTCTGGGAAACAACTCCTTGACACCTCTGCTGTGTGACGGAGACAAGCTGGGGTGTCTCAGCTGTGTCTCGCGAACATTCACATTGGCGTCATGGGTCAAGTTGAGTCATGCAAGGTACCAGGACGACCAAGCACTGGCTGCAGACGAGTTACACCCCTTCAAGATGATCGCGAAAGGCAGGGGAATTTTTTCAACAAGAAAATGCGACTTGCAACACGGCCAAGAGTGTCATGGAGTGGTTGCCAGCTACAACTGACGTGCTTCGCTTCCCCCCCCCCCCCCTCCTCAAACGTCACCACCTCTGAACCCATTGAAATACATCTAAGATGACGTTAGAGATCACTAACGCCGTCTACTGAGTTTCTGGGAATGTGGTGACTTCTATGTGCAAATGTGGGACTAAATCCCTCCAGCGTCTTATGAAGATCTCATTCCCTCCATGCCAAGATACGTCTCCAAAGTGGACAAACGGGTTCCCGCAATTAGATAGATCAACATACTAGCCCATTGGTGTAATTTTTATTAATTTGTCATAGGTTAATCTGTTAGTAATTGCAAATACCGTAGAGCGAGGTACCATGGGGTACCATAATAGTGTAGAAGTTATTCTATTTGCCCTCTATCAAAGTGTGTGATCATATCGGACGGCGTTGTAGGGGCAGGGGAGTTTATCAAATACCTCTTGAGAATTATTGTCCAGAGTGCAATATCGAGCTCTGCAGCCGGTGAGTCTACAATGCGTCTGCCAAGTGAATCCCAGACATGCTGAATCAGGTGTAAGTCAGGTGAACAAGCTGGCCACACCATTCGTACAATTGCCTCAGCATGTTGTTCACCAGAGCAGCTCTGTGGGGACGAGCGTAATCGTCCTCAAAAAGGAAAACATCTCACATGGCACGAACGTAATGCACAACAGAAGGTCGAAGAATCACTTCTGTATGTCTGAGCAGTCAAAGTGTCATTCTGAAAGTCATAGAGGTCTGTAAGTACGCCAGTTCCGACTCCTGTCCACACCATTCATCCATCACCATAATTTGGTGATTTTTTCTTGCAGATAGGTAGGATTGTTTCGAGTTCCACGTCCTCTTCAGATGAGGGAACGACGATTGTCTGGTGGAACACAAAATCTTGACTCATCTCTGAACAGAACCTGTTCCATTTGTCACGACACCAATCCTACAACCCAATGTCTGCGGGCCATACGGTGTCATAGTTTTAATGAGAAACTTACCATAGACCTCTGTGTACAGAAGCCACACTTCCGATGGCGTCTTCTGGCTGCTTGTTGGACATTCTGTCGCTGCCTTTTGTTGACTTTGAAGATGAGTTGCATTCAGCCTCCTGCCTTGACAGGGAATTAACCGGAGATACGGTCATATGTTGCCTTGGCCTTGCTTCCTTTTACGGATTACTGTTGTCTGAAATCGTGTCCAGGTCTAGAAATCACGCTGTAAATGGCACTTTGGAACACTACAATAACTGCAGCCACCTCCCTCTGTGGCTGCTCCACTTCCAACCTTCCTATGGCTCTCCATGCATAGCGTCGGCTAATAACTTCATTGTAGAATTGCACTACCTGCTCACTACACTATCTAAACGCAGCTACTACTGTAATTCGTTTGGTAGAGTAAAAACAAGTTAACACCAACCCCTTGTGCAGCACCTTTTTGTTATTAGCGCTACCTCGGTTGCCGTAATGTGGTTCACTCTGGAGAACCGAGAGAAAACGTCGAACGATCTTAGTTCATTCTGCAGCTGGTAATACTTCCGAACCTAAATATCTGTCTCATCCGCTAACTGTTAGAACACTGCTTATTTTCTAATACAAACTGAAACAAAACATAAAATATACAACTTAATAATGCAATTATATTTTACCTGCAAGCGACTGAAATATGCTTCAACATACTTGAAATGTTTTGTAAAGGAGTTCTACTTACATTCACACTTTTCGTGGGAAATCTTCCATTGACACAGAACGAAATTACGACAAACAGATGAATGAGCTACTTATCTCCAGTAAGAAAAGTTGTACTACAATTAATTCTACAAAGTTTGGGTTTCACGTGCAAAGTTCGAGACAATATTATACATTAAAGCTACAACACGTTATTTATGTTCCCATTTTCTCAGTATTCTCCAGATTGCCTTTTCTAATGCTGTTCGCAGTTTTATTGTTTCATACAAGTTAAATCACACTACTTCCCACAAGAGTAGGATGGGGTGGGTGTGGAGACGACTTGGAGGATCTACCGATGGAGTGATTTGTAATCTTCTGTGAACACGCTAAGAATGAAACCTAGGAATTAATTTTCTGCTTGATTGTGAGTATGTTTCTGACGTATGGATGGGAAGCAGTGACAATCATTGTCTACGCCACACTTCCGCTATTTGGTTTTCCTAATTTTATTTTCGGACTTCACGTGTGAAGGAGGTGATTACTTTCTAATAGAAAAATGGGGTTCCAAGAAACTAGTGTAATAATAAGGAAAGAGCGTGATTTGTAAATAGTCACAGGTGTATAGCACCTATTCATATTTATTCAATCGGTTTTCCTCGAAATGCTATAAGCTGATGATGAAGATCACTATCAAAGGGCGATTCGTACTTCACAAAGAATCTGATGGCTTTTTTTTTTTAACACTCATTGCTATCTAATCACCGCTACACGAGATGGTTATCACAAAGATTGCTGGACCCAAGGCCAAAGTGTATAATCTGAAATTACTGAATGATGAACAATCAATCAGCAGCGGTAGTGCACTTCTTAGCAATTAGATTCAGTTGTAACTGCGAGACAAACCGCTTCTACGTTACGGCAGTACACAGTAGGACTGTGCGGTCCGCATCAGGTGCCAGCCCCAGGGGTGACAAAACTTGCTGCGATTTTTTCTGGCCCTTTTCATCTGGCATATGAGGAATTAGATGGGAAACTAGAGAGCTTGTCGACAGGGCTAGAGAACTTGGCATTCGCGAATTTTACCGCTAAAAGAACGTATAAACGAAACTGTATTTTCTATTAATCTCTACATGTCGCTTTTTCTCGTTAAACAGCCGTCTTAACTGAAGGGAATCTTCACATTCTTCTGTTATAATGCGCGACAATACGCAGGAGAGCGTTTGCTTGCGCGTGCTATGGCGCACAGAAAGTCTGATTATACATTCATTCCTTTTTAACTAACAAGGAGTCCTTCAGGTGTCGGAAATTCAGTGATGAAACTTCGCATGTTAGTGGTATATGTCAAGGTTATCCACTTATACAAATTTTAAAGCGCACTATCCCGAAAATTTCGGGATAAAAGGCACTAAAATTGAAGCTCGACCCATATATATCTTACACAGTAATCATTCACTTATAGACGGAAGTGTCGCTGAATAACTGAAGCATTAGCATGCGTGACTGTTATGCAGCTGATCCGGGTTCGGTAAACATAATTTGTAATAAGAATTCAAAAACATAATCATTATAGACTGATTAAACCGTTCAGCTTTCTGACTAAAGTTTACTCCCCGTTATACAGTTTGTGATGTATCCTACTGTTGCTGATCCCAAGACTCTACAGACGAAGTGTGTCTGTATTGCAACACTCAGTTCTAATAACAGGACGCTGCGGGATGGAGAGGTACACGTAATAAAAATAAAACACTTAGCTTCGATTCAGATGTTCGATGCGATGGCCGTTCTGCGTCGCGGTTGAAGTCCGTTGATCCAGGTTTACTTCTGAGCCACATTCACATTAATGAAATGGTTGTCGACGTTAAATGATAAAAATGACGAACTCACTTATTTAAACTTTTCTGGATAAATTTTTTATTTCCATTTAAATGAAGATCAAACTTGACACATAGTTGCACAATGCGCAACAAAGCAGCAACAGAACAATAATGTTTACAGGTCTGATACCAGGAACCGAGAGCCAGAGCATGGCTCGCACTCAAACATTTGCGGCGTAACCGCGTAATAAGGGTAAAGACAATGTTTTGTAAATCACAATTAAACAATATTCTTTTACTTTAAATATACCAAAATACACAAATTAAAACATTACATTTAGGCTTTAACTATTTATCTCAGTGGACGTATGTGTTTAATGAAATTTGTATTTAATAGTCTACGCAAATCATTTACGTTATCTATGTTTTCGAAATGCACACATATCTGTTTTGCCAATATTGTGTAAGCATGCTATTATTGAGACATGGAATTTTAATGTATTTCAGTTTGCGGTATATATATATATGGATTTGTATACAGTCGTCGTAGTTTTGTCTATTTCGAAGATTGCTTCTTAGTACCAAACGGATTATTAATTTTAGTGCATGAAAAATGATCAGTATTTAATTTAGGATCCAGTGATATATAAAACATGGTCTGCCCTAATTTATTTGAACAAAAGGTACATATGTAATCATGTTGTGCAACAGTTATAACATGCTATATTGTTGTTTTTATACAAATTAGTATCTTTATAGGTGGAATGCATTTTTAGTGTTTTGTAGTTCTTATTTACGAAAGTATAAAAATTGAAAATTGCGTAAAAAGGACAGCCAAAGTTATACTTAAATCAACGTACTGTTTCTTAAAAATGTTCTATTGATAGTGTTATATATCAAACAATCAATCTCATCTTCAGGAACTGGTCTTATGACGTAGCAAATTATGTGTTAAAATAACAGAGTCAAAGGGATACCAGTCTTTAGGTTGGGACAAATAACTTATTGGCGAAATGTCTTGAATCAACACTTTTTTCCCATCAGGCTGTTTCTGGAGACGGGGACCTCGACACCAATGAGTAACCGAGCAGGAGTCGAAGGTCCTGGAAGGTAACTTATATATTAGTCATTAAAAATGTATCCATAAATAAAACGTATTGCCACCCCTATCATAAAGTTACTCCTACATTCCTGACCTCTGACAAAATGTGACGCAAATCGACGTGTCGTAGTAGGACAACATGTGGTTCTACAAGCCCTACTAGCTGAAAAAATATTCATTAATTGTGAGATTTTTGCTAGAAACATAGCTTCTTTATGGTAGAATAAATAAAATTATACAACTATAACTTACATTTGAATTATAGCTGCCACTTTCTATCAGTTAGCTACGTAGTCACACTCATTATCATGTGGTTTATGATTTACTTACAGACTAGCGTGAGTTTCTAGCATTTTCTGGAAGTGTATTTATTTTTTTCTTATGATAGACCAACTCTTTCTTCCCTCTCTGTCCAACTGATTATTGGTTACAGTGATGTATTATTGATTACAGTTATCTTGCAAGGTCTTTTCTTGAGAAAGCTCACGACGTCTGGAACTAATCATGAATGCCTGTGTTCGATATATATGTAACATCCGTCTGTTTGATCACATTTCACCATCTTATAAGCAACTATCCTGGCTCCGTGCTGACAAGCGCAGAGATTTTCATACACTCTGTTTCCTCTACTCTCTTATCAACGTATACTGTCCCTCATATCTTTCCTCGACCTTAAAACTCTCATCTGATCAACATAACAGAACTACTCGTTCCTATCAGAGCAAAACTCTTTCTGTCCCTATCCATCACTCAGCCGGTTTCTCAAAATCCTCTTCAGTAGCAGGAACCAGGCTCTGGAACAATCTACCTCAGTATATCAGGGAACTGAATAACACTGCCAGCTTCAAACGACAGATAATGGATTATATACTAAAGCAATAATTAAGCCAGTGTTTATTACCCTACAGTCCAGGTACACCACATCCATTCCCCCTCCCAGATATTCTCCTACTGCCATTGCTCTCGATAGGTACAGCTTTCTTAACTTCCTTCTGTCAGAATTCACCATGCCTTAACCAGTCTCGATTTATTGAAAAGTACATCTTGTATCTGCTAATATCAATGTTGTTACTTCTACTTTTACACCAACAGCAGCAGAAGGTGTCTCAGTGGTACTACTAATATTAATCCTATTAGAGTTAAGTCAATACCTTTTATTTACATCCTTTCACATGTAATCAACCCTTATAAATTATGTTATTAATTGTTTACCTGGAAAAATCATTGTTATGTTATAGGTAACTCACATGTAAAGAAATACTGTATGTGTAAAACCCTGGTCCGATGTAAGAGAGGGTCTGATGGCCCTAATATGATCAGGCTAAGTAAACAAATAAATAAATAAAAACTGCTGATATGCTGTACTCTATCCATTTAAGTATCAGTTTCATGCAGCACATCCTTATGCCATCCTTTCTCCCGAACTAAATGTCCTACAATAAAATATATAATTGGAAAAAAATATTTTTTTTCTTTCAAATTCAAATGTTTGTTAAGCTTATGGGGCTTAACTACGGGGTCATCAGTCCCTAAACTTACAAACTACTTATCAACTACCTTATACTAAGGACGGCACAAATATCCATGCCCGAGGGGGGATTCGAACCTCCGACCGTAGTGGCCGGTAGACCGTGACTGAAGCGCCTCAGTCCCCTCGGCCACCGCGGCCGTCTTTTTTTTTCTTTTTTTTGGGGAAACTGCGCTATTCACAAGTTTCGACCCAGTTGGCCATTTTCAGGATGTTCCTCTGAAATGGTGCGGAACGGAGCAAGAACTGTGAGTTCCTGGAAGTGTTGTGCTGTGCTGTGCTTAGCGGTGGCAGCACCTGAGAAACTCACAGCTCCTACACTGACCTGCGGCTCACACAGACCTCTGAAGACCCATCAGATACCAACCGGCCGCTGTGTCAGCGTTTGCGATATGGAGTGGTCACTGCCTCCCACTCCCGACCGTTGTGTCGCATTTCGGGATCGGAGGACTTCTCTGTCAAGTCGCTCCTCTGTTGGCCTCACAAGGGCTGAGTGCAAACCGCTTTCCAACAGCGCGCTTCAGACCCGGACTGCCCATCCAAGTGCCAGCCAAGCCCAACAGTCCGAAACTTTGGTGATCAAACTGGAACCTCTGTATCCACTGTGGCACTGCCGTCCTCATTTTCAGTCGGTGTGTGAATAACGTTACGTGGGGTTTCTCCTATTGTGACTTATTGTTTTTGGCGCCATAACTCCTCAAACTTAGTAGAACGAGCCCACCATAGTAGCTATTGTTTCCTAACCAATCGAGGTGATGCAGTGGTAACACAGAGAACTCACATTCGGGAGGGCAGTGGTTCAAATCTCTTCCCGTCCTGTGATTTGCCTAAATAACGTCAGACAAATGCCAGGATGGTTCCTTACAAAGTGCACTGCCGATTTCTTTCCCTGTCCCTGACAAACTCTATCCGCACCTGCGCTCCAATGATCAATATGTGGACGGAAAGTTAAATCTTAATGAAGCGCGCTGCTTTCCATTGGATCCTTTCTATGACCTATATCAATCCCCTGGTATAGGTCCCACACAATTTCATACTTTCATTACACGGTTCCCAACCGAGTCAGCCACAACATTCAGAGCCACAATTTGGTCATCCAAGCCATGGTCCAGAAGTCACTTTGAACCTCAGCTCAAGGTTGTCAGGACAGGGTCACTACTGCTAACGACAGGTACAACTGTGGATATAAACTACCATTACAGATACGGTGTATGGTCTTGTTGAGTCGCTCCAACTGAGCACGGAAATATATGCAACGACGTCATGTGAAAAATTTTCCCAGAATCGTGTCTCCAACGCGAATTCAGAATTTTGGTAGGGTCCAATACGTGTGCGGATAGCCAATGGTGTTAAGTAGACCTGTCTCGTGAGCAGGAAATCCGAGCCCCGGACCGTCACAAATTTTCGTTGGATTTATTCAGACGCAGAAGTTCGATTTCAGCTTCGGCTTCGAATGAGCCGTATCCGTTTTGGCACCTACAACTACTTCCTCTAGCTTCCTCTGGGAGCCAGTATCATCCGGCTAGAAACCCTAGAAGAATTTGATCAGTTAACACGTTGGGAAAGTCTACATAGCCGCAAGTCTTGGAGTCTCTGTTGCCAATATCACTCACTTTAATACTTACAGATTTTGTTGGGGCGATCTCATATGACTTGCTATTGGACTGCAAAGATCTGTTACATTAAAAGTATCTTATTTCATGACCAGTTTCACCAGAATTATCTTCTAATCTCAGATGCCGTGACAGCCGTCGACAGACAAGTTTATGTCTTGGAGATAACCTGAAGTGGCCACCGTGAGAACGTGCGGAGCCATCCTCGCCACCCGATGTTCACATATCGCCGTTATCGATACTCGAATCCTGAGTATTGTATCCGGTCTGAAAATCATGTGCTTGCTGACGTCAGCACAAGTACCAGTCCACTTAGCATATATTTGAGTTGCTACCCAGCAGGTTTGCCCTTTCTTCATTAAAAACGAATAAAAATTCTTTCGGAATTTCTCGGGCGCTGACGACGGCGACGGCGAAGATGGCCAGATTTTTTTGGCTTAATCATCATAATATTTAAAATGTGATTAAGAAATTTCTTATGATATTACTGCCTCTAGCTTAGTGTAAACAGATACTTCTGCGAATAATAGTTCTTTTTGTGACTGAGCGAAATAACTAAGACGGACCCTGTTAGAAATCACAGTATTGTTGTCACATTTTCCTTGAGTTGGCCAAGACTTCGGAAGTGCGAAGTCAGGAATCAATTGTAACTATTGTAACACAAACCAATTGTGCATTAACGTACATAATTCCTGCAGAGTAGTTATAAAAGATAGGACTTGATTATATGGATTCATTATTTAATGAATATCTCATGAAAAAGTTTAATTACCAATGGAACAATGGTTAGTATTACGGAGATATTATCTAAAACAGAGAAAAGAAAATTTGAAGATTTTGTCGAAAGACACCCAGACGTTACAATATCTCATTATACACTTCGATCCCGTGTACACAAAGAGCAAACTGACACAAAACAAAGAAATTTAGAACTATTTATATATAACGCTATATTAAGGAAACAATTAATACATCAAAGTGAGTCCACTCAGTCACATTCGAGCAAAATAAATTTACGTTACTACTAGGTGATATTATACAGGAATCGATATTGTATTGATACAAAAAAAAAAATCAGAGAACGATTCTGTCAACTTTCAAAACACGTCGGACCTTTTTATGTTCACAAAGGAGAAAAAATAGTAAATGAATCATTACTAGTTTTTTTAACGACTAAGGAGAAAAACAGATGACAAGAAGTGTTTCAATAGTTATTGAGCAGAATAGGCTGCATATAATAATGTGCCGAGGACCAGGTTGCGCAAACGCTTCTGTCAAGACAGATGCATTCACGAGTTCAACAAAGAATTTCTGAATATAACATTAAGTCATAGTTTACACACTCTTCTAATCACTCTTTGAATCTGTGGGCATTACACCTTTTGCACATCCATGAAGTATAAGGTATTCACTCTATCTGAACGATCTTCTGACAAATATTAGAGTCACAGTTAAGAAACTTTCGGGTGATGATCACTGCAGAGCCGTTAGGTTTGTGTTTCAGTACTACAAAATATTGTAGATGCCACTGAGGCGCTGTCTGATTCTTTAAAAACCAGAGAAACTAGAGAAACTGCTACAATTCTATTAGATTTTTTTCAAAAACACAACCCGCAGTCACAAGTTATAATATTACTTAGGTTTCGACGTGGCAAAGGACATCTTCTTCAGGCAATACAGTACAGTTGGTGATCAAAAGCCACACCATTAAGTTGCAATTCTGTTTTTTTAGTAGTATGATTTATCGTTTTGTTTCCAATCAAATGTCTGTAAATCTATGCGTTTCAACAACTGTATTTATCAGATCTTAGGCTTAAAATCTACTTAACCTGACCAAGGTCAACACACATATCCATGCACGACGGTGAGTAACCACGCGCACCGTGATCGGCCACTCCAACATGGCTCGATTATTTACTTGTTGAATACTGTCTTCGAAGATGTCAAAATGCTCAAATGTATTTGCAGTTTCTAGGAAGTAACACTAATAGAAAAAGTCTAAATACCTTTTTGTAAACAAGATAAATTATGTTGTTGTCGTAGATTTTCCGTTGCAGACTCATGTGATCATCAGTGTTGCTGCGGGTAAAAATGCTGTACACAAGAGGAAGCAGGAAACTATGCCTGGAGAGAAGGTGCCAGTAACTGCTAAGTTTTATGCGAAACTGAACGTACATCAGATCGTTTTAGAACCCAGAAATCAGATTATAAGTCAAGAAAGAGACTTCATAAAACTGTGATAGCTTCAGTCAATGTTTAGGAGATTACAAAGATCGTAATCTTGCAGATATTCGCCACGTGAAAGTTATTTCGGAAACTAGCAATGGTTTGTTTGGGCCTCGTTAAGACTGTTAGGGTTATGAGCCGAATATGAATTTTCCGAGGAAGTTCCTAATAATATTTTTGCAACAGGCTATGTTCTCACACAACCTGTTTCGGTAGCGACATGAAAAAGGAAATTTTCAGAACGGAATGTAATCATAAATTGCATTAGGTACCCTATGAGTCAGACACGAATCGTAAGTTTGACAGTTTTGTTAATCGAAAATAGTATAGTTAAAAGGTTGATGACGCATATTTGATAAAAATTCTGAGCTACCAATATTAATAATCTGTTAAGCTAAAAATGGATTCTATTTATTTGTTTCCATTCATAAATAATGTTTACAAAATAATTATCAATATATCTTACGTACTTAACTACACCCCACACCCCTTCCCATTTCGAAAAGAAATGTATTTTTTGTCGCATGTTGTCATCGTTCAGTGACTGTAGTAGGATGCAGGATAACTTACACAATATTTCCAGAAGGTGTGAGAGGTGGCAGTCAGCTATAAATGTAGAGAAATGCAGTAGATTTCAGTAATAATAGTAATTAGTTTAGGTTAACAGCTGGACAATTTTTATTCAGTAAAGATATAACAGTTCAGATATGTAACCCATACAAACTTAAGCAAAGTAATTTTCTTTGATTTTTCCGTCGGGTCTTTTGTATATTTTCCACACCTTTATTTTCTTATAGGTAATTAGTTTTCGCCTTACCAGGCCATCTTCTAACTTTAAAGTATTCTAGTGTGATTTATTAAGACAATATGTTACCTCAGGCATCATATTACGTCCTTCCTGTTGAATGTATAAATTTTCCTTGGACCCGGGTGTTTATTCTCAGATGATTGGCGTTAATTCCTCGACTATAAAATGAGAGAAAACCCAGGTTTTCTGATTAGTAATATACGTTTTGTCTGCAATTTGTTGCAGGGACGTTATCTGGAAAACATTTGCAGAAGGAGTTCCGTGGTTCCTCTCCAGTATCTAACGTTTTTCCGCTGCTTCCAGATGCTGAATGGTAAAACAATATGATAGTAGCACTTTTCGCTGATTAATAATTCTCCCTTTGTTCGCCTGGTTCGCCCGGTTGTTGATGTCTAAGTTTTGCTGAATTTGTAATCCGAGCAACAGTTGACTAGTTATCTGAGTGAGGAAGTAAAATTGAACATTATTTCATTCCATAATGATTACGAATTGTTTTATGAACTGACCATAGGTACGATGTTTCCACAAAAATGATCCTCAATTTTATTTGGATAGAAAATGGAAACCTTGAGGAAAATTGTGTTCATTTTTTTCTGTAAACGTTTGAAAAATAGTTTCATGCCATATATGTTCATTAAAAATCCTCAATGTGTGACCCCGTTGTCAAATCACTTGCTTTCTGCTGTGACATGGCACAAAACAAATTACATAGTGTATCTCCAGCGTCACTTAGGGATTCTCTTATCCCTATATCCGCACATTATTTCTGTTTTCACTTCCTATGCAAGCAAAAGGACACTTCATCATTTTCCTGAAACTGCTGGGGATTCTAACACAACTTGGAGAGTCTTAGGGTCTTCACTTCTGCACCAGTATGGTTATAAATACAACAGTTTGTAAAACACCTTCCTAAACTTTCTTTATGGGATTTGTAGTTATGTATTTGCTCTGCGCACTGACTTTTTGACGTTCCGTACAAAGCTTTCACCTAGGCGATCAACAAGTTACAGCGGGACTGTTGGTCGACCAGAGCGAACCCCGCTTGACCCAGGTGCATCCTTCGTCGAAAAAATCCTTGTACCACTTCAGAGCTGACTTTTACGAAGGTTGTTCCGAGGTGGGGTGGCTTGCGCAGATAGCCGTACCGTAGGTGCAACCACAGCGGAGGGGTATCTGTGTAGAGGCCAGACAAACGTGTGGTTCCTGAAGAGAGGCAGCAGCTATTTCAGTAGGTACAGGGGCAATAGTCTGGATGATTGACTGAGCGGGCCTTCTAATATCAGCTACATGGTTTTGCAATGCAATTACTGCGAACGGCTGAAAGCAAGGGGAAGCTACAGTCGTTACTTTTCCCGAGGACATGCAGCTCTACTGTACGAAAATATGATGAAGGCTTCTCCTTGGATAAAATAGTCCCCCATTCGGATCTCCGGGCGGGGACTACTCAGGAGGATGTCGTGTTCAAGAAATACAAAACAGGCATTTTACGGGTCGGAGCATGGAATGTTGTAACCCTTAATAGCGTAGGTAAGTTAGAAAATTTGAAAAGGGAACTTGATAGGTTGAAGTTAGATATGCTAGGGATTAATGAAGTTCGGTGGTTTAAGATGAGCAGGATTTCTGCTCATGTCAGTACAGGGTTATAAATACAAAATCAGTTGGTAGTAAAGCAGGAGTAGGTCTGATAAAGGACAGGAAAATAGGAATGCGGGTAAGTTACTATAAACAGCATAGTGAACGAATTATAGTAGCAAAGATAGACGCAAAACCAACACCGACCACAGCAGTACAAATTTATATGGCAACTGGCTCGGCCGATGATGAGGATATCGAATAAATGTATGAGTGGATAAAAGAAATCATTCAGAACGTTAAGGGATACGAAAACTTGATTGTGATGAGGGACTGGAACTCGGTAGTAGGAAAGGGAAGAGAAGGAAATGTAGAAGGTGAACACGGAAAAAGGAATGAAAGAGTAGATCGCTTGGTAGAATTTTGCGCAGAGCACAATTTAGTGATCACCAACACTTGGTTTAATCATCATGAAAGAAGGCTATGTACGTAGAAGAGACCAGGAGACACTGGAAGGTACCAGATTGACTTTGTAATGGTAAGGAATAGATTCAGAAACCGGGTTTTAAACTGTAAGACACATCCACGGGCAGATATAAACTCTGAATATAACTTACTGGTTATGAACTGCAGATTAAACCTGAAGAGACCCCAGAAAGGTACAAACGTCAGGAGATGGAACCTGGAGAAATTGAAGGAACCAGAGGTGGTGGAGAGTTTCAAAGGGAGCATTGGGCAGAGATTGGCAGAAATGGGGGTGAGTAATACAGTAGAAAAGAATGGGTAGCTCTCAGAAGTAAGGTAGTTAAGGCTGCAGAGGATCATTTAGGCAGAAGGACAAGGCCTAATAGGATATACTAAACTTAATTGATGACAGGAGAAAATATAGAAATTCAGGAGGAGAAGCAGGCAAAAGGGAGTAGAAACGTCTGAAAAATGAGATTGACAGGAAGTGTAGACTGGATAAGCAGGAATAGCTAGAGGACAAATGCAGAATCGCAGAAGAATGTATAACTAGGGGATAGAAACAAAAGAGATATTGGGACACAAGAAAAGCAGCTGTATGAATATCAAAAACTCAGACGGAAAACCAGTAATAAGCAAAGAGGGGAAAGCTGAACTGTGAACTATACAAAGGAAATAAACTTGAAGGCAGAAGTCTAGAAATGGAAGAATATATAGAGGGTCTATACAAAGGAAATAAATTTGAAGGCAGTATTCTAGGAATGGAAAACGAAGTGGAGGAAGATGAGAATAGGAGATATGATACTGAGAGAAGAATTTGAAAGAGCGCTAAAGGACCTGAGTTGAAACAAGGCCCCTGGAGTAGATGATATTCCGTCTGAACTGCTGATGTTGTTAGGAGAGCCAGTCATGAAGAAATTGTTCCACCTGGGATGCAAGATGTATGAGACAGGGAAATTACACTCCGACTTCAAGAAGAATATCGTAATTCAATTCCAATGAAAGCAAGTACAGACAAATGTGAAAATTATAGAACCGTCAGTTTGATAAGTCATGGTTGCAAGATACTAACACGAATTATTTATAGACGAATGGAAAAAGGTATGTAATCCAACCTCGCAGAAGGTCAGTTTGGGTAGAAAAGAAATGTAAGGACACGTGAAGCAATACTCACATTATGGCTTAGTATATAGGCTAAGGGAAGGCAAACTTACGTTTTTAGCGTTTGTAGTTCTGTAAAGAGCTTTTGAAAATGTGGACTGGGATACACTCTTTCAAATTCTGAAGGTAGTAGGGGTAAAATATAGGGAGCGAAGAGTTATATTCAACCTATACGAAAACCAGACAGCAGTTATTAGAGTCAAAGGGCAAGAAAGGGACGTAGAGGTTGGGAAGGGCGTAAAACAGAGTTGTAGCCTTTCCCCCATGTTGTTCAATCTGTACATTGAGAAAGCAGTGAAGGAATACAAGGAGAAATTTGGAGAAGAAATAAATGCGGTTTGCCAATGACATAGTAATTTTGTCAGAGACTGCAAAGGATCTGGAAGAGCAATTGTATGAAATGGACACCGTCTTGAAAGGAAGACATAAGATGAACATTAGCAAGAGTAAAACGAGGGTAATAGAATGTAATGTCAGAAATACAGGCGATGCTGAACGAGTTAGATTAAGTAACGAGACAATAACAGTAGTAGATGAGTTTTGTTATTTGGGTAGCAAGATAACTTCTAATGGCCGAAGTAAAGAAGATATAACATGCAGAATGGCTATGGGAAGAAATTCGTTTCTAAAGAAGCGAAACTTGTTAACATTCAATATTAATTTAAATGTTAGGAAATCCTTTCTGAAAGCATTTGTCTGAAGTGTAGATTTGTATGGTACTGAAACGTGGACGATAAGGAGTTCAGTCAAATAGATGACAGAAGCTTTTGAAATGTGGTGCCACAGACGAATGATGAAAATTACATGGGTAGATCACAACAACACCAGTTCAAAAAAAAAAAAAAAAAAAAAAAAAAAAAAAAAAAAATCAAATGTTTGTATAGTTTATGGGACTTAATTACGGGGTTATCAGTCCCTAAACTTACAAACTACTTATGATCTACCTTATACTAAGGACGGCACAAATATCCATGCCCGAAGGGTGATTCGAACCCCCGACCGTAGTGGCCGTGCAGACCGTGACTGGAGCGCCTCAGTCCCCTCGGCCACCGCGGCAGGAAACACCAGTTCTACATCAAATTTGTTCCTGTATGCACTTTGAACAGAATTTTCCTGGAGTTCTAACAATAACCAGCTACCATTTATGTTTGGAGAGGTCCATCTTGAATTTACTTCTCTACTAAGGTATCTTTTCTAGATTTGAAGAAAGCTTTTGACATTGTTGATTGTAATACATTCTTTCAAATTCTGAAGTCAGAAGTAGTGAAAATAGAGGTGATGAAAGTTTATTTACAACTTGTACAAAAACTGGACGGCAGTTATTAGAGTCGACGGGCATGAAAGAAATGCATTGGTTGGGAATAAAGTAAGACCGTCTTGTAGCCTTTCTTCAATGTTATTCAATTTGTACATTGAGCAAGCTATAAAGGAAAGCAAGGAGAAATTTGGAGAAAAAATTAAAGTTCAGGATGAAGAAATAAAAAACGTTGGGTTTTGCTAATGAGATTGTAATCCTTTCATAAAAGATATGAAGGACCGATTAATCGGAATGGACAGTTTGTTGAAAGGAGCGAATAATTTGAACATTCACAAGAGCAGAACAAGGTTAATCTAATGCAGTCTAAGAAAATCAGGTGATGCTGAACGAATTAGATTATGTAACGAGACATTAAAGGTGGTAGACATTTGATAATATCGAAATGTTGAGTGTAAGGACGTCTTTTCTGAAATAATTTGTAAGGAATGTGGCCTTGTACATTAGTGAAACATTCAGGACAAATAGTGCGGACAGGAAGAGGATAGGGACTTTTGAAACATGGTGATAAAGAAGAATGCTGAAGACTATTTGGTTAGATCAAGTAACTGATAAATAAGTACTGAACAGAATTGGAGAGAAAAAGAATTTCAGACATACCTAGGCTAAAGGAAGGGACCGATATACAGAACCCATTCTTAGATATCAGGAAATCGTAAATTTCGAATTGGAGTGAAGTGTGAGGGGGAAAGTCGCAAAGCGATACCAAGCGACGAATACAGTAAGCAGATTCAAATGAAGTTGGTTGCCGTTCTTATGATGAGATGAAGAGAATTGTTGAGGATAGAGGAGGGCGGAAAGCTGCATCAAACCAGTCTGTGGACTGAAGGCTACAACACACACTTGTGCTGATATCTTACTTAAAACGTATTGCAAAAAGTTTTCATTGCAGAAGCAGTTCAAATCAGCATGTGCTTTTGTGGACACGGAGCATTTTCCACGTGTGTAATATACTTTCAAGAAATAACTGCTATTAAAATACTTTCACTTCAGCTACGAGGTGCTAACCGGTATGATCTACTGCAGTTACCGTAGAAGTTTGTAGGACTGCTGACTCACGGCCGTAGGTATTGTGTTGCTAGGAAATTTCATAGCTTGTAGATCACGTCATGCATGGAATGGGTGGGAAAAGTTAACATATTTCCGCGAGAAGTTGCCCCAATACTGCCTAGACGTGTTCTGATTGTCTCGCCCCCAACCTCCGTTTGAGTTAAAATAAATAAATAAATAAAAGTTAAAATGTTTGTTAAGCTTATGGGACATAACTGCTGGGTCATCACTCCTTAAACTTACAAACTACGTATAAATTAACACAAAGATCCAAGCCCGACGGAGGATTCGAAACCCTGACGGGGAACGACCTCACGCATCAGAGCATAGCGCTTCAACGCGCTCGGACATTCAGCCGCAGTTGTATGAGTTCCCTTTATAATTTTTTAAAATTGTTATTAGTAGATTAACTACTGTCTAGAACTTGTTGTTGAGTGATAAATGTTTTTACATGAAACTTTATTATGGTATGTTTTATTTACGTAATTATGATCTAGTTAAAAACAGTTGAATGTAAAAGTCCTAGAAAAAGCGCTTCGCGCCAAAATTGATGGCACGCACGACGAGCACTGCAGTCAGTCCAGCACAGACGGCTCTCGGCTCTCACGTGAACAGCTATGATGAACGCGCTCTTAAAATAGTCGGCCAAGCAATTCAAACTCTATATGTTTTAAATACTGTAATTGGAATTCAAGTGTACCAGAATCATATACAGTATATATCGCTTGTTGGTTCACGACATATAAATAAATATTATGAAACAACTTGCATCCTTTCTTATTCGAAAAATAGCCGCAGTTTTAAAAGTTCCATAGCAGATCACTTCAAGATACTTGGATTAACGACCTGTGCGCTGGTTTTGCTTGGGAACAACAACGGAAAAGAAGAAGCCAGGTCAGTCGACAGAAATGTTAACTGCAGGCGCTGATGATGCATGTAGTTCTACAGCCCTCACGTGCAGTGCTACGTAATTAAAATTTTCGACATTGGCACAAGTATGGTGGTAACATCTCCGTGGGAAAATGTCAGGGAATATGTTAGAGAATCAGACATATTATATAACAATTCCAATCACTTTTATCAAACTCTCTATCAACCCATCATCTCCGACCCGCAGTATCAGTCACAGATTACCTAGATTATTAATAGAACAACTAAACGAACAATGTTCAATGAATGTGCAATTATCTAATCGACAAAGTTTAATCTGAAGATGCGCTAAGAGCTGACTTCCTGCGCAATATTGAAAAAGAACTCTTTATCATCGAGACGCACTTTAGAATACCTTTTATGGAGAGCGAGTGGAATGTGTGAGGCTCAGTATAAAAAAAGGGCAGCGCGCGAGGCAGACACGTTCGTGGACACAAGATGCTTCGACACGCGCTGCTGCTGCTCGTCCTCGCTGGCTGCGTGTTGGGTGAGTGGCCATCGAACACTGTCATAACGTACACTGCAGTCGTTGTCAAGCAGCTTACGGTCTGAGTGCGCACTTCTGTTATCCAAGTCCACTTTCTCACTCATGGCACCTTACATGCTGCATCGACAGAAAAGATAACTGAGGAAATAATTGTCGTTAGCAGTAAGACCGTGATAGTTTGTAAATGTGACGAACTTCATCAAAATTGACGAAGATGCGGAGGGACTACTCGTTTGTTGCATGAACGAAAATTTTGCAGCTAGTACGTAATCAAAAAGCAAGAGCACTTACACAATGATAACCTGGGATATGGGTATTACGTATGGATACGACTGACCTACCTTCCAGGATACATCCTGAATATGACAATTACACTGACAAGGAGATGGTTGACATGTGGGTCGCCGATTTGTATCAAATTTTGCATATACGTTCTATGTTGAATATAAAGACATACTTATTTCGGCATTCTGCTAGACAGTAGTTTTTGATGATGTCAAGGACAGAGTTGATAAAGGAAAGCTGCGTTTTCACTGCTATATATCGAAAAAATCGTGTGAAGGTGAGCATCTTTAGTAACAATATATAGGGGTCAAAAGTTAATGACATTTCGAGTAACTGCCGTTTTTATTTCTTCATGCTATAGTTTGGGTCATATCATCAATTCTCACATTGATTTTGTTCAGGAACCACCGAGTGTCAAGCAAAACGTCGGAACACGTGTCTGTTTATATTCAGTTTAGAACATACGTTCATAATGTGCATATGTGCAAAACATTTATTCATACACCTGAGTGTCAAAATTTGCTCAAGTTCGCCTATCTCTCTGCTATCGTGGCTATTGCTGCAAACTTATTTCATGTGTTTGACGAGTGCACCACTCAAATTTCTACCTTTAAATGCCAATCCTGCAGGCTTCGCGCGAAACCCTCTCATATCTGACGATGTAAATCATTATTATTTCTGATGATGCCTAAAAAGGCGAAACACATTAGAGAAAGACAACACTGTGTTTCATTAGAAGATTTATAGAAGCATTACTGTAACAACAACGTATGTTATGATATAAAATTTAAGAAGCCGAAGTGTGCACATCTTCAGCGCACGATCTGTTTTGAAAGTGTAAATGATGCCAAAGATCGATTTTTTATTTTATTATTTTATTTTTTTATTTGTATACCACCAGTTTAAGCTGCCTTCAGATGCCTCTACATTTGGATTTGGTGCTGTTTTCTTTTATGGAAATCTCAGCGTAAATCAGTAGTGTTGTACAGTGTGTGTTTGTTGTGGTGGCAGGTGCGCGTCTTCCCATGCGCCGCCTGGTGCACAGTGGGAAGTGGCTGGGGCCAGCAGGCGGGCGCATCGTGGGTGGGCAGGACGCCGTACTCGGTGAGTATTCCAGTCAACATTGTCAAAAGCTTCTGCAAATATACAAAATTGGTTTGTCTTGCTCCATATGTGATGAAGGCATATTTGACGTCATTATGGTTGCCGATCCGATTGGATGTTTGTTTATCAAATACGGCTTTACCAGCCATTGTGGCTGGTTACGAAGCACCCAACTCTCTGGTCAATATCTTTTGCTATGAGAAGTTGAAAAATGCATTCACTTTTACCGTCAGTTGGACAATACAGAACAGTTATGAAATAGCAATGCTTCTTAGGGACACGACCGTACCACCAAATACTACCGTGGCATCACTAAAGAAAAACGTAAAGCAATCAACAATCCGAAGTTTGGTTTGAAGACCACAGTGCTTTACTAGGCATGGTCCTGTTTAGAGGTGGTATGCCGTTAACTTCCTTCCAAACTGACTTACCTAGCCAGTTATAGGGAGACCTACAGTTAAACGTGGGTTCCTAACCACGGTGCTACTCGGTATTTTTCACATAAGCTATACTGCCAGAGGGGAAAGAAATTGAATGTGGCAGATAAAAATCCTAGGACCCGGCGGGGTTCGAACTCTTGACCTTTGGAGTGATAGTCTGTCACTCTACCACTGTGCAACCGAGGCACAGATGGCATCATTAGACATTGTAAATCTTTACACCAATAACCGGATGATGAGTCCCTGAAAATTTTGGGTGTAAATCTGCTCACGCAAATAAGTTGACCACTGGTGAAGCTCTTGAGTTAGACGAGCTAATAACACCTTCCCTTTCGTGCAACTAATTTGTCTTTAATAGCAAAACATATTCTCTGAATGATGGCCTGGCCGTGGGATGTAGCTTATCGGGCATTCTATCTGACATATTTATAAGTAATTTAGAGAAAAAAAATTCAACTTCTATAGGACTTCTGCCAACAACATTCTTATCTACCGTAGATATGGTGATGATATTTTCCATTTATACCACAGTAGTGAATAGTGTATAATGAATCTGGCGGACGAGCTCAATCAGATGCATTCAAGTATAAAATTCACAGTTGAGATGGGAAGCAACGGTTCCCTTAATTATCTTGATCTAAAGGCTACGAAAAAAGACACATTTGTTGATCTAGACATCTTCCGCAAACCCACCACCACTAATGTAATTATTGGCGCTGATTCATACAACCCTCGTTTGCACAAAAGAACATTCTTTCTATCCATGTTTAATAGACTTGAAAAGTTTAATCTTGATAGTGACTGCATTGAAAGGGAAACAGACATCATTGTGTAATTTGGTTTAGACAACGGATACATTGAAAGGTTCGTTCGAAATATAGATAAAGCCGTATTTGATAAAGAAACATGCAATCGGATCGGCAACCATAATGACGTCAAATATGCGTCCATCACATATTCTGGGCCGTTTTGCGAGCACCCTTCTTTGCTTTTGTATTGTTAAATTTTAATTTTACTTACGTAATTTCACTTGTCACGGTGCCACTAGGTATTATGTTCAAAACGGCACGCAAGCTGGTGACTAAGATGTGTAAACATGTATTGTACCTTTACTGTGCCCCCAGTCTGCTCCTTGATGTTACGAAAAGAACATGTAACCATTTGTACCGACATACTTGTAATTAATGTAGGCAAGGAACGTGTGCTAAATTTTATCTTTCTAACAAAATTTGTAGATTGTTTTTGCAATATTTCTGTTCTGATGTTGTACAATTATTATTTCCCTTTGACAGATTCTGATGATGGCCCAGGCCGAAACGCGTCAAATAAGGTCATATTGTAACCACTTCATAACTTTTATCAATACAGCGACCTATGCAGTTTATTGCAGACTTTATTTATTATTAATCACGGTCGCCTGCCTCCTCCGTGACTTTATGTCGCAATTATGTGTCAATATGATTGGTTTCAGATCTCCAGGAATACTAGGATACAATTTCTCCATATCCATTCACATTTAGTTAAAAGTTTCCTTGGTGGAGAGGTCGTCATGAAGGCAAGCGGGTGACGAATACTATATTAATATCTCTTAATAGGTGTCCGGAGACTTATGATCAGATACTGCAGAACAGGCAGTAAATGTAGAATAATTTCCTTCTTCAGCAAGGATGAAATTTACGAGATGTTTACTAACTTTCCCCTGTCGACTATGGTCAGAGTTGCGTATGAAAAGAAAAAGAAAAATAAGACTTGAAAAATAAGACATATCTTTATTTTTCTGCATCATTTCCAAGTATATTGAGACATTTGCAAAGCGCTTTATAAGCTTCATAAAGCCGTCGACGAAAAAATCAGAGCGTTGCATACGGAAGGCGTGTTTACCGGCTTCTTGGACGTCAGTATTGCTTCCAAATCGCCTTCCGCTGAGAGGCTTCTTTAAAGCTGGAAACAGATGGAAGTCACTTGGCGCGAGATCAGGACTAAACGGCGGATGGTGTAGGCGCTTCCAACTACGAGCTGCACATCGTTTTGCGTTTCCGTCGTCGAGTGTGGTCTACTGTTCTAATCCAACCACCTCTGTCAAATGGGACAGTACCGCGCAGCATTGATGGATGAATCCTCCAAAATGTCCAGCAACAAAACTCCTCGGGCTTCCCAGAAAACGGTGAATAACACTTTACCTACAGGCGGAGGGATTTTGCTTTCGGACGTGATGACGGATGTTTCCTCTCCATGGATGCGCGCTTCGATTCAGGTGTGTAATGGTGGACCCCGTTTCATCCCAAGTCACACGCCAAATCAGAGAGTCATTGACATATTCATGGTCGACAGCTACCCATTAGTGTATCGGTGTCTTGCACGTGCACGTTCAACAACTGTGTCGTCTTTCGCCGAAAGCCGTTCAACGCTTCTTTCGTGTGTTACGTCCTGTTCTATGCTCAAACGGGTTTTTTAAGCTTAGAAAGCGGTTTGACAAATGTACTTGGAAAATATGTAGCCGCGGTGGAGTAGCCGAGCGGTCTAAAGCGTCTCGCTGCGGAGCGCGTGGTTGCTCGCCGTGGAGGTTCGAGTCCTCCCTGGGGCATGGGTGTGTGTGTGTGTTGTCCTTAGGTTAGTTTACCTTTTTTTAAGTAGTTTGTAAGCTACGGACTGATGACCACGTAGTTTGGTCCGATAGATTTACAAACATCAAACATCAAAATATGTAGAAAAATAAAGATACGTCTTTATCTTTAATGTCTCACTCACTTTTTATCCTTTCATACACAACTCTCCCTTGTAAAATACCAGCTGCTGACATACGGATATAATGACAGATTCGAAGGAAGCTTGGAGTTTTACGTCCCGTCGACAGCGTGATCATTAGAGACGGAGCTTACGCTCGACAGGTTTGGGTAAGAATGTGGAAGGAAATCGGCCGTGCCCTTTGAAAGGAACCATCCCGGCAATTGCCTGGAGCGATTTAGGGAAATCACGGAAAACCTAAATCTGGATGGCCGGAGGTGGGTTTGAACCACCATCCTCCCGAATGCGAGTCCAGTGACAGATTCGATATAACATACCGCCTATTGACCGAAAGATTATTGAAGTTCCGGTGTTAGCTGAAATATGATCCACATACAAACATGAACATTTCATTACAGTTTGCCACTTGCAGAACTTCTGGGTAAGCATCGGTCAGCTGTGAACACTAGATACTTGCTTTTTCAGGGCAGTTCCCGTACCAAGTGTCGCTGCAGTATGTTGTCTGGAACTATCGTATTATTATATGCGACGGTTCCCTCATAACCACTACGAGGGTGCTAACCGCTGCCCACTGCTGCGGCGGCGTCATGTATGTAAGTACACGAGAAGTAACTTCATACTAAGTAATTTATTCTAAATAAACTAAGAATCTCGATTACGAAAGATGAACAATTCATTATACATATTTGGTTACTGTAATTGCAAGGGTCTGCCTTGAGTAAAGCACTGGCCCTAATTGTTTTTATAAACACAGGTTTATACATTTTTGTACATTTTTCACAGCAGTTGCAGTATCATCACTGTGTCTTTAATTCATTACTATTAAACAACATACAAGTTTGAATTATTTATCGCACAACAAGCAATAATTGTACACATATAATGCATTTCATTTTAGAGAGAGAAACTAAAAGTTTTTTAATTATTTTCATTTATTTTTTATTTTTAAGTAAACCACCACGTCGCAGTTTGGTAATGTGCCAATAGCGCTAGTCCCAAACAGGGCGAGTTCATCTGCGGAGCAAGCATCCTGTGTCTCGGTATTCGACAATGGCGGCCACGGTGGCCAAGCGGTCTGCGGTGTGCCAGTCACAGTCTGCACGGCCACTACGGTCGGGGATTCGAATCCCCCCTCGGGCTTTGATATTTGTGCCGTCCTTAGTATAAGGTAGTTTGTAAGTTTAGGGACTGATGACCCAGTAGTTAAGTCCCATAAGCTCTACAAACATTTGAATTCAACAGAAACAAGTGTGCTACAGCTGTTCAATGGATGTTTAGAACGAAGCACGGTAAGAAGCCACCAAAACGGAAGGCCATTTATCACTACTACAACAAATTCGTTACCACGGGTTGGTTGTGCCCGACACAGGGAAGCGGACGTCCCGAGTGTGGGTGAAGTGAATGTGGAGCGCGAACGAGAGACATTCGCAAGGAGTCGAGAGAAATCGGTGCGTCGTGAACTCTAAGAAACTAAAATGGCAGTGTAGGAAGTCCTGCGACAGAGCTGAGTACGAAACCATTCAGACTGGAGCCACCTGAGTGTGTTTCTCGGTACACCACTGTGCCATGACTGTGGTCTGTCACAGGGAAAGCTAGATGGTCGGTACAGCACCTCAAATCGCCGTTATTGCGACTCATATATATCCTTCGCAATATGTCACCTGCAACTCCATGCATGTCATATCTCAACCCAGTTCATACCTATTTTTTTTTCCTTTGGGTTTGTTATGGTTAAGCTTAGTATTATTCTGTTCTAGGTAAAAACAGTGTGTCTCTGTATTTGTTTATTTATGAACTATATTTAACTTAAATATGTTGGTGTTTCCATAGTGAAGAAAACAGCACTAGGGTAAGGTGGTACAATTTCGATCATTTCGGGCAAATGTTATTGTAACTGAGAATATATTGAGAAAAGAAATAATTTTAACTATGGCACTTGTTCTTGAATGTTTAATGAATATGTAACATAAATGTTAGACAATTACAAATGTTGGTAGGACCACAAAAAAGTTTACAGAATAGAAAAAAATCGATCGAAAATGTACCACACTAGGTACAATTATGATCACATCCTCGTGCAATTTTGATCACTGACGTTTTCCACATGAAAATCACTTTTTCCTTCGGGCACCAACGTATACTCCGTGGTACCAAACGTTGCTCAATAATGAATTTACAAGCGCGCGGAAACTAGAAAATTTATAAGAGCGCGTTCGACGAAGTAGCTCCACGTACTACCATGCGCAAAAATATCCGAACGACCTGAATTGCGTTTCGCCTGATGTGCATGCAACCCAACTAACGTACGGGTGCTCTGCTCGCTCCGCGGTATAGTCGTTCGACTATTCAAAATGGATCCACTACAGACAACTGCTCTTTATGGCAATTATTCCAGTTGTAAATTAACACCACGATTTTGCAAATAAAAGGAAGTTAAGTTCTTAGCTTTTATTGAATCCAATTTATTACAATGATATATCTTATGTATTGTCACACTTATTACAGTCTGATATAACAAACTCCGTCACAGAAAATATTAATTAATCCTTAAACAACATTTAATATTGTTACAAACAACAGATTTTACTATAGTATCGGAAATCCTGAAGTCCTGTAGAAATTCGAAGTACTTTTGATCTCTAAATCGTTTTCTCACAATTGCGAAAAGTCGTTCCACTGCCGAGGGGATTTTTATTAACCGATTGTTGAACTAAGCGGGTAATAAAAACTCAACAGCAGCAAACGCACTATGCAAACTTCAATGTTAACTGCAAATCACCAACATTTTCTCCGTATTCATACCTGAACAAATATTTGTACACATCTTTCAGCTTGAATTGATATGACAAACACCTTGTTCTGGAATCAAACCAACCAACTGTAGCCGTAGCGAACCAGGCAATACATTCATGTCTTATAGATACTTGATTATGCCTAAGATTGTCACAGCTGACGAAGCATAAAGATGTGTGAAATATTGGAGATTTCCTCGAGAAACAAATCATATAAAATGCCAAATCTTAAAATATTTTATTTATTTTTTTACTGAACCAGGAACTTAATAATCACCGTTATGCCCCTAATCATAAGTGCCCAGACTCAGTTCTGTGTGGGACTTACATACGAGGCTCCTCCTGTCGGATGTTCGAGTCCTTCCTCAGTCAGGGGTGTCTGTGTTGTCCTTAGTTTAGTTTAAGTAGTTCTAAGCCTAGGGACCGATAACCACAGTAGTTTGGTTCCATAGATTTACAAAGATTTGATTTTGAGTTACGTACCCGGTATCTAAATGGAAGATAACTAAGTGAAGTCAGATGTTAGTAGTCGAATTATTTCACCAGCAGCGGGGTGTTTTAATCTGTAATCAGGATATAATTACGTTATGTGTCACCGCGAATCGAACCCCAAACCTAGCGATGAACTTTCTAAGCACGAATGGACGTGAAATCTAAAATATTAACTCAACAGGAATGACGATGCGTGCGTGTCTTACTAGTAACAACGGCACCTATCGTTATAATAATAATAATAATAATTTATTATTATTATTATTATTATTTCGTGTGTCTCAGAGTCCTGGTGCAAGTCAGTCAACTGCGCGCCACTTCAGAGACTTGCATGTCCCTAACCTGCCCCAATTATCCAACAGGGAAAGGCGACCTACAGTTTAACATGGAATCCAAACCACGTGTAGTTTATGACGACTCCTCACATTGTTGAGACGTGAATGCTGGGTTAAAACACAGATTGGAAAAAAAATTGGTGATCTGACTAGGTTTCCAACCCGCGACCCTTCAGTTACCATTCAAGTGCTTTACCCAAAGACCACAGGAACACCCTGGTTCGCGTTGCTAATGCACGAAGAGACATTCAAAATAATTTTTTACTAGTAGTCCAGTGTGCTCTATCTACGGCGTCATAGAAAATTATGAATGTTATGAATATTTTGTGCAGGATCTGGATCGAATCCATATACGTGCCTTTCGTGGAGACCTAGAGGAGTGGGCAGTCTCGGAGAAAACAACGAAATGATTCAACTATATGATTCCGAGAGGGTCGAGTGCGCCAAAAGAGGAGATCCGAATTAGAATCCCAGTCCAGCACCATACTTTTTAACGTCTCATGTTAAATTCAATACGAGACACGTGACCTTAAAGGACCATTGGTTTATAAAATAAAATAAAGTTTTAGCCTCGATAAATCGCCTCTGTCCGAGTTGAAACCGAAATAATTCGGTTTAAGACGGATTGTTAACTACGGCGCAACTTGACTTTCTTCACTTGGTGTTACCGAGTAGACAGTGCCAGTTAAAAATATACACATGTCAGACCCTCTCCTTCTCAGTCGCGTCAGTTGAAGCAGTATGATGTTGTGAAGACTGTTAACCTCTGCTCTTTCTTACGGGGAAATACGGCATTGGATTATTTGGCTCCATAACAACACTACAACACTTATTGCGCGTGTATGCAATGCATATGGATTCGAGAATTTACTTGTACTGTGGCATCCATTTCTGTATATGCTTGACCTAAACTGCAACTTCATTGTTTGTTTTACTTGATTTTTGTACTCACTGAAATGAAATTGCATGACATTCCAGTACGAGACCTTTCTCTCGTCCTTACCTCCTGGTAGATTTACTTTCTAACCAGAGAAAGAAACACGGTAATTGATTCTCAAACGACTAGTTCACGCAAATTTCGTGAAGGAATTTCATTTTCTCTTAAAACGTGCTAAAAATTCGTGTGGCTCATTGGCCTGGTGCAAGTCTTACGATTGGACGCTACTTCCGCGACTTGAGTGTCCCTAGCCTACCCCAGTTATCCAACCGGGGAAATGGCACCTACAGCTTATCGTGGAATCCGAACCACGTGTCGTTTCTGGCGACTCCTCACATCGTTGTAGGTGAAGTCCGGATTAAAACGCAGACTTAAAACAATCCGAAGTTCAACCGGGTATCGAACTTGCGACCCTTCGGTTTCCAATCGAAAGCTTACCCCGAGACCACCGGGCCCGACACACTATATATCACAAATTTCCTAAATAAGAAAAGCTCGTTGTCAGGGTAGGATGAGGTCTGGGCCAGATTAATCTTTTCGTCTGATAGCATAAGTATTTTGCCGTAAGAAGTATCATAAGTTGTGTTTCTGTAGCTATGGAATTCATCAGCTGAAATAAAGGCCATAAAGTACGGTACAGATAAAAATGCAAAACGATTATCGACCGAAGGCAGAGCTAATGCTCAAACTTAGGTGTATGTTTTTTCCTTGCCTTTCTCGACCCAGAATCGGAAGACGTATGCAAAAATGTATAATGTGTTATGAATACTTCATCACTACATTTACGTTGACTCTTCAAAAAGAATACTTTGTTTACAACGAATTGAAATTACTAGGCATGACTGGATTTGAACCGATTTATGACAGATTACCAAAATACCGTCTTACTCACTACGCCATGCTTCCATTCGAATACGCTCCCCTTACTGACTGGTATAATGTCATACGTGAGGTATCACACTTTCTTAAGAAGATAGCCGGGACAATTCGACCTTAACTACTATGTGCATCTAAATTTTACCTTTAATCTCAGAAAAACTGTCAGTATTACTACGTATGAAATTTAGAGGCAAAATTCATTTCCACGATATTCGTAATAATACTTACTAGGAACTTGTTTATGAACGCTTTTTCAGAGTAAGTAAAGGCAAAGAAAGTGTTCTCCACATCGTATGGCATTTCGCTTCCTCTTGCCTTGTCGATAGGAGCTTACTTGCGAAATGCCACAAATCAAGAGCTTTGATAAAGGTCGCATTCTTGCACTTTATGAAGAGGCCATTTCCCGTGCTCTAGGATACAGCAAATCCACGATACACGTGTGAGTGAAGAGGATGGCAGATGAAGGCCATGCCAATAGTCGTCGTCGCCCCGGACGTCCATGCACTACGACAAAGGAGCAAGACAATTATGTACTCCGCTGCAGTGATGAAGACCCATTCCGCAAGAGCACCGAAATTTGGAACGTTCTACAACTACCTGTAAGTAGATAGACCATCCGCCGTCGTCTCAACGAGGAAGGAAGATATGGACGAAAATCGGCGATAAAGAAAATGTTGACAGAACAACATAAGACTGCCAGATTAAACTTCGTACTGGCATACGTAAGAAAACCAATTTCATTCTGGGGGGAAGTAATATTTACTGACGAGAAGGTATTTTCCATAGCACCAAACGGTTCTGTCCATGTGTTTCGTCCAACTGGAGCGAGATTCGAAAGAAATTATGTTCATCAGAGGCAAAGATGTGGTCAAACTGCTGTCACAGTTTGGGGATGGATGTCGGCAAATGGTTGCGGCATTCTGTGGGAACTGGACCGTCCGCTTACCAGTAGTTACTACTGTGAAATACTGGATAACATACTGCTTCCTTTTGCTCGTGAAACGTATCCGGAAGGCAGAATAATATTCCACCATGACCGTTCCCCGGTCTACACAGCAATTTGTGTGAAACAGTGGTTTCGAGTGAACGGAGACGATTATATGTTGGACTGGCCTCCCAAAGGTGCTGACCTCAATCCCATAGAGCACGTGTAGGCAGAGATGGAGAAGATTATTAGGAGCCGAAGACCTACGCCAGCAACGAAGGCAGTGCTATCTGAAGCAGTTCAGGATGCATGGGAAGAGCTGTCCCAGAATAATGGGTTTATACCAACTGCGAGATACTATACAGTAATCCCATCTCACGCACTCTTAGGGTAACCTCTTCCTGTTTCTTTCGCACCTCTCTGTTTCTGGGAGACTGGAAACTGGAGAGTTCATTCATCAGATGCTTTTCAATTTTATTTAAACAGCATCACCAGCAGTTACACTGTAATCTTTACGAGTAGACCATACTTATCGTCCCTTTCGATTTTATAGAAAGAATTACATATTCTAAACATTACTGCGAATTTTCCTTGTTTCATATTCTTATCACAAATGCTTATCCTGTCACTTATAAGCTTGAATCGAATAATCATTGAAATTATTCAGATGCTTAATTTTTTCGCAGATGATAAGTCCTATTTTTCAATCATTGGGAAAGATTTATTTGCACGGTTCGTCTGATTGGAAACCATATGCTCGAAACTTATGAAATATGTTTGTGAAGTTTGCATTTTGTAATCAGGGTAATTTTATCTTTACTTTTGTGCATTTATGTTTTAGAGGTAGTGCCAACGAAAAAATTCATAAGGAAAATAGTATTCAGGTATATAACATTAAAATGTATTGTGCAGGAAATGTTAATAACGTCTGGTGATGCTATAGTTAAATAAATGCGATTAAGACTTATTGGTCTATGCTAGGTATTTCTCTTCTCAGTCAACACAGTGGCAGGTTACGCGCCGCGCCTTCGAAGCCGCTATCTCCGTCAGCACTAAGGCAGCGCGAGGAACACAGACGCCGAGCAAACGTATTCTGCCTGTAGCTAGTCTAATGGAGAATTGGCATCATTGCAGAGTACGTTTGGCAACTCTGTAAGCGAGAGTTAATTCCTGGTAAGCACAGAATTAAGCTGATAAATTCACTTGAGTTTTCATGTCATTTCCATTCAATAATCTGAGTGATTTTCACTTAAGGTGTGACATAACGTTATTAATTCATATTTTTGAGTCCAGGAAATTAGTTCCACCCGAAAATTGCAACCAATCTCTCTTCTTTTAAGGTTACGCTTGATCTGGTCTTCTAACTAGTCACCCAGTAAGGAAGAACCAAATACCGGAAGTCTTCGCTAGCCTTCGGGTAACGTAGTCGGCTGCGAAAAGAACGTGCTGTCGACTTTCGATGCCAATCGTGGTGAGAGCAAAAATTTTTAGCTTTTGTCTGACAGAGCTACAGGTATCCAGATTGATAATCAATAGGGAATTCTTAACAAAACTACTCAGTCAAAAGGTGTTTAGCTGTTTCCAGGTCGGCATTCTCTCATATACACTGAAAGTGACTTACTATGCTCAGGTGGTTTACCGATTCCGTGCGTGTAGAAACCAATTTCTTTCGAGTTAAAGCTATCGCCGAACCATGTCAAAGTCAATTGTCCAGAAATACATTTTCTTGGCGGTTGGACAATTACTTCCAAAAATGAGTAAAAAGTCTTAAGATGAAACTAGTATAATTTCTGTGTCAGATGCTTGCTTATAGTTGATCATTTCATTGAGCACCAAATTGTCTTAACTACGTCTAGTCGATACCCTAAGCGCAGTTTCCGTTACATTGACGTAGTGTTCTGGTGGATCGGTTGTAGTTTAGTATCTGTGCCGTATATTTTTAACTGGCACGATCATGTATACTTCACCTCTGGTAACACCAAGTGAAGAACGTCAAGTTGCACCGTAGTTAACAATCCGTATTAAACCAAATTATTTCGCGATCAACTGTGACAGGCGATTTATCGTTGCCAGTAACAGGCAGTATACATGGCAATCAGTGACTCTGTCGCTAGAAAGCTTTTCTTAAATTACAAAACATTATTTTATTTTATGAACCAATGGTCCTTTAAGGTCACGTGTCTCGTATTGAATTTAACTTGAGATGTTAAAAATTATGGTGCTGGACTGGGATTCTAATTCGGATCTCCTCTTTTGGCGCACTCGACCCTCTCGGAATCATTTCGTTGCTTTCTCCAAGACTGCCGACTCCTCTAGGTCTCCACGAAAGGCACGTATATGGATTCGAATCCAGATCCTGCACAAAATATTCATAATTTCCTTTGACGCCGTAGATAGAGCACACTGTACTACCAGTAAAAAATTATTTTGAATGTCTCTTCGTGCATTAGCAACGCGAACCAGGGTGTTCCGGTGGTCTTGGGGTAAAGCACTTGAATAGAGTGGATACCCTTATTCATAGATTCACCTGTGGGCAGACAGCCGATATTTCAAACTTTCTCCGGCAACGTTTGGCGATCCTCGATCGTACTGCGCTCAACTGCGTCGAAATTACGGAGATTCTCCGACCACGGAAATTGAGGTATCCCCGGTCAAAAAACAACACGGCGACGTGGATCATTGCCCACACCGCATCCTTCGTGGTGCGCAACAGAAGGGCGCATTTCAGCGATTATCTCGCTTACATTCAAAGGGAACACATGGCAATATATCAATATAGCAACTACGGGCACACTTTTGCCAATATGTTGAATGTTGTAATAAATGGGTAAATGGTGGAAATTATGAAACATACAGATTGAACGATATCCAAGAACGCAGAAAGAAATTTGGATGTTACTCAGCAGATTCATGACACTCTGGAACGGAATTGACGAACATGACACATGATGATTACATATTCCTAAGTTTTACTTTCTGTGTTTTCACTTATTTACATCCCTCTTTCTACACCGTTTTTAACGGGATGGAATGTCAGCATCCCTAACCAAGAAGTGGTCTTTTTTTGGCGTACATTGACTTCAAGAAGCGCTCTTGTGTTTTATCTTTCATTGTTTTGGTTTCCGGAAGAAGTTTAAACAGTACATTTCAAGCAGAAGTACTCTCAACAACACAAATATGAACTACAATTTTGTTTTCATAAATGGCGGAAGAAGCGAAAGCCGATGAAGGCGCTTTTGATGAGCGGAAGGACGGGATGAAGGGGAGGTAAGGAGGAACGAAAAAAAAATAATAAAAAAATGGTAACTGAAGGATCACGGATTCGAAACCTTGTCAGATCACTTTTTTTTTGTTCAACCTGTGTTTTAACCCAGCATTCACGTCTCAACAATGTGAGGAGTCGTCATAAACTACACGTGGCTTGGATTCCACGTTAAACTGTAGGTCGCCTTTCCCGGTTGGATAATTGCTGCAGGTTAGGGACATGCAAGTCTCTGAAGTGGCACACAGTTGAATGACTTGCACCAGGACTCTGAGACACACGAAATAATAATAATGATAATAAATTATTATTATTATTATAACGATAGGTGCCATTGTTACTAGTAAGACACGCACGCATCGTCATTCCTGTTGAGTTAATATTTTAGATTTCACGTCCATTCGTGCTTAGAACGTTCATCGCTAGGTTTGGGGTTCGATTCGCGGTGACACATAACGTAATTATATCCTGATTACAGATTAAAACACCCAGCTGCTGGTGAAATAATTCGACTACTAACATCTGACTTCACTTAGTTATCTTCCATTTAGATACCGGGTACGTAACTCAAAATCAAATCTTTGTAAATCTATGGGACCCAACTACTGTGCTTATCGGTCCCTAGGCTTAGAACTACTTAAACTAATCTAAGGACAACACATACACCCCTGACCGAGGAAGGACTCGAACCTCCGACAGGAGCAGCCTCGTATGTCAGTCCCACACATAACTGGGTCTGGGCACTTTTGATTAGGGACATAACGATGATTATTAAGTTCCTGGTTCAGTAATAAATAAATAAATGAAAATATTTTAAGATTTGGCATTTTATATGATTTGATTTACGCGTTCTAATATTTGTGAGGAAATCTCCAATATTTCACACATCTTTTTGCTTCGTCAGCTGTGACAATCTTAGGCATAATGAAGGGTTTTTATTAAAAAAATGCTTATGGGACTTAACTACGGGGTCATCAGTCCCTAAACTTACAAACTACTTATGAACTACCTTATACTAAAGACGGCACAAATATCCATGCCCGAGGGGGGATTCGAACCCCCCTACCGTAGTGGTCGTGCAGACTGTCACTGAAGCGCCTCAGTCTCCTCGGCCACCGCGGCCGGCCATAATCAAGTATCTATAAGACATGAATGCATTGCCTGGTTAGCTACGGCTGTTTGTGTTTTTGTTTGTCATATCAATTCAAGCTCAAAAATGTGTACAAATATTTGTTCAGGTGTGAATACGGAGGAAATGTTGGTGATATGCAGTTAACATTGAAGTTTGCATAGTGCGTTTGCTGCTGTTGAGTTTTTATTATCTGCTTAGTTCAACAATCGGTTAATAAAAATCCCCTCGGCAGTGGAACGACTTTTCGCAATTGTGAGAAAACGATTTAGAGATCAAAAGTACTTCGAATTTCTACAGGACTTTAGGATTTCCGATACTATAGTAAAATCTGTTTGTAACAATATTAAATGTTGTTTAAGGATTAATTAATGTTTTATGTGACGGCGTTTGTTATATCAGACTGTAATAAGTGTGACAATACTTAAGATATGTCATTGTACTAAATTGGATTTAATAAAAGATAAGAACTTAATAACATGTTTCCTTTTATTTGCAAAATCGTGGTGTTAATTTACAACTGGAATGATTGCCATAAAGAGCAGTTGTCTGTAGTGGATCCATTTTGAATAGTCGAACGACTATACCGCAGAGCGAGCAGAGCACCCGCAAGACACGTACATTAGTTGGGTTGCATGCACATCAGGCGAAACGCAATTCAGGTCGTTCGGATATTTTTGCGCATGGTAGTACATCTTTACAGGAAAAAATTTATATCTCCGTAGCACAAAGTGATGTATTCTTGGAAAAGTCGGAGAAGCTGTACAAAACCTGCTACACTACAACGCCACACAAAGGCAAGTGCTACCAACACTAAGAGACTGAAAACTTATGTTGATCGGAATTGTACCTACATCGAATTTGTACCACCGTACCCTATTTCACAGTCACTGGTTATGCACGGAATTACGGATATGATGAGGGCATTTACCAACATAAGGGCTTAATATTCCCGTCATGTATTTGGCCAACAAATATATAGGTGCTCTGATGTTACTGACAATGGGACGTAATGGCACCCCATCTTTGTGAGCCTTAGGGAGTCCATAAAGCCTTAGCGGTACCGGACCTTGAGGCAGCAGGTGACCTGAGGGAGCGCCCTGAAATTGTTGTCTTACCGGCAGACAAAGGCAATGCTACGGTTGTTGTCTCCCATAAGGACTACACTGAAAATATGCATAGCCTGCTAAATGGCGATTCCTACCGGAAGATCAGCGTTGACCCCACAAAGAAGGTGGAGAACAAGAAGAGGGCGCTTCTCAAGGATGCGGATTTATCGGAGGGTGTCGCCAAGAAACTGGAGGTTGAAACGGAGGGTAATTTGCCGTTCATTGACGTCTTGGTGAAGAGAAGAGATGATGGCACTCTGGGTCATAGTGTGTATCAGCCGGCCGCGGTGGCCGAGGTGACTGAGGCGCTCCAGTCACGGTCAGCACGGCCACTACGGTCGGGGGTTCGAATCCCCCCTCGGGCATGGATATTTGTGCCGTCCTAGTTCGTAAGTAGTTCATAAGTAGTTTGTAAGTTTAGGGACTGATGACCCCGTAGTTAAGTCCCATAAGCTTAACAAACATTTGAACATTTTTGAAGTGTGTATCAGAAGACAACGCACACTGATATGTATTTACACGCAGACAGCTGTCACCATCCTTCACAGAGGAATGGCGTACTTAAAAATCTAGTACATAGGGCGCGCACTATCTCCGACGCAGAGAGTCTACCCCAGGAATTGGAACACCTGAGAATTGTATTCCGAAAAAAAAATGGATACTCAGAGTGACAGATTCAGTGAGCTCTCCGCCCAACCACTACAGCACAACCTGTGGAAACAGATGAAAATACGAGGGAGGAGGTAGGCACTGCGTTCATTCCATATACTGTTGCACTCTCGTGGAAGGTCGCCCGCATTTTGAAGAAACACCAGGTTGGAACTGTCTTTTGTCCGCCGAATAAAATGGGGTGGGGAGCGCCAAAGATGATCTCGGTTTGAGGAAGGCCGGCGTGTACCAGATTCCGTGTCAGTGTGGCAAGTCATATATTGGACAGACGATGCGTACCGTCGAGGATCGATGCATTGATCACCAGAGGCACACACGGTTGATGTATCCGAGCAAGTCGGCGGTCGCTGAACATTTTTTGTCGGAGAATCACGTGATGGAGTATGAACACACTAGGATTCTGGTACAGACGTCGAGATACTGGGACTGCGTCGTTAGAGAGGCTATTGAAATTCGCACAAGTGACGACCTCATAAACCGTGACTGTGGCTATAATCTTAGCAAAGCTTGGGAACCAGCGATTGGGTTAATTAAGAGTAAATCTAGCAAACGTAACGAAGTGACGACCACGGCGGACAGAGCCCTCACACCGACGTCATCTCAGGCGCCGGCGCAGTCGGTTGCACTGCGCGGCCGCGCGCGGGGGGTCGCTCCGCGGGCCGAGGGTATTTAAATCGCCCGTTACTGGGCTAGAACCCAGTTCCCTTCGAGCCGCCGTAGCGTGCGGATCTCTACACCGGCGCGTTTACAGGAGCTTAGTCCGTCAGTTCACGTGATGATGGCGACATGTATGATCGTCGAAATATTGTGCCCATTGGACACTATAGACCGGCAGTACACCCGTGGATATTTTGATTATCAAATACTAAAGAATCAAATCAGCAGCTTGCTTAGTTTTTACCGACAGCTGTGTTTTAACTTCATTGCTACTTGTATATTAATGTGAGGTGCACTTTCCAACCACTGTGAATAATTCCTCATTCAAGGTACCCACGTTAAATTGTGATACAGGGGGGGTTCAAATGTTCAAATGTCTGTAAATCTATCGGACCAAACTGCTTGGTCATTAGTTCGTAGCTTACAATATACTTACACCTAGGTAAACTAACCTACGGACAAACACACACACTCATGCCTCAGGGAGGACTCGAACCTCCACGGCGAGTAACCGCGCGCTCCGCAGCAAGGTGCCTTAGACCGCTCGGCTATTTCACCGCGGAAGAGGGGGTTCGGTTGGAGATTCTGAGTAGAAACTGCAAATGGCCTCCTCAGGTCCTGGAGCTTCACTGTGCTGTAGAGATGTGAGTTTTCAATAACAGTACATCGATTACAATGCCATTCAGTTTTGTGATATTGGGTCTACTGGATGGCGGCAATGTTTTATGATCTGAGAGCATGGATATAAGAATATGCGCACCATCACTAGATGATGAATATGTTTTGAACTTCGTTAGTAAAGGAACCCTGATTGGTCTCTCGTCCAGCACACGGACCTTTTGAATGAAAATACTCAGAGAAATATGTAACATATACAGTATAACGCCCTATTCATTTATGTTCTAAGTCCACGTTACAAAAAATAAAAGGATTTGTAATATGAAGTAATATAAGGTTTTTGCGTTATGCACAATCGTATGGCTTTCGGAAAGACGTCGACTTAGCATGGCTAAAGTTGAAAGTTGTATTAGTGCTTCAAAACCACGATGGGTTTAGCATGTGAAGTTTAAAATAGCACGATATAATTTACACAGAGACGAGATACTGACAGAAACAGCAGAAATTTATGTCAATGGCTGGAAAACGTAGCACCAGAGATACAACAAACTTGTTTCACTGTAACAAAACTATTAGCAATTTTAGGTTCTAACACTGGCTATGTGTTTAGAAACCGGTAGGAGAACGTGATGAGCTGATAACGATGTCCTCTAATTTTATAAAGCACACATACGGGTAAAATGTTTAGCTCCGACATCAAGAGTTTTTGAAGATACAGCCGAATCCGTTTATTAGATACTTGCATTACAAAGTAAGAACTCAATATATAATGTAGTTTGTAAAATCAGACTATTGTATTTCAATGTTCAATTGTTTGTAAATCTACTGTGGCAAACTTACAAACTACCTAATTTACACCAAGGACGGCACACACACACACACACACACACACACACACACACACACACACACACACAAACGCACACCCATGCCTAAAGGAGGACTCGAAACTCCGGCGGGAAAGGTCGCCCACTCTGTAGCAAGACGTCAAATAAATAACAGGCTAGAGGCAGGTATACAATGTAATCTTTCCAAAGATTTCCCTCAACAGAGTGCTACAGAAGGTCTCCGCGTCACCTGTGGACATTGAGGTAGTTGTTCTCTTTTGGGGCGAATCTTACCAAATCTTTCAAAACTTTATAATTTGAAATATATATTAAGCTTTTATGTGATAGCACCTGGCAGTAAGTTTTTTAAAGTGAGTCAAAAATTTGTTACCCACCTCTTTACAGCTTCTTTGCTTTCAAAGGAAACCTCTAATGATTGCAAAGCTATATGGTTTCTGCACTTACTGGAAGACTAATTATCCTTCAAGATGGTCTTAGACTGCTTAAGAGTCTTTCTCAAATGTCTTGAAATAAGCAGCAGTTAAGGTTTGCATTTAAATTCATACACCATTTCGGTAATATTTTGGTCAAGCAAGTGCATAGAAGTGTATCCGCAAATAAAAGCAAGTCAGTTTCGATAGTGACAAATCATAGAGGACTTAGTCACAGTGGTATTATCAGTGTTAAAATGGCGGCCAAGAATACCTTGGTTGGCGCAAGAAGCGTTGTAACTCATGTGTTGGCCACTTCACCTAATTTTAGCTTATTGGTCACATACAAACAATCAATCTCATCTTAAGAAACTAATATATGGTAAATTATGTGCTAATGTAACAAAGTGAAATGGATACCAGTCTTTAGGTTTGGGAAAAAAAATTATTGGCAAATTGTCTTGAATCAACACTTTTCTGCCACCAGGCGGTTGCCGGAGTCGTGGACCTCGAAACCTATGAGGGAGCCATGCAGGAGACGAAGGTCCTGGATCAGATCTATCACCCCGACTACCCTGTGTAAGTACAGCGTTTACCACTTAATTTCCCCATTCAGCAAACACCTCACCAAACACATTTCGTCGACAGATAACTTGGCTATTCGTCATTGGTCCGAAAATGTATCCATAAATAGAATTCCATGCCACCCGTATCATAATGTTACTCCTACATTCCTGACTTCCGTGACAAAATGTGACGCAAATCGACATAGCGTAGTACGACTTTGACTTAATGTGTGATTCTACAAGCCCATCTAGCTGAAAGTATAGTCATTCATTTGAAAATGTTTTCCTACAAACCTACAAACACCACCTAGTTTTTTTATAGTAGCACAAATTAATTTATGTACCTATAGCTTACTATTGTTAGTTACTTCAGCAGCTACTACCAACATAGTCACACTGATTAGAATGTGATTTATTTATGATTTATAGACTAGCGTGGGTTCCTAGCGTTGTACGGGTGTGTTTCCTTTTTTTATGTTACCAACTGTTTCTTTCCACTCTGTCCAACAGCTTATATGCTGCACTGGATCGATCCATTTAATGATCGCTTTCATGCAGCACATCCTTACGACGTCATATCTCCTCAACTTTTCTATATATATATATATATATATATATATATATATATATATATATATATATATATATATATATATTCAGCAAATGAAGAAGGCAAAAGGAATTACATACTTCTGAATAATGAGGTTGACAGGAAGTGCTAAGCAGGAGTGGCTTGAGGAGAAATGCAAGACCGTAGAAGAATGTATAAATATAGATAGATACCGCCTACAGGACAATAAAAGATACATTTGGAGACAAGAAATGTAGCGGTTTGAATATCAAGAACTCGGATGGAAAACCAGAACTAAGCAAAGGGAAAGCTGAAAGGTGAAAGGAATATATAGAAGGTCTGTAAAAAGGAAATAAACTTGAAACCAGTATTCTAGAAATGGAAGATGATGTAGAGGAGGATGAGAGAGGAGATACTATAATGCGAGAAGAATTTGACAGAGCACTTAAAGGCCCCTGGAATAGATGACATCCCGTCTGAACTGCTAATGTCGTTAGGAGAGCCAGTCATGAAGAAATTGTTCCACCTAGTACGTAAGATATATGCGACAGGGGAAATACCCTCCGACTTCAAGACGATTATAGTAATTCCAATTCCAAAGAAAGCAAGTGCAGACAAATGTGAAAATTACAGATCAGATTAATAAGTTGCAAAATACTGACACGAATAATTTACAGACGAATGGTAAAACTGGTGGAATCCGACCCCGGGGAAGATCAGTTTGCAGTTAAGAGATATGTTGGAACACGGGAGGCAATACTCACTTATCTTAGAAGATAGGCTAAGGAAAAGCAAACATACGTTTTTAGCGCTTGTAGATTTGGAGAAAGCTTCTGATAATGTCGACTGGAATACACTGTTTCAAATTCGGAAAGTAGCAGGGGTAAAATACAGGGAGCGAAGAGTTATATTCAACCTATACAAAAACCGGATATCAGTTATTAGAGTCGAAGGGCAAGAAAGGGATGCAGAGGTTGGGAAGGGAGTAAGACAGAGTTGTAGCCTTTCGCCCTTGTTGTTCAATCTGTGCATTGAGCAAGCAGTGAAGGAATGCCAGGAGACATTTGGAGAGGGAATTAAAATTCAGGGAGAAGAAATAAAAACTTTGCGGTTTGCCGATGACATAGCAATCCTGCCAGAGACCGCAAACGATCTGGAAGAGCAATTGAATGGAATGGACAATGTCTCCAAAAGAGGTTATAAGAACATCAACAAGAGTGAAACAAGGATAATGGAATGTAGCGTCAGAAGATCAGGCGATGCTGAAGGAATTAAATTAGGTAATGAGGCAATAAAAGTAGTAGACGAATTTTTTTACTTGGGTAGCAAGATAAATTCTGATGGCCGAAGTAAAGAAGATATAAAATGCAGAGTGGCTATGGGAAGAAAAGCGTTTCTGAAGAAGCGAAACTTGTTGACATCCAATATTAGTTTAAATGTTAGGAAGTCCTTTCTGAAGGCATTTGTCTGGAGTCTTACATCGTATGGAAGTGAAGCGTGGACAATAAGGAGTTCAGACAAAAAGATGATAGAAGCTTTTGAAATGTGGTGCTACGGACGAATGTTGAAAATTAGATTGGTAGATCACGTAACCAATGAGAAGGTGCTCAACAGAATTGGGGAGAAAAGGAATTTCTGGCGTATTCTAAGAGAAGGGATAGGTTGGTGGGACACATCCTGAGACATCAAGAAATCGTCAACTTAGCATTAGAAGGAAGTGTGTAGGGTTAAAATCGTAGAGGGAGACAGAGGGACGAATACAGTAGCAGATTCAAAGGGATGTAGGTTGCCGAAAGTATTCTCAGATGAAGAGACTTGCACAGGACAGGTTAGCGTGGAGAGCTGCCTGAAGACCACAACAACAACATATATTTCATTTATTTTAAGAAAACAGTCTAGGGCGCAGTTATGTTGTTTTAGTTTCAACAAGTTTCGACGCGGTGGGCCATCTTCACGATGTTCCGCCGAGTTGGTGTGGAGCGGAGAAGGAGCTGTGAGTTCCTCGAAGTGTTGTGTTGTGTTGTGCTGTGCTCAGCGGTGACAACACCTGAAGAACTCACAGCTCCTCAACTGAACAACGGCCCACACAGGACTCGAAAGGCCCATCTGATGCCGACCGACCGCCTTCTCATCCTCCATCCAAGGGCGTAACCGGATACGGTATGGAGGGGAAGGTGATCACCGCCCCGCACTCCCGACAGTTTTGTAGGATTTCGCGGTCGGAGCACTTCTCAGTCACGTCTCTCCTCTGTGCTGAGTGCACGCTGCTTGCCAACAGACCTCTGCAGATCTGGACTGTCCATCCAAGTGCCAGCCAAGCCCACTGTGCGTAACTTTGGTGATCTAACTGGAACCTATATATCCACTGCGGCACGGACGTTCTCAGTCTCAATTGGTGTATGAAGACCTTTAAATCACATAAAGGGGCTCTTCTGTTGTAACTCATTGTTTATGAACTCATATGTCATGAATCCTGGTAGATCGATTCTGCCACCATAGATTTTGTTTCCTAACCGATCGAGGTGGACTCATAATCGTGACGACAGCGGTTCAAACCTTTACCTATCCAGATTTACGTTTACCGTGATTTGTCTAAATCACTTCAGGTAAATACTGGGATGTTTCCTTTCAAAGTGCACGGCCCATATCCTTCCCCACCCCTGACAAACATCATCCGCGGCTGCGTGCCATTGACCTCGATGACGATGGAACGTTAAATACTAATGAAGAGCGCTGATTTCCCTTGGATCCTCTCTATCAACCCCCTAGTATGAATCCCACCCTTTTCGTAGTTTCATAATACGTTTACCAGCCTCTACAGCCACACTTCAGTCATCCAAGTCATTGTCCAGAAGGCACTTCAAATCTCAGATCAAGGTATTCAGAACATGGTCACTACTGCTGGCGACAGGTATAACCTTGGATATCATCTAACGTTAAAGGTACCGTGTATGGTCTTTCGGGCAACAGAAACCAGTGTATGATTCTATATATATATACAACAATTTGCTCCAGCTTAACACTAAAATAAATCCAGCGGCGACATGAAAATGAGGAAATATCACAAACGATGGCCGACGGCCGTCAAGTGTATGTCTTAGAGGTCACCTCAAGTGGCCACTGTGGGAACGTGCGCTGCCATCCTCGCCACCAGATGCTCACATATCGCCGTTATCGGCACTCTGTTCTGCCAGACAACCACGTGTCTCCTGACCCTGTCACCGCTACCCGTCCACTTGGCTTGTATTTGAGTTACTACGCGCAGCATTCTCAGCATTCTAGATACAACTCCAGTCATCTGTATGTTCATTATAGCATCTCAGCAGTTCCACAAATATAAACCGTCATTGTTCGATTTATTTGTTCCCGTTTGGTGGATCTTTGTTGAAATGGGCATTCAAAACAAGTTATGTGTGATAATTGTTTATGGAGATTATTTTATTGATGAATGAACATAACAGTTTCTTCTCTGCTTTTTTTATTTATCGCATTGTTGTTATACAAGTAAGTTGCCATGCAATTTATGAAGAACGTCATAAATGGATATCCTACTTACGAAGAATATAAACTGATCATCCACAGAACTTAATTTAATGGTTCTGAAAAACATGTCTTATAGATTAAAAATAAAGACTGTTTTTGTAATCAAATTAGCATTCTATCTTCATAGTTATAATTTCGTGTCATGACTGTTCTATTATTTAACAAAAATGTTTCTTAAAAGTCATAGCCAAACTGGACAAACCGTATTATTTGTTAGATTAAATTATATCACAGCGAATCCTGTAGTTGTAACTTTCCAGCGTTTACGCTTTTGCGGTTGTAAGCCAGAAATCTTAAATGTATCTCCCAATGAACGATAAAAATATGTTAACGACATACATGTTATTTTCTTCATTCAAACGTATTTGGTTTGTCGATCTAGTAAATTTTCAATTACCTTTGAAACTAATCACATGCGTTTCATTGGATGTAATTTTTATTTGTTCATATTACTTTGATAAAGATAGTGAAGGGATTTTAATACTTAAATATTCACACCGTTTCGTATAGTAGACAGATTTTTACAATAAAGCACTGGTATACCTAACAATACAACCGTAAACGGGAACATCACCCAATAAACCAAAAAGAAGTATAAAATGAATGTTAACGACAGTCACATTTTTTTCGTTGAAACAATTTTGTTTCCCGATCGACTAAATTTTCCATTATCTGTAAAAGTAGTCTGATACGTTACGTTTAATTTAATGCTTATTTGTTCAGATTACTTTGATAAAGTTAATGAAAAGGTTTTAATAAATAAAGATTCATTCCGTTTCTTATAGAAACCGTACTGTCCTGTATCGAACAGTACAACCGAAAAGAGTGACATCACCCCATAAATAAAATATCACTATAATTTGATAATTATTTATTTTTAAGAGAAGTTTTAACAGTCATCTGTGATTGATGCCCTACGAGTTTACGGTTTGTGGCAATTAACAGTCTTCATTGATAGGCTTCTGAATTATCTAAGAATAATTCCGACAACGACTGTCAATAGTTGCTACAGGGTGTCTAGAAGACATACATTGTTTAACCAAAAGTCCACGTTACAAATATTGTATACTTTTTGCCTGATGTATTGCTCTAATGAATTGAAATCTCCATTTGGTACGTATTGTGGGCTGAAGTGGCGATGATGTGATGACGAAGCTGGTCGCAAAATACACTGTAAACTGAACTGCTGGTGGTTTCCTCAGTTCTACGATTTCACAATGTTGTTTATCTCAGAGAATGACTTACATCAGGGAGTAACATTCCTGGCATAGATAGCAACAGGAAAATTATTGTTTGTTGGTCATAAGATTTAGTTACTTTGAACCAAGAGCGTACTGCATATGAGTTCTTCCATTTTATATGATTTGCGTCTGAGAGTTCGATCAAGGCAACACAAAATCGACAGCTGACATCTAAGCGTACGATATTGTACATTACGATTATACTAGTTCTCCTTAAGTAGCCAGAGCACTTCTCCGAACTCCCTCCGAAATGATGTTGCTGGAGAAAGTAACAGAGCTCCAGGCACTAATAGAAAATGCTGAATCTCAAATCATTATAGATACCAAAACAAGGTTCAAACGCTTGTAAAGCTTGTGGGACTGAACTGCGGAGTCATCAGTCCCTAAACTTACAAACTACTTATGAACTACCTTATACTCAAGACAGCACAAACATCCATGCCCGAGGGGGGATTCGAAGCCCCGACGCGGAACGATCACGCGCATCGTAGCATAGCGCCTCAATGCGCTCGGTCGCTCCACCGCGGCTTATAGATACCGAAAGCTGACTAAAGCCGCAGATAAGTTCAGCTGAAATGTTTACAAAGGGGCAAATGTTTGTTCAGAAATATTAGGTTGAATGAAATAGGTGGTTGCGTATTTATTGCTGTCACAGTCGGTTCATCCAGTAGCGACATTGGATTGCACCTGTGAGTTGGTATGGGTAAAGGCTATACTTGAAAACCAAAATAAATTAGTAATTGGTTCTTTTTATCGACCCCCTGACTCAGACGATCCAATTGCAGAAATGTTCGAAGAAACCTTTGATAAAATTTCAAGAACGTACCCAAAGCATACAATTTTAATTTGCGGCTACTTTAATTTACCCTCGATATCTTGGGAAAAATACATTTTCAAACCCGTATCAAAGGATAAAATAGCGTCCGAAATTTTACTGAACGCTTTCTACGAAATTATCTCGAGCAACTAGTTCACGAACATAATAGAATAGTAAATAGTTGTGAAAACGTACTTCACCTCGTAGCAACAAATAATTCGGAACTAATAAAGAGCATCAAAACAGGCCACATGGATTAGTGAACACAAGAGTTGTAGCGAGACTGAATATCAGGTTTTCAAAATCCATCAAAATTAAAAGAGAATTATATGTATTCAAAAAATTATATAGAAATTTTATTAACGCTTTCCTGCGTGAAAATTTCCAGTCTTTAGAAACTAAGAATGTGAGTGTAGATCAGATGTGGCTTACATTCAAAGAATTAATATCGACAATCATTGACAGATTTATACCAAACAAATTAACAAGAGAGGGGGATGACCCGCCGTGATACACAAACAGGTTAGATCACTGTCACAAAAGCAAAGAAAAAGGCATGCAAGTATACTTACTAGCGGCAAAATACAATACCTTCACTACACGATATAAATGTTGATGCTACTGATGAAAGCTCTGCTAAAGCAGAATTGATTAACACATCTTTCCGAAATTACATCACAAAAGCAAGAACTTTTCTCAAGAACACCACGTGTAATTTAGAAGTAAATATCCCTCAGTATTAAAACAACTTAAATCACTCAACAAAAGTAAATGTGCCGGTCTAGACTGTTTACTAATTAGGTTCATTTCAGAGTATGCTGACGCAAAAGGCCCATAACTAACTATAACATACAACCGCTCGCTTAGCGAACGTTCCATACCCAAGGCCTGCAAAGTTGCACAGGTCACTCCAACACTCAAGAAAGGCAACATGAGCAATCCAAAAAATTATAGGCCTATATCATTGACGTCAGTTTGCAGCAGGATTTTAGAACATATACTTTCCTCAAATTTTATGAACTACCTCGAAGAGAACGACCTATTGTCCCATAGTCAACACGGATTCAGAATGTATCGTTCTTGTGAAACACAGATAGCTCTGTTATGAATTGATGAGTACTATCGATAAGGGATGCCAAATAGATTCCGTACTTCTGGATTTCCAGAAGGCTTTTGACAGTGTACCTAACAAGCGTTTTCCGTGCTTATGGAATATCGCCACAGTTGTCCGATTGGATTCGTGATTTCCTATCAGAATGGACACAGCACGTTGTAACTAACGGTAGGTCATCGAGTGGAACAGAAGTGATATATGACGTTCCCCAGGGAAGTTTATAGGGCATCGACTGTTGCTTATTTTTATAAACGATTTAGGAGACAATCTGAGTAGTTCTCTTATCCTGTTATTTATCGGTTAGTAAAGTCACCAGAAAATCGAAAGCAACTACAAAATGATTTAGATAATATATATGCATGGTACAAAAATCGGCAATTGACCCTTAATAATGTGTGGTCACCCTATGACCACTAAAATATAATCCGTGAAACTTCAGTTACACGATAAATCAATCAAATCTACAGGCCACCATTTCTTCTAAAACCTAGGAGTAACAATTACGAACAACTTAAATTGGAAAGATCACATAGAAAATAGGGAAGGTGAACCAAAGACTAGGTTTCATTGGCATAACACTTAGAAGATGCAACAGTTCCATTAAAGGAACTGCCTTCATAACACTTGTGCGTCCTATTTTGGAGTAGCTACCACGTGGTACTGATGGACGATTTAGAGAAAATTCAGAGGACAGCTCGTTTTGCTTTATCGCGATATAGGGGAAAGAGTTTCGCGGAAATCATTACGAGAAAGACGTTATTTTTTGCGGCGAGATCTATTTGAGAAATTTCATTCAACAACATTCTCTTCAGAATGCGAACATACATTGCTAGCACCCACCTACATGGGGAGACATGACCATTGTAATAAAAATAAGAGAAATCAGATCCAAAACAGAAAGATTTAGGTGTTCCTTTTTCCCTCGAGCTATTAGAGAATGTTACTATAGAGAAATATCATTAAAGTAATTCGATGGACCCTATGCCATGCACTTCAATGTTACTTGTAGATTATCCATGTTAATCTATACATATTACAGTGGCTGCTGGTGGTACTTGGATCTAAGTGTAGAGTTAAGTTTCAATGCTACACATTTACAAGAGGCGCTTACAACGGAAAAAATTCTCAGCTTCAGCGCCTAGACTCTTTCGTCGTCTCCCCTTCAAGATTCGAGTCTTTGTCCAAGGTCCGATACCCATGACGGAACAAGCATTAACAGTGGCGCGTACTGTAGCTAGCACAAGTCCATCAAGAGCAAACGTCAGAAGCTGTTCACGGAGACAATTCTAGTCTATGATAACGCGCATCCACGCGTCTCCACGGTACCGGCCAAGTTCATTTGGAAGTAGCTCGAGTAAAAAATATCTCAATGGAAAGCTCTTCAACTTGGAAGACGAACAGAATGACACTGTAGAGGACTGGCTCTTGGCAGCCGCAGGAATTCTGGGAGCAAGGAATGTCAAATGTTTGTAACTACGGGGTCATTAGTCGCTAAACTTACAAACTACTTATGAACTAGCTAATAATAAGGACGGCACAAATATCCATGCCCGAGGGGGAACCGTATTGGTCGTGCAGACCATGACTGGTGCGCCGCAGTCCCCTCGGCCACCGCGGCCGGCAGCAAGGAATGCTACGGCTCGTTAAAGAATGGCATAGTTTTGTTCAGCCCTCTATGGATAATCTTTGAATAAATACTTCAGTTATACCCACAGTGTCTTTTCGTAGATTTTCATTTGACCACCACTCACACTTACTTCCACACAAAAATCTAAGACGTGAAGTCGCTGCACCTGCACATTTTCGAAAAGCTGCCGTATTATGCGGATGTTCCACATCTCCTCCTAAACTAATGGATCGATACGTTGGTAGAAATATTCTTTACCAAAGGAAGGAAAGTAAGCTCGGAAAGGGGGGGGGGAGGGAAAAAGGAAGCAAGCTTAGAGTTTAATGTTCCGTAATCAACGCGGTCATTAAAGAAGGAGTTCAAGGATTTTTGGGAAGGTATGGGGAAGGAAACGGCATGTGTTCAAAGGAACCAGCCCGGCTTTTACCTTGAGAGGCTTAAGAAAAAACGTGGAAAAGGTAAATCTTCATCACCGGAGGTGCCTTACCACTATGCCACCTCACTCGGTATTAAGCGCGAACCTGTAGTAGAGATTGCTGGGAAACTCCACAGGCAGACGCTGCAAGAGAGACGTTCTGAATCGCCGTAGGGCTTCTGTCATAGTTCCGAGACATCACATATCGTGAAGAGCCAGCCAATTTATTGCTTCGTTCTGCGTGTATCTCGACCACAAGGATAAGATCAGAGAGATTAGGCCCACACGGAAGCCAGCCCCAGATCCTGGGGGAGAGGGGTGGAGGGAAACAACCGGGGTTTCTTCCCCTGGCAGCACGCCCGGAGGGGCCCCAAATGGTGTCTAACAAGGAGATGGCATGGGTTTTTTCTTGTATATATTTTATGTTACCTGAAGTTCAGACCTCGAATAGTATGTAGCCAGAGCCATTCGAACCAATTCGTATTTGAAGTTTCTGAAGGACTATTAACTTCCTGTTACGGAGCAAAATATTCTAATTGTCAGGGAACGTCATTTGGTAGCGTTATTAAGATTTGTGAAATACTAGATGACCCGGTGAACTTCGTATCACTTACCTCTTAATATAAACCATACTAATTTAAATCGTACGTATTTTAGGCCCAATAACTTTATAAAGGCATTTACTTTGAACATTAAATGTGCAAAATGTTATCGCAATCGTACGACTGATATTGATATCTGAGGAAATGCATACTGTAAACCATCAGCTGTTTATTATTTTTCCAAACTTCTACCGGTTTCGGTTATAAACCATCTTCACGGAAGAGAACTAGACAGACTGATTAAACAGGTGCATTATAAGCCTCCTTATGCATACTGGCATGCATGTCACACAATAAAAATAAATAAGACGTCACTAGGCATCAAGTCTGGGTTAAAAACATAACAGCAATGCCAGGCTGTGTGATTATGAACCAAGGTCTATTACAAGAGAACCTAACACACCAAACCTAATGCACCTACCCATATAGGTTGGTTAAATGTAAACGAAGTCTTCCGCGGCTGTTGTCATTGTTTATAAACGTAACACCCAGAAGATGGCCGCTTGCAATAGTGGCCGAAACGTCGGTGAAGTATTTGATGTATTGACGATGCGGTCCAACACCCAGAAGAGTTTTATAAACTAATGCAGCTGTTTAATCAGTCTGTCTAGTTCTCTTCCGCGAAGATGGTTTATAACCGAAACCGGTAGAAGTTTGGAAAGATAATAAACAGTTTATGGTTTACAGTATGCATTTCCTCAAATATCTTACAGCTGTTGAACCTCATCTCAATAAAAATTTGATATTGATATCCCAAAGAAAGGAGCTCTTTCAGTTTTCCACAAATTTTCCTATTTCCTGGCCAACAATTCCAAACTTTTACTTCACTCAAGCCTTCCTCTCGCTCTGAACGTAGAATGTGCAAACTTTTATCGCAATCAGATGAATGGTATTGCTATTTCATAGAAAAATCTCTTTCTATTATTCTATATTTTCCAATTTTCCTGGAAACGTTTCCAAATTTTTATTTCATAAGAACGTCACTCTTGCTTTGAACGTCAAATATGCAAAATTTTGTCGCAACCAGATGAATGATATTGATATCCCATTGAAAAATCTCTTTCAGTTTCTCACGAATTTCCAAATTTTCCGGGTAACTTTCCCGAATTTTTAGTTCATCTTTCGTTGAACGTCAAATGATCAAAATTTTATCGCAAGCGGATGAACGCTTCTCAACTTATACTATTGAGCACATTTAGAAACACATTGAAAAAGAAATTTGGTTAGAATTTAGCAACTTTCCTTTTTAACTGTCTCCCGTTTTTTTAATGAAAACTTTTCAGGTTTATAATGAACAAAACAACAAAAGAATTACCCCACTTCGTCGTGCGAATAGTCAGTTATAGTGCTGAATTCAATAAAAAACACATTGAAAAACGCACTTTCAGTTTTTCTCAAATTTTCCAATTTTCCTGTAGATTTCCCAAAAACGTTATTTCATACAAACCTCGTCCTGTCAAGCCGTACTCAAGTGATGCTCTTACAACCATTTGGCAATTTAATTTTATTCGTATAAATAATCGCTTTCGGGTTTTCCTGAATTTTCCTGCTTTCCGGACGACTTTTCCAAATTTTTATTGGATGCATCCATCTTGTTTTCAACATGAAATGTACAAAATTTTATCGCAATTGGACGAACGGTATTGATAGCTCGCTGGAAAACGCTGTTTTAGTTTTTCCCGATTTTCCTCTTTTCCGGACAACGTTTCCATATTTTATCACCGTTTAAACCCTCCCTGGACTTACAAGAATATTTGAAGGCTAAAATTAGTCAAATAGGTACACCCGTTCTCGAGTTTTAGAACTGACTAACGAACAGCAATTCATTTTTATATTGGTAGTGAAGACAATTGTAATCGTAATTTTACACAAAATTTACGCATTTTTATAGTCTTAATTTTCTATTTTTGTAAACGTTTAGTTTTAATGATGGTTTCTAACTCAAAAAAAAAAAAAAAAAAAAAAAAAAAAAAAAAAAAAAAAAAAAAAAAAAAAAAAAAATTTGAATATCATCGCAAATTCCCTTTTTTGGGGCTCTACTGAAACTTCAGAAACCCTATATTTGTACTTTTCTTCGTTGTTTCATATCGCAAATTATCTCTTATGACAGGTATGTGAGCATAGTAAACACATAGAAAACAATTTTCACGGAATTGAGCACATCACACAAAATGTTGAATTTCTAAAGTCCCAATTTATCTGCAATGTATCATCTAGAAGGCGAACTTCTTTCACTTGGACGTCTCTTTTTGCACGAAGTTTGGACGCGAACCACACATACGTAATAATTTCACCGAAGGTTGTAGAGGGCAGCTAGATAATAATAATTCAGTGCAGTTTATGGAATACTCCCTAGCACTAATTCACGACTTCGTTAGATCCTGTAGACACACAACGAATAAAAATAAGAATAAAATAGGTTTACGGAGCGATTCCAAGGGCTAAACCTCACTATTGGAATTTTTGATACCATAACAGCTACTTAAACTTTCTTCCAAAACTTCAAAGTCGATTTGATCGATAATTTTGGAGGATTACATCGATTGGCTTTGGCTAGTTACTAACTTTGAACTTCGTAAACCATAAATATAAAATATTACAACAATCCGACAACCTTGTAATAAAACAATGTAACGTACCGTGACGAGCGTGGGGGGTGTATGGGGCGCGAAAAAGAGGGATGCCAAGTAGGGGAGAATGTTTAGAAGAGGGTATCCGAGCGGGAAAGGTGGGAGGAACAAAATTTCAAGGTAATTAAACGGAAGGTTGGGCAAGAAGCGAGGAGTAAAGATGTTCAAATGTTTGTAAAGCTTATGGGACTTACCTGCGGGGTCATCAGTCCATAAACTTTAAAACTAGATACTAATTACTTTATACTAAAGACAACACAAACATCCATGCTCGAGGGGGGAATCGAACCCCTGACGGGGAACGGCCTCGCGCATCGCAGCACCTGAATGCGCTCGGCCTCTCCGCCACGGCGAAGCGAGGAGTACTGTGATTGGCTGGCGCTGTGACGTCACCGTTGAAGCAAAGCGAGGCATCGGCTGCGGCAGCGGCAAGCGAGCAAGCGACTTGCAAACTCAAATAACTACTTATGACTGCTATACGTTACATAAAATGATTTTCAATAGTTGATTTGCTTCTTTAGATTTTTGCAGAGGATGAAGAGTGCCACTGTCGTGGTTTCCGCTTTTCTGCTGCTGCTGTTTTTTGCATTTTTAGTTTCGTATTGAGAAACTTCATGCGAATGAACAGTCTAGTTTTGACAGAAATTTTTATAATGTCTAGGGAAAAGTCTGGATATTTAGCGTTGATAGAGGCACATTACTTTTACATTTTTCCCCCTTAGAAATAGTGTTCAAACCGTTAAATTCATTGAAAATCAGTTCAGTTTGAGACACTTTGTGAAGCAACACATCTCTCGGTACTGTAAGCCCACCGTGAGTCAGAACTTCAAATAACATGTCCAGAACTTAAAATATAATTAGAAGGTGCTCCCAGAGTGTTGTCCATATTCTTTTCAAAAATGTTCACATGTTTATAGAACTTATGGGACTTAACTACGGGGTCATCAGTCCCTAACCTTACATACTACTTAGGAACGACCTTATACTAAGGACGGCACAAATATCCATGCTAGAGGGGGGATTAGAACCCCCGACCGTAGTGGCCTTGCAGGCCGTGACTGGCGCGCCGCAGACTGCCTGGCCACAGCGACCGGTGTATTCATTTCATGATATGAGATGTAGCCAGTCAGATCTCTCTTTGACAGCAGATTCTTGTGTTACAGTTTGAACAAAGAAGTTAATAATTTACCGATCTGTTTCACAATCGATCATTTCTAGTGCCTCATTCATGTCAGGCAAAATTATTTTGAACAGATGTGACGGCAAAACTCTGTCACTGTCATCCGCCTCCATTGAAGTTTTATTTGGCAGAGGAATATTCTTTGCTTTGTGACCCAAGAGTAGCAGCCGGAATCAATGTTTTACCTCTGATGGAGAGGAACGCAAATAAAAATGACCGACGTTTTGGAGAAAAAATTATCTAATGTGTCCTGGTTTAGTTGTGCGGTTAAAATATACTTCATCTGCAGGTCTGTAAACAGTGAGAGTAAGGAACGAGTTGTGGCTATTATTCCTTTCTGAAACGGAAGCAAACTAATTTTACTGCCTACACACATTTTTTCCACACACGAGAACAGATCTCTTCAAATTATTTCTTGTACATCCTTGTGCATCCCATAACAACCCGATAATGCGTTCTTGTTGACTCTTCAGGCGTTCAGGATGTCAAATGTATCATTTCAAGTTGAAAAACGTTTGCTGCTTCCCCTTTCTTGGGTATTAAATACCTAATAGCTTTAGCTGCTGTATTTGAAAAATAAAGGCTGCATAGCTAAATAAACCCTTGACGTTCTCTGCCCTTGCCACTGCAGTGAATTTTTGACAGTTTCGAACAAAATCTCATCTCACTGCTATCTAATGCGAGCAGTTGATCAATAAAGGATTTATCAACAAATTTTCCACTTAGAAGCCTGATTCCTTCGTCCAGAAAATGAGCACCTAGATTCTTTAATTTAAATTATGTGGGTTTGAAAAGCATGAATTTGTCTCTGTGACATTAAAATCTTCCGACACCGCTCGATTTTTTGAGCGAAGATCACACACTACAACAACAACTCTGTAGGTAACATCTTGAATGGAGCAGATAATACTGTTCAACTGTCAAACTCATAGTGAATTGGTTGCTTCCAACCAGAAAACAAACCGCGAAGCATTACAAACAACAATCTCTTTGCCATTATGCTTACCCTCAACAAGCAGTTTGAGTTCTCGACAACAGTTGCCTATTATTTCTATCACTTTCTTCTGCACAAGTTTCTTATAACAAATTTTCTGTTCTTTTATTTTGTGGACAGAAGCTTTCACTTTTTCTTTCAGAGTCGTTTCTGTAAACGGAAGGTTTGCACACAAAGCAGTCAGCCGGCGGTCCCTATATTCTGATTCTTCCAGACGTTTGGTCAGTTCTCTGACCTGTTCAATGTCAATTTCACTCCTCGCCTGTCGCAGTTGCGTGGTCTGTTTTTCTATATTTTGGAAGGCACATTAGCCAGATATTCAAGTACACTATTCACTGTCTTCCTTGCTTGCACCGTGCCAGCCCTGTTGCCGGCCGCGGTGGCCGAGGGGACTGAGGCGCTCCAGTCACAGTATGCATGGCCACTACGGTCGGGGGTTCGAATCCCCCCTTGGGCATGGATATTTGTGCCGTCCTAGTTCGTAAGTAGTTCATAAGTAGTTTGTAAGTTTAGGGACTGATGACCCCGTAGTTAAGTTCCATAAGCTTAACAAACATTTGAACATTTTTTTTTAACCAGGCCTGTTTGTGGAAACTGTGTCTTCTGCACTCAAATCATTTATACTGGAATGTTTACACTCGCCAATGCGTCCGGTGTCAGCAGTTCCCTCGGCGGTAAATTGAGAAGTCCTGCTCGCAAGTCACTGACGCTATTATCGTGTGTGAAATGTAGCCAACAAATAGTTGACGTCGCAACACTGAAGCTATCTTTTCCGACACTTCGTAAACCACACTATCTGAAGTTAAATGTGTTTTGGACACGAATGATAGTTTGCATCCGCTTCTTTTGTGTTAATGCTGTAAGACAGCCCTCCTGTTACAGCACAGCCGGGCATTCTAACAGAAATATTCTGTCGAAAACCGCAAATAACAACACATAATCTAACGAACAACAGCAACAACACAACAACTCTGCTATGTGCCTAAATACATAGGCTTAAATGTAGCCATGCGCCACCACATGCTTCTAGGGTGACGTCATGCGCAGAACGGCGAAATGTTCACCGATCTGAGCAGGCAGTCCCCCCCCCCCTCACCCACGGCAAATTTCCGGCACCGAGAGGGTGGAGGGGGTGCCGCTGCTATCATGTTTGTGCGTTGGTACTGCACTGCTGGTAGCGTACAGGCAATCGTTCATCCCGCGAACCATACCGATTGGACTACGAGAGCCGGCCGCGGTGGCCGAGGGGACTGCGGCGCGACAGTCACGGTTCGCCCGGCCACTACAGTCAGTTTAGGGACTGCCGACCCCGTAGTTAAGTCCCATAAGCTGTACAAACATTTGAAACATTTGGACTATGAGGAAGTGAGAAAGGTACGCAGCCTACCCTCGACCACTCTCGGTGAGGTGGCGTACAGAGTATGGACGTAGACAGAATAAAGGAAAGTGCAGCATCGTTATCGTGGAGGACAAACCTCAGCCTTCTCTTGCGTTTAATTTTCATCAGGGAGCAACTGTAAAGCCGGGAAAGTACTTGTTTATGGCACTCGGGACTGCATAGTAGAGAATCGTGAACAGTTCCAAGATTGCTGTTTACCGTTTTCAAAATTACCAGAACTTCTTCGCAACAGGTATAGATGAGTTACCAAATGGTGAAAAATTAAAAATTTTGCGGGGCTACGGACCGTAATCCGTATTTCCCGTTTATAGCGAGCGGTGTCGCCTTACTATCAGGTTACCGAAACACGACTCTACGACCGAACCACACTTCCATATGCTGTGAGATATTCACTATTGCGAAGTCGTTACCATGGAAATTATTACTAATGCCTAAGCGAGACAAAGACGACATCAACGCAGGGTAATGCCTCATTGCTTTCGTTCTCCCTGATGCGAGTGTTAATGGATTAACACAAATGACTCTCATAGTCAGTGTGGCATATGGAAGTTTGGATCGGTCGTGGAGTCGTGTTCGGGTAGCCTAATGGTAAGGAAACCGGTCACGAATAGCGCAAAACAGGTGGTCGAGTTCCCGTCCGTCAAAAATTTTCGTTTGACAGCTTTTAGTAATTCAACTTTACCTAATATAAGTGGCGGTTTGAAAAATTAGCTATTCAGAATAAATTTCGTTAAATTCATTAGAAAATCGTAATTACTCACAATTTAAAATGTCAAAGGTTTTTCATATTATATTCAACCTGTGGGTCTTTATCCCGAGTGAGTCGCAAAGCCTTATTCAGGGGATCACAGACACTGGGGGAAGTGGTAGCAGACCAGACCATTGCATGTCTGAATATTAGGGATTTCGTGCTACAGAAACAGAGACCCAAACAAGTGAAATTTGCTTTATATTATAATTACATAATACCTTGTTTATCATAATAAATATACCGTGATAAATACCAAAAAAAGAAAAGCGTGAAATTTTTTCCAAAAACCAAGCGACAGATTAACAAGCTGCAATAAGTTAATCTGAGAAATTCGATAACAAAAGCTCAACGGACATAATTCCATTCCGACTTACCTGAAATGGAAATACTCGCTGTACAACATACATATTTCTGTCGCAGCTGATGTAAAAAGCGGATGTATTCCACTAAGAAAAATGTAGGAAAATCTTCATCCAAGAGTATAAAACTTTACATTTTTGCACAATAAAGTTTTATGAACAGAAAAGAATCAAAGTTGTCCCGCTGAAATTCCGGTTCGGGGTATTGCGCATTAAAAAAATGTTTGAAAAACACTGTTTGAAGAAAATAAACTGGTCAAATACACTGATCAGTTGAGATACCTAGGTTTTGAAGTTTAAGTTTCTCATCGGCAGAGTTAACTAAAATGGATCGACGTCTTTCTGTTGCTTCTACGCGGAGTGGGGACGACAAAATTGTGGCAATCAAGGTAGTGGTAATAACAGATAGTTGCTGCAGAGGGGATGGTGTTAACTTATGTTTCCCCTACCAAGTGCATTACACAAGCAGTTGGGATCATGTGGTGTAGTGAGCATGTAGTGCAATGCAACAACAACGTGACTTACCGGAAGCTATGGTATGAAGGGTTATAGGAAGATTGGAAGGTGAAGGTGAACTGAGAGAGGTGACTGCAGCTATTGGAGTGTACCAAAGTGTAATTTCCTGTAGCTGGACGCGATTTTAAGCAATAGGAACTGTTAAAAGAAGGCAAGGCTAACGTCGTCCATGGATGTCACCAAGAGATGACCGTTATTTCTGGTTAACAGTTCGTCGAGAGAGGAGTCTGCATGCAGTCAGCTACAACACACCCTCCAACAGGACGCTCAGTATCAACAAAAGCGGTCTGAATTCATCTTCCGAAACCTGGCTTCTACGCACGGAGTCCTATGGTGTATGTCCCATCAAAACCACGACACCGTTTAGCCTGCAGAAACTGGGAGGAGGAACATGGCCGTAGTCGTAACGAAAGGCGCCGGGTTCTGTTCACAGATGGGTCAACATTTTGTGTTCACGGGGACAATTGTGGTTCCCTCATCTGGGGAGAACGTGCAACACGGAATAAACCTGCTGATGTGCAAGTGATGGACGAATGGTCCTAATATTTTGGGCAGTGTAGAGGAAAGGGTCCTGTGGTAATGGGTTATTCTTTTAGTAATCCTTCACTAGTCTTGCTTTCTTTCGTTTCAACATTTAGTGTTAAATTCGGTATTAGTTGCTTAAAATTTTAAAAATTTTGAAATATTTGTAAATCTATTGGACCAAAATGCTATGGTTATCAGTCCGTTCACTTGTAAACTACTTAAGGTAACTTACACTAAGGACAAGACAAACACATCCATGCCCGAGAGCAGACTCGAAATTCCGGCAGGAACGTTCGCTCAGTCAGCGGCTATAATTCAAAGTTGGTGTAATCTGTAGTAGCAGCAATAACTAGCTAAACCATCTGCATACCTTAGCATATTTGTGTGTGTGTGGTTTTTTTTCTTTTTTTTTTCTTTATGGGACTGATAGCATACTATAAAAATAAATTTGCTTGTTTACTCTTTAGGGGCTTCGCTGGCATCTACCCTAACGACATCGCCGTCTTTACGCTGGAAACTGCCTTTACGCTCAACGATTACGTCCAGACTATTCCCCTGCCTAGCGCTGGATCCATTCCAACAGGTGAGTAATTCACTAATAAGAAATTCGTAGTCCATACCTGTAAGGCAATTTAGTCTGCTAACTCATGTGATTGCAAAGACTCGAAGGACTATATTATATTTATGGTCACGTAGCCGTGATGCAGTAGATGATGTTAAATTCACAATTCATGTTTCCTGTACTGACTGAACTAAATGAGGTGCAAATAACTGAGTGCCGAAGCCAGCAGTTTGAGAATGAAGATTGGTGAGTAGATAGATCAGAAATACATCAATGTGAGTCTGGGTAGAAAGAAAAATATCGCACTGACGTGTTTTACGGCCAACTTTAGATTTGCTTGTAGTTTTACGATTTTTTCGAAACATTTTGCACAAAAATAATAAAAATGAAAATAATAAAAAATTATGGGCGATACAATCGCACGCCGCGGCGAATTAAAAAAAAAAAAAATGTTCAAATGTTTGTAAAGTCTACGGGACTTAACTACGGGGTCATCAGTCCCTAAACTTACAAACTACTTACGAACTAGGATGGCACAAATATCCATGCCCGAGGGGGGATTCGAACCCCCGACCTTAGTGACCGTGCAGACCGTGACTGGAGCGCCTCAGTCCCCTCGGCCACCGCGGCCGGCGCGGCGAATTAGCCGCGCGTGCTGGAGCGCCGTGTTGCGGTGCGCGTGGCAGTCCGCCGTCGGCCGCAGTGGCCGAGCGGTCTGCGGCGCTCCAGTCACAGTCTGCACGGCTGATATGGTCGGGGGTTCGAATCCCCTCTCAGGGATGGCTGTTTCTGTCGTCTTTAGTATAAGGTAGTTCATAAGCAGTTTGTAAGTTTAGGGACTCATGACCCCGCAGTTAAGTCCCTTAAGCCTTACAAACATTTGAAAATTTGATACGATCACGACTCTACTATTCTGATAATATGCCTCCAACACTTAATATTCTTTCTGATCGTATTTTAACAAACAGCCAAAATTAATTGATATTTGACTTTAGCTTTGACAAATATATTCCTTTTTTAAGTTTTTCCTCTTTAAACAATTATTGTAATATCTCTCCCACATTTTCATTACGTTTTTCCGTTAAAATATTATCACCTGTCTTGCCTTGGTAGATTGTTCAAAGTTTATTTTCTTTACCAGTACTAGTTACGAATGGCTATAACCTGGAAGGAACGTATCGTAGTACATTTGTCGTCCGGACGAGTGACTATCTACTGAATGGAACTCAGTCACGTCATATTCCTCGCCAGAATCTCTCTTTTGCGTACTCCATCTTGCTTTCTGTATTTGATTCTTTCCTTATTATGCCTCAAGCGTTGTCATTTCAAAGCAATGGCGCACTGACAATTATCAAATTCACGTCGTTCTTACCACAATGAATGATAATCTTCCAGGAGCTTAGTCCGTCAGTTCACCTGATGAGGGCGACATGTATGATCGCCGAAATATTGTGCCCGTCGGACACTATAGACCGGCAGTACACCCGTGGATATTTTGATTAATGATAATCTAATTTCTAAAAATGCCATGTTAACACTAAACACATGCCATCGGTGGTACGAGAATTACGGACTTCTCTCGCAACTGTTCGCCGTAGTGTAATGAGCGCCGCATTACTTTGTGATATATGAACATGTTAGACGGTGGTTCGAAACTTGATAGGTCGCGGTGGCTCAGAGCGCTCGGTCAGAGGGTTGCCAGCATGGTAGCTCTACGCCCTACGTAACAAAAAAACGGAGTGAACGACGAAACGATCAGAATAGAGCAAAACAAACCTACGTCCACAAAGTACCGATAAAACCGAAGAACCAATGAAAAGAGAGAAAAAGAAAGAGGGTTCAACGTCATCTGTAATAAAAACTGAGAAAAATCCTCAACGAACAATGCAGAACGAACATGAACAAACGATCGCAAAGCATCGATCTCCCTGAAGACAAAAAATATATAACTATCACTGATAATTTTTTCTTCTTGCTTCCTAAAAGTTTTTGGCACACTCTTGTTAACTGAACACACTTGTATTGTTTAAGATTCCGAGTTGTTCAAAGGTAACAGCACTTTATCTTGAAAGTGCATTTGTTCTGTTTCGAGAACATGCCATGAAATAGATACCAACGAATTGTAAACATTGACTTCTTTAACACATGTACATAAACTGGGGAGATACTGTTACAATGACTGTTATAAATGATGTAATGATAGTAGTAATTTTGTATATACATTAAGTACTAGATTTATGTGGAATTCAATATTACCACACTTGTTCCGTTCGTTATTTTAGCTGCAAAAGAAAACGTAATCACGGTTTGACACAGAATATTTTCTCTTTATTTTAGCGCAGAACAAAGTGACATGAGCAAAGTTATATTCATCTACAGAAAAGGTAATACTATCTAAGTTAAAAATGTCCATAGCAACCATGTGAAAGACAAAAATTTTAGTAGATGCATTGATTCTAATTAATAACTTTCATTGTATTATCTAAATAGTGAATAATTGCTTAGAAAAAAATAAACAAGGTAATTTGTTGCAGTGTATATACTTCCCTTCCGTTTCATTAAGGAACGATAGTTACCACAGAAATCTAGGACTTCCTTTATACATGAAACTTCCAGTCAGTATCAGGACGTTGTTCAGAATATTCATTATTACAGTATCCTCCTAGTTCACGTGCATACGCTTCAGAAGATCGTTGTTCAATTCGTTGTTGCGTATTTCACTGCATGTTCACGAAACAGAAAAAACCTAGCATTTTATAAGGAGAATTCTTACATATGTACAACTCTAAATTTTTTTAAATTACAGAATTTGGCCAATTATAGACCGCTTAGAAATTAAGGCTATGGTACAATATTTTTCTTCTTATCTTCCCAGAACTTCTTCATGCGTTGGCTGGTGGCCTGCCTCTGTTCAATGCACATCACCCTCCTAGGTTGTTGTTTTTGTTGTTGGATGGGAAATTTTGCAGAATCGATTTGTAGCCTGAAATTTCCCCTGTCTTGTATTAAGTCTTCTGTGATGTTAAGTTTTCTCAAATCCCTTTTTGTCTCTTCCAGCCATCCTGTAGTGTTCTTCAATTTGGAAATGAAATTAAAAATTTTCTTTGTCAGCCTACTGTCTTTCATTCTGTAAATGTGTCCATAAAACTTTAATCTCCTCTTCCTTATTGAGTCTGTGATGGTTTCTATGTTTCTGTATAAATCTTCATTTCTTCTCTTCGTCCAATTGTTATCCTTGTTTTTTTGTGGTCCTAAAATTTTTCTGAGTATTTTCCTTTCTTTCTTTTCTAGTTCTTCTTGTTCCCCTTTTTTATTCAGAGTTAGGCATTCAGATCCATATAGTGCTTCCGGTTTAATTACTGTTGCGTAGTGTTTAATTTTTGCCTTAAACGATACTCATCTTTTGTTATATAGGTTTTGGGTGAGTTTGTATGCTAATTCCATTTTCCTTGATCTTTCCTTACTTGTGATGTTATCCAATCCATTTGATTGTATCCATTCTCCCAAATACTTAAACTTCTCAACTCTTTTAATTTTCCCTTGTTGTGTTTGTAGATATTTCTCTCTGTTGTGTTTATGTTCAATGTATTCCGTTTTCTCATATGATATTTGTAAACCGGTTTTGGCTGCAGTTCTGTGAAGTGTTTCTATCATTATTTTTGCATCTGTTTTGTCTTTAGCAATAATTGCAATATCGTCAGCAAAAGCGAGACATTTCACTTCGAATCTTCCTCTCCCTTGTCCTAGATAAATTCCTTCAATGTTTCTCCCTTTTAGTTCTTTTTCCCATTCTCTCACTACTTTGTCTAAGACCAGATTGAAGAGAATTGGTGAGAGTCCATCGCCCTGGCGACCTCCTGTGTTAATTCTGAAGGGTTGAGAAACTTCTCCAAGAAATTTAACTTTAGAAGTTGTGTCTGTTCAACTAACTTTCTGGTGGTTCTATCGATACCTGCTTCTTGCAATGTTAGGAATACTGTTTGTCTGTCTACGGAATCATAGGCTTTTTTGAAGTCAACGAATGTAATGACTGTGTTAAGGTTCCGCATTGTTCTGATCCTGAGAATTGTTTTCAAGTTAAATATTTGCTCTGGGCACGATCTACGTTTTCTGAAACCTGCTTGGTACTCACCAATTGTGTGTTCTGCTTGTGCTTCTATGTTATTCAGCAGAGCTTTGGATATAATTTTATATGTGACTGGAAGTAGAGATATGCGTCTGTAGTTGTTCGTATCTGTCCTGTCTCCCTTCTTGTGTAATGGGTGAATTATGGCTTGTTTCCAGTCATCCGGTATTCTTTATTTTTCCCAGCAATCTTTAATAACGTCATAAATGGTTTCAGCAGCCCGCTTCCCTCCCAGTTTCCACATCTCGGCCACTATCCCGTCTTCACCTGGTGCTCTGTTGTTATTCAACTGGCTAATGTATTTCTCAATTTGATTCAGTGACGGTGGTTCTGAAGGAGGATTTTCTTTTTGAGGTTTACAGAAAGTTAGTCGTTGTGTTGGTTCATCGCAGTTTAGAAGCTTCTTGAAGTATGCAGCAAGTAACTCACAGTTGTCTTTGTTATTGGTGATCAGTTTGCCTGTCCAGTCTCTGAAGTGGAGACTCATCGGTTTGTACCCTGTTATTTCTTCTTTAAAAACTTTGTAGAAATCCCTAGTATTGTTCTGTCTGAAATTTTTATCTATGTCCTCTAATCGTATTTTGTCATAATTTCGTTTCTCTGCTCGAATAATTTTTGATGTTTGTTTTCTGATCTCAGTGAATGTGTTCCAGTCGCTTTCCTTTTTGCAATCGTTCCATTTTTTCCAGGCTGTTATTCTATTCTCTATTGCTTCATCACATGTCTTATTCCACCATCTATGTTTCCTTCTTCTTGGTGGTTGTTCTAGTTCTTTTACCGTTTCTCTGATCTCGCTCCAGTTTCCCATCGTCTTTGTCTCAAGCTTTTCAACGAATTTGTCCCTATTGTCTGACAGAAATTTTGTGTCAATTCTAGGGACTTTTTTTATTTTGGGATTTGGTTTCTTTGGTTGAAATTTGGTTTTAATTTCCGTTAAAAAGTGGTCAGAATCAAATCCTAGTCCTCTTCGGACCCGTACATTCATAATTTCTCTATGGTTATGTGTGGTTATTGCCACATGATCCAGCTGATATGAGGCTAAATGTGTATTAGGGGAACACCAGGTCTTCTTTCTCCTTGGCAATTTTCTGAAGAAAGTTGACATTAGTTTCAGGTCGAATTGTCTGCAGAAGTTGATGAGCCTTTCTCCGTTCTTATTGGTTCGTTTGTGTGCAGGAAAATTTCCTACTATTGCCTTGTATTTCTCTTCCCTGCCGACCTGTGCATTGAAATCCCCTACGAGTATTTTTATGTGATGCTTTGGTATTTTAGATGTTTCGTCCTCTAGTGTTTCCCAAAATTGATCCACTATTTCTGGATTTTTCATATTGTCCTTGTTGGTAGGTGCATGTGCATTTACGATGGTATAGCCTTTGTTTGCTGATCTGAATGAGAGAAGTGATATTCTCTCAGACGGGGATGTAAAATTTGTTATAGATTCTGTCAGGTTGCGTTTTACCATGAAAGCTGTTCCAAGAATACTGGCATTTTGTTTATTCTTTATGGCTGGTTTCCCTTTATAAATCCTGTAGCCCTCTGATTCAAATGCATTCTCATCTCTGTATCTGGTTTCCTGAAGTGCTAGTATGAGTATGTTGCGTCTGTTTAATATGTCCGTAATGTGCCAAGAAGATGTTTTATTCCAGGCCTTATGCGAGAAGTTCTAGGAAGCTCCGACTCTTCCTCACATGATGTTCTAGGCTCTCCAGAATCCAATGGCCTAGTTGCATCACTGTTTTCAGTGATGGAGGATTGTTTACCTCCTGGAGTAGTTTTCCTATGAGTGTTTACCATCATGTCTTGGTTAAAAGTAAATTAGGAAGGGGTGTTAACCCCTTCGTGGGATGTTACATCTGTGATCGTACCGCCAGATGGGTTTTAACAGGCCGCCCACTATGGGAACAGACGCCCTTTGTAGCCGACCACTTTGGTAACAGACGCTACTGTGAATGACTCATCCGCCTTCTTTGCCGTTGAGATGCAGAACATAACTCTATTTAATTAAAAAGAGTGCCCGAAACTCTCGTAGGGAAAAAGGAGAAAATATTGGTAATGACGGGTTTAGAACCACCGACCAAGTGAATTGTATTTACAATTTTACGTGCTGCCCATTACACTACTGCAAATAACTAATAAATAGTGCCTTATATTTCTTACTATTAATGTGAGTTGTTACCTGATGGCAATACGGCATTCTTAGTGACTACATTACCATTTATCGTACGGAAACGACCTATTTTTGTTAATTCTTCAGTGTGCCATTGTTTTGATATGACAACGTGTAAGTTATAATAAGAAAAGCATAAAATCGAGGAAGCAAGATGGCGTATGCCAGAGAGAGTTCTGGGCGAGGTATGTCACGTGACATTTCCTAACGCGTTGACTACGTAACATCTAGAGGCAGAGTCATATCGCCGTTATTTTTGTAAATAGGTCTGTAACGGCGAGAGTTACGAAGAAATCACAAGAGAGAAAAGATGTAGAGACTTTTCTCCTCTAAAATCTCGGTTATTCAGTTTTCGTGTCAGATTAACGGTTTATTTGCAATTACAATTATATTAAAAAGGTCTTTTCTGATGTTACTAGCGTATTTTTTGTCCGAAATATTTCAAAATGGGAGGTTCTGGTCTCTGGCGGCCAACAATTATGTATGTAAATCTGGTGCTGATCGGTTGAACGATTCGTCTTAAAAAGTGGGAACACGTTACGGACTGACAAACAGACATCGTAAAATCGCCGTTATTTTTGAAAATATTTCTGAAACGACGCATATACGAAGAAAAAAAAAGCAAAGCTGTAGTGTTACTACTGTGACCTATAGTGGGTCAAAAAGATTTGCAGGAAAGCCAAGGGTGTGAGGTCTACAGGTCTCACACTATAAAAGGTAGGAATAGGGTAGAGGAATAAACCGCAGTCGATATAGAAGACATGATGTTGTTGTTGTGGTCTTCGGTCCGCAGACTGATTTGATGCAGCTCTCCACGCTACCCTGTCCTGTGTAAGTCTTTTCATTTGAGAATATGTTCGGCAACCTACATCATTTTGAATCTGTTTACTATATTCGTCCCTCGGTCTCCCTCTACGATTTTTACCCCACACACTTCCGTCTAAAGCTAAGTTGACAATTCCTTGATGTCTCAGAATGTGTCCCACCAATCTACCCTTTCTGTTAGGATATGCCAGAGGCTCCTTTTCTACCCAATTAGGTTAAGCACCTCCTCATTAGTTACGTGATCTACCCATCTAATTATCATCATCAGTCTGTGGCACCACATTTCAAAACCTTCTATCATCTTTTTATCTGAACTCCTTATTGTCCACGTTTCACTCCCATACAATACTACACTCCAGACAAATGCTTTCAGAAAGGACTTCCTAACATTTAAATTAATATTGGATGTTTCGCTTCAGTAGAAACGCTTTTCTCCCAATAGCCGTTCTGCATTTTATAACTTCTTTACTTCGGCCGTCAGAAGTTATCTTGCTACCCAAATAACAAAATTCATCTACTACTTTTATTGTCTCATTACCTAAATTAACTCTTTCAGCATCGCCTGATTTTCTGACATTTTCATTATATTCCATTACCTTCTTTTTACTCGTGTTAATGTTCATCTTATATCTTCCTTTCAGGACAGTGTCCATTCCATTCAATTGCTCTTCCAGATCCTTTGCAGACAAAATTACTATGTAATCGGCAAACCGCAAACTTTTTATTTCTTCTCCCAGAACTTTAATTCCCTCTCCAAATTTTTTCTTCAATTCCTTCACTGCTTGCTCAATGTACAGATTGAACAACATTGTGGAAAGGCTACAACCATGTCTTACTCCCTTCTCAACCTTATGCATTCTGCCTTTTTTTTTTTTTTTTTTTTTTTTTTTTTTTTTTTTTTTTTTTTTTTTTTTTTTTTTTTTGTATAGGTTCAATATCTCTTCCCTCCCTACATTTTACCCCTGATACCTTCATAATTTGAAAGAGTGTATTCCAGTCCACATTGTCAAAAGCTTCCTCCAACGTAGGTTTGCTCTTCCTTAGCCTATCTTCTAAGATAAGTCGTAATGTTTTGCCTCCCGTGTTCCTACATTTCTCCTAAATCTGAACTGATTTTCTCCGAGGTCATATTCCACAATTTTTTCCATTCATCTTGTGGAATCTGACTTCGGCGAAGATCAGTTCGGATTAAGGAGAAATGTAGGAACATGGGAGGCAAGGCAAGACATGCCGGATCTATTTTTAATCAGTAGGGCTGTGATTAACTAATGCAGAAAACATTGGACTCGCAATCCACAGGACGACGGCTCAAACCCGACTGTTTCGGTTTTTTTCCCTTCAAAGGGCATCGTCTATTCATTTCCCACCGCCTAAAAAAACCGTACCCAGGGTGTGCTCCGTCTCTAAAGAGCTGAAGTCTATGAGGCGTTAAACCCTTGCCACCCTTCCTTCTTCAGAATTTCTAAAAAAATTTGGCAAACGCAGCAATAAAGCGACCACTGAGAAAAGTGTGCACAAAGCACACATCTAGGATAGAGTACGGGCAGGTAAATGCGGTAAGTACTGCACTATCTGCCTAACAGTACACACCTCCAACTTAGTGGCAACAAATGAAAAAATGATTAGAAAAAAAGAGTTAAGGGTCTGTTAGAAGAAAATCAATGGGAGTTGGTTTCCGTATAGAATAAATTACTGGCTATTGGTGTGTTTTGTGATTCGTCAAAGGCCTTAAATGTGTAAATTACAATTTTAAGTAAATTACAGTGTTATTGTGTAAGAGATGGCGACAATATGATCAAAATCCTGTTATCTGACAGAGAAATAGGACCATCGGGCATCACTCAAATGGTTTCCATCTTTATGAGTTTCATTAGAGGATCTAAGTTTGTTATGTTTGAAGATGTCACAAACATTTTAGTAAATAGTAGATCAAGTATAATCTTAGAAAGGTCAACTACTGAAATTTTGATTAATAAATTGTTCCCAGCTAATTATCAATTGCTAAATTGTGAAAATATATAATTTGCAATTTATAACTTATAGTACATATAAAAATATAAAAATTCAGCATGTGAAAGAGGAAAAACAGAATACAAAAGTCTGAAAAATGAAATTGTTAGGAAGTGCAGACTGGCTAAGCAGGAGTGACTAGAGGCCAAATGCAGAACCGTAGAAGAATGCATAACTAGGGGAAAGGTAGATACCGCCTACAGTAAAATAAAAGACATATTTGGAGACAAGAAAAGCAGCTGTATGAATATCAAGAACTCAGACGGAAAACCAGTACTAAGCAAAGAGGGGAAGGCTGAATATATAGAAGGAATATATAGACCGCCTATACAAAAGAAATAAACTTGAAAGCAGTTTTCTAGAAATGGAAGACGAAGTGGAGGAAGATGAGATAGGAGATATGATACTGCGAGAAGAATTTGACAGAGCGCTGAAGGACTTGAGTCGAAAAAGGCCCCTGGGGTAGATGAAATTCAGTCTGAACTGTTGATATCGTTGGGAGAGCCAGTCGTGAAAAACTTGTATAACGTGGTTTGCAAGATGTATGAGACAAGGAAATACCCTCCGACTTCAAGAAGAATATCGTAATTCATATTCCAAAGAAAGCAAGTGCGAACAAGTGTGAAAATTACAGAACTATCAGTTTAATAAATCATGGGTGCAAAATACTAACACGAATTATTTACAGACGAATGGAAAAACTTGTGGAATAAAACCACGGGGAAGATCAGTTTGGATTTGGGAGAAATGTAGGAACGCGAGAGGCAATACTCACATTACGATTTATCTTAGAGCATAGGCTAAGGAAAGGAAAACCTACGTTTTTAGCATTTGTCGATTTGGAGAAAGCTTTTGACAATGTCGACTGGAATACACTGTTTCAAATTCTGAAGATGTTAGGGGTAAAATACAGGGAGCGAAGAGGTATATTCAACCTATATAAAAGCCAAACGGCGGTTATTAGATTCGAAGGGCAAGAAAGGGACGCAGAGGTTGGGAAGGGAGTAAGACAGGTTTGTAGCCTTTCCCCAATGTTGTTCAATCTGTACATTGAGCAGGCAGTGAAGGAATGGAAGGAGAAATTTTGAGAGGGCATTAAAGTGCAGGGAGAACAAATAAAACCATTGCGGTTTGCCAATGACATAGTAATTCTGTCAGAGAATGGGATGGACAATGTCTTGAAAGGAAGATATAAGATGAACATTAACAAGAGTAAAACGAAGGTAATGGAATGCAGTGTTAGAAAATCAGGCGATGCTGAAGGAATTAGATTAGGTAATGAGACAATAAAAGTAGTAGTTGAATTTTGTTATTTGGGTAGTAAGACATCTTGTGATAGCCGAAGTAAAGAAGATATAAAATGCGGGATGGCTATGAGAAGGAAAGCGTTTCTAAAGAAGCAAAACCTGTTAGCATCCAATATTAATTCAAATGTTAGGAAGTCCTTTCTGAAAGCATTTGTCTGGAGTGTAGCATTGTATGGGAGTGAAATGTGGACGATAAGGAGTTCAGATAAAAAGATGATAGAAGGTTTTGAAATGTGGTGCCACAGACGAATGATGAAAATTGGGTAGATCCGTAACTAATGAGGAGGTGATTAACCGAATCGGGGAGAAAAGGATTTTCTGGCATATATTGCCTAAGAGAGGGGATAGATTTTTTGGACACATTCTGAGACACCAAGGAATTGTCAACATAACATTAGAAGGTAATGTGTGGGGTAAAAATCGTTGAGGGAGACCGAGGGACGAATATAGTAAGCAGATTCAAAAGGATGTAGGTTACCGATTGTATTCTCAGATGAAGAGACTTACACAGGACAGGGTAGCGTGGAGAGCTGCATCATACCAGTCTGCGGACTAAAGACCACAACAAATACAGAACATTTTCTCACAATACATGCTTAAAATAAGACAATACGAAGGTAGAACAACTCGACAGTGTCCCATTCCTGAAATTACAGCTTGAAAATTTTTTTAACAGAACTACTGGGGCTCCTAAACAAATCTCTACCTGCCATGTGAATGTTGTTAAACATATGTGAAATGAGAATAAATAATGTAGCCTACTATGCTGACTTTCATTCCACAATGTAGTACGAGTATATCTTTTGGGTAACTCGGCAAGCCCAGGTAAAGTTTTCCGATTCAAATAAGTGCAGTAACAATTAATTGTGATGTGAATTTAATTAGCTTCAGCAGAGGCTACTTAAGGAACTGAGAATTCCATTGTTGTTCCTTGTTGTCCTGTTTTCACACATTTGGTGTATTATCTTATGGTGTAGATATTTATAGGATAGTATAGGATGTTTAGGGTGCACAACAGCAAGGTTTTTAGCACCCTGTAGATATTTATCTACTGCTTCCTGGTATATTTATTCCTTAATGATATTTGTCATTAAAATGTGTGTGATTTCAAACCAATAGCTAATTTCGTCAGATGTATTCCATACTAGAGATAAAAAATTATTTTTTCAAAGATTTAAAGTCACTTACTTAGTCCAGCCTAGTGTCCACTACTCAACAGTACATTTTATCAATTACATACAAGAAGTCATAATGAGGTTCAGTTTCAGAAGTGTGTTATTGGTGCCGGCCGCAGTGGTCGAGGTGACTGAGGCGCTCCAGTCACGGTCAGCACGGCCACTACGGTCGGGGGTTCGAATCCCCCCTCGGGCATGGATATTTGTGCCGTCCTAGTTCGTAAGTAGTTCATAAGTAGTTTGTAAGTTTAGGGACTGATGACCCCGTAGTTAAGTCCCATAAGCTTAACAAACATTTTTTTTGTGTTATTGGTGACCACATCTTTTTTCTCTATTGACAAAATTCCCTTGCAAAACTGATTGATGCGTATATGTTAAAGATGATGTGAAAATTGTGTACAATCTGATTTTTGTGTAAATCTTGTGTAGTAAGGCTACATTGTACATCAGTGTTGTACAACGTCTTTTTTTTCTGTGATACTTAACTGCAAGAGTGCAGAAAGTTGAAATGAGTGGTTCAGGTAACTGCAAAAAATTAGCTGATTCCTCAAGATGGGGAGCTACCAAGAATGGAGTCCCACAAGTTCGATCTTGGGTCCTTTGCTGTTCTTGAAATATAGTAATGATTTGCCATTCTGAATTGATGAAGATGAAAAGATAGTTCTTTTTGCTGATGATACAATTATATTAGTCACAACTAACAAACAAGAATTCACTTATAAAATTGTAGATAATGTCTTTCACATAATAATCAAATGGATCTCTGCTCAAGGACTCATTCACTTTTTATAAAACACAGTATACACAGTTCCATAGGGTAATTTGCGTGACACCATTAATACGTGCGGTGTCTGTCCTTTCGGACATGTCCGAAAGAATAGACACCACAACTGCTACGGAGCCATATTGCATTTGCAAATTACTAGTGAAAGAGGGGAAGGAAAAAGGATTAGGAAAGAAAGGACTGACAGTGGCTGCATTTGGGCATTTAAAGGAAACAATGGCGACATTTGAAAATGTGAGCTGGGCCAGGAATGAAACCGGGTCTCCCACTTTGGGCCAGCCGTCGCCTTAACCCTCGCTTGATTCCTGGGGTCTTTTCAGACCCCAAGGCTCATTTAACTCATTTTTACTGTGAGTGTACATAACTCATCCTCCAGATATGCTACCCACGAACTTTTTATTATAACTGGGTAAAATATTTATGGTTATATCTCATTTTGCAGTACAACAAGTTGAAATTTTTGCAGTGGGGTCAGAAAGTACCCCAGGTATATAATAAGTGATTTTCAACGTCATATATAATTTCAATTAAAAAATAACTCTTGGAAACAATTTATCTTATAAACCACATTCATTTGTACATTGTTGTAAACAATGAGTAGAAAATACATTTACATGCACTGACACTACAAATTCAGTTAGGAATGAGTTTTGTGCAAAGAAGATGTTGTGTTATAGTTTATTCGAAATGTACAGTGAAATACGTTTTGCAAGGGGCTACAGTCTCGAACAGGCTTTGGCAGATTTACAGAAGAGTAGTGACCATGAACGGCTGAAAGCAAGGGGAAACTACAGCCGTTATTTTTCCCGAGGACATGCAGCTCTACTGTATGAACATATGATGATGGCATCCTCTCGGGTAAAATATTCCGGAGGTAAAATAGTCCCCCATTCGGATCTCCGGGCGGGGACTACTCAGGAGGATGTGATCATCAGGAAAGACAATACTGGCACTCTACGGGTCGGAGCGTGGAATGTTAGATCCCTTAATAGAGTAGGTAAATTAGAAAATTTAAAAAGGGAAATGGATAGGTTGAAGTTAGATATAGTGGGGATTAGTGAAGTTCGGTGGCAGGATGAACAGGATTTCTGTTTAGGTGAGTACAGGATTATAAATACAAAATCAGTTGGGGGTATCACAGGAGTAGGATTGATAATGAATAAGAAAAGAGGAATGCGGGTAAACTACTATGACCAGCACAGCGATTGCATTGTCATTGTCAAGATAGATACGAAGCCAACACCGACAACAGTAGTACAGGTTTATATGCCAACTAGCTCAGCCAATGATGAGGAGATAGAAGAAATATATGAGGAGCTAAAGGAAATTATTCAGACAATTAAGGGAGAGGAAAACTTAATTGTTATGGGAGACTGGAATTCGGTAGTAGGACAAGGAAGGAAAGGGAAGATAGTAGGTGAATATGGTCTGGGCAAAAGGAATGAAAGAGGAAGTCGCCTGGTAGAATTTTGCACGGAACATAATTTAGTTATAACAAACACCTGGTTTAAGAATCACAAAAGAAGGTTGTATACGTGGAAGAGACCAGGAGACACCGGGAGATACCAGATAGATTTTATAATGGTAAGACATAGATTTCGGAAACAGGTTTTGAAGTGTAGGACATATCCAGGGGCAGACATAGACTCTGACCATAACTTGTTGGTTATGAACTGTAGGCTGAAACTGAAGAAACTACAGAAAGGTAGGAAAATAAGGAGATGGGACCTGGATAAATTGAAGGAACCTGAAGTTCTTAAGAATTTCAGAGGGAGCTTCAGGCAACAATTGATAGAAACAGGGGAAAATAAAACAATTGAGGAGGAATGGGTAAAGTTGAGAGATGAAATAGTGAAGGCAGCAGAGGACAAAATAGGTAGGAAGGCAAGACCTACAATAAATCCTTGGATATCACAGGAGATACTAAATTTAATCGATGAAAGGAGAAAGTATAAAAATGCAGTAAATGAAACAGGCAAAATGGAGTACAGACGACTAAGAAATGAGATTGACAGGAAGTGCAAAATGGCTAAGCAGGAATGGCTAGAAGGCAAATGCAAGGATGTAGAAGAATGTATAAATAGGGGAAAAATAGATACAGCCTACCGGAAAATAAAAGAAACATTTGGTGATAAGAAAAACAGCTCTATGAATATCAAGGACACTGATGGAAAACCAGTTCTCAGCAAAGAAGGGAAAGCTGAAAGGTGGAAAGAGTATATAGAGGGGCTCTACAAAGGAAATGAACTTCGAAACACTATTGTAGGAAGGGAAGAGGATGTAGATGATGATGAAATAGGAGATACTATACTGAGAGTTGAATTTGACAGAGCACTGAAAGATCTAAGTCGAAACAAGGCCCCTGGAGTAGATGATATCCCGTCAGAGCTACTGAAGTCTCTGGGAGAACCAGCCATGACAAAACTGTTTCACATTGTGTGTAAGATGTATGAGACAGGTGAAGTACCCTCAGACTTTAAGAAAAATGTTATAATCCCCATTCCAAAGAAAGCGGGTGCAGACAGGTGTGAAAACTACAGAAACATCAGTTTAATAAGTCATGGTTGCAAAATATTAACACGAATTATACACAGAAGGATGGAAAAGCTGGTAGAAGCCGACCTCGGGGAAGATCAGTTTGGGTTCAGGAGAAATGTAGGAACACGGGAGGCAATACTCACTTTACGGCTTATTCTAGAAGATAGGTTAAGAAAAGGCAAACCAACATTTCTAGCTTTTGTAGATTTGGAGAAGGCTTTTGACAATGTTGATTGGAATAAACTCTTTCAAGTTCTGAAGCAAGCAGGAGTAAAATATAGGGAGCGTAAGGTTATTTACAACTTGTATAAAAACCAGACAGCGGTTGTCAGAGTTGAAGGGCATGAAAGGGTTGCAGTGGTTGGAAAGGGAGTAAGACAGGGTTGTAGCCTTTCCCCAATGTTGTTCAATTTGTACATTGAGCAAGCTATAAAGGAAATCAAGGAGAAATTTGGAGAAGGAATTAAAGTTCAGGGTGAAGAATTAAAAACATTGCGTTTTGCCGACGACATAGTAATTCTGTCAGATACAGCAAATGACCTGGAAGAGCAATTGAACGGAATGGACAGTGTGCTGAAAGGCGCATATAAGATGAACATTAACAAGAGCAAAACTAGGGTAATGGAGTGCAGTGTAAGAAAATCAGGTGATGCTGAAGGAATTAGTTTGGGAAACGAAGCAATAAAGGAGGTAGATGAGTTGTTACTTGGGCAGTAAAATAACAAATGATGGTCGCAGTACAGATGATATAAAATGCAGAATGGCAATGGGTAGAAAGGCGTTTTTGAAAAAGAGAAATTTGTTAACATCAAATATTGATTTAAGCCTAAGGAAGTCGTTTCTGAAGGCATTTGTATGGAGTGTTGCCTTGTATGGGAGTGAAACATGGACAATAAGCAGTGTGGACAGAAAGAGGATAGAGGCTTTTGAAATATGGTGCTACAGAAGAATGCTGAAGATTAGGTGGGTGGATCGCGTAACTAATGAGGAGGTACTGAACCGAATTGGGGAGAAAAGAAATTTCTGGTATACCTTGACTAAAAGAAGGGATAGATTGGTAGGACACATTCTTAGACATCAAGGAATTGTGAATTTAGCGTTGGAGGGAAGTGTGTGGGGGAGACCAAGAGAGGCGTATAGTAAGCAGATTCAAGTGGATGTGGGTTGTCATTCTTATGAGGAGATGAAAAGGCTTGCTCAGGATAGAGTAGGTTGGAGAGCTGCATCAAACCAGTCTCTGGACTGAAGACCACAACAACAAGTGACCATGAATCAATTTTTTGAAACGAGGATGATAGTAATTGTGATGGAGATATGGTAGAAGAAGATGTACAGGTCGGAAATGAAGAGATGTGTGACTGTGACGAAGATGATAATGGTATTCAGGTAACTAGTGCATCTACTTTTGTGTCTAGAAGTGGACAGATAACATATAACAAATTACCTCCTGATGTGTGCAAGCAGGTTTCAAGAAGTGTAATATGTGAAACTGCACATATTCCATGTCACCTTAGACCAAGATTACAGGCAAGGGCAGTTCGTTTCAGTTTTTTTTATCACCAATCATATGCAGAGTATAATAGTAATGCATACCCATAATCATGCTAAAGGTAATACAATTCTGTACCCAACTCTTGAAACCTAGACTGAACTTCATTCTACAGAGCTGATTTGTCTCAATACTTACGTTTTGTATTGTAAATTTTTACATGATTTGAGAAGTAAAAAATGCAAGACGAGAATTCCTCTCAGAACTACAAGAAGAACTAGTCAAATCTGACATTGAACGAAGGATCCTGCCGCCCAGTGCATAACACAACACATTCGTTCAGCAATAATATCTTCATGTTTCAAGGATCTTCTAAAGGAAAAACAACACCATAACCCTGAAGCTGATGTTCCATATTTGAAAAGAAAACGGTGTGACTCTTGCCCAAGGTGAAAGGACAAGAAAGTAAATCAACAATGTGATAGATGCCACAAATTTCTCAGTAAAGAACATGCTTGGATAAGTGTGTTGTGTACTAATTTTTCCTCATATGACACAGAGAGCTAGTAAGAGTGTATTTCTAATGAAATTCCATGCAAATAATATTACACATAATATTAATAAATTACAGTATCAGTACATGGTGCGTGGGTTATGAATATTTTGTATTAAAGTTATATTTGGAATCAAACAAACTAAACAAAACTTTTTTTCATATTTGAAAAAATGTAGTAAGTAATTACTACTTATATGTAACTTAATGATATTAAGAAATTGTGAAGTCGTAATATCAGGTTTGTGCAAATGTTTCTTAATAAATTATATTTACTTTTTATGGACATATTTCAAATTTTATCTGCTTGAAGTCGCTTGAATCACTTTGTGGTCGAAAGACCCCAGGCATGCAATACGTTCTTGTAGATCTGATCCATGCGAGGGTTAATCACTTGGCTACCCGTGCTCGCCTTCCGTCCGATTCGAATTCCAACAAGTCGTACGCTATGGCTGTAGCGCCCCTATCGTCTATGCCACTCGCGAGGTCGAAGGTATGACCGCATCTGTGGTGTAGTAATTGAAGCTATGCTGTCTTCGCTTGCATTTGCTTAGTATATTATTATATTAATATATTTTATTTCTGTGCTGTCCGTTTTTTCGGACAGAGTGACTTAGTATTTATTACCCTGTTCCAGCCGATTCGCCTGCTGTCATGTCTTCCTGGGGCGGGACTGTTGGCACCATGCAGTGGGTGAACGCCACCATCATAGACTACGAGACTTGCCGAGAGGTGGTCGACAACTTGGGGGTAATAGGGGAGAACTTTGTGGTGGACACCATGGTCTGCACCGGCCCCCTCACTGGCGGCATCGGCTTGTGTGGCGTGAGTGGCTCTCTCATAGCACTTCTGTCTCCCTAAGGGTACATTTGACGGGGAGTGGGGGATAACTGTGACGAGTTTTATAGGTGAACGCCGGCGATTTCTACACATCATAGAAACACTTCAGTTACTATGGTCGCTACACATACTGGATTCCAACTCTGTAAATTTTCCCGGTGTAAAGAGTATTCGATTAGGAACGGGCTTGCCGCCGGGTAATGTCGATCTCCTGGCATACCACTTAAGTTGAAACATTTAGTTTCTTCCATTAACAGTTTCACTAGAAATATGGGCCATACTCAGATGCAGCTAGTTCTGCTGAAACTGACAATATATTAATATACAGGGTGTTTCACTAAGTGTGTTTGCCTCTGTAACTTATAAAATAATAGGTGACGGGAAATTTTAATGTGGTAGGTCAACACAAAAAATGTTACACTTTCTGCGGAGCTATGAACATAGTTTATTGTGTCATTTTCCGAAGAGTTACAGCACAAAGATATAATTTTTTTAATGGAACAATAGATTTTTCTGTCGTGCATTGATTCGTTGAAACCAACTGCGTCCAAATCAATTTAAACTACATTCCTATCACTGTTAGTTTGGTATCTACAACCCTTCAAAGTTTCAGGGGCAGATACCACACCCTGTATATTGTTTCACCATATCCGGTCCTGGTAGCCAATAAAACAAGTTCCAACAGAAGGTGGAAAAGCCGTCATCGGATGAAAATCCACGTCCAAGTGTTCCAATTATTTTTCCGTCAGTGTATCATATTGTCATATAACTAGTCTTATATAAATGCCCAAAGAGATGACGTTGATAACAGATACTTGTTTTGGTGTTATCATAACAAAGTTATAGCAGTAAGAAAACATCAATCAATTAATATACGTATATCATTTTAAGACATTCATTTGAACTTTGTCATAATGATTAAAAATAGATACAAAAATATTAACCGAAATGTTATGTCAGCCTATGCACATAATTGTCATGAATAACAACTAAAATGTGATATAGATTAGAAATAATATGTTCTTATCTTAAATACTGGGGTCAGTAGAAAATATACAGGTCATGGATATGTGCAAAATGGGGTACCAGTGTGGGGGGGCAGCATGTCGTTGGAATGTATAATGGTAATGCTGAGTGTGGTGGGGCTTGGTCAATCAACTACAATGAGATTAAGAAGCAGGTGCGAGGCAATGACTGGGACACGAAAGACTGTGTGTGTATGGTATATACAAGATGAAGGTCAGGAAGTAAGATACTGTATAATTTGAAAGTCAATACATTAACATGTTTGGGAAACAGCATTGACAGAAACTGTGAATATTCTATAGAGTGTGACCTGGTGAAGATATCATCGGCAACGAAGCATACTAGTGTGGGATTTGTATCTGTCTTGAGTCGCCATGATCGGCCTCATTTGAACTCTTCTGTCAGGAGAGTAAACTTGGAGTTGGAACGGCTACTCATGTCAGATATGGGGTCCCATATTGGTTTGATTCCTGTGGATGATATCTGTAGGTGGGACTATACTAGGCATGGCCTTCACCTCAACAGGAAAGGGAAGGGAAAATTGTCTGGGTTGATTGCAAGTAACTTATGGGGGGGCACTGTCACAAATGGTAAAATACCAGAGGTTACAGGTGTCAGAGGGATGCCTTTTTTAGGATAGGGAGGGGGGGAAGAAAACCAGTTTTGAGAGAGCTTGTAAGACACCCTCAGTTTGGAAAAGCATATAAACAGGAGATAGATTTTAGCAAACAATGTTTAACAGAAAGTAGTCAGAAACTTCCAGTAAATCTTACTCAAGCCATTAGTATGCAATATCAGTTATCTTTATTACATCAAAATATTCCAGGACTCAGAAATAAACTTGATGAACTACTCATTTGTATTGATGAAATAGATTCCTCTAGCTCAATTGACATAATTTGCCTCTCTGAACATCATGTGGCCACTGGTATAGATATGTTAAACATTCCAGGATTTAATTTAGCTTCACACTTCTGTAGAGTAGATATGGAGGGAGGAGGAGTTGCCACATTCATTAAAAACTGCTATAAATTCAAGAATATTGATATAAATAAATTCTGTCTAGAGCAGCATTTAGAAGCTTGTGCAACAGAAGTAGAATTCCATAACAGATGCTATATAATAGTAACTATTTACCGAGCACCTGCAGGAAATTATAATCTATTCCTAAATCATCTAGAAGCTCTATTGGGTTATTTAACAGGAAGAAATAAAGAAATCCTGGTTGCTGGTGACTTTAATACAGATTTTCTTATGCAGTCCTCCAGTAAAAATTTATTGCAGTCAGTAACTTTGTCTTTCAATCTAACACACACCGTAAACTTTCCAACTAGGGTAACTAAAACCTCTAGGACAGCAATTGATAATATTTTTATAGACAAATCAAAGGAACAAAATCATATCATAAAACCAATAATAAATCGCCTGTCAGATCATGATATGCAGCTCCTTGTTTTAGGTATAGATTCTAAACAGATTATGAAGACTGCAAAATGTACATACAGGAGAGTAGTCAACCCACCAAAAATTGAAAATTTTAGAAAACTCCTCAAAGACATCAACTGGAAAGATGTATATAGTGCTAATGGCATGAATGAAAAATATAATGTATTCATTAATAATATTAGTATCATGTTTGAAAACTGTTTTCCTCTAAAAGTAACGCGAATTAAACAGAAGTCTATAATAAAACCTTGGATTACACAAGGAATAAAGATTTCATGTAAGACAAAAAGGAGTATGTATCTATCAGCCAAGAGTAGTTGCAATGATGATGATTTAACTAAATATAAGGAATACTGTAAAATATTAAAAAAAGTTTTTCAGGTATCTAAACAAATGCACTATGAAAAGAAGGTAGAAACATCAGGAAACCAAAGAAATACAATATGGGATATAGTGAAAGAAGAGACTGGTAGAACCAGAAAGGAACAAGAGCAGGTATGGTTAAGAGTAGCTGAGACATTAGTAACTGAAGGGCATAGTGTGGCAAATCTATTTAACAAGTACTTTATATCCGTTACTGATAGTATGGGATTGTCTGGGTCAGTAAATAATGCGCTTGAATATTTGAAACTAGCATTTACAAATAACTTCACACACATGAATATGTCAGTCACTTCACCACAAGAAATATCTTCCATAATAAAATCTTTAAAAACAAAGAATTCCAGTGAATACGATGAAATATCAACAAAGTTAATTAAAGCGTGTTCTTGTGAACTTAGCACAATCTTAAGTTATTTGTGTAACCAGTCTGTTATACCGGGAACATTTCCTGATTGGCTAAAATATGCAGATATTAAACCTCTCTTCAAGAAGGGGGATAAAGAGATACCATCAAACTACAGACCCATTTCACTTTTGCCAGCATTCTCAAAAATTATAGAAAAGGTAATGTACAAGCAGCTTCTCAACCACTTAACCACAAATGGCATATTGTCTAGAACACAGTTTGGATTTCTGAAAGGTTCCGATATTGAGAAGGCTATTTACACTTTCAGTGAGAATGTACTTAATTCATTAGATAATAAATTGCAAGCAGCAGGTATTTTATGTGATTTGTCAAAGGCATTTGATTGTGTGAACCATAACATCCTTTTAAGTAAATTAGAATTCTATGGGGTCACGGGAAATGCTGCAAAATGGTTCAAGTCGTCCCTCACTAACAGGAAACAAAGGGTGTCAGTGCAAGTGACTAGTGAATTAGGCCAACAGTCATCATCGGGTTGGGAAGAAATTACATGTGGTGTCCCACAAGGATCCATCTTAGGGCCATTGCTTTTTCTTGTGTACATTAATGATCTCTCATCAGTTACACTACCAGAAGCAGAGTTCGTTTTGTTTGCAGATGATACAAGTATTGCAATAAAGAGTAAGTCAAGTATATTGATAGAAAAGTCTGCTAATGATATTTTCATGAACATTAATAAATGGTTTAAAGCCAACTCATTGTCATTAAACTTTGAAAAGACGCACTACATGCAGTTCAGAACATGTAAGAGATTTCCTGACAGCATATGCATTAAACATGAAGAAGAGCAGATAGAAGAGGTTGACAGAATTAAATTCCTGGGATTACAGCTTGATAATAAATTTAATTGGGAGGAGCACACCACAGAACTGCAGAAACGACTCAACAAATCTGTATTTTCAATACGAGTGTTATCAGACATAGGAGACATAAAAATAACAAAGCTTGCATACTTTGCTTACTTTCATTCCTTAATGTCATATGGTATAATATTTTGGGGTAACTCTTCAAGTCAGTCAAAAGTCTTCAGAGTCCAAAAACGTGTAATACGTATTATTTGTGGAGTAAATTCACGGACGTCTTGTAGAAGCCTCTTCAAAGAACTGGGTATATTAACTACTGCCTCTCAGTATATTTATTCCTTAATGAAATTTGTCATAAATAATATATCCCTTTTCCCAACAAACAGCTCAGTTCATACATACAATACTAGAAATAAAAATGATCTACACAAGGATTTAAAAGCACTTACTTTAGTTCAAAAAGGGGTCCACTACTCAGGAACACACATTTTCAATAATTTACCATCAAGTATAAAAAATTTAGCTACAAATAAAGATCAGTTTAAGAGGAACCTAAAAGACTTTCTAGTGGCCAACTCCTTCTACTCCATTAGTGAATTTCTAAATTGTACCAAATGATGCATGCACTCATTATGTATCTGTATTTATATTATTAGTATTATTTGTTATTCAACTTGTAAATTTTGTTTCTTGACATGTTCCACATCCACGAGGATCCCCTCAATATGGATCTATGGAACAATTAAATAATCTAATCTAATCTAGGGGTGTGGGGTATTGAGATGTGTGCAGGTGTCGTTTAAAGTTATGCATTGATTGTGTGTGTCTATGTACAGGAAGGGGGGAGGTTATATAGATAGTATTACAGCAAACAAATAAAATGTTTTTGTGTTTGTATATGTAAATGGAAGGGTAAGGACAATTGTCAGTAAATAAATATGTAATGGTGTTTCTTATTCTAAGTTTTAGGATATATTAAAAAGTTTTAATTCCAGTGATAAAATGCCAAGCATTGTGAGTGATTAGAACACATTGAGTGAAGAACCTGATGAATGAGAGTAAAGTAGTGCTGGCATCAATTGATTCATAAGCAGGTAAAACAACATAGTAAACAGTGAAACATTATCTTTTAGAACAATATTTTAAGGAGATAAGTACAAATTATGTAACAATAAGAAAAGTAAAAATACGAAGTTGTTAATAAGATTGTAAATCACATAAGAAATAACATTATACTTGTGCTATGGTTGTACATATGCAGTATTACGAGGTGCAAGAACATATTGATTATAGAGATCAGTGAGAATACAAGAAATACTATTATAGCGTTTACAGAAAATAGGCACAGGTTAAAAGGCAGTGGTATACTGTACTTAAATTTACATATTTATACTTGCGGTAGCTGGTTTGCAAAGAAAGTGATGCAACAAGAACTGTACAGATGTTTACAAATTACTTCTAGTAATAGATTTTTTTATTATTTCAATGGTCATAAATTACACCAATAATGATAACAAAGACTTCTTTGCATAAAGAAATTTTTTTTAATAAGAATAAGGGTGGTAGAGCTTACATAGAATATGGCTCATTGTCATTAAAACAATGTAAGGTTAGAGTATATACATAATCACAAGCATGTAGAGATTTTGGAGAGCTAGTGTATCTTTGTTGATAATAGGCTAAGTGATGGTATTGATCAATATTATTATGATATCTTCTGTATAATGTTGGATCCCATGAGTACAAAAGATGTGTAGAATTTGAGAATAAATTTGCATCATTATTATGATGTATAATTTCTACTACCTGAAAGAGGGTAGTATATGGGTATATAGCTGAATACTTTAATGATCACTACATAGCTGATCACTTTAATGTTCTAAAAAAGAGAATGGGGTAAATACAAGATTACATAAAGTATATGTTGAATGTTGCCTTTATTAATGCTATTTTGTACTGTTTAATAAAAGATAATTTAAGGCTACACTTCACATATATAGAAGTACTTACATCTATTGCACTGTTGATGTGAGAACTGTAAACAACAGTTTATATCATCATATTGATAAACCATTTACATAAGCAGGTTAATGGTAGTAGGTTGGCTGACACTTTTGCTGTACAAAGTCTATGATATGTTTCATTTGAAAATTATGAAGTATGGAATACTTTCGTATGGTATCATTGTAAATAAAACAAATTTTAAAAGTAAGGTGATGATCGTGATTATAAAATGTTTACAGATTGTGCAGTATTGATACATTATACATATTTAGCCCAATACATGAATGACTGTTTACAAAAAATGAGTTATAAGATTCAAGCAGGAGGTACACTAAAAGACAATAGCAGGCTATGGTAGCAAAGCTGCAGTGGTGGAAGGGTTATTCATTAAAGGACATATCTTATTTTTGTGCAAAATATTTGTAGTTATCAAGGAAATCTTTGCATTTCAATTCTGCAATTTATGATCTTTACAGTATATTTTTTATTAGTATAATAAATTTCTCAACATCTGTACAATTCTTATTGCATAACTTTTTACAAATGTGCTACTGTAATATATAAATTTAAGAACAGTATACCACTGCTCTTTAACCTATGTCCATTTTCTGTAAACCTTATAATAGTGCTTCTTCTATTCTCACTGATCTAAATTATCAGTATGTTCTGGTGCCTCAGAACAAGCACATAGCAATGTATAATATTATTACTTATGTGATTTACAATCTGTTTAACAACTTTGTATTTATACTGTTCTTATTGGTACATAATTTGAGTTATATCTCTTTAAAATATTGGGCTTCAGCATAGTGTTTCACTGTTTCCTATTGTGTTGATTTTACCCATTTATGAATCAATTTATTTCTGCACAACTTTACTTGTTGAGGATCAACACTCAATTTATTCTTATAACTCACATTGCTTGACATTTTTGCATTTGAATTACAACTTACTAATATATCCTACGACTTTTGATAAGAAACACCATTAATTATTTATTTACTGACAGTTGTCCATACCCTTTCATTTACATATACAAACACACAAACTATCAATGCATAACTTTAAACCACTCTCGCATACATCTCAATATCCCAAACCACGTTAAATGTAATGTATTGACTATCAACCCATACAGTTTCTTACTTCCCGCCATTCATCTTGTATATACTACGCACTCACACTCTTTTTTCCGCAATAATTGTCTCACACCTGCTTCCTAATCTCATTGTAGTTGATCCACCAAGCCCACCACACTCAATATATTTTCTATTGAACCCATTATCTAAAATAAGTACACAATATTTCTAAGCTACATCACATTTTAGTTATTATTCATGACAACTGTGTGTCTAAGACTGATATAACCTTTCTGTTATCTATTTTTCATCATTATGATCAAGTTCAAATGAATGTCTTAAAAATGATAGATGCTTAATAATTGCTTGAAGCAATAAAAATTTACCTCGCTTTTTTACTGCTGTAATGTTGGTATGTTAACACCAAAACATGGACTTGTTATCAATGTTATCTTTTCGGGCACTTATTTCAGACTAATGTCAAAAAGCACTAGTATGCTACTTTCAGTTTCACACGTTTTATTTTCACTGTTTGACAATTAACTCAATGTACTGTAGCTATGTTATGTTTACACCAACCAAAACAAAGATCGCTTATTAAGTTTATCACTTGAGACATTTATATTCAGACTAACAGCAGAAACAGTACTATGTTACTTTTAGTTTCAGACTTTGTACTTTTTGTCAATCAACTCAATATGTACTGTAATTTCGATTTTCTGTACTTAATTATCTGAAATTACGTTTTTTGCCACAGAACCTAAATAATGTCACTCAATGTTTTATTTATTGGCTTAATGTATAGTTACAAATTTCAATGTATGTTAACATCACAGCTCCATAGTATTGCACATGTATATATCAAACTTCCACTTCATTATGTGGTATAGCGTGTGTTGATAATCATAACCATCACAATAATAACATTAATCATAGTTCCCAATGAAGACCAAAGATGATCATCAACATATCATAACTGTACACACTATAATCTTTGCACGTTGACATCCAGTGTAAGCATGTTTGGTATCTTTGGTTTAAAAATTTTTCTTATTGCACACTCATCAATGTATGCTTCAGTTTGTAGCAGTCAGCCACTGTAAAAATCGATAAGACGTTTGGTACTATTAGAAATATTTATTTTACAAATTTGCTATTTTGTATTTTGACATGTGAAGCTATTAACTAAAATCTGTGAGTACCTCATATGCAACTTGGCATACTATTCCATTAACGTTATATATGGTCGAGTAATGCATTTGATAACTTTCATCTACATCAGGCTAACCCTTGAAAATGGTAAACTTACCGAACCTGGTAGCACTGATACAAAAACTTAACAGCTTCGGTCAATATTTCATTTTGCAACATGGGCAACATTCTGGATGTTTGACTGAGTTGGCTTTGTAACATCAGCTAATATGGCTTTGTCATGCAGTTACTATGTATGGCCAGCAAGAGGAAACTATAGTTTTTAACCTTCCGAAGGACATGCATCTCTACTGTATGAGTACATGATGATGACATTCTCCTGGGTACATTAAATGAAATATATCTGATGAGTGGTCAGATATTATACTGGTTACTGGTCTTGTATACCAGCATAATTAGTTTCTCCCAGTTTCTCGAAGAAAACGACCTAATAACCAACACAGCAAAACACAGCTTGCCATTCATTGACATGAAGTGTTAACTGCCATTGACAAGGGATCTCAAATCGATTCCATATTTCTGGATTTCCGAAAGGCTTTTGATACTGTACCCAACAAGTGGCTTCTAATGAAATTGCGTGCTTATGGAATATCTTCCCAATTGTGCGATTGGATTCACGATTTCCTATCAGAAAGGATACAGTTCGTTGTAACTGACGGTAAGTTATCGAGTAAAACAGAAGTGATATCTGGCGTTCCACAGGGAAGTGTTATAGGTCCCATACTCTTCCTCGTGATTATAAACGATTTAGGAGACAATCTGAATAGCTCCCTTAGACTGTTCGCGGATGATGCTGTCGTTTATCGGTTAGTAAAGTCAACAGAGGATCAAAAGCAACTGAAAAGCGATTTAGACAAATTTTCTACATGGTGAGAATTCGCTATTGACACTAAATAAAGAAAAGTGTGAAGTAATACACATGACCACTAAAAGAAATCCGCTGAACTTTAATTACGCGATAAATCAGTCAAACATTAAGGTCGTAAATTCTACCAAATACGTAGGTGTTACAATTACGTACAACTTTGACTGGAGAGAACACTTAGAAAATATTGTGGGGAAGGCGAATCAAAGGTTACGTTTCATTGGCAGAACGCTTCGAAGATGCACCAGCTCAACCAAAGAGACTGCCTACATCACACTTGTGCGTCCTCTCCTGGAGTACTGTTGCCTCTTGTAGGACCCTCACCAGGTGGGACTGACGGAAGACATTGAGAAGGTTCAGAGAAGGGGAGCTCGTTTTGTTTTATCACGTTACGGGGGGAAAGCGTCACGGAAATGTTGCGCGAATTGGGGTGGAAATCACTAAAAGGAAGACGTTATTCATTGCGGCGTGATCTGTTTGCGAAGTTTCAATCACCGACTTTTACTTCTGAATGTGAAAATATTTTGCTAGCACCCACCTCCCAATAAAATAAGAGAAATCAGATCGAAAACGGAACGATTTAGGCGTTCTTTCTTCCCACGCGCTATTAGAGAATGGAACGGTAGAGAAAAGTTATGAAAGTGGTTAATGAACCCTCTGCCAGGCACTCAAATGTGATTTGCAGAGTATGTAGATGTAGATGTAAAGAAATTAGCCATCAATGCCAGATACTTGACTGCTTCTAGCTGATGTGTGTGCCACGTGCAGTGCCTTGTGGTCTCATGTGTGACGACCTTCTTTGTGTTCCACAGGCTGACTCTGGCAACCCGCTGGTGCAGGACGGCGCCATCATTGGCCTGGGGCAGTGGTTCCATGTTTACTGCGCCACTGAAGCAACCCCCTCCGGCTTCACCAGGGTCTCCGCCTACATAGACTTCATCAACGAACACATCTAATTCCGCTTTCCATTTATTCAATAACACATGCTTAATGTGATGATGGTTTTGAAATACATTACAGAAAATCTCCTACATCCTCTCATAACACTCAATTACTTCCATCTTCAAAGTCGACAAACCTTAATCTGGATACGAAAGTGTAGTGAAATGTTGTGGCAGCTATAATCGCCTGCAGCAATATTTCACCGTCAATGAAGACCCTCCCCCCAGGCTGCTAGTCTGCCCAATACAATAAAACTGAACGGCAGATAACGGACTGAGAATACTCTTCATTGGGAAATGAAGCTGTAGCGACTTTCGTTATTCGTCAAGGTACGAAGTTGTTAGAATTATCAATAAAGTTCTTCTGGGTATGACGTCGTTATTTTATAAACTGTACCGACGTTTCGGCCACTGTTGCAGACGGCCTTCATCAGGGTATGTGTCTGGACCCTGATGAAGGACGCCTGCAACAGTGGCCGAAACGTCGATACAGTCTATAAAATAACGACACGGTGGCATACCCAGAAGAATTTTATTTATAGTGACAACTGCCGCGGAAGCCTATGTTTGTATTTGTTAGAATTAATATGGCAGCCTAACTTCTGCTTTACAAATAACAGATGGGCGTAGACATTACTTGACATCACAGTATGGCATTGATCTGTATAGATTAATTATCTCCAAAAGTAAAACGTCAAAATATTTATTATTGATTATTTAATTGACTGACGACCGGTTTAAATGGGCTGTGGCACCATCATCTATTGTATACAATACTACAATGTGGTTTGTTTATTTAAAAAATGAAGGTTATACATAACATGCAACATAGCACTCAGTAAAAATATAATCTACATAAGTCATATTATCAACTGAATGTAAGAGACTAATGTGTTTTATATTTTGACTGAGTGCTATGTTGCACGTTCTGTTTATGCTCCATTTTTTTAAATAATCTGACCACATTGAAGAATTTTATGTGACCAAATGTTAGTGTCATATCCCATTGAATTAATTAATCATATAGTGATCTTATCGTTTTGAAAATAATTAATTTAACAGGTAGCCATACCTGAGAATCTTCTGCTGCTATGACCGTTGCCAGCATCAAACCTCCTCTCTTCTAGCAACTGTTTCTGTTTGTTATTTAACGGATAAAAATGATAGCAACAGGCAATGACTACAGGCCGGAAGTCGTACAGTTCAGTAGAAATAAATGGTCAGTATGTTCTGCAACTGACATACTGACGGGTGAGGTATCACAATGGATAATCCTGTCAAACAAGAAATAAAACACAACCTCAAACTTATGTAAGGATTCTTTTTCTCGTTGGTGTTGTCATGAAGATTAATGTTAAATACCGAAATTGAAATGTAACAAACTGTGAAAATATTGCAATGAATAACTATTTTGAAGAGAGCTATATTGAGAAAAACAGGACAGATTCCGCCCTCAGTATTTAGCGATAGTAGTGGTTATCATAAAGACAACACCAGAAGCATCATTAAAAAAGAAAATGGCTGAATCTGTTTTTAACCCGCCAAAGGAATCAGGTTGTATTGCAGCCATGTTATTGTAGTCAAAGCTGTATGGAATAATTAATTTCTTCTTCACTGTAAGCTGATGCTTGGTTCTGTAAGCTTCACATGAGAAAATTTCATGACCGTGCTTAATTCGAATTACAGCTCTTGATTTAAATTGCAAAATTATCAGACTTCATTTAACAAAAAGAAAAATTACTGCAGGCTTTGAAATAAAAACCAACACAAAATGTGCGTAAGTGAAACTCACGTCTGGAATGTTATTTCGCAAATGCGAAGCGATCTACAAAGGCCAAGCATCATTTTACGAATTATGGTAGAAACAAAGGTTACAAAATTAATGAAATATGGGGAAACAAATTTTGAATTAAATATTGATTTAAAATTAACTGAGGTATTCATTGCAATTAATGAATCATAATCTCACAATTACATGATCAATGTGGACAGACCAAAACAGAGACATCTGATCTGTTCAACAGTAAAAATCCTAAGGCAATGAGCGATTCCATTTTCTCTCCAGCCCATTATAAAAATGAAAGTCTCTTATAAAACAATCAGAGGTATACTTGAAAGGTGTGGTGGTGAAAAAATGTGAAATGGATAGGAATAATTCCGGCAGGGCAAGGTTAATGTGGTTTAATACAATAGGAAGACAGGAGTGGCTGACCCTGAATTAATTACTGATAATTAACATCACATCAAATAATTTGCATGATTTGCCCTCTTTCAGTTCTAATTGTAATGAGACTCTTCCACTTCCTGCAAGTGGCATAAAATATAATTAATAATTTGTCCCCACCAAAAATCTAACGAACTAACTGGTGTCTGACGACTAATAATGTTGAAAAAACATCTTTCAAATCCAGCAATATTTATTATACCTTTTTAAGCAAGATAAAACACACAATGATAAATCCAATACTAAAAATCTTAAACAACAAGAATACATTTGTAACCAAATAAGAAAGAACAATCTAATGCATATGACGTTACTCAAATTATTACGAAACTGGAAGTTAGTAACGACTGGCAACTCAGCAACCCCTATTGTGAAATAATATAATGTTCTTAGCGGGATAATCGAGTCGGAATACCAGTGCAGGATTGAATTTCGTAAGTACACAATCCCCACTATAAGGCAGAACCTGATGTATCGACTATATGTTGCTGGCGAGCGCTTTGCCATACATTACCAAACTGACAACTAGCGTGTGAAGGTGCTGCGCTGCAGTGGCGTGGGGGCAGGGCGACCGTGAGCTGAAAATTTGCGCGACCACGAAATAAAAAAGAAACCTCGCTCCATCGCTCGGAAGCTGTACTCCCTGCTATCAGCCTCTGTGCGCTCGGCAGTACACAGTGTCGACGATCTGCCAAGTCAGGACCACTTCAGTGAGCGTAGACAAGTACGCACGAGTACTGAAGGTCTAAATGACTCCAGAAGTTCAGTATATCGCAACTAGTGCTTCGGTACACTAGTATTGGCTGGCTGACCCTATTTAAACCAAAAACAAGAACAATCACCTCAAGTATGAATCTCAGAGTGTACCCTGAAACTTATAATAGTTTACCCGTCAATAAGAAAAGAAGTCTGCACACTGGGAGGACAGGACGCCACCAGACGTATCCGTACTCCAGCTCTACGAAACAGGAAGTCTTCTTCTGCGCAAGAACCCCCCGAGAAACGCCGTTTTTTACGTAAAGCCATTAAGCGTCAAGTTCTCTAACTCCAGCCAGTAAAATCTCACAAGACAAGCGCTGATTTCGAAAAGCTGGCGCTTTGAACATCAGCCAATCAAGGACGGCAACCCTTCCACACACACTTTTGGCGCGATTCTCACTAAACGGCTCTAACCGTCACCCGTGGGAGCGGCTGCCTAGCCTCCTGCAACATTCCGTCACTTTCCTTTCGGACCCTCGGCCTCCACATCCGTGTGCCCTGCTATCTTCTTCTAAAAAGCGAAGACGATGCCTCTCCTTCACAGTTTGGGAAACAAGGCTACTTTTTTACGACTTACTGCCCTGCCAGTGTGCTACCCAAGGCCAACGCTCCCGGCCTCCTACGGCGCCGCAGGGCGCAGGTAGGAAGGAATTCGCCTCCTCAGGACCAAGTCAGCTCTGCATCTCCCCTTACCAAAAATCTTCCTTGCATCGTATTCCCGACAGCAATAGAAAATTGTATGTACAGGACTCATTAAGACAATACATCAACAATAAACATCGATAATAAAGATAAGAGATGGGCTGCCATCTCTCATACTGACAGAGAGAATGGATGCTAGCGATAAGCATCACAGATATAATCTTAATTAAAAAATAAACATGACGCTACATTTGCCCCCTCTGGCATTGAGTTGGCAAATGTGCAGTTCCTATTCAAAGCCACCAGTTACTTCTTTTTGTATAGATATGATAGGTTTTAATACAGATTACTTCATATTGTGTGATCTTTTACAAGATATTTGATAAAAGGAGATTAAAGATATTTAACATATTTATTTAGATGTTTGAAATACATTATAATTTTTAATTTGTACAATGCGAAGGTTCAGTGGCCGGACCATTGGTGCGATGAACAGTCCTCAGTGCACCCAGATTGTTGACTCGAGAGTGTGGCAGTACAATGCAAGGTGGCATGCGGAATGATGTCGGTGGAAAGCGCTGCAGTCTCGGCGCTAGCGTGGTGTGGCATGAGGATCAGGTGCCCTTTCACAGAGCATGTTCCGCTTTTCTCGCAACGCCTCGGTGTAGTTTCATTGAGAACATATTCATGCAGGAAAACTCAAAAATGAAAAATGTATTGAAATAAATGATGTTTCTCTTAACTCATCCAGAACGTAATGAGAGAAAGAGAGATAACATTGAGGTTATCTTTTAGGCAAGACAATAAACAACTGAGTCAAGGTAGAGCAGCACTAGTGCTACAGGGAGGGCATGGTAAAAGTGCTCACGCCTACCATTCTAACTGCAAACCTTCACAATTACATAAACACGCGGACAATCATGACCACGTATGTGTCTAGATTATGACTCGAATAAACCCATCCGTCATTTAGTTCCCAAACGCTCTGAAGTTTAACATGCTGCGACGCTATAGGATTGCGTCACGGCTATTATGGGTGGTTGTGTTGCCAAACACAGTTAAAATCATTCCAGAACTGGCTTTAGAATGGTTCGTCTCCAGAAAGATGCTAAAATAAGAAGAACATTGACTATTAGCCATAGTCGCGAAAACTGGGAACCCGGACGGATAGCACAGTTGTGTACTGTAAGTAAATATTTATTATGACCTGAAGGAAAATTATTTAATAGTAGAAACTGTGCGTCAAATTCCTACGTAACTTTTTGTTTACTTGTATTTTGAAAGTACTAAATTGTAACAGAAATTCTGACAATATGGAGTTAGCAGCATCAGTAATATGACTACACAGAAAAACAGAGAATATGCAGTATTTAGAGCACAATATGTTTGTCTTATAGTAGGTTGTGAAGTAATTATTATTTGTACTGACAATGTACAAATTACCGAAGATACCTCTATTAAGTTACTGGCGAAGTAACAAACACTAAAACGAAGATGAATATTAGTATATAGGGCAAAATCTTACGGCTGTGACAGTGTACTGAATTGATGTTAGCAACAACTGTTGAAAGCTGTTTGTGCTGCTTCGAAGTTTTTGTATTATAAAAAGTAAGCAGTTCGAAAGAACATTACCAGACTTTTGTCACAAACTACACTGTATTAGAAATTAAAGTAAATGTCAATAATGACGCGTATCTATAAGGGACTATAAGATAAGTGACATAGTACTGGGCAAAGTTTACTTATAAAGTAGTGTGTTAATGTTGGCAACGAAATGTTTGCGTTACTAGATCGATTAATTCACTGACAAGACAAGGGTACTGGTACATACAAACACTTGTTAACGGTACAGAAGGAACAGTATTATTTATTTATTTCATGGTCAATACAAAGGATTATTCCACACATCCTGTAAGATTGGGTTTTCAAATTGCATTCAATGGTTGTTGCCAACATTGACACTGTATGCCACTACATACATTCTGAAACTTTCTGAATAACGTAATAGAAGTATATTTAGATATGTGAGTACAAAAATCCAATGTGATGTATTTGTGACAACAGACAGAAACTTTAAGCAGCAAACAAATATCCCATATCACCGGTCATTATACAGATACTTGCCAAGATTTTAAAGTTTTATTTAGATGACCGGTTTTTGCAGAAGTAAATGTAGTACGCGATTTTATCACAGAAATATTTGTTTCTTCCACTTTTTCCTTTATTCGTACAACAAAAGTGAGATTTTTGTGTCTCATCGACATATCGATGTAAACTGCAGCGGAATGCAAGATCAAATTAGACACTTCTAAAAAAGTGTTCAAAATGTTTGTTAAGTTTATGGGACTTAACTAGGGGATCATCAGACCCTAAACTTACAAACTAGTTGTCAACTACCTTATACTAAAGACGTCACAAATATCCATGCCCGAGGGGGGATTTGAACCCCCAACCGTAGTGGCCGTGCAGACCGTGACTGGAGTGCCTAGACACTTCTAAAATATTTCACAATACATAAACAAAACAACACAGTTTGCATAAGGTAAGTGCTCCGTTCAGCATTCGTTTGGAAACAATGTGGCGGACTTGAAAACTTGGATTTTTAGAAGCTATAGTCGAGATGGTGTAGCACATGGCTGCTGCAGTAAGTCACCACCTTAATCTGCTACAGTGGCGCAAACTTAGGCACAAGAGTAGTTCGTCAACCTACACCTTCCATTTCAAACAAAAGTCAGTCACTTTGCGCTACCCAGACGATATCTATCATCCAAATAGCACCAACTCGGCACAACCGACGGCTAACACTAGGGTTGTAGTAGTCTGACGATGACCATTTAAATGGCCAAACACGGTTGCCATAAAATGCCAACGGCTGTGCCACAGTGGATAAAGCGGTTGCTGTTAGAACCTCAAAGTTCAGCACTCTCGTGCTTACGTAGCACTTGGCTGGTGGCTGCACGCATATCCACATCTTGGTGTGACGGGCTGTTTACGTCGAGTGTTAGCTTCAGCTGGCGGCGTCGTTGCGACAGCCTGTTCCTCGCCTTGTTGGTGTTTGCAGTTGTAAATACAATGAATTATGATAATAGTGAAGAGCGAGAAAATAACGTACAGTGTGAGTTCGTTAAAAGCGTAGTAAGGCTGTGGCCCTATGAAATTCACCATTGGTTGCGCGAAGACTGTCATTTAATGTCAGACAATATTCTCGTCATTCAAATTAATACTTTCGTGAACTCAACGTTCTTAAAGCTTCAGACCTCCAGACTTTGTAACTTTCTTGTTAATAACCCTGATGGTATACGCAAATTTAGGAACCTTGACAAAAGTGTCAGTAATGTAAACATGTTCCATGCAGGCTTTGGCCTGCGGCAATGTCATGTTCTTAATTTATCATTAGAGGTTCAGAATGAGACAGTAGGTATACTGGGCGGACTTTGGGACAACTCTGGACGCCAGAGGTAACCTATCGTAAGTAACATTTCGGTGACTTTACAGGAGAGCAAAAAGAAGCTGCCGCGACTCGGATTTTGCTACCCGTAGAATAAGTCAAACACCCAATCATGAAGAGCTCTAATTTTTATATCTTTTCTAGTTAGTCTCTACATGTACTTCGTTTTTAGAAAAATTTTATGAAACAGGACAGGAGAAACAGCACTTACGATATTTTACCTCACATAAATATATTTGTGAAGCCGTCTTTATTTACACATACGATATTGTCATGGTGTTTATTTCATTAGGTTTGCTGTTCATTTGCATGCCTCTTTATGTTTATAAGCGTTCTTTTTTATGTTTATAAATGTTTATCTTTATTATACAGGATTATTCTACGAAATACGAATAGGAATATGAGAATTATTGGTACTGAAAATAAGAAATAAAGGCATTTATACTTATTGAATACCAGTAGATTTATTAAGAGTTACACTTTTATCCTTTCACAAAGCCAATCACAAATACTAGTCACTCAGCAAAGTTTAAGTAAATTGAACAAAATAAATTCCAACCATAGTAGCTTACCCTAGAAAGTAACAAAGGTTAAACCACCTTAAAAACGGAGACAATGACAAACATTTCTGTCCAAATTCAGCATATATTCATTAACAAATTGAGGACAAAATTCGAAATGTAGAAAAAGAATTCCCTTGTACAATTAATTGATAACAACGTCATGTTCATATCCTTCTGAGTCCTTTTCAGTTTGTGTTGACATAATCTGTGGTATATTTTGGTAGAAATAGTGAAAAGATTCAGGCACCCAACTAAACAGCTTTTGTAAATCTTTACACTTCTCTGTAGCAATAGATCTGAGAGTATTTCGTATAGCAGGAAGCTCTTCCGGCCATACTGCCCCTCTTGTTCGCCGTTGCACATCAGTCTCCTGAAATTCATCATCAAATGCTGTTTTATAGAACACAGAACCTGAATTCTCTGCTCATACTTGTAGATGCACAACTTGGCTAACCAAAAATTTTCCAGACGATAAACGTTTGGTTGTCCGTTTAACTAAAGGTGACGATGATCCTTAAATAGATTTTCAAAGTCTTTGAAATCTGCCATTTGCATGTTGTGTACTTCAATGAGTTCTTTGAATCTGCACTGGCGACCAAACTGTTGCCAATTTCAAGGAGTAGCATTATGTCATTTGAGCTCAGTTTGCTTTTGGCACGTTCAATAACAGCATGTACACCATCTACCTCCATATGAGTGTGTCCCTTCAATAAGAATTTATGGTTTATCACTTTAAGATTAGGAAGACACCTAAGAATCCAAAAATATGACATAATCAAGGGGAAGTTACGATCTATATCGCAAGTTCCTCAGTTTGGGTTTTTGGCAGGTTAGCTAGGGCCCACTTTAACAAACCAGATGACACTTCTTTAGGTCCACGACCTGCAACTGTTCCATCCCACATGCAACAATAGGATTTCTGCTCTGAAGCATCAAGGATTGTCAGATTATACGTCCAGAGCTTTCTTAGATAAAACGCACTGGAATTAGTAAGGTGAGGTTTCGGCAAACATTTCTGAAGATCGAACATGACAATCTTTGCTTTTGATCCAGGTTGTTTTGACCGATTTTTGTCGAAAGTCTTGTTTTTATATCTTATATCTGCTTCTGACAAGTGGGCATCGTAATCTGATTTAATTTGGACTGCTTCTTCAGCTGTTATATCATTTTTGAATTTCACCTGAAACTCATCAGTCATCACACGTATCAGTCGGAGGTTCCTTGAATTCTAAATTAAACTCAATGTTAAATATGTCACGGTAAAGCCACTGCTTTGCAATTAACTCTTGTTTCATTTTGTTTTCCTTGCAGTGCTCTACAGACAAAGAATACATTTTTGATATATTGAGATGGCTGCCAAGATACAATCTACCTGTTTTCTCTCTGCTGTAGTGACTCGATTGTGGGGAACATCCTGATGTGGTTTCTGATACCGTCCCTTATTTCTTCATCCAACTTGTTTGGTGGAACTTTCTTTTCTCTCTGGTCTGGTTCAGTAAGTCCATCATTAATTTTTTTGGACAAAGCTGTCTTGAAATACATTTCGGAAATACTCAAAGTATTTAAGAAAAATGTTTTGCAAATTTGTAGTCTCTGGCCATGAACTTCAAAGAAGTAATGAAGTGTCACATTACGCCTAAACTCCCTCTCTTGAACTACTCTTCTACTAACATTTTTTGCAATTATGTGTGAGGCAACATATAATCTCTTAAAATCAATATTATTCCCTTCTATTTCGACGACATTACTACCGTCGACTGGTGCTAAAGCATTCAGATCATTTGTCTCCTAAATCGCGGAATGTACATTTAGACGTTTGTTAAATCCCAGTATGATGAATAATATCTTAAAATGTATATTAGCTATGAATAATGATTTAATGTTGTAGGCTGATGATGTAATGAGACTGTAGAAAAGAATATTAGTTCTTGAAGTACTAGCAATACTAGTACTGCTTACTAACTTCAGCGCTAATTCCACGATCCTTTTACTTCTTCCACAAATAGAATCCATTGTAATCTTCGATTCCGACATAAAATGCTCCTCCAAACATCACAAACTACATCACACTGCTATTCGCACGTGATTTACAATGTGTATAACAATACGGAAGTAACGTAACACTTAGAGGTAAACCATCGTAACAGCCAATACGATAAACAGCGTGGCGGTCTATATTCAGGTCAACTGTCGTAAAGTTATTTACCATTGTTTACCACTGGTTTCAGATTCCAAATACGATAGTATCGCATTGCTTAATTTCTTTTATGTAAAATATATGCATACAGTATTCTACCCCTAAGAAGGTATGACTTAAACAAGCAACATACGATAAAAACCTCAAAATCGTCATTTTTGCACTTACGATAGGTTACCTCTGACGTCCAGAACTAGGTCTGCTACTGGGACAATAGGGAGGTGAATAACGGGGTGGCACCCCTCTCCACCAATCCCTAGAGGTCAAGGTCACCGACTTAGCGACGGAGGTTTCTGGGACAACCGTGACTCATGACTGAGTGTAAGTGATCGCATCGGGCACGCCAATCCATCCGTCTGTTTGATTAATCACTTGCAACTTCATGTGATGTCTTTGAAGCATGCACAGTAATGTCCCCTGTAGTGCGCTCTATGTCCTTGCCGATGCGTATATCAGTGTCGCAGCCTGCCTCACCCAGGCACATGCTCCTAGCTCAGTTTTGAGGTTTTTCAACCTCCCCGCGCCTGGCCTTTAGCAAGGCACTAAGAGTTGTCCACCCGCGTCCCGCCAATTTTTTGCGATGGCGCAGGTCAATGCCGTTATAGAAATGAGATTGTTTTAGAGCTATGGATATGTATTGAAGGGGGAGTCAATTATTTACATAAACAGCGATGGATATATGTAATATAAAATACTCCGAACGCGCGTGCTGTGGGGGCATTCCGTGGTCGGTTTGAAGCTTTAAGAACGCGGAGTTTACGAAAGTATTAAGTTGAATGACGAGAATATTGTCTGACATTAAATGCCAGTCTTCGCGCAACCAATGGTGAATTTCATAGGGCGACGGCCGTGCTACGCTTTCATCGAACTCACACAGTACGTTATTTTCTCACTCTTCACTACTATCGTAACTCATAACATCATACTCACATGACCCCTAATTAAAAATTTGCATGATTTATGACGATAATTATAAAAAATTTCCATGATTTTTGACCCTAATTATAAAATTTGACATGATTAATAACTTCTACGATATCCTCCCTCAACTGTCCCACCCCTCCCTCTCCCACCACAGAGCTCAAGTTCACGTCCTGGGAATCGAACCTGCAACCTCCAACCTCAGAATTCTCCCACAGCACGCATGTTCCAAGCATTTTATATTACGTAGATCCATCGCTTTTTATGTAAATAATTGACTCCCCCTTCCATACATATCCATAACTCTATAAAAAAATGTCATTTCTATCACGCCATGAACCTGCGGCATCGCAAAAAATGGCGGGACGCAGGTGGGCGACTTGCAGTGCCACGCCTAAGGCCTGGCGAAGGGGGGGGGGGGGAGGGGGTAGAAAAAGCCAAAATTAAGTCAGGAGCACGGGGCCATGCGAGGCAGGCCGCGACACTGGTATACGCATCAGCCAGGACAGAGCGCACTACGGCGGACATGACTGTGCATGCTTCAAAGACACCACACGAAGTTGCAAGCGATTAATCAAATAGACGGACTGGCGTGCTGGATCTACATCTACATCTACATAGATACTCTGCAAATCACATTAAAGTGCCTGGCAGAGGTTTCATTAAGCACTTTCATACCTTTTATCTACCGTTCCATTCTCTAATAGCGCGCGGGAAGAAAGAACACCTAAATCGTTCCGTTTTCGATCTGATTTCTCTTATTTTATTGGTATGCTCATGTCTGCCTACGTAGGTGGGTGCTAGCAAAATATTTTCACATTCAGAACTAAAAGTCGGTGATTGAAACATCGCAAACAGATCACGCCGCAATGAATAACGTCTTTCTTTTAATGATTTCCACCTCAATTTTTGCAACATTTCCGTGACGCTCCCCCCCCCCCCCCCGGTAAAGTGATAAAACAAAACGAGCTGCTCTTCTGTGGACCTTTTCAATGTCTTCCGTCAGTCCCATCTGGTGAGGGTCCCACAAGGGGCAACAATACTCCAGGAGAGGTCGCACAAGTGTGATGTAGGCAGTCTCTTTGTTGGAGCTGGTGCATCTCCGAAGCGTTGTGCCGATGAAACGTAACCTTTGGTTCGCCTTCCCCACAATATTTTCTATGTGTTCTCTCCAGTCACAGTTTTTCGTAATTGTAACTCCTAGGTATTTGTTAGAATCTACGACCTTAAGGTTTGACTGATTTATCGCATATCGGTCCCTCACACCCGCAGCGTCATACTTGACACAAGGCCACCGCAGGGTAAGTGTACCGCCCTTGTCCACACATCTGCCAGCCGCTGCATCCAGTTTAACTTTCAGTTCCAAATAGTAGCATCTCTCTTCCCTCCTGTGCAAATCCCCCAGCCAACAGCGTTCAGGACTTTAACTTTTATTTCGTAAATAATGCAATATTAAGACAATTGTACTCCACACATATGCGGAACCTAATTCGGCGATAACTGTTTCTGAGGGCATTGTGAGGAAAATGTTCTTGACTGCGAGAAATATGATTGAAAAAATAGAATCCAGTTTCAGGTATCGAAATATTAGTATGGAGATAGTTATAAATAGCGGCAGTATAGTGGTAAATACATCCCTTCCTGATATGTCTTTACGTAGAGAAAACAGATCTTTGTATATTCATTAAGACGTAGAAAACAGTTCATTATTTATTTTGTTTGGGGTAACTTTAATAACATGCGGCTTACTTTTTAACTATTTGTTCCAAATAGTAGCATCCCTCTTCCCTCCAGTGCAAATCCCCCAACCAACAGCGTTCGGAATTTTAACTCTTATTTTCTAAATAATTGAACTCTTAAGGCAATTCTACTTCACAGTAATGAGGAATTTCTATATAGAATTTTAAGATTGTAATTTTTAAAAATACTAGTCGTCATTCGACTATAAATATAGACACATAGAGCACACAGTAAATGTCGGGTTCTTAGAATTTTTAGTAACGGTTACACTTGTGGTACGACGATTTTTTTGTTGATTCCAGACCTAATTTTGTGATAAATGTTTCCGAGGGCATTCTGAGGAAAATGTTCTGGACTGCGAGAAATAGGTTTCTCCTGCGTAACACAGTCGTTCGTTCTTTATTTTGTTCAAAGTAACTTTAATAACATCCAGCTTAATTTTCATCTTTCAGTTCGAAATGGTAGCATCCCTCTTCCCTCCTGTGCAAATACCCTACCCAGTAGCATTCGCGACTTAAACTTTTATTTCCTACGGAACCCTAGGTTTACGACTTTTTCAAACGAATGCTTCAAAAATATTGTTGGCGGAACAACGATGCATGTAGGTACCAGGCATAATTCGGCCATACCTGTTTCTGAGGGCATTGAGAGGAAAATATTCTGGACTGGGAGAAATGTGATTCTCAAGATTTAATATAGTTGTTCTGTGTAGTAGTTATATCGTCCTTGCTGGCGTCAGTATTAAGAATCTCCACGTAATTTACAGGTAGGTAGTTGAAACTAAAAGCTCATGAAACATAATCTGTACAGATTAACGTGTACACCAGTCCATTTTCGGGTATTCTTATCACTCTGTAAACAATACCAATGCAAAAATTTTCCATATAGAGTTTTAATTTTTGCAAGAAACAAATGACCATTCCACTAAATATGTGTTGCCAGAGGTATGTCCTTGGAGTAAACAGATCCCACACTGGAATAATAGATCCCAGTTTCAGATATCAAAATATTTGTTTGGAGATATAAATAGCAATGTAGTGGTCAATATCTCTCTTCCTTCCTGGTACGTGTTTACATACAGAAATCATCTGCAAAAATTTTCCATATAGAGTTTTAATTTTTGCAAGAAACAAATGACCATTCCACTAAATATGTGTTGCCAGAGGTATGTTCTTGGAGTAAACAGATCCCACACTGGAATAATAGATCCCAGTTTCAGATATCAAAATATTTGTTTGGAGATATAAATAGCAATGTAGTGGTCAATATCTCTCTTCCTTCCTGGTACGTGTTTACATACAGAAATCATCTGCAGTCTGTCGAGATTCTTTAACCCCTTAGAGTGTTGCACCTGCGTATCCAGATGGCCGAGTCAGTCCTGCCGCTGCGGCCGCCTAATCCGTCTACCTGCCCTTTCCGCGCTGTATTGTGTATGTCTGAGCCCTCCGCTCGGCCGTGCTCGCACTGGCCTGGGCGTTTCTGAAACCAGGGCGGTCGCGACAGTCTCGCAGTGTGCTCACTTACGTTACAAATAAACGCAGTATATCTGGTGTATTGTCATGTTGAGTCAGCACTGAGGATAAAACAAACTGATGATTTGAAGACCAGCGTTCCACTGGACAGCCAAGTTGCATCCAGGTTGGACTTCACCAGAACAAAATATACCACAGACATTATAATATGTCACAACCATAATCTACAAAAATGAGAGAAGAATTGTTGTATCCAATGTGGCACACGACAAAATTTATTTCCAACAAGTGTGGTAACACAATCAGTAACACAAAGATTTGTCGGTGGCAGGCAGCAGAGTGAAGTTCATAACAGAATCTTAATCGAGTCGATTGTGGCGTATCGTGGCGTCCTGATAGCGTGGAAGGCGACGATCAGCACGAGACTGTCGGTTGCGGTCGAGCGTGGGCTTATAAAAGCCGGGTGGCGTAGGAATACGCCCGCCATAACCGCGTCATCTGTGGCGTGTCAGCTTGCGATTGGTGCGGCCTCGCGGTAGAGCTATACTTCGAGGCGACGCCGGCCGCGGTTGCTATGGAGTCGCGGAAGCACTCTATGTGCGGCGCTGTCTGGCTGTACGGGGCTACGCATGCGCCGGCGGGAACGGATAGGCGCCCTCTGCGGGCCACGGCGCGGAAGACCTGCGGCCGGCGCCACGGCGCGGACGTTGACGAAATCACAAGAATAATCATTTTGCAAAGGTATACCAAAACTGCAGTATATTGAAACCTATCATCATCTCAATAGAAAATCTTATATATTCCATAGATAAAGCCTAAGAAGAAGAGAAGACAGAAGATAGAAGCGGTGAAAGAAGATGAGAAGTAACCAAGGTCGCAAGAGGACAGAAGATGGACAGAAGATCGAAATACAATCAACCAAAGTATTTTGGCAATCAGTGTAGACTGTTCACCGCACTAGCCATATCTTAATGATACATTGCAAGTTATGTAACTCTCGCACTTTCAATACATCGTTATAAAAACAAGCAACATTAAATAATTCTGAAATGCAGATTCTTCTACCACTAAACCATCCTCCAGATGTTTTCATACTGGTTAAGGTGTAACGGAAGAGTTACGTCACCTCATCGGTACATTTGCTGACAGTCGTCAATTGCTGTCAGCTGGCCGCGGTGGCCGAGAGGACTGAGGCGCTTCAGTCACGGTTTGCACGGCTACTACAGTCGGGGGCTCGAATCCCCCTCGGGCATGGATATTTGTGCCGTCCTAGTTCGTAAGTAGTTCATAAGTAGTTTGTAAGTTTAGGGACTGATGACCCCGTAGTTAAGTCCCATAAGCTTTACAAACATTTGAACATTTGAAATGCTGTCAACCAGCGCACTGCAGACCCCAGCTACCCATCCAAGTGCTAGCCAAGCCAGACAGTGCGTACGTTTAGTGATCTAACTGGAACCAGTACATCCACTGCGGCACGGCCATTCTCATTCGACAAACCTTCATCTGGATAAGAAAGTGTAGTGAAATTTTGTGGCAGCTATAATCACCTACAGCAATATTTCACCGTCAATGAAGACCCTTACCCCAGGCTGCTAGTCTGTCCAATACAATAAAACTGAACTGCAGATAACGGACTGAGAATACTCTTCATTGGGAAATTGTAGCTGTAGCGACTTTCGTTATTCGTCAAGGTACGAAGTTGTTAGAATTATTAATTAAATGAATAATGTTACGTCGCATAATGGGGTTCTTATTTTGTACCTCACCGTCTCTAATGGCCATGCTGTCGACGGTATGTTACACCCCAAGATTTCTTCCTTCCCTCCTTTTGTTACTCACTGTTTGTGATCTCATATCTCGTGAATCCTCGTATAACGATTCTACCAACGTAGATATGGTTTCCTAACCAATCGGGGAGATGCAGTGGTAACACACAGGACTCATTCTGGAGGGCAGTGGTTCAAACCTGTGTCCATCAAGATGTAGGTTTCCCGTGATTTGCCTTGATCAATTCAGACAAATGATGGGATGGTTCATTTCAAAGTGCACTGCCGATTTCCTTCCTTATCCCTGAAAAACTCTATCCGCGCCTGCGCTCCAATGACCACGATGTAGGCGGAACGTTAAATCTTAATGAAGCGCGCTACTTTCCGTTGGATCCCTTCTATTTCCTCCATCAAGCCTCTGGTAAGCATCCCGCACCATTTCATACTTTCGTGATACGGTTCCCAACCGAGTCATCCCCAGAATTTAGAGCCACAATTTGGTCATCCAAGCCATGGTGAAGAAGTCGCTTCCAACCTCAGATCAAGTTTTTCAGGACAGGGTCACTGCAGTTGGTGACAGGTACAACTATGTGTATAATCTACCATTAAAGGTACGGTATATGGTATTTTTGGGGAACAGAAACCAGTAAATGATCCTGCAGCTGTCGAAAGAAAAATTCCAACAATACGCTCCAACTGAGCACTGAAATAAATCCAACGGCGACATATGAAAGTTTTCCCAGGATCGTGTCTCCAACGCGAATTCAAAATTTAGTTAGGGTGCGAAACGTTCGCTGATAGCCAACCAGAATTATCTTCTATCCTCAGATGCTGTCTCAGCCGTCGACAGACAAGTGTATGTCTTCGAGGTAGCCTCAAGTGGCCACCGTTGGAACGTGCGTCGCCACTTGATGTCCACATATCGCCGTTATCGGCACTCGATTCCTGAGTACTGCGTACTGTCTGACAATCATGTGTCTGCTGATAGCGGCACACGTACATGTCCACTTAGCTTGTATTTGAGTTGCTACCCGCAGAATTCTACCACTTTCAATACAACTCCAGTCAACTGTGTGTTCAACATAAAATCTCAACAGTTTCAGCAGTACAACGAATTGTGTTTTAGAAATTAAAAGAATTAAAAATAAAAGAGAGGCTTTTCAATTAAATTAACATTGTATCTTCAAATATATTATTTCATGTCATGACTTTAGTTATTTAACAATTAGTTTCCTTGAAAGTCATAACCCAATTGTTAGACTCGATAACGCCATGGCGAATCCTGCAACTGTAACTTTGCACCATTTATGCTTTTGTGGTTGTAGGCCAGAATTCTTAAATGCATCTTCCAATGACCGAAAAAAATGTTTATTCAAACAATTTTCGTTTCCAGATCTGGTAAATTTTCCATCATCTGTGTAGCTAGTTGATATGTTTAATTTGTTATTTGTTCAGATTACTTTGATGAGTTAATGAAAATAATAATTATATTTTCACTCAGTTTGATATTGTAGGCAGACTTCTATAATGAAGAAACTGAAAACAGGAAAATCACACAAGTAACAAAAATAAGAATAAATACAAAAAAAAAAAAAAAAAAAAAAAAAAATGGTTCCACTCCATGCTGGTGGCTGGTACAGTAATTGGTTATGAATATATCTCAAAAGTCAGACTCAGTTGCAACATTTTATTTCATTACTGACGCGTTTCACCCTTTTGAGTCATCATCAGATTATGTAAATATGAGGTGAGCTGTTTGTCGTCATAAAAACCATCTAGGAAGAAAACCTATCGTGTTGGTTGTTTAAAACTATATTAAAATTTTTTGGCCTGAAATGGGAGAATATGGGCAGTTGAAAAGTGCTCTACAAAGCAGCTAAATAAGAATGCGCGACATTATGACGAACATAGAGTAACTTACGTTAGGTGACACCAGGCACAGACACGCGCAAATGATTTAGTGACCGTCGCGGTGCTAGATGCCGTTGTTTACCGGCGTAGTAAAGAGCACCAGTGACGTAATTGTTAAATCAATTAAAGAGTGGAAAAGACATCAAAGTAAGACAACGGAAGGTGACTAGAGAATAGCTGCGAGATCTCATCCTTGTGCAGCCTTGAAATAGTAAAAACTAGCCAAAACAAGTGTCTTAAATAGTAAAATACTAGTCACAACAGGTGCAATTAAACGGTATCTTTTCAAAACAAAAATATAGATTACTTGTGAATTAATATACTGGGTATCATGATATCATAGTACGTTTGGATTTTACTAACAAACTGGCTTTCTCCTAATTTGACTGTTTGGCAATTTCTATTTCCTCAAAAAGGTCGAGGTTTTTTTACCCTTGCGGGCGTTGTGGAGTACACATAAATCCTTCAACGTTGGTGGCTGACGGCCGCTCGATTTAAGGTGCTCGGCAAATGCTCAATGGTGCTTAACTTGTTCTTTCTTGTTACGTAAATGCTCGCAAATTTCTAGTTCGAAATTTTCTACCAGTTTGCCCCACATAAGATGCATCATATCCTACACATTCAATTCTGTAGACACCGGAGCCAGCATATTTATCGTGATTAGGCAGTTCATTATGAATGTACTTATGCTGAACTTTGTTAGTGGAGGAAAAAGCGACATCCACATCATACTTCTTAAATAACTTAGCCAGGCACTACGATGGCGTGTCTACAATCGGAATTTTTACAAATCTGTTTTTAGTTAGCATCAGGGCTGTCGGGATTTTTGATTCTGTATTAGCAGTATTTTTCTTTGTAAAGGTGGTCTATTATATTTGAGTTGTATTAATTACTGATCGCTATGTATTTGAGTTTGCTAATTCATTGTCAATGGAGGATTGCTTTAAATGAGGTTCTGTGATGCGATGAATCATTGACTTAAGGAAACCCATCTTGTGCCGATATGGATGGCATGAAGAGAAATTAATGATGCAGTCGCTTGTTGTGGGTTTGTGAAAGTTGTCAAATTGTATTTTACTTCCTTCACGTTGCAATTTCAAATCTAGATAATTAAGAATTTTATTATGATCCGTAATTTCATTCGTGAAGGTCATCTGAGGGTGAATTAAATTAAAATCTTCCAAAAGCTTCTGGACCTCGTCTATGGTACCGATCTCGCAGCTACGCTCTAGTCACATTCCGTTGTCTTCATTTAGTGTCTTTTTCGCTGTTTAATTGATTTTACAATAACATCATTGCTGCCGGTGAACAACGCCATCTACCCACCATCACAGTCACTAAATCCTTTGCGCGTACGGCTTCATTTCTGTTTTGGCCCGCAACGAGGTCGGCAGCCATCGCCAGCCGTATTCTACATCTACAGCTACATGGGATACTCTGCAAATCACATCTAAGTGCCTGGCAGAGGGTTCTTCGAACCACAGTTATACTATTTATCTCCATTCTCGAATAGCGCGCGGGAAGAAAGGACACCTGAATCGCTCCGTTCGAGCTCTGATTTTTCGTATTTTATTCTGATTGTCATTTCTGCCAATGTAAGTGGGAGTCAACAATATATTTTCGCATTCGGAGGAGAATGTTGGCGATCGTAGTTTCGTAAATAACCCACGCCGCAGCGTTAAGCGCCGTTGTTGTAATGATTCCCATCCCAGATTCTGTATCATTTTCGTAAAGCTGTCTCCCCTGTATCGTGACAATACGAAACGAGCTGGCCTCCTATGGACTCTTTCCTGTCCTCCGTCAGACCCACCTGGGAAGGACAAGCGTAGTGTATGCAGTTTCTTTAGTAGTTCTGTTGCATCCTATAAAGCTTCTACCAATGAAACGCAGTCTCTGGTTCGCCTTTCCCACGATATTATCTACGTGTTCTGTCCAGTTCAAGTCTGAAGTAATAGTAATTCTTAGGTATATTGTGGAGTTTACGGCCTTCACATTTGATTGATTTATCTTGTAAACAAAGTTTAATGGATTTCTTTTGGTACTCATGTGGACGACTTCACACTTCTCATTATTTAGAGTCCATTGCCCATTTTTAAACCATAGTGATATCTTATTCAGATCGTTCTGCAGTTGGTTTTGATTTTCAGATGATTTTACTAGACGGTAAATGACAGCGTCATCTGCAAACAACCTAAGAGAGCTACTTAGATTTTCTCTCAAATCGAATATGTAAATATGGAACAGCAGAGGACCAATAACACTATCCTGTGGAACGCCCGATATCACCTATCTTTTAGTCGATGTTTTACCATTGATTACTACAAACTGTGTGCTATGTGACAGGATATCCCCTACCCAGTCGCAAATTTCGGGCGATATACCATAACCACGCAATTTGATTAAAAGCCGTTTGTGAGGTACGGTGTCAAAAGCCTTCTGGAAATCAAGAAATACGGAATCAATTTACGAACCCTTATTGCTAGCACTCCTCACTTCGCGTGAGCAAAGAGCTAGTTGTGTTTCGCATGAACTATATTTTGTAAATCCGTGTTGACCTCGGGTCAATAGATTATTCTGTTCGAGATAATTCTATCTGGCCGCTTGAGTCCTGTACGCAACTTGTGTTTGGTGTCACCTAACGAAAGTCACTCTGTTTTCGTTATAATGTCGCGCATTCGCATTCGCATTTTGCATCTGCCCACATCCTCCCATTTCAGACACAATAAATAAATAAATAAATATAAAATTAAAAAAAAAATTCAAACAACCATGACGATAGGTTTTCTTCCTAGATGGTTTTATGACGACAAGTAGCTCACCCCATATTTATATAATCTGATGATGCCTCAAAAGGGCGAAACACGTCAATAACAATAAAATGTTGCAACTGAGACTGACTTTTGCGATATAGACATTAAAACATTATATAACATGAACGGTAAAAATAAAAAAAAGTATGTTAACGATAGTCACATAATTTGCTTCATTCAAACCAATTTGTTTTTCACCATCGAGAAAATTTTCCTATATCTGTGAAACTAGTCTGATACCTTTTACTTAATTTAATTATTTGTTCAGATTACTTTGGTTAAGTAAGTAAAAAGATTTTATTAATTAAAGATTTACTCCGTCTCGTATAGTAAACAGACTTCTATAACGTTGCACTGGTATATCTAACAATACAACCGAAAAGAGGACCATCACTCAATAAACCAGAAATAAGTATAATTTAATCTTGTAGGAATACGGTCATAAGCCTTTTCTACATCTATAAAACATATATATGGTGTCCTGTTCCACTTCTCCAATATCTGCCGTAAGCTAACAGTCTGATTCCTAAAGCCTATATGAATCCTAAACTCACACTGATTCCCATCTAACTTGTTTTCAACTAATACTCGCGCTCTCCTTCCAACAATACTGAGAACATTTTGCTCACAACACGAATTAAGCCGGCCGTGGTGGCCGAGGGGACTGAGGCGCTCCAGTCACGGTCTGCACGGCCGCTACGGTCGGGGGTTCGAATCCCCCCTCGGGCATGGATATTTGTGCCGTCCTAGTTCGTAAGTAGTTCATAAGTAGTTTGTCAGTTTAAAGGACTGATGACCCCGAGTTAAGTCCCATAGACTATACAAACATTTCTTTGAACACGAATTAAAGAGATACCTCTGGAGAGGTTACTATCTGTCAAGTTTTCATGCCTGAAAATTGGAGAGATTATTCTTTCGTCTAGTTAAACTGAACAGCTATCCTGTGTAACCATTTGAGACCTGATATTTAACTGTATTTGATGGGTTACGAAATAATTTCGTGTACTCCAGGAATTTTATTGCACTGCAATCTATTGACGATTGTCTCCATTTTCTATCATAATTCCTACTCGATTACATCTCAACGTCTGACACATCTATGAAAGTTTCCCTACATTTTACTCTAGAATGGTTTTCCTGCGGGTTGCTCCAAAGTTTCTAAATTATTACCAAAACCCTTCCTTGATTTCTTCGTGGATTCTGAAATTATCTGTTTGGCTTTCTTCAACGTGACTCACTGTCTACCAGAGTTCTAGTACGGATCCATTTTCGAACCGTCTCCTTCAGTGCAGCAGATTCATATAAGCAGATTCACATGAAATTTGGTTGCCGTTCTTCTGAGGAGATGAAGAAGTATCCTGAGTATAGAAGAGGGTGGAAAGCTGCATCAAACCAGACTGAAGGTTGCACACATATTTTTTCTGATATCTTACTTAAAACGTATTGCAAAAAGTTTTCATTGCACAACCAGTTCAAATCAGCATGTGCTTTGTGGACGCCCTGCATATTCTACGTTTGGAGTATACTCTTAGAAAATAACTGCGATTAAAATACTTTCACTTCAGCTATGAGGTGCTAACCGATATGATCTACTGCAGTTAGCGGAGAAGGTTGTTTGGTCCAGTGTAGGATGGCTTCGTCATGGCCATAGGTACAGTGTTGCTAGGAACTTTCATAGCTTTAGATCACGTCATAGTTGGAATGAGTGGGAAAAGTTAACGTATGGTGTAACATACCGATTCCAGTGAGAAATTGCGTCAATACTGCCTAGACGAATTGTAATTGGCTGCCCACACCTCCTAATGAGTTCTCCACTATGATGTTTTATTATAAATAGTAGATAAACTATTGTATAGAGCTTAACGTGAATTTGTGTGATTGTTTTTACATGAAGCTTTATGTTAGTGTCTTTTATTTATGAAATTATGCCCTAGCTAACAAAAACGGTTGAATGAAGAAGTCCTAGAACGTGCGCTTCGCGCCAAAATTGATGGCACGCGCGGCGAGCACTGCCCATTTGCAGTCAGTCCAGCACAGAAGCTCTCGCGTGAACAGTCGTGATAAACGCGCTCTTAAGAAAGTCTGCCAGGCAGTTCAAACTTAATCCGTTTCAACTACTGTAATTAGAATTCAAGTGTACTAGGATCATATACAGTAGATGTCGCTTGTTGTTTCACTACGCGTAAATAAATATTATGAGACAACTGGCATCCCTTCTTGAAAAGTAGCAATAATTTTAAAAGTTCCGTAGTACATCACTTCAAGATACGAGGTTCAAGGACCTGTGCGCTGTTTCTGCTTGGTGAAAACAATGGAAAAGGAGAACAGAAACTTTAACTGCACGCACTGACCAAGCATGTAGTTCTACGGTCTTCACGTGCAATGCTACGTAATTAAATCTTGCGACATTGGTACAAGTGTGGTGGTAACAAAATGTTCAAATGTGTGTTAAGCTTAAGGGACTTAAATGCGGGGTCATCAGTCCCTAAACTTACAAAATACTTATGAACTACCTCACACGAAAGACAGCACAAACATCCATACCCGAGGGGGGATTCGAATCCCAGGCGGGGAACGGTCTCGTGCATCGCAGCATAGCGCGTCAATGCGCTTAGCCACTCCGCCGCGGCTGGTGGTAACACGTCCGAGGAAAAGTGTCAGAGAATGAGTTAAAGAGACAGGTATAGTATACACAATTCCAGTCACTTTTATTGAACTCTCTGTCTATCATCTCCGACCCCGCCGTTTCAGTCACAGTGTCCCTAGGCTATTAACACAATTAACTGAACGAACAATGTTCGATGAATGAGTAATTATCTAATCGACAAAGTTTAATCTGAAGATGCACTAAGAGCTGACTTCCTTTGCAAGATTGAGCAACAGCATTTTATCACAGAGATGCACTTCAGGCTACGTTTTATGGAGAGCGAATGGAAAGCTTGAGGCTCAGTATATAAAAGGGCAGCGCACGAGGCAGACACGTTCGTGGACACAAGATGCTTCGCCACGCGCTGCTGTTGTTCGCCCTCGCTGTCTGCGTGTTGGGTGAGTGGGCATCGAACACTGGTCATAATGTTCAATGCAGTCGTTGCTAAGCTGCTTACGGTCTGAGTGCGCACTTCTGTTATCCATATCCACTTTCTCACTCATGGCACCTTACATGCTACGTCGACGGAAAACGTCATCATAGGCAGTAGAAACGACAAAGGTTCTTTACCACCCCAATACTGAAACATATTTAAAAAAAAAAAAAGAATCCTTATTTTGCCTTCCTTTTGAAGTTTTCATAAATCCTACTTCGATTAAATCAAAACAACTATTTTGAGCAAAAAATGGTCACTTTAGAGGTAGTTGCCCCACTAATTGTCACTACCCCTGCAATATACCTAGGCCGATGATCGCCTTTTATCAAAAGATACTTGCATTTCAAAAGTCTTTAAAATCGCATCAAAAATCTCTAAGTTATCGCGGCTTTTACATTTTAGCCGCAATTTAGGAGGGACCGTTTCACCCCTTAAATATGCCTCTCCGCCGGCACTAAAAAAAAAAAAAAAAAAAAAAAAAAAAAAAAAAAAAAAAAAAAAAAAAAAAAAAAAAAAAAAAAAAAAAAAAAAATTGGAATAAGTAGGAAAAAAAGTGTCCCATAGTTTTTCATGTATTGAACATATCCAAATTTCATAAAAATCGGAGAGTGGTGATTCAGTAGGTTTCCTTGTAAGTGCTAGCCAAGCCCCACAGTGTGTAACTTCGGTTAACTAACTGGAACCTGTAGATCCAATGCTGTACGGCCGTTCTCATTCTCAATTGGTGGATGAATAACGTTCCGACGCATAATGGGGATCTTCTCTTGTGACTCATTGTTTATGACGGCACATCTCCTGAAACCTGGAAGATCGATTCTACCACCATAGGTATTGTTTCTTAACCAATCGAGGTGACGCAGTGGTAACACACAGTACTCAAATTCGGGAGGGCAGCGGTTCAAATCTCTGCTCATTCAGATTTAGGTTTCCGTTATTTGCAGTATCGTTCTCGTGGAGGACAAACCTCAGAACACCAGGCATTTATAAAATTCCGTGTGAGCGCGGGCAGTTTTATGTCTACCAGACTGTTCGCACTATTGAACAGCGACGCACAGAAAACGAGCGGTGTTTTCGACTACGCTATCCCGAAAAGTCAGCTGTGGTGGAACATGCTTTGGAAAACGGACACCGAATTGCTTTCGACGGCACATCTATTATTAAACGGATCAACAGCTTCTGGGACAGCATAATAAACGAGGCAGTACAAAATTTCTGAAAACACCCTCAATAAAGACGGCGTTTTGCAGCTGAGTACGGCTTGGGATCTCGTAGTTGCGGAGTTGAAGCGGGCGCGGCGTACGCGCGACCAAAATATTGCCTTATATGGTCATGGAACTAGGCAACAGTGACGTCACTGGCGGCGGCGCGGCTATATAAGCGCTTCAGCGGCCGCGAAATGACAGTCATGCACTTGACAATAGCAGAGGAGTTCTGTGTCGAAAGCAGTAAACCACATGACGCGGCTTGTAACCCGAGAAGATGCTATTAATGGATACCGCCGCGAAAACATGCACTCAAAGTATTCATTGCACAAAAGCGTGAAATTAGAACAATTTATGGAGTCCACCATAGATCATCGTACAGACACTTATCTAATAATATAGAGGTCTTCGCAATAGATGCACGATAGTCACTTTAAAATTTTTTATCAATAACCCAATCAAAAGTAACAACAGTGTGCATAGCTACAACACTATGAGAAAGGATGATCTATACTAATGAAGGTTATATCTAATTTTAGCACGGTATGGGGTGAATTATGCTGCCACAAAAGTCTTTGGTCACTTACCAAATATCAAATGTCTCACATATAGCCATCCAGCATTTAAAAACAAATAAAAATTTTTTTCAATGACAAGTTCTCCTTTTTAGTAGATGCGTTTTTGTACAGAGAAAAAAGTAATTTAACGGAAAAGTAAATAAATAAATAAAAATGTACCTTGTTTAATGTTATGATGCCAGCTTGCAATAGCCTCAAAATTATCATTTTCACCCAAGTATAGTGAACACTTCATAGCTTTCTGGGAATAACAACTTACAAGAGGCGATGCGGACAGGTATTATATAGAAGTGAGTTCTTAAGATTGGCGACCTCAAAATAATTCTGTAATTTTTTTGTATTAAAAAAACTGATATGGAAACAGAAATATCTAAACGGTTTTGTTCTTCCAAGCCACTTAAATTGAACGGTGAAGTTGAACATTGAATTAAGATCAACGCCCAGAAAGAATCGGCATGGTTATAAATTTATAATTGCTATATACACGTTGTCAGGTTAAGAGCACTGCAATGTAAAAAATTTGATACATTCTATAACGAAAGTATATGTGTTTTTAACAAAAGAAAATGTGTTTATAAATGGACACCCTACATTATTTCATCAGCAACCTATAGCATGGCGTTGATTACATCGCAATTCGCCAATTATACCCCGAGACATTGCGAAGCGAAGTTGACACTTGAAATACGCGAAACGCGCAGCTAGCGCACGTCCTGAGCAGCATGGTGTCCTCGCCTTATTCTCTGACGTGCGCTAGCCGCGCGTTTGGAGTATTGTTAAAACCGCATATGCTTTCGTTTCAGAATGTTACACATTATTTACATTCATAGTACGGTGAAAGTCGTTTTACAATAGATGTTTTTTGTGCCAGACATACTTTGTGTGGTCAAGATAAATGGAACACCCTGTATACGGCCACTAAGGCTAACAAGTCGTGTCTGCCCTGCTGGACATGTCCAGAAACTAACATGTGTGGCTTTGATTAAATACATTTTTGACGGATTGACTTAGTACTCTTATTTCTTACCCTGTTCCAGCGGATTCGTCTGCTGTTGCGTCTGGCTGGGGCGCCACCGTCAACACATCGGTTTCTGTCATCCTGTAGTGGGTGGAGGTCACCATCATAGACTACGAGACTTGCTGAGAGCTGGTCGACAACTTGGAGGTACTAGGAGAGAATTTTGTGGTGGACACCATGGTCTGCACCGTCCCCGTCACCGACGGTATCACCATTTGTGGGGTGAGTGGCTCTCTCACAGAACTTCAATCTCAATAAGAGCAAATCTAACGGGGAGTGGGGGGGGGGGGGTGGTAACTGTGAAGACTTTTATAGGTTATCAATTACTTCAATTCCTACGATCGCTGCACGTTGTGGATTCCAATTCTCTAAGTATTCCCGACGTAAAGAGTGCTCGATTAAGTTTTGGGCTTCCCGCCGGGTAGTAATTTTCAGATACTGGACATAGCTACTTCAAGGCGGCGCGCGCATAGCAAAAGATGGCGCAGAGACTCTTGCGCAAAATCGGGCGTAATATGATAGCTCTGTGTTAAACTTCACGTTCTGTACGTATACAGATCTAAATGTAAAGTTCAGACGAATGCGCTAAGTGAAATTACATATCTGTACTCTGTCGAAACGCGCGCTGAAAACCCCTTCTCTCCAAAAATAGAGATTAGCGGGTCACAAGCTTTGTTCAGTTGGAAACAACCGTCACGGTTGATAAGACCTTTTGCCAAGCGAATTTACACAAAAACTTTAGGAGATAAATCCCAAAAGGATCTCGTCGTGGCCAAGATATCTGTGGCAGAAAAACAATCCCTAGAATGTCCCGGAAATATAGTGATCAGCTATGACCGACTTTACCTTTCATACACCGCACGCGACCTCTGAGCAATTTTGACTTTGCCACACTTGCATTGTACTACGTAGATTCCGGCCTTCCGCAATCCCAAGTCATCCGAGAAGAGCAGTAATATTGGCAGATCACCGGAAGATTAACTTGATGCTTTATTAGGATGCTGCCTAACACCGCTATTTTGTGCTAAATGATGACAGATGTCAGGATAACACGTGCGTCGTCTTCACTGGAGTCCATTACAGCTGTTACCTGTCTGACTGTAAGACCTGACTCCAAGTACAAACGACGAAAAGAGCCAAGGTGCTTGCGGTACGACCTCACCATTAACCCCGTTATCCATCACAAATGACTTATATGGAAAACTTTAAAAAAAGCGCCTGAAGATGCAACTGTAGGTTGCGAAACCTGTTGTGCGGGTCTTCACGTCTCCACTAAAATAACAGCTCAAGAGGACCAAGGGCTGTCATTCAGACTATTACAATTTTAACACCTAATTTTTGAATGTGTGAAAGTTTCTTAATAAATATTTTAGCTGTGGTTGCCTATCATACAAAGTACTTTACAAACAGATGGCCTCGCGATCTTGGCACAGCGACCCCCCGAGTAAAATCGCATGCAGGTGGCGGCAAACCGCAGTAGGGTTTCGCATGTAAAGTACGTACACGACCCTATTTAGCAGTAGTGAAGAGAGATTCTTCCACTGTATCTATAGCAGGCAGAAACATAAATCTGCAGAACATGCATGCGCGGAACTGAGTTATTGTCGAAGATGGTCACGGTGGCAAACAATATGGACACATCTACAGTGGCGGCATATCTAGCTTCTCCGCAGGCCCCCGTTATGACGAGATACAATGTCAGTAGAACGTAAACGCCTGTTTGTGTGCAACCCATTTGACTCAATGGGTACGCGGTTTGCATAACGTTTAGGAGGGAGTGTGGGAAACGCGAGGGCTCTGGCAACATAACTCTGGGAAGTGTAGCGTTCAATATATCGTTTAGTAGGCTGTTAATTCCAACCTAAGTGGTATGCATGGAGCACTGACAGCTCGTGTTAGCCTGTTAGATGAGTGGCTCGTGTCGTTAATAGTGTGTTACCGTAGACGCAACCACAGCGGAGGGGTATCTGTGGAGAGGCCAGACAAACGTGTGGTCCCTGAAGAGGGGCAGCAGCCTTTTCAGTAGTTACAGGGGCAACAGTCTGGATTATTGACTGAGCTGGCCTTGCAACAGCAGCTAACATGGGTTTGTCATGCAGTTAATGAATCAATCACCACATGTAATTCCACTTTCCATTTATTTAATATCACTTTTTAATGTGTTGATGGTTTTGGAAAATATGACAGAAAATCTCTTATATCCTCTCACAATACTGAATTATTTCCATCTTCACAGACGACAAATATTAACCTGGATACGAAAGTTTAGTGATATTTCTTGCCAGCGGTAGTTGCCCCAGGCTGCTATTCTGTCCAACGCAATAAAACCGAACTGCAGCTATTGGTCTGATAATACTATTAAGTAGTAAATTGTAGCTGTTGCAACTTTCGTTATTCGTCAAGGTACGAAGTTGATATAGAATTAATATACCAGCCTAACGTCTCCTCTCCAGTTAACAGGTAGGCGTAGACATCATCTGACAACACAAAATGGAGGTGATCTGCATAGATTAATTATCTGCAAAAGTAAAACATCAAGATATTTATTATTGATTATTTAATCGACTGACGATGGATTTCAGTGAGCTGTGCCACCATCATATTATCGTATAAAATTCTACAATGTACTTATGTTATTTAAAAATGGTGGTTAAACAGGACGTGCAACATGACACAGAGTAAAAATATAAAATACGTAGGTTATATCATCAACTGCTTGTAAGCGACTAATATGTTTTACATTCTGATTGAGTGCTACGTTGCACGTTCTGTTTAAGCTTCATTTCTTAAATAATATTACCACATTTTAGAATTTTAAACGACCAGATGAGACAGTCAGAGCTGATTGAAACGGGTCTTCAGTCAATTAAGTAATCATATAGCAATCTTGGGGTTTTGCTTTTGAAGATAATTTAACGGGTAGCAGTACCTGAGAATATTCGGATACATTTACCGTTGATAGCATGGAATCTCCTCTCTTCTAGCAGCGGTTTGTGTTTAAAAATTTAATGGATAAAAATGATATCAACAGGGTGTGACTACAAATCAGAGGTCGGACAGTTCACTAAAACTAAATGGCCGTTATATTCTGCAAATGGCATAATGACGGGTGAGGTAGCATGTTAACAATTGATAATACAGTCAAACAACAAGATATAAAACACAACCTCAGACTGAGAATGTAATGAAGGAAAAAGTACTTAGAGATAATATTGAGGCCTTATTTTAGCCAATGAACTACTGAAGCCATGCAGAGCAGCACTAGTGGTACAGGAAGTGCATGGTACAAGTGATCTGGCCTACCATTCTATGTGCAAACCGTCGCATTTATATAAACACGCGGCCGATCGCGACCACTTTTGAGTCGAGACTTTGGCTCGAATAAATCCGAGCCGGCGCTTCCGTCATTTTGTTCCCAACTGCTCGTAAGTTTAACAAGCTGCGATGCTATAGGATTTGTGTCACGGCTATTATGGGTGGTTGTGTTGCCAAACACTGTTCAAATCATTCCAGAACTGGCTTTCGAATGATTCGTTTCCCGACACATGTAAGGCAAGTAGGAAATAGACAATTAACTGTCATCGCGAAAACTAGGAATCCGGACGAATCGCACAGTTGTGTATTGTAAGTAAATATTTATTATGACCTAAAGGAATAATTATTTAATAGTAGAAGCCGTGTGTCAAATTCCTACGTAACTTTTTGTTTCTTTGTATTTTGAAAGTACCGACTTTAGGGATTTAGCAGCATCAATAATATGATTACACGGAAAAACAAGGAATATGCAGTGTTTAGATCACAATATCTTATAGCATTTTGAGAAATAAACAACATTAAGACTTTCGTACTGACACTACACAAATTTCCGAAGAAAGCTCTATTAAGTTATTGACGAAGTAACTTAGCTTCGGCTAATCACTTTATTGTACGATTATACTGCCTACTCACTACACTATCTGAACGCAGCTGCCAGTGTAATTCGTTTGGAAGAGTAAACAAGTTAACACAAACCCCCTGTGCAAGAACTTCCTGTTATTAGCATTAGCTTGGTGGCCGTAGAACCGACAGAAGAAGTCCAAAGACTAGTTCATTCTGCCGATGGCAATACATCCGAACCTAGATATGTAACTCATCCAATAATTGCTGAGACTACTGTCCGTTTTGTAATACAAAATGAGACCAAAAGTAAAATATATCAATAACATAATACTATTTTACCTGCAAGCGACTGAAATATACTTCAAAATACTTTGAATCTCTATTTAATGAAGTACTACTTAAATACACATTATTCGTGGGGAATGTACCAGTCTTACAGAATGACGCTAGGACAATCAGATGAATGAGGTACTTACCTCCAGTAAGAAAAATTTTACTACTCTTGATTGCGTCTCGTATCTAACGCTTGAGATAATATTATACATTAATGATACAGAACGTTATTCATGTTTCCATATTTTCAGTATGGCGATATAGATCAGCCATAAATCTACAGAAAGCTTTTTCTACTGCTGTACGCCGTTTTATTTTTTAAATTAAATCATAGTACTTCCACGACCGGGAGACGACTTGGAGGAGCTAACGACGGAATAATTTGTACTCTTCTATGAACACGCTAAGAATTAAATCTAGAAATAAATTTTCTGCTCTACTGTGGGTACTTTTCTGGCGTATCGATGGGAAGCAGTGAGAACCACTGTCTACATGCACTTTCTCTATTTGGTTTTCCTAATTTCATTTTCGTACTTCACGTTGGAACAATGAGATTACTTTCTGACAAAAATATAGGGATGCCAGAGACTAATCTCTATATATAAAAGAAAGTGTCCCGATTGACTGACTGACTGATTGACTGACTGACTGACTCATCATCGCCCAGCCCAAACCACTGAAGATACAATCTTGAAATTTGTAGAGGGTGTTGATCTTACTCTGTAGGCGTCATTTAAGAAGCGTTTTTTTTTTTTACATTCCGTCCGTAAGGGGGTGAAATAGGGGATGAAACGGTTTTTGAAAATACGGAGCGATTTAGGCAATTTTGAAGCTAGAACTACAAAATTTCGGATTTTAATTCAGGGTTAGAATTTAAAAGACACGTGTTTCGGCATTTTTTGAAATTCGACAAATAAAGGGGTAAAATAGGTGACGCAAAAAATTGATTTTAAAAAATATGTTGCTGTTAACTCAAATTTTAAGCTACAACTACGAAACTTTGCATATGGAATCTTGGTCAGGATTAAAAGTCCATGATTTTTAGTATTTTGTGAATTCAACAATTAAGAGGGTTAAATAGAGGATCAAAAATTCTTTTTGAAAACATATTGCTGTTGATACAATTTTGAAGCTAGAGCTGCAAAAATTGATATTTGTATAGTTGGTTGGACGTAAAAAAATACGTGTTTCGGTATTTTTGGAAATTCGACCATCAACGGGGTTAAATTGGAGAGGGGGTGTTTTTCGAAAATAGGTTGCTTTTTAGGCAGTGTTGAAGTTGGAACTACAAATTTTCGGATTTGGATTCGGGGTTCGAATTTAAAAGACACGTGTTTCGGCATTTTTTGAAATTTAACCAATAATGGTGTAAAATAGAGGACGCAAAAAATTGATTTTCAAAAATATGTTGCTGTTAACTCAAATTTCAATCTATAACTACGAAACTTAGTATATGGACGCTTGATCTGGATTAAAAAGACACGTGTTTCGGGAGGTTTGTAAATTCAACAACTAAGGGGGTAAAAGAGGGGATCAAAAATTCTTTTCGAAAACACATTGTTGTCAAGACAATTTTGAAGCTATAGCTACAAAAATTGGTATTTGTATTCTTCGTTATGATTTAAAAAATACGTGTTTCGGTATTTTTGGAAATTGAACCATCAAGGGGGTTAAATTGGAGAGTTTTTTTTTTTTCGAAAATCTTTTGCTAATAAAGCAATTTTGAAGCTACAACCACAAAAATTGGTATATGTTTTCTTGGTCAGAATTAAAAAGACACGTATTTCGGTATTTGCAGAAAATTAATCAATTAGGGCGTGAAATAGGGGATGAAACATTTTTTGAAAATACGTTGCTACTAAACCAATTTTGAACCCAGAATTACAAAAAATGATATTTGCATACTTGGTTGGAAATTCCGATGTGGACTCTTGGTCAGGATTTAAAAAATGCGTGTTTCAGTGTTCAACAACTAAGAGGGGCAACAGAGGATCAAAAATTTTTGAAAATACGTTACTATTGGGACGATTTTCAGGCTATAGCTACGGAAATTAATAGTTGACCTGTTGACCAATTAAAAAAGAAAAAGAAAGTATTTAGGTATTTTTGGAATTTCACACACCAAGGGGGTGAAAGAGGGGATGAATAGTTATTTGAAAAAAATGTTGCTATTAAGGCAATTTTGTCGCTAAAACTACATAAATTGTTGTATGGATTCTTGGTTACAATTTGCAAAAAATTAAAAAGTACGTGATTAAAGCACATATAGTTGTGCATAAGTATTTTACAGATTTCCTTTCAAATACGACATGCGCCCATTAAAGATGCGGGTAGACTTTAGCAAAAATAGGTTTAAGAAATCACGCCTGTATTAGAATGCAATTTTGTGTAAAAAATTCCAATCGGTCAAGAACTTTCAGAACTTTGATATTTAGAAAAATCAAATGGAAAATGTAAATTTTCAAAAATATGGTGCTGTTAACTGATATATCAAGCTATAACTACGAAACTTAAGATATGGATTCGTCATCGGGATTAAAAAGAAATAACTGGTGCAGACCAGCCAGCCTACGCATGCGAAGCAGCGGGGGTTCAGCTAGTGTAATAATAAAGAAACACTGTGATTTGTAAATAGTCACTGGAATATAGGACCCATTCCAATTTATTCATTCGATCACTTTTCCACAAGATTACTGAAGTTTCCAAGAGAGTGTAATGTGATTGAGGGAGACGGAGAGAGAAGCGATGCCGATAGTTCGGAATGCGATAAGCTGATAATGATGATTATTATTCAAGGCACATTGTTACTTAACAAAGACTTAATAGGTTAATTTAAAACTCATTGATGTGTAATCACCGCAACAGGCGATAGTGATCACAGAGATTGCTGGACCCAAGGCCAAAATGTATAATCTGAAATAGCAGCCTGTAGTGCCCTTCTTAGCAATTATCTGCAAGACACACCTCTTCTACGTTACGACAGTGAACACAGTAGGACTGTGCGGTCCGCATTAGGTGCCAGGCACAGGTAGTGACAAAACTTGCTGCGATGTTACAATTTTTTTTTTTTTCACTTTTTAGCCGATTTACATCCCGCAAATGAGGAATTGGATAGGGAACTTAAGAGTTTGTCGATAGGGCTTGGGAACTTGGCATTCACGAATTTTACCGCTAAAAGAACGTCTAAATAAAATTGTATTTTCTATTAATATCTACATGTCACTTCTTCTCGTTAAAATTCCGAAATTGTCCGTCTTAAGTCATGGGAGTCGTCGCATTCTTATCTTAAAATGCTCGACTATACACAGGAGGGCGTTTGCTTGCGCTTGACATAGCGCACAGAACTTCTGTTTACATATTTTTCCCTTTTTAACTAACAAGGAGTCCTCCTGGTATTGGATATATATATATATAATGAGTTGTAGACTCAAGTGTTGAGGAATAACTCAGAAATTAGCGAGCGTAACTGTAATGCAGCTGATCTGGGTTCGTGAAACATTAATTGTTTTAAAAATAATAGTAATTCATTATCATCATCATTCGAGATGATTAAGCCGTTCAACGTTCAGTCTACAGTTCCCCTCATACTGTTCCTCAATGATCCTTTACGCATTGCTAAGATTTATGCCTCATCTGCTGTTAAGCCTGTTACTTCAAAGTCGTTCTTGAATGAAACCAAGTACTTTCTTCTTAGTCTGCCTTGACTCATCTTACCCTTTACTGCTGAACGAATGAGTCTCTTAGGTAAGGCTGCTCTCTCATGCGTGTAAAATGACCCCACCATTTTAGCCTATTCGATTAAAATATTTCAAGTTAATTTCGAGTTCTTGTTTGATTTCCTCATTATAAACACCCTACTGCCATTTTTTCCATCTGTTAGTGCCTGCGATCATCCTTGCTACGTTCATATCTGTAACTTCAACATTATTAATGAGGTAGTATGTATCCACCCACATTTCACTCCATGCAACAAGGTTGGTGGAAAGATAGAGCACCCTCGGCGGATTAGTCGTGCGCATTGAGGCGCCGTGCTGCGGTGCGCGCACCCGTTCGCCATCGGTGGTTCGCGTCGTCCCTCGAGCATGGATGTTTGTGTTATCCTTAGTTTAACTTAGTGTAAATAGTTTGTAAGCTAGGGACTAATAATCAAGCAGTTAAGTTCTATGGATTTAAAAACATTTTAACATTTGATTTTGAAAGATAGAGCGGTAAACTGCTGACGTACAAGCGATAACTTTGACCTCTACAGCTCAGAACCGCACGAAACCTTGCTAGGAATAACAGGCAATAATAAGACAGGACAGTGGTGTTCAATATTTCCATGGGAAACCTTGCATTGTACCTCAATTAACATTTGAACAGAGGGACTCACAGTAATAAGATATCAGTACCATTGGAAGGAAATTATATGTAATTTAATGTAAGCAGTGCCAAAAACTCTCTGCTTACTTACGATAGCGCAAAACACACATATACAGCAGTACCATAATCCTGAAAGTGCTTATGTTACTCCTCGAAGTACAGATGGAGGATTTAAATGAAGTGATTAAAACAAAGTGGAAGAGAACAAAGTGCTAACCTCACTAAAGCCACATTATCACGTTCCAAATCACTTTCACATTCACGCAGTCCAATATCGCAAGACATATTAATTACATTTTCAAATGATTATATTAGTATGTCAGTGTCATACCCTAGCTTTCGCCAAGTATATTTTAACTTTGGCTTATACATAGGTACAGAAAATTGATTATAAATCACAGAGTGAAATAACGAACATTTACCTTCATTTGTGGTTTGGAACCTTGTAGTATTACAAAATCAGTAATGCTTCTGCTATAGATTTTATATTTTTTATTACTTTCTGATACAGAATTTATGTTGCCGAAAGAAGTAATAATGGCAATATTTTGTTGTTTTCGGTGGCAAGATCTTCACCGTATCAGTAGTGTAAATTCGTTGTTTAGAAAACTTGGATGTAGAAGGGTACGATCTGTATGACCCACTCAGGAATCACACAATAGGCACCATCTAGTGGCACTAACAGCCAAGTGCGGCGTTTTGCATGGGAATAACGCACAACTCTGTTTCGTTCATGCTTGCTTCTTATTCTAAGCATGGTTTCGTGCGGTTCCGAGCGTTAGAGGTCAAACGTTTCCTTTGTTATTCATGGTACTGACCCCGTGTTTGCAGAAGAAAACAGATCGTAGCTGAGCACTCACTGCATTACATTTGCTACACTTTGATTCTTGTTCTTTCGCTGTTTTGCCATCCTATGACAAAATACATCCGAAGTACTTGAAACTGTCCACCTGTTATAAACTTTGTTCCTCCTATTTCACAATCTGTTTCCATCTTTTTCTCACAGACATTACTTTCGTTTTGGAGATGCTGACGTTCATTCCATAAATCTTACACCTCTGATCTAGTTCGGAAATATTTGTTTAGAACCTTTCAAGTCTGCCATCACAACTGTCATCCGCGTATGCGAGACTGCTTATTTTGTTTTAACCTATTTTAATCTCACCCTGCCCAACTATTATATGATTAATAAATAACATGAACGATAGTGGTAAGAGGTTACAGACTTGTCGCACCGCTGCAACTACCTTGAACCATGACATCAGTTACCGTTAACTCTAACTGCTGCCTCACATTTACGTAAATACGTTTAATTTCCTACAGACGTTTGCCTCTTATTCCTTTATCTTGTAGGACTGGCAATAAGTTCCTTCTAGGAACATTGTCATAAGTCTTTTATACATCTATAAAACATGTATGTAGTGCCCTGTTTCACTCATAGCACATCTCCATTACCAGCCGCATGCTAAAGATCTGATCCTGACAGCTTCTATGAGGCCTAAACTCCACTGCTTTTAATCCTACTTCTTTTCAACTAATACTCGCACTATCCTTTCAACAATACTGTGAATATTTTACCCACAAAACTAATTACAGAGATACCTCTGTAGTTGTTACAATCATTCATGCTTCCTTGCTTGAAAATTGGAGTGATTATTGATTTCGTCCAGTTAGACGGCTCCCACGCCATTTCACTTATCCTGTGTAACTATTTCAGACATGATATTCCACTGTATTTTATTGGTTGACTTAATTTCATCTACCGCACCCACTTTTTTGCCCTGCAATCTGTTGACCATTCTCTCCGTTTACAATTTCCATCATCATTCCTACTGAACGTCTGGCACATCACTGAAAGACGTCACTAAACGTTTCACCTACATTGAGATCCAGAATGGTTTTCCTGCGGATTAACGCAAAGTTTCTAAATTATTTCTAAAATCTTACCATTAGTTTTCCTTGGATTCTGTAATTATGTCTTTGGTTTTCTTCAACGTTACTTTGTCTGTATATCTGAGTTCTAGTATGGAGCCATTTTGAAACCGCTTCCTATTTCATTTTACAGACTTCATCCAAACGGCCCGCTTTTTCCTTCCTTTACACACTACATTCTTTCGCCGCTTTTAGGAATGTGTCCCTGTACCCATGGCCCCCACAAGGGTGGGGCTGGGTGGACCCGTGGGTCCAGAGCCTGATGCTGAAAGAGGGCCAGCCCAGCCCTAAATGATTCAACATTTTGGTTACTGAAATTAAAAACAAACTAGAGAAATATGTTGAACATTTTTCATCCTACGAAATTTTAGAAGACTCCGCAGGCAATTATAGTAGATATTTATGATAAACCACTTATATTAAACGATTACTTCGACTGATGTTCGTAGTTATAGCCATTGTTTATTAACTCAGGTCACCAACCGTACTGATTTTTTCGGGACAGATTTTTGTGTATATGTCCCGAATTTTTTCAAAGATAATTCGGTACACCTATTTGCCCTGATTTAACAATTATGTTCTGATTTAGAAATTTATATGACCTGTATCGGTCTATTATTAGTTCTAATTATGGTGGGAAACTGCTTGACAAAAGGTTCGTTACTTAAGGTACTTATCACAAACTGTCGAAGCCGTTTCAATTTGTTTCCACTGAGCATACGCCCACAAACTATACCAGTGAAAAAATCAGTGAATGGACTGGTAACACCACTTTTCAAAGATGGATTGATATTATTGCTCATATCAGACAATCATGTGCCATTCCCAAATGTGCTTAAGCTAGTGTAGTTTCTCTGCTGCCTTTCCAGAAATAATGCTGTTACTGAAAGGGTATATTCCCCACATGAATAACATATGGACAAGTGACAAAACACAGCTTGCCGTAGAAACTGTGCAATCAATATTAGTAACTAGAGCAAACTAAAATGAAACTTGTTTAAAAAAATTTCACATGGTGTTAAAAATACAGACTTTTTGAAAAAAATCACTGCACTGTTAAATACAGTTGTTCTGATCCCATTCCTTCATCATATAAAGTACCAATAAAGTCTAAATTAATGTACTTTTTGTACCAACTTAAACTGATATTTTGTAATTATTACTTACACTAAAATCTTCTTCTAATATAATGAAAATATATATACAAATTACAAAATTTGTAATGTGTGCCGAATTTGGATCTAGAAAATGTGATTATGTCCCGAATGTGAATCTAGAAAATATGGTTACCTTAGTATTAACACAGTGTGCAATGTTTTCTCCTTGTGGAGTACACTCGCTGAATGGAGACCGTGTTTATACTACTGAACTGAATTATGTGATTCTTTTTCAGAAATATTGAGAGATTTTATTCTTTCCTCTCTATTAGGGCTGAACTGTTGAAAAAACTTGTTCCTGTGTCTAAGTCTTGTTGCAATGAAAGGCTACAAATATTCCGCCAAATTTTGAAAGAACATCCTTCGATATTCAAAGTTTCAGGCGTGTTCCTGCAGTAGTTATCAGCAAAAAAATATTGATTTAGATCTCAAGAAGTACTTGACGCCCTTCAAAGGCCTCTTGATATCACTTTGGCGCAATATCTTGACCTCTATAGTTCACAAAAATGTCGTTATACAGAACAAAGGAATTTATCTCAACGTAGCGATGCCGGTGATTAATTTAAAGACATGATGATATTACTTTGAATGAAGAAAGAGTAGTTGCTGAGGCAGTTGGCATTTCATCACAGATTATCAATAGGAAACCTGATGAGAATGAAAGAACAGCTGAATAACTTCGGCTGTAAGCATCAAATTCATACATATATTTTTTTGTCTTTCCTGTTTTCAATTTTGTAATGCAAGATGTGACAACGATATTTGTGAGCTATGAACATTTTTTCATCTATTTTCACCAGTTTTGGTTTTCGTGGACCTAGTAAGTAATGAACTGAAAGGTAAAATCACCAATCCCCTCTCAAAGTATCCTTCAGATTTAGCAGACACTGACAGCTTCATTGAAATTCTACCCATGTAGATCGTCTTCAGTATGCCTGCAGTCTGTCAACCATAAAAGGAACCAAAGAAGGTTCTCAGCATGTCTACGAGAAAAGCTTCAACCAATTTATTTTGGTACTGAGTAGAACAATTAGACATTTTTGTACGATTTAGGTCCGGATTAAGGCAATCGGAAGTACCGTGGCCGCCGGGGGCCCCGAACTAGGAGGGTCCTTGCCATGATGGTCTTCGAAATTTGTTGCTATTTAGCGAAGAGCCTTTTTTTCTAATAAAAGGAAAAAATCAGCAAATTTAGAATATTAACAAGATGCATTCACGCTACTCCAGCCATCGAGAGCACCTTTATTGTTTTCTCTACTCCTTTAACGGTACAGTAGTGCTCAATACCATGGCAGTCTTACTTCACGTGAACCAGCGACAATACACATTTCGATTTGTCGCCCAGTCGGCCGCCGATTTGTGTTGAAACACCAGAAATGTTTGATGTCGCCGACGGGCGCAGTTCGCCTTTTGCGTATAACGTGGCGCTTTAGGCCCACAACAGTCGGTAGTGTCTGCACAGGCTGCCCTCAGCATATTTTCTGTGAAATCATTATCAACTTATACAAATCCTACAGCCGACATTACGATACCGTATGTTGCAAAAATTAATTCCTATCGCGTCAGCCAGAGGTGACTCCAAAAATATGCGAAAAATATTATACCAGATGTTAGGAAGGCCTTTCTTAAAAATCTGGAAAAATATTTACCAGTGTACTATAAACCCATAAATAAGATATAGGTTTAGTGAGACTGTAATATTAAAAACACTTAATACATTGTTACATTCCTATTTGTCCAGTTTCATGTTGTGTTAGTTTTAGGCACAAGTTAGTATTTTTCAAGATCATATTGATGAATATTTTCCTTGTTTTAGCTTAAATTTCCTGCATTTTTGGAATATTTGAACGAAAGCCAATTGGTGAACTATCCGGGCGGTAGTACTGTCGTGATTAATTGCAGTAGAAAGTTAAACGGAGGTGATACGAAATTAATCTACCAGGTATTCTGAAAAATATAGCTTATCGCGTTATTCGCCATTTAAAATTCATTTTACACTGGAAGGATCGAGTAGCCGAATGGGCCCGTTTACCAATTTTTCCCACGTGTCCTGACCATACCGTTAAATGAAATGATTTGACTTCTGTGATTATTTCATATTTTATGAAAGTATTGTGCACCCTCTTTTAGAGTTTTATACTTCAAATAGAACCCTAAATATTAAGATTAATACCTAGAAGGACCGCAGGGCCAATTTAGCCGCTCATACCGTTTCTCTGTATTTTCGGCATGTTTCCTTGTAATACTGTGTATGGAATAAAACCAAATGTTGTCTCCTTGTTGTTTCAATATGCGATAACATTCCAACACTGATTGTGGTAGGGCAGCTGGGGATGGCGGTCATGTATGGATAAGTTATGCTTGAGTGAGTGATTGTGTGAGTGAGTGTGATCTTTTCTGACGAAGGTCGTGGCCGAAAATTTACAAGTTGTATGAATGTGAATATGAGTTTGTTGGCAGCTCAGCGATCATCTTTATGGTGAGATGCTAGCTATCCACATATTATTACCATTCCAATATGGATCTTCCGGTGTTAAAAATGAATAAAAATACATATGGTGGTTACAATGAATTATGTTTGACATTCTGGCCGTATAAGCAATAAAACTGCTTGGTTCCAATTTGGTCCCAGAGTTTCTTATACGTAGTAGCTTGCTTGCAATCCTTCTAGTATTAAATGCCAAGAAGACTAGAAAACAGCTATAAAAATATGATATAATTAATCCCTTTGCCCATTTTATTCTGGTTGCCGTACTGCTTACGGATTCGTTCTCACGTCATGCCGTTCACGCTTATCCTTCCTCATACGAACTTAAAGTTCTGCACATTTGGCTTCACAAACCAATTTCACTGCAGTTTGAATAATGATCAGTGTCATCAAAGAATCCCAAGTATACAGTTAAGTGTCCCTACGCTAATAAAAGATGTTTATGATAACTGAGCTCATACTGGCACAGAAATCCAAGAGCTTATTACCTCCCCTCTAAACTAACCCATCACCTTTTCGTGCCCATCTGTTCGATTTCCTATAATGGCAAAATACTCTCCTTATCATTTAACAACTGCATCACTGAGAGCGTCAGAAAATATGCCCACCTCATCTTGATCTTTCGCAGAGTGAATAATTTTCTTAATGGCGATGACAAATCTACCCAGACATTTATTTACATACCTCATTGCTATTATACTGGACCGATTGCTTTTCGGATGCAAAACCCTACACCTCATTTTGATCTTCCTGCTTGACTCCTGACATATGACCTTGTATTCTCCGTCTTTTTTCTCTGCCGTTGCCCTAATGTCACTAACAGGTAATACATCTAACAGCAAGCAGCCTCTAACAGCTCTACCTTCTTCGTTCTGAGCTTTTGGCATCACTGCAGATTAAATAATGATAGTCATCAACAACCTTTGGAAACAGGTGTGTCCTGTCTTTCTCATTTCTTGATCTGCTGTATCATAGTCAATGACAATTCTGTCCACAACAAAATGTTCAAATGTTTGTAACTCTATCGGATCAAACTGCGTGGTCATCAGTCCGTAGCTTACAAACTACTTATACTAAGGTAAACTAACCTAAGGTCAACACACAAAAACCTGTCACAGGGAGGACTCGAACCTCCGACGGCGAGCAACCGCGCGCTCCACAGCGAGGCTCCTTAGACCGCTCGATTAGTCCACACGGCCTGTCCACTTATCTTGATCTTTCGCTGAGCGAATACACTGACACAAATCTACCCAGTCGGTCATTTTCATACGTTATTGCATTTATGCTGGGTTCGATTACTTTCCAGATGTAATACCCTACACCTCACATTGCTCCTCTTACTTTGACTCATGGGAGATAACTTTGTATTCTCCGTCTTCTTTCTCTCCTGTTACCCGAACGTCAATAACATCTAAAACATCTAACCGCATGCAGCCTCTACCTGCTCTATCTTTTTCTCGGTGTAGCCGCAATTGATATTAATAGCTCCCATCTCACTGAGGAGTCCCTGGTCTGGAAATGAAATGAACGTATGGTTTTCTTGGCCGGGAAATCCCATACGGGATTGATCGGCCGCCTGAATGTAAGTCTTTCTATTTGACGCCGCGTGGACGACTTACGTGTCAATGATTATGAGATGATAATGATGATTAGGACAACACACAACACCCAGTCTCCTGCCGGGATTCGAACCAGGCCTTCGTGCGTGGTAGCCATCGACGCTTCCACTGAGCTACGGAGGCGAACAGTCCATGGTCTCTCAATTAGAGATTGGACTCCATCACCACCAAAGGTCCAAGGAACTTTGCTCTGATAATTGCCAGCATCAGATACGTACATGAGAAGCAGGTTAGTAGCCTTACTTGCCCGTGGTCCCATTGAGTTTCGCCCCTAAGAGTTGAGGGACTAACCGGTGGATCTGGTAGTCTTTGCCGTCTGAGCACAGAGATCGCCACGGCTCAGAATATGTTCGAGATGCCCAACCTTATTCCAAAGTAACTGGTATCCTGACTGTCATGACCACTCACTTGGCCACTAGAACATGACTACAGGAATCCACACCATAGACAACATTATAAAAATTTCTAAATATTATTAATTATATCAAATGTTATAAAGTAAATCATAAAGAACTTTACTTGATTTACCAAGAGATGGATGCACTAATTAAAATTTTAATATAATTTCTTCTATTTAGAAGGTGCAATAGGTCAAATGGATATTGTAAGTTGTGGGAAGATTATAAATATTCGTTATAATTTCGAGCAACTGGTTTCTTCATGGAAAGGCAGAGTTCATCCTGTTGTTGTTGTGGTCTTTAGTCCGGAGACTGGTTTGATGCAGCTCTCCACAATACCCTATCCTGAGGAAGCCTCTTCATCTCCACATAAGAATGGCAACCTACATCTGTCTGAATCTGTTTACTGTATCCATCTCTTGGTCTTCCTCTGCAGTTTTTACCCCACACACTTCCCTCCAATGCTAAATTCACAGTTCCTTGATGTCTAAGAATGTGTCCTACCAATCTATCCCTTCTTTTGGTCAAGGTATGCCAGAAATTTCTTTTCTCGCCAATTCTGTTCAGTACCTCCTCAATAGTTACGCGATCCACCCACCTAATCGTCAGCATTCTTCTGTAACACCATATTTCAAAAGACTCAATCCTCTTCCTCTCCGCACTGTTTATCGTCCATGTCTCACTCCCATACAAGGCAACACTCCATACAAATGACTTCAGGAAGGACTTCCTTAGGCTTAAATCATTATTCGATGTTAACAAATCTTTCTTTTTCAAGAACGCTCTTCTACCCATTGCCATTCTGCATTTTATATCCTCTGTACTGCGACCATCATTTGTTATTTTACTGCCCAAGTAACAAAACTCATCTACCTCCTTTATTGCTTCCTTTCCCAATCTAATTCCTTCAGCATCACCTGATTTTCTTACACTGCACTCCATTACCCTAGTTTTGCTCTTGTTAATGTTCGTCTTATATGCTCCTGAACTTTAATTCCTTCACCAAATTTCTCCTTGCTTTCCTTTATAGCTTGCTCAATGTACAAATTGAATAATAATGGAGAAAGACTACAACCCTTTCTTACTCCCTTTCCAACCACTGCATCCCTTTCATGCCCTTCAACTCTGACAACCGCTGTCTGGTTTTTGTACAAGTTGTAAATAACCTTACGCTCCCTATATTTTACTCCTGCTTGCTTCAGAACTTGAATGAGTTTATTCCAATCAACATTGTCAAAAGCCTTCTCCAAATCTACAAAAGCTAGAAATGTAGGTTTGCCTTTTCTTAATCTATCTTCTAGGACAAGCCGTAAAGTGAATATTGCCTCTCGTGTTCCTACATTTCTCCTGAACCCAAACTGATCTTCCCCGAGGTCGGTTTCTACCAGCTTTTCCAATCTTCTGTATATAATTCCCGTTAATATTTTGCAACCATGACTTATTAAACTGATGGTTCTGTAGTTTTCACACCTGTCTGCACCTGCTTTCTTTGGAATGGGGATTATAACATTTTTCTTAAAGTCTGAGGGTACTTCGCCTGTCTCATACATCTTACACACCAGGTGAAACAGGTTTGTCATGGCTGGTTCTTCCAGAGACTTCAGTAGCTCTGAGGGAATATCATCTACTCCAGGGGCCTTGTTCCGACTTAGGTCTTTCAGGGCTCTGTCAAATTCTTCTCTCAGTACAGTATCTCCAATTTCATCTTCATCTACATCCTCTTCCCTTCCTACAATATTGCCACTAAGTTCATTTCCTTCATAGAGCCTCTCTATATACTCTTTCCACCTTTCAGCTTTCCCTTCTTTGCTGAGAACTGGTTTTCCATCAGTGTCCTTGATATTCATAGAGCTGTTTTTCTTATCTCCAAATGTTTCTTTTATTTTCCTGTAGGCTGTATCTATTTTTCCCATATTTATACATTCTTCTACATCTTTGATTTGGCTTCTAGCCACTCCTGCTTAGCCATTTTGCACTTCCTGTCAATCCCATTTCTTAGTCGTCTGTACTTCATTTTACCTGTTTCATTTACTGCAATTTTATATTTCCTCCTTTCATCGATTAAATTTAGTATCTCCTGTGATATCCAAGGATTTTTTGTAGCTCTTTCCTTCCTACCTGTTTTGTCCTCTGCTACCTTCACTATTACATCTCTCAATTTTACCCATTCCTCCTCCACTGTTTTATTTTCCCCTGTTTCCGTCAATTGTTGCCTAAAGCTCCCTCTGAAATTCTTAAGAACCTCAGGTTCCTTCAATTTATCCAGGTCCCATCTCCTTATTTTTCTACCTTTTTGTAGTTTCTTCAGTTTCAGTCTACAGTTCATAACCAACAAGTTATGGTCAGAGTCTATATCTGCCCCTGGGTATGTCTTGCACTATAAACCTGGTTCCGAAATCTATGTCTTACCATTATAAAATCTATCTGGCATCTCCCGGTGTCTCCTAGTCTCTTCCAAGTATACAACGTTCTTTTGTGATTCTTGAACCAGGTGTTTGTTATAACTAAATTATGTTCTGTGCAAAATTCTACCAGGCGGCTTCCTCTTTCATTCCTTTTGCCCAGATCATATTCACCTACTATATTTCCTTCCCTTCCTTGTCCTACTATCTAATTCCAGTCTCCCATAACAATTAAGTTTCCCTCTCCCTTAATTGTCTGAATAAGTTCCTTTAGCTCATTATATATTTCTTCGATTTCCTCATCATCGGCAGAGCTAGTTGGCATATAAACCTGTACTACTGTTGTCGGTATTGGCTTCGTATCTGTCTTGACAATAATAATGCGATCACTGTGCTGGTCAAAGTAGTTTACCCGCATTCCTTTTTTTCTTATTCATTATCAATCCTACTCCTGTGATACCCCCAACAGATTTTGTATTTATAATCCTGTACTCACCTGACCAGAAATCCTGTTCATCTAATCCTCACTATATCTAACTTCAACCTATCCATTTCCCTTTTTAAATTTTTTAATTTTCCTACTCGATTAAGGGATCTAACATTCCACGCTCCGACCCGTAGAATGCCAGTATTGTCTTTCCTGATGATCACATCCTCCTGAGTAGTCTCCGCCCGGAGATCCGAATGGGGGACTATTTTACCCGAGAGGATACCATCATCATATGTTCATACAGTAGAGCTGCATGTCCTCGGGAAAGGTAACGGCTGTAGTTTCCCCTTGCTTTCAGCCGTTCGCAGTAGCTGCGTGGCAAAGCCACATTAGCTGATGTTACAAGGCCAGCTCAGTCAATCATCCAGACTGTTGCCCCTGTAACTACTGAAAAGGCTGCTCCCCCTCTTCAGGAACCACACGTTTGTCTGGCCTCTCCACAGATACCCCTCCGCTGTGGTTGCCCCTACGGTACGGCTATCTGTATCGTTGAGGCACGCAAGCCACCCCACCTCGGCAATGTCTGTGGTTCGTGGGAGTGGGAGTTCATCCTATTGTATTTAAACAAACATGTAGTCGGTGCAATAATATCAAATAAATGATATAAGTTAAATAAATGTTTGTGATTAAGAAATTTCTTAAGATGTCACTGCCTCTTGTTTAGTGTAAACAGACACTGCAAAGATTTGTTTTTTCTGACTGGGCGAAATAACTATGACGGACCCCGTTAAAAATCACAGTGTTTTTGTCACAACATTTTCCTTAGGCAAAGGCAGGATGTGCGAAGGCAGGACCAAATCTTCAAACTATTGTAACACAAAACAATGGCGTCTTCTTTTGTAACTATGCATTAACGTACAAAATTCGTACAGGTTAATAATAAAACAATAAACTTGATTATATGTATTAATTATCTATATCTATAGTAATAATAAATCTGTAAATGTAGGCCTGTCGCTGTTCACTTCAATCTTCGAAACTACTGGACGAATCTTCATGTGATTTTCACAACAAACGTGAGAAAATTTTGGCTCAACAGATAGGCATAATTTTATAAAAATCGGATCACGGAAAAAAAGATATAATTCTAAGTGTTTTCAGTAACTGTCGTGTCTGTTTGTTCAACTATTAAAACTATCTTATCTCCAAAACTACTTCTCGAATTTGCGTAGGGTTTTCGCATTTAACTTGAGCGTAACTGTGGACCATATATAGACTTCGTTTCATAAAAATCGTATCACGGAAGAAAAGAATATCGTAATTTGAAAATTTTTATCTACGACTATCATGTCTGTCTATCTCTTTGAACACGGTTATCTTCAATACTGTACTTGACGAATATTCACACTTAACTTGAGCATATCACGTGGTTACATAAAGGCTTCAATAATTAAAATCGGATCAGAGAAAAAATATAATTTAATCATTTCCTTAAAAGCCATCGTGTATGTCTATTCGTTGCGGATAATCTCCAAAAGTACTACACGAACTTTGATGGGTTTCCACAGATAAATTGTGAGTAGTTTGGAGAGTAACATTGGCTTCATTTAATCAAAATTGGATCAGAAGAAGGAAAGATATCGTAATTTGTAGTTTCCCGTGTGAGCTATGATTGAATTGCAGCGCAGTAGAGCAAAGATCCGACAAAAGCTCTTTTACTTGCATAGTATACCAAATAACGAATATATGCCTCTGCTGTGTGTTTTATTCTCATAACTAAGGTGTAATACACTAAAACAAGGGCTAGAATTTTCCTTACAGCAGCGGTGTAGTGTATTTTTGTTGGCAACAGCCACTGAATCCTTTTTCTAAAATCAATCTCGTACAACGCCCTCGTTGTACGAGATTGATTTTAGAAAATTTGTGTTGATTAAAATAAGTAATTAATGTTGTTCCAATCAGTAAATTAATGATCCCCTAAAGCGAATATTTCATTGCAACGTTAACATACTAAACCGCTGCCACCGCAAGTAACATTTAGACCAGAATCGACACAAAAAATATTTTTTTCAATAGCTAGAGAGACGCTTTAGTGCACCAAAGAACTAACATATGCCGCTGCTGCGTAATAAGTATGGAGTAGTACAACAAGGAAGTGTACGCCTGTGACAGAATTAAGCGACACCATTTTATCTCTAAGAATACCAACAAACATTGAACATAGAGTTACTGATTTGCTTTATGTATTACATAATAAACATTTCTTTGCTTCTTTCGGCACGTTTCACTTATGTTTAAACAATAACGAAATTCCTTCGTGACTCTCTAAAGTTATACATTAGCATAAGAGTTCTTTGCAAGCACAATCCATTGTATGTAGTTTATTTTGTGATTTCGTTGCCGTTTTTTACTAACTGAGGTCCGCAATCCTAAAATGCCAAATACTCAGAGGCCCTTCCTTAAAAACCGTTGCGAAGGACGGGCGTATAAGCTAGTTTAATGAATATGTCAGAATAAGTTTAACTGCCGATGGAACAATGGTTGGTATTACGGAGACATCTAAAACATAGAAAAGATAATGTGAAGATTTTACCAAAAGACTCCTAGAAGTCACTAAGTTTTATTATACACTTTTGTGCTGTGGACACAAAAAGCAAACTGGGAGAATACAAAGCAAATTTGCTGTACCAGTTTAGACCTATTTAAACATGACGCTTTACTAAGGAAACAATTAGTCCATCTAATTGAATGCACTCAGTCACATTCGAGCGTAATGGGGTAATATTATATAGGAATGGATTTTATATTTATATAGAAAATTTTAGAGAACGATCTAGTCAACTTTCAAAACACGCCGGATATTTTTTATGTTCACACAAATAGAAGTAAATCAATCATTCCTAAGTTATTTTCAACGAATAAGGAGAAACGCAGACGACAGGAGGTGTTTCAAAAGTAATTGAACAGGATGGACTGGACGAGGATGTGCCGAGGACAAGGATCCTGAAACACTTCTGTCAAGACAGATGCATTCTTGAGCAACAAAGAATTTCTAACCATAACATTAAGTCATCGTTTATACACTCTTCTAATCACTTTTTCGTTCTGTGGAGCTAACATCTTTTGCACATCCGTTAAGTGTAATTTTTCCGGAGACCTTAAAAATCTGAACATGTTCACTCTACCTGAACGATCTTCTAACAAAGACTAGAGTCACAGTTAAGAAACTTTCGGATGATGATCACTGAAGAGCCCTTAAGTTTATGTTTCAGTACTTCAAAATATTGTAAATGCCGCTGAGGCACTGTCAGAATCTTTAAAAGCCAGAGAAACTAGAGTAACTGCTGTAATGCAGTTTCAAAAAAAAACAGTCCTCAGGCACAAGTTACATTTAAATATATTACGTATGTTTCGACGTGGTAAAGGACACCTTCTTTAGACAATATAGTACATTCGCTGATCAGCAGCCCCGCATGATATGTCATGTTGTAATTCTATTGTTTGACTGTCTAGGTGTGTTTGCGTTTGGATATGTGTGAGTGTGTGTGTGTGTATTTGTTTACCTTCCTTTTTTCCCCTAAGGTAAGTCCTTCCACTCCTGGGATTGGAATGACTCATTTTCCACTTCCTTAAAACCTATAACCTTCCCTTTCTCCTCTCCTTTCTTCCTCTTTTCCTGAAGAAGCGACCAACGGTTGCGAAAGCTTATGTGTGTTTTTGAGTGATTTTATTTGTGTCTGTCGACGAGCCTGTCCTTTGGGTAAGTCATCCGTTTTTTTTATGTGTGTGTGTGTGTGCTTGTGTGTGTATGGGGGGGGCGTCTGTTCTGTTGTTTGAGTAGTATGATTTATCTTTTAATTCAAATGTTTGTAAATGTGTGGCACTCAACTACTGTGGTTATCAGACCCTAGGCTTACAAACTACTTAAACTGGCTTAAGGACAATACACATACCCATGCCTGAGAGGGGACTCGAACCTCCGACAGTGAGTAAGCACGCGCTCCTCAGTAAGGCAGAGCGCTCTACCATTCTAAAATGGCTCGTTTAGTTTACTTGTTGAATACTGTCTTAGAAGAAGACAAAATGCCCAAAAATGCACCATATTACGTCCTTCCTGTTCAATGTATAATTTTTTTTTAACTTGGACCCGGGTATTTCTTCGCAGATTATTGGGGTTAATTCATCGTCTTAAAATTAGAGAAACCACAGCTCTTCCGATCGTAATATGCATTTTGTTTGTTAGACAAAAATGACGTAATTTGTGGCAGAGATGTTATCTTGAAAATATTTAAAGTTATACCGCTGCTTTCAGATGCTGAATGATAAAAGAATATGATAGTACCAATTTTTTATTTATTATTATTATTATTATTATTATTTCTGCCCCGTTCGACTGGCTGTTAATGTCTAATCATTGCTGACTTTGTCATCTGAGCAACAGTTTATCAGTTCTCTGCGCGTGGAACTAAAACACTATAACGTTCAATATTGATTACGATTTGTTTTATGCACTCACCACAGGTACGGTATTTCCAAAAAAAAACGATGCTCAATTTTATTTGGGTAAAAAAAAGCCTAAAGGGAAATTATGTTAAATTTTGGGTATATCTTTGAAAAATAGTTTCATACCACATATATTTATTAAAAACCGTTAGTTTCTTAACTTTTGCACCAATAAGGTTGGATGTTCAAGTGTTTGTATAACACCTTGCTAAACGCTCTTTATGGGATTTGTAATTCTGTACTAGCTCAGCGGATTGACCTTTTGTCGTTCCATACAATAGTTTCTCCCTGACGGTCAACAAATTAAAGCAGGACTGTTGGTCGACGTCAGATTAGTTCCTGAACTCAAATTGAACAGTTACAATACTATCCATTTTGATGAGTTCTAACAAAAACCAGCTACCATTGATGTTTGGTGAGGGAAATCTTGTATTTACTTCTCTACTAAGGAAAGCGAACCTACTTTTCTAGCTTTTTAAAATTTGGAGACACTTTTTGACAATGTTGATTGGAATACATTCTTTCAAATTCTGAAGTCAGAAGGAGTGATAATAGAAGTAACGGAATGTTATTTACAACTTGTACAAACCAGACAGCATTTATTAGAGTCGATGGGAATAAAAGAGAAGCATGGTTGGGGAGAAAGTAAAACAGGCTTGTAGCCTTTCTCCAACGTTGTTCAATTTGTACATTTAGCAAGAAATTTGGAAAAGGAATTAAGGTTCAGGGTGCAGAAATTAAAGCATTGCGTTTTTCTGATTACAATGTAATCCTGTCACAAACAGCAAAGGATATGAAGAAACGATTTGACGTAATGGACACTGTGTTGAAAGGAGCGTATAATATGAACATTCACAAGAGTAAAGGAAGGTAAATCGAATGCAGTCTAAGAAAATCAGGTGATGCTGAACGAACTAGATTATGTAACGAGACAATAAAGTTGGTAGATGACTTTTGTTACCTGGACAGTATAAAACATGTGATGGTCCCAGTGCAGAGGATATAGGGTACATAATGGCAATGGGAAAAATAGTTTTTGAAGAAGAGAAATTTGTTAACATTGAATATTAATTTGAGTGTAAGGAAGTCTTTTCTGAAAGAATTTGTAGTGAGTGCTGCCTTATACGGTAGTGAAACATGCAGGATAAATAGTGCCGACAAGAAGAAGATAGAGGCTTTTTGGTGGTAAAGAAGAATGCTGAAGAATAATTGGTCAGATCGCTAACTGGTAAGTAGGTACTAAAGAGAATTGGAGAGAAAAATAATTTCTGGCTTACCTTGTCTAAAGGGAGGGATCAACTGGTAGAACACATTCTTAATGTAGATAGCAGGAATTGGTAAATTTAGCATTGCAGTGAAGTGTGTGAGGTAAAAATCGCAGAGGAATACCAAAAGAATAGAGTGAGCAGATTCAAATGAATGTTGGTTGCCGTTCTTATGAGGAGATGAAAAGGATTGCTGAGGCTAGAGGAGGGTGGGAAGCTGCATGTAGCCAGACCCCGGAAAGAAGACTACAACATACACTTTTTCTGACATCTTACTTAAAACGTATTGCAAAAAGTTTTCACTGCACAATCAGTTCAAATCAGAGTGTGTTTTGAGGACACGCTGCACATTCTACGCGTGTTATACACTTCACAATTAAAATACTTTCACTTCAGCTATGAGGTGCTAAACGATATGATCTACTGCAGTTACCATAGAAGTTTGGTTCAGTGCAGGATGGGTGGCTCATGGCCATAGGTATTGAGTTTCATAACTTTTAGATCACGTCATAGCTGGCATGGGTGGGAAAAGTTAACGTATGGTGTTACGTTTCGCATTCCCGTCAAAAATTGCGCAGATACTGCAATAGAACTTAACGCGATTAATATATTTACACAAAGCTTTATTATGGTATGTTTTATTTATGTAATTATGACCTCGTTAACAAAGATAGTTGAATGTAGAAATTCTAGGAACAGCACTTAGCGCCAAAATTGATGGTACGCGTGACGAACACTGGATCACGTATGAACAGCCATGATAAACGCGCTCTTATAATAGTCTGCCAGGCAGCTCAAACTTAATATGTTTCAACTACTGTAATTAGAATTCAACAGTACTAGGATCATATACAGTAGATGTCGCTTGTTGTTTCAAGATATTTAAGTAAATATATTGAACTGGCATTCCTTCGTATTTGAAAAGTAACCGAAATTTTAAAAGATCCATAGCACTTCACTTCCATATACAAGGATCAAGCACCTGCACACTGCTTCTTCGTGGGGCGACAACGGAAAAGAAGAAGCCAGGTCAGGTAACAGAAACCATAACTGCACGCACTGACGATGCATTGGTACGTAATTAACTCTTGCGACATTGGCACGAGTGTGCTGGTAACACCTCCGAGTGTAAGTGTCAGAGAATGAGTTTGAGACACAGATAGATTATATAACATTCCAATTACTTTTATCAAACTCTCTATCAACCTATCATCTCCCCATATCAGTCACAGTTAGTTTAGGCTATTAGTAGAATTAATGAACGAACAATGTTCGATGAATGTGCAATTATCTAATCGGCAAAGTTTAATCTGAAGATGCGCTAAGAGCTGACTTCTTGTGCAGGATTGAGCAACAGCACTTTATCACCGAGACACACTTTAGACTACGTTTTATGGAGAGCGAGTGGAAAGCTTGAGGCTCAGTACATAAAAGGGCAGCGCACGAGGCAGACACGTTCGTGAACACAAGATGCTTCGACACGCGCTGCTGCTGCTCGTCCTCGCTGGCTGCGTGTTGGGTGAGTGGCCATCGAACACTGTCATAACGTACACCGCAGTCGTCGCCAAGCAGCTTTTGGTCTGAGTGCACACTTCTGTTATCCATGTCCACTTCCTCACCCATGGCACCTTACATGCTACGTAGACAGAAAAGATAACTAAGGATATAAGTGTCGTTAGCAGTTAGACTGTAATAGTTTTTAAATTTGACGAACTTCATCAAAATTGACGAAGACCCGGAGGGACTACTCGTTGGTTGCGTGAACGAAACTTTTGCAGCCAGTAAGTAATCAAAAAGCAAGATCACTTACAGAGCCATAACCTTGAAATATGGGTATTACATAGGGACACGTCTTTGTTGGAGTGATCCTGCCTTGAAGGATACATCCTGCACATGGTAATTGCAAGGAGATGGGTCGGCGATTTTTATCTAATTTTCCATGGACGTTCTATATTGAATATAAAGACCTACGTGTTTCGACTTTTTCCTAGACAGTAGTTTCTAAAACGTCATGATACACAACATCAATTTTCACGTTGATTCTTTTTTATTCCATAAGCCACCGAGTGTCTTTTTATATATTCGATTTAGAACGTACGTGTTTCATGTGCAAATGTGCAACGGCGGCGACAATTTATGAATTTCCGAATTCGTTAAGGTACGCCTATGTCTGAGATATCGTGGCCGTTGTTGCAAACGTATTTCATGTTTCTGACGAGTGCTCAACACCCGTTGCTATCCATAAATACTGACGCTGACAGGCTTGTCGCGAAACCCTTTCACAGCTGACGATGTGAAGCATTAATATAAGATTCCTATGATGCCCGAAAAGGCGAAATGCATCAAAATAATTCAACGAAGTCTGTGTTTTATTAGAACATATGTAGAACCACTAGCTTAAACCCGAGGCTCGGCTCGCGTGTTGGTTAATTAAGATAGATAAGCTATCTTTCAGTAGTGTGCTATGAGATCAAACCATACGTAAAAATGTATTCGTTTCGAAGAATCCAATCATGAAATTCAACAATGATTGTAATAATATCGCAGATCGATCACTTGATGTAATCCGCGAAACGTCAAATCCAGTTATTAAAGATATATATTAAAATAAATTGCTTTTTTACTGCTTTATTTATTTATTCTTGTATTTCCTTATTCGTATGCTTATCCTTACAGAGAAAGAGCTGAAGACATTATAGCACGCATAGACCAAAGATATAATCTGTGGCATAAAGTTTCGCTGTATGTAACCTCCTTCCTATAGAGTCGCAAACGTCAACGCTGGCCTTCAGTCTGGATATTTTTTTTTATAATTTGACGATTTTCAACCACCATATCTTCCATCCCCTTATAGCTATCGGCACGGAACTGCTGTGGTGTACCACGGGAGACTTCGGACAACAATTACACACAGACCATTCGTTTGCGTTCTGTAGTTTTCGCTGCAGAGCGAAATATTAACACACACACGTAGAATTTTATATACACCGATAACTTTCCAACCCAATATACTCCACCCTTTCATCATTATCAACCCTCAAGCAACAATGCGACCAATAAAACCATTTTCAAAGAGTAAATATAATTGTCAAAGAGTAATTATTGTTCCGCATTTCACGTTACATTCTCCAAATTACTAAATATCTATCAGATCGCTATAAAACCGCGCCTAAAACATTCCTCAGGTATAAATTACTAGCTGTACAAATATTTAAGTCTCTGCGTCTTGTCGTTCGGACGTGATAAGCGTACACCGAACAGACATTCACATTAATATATATAGATAAATGGCTATCCGATTGCCATAAAACCGTGCCTAAAGCCTTCCCCGGGTAGACATTAGTAACTGTACAAATTTTTAGCTTTTTATGTCTTGTGGTACAGACGTGATAAACGTACACCGAACAGACATTCACATTTATAGATATAGATTAATGTAACAACCACATCTTATAACACAAAACTTAAGAAGCCGAAGTGTGCACATCATCAGGGTACGATCTGCTAGGATAATGAATTTTTTTTTTATAACATCGCCAATTTTAGCCGTGTAGCTATCATCTTCAGATGCATCTACATTTGGAGTTGTTGCTGTTTTGTTTCATGGAAATCAAAGCGTAAATCAGTAGTGTTAAGCAGTGTGTGTGTTTGTTGTGGTGGCAGGTGCTCGTCTTCCCATGCGCCGCCTGGTGCACAGTGGGAAGTGGCTCGGGGCAGCAAGCGAACGCATCATAGGTGGGCAGGACTCCGTCCTCGGTGAGTACAATTACTGCTGCTGCTGAGCTTACTTCAGCTGTGGTAGTCTCTCCTCTAACGTCAATGTTCATTACTATCATATTAACATATAGAAACCTCTTGGATTGTGTCATCTTCAGGTTGTACTCAGTTGTAAGAATTTTAAATCGCATGGAGATGCCCTAAGATTAAAGTGGCCATTGTCGGGAAAAGTAGCTGCTTTCCAATAATTCACCCATCACTTTATCTCTGTTTTGGTTTACCAAGCTCTTGGTACAATTTGTCTGACATAACATCAATGACTAACCTATTCCCTCAATGACAGTGGTAAGTGGCTCGCAATCGAAACAAGTGTCATCAAGTCACAACGCGTGGAATACTGTACGGAATAAGAAAATATACAACCCCACAAGTTGCTTTAAGAAACTCTGGGGTGCGAATCGTGAGGCCTCCCCCGTTAATTTTGAGAACAAATGTGAGGTGTTTTCTGTTCAGGATAACGCTCCTGACTCGTATGGTGTCTCTCATACTGAAATCACCATGCAGCCTGCAAGAACCGGGATTTCGCAGAGGGTGGGTTTGCTTGTAGTTGGGCGGACAATGGAGCCCCTTAGAGAGATGGCTGCCAAAGAGGGGAAGAAGGACAACGTGCAGTTGAGGTCATTGGAGATGTGGAACGGTTCCTTCCGGTTGCCATGAAAGGTACCGGGTGCAGCCAACTGCAGGTGGTAGCTCACATCGGTACCAATGATGTGTGTCGCTTCAGATCTGAAGGGATTCTCTCAGGATTTGAGCGGCTATCTGAAATGGAAAAGACTGACAGTCATGCTTGCAAGATGAAAGCAGAGCTCACCATCTGCAGCACAGTTATGGACCTCAGGTACAGAGCCGAGTGGAGGATCTGAATCAGAGACTCAGAGGGTTCTGAGACCGTTTGGGCTGCAGATTCCTCGATTTTCGCCTTCCGGGTTCTGCTGAATAGGTCAGGAGTTCACTAGAGATCATAGAGGTGTGGTAGCGAGATTGAATATCGGAAGTCCCAAAGATACCAAAAATAAATGAAAAGTAAATTTGTTCATGAAAGAAGGTAGAAATACAATACATTGCTTCCGGAAAGACAGTTTCTACTTCCAAACGAGAAACGTAAGTGTAGACCAGATGTGGCTCAAATTCAAAGAAATGGTATCGACAGCAATTGATGGTTTTATACCAAATAAATTAATAAAAGGAGGTGGTGATCTCCCTTGGTACACAAAACCTTTCGAGACACTGTTGCAAAACAACAGAAAAGGCTAGTTAAAATTCAATGGACATGACATACCCAGGATTGGCGATCCTACACAGAAGTTCCAAATTTAGCGAGGACTTTAATACGAGATACCTACAATACTTTTCACATCGCAACTCATTCTAGATATTTAACTGAAACCCCAAAGACATTTGGTCATAAGTTAATTACACTAGGAGCAAAACACAAACAATACTCTCACTGAATTTACTGTATTCATTCTGAAATACCCTCATCACTTGATAGTAATTGCGATCCTGCGGATGATAGCGTTACTAAAGGTGAATTACTAAACTCAGCTTTTCGAAACTCTTTTACCAAAGAAGACGAAAGCAGTTTTCCAGATTTCGAATTACAAACAGAGACCAGAATGACCAAATGAGTAACGTTGAAGTAGATGTCCTCGGAGTAGTGAAGAACTTAAATCACTTAAAAAGAACAAGTCTTCGGGTCCGGTCTGTATACCCATTAGATTTATATTTGAATATGCTGAAGCGATAGCTCGTTATTTAACAGCCATATAAAACCGCCCGCTCAAAGAAGGATCTGTACCAAAAGACTGGAAAGTTGCACAGGTCACACCTATATTCAAGAAAGGCTAAAGGCCTATTTCATTGACGGCAATTTGCAGCAGGGTTTTCGAACATATCATTTATTCAAATATTTTGAATTATCTCGAACAGAATGATCTATTGACCCAATGTCAACACGAATTTAGAAAATATCGTTCATGCGAGACAACTAGCTCTTTACTCACACTAAGTGATGAACACCATCGACAAGAGATCTCAAATTGATTCCGTATTTCTTAATTTCCAGAAGGCTTTTGCCACCTTACCACACAAACGGCTTTTAATCAAATTGCGTGGTTGTGGTATATCGCCCCAAAATTTGCGACTGGATAGGGAATTTCCTGTCAGAGAGGACACAGTCTGTAATAATCGAAGGTAAGGCATCGAGTAAAACAGAGGTGCTATCGGGAGTTCCGCATAGTAGTGTTATTGGTCCTCTGCTGTTCCTTATTTACATAAACGGTTTGGAAGAAAATCTAAGCAGCTATCTTAGGTTGTTTGCAGATGACGCCGTCATTTACCGTCTAGTAAAATCATCTGAAGATCAAAACCAACTACAGAACGATCTAAATGAGATATCACTACGGTGTAAAAAGTGGCAACTGACTCTAGTGAACAGTGTGAAGTCGTCCACATGAGTACGAAAAGAAATCCGTTAAACATTGTTTAAAAGATAAATCAATCAAATGTGAAGGCCTTAAACTTCAATAAATACCTAGGAATTACTATTACTTCAGATTTAAACAGGAAAGAACACATAGATAATGTCGTGGGAAAGGCGAACCAGAGACTGCGTTTTATTGGCAGAACCCTTAAAAGATGCAACAGAGCTACTAAAGAAACTGCAAACACTATGCTTGTTCGTCCTTTTTGGAGTATTGCTGCCCAGTGTGGGATCCTTATCAGTTGAGTTTGACGGGAGACTTCGAAAGAGTCCAAATAAGGGCAGCTCGTTTTGTATTGTCACGATACAGAGGAGACAGCGTCACGGAAAAGATACGGGATCTGGGGTGGGAATCATAACAACAACGTCGTTTATCGCTGCGGTGTGGGCTACTTACGAAACTCCAATCGTCAACATTCTCCTCCGAATGAGAAAATATATTGTTGACTCCCACTTACATAGGTAGAAATTATCATCAGAGTAAAATACGAGAAATCACAGCTCGAACGGGGAGATTCAGGTGTTCTTTGTTCCCTCGTGCTATTCGTGAATGGAACAGGAGATAAATAGTATAAAGGTGGTTCGATAAACCCTCTGCCAGGTAGTTAAATGTGATTTGCACATTATCCCACGTTCTAGATTATTTCTGTATCAGAAAATAAGTCTATGATATTATACGTTTACACTTAGAGCTTAATGTGCTCCTTTAGTCCAGAATGAAACTTTCACTCTGTAGCGGAGTGTGCGCTGATATGAAACTTCCTGGCAGATTAAAATTGTGTGCCAGAACCGGAACTCGAATCTGGGACCTTTGCCTTTAGCGGGCAAGAGATCTACGACTGTGCTCCGGTAGTATTAATAAAAATACTAGTTACTTAAAAGATACTAGTCGTCTGAAGAAATATATTGCATTGGCAGGCCGCTACCTGCTCCCGAGTTAATCGCGCTCATGAGCGGTATCTAACATAGCGGCCAACCACTACACTGTTTTTATTCAGACTGCTAGTTTCCAACTAGCTACTATTTCTATTAACTAAATAAAACATGGGAACACGAAACTTTAAGTTTAAACGTCTCATGTCATAGCGTTATTTTCTGATGAAGACACCCATAGAATCGAAATCCAGATAAAGTGAAATTGCCTTAAAACCCTTGTGGGGCTGCATATTTTCTTATACTGTATACTACGCTGATACGCTTGCTGTTTCAGGCAAGCCATGTTATAAATCAATGCCAGGGATATAACTATTCTCCAGTCACAGTACAGCTCAAAATAAGTAGTTATTTTTTCAGTATATCAGTAATGATCGCGTACATTGTTTTTAACACAGAAATGTGGTCCCTAGCTCCTGTTCTGAGCTCACTTAATTCCATCTCCCTTTATTCTAAGCTCCTTGCACCTACTTAGCGGACCGATGTCATTTATTTTGGCTCGGAGCTCAGCGATGACAATGGTGTTGTCGTTCTTTGCTTTCTCGTTAGATGTTCACAAGGTCCTTATGTAACTATTTTCTTCAACCTGATTCATTATTTGCTGATAGCCAGATGTATCTAAGAAATCGGTAAGTTCTCTTATTCTCAGACACTTGTTTATCCATTCCATTGTTTGTCAAACTTATGGGACTTAATTGCGGGTCATCAGTCCCTAAAGTTACAAACTACTTATGAACTACCTTATACTAAAGACGACACAAACATCCATGCCCGAGGGGGGATTCGAGCCCCCGATGGGGAACGGCCTCGCGCATCGGAACATAGCACCTCAATGCGCACGGCCGCTCTGCCGCAGCACTTGCTTATAATAGCATGGGTAGTTTTAAGTCCTTCATTACCTAGGGTTACTGTGTTAAACTTCTGGTGAGTACTGGGGTGCCGTGCTTCAGTGCGCGCGACCGTTCGCCGTCGGTGGTTCGAGTCCCCCCTCGGGCATGGAAGTTTGTGAAAATTCATCGTGAAGATGGGGCAGGATCAGCAACTGGATATGTGATGAAAACCATTTCTTTTCTTTTTTCGTCACAATTGCACTATTTAGAAGTTGGTAATCCATTTTCGAACCATAGGCCTTATTCCAGCCGTAACAATACATTGCATGACGCAAATCACTGATAAAATCTGTACGTTGTCCACTGTTAATACATGATTATATTGAAATTTAAAATAGGTTAAAATAAATTATTCGTTGTAGACCCCTGAACGCATCATCTATTTTAACCTATTTTAAATTTTAGTGTAATAATGTATGAACAGTGGACAACGTACAGATTTTATCAGTCATTTGCTTCATGCAGTGTACTGTTACGGTTGGAATAAGGCCTATGGTTTGAAAATGGACGAACCAGTCCGAAACTAGTTACCAACTTCTAAATAGTGCAACTGTGACGAAAAAGGAAAAAAAATAAATGGTTTTCATGGGGGTTTGTGTTGTCCTTAGATTAGTTTAGCTTAGTTTAAGTAGTTTGTAAGCTACGGACTAATAAGGAGTTTCCCTTGATAGGTGTTGCTGTTTCAGCTGCTTAGTAAAACGCACTATGTAATTAAAAGCACCATGTAACGAGGAACTATTATTACCAAACTGGATCAAACCAACTTCTGGAGATAATTATTTTTATTAACGCCCGACTGATTCTGAATTTATCGCCGTTCTGAATTACGAATGTAATAAAATGAAGTCCATGTGAGGTCGTTCGTGACACAGTTTGTGAACTGTGCTCAGACGATTAGTCAGCCAATTAACTTTTCCCCCGAGACACCAAGAAGAGGTTTGCTGATTGTCTTGTATATTTGCCCCCAGAATGGTTACTCGTGGGCATGACATTTGTCAAGAAAGAAATCTCCGAGAAACAAATCTTCCAAAATAAGTTAATCATTATTTTGTCAATAACTGGCATTGTGGAATTGAAACAGTGGCGATTATGGTATAAAATGTTTATTTCTTTTAAACTTTACCAGTTTCGGATTTTCTTCCAAACCCATCATCAGAAGGCTCATATGCTTTCAAGCTGGAGCCTCATTTTATGTTTGTTATACTTTCCAGCCCTAAGATAGACAAAAAAGTTATTTACTGTTTGCTGAAGTATACGTTATATTTCCTTACATTCGTCTCTGTCATGACATTTATGGAAAAGTTTAAAGTTAATAACATATGAAGTGTGGAGAAATCTTACGTGTTGTGTCATTGTCTGTGACGAAATCGATTAAAAATTTTATGCTTTTGAACGTGCACTGTGTGACTGCTATTAACGTTTCTGACAAGTACTTTACTCAACATCACGCTAAACGTTAACGCAATTCACACTTTAAGCAATCACATAGCTTGGTCCAGCTTATGATAACAAATCTAAACATTTTTATATTATAAATATATTGTATTTTGAAAATATTCTTCTAATATATTTAACAGTGGTTTCGTATACCATGTAGTTTAAGCAACACACATAAAATTACATATAAACAAACTGATTAAGAATACAGGCAGAATCAAGATATTTTCATGAGAAAAGCTGTGACTGAATTATAATTCAATGGTCACACTGTGTATTATAACTATAGTTCTAATATATTTAATTTAACCGTAGTTTAGTTTCAAATAATTTGGCATTGACGTTGATTCTTTCTGAATATGAGCTTACTATATGAAATAAATAAGTGGATTTCTATTGAATAGATGGACGGTGCGTACATATTTCAGTTTGCGAAACAACTTTTATATCCTAGCAATGATTTCCACCCACCATAGCTTGATGTTCGTGCAATATACCGTTGAAAATTCAATATGTTAATCAGGCACCTCAAAGCTGATGTGCCCTGCGACTGTGAAACAATATCCGAATGGCATGCTCATATAAACCTTACTGAAAGAACGTTGCACAACTAGACGTTATTGTTACGATCTTCAGTCCAAAGATTGATTTGGTGCTGTTCTCCACCGTAGCCTGTGCAAGTCTCTGCATATCCAAATAAGAATGGCAACCTACATCCTTTTCGACCTGCTTAGTCTATTCATCTGTCTCTCTGTGTAATTTTTACCGTACACACTTCTCTCGATGTCCTTGATGTCTAAAAATGTCTTCCGTCAATCAGTCCCATCAAAAAGTGGAGATATGCCAAAAATTTCATTTCTTTCCAGTTCTGGATCTCCTCATTCTCGATTTTCTCATTCGTTTGTAGCTTTTATCATCTCTTTGTCTGGTCTGATTATCGGTCACATTTCAGTCTTGTTCAGTATTACACTACAGAGAAATACTTACAGAAAGGACATCCTAACATTTAAATTAGTAGTGGATGTCAACATAATTTTCTGCTTCGAAAATGGTGACAATGCCCATCTTCTCATAGTCATTTTATATTTTCTTCACTTCGGTCGTAACAAGTTATTTTGCTACCCAATAGCAAAACTCATCTACTACTTTCATTGCCTCAATAACTAACCTAAAATTTCTTCAGCACCACCTGATTTTCTTAATTTACATTCCACAACCCTAGTTTTGCTTTTGTTAATGTTAATTTTATACACTCATTTCAATCACTGTCAATTCCGTGCCATTGTTTTTCCAGTTCTCTGACGGATTAGAATGCTACAAAGATTTTATTTCTTTTTCCTGAACATTAATTCCTTCTACAAATTTCTACTTATTTTCCTTAAAATATTGTTCAGTTTACTGATTGATTGTGAATCGGGGAAAAGCTACAACCCTGTCTTACTGACTTTGTAAAGCACTCTGTCCATTTCATGCACTTCGACTCGTATGACGGGTGTCTTGAAGTTGCACAAGTTGTATATAACTTTTCGTTCTCTATATTTCGGCTCCGCTACCTTCAAATTTTGAAAGAATGGATTCCAGTCAACATTGTCAAAAGCTTTCGGCACATCTACAAAATTTCTCAACTTATCCTCTAAGGTAAGCAGTAATGTGATTATTGCCTACATTTCTCCTAAATCCAAACTGATCATCTCCGAGGTCGGTATCTACCAATTCTTCCATTCATCTGTAAATAATTAATGTTAGTATTTTACAAAGATGGCTTACTAAGCTGACAGTTCTTCAATTGTTTGCACTTGCTTTCTATGTAATTTTATTATTTTTTTTTCTTCTTGAAGCCTGAGGGTATTTCCCCTGTATCATGCATATGATTACCAACAAGGTGGAACTGTTTCTTCATGACTGTCTCTCCCAACGATATCATCAGTTCAGAGGGAACATCATTAACTCCAAGGGCCTTGTTTCCAGTCAAACGTTTCACTGCTCTGTCAAATTCTTCTCTCAGTATCGCGTCTCCTATATTCATTTCTACAATATAGGTTCTTTTCCCACTCCCACGAACCACAGACATTGCCGAGGTGGGGTGGCTTGCGTGCCTCAACGATACAGATAGCCGTACCGTAGGTGCAACCACAGCGGAGGGGTATCTGTGGAGAGGCCAGACAAACGTGTGGTTCCTGAAGAGGGGCAGCAGCCTTTTCAGTAGTTACAGGGGCAACAGTCTGGATGATTGACTGAGCTGGCCTTGTAACATCAGCTAATGCGGCTTTGCCGCACAGCTACTGCGAACGGCTGAAAGCAAGGGGAAACTACAGCCGTTATTTTTCGCGAGGACATGCAGCTCTTACTGTATGAACATATGATGATGGCATCCTCTCGGGTAAAATATTCCGGAGGTAAAATAGTCCCCCATTCGGATCTCCGGGCGGGGACTACTCAGGAGGATGTGATCATCAGGAAAGACAATACTGGCATTCTACGGGTCGGAGCGTGGAATGTTAGATCCCTTAATCGAGTAGGAAAATTAAAAAATTTAAAAAGGGAAATGGATAGGTTGAAGTTAGATATAGTGAGGATTAGATGAACAGGATTTCTGGTCAGGTGAGTACAGGATTATAAATACAAAATCTGTTGGGGGTATCACAGGAGTAGGATTGATAATGAATAAGAAAATAGGAATGCGGGTAAACTACTATGACCAGCACAGCGATCGCATTATCATTGTCAAGATAGATACGAAGCCAACACCGACAACAGTAGTACAGGTTTATATGCCAACTAGCTCTGCCGATGATGAGGAAATCGAAGAAATATATGAGGAGCTAAAGGAAATTATTCAGACAATTAAGGGAGAGGAAAACTTAATTGTTATGGGAGACTGGAATTCGGTAGTAGGACAAGGAAGGGAAGGGAAGATAGTGGTTGAATATGGTCTGGGCAAAAGGAATGAAAGAGGAAGCCGCCTGGTAGAATTTTGCACAGAACATAATTTAGTTATAACAAACACCCGGTTCAAGAATCACAAAAGAAGGTTGTATACGTGGAAGAGACCAGGAGACACCGGAAGATATCAGATAGATTTTATAATGGTAAGACATAGATTTCGGAACCAGGTTTTGAAGTGTAGGACATACCCAGGGGCAGATATAAACTCTGACCATAACTTGTTGGTTATGAACTGTAGGCTGAAACTAAAAAAACTAGAAAAAGGTAGGAAGATAAGGAGATGGGACCTGGATAAATTGAAGGAACCTGAGGTTCTTAAGAATTTCAGAGGGAGCTTTAGGCAACAATTGACAGAAACAGGGGAAAATAAAACAGTAGAGGAGGAATGGATAAAATTGAGAGATGAAACAGTGAAGGTAGCAGAGGACAAAATAGGTAGGAAGGAAAGACCTACAAAAATTCCTTGGATATCACAGGCGATACTAAATTTAATCGATGAAAGGAGAAAAATGCAGTAAATGAAACAGGCAAAATGGAGTACAGGCGACTAAGAAATGAGATTGACAGGAAGTGCAAAATGGCTAAGCAGGAGTGGCTAGAAGGCAACTGCAAGGATGTAGAAGAATGTATAAATAGGGGAAAAATAGATACAGCCTACCAGAAAATAAAAGAAACATTTGGCGATAGGAAGGGCAGCTCTATGAATGTCAGGGACACTGATGGAAAGCCGGTTCTCAGCAAAGAAGGGAAAGCTGAAAGGTAGAAAGAGTATATAGAGGGGCTCTACAAAGGAAATGAAATTCGAGACACTATTGTAGGAAGGGAAGAGGATGTAGATGATGATGAAATAGGAGATATTATACTGAGAGATGAATTTGACAGAGCACTGAAAGATCTAAGTCGAAACAAGGCCCCTGGAGTAGATGATATCCCGTCAGAGCTACTGAAGTCTCTGGGAGAACCAGCCATGACAAAATTGTTTCACATTGTGTGTAAGATGTATGAGACAGGTGAAGTACCCTCAGACTTTAAGAAAAATGTAATAATCCCCATTCCAAAGAAAGCGGGTGCAGACAGGTGTGAAAACTACAGAACCATCAGTTTAATAAGTCATGGTTGCAAAATATTAACACGAATTATATACAGAAGGATGGAAAAGCTGGTAGAAGCCGACCTCGGGGAAGATCAGTTTGGGTTCAGGAGAAATGTAGGACCACGGGAGTCAATACTCACTTTACGGCTTATCCTAGAAGATAGATTAAGAACAGGCAAACCAATATTTCTAGCTTTTGTAGATTTGGAGAAGGCTTTTGACAATGTTGATTGGAACAAACTATTTCAAGTTCTGAAGCAAGCAGGAGTAAAATATAGGGAACGTAAGGTTATTTACAACTTGTACAAAAACCAGACAGCGATTGTCAGAGTTGAAGGGCATGAAAGGGATGCAGTGGTTGGAAAGGGAGTAAGACAGGGTTGTAGCCTTTCCCCAATGTTGTTCAATTTGTACATTGAGCAAGCTATAAAGGAAAGCAAGGAGAAATTTGGAGAAGGAATTAAAGTTCAGGGTGAAGAATTGAAAACATTGCGTTTTGCCGACGACATAGTAATTCTGTCAGCTACAGCAAATGACCTGCAAGAGCAATTGAACGGAATGGACAGTGTGCTGAAAGGTGCATATAAGATGAACATTAACAAGAGTAAAACTAGGGTAATGGAGTGCAGTGTAAGAAAATCAGGTGATGCTGAAGGAATTAGATTAGGTAACGAAACAATAAAGGAGGTAGATGAGTTTTGTTACTTGGTCAGTAAAATAACAAATGATGGTCGCAGTACAGAGGATATAAAATGCAGAATGGCAATGGGTAGAAAGGCGTTTTTGAAAAAGAGAAATTTGTTAACATCTAATATTGATTTAAGCCTAAGGAAGTCCTTTCTGAAGGCATATGTATGGAGTGTTGCCTTGCATGGGAGTGAAACATGGACGATAAGCAGTGTGGACAGAAAGAGGATAGAGGCTTTTGAAATGTGGTGCTACAGAATAATGCTGAAGATTAGGTGGGTGGATCGCGTAACTAATGAGGAGGTACTGAACAGAATTGGGGAGAAAAGAAATTTCTGGCATACCTTGACTAAAAGAAGAGATAGATTGGTAGGACACATTCTTAGACATCAAGGAATTGTGAATTTAGCATTGGAGGGAAGTGTGTGGGGTAAAAATCGCAGAGGGAGACCAAGAGACGCGTATAATAAGCAGATTCAAGTGGATGTGGGTTGTCGTTCTTATGAGGAGATGAAAAGGCTTGCTCAGGATAGAGTAGGGTGGAGAGCTGCATCAAACCAGTCTCTGGACTGAAGACCACAACAACAACAGGTTCTTTTCCCTTGTTCTAGGGTTCAATATTTTTCTTCTATCTTTTAGTTTCCCCTTCTCCGATAAGTATGGTTTCCCATCTGAGTTCTTGGTGTGATCGAAAACAATCCCAATGGCTATGATATGATCACGTGTAGCACCAGAAACGCAGTACATAATAGGTGGTGTTACTGGACGCCGCTATATGTTGTTGTAAGATGCTGCTTATTAATGAAGCATATGAACAGATTTTACTCCACTGTAAACGACGAGCAGTAGTAAAGCAGTTCGCAGACAACGGTTGCAACAGCATGGCAATGAATCGTGTTATTTAGCAGCTGTGGAGCAAACACTGGAGGACAATAACGTTCCTGACATCGGCTCATTTTCCCAGTCTTTTAGATCTGAATCCTAGGCGGCACCTTTGAGATGAGCGAAAAAGTGGATTTCTTTCCAGTGTCCAACATGATTATTTTCGGATCTCCTGGAATAATAGGCTGCCATTTCTGCATACCCATTCACATTTAGTTATAACTTTCCTTAGTGTAGAGTTCGTCACGAAGGCAAGGGGTTGACAAATCCTAGGTTAATATCTGTTAGTAGGTGTCTGGAGACTTCGGATATTGCAGATCAGGCAGTAATTGCAGAACAATTTCTTTCTCCAGCATGGATGAAAGTTACGAGAGGGATAATAGCTATCCCCTTCTCGACTGTGGTCACTGTTGCGCATGAAAGGAAAAAAATATAATGGGGCATTAAAGATAAGACGTATCTTAATTTTTCTACGTAATTTCAAAGTACATTGATATATTTGTCAAAGCGCTTTTATATGTTTGTTAAGCTTAAGGGACTTAACTGCGAGGTCATCATTCCCTAAACTTACAAACTACTTATTGACTACTTATACTAAAGAGGATACAAACATCCATGTCCTAGGGGAAATTCGAACACCCGACGGGAAAAGGCTTCACGCATCGCTGCGATACTCCGCCTTGGCAAAAGCTTCACTAATCCGTCGAGGAAAATTTCAGGGCGTTGCATACGATAAGTGCGTTTACAGGCTTGTTTTACGTCGGTATTGCTTCCGAAGCGCCTTCCGCTGTGATGTAGGGAAATCACGGAAAACCTAAATCTGGGTGGCCGGCGGTGGATTTGAACCACTATCCTTCCGAATACGAGTCCAGTGCGTTGACAGGTGATGACGGGTGTTTCCACTCCATGGATGCGCCTTTCGATTCGGGTGTGTAATGGCGGACCCACGTTTCATCCCACGCCACAAAGCAAAACAGAAATTCATTGCCAAATTCATGGTCGACCTCTACCCAGTAGTGTATCGGTGTGTCGTCTTTCGCCCATAGCCGTCCAACTCTTCTTTCCTACGCAACGTCGTGACTTATTCCTGGACGGATTTTTGAAGCTTATAAAGCGGTTCGACAATTGCCTCAATATACTAGAAATTATGTAGAAAAATAAAGGTATGTTCAAAATGTTCAAATGTTTGTAAAGCCTATGGGACTCAACTACGGGTCATCAGTCCCTAAACTTACAAACTACTTATGAACTACTTACGAACTAGGACGGCACAAATATCCATGCCCAAGGGGGGATTCGAACCCCCGACCGTAGTGGCGGTACAGACCGTGACTGAAGCGCCTCAGTCTCCTCGGCCATAAAGGTATGTCTTATCTTTAATGTATCAGTCTATTTTTATCTTTCATACACAACTATGCCCACAGTCGACAGGGAAAACGTCTCTTCCAACTCCCCCTCGTAAAATACCAGCTGCTGTTGACATACGGGTATAATGACAGCTTCAATACAATGTACCGCCTACTGACCGAACAATTATTGAAGTTCCGGTGTTAGCTGAAATATGATCCGTATACCAACATGAACATTTCATTATCGCTTGCGACTTGCGGAATATTTTGTTAAGCATGGATTGGCTGTGTCCATCCGCAGTAATCAAAAGTAGATACTTGCACTTGCAGGGCAGTTCCCGTACCAGGTGTCGCTGCAGTATGTTGGCTGGTTCGAGCGCGCGCATATGTGCGGAGGTTCCCTCATAACCACTACGAGGGTGCTAGGCGCTGCCAGTTGCATGGGCGGCACCTATCATGTAAGTACACGAGAACTAACTCCTTTATACTAAGTCATTTATTCAAAATGGACTATGAATCTCGATTACGAAAGATGAAAAATTTATTTCACGTATTTCCTTATCGTAATCGCAAGGGTCTGCCTTTAGTAAAGCACTGGCCCTAATTGTTTTTACGAACACATATTTATACATTATATATGGTCGACACCGGTTTTTGGCTACTGTTCATTTGTTACTATTACTTTTCAATTTTTTTCTATTTTTATGATTTTTAAATTTTTAGTTTGTGTATGTGTGTGTTTCATGGGTGTAGCAAAAGGGGGGAGGATCCGAGGGTTCGCCGGCCGTGGTGGCCGAGGGCACTGAGGCGCTCCAGTCACGGTCTGCACGGCCACTATGGTCGTGGGTTCGAATCCCCCCTCGGGCATGGATATTTGTGCCGTCGTTAGTATTAGTTACTTCATAAGTAGTTTGCAAGTTTAGGGACTGATGACCCCGTAGTTAAGTCCCATAAGCTATACAAACATTTGATTGACCCTCTCGTCTCAAACTAGGGTAAATGTATTAACAGTGTAATTTTTAAGACAATCAGCTATTTTCCTCATTTTTTTACTGACACCTGTGTTCTAACTTCACTGCTACATGTATATTAGTGTGAGTTGCTACTTTCCAATCATTGTGAATAATTTCTCGTTCAAGGTACCTGCGGTAAATTGTGATACATAGGGGTATGGTCGGAGATTCTGAGAAAGACAATGGCCTCGTCAGATCCTGGAGCTTTACTGTGCTGTAGAGATCTGAGCTTTAAATAACAGTACACTGATTACAATTCCATTCACTTTGTGAGACTGGGGCAACTGGAAGGCGGCAATATTCTTCGATCTGAGAGCATGGATATAAGAATATCGGCACCGTCATTAGATGATGAATATATTTTTATCATCCTGTGTAAAGGAACCCTGATTTCTGTCTCGTCAAAGAGTTGTGGGTCTTCAGCACACGGTCCTTTGAAATGAAAATATACAGAGATATATATAACATATACAGTATAACACCGACTTCATTTATATTACAATTCCACGTTACAGAAACTAAAAGAGTTTAGAATATGAAGTTATCTAAGGTTTCTGTCTTATCCAAAATCTTATGGCTTTCGGGAAGACGTCGACGTTGCATGGTTGAAGTTGAAAATAGTAAGTTGTGTTAGTGTTTCAAAACCGTGATGGGTTTTGCAAGTGAAGTTGAAAATGGTAGACAAATAAATTACACAGAGAAGAGATAATGTAGTTAACAAGAGAAATTAAAGTAAATAGCGGGAAAAGCTAGGACGTAAGCTACAACAAACCTGTTTCACTAAACGAAAACAATTAGCATTTTACAGTTCTAACATTGACCATGTGTTGAAAGTGTATTTAGTACTGATATCAACAGTTTTTTTAGATACAGCTGAATCCGTTTATTAGATACTTCTATCACAAAGTAAGAACTTTGAAAAAATCAGACCATTGTGTTTAAATTCACACGTGTTTCTAATAATGCTGAACAAAACGTAGACTTATAAAATATTTAAACTAATTTACACCAAGGACAGAACACAGCCCATGCCCGAGGGAATGACAAAAGAAATAAATGGCTAGAGGCAAGTACAGAATGTAATCGTCCCAAACATTTTTCTGAACAGAGTGCTACAGAAGGTGTCCGTGACACCCGTGGACATTGAGGTAGTTGTAAAGTTGGTTTCCTTTGGGGTGAACCTCAGTCTCAAAATTTCAAAAGTTTATAATTTTAAATAAATATTTAGCTTTTTTATAGCACATACCCAATATTCTTAAATTATTTGGTCGCATTGTCTCCTCTCAATGTATTTAAACCAATAATTGAACGAAGATCTACAAAGTGCTGCGACATGATTGCAGATCCAAAAGAAAAGATAATACTCAGCTTACTCTTAGAGTATTTACGATTGACAGACATGACTCAAGCGTCTTTTCGTTCCGTATTTTTTGCTTGCACAAAAACAAAAGCTGGAGTCACAATATTAGCCGTCACATTAACAAAATCGATTTCAGTTTGATATTTGGTTACGTTAATTGGTTCTTCTCGCGTCTTCGTAGAAGTTTGACTTAATAATATTTGGTTACATAAAATACCACAGAGCGTCAGTATGTCTGCCATGTTTACATGCAAATTACCACTGTTAAAATGGCGGACGAGTATACCTTAGCTGCCGCAAGAAGCGTTGTAACTCATGTGTTAGCCACTTCACGAAGTTTTAGCTCGTAGGTCAGATACAAACAATCGATCTCATCTTCAGAGACTAATACATAGTGAATTATGTGATAAAGTAACAATGTGAAATGGATACCAGTCTTTAGGTTTGGGAAAATAAATTATTGGCGAAATGTCTTGAATCAACACTTTTCTGCCATCAGGCGGTTGCTGGAGTCGTGGACCTCGAAACCTATGAAGGAGACATGCAGGATTCGTTGGTCCTGGAGCAGATCGCGCACCCCGACTACCCTGTGTAAGTAGTCATCCACACACCAAAAACACATCATGACTCATAACATGTCTGTTCGCCGTTGGTCCGAAAATGTATCCATAAATATAATTCCCTGCCACCCCTATCATAATGTTACTCCTATATTCCTGACTTCCTTGACAAAATGTGACACGAATCAACATAGCGTAGCAGAACTTAATGTATGATTCAACAAGCCCATCTAGCTGAAAATATGTTCATTCATTTGAGATTTTGGTTCTACAAACCTGCAAACACCATATAGCTTTTCTTATTGTAGTACAAATTAAATTATGCCACTATACCTTACTTTTCTAAGTTACTAGAGCTGCCTGTTTTTATTAGTAACCTACGAAGTCACAGTATCATATGATTTAATTATGATTTACTTACAGGGCAGTGTGAGTTCCTAGTATTGTACGGGCGTGTATTTCATTTTTTTTTTTTTTCCTTACGTTAGACCAACTCTTTCTTCCCTCTCTGTCCAACTGCTTACATGCTGTACTCTATCCATTTAAGTATCGTTTTTATGCAGCACATTCTTATAACCCATATCCCCTTAACAAAGTGTCCTACAGTAATACATATTTTATCGAACATTTTTTGCTTTGGAAAACAGCTCTATTGTGGCAATTTATTTCTTTTTTTAGAGCGCACTAGGGCGCAAATTTGTTGTCTTAGTTTCAACAAGTTTCGAGCCTTTGGTCCATGTTAAGCATGTTCCTCCGAGATGGTATGGAGCGGAGCAGGAGCTGTGAGTTCCTCAAAGTGTTGTGCTGTGCTCAGCGGTGACAACAACTGAGGAACTCACAGCTCCTAAACTGAACTCCGGCCCACTCAGGCCTAGAAAGGTCAATCGGATGCCGACCGGCAGCCGTCTCATCCTTTATCCAATGGTTCAGGTGTTGCGGTATGGAAGGGGACGTGACCACCGCCCCACTCTCCCGCCAGTTTTGTCGGCTTTCGCGAGCGGAGCACATCTCAGTCAAGTCGCTCCTCTGTTGTCCTCACAACAACAGCGCTCTACAGACCCGGATTGCCCATCCAAGAGTTAGCCAAGTCCGCTGTGCGTAACTTTGGTGATCACACTGGAACCTGCACATCCACTGCGGCACGGCCGTTCTCTTTCTCAATTGGTGGATGAATAAAATTACGTCGCATGATGGGGATCTTGTGACCCATTTTGTATGACGTCATACCTCCTGAATCCTAGTACATCGATTCTTCCACCGTAACTATTGATTCCTAACTAATCGTGATGACGCAGTGGTAACACACTGGACTGACATTCGGGAGGGGAGCGGTTAAAATCTCTGCCTATCTAGTTTTAGATTTCCGTGATTGCCTAAATCACTTCAGGCAAATTCCGGGATGGTACCTTTCAAAGTGCACGACCGAATTCCTTCTCCATCACTGACAAACACGATCTGCTCCTGCGATCCAATGACCACTAAGTCGACAGGACGTTAAAACTTAATGAAGCGCGCCGCTTTCCATTGTAACCTCCTGGTATGGATCCCACAAAGTTCCATAGTTTGATGATACGTTTCCCATGTGAGTAAGTCTTAGCTTTTATTGTAGAAAGATATAAAAAAGCCAAGATCGCTGATCATCAATTTTTATTTACGACGACCGGTTTCGCTGAACTATGTCAGCATCATCTGGTCAAATAAAATCATTTTACAAGGCCATAATCTTGTAATGTCAATCAGTTGTTATATAACAATTTACAGTGCATAGGTGCACTATGTCATTATAATAAAACATAATTATCACAGTGAGTGACAATAGCAAACTCAGAGTTTCAACAGAATTAGCTGCTGTCCACAGAAGATGTATCAGCGTCTGATGATGACAGCTAGTTTTGCTGCAAATGGTCATGAAATAATAATAATCGCTATAGGAAACATCACAAACGATGGCCGACGGCAGACAAGTCTATGTCTTAGAGGTTATCTCAAGTGAACTCCGTAGGAACGTGCAGTGCCATCCTCGCCGCCTGATGCTCACATATCACCGTTATCGGCACTCCAGACTTTCGTCCATTCACGTGTCTACTGACCCTGGCACAGGTACCCGTCCACTTAACTTGTATTTGAGTTGCTACCTGCAGCATTCTAGACATTCCAGACATACCTCCAGTCAACAATATGTTCATTGTAGCATCTCAACAATCCCACCGATATAAACCGTCATGGTTCGTTTTCTTTGTTGCCGCATGCATAGTTCGGTTTTTATTAGATTTTGTTATAGAAGTAAGTTGCCTATGCAATTTATGAAGAACGTCAGAAATGGATCTATCAGATTCACGAACATTTTAAAAGGATCATCCAACAAAATGAATTGTGCTAAAAACATTTTTATCAATTAAAAATAAAGGAGAATATCCAGCTCATAAAAGAACAAACAAAAATGGCACAAGGCTAATTTGGTCTTTGTAAAACATATCAGTTGAAATTAATATCAACTTTCTTCAAAAAACCACCAAGAAAGGCAAAAACATGGATATCTCCGAATCCAATGCTACGGGAGTTTCAGTTAGATCACGTGGCTATTTCTAAACACAATATTAAAGAAATCATGAATGTAAAAGTGACAAGACTCAGTGAGTTTGACTCTGATCATTACCTGACTAAAATTAAAATGAAACTTCTCCCTCATAAAATCTAAAAGAGACAGCAAAGATTGATTAAAAATAACACAGACAGGCTCACCATCAGAAAAGATGCAATCACACATTTTCAAGAAGAAATTAAAATATCTAAATCAGGGAAATGGGACGAATTATCCAAAGAAATCAACAGGGCAGAGAAGAATGTATTTGGAGCAACAAAAATTTTGAAGAAAGCCTGAAGAAGTAGTTGCAGAAAGAACAAAAAAGTGGAAGAAATGGAAATGTTCTGGGAATACTGAGCACTTGAATCAATTGAATATTCAAAGGAAAAAAACAGCAAGAATAATAAAGAGTACTAAACGATCTTTCGAGAAGTCACAACTTCTTGACCTGCAAATCAATTTTGTTAAAAATAACTCCCGAAATTTCTAACAAATGTTTAAAAATCATCTAAAGGCCTACCAAGCTCCAAGTATATGCTTCAGAGACGAAAATGGTAAAGTAGGCCTAAGCAATACCCATAATTGTGAAATACTAAGAAAGTACTTTGAGCAACTTTTGAACAGTGAAGAACGTAACTGTAAACTAGAATTTCCAGATCTTCATGAAAACACAGAAACAGATCCACCACCTACAGCTGAAGAAATTAAAAAAGCAATACATGCCTTGAAAAACAACATAGTCACTGGAGAGGACTCTATCACTGCTGAACTCATAAAATGGTCTCAACCAAACATGAAATCTAACCTTCAACTCACGTTTGAAGAAATATGGAAACTGAAAAGATTCCAGGAGATTGGAAAGTGGCTCTTATCCATCCTTTACACAAGAAAGGCGATAAACAAGATGTAAATAACTATAGAGGTATATCTTTGTTACCTGTGGGATATAAAATATTTTCAACAATTATACTAAACAAGTTGGAAGCAACACTTGATAGCCAATTGGGAGAATATCAGAGTGGATTTAGAAAAGGCAAATCTTGCTCAGAACAGATTTTCAACCTAAAGTCCACAATCCGTCACAGACTTACAAACTCCAATGAAATCATTGTAACATTTATAGATTTTAAAAAGGCGTTTGATTATGTTGATAGGCAAACACTAGATAAAGTGATCTGAGAATTTGGAATTAAATCTAAATTAGCAAACGTTATTCCTGAAACACTCACAGACACCAAATCAAAAGTAAAGCTTCAGGTGAAATTTCCAAGGCATTCAGCATCAAAACAGCTGTAAGGCAAGGTGGACTAAAGTGGGGACTAAACACATAGGTATTGAAATTCACTGTCTAGCATTTGCGGATGATTCTGCCATTCTTTCTGAAAACCTAACAAATTCAGCAATCCCAAACAATCTCTTAGGAGAAATAGCCAACAAAGCAGGTTTAAGAATTTCCATAGAGGAAACAAAATTTATGACAAACATAAAAAATGCTCCAGAAATCCTACTAACAGATATTGGGCCGACAAAGAGGGTAAATAAATTTAAATATTTGGGAGAAATGATTCAGAAAAATTGGATAGAAAAATTTGCTGTAGAAGAAAGAGTACATAAAATGGAGAGCATATGGTATAACCAGGAACATTTACAACAAAAGGTGTCTGACTAAAAATCTGAAAATACAGCACTACAACACAGTGGTAAAGCCACAATGTCTTTATGCAAGTGAATGTTTAGTACTGAATTACAAATTACATAAACTTTAAGTCCTAGAAAGAAAAATCATTCGAAAAGTACTTGCTCCACTAAGAAATACAAAGGTTTGGAAACTAGGAAGTAATGCAGAAGTTTATCGCAACATAGAAAACAACCGAAACACTACGGAAGAGACGACTGCTATTTTTTGGCCTTTTATACCGATTGAACAGCAATAGGTTAACCAAACAGATTTTTAAATATGCAGTTCAATGTTTAGTCTATTTTGCGACCAGTTCGCCATTACAACATCTCAATCTTCAGTCCACAATATGTATGAAATTGAGATGTCAATTCATTAGCGCAATATACTAGGCGGCAAACATACAATACTGGTAACCCAGAATTATGGTTAAACAATTTATGTATTCCAGTCAGCCAGTAACAAATATTCACAGTTGTTGACTATTGACAGTCGTTGTTGGAATTACTCTAACATCACTCAGAAGCGTAGAAGTACTAAAATCTTTTCACTAACTTAATCTAAATAATCTGAACATATAAAAATTAAATTGAATGAAATGCACCAGATTAGTTTCAACTACACGATTCACCGTGGTGTAATCGAGTCTAACAACTAATATGATTTGTTCAGCTAGGTTATGTCCTTTAAGAAGCATTATTGTTAAATAACAGAACAATCATGATACGAAATATTAAGTGTGATGATAAAATGCTAATTTTATTGCAGAATTGTATGTCTTTATTTATCTTCTTTCTTCGTTTCGACCATCTAAGGACAACACATCAATTTCACTGGCGTATGTGTGAAGTTCCGTTTCCGCATGCTTGTCGTACAAGGCTAGCACTGGTGCGGAAGTTAGAGCCTCCTTAAGTACCCAGAAAACTCTTTCTTTTGTCTCGTCCCAGTAAAACTAGGCGTCTCCCTGCAGAAGTTCTTGTAATGGATGTGCCTTGTTACAAAATCCTTCAATGAAATGTCGGTAGTATGAGCACAACCCGAGAAAACTTCCCACATGACGAATGTACTGAGGACTTGGAAATTTTGTGACTGCCCTTACTTTATCTGGATCAGGACGGACATAATCTCTGTTGACTAGGTGCCCCAGGATTTTTATCTCATTGGCGACGAAGAGGCACTTCTTTGGATTGAAGTGGAGTCCTGCAGCCTGAACACACTTCACCACAGTTGACAGGCGATTCGGATGTTCTTCAAATGTTTTCGAGAAAACGACAATGTCATCTAAATACCAAAGACACGTCGTCCACTTAAGGTGTCGAAGCAAGTTGTCCATCATGCGTTCGAATGTGGCCGGAGTATTACATAATGCAAATGTCATTACTTTGAATTCATAGAGGTTTCATCAACCTCGATTTGCCAGTAACCTGTCTGCATGTCCATGGTTGAGAAGTATGTAGCTCCTTTTTAGAAGTATAAGGTGTCGTCAATGCGCAGCAGTGGGTAGACATCTTTCTTTGTGATTTTGTTCAGCCGCCGATAGTCGACAGGGAATGGCCACGTGCCATCCTTCTTCTTTAAAGGACCACCGGAGACGACCAAGGACTCTGCGAAGGTGGAATAACGTCATCGTACAACATCTTCTCCACTTACTCCATATTTATCCGTCTTTCAGCTGGCGAGACACTATACGAACGCTGGATAATTCCTGGATGATCCCCAGTATTGACACGATGCCTTATCGTGGGCCGTTTTGTCTGACTTTTCACCTGCTGAGGCGTGAATGCACACGAAAATTGACGTAGTATAGCTAACACCCGCTGGCCATGTTCCTTGGTCAGTCCGGGCCCTATTGGCAGTTCCACGTTTGTTTCCTCCAGCGTGTTGTCTGTACTAACAGCAGAGCATGGCTCTTCGTTTATGACGTTGAGCTCACCGTCCTGGATTGGTTCAGCTGTCCCGATACACATTCCTTTGGGGATAGGTTGCGACTGCTCGTGACAATCAGTGATCCAAATCTCTCCTGAACCTCCTGTAATGCTTATGATAGCTGCTGGTATGTAAATTTCTTTGGTCAGTCTGATAAACGTTTACAATCAAAAAACACTTCACAGTTTAATCGCTCATCTGTGTTTGTGACTGCAACTTTTCTCATCGTCAACTTCGAGATCGTCACATTGTCAACGGCAAATAACTGCCCATAAAATTCTGTATTACGTATACCCGTCAGAACAACTTTTTAAATCTGCATCTCAGATCTTCCAAAGTCAATGATAGCTTGGGATGCCTGAAAGAAGTCCCATCCGAGGATGACATTGTGACTACAGTCCGTTAACACGACAAATTCAAACGGCTGCGTCCTGTTGTTGATGGTTATTCTTGCGACACAAGTTCCTGTTGGATGGACGTACTTTCCATTCGCGACCTTCAGCACAGTTGCCCCGTATCACAGAACATTGTCTTCTTTAGTGTGCGCCGGTAATTATCCGACAATACAGAGGAAGACGCTTCTGAAATGTCCGAACAGGTTGCGCGTCGATTATGACGTCGATGAGATTTCCCGACATCTTAGCGACTGTCGTCCATGGAGGATTTTCATCTGTGGCGGCCTCACCTCCGTAGATGGTCGCCTCGCTAAGTTTTCCTGGGCACGGTGGCTAGGGGAGCTGCTGGTACCTCTGTACGGAGACGGTGATCGGCTGCGGCGCGTTTTTGGAGCGACCTCGTCTAGTAATGGGCTTCTTCCCATAGGTCTACGGAACTCATCAGCAGGTGATTTCCCGGAATAGAACTGCTCTGATGGCTGACGTCTTGAGGCAAAATAATCGTCGAATACTCGCCTTCTCTCTCTGCAAGTAGCGTGCAACATGTCCAGGGCGCCCACAGTGGAAACACAGTGGTGTGTTGACTTCTGTCCTCCGGACGTCTCTTCTTCTGCGGGGTGTCATAGTTGCCGGGGGAGTTGGTTGTGGCCGTGTCGGCCGGTTCATAGGCTGCCGTTTGGCGTCTGCAGCGTAAGTCATAGCAGGAGGACCGCATTCTTCTCGTCGGATGCGACTGACGGGGCAGATAGGAGCTAAAGTCCTCAGCGGCGTCGGCTCCCTCGTGACTTACATGGCTTACATGGCCATAATCTGATTCTCGCTGGATATAACAGTCTCGGCTGCCATAAATTGTTGTAATACTTGATTCACAATTTGCCGCATGAGAGAAGCGAACTCACGCTGGTCTTCCACAGCGGCCATAGGGACTACATTCGGGAGTCCAACCCTCCTCTGTTGCATCTCTTCAATACGCTGGCACCACTTGATGAACTCTTCCGTCGTAGCGACGTCTTTTATCAGAAGAGCTTGGTACATGTCTTCTGCAATACCCTTCATGAAGTGTGTGACTTTGTCGGCCTCATATTCGGATTGACTATGTTACACAGGGCCAAAGCATTCAGTATGTACGACTGTGTCGGCTCAGCATGTTGTTGGGCCCGGTCCTTCAGTTGTTCTTCCGCCGAGCGGATTTGTTGCTGGCGATTTCCTAAACGTCTTCTTAAGTTCCGTCTGCAACGTCTCCCAGCTTGACTAAGTTGTTCTCAAACAATTGCTGAGCTGTTCCGTCCAAGTAGAAATAAACGTTGGCCAAGCACATTGTATGATCCCACCTGTTGTACTTGGCGACTCGGTCGAACCCTTTTAGCCATTTGTTGGGAACCTGTCTAGCGTCTCCAGAGAACTCCGACGCGTGTCTGATGTGCAGCTGACCGACCGCTGATTTCGTGTCCATGTTTCTTCTGATGATATGGACTTTGAGAAGGATGTACTCGGTATATCCCTAGTATTCCGGTTCCAGTCCGTGTAAGCGACGGCTTCTGTATTGCCTAATCGGAGCTACGGTGATGCAGCTGTTTCTCAGTGGTATCCGGCTCCTCCACCAAGCAAAGTCGTGTTGAAATGGAAGCAGGCTTGACTTCGAAGGCAAGGTTGTCGAGTGAACACAGCACTTATACTGAACGCAGTTTTATTGCGAAATGAAACGTACACGCAGCACTGACTGCCTATCGGGCAGAGTGCTCTGCTATTTATACACAGACAGAATGTACAAGAAATTAGAAGAACAGTTAACATAAGAAACAAGTAGAAATTACAGGTGAACATCAGAAAGATGTAGAATATCGTGGAATTGTTAATTACAAAGAATTAAATTTTCGCCGGTGCGCGGGATTGAATCGGCGAGCTTCAGCACCACAGTCAGTGACGCTACCCCTGCGCCACGCCTGCAGTCGGTTTACGTAGTGTCTTGCGGCAATATTCTAAGTTAGCCTTAATAAAATTTCAAACACGTACCCAAAGCAAATAATATTACTTTGTGGCGGTGGTAATTTACCCTCGATCTGTTGGGAAAAATACGTGTTCAAAACCAGAGGCAAGCATTCTACTAAATTTATCTCGAGCAATTAGTTTGAGAATACACAAGAATAGTAAATGGATGTGAAAACACAAGCCGCGGGGGAGCGGCCGAATGCTATGCTACGATACGCGAGGCCGTTCCCCATCGGGGGTTCGAATCCCCCCTCGGGTATGGATGTTTGTACCGTCTTTAGTGTAAGGTAGTTCATGAGTAGTTTGTAAGTTTAGGGTCTGAGGACCCCGTAGTTAAGTACCTTAAGCTGTACAAACATTTGAACATTTTGAAAACACACTTGACCTCCTATCAAGAAATAATCCTGAGCTAATAAAAAGCAACAAAACGGACACAATGATTAGTGAACACAGAGTTATTGCAGCGAGACTAAATCTCCGACTTTCCAAATTTACCAAAATTAAAAGAAAATTATGTTTACTCAAGAAAGCAAATAGAAATTAGATTAACGCTTTCCTGACTGAAAATTTCCAATCTTTCGAAACTAAGAATGTCAGTGTAGACGAGATGTGGCTTACATTCAAAGAAATAATATCGACAACCTTTGACAGATTCATACCAAACGAAATTAACCCAGATAGTGCGAAATTATTTTTGGTTTAATTTTCTCTGAAATTATTAATTACATTCGTCTAACCGCAGAAGTTCGTTATAAATGATTTTTTTTCACAATCACATTAGTGTATAATCATTTCTTAACTCAATGCTGATTGGTTGGAAATTGGTTTAATTAATAACTTTATTACCGGTTTCGGGCGTTCCAAGTCATCAGATACACTTCGGCATCACGTGATTGTTTTCTCTGTCTTCACTTTTCTTCTTTTTATGCCGAAGTGTATCTGATGACTTGGAACGCCCGAAACCGGTAATAAAGTTATTAATTAAACCAATTTGCAACCAATTAGCATTATGAAATAATTATACATTAAAAATGGTTGCTCCCCTCATGAACGATTTTAATCGTCTTTGGAACACGACATTAGTTTTACAATACTGTCCTTCTCTCTGGAATGATGACAAAATGAATGTTTTATAATTTTGATCTGATGAATCACTATTATTAAAACAACATTTAAGATGAAATGTATAGATATAAATTCGAAAAAAAGTTTAAAAACGCAACTACGAGGAAGTCTTCAATACGTTCTTTATGAACTTCAACTTCGCAGCTGTATCCAGCAACTTTGCTGTCGACAATACAAGCTAAAACTGATCTGCAGTGGGAAAAGGCGATTCAAAGAAGTAAAATATGACACTGTGCACGAATTCTTAGAGGCAATAATAAAAAGTAAGCTGTCGTTCACTTCCTTCTGGGAGGACGTCAGAGCTATCTGGGTTAATAAAAGAGGTGGCTCACCCGCCCTGGTATCCAAAACAGGTTAGATCACTGTTACAAAAGCAAAGAAAAGAGCATGTCATATTTAAACGCACAAAAATCCCCAAAACTGGCAATCTTTTACTGAAACTAGAAATTTAGCTCGAATTTCAATGAGAGACACAACAGTTACCACAACGAAACCCTGTCACGTAATTTCGTAGAGAATACTTACAAATCATGTTCGTATGTCAAGTATACTAGCGGAAAAGCACAATAAATACCTTCATTGCACGATAGGAATGGAGATTTTACTGGTGACAGTTCTGATAAAGCAGAATTGCTTAACACAGCTCACCGAGATTCTTTCATTAGAGAAGACGTAGCAAATACTCCGGAATTCTCATCAGGAACAGCGTACGCCATGAGTCATTTAGAAGTAAATATCCCTGGGATATTAATACAACTAAAATCACTTAATAAAAGTAAGTCTCCCGGTCCCGACTAATTATGTTTCCTTTCAGTGTATCCTGATGCAATAGCCCCATTGTTGTTGTTGTGGTCTTCAGACCGGAGATTGGTTTGATGCAGCTCTCTACCCTATATCCCCAGCAAGCCTCTTCATCTCCTCATAAGAACGGCAACCTACATCAATTTCAGTTTGCTTACTATATTCATCTCTTGGTCTCCCTCTGTGATTTCTACTCCACACACTTCCCCCAAATGCTAAATTTGCAGTTCCTTGATGTCTAAGAATGTGTCCTACCAATCTTTCAGTCAATGTATGCCAAAAATTCCTTTTCTCCCCAATTCTGTTCAGTACCTCCTCATTAGTTACGCGATCCACCCACCTAATTTTCAGCATTCTTCTGTAACACCACATTCCAAAAGACTCTATCCTCTTCCTGACCACACTTTATCGTCCATGTTTCACTCCCATACAAGTCAATAGTCGACACAAATGCCTTCAGAAAGGACTACCTTATGCTTAATTTAATATTCTCTTTTTCAAAAACGCTTTTTTTCTCATTGTCATTGTGCATTTTATATCATTTGTACTACGAACAACATATATTATTTTTCTGCCAAAGTAACAAAACTCATTTACCACAGACGTTGACAGGAACGCAACTACTATGGAGGGGTCTCTCAGACCGCTCTCTTATTTTCCATATATTAAACTAGTGTTTCACTAAATATATATTTTCATGGCTTCCTGTCTTTCATTACACGTCTTAGCAGTGGCATTAGTAAAAATTTGACTTTTTAAACAATGTAGTTTCAGTAACATGACGACAAGTAAAAAACAGCGCAATTTGCAGTACATTTTTATTTTTTGTACTAAGACAAGGGCAGCAAGTAATTATTTCTGTACACACCCACAGATTATCATTATAGAGATTATATTACAAATTCACAGCGTGATTAGATACAAAAATCCCATTTGAATTATAGTAAATTGTATCCGAAATCTCGTTTCCGTTTACGATGATCCCAGAAAGGTTGACCCATTTTCCTTATAAAACAAAAAGTACAAACTAAAGACATCCTTTCAGCCGTCTGTCGCAGTCCAGGATGCTGTAAAACCATTTGTGTTGCCTTGTTCTGACGTTGGCTGCTGGCTGCTTTTTTCGCCATCGAAAACATCTGTTCTTACCGAAGAAGTAAGCTGCTTCTTCATCATCAGGTGTCACATCTTCATCATTTTCAGGTTCCTGCTCTGAATTAGTGTCATGTTCAGTAAATACCTCAAAATCAAAGTCATTATCGCTGTCGTCAAAATCATCGGAGGATTCACCGAAACTTTCTTGATCAACCGCCGGCCGCGGTGGCCGAGGTGACTGAGGCGCTCCAGTCACGGTCAGCACGGCCACTTCGGTCGGGGGTTCGAATCCCCCCTCGGGCATGGATATTTGTGCCGTCCTCGTTCGTAAGTAGTTCATAAGTAGTTTGTAAGTTTAGGGACTGATGACCCCGTAGTTAAGTCCCATAAGCTTAACAAACATTTGAACATTTGATTTGATCTTGATCAACCACGTCTGCTTAACGTAAAATCCGTTGCATGGAACGTTCAGCTTTTCCTGCCATGGAGAAACACGACACGGAACAACAACAGCGAGAGGCCACAGCCACAGCGCTGTCGCTTAGCAGGCCGCGCTCACGAAGCCGACTGGCCAGGCGCTACGAGGCAGAGCCTGCGCCAGCGGCACGCAAACACTGGTCGGTCAGTGAGGCCGCGCAAGGCTTGCAAGAGCAGCAACACTGCAAGATGCTGGCACGTGGACCTTGTCGACCACCAGCAAGGTACCCGGAAGAGTCCTTTTAGTTTGGCAGGGGTGTGTGAGATGTCTTGACTCAAAACGTCGTAGCGGTCTGAGAGACAGCAGATAGTAGTTACGGGTCAATTCGTTAGCTAATTTAATTTTTTCAGCAACGCCTGAGTTTCTTAGATTGCCTTCCATTAACCTTGTTTTGCTATTGTTAATGTTCACCTTATATGATCCTTTCAACACTCATTCCGTTCAAATCCTCGTCCACGTCCTTCGCTGTCTCTGACATAATTACAATGCCATCACAACGCAATTCTTTTTTTTTTTTTTTTTTTTTTTTTTTTTTATATTATTTCTTCACCCTAAACTTTAATTCCTTCTCCAAATTTCTCCTTGCTTTTCTTTATAGCTTGTTCAATAAACAAATTGAATAACATTGGGAAGTGCTACAACCCTGTCTTACACCGTTTCCAACCTCTGCATCACTTTCATGCCTTTCAACACTGATAACTGTTGTCTAGTTTTTGTGCAAGTTGTAAATAACCTTCCGTTTCCTATATTTTAAACCTGCTGATTTCAGAATCTGAAAGAGTCTATACCAATCAACATTGTCAAAAGCTTTCTCCAAGCCGGCCGCGGTGGCCGAGGAGACTGAGGCGCTTCCGTCACGGTCTGCACGGTCACAACGGTCGGGGGTTCGAATCCCCCCTCGGGCATGGATATTTGTGCCGTCCTTAGTTGCAGGTAGTTCATAAGTAATTTGTAAGTTTAGGGACTGATGACCCCGTAGTTAAGTCCCTTAAGCTTAACAAACATTTGAACATTTGATTTGCTTTCTCCAAATCTACGAAAGTTAGAAATGTAGGTTTGCCTTTCATTAATGTATCTTCTAAGATAAGCCGTAAAGTGAGGATTGTCACCCGTGTTCCTCAACTTCTCCTGCCTCCAAACTGGTTTCCCCAAATGTCGGCTTCTACGAGCTTTTGCATCCTTCTGTAAATAATTCGTGTTAAAATTTTGCAACCATGATTTATGAAACTGATGGTCCTCTAATTTTCACACCTGTCTGCACCTGCTTTCTTTGGAATCCCCATTCCAAAGAAAGCAGGTGCAGACAGGTGTGAAAATTAGAGGACCATCAGTTTATTACATTTTTCTGAAAGTCTAAGGGTATTTCCCCTGTCTCATACATCTTACGCACCATGTGAAATAGTTTTCTCATGGCTAGTTCTCCCAGTAATTTCAGTAGTTCTGAGGGAATGTCGTCCACTTCAGGGGCGCTGATTCGACTTAGGTCTTTCAGTGCTCTGTCCAATTCATCTTTCAGTATAGTGTCTCCTACTTCATCTACATCCTCATCATACAATATTGTCTCTAAGTTCATTTCCTTTGTAGAGCCCCTCTATATACTATTTACATCATTCAGCTTTCCCTTCTTTGCTGAGAACTGGTTTTCCTTCTGAGTTCTTTATATTCATACAGCTGCTTTTCTTGTCTCCAAATGTTTCCTTTACTTACCTTTTGGCGGTATCTATTTTTCCCCTATTTATACATTCTTTTACTAATTTGCATTTGCCTTCTAGACACTCCTGCTTAATTATTTTACACTTCCTATCAATCTCATTTCTTAGTCGTCTGTACTCCATTTTGCCTGTTTCATTTACTGCATTTTTATATTTTCTCTTTTCATCAATTAAATATAGTCTTCTCTGTGATATCTAGGGATTACTTGTAGGTCTTGCCTTTCTATTTCTTTCTCTGCTGCCTTCACTATTTCATGACTCAATGCTACACATTCCTCTTCTGCTGTTTTGTTTCCCCCCGTTTCTGTCAATTGTTGACGAAGCACCCTCTGAAATTCTCAAGAACTTCAGGTTCCTTCAATTTAGCAAGGTGCCATCTCCTTATTTTCCCATTTTTTGCAGTTTTCCACGTATACAACCTTCTTTCATAATTCTTAAAACTAGTGTTTGTTATGATTAAATTATGTCCCGTACAAAATTCTACCAGGCGATCTCCTCTTTCATTCCTTTTGCCCAGTCCATATTCACCTACCATTTTTCCTTCCCTCACTTTTCCTATTACCGAATTCCAGTCTCCGATCACAATTAAGTTTTCTTCTCCCTTGTCTGAATAATTTCCTTTACCTCCTCATACATTTCTCCGATCTCCTCAACATCGGCATATAAACTTGTACTACTGTGGTCGATGTCGGTTTTGTATCTATCTTGACTATAATAATGCGATCGCTGAGCTGCTTATTGTAGGTTACCCGCATTCCTATTTTCTTGTTCATTATCAGACCTACTCCTGTAATACCCCCAACTGATTTTGTATTTATAATCCTGTACTCATCTAACCAAAAATCTTGTTCCTCTTTCCACCGAACTTCACTAATCCCCGGTATATCTAACTTCAGCCTATCCATTTCCCTTTCAAATTTTCTAACTTCCCTACCCGATTAAGGCATCTAACACTGCACGCTCCGATGCGTAGGATGCCAGTGTTATCTTCCCTGATGATCATATCCTCCTGAATAGTGCCCGCCCGGAGGAATGGGGGACTATTTTACCCCCGGAATATTTTAGTCGAGAGGATGCCATCATCATATATTCATACGGTAGGGCCGCATGTCCTTGGGAAAGGTAACGGCTGTAGCTTCCCCTTGCTTTCAGCCGTTCGCAGTAGGTGTGTGGCAGAGCCACATTAGCTGATGATACAAGCACAGCTCAATCATCTAGACTCTTGCTCCTGTTACTATTGGAAAGGCTGCTGCCCCTCCTCAGGAACCACACGTTTGTCTGGCCTCTCCACAGATACCCCTCCGTTCTGGTCGTACCTTTGGTCGGCTACCTGTATCGTTGAGGCACGCAAACCACCCCACCTCGGCAACGTTTGTGGTTCATGTGGGTGGAATAGCCCCGTATCTCAGTATACTACAGCTCGCTTAGCGAACGTTCCGTACCCAAGGACTGGAAAGTTGCACAGATAACTCCAATATTCAAGAAAGGCAATAGGAGTGATCCGCAAAATTACAGGCCTATATCATTGAAGTCGGTTTGCAGCAGGATTTTAGAATATCTACTTTTCTCAAATATTATGAACTACCTCGAAGAGAACAAGCTATTGTTCCATAGTCAACAGGGATTCAGACAATATCATTCTTGTGAAACACAGCTCTTTCATGATGTGATGAGTGCTATCGATAAGAGATGCCAAATAGATTCCGTATTTATAGATTTCTGAAATGATTTTGACAATGTACCTCACAAGCCTCGTCTAATCATTTTGCGTGCTTATGTAATATCGTCACAGTTGTGCGATTGGCTTCGTGACTTCCTGTCATAAAGGTCAAAGTACATTGTAATTGACGGTAGGTCATCGAGTAGGACAGAAATTATATCTGGCGTTCCCCATTGAAATGTTATAGAGCCCCTATGTTCCTTATTTTTATAAACGATTTAGAAGACAATCTGAGTAGTTCTGTTATGCTGTTATTTATCGGTTAGTGAAGTCACCAGAAAATCAAAAGCAACTGCAAAATGATTTAGATATCTGCATGGTGCAGAAATTGACAATTGATCCTTAATAACGATAAGTGTGAGGTCATCCGTATGACTACTAAAAGGAATCCGTTAAACTTCAGACACACGATAAACTGTCAAACCTACAGCCCGACAATTCTACTAAATACATAGGAGTGCCAATTACGGACAACTTAAATTGGAAAGGACTCATAGTAAATATTATAGAGCAGGCGAACCTAAGACTATGTTTCATCGGCAGAACACTTAGAAGATTCAACAGTTCTACTAAAGAAACTGTCTACATAACAGTTGTGCATTCTATTTTGGAGTATTGCTGCGCATTGCGGGATCCACACCAGGTGGAACTGACGGACGATTTAGAGAAATTCAGAGAAGGGCAGCTCGTTGCGCGTTATCACGATATAGGACAGAGAGTGTTACGGAAATGATGCACGAGTTGGAGTGGAAATCATTAAGTGAAAGGATTTATTTGTTGCGGCTACATCTATTTGTAAAATTTCTTTCACCAACTTTCTCTTCAGAATGCGAGACCTGACCATGATAATAGAATAAGAGAAATGAGATCAAAAACAGAAAGATTTTGGTGTTCCTTTTTCTCGCGAGCTATTAGAGAATAGAACTATAGAGAGATATTATAAAAGTAGTTCGATGAACCCTCTGTCATGCACTTCAATGTGATTTTGAGAGTAGCCATGTAGATGTAGATGTATTAAACGAATTAATCTACACATATTATACAAGGTTGTGTATTCAGTCGTAGCGCCAATAAATAGCTAAGCCTTCTGTATACCTGAGCATGTCTAGGTGTGTGTGTGTTCGTGTTTGTTTGTTTGCGTGTGTGTGTGTGTGTTTCATTTCCTCTTCTTTAGTGATTGAGCTCCCCCACAGATCAGACGACAAACTTTGGCGATGGCTGAAAGAAGCAGACAGTGCGAGGATAGAAGACATCCCCTGTTCGGACATCAGCCAGTGGTGTCAAGATTAAAATCGAGGAAAGATTTCATTCAATTTGAACATCCACTAAATGAAAGCCAAACTACAACCAGGAAATCAATGTGGACACAGAAAGCGGAAAAAACAGCTTGCAATGTTGGAACATTAATGAAGAACTTCCGGCTGGATCTCAACTGTAATGGAAAGTCTGGAAGAGCCTAAATAGACTTAGGTGTCGAATGGGAAGATCAAAGGATAACCTGTTCAAGTGGGGATACGCAGAAGACGAGCTCTGCCAATGTGGAGAAAAACAAACAATGATACACCTGCTGAGCTGCCCATCCTTGCCAGCGCCATGCACTTTCCAAGACCTGTGGCTGGCCAACGACGTTGCAGTGAAGTGTGCCGAACACTGGAGAGAGATATGAGCCTGCTATGGACAATAATAACATATTATGTGTGAAAATCATGATTGTATATATATATGAATGTATAATTAGCACTTACTTTTTATTTGTAATCTTGTATATGTAGCTTATAAATTAACTACAGATGTAGCTCAGACACGATTAAATAAATAAATAAGTGATTGGGCGAGAGAGAAAAATCAAATTTGTCTATATTGGGTATAAACTCTATGTGGAGCTCATAGTATACTATGAAAGATAAATTTCTTTGTTTATTCTTCAGAGGATTCGGTGGCATCTACCCTTGCGACATAGCCATCTATACGCTGGAAACTGCCTTTACGCTCAACGAATACGTCCAGACTATTCCCGTGGCTAGCGCTGGATCCATTCCAACAGGTGAGTAATGCACACATGAGAACTTCGTAGTCCACATCTGTAAGGCGATTTAGTCTGATAACTTACATATGATGGCAAAGTCTTGTTGGTCTATATTATATTTATGGCCATATAGCTGTCACACTATAGGAGGCACAAATAGAACCAATGGGCGTCAGGTTAGTCACGGGTGATGGGGTAAACTGCCAAGCCGTGAGGACCACCGATGCCATACCTGGGCAGGAACTTCATCTACAGCGCGAAGTAGGAAGATTTCATTAATTATCATAAAAATCAGAAACCGAACTCTGACTTACAGAAATTTTCAGAAACCTACTGGCCACCAGCACAATACAAATACTGTAATAGAAAAATGAATAATGATAATGTTGACGAAGCGATACAAAAACCTACGAAATTCTGCGAACTGTATACGACGACTTGGCCAGTTATAGGCCCTATCAGTGGTGGCGGGGAAGGTGGGAGGAAGACTTCCTGAGTCTCACGGCGTGCGCTAGCCGCGCGTTTTGCGTATATGAAGCGTCAAGTTCGCTTTCCAATATCTCTGGATGTAACTGCCATATTGCGATGCCATTGTTTATGTATTTTGTCGTGGTATTGAGTCCTTATGAAATAATATAGGATGTCCATTTAAAAACACATAAGTTTATGATAAAAGCATATAAGCTTTCGTTCCAGAATTTTACAAAATATCAACATTCATGATACCGGTGAAAGTCGTTTTACAATAGTTGTTGTTGTTCCAGAGATATTTTGGGTGGTCAAGATAAATGGGACAACCTATATTCGGCTGCTAAGACTAACAAATGGTGGCTGTTCTTCTGTACATGCCCAGAAACTGTTTCCTAACATGTGTGGCATTGATAAAATACAGTTTAACTGGAGATGTCGTGCCCTGTATATTTGACGGATTGACTTAGTATTTCTTACCCTGTTCCAGCTGATTCGTCTGCTGTTGTGACTGGCTGGGGCGCCACCACCAACACCTCATCCAGGGGTTCTCACATCCTGCAGTGGGTGAACGTCACCATCATAGACTACGAGACTTGCCGACAGCTGGTCGACAACTGGGGGACAGTAGGGGAGAATTTCGTGGTGGACACCATGGTCTGCACCGGGCCCGTCACCGGCGGCATCAGCATTTGTGGCGTGAGTGGCTCTCTCACAGCACTTCAGTCTCAATAAGAGCAAATAACGTTATCAATCGAAACTTCCTGGCAGATTAAAATTGTGTGCCGGAACCGAGACTCGAACCTGGGACCTTTGCCTTTCGCGGGCAAGCGCACTACCGACTGTGCTATCCCGACACGACTCACGATGCCGCCTCACAACTTTACTTCCGCCAGTACCTCTCCTCCTAGTTTCCAAACTTCACAGAAGCTCTCCTGCAACCACGCAAGACTAGCACTCCTGGAAGAAAGGATATGGTGGAGACATGGCTTAGCCACAGCCTAAGGGATGTTTCCAGAATGAAACTTCACTCTGCAGCGGAGTGTGCGCTGATATGAAACTTCCTGGCAGATTAAAATTGGAAAGTAGGAGGCGAGGTATTGGCGGAAGCAAAGTTGTGAGGCGGCATCGTGAGTCGTGTCGGGATAGCACAGTCGGTAGTGCACCTGCCCGCGAAAGGCAAAGGTCCCAGGTTCGAGTCCTGGTTCCGGCACACAATTTTAATCTGCCAGGAAGTTTCATATCAGCGCACACTCCGCTGCAGAGTGAAGTTTCATTCTGGAAACATCCCTTAGGCTGTGGCTAAGCCATGTCTCCACCATATCCTTTCTTCCAGGAGTGCTAGTCTTGCGTGGTTGCAGGAGAGCTTCTGTGAAGTTTGGAAAGTAGGAGGCGAGGTACTGGCGGAAGTAAAGTTGTGAGGCGGCATCGTGAGTCGGGATAGCACAGTCGGTAGTGCGCTTGTCCGCGAAAGGCAAAGGTCCCAGGTTCGAGTCCCGGTTCTGGCACACAATTTTAATCTGCCAGGAAGTTTCATATCAGCGCACACTCCGCTGCAGAGTGAAGTTTCATTCTGGAACGTTATCAATCATCTACTTTAAGGTGAACATCCGCGATTTTTACACATCATAGAAACACTTAAATTATTATGATCGCTACACGTCATGGCTCCCAATTCACGAAATTTTCCAGGCGTAAAGAGTACTCGATTAAGTTTTGGGCTTCCCACCAGGTAACGTCGATCTCCCGGCTTGGTATTTCGGCAGACAATAGTTTAGTAATTTTCAGATGAGTGTCAGTCACTGGACATTGCTACTCCACGGAGACGCGTGTATAAAGAATTTTGGTGCAGATACACATGGGCAAATCGGACGTGATATGAGAGCCCTGTATCAAACTTAAAGTACTGTACGTACACAGATCTAAATGTAACCTCAGGCGTATGCAGAAAGGTGAAACTACATGTCTGCACTCTGTCGAAATGCAAACTAAAAAACCCTTTGACAAAATGTGTTCTTTCCGAAAATAGAGATTACCGGATCCCAAGCCTTGTCCATTTGGAAACCACCGTCACGGTTAATAAGATCTTATGCCAAGCGAATTCGCACAAATTCTTTAGTCGATAAATGCCATAAGGATTTCGTCGTGACCTAGATGTTGCACCATACCCACTCTCCATGTCCAGCTCTCTGATCCATTTACCGATACTGCATTTTTTAATGAACTAGCCCTATCTGACAGTTTATCCGTTCGTTCAACATGTGAAAAGCGAGCAGATTTTCCTGATACTGTAAAGGCACCCTCCTCTCTGCTATGCTCCTAATATCTGGCTAGTTATATTAACATACAAAATGTAATCAACCCTTTTGCAACTTTTCTCACATTAATGTCCTTGAAATACGGAAACTCACTAGCCATTTACTATGACCACAACAGAAGGCCACGGGTTACGGTGGTACCCAACAGACAAGAGAAAATTGTACTAAATGTTTTTGCTTTTCATTACGTCCTCTAAAGTACATTCAGAATTGAAAATATGAAGCTTCAAACTTCTTTAATATTACTGAGCCAACTGTGGGACATTCTAATGAAATCATAGGCTGAGGAACTTCTTACAGTACTTTTGATCAGGGTAATGCAGACGAATAAATTTTAAACAAGTTCATTAATTAATATATGCATAACACATTATAAAACAGCCTGACAAAATTAGGCACATTGTAAGGATGTCTGATCAGCTGACAGCATCAGATTAAACATAAATGAAGAGGTTGCTTGTGATCCAGACAAATCTACCAAAATTGTCTAGTCAGTGAAGCAAACTCGCTCTAAAATTGAATACACGGTAGCACATCTACTAGGCACAAGTAGTACACATTATGGAAACTGGTCCATGAAGCATACGCTAGAATGATTATTTAAAGAAAAACCTGTAACGATACTGTTCCACGCTTAGGAACATAGGAAACACTTTCATTCAGTCTGAAATACGTGAGCATGCATCTACGCATGCGAACAAAACCAAACAAAGCTACTCAATAAAGCTAACTACCCAGCGGAGCATTTGAGAATAATAACCGTTTCGAGAAAAATAACCTGCAAATAAAATAAGCCGAAACAAAATGACACACAAATCTCTCTGTAGGGGCTATGGACACCTGAACCGTAGACAATAAAATCACCAAAATTACGAGCTATTAACACGCGATTTCGGTTACATCAAACGAATGAATTTACTTATTACAGTAAAATAAACCAAAAGAACGTACATATGCGTTTGAGAGGAAGCTGACTAAAGTATGGCCAGCGTGGTTGTTCTTACTGATTGACAATGAAACTGTACAAAATACGTGCACAAAAATTTCAATTCATAGGCTCAGCAGTTCTGCAACTCTCCTTTGATGTAATTATGCTTGTTAAACCAACTAGGCTACACGTTAAGAAAGCTCAATCTACAATGTGCAACACATGTTGACGATGAAACTACAAAAATACGTAAAATTTTGCGTGAGATTTTCGGCTGTAATTAGAAACACGTTCCGTAGTTAACAGCAACGTAGCAGCACTCTATGATACCCTGAATCTAAAATGACAACCACGTACATGATCGCAATACCAGACAATGACACTATCTAATATTTACTTAATTGAACTGGAATTTCAGTAAACACGGGAATGATACTAACTTTAACGTTAATAACTGAAAGAGAAACACGGGAGATGCAGCCATAGTCATTTGAATTTAGAACAAATAAACCACTAACCGTTGTTCTGCACACGCATTACAAATCCAAGTATTTGATTAATTAGAATTAGTCTTGAAACTTGATAACACACTTACGGAACATAATAGCTGTGAAGCAGCTGACATCTGACCCAAACACAAAAACTAAATTTTAACCCACCGAAAGTTGTCTGCTGTCTCTCATCGCGGCGGCCAGATCACTAGCTACCCAAGTACCGCTCCCGGGTCCTTTCCGCTGTTTTCCGCGCGAAAGCCTCTTACTGGCTACCACCCAGCAGAGACTCCCTTTCTCAGCTGACAGTCACTGTCTTTCTGAGTACCATTGATATTCACTACAAAGATCTTCAAATGCTCTCTTAAACTAATATTTACTACTGAGTTTAGTCCTAAATATTACTGTTACTGATATACGAAACCACGTCTTAAGGTATGCAGACAACTTATACTCAAAAGAGGGGATCGGAGGACATGAGCACAGCCTGACGCAACATAAGTATTGTAAATAAATAACTAACACATTTCCCTTTTGTATCCATGGGCAAACTTGAATATAAATCGAAAGAGGCATCCGACGGCCTGATATGTATTCCGAAATCAAGGAAAATTTACTCTAGCAAAAGAAACTCACTAATAGTGACAAAAACCGTGAATTGAGAAAATGAAATCGTGAAGGAGCAAAGCTTTGGTTTCACTTCAATGTCTGTGGCAGAACAATCCCTAGAATTTCCTGAAAATACAATTATCAGGTACGTCCAAGTTTACCTTTCATACACTGCGCGCGACATCTGACAAATTTAGGCTTTGCCACACTCGCATGGTAATCTGTAGATTCTATCCTTCCGCAACCCCAAATCGTCCGAGAAGAGCTCTAATCTTGGCAGATGACCGGAGGATTAATTGGATGTTTCATCAGGATGCTGCCTAATTTCGAGGATACCGACTTATGGAAGGGAAGTTACTCGATCTCAGAAGCTCTTTTCCCTCTTAATGTTGCGGGTGTTCACGTTTCTTTCCCTTTAAGTTGTGCTAATGTCACCTGGGGGATAGCAGTTACCTTGGAACACGGACTGTAGATGTCCCAACTGCTTTTCGAGGCGGTCTCCATCACACACAGCATATGCCCAGTTCACCAAAGTTCGGAGAACACCGGTATTTTAAGCAAAGTGATGACAGCTCGTCACTTGCAGAAAGATGTTCGTCGTGTGTTTCTCCGATAAACAGAATGCCCCAATGATCTATTATTCTGACCTCTTGGACGTTTGTAGTTAGTTAACTGTTGGCGACAGGCACCAATTAGTACTCACACTAATTCTGTGAAACGGTTACTACTACTTACACAACCTAAAATAAAAATTAGTACAACCATCGGAATAATTTCAAAATATCCATGTTGGATGCGAACTGCAGCTGTAGCGTAAATTTAAACTGGCGGTTTACTTTCGTTAAAAATGTAACCACCTGCTTTTATGGATATTTTTCATTCTATAACTAGTTGTCTAGCCACTGCCGGCTCATTATCAGTGGATACGTTACAGAAACATTAATTATCTTCCACGACGTGTAGGTTTACGGTGTCATGGTGGTTCTGCTAACATAACAGAATAAAAAGGAATTGAACATTAGGTTGTTATATTTTATGTACTTACTGTGTTTTTATTGAAGTCTTAAGTGTATACATGTTGTGCATTGGGCACTGAGGACTTTCACACGACAGCATTTTTGCTACAATTAGCGTAACAAATTTACAAAATGTAAGCATTGGATGTGGTGCAAAGAGGATGATTGAGAGAGATGGTACACTTCACTAATTAATGTTATCCGGTTCGAGGGGCTGCTTATGCATAAAAGGTATATAATGGACCAAATTAAATTTTACACATCATATTCAATTTATATGGTATATACTTGCATTAGTAATAAAACAAATGATAGCCATTAACAAATATACAAAATAAAAGATGAAAATATGAGGCTGCAGTGGCTTGAAAATTAGTTACGGAATAAATAATGTCCATATAAGGAGCTGGCAGGAATTTTTAAAGAAAATAAACCGCCAAACATTACAGTTTTACCATACACCAGCAAAAGAAAAGGCTCTGCTAACGGTATTCTACGCCTGCCACATTGCTGGCAACAGGTTCTACATAACGCTGGTGACTACTTTCAAGGACACTAACTGGAGCAAACGTGTAAAGCTTTTGTATTGGTTGTCAATAAATAGTTAGTACTATTAAAGTTCCAACCCTCGGATTTTCCTGCATTGTATTGATCATTATTGTACTGCGACAGCAGCATTTCCAGTTTATGAATTAATGATCGTTTACCCTACATAAAACATTACTCACATAATTAAAATAGTCTGCATCACAAGTTGTTGCGTTTGTTACTGGCAACCGGTTTAGGTTCTACAGAACCATCTTCAGGCCTTTGGCACTTTGTTGGTAGACGGTGGCGGTGGCTGGAACAGGCGTCAGCCTTCTCCAGCCATAGCCACCGTCTACCAACAAAGTGCCAAGGCCTGAAGATGGTTCTGTAGAACCGAAACCGGTTGCCAGTAATAAACGCAGCAACTTGCGATCTAGACCGTCTTATTTTAATTATTAAAAATTTTAAGATCGTGGTTCCAAAAATATGCTTTTAAAAATTACTAATTACTGAGATAATTCCGTAATATCGTAAAACATTAGGTTATTATATTCGAGTGCTGACTTATACACACTTATTCACGTTCCATTATGTTCATGGCTTACATACATTTGTACCAACTTTTGATGTATCAGGCAAATCTTGTTAGGTCTGGGTGCTTGAAATGAAAGGTATCTGATATTATGCTAGTTAATGGTCTTGATTATGTAAAGAAATTAATCATCTATGCCCGACACTTGACTGCTTCTGGCTGAAGAGTGTGCCACGTGCAACGCAGCACTCAAAACAGCAGTGCCTTGTGGTCTCACGTGTCGCCGCGGTGGAGTAGCCGAACAGTCTAAAGCGTCTCACTGCGGCGCGCGCGGATGCTCGCCGTGGAGGTTCGAGTCCTCCCTGGGGCACGGGTGTGTGTGTTTGTCCGTAGATTAGTTTACCTAGGTTTGTTTGTAAGCTACGGACTGATGACCACGCAGTTTCGTGGGATAGATTTACAGACATTTGAACATTTGATTTGTCTCACGTGACGCGACCTTGTTTGTGTTCCACAGCTTGACTACGGCGGCCCTCTGGTGCAGGACGGCGCTGTAATCGGCATAGCGCAGTGGTCACACGTCAACTGCGGCGTCGAAGGAGCGCCCTCCGGCTACACCAGGGTCTCCGCCTACATAGACTTCATCAACGAGCACCTCTAATTCCACTCTACATTTATTCAATAACATATTTGTAATGTGGTGACAGATATGGAATAAATGACAGTAAATCTCCTACATCCTCTCAAAACAATTATTTCCATCTTCACAGTCGTCAAACATTAACCTGGATTGGAAACTTTAGTGATATTTTATGCCAGCTGCAATTGCCTACTGCAGCATTTCACCGTTCTGTCCAACGCAATAAAACTGAACTGCAGATATCGGACTGAGAATACTATTCATTGGTTAATTGTAACTGTTGCAACTTTCGCCATTCGTCAAGGTACGTAACTGTTAGAATTAACATAGCAGCCTAACTTCTGCTTTCCTATTAACAGGTAGGCTTAGACATCATCTGACATGGCAGTATAGAGGCGATCTGCATAGATTAATTATCTCCAAAGATATTTATTATACATTATTTAATGGACTGACGATGGGTTTCAGTGGGCTGTGCCACCATCATACTATCGTATAAAATTCTGCAATTTGAATCTGTTATTTAAAGAATGGAGGTAAAACAGAACGTGCTACATAGCACATAGTGAAAATATAAAAGACGTAGGTTATTTTATCAACTGTTTGTAAGAGACTAATGTGCTTCTTTTTTTAAATAATCTGAACACATTGTAGAATTTTGTACGACCCGATGACAGTGGCATAGCCCATTGAAACCGGTCATCAGTAAATTAAATAATCATATAGTTTTACTTTTGAAGATAATTAATTTAACAGGTAGCCGTACCTGAGAATCTTATGCTACTATGACCGTTGCCAGCATCGAACTTCCTCTCCTCTAGCAGCGGTTTCTGATTATTATTTAATGGATAAAAATAATAGCAACAGGGGATAACTGCAGACCAGAGGTCTCATAGTTCAGTAAAAATAAATGGTCGTTATATTCTGCAATTGACATACTGACAGGTGAGATAGCATGTTACAATTGATAATCAGTCAAAGAACAATATCGCATTGGTGCAGGAAAAGTCAAAAAACACATATTGAAGTAAGTGATGGTTGTCTTGACTCGTCCAGAACTTAATGAGAGAAAGAGTACTTAGAGATAATATTGAGGTCATATTTTAGCCAACCCAATTAACAATTGATCCTAAGCAGAGTAGCACTAGTGCTACAGGAAGGGCATGGTAAAAGTGATAACCCCAATCTTTCAATGTGCAAACCGTCGCATTTTTAAAAACATGCGCACAATTGTGACCACGTATGAGTCGAGACTATGGCTCGAATAAACCCGCTCGTAAGTTTAATATGCTGCGATGCCATACGATTTGCGTAACGACAATTATGGGTGGTTGTGTTACCAAACACCGTTCAGAACTGGCTTTATAATGGTTCGTTTGCCGAAACATGCCAAGAGAAGTAGAGAATGGACTATTAACTGTCGTCGCGAAAATTGGGAACTCAGACAGATAGCACAGTTGTGTATTGTAAATAAATATTTATTATGACCTGAAGCAATATTTAATAGTAGATACCGTACGTTAAATTTCTACGTAACTTTTTCTTTACTTCTGTTCTGAAAGTAATACTTCGTAATAGAGATTCTAACTGTAGTTGTAACAAAATGTCAGTTTGGTTTTCAAAAAATCTTTTCAACTGAAAATACTATATATACCTTCACGGAAGAAATATTAAATGCTTTGAATAACAGGACTTCTCCAGTTGGAATTTTTTGTGATCTCTCAAAGGCCTTTGTATGTGTAAATCATGGGATTCTTCTAGATAAATTACATTATTGTGGTATGAGAGGGACAGTGCACAAATGGTTTAAATCGTACTTAACTGGAAGAGTGCAGAAAGTTGAAATAAGCAGTTCACATGATATAGATAAGACAATTAATTCCTCTAATTGGGGAGTTATCAAAAAATTGGTCCCACAAGATTCGGTCTTGGGTCCTATGCTATTCATAATATATATTAATGACATGCCATTCTAAATTCAAGAAGATGCTAAGCTAGTTCATTTTTGCTGATAATACAAGTATAGCTATCACACCTGAGAAACAGGAATTAACTGATGAAATTGTAAATGATATCTTTCACGCCGGCCGCGGTGGCCGAGGGGACTGAGGCGCTTCAGTCACGGTCCGCACGGCCACTGCGTTCGGGGGTTCGAATCCCCCCTCGGGATGGATATTTGTGCCGTCCTTAGTCTTAGTTAGTTCATAAGAAGTTTGTAAGTTTAGGGACTGATAACCCCGCAGTTAAGTCCCATAGACTTTACAAACATTTGAACAAATATGTTTCACAATGTTATTAAGTGGTTCTCTACAAATGGACTATCATTAAACTTTGATAAAACCGAGTATGTACAATTTCACACAGTAAATGGCATGACACCATTAATAAATTTAGACTTTGAACATTTATCTGTAGCTAAGGTAGAATATTCAAATTTTTTTGGTGTTTGCATTGGCGAGGGATTGAATTGGAAGAAACACTTTGAAGATCTGCTGAAACATTTGGGTTTGCAACTTATGCTATCAGAGTCATTGCAAAATTTGAAGATATACGTATCAGTAAATTAGCTTACTATGCCTATTTTCATTCACTGCTTTCATATGGGATCATATTCTGGGGCACTTCAACGTTTAGTAAAAAGTATTCATTGCACAAAAGCGTGAAATCAGAATGATTGCTGGAGCCCACCCACGATTATCCTGCAGACATTTATTTAGGGATATAGGGATCTTAACTGTAGCTTCACAATATATATATATCCACTCAAGCAATTTGTTATTAACAATCCGACCCAATTCAAAAGTAATAGCAGTGTGCATAGTTACAACACTAGGAGAAAGGGTGATATTAACTATTCAGGGTTAAATCTAACTTTGCCACAGAAAGGAGTGATTTGTGCTGCCACAAAAGTCTTCGCTCACTTACCAAGTAGCATCAAACGTCCGACAGATATCCAACTAGTATTTAAAAAGAAATTAAAGGAATTTCTTAATGGCAACTCCTTCTACAATGTAGATGAATTTTTAGATACAACTCAAAAATAAATAAATAAATAAGTTAATAAAAAATCCTTAACAAATTGATTGTAATGTATAGACAACCTTTACTAATCTGACACGTTCCACATCATTACGAAATATCGTATATATGATCTATAGAAAACGTATTAATCTAATCTAATCTGCGCAAAATGTGCCCGCAGAGTGCTCACACCGCCAACACAGTGCTTAGCTCACCAGACGATGTGCCATAGTGACAAAAATTCTCCCTGCCACAGAATATATATTTGCCTGTCTTTTTCCCCACCTCTCGCCCCAGCTTGCGCCACGTCAGCGGAGCCGCCGCCTACCAGACGCGCTTTCCGCTTTCCTATTGTGGCATAAAGTCAGCGCCACACGCCAGACGTACGAAAACGATCGTGGAGAAGGCAGCGGAAGACTGTCAGCCAATCACACGGCGGCGGCGCGTCTCTTGGAGGTAGTAACGGAGAAGCGTGCCCTCTGCAAGCTGCTATATCTAGGCCGCCGTGCGTCTGGAAGAGCCCATCTGAACTCTGCTCCGAAATAGGCAGTCACTAGGACTCCGCGCAGCTAGCATCGAGGAAGAAGACTCCGCCACGAGAAGAGACATAGTTAATAGAAGTTGGGTATATTGTATTCTTCAGTAAATAAAACTTGTATTACTAATCACTTTATGCTGTTTTAGATGTCAAGGCATCCCAGGCGTCCTGAATAGAACCTTTCCTGAAAGACAGGCCGGGAAAGACAAAACACATGGCAATGGGGCTGACTAGGACGACGAAACACTAGATGGTAGGCTTGCCCACAAACCGACCAATCACGGACCAGCTACAAAAGCGTTCGCCCATGCTTACGGAGTTGTCTCATGATGCGCATGGACTCCTGCTTGCGGACGGTGTCATGTTGTATCATAGCTTGCAATCAAATGAAATACAGTTCCCAAGCTCCGTCTGCAGTGGCATCCTAAATAACAAATTGTGACCTAAAATATTCCCTCTATGTATTTGTCAGAGCTGTTAATTGCTTTAGTGCCGCGGTGGAGTAGCGCGCGGTTGCTCGCCGTCGGAGGTTCGAGACCTCCCTGGGGCTTGTGTGTGTGTGTGTGTGTGTGTGTGTGTGTGTGTGTGTGTGTGTGTGTGCTGTCCTTAGGTTAGTTTACCTTAATTTAAGAAGTTTGTAAGCTACGGACTGATGACCACGAAGTTTGGTCCGATAGATTTCTAAACATTTGAACATTTCAATTGCTTTAGCCTCGAGATAAGTTAATTATCACACTTGTGATGCAATGCTATTTCACTAACAACTACTCCGAAACAAATAAATGAGTAAACTAAGCCGTCAAGCGATTACTTGCAAGCAATAAATATCGTTTCCAAGGTCCGAATATGCAGTGAAATATTTCTCAGTGACCCTGGATCTGTTGTTGTTGAATTAACAGGTGAATTAAAGAAAAAAATCTTCTCCATAGACAATCAGAAGTACATTGCTTGATGTAACTTCTTCCAAAGTGGGGAAATCGCATGGAATGGTAAAAAAGCAACAGAAGCAAAATGAGTGGTCTGCAGTACGTCATGGAAGGCCTTAGATATAGAAAAAAATATTAAAGTATAAATATCTCCTAAAAATTGAAGAGAGTGAAAGAAACTTGTTCTTCTAGCCAAACAAAAGTAAGCACCACGAAGATAACCAAACATGCCGTTCCTCGGCAATATTATAAAATTAAACTACAAAACACAAACACACATTTCGTTTCATTTTTGTTCCATGTTTGACACGAGAGGAGGCGGTAAACTAATGAAAGTTAGACGTCTGGTATGATCATAACATTCAGATTTGTAGACTGAATTTGGTGAATATATGTGCAAGTGCAACATGCAAGAACAGGGCAAAAGAACCTGTGTACTTCGACGGGATCCGCATCTTGTTATTTTCATTCCATAAAATGGGAAGTGCAGGTCAGTCATCAATTTGAGGTAGAAAATGGCTAAAATCGTGTGTCCTAGAATCCACAGAGTGGCATATCATTGAGTGCGGGATATGCCGTGGACTGTGGAATCAAAGCATCAATTACTGTCACAGAGCTTGTATCCACCCTGTTGATAAGCCGTGTTGATAAGCCGTATCATATCATGTGCTACATTCCAGATATAACAGAAGTGTAAGCACAAAACGATGATCAAGATTATGTTCCATGTCACAATGATCATGTGAACTTGATGCGAAAAGATTAATGGAGTGCAGTTCAGAGTTGGTAGGAACAGTACAGTGGACCACTTTGAACCAAACAGCGTGCACATTAGTAGGATGAATCATGAAATTCAGGTTTCTCCATAGCGGCGACCAGTCTAGTTGGGGCAGTCGGTATTCCCATATGTAGTGTGGCTCTGAGCGTCGTAGAGCAGAGATGATATAGCTCACTTAGTCGTTGCGTGGCCATGAGAGTTCTAGATAGGTGGTATGTAAGAAAATGCGGCGGACGTAGTTTAACCTAAAAGGAAAGTGAGAAACGTCGACTGGGGCTGTCACTGAGTATGGCTGCCGTACGAAGTCGGCCGATACAGCGCAAAAAAAAAAAAAAAAAGTATCTGTCGCGTATAGCACAAGTCTGATTCTTACTAAGAACTAGAGGCAGGACACTGTTGATCCTGTGTGCTACACAGTACTTTATGACCTTACAGTCTGCGATGAGCAATTTTATTGTGGGGGGGGGGGGGTTATATTATGAACACTAGATGTCTCAGTTGAATTTAGTAATAGGATGATACACCCCTTCTCAAACTCATGCCCAATCGTAGCACCAATTGGAATGTCAGTAATCATTCCAACAAAGATACTACTAAAAACGGTTAAAAGAAGTTAAACAAAATTCTGAAGGTATCCCATCGGGGCCAGGAGATTTTCATTTCGGACTCAGACGAACGTCATCTGCCAAATCATCGACTTTAAATGAAGTGTTCAGATGATCCCAGTAGAGGTGGAATAGAACAGGTGGACTGTATTGTAAAAAATATATAAAATAAAAAAAACCACGAAGCTCTTCATTGCTAATAACAATAGAAAGAGTGCAGCAAAATTTACAAAGATGTCATGCCGAGGCCGCCCAGGCCGATGGTATGTATACATCACTTGTCGTCTAACACACCCTCAAAGCGTCTCAGACTTCACAAACTTGCAGCAGAGATCGCTTCCTCTAATCGGCAAGTCCAGCAGGAATCACTGCATGAACCTGTTCAGGATGTCTCCACCTTGTCCCAGTCACATCCTGTACTATTGAGATTCCTTTGTAGTGACTGCAGTAGTTGCTTCGCCTCTCTCGCACAACGTAAAGACACTACCATCGGTCGTTGCGCCAGGTCTAGGTTCTGAGACTGTCGCTACCGGTCTTACCGTTCCTGTTACAGACGCTTTCGCAGCCGTTGCGTCCTAACTCACACCACTCTACACTGTATGGAAAGTTTTATTTGGTTTTATCAAATTAAGAGAATTTTCTTGTGTCTTCCGTGTTACCTTGGTGTCTAAAGTTATTTAATAAATCAGCAGTAGCTACCAATATGAAGAACACAGGACATCCAGTCCAGAATATCAAGAGTGTTCTTCATATACTGCATAAAATGGATAAGGGGCATATAATGGACCTCTATGAAGAACTAGAAATATTCATCCATGTGAAAATACATGGTGACCTATTGCTAAATGATGAACTGGAAAGTAACAATACTAATTTCTTCAAAAATTCATCCAGTGTTGAATGTATTTTTCATTAAAATATAATATTAATAAAAGTAAAATTAATAATGTAACACAGATTGAGTAATTCTTTAAAATGTAGCAACTTCTGTTTCAACACATGCAGCTACATATGCACTTTTTTATGGCATAATCACTGTAAATACTGATGTAAGTAGTTTATCTTAGCTTTTAAGGATCTTTGTACAGTAACTATCAAATACAAAATGTCTACTTGTGCTGTATATGTAACTGTGGTCTTGTGTTGTGTGTGCCAGACAACAAAATTATCAAAACTGTAAGTAAATACAACACTACAGTAATCCAAATACTATAATGATGAAACATAATACTAAAAATAGCTGTATCTTCATGAACAGGTTAAAATGTCCAAACATAACCTCACTGGCATAAAAAAAATGTTTCAAATGTTTGTATAGTTTATGGGACTTAACTACGGGGTCATCAGTCCCTAAACTTACAAACTACTTATCAACTACTTACGAACTAGGACGGCACAAATATCCATGCCCGAGGGGGGATTCGAACCCCCGACCGTAGTGGCCGTGCAGACCGTGACTGGATCACTGGCATCCACAACACAAAACATAATAAGTCAATAAAGAACCAGTAACTGTAAAAATGCACCCGATGTTGGCAGCGTGCTGCCGAAACGCGTCGTGCCAATAAAAACATCAGTAAAAAGTGACTGCTGCAGCATTAATTACTTTAAAAAAATTACATTCCAAACACTTCGGTCGAGGTTGAAACACCTCCACTGAATGTATGGTCACGTTCCATTTTGATTTTATTCATTAACCTAAAGTGTTTCTGCACCATTAATGTTATGTATTTTATTCTTATTATTATTGATCAATGTCCCATATTTATATATGATTCCACCCGTGTGATTGAACTTGTGTGCTCATGTGAATGTGGAAGTTTGCTTTTAATATTTACTGACTGCCGCGCAATGGCTTACTGTCGCCGCCTCGTGCTTCAGAGTCTCATTTACTTCACTTAAGAACGCATGGCTTCGTTTGTCGTCTGCAGTGGCGTCTGGTGGCTACCCAGAGACAAGCTTAGTTGGCTAGATGGGAAGGTGGCCGTGTTCTTAGTGTCGTACCAACCTAATCTTGGATGAAAGAGGTGACAGGAGACCTCTCTGGGAGCGGTTGTATAGGGAATTGTCTTCGCCAGGTAGCGATGGTTGGTAAACAGTGGGATCCGAAACGCACTCTGCGTCGTTTTCAGCGCGTTCTATATCCGGTGTGTGGTGGGGGAAGGTTTTTTCCGTGGCATGAGAGCCACACACTTCACTCAGGCTCCAACGACGGTGGAAGTAAATACTTCGTCGAATCATGTTGAGGGAAAGGCATGCTGTTAGAACTTGGATTTCTTTGTGATCAGTCTTGGTTTTTTGGTGATAGTTTACTTCAGTAATTCTTTCACTATGTGAGGCAGAGTGTTTCATAATTTACAGAACTCCAGTAAATTCAGTGTAAATTTATTATTTACATTTACATTCCAGTGATGATTGTGTGTCCGGTTTTGCTCAAATTAGAATACGCTTGTGAGGCCTTTGTGTACGATGTTTGAATTTCCTTGCTGTTTTTCACTAACTTTTCACGTGATGTCTGTATCCGCGAGTATGTTAAATATTTCACAGATTGTATAGTCTGTTTCCGTCTTTACTGTCTTGTATGACCGTTACGGTCATCACTTCAGCTGTCAGCCAATCTTTTTATTAATACTAGCTTTCTTCTATATGAATTCTCATGTGTGTTTTACTTGATTATTCTAAATTAATTTCTGTTTGTAAATGCAATGTATTTCAGTGTGGTTGCACACCAGATGGTACTTACGAATAGTGAGCTGCTGCATCCCTCAAATGAGTTCGTTTGGTGCGTAGTGTACTTATATTTGTGAATCAAGACACTCGCCATCTTGTCAAAACATCTCTGCTTTCAAGTGTTTCCGCATTGTAATGTACCACAAGCAGTATGCGCGTGTCTGTGAATGAATGAATGTGCTATCAGCTACCCATTATATTTGCAAAATTCCTCCCAATTTGCCTCCACATTCATAAAGGGCAGTAACAATTTCATTAAGGGCAGTAATTTCATGATTTCATTAACTTTTGTACAAGGTGTGTGCTTAATTTGATCTCCCCACCTTTATTTCCTTGTGCATTTTTTCTGAATAGAGAATGAATGTAAAGTATCAAACCTCTGCTTTATGATTTGAAGCTCCCCATCCCATGTTTAATTATCTATTTATCTGTTTGTTAAAATTAATTTTGTATTTGTTAAAACGTTGGCTGATCTTTTAAGGAGTGAGCAGTTACATAAATTTTCATTGCGCAAGTACTATGGTCACTCATAAAGTAATTTAGAGCAGCTGTGATCGTTTTAACTTACATTTGCAGGTCTCATCTGCCCGAGATCTTATTAAGAAACATAACAAGCTACTTTCGAGGTGCCTAAATTTTCATGTACAATCGGGAACATTAACAAGAAAGTCACAAAGTCTGTAAGTTTCAAGCTTTAAGAACATAGAGTTCACGAAAGTATCAAGTTAAATGCCATAAATATCGTCTGATGATGAATGACTGTCTTCAAACAACCAACGGTGAATTTCATAGGTCAACAGCCAGGCTACACTTTTATCGAACTCGCACTGCACGTAATATTCTCGATGAAACCTATTATCATAATTCATTTTATTCACAACTGCAAACAGCAATGAAGGCGAGGAAGGAGGCAGTCTCAAGAACGCCGGCAGTCGAAGCAAACACTCTACATATACAACCCGTCCGCCACACCGACGTATGAAAAGGCGGGCAGCCAGTCAATTGCTAGGCAACCATAACATTGCATAACTTTTTACTTTTTTTAATTTTCTTTATAGCTTAGTCTCTAAAGTGATTATTATGGGCCTCTCTTCACCCCCATACAACCAAGCCTTCTTCTCACCAATAATGCCTTTTTTGGCGAGCTTCTAAGTTGTACTGGGTGGTGTTGGCTTCCCTCTTGACGGTTATTGTTGAATTAACGGGTGAAAAAGAGAAAAAAAATCTTCTACTTCATAGACAATCAGAAGTACATTTCTTGATGTAACTTCTTCCAAAGTGGAGGAACTGCAATCAATGTATGCAGGGTACGCGTGCTGAATTTCATATTTATAACAAAATTATGTCGATTGTTTTTGCAATATTTTTGTTCTTATATTGTACAATTATTATTTCCCTTTCACAGATTCTGATGATGGCTCAGGCCGAAATGCCCTTCCCGTAGCACTGGAGCTGCTGTGCCTGGCCTCAGTTGCTCATTGTCTGGCTAAAATATGACCTCAATATTTTCTCTAAGTACTCTTTCTCTCATTACGTTCTGGACGAGTTAAGAGAACCATCATTTATTTCAAGATATTTTCATTTTTTACTTTTCCTGCACCTATACGATCTCAATCTGAGGTTGTGTTTCATATCTTGTTGTTTGACTGTATTATTTATTGTAAGATGCTGCCTCACCTAAGTATGTCAGTAGCAGAATATAACGACCATTTATTTTTACTGAATTGTCCGACTTCTGGCCTGTAGTTTTCCCCTGTTGCTATCGTTTTTATCCATTAAATAACAAACAGAAAACGCTGCTACAGGGCAGGAGGTTCGATGATGGCAACGGTCATAGCAGCAGAAGATTCTCAGGTATGGCTACCTGTTAAATTAATTATCTTCAAAAGTAAAACGAGAAGATTACTATATGATTATTTTCTGACGACCCGTTTTAATGGGCTATGCCACTATCATCTGGGCGTAAAAAATTCTACATTGTGGTCACGTTATTTAAAAAATGGAGCTTAAATAGTAAGTGCAACCTAGCACTCAGTCAAAATGTAAAACACATTAGACTCTTACAAGCAGTTCATAATATAACCTACGTAATTTATATTTATACTAAGTACTATGTTGCATGTTCTGTGTAACCTCCATTTTTTAATTTTATACGATAAGATGATGGTGTCGCAGCCCATTGAAACCGGTCGTCAATCAATTAAATAATCATTAATAATTTGGCGTTTTACTTTTGGAAAAAAATGGAAATAAGCGTATGGCTTTCTTGGCCGGGAGATCCCTTGCGGGATTTTTTGGCCGCCTTAGTGTAAGTCTTTTTATTTGACGCCGCGTGTGCGACTTACCTGCCAATGATGATGAGATGATGATGATTAGGACAACACGGAAATCGAACCCGGGCCACCTACGTGGTAGTCAGCGACGCTGGCAGTGAGCTACGGAGGAGGACTTTACTTTTGCAGATAATTAATCTATGCAGATCACATCCATACTACGATGTCAGGTGATGTCTACGCCTACCTGTTAATTGGACAGCAGAATTTAATCTGCTATATTGATTCTAACAACTTCTTTCCTTGATGAATAACGTATGTTGCACCAGTTACAATTTTCCAGTGAATAGTATTCTCAGTCCGATATCAGCAGTTCAGTTTTATTTCGTTGGGCAGAATCGCACCCTGGGGTGTGGGTCTTTATTGGCGGTAGGCAATTACAGCTGACACAAAATATCACTAAACTTTCGTATCCAGATTAATGTTGTTTCGAGTGTGAAGATGGAAATAATTGAGTGTTGTGAGAGGATGTAGGAGAGATTTTCTGTCATATATTCCAAAACATCACCACATTAAAATATGGAATGTATTTCATTGAATAAATAGAAAGTTGAATTAGATGTGTTCGTTGATGAAGTCTATGTAGGCGGAGACCCTGGTGTAGCCGGAGGGGGCTCCTTCGACGCCGCACTCTGTGTGTGACCACTGCGCTATGCCGATTACAGCGCCGTCCTGCACCAGCGGTCCGCCGAAGTCAGGCTGTGGAACACAAGGTCGCGACATGTTAGACCACAAGGCACTGCCTCATACGTGCTAAACAGGTAGAACACACGTTAGCTAGAAGCAGTCAAGTATCTGGCATAGATGGTTAATTTTTTTACCAGGATAAACTAATTACGCAGCTATACAAGACTATTACCTAGAATAATATCTCACCAGTCACCAGATACCTATCATTTCAAGCATCCAGGCCTAAGAAGATTTGACTGGTACATGAAAAGCTCGTACAAATACACGTAAGACACGAACATATTGGAACATTAAAAAGTGTGCGTAAGTGAAAACTTGAATATACAGGGTGTTACAAAAAGGTACGGCCAAACTTTCAGGAAACATTCCTCACACGCAAAGAAAGAAAATATCTTATGTGGACATGTGTCCGGAAACGCTTAATTTCCATATTAGAGCTCATTTTAGTATATCTCTTTAAATGTAAATTGAATTAAATCTTGCAGACAATTGTCAAAATAGCCAATTATTTCGTTAGTATGTACTGTACTTCCTCGATTCCACTTCATCAACACAGATTTTCTGTGAACGTTTGGGCAGGAATTGTTGGTGATGCCTTGATTGGGCCTCATGTTCATCCACCTACGCTCACTGGAGCACGGTATCATGATTTCATACTGGATACTCTACCTGTGCTGCTATAACATGTGCCTTTACAAGTACGACACAACGTGTGGTTCATGCACGATGGAGCTCCTGCACATTTCAGTCGACGTGTTCGTACGCTTCTCAACAACAGATTCGGTGACCGATGGATTGGTAGAGGCGGACCAATTCCATGGCCTCCACGCTCTCCTGACCTCAACCCTCTTGACTTTCATTTATGGGGGCATTTGAAAGCTATTGCCTACGCAACCCCGGTAGCAAATGTAGACACGCTTCGTGCTCGTATTGTGGACGGCTGTGATACAACACGCCATTCTCCAGGGCTGCATCAGCGCATCAGGGATTCCATGCGACGGAGGGTGGATGCATGTATCCTCGCTAACGGAGGACATTTTGAACATTTCCTGTAACAAAGTGTTTGAAGCCACGCTGGTATGTTCTGTTGCTGTGAGTTTCCATTCCATGATTAATGTGATTTGAAGAGAAGTAATAAACTGAGCTCTAACATGGAATTTAAGCGTTTCTGGACATATGTCCACATAACATATTTTCTATCTTTGTGTGAGAAGAATGTTTCCTGAATGTTTGGTCGTACCTTTTTGTAACACCCTGTATAAACCATATGTTGTACGATATTGTGGTATTATTTGTGTAATGTTTTGTGTAGTGTAAACGATCTTTAATTCATAAACTGAAAATGTTGCTGTCAGTACACAATAATGATCAATAAAATGAAGGAAAATACGAGAATTTCAAATTAAATAGTAGCAACTATTTATTCACAACCGATACAAAAGCGTTACACGTTTTCACGTGTTACTATCCTTCACAGTAGTTACCAGAGTTGTGTAGAGCCCCTTGCCAGCGATGTGGAAGGCCTAGTATACCGTTAGCAGAGCCTGGTTGCTGGTGAGATTGGAGCGGTGTACTGCCTGTCGAATCTCTGGAACAGCTCTGAAGCGAATGCCACTGTTTCTTTCATCTTCGGAAGGAAATCAAAGTCACGAGGACTTAAGACCGGGGAATATGGTGGATGGTACAGTACTTCCCAGTCCCATCAAAATAAGGCACAGCTTGCGGCCCCGCATTGTCGTGCAAAATGATAGGTGAGTTGCGCAAAATGTGTTGCCGCTTTTTTCGGGCTTATTGTTGGTGTGCGCGGCTATCAATAACGAACCTGACAGTGATCTAATCGATTCAGGCAGTGCTATCTCCGCTATTACTTATCAATCGTTTGTCAAGCGTAAATCAAAAAGTAAATGGGTAAAATTAATGATCGACAAACGAGAATATGGCAGAACGTTCGGATCTGCGTGTGAAGGGAAAATACATGCCAAAATGTCCATAGGTGGTTTCTCGTGGAAGGCTGAGGTTAGGGTAGTAGAAGAGTAGGCTACCAACTATATTTTAGTAGCGGATTTCATCGGGACATTTGACTAGGCAGGACAGTGGTTTTATTTCAAGTTCAAACCACAAAGTGTCTTTCGATTTTGTTCTCATGTGGAGAAATGTCTGGTTAATGCTGCTTTAGTGGGGTGTGATATTCAGAGTGAGCTAAAGGAGCAAGCTGAGTCCTTCGATCAACATTTAAGTCATCTTGACGTGTTTACATAGGACAAGATTAGTACCGTGTGTGATGAATTTCCTGATGTGTTGACAGAAGGATTAGTAATCACGAATTGAGGATTATCGAGTTGGTGTCGGTGAAGAAGAGGCCTTACAGGTTTTCGCCATCGCGTATGAAGGAAATGCGCCAACACATCGACAAAATGTTGCAACATGAGGTTATACGACCCCCCAAATCACCGTACACGGCACTTCTTTGGTCACAAAGGCAAATGTCGATCATCGACCTGTGGTACACTCTAGGGAACTTAATAAAAAGGTGATACTGAGGTCTGTGCCACTACCAGATTTACATTCCTGTTTCGGTTCTTTCAAGGGTGCAGAGATATTCAGTACGTTAGACTTGAATAACGCTTATAATCAAATCCTCTTAGAGGAGGGTTCTAAGCAGAGACGGCCTTTGTCAGGGACTGGAACCTGTTTGAATTTAATCAGGTACCATTTGGACTAGCCATTGGGGCAGCTGTGCTTCTGCAGGTAATGTATGCTGTTTTTTGCTGATATTTCACTACTTCCTTGTAAGTTATAGCAGTCTGATGAAGGAGCATGTGCGTCACCTTCGGGAAGTCTTTCTATGATTGAGAGGGGCAGGACTTACCGGCAACCCTCACAAGGTAGGTTTTGAATGTTTCACCATAAAATTCTTATGGCATATGGTTTCGGGTGAAGAAATGTCCATCGACCCTGAAAGGATAGAAGCTATTAGGCAGTACCCCAAACCTGCTAATGTCAAAGAGGTGGCGCGGTTCTTCGGTACGAAATTTATCGGTGGGTTCGCAGGGAAGGCAACTTCTCTAAATGATTTAAGAAAGAAAGGATGTAAATTTCCGTAGGGGTTGACACAAGAAGCGTCATTTATAGCGCTGAAAGAAGCTTTGCAGTCAGCACCGGTATTAACCTTGTCTGTTTTCAATAAGGAATTCATATTGCAGACTGACGCTTTAGGTCGCGGAATCGTGGCTGTTAAAAGTACTGAAGTTTTTGGTGGCTCTGGGTGGCTTACTGTAGCTATTGTTCGCTGTACTAATGCGAGGCAAGGAGGCCTTGAGTCCTTCTCTGAGAGCAGGAGGGAGGCAGGAAGGTCATTGCTGAGACATCAAGGGGTTTAGTCACTTAGAAAGCTGTTATTCTATCTATGAACTCAAAGCTTTGGCGGTTTTGCTTGGTATGGAAAAGTTTAGGTATTATTTGAAACACATACAATTCGCAATGGAAACCGATAAACCGAGCCCTCAGTTGGGTATTGGCTAGGCCCCGGAAAACAGGGCGAATATCCAGATGGGCTACCAGAATTTTAGCTTTCCAGTTCAGGGTCAACAATATACGAGGATCAGAGAATGGGATTGCAGATTCTTTAAGCCATGTTTGGGGCGGAGGAAGAGATGTAAGAAGAAGAAGAAGAAGAAGAAGAAAAACTCGCGCTTGAACAGGGGACTGGAGGAGTTGTAGTAGCGCCTATTCTAAGAAACATCAACTATTTAGGGACATAAGGCATTTTCAAGACATTGATGAGGTTTTATAGTTATTAAACGAAGACTCAGTAATGGGGAACACGTAAAGCCCTTTATTCTCAAGTATGGGGTGTTGTGCTGTAGGGCAAAGGATAAGGATAATTCCAAGATAGTGGTGACTACAGAACCCGCTCACTTACTCTCTCGATATTTTCACGAGCCACCAGAGGGCGGCCACCATCGAGTTAATAAGAGAAAAGATCAGGCAACAGTTTATCTGGCGGGGAATGGATAACGAGATCAGAAAGGAGGTGCTTAATTGTCAAGTTTTCGCGATGAGTAAACCTTACCAGGACAACAGATTGGGTATCTATCTTCCAAAACTGTTGATAAACCATTTCAGCGCATCGACTTTGTTGGCCCCCTGCCACGCTCTAAGGCTGGTAATAAATACATTTTACTGTGTGTGGACGCATTTTCTAGATTCGTCTGGCTAATTCCGTTTGGCGGGGCAACAGCTCAGGTTGTTATTCGTAATTTGCAGGGAATATGTGGCACCTTTGGGCCCCCGCAATACCTGATTACTGATACTACCACGGTATTTAGAGGACAGAAGTGTAAGCAATCTTTCCTTGGTATGGGAGTACGCCATGTCTACATCTACATACATACTCTGCAGTTCACCGTAAGGTGCGTGGGGGAGGGTACACTGTTCAACTACTAGGCATTTCCTTTCCTATTCCACTTCCAAATAGAACGAGAAAACAAAGAATGCCTAAATGCCTCCGAGCGAGCCCTAATTTCTCTTATCTTGTCTTTGTGATCTTTACGCGAAATGTATGTAGGCGGCAGCAAGATCGTACTACACTCAGCTTCATATTCCGGCCCTCTAAATTTCCTCAACAGAAATTCACGAAAAGAACGTCGTCTTTCCTCCAGCGATCCCAAATTGACTTGCCGGAGCATTTCCGTGACACTCGCGCATTAACAAACCTAGCCGCTCGCCTCTGAGCCGCCTCTATGTCTTCCTTTAAACATCTGCTGCGGGTCCCAAACACTTGAGCTATACTCAAGACGTGGTCGTACAAGCGTTTTATACGCGGTCTCCTTTACAGATCAAGTAGATCTTCCCAAAATTCTCCCAATAAACCGAAGTCGGCTGTCCGCTTTACTCACAATTGTCGTTACATGTTCGTTCCATTTCATATCGCTCTGCAGTGTTACGCCTAGATATTTGAACGACGCGACAGCATCAAGAAGCTCACTACTAATGCTGTATTCGAACATTATAGGATTATTTTTCCTACTCATGCGCATCACCTTACATTTTTCTACATTGAGAGCTAGCTGCCATTCTTCGCACCAACTACAAATTTTGTCTAAGTCATCCTGTATGCTGTTACAGTCAGTTAAAGGCGACACTCTCCCATACACCACAGCACCATCAGCAAACAGCCGCAAATTACAACTTACTCTGTCCATCAGATCATTTATATAGATAGAAAATAATAGCGGTCCTATCACTCTCCCCTGGGGCACGCCTGACGATACACTCGTCTCTGATGAACACTCGCCTTCGAGAGTCCTTATTCTCGTAACCCATCATACGCCGAAATGTTTAATAGGTATTTTAAAGCCGCCGTGATTGCCAATCAGGACCAAAGTGGATGGGATCGCTCGCTCCTTTGGTTATCTATGACGTTCAATTACCGCTCAGCATGAAAGCCACCGGTCCACGCCTACTAGTTTGCTTCTGGGGTATCGGGTCGCCGATCCGTGGTGTAATTTGTGATAAATTGAGGACCTATTGCCGGAGAGTAAAAATACTCATCAGGTTGTTGCACATTGGAGGAGAGCGAATAGGAATTTTCAGAGGGCTCACAGGATGCAAGGTGTTAGAATAAGGTGCGGCGGCCAAACAGCTGCTTTAAATGGTCACGTGAGCATTCTCACAGTCTGGACGTGCACGCAGTACAGACATACTCCAAGATTTTCGTACCTTAGGGCACTGGTGACAGATCGTACAGTTACTGCAGTACAGAAATGGGGGTCTGTGAGCCCAGAAGCGCCAACACAAACTCTTATCAAGCAGTTAGTAGCAGTAGGAATTCGTCCATTCACTCACATCATCGACGTGAACTGCTCGATTAGTGGCGTCAGAGAATCAGTCGGAAGATGCCCACACGCAAGTGATAGACGCTTCCGAATATGGCGTAGACCTGGCAAGCGCTGTCCCTCAAGACACACCCGCGCTCGCAGGTCCCACAGCTGCCTTTCAAATTCCATCATTGAGCAGGGACCACTGACCAGCGCTCGTCACTTGCAGAGTGTTGTCAGAGCCGTTCTTCTGCCACTCTGGCCACAGGCTGGTGACGAGCTGCTCTAAGAAGATAACGCAGGCCCACACTCTGCTCAGCAGCTTCCCTGGCCAGCTGGACCGCCTGACTTGTCTGCAGCCGAGCACGTGTGCCACGTGATGGGATGGCGAATGACGCGTCTGACTAGGCAGCCCACTAATCTGGTAGAAATACGGGAACAGGTCGATCAGGCGTGGTATAATGCATCCCAAGACTGTACTCGTAATGTGTATGATCCAATAGATGCCAGGATCAGAGCAGTCGTATCTACACCACGTCCTAATAAGGGTGTTTCTGCAGCTATCTACACTTGGAATCTCAGTTGCGCTAGAGCTGTTGATTTGTAAATGTAATTATTTCATGTCCTCCATATGTACTGTTTCCATAATAAATCTTTAGTGTAGAAGTAAAACTAATGTTTGGCAACTTATTTTCTTTAAAAGACACAACCACTTGCTTTTATGGATATTTGTTTTCTTCCATAACTAGATTTCAAACCATTGCAGGCTCATATTTTCAACTTTTATTTTGTTCATTTGTTAATGGCTCTCACTTGTCTCATTACTAATACAACTATATACTAGCAAAATTGAATGTAATGTGTAAAATAGTCCCTTACATACTATTTATGTATACGCAAACTTTTAAACCGAAGAACATTGATTAGCAAACTGCATCATCTATCACAGCCATCCTCTTTGCACCACATGCAATGTTCATATTTTGTGAATTTGTTACGCTAACTGTAGCAAAAATGCTGTCCTCTGTGAAAAATGTCAGTGCTCAATACACAACATGTATATACTTATACCTATTATAAAAACACAGTACGTACATAAAATGTAACAACCTAAAGTTCAATTCCGTTTTATTCTGTTCAGTTATGTTACCAAACCCACCATGACAGCGTAAACCTACACTTAGCGGAAGATAATAAATGTTCCGTAACGTATCCACTGATGATGAACCGACAGTGGCTTTACTGATAGTTATGCAATAATAAAAATTCATAAAAGCAGCGGGTAGCATTTTAACGAAGTAAACCGGCAATTTACGCTACAGCTGCAGTTCGCATCCCACATGGATATTTTGAAATTACTTTAATCGTTGTACTATTGTTTATTTTAGGCTGTGTATGTTACAAATTTGATGTAGTAACCGTTTCACAGAGCCAATGTGAGTACCAATTGGGGCCTGTCGCTAACAGTTAACTAACTACAAACGTACAATGCCGGTGTTCTCCGAACTTTGGTGAACCGGGAATATACTGTGTCTGATGGAGACAGCCTCGATAATTAGTTGGAGGTTCTACAGTCCATGTTCGAAGATAACTGATATTTTCCAAGTCAAATTAGCACAGCTTAAAGAAAGGTGAACACCCACAGCATTAAGAGGATAAGGAGCTTTTGAGGTCGAGTGAGTTCCTACCATACGTCGATAACCTCGAATTAATTCAGCGCAAAGTTCCTAGTGATTGGAAAAAAACGCAGGTGACTTCCCGTTTATAAGAAAGACAAGAGAGCTGATCCACACAATTACAGGCCAATTTCGTTGGCATAAGTTTCATGTAGAATTTTGGAGAATATTCTCAGTTCGAATATAGTAACTTCCCTTGAAACGGGAAAGCTTCTTTCTGTGAATCAGCACGGGTTTAGGAAACATCGTTCATATGAAACTCAGCTTGCCCTTTTCTCACATGACATCTTGCGAGCCATGGATGAAGGGCAATAGGCGGATTGTGTTTTTCTAGTCTTCAAAAAGGCGTTCGAAGCGGTGTCACACTGCAGGCTGCTAACGAATATACGAGCTTATGGAATAGGTTCACCGATTTGTGACTGGCTGGAAGACTTCCTAAGTAATAGAACGCAGTACGTTGTTCTCGACGGCGAGTGTTCATCAGAGACGAGTGTATCGTCAGGTGTGCCCCAGGGGAGTGTGATAGGACCGCTATTAATTTCTATCTACATAAATGATCTGATGGACAGAGTAAGTAATAATTTGCGGCTGTTTGCTGATGGCGCCGTTCAAATATCTAGGCGTAACATTGCAGAGCGATATGAAATGGAACGAACCTGTAAGGACAGTTGTGAGTAAGGCGGACAGCCGACTTCGGTTTATTGGGAGAATTTTGGGAAGATGTACTGCACCTGTAAAGGAGACCGCTTGTACGACCACGTCTTGAGAATTGCTCAAGTGTTTGGGACCCGCAACAGATTTGTTTGAAGGATGACATAGAGGTGGTTCAGAGACGAGTAGCTAGATTTGTTACTGTTAGGTTCGACCAATGCGCGAGTGTCACGGAAATGCTCCGGCAACTCAATTGGGGATCGCTGGAAGATAGACGACGCTCTTTTCGCGAATTTCTGTTAAGTAAATTTAGGGGGCCGGAATTTGAAGCTGAGTGTAGTACGATCGTGCTGCCGCCTATTTACATTTCGCGTAAAGATCACAAAGACAAGATAAGAGAAATTAGGGCTCGTACGGAGGCATACAATCATTCTTTTTTTCCTCGTTCTATTTGGGAGTGGAATAGGAAAGGAAATGCCTAGTAGTGGTACAGTGTACCCTCCGCCACGCACCTTACTGTGGATTGTGGAGTATGTATGTAGATGTAGATGTAGAATTAGGCAGCATCCTGATAAAACATCAAGTTAATCTTCCGACCCTCTGACAAAATTAGTGCTCTTCTCGCACGATTTTGGATTGGGGAAGGCCGGACTCTACAGAGTACCATGCGAGTGTGGCAAAGCCTAAATTGTAGAGATGTCGCGCACAGTGTATGAAAGGTAAACTCGGACATAGCTGATCACTGTATTTGCAGTATATTCTAGGGATTGTTCTGCCACAAACATCTTGGTCAGGACGAGATCCTTTTGGGATTTATTGACTGAAGAACTTTTGCAAATTCGCTTGGGATTTACTGACTAAAGAACTTTCGCCAATTCGCTTGGCATAAGATCTTAGTAACCGTGCCGGTTGTTTCCTACTGAAAAAGGCTTGCGAGCCGGTAATCTCTATTTTCGGAGAGAAAACAGTTTGACAAAGAGGTTTTTAGCGCGCGTTTTGACTGAGTGCAGACTTGAAGTTTGACCTCTGTGCATGCTCCTGAGCGCTACATTTATATCTGTGTACGTACGGGACGTGAAGTTCGATACAGGGCTCTCATATCACGTACAAATTTGCGCATGATTCTCTGCGCCAACCTTTGTTACACATATTTCGCCTTGAAGTAGTAATGTCCAGTGACTGACACTCACCTGAAACTTATTAAACGATTGTCTGCCGAAACTTAATCAAGTACTCTTTATCCCGGGAATACATCGAGAATTGGAATCCATGACTTGCAGCGATCTTACTAATTGAAGTAATTGATAACCTATAAAAGTCGTCACAATTACACCCACTCGCAGTCTGATTTGCTCTTATTGAGACTGAAGTGCTGTGAGAGAGCCACTCACGCCACAAATGCTGATGCCGCCGGTGACGGGCCCGGTGCAGACCATGGTGTCCACCACAAAATTCTCCCCTAGCACCCCCAAGTTGTCGACCAGCTCTCGGCAAGTCTCGTAGTCTATGATGGTGACGTTCACCCACTGTAGGATATCAGAATACCATGCGTCGCCGGCGTAGCCCCAGCCAGACACGACAGCAGACGAATCCGCTGGAACAGGGTAAGAAATACTTAGTCATTCCGCCAAAGATGCATGGCACGACATCTCAAGTTAAACGGTATTTTATAAACGCCACACAAGTTAGGAAACAGTTTCTAGGCATGTCCAGAAGAACAGACACCATTTGTTAGTCTTAGCAGCCATATATAGGTTGTCCCAATTATGTTGACCAACCAAAATATTTCTGAAACGCCGGCCGCGGTGGCCGAGGTGACAGAGGCGCTCCAGTCACGGTCAGCACGGCCACTACGGTCGGGGGTTCGAATCCCCTCCTCGGGCATGGATATTTGTGCCGTCTTTAGTCTTAGGTAGTTCATAAGTAGTTTGTAAGCTTAGGGACTGATGACCCCGTAGTTAAGTCCCATAAGTTGTACAAACATTTGAACATTTATTTCTGAAACAATATCAGCTATTATGAAACAAGTTTCACCGGATCCATGAATATTTTGTAGCATTCCGAAACGAAAGCTAATGTGTTTTTAACACAAAATTATCTCTGCACAATATTTCGGCTACGTAACTCGTAACCTTCATCAGGTGCGACCTGAGGTGTGGCCTGAGTCTCAGGTCGCACCTGATGAAGGTTACGAGTTACGTAGCCGAAATATTGCGCATAGTCGACACTGACAGCCGGAAGAAAACCCGACTACCCATCATGTCACTAGATCGCCGGGAAAGCCTGAAGAGTTGCAACAAAATTATCTGTTTTGAAAATCACATGAACAATGGCGTTGAATGCATCACAATACCAAATTACCGGTGAAGCGAAGCGACGTTGTCGCTTTAAATACGAGAGCGCTCAGCTATTGCACGTCCTGAGACTCAGTCCAGAACCCCATGCTGCTCAGGACGTGCGCTAGCCGCGCATTTCGCTTATTTCATGTGGCAAAATCGCTTCGCAATTTATAGGGATGTAACTGACATATGGCGATGCAATCAACGCCATTGTTTATGTGATTTGTCATGCTGTAGATTGTTGATGAAATAATATTTGGTGTCCATTAAAAAACACATAATTTTGTGTTAAAATACCTATGCTTTCATTTTAGAATGTTTTAAAATATTTACATTTTTGTGCCCCTGCCTTACATTGATACTTCGTTGTTCCAGAGATATTTTGTGTGGCCAAGATAAATGTGACACCCTGTATATAGCAATTAGAAATGTATAATCATGTCAATTGTTTCTGGGTGTTGAACTTAATTAAAATTTCAGCTTCACCGTTCAATTTAAGTAAAAGGCTTGTAAGAGCAGAAACGTTTAGAAATTTATGTTTCAGAAATATCGATTGTTTTAACATAAAAAAGAAGAAAATTACTTTGAATTCGCCATTCGTACGAACTCACTTGTGTATAATACCTGTCAGCATCGCCTCTTGTCAGTTGTTGTTCCCTGGAAACTATAAAATGTTCACTATACTTCGCTGAAAATGATATTTCTGAGGCTATTGCAACCACGCCTCATAACATAAAACTAGATTAGATTTGTTGTTGTTGTTGGGTTTTGGAAGGGACTAAACAGCGACGGTTATCAGTCTCTTGTTCCAGTCAAAGAGATAAAACATTTTGTTAAGCGATCCGAAGTAAATGTGTTAACAAGTCAAAGTTTAAAACTTACAAACTAATATAAAGAAAGGATACGTTTAAAAACGAAGAAGTGATAAAACAGCTGAGACAGTACAAGAGTGCTTTTGCTGGGCGGTCACAGGGATATAAGCAACACATCCAGCCACTCTGGGACACGTTAAAACCACCCACCTAACAGACTTAAGCAGGTGGAGGACAGAGCAATGACAGACAAAAACAAACTTTAAATGGACTTGTAAAACCCACACTCACGCATAAAATTTAAAACAGAATCAACTGTGGAGGTATTGTCAGCTACTGCTAGCTGCAAAGTGTCAGGGAGATTAAAATATCGTCGCGCTGCGGCTAAATTGTGGCATTCAAGTAAGATGTGGGAGACTGTCAAAGGCGCACCACATCGACACTGAGGAGGGTCTTCGCGACGCAGGAGGTAACCAGGCGTAAGCCAAGTATGGCCTATACGGAGTCGGCAAAGGACAACCGACTCCCTGCGAGAAGCCCTCAGGGACGTATTCTATGCAGCGGTAGACGGCTTGACAGCACGGACCTTGTTTGCTTCAGTGGAATCTGCCCATTCAGAATTCCAAACCCCTAAGACCTTGCGGGTCAACTGGGTTTGGAGGTCGGAAACTGGGAGGCCAATATCCAGGGACCACGAAGTGGTGGCCTGCTTGGCCAGCTGATCAACACGTTCATTGCCCGGTATACCTATGTGACCTGGCGTCCAGGCAAAAACGACAGAACGGCCTGACGCGCTAAGGCGAAGGCAGCATCTTGAATTGCTCGCACCACAGCGTGTTTGGGTAGAAACTGGTCGACGGCCTGTAAACCACTCAGGGAGTCGCTGCAGATGACGAACGACCCCATGGGGCGAGCTCTGAGGTGTTCAAGAGCTCTCAAAATACCGACCAGTTCTGCGGTGAAGATGCTGCTTCCACATGGCAATGACAGCAGTTCAATGTGGCTATCGATGTGGCTACCGACCAAAGAACCGTCCGTGAAAACTATGTTTGCTCCGTGAAATGTGTCAAGCAGTGCGTAGAACCGGCGACGGACAAGCAGTGGTGAGATAGAGGCTTTCGAATCCCGGGACAAGTCCAACTGAAGCTCCAGGCGAGGAATTGTCCATTGGGGGATACGGGGGGAGTAATGGTAAGGTGGAGGAAGGGGTAAGGAATCAAGTGAGGAGAGAAGGGAACGGACATGGACCGCAATTGGGAGACCCGACCTGGGCTGCCATCGCGGGGAAGGGAATGCAGAAAGCGGGAAGAGAAGCCTATGGTTCGGATGGCGGGGTGAGGCATGAACCCGGGCAATGTAACTCACCAACAGCCGTTGTCGGCGATACCGCAGATGCGGAACACCAGCTTCAGCTAGAAGGCTCGTTACGGGACTGGTGCAAAAAGCCCCTGTTGCGAGACGCACACCTGTGTGGTGAACGGGGTCTAGGACCCTCAGGGCAGAAGGGGCTGCCGAGTCGTAAACCAAGCTCCCATAATCAAACCGTGACAGAATAAGGGACTTGTAGAGGTGAAGAAGGTTGGGACGTGCTGCTCCCCAACCAGTATGGCTGAGGCATCTGAGAACGTTTAAATGCCGCCAACACTTCTGTCTCAGCTGACGTAGGTGTGGCACCCAAGTCAGCCGGGCATCAAAGACCATGCCCAGGAAGCGATGTGTTTCCTCGACCTGAAGTAGTCGACCAGGTAGAGCTCTGGGTCAGGGTGAACTATCCGACGGCGACAGAAGTGCATCACGCGGGTTCTCCGTGTGGAGAACTGAAATCTGTGAGTAGAGGGCCATGGTGGGCCTTTTGGATGGCACCCTGCAGCTGTCGTTCACCTATGCCAATGCTAACGGAGCTGAAATACAAGCAGAAGTCATCGGCGAACAGGGAGCAACTGACTGATGACCCCCCAGCCGCAGCAAGACCGTTTATAGACACTAAAAACAATGGAACGTCGAGGACGGATCCCTGTGGGACACCGTTTTCTTGTATACGGGGGGAGCTAAAAGTCGCCCCAACCCTCACCAGAAACGATCGGTGGGAGAGGAAATTGCGAATAAAAATAGGAAGCCCCCCTGTTGTGGAGCAAGGAGTCCACGCTCTTCAAGGATCCACATAAGCCGTCGACTCACCATACGTTCGAAGAGCTTGCAGAGGACGTTGGTGAAGCTGATCGGACGGTAATTGTCAGCCACCTGGGGATCTGCACCAGGTTTCAGCACCGGAATGTTAGTGCTTTCCTGCCATTGCGATGGGAAAAACCCCCTCTGCCCATATATGGTTAAACAGGGCGAGAATACGGCGCTGAAACTCTGGTGGAAGGTGTCGAAGAAATTGGCTGTGAATCCTATTGGGTCCTGGAGTGGTATCTGGGCAGGCAGTTTGGAACTCCCACTCATTAAACGGGTCGTTATATAATTCCCGACGACGAGTGCGGAAGGATAACAGTTTCCGCTCGGCCCTCTCTTTCAGAGAGCGGAATTCAGCACTGTACGTGGCAGTCGCAGAGCATTGTGCGTAGTGTTCTGCCATATACCCGGCGATAGCTGTCGGGAGCGTGCAGAGCTCACCCTGGATGGTGAGGGATGGGTTTCCTGTCGGCGGGCGGTATCCAAAGACTTGCGTCCATACCTGAGTCAAGAAGGTGCGGGAGCCGATACTGGCTACATACCGCTTCCAGGAATCCTGCTTGCTCTGCTGTATGAGTCGTCGAGCACACGCACGGAGCCATTTAAAAGCGACCAAATTCTTCACAGAAGGGTGGCGTCGATGGCGCAGGAGCGCTCGTCGACGTTCCCGGATACTCAGCAATCACCCATGTCCACCAAGGCACGGACCTACGCCTAGTGGAACCGGTGGTTTGTGGAACTGCTACCTCAGCGGCCATGACAATACTATCAGTCACCTGCTGGACTGCATTGTCAATGTCATCTGGCAGTGGTGCAGCGATGACAGCGGTTTAAGCATAAACATGCTAGTCAGGCCTACGGAGGCACCAACTGGGTAAGCAGTCTGCAGCTTGGTACAGCAGGAGCGACACAAAGATTGGGAAGTGGTCGCTGCCACACAGGTCCTCATGCACACGCCAACCGAGGTGTGGTTGACGGCTGGGGCTGCAGACGGAGAGGTCGATCGCTGAATACGTGCCCTGTGTCACGCTAAAATGCGTGGGGGCACCTGTATTCAGGAGGCAAAGGTCTTCTTGCGCCAATAATGTCTCAAGATCCCTAACGCGGCCTGTGGTCTGGAGTGCACCCCACAAAGTGTTGTGGGCGTTGAAGTCCCCCAAAAGGAGGAAAGGTGGGGGAAGTTGCGAGTCCAGAGCAGTAAGGTTTTTGAGAGACACGGCCTCATCCAGAGGAAGGTACAAGCTGCAGACGGTTAATTCCTGCGTTGGCCGGATTCTTACAGCCACTGCCTCAAGAGTGGTGTCGAGTGGCACCGGGGCACTGGGGGACAGCGTCCAGGACATACAGGCAGACACCGCCAGACACCCTGTAGTAATGGGTCCTGTTGCGGTAGTAGCCCCGATACCCACGGAGGTCAGGGGTCCACTGTGCTGGAAACCATGTTTCCTGTAGGGCGATAGAAAATGCAGGGTAGTGGTGCAGTATTTGTCGCAGCTCAGCCAGGTGGTTAAAGAAGCCGCTGCAAATCCACTGGAGGATAACACGTTCACCACGCTCTAAGGCCATAAATGAAAAAGAAAAGAAGATCATTCCATGGGAGCATCTGTTGCCTGATTGTCAGTATCAACATAATCTAAGACCATAGATTCAGGTGATTCTGGTTGTGCAGATCTCCTAGGGTTAGGTGAATCAAGAAGCGCGAGATCCTCATCAGAAGTGAGGATCTCGACCTCATCCTCTGAGGCAGAGGATGTGGGTGTGGGCGGCTTGGAGCCCTCTCGCTGGCCCGTCGGTGGTAAGGGTCGTAAGGGCTTCTCAGGAGGGGGGGGCAGGAGCTGACAAAGAGGAGGAGGCCCTTCGATCAGCAACCATTGGCTGGGATCCACTTCCCCATGGCAAGGAGCCTCGGAAGGAAGTGTCCCGTGGGACCCCTTACGAGCGAGAGGAGCCGAAGGAGGCTGTTCCTTCTCTGGCTGGGGGACAGGGACTGATGTCCCCAATAGAGAGGGGGTAATTGCTCCCGCAGGTGGTGCAACAGATGGAGAGGCGCCCCCACCCATTGAGGGGGCAATAGAACGTTGTTGGCCCATAGGGTCCACAGATGGAGGGAACACTGGTTCTGTTGAGCGCAGTGAAACGGGTGCCGCTGTGACTGCGGCAAAAGATGTTGTCATCTTGACTGGATGGAGCCGATCAAACTTTTTATGTGCCTCTGAATATGTTAAACGGTCCAGGGTCTTGATCTCCATGATTTTCCTCTCTCTATGTAAGACACCACAGTTCGGCGAGCATGGCGGATGGGGTTTACCACAATTCACGCAGACTGGGGGTGGAGTACATGGGACATCTGGGTGCGATGGCCGCCAACATTCCCGGCAGTGAGGGCTGGAAGTACAACGGGAAGACATGTGCCGAGTTTCCAGCACCTGGAACACCCCCTAGGGGGAGAGACATAGGGTTTTATGTTGCACCGGTATACCATTACCTTGACCTTCTCAGGCAGTGTATCGCCTTCGAAGGCCAAGATAAAAGCACCAGTGGCAACCCTCTGATCTTTAGGTCCCCTATACACACGCCGGACGAAGTGTACCCCCCGACGTTCCAAATTGACCTGCAACTCTTCATCTGTCTGAGAGAGAAGATCTCGTTGGTAAATTAAGCCATGGACAATGTTTAACGACTTATGGGGCGTGAAACTAACTGGAACATCATCCAGCTTGTCGCAGGCAAGTAATGCCCTTCACTGTGCTGGGGACGCCGTCTGTATCAACACAGCCCCACTTCGCATTTTCGAGAACGATTCCGCCAAACTTATCCTCCAGCTGTTCAACAAAGAACTGAGGGTTGGTGGCCATGAATGACTCACCATCAGGACGCGCACAGACAAGATATTGTGGCGAGTACGGTTCTTTTCTATTAAGGGCCCTTCGTTCCTCCCGTGGAGTGGCCAGGGAAGGAAACGTCTTAGGATCATAGGCAGACGCATTGAACTCAGTTTTTCCTCGGTTAGAGACGCCGTTTTCGCGACCGGCCACGCTTTTATTTGCTCGTTTCATTTTAGTCCCACGAGCAGCTAGAGAAAAGAGGTCCACCCAGGCTGAGCCCCGCTTGCCTGGGGAAGCCTTGTACAACTGAGGTGCGGCAAGTTCCTCAGAGGTTGCTCGCTAGCGGCTGTTCAACCTCAACAGCCATGCATATCCTCGGCACGTAGCACACTTTGAGAGTGAGGGGTTTTTTCTAGAGGTTTGTACCGTCCTCGCGACCCGGGCGATTAAGCCAAGATCCCCGGGCTCTGAAACGTACAACGTTCCACCGTCACGCCGAACGATGGTCGTTGAAGCACGCACAGAACTTACGGTGTAGCGAACTGTTGGCGCGACACAGCCCACAGCTCAGGACCCCGGGTTCGCCAAGCCCGTACTCAGCAAATTAATCCTGAGCCCCTGAGGGAAGATGAGATTTCTATTTATTCCTTTACTTTTTCGTAAAGTACTAATTTCTGTGTACAAAAATTCATAAACTGAAAGAAGGACTTATAAATGAGTTCTTTCTATTTATTTTTAATGCTGGTTGGCTATCTGTGAGACATTTGATGTTACTTGGTAAGTGACGAAAGACTTTTGTGGCAGCATAATTCACACCCTTCTGTGCTAAAATTAGATATCACCTTGATTGGTATAGATCATCATTCCTCGTATTGTTGTAGCTATGCACACTGCTGTTACTTTTGATTGGATTGTTGATAACAACTTTCGTAAGTGAATATAGTGAATCTATTTTCAAGATCCCTATATCCTTAAATAAGAGTCTGCGGGATGATCTAGGGTGGTCTCCGTAAATTATTCTAATTTTACACTTTTGTGCAATGAATACTTTTTTGCTCAATAATGAAATACCAAAACTTGATGCCACATGAAAGTAGAAAATAAAAATAGGCATAGTAAGCTAACTTACTGAGATGTTTGTCGTCAAAATTTGAAATAACACTAATAGAATAAGTTGGTGAACACAAACGTTTCAGTACATCATCAATGTATTGCTTGAAATTCGATTTCTCATTAATGCACACACCTAAAACTTTGAATATTCTACGTTAGCTGCAGAATTCTGTTCACAGACTATATTTATTAACGCTGTCATGCAATTCATCCTATGGAACTGTGTATACTGTTGATAAATTGAATGAATCCATTTGCGGAGGACCAATTAATAATTTTGTGAAAGACATTATTTATAATTTTATGAGTGAATTCTTGTTTGTTAGCGGTAACTATTGTACTTGTATCATCAGAAAAAAGCAAGATCTTTTCATCTTAGTGAATACAGAATGGCAAATCATTTATATTCATCGAGAAAAGCTAAGGACAAAGACTGAACCTGTGTGAATCCATTCTTGATAGCTCCCGATGTTTAGGAATCAGCTCATTTTGGCTGTTACCTGACCCATTTATTTCAAATTTCTGCACTCTTGCACTGAAGTATCACAAAAGTAACAAGACGTTTTACAACACTTATGCCGTACTATAAAAGATTTACATAAAAGTCAGATTGTGTACAAAATTCAAATAATGTGATATCATCATTAACATATACGCATCAATCCGTTCTGCAAGGGAAATTCGTCAATAGAGAAAAAGGAGTTTGTCACCAATAAGACAATTCTGAAACCTTGTTTTACTTCTTGTATGTAACTGGAAATGTGATTTGTGGACTCCAGGCTGGACTATGTGACTTTAAAACTTTGTAAAAATCATTTTTATCATTTTTATTTCTAGTATGCAATACAAGTGATGAAATTAGCTGTTGGTTTAAAACGCATACATTTTAATGACAAATGTCATTAAGGAATAAATAGACTAGGTAGCAGTATCTGGGTATCTGGAATCCCCAGTTTCGTAAAAAGCCCTCTGTTGGAGCTACTTAAGTTCACATCACAGGTAATTGTTACTGCACGTTTTTAATTCAGAAAACATAACCTTAGCTTGCCGTGTTACCTCACAAATAATCTCGTATTACATTATGGAATGAAAGTTAGCACAGCAGGCTAGATGTTTTAGTTTTATTTCACATGTATCTAACTACATTTCTGAGAGGTAGAGATTTGTTTAGGAGTCTCAGTAATTCTGTGTTATGGACCTTCCTGTTAAATTAATTTTCAAGCTGTAATCCCAGGAAGTGGATACTGCCGATATGTTTTTCTTTCTTATTTTAAGCATATACTGGGAGGAAATGTTTCATATGTTCTGAATTGCATATAGTACATATTTCAGAGTTTAGCAATAGATAATTAGGATTAATTTAGTAATCAAAATTTCAGTAGTTGACCTTACTAAGACTATACTTGATCTAATATTTAGTGCAATGTTTGTGACATCTACAAACAAAACAAGGTTAGCATCCTGCAATGATACTAATGTCTCGTCACTGATATATACAAGAAAGAGTAAATGCCCTATGATGGAAACCTGGAGGACAACATTTGTTATTAGTCTCCAGTTGTATGATGCCTGATAGCTTAATACATGTCTCTCTCCTATTTCTCTCCGTCAGAGGATAGGATTTGGACCATTTTGTAAAAATTCCTTTTACACATCCAATCCCTTTTGCGGATCACAAAACATACCAAGAGCCAGTAATTTATTCTATAAGGAATCCAACTCATACTGATTTTCATCTAACAGGTCCTCAACTTTCTTTTCCAATCATCTCTATATTTCCAGAATGAAACTTTCACACTGCAGCGGAGTGTGCGCTGATATGAAACTTCCTGGCAGATTAAAATTGTGTGCCGGAACCGGGACTCGAACATGGCACCTTTGCCTTTCGCGGGCAAGCGCTCTACTGAGCTATCCCGACACTACGATGCCGTCTCAGAACTACACATCCGCCAGTACCTCGCCTCCAACTTTCCAAACTTCACAGAAGCTCTCCTGCGAAACATGTAAGACTCCTGGAAGAAAGGATATGGTGGAGACATGGCTTAGCCACAGCCTAAGGAATGTTTCCAGAATGAATCTTTCACTCTGCAGTGGAGTGTGCACTGATATGAAACTTCCTGTCAGATTAAAATTGTGTTCCGGAACCGGGACTCGAACATGGCCCTTCGCCTTTCGCGGGCAAGCGCTCTACCTACTGAGCTATTCCGACACGACTCACGATGCCGCCTCACAACTTTAGTTCCACCAGTACCGAGTCTCCTACTTTCCGAACTTCACAAAAGCTCTCCTGCGAAATATGCAAGATTAGCACTCCTGGAAGAAAGGATATGGTGGAGACATCGCCTAACAACAGCCTAAGGGATGTTTCCAGAATGAAACTTTCATTCTGCAGCGGTGTGTGCTCTGATATGAAACTTCCTGGCAGATTAAAATTGTGTGCCAGAACCGGGACTCGAACCTGGGACCTTTGCCTTTCACCCGCATGTTTCGCAGGAGAGCTTCTGTGAAGTTTGCAAAGTAGGAGGCGGCATCGCGTCTGACGGGATAGCTCAGTCGGTAGAGCGCTTGCCCGCGAAAGGCAAAGGCCCCAGGTTCGAGTCCCGGTTCCGACACACAATTTTAATCTGCCAGGAAGTTTAATCTCTATATTTGTTGCCAGCAAGTTGGATGCGTGTGCTGTTAGGCAGATAATGCGATACGTCTGGCATTTACCTGCCCATACTCTCTCCGAGGCAATATGCATGACGTTTTCTCAAGAAGGTCTTTGCTTTGTGTACACCATTCTCCAGGGTCACTTCATTGCTTGTTTTTTCCAAATGTATTTTAGTAATTCTGAAGAAGGAGAGATGGCAAGATTTTAACGCCTCATAGACTTCTGGTCATTAGAGACAGAGCACAGCCTGGGAACGTTTTTGTTAGGCACGGGGAAATCAATAGACAATGCGCTTTGAAGGGGAAAAAATTTAAATCAGGCTGGTCGCAGTCAGGTTTGAGTCGACGTCCTCTCGACTGCGAGTCCATTGTGTTACGACTGCGTCATCCCCCTTCTTAGACATTCTGAAGGGCTTAATCACCGATGTTCCAAAGCTCTACTATGATTAAAAATAGATCCGGTATGTCTGCCGTTTCTTTCTTTCTCGTGACTTTAGAAAAGTCTTCCTCCCAACTTCCCCGCCGCCACTAACAGTTCCCTTTAATTGGCCAAATAGTCGTATACAATTCGTATAATTTCGTAGATTCTGGCATCACTTCGTTAATATTATCATTATTCATTTCTTTATTATAGTAATTTAACAATGATAATGACCAGAAGGTTTCTCCTAACGTCTGTAAGTCAGAGTTCGGTTTCTAATGTTTATTAGTAAATCATGAATTCTGCCATTTGACAACTTCGCGCCGTAGAAGTTCCTTCCCAGCTACAGCACTTGCGTTTCTCATGGCATGGCAGTTTTCCCCATTACTCGTGACTAAACTGCCCCCATGTGGTCCTACTTGTGCCTTCTATAGTATGGGTACGTGTAGACCTTACAGCGTTGGCTTTCCTGCATATCTTTTTTTTCTCTTTTTTTTTTTCTTTCTTTCTATCCTGACTCACATTGCTGCATTTCTCGTCTATTTACGCACAAAGCTTCATTCTCAAACTGATGGCTTCCCTACTCAGTCATTTCTACTTTATTTAGTTAAGTCAGAACAGGAAAGATGAATTGTAAATTTAACATCTATTGCATCACGGCTATGTGGCCATTAATATAATATAGTCCGACAAGTCTTTACAATCATATAAGTTAGGAGACTAAATTGCCTTACGAAGTTCTCAATGGTGAATTACTCACCTGTTGGTATGGATCCAGCGCTAGCTAGGGGAATAGTCTGGACGTAATCGTCGAGCGTAAAGGCAGTTTCCAGCGTAAAGACGGCGATGTCGTTAGGGTAGATGCCGCTGTAACCTCTGAAGAGTAAAGAAACAAATTTATTTTTGATAGTATGTATTGATTTCCATATACAGTTTTTACTCAACATAGACAAATTTGATTTTCCTCTCTAGATTTAGCTATTTATTGCTGCTACGTCTGACTACACCACCTTGTACAACTAAGTTACTTAAAATAGTTTGCAAGTAAAGGGACTAATGACCATAGTAGTTTGGCCCAATACGTTTACCAATATTTAAACAATTTGAAAATTAACTAGTACCAAATTTAACAGTACATGTAGAAATAAAGCAAGATGAGTGAAGGATAAGTAAAAGAATAACCCTTCACCACAGGAGCCTTTGCCTCTACACTGCCTAAGTTATTCGTCCACAGAAGCAGGATTGTTCCGCGTTGGACATCCGTCTGAACACAAACTCTCGACTCATATGTGAACAGATCCCGGCGCCTTTCAAATGTTCAAATGTTTGTAAATCTATCGGATCAAACTGCGTGGTCATTTGTCCGTAGCTCACAAACTACTTAAACTAAGGTAAACTAACCTAAGGACATCACACACACACACCCAAGCCCCAGGGAGGACTCGAACCTCCGACGGCGAGAAACCGCGCGTCCTGCAGCGAGGCGCCTTAGACCGCTCGACTACTCCACCGCGGCCGCGCCTTTCGTTACGACTCCAATCCTCATGTTCCTCCTCCCAGTTTCTGCATGCTAAACGGTGTCGTGATTTTGATGGGACACACACCATAGGGCTCCACATGTTGTGCGTGCTGTTGCTGCTTGGAGAGAGAGTTGCAGCTGATTGGGTGCAGCCTCCTGTCTCTACGGAGTGTTAACCGGAAATAACGGTCATCTCTTGCTGACGTTATCCGTGGATGACCTTGGCCTTGCCTTCTTTTAACAGTTCTTATTGCCTGTAATCGCGTCCAGGTACATGAAATTACCCTTTGAGAGCCTCCAATAGCTGTAGTCACCCACCTTTGTGTCTGTTTCCTTTAGTGCATTCCTTTGGCTCCACGCATCAGCTGCGACAGAAAATTGTTTGTTGTACAGCGAGTATTTTGCATTTCACGTAAGTCAGAATCGAATTACGTCCTTTAAACGTTAGTTATCGAATTTCTTAGATTAACTTATTGCATCTTGTTAATTTAGCTATCGACTGGTTTTTGGAAACATTTTCACGCTTTTTTTATTGGTATTTATAACGGTAAATTTATTATGATAAATAAGGAATTAAGTTTTTTTTTTTTTTTTTTTTTTTTTTTGGGGGGGGGGGAGGCGGGCTATGTTTCTTGTTTCTGTAGCACGAAACCCCTAATATTGAGGCATCTAGTGGTCTGGTCTCCAACCTCCTGTGACTGTGATCCTCCGAATAAGACTTTGCGATCCATTCGGAATAGAGACCCACAAGATGAGAAACAGTTTAAAAACATTTTGATATTTTCCATGGTGAGTAATTACGATTTCCTAACGAAGTAACGAAATTTGTTCGGAATAGCGAATTTCTCAAACCGCCACTGTAGTAGGTATAGATGAATTACTAAAAGGAGTCAAATGAAAATTTATGTCCGACCGGGACTCGAATCCCTGTTTTTCGCTGTTCGTGAGTTATCTCATTAGCATTAGGGTACCCGAACATGACTCCAAGCCGGCAGCAGTAGCCGAGCGGTCTGCGGCGTGCCAGTAACGGTGTGCTCCGTTTCGTACCATCTCGGAGGAACATCCTAAAGATGGACCACAGGGTCGAAACTTGTTGAAACTAAAACAACAAATTTGCGCCCTATACTGCGCATTAAAAAAATTACCACAACAGCGCTGTTTCCCAAGGAAATAAGTGTATCATAAAATATATGTATTATTGTAGGACAGTTAGTTGAGGGGATATGCGTTATAAGGATGTGATGCATGAAAACGGTACTTAAATGGATAGAGTGCAGCATGTAAGCAGTTGGACAGAGAGGAAAGAAAGAGTTGGACTAACATAAGAAAAAATTAAATACACACCCGTACAATACTAGGAACTCACGCTAGCCTGTAAGTAAATCATAAATAAATAATATGCTACTGTGACTACGTAGTTAACTGACAGCTACAGTAACTTACAAAAGTAAGGTATAGTAGCATAATTTAATTTGTGCTATTGGTATTCCCATAGTTTGACATTTTTTCTTCCAATTTTGTAAGGTTACCACTGCATATATTTTATACAATGTAGGTGACATGCTAAATTCTGAACGTAATCATTTTGTGACTTGGAATCCAGATGAAAGAAATTTACCAATTTTTAATTTTGAAATAGAATTTTTCCAATAAATGACAGAACAATATACTCATTACAATTTGCAGATAACCAACTGATTATAGGCCAAGACTATGAGGACATAGAGTATAAGACGAGGAAGCTGATTCAGGAATACAAAAAAATCTGATTTAAATGTCAGCATGAATAAAACGAAATACATTGTAATTGGTGGAATAAATGAAGACTTGAAATTAGAAGAAGGGCGGGAACAATAACAACTACAGAGGAATATAAATATTTAGGAATGAAAATTACAAATGACGGGAAACAAGAAAAAGAAATTAGATCAAGATTAATGCAAGAAAGACGACGAATTCTTTCTTGAATGGAATTCTTTGGGACAAACACATAACTACAGATAACAAAATAAGCATATATAAAACAATGGTTCGGAGCATTATTACATATGGTTCAGAAGTGTGGACAACAAAATGGCAACTGAAATCTTATTAGCCACAGAAATGGATTTCTGGGGACTTTCGGTAAGAATATCAAGAAGAGAAAGAATAAGAAATAAAGTAATCAGAGAAAAAATGAAATTTAAAATTCAATTATTGAATTCATCGAGCACAAACATCTAAAATGGTATGGACACGTCAGAAGAATGGGACAAGAAAGACTTCCAAAAAGCATACGGAAGATGAAAAAAGGGACGACCACATACCGCATGGGAGCAGGAAGTTCAGTCAGCAGTGAGGAAGAACAATATTCCTGAGGTCTTTTGGGAGAACAGAGAAGAGTGAAGAACAATAATTAGTAACTTAATGTAATCTAGTATAGGTGATGGAAAAATTTACCAACATTGTAAAAACAGAATAATAATATAATTTGTACTACTATAAAAAAAATCTGTGTGGTGTTTGTAGGTTTGTAGCACAGAAATCTCAAATGAATGAACACATTTTTAGCTAGATGGGCTTGTTGAATCACACGTTAAGTCTAAGTCCTGCTACGCTATTTTAATTCGCGTCACATTTTGTCAAGGAAGTCAGGAATGTAGAAGTAACATTATGGCAGGGTTTGCAGGGAATTCTATTTATGGATACATTTTTGCACCAACGACGAACAGACATATTGTAAGAGTACACCTGTCGCTGTATCTTCCTTAACGTAATGTATATATTGTGTTAAATTTGTTTATTTCATGTATTTTTCATTTGTTATATGCTAGATATATATTTTTATGTAACGTCATTTTCTATATTGGATCATTTAGTGTAAACATGTACTTATGTGTAAACCCGCATGAATGCACGGACATTCTTATGCTGTAAGTTAGCAATGCGCCAGAGAAAATGTTGAATCTATTGTAAAGACTGTCTTTGGTACAGAAGTAGTAGCTGTGAGTGTCGCGCTGAAGTTCAATCATTTTCAAAGTAATTGACGAGTTAAAGAATTGCTAAACGTGTTGCAACCGCAGAGACTAGTAATTAAAGTGCAACAGAGTTTGCAAGTAAAGTAAAGTTGGTTTCATTTGTGTAGAAAGTAACCAGGCTAACAGTAGTCAAAGTATTATAGTTGATTAACCAGACTGGACTGAAGTAATTTTTTTATCAAATACGTTAAATGCCAAACTCTGCTCAGCCAGTTACACGCGTACGCTACCCAGGCCCTGGAACCAATAATTAAAAAAAATAGTTCACGTAAAGTTTTATAAGGAAGTTGAATGCTTTAAACAATATTATTAAAATAATTGGGAACTTTAACTGTAGTATTTGTGAAGCTCATTGCACCAGGCAGTTTCACAGTACTCAGCTATTATCATTGCAATCAGAGTCTATCAGCTATTACGATTTTGATTATAACACGAACACGCCATCACCACCACACGAATTCTGACACATTTATTAGTGAGGTTGTGCTGTTCGTGAATCGTAAGAGGTGCTAGTTGGAGGCTTTAGTCAATGCTAAGTCAGATAGGGCCAAGCTTAATTAATTACTACAGTGACTGTATTAAGTTAATTAATATCATTTTTTTATTTATTCAAAATTCTAACTTACAATGCGAAAGTGTTGTTGCGACCCATTAGTTGTGATTTGCAACAACATTCAATAACAAAATTATTATTACTAGAGCATATCATTACGCATTCTGAATTTTGAGATTTTTTGACGACCTCCAACAGGCTATTTTCTTAGAATGTTACCTGTCGCTAATGTGTGTTGAGAGTTGAGTGCCAGACGCTGTACTTACACAGGGTAGTCGGGGTGCGCGATCTGATCCAGGACCTTCGACTCCTGCATCCCTCCCTCATAGGTATCGATGTCCACAACTCCAGCAACCGCCTGATGGCAGAAAAACGTTGATTCAAGACATTTAGCCAGTAATTTATTTTTCCTAGAAACTCGTAACCATTTCTCATTGTTACTTTATCACATAACTCATTATGTACTAATTTCTGAAGTTGAGACCTACGAGCTAAAATTTCGTGAAGTGACTAACACGTGAGTTACAGCGCTTCTTGCGGCAACTAATGTATACTTGGGCGCCATTTTAACAGTGGTAATTTGCATCAAATATGGCGGACGTATTGACGCTCTGTGGTATTTTATATAACCAAATATTATGAGGATTAATTTCTACGAAAAAGCGAGAAGGACCATTTAAAATAGTTAAATATCAAACTAAAATTTATTTGTTTATGTGACGGCTAAGAGTGTGTCCCCAGCTTTTGATTTTGTGCAAGAGAACAATACGTTACAAAAAGACTCTTAGTCATGTCTGTCATAGGTACATACTCTGGGAGTGAGCTGTGTATTGCCTTTTCTTTTGGATCTGCAATGGTGTCGTAGCGCTTAGTAGATCTTCGTTCAATTATTGGCTTAAGAACATTGAGTGGAGACAACGCGAACATTTATTTAACAAGTAATTTAAGAGTATTTGGTACGTGCTATCAAATAAAAGCTAAATATTTATATAAAATTATAAAGGTGTCACGGCGAACATCTGCAGCACTTTATTTACAAAAATGTTTGGAACAATTACACTGTATACTTGCCTGTAGCCTATTATTTATTTTGTCATTAGTTTTCCTGCTATTAGAAATCGTTTGTTTATAGCTGGTAATAGGTAACCTTTTACACTTAACTTAGGTGATTCTGTATGAATCAACTCCTCTTATATTAATACATATTGTACACAAACGGTAATGTCGTTCAAAAGCAGTCACCGCGTCGAAGGGCCACGTGGTCTAAAGCGTCTTGCTACGAACTGGGCGACCGTTCCTGCCTGAGGTTCGAGTCCTCCCTCCTTACTGTAAGTCAGTCCAAGTAGTTTATAAGTCCAGAGACTGACGACTGCAGCAGTTTGGTACAGTAGACTTACAAACATATAAGCATTTAATCACAAAAGACTGATTTATCAAACAACATGCTACATTAAGTTCTTACTTTGAGATAGAAGAATCTAATTAATGGACTCAGCTGTATCTTGAATAACTGTAGATGTCGGGGCAAATCATTTTCAACGTGTGTGTGCTTCATAAAAGTTGAGAACAATGTTATCTGCTCATCATGTTCTCCTATCGGTTTCTACAATGGACTCTCCACACGTGCTCAGTGTTAGAACCTTAAAATGCTAATAGTTTTCACATAGTGAAACATGTTTGTGGTATCGCAGTAGCACATTTTCCTGCCATTTAATTTTATTTCTGCTGTTTCCATCATTATCTCTTCTCTGAGTACATTATTTTCCCGCCATTTTAAACTTCACATGCAAGACCTTAGCGGTTTGAAACACTAATGCAACATACAACTTTCAACTTTGACCTTGCAACGTCGACGTCGTCCTGAAAGCCATACCATTATGCATACACATAAACCTTGGTTTACTTCGTACTCTGAATCATTATAGTTTTTGTAACATGCATTTGTAACACAACAAAAATACGGCGTTATAATGTATATGTTTTATGGTTCACTGAATATTTTCATTCGAAAGGAACTTCTGCTGGAGAGCCGCCATTCTTTCACGAGACAGCATTCAGGGTTCCTTTACAAAGGAAAATAAAAAAACATGCATCATCTAGTGATGGTGCGCATATTCTTATATCCATGCTCTCAGATGAAAAAATATTGCCGCCATCCAGTAGACACTCTATCACAAAAGTGAATGGCATTGTAATCAATGTCGTGTTATTGAAAGCTCAGATCTCTACAGCACAGTGCAGCTCCAGAGACTGACGAGGCCATTGCCAGTTTCTGCTCAGAATCTCCGACCTGTGTATCACGACTTACCGCGGGTACCTTGAACGAGGAACTATTCACAGTGATTGGAAAGCAGCAACTCACATTAATATACAAGTAGCAGTGAAGTTAAAACACACCCGTCGGTGAAAACTAAGCAACAGTGTAAAAATTGCACTGTTAATACATTTACCTAAATATGAGACGAGAGGGTCAGTTCTGGAGGTGCTTCAACCCTCGAAACCTCCCTCTCTTGCTACGCGCATCACACACACACACACAGACAGAACAAAAAATTTAAAAATAATAAAAATATGAAATAAATAAAAAGTAATAGTAACGACTGAACAACACTCACAAGCCTGTTGCACCTGCATATAAAGCAACATATTTACAAACTCACTCAACCGCACAAAAGAGGCAAGATTTAAAATTCTCAACCAGAACACGGTGGACTGTGTACAACACCTGCCAGTTTGTTTCCATAAACAGTGCATAACCAGTGACTGTGAAACAGTGCTGTTTTCTTCACTATGAAGACACTCTTTCAAATTCTGAAGTCAGCAGGTGTGAAATACAGGGAAAGGAGAATTGTTTACAACTTGTACAAAAGCCAGACCGCAGTTATTAGACTCGAAGGGCATGAAAGGGAAGCATCAGTTGGGAAGGTTGTAGCCTTTCTCCAATATTATTCAATTTGTACATTGAGCAGGCGGTGAAGGAAAGTAAGGAAAAATTTGGAATAGGGATTAAAGTTCAGGGGGAAGAAATAAAAACATTGCGTTTTGCTGATGACATTCTAATTCTATCAGAGACAGCACAGGACCTGGAAGAGCAGTTAAATGGAATGGACAGTGTGTTGAAGAGAAGGTATAAAATGAACATTAACAAGAGCAAAACAAAAATAATGGAATGCGGTCTTAGAAAATCAGGTGATGCTGAAGGAATTAGATTAGGTAACGAAACAATGAAGGTGGTAGATGAGTTTTGTTACTTGGGTAGTAAAATAACATGCGATGGTCGTAGTACAGAGGATATAAAACGCAGAATGGCAATGGGAAGAAAAGCATTTTTGAAAAAGAGAAATTTGCTAATATCGAATATTAATTTAAGTGTAAGGAAGTCTTTTCTGAAGGCATTTGTGTGGAGTGTTGCCTTGTACGGGAGTGAAACATGGACGATAAGCAGTGTGGACAGGAAGAGAATAGAGGCGTTTGAAATGTGGTGCTACAGAAGAATGCTGAAGATTAGGTGGGTAGATCGCATAACTAATGAAGAGGTACTGAACCGAATTGGTGAGAAAAGGAATTTTTGGCATACCCTGACTAAAAGAAGGGATCGCTTGGTAGGACACATTCTTAGACATCGGGGAATCGTAAATTTAGCATTGGAGGGAAGTGTGTGGGGTAAAAATCGCAGAGGGAGACCAAGATACGCGTATAGTAAGCAGATTCAAATAGATGTGGGTTGCCGTTCTTATGAGGAGATGAAAAGGCTTGCTCAGGATAGAGTAGTATGGAGAGCTGCATCAAACCAGTCTCCGGACTGAAGACCATAACAACAACGAAGACACCAATATATTTACGTTAAATATAGTTCATAAATAAACAATACACAGCCACCCAATGTGATACATAGAATAAAATTATACTAGGCCTATCCATAACAACCCAACATGAAAAATATAAGTACAAAACTGCTTGATAGATACGATCTATGTAGTTGCAGGTTGTAGTATATATATATATATATATATAGCCGCGGTGGAGTAGCCGAGCGGCCTAAAGCGTCTCGCTGCGGAGCGCGCGGTTGCTCGCCGTGGAGTTTCGAGTCCTCCCTGGGGCATGGATGTGTACGTTGTCCTTAGGTTAGTTTACCTAGGTTTAAGTAGTTTGTAAGCTACGGACTGATGACCACGCAGTTTGGTCCGATAGATTTACAAACATTTGAACATTTTGAAGAAAACGGAATAGCTTGTCGTCTTTCGTTCTTACTGTCGAATTGATCGGAGGTCTCTCTTTTGGTCTTTCCATATTGATAATGTAAGTGTGAGCTAAAAAAATTAATTGTAATAAATCCAGTAATTCGTTTGAACTTGACAGTTTATTTAAAAGGAGATTTTTTTCCATTTTTTTTAAAATCTTTGTTTCCAGCATAATTCGTAAAATGATGCTTGGCCATTGTTGTAAATTAATTCGCGATTGCAGAAGAACATTCCAGACGCGAATGTCACTTACGCAGATTTTTGGTATTACTTAGATTAACAGTTCTTCTTTTCTTTAAATGAAGTCCGATAATTTTGTAACTTTAAACATCAATAGCACCTAACGAAGAAACGGTTACCGGCAAATCTTAAAAGAGCTGAGGGGTACTTCCATTGACCTCACAGACGCCGCCCCCACACCCCTCCACCCCCTCTCGAGACCCGTGATGAGTGGTGGGAGGCAACTTAGAATTCTTTTACAAGAACGCCAAATTTTAATTGCAGATTTGGAGTCTTCGTGAAAAAAAATATGTAACATAATTAAGTAAACGGTCTACCTGTTTTGAATGCTGTAAAAGATTTTATATGAGCTGTTGATCTTTTATGTTTATCCAGAGCTATGATTAAATACAGCAAATTTGCAAAACCGGTCGTATTCCATGGTGTTTCCACGGTTGCAAACAATAAGTATACCCAGCAATGAAGTTGAAAAAAAAAAAAAAAAAAAAAAAAAAAAAAAAAACACTTATTCTTTTCATTTTCCTGTTTGAAATCCTGCCCATAAAGATTCGCGGTTCTAGTGGGGCAAGCTGATAGTGGGAGGGGCTTACCGATTCCGGCATACGCCTCACAACCAAGGAAAACTTTCCGAAAACCTTGGTCAGAACCGGGGGATTGGGACCAATTAAATTTATCTCTGGGGTTGCCCCAGGCTAAAAATGGATTATCGGGAGAGCACGAATGCACTCGCGACAATCAAGGATCGGACGCCCGAGTTACTCTCGTAAACTCATAGCGATCAGCTCGACCAACAGTGGACAAGCATCCACTCTAAAGAAACCGTACCCGTAAGCACGGTATCCACTGCGTCTGATCTTCAAGCCTGTTTCAAATCTCCAACTTGTCTCAGCTGCGAGAATGGTCTGTTTTAGTAACTGTTTAATTACACAATGCCCATCGATTGTGATGAATTGGCACTAAGAACTGTCAAAGTACAGTGCACACTTTGAAATAAATAACACCAATATAGCTGTTATGAAACGTAACAAACACACAAACACGGACTTTGTAGCTTTAAACTGATGCGTAGTTAGCCAGGAGCGAGTCGTGTCCGTTCGGCACTTTTAGGAAGCACTCGTGCTTGTGTTACGACGAGGGATTCCGAAGCCTTGACTTCCTGTTGACTGCACTACCGCACCCCACCCCTCATCATAGCGAAGGCTGTGGCAGTGAGCGTCCGAAGCTCTGTTCTCCCACACTAAGCATGAATTCTTTATGACGGAAACTGACTTCGATTGCCATTTTTGTTAATATTGGTTCTTAATATCTGGTTTGCTTTAGACATGGACTTCGGTGACAGCTTTCATAGTCCACAATATACGACACTAATGTGTGTGTGTGTGTGTGTATGTGTGTGTGTGTGTGTGTGTGTGTGTGTGTGTGTGTGTGGAGTCGCAAACATGGCGATTTCAGGTGCTATACCGGCCATCGAGCTGTCCCTGTCACAGGCAACAGTCATGGCATAATGGTGTATCGAGAAACATACTCGAGTGGGATCAATTTTAATACTTTCAAACACAGCTCTTTTGTAGGACTTTCCACATTGTCATTGTAGTCACTTCGAGTTCAAGGGATGCACGATTGCTTAAGAATGTCTCTCGTATGCGCTCCACATTCACTTCACCCACACTGGGACGTCCGTGGGTACAAGCAACCCGTCGAAACGAATTTGCTGTGCCAGTGTTATATAGCATTCCTTTTTGTATTTTTCGTCGATTGGAGACAAAGGCACGTTATACTATTACTACTTCTGAAAATAATTAGTTGTAGGCCTAATATTGTAAACACAACGTAAAAATTACAACAAACTGTACCAGCACTGAGTCATTTTCATATTAATCTGTTATCTTCGCAGATTTTTTTCTCATCTTTTGTGTATAAAGCAGAGTGTCCATATGTTTGGGTGTACGTGTTGCATACAAATCTACAGTATAGTTCCAATTTCTATGAAATTTTGTACATGTAAGCTTCAATCCGTGACGACGGCCGCCGTAAGTGTAAGAATCAAGTACGACACGTAGTGCACGAGATATGACGTCATAAACGATGAGATGAGCGAAAAACTGGTGCATCAAACGACAAATATGCTAATTTTCTCCTAAACCACCGAACAGATTTCACTCAAATTTGGTACACACATTCCTTGCGTGATATAACAATTGCTGTAGGAGTAAGAACTACATACAAGACGTGGTTCAGGAGATATAACATATAAACTATAGAAGTTACAAGAAATTCCCACATAATGCGACGAGACTTTATAAATACACTATGTGAGAATGACAGAACGTAGCGACTTGCAACAAACTTTAAACATTATTTCAAACCTTTATCAAACTTTTCCTAGCTGACAAACACATCAAAACACTGAAAGCAAAACTACAGCATTCGCAATGACGTTACAGTTTATAATGTCTACACTACAATTTGAAGACGTAGGAAATTTTACACATAGTATTCACATATACTGATGAATGTCCTTTATAAATTGTATCACAGTACTACTCGTAGTTCGTGAGATAAAAGGACATAAACAACAACGTTCATGGGAAACCGTCCCCTCATGCATCACGTTTCCATCTATTACTTCTTTAAAACTCACTCTAACGGATTTTATCGACGTACAGCACTCATACAAATGAATATATAAAGGCAAAATTATACAGTTGTACAACATATAATTCAATAAATTAGAGATCATATATACTGCGATGGGTGAAAAACTCTGACATCACGCAACACGTATTCCAGAAAGCTTAAGGTGTGTGTTGTGGATGTTGAACCTATCGTTAAATCAGACAACAAATTGTTCATTAACACAGCAATTTGGTTTAATTATGGCCCTGATATTGATGTATATACTATTAAATAAGAAACAGTGCATTAAACTGATTATGTGCGCAACGGATATTTTAAACACAAAACAACTGTGACAAGTCACCATTTGAGACAGACACTGACTATACTCAAAAATTTTGACTGCGAGAAAGATATTAAAAAAACCACAAACCACTTTCTTAATGCTTTACTGTGAGAATTTTTATGCAGATCAGTTTCTGATTATTGAAATTTAGTATCATAGTCAATTAACTATCATTTACTATGGCACCAATAACGAAATCTGTTCAACAATATTATTCAAATCAATACTGCACTTTAAATCCACTAATAACTAATTATCAAATGAAGGAAGCAGGTTAATTTTCTAACTACGTAAATGAAACAGAAAAGAAAGGTCAACTTTGATACTTATTATTAATAATCAGCATTACATTACCTACATAATACAACTTCTGACTTGCTGGCAAAGCAGCCTCTGCTCTACATCGGAGCCATACACACAACTCAACCGCTCTCTAAGCGAGCTGAATCACAAGTGCTACTCTCTCTCAGCGCGAGCTACAATGCTATGCAGTACATGATCTTTGCCAAAGATGCAACTTCACAGAGTTAAGTACACATATCGATACATACAGTAGAAGCGATATTATACATTTTCTTGCAAGCAAGTTACTCGATACAAAACAGGAGGCACAATATTGGACATTTTCTTACAAAAGTAATTTTTTATGGACACGTTTCAAAGGCAATCCCTGGAAAGCTGACAGTAATGTTGACAATTTTGAGTTAAGAAGAGCACACGGATGCGAGCGATAGCAATAAGATTTTATAGAGATATAAGGAAAGGAAGAGAACGAACAGAGTTCCTTCAACGAATGCACATTATTTACGACATATCTGGCTTTTAACTTCAAGAGACTGCAGTTTCCAGTGAGACTTCTATTTTCAATAAACCACAGGGAAATCTGTTCAGTACTGTGTGGTGGATTTGTCATGCCCATGTTTCTCACACGGTCAAGTTGATTTCACTTGCTCAGTGGTGGCCTCACCAAAGAAATTATTCATATTAGGTCATATTAGATCAAACAACTAGAAACATTGCTTATAGTAAAGTTGTGAAGTAAATGAATGTATGAATTGTAGAAAAGACAGTTTTTTAATATGCACCAAAGCTGCTTTTATTTGAAATGCTGACGACTAATTATAACAAACAGCGTGACCTAAACAGTAACCAAATATAAATATATATGTATATGAATGTGACTTAGAAAATGGGCAAAGCCCGAAACTAGTCGTCAGCATTTCAAATAAAAGCAGCTTTGGTGCATACTTAAAAATGTCTTTTCTACAATATTTAAGAGCTGCAAAACGCGACATATCAAAAACATTTGAATGTATGAATGTTGCATACCATTTATATTTTGATTACTATCTTTCATTGTTTCGATATTGTACTTAAGATTTTGTATAATATTCAAGACAGCCTTATTTCTTATACATTCTGTGATAAATATGTTATTAGAAAAAAGGAGATGGAGAGAGAGAAGAGATATCAGAAGCTCTAACTCAAGGCTTGAATAAATAGGCTAAATAAATATCCGGACAACGCCGGGTTTTCAGCTAGTTTAATATAAATGCAAAATAGTCCGTATTAAGCTGATGCTATGAATACGTAAATTTTTATACACCAATTTAATGTGAAGCCAGTGCCATTTCTTCATCGTCTAGGATTAGAGTTTGTACTGTACTGATAGCTGCACGTGCTACATTTTCTTTCACCACACTTGAAATAAATTCGAACTGAGATGGATGAATCCTTTGTACCTGTCTTCATTATTTCACAAATGTAATTATTATCGAGAATTAATAGTAAGAATTAATCATTTCACAAATGGCCTGTTATTAAGTTAGCGTAAATACCTTCACTTTTCCGTGTTTGGAAAATGCTGTAAGGTCAAAATATCGTAAACAGTATCATTATTTCCTCTTTCTCTTTTTCCTCGTCTACCAGAAAACATACTATGGTATTAGTGCACTAACAAGGGAACATCAACAACTCGACCTCATATTTTTCTGAGAAAAAAAATACATGAGCTAGATATCAACCGCGGAAATCGATATCAAGCGAAAATATGGGCCGTTATTGAGATACTACGCAGTTATGACCTTCTCGAAGTAAAGGTCTTAAACATTCGCGCACTCGGGTTGTTAATCACTCGACCCGCTTCGCTGCAACCGCTTAATGCCCGAACGTCCAGTACTGTGAGCAGAGTCTAGTGACAGGTTTGGCGACGTAAATTAACCCACAGGCTGTCGTGCGACATCTCCAGGAGCGGTATGGAATGATGACTAATCTGCAACGATTGGATGCCAAAGAATTAGAGCTCTTTTAAGTCATCACTGGAAAGCTTAATCATTTGCAGTTATTAGACGTAGTAAACACAGTAAAAGAAAATACATGACACTTTCTTTATGCTTTTCCTTGTATCGTAGACAACTGCACTGATGAAGACGTGCTGGATGTAGAAGAAAATAGCGGGTTGACGTTCGGTGATAACGATGACGTCGACGATAACGACACTGCCATTTCATCACCTTCAGATTCGTCGAGCACTTTCATTGCTTGAATGGAGCCTAGGCGTGGAATTGAGGGCGTCAGTGATTTGATGATTTGAAATAGTCCAATACCACTTTGCCCGTCTCCGTAAAAGAAGAATATATACAATGAGCCGTTTGCCTCTCATACAGCGCGTCACAACTGAGACGGTTTTTCAACAGTGTAACGTAATTTAATTTTCAATACCTTTTAAGGACATCATTTTGTTATATATAAAGCTGACACTATTGAAGTGAACTTGAAAGAGTTGCAGTACATATGTTTCATTTTGTAATATTATTTCCTCCTCCACTACCCTAGCTCTTCAAAATTCACATTTCGGGGGACTCGCTGTTGTCCCTTCATTGCACAGCACTTCGCGTTCGGGCATTAAGCGGCCGCAGTGAAGCGGGCCGAGTGAGGGACAACCCGAGCGCGCGAATGTTTGAAAGCTGTGCTCTGAGGAGGCCGTAACTGCGTGCTGTCTCAATAATGGCCCAAATTTTCACGTGATACCGATTTCTAGGGTTGATATCTACCTCGTGTATTTTTTTTTTAATCAAGAACTTATGAGGACGAGTTGATGATGTTCCCTTGTGAGTGTCGTGGCCCTGCGGGGAGCAGTCGCAACCAAATAGTACCTTTAGATGTTAGGCAAATGTGGAATGATTTGTACCATATGTCCAGGCTCTCATATGTTCTTTATATCTGACAGCATAGGTTCTGCAGGTCTGTCCTATATATCTGCCATCACAGGTGCGACACTATAGTTGGTATATTCCAGATTTTTGGCATATATCTGTGCTTTTCCTTAGTTTTGGAGTGTATTTTAGGGCAGAATTATCTCTTGAGTATGCTATATTTACGCCCTGTTTATTTGAAATGTTGGTTATTTTATGTGTGGGTTTGTGTCAGTATATCATTGTGTACAATTTTTTGTCTTCTTTTACATTGGTTTGGTTATTCTTGGCATTTCTTCTTCTTACTATTCTTCTGGTTCAAAAAAACCTTCTTACTCTTTCAGTTTGTTCACACACAAAGGTTAGCAACCGCCATACAGTTCATTATGTTGGCAACAAAAGAAATGTAACACGAAAGTAAGTAAATCATGGCTGCCTACACATCTCCAAAATATGAACAACTTTGCGAAAAAATTTATTAGTTATATAATATGGAACAAGTCGCCTTGCCAGTTGGAGGTAACAGCAGAAGATAGTAGAAAAGACAACGAAAACGTAAATAAGAAGCTTCTACCTCCTTAAAAATAAAAAATAAAGAAGGAAATGAAAGAAAGTAATCTGTTTATAATCTCCAAAATCAATACATCTCAAAAAAGAATTGTAGATCTCACTGAAGATGCCTTTAAAATAAAAGGCGTCCTTGAGAAATATAATCAACTGCAGCAAACAAAAGACGTTTTTTTCACGTACAAAAACGAAGAACTCGTACGTTGCCTATAGAAATGAAAGAAAGACCCAGTGATGATACTGCAACTGCGTGTACAAAGATTTATAAAGATGTATTCGTAAAAACAAAAAGGCCCAGTACTTTCTTTACTCAAGGCAGACCATTGCAATTACGATAACGAAATAGTGTAACAGATAGTTCATCTTTCGTAATCGAGATTCATAGTCTATGACTTGTTGTGTACTTACATAATAGGCGCCGCCGCTGCAGCTGGCAGTGGTTAGCAATCTCGTTGTGGTTATGATGGAAGCGCCGCAGTTATGCAAACGCATGTCCCAGAAAACATACTGCAGCGACACCTGGTACGGGAACTGCCCTGAAAGTGCAAGTATGTAGTTCTGTATTATTGTGGGTGTGCACAGCTAACTGATGCTTAGTCAGATGTTCTGTAAGTGGCATGCTATAATGAAATGTCATGTTGGTATATGGATCATATTTTAGCTATCACCGCAACTGCATTAATCTTACGGTCAATATGCGGTATATAGTATCGAAGCTGTCATTATACCTGTATGTCAACAGCAGCTAGAAAATAAGTTTCTCCTGTCGACTGTTGTGTGTGAAAGGATAAAAACAGAATGATAAATTAAGAGTAATACATATCTCCATTTTTCTTCATAATTTTCAAGTATATTGAGACATTTGTTGAACCACTTTATAAGCTTCAGAAAGCCTCAGATCCCACAATGCCAATTATTGACAAAATCAGGATTAACTTATTTTCGATAATTTGTTTTTCGGAGGATTATTTCGTGACGAATGTTTTAATTCTACTGCCATGCCCACGAGTAACCATTCTGAGGCGAAATATGTGACAATCAGCAAATTTATTGTTGTATCGCATGTAACGTTAATTGGCTGACCGATCGTCTGACCACATTTTACAAATTGTGGCACGAACGACCTCATATGGACCTCATTTTATTACATTCGTAATTCAGAACTCTGATGAACGCAGAATCAGTCGGACGTTAATAAAAAATACTTTTCAGCAGTTCGTTTTATCCAGATTTGTAATAATAATATAGTAATAATTTCGTATGGCTCATTGGCCTGGTGCAAGTCTTTCAATCGGACACCACTTCGGCGACTTGCGTGTCCGTAGTCTACCCCAGTTATCCAACCAGGTAAAGGGGACCTACAGCTTAACGTGGAATCCGAACCACGTGTCGTTTCTGGCGAGGTGAAGGATGGGTTAAAACGCAGAGTGAAGAAACCAGAGGTCCGACCAGGTTTCGAACTCGCTACTCTGTGGTTTTTGTTGAGCGCTTTACCCCAAGACCACCGAGCCCGACTTTGTAATAATAGTACCGCGTTACATGGTGGTTTTGAACACAAAGTGCGTCTTACAAAGCAGCTGAAACAGGAACCCCGACTGGGATGCTGTTTGATGAGCAACATCTATAAGGGGAACTCCTTTCTCTCACTAATTCATACAATTATTGATCTATTGACAGTTTATTTTCGTTAAAAGAAATACCTTTATGGATATTTCTTATTAATCCAGAACTACTTTTAGAGCCACTGCAGGCTCATCTTCAGTGTATACTTTACAGGAACATTTATACTTACCGGAAGATAAATGTTCCTGTAAAGTATACATTGAAGATGAGCCTGCAGTGGCTCTAAAACTAGTTGTGGCTTAATAAAAAAACATCCGTAAAGACAGATGGTTGCATTTATTTTAACGAAAATAAACCATCAATTTACGCTACAGCTGTAGTTCGTATCCAACATGGATATTTTGAAAAAAATGTACAAGTGTCTGTAAATCTATCGGACCAAACTGCGTGGTCATCAGTCCGTAGCTTACAAACTACTTAAACCTAGGTAAACCAACCTAAGGACAAACACACACACACACATGCCCCAGGGAGGACTCGAACCTCCACGGCGAGCAACCGCGCGCTCCGCAGCGAGACGCTTTAGACCGCTCGGCTACTCCACCGCGGCTGGATTTTTGAAATTATTGACCTATTTAAAACTTAAAATGCTCCTTTAAACTACTTATAAAGATGAATAAGGTTACATCAGAGGTTTAACACAGTAACCCTAGGTAACGAAGGACTTCAAAGTACCCATACTATGGTGAACAAGTGATTGAGAATAAGAGAACTTACCGATTTCTTACATACATCTGGCTATCAGCAAATAATGAATCAGGTTGAACAAAATAGTTACATACAGGACCTAGTGAACATCTAACGAGAAAGTAAAGGACGACAATAACATTGTCATTGCTGAACTCCGAGTCAAAACAAATAACATCGGTCAACTAAAAAGGTGCAAGGGGCTTACAATAAAGGGAGATGGAATGAAGTGTGCTCAGTACAGTCATTGGAGCCACAGACCATATTTCTGTGTGAAAAACAAGGTGGTCTCCCTTAGAATTCTGTGTGAAACCTGCCCTCTAGTAAATGCGCTACTAAATTAAGAGCCACATCTGACTGTAATTTAGTACGTCGTACATTTCGAGACTGCAACTGGAATACACATGGTTCACCCCCAAAATAAAAATAAATAAATCAATAAAATAGAAAAATAAAACAACGGAGTACCTATACTGCCGGATTCACATTTTCGATCTAATGTATGATGCCCAAACGTTCCGAAAAACCGCAATTGTCACAGTTTTTCATCGTAAAAGATGATGTCTTGGAAAATAGTTACCTAACGCTTAAAGGTTCCTGAATTCCGTTATTAAATATATTCCATGGGCTTTTTTTATTAATCCAATAGTCAAAATATAAACGCCGCAAGGAAATCTCCGAAGGTTCTAGGCGCCATGACCGTGACTTCAAGGCTGCTTCCGCCATACGTTCGAGTGCTCCCTCGGGCATACGTGTGGTGGTTGTCCGTAAGTTATTTTAAGTTAGTGTAAGTAGTTTTTATGTCTAAGGACATGGCCTTTCCTTTTCTCTTTTTTGTAAAAGTACTCACAGTATCATTACTAATATACTGAAACAATATTTTGAGCTGTACTTTGACTGGAGAATAGTTATATACCTGGCGTTGATTTAGAACATCGTTTGTCTGAAACAGCAAGCGTAGTATACATTATAAGAAAATATGGAACCCCACAAAGTCTTTAAGGCAATTTTACTTTATCTGGACTTGACACATCTATGGGTGTCTTCATCGGAATACGGAAAGCGTCACGATCGGTACCCCAGAATCTCCAAAATCGACTTTTGGGGTTGCATATTTTCTTATTCAGTATATTACTCTAACCGTTGTGACTTGAGGATATTTCGATTGCGAGCCATTTACCAGTGTCATTGTGGGAACAGAACAGTCGTTGATGTTATGTCAGACAAATTGTACCAGGGGCTTCTCGTAATGGTAAAGATGCTGTCACTGGGTTATGAAAAGAGAGAGAAATGAGTGGATCATTGGAAAGCGGCTTATTGTGTCCAGTTTTTGCCCGATAACGGCCACTCAAATCTTAGGGCATCTCCATACGATTTAAAATTATTACAACTGAGCACCACCTGAAGACGAAACAATCTAAGAGGCTTCTATATGTTAGTCAGGCAGTAATGAACATTGACGTTATAGGAGAGACTACCACAGCTGAGGTAAGCGCAGCAGCAGCAGCAGCAGCAGCAGTGATTGTACTCACCAAGAACGGCGTCCTGGCCACCTACGATGCGCCCGCCTGCTGCCCCCAGCCACTTCCCACTGTGCACCAGGCGGCGCATGGGAAGACGCGCACCTGACACCACAACAAACACACACTGTACAACACTACTGATTTACGCTGTGATTTCCATAAAACAAATCAGCACCAATTCCAAATGTAGAGGCATCTGAAGATGGCAGCTGGACTGCTGAAACTGGTTATGTTATAAAAAATTACAAGAAGTAATTTTCATTATCCAAGCAGATTGTGCTCTGAAGATGTGCACACTTCGGCTTCTTAAGTATCGTATTATAAGATATGCTGATGTTAAATTAACGCTTCTATATCTAATATATAAAGCAGAATGTCCGTATGTTTGTACGTGTTACATACAAATCTATAGTTTTGTTCCAATCTTTATGAAATTTTGTACACGTAAGCTTCAATCCATGAGGACGGTCGCGGTAAGTGTAAGGATCACATGCGATAAACAGTTCACGAGATATGACGTCATAAACAATGAGATGCGTGGAAAAACTGCTGCATTTTGCGACAATGCTGCTCATTTTCTCCTAAACCGTTGAACCGATTTCAACGAAATTTGGCACACACATTCCTTACTGTGAAGTAATAATTACTGCATGCTTAAGAATCACATACGCCACATGGTTCAAAAGATATTACGTTATAACCAATAGAAATCGCAAAAAATGCCTTATAATGCGGCGAGACTTTCGAAATACATTGCATGAGAATGACAGCGACTTAAACAAACTTTAAACATAATTTCAAACCTTTATTAAACTTTTTCTCGCTGGCAGCTATAATAAAATGATGAAAGGAAAAAAGTTTGTCGCTTACTATTTTTCCGCTGTTCATGGAGTAAAAGTACGGCTCTCGGTAAGACGTTACAAAATTTGAACACTACAAATTGTAGGAACAGGAAATTTCACAGACAGTATGCACATATATAGTTGAATGTAGCTTCTCAATTCTATCACATTCCGACACGTAGTTCATGAGATATGAGCACATAAAGAGTTACGTTCTGCTGTTCATGGACTAAAATTACGGATTTCCGTATGACGTTACAATTTATAATTTCTACACTACAAATTGAAGCCGCGGTGAATTTTACAGACAGTATACACGCATATAGTTGAGTGTACCTTTTGAATTGTATCTCAGTACGATACGTAGTTTATGAGATATGAGCATATAAACAATAACGTTCATGGAAAACCGCCCCTTCCCTCACCAAGTTTTAATCTATTACTTCTTTAGAACTAACTGTATTCTCAATACATTTTACTGACATACAATCCTTAATACAAATGAATATATACCTGGAAATGGCAGTAATAAATAAATAAATAAATACCCGCGCAACGCCGGGTTTTCAGTTAGTATCTATATCTATAAACGTGAATGTCTGGTTGGTGTACGTTTATCACGTCTGAACCACAAGACATAAAGAGTTAAAAAATTGTACAGTTACTAATGTCTACCCAGGGAAGGCTTTAGGCACGGTTTTATGGGTATCGGATAGCTATTTATCTATATATATTACTGTGAATGTCTGTTCTGTGTACGCTTATCACGTCCGAACGACAAGACGCAGAGACTTAAATATTTTTTCAGTTACTAATTGATACCTGAGGAAGGTTTTAGGCACAGTTTTATAGCGATCTGATTGATATTTAGTAATTTGAAGAATATAACGCGAAATGCGGAGCAATATGAAAATTATATGTACTCTTTGAAAATGGTTTTATTGGTTGCATTGTTTCTTGAAGCTTGATAAAAGGGTAGAATATATTGGGATGGAAAGTTATCGGTGTATATAAAATTCTACGTGTGCGTGTGTGTTAATATTTCGCTCTGCAGTGAAAAGTACAGAACGCCAGCGAATGGTCTGTGTTCATTGTTGTCCGAAGTCTCCTGTACACCATAGCACTTCCATGCCGCTACCTATAAGGGAGTGGAAGATATGGTGGTTGAAAGCCGTCAAATTATTTTAAAAAATCGGACTGAAGGCCAGCGATGACGTTTGCGACTCTATAGCAAGGAGATATATGTGTGATACAATGTATTCAGTTCTTTCTCTGTAAGGATACTCATACGAATAAGGAAATATAAGAATAAATAAATAAAACAATAAAAAGATATATTTTTAACACATCTCTTTAAATCGCAGGAATCCATTTACAGTCCTCAGGTTTTTCACATGGTCAATTATACGTCGCTTGCTCAAGTGTGGGCAACCCAAAAATCTCTACATTTACGCTCCAAACAATACTACAAATAACGTAGTTTACCAGAATGCCCTAAAATGAAATTAAAATGAATTTGGCATTACTCTCACTGTACTTGTTGAGATATTGCAAACACAGGTTATAAGAAATAATGTATGTATTATTTATTGTAAATCATTAAGCACTTCACATAATTTTATTATTTTAATCAAATGTTGATTAAAAATATTTGTTTCCAAAGAAGGTAATGTATTTCATTTCATCCATCAAAACCAGTCTCATAGCACACTACTGAAAGATAGCTTATCTATCGTAATCAACCAACACGCGAGCGTAGCCGCGGGTTTAAGCTAGTTTTCTAATAAAACATTGTCTTGGTTGTTTTTATTTAATGCGTTTCGCCTTTTCGGGCATCATGAGAATCTTATAAAAATGCCTTACATCGTCTGCTGTGATAGAGATTCGCGCCAAGCCTGGCAGCGTCAGCATTTGAAGGTAGCAACGGGTGTGGGCAACTGGTCAAAAACGTTAAATGCGTTTGCAGCAACAGCCACGATAGCACAGAGATAGGCGCACTTTAAAAAATTTGGACACTCAGGTGTGTGAATAAACTGTCGCCGCCTTTGCACGTCTGCACATAATGCTGTACGTTTTAAATTGAATATAAAAAGACACTCGGTGGTTTAAGAAAAAAAAAAAAAAATCAACGTGAAAATTGATGTTATGTAGCATGATGTTTTCAAATACTACTGTCTAGCAAAATTCCGAAACACGTAGGTCTTTATATTCAATATAGAACGTCCATGGAAAATTTGATACAATTAGGCGACCCATCTCCTTATAATTACCATGTGCCCGACGTACCCTTCAAGGTAGGATCACTCGAGCAGAGGCGTGTCCTTATTTAATTCGAAGTTTATGATTCTGTAAGTGCTCTTGCTTTTTGATTACCTACTAGCTGCAAAATTTTCGTTCACGCACAAACAACTATCCCCTCCCTCCGCGTCTTTCTCAATTCTGACGAACTACGTCAGACATACTAACACATTTACGAACTATCATGATCTAACCGCCAACGACAATTATTCCCTCAGTTATCTTTTCTGTCGATGCAGCATGTAAGGTGTCAAGAGTGAGAAACTGGACATGGATAACAGAAGTGTGTCTTAGACCGTAAGCTTCTTGGCAACGACTGCAGTATACGTTCTGACCAGTGTTCGATACCCACTCACCCAACACGCAGCCAGCGAGGGCGAGTAGCAGCACCGCGTTTCGATGCATCTTGTGTCCACGAACGTGTCTGCCTCGTGCGCTGCCCTTTTATATACTGAGCCTCAGACATTCCATTCGCTCTCCGTGAAAAATAGTCGTAAGTGCGTCTCATTGATCAAGTGCTGTTGCTCAATCCTGCACAAGAAGTCAGCTCTTAGCGCATCTTCAGATTAAACTTTGCCGATTGGAAAACCCCACATTCATCGGACATTGTTCTTTCATTTAATTCCATTAATAGCATAGAGAAAATGTAACTGATACAGCGGGGTCGGAGATGATAGGCTGATTGAGAGTTTGATAAATGTGATTGGAATGTTATATAATCTATCTGATACTCTAACACATTCTCTGACACTTGCACTCGTATGTGTTACCACCATATTCATGTCTATGTCGCAAGAGTTAATTACGTAGCTGTGCATGTGAGGGCCGTGGAACTACATGCATCGTTGGTGCGAACAGTTAAAGTTTTTCAAAAATGTTCAAATGCTTGTTAAGCTTATGGGACTTATCTACGGGGTCATCAGTCTCTAAACATACAAACTACTTATGAACTACTTACGAACTAGGACGGCACAAATATCCATGCCCGAGGGGGGATTTGAACCCCCGACCGTAGTGGCCGTGCTGACCGTGACTGGAGCACCTCAGTCACCTCGGCCACCGCGGCCGGCTTAAAGTTTTCGTTCACTGACCTGACTTCTTGTTTTCCGTTCTTGTCCCCGTGCAGAAGCAGCGCATAGGCCCTTGATTCTTGTATCTTGAAGTGAAGTGCTATGGAACTTTTAAAATTTTGGCTACTTTCCAAATAAGAAGGGATGTCATTAGTGTCATAATATTCATTTATATATTGTGAAACAACAAGCGACATACACTGTATATGATCTTAGTACACTTCAATTCTAATTACAGTAGTTGAAAAATATTAAGTTTGAACTACCTGGCAAACTATTTTAAGAGCGCGTTTATCATGGCTTTTCACAGGAGAGCCAGTGCTCGTCGAGTGTACCATCAATTTTGGCGGGAAGCTCTTTTTCTAGAATTTATACATTGAACTATTTTTGTTAACTAGATAATAATTACATAAATAAACCTTCCATAATAAAGCTTCATGTAAAAAAAATTAATCACATAACATCACATTACGTTCTCCGCAATAGTTTATCTACTAATTATAATTTTAAAAAATCATGATGTGTACTCTTTGTCTTTAGTATAAGTTAGTTCATAAGTAGTTTGTAAGATTAAGGACTGATGACCCCGCAGTTAAGACCCATAAGCTTAACAAACATTTGAACAGGTAGACAGGCAAATTTACGTTGAAGAAAGCCAAACAGATAATTTCAGTTGTGTTGCCAGACTCGACTGCAAGGTTGCAAACAAATATTTCAGAGCTAGATCAGAGATGTAAGTTTTATGAAATGAAGATCAGCATCTCCAAAACGAAATAGGAAGGTCAAAGTTAGAACAGGTGGACAGTTTCAAGTACTTCAGATGTATTTTGTCACAGGTTGGTAACCTAGTGAAAGAAAAAGAATCGAGGTATAGCAAAGATAATGTAGTGAGTGCTCAGCTACGATTTACTTTCTTCTACAAAAACGGCAGAGAGTACCAAGGTAAACGTTTGACCTCTAACGCTCGATTAGATTAGATTATTTATTTGTTCCGTAGATCCATATTGAGGGGATCCTCGTGGATGTGGAACATGTCAAGAAACAAAATTTACAAGTTGAATAACAGGTAATACTAATAATATAAATACATACACTTATAATATAAATACAGATACATAATTTTTAAGTTTTTTTTTTTTTTTTTTTTTTTTTTTTTTTTTTTTTTTTTTTTTTTTTTTGCTGATAATATAATAATACTAATATAGTATGAGTGCATGCATCATTTGGTACAATTTAGAAATTCACTAATGGAGTAGAAGGAGTTGGCCACTAGAAAGTCTTTTAGGTTCCTCTTAAACTGATCTTTATTTGTAGCTAAATTTTTTATACTTGATGGTAAATTATTGAAAATGTGTGTTCCTGAGTAGTGGACCCCTTTTTGAACTAAAGTAAGTGCTTTTAAATCCTTGTGTAGATCATTTTTATTTCTAGTATTGTATGTATGAACTGAGCTGTTTGTTGGGAAAAGGGATATATTATTTATGACAAATTTCATTAAGGAATAAATATACTGAGAGGCAGTAGTTAATATACCCAGTTCTTTGAAGAGGCTTCTACAAGACGTCCGTGAATTTACTCCACAAATAATACGTATTACACGTTTTTGGACTCTGAAGACTTTTGACTGACTTGAATAGTTACCCCAAAATATTATACCATATGACATTAAGGAATGAAAGTAAGCAAAGTATGCAAGCTTTGTTATTTTTATGTCTCCTATGTCTGATAACACTCGTATTGAAAATACAGATTTGTTGAGTCGTTTCTACAGTTCTGTGGTGTGCTCCTCCCAACTAAGTTTATTATCAAGCTGTAATCCCAGGAATTTAATTCTGTCAACCTCTTCTATCTGCTCTTCTTCATATTTAATGCATATGCTGTCAGGAAATCTCTTACATGTTCTGAACTGCATGTAGTGCGTCTTTTCAAAGTTTAATGACAATGAGATGGCTTTAAACCATTTATTAATGTTCATGAAAATATCATTAGCAGACTTTTCTATCAATATACTTGACTTACTATTTATTGCAATACTTGTATCATCTGCAAACAAAACGAACTCTGCTTCTGGTAGTGTAACTGATGAGAGATCATTAATGTAAACAAGAAAAAGCAATGGCCCTAAGATGGATCCTTGTGGGACACCACATGTAATTTCTTCCCAACCCGATGATGACTGTTGGCCTAATTCACTAGTCACTTGCACTGACACCCTTTGTTTCCTGTTAGTGAGGTACGACTTGAACAATTTTGCAGCATTTCTCGTGACCCCATAGAATTCAAATTTACTTAAAAGGATGTTATGGTTCACACAATCAAATGCCTTTGACAAATCACAGAAAATACCTGCTGCTTGCAATTTATTATCTAATGAATTAAGTACATTCTCACTGAAAGTGTAAATAGCCTTCTCAATATCGGAACCTTTCAGAAATCCAAACTGTGTTCTAGACAATATGCCATTTGTGATTAAGTGGTTGAGAAGCTGCTTGTACATTACCTTTTCTATAATTTTTGAGAATGCTGGCAAAAGTGAAATGGGTCTGTAGTTTGATGGTATCTCTTTATCCCCCTTCTTGAAGAGAGGTTTAATATCTGCATATTTTAGCCAATCAGGAAATGTTCCCGTTATAACAGACTGGTTACACAAATAACTTAAGATTGTGCTAAGTTCACAAGAACACGCTTTAATTAACTTTGTTGATATTTCATCATGTCAACTGGAATACTTTGTTTTTAAAGATTTTATTATGGAAGATATTTCTTGTGGTGAAGTGACTGACATATTCATGTGTGTGAAGTTATTTGTAAATGCTAGTTTCAAATATTCAAGCGCATTATTTACTGACCCAGACAATCCCATACTATCAGTAATGGATATAAAGTACTTGTTAAATAGATTTGCCACACTATGCCCATCAGTTACTAATGTCTCAGCTACTCTTAACCGTACCTGCTCTTGTTCCTTTCTGGTTTACCAGTCTCTTCTTTCACTATATCCCATATTGTATTTATTTGGTTTCCTAATGTTGCTATCTTCTTTTCATAGTGCATTTGTTTAGATACCTGAATAACTTTTTTTAATATTTTACAGTATTCCTTATATTTAGTTAAATCATCATCATTGCAACTACTCTTGACTGATAGATACATACTCCTTTTTGTCTTACATGAAATCTTTATTCCTTGTGTAATCCAAGGTTTTATTATAGACTTCTGTTTAATTCGCGTTACTTTTAGAGGAAAACAGTTTTCAAACATGATACTAATATTATTAATGAATACATTATATTTTTCATTCATGCCATTAGCACTATATACATCTTTCCAGTTCATATCTTTGAGGAGTTTTCTAAAATTTTCAATTTTTGGTGGGTTGACTAATCTCCTGTATGTACATTTTGCAGTCTTCATAATCTGTTTAGAATCTATACCTAAAACAAGGAGCTGCATATCATGATCTGACAGGCCATTTATTATTGGTTTTATGATATGATTTTGTTCCTTTGATTTGTCTATAAAAATATTATCAATTGCTGTCCTAGAGGTTTTAGTTACCCTAGTTGGAAAGTTTACGGTGTGTGTTAGATTGAAAGGCAAAGTTACTGACTGCAATAAATTTTTACTGGAGGACTGCATAAAGTCACCAGCAACCAGGATTTCTTTATTTCTTCCTGTTAAATAACCCAATAGAGCTTCTAGATGATTTAGGAATAGATTATAATTTCCTGCAGGTGCTCGGTAAATAGTTACTATTATATAGCATCTGTTATGGAATTCTACTTCTGTTGCACAAGCTTCTAAATACTGCTCTAGACAGAATTTATTTATATCAATATTCTTGAATTTATAGCAGTTTTTAATGAATGTGGCAACTCCTCCTCCCTCCATATCTACTCTACAGAAGTGTGAAGCTAAATTAAATCCTGGAATGTTTAACATATCTATACCAGTGGCCACATGATGTTCAGAGAGGCAAATTATGTCAATTGGGCTAGAGGAATCTATTTCATCAATACAAATGAGTAGTTCATCAAGTTTATTTCTGAGTCCTGGAATATTTTGATGTAATAAAGATAACTGATATTGCATACTAACGGCTTGAGTAAGATTTACTGGAAGTTTCTGACTACTTTCTGTTAAACATTGTTTGCTAAAATCTATCTCCTGTTTATCTGCTTTTCCAAACTGAGGGTGTCTTACAAGCTCTCTCAAAACTGGTTTTCTTCCCCCCCTCCCTATCCTAAAAAAAGGCATCCCTCTGACACCTGTAACCACTGGTATTTTACCATTTGTGACAGTGCCCCCCCGTAAGTTACTTGCAATCAACCCAGACAATTTTCCCTTCCCTTTCCTGTTGAGGTGAAGGCCATGCCTAGTATAGTATATCATCCACAGGAATCAAACAAATATGGGACCCCATATCTGACATGAGTAGCCGTTCCAACTCCAAGTTTACTCTCCTGACAGAAGAGTTCAAATGAGGCCGATCATGGCGACTCAAGACAGATACAAATCCCACACTAGTATGCTTCGTTGCCGATGATATCTTCACCAGGTCACACTCTATAGAATATTCACAGTTTCTGTCAATGCTGTTTCCCGGACCACCCACTATAACCACGGTATCCTCCATTGTGAAATCCTTACATAAAGAACCTATATCCTCTGTTGCCTGACCCAGGCCCGCATTTGGTTTGAAAACGTTTGTGACCTGGTACCCTGGTCCTAGCTCTTCCTGCAGTAGTTGGCCAACACCTCTACCATGTGAACTACCTAACAACAAGACTTTGTTTCTTTTCTCAGTTTTCCCTACCTTTTTCAAGTCCTTTTTGAAAGTCTGTTGTGTCCTTTCTACAGTTACAGCTACATGAGGCTCATCCGATCCTGACTGAGGCAACAGGTCAAATCTATTTTTCACATTAAGGACAAAGCTGTCTGAAACTGTCCTAAGTCTGTTCCCCCTCTTACCTGTTGCCACTTCCCACCGCTCTTCACCCTTCTCCCTCCTTAACCTGCTCAGAGTCTCCCTTGCCTTATCTAATTCAGCTTGAAGAGCTGCAATTTTCCCCTCCTGTTCCATTATTTTCCTATCTCTATTGCAGATTCTACAAAACCACTGGTGAGCCTCATTTACATCCCCATTTCGCACGCCACTACATTCGCCCCAATGAAAAAAACCACTACAACCATCACACCACACCCCGGAACTAACGATCCTACGGCATGTCACGCACTTCTCACCCATGGTAAAAATAGAAATCGTAAAAACTTGATTAAGTACTGACTAAAACGTAAAAGTTACACCAAGAGAGATTAAAATCTGTTCACGCAAATATAATTAACTGAAAGGGCACTGGATATAAAGAAACTCGGTCACGAAAACAAAAATTAGGCCTAAAAAAAACACGCTCACGAAAACAAAATTTAGGCCTATAAACACGGATTACTATATTCACTTTTGATAAATCACGAAATTTACGTCTGACAGACTTTGTAAATCCTAAATACTGTACGCCGCGAGTGAAAAATAGAACAATCGGTAATTAGAAATAAGTTTTAGTCACTGTTCACAACGATTCGCGCGAGTTAAATTAGGCCTACAACTACGTGCTATAGGCGCGACACGTAAAATAAACTTTTTACACCGTTTTTCCTTATTTAACACTACACTAACACTAATGTAACAACACTTATATTTATAACAACTGCAAACGATTAAATATAGCTTAAAAACAACGATTTTTGTAATTATTTACTGGAGCAAATACTCGAAACGTTCGCGCGGGCGCAGTGTTACCAACCAGTGTTACCGGAACCATACGAAGCCATGCTTAGAATAATAAGCAACGAAACAGTAGTGAGCGTCATTCCCATACAAAACGCGCCACTTGGCTGTGAGGGCCACTAGATGGTGCCTATTGTTGTGTGATTCATGAGCGGGTCTTACATATCGTACCCTTCTACAAACAAGTTATCTAAACAATTATGTTACACCACTGATACGCTGAAGACCTTGCGACCGAAAACAACAAAATATTGTCAAACCCTAGATATTTACATCTTTCGGCAGTATAAACTCTATATCAGAAAATAATAAAAATATAAACTCTATAGCAGAAACATTACTTATTTAGTAATACTACTAGGTGCAAAACCACAAGTGAAGATAAATGATCGTTATTTTACTCTGTGATTGATAATCAATTTGCTGCACCAGCCGTACTTTGAGGACTAATAAAAGCACTTTCAGGTGTGTACTGCTGTATATGTTTCTTTTGCTTGGAAATGACGCACACTGTTCTATGATTGCCCATTACAAGCCGGGTTTCGTGAGGTTTTCGTTTGTACGTCAGCAGTTGACCGCTTTCGACCAACCTGGTCGCATAGGAGTGAAATCTGTGTGAATACATGTTACTTCATTAATAATGTTGAAGTTACAGATATGACAGATGCAAGGATGATTTCAGCACTAACAGATTAGAACAATGCCAGGAGGGAGTCCATAACGAGGAAATCAAAGAAAAACTCGAAATCAACAGCACAGATGAAGCAGTAAGAGTGAACAGGCAGAGGTGGTGGACTCATGTTACACACACTGGAAGAGCAGTCTTACCTAAGAGAACCATGAATTCAGCAGTAGATGGCAAGAGGAGTCAAGGGCGTCAAGGCAGACCAAGGAGAGAGTACCTGGATTCATTCAAGAACGACTTTGAAGTAACAGGCCTAACGTCAGATGACGCATCCATGTTAGCATTGCATAAGGGATCACTGAGGAACTGTATGAGGGGGACTATAGACTGAACGCTGAACGGCTTAATCAGTCTCTAATGATGATTATGTTGATGAATTGCTTTAATTAAAAAAAATAATGTTCCCCGAATCCAGATCACCTGCATAACAGTCACGAACGCTAATGCCTGAGTTATTCCGCATCACTGGCGTCTATAACTCATCGATTAATGTACTAGATATTTATGAGTCGCGCTATAATTTTAGAGCCTTTTATCCCGTAATTTTCCGGATTGTGCCCTTCAAAATTTGTATGAGTGGGCACCCTTGACATTTACTTCTAACAAGCACCCAAAACAGAATTTCCGACACCAGAAGGCTCCTTGTTAGTTAAAAAGGGATAAGTATAAAATCAGACATTCTGTGCTCTATATCACGCACAAGCAAACGCTGTCCTGCGTGTTGTCGGCGCGTTAAGGTAAGGTAAAGGTGAAGCAGTCAACAATCCGAAGATTGGTTTGAACACCACAGTCCTTTACTCGGCATGGTCCTGTTTGGAGGTGGTATGCCATTGCTTTCCTCCTACCTTCGAACTGACTTACCCAGCCAGTTATAAGGGGACCTACAGTTTAACGTGCGTTCCGAACCACGGTGCTACTCGGCATTTTTCACATGAGCAATACTGACAGAAATGAAAGAATTAGGAAGTGACAGATAAAAATCAGAGGATCTGGCGGGGTTCGAACCTGTGACCTTTATATTTGTAGCCTGACACTGTACCACTTTGCAACCGAAGCGCAAACCGAAGAATGTGAAGATTTCCGAGAGTTAGGAAGGACAATTTCGGCAGTTTAACGAGAAAAAGTGACGTAGAGATTAAAGAAAAGTACAGTTTTGTTTAGACGTCCTTTTAGCGGTACAATTCGCGAATGCCAAGTTCTGAAGACCTATCGACAATCTTTTTAGTTCCCTATTCAATTCTTTATTTGCGAGATGTAAAACGGCAAAAAATAAAAAATAAAAAAAAAATAAATAAATTGATACATCGCAGCAAGTTTTGAAATCCCCTGGAGCTGGCAACTAGTGCGAACCCCACAGTCATGTGTACTGCAGTAACGTAGAGGAGGTGTGTCCTCCAGATAATTGCGTACAAGTGCACTACAGGTTGCTGATTGCTTGTTCATCATTCACTAATTTCAGATTACAAATTTTGGCCTTGGTTCCAGCAATCTCTGTGATCACTATCTCGTGTAGCGGTGATTACATAGCAATGAGTTTTAAATTAACCTCTCACAGTCTTTGTGAATTACGAATCTGCGTTGGATAATGATCTTCATTATCAGCTTATCGCATTTCGATGAGTGTGAACAACCTATCGTCATCGCTTCTCCCTCCGTCCCGCTCAAACACATTACACTCTCTTGGCAACTTCAATTGTCTTGTGGAAAATTGAATCAACGGAATGAATAAATTAGAATGGATCATTTATACGAGTGACTATTTACAAATCACAATTTTTCTTTATTATTACACTTGTTTCTCGCATCCCTATATTTCTCTCACAAAGTAATCTCCCTGTTCCAAGGTGAAGTCCGAAAATAAAATTAGGAATACCAAATTTCGAAAGTGCAGGGTAGACAATGATTCTCACTGCGTCCTATCCACACGCCAGAAATGTACCTACAATGAAGCAGAAAATTTATGTTTAGATTTCATTCTGAGCGTGTTCACAGAAGACTACAAATTATTCCGTAGTTAGCTCCTCCAAGTCGTCTCCCGGTCGTGGGAAGTACTATGATTTAATTTGTATGAAAGAATAAAACGGCGTACAGCAGTAGAAAAAGCTTTCTGTGGACTTATGGTTGATTTATATCGCCACACTGGTAATATGGGAACATAAACAACATTCTGTACCTTTTATGTGTAATATTGTCTCAAGCTTTAGATGCGAAACGCAATCATTGTGACATTATTAAGTGTAGTAAAATTTTTCTTACTGGAGGTAAGTACCTCATTTATCTGATCGTTCTAACGTCATTCTGTATGACTGGAACTTTCCCCACGAATAATGTGTATTTAAGTAGTACTCCATTACATAGAGATTTCAAGTGTTTTGAAGTATACTTCAGTAGATTGCAGGTCAAATAATATTACGTTATTCAGTGACATAGTTTGCTTTTGGTCACATTTGGTATTGGAAAACGTACAGTGGTGTAAACAATTAGTGGATGAGTTAGACTCTAGGTCCGGATGCATTGCCATTGGCAGAATGGACTAAGGTCGTTTGACTTCTTCTTCGGTTCTACGGCCACCGAGATAGTGCTAAAAGTTGTTGCTCAAGAGGTTCGTGTTAACTTGAGTTAACCCTACCAAAATAATTACAGTAGTAACTGCGTTCAGATATTGTAGTGATTAGGTAGTGCATGGAGAGCCATGGAAAGGTTGGAAGAGGAGCAGCCACAGAGGGAGATGACTGCATTTATTGGAGTGTCCTGAAGTGCATTTCCAGGACCTGCACACGATTTCAGACAACAGAAATCCTTAAAAGAAGGTAAGGCCAAGATAGTCCACAGGTAACATCAGCAAGAGGTGACCGTATCTCCGGTTAACGCCCTGCCGAGACAGGAGGCTGAATGCAGCTCAGCTTCAATGCCAACTCAAGGTAATAACAGGAGATGCAGTATCAAGCAGTCCGAAGACGCCTTCGAGAGTGTGGTCTCTATACACGGGAGCCTATAGAATGTTTCCCATTAAAACTACGACACCGTGTGACCCGCAGAAATTGGGCGGAGGAACCTTAGGATTGGTGTCGTAATTAATAGAACGGGTGCTGTTTAGAGATGAGGCATGCATTTGTGTTCAGCGGGACAATCGTAGTTTCAGCATCTGGAAAGAACGTGGAACAATCCTGTGTATCTGAAGGAAACATCACAGTATTATGGTGATGGACGATTTGTGTGTGCAGGATTCAGTATTGGCGAACGTGCGGACCACTTTCTCTTTCAGAATGACGCTTTGACTGCTCAGAGAGGAGCTCCTTCACCTTCTGTTATGCCCTACGTTCGTGCCATAAGAGGTGGGCCCTTTTTGAGGACGATAACACTCATCCCCAGAGAGCTGCCCTGGTGGGCAGCATGCTGAAATAATTGAACGAATGGTGTGGCCAGCTTGTTCACCGGACTTACACCTGATTCAGCATGTCTGGGGTTCACTTGGTAGACGCATTGCTGACACACCGACACCTCCCAAAACGGCTGCAGAGCTGGATGTTGCTCTCATGGGAGGCTGGACAATAATGCTCAAGAGCTAATTGATAAACTCGTGTTGCCCCTGTCACGCAGGTGTGCTACTGCACTGGCCTTCCGAGATGATTATGCACCATAGAAGACGGCATGTAGAATGATTTCTTCAGTTTTAATGTACCCCATGGTGCCCCGCTCTACATTACCATATGTGTATTGTGTATGGTATCTTTTGGTAATATTTCCAATTATTTAGCGATTAACCTGCTGTTGTTGCTGTGGTCTTCAGTCCGCAGACTGGTTTGATGCAGCTCTCCACGCTGTCCTGTCTGTGCAAGTCTCTTCATCTGAGAAAACGTTCGGCAACCTACATCCTTTTGAATCTGCTTATATATTCGGCCCTCGGTCTCCCTCTACGATTTTTACCCCACACATTTCCTTCTAATGCTAAGTTGACAATTCCTTGATGTCACAGAATATGTACAACCAATCTATCCCTTATCTTAGTCAGGATATGCCAGAAACTCCTTTTCTTCCCGATTCGGTTACGCACCTCCTCATTAGTTACGTCATGTATCCATTATTTTTCGTCATTCGTCTGTAGCACCACATTTCAAAAGCTTCTATCATCTTTTTGTCTGAACTTCTTATTGTTCACGTTTCACTCCCATACAGTTCTACATTCCAGACAAATGCTTTCAGAAAGGACTTCCTAACAATTAAATTAATATTGGGTGTTAGCAAGTTTCGCTTCTTTAGAAACGGTTTTCTTCCCATAGCCATTCTGCATTTTATATCTTCTTTACTTCGGCCAACAGAAGTTATCTTGTTCCCAAATAACAAAATTGACCTACTACTTTTATTGTCTCCTTGCCTAATCTAATTCCTTTAGCATCGCCTGATTTTCTGACGATACAACCCATTACCTTCGTTTTACTCTTCTTAATTTTCATCTTATATCTTCCTTTAAAGACACTGACCATTCCATTCAATTGCTCCTCCAGATGTTTTGCGGTCTCCGACAGAATTACTATATCATCGGCAAACCGCAATGTTTTTATTTCTTCTCCCTGCACTTTAAGGCCCTCTCCAAATTTCTCCTTCCATTCCTTCACTGCTTGCTCAATGTACAGATTGAACAACATTGGGGAAAGGCTACAACCCTGTCTTACTTCCTTCCTAACCTCTGCGTCCCTTTCATGCCTTTCGACTCTAATAACCACTGTCAGGTTTTTGTATAGGTTGAATATAACTCTTCGCTCCCTATATTATTCCTCTGATACCTTCAGAATTTGCAAGAGTGTATTCCAGTCGACATTGTCAAAAGCTGTCTCCAGATCGACGAATACTAAACAGATAGGTTATCCTTTCCTTAGCCTAAGATAAGTCGTAATGTGAGTATTGCCTCCCGTGTTCCTACATTTCTCCTAAATCCAATCTGATCTTCCCGGAGGTCGGATTCGGCCAGTTTTTCCATTCGTCTGTAAATAATTCGTGTTAGCATTTTGCAACCATGACTTATTAAACTGATAGTTCTGTAATTTTCACACTTGTCTGCACTTGCTTTCTTTGGAACTGCAATTACGATATTCTTCTTGAAGTCGTAGGGTATTTTCACTGTCTCAAACATCCTGCAAACCATACGATACAAGTTTTTCATGACTGGCTCTCCCAACGATATCAACAGTTCAGAAGGAATTTCATCTACTCCAGGGGTCTTGTTTCTACTCAAGTCCTTCAGCGCTCTGTAAAATTCGTCTGGCAGTATCATATATCCTATCTCATCTTCCCCCATTTCGTCTTCCATTTCTAGAATACTGCCTTCAAGTTTATTTCCTTCCAAAGTTCGCCTTTCCCCTCTTTGCTTAGTTCTGGTTTTCCGTCTGAGTTCTTGATATTCATACAGCTGCTTTTCTTGTCTCCAAATATCTCTTTTATTTTCCTGTAGGCGGTATCTATCTTTCCCCTAGTTATGCATTCTTCTACGTTTCTGCATTTGTCCTCTAGCCACTCCTGCTTAGTCAGTCTGCACATCCTGTCAATCTCATTTTTCAGACGTCTGTACTCCCTTTTTCCTGTTCCACTTTTTTATATTTTCTCCTCTGTTCAATTAAATTCAGTATATCCCGTGTTATCCAGGGATTTCTATTAGGCCTTGTCCATCTGCCTATATGGCGAATCCTTACATAATGCTCCCTCTGAAACACTCAACCACTTCTTGTTCCTTCAATTTGTCCAGTTTTCATCTCCTAACCTTTCTACCTTTCTGCAGTCTCTTAAGTTTTAATCTGCAGTCATAACGAACAAGTTATGGTCAGAGTCTATATCTGCCCCTGGAAATGTATTACAGTTTAGAACCAGGTTTCTAAATCCATTCCTTACCATTATAAAGTCAATCTGGTACCTTCCAGTGTCTTCTGGTCTCTTCCACGTATACAGCCTTCTTTCATGATGATTAAACCAAGTATTGGTGATCATTAAATTATGCTTTGCGCAAAATTCTACCAAGCGATCTCCTCTTTCATTCCTTTTTCCCAGTCCATATTCACCTACTACATTTTCTTCTCTTCCCTTTCGTACTACCGAGCTCCAGTCTACCATCACAATCAAGTTTTCGTCTCCCTTAACTTTCTCAATGATTTCTTTTATGTCCTCATACATTTTTTCGATATCATCATCATCGGCCGAGCTAGTTGGCATATAAACTTGCACTATTGTGGTCGGTGTTGGCTTCGTGTCTATCTTTACTGCGATAATGCGTTCACTATGCTGTTCATAGTAACTTACCCGCATTCCTATTTTCTTATTCATTGTCAGACCTACTCCTACGTTACCACCAACTGATTTTGTATTGATAACCCTGTACTCACCCGACCAGAAATCCTGTTCATCCTGCCACCGAACTTCACTAATCCCTACCATGTCTAACTTTAATCTATCCATTTCTCTTTTCAAATTTTCTAGCTTACCTACGCGATTAAGGGTTAGAACATTCCACGCTCCGACCCGTAGAATGCCTGTTTTGTTTTTCTTGATGACGACATTCTCTTGAGTAGTCCCCGACCGGAGATCCGAGTGGGGGACTATTTTACCTCCGGAATATTTTACCCAAGAAGACGCCATGATGTTATAGTCATACAGTAGAGCTGCATGTCCTCGGGAGAAGTAACAACTGTAGTTTCCCCTTGCTTTCAGTCGTTGCAGTAACTGCATGGCAAAGCCATGTTAGTTGATGTTCCAAGACCATGTCAGTCAATCATCCAGACTGTTGCCCCTGTAACTACTGAAAAGGCTGCTGCCCCTCTTCAGAAACCACAAGTTTGTCTTGCCTCTCCATAGATAAACCTCCACTGTGGTTGCACCTACGGTACGGCTATCTGCATCGTTGAGGCAGGCAATCCACCCCACCTCGGCAATGACAGATTAATAAAAATTACACGGATGAGCTTGTATGTCGAGACCACCTGTCTAACAGCGGGAACCCGGTGTGTCCACCTTGGCAACTTGTCTTAGCTTGGAGGCAACGGGATCTTGCTACATCGCTGTAGGGATTTAGTCCCTCATTCGCACATGAAAGCCACCGAATTTTTCATTAATTATGTTTAATTAAATCTCAGATGTGTTTCATCGGGTTCAGATGTGGTGACGCTTGGGGTTCGCGGGCAAAGCACGTCAAATGCAACTGGCAATCTGTTCTAAGAATCGCTCCGTAACACTCTTGGTCTTGTTACATGTCGCATTTTCTTGTCAAGACATCGTACTGTATCACAAACATAATACAATTGTAACTAATATTTGAATAAAATACGTTACCATATGTATATTGTGGCCAGCCGCGGTGGCCGAGTGGACTGCGGCGCGCCAGTCAAGGTCTGCACGGCCACTACGGTCGGGGGGTTGAATCCCCCCTTGGGCATGGATATTTGTGCCGTCCTTAGTGTTAGCTAGTTCGTAAGTAATTTGTAAGTTTAGGGACTGATGACCACGTAGTTAAGTTCCATTATCTATACAAACATTTGAATTTGTATATTGTGCGTGATGTCTCACGTGATCGCCTAATTGTTTTGAGTAGTGTTGCTCGTCCTGAAATAGATACCACTACATCACAAATATATTACGTCAGGTTGGTACCTAAAGGGAAATGCATCCTGTCCTCTTTATGAATCCACATCCACTTAGCATGTCAATTGACGTCCTTTACACAAGGTATTCACCATGTCAAACCATGCACGCTTAAATTTATGACTTTAGTTCTCACAGTTATGTTTCCCTTTAACATGCTGTGATTATTTGAAATCAGATTGCTTAGAGTATAAATTATGTACTTTAGCATGCTTAAAGCATCATCGATTATCAAAGTATGAAGTATTGATACGTAATCCAGATAAGTTTGTGGTATGTCAATTGCGTTTTATGATTCCTGACGCCAGTAGTTTCTACTCACTTTAAGCTAGTTACTGGTTAGCGGACTCACACTAGAAGGCCCAGTTGATTTCAATCTGTCAGCTCTTGATAGATATTTGGCGATTACTGCATGAGAGCAATATCCACATGCGCAACCGTCGTGGGAGGTACTGCCAAGTGCATACCACATCTCTGCAGTCGGTTTAATTCCGATAAACAAGTTGGACACTCTATTTCTCCAACTCCCTCTGCTTCAAACATGTTGTCATGCAGTCCAGCTCTCTGAGGACGAGCGTTATCGTACAGAAGGAGGAACCCATCTCCTTTGCCACCATCGTAGGGCACAACAAAGGTCCAAGTATCTCGTCTGTATGTCTCTGAGCAGTCAAAGCACTATTTTGAACCACAAGCGGTGCATACGTCTGCTAATACTGATTCCTGCCAACAGAATTCGTCTAGGAAAAAAAAAAAAAAAAAAAAAAAAAAAACGTTTGAAAAGCTTATGGGACTTAACTGCAGGGTCATCAGTCCCTAAACTTACAAACAACTTATGAACTACCTTATACCAAAGACAGCACAAACATCCGTGCCCGAGGGGGGATTCGAACACCCGACGGGGAGCGACCTCGCTTATCGTAGCATAGCGCACGCAATACACAGACGCCCCATACAGTGACTCAGTTAAGTGCGCAACACAAGATGTATACAAACACGTGATTGTATACAATGCTCGCCATGCAGTGGAAACACATTTTCAGCAACGATTTTTCGTAAATGTGATGGTGGCTGTGCTCGATTATTACATCATTGGGCCTTATGCTTTACCTGCACGTTTGACTGGTAAATATTACCGGACGTTTCTAGAGGAAACATTGCTACCAACGTTCATGGAAGACATTCCGTTATAATTCATAACGTGTGTTTCCTCCCTGTGCGTGCTCCACCCCACATTGTTCAGAGAGTACGCAGATATTTGGGTAGACGATCCCGGCACATGGGGCATTCGGGCCCACATAAATGTCCGCCACGCAGTCCTGATTTAAGTCTACAGGATTTTTATTTCTGGCCCCAGTGAAGGAAACTGTTTATGCTTAGCAAGATGTAATGTGCGGGACTTACGCAGAGGATTTTCGTGACTGCCAATAACATAAGGCCAACATGCATGTGTTTGAACTAGTGTCAGGATACAGTGTCGGTGTCATGACGCATGTGTAGCATATAGTGGTATTGTGTACGAGGAAAAATGTAATTTGGATTTCATTTTGTATAAAAGTAAAATAAACTGTATTTAATTTTTGATATGGTTTATATTAAGTCATGTACAATTACTAGGTTACTGGTTGTTCGGTACTAAGAGAAACAAATTTTCTTTGGTATTACATGAATTACGCAACCTTAACAACCCAATGGCTGTTCATATTGCGAAGTCGCTGTGCCGCGTCGTTGTACACGTCCGATGTTTACATTTCTTGTTACGTAGTGCATTCGCGCTGTCTCTCGCACGTGCGTGCTGGCAGCACAGATAGTTCACACAGTACAGGGTTCTCTCGTATATCGTCAGTCGACAATGTAAACAGAAATACGCCCATCACCGTATTTCACAGACTTTTTTTTGTCAAGCAAACAGATATGTATCATCTGTATAATCTTGGCTGTTTAAATATCTATATCTATAAATGTGAATGTCTGTTCGGTGTACGTTTATCACGTCTGAACCACAAGACATAAAGAGCTAAAAATTTGTACAGTTACTGATGTCTACCCGGGGAAGGCTTCAGGCACAGTTTATAATGTGAATGTCTGTTCGGTGTACGCTTATCACGTCCGAACGACAAGACGCAGAGACGTAAATATTTGTACAAAGGTTTTAGGATCGGTTTTGTAGCGATCTGATAGATATTTAGTAATTTGAAGAATATAATGCGAAATGCGGAACAATAATTACTGTTTGAAAATTATATTTACTCTTTGAAAATGGTTTTATTGGTTGCACTGTTGCTTGAGGGTTGATAATGATAAAAGGGTGGAGAATATTGGGATTGAATATTATCGGTGTATATAAAATTCTACTTGTGTGTGTGTGTTAATATTTCGCTCTGCAGCGAAAACTACAGAACGGAAAAGAATGGTCTGTGCGTAATTGTTGTTTGAAGTCTCCCGGTGCACATCATAGCAATTCCATGCCGATAGCTACTGAAAGTCGGCGATGACGTTTGCGACTCAATAGCAAGGAGGTTACATACAGCGAAACGTGATGCCACAGACCATATCTTTGGTCTCGGCGTGCTACAATGCCTTCAGCTCTTTCTCTGTAAAGATAAGCAAACGAATAAGGAAATATAAGAATAAATAAATAAAGCAGTCAAAAAGAAATTTCCTTTAATAGATCTCTTGAAAAAAATCGATTTGACGTTTCGCTTATTATCTATGATAACCAACAAACACCCGAGCGGAGCCGCGGGTGTATATATAGTCCGGAGGAACGTCATATATCACGTTTCTCTTATTCCATGCCTTTCCATAAGTTACTACTTGCTGTGTCGTCTGTAATAGGATATTACGAATCCCAACATATATCTGAGGTAATACTTAATAGTGAATACATTGGACAGAAAACCGTATCAGGCGTACGCTGTTGAAAACCTCTGGAAATCTAGAAATACCAAATGAGTTTGAGATACATTACACAAAATATAGCCGGCCGCGGTGGCCGAGGGACAGTTGCGCTCGAGACGCCGAGCTGTAAGCACGTCCTGTCTAACCGCTCCGCCGTAGCATTCGCAGCGCTTGTTTACTAGTTGTTTCTCGTGGTTCTCCGTGTTCTTCTTAGCGTCTACACGCACCGTATTTTTGTGAGTGTTCTTTATTTTTCGTGACTAGCGGCTTGGCCGCTTCAAACACGAAAATGTCTGCTTCAGTTAGTGCAGCTGCAGTTTCAGTTCCAACAGTTCCGCGCAAGCATACAGTTTGTTTCGAATTTGAAAAAGATTCCCGGAAGGTTCAACCCAGCTCCTTTGAAATCCACGATTGGCTTGACAGTGAGTTTGGAATAACGTCGGACCAGTGCTATTACGCGTACTACGACCTGACTTTGTACTGATTTTTTGTAAAGTTTTTCAAATGTCGACAAATTCCTGCACAAAACCGGAGGAACAGCACAATTTCGTCATCGTGACGGATCAGTGAGTAAAGTTATCGTCAGTCATGCTGGTGTCAAATACAAGCAAGTTCGGGTGTTCAATTTGCCTCCCGAAGTTGATGACTGTTATCTAAAAGCCGTGCTCGCCACATACGGTGGCATTAAGCAAATTAGATATGAGAAGTGGTCGGCGCAATACAAGCTTCAGTGTTATAACGGCGTTCGATCGGTCGACATGCATATCAAGGTTAATATTCCGTCATATATTATGGTATGCGGCTATAAAGCTCATGTGATGTACAAGGATCAAGTAGGGACATGTTTCATTTGCAATGAGAGTGGGCACCAACGTAGTGATTGCCCTAGGCGTGCCACCGTGTTGAAACCGACTCTCCAACAAAGAAGAAAGTTAACAATGGCAGATCTTTTCAAGACTCCGGAAAGAGTTGTCGACGAACAACAACAGCCGGGTACGTCAGCGAGTGAACAACCCGATGGTAACAAGGATCTTTTCCCTCCCTTGCCACAGAAACAGGTGGAAGTGAGTGAAACACAGAGCCTCTTCGCAGTGTCATCGGTTGGCACTAAAAGACGCCGAGCTTTTGCCGACAGCAGCGAAGAGGAGGAACACGAGGAGCAATCTCCTGCAACAGGAGACGTTTCTGAGGCAGAACATCAAGTGGAAGACACTGCCGCCGGGACTCAAACCCCGACCACTCCAGCAGTGACAGCAGCGGAAGCGGGCGCGGACTTGTGTTTACAGCACGCGGCTGAGGAGCCGCAGCCGCGCACGCCAGGGCAGGAGTTGGACACAGCGGCGCACGCGGAAGTACAGCAGGGGCCGCCGGGCCACCACCTCGCCGAGGAAGCCGGTGCCAGCCGTAACGTAAACACTGCCGAGCCCCACGAGGAAAACACGCCGCTTGTGTTGTCAGCAAGCAGTGTACAAACATGCAGCGCAGAAACAAACAGCCGTGACGAGGAAGACAATTATGACAACAACGTAACCACTGCCAAACTCCAACAGGAAACCAAACACCTTACAGAGCCGGCGATTGTACAAATGTGTGTTACGGAGCCGCACAGCAACACTTCGGCTCCGGGACTTGGGGATCCGAATACGCAGCCGTCAGTACGAGAACAGTTACTGATGTCCGACGACTCCCTGGAACCACTCATTCCGCCATCTGTTATGGCCGTCAAGACAAACAGACGACGCCAAACCAAGGTGAAACAGAATCTCTCGGCGCCTCGTAAGAAAACTAAAAATACGGGAGATCCTGTCTCAGGAGCCGCCGCTGCAGCGGCACACTCTGTCGATGCGATGGATACGTCTCCACCACCTGTGACCTCCAATGACGCAGACTCAAGCTTATAAGTTTCTAACGTTGAATATAAATAAAATCAGGTCTGATTTAAAAGTAGCTCTGTTAAAACAGTTTATATATGCGTCCGAGGCCGACATAGTTCTTTTGCAAGAAGTGTATCTGTTCAACCTATACATCGCTGGTTTTAAGACTATTGCAAACACAGCCAACACGGAAGGCACAGGCACTGCCATTCTCTCACGTGAGGGAATTCCTGTCCACAGCGTCGAGACTCTGACGTCGGGCAGAGGCATAGCTTGTCAAATTTTTGACGTTGTTCTTATCAATATTTATACCCCATCCGGTACATCCAACAGGACTGAAAGAGCCAAGTTTTTTAAGGAGGAGATAATTTATTTGCTACGCCGTAACCCATCTCAGTTAATCGTTTGTGGTGATTTTAACTGTGTACTCAATAAAAAAGATCAATCCCCGAAATTTAATTTTTGCAAGGAACTGTATGACTTGATCCACAATATGAAGATGAAGGATGCGTGGGAATTGAAGTATCCCACCTTGGTAAAATTCACCTACTTCACTTCAACTTCCTGTAGCCGCCTGGACCGAATGTACGTAACCGACAATATTTGCCATCGCTTTCTTGACGTCGACGTGATTCCGGCCAGCTTTTCGGATCACTGTGCCCTCTCGGTTACAATTAATCTCGACAAACAGCCGTGCCACCGTTTCAAAAATCCATGGAGCCTCAATGTTTCCCTACTTATGGATGATGAATTGGAAGACCTCATCCGAGCGACGTGGACAGTCTGTCTGCAACAGTGCAGTAGATATCCCAGCAAGATAGCATGGTGGGCCTCTGTAGTGAAAAGGAAGATGCAACGAACTCTGAAAAACTATGGATGGCAAAAAGCCCAGGACACCAGGCGGACAATTGACTTTTACGAGACGGTCTTGCGTGAGCTGTACTCGAAAGTGTCTTCTGGTAACAAGTACCTACAGGACATCAAAAAAGTGAAGGCCAAACTAATAAGCATCAAGCGTCAACAACTTGACGGCTTGAAGGTCAAAGCGAAAACCATTCGATTAAGGCCGACGAAGTCACATCGTTGTACCACCTGCTTAAACACCGTCAAAATCGCAAGCGGGCTTTTATAAACGAACTTAAAGCGGCTGATGGGACTCTTCTTTGCCAGCAGAGAGACATACTGCACGCCACTCACCGATACTTCAGTGACATCTACTCGCGATCAGATAACCGTGACAGTTTCGCCGATGAGATCGTCCAGACGATAACTCCTGTCATCACGCACATTGAAAACTGTGCGATCGTGGAAGATTTTGAAGCGGATGACATACTGGACCTGATTAAGCGTTCACCATCTCACAAATCTCCCGGGCCCGACGGGCTCCCGAAGGAGTTTTATGTGCGCTTCTGGCCGATCATAGGACAAACCTTTACGGAAGTTGTGAATGAAGTGATGCGGGGTTATGAAATTCCGTCACAACTAAAGGAAGGCAGGACAGTTTTTATACCAAAGTCGCACAACCGTCAAAGTCTGGACAATTGTCGTCCTATAACTTTATTAAACTTTGACTACAAAACGTTCGCTAGGGCGCTCAACAGCCGATTAACACCTATGATAAAAAACGTCATCAAGAAGCATCAGTCCTGTGTGCCTGGCCGGTCAATCATGACACCCGTCTCCGAATACAGAGATATATCTATCGTGTCGGTGACCAACTTGAAACTGGCACTCCTGTTTCTTGACTTTGGAAAGCCTTCGACCGGGTAAGACACGACTATTTGATAGCTGTCTTATCACAATGTGGGCTGGACAACACAGTAATAAATATTGTGAAAAACTTGATAATAGGAATCACAACGACGATCAGCGTGAATGGACAGCTGACGCAGCCCTTTGAGATTCAACGAGGGATTCCGCAGGGGAGCCCCCTCTCCATGATGTTATTCGTCCTGTCGCTGGAGCCGTTATTACGCTCAATTGACGACCGATTGACTGGACTGACGTTAGCAGGAACATCCATCGCAGTTCGTGCTTACGCCGATGATGTCGGGGTCTTAATACGAAATGAAGATGAGATTACGACTCTCAAGGGAATAATTGACGACTACTGTAGTGCTTCAGGTGCAAAAATCAACGAAAATAAATGCACCCTTGTAAACATCCAAGGATTCGATTCAGTCAATGTCTTGTGGACGAAAGTAGAAGACAATCACAAGACCCTCGGGTTAGTTATTGATAAATGCCCACTTGCGATGTGTGCCAAAAACTGGCATCAGGTCATAGGTGCCATGCAAGGAGCAGTTTCTGAAAACGGTTGGAGATCCTTAGATCTTATTCAACGCATTCGTCCCCTCGACACTTTCGTCTTCAGCAGAGCCTATTATATAGCACAAATATTTCCAGTCCCGAGGTTACAGGCGCGGCACGTAGCGACTGTCTCCAGAAAATTCATCTGGAAGGGTCACTTGTTTACAGTGAAATACAGTGTGATGACCTCTCCCAGACAGGCAGGAGGGTTTCAAGTACCCGACTTCGAGAAGAAGTGCACCGCCTTGTACATGAAGAGGACCGCCACTATGTTGAAGCAGGAACCTCACAGTGTCACGAGTTGGCTCTTCAAAATTCTGCGACCAGTCGACACTCGACCTCCGATTGATGTGGGGAAACTTAATTCAAATTTGTAACATATCCGACGATTTTATTTCGAAATGAGCAACGTGGGAGACCACATTTTAAACCGCACATTTCTAACGACGAAATATCTCCTCGAAAAAATGAGTCAGACACCAACTCGTAATCCAGTGGAACTCAAGTACCCAGTAGTAGAATGGAAAACGGCGTGGAGTAACATCAGCCTCCCGATTCATACATCCGAAGTGGCATCGACGTGGTTTGAGGTAGTGAACAACGTTCTGGCCTCAAATGAAAGGTTACACCGCATTGGTTTAAGTGTGACTGATAAATGCACCCGCTGTGGCCTGATCGACAGCTTACGCCATAGGTTCACGTGCGGCGGCCATCTCACTAACTGGAGATGGGTGCAGCAACGGCTGGGACTGTTAACACGCAGTGCGGCTGCAAGTTATTCCCCTGACATACTCCTCTGGCCGGACAGAAATTTTTTTCCAGCAACCAAAAACAACACTATTATGTGGATGTTAGGGCATTACGTAGCTTACAACGTCAGCTACACCAGCGAGGACAATCTGATTAGCTTTGAAGCCAATATGAAGACAGCGTAGTGGCACACTAAAAAATACCCTAATGTGAAAAAGTTCTTCGGCAACATGTTAGACATCATATTTGAGAAACAAGGAGTAGGTTAAAGTTCAACCACGGACAATGCACTCCCCACTATCAAGGAATTTACTTAAGTTTTTTGTTCAACACAGAAGATGATAAGACAAATTGTAAAACTTACCTTTTATTTTTTTTCTGTGTGTGTGAGTATTCTACAGTTGAATAAACAAATAAAAAATTTAAGAAAAAGTAAAATAAAAAAAAATCCAAAAAAGTAAAAAAAAAAAAAAAAAAAAAAAAAAAATTAATAAAATTAAAATAAAGATACCTAAATGTAACACCTACCTTTAGAAACGGATCCACCTGACAAAATCCTTTGTTTTCCTTTCCCTTGGGATACAATTTAGTTTAGCATAGGGTCAAAGTGGCGGTGGCATTAGATTTTTTTATAGGTTTAAATTTTAGTTTTTGGGATATTTAGTAAGACGCCAACGCTTGAAGAGGTTCAGATCAGTAAAAAAAAAAAAAAAAAAAAAAAAAAAAAAAAAGGACTGAGGCGCATCAGTCACGGTCTGCACGGCCTCTACGGTCGGGGGTTGGAATCCCCCCTCGGGCATGGATATTTGTGCCGTCCTTAGTCTTAGTTAAATCATAAGTAGTTTGTAAGTTTAGGGACTGATGACCCCGTAGTTAAGTCCCATAGACTATACAAACTTTTTATATTTTTACAAAATATACATACAGTAACGTATTTTATTCAGATATTCGTTACATTTCTAACAGTGCGATATTTTGACGTCTCCTCCTTACATGTCATTTACTTAGAGCGAAATACCAGGGACTACCGTTATAGAGAATAAGTCATTATATTTGCCATATAATATGATATGTGATCACCTCGTACAGTCAGTACAGTTGCACACCTGCCCGTTATGGACAGTATGAGGTTATCAAACAGCTCTTGAGGGATATTTGGCCATTCTTCCATGAGTACAACATCCAGTTTTGGAACCATTGTGGGGGATGTTGTCTGACTGCAATAAGTCTGCGAAGTCCAACCCAGAAATGCTCAATCACCTTTACGTTCGATTAACAAACTGCCCACTCCATTCGTTCAATTCTCTCAGCATCAAGTATGTTGTCAACCAGTGTCGCTCTGTGAGGAATAGCGTTATCCCCCACCATCTGCTATGGCATCAGCGTAGAGTACAACAAAAAATCGATGTGACTCGTCTCTATAACACTGAGCAGTCAAAGCGTCTTTCTGAACGAGATAGAGGTCCGTACGTCCACCAATACTGACTCTTGCCCACACCATTCATCCACCACCATGATATGGTGACTTTTCTGCACGGAAGCTGGATTGTCCCACGTTCTCTCCAGATGACGGACGATTGTCCGGCTCAACACAAAGTATTGTTTAATCTGTGAACAGAGCCCGGCGCACATTCGTTACGAATCCAGTCCGTTGTTCCTCCGAGTAGTTTGCAGGCGTCGTGGTTTTAACGACACACATACCATAGGCCTCCGTATGTAGAGGTCACTTTCCAGAAGCCGATTTCGGAGAGTTCATGTTGATATAGCGCGTCGTGCTGTTGCCCGCTGGGTGCCTTGCAGCTGAGTTGCATTCAGACTCCTGTCTTGACGGACCTTTAATCGGAGATAATGGCCTTCTCTTGCTGGTGTTACCCGTGAGCGACTTAGGCCTTGCCTTGTTTTAACGGTTCCTCTTGTCTGAAATCGCGTCCAGGTCGTGGAAATTACACTTTAGGACGCTCCAATAGCTGCAGCCACCTCCCTCTGTCTGTCCCGCTCTCTATGTCATCTTTGCCGATAAGAAAAGTTGTTGTTACATTGCACTTACGTGCTTGTGTAACTCGTTTGATTGACTAAACACAAGTTGTAACCAACCCCCTCTGCACAACTTTCTGTTATTAACACTATCCCGGTTGCCGTTATTGTGTCCACTTCATAGTACCGACAGAAAGACGTCGAACTATTTTAGTTCATTCTGTCGATGACAATACTTGATAACCTAGGTATCTCAAAGCCCTTTCTTTTGATCCGTGTAGTTGTACTTCATGAGGGCAATATTTTCTAAATCCGCGTTGTGTGTGTATGAATAAATAGTTCCCTTCGACGTAGTTATGAATGTGTGGATGGACGGTAATCAGTAGCAAGTATTTCTTTACTGTCGTAAAGACGTAGTACGTGTAGTAATGCTGGTGTACATGTAGATGGTGGATCAGCCCGTCTCGTCCCTTTGACTGTACCGGCTGCTGGTCTTTCTCGCTGGCCACGGCGCTACCACGTCTGACGTCACAGCAGTGACCTCCCCAGTGCGATCAGTGGTCGATCCCACATGTATAGCTACATGTGCACCCATACTCATAGTCACTGATCTTTGTCGCCATGTAGTCTTACCACCCATTGGCAGGAATCACCACCGAAGGCACTAATACGTTGACAGGATTATTGTTGCCTAGAAGACTAATCTGCTGCAGTCTTGTAAGGAAATGAAAGATGCTTTGGTATTTAGGTCACTGAAATTAATTTTTGGTTTCATAAGTAAACGTGTATTATGTGTAATAATGATGATGCAACGTAACTGACCAGATCTAAACTCGTTGTTAGCTACGTGTAAACTCTTAAAATATAAAGTGAAAGTAATTAAATTTAGATTAATTTGCAAATCAATTACTGTAATTAATAAAGCTATGGCCCGATATCACAACTTTACAAAAGATTTCACTCACCTTTACCTTCCTTACAATCGCAGACGTGCACCCATCAGATAGGTGAAAATAAATCTACCGCGTATGTGTTATGCGTATTTTGTAATTTGCACGCACATGATGTCAATAACTTTGAATAATCACCCTTTTTATGATAATGAAGGTGACGTGGTTGGTTGGTGGGTGCAAACCAACCATTAATCTTAATCTTTTATAAATAGCACTTCTTTTGGTAAAATCGCAAGTTACACGTATGTTAAGCTTTGAAAATATTTACATTCGTTAACTGAAAAATAATTGGTTCTGGTATGATAGATTTTGGCGGAGGCAAGAATTGTTTAACTCACTTTTCAGTGAGTGTCCAAACATTAACATTAAGTTATCCAATTAATAAAAATTTGAATTATTATTATTTTCAAATAGTGTTTGATCAATATTAATGATTATCAAAGACTTATTCGAGTTCATTTACTGATCATCAATAGGTATCGTAATATTGGCATCTCCCATTCTAAGTTCAAGTGCAATTAAGTTAATCAAGTTTCACAGTCAAGATAATAATTCAGTACTGAACCTGCTTTCAAGTTATCTCTCTCTTTTTGTAACGAAAGGAAGATTTATGCTACTATCCTCAATGTACTTTGGTACTTAAATCAAGAATGGGGTTACTACTCATTAAAAAAGGAGAAGTTACATAACTTTTATATTTGAAAATATTCAATTCAACAAGCAAAGTTACATTTAACATTAATTACAATTAGTTTGACATGCAGATGCAGTTGCTACTTATCTCAGTTAATTAGCGATGCTCATTACAATCACATTGACAATGTTTTCCTCCAGTACAATCGTCAGGTTAAAAAAAAAATTTTTTCAGTCAGATTCTTCTTTTTGCTCCTCCTTCCGCAGCTTAACAGCAGTATGATGATTTTATTTATTTATCCGCGACCGTTAACGTCCGCGACGACGCTATATCCGTTACGCATGACACGACGAAAACCGATTTTGCACGCACGAATCCTGCCTTGAGCAGGACGAACGAATAACTTGTTTATTTAATATATTTTACTTCTTTCACTTTTAACACTTGTAATACTTTTCACTTTGAAAATAATACTGTTTCACTATCAACTTGAGCATTCCGCGAGCCGCGATAAGGAAATCCGAGAATTGTCACGGGCCGGAAGACACTGCTGTGCTGCCTGCGCTACCACTGGCAAGCGCCACAGTCTAGCACTGTCTTTGGTCTGAGAGGAGCTGTTTTATGTAACTATCGATCTTTGAGTTTCTACACAAAGTAAAATGTTTTACATAATCAAACAAGACGTCATTAATAAGTACAACTAGTACAAAATACATTTACAAAAGCAGTTATATAAATATATAAACTCTGACAAATGTTTAAAATGTTTCTGCCCAAGCTGGAATTGGTTCTGGGTTCACTGTATAGGAAGTATAAAAATTTAATTGTGTGTGGAGATTTCAACACTAATTGTGAAGGTGATAGCTCAAGAAAAAGTCAGCTATTAGATCTATTTAACTCCTATAACATGACGCAAACAGTATTTTTTCCAACGAGAGTGCAAGGAAATAGCAGTTCTACCAGTGACAATATTTTTGTTCATTCTTCATTATTAGATGGACACTTTGCCAGCAGAATAGTAAATGGCCTATCAGACCACGATGCCCAAATTTTAAATCTAAAAAGTATTTCTTCTTAAACAAATGTTAAACATAAATATCAACTACTCAGAAAAGTTAATCCAGTAGCGATTAAGACGTTTCTAAGCCTAATTAAGGAACAAGAAAGGCAGGATGTTTATAGTACTGATAATGCAGATGATAAATATAATGCTTTTCTGGACACATTTCTTATGGTGTTTGAAAGTTGCTTTCCGCTACAAGGCTCAAAACAGGGTACTTCCAGTAACAGACAGCCAGGGTTGCTGACAAAGGGCATAAGTGTACCATATAGAACAAAGCGGGAATTGTATCGAAATGTCTGAAGCAGTCAGAATGAAGATGCAGTAGCTCATTACAAACAGCACTGTAAAGGTCTGGAAAATGTCATTAAGAAAGCAAAAAGTACGTTGTATGCAAAAAGAATAGAAAACTCTCTAGTCAGTCGTGAAGGAAGTGTCTGGTCAGCAGCAGCAGGTAGAAGATATAACGTCAGTGCGTAGTAGAAATGTTTCTCTTACTGACAAGTTAGATATAAGTGCAATATTCAATAATCACTTTCTGAATATAGTAGGTGAACTAAACAAAACCCTGGTTTCTACAGGTAATCTATAACATTTTTATAAAATGCCTTTCCGAGGCTGTTACCTGAAATGGTCCTTCATGAGACTTAGGGGAGACTGAGTCAGTAATTAAATTACTAAAGACTATGGACTCTTTTGGATATAATGGGGTATCTAGCAGAATTCTAAAGTACTGTTCCCCCTATGTTAGCCCATATTTGTAATTTTTCCTTTCAGAATGGTCAGTTTCCTGACAGATTAAAGTACTCAGTAGTGAATCCACATTATAAAAAAGGAGAAAGGGATAATGTAGACAGCTATAGACCTATTTCTATGCCATCGTATTTTTAAGTTATTGAAAAGACTGTATATGCAAGATTAATTGATCACTTCAGTTTACATAATTTGTTTTGAAACGTACAGTTTGGTTTTAGAAGTGTTTTAATGACTGACAATGCTATATTTTCGTTTCTCTGTGAGGCACTTGATGGGTTAAATAAGAGGCTACGGACGTTAGGCGTCTTCTTTCATTTAACAACAGCTTTTGATAGCGTTGATCACAACATATTGTGCAGAAGTTGGAACATTATGGAATACGAGGAGTAGCTCACAACTGGTTCACCTCTTACTTTAATAATAGACAACAGAAGGTAATTCTCCGCAGTGTAGAAAATGGCTGTGACGTACAATCGCAATGGGGCACAATTAAGTGTGGGGTGCCCCAGGGGTCTGCTTTGGGACCGTTGTTGTTTCTTATTTATATACGTGAGTGCCTTCGAGTACAACAGGTGACTGTAAAATGTTTTTGTTTGCTGATGATACCAGCTTCATAGTGAAGGATGTTGCTCTTAATATTGACACAGTATCAAATAATGCAGTTCAAGAGATAAGTTCATGGTCTGTAGAAAACAAGTTGATGTTAAATCACAGCAAAACTCAGTTTTTACAATTTCTAACACATCATTTGACGAAAGGTGGCATTTTGATTACACATAATGGACATATGATAAGTGAAACTGAACATTTAAAATTTCAAAGTATTGAGTTAGACAGTAAGCTGTCGTGGAAACCCCATGTTCAGGATCTTGTTAAAAAACTAAATTCTGCTATATTTACCATTAGAACAATATCTGAAATAAGTGATTTTTCAACACGAAAAGTAGTCTATTACGCTTACTTTCACTCACTTATGATGTACGCCATTATTTTTTTTAGGTAACTCGCCTGATGCAAAAACGATATTTCTGGCTATAAAACGGGCGGTTCGAGCAATATGTGGTGTAAGTTTACGAACGTCATGTCGACCCCTTTTCATTAGTCTGGGAATTTTGACACTGGCGCCACAATGCGTTTATTATTTAATGTCGATTGTTGTTAATAATATCAGCTTATTCCTAGACAGAAGTCTAATCTACATTTGCATCACACCACCTTGACACTTGTGCAGAAAGGTGTACAGTATTCTGCAACATCCAATTTCAGTAAGCTGCCACAAGAAGTAAAGAATCTTAGCACTAACCCACACGCATTCAGAACTAAATTTACGACTAACCTCATGGTTCTCTCCTTTTATTCTCTCGAGGAACTCCTAGAAAATTTAAACAATTAAGCTAATTCGTCTTTTTTTCTTTATTGAATCTTTTCACTTTGTCTTAAGACTGTTTTGTGCTTAGGACTGCTTAAAAATTTTCTATTACCATTCTTGTGTAAAAATTCATGTATTGACATGTTCCATGACCATGGAGTCTCACTCCTTAATTTGGTCCTATGGAACAAAAACATTATTATTGTTATTATACAATATACATTATACTGAACAGATGATAACAAGTCATTACGTATACATAGAATACACACATATTACACTATACATCATCAAAGAGATGACAGTTTTGCAACATAAAAATTATGTAGACGTTTCACACATTTTTAAAATATAGTCTTCAATCTCTTAACATGTAAGATTTACCTTATAGTCTGTGCTGTTCTTAGGTAGCATCCAGACTCAACATAATTTAGGAGGTAGTTAGTCAGTTCACTCCGCAATAATAATCAAATGGTCAAAAGTTTGTAAAGCTATGGGCTCAAACGGCAGTGGTCTTCACTCCCTAGACTTACAAACTAATTAAACTTATGTTGGCACAACACTACCATGTCAAAGACGCAGCTAACGTTTACGAGCCTCAGCTGAGTCAACTAGGACGCAGAATCTCTTCAAATGTTCAAATGTCTGTAAATGTATCGGACCAAACTGCGTGGTCATCAGTCCATAGCTTACAAACTACTTAAACCTAGATTAACTAACCTACGGACAAACACACACACCCATGCCCCAAGGAGGACTCGAAACTCCACGGCGAGCAACCGCGCGCTCCGCAGCGAGACGCTTTAGACCGCTCCGCTACTCCACCGCGGCACAGAATCTCTACAATGGTCAGATTACAGACTAGTGAGGCGTCTGAAAGCCATCTAACCTAACACCAAACGTTTGAAGCTTGCTAAAGCGAGAGTATTTGAAGACAGCTCGGTGTTGGTAAGACGTGAGACTCTGTTCGTGATGACGAAAGGTGTCCCTGTTCTGCTGGATTTGCGCAACAGTCTGTTTGTTGCTACGTCCCTACTCTTGTGGAAGAGTTAAATTGAGTTGCGACATATTTACGCGCTAATGAATGTACTTTTCTGTCATTCTGTTTTGCATTGCATTCATTGTTCTCGCTTTGCAGCGTGTCGTTACAGAGCAGTTACTTGTCCCGCTTACAAAACTTCAAGGTGCTTGTTGCTTCCGCTTCTGACTTGGCTGGAGACTACATGCTCCAATCTAATTTTTACTATTTTCTAAGAAGTTTTAATTTTCTTGCCCGTTACTGCTTTGTGCGGTAACAGCTGTAGTGTGCTCTACATTATTAGTTGAGTTGCTAGTGCAGCGTCTAGGTAGTACAGTGTAGCTGTAGTGGCTTTTGTTTTTCTACCATATTGTATTAGTCTAGTGGCCCAATTATGAAGAGTCTGTCAGTTCATTTCCATTTCTGCTTCCACATAATAATAAAAATAAACATTTAATCTACTTGCTCGAAACAGCTGTTCCATGTCAAACTAGTACAACTTAGGGAATTGCATTGTTTTTATTCATCACTTTAACAAAAAATGTGTACACGTTCATAATTAAGAGATATCAAATACGATTCGACTTGGTCTTTATGTTAATGTGGGAAAACAAAGAAATTTAAGTATCCACTTTAAAAATTTAGGTTTATATGTAAATGAAGATTTACTGATTTTTACTGATGTCAGCTAAGAGAAAATAAGACGTACATACTTATTTTGTAAATGAGCAAACCTGCATGACCTATTTTTCAAGACAGCCTCGAAACCAAGAAACGAGATGCAATGTCTCAACAGCTCAACAGCTAATTTACCTCGGCAATCGAATGTCACAGGATGATACGAATTCCAGCATGTCTCAAGCCAGTGTCTTAATTCATAATGTAGAGCTGAGACTTTTCCAGCCGAACGCAGAGGTGCCACTGTGCCTTCCTCTCCAGGCATTATGACAAAGGAAGTGTGCATTAATAAATAGTTATTAACTTCCTGATTGATTCAAACAGTTCGTAAAGTTACGACTCGAAAGATGTGTCGTAAGTTACGGCCCAATTAAAATTGTAAATGTCGATAATAATAACTGGAAATTAAACAGCATTAAACTAATTTACCTCGGCAATCGAATGTCACAGGATGATTGCCTTACAGGAGGACCGTAGTCTCGTGGAGGTGGAGGATTTTCCGTATCGCAAATTAAATACTACTATACATTCGCAATATGGCAAGCGACCACGAGGTCCGTTGAAACCGTTACTATGAACGTTTGGACACTTCTTCTTCGCAACGGAGGGACCCACTTGACTGCCGTTTCTTCTGCAGTTTCCCTCCTCTACAGACAGCAACCAGAACCAGACCACACAGGCTGCAGCCAATGATAGCGGTCCCTTTGGGGAGGTTGACTAAAAATTCCTAATTTTGCCAGCGTACGAATACAGACGATCGACGTACAAGTTAACAAAATGTAAGAGAGAAGCCTTCTCGTCTTTTATAACTTACTAGTCTTGAAAGGTATCTATTTTTGAAAACAATATGGAGTTAAGCGATCTGAACGATTGTATTCACACAAATGTCAGTCTAGATTGCAATTTATTAGGATTGATTCCATAGTGGCATATGTGTTCAACGACTGTGTATTTGATTTGTACATTTTTTTCTGCAATCAGTCGTAAATATTTAGTTTACTCAGATCTTGATTTCGACCACAGTATGGTTATTGTCATTGCTTCAATCAAAACGGTTAAAACACGTAAAACATTTCGACCATCATGTTGGAGGTTACGTTCATACTGATCAGTAAGAACGTGTTTTAACCGTTTTGCTTTTAGCAGTGCTCTAAATCTACATCTGAATAAACTAAATATTTATGACTGATTTTGGGGGAAAAATTCTAAAAATCGCAACTTATTGTATTTTCCAGTAACTGGTTACGGCTATTTAAAAGGCCATCCTCAGACCACTGCAACCAATGTTGTCCACCGGTTGTTGTGAGTTGGATCTGTTTGGATGAAAGATGTAGACTAGTTTCATGGGCTATGCCACTTTCATCTGGTAGTATAAAATTCTACGGTGTGGTCACTGTTGTGGCGTAAAATCAGCGCCCCAAGCCAGATGTAAGAGAATGATCGTGGAGAAGGCAGCGATCGACCAAAAGCTAATCGCAAGCAGGCGCCGCACATCCTGGAGGGAGTAAACGAAGATGCGCGCCCTCTACAAGCGGCTATATCTAGGCCGACATACGTTTTGACAGCCCGTCAGTTAGTAGTCATTTACTAGTCAGAACTCAGGTAGTTACTAGGTCAAAACTCGGTTACGAACGAAGCAGTAACTAGGTCTCATCGCACCTAGCATCATACGGAAGACGGCGCGAAAAGCAAGACAGAAGAAACAGACATCTGTTCTAAAATTGATTATCATTGTATTTGTCAGTCAGTAAAACTTCTAATACTAATCTGAATAGTTTTTACAGGTGACATCGATCCTGCACCAGTAACGTTCCTGACAACTAGACCAGGACGAGTATTCAGCACAAGGTGACGAGGTCACAACAGTCACGTTATTTAAAAAATGGAGGTTAAACAGAACGTACAGCATAGCACTCATTCCAAATATCGAATGCATTCGTCTCTTACAAGCAGTAGATAACATAACCTACATGTTCTATATTTTTACTGGGTGCTATGTTGCATGCTCTTTTGAATCTCCATTTTTCAAATATCTAACGTAAATGCTTTGCTGTCGAGATTTCATTCTACTCTTCCAACTATTTATAGCGCGCAACGGACTGATCTGACTATTTGCTGTAGCCGAGACTCCTTCAAGGAAGATATCAACAGCCTGTCACGTAGAAGTCAGAAAGATTCTCCTTGCCTACTTACTATCGGTAAAACTTTATCACTTATGTAAAGATAGAAGTAGATGACATTTCCTGTAAGAAAAAATCTTAAAATTTTCAAAGTGTAGCTAGTGAGGATCAGTTCAGGTACTAAAGTGATGTCGCTAGTTACTGAAATGAAAAACTGGTTGTGAATACTTCATTCATTGTTTAACATTTTTAGAAAACTCGAATGTATCAAAACAATAAATTATATATTTTAACTTCCAAGTTCCGGATGGGTTGACAGGATAGATGAAATGTATAAGCAATATCAAAATAAAATAAAGTTGGTAGATTGGCTGAATAACCGCGCCGACTTGACTTTAAAATTAATTCAATTTCATCAGTTTACGTTCAAGGCTGTCACAAAGTCCAAAATGTTACGCAGAATAAAAAAAAAAATCTTCTTTGTTATTGCTGTTTGCGGATGGATGGAGTTCGCCTGCACTGTTAGCTGAGTCGACGGCTGTTACCTGCGTCTTCGCTGTAACCGAAACTAAATATTATCTGTCTTGATTGACTGCTGCCGATCGCACTCTCCTACAGCATGATGAAGTCAAGAGGGACCTATAAATGCTAGTCTGGCTATAAATTGGCGTGGTATGTCACTCTCAGACTAACCCACCGCATTGCCACTCAAAAATGCGCTCGCAAGCGTTAACCAATGCTCTTTGTCTGTGTTCACATCGGATATGAGGTATCTCGGCCAACACTATGAACAGCGCGTAATCTTTGTTCCTCTCCACTGAAGATCCATTAAGATTCGCTCCATGACAGAGGTGATCCGTACAGAGCAATAATAAAAAACAAACAACTTTTTTCTTATTCTCCACTCCGAGGAGTGGAGCGGGCTGTTTGAGATCCGGCCCATAAAGAGTCGCGGTTCTATTCAGCCAATTATCAGACAAGCTGATAGTGGGGCAAAGGGGAGATCCCAATTGGGAATAAGTGGGAGGGCCTTACCAGTTCCGGCATACGCCTTACAACCAAGGAAAACCTCCCAAAAACCTTGGTCGAAACGGGGATAAGTACCAATTTAATTTATCTCCGGGACATTGCCCCGGACTACAAATGGATTATCGGGAGAGCACGAGTGCACTCACGACAATCAAGGATCGGGCGACCTAATCACTCTCATACACTCGTAGAGATCAGCTCGACCAACAGCGGACAAGCATTCACTCCTAGAGGAACGGCACCCGTAAGCAAGGTGACATCTTCGTCCGTTGATCATCAGGAGTGCGCCGGAATCTTTATCGCCTCTTCGCACAAAAATCGCTGTGAGAGTGTCCTACTGCTAGTGCGCGACAACACACACAGCCAGGCTCAAGGGTGTGTGTCTTATAATTCCTACAGCTCCGCTTGTGTATATGTTTCAGAGACACTGACTCTACACCACCAGTTCCTCGCCTGCCAATGGAATAGTGCGTTTTGAAACACCGTATGGCTCGCCGACCAATAGTATATCAGCTAACGACTCGTTTAGGCATTCTTCTCAAAATAAACAATACCTTCTGGAATTCACTTTCCTCGTCCATCCCAACAAGTTGCAAGTAAACATGCTTTGTGAGAAAAAAAACTATTGTCTGTTCCTTTAAAACGGCTTACAAAGAGTTTTAGAAAGCGTCCGTGTCGTGTTTCTTCTGAGTGGAAGTAGGATTTTTAAGTTGCTTTTATGCGTAGGACTGCCTATGGCTTTATTGTAGGGACCTCTGCCCACCTGAGATTTTCTTCCCAACCGACGCTGCGCAGCAGCCCTCGCCTTCGCTTTACGAATGCTGTGGGTGTTTCTTCACTAGTACTTGTCAGCCTTGATTATCTTGTCGCACTTGTGACATGTAGAATGTGATTGGGAAGTAGAATGTGATTGTCAGGTCGGAAAATTCAGGAAATGACAGCGAGAAAAACTTGACTTCTTACAAATATCATAATCACATTGTAGAATTTTATGCGATAAGATGATGATGGTATTGACCATTGAAACTAGTCGTCAGTAAATTAAATAATCAATAAAAATATCATCGCATTTTATTTTTGGAGATAATTAATCTATACAGATAAATTACATACTGTGATGTCTAGTAATGTCTACGCCTACCTGTTAATTTGAGAGCAGAAGTTAGGCAGCTATATTAATTCTAACAACTTCGTACCTTGACGAATAATGAAAGTCACAACAGCTACAATAATTTACCAGTGAAAATATTCGCAGACCGTTATCTGCAGTTCAGTTTTATTGCGTTGAACAGATTAGCAGTCAGGGGTAAGGATCTTTATTGACGGTGAAATGTTGCAGTAGGCAATTACAGCTGGCATAAAATAACACTAAGCTAACGTATGAAGGTTAATGTTTGTCGACTGTGAAGAGGGAAATAATCGAGTGTTGTGAGAGGATGTCGGATGAGTCCAAAACCATCACCACATTAAAAATATGTTACAGAAAACATGTAAAGTGGAATTATATGTGTTGGTTGATGAAGTCTATGAAGGCGGAGACCCTGGTGTAGCCCGAAGGGGCTCCTTCGATGCCGCAGTCTATCGTATAGGCCCACTGCGCCACGCCGATTACAGCGCCGTCTTGCACCAGCGCTCCGCCGGAGTCACCCTGCGAACACAAACAAGGTCGTGACACGTGAGACCACAAGGCACTGCCATGATGCGTGCTGTACTGCACGTGGCACACACGTCTACTACATCTACATACGTACGCCGCAATCAACCGTAAGGTAAGTGGCGGATGGTACACTGTAGCACTATCAGGCATTTCCTTTTCTATTCCACTCCCAAATAGAACGAGAAACAAAGCAATGCCTATATTCTTTCGTATGAGCAGTAATTTCTGTTACCTTGTCTTTGTGATAATTACGCGAAACGTAAGTAGGCGGCAAGAAGATCGTTCTATACTCAGCTTGAAATTCCGGCACTCTAAATTTCCTCAATAGAATTTCTCGAAACCAACGTCGCCTTTCCTACATCGATCCCCAATTGGTCGAACCTATCAGTAACAAACCTAGCTGCTCGCCTCTTAACTACTTCTATGTCTTCCTTTAAACTGATCGGTTGCGGATCCCATAACTCAAGACGTGGTCGTACAAGTATTTTATACGTGGTCTCCATTCCAGATGAAGTACATCTTCCCAAAATTCTCACAATAAACCAAAGTCTGATGTCCTCCTTACAACTGTCCTTACATGTTCGTTCCATTTCATATCGCTCTGCAATGTTACGCCTAGATATTTGAACGACGCGACTGCATCAAGAAGCTCACTAATAATGATGTATTTGAACAATATGGGATTGTATTTCCTACTTATGAGCGTCACCCTACATTTTTCTACATTGAGAGCTAGCTGCCATTCCTCGCACCAACTAGAAATTTTGTCTAAGTCATCCTGTATGCTATTACAGTCAGTTACAGACGACACCCTCCCATACACCACACCATCATCAGCAAACAGCCGCAACTTACTACTCTATCCATCAGATCATTTATATTGATAGAAAATAACAGCGGTCCTATCACACTCCCCTGGGGCACGCCTGACGATACACTCGTCTCTGATGCACACTCCCACTCGAGAACAACATACTGTGTTCTATTACTTAAAAATTCTACCAGACACTCACAAATCTGTGAACCTATTCTATACGTCTTTTTTTTTTTTTTTTTTTTTTTTTTTTTAATTATGGGACTTAACTACGGGGTTACCAGTCCCTAAACTTAAAAACTACTTATCAACTAGCTAAGACTAAGGACGGCACAAATATCCATGCTCGAGGGGGGATACGAACCCCCGACCGTAGTGGCCGTGCAGACCGTGACTGAAGCGTCTCAGTCCCCTCGGCCTGCAAGTTGTTTGTGGACCACCATATACCGGCATTGCAGTCTGCGACTTAGCAGCAGTACCGCATCACACACGTCTTCGAGTTACTTTTCTGCGTGACTCAGAACCAGTTTTATGATTCATAATTGTGCTAAGCTGCATGCAAGCTCTTGCATACACGATGCAATTAACTCCATTAGTGGGATTCGTAACTATTATTACAGCACAGACTACATTTCAGGAATACAGACAAAATGTACAATTTGTAAACTTTCGATTTTGAGTTTGGTGAAGCCTTTACATTTAGAACAGTAGTGTTAAATTTATAAAAATATTCTAACTGCTTAAATGGCGTGTGAAATTGTGACAATAATCAAAATCATTTTCAATAATGTGCACCCACTGATAAGGAAAATCAAACAATTACAGTTAAATGGTGTAAGGAAAGAAAATATTTGTTGGGGATATTGGATGAAAGGTGTTTACTTTATTTAAGAAAGTGTGAGTGGAGGTAAAAAAATAATTTTTTTTACGTGTTATTAACTGTGGGGGCTGTTTTTGTAATGTTTGAGTAACATAACAAACCTGATCTTAATTTCGTGGTTGGTTACGTTAAACTCATGATTAATGGAAGTAGTATAGTTTAATTTTGAAAATATTTAGCAAGACAATTAGTGTAATTAACAAATACTATGGCCCTATATGACAAAATTTTCAAAAGATCACTCACCTCTCCTTTCCTTACAAAATCTCCTACAGAGACAGTACACACACAGATAGTAGAAATTAACTTACTCCGTCTGTGCATTGCGTACAACTCAACTAGTACTCTAATGGCAATGATAATTTAGAAAATTATGAATAGTAGGATTTTTTTAACTTCAAGTGATTGGCAAGTGGCTGCAGTCCAACCATTATAGTCAGTATCTAATAAAATTAATTCACTCAAGCAAATAGGAAATTTCAATAAATCAGTCTTAATTAAAGCTATGCATACGACATTAGTACGAGTGTGTTTCTTTATGGGATAGATGTGGCGGTGACAATTATTGCTGAACTCAGTACAAAAAGAAATAGAAAAATTATTCATTAATTCAACTGTCTGCTATCTTCTACCATCAATTTTAGCAAAATTGTCTCAACTGAAATTATTATCACAGTCTATAATAATTAATGACACTCACTTGATTGTAAAATTGTGTAGTAATATTATTCATGCATTATTGAGGATTGTCATACTAATCATGTGTAGTTGATTAGTTGTTCAAATAAGATAGCAAATGTACTCTCTAATGTTCCTGTATTTAAACAAAACTTAAACATGCATTCACAGAAAATTACAACCAACAGCATTTAACTTATTTATCAGTCCAGCGACGTGGTTCTCTTCAGTCATATAAATGGTACATAAATTCATACAGAAATCATTTTGATGGTGACTCCTCCTTTTGCAGCTTGCTAGCAGTTCGCCGTGATGCTTCGCGAATCGCGTAATTAATCACGAACATTAGCGTCCGCGATGATGCTACCGCGTTTCAGACAGCTGGGACGGTTACCGAACACGTAACGAATAAATGTTTCATTAAAATCAATTCTTACTTCACTTATGTTCACAGGTTTCACATAAACTTTCATATCGTTGCACTTATAAAAAATTGTTTGAGCACTCCGCGGACCGCGTACGATCCTCTGATCTACGTCACGGGGCGACAGATACTGCTGTTTGCCTGCTCTCCCACAGGGAAGCGCTGCTATACGATACAGTCTCTGACCTGAGGAGCCATATCCATAACTGTTCGCAGAGAAATATTTTACATTGACAAATTAAACATAACAAGGAATCACAGTCATATAGAAACCACACAAAGTACAAATAAAGTAAAATAATAGATACATAAATAATTACAATGCAGATAATAAATAAATGACAGAAAATGTTCACAGTTAAGTTACGTACATACATTGTGCATCACGATAATTAATTAAATCACATAAGAAGTTAATTACCACATATTCATTATAAACAGGTTCAAACGAATAATATGTTTCAAAATGATGCTCATTCCTGGTTATAATGTCAGGCTTACCTTAAGGGTTACCTTACAATAGTTGTGACTAGCATCAAACAAACTTGAACCGTAGTATCTCCTGAAAATATCGAGGATTGTTTCATTCTTTAGAAAAATAGTCCCTTAAAAGAGTTATTTCTGTTACCAGAAAAAAATTACTGGAAATCGAAGCAACACCACTTACCACTCAACATTGATCACCCTTACTTGTATACTAATTCCAAATTTTATTCATTCAAACAATTAATTTATAGTACCCATTGTACAGTAAAAACCGATATTACCTTTTGTCTCGTTTCCGTCGAGAATGTAAGTTACAAAAATCGGGCCATTTGAAATTCAAAATTAATCAGTACATCTCTCTAGAATAGCTATGTTGTTGTTATGGTCTTCAGTCCGGAGACTGGTTTGATGCAGCTCTCCACCCTACTCTATCCTGAGCAAGCTTTTTCATCTCCTCATAAGAACGGCAACCCACATCCACTTGAATCTGCTTACTATACGCGTCTCTTGGTCTCCCTCTGCGATTTTTTCCCCACACACTTCCCTCCAATGCTAAATTTACGATTCCCTGATGTCTAAGAATGTGTCCTACCAAGCGATCCCTTCTTTTAGCCAGGGTATGCCAAAAATTCCTTTTCTCACCAATTCTTCATTGGTTATGCGATCGACCCACCTAATCTTCAGCATTCTTCTGTAACACCACATTTCAAAAGCCTCTATTCTCTTCCTGTCCACACTGCTTATCGTCCATGTTTCACTCCCGTACAAGGCAACACTCCACACAAATGCCTTCAGAGAAGACTTCCTTACACTTAAATTAATATTCGATGTTAGAAAATTTCTCTTTGTAAAAATTCTTTTCTTCCCACTGCCATTCTGCATTTTATATCCTCTGTACTGGGACTATCACATGTTATTTTACTACCCAAGTAACAAAACTCATCTACCACCTTCATTGTTTCATTACCTAATCTAATTCCTTCAGCATCGCCCGATTTTCTAAGGCCGCATTCCATTATTTTTGTTTTGCTCTTGTTAATATTCATTTTATATGCTCTCTTCAACACACTGTCCATTCCATTCAACTGCGCTTCCAGGTCCTTTGCTGTCTCTGACAGAATTACAATGTCATCAGCAAAACGCAATGTTTTTATTTCATCCCCCTGTACTTTAATCCCTATTCCAAATTTTTCCTTGCTTTCCTTCACCGCCTGCACGATGTACAAATTGAATAACATCGGAGAAAGGCTACAACCCTGTCTTACTCCCTTCCCAACTGATGCTTTCCTTTCATGCCCTTCGAGTCTAATAACTGCGGTCTCCCTTTTGTACAAGTTATAAATAACTCTCCTTTCCCTATATTTTACCCCTGCTGACTTCAGAATTTGAAAGAGTGTATTCCAGTCAACATTGTCAAATGCTTTCTCCAAATCTACAAAAGCTAAAAATGTAGGTTTGCCTTTCCTTAATCTATCTTCTAAGATAAGACGTAAAGTGAGTATTGCCTCCCGGGTTCCTACGTTCCTCCTGAATCCAAACTGATCTTCCCCGATGTCAGCTTCTACCAGCTTTTCCATTCTCCTGTAGATAATTCGTGTTAAAATTTTGCAACCATGACTTATCAAACTGATGGTTCTGTAATTTTCACACCTGTCTTCGCCTGATTTCTTTGGAATGGGGATTATTACATTTTTCTTAAAGTCTGAGGGTATTTCGCCTGTCTCATAAATCCTACACACCAGTTCACATAGTCTTGTCATGGCTGGCTCTCCCAGAGACTTTAGTAGCTCTGAGGGTATGTCATCTACTCCTGGGGCCTTGTTCCGACCTAGGTCTTTCAATGCACTGTCAAATTCATCTCTCAGTACAGCATCTCCTATTTCATCTTGATCTACGTCCTCTTCCCTTCCTACCACATTGTCTGTAAGTTCATTTCCTTTGTAGAGCTGCTCTATGTACTCTTTCTACCTTTCAGCTTTCCTTTCTTTGCTGAGAACCGGCTTCCCATCTGAGTACTTGATATTCGTAGAGTTGCTTTTCTTGTCCCCAAATGTCTCTTTTATTTTCCTGTAGGCGGTATCTACTTTTCCTCTTCTTATACATGATTTGCGTTTGGCTTCTAGCCACTCCAGCTTAGCCATTTTGCACTTCCTGTCAATCTCATTTTTTAATCGTCTGTACTCCATTTTGCGTGTTTCATTTACTGCATTTTTACATTTTCTCCTTTCATCAATTAAATCTAGTATTTCTTGTGATATCCAAGGATTTTTTGTAGGTCTTGCCTTCCTACCTATTTTGTCCTCTGCTGCCTTCACTATTTCATCTCTCAATGCTACCCATTCCTCTTCTACTGTTTTATTTCCCCCTGTTTCTGACAATTGTTGGCTAAATCTCCCTCTGAAATTCTCCACAAATCCATTTTCCTTCAATTTATTTAAGTTCCATCTCCTTATTTTCCTACCTTTCTGCAATTTTTTCTGTTTCAGCCTACAGTTCATGGCTAACAAGTTATGGTCAGAGTCTATATCTGCCCCTGGGTACGTCTTGCAGTTTATAACCTGGTTCCGGAATATATGTCTTACCATTATAAAATCTATCTGATACCTTCCGGTGTCTCCTGGTCTCTTCCATGTATACAACCAGGTGTTTGTTACGATTAAATCATGTTCCGTGCAAAATTCTACCAGGCGATTTCCTCTTTCATTCCTCCTGCCCAGTCCATATTCACCTACTGTTTTCCCTTCTCTTCCTTTTCCTACTACCGAATTCCAGTCTCCCATCACAATGAAGTTTTCCTCTCCCTTAACTGTCTGAATAATTTCCTGTAGCTCCTCATATATTTCTTCGATCTCCTCATCATCGGCAGAGCTAGTTGGCATATAAACCTGTACTACTGTTGTCGGTGTTGGCTTCGTATCTATCTTGACAATGATAATGCGATCACTGTGCTGCTCATAGTAGTTTACCCGCATTCCTATTTTCTTATTCATTATCAGTCCTACACCTGTGATACCCTCAACTGATTTTGTATTTATAATCCTGTACTCAACTGACCAGAAATCCTGTTCATCCTGCCACCGAACTTCACTAATCCCCACTATATCTAACCTCAACCTATCCATTTCCCTTTTTAAATTTTCTAATTTTCCTACCCGATGAAGGGATCCAACATTCCACGCTACGATCCGTAGAATGCCAGTATTGTCTTTCCTGATGACAACATCCTCCTGAGTAGTCCCCGCCCGGAGATCCGAATGGGGGACTATTTTACCTCCGGAATATTTTACCTGAGAGGATGCCATCATCATATTTTCATACAGTAGAGCTGCATGTCCTCGGGAAAAGTAACGGCTGTAGTTTCCCCTTGCTTTCAGCCGTTCGCAGTAACTGTGTGGCAAAGCCATATTAGCTGATGTTACAAGGCCAGCTCAATCAATAATCCAGACTGTTGCCCCTGTAACTACTGAAAAGGCTGCTGCCCCTCTTCAGGAACCACACGTTTGTCTGGCCTCTTCACAGATACCCCTCCGCTGTGGTTGCACCTACGGTACGGCTATCTGCATCGTTGAGGCACGCAAACCACCCCACCTCGGGAATGTCTGTGGTTCATGGGGGTAGAGAATAGCTATAACTGTGTAAAAGTAATTCTGACTCAACCTGTATAACAATATGGGACTTGAATGCCTAAAAACAAATGTTATTAAAAAATTCTAGTTGTATGATAATGTGATACACTGACGGAAAAATAATTGTAACATATGGACGTAGATTTTTATACGATAGCGGAAGATACCACCTTGGAGATAGTACCAGTATTGATAACATTTACAACCTCTTACACATTATGTTGGGACACGTTATATTGGCTGTCAAGACCGCATAGGATGACACAATTTAAATTATTCTGATGCGAGTTTCAGATGAACCAGCTGCATCTGAGAATGACACCTAGTTCTACTAAAACTGCTAATGGAATAAAACAAAATGTTTCAACGTAAGCGGTTTTGGCAGCCAATATAAAAAGTTCCAACACCGTGCGTCAACAGATATCCCACTGCCAAACTTTTTGGAGTGCCATTTCTATGTACCCTGTAATAGGGAATTATTACAGCCAGGAGGCTCAGAGTTACATTAAAGACTGAAGCTAACAGGCGGCATGGCACGCAGACGCACTATGCTTCCTGTAGCCAACTGAGCGCACAGCAAAGCGGTCAAATTGTGGCCTTGTGAGTGCCATGGTTGTTGTTTCGAAGAAAAGCCTCACAGGTAGGACATGCTGCGTCAACTATCCAATGACGCTGCTTGAAATGGTCACGTGAACATCCTCACATCCATAAAAGTGGTTTTGAAATTCCACGCACCACAGACATCCTCAAAGATTGTCGTATATAACCCCTCTCCTGCCCGACGGGACTGAAAAGTCCCTGCCCATTTACAGTCTCATAAAGTGGAAAATGATATCTCACTTGTGTTACTGACGCGAGGTTACGGTCCCTCTGGCGTATCATATGAAACACTCGCAGGCTGAGATTGTTTAGTATCACTGCACATTGGCAGCAATAAACAGCGGACAGTTTTACGCCTGTGGGGACGATTTCGTCAGGCAAGTTTTGTTGACACAAAAAGTCACTGTTATGTGTTATCATGTTGGTAATTTGGTTTTATATTGTTGTTTAGATGTTTTAGGGGGACAAATTGCAGAAGTCAAATCCAGATACAAAAAAGATTCTATTTCATAATTTATGATGATAGTGTCCTTGCAGTTAAAACATTGCTTTGGATGCCTCGTAAGTAATAATTTATTCATTTCACACAGACGATTTATTGTAGAGTCATTGATATTATTTATAGTCACTTTCTAAACTATTCCACAGAAGCTATTAAGGTTTCTAAATACGAAATAAACATGCATAGTCATATTTTAAAGATCACTTGTCTATATATATTCTTGCACAATATGTTTACTTTGCCTTCAGTTCGTAGCAGTACTGATTTCTCCCAAGATAATGTTCATAATGTTAGTAAAAAATTTTCTTGTAAAAATTACTGTTCAAATGTGACGTAGTCCATACGAACATTGGGAGTCAGAATTTCAGCACTATCTCCTGTTGCCTAACCCCGATCTAAAATGCTTGGACCCTTCGATATACTTCAACATCAAATCTGACTTTACAGAAAGTTCAATACTTTACGATGACTAAATTTTGAGTGAGAGATTTTAAGTTAAGGCGATCTTTACCCACAGAGAACTAAACTCATAGAGAGCTAAACTTAGAGAGTAACACAACTGCGGGTATTATTTATAACAGTGATCTCTATAGCTACAGGTGTTCATATTCGGTTTCTTGTCTAATTACAACATGGCTGCAATGTAGTACTACAAGAAAATGAAAAGGAAATATGTTTCGATTCCGTTGTCACGCGAGTCTGTAACTTCGTATAATGACGTAATTGCAAATCCATAGGTAATCTAGCAATTATTATTAACACGTACTAATTGATGGAAATTAGTTTGACTAATTACAACATGGAGGACAACACAAATTCTTGCGCAGATCGTATAATTATGCAGGCAAGCTACAGTTTTATGCTCAGACAGCAGAGATATACATCCAGCTTATATAGAGATCACTGATTTATACTAATACTCTGACAAACGATTGCTGTTATGTAGAATGTTTTGGCTATCTTACTCCATGCCTTTCTGCTACTCTGATTAATAAAGATGGGATTTAATGTTCCTCTTAAATGTGAAAAACATACAAATTCGGCCTCGTAAAACTAATAAAAATATTTACCAATGAATGAAATGTGACGTTACTAATGCTGCTATCGTGATGTGGTGTTATACAGCCCCCCCCCCCCAGAAGGGGTTTGTTCACTTGTTAAACGCAATCTCGACACAACACAACACGATCAAGGAGGTTAGAATACAAGGAGACGCCCTTACACTGACAAATGAAGCCTGCCTCCGCCATATTGCTAAGTTTGGGAGATGCGTTCGTATTGTACAGCTAATGTTTTATGTTACTTAAAATAAGAATAAAACGTTCGATGGTCTTGCCGTGATGTACAACATGTTAAAAGAGTGCAAATTACGCGTTAACGATTAAGTTTTCAAATATATTATGACGTGTATTTACCACTATTTATTCAAGAAAGTATATTATTTGAAAGTGCGTACTTTGTAGTGGCTGTCAGTTCAATGCATTAACAGTAAGCGGGTCGACTTAACGCATAGTTTTAACGGATAAATGGCATTCCAAAACTGACCAACATGGCGGACAGGCTTCAACTGACTTATGTGCTGGGCATAGATAACGCCGTCTCCCTTTATTCTAACCTCCTTGAGCTCGATACATATCAATAGCATCAGCCAACATCCTGTTCTGTTTCTTTTTGAACATGACCCCATGAAATCTCTCCTAAAAGCTACATCATTTTATACATATAATACAATGACAAGAAACCTTTATTTCACACTTAAAGCTACATATGTTACGTATGATAATAATCAATTACACTATTGTCACAATATTAGTTATTTTTGTCCATTTTCATATGAAAGCTGAAAAAGAAACATCCTATGTGTGAGTATAGGGACTCTTGGTCCTTTATTTATGATGTTGTGGTGTATATTGAGCTACATCTGCTTCCACAGCTACGTGTGTATCTGTGGTCTAAAAGAAATCCAGTTTCCTCGATCGATGCCGACGCGACGTATTGTTGACGATACAAAGTCTTGATCAGGAGTACAGGCTCCCCAGGATCCAACATGTTCCTCGAATTAGTACTCCCAACCATGAAACAAATATAACACAAAGTATTATACTACCGTTAACAGTAAATCTTCCTGAAATTGAAGTCACTTGGTTCATTACAGTCCATAACATTCAGTGCACTGTCAATATCTCTCGTTTTATTTGCTTCCATCCGTCTTTGTGTCGTCAGTAAACAGATAATTCGAGTGTCCTTATCGACTGGGTAAACAGTTCGATAAGGCACTGACAAACCTGCACCTTTCACACTCAAAATGACTGTTCGGATATATAAATTTATATGGTACATATCTGATCACGAATTATTATTTGTTCGTCACTAATTCAATAAAAAGTAGCCACAGTAAATTCCACCAGTAAAATACGAAATTTTTGCCTAGTCTGTTTTGATCACTGTATGCTGACAGTTTCATCAAATATGCAAGTACTATCGAACACTATTAATCAGAGTTTATTCTACACATTATTTAAGCGCACGGGTTACAGACTGCTGCATGTAATATAGTCGTATCTTGGCTCACATGATATAAAAGAGTGAAATACGCTTGAATTTTGGCAAATAATTACTTAAGAATATATTCAATAACACTAAATGCCATTTTAAAATGTCTCTATTGGACATGCATATTTACTTCATTTTGCCGTTACTGTCAAATGCGTCGAAAAAAAAAATTCGTGAATCACGAGTTTTAAATTTTCTGTGGAAACCTGTGTTACCACATCTACGAAACGTAAGCATAAATTACTTTGAAAAACTTGAATTTTGTCTTCTAATGACATCTGAATGGTGACTGTGCACTCAAAATAAGCAAAGAAAAATTCTTTTTCCTTTTTAAAAGTATTTCACAGCTGAGAGCTGAATAAACTTTTAGAAGTTCAAAACTTTCTTAATATTATTTGGAGTGAAGCTCCAGTTAAATCTAGACACTTTAAATAAATCTAGTATACTTTAAATAACGTAGTATGAGTCATTATTTAGAGATTTGTTTAAAACTTTCATACTAATTAAACAGTGCCTGTAGCTATGATATTGACATCTGAATAAAACCCTTGCAGCTAAGCAGCAATGGAAATCGTTTCAAATCAAATTATCATTTTAAAAAAGCATACTAGGCTATTTTAGTCTTAGGATTACAGTTCTGTAGTTTGAACTGGAGAAACTTGCAATGCTCTTTAGCAAATACGTGTATCTACAATCAATGCATTTGTGCTGCAAACTTTTCAACAATACTATTCATATGACGTGAAGTAAACTTTTACTTCGTTCCATCTCTAGGTACGGATATTCTATGTTTCATTATGACGTGTAATGACTTCGTATATACATATTCAATAGCTACATATAAACTATGTAACATCTAAAACATGTGATACACATATTATATACGCATTTTACAAAAAAACATTAGTATACATTACATATTAAATACTCATTGAATAAAAATATTTGTTCCTTGTAAGGATACAGTACTTTAGATAATCTTGACCTAGGGTTGACTAACCAATAACTATTATCATTAGGTATGTTCACAATTTCATAAGGTCTTTCACAAAGTCATGACAACTTTTTGTTCTTTCTTTTTATTGCACAAGAATAGTGACGCATTTTAAGCGATATGAGGTCACCTATCCTATAGTTGACAGTTATTGAAATATTTTTGTCATATTCATTTTCCGTCTTGCAGTACTCACTTGGAGAACACGAAAAAATTATTAATTATAGGTTGTCGATCATACACGTTATTGTTCACTTTAGGAATAATGTTACACAATAAACTATCTTCTGATTCCTCAAACACGATCTCATTTACAGTATGTTTCGTTGATGAATGTGGAAGGTTATTATGAATATTATCGTAATTTTACTAACTCCACCCATTTAGTATGATAAGTCTAAGTTCTTATAAAGCGATTGAAATCTCTGAAGACCCTTTCGACAGGGGATGCTTCAGGATGATATTTCGATATAAGTATCATTCGAATATTCTGTTCTTGCACGAAATCGCTCCAGTTTTTACTGGTGAGTAACAAGCATTATCTGATACCATAACTGATAGTTTTCCCACCTGAGAAAAGTGGTATGACACGAAAATGATAAGAACGTCCAGCAAAATTTAAAGCTGTATATTTTCTAGATTCTTCATCCAACAAAATCTGCCAATAGCTTGCCATTAACTCAATTGAAGACAAAAACTGCATTCCATGTAATCTTTGTAACAGTTCATCTAGTTTCTCTGGATGAGTTCTAACAGGTACGATTATTTTATTTATTTCTTTTGCGTCCAAATTAGACAAAGGCTGTTATCGGCTTTATAAATAGCTGAAAGTGGACTACAGTATTCAGACTGAGAAGGTTCAATAATGTTCCAACCTGACATCTTTCTTTATTCTGCCTCTATTTTTCCCTTTTTGCCCACGCGACTGAATAAGAGCACTTGCAATAAATCTTATGCGGATACACGTTCATATGATAAACGTATCCCTTAATTATGCCAGATTTTTCATCAGACACATTAACATATTTCTTCAACAACGCTGCTAAATCAGCTTGTTGCTGTCTGTACAGTAAGGTAACCAGATTCAGATACTTTATCAAAGATAGTTTCATTTACACTAGGTAATGATTTCTCATAAGATTATTGTCAGAAATATTATCTTCCAAGTTGCAGACTGTAGGCGCTATATAATTAATCTTTAAATTATTATTATTATTATTAGATTGATCGTTCTCCGCACCAGTTAAAGACAACTTCATTCGGCCACTTGAGCCACTTATAACTAAATTACATAAAGAGAGGTCTATCTCTGCGTCTTTTTCAAATAAAATATTTAATCCCCAAACGTATGGCGTGGTCAATTTCGGAATTACGAGGTATGCGTCATTCAGTACGTCATCCTCTTTATTAACTGGCACCCTGGATTGAGTTTTTACCCTCTCAGAAACTAAACCTAATGCTCCAGTCACCTTACAAGATTGTATAGGTCGTGGGGGAACAGATTCTTACAGAAATAATTTCATAAAAACTTTCACTTATAGCAGAAACTGATGAGTCTGTGTCAATTACAATATCCATTGGTATGTCGTAAATTGTAGCGCTAATTACAGCTTTTACAAGAGGTTCCTTCTTTTTAAATATGTCTACTGGTTCTTCATTTAAGTCGTCTAATAAATTCTGTCCATCATTGTTTCTTAGAACATTTATTTTAATGATATCAGGTTCTTCCTTTATCCGCACCATCAGGTCCAGGAAGGCGAAAACATGTCGGCTTCAGTTTGTTGGATTGGTAGGTGTTGGCTTGGATAGATATTCTGTAACTACAATTAGTCGTATGTTTTTATTATTACTTTGATTTTGTCTGTTGGGGTGTTGTGTATGCATCGTCGATCAATTACTTGGTTGAGAAATGTGCGGTTGTGCTTGTCTACCCGTTAATACATTTACAGGTGGTCCTGTGGTAATGTTATTTGTTTGAGGTATCTAGTTTTGTGGACGATTGTTGTACCAGTGTCAGTTTGCCAATTATATTGATTCGGTGGGTTCATTTCTCGAAAATTTTCATCAAACGTTCGTTTTCGTGGTTTAGCATTGTAATTATTATTATATTGCTGTTCAATGTTTTTTTATTTTATTTATTTATTTTTATTTTTTTATTTTTTATTTGGAAATTCTGGTTTCGTGGATTCTGAAAGTTATTTATTTACCATTTATTTACCATTTTTGTTACCGCTATTTTTGTTGAATTCGGATGTTATGGTTTCTACTATTATTATTTTTATGCTTTCCGTTGCTTGGCCATTCTGGCGCCAATTAAGGTTAGTAAAATTTTGACCATTTTGTTCATTTCTATTCTCGTTTTTGGAATCAGTTTTATTATTATTATTATTGCTGTTGTTATTATAATATGCACTGAACACAAGACTGTGACGCATGTTTCTCTCTTCGTCTCCGATTTGATCCAGTATCTCTACGTGAGCTGAAAAATGTTTCGAAGTCAGCATCTTGAACGTACTTAAGTCTTTCTATAGGTAACCTTCCCTTAAGAATTTTCAAAATTTCTCGTGTTGGTATAGGATTGTCCTAGTAACAAGTTTTGTTAATATATTTCTCCAAGTAATTTCTTAGCGTACCCTTTTTTGGATTATAAAATTCATGATATTATATATCATTCCGTAAGCGTCCTTGTTTACTTCCAGAAAATATCTTTTAATGAACAATTTTTCAAATTCTTCTATAGATTCATACGTTTCAATGATTTCGTTGGCCCATAAAGCAGCCGAGTCCACTATATGTGATACAATTAACTGAAGTTTGCTGTTATTCGTCGCAGTTGTGAGGAAATACATTGCGAAAGCTTCGTATGAAATTATCGGATCTGTTTCGTTCTTTTTTAATGAAAATGTTTTGAAATGTCTAATCTTAAGTACTTTCTGACCTCGTCCCAAACACGTGAAGTTTTCACATTCGTATGACACGGTTCTCTGTAACTGCACGCGACTAGAGTCCGCGGCATATTACATTCGGTATAGTTTGTACAACAAAATCTTGTAGGTTTCTATCCGGTAGCTTGTCGAGGTATATTATTTTCTATATCAGGACCCTGTACTTCATAAATATTTGTAGCTGGTTTCGTATGTCTGCTATGGTGGTATTATTGCGTGTTCTGTGTTCACTATTGGTAGTATGTTCTGATGAGCCTGTTCCGATATATTGGTTTCTGGTGTACGACTTGCACGATTATGATTATTATTAGTATTCTTGTTATTATTGTTATTAGTCATTTCATTTAGATTTACTGTATTTCCTTTTCAAACTTCTGTTGTATAACCGTCACTTGATTCGCGAGCCAATCCAGTATATTACTGCTAATTCTTTTGAAGAGTCCCAAAAAAGTTGTTTATTGTTTCTTTAGCATTTATTTGCAAATCTTATATTTTATTGTTTAGTTCGACAATTTCATGCTGAGCAGTATTCTGAATGTCTTTAATTTAGATTATATCTCTTTGCAATTTCTGTGGAACTCTCTCGAAAGTTGTTTTAATGTCTCCCACGTCTGATCACGAGTTTTAAAATTCTGCGATTAAATGATTAGTTATTCTGTCGTGACAGGTATCTCGCTCTTCTATTTCAGATTTTACGTTAGTGGTTGTTTTATGAAGTTCTTGTTTTAACCGTTAGTGTTGTTCTATTTGTCCACCAAGCGTTGTTTTAAAGTATCGTAATTTTTACGGTTTCCTAACTGGATTTCATTAATTGTTTCTTCCTGACGTTTAAACTGTTCGTCTATTCATTTGCTATGTTCGTCCAAATTGTTATTTTGTTCTTATTGACTAAGTTTTGTTTATTCCTCCTGACTAAGTTTTATTTGTTTAGTTTGTCGATGTATTCCTGTTTGGGCTCAAACTTTGTAAATGCGGTGATTCCGTCGTGACCTCGTGACTTTGTGATGTGTTTGGTTGTGGATTAAATTTTCCTGTAGTTTGTTATGGTACTGTACGTACTGTATATGCACACATTTCGGGTTCTGAAAAACATACCCTACCTGTTTAATTTCTTACATTAAAACTGTCCTGAGAACGAGTAATCATTGTATCTACCGATTCCATTTCTAATTTACGCATACGCCTGACCATGCTATGATTGTTAAATTTTAGTAGTGACGTCAACACTATCGCTAAACGCAAATAAAAATTTGCAATTTACTTCACACGCAACTGTAAGATATCTCCTAGCAGACAAAATTTTCTTCCATACCAGTCTGGAATTCGCAAGATATAACCTGCTTATTATTGTACACAACTACTAACGTATACATATTTTTTCTTGCAGTATTAGTACCTATTTCTCTTATAAGATCTTTATCCTTACACCACACGTACTTCCGCCTATAAATTAAATTAATACTGCACAATAGATGTCATTAAAAGCACTTAATACCGCAAGGCAACATGTGGATTAAAAATGACGTCCTTACCTTGAAAATTTGTAGCTGCCAGAACAGAATAGTCCTTTTTTTTATTGTAGTCTCAATTCGTGATTTATGTGTGGATGTTTCCACACGGTACTCAGAACCACAAATAATAATATTTTGCATGAAACAAAGAAAATGTTTAAGATTAGTACACACAATGAAATGTCTATGTTCACTAAATATTTCACAGGTATTACAAGTTTATTAAGGATAATCACCTTTTCTTATTTCTGCAAAAAGAACATACGTCACAGCATTAGATTTACAAATATTCCAAAATACCGAAATTATTCAGGTTAATTCTTTTTTTAGAAATCTTGTTCATATTATCCGTATTCTTCTTGATCTCAGGGATTCAGTCGTAGTATCGGTAGTGGATTCTTCGTAGATCTTCCACATATAATTTCTTGATGTCCGTTTCCTCTGTCTTCTGCATATATCCTTCATTTTCTTCGTTCGTACTCCACGTTCTAGAGCGCCAATTTTGTACGTAACTGGCTTTTTCTGCATTTAGTTTTTCAACCCGCATGGAATAGATGGGCTCTGAATTTTAGTTGGGTTGTCTGTTGGAATGGTAGGTTGGTACTCCTGCTTATTATTTTGCGTAATGAATTGCTGTCTTCTTTTTAGCATGAGATACTGCACAGTCTTTAATTTTATTCTAGCCTTTTTTTTAAGTTAAACTTTAGTAAAGGTCGAGCATTAAATTTCTTTCTCTCAGCGGTTTGATATTTGATGTTGCGGTACTTGAAATTCTTATCTTAGTGCCCTTGCAGTTAAAATTTTACTTTGGGCCTCTTTCGCATCGTAGCTAATAATTTATTCATTCCACACAGACGATTTATTTAAGAGTCAAAGATATTATTTATAGTTACTTTCAAAACTATTCCACAGATGCTGTTAAGGTCCCTAATTACGAAATAAACTTGTAGAGGGATTTTTTATAGACCACTTGTCTATATATATTCGTAAAACTCAGTTCACAGTTATCACACTTGATAAAGACACACGTTGAATAATTCACAATTATAGTTTTCTTGCACAATTTCTTTGCTTTAGCTTACAGTTCGTTCAACACTGATTTATCCTAAGATAATGTTCATAATCTTAATATCAGTCATTCTTGACAAAATTACTGTTCAAATTTAAATGACTTAGTCCGTACGAACACTGGCAGGCAGAATTTCAGCACTATCTGCTGTCGTCTAACCCCGATCTAAAATTCATAGATATTCTTCGATATCAAAACTGATTTCACCGAAAGTTACATGAATTACGCAATGTTCAAATGTTTGCAGAGCTTGTGGGACTTGACTTACAAACTACTAAAGACAGCACAAACATCCAATGCGCGAGGGGGGAACGGCCTCGCGCATTCTAGCATGGCGCCTCAATGCAGTTAGCCATTCCTCCACGGCCATACATTAGGCCGACTAAACTTTGAGGGAGAGATTTTAACTTAACGCGATGTTTAATAACAGAGAACTAATGGAGAAGTAAACTTAGAGAGAGACAGAGAGTGCAATACAACTGCGGGTATTTTTTATACTCATACTCTGACAAAAGATGGCTATCTTTCTCTATGCGTTTTTGCTGCTCTGATTAACAAAGGTGGTAATTAATTTTCGTTTTAAACGTTAAAAATATACAAATAACAATAATTTTTACGTATTACTGAAAAGTGTCGATCCTAACACAACGATCACGATGTGGTGTTATACACTTACAGCACAAAAAAAAGTGTAGCATAAACTGGCCCTTTAATGTATCAGGTGATGGGTTAAATTGATGATTGTCAAAGAGAATTTTTTTTAAAAAATGAAGATTCTCCAAATAAAATTAGCAAAGCACTAAAGGGGAAAAATGCTTTAGCACCCAGAGCAGTACGAGGACAAGGAGCTTTTCAGGTCGTGTGCGTCCCTTCTTTTGTATCCCATCCTCGTTGCCACTTTTGTGTCCCCGCCTCGTCGCCATGTTTGTGTCTCGTCCGCCGGTTGTCTTGGGTGTCGGTGGCCGAGTAGAAAGAGACCGACACAGGAATAAAGGATGCACGCGTGTGCAGGCACGGAGGTGACCAGCCAGTGGGACAGCAGAAACTAGACACACTAGAGTAAATTAGAACTAGATATATATTTCATAGACACTTAGTAATACTTAACTTTACATAGTTCTTGATTGCAGAATGCTGATACATAGATTAGATAGAGGCCTGCATACTGTTGATTCCTAGTGCCTATCCGATAGCCAAGTCGTAACTGGGGCCTATCTGATTCCGAAGTGTTAACTGGTTCCTATCTGAGTCCCAAGTGGTCGATGCAGCAGTGGTGGCCACGAGCGGAGTTACAGCAGAGGGCGCTCGTGGCTGACGTCGTAAGAACGCCGCGCCGTGCGTGCATGGCGGCGCGCGGCGAAAGTAGGTGGCACGCACCTTCCATACGCCGTTAACCTATTGTCGAAATTTGACAGCATCGTAATAAAACATCAAGTTAAAGTAATCTTCCGGCCATCTGCGAGGTTTGGTGATTTTCTCGGAATATTTGGGATTGCGGAAGGCCAGAATGTACAGAGCCGTAATACGTCAGAAGTCGCGCGCATTGCATGAAAGGTAAGTCGGCCATAGCCGAACACTGTACCTACACGATTTTCTAGGTTTTTTTTCTGCCACAGACTTCTTGGTCTGGACGAGATCCCTTTTGGATTTATTTAGAAAAAAATGTTGTAAATTAACTTGGAACAGGCCTTATTAACCGTGACGAAAGTTTCCAACTGGACAAGGCTTCGATCCTTGTAATCTCTATTTTCATAAAGAAAACAGTGTTCACCGGTCGTCGTGAAGTAGCAACGATTAGTGTCAGACATTAATCTTAAAAGTACTAAACGATTGTTTGCCGAAATATCGTGCCAAAAAAATCGACGTTACTTGGCGGCAATCCCGAAACTTAATCGAGAACTCTTTACACCCAAAAAAGTTCGAGAATTGGAATCTATGACGTGTAGCGTTCGTAGTAATTGGTTCTACGACGTGTAAAAATCGCGGCTATTCACCTTAAAGTAGATGATTGATCTATACCTATGAATGTGAATGTCTGTTCGATGTACGTTTATCACGTCTGAACCACAAGACATACAAAGCTAAAAATTTGTACAGTTACTAATGTCTACCCTGGGAAGGCTTTAGACACGGTTTTACGGCGATCGGATATATATCATGTGAATGTCTGTTCAGTGTTCGTTTATCACGTTCGAACGACAAGACGCAGAGACTTGAATATTTTTACAGTTACTAATGTATACCTGAGGAATGTTTTAGGCACGGTTTTACAGCGATCTGATAGATTTTTAGTAATTTGAAGAATATAACGCGAAATACTGAACAATAATTACTCTTTCAAAATTATATTTACTGTTTGAAAATGGTTTTATAGGTTGCATTGTTGCTGGAGGGTTGATAACGATAAAAGGGTGGAGAATATTGGAGTATATAAAATTCTAGGTGTGTGTGTATTAATATTTCGCTCTGCAGCGAAAACTACAGAACGCAAACGAATGGTTTGAGTGTAATTGTTGTCCGAAGTCTCCCGTTCTACACCATAGCAGTTCTATGCCGGTAGCTATAAGGGGGTAGAAGATATGGTGGTTGAAAGTCGTCAAAGTTTAAAAGAAATTGGGACTGAAGGCCAGCGATGACATTTGCGACTCTATAGCAAGGAGGTTACATACAGCAAAACGTGATGCCACAGACCATGTTTTAGTCTATGCGTGCTACAATGTCTTCAGCTCTTTCTCTGCAAGGATAAGCATACGAATAAGGAAATATAAGAATAAATAAAGCAGTAAAAAAGAAATTTCTTTCAATACATCTCTTTAAAAAATCGTTTTGACGCTTCGCGCATTACATCAACTGTTCGATCTGTGATATTATTACAATCCTTATTGTTGAATTCCGTGATTGGATTCTTCAAAAAGAGTGCATTTTTACGTGTGATTTCTTATGTATTGTCAGATAAATAGGGTACGGTGGTACAGTTTCGATCATTTCGGACAAATGTTGTTATAACTGGAAATTAATTGAGAAAAGGAATAATTTTAATAGGCACTTGTTCTTGGATGTTTAATGAATATGCAACACAAATATTATACAGTTAGAAATGTTGGTATAAACACAAAACAAAGGTTACGGAATTGAGAAAAATCGATCGAAAATGTACCACACTAGGTACAATTGTGATCACCTCCTTGTACAATTTTGATTACGGGCATCTTTCACATAAAAAGAGCTTTTTCTGTCACGCAGCAACGCATACTTCTTGGTAGCAAACATTGCATTTTTGGCAGCGAATCCAGTCACCCTTAACTAGATGATTTATAAGAGCGCGTTAGACTAAGTAACTTCACTTACCTCTATAAAGGGAAAAAAGTTATATCTCCTTAACGCAAAGCGGTGAATTCTTGGAAAAGACAGGAGGAGCTGTAGAAACCTGCTACTCTACAACGCGACACAACGAGACACTACGAGACAGAAAAATGGCGCGAAAAGTTCCGTTGATCGGAATTGTACCTATATCGAAATTGTACCACCTTACCCTATAACATGTTTTTAGACAAATTGAGCTGGATAGAGAGAGAGTGGATAGGAGAAGCATTAAGTCAAGGCTCGAACAAATAAATATATACTCCGGCAACGCCGGGTTTTCAGCTAGTAACCTGTAAAAGTGGTCACAACTACCCCCCACTCGCCGTCAGATTTGCCCTTATTGAGATAGAAGTGCTGTGAGAGCCACTCACGCTGCACAAGCTGATACCGCCGGTGAGGGGCCCGGTGCAGACCATGGTGTCCACCACAGGGCTCTCCCCTCCTGTCCCCACGTAGTTGTCCACCAGCTCTCGGCAAGTCTCGATGTCGATGATGGTGACCTCCACCCACTGCAGGGTGTCAGGAGCCCAAGTGGAGTCGGTGGCGCCCCAGCCAGACACAACAGCAGACGAATCCGCTGGAACAGGGTAAGAAGTAGTGTCACTCCGTCATCAATACACAGCACGACATCTTCTCTTAGATTAGATTAGTTATTCGTTCCGTAGATCCATGTTGAGGGGATCCTCGTGGATGTGGAACATGTCAAGAAACAAAATTTACAAGTTGAATAATAGATAATACTAATAATATAAATACAAATACATGCACTTATAATATAAATACAGAAACGTTTTTTTTTTTTTATTATTTTTTTTTATTTTATTTTTTTTTATTTTTTATTTTATTTTATTTTTTTTTTTTTTTTTGCTGATAATATAATAATACAAATATAGTACGAGTGCATTCATCATTTGGTACAATTTAGAAATTCACTAATGGAGTAGAAGGAGTTGGCCACTAGAAAGTCTTTTAGGTTCCTCTTAAACTGATCTTTATTTGTAGCTAAATTTTTTATACTTGATGGTAAATTATTGGAAATGTGTGTTCCTGAGTAGTGGACCCCTTTTTGAACTAAAATAAGTGCTTTTAAGTCCTTGCGTAGATCATTTTTATTTCTAGTATTGTATGTATGAACTGAGCTGTTTGTTGGGAAAAGGGATATATTATTTATGACAAATTTCATTAAGGAATAAATATACTGAGAGGCAGTAGTTAATACACCCAGTTCTTTGAAGAGGCTTCTACAAGACTTCCGTGAATTTACTCCACAAATAATACGTATTACAGTTTTTGGACTCTGAAGACTTTTGAAGAGTTACCCCAACATATTATACCATATGACATTAGGGAATGAAAGTAAGCAAGTTAAACTATCAATAGCACACATGTTGGAAAGAAGTTTGTAGACATCTTCTGATGAACAGACACTATTTGTTACTCTCGACAACCGTATGTCTAGGAATTAGAAGTTTCTAATGATGCAGATTGTTTCAGGGTGTTCGACTTGATTCAAATTTTCAACTTCAACGTTGCATTTAATTAAGCGAGTTGCAAGAGAAGTTACTTTTACAAAATTCCTTTTTCAGAAATATCGATGGTTTCAATAGAAAACTATAACGGAAAGTTTTAAGTCACTATTCATAACAACTCACTTCTGTACAATACGTATCAGCGTCGCCCCTTGTGGGTTATTGCGCCCAAGAAGCAGTAAAGTGTTCATTATAATTAGCTGCAAATTATAGTTCAGAGGATATTGCAACCACGCGTCATAACATAAAACTAGATAAGATTTTTATTTATTTATTTCCTTTTCATTCTGAATAGAATGCTATGTCATTCAGTGATACTTTAAATTTGTCGTTAAATGCTGGTTGGCAAACCGTCAAACATTTTATGGTATTTGGCAAGTGAGCAGACTTTTGTGGCAGCGTAAATCACCTCCTGCTGTGCCAAAATTAGATTGAACTTTGAATAGTTTAGATCATCTTTTATCCTAGTGTTGCAGCTATGCACACTGCTATTATTTCTGACTCGGTTATTAATAACAAAATAAAATGAAGTTGTTGTGAAGATCCCTAGATCCTTAAATAAATGTCTGCAGGATAATCTAGGATGATCTCCAGCGATTATTCTAATTTCACGAACTTGTGCAATGAATACTATTTCCATTGATGAGTTACTCCAGACATGATGCCATATGAAATTAGAAAATCAAAATAGGCATAGTAAGCTAATTTACTGAGATGTTTGTAGTCAAAAATCTGCAATAATCCTAATAGCATAAATTGGTGATTTCTCACCAGTGCACACACCTAAAAACTTTGAATATTCTACCTCAGATACAGAATTCTATTCACATACTATATTTATTAATGACGTCGTGAAATTTACCCTATGAAACTGGATAAACTGTGTTCTTTCAAACATTAAAGAGTCCATTTGCAAAGAACCAGTTAATAATTTTTGAAATACCTGATTTACAATTTTATCAGTGAATTCCATTTGTTCGTTAGGGGTACTATAGTTCTTTCATCAGCAAAAAGAACTGTCTTTGCATCTTGGTGAATATAGAATGGCAAATCATTAATATACAGTGTTTCGGGAACACCAAAGGACCCCAGATCGAAACAGTGGGACTCCAGTCTTGATAGCTGTCCAGTTTCAGAAATCAGTTGATATTTGCAGTTTACCTGAATCCCTATTCCAACTTTCTACACTATTATAGTTAAGTATGACAAAAACAAAAAAGACGTCTTACAACACTGGCGTACAATGAATCTTTACTACACAATATTTACACAGAAGTCAGATTGTGCACAACATTTACATAATGTGATGTTATTAATTACATATACACGTCAATCCGTTATGCTTAGAATTTCGTCGACTGAGAAAAAGAAATTGGTGACCAGTGGTACGTAACTGAAAATGACTACTATTGAATAATGGACACAAGGCTGGACGAATTGACATTAAATCTTTGTAATACTCATTTTTATTTCACCGAATACAGCTGATAAAATGAACTGTGGGTTTGAAATCACAAACATTTTAATGACATATTTCATTAAGGAATAAATATGCTAGGAAGGAGTACCTAGAATCACCAGTTGCTTAAGCAGCCTTTGGCGAAAGTACTTGAGTTCACACGACATGTAATTGTTGCTGCACGTTTTTGGCTCGGTAAACTTTACCTTGGAATGCCGAGTTACACAAAAAAATAATCTCGTACGAAATTATGAACTAAAAGTTAGCATTGTAGGCTACATTTTTTAACTTTATGTCACTATGTCTGACAACATTATCATAGCAGGTAGAGATTTGTTGGGAAGCGTCAGCAATTCTGTTGTATGCACCTTCTCCTTAAATTTATTTTCAAGCTGTAAACCCAGTAATTTGACACTGTCAAGTTGTTCTACCTTCTTATCGTATTATTTTAAGCATATATTTGTATGAAATGTTTTATAAGTTCTAAACTGCAGGTAGTAGTCTTTTTTCAGATACAGATAAATTAGCTAGGGACAATTTATTAATCTCCATAGAAACTTCAGTAGCTGACCATTCTAAAACTATACTTGACCTACTACTTGATACAAAACAAACTTAGTATCCTGTAATTATACTCATGAAAGATCAATGACATATATAGATGAATAACTGCCCCAAGATGGAAACTTGAGGACACCATTTGTGACACCTGATACGCTTCTGCTCATCAGAGCCTGGGGAAGTTTTTGTTAGGCAAGTCGAAGTGAATCGACGGTGTCCTTTGAAAGGAACCATCCTGCGTTGATACAGGGAAAATAATCTAAATCTGGATGATAGCAGTCGGGTTTGAGCCGTCGTCTTCCCGAATGCGAGTCCAGTGTGTTACAACTGCGCCCTCTCGCTCTTTAGAGATTCTGAAGGGGTATTAGCTTTTTTTTTTGCGTTATTTAATCACTGATCTTCCAAGGCTCTACTAAACTCTGATTAAAAATAACTCCAGTATTTCTTTTATATCGACTGCCTTTTCTTCTTCTGACATTAGAAAAGTCTTTCTCCCACCTTCCCCGCCACCACTACCAATGATAGTGGCTTTTAATGGACCGAGTCCTTGGATACAATTAGAACAGATTCGTAGGTTTTCGAATCTCGTCGTTAACATTAACATTACTCACTTGTTTGTTACAGTAACTGTGCCGTGACTATGAGCTGTAGGTTTCTCCAAAGGTCTGTAAGTCAGAGTACGGTTTCTGGTTTTTAATAATAACTAATAAAAATTGCTTACTTCGCGCCGTATATGAAGTTCCTTCCCGGCTGCAGCATCGACGTTTCTCATGTCCTGACAGGTGACCCCATTCCCCGTGACTAAACTGACGTCTGTGGTCCTTTCTGTAGTGTGAGAACCTGCGTCCATTAAAGCCTTCGCTTTCCTGCAAATCCTTTTTATTCACATTTCTGTATTTCTAAACTATCGACGAACAAAGCTTCATTGTCAAGCTGCTGGTTTCGCTACTCAGTTGTTACTACCTCAGTTATTTAATTCAGTCACTACAGGTAACCTAAAAGGTAAATATAACATCTTTTGCTGCATCACGGCTATGTCACCATACATATAAGTATTCATATAAGTCTGGAGACTAAATTTCCTTACAGGTCTTGCGAGAGTGAAGATCGGGGTGAGAGTTTAATTTTTAAAAACTCACAACCACCAACTGCTGACCATATTCCTAAACATGCAAAAACACTGGAACTGTGATTGCTGCTGTTTGACTCGTTTTCTAGGGGATGATATCACAAGTTCGCAGCTTTCCTTCCCTACATATGATTAAAAAAAAATTTATAATAAAGTCAAGTTCATGAGAGAAAATGGTGTACTAACTACTATTTTTGAAAACACGTGAAAGTTCACTTTATGTTGTTTATTTCACAATTTTAGAACCCTGTGGCTGATACGTCTGTACATCGACACATTTATCAAAAAAAATAAAAAATAAATAAATAAATAAATTATAGCTCGTGAGCCCCCAGACAAAATGAATATTTGTCGCAAATTGTTTTCACACCATATGCCTGTCTCAAACACCGTTTATGTTCATGCCTATGCGACGACATGTGTTACATTAACCAATCACAGTCACTTTAATTCAATGCGATGCACACCTTGTTCCACCGGCTAAATATTCACAAACACACGGTAGCACTCGATTCAACTTGGTGCAGTCTACGACGAGCAACCACACGTGGCGATTTCCACACACAAATCTATAACCTCCACCTGGAGATCCACATGCCGACTGATGCAGAGCGACGCCGCCCGGCCAGCTCCACCACTTGCTTCCGCCTCGTCAATCCCTGCGCACCAAAAGCTCAGCTGCCGGGTTTTTTCCCTACGTCATCAACTTCCCCATGTGAGCTGTCCTAACCGATTTGCCAACGTACAGCGCTCAGCCAATACATTTCTAAAACTTTACTTAAAATCAAAATAATTACACTACACATTAAATAAATGTCTTCTTAGGTTTTTATATTGGTATAAACATCCTTTGTACTATTTATCATAATCGTGCAATTTCTTATATCACAGATAAGTGATTTAACTGAATACTTCAAGATAAAATACACAAGATTAATTGAAAATAAAATGAGAAACAGTTAATATATTATTTTTATAAACAAACATTGCCATGCTAGTTGTGTAACTGTCTTGTATTCATTGGTAATTTATTACTTTTCATTGTCAATTAAACATATTACGCCAGATGTGACTATATCAGCTAATGTATTGTTTATTTACCAACAAGCTTTTTTGTAATGAGGGCCTTAAAGGTTCCTAACTGCATCGTATTACTTCAAATGCAAGTAGTATTAGAATATTTTATTTCACGCTGTGTACTGCACTGTGCCTGGCACTCGCCATTGTCCCTCTCTCCCCTCACCGGAAACGAAACTGGAAAATCCTAAGCTGGAACAAGCCACCAACGTCGGCCTGCTCGCTGGCCTCCCTTCAGGTACAAGCACACAGAAAATCTCAACATGAGAATTTCTACCTATGGCCTAACTATAAATGTTGTCACCCAACTGCGTACATACATTGCTACCATAATTAATGGTATTAAAATTGTGTAACATTTAGTGCACTGGCATGGTCAATGTTTGCAGTGAACTTAATACTTTTAATTATCAAATGCTATTAATTATCAATATTTCTATTGGGCGGTAATCTCACAGTCTGTTCTACCCAGTGATCATATGTGAATAACTCACCTGTTGGTATCGATCCAGCGCTAACCAGGGGAATAGTCTGGACGTAATCGTTGAGCGTAAAAGCAGTAATCAGCGTAAAGACGGCGATATCGTTAGGAGGGAGGCCGCCTTCTCTGTAAAGTAAACAAACAAATTTGAAATAAATCTGCGATGAACCGCTGTATGGCCTAAGGCGTCATGCTGCGGAATGGGTGGCCTTTCCCGACGGAGGTTCGAGTCCTCACTCGGGCATGGATTTGTGTGTGTTGTCCTTATTGCATGTTTCTTTAAGTAGTTTGCAAGTGAAGGGACTTATGACCATAGCAGTTTGGTCCAATAGGTTTCCAAATATTTGTAACTTTTTTTTGAATTGTACACTAAGTACTAATACTAAATTTAACAGTAAAATTTAGAAACGAAAGAAAGCAATAAGAGTGTAGTATAATTAAAAGAATAACGCATTACCACAGGGCCGCGGCGGCTTAGCCGCGCTTGCTGGAGCGCCGTGTTACGGTGCGAGCGGCAGTCCGCCGTCGGGGGTTCGAATCCCTCCTCGGGCATGAATGTTTGTGTCGTATTTAGTATAAGGTAGTTCATAAGTAGTTTGTAAGTTTAGGGACTGATGACTCTGCAGTTAAGTTCCTTAAGCCTTACAAACATTTCAACATTACCACAGGACACTGCCTAACACTATTAGGAGAATTCGTCCATCACCTGCACATAAGAACTGTTCCGTGTTGTACGTTCACTCGAAATCAAGGCAGCACAACTGTCCGGCTGAACACCAAATCTTGACGCATCTGTGAAGAGAAACCGATGCCATCAATCCTGATGTTCCTTCGCCACGTTTCTGCGAGCTAAACGGTATCGTGGTTTTGATTGGACGTACACCATATGCCTCTGTGCGTAGTTGCCACATTGCTGAATGCGATTTCGGGGTGTTTGTGTTGATTTGCGCATCCTGTTGCTGCAGATGAGTAGCATTCAGTCTCCTGTCTAGACGGGCTGTTAACCAGAGATAACGATCACCCCGCCTCTGTGGAGTAGCCGAACAGTCTAAAGCGTCTCGCTGCGGAGCGCGCGGTTGCTCGCCGTGGAGGTTCGAAACCTCCCTGGGGCATGGGTGTCTGTGTTTGTCCTTAGTTTAGTTTAGTTTGTAAGCTACGGACTGATGACCACGCAGTTTGGTCCGATAGATTTACAAACATTTGAACATTTTAGAACGATCATCCCTTGCTGAATTTATCCGTGGACGACCTTGACCTTGTCTTCTTTTAACATTTCCTGCTGCTTGAAATTACACTTTGGGACACTCCAATAGATGTAGTCACCTACCGTTGTTTCTGTCCCATTTACAGCTTTCCTATTGCTCTACATACTGTAGCTGAAGATAAGTCACGTTTTTGTTGCATTGCCCTTTCTACTCACTACGCCGTCTGAACCCAACTGCTTGTGTAATTCGTTATGTAGAGGGAACATAAGCTAACACAAATCCTCTCCGCAGAAACTTTGTGTTATTACCTCTGCCTTGTTTGCCAGAATGTTGCCGTCTCCACTCATTAGAATCACAGAAAAACATCGATCCATTTTAGTTAATTCTGCCGGTAACAAACTTCAAAACCTAGATCTCAACTGATCAGTGTATGTGACCAGTATTTCTTTCTTGGAATAGTGTTTCTTCAACCAATTTTAAATATGCGATTATAGGCACTGACTTGTTTTACGGCCCACTTTAGATTTGTAGTTTTATAAGTTTTTGCAAACATTTTGGACCAGAATAATAATCTAAATAATGATAAATTATGGTGATAAGATTACGACTCGACTATTGTGGTAATATCTATGCAGCCGGCCGCGGTGGCCGAGGAGACTGAGGCTCTCCAGTCACGGTCTGCACGGCCACTACGGTCGGGGGTTCGAATCCCCCCTCGGGCATGGATATTTGTGTCGTTCTACTACGTAAGTAGTTCATAAGTAGTTTCTAAGTTTAGGGACTGATGACCCCGTAGTTAAGTCCCATAAGCTTTACAAGCATTTGAATATCTATGCACCCAACACATAATATTCTTTCTGACCGTATTTTAACAAACAGCCAAAATCATACGACGTTTGAGCATAGCTTTGACAAACATACTCTTTTTTGAACTTTTACCTCTTTGAACTATCATTTTAATATCTCTCCCACATTTTCATTGTATTTTTCCGTTAAAATATTATCACCCATCTTGCCTTGATAGTTCTAAGTTTGTTTTCTTTGCCTGTACTGGTTACGAATGACTATAAGCTGGAACGAAAGTAGCGTACATTTGTCTTTCAGACGAGTGACAATAGCCTGGATGGAACACAGAGTACATTTCGCGTAGATGCATTGATTCTAATTAATGACTTTCAATATATTCCACAAATAGCGAATAAACGCTCAGAAAAAAAAGAAAAACAAGGTAATTTGTTGCAATGTATACACTTACCTTCTGTTTGATTAAGGAATTACACTTTCCACAGCGATGTGGGACTTCCTTTATATACGAAACTACCTGTATAAGCACTTTGTGCAGAGTGTTCATTATTACAGTATCCCCCAGTTTACGTGCATATGCTTCAGAAGACCACTGTTCAGTTCGTTATTACGTTTTTCACGGCATGTTCACAAAATAGAAAGACACGCATGTTAGAGGGAGCATTTTTACATATGCACAATTCTAAACATGTAAGAACATTGCACTATTTAATTAATAAGAGCGTCTGAAACCCTTTTAGGAAAAAAAAATTAGTGGCGGATTTCGATTCACAGACCTTCAGTAACAGTCCAACGCATTGGCCACTACACTACGGCTACCAATGAGAAGTTACGTTCTTTAATCTCGTACTATTGAGGGCAGTTGTTAACTGATGCTAATTTGGCATTTTTAGACACTAGATTATCATTTATTGTACGAAAAACGACGTGTTTTTGTTAATTCTTCAGTGCGAGAAGGACAGGCCTCAGCGCGCACATCATGCCACGTAAGCAAGGTAGTTCCGAGCCGGCGCGATATGGTGGAGTCATGGCTTAGCCACAGCCTAGGGGATGTTTCGAGAATAAAACTTTTCACTCTGCAGCGGAGTGTACGCTGATATGAAACTTCCTGGCAGATTAAAATTGTGTGCCGGAGCCGGGACTCGAACCTGGGACCTTAGTTTTTTGCAGTCAAGCACTCTACCGACTGAGCTATCCCGACACGACTCACAATGCCGCCTCACAACTTTACTTCCGCCAGTACCTCGCCTCCTACTTTCGAAATTTCACAGAAGCTCTATTGCGAAACATGCAAGAGTAGCACTCCTGGAAGAAAGGATGTGGTTGAGACATGGCTTAGCCACAGCCTAAGGGATGTTTCCAGAATGAAACTTTTCACTCTGCAACGGAGTGTGCGCTGATATGGAACTTCCTGGCAGAATAAAATATCCTTTCTTCCATGAGTGGTAGTCTTGCATGGTTCGCAGGAGAGCTTCTGTGAAGTTTGGAAAGTAGGAGGCGAGGTACTGGCGGCAGTAAAGTTGATAGGCGGCATCGTGAGTAGCGTCGGTATAGCTTAGTCGGTAGAGCGCTTGCCTGCGAAAGGCAAAGGTACAAGGTTGGAGTCCCGGTTCCGGCACACAATTTTAATCTGCCAGGAAGTTTTGTACTGGAAATATTTTACGGGACTAACCGAAGACGTACTTCACTACTGAGCACTTAGGCGTAAATAACTTCAGAAACTGACGGTCAATATCAGCTTGTTCCCGACGAAAACGACACCTAAACGGGGGCCGTTTCACGCGTCGTCCACTGCGGCGGCCATCTTGGCAAGGAAGTTAGGCGCTGAGGTAAATAATTTTCTCCCTTGTAAGTGTCGCATATAAAAATGTAATACTGAAAGTTAGCGCAACCCTAAGTGTCAGGTATCGCGACAGCCACTGTAATATGTATAGACTAATTTGTTAAATACGGGCTGGGTGTATTAGATCTCCAGCAACATCATTTGTTCGGAGAAGTGCTCTGGCTACTCACGGAAAAGTAATATAATCTTAAAGTACAAGATCTTACGCTTCGATTTAGTTTTGTCCTGATCGAACTCCCACACGCAAATGGTACAAAAATGGAAGAACTCACACACAGTATCCTCTGGGTGACATAGTAACTAAATCTTATGACCAACAAATAATAATTTTCCTGTTTGTATGTATGCCAAGAATGTTACTCCCTGATGTAAGTCGTTCTCTGAGATCAACAACACTGTGAAATCGTAGAACGGAGGAAACCACCAGCAGTTCAATTTTCAGTTTATTTTACGACCAGCTCCGCCATTACAACATCGCCATCGTTAGCCCACAATATGTACCAAATGGTGATGTAATACATTAGCGCAATATAGCAGGTGACAACTGTACAACACTGGTAACGTGGACTTCTGGCTACACAATGTTTGTCTTCTAGCCATCCAATAATAGCCATTGATAGTTATTGACTGTTGATAGTCGTTCTTGGAATTATGCTGAGATCATTCAGAAACCTGTCAATGAATACTGTTAATCGCCACAATTCATAAGCTCGTTGAGCATCAATCAGTGATGACTTTTAAAACCTCTCTTAAAATGAAGTAATCATTAAATTATTTTTGGTTTTTTGAGTGATGTTCCTCTTATGGGTTCTATTGTTAGATATGCCTGTGAGTCATTATAGACGTCAGTTTACTATACGAAACGGAGTGAATCTTTAATTATTACAGTCTTTCCTTTAAGTTTATCAAAATATTCTGAATAAATAACTTTAAAATTAAATTAAACGTATCAGACTAGTTTTGCAGATATTTAGAAAATTTACTCTATCGCGAAAGAAATTTCTTTGACAGAAAAAGGTGTGATTGTCGTTAACATTCACTTTATACTTATTTTTGGTTTATTGGGTGATGTTCCCGTTTTCGGTTGTACTGTTACATATACCAGTGCTTTGTTGTAGAAATGTCTACAATACAACGGAGTGAATCTTTAAATACTAAAATCTTTTCACAATTTTATCAAAGTAATATGAACAAATAAAAATTAAATTCCATGAAACGCATCAGACTAGTTTCCCAGATAATTCAAAAATTTTCTAGCTCGGGAAACAAAATTTGAATGAAGGAAATAATATGAGTATCGTTAACATTTTCTATCGTTCATTGGGAGATATATTTAATAATGTTGGCGTCCAACCGCAAAAGCAGAAAAATTACAGAGTGACAGTTACATTATTTGCCGTGGCGTAATCGAGTCTAACATGTAATATGGTTTTTTCAGCTTGGTCATGACCTCTAAGAAAAATTAATGTTGATTAACAGAACAGTCATGAGAAGAAATAATAAATTTGAAAATACAATGCTAATTAGATTTAAAAAAAAAGATTAAAAAATAACTCTCTTATATCTGAATTTTTCTTTAATAGGATAGACCCATTAATGCAGTTTTTCATTAACTTGATGCGCAAGTTACTTGTATAATAACAATGTAATTAAAGTGAACAGGGAAGAAAAATGCCACTTTCGTTCATCAATAAAAAAATAAGCCCCATAAACAATTGGCAGGTATTTCCTGTATTGAATACCCATTCGAAGCAACATCCACCTAACTATGCAAGCGGCAAAAAATAAATAAATAAATAAATAAAAATAAAAAATAGAAAATAAAAAAAATAAAAAAAATTGCGGTTTATATCGGTTCGTTGTTCAGTTGTAACTGTTGAGATGATATGATGAACATGTAGATGACTGCAGTTGTGTCTGGAAGTGCAACCTGGAAAAGCTGCGGGTAGCAACTCAAACACAACCTAAGTGGACGGGTATCTGTGCCGGGGTCAGCAGACACATGGTTTTCAGACAGTGCCAATGAAACTAGTGCCGATAACGGCGATACGTGAGCATAATAACTGCACTGAATATGTTCCATCACGGGAACGAAATCATCTGAAGTTTTGTAAAATAAATATTTCATGTCGGCCAAGCTGAAACGTCTTGCTTAAGTGCAACATTATTCATCCACCAATGAGAATGGGAACGGTCGTATGCCAGTGGATGTACAGGTTCCAATTAGATCACCGAAGTTACGCACAGTAGGGCTTGGCTATAACTTTGATGGGCAACCGTCCGAGTCTTCCGAGCGCTGTTGGCAAGCAGCGTGCACTCAGTGAGGGCAACTGAGGAGCGACTTGATTGAGAAGTAGCGGCTCCGGTCACAAAAACTGACACAACGGCCTGGAGTGCGGGCGCTGACCACGTTCCGCTCCATACCGCAACCGCTGACGCCCTTGGCTGGAGGTTGACACGGCGGCCGGTCGGCATCCGATGGGCCTTTCGAGGCTTGTGTGGGCCGGAGTTCAGTTTAGGAGCTGTGAGTTCCTCAGGTTTTGTCATCGCTAAGCAGAGCACAACGCAACACTTCCACAGCACCTGCTCTACTCCACACCATCTCGGAGGAGTATCCTGAAGATGGTTAGTTGGGTTGTTAGGCTGCGACATGGGGACTAAACTACTGACGTTACCAGTTCCCCGTTGGGGAGAGGAAGGAGTGAGGATAGGAAAGGTGGGGATGGGGAAAGGAAATGCAGTCCGGTAAGTAAAGAAGGAAGGAAGACTGCATTAGCTCGGAGCCCCGTGCTCGCCACGCACGTACTCACGAAAGAACCGTGAACCCCCTGGGGGATCCTGAAGATGGCCCACTGTTTTTTATATAAATCAATTGTCAAAAGAGCGCTGTTTCCCAAAGAGAGCAAATATGTTTCCTAAAAATATATTATTGTAACAGTTAGTTGAGGAGATATGACGTTAAAAGGATTTGATGCATGAAAAAGATACTTAAATGGGTAGAGTGCAGCATATAAGCAGTTGGACAGAGAGCGAAGAAAGAGCTGGTATATCATAAGAAAAAAGTAAATACGCAACAAGACAAAGCTAGGAACTCAAGCTGGTCTGTAAGTAAGTCATAAATAAAACTGGCAGCTATATTATCTTACAAAACTAAGTTATAGTTGCATAGTTTCATTTGTACTACTGTACATGAGGTTTATAGCACAAAAATCTCACAATATATGAATTGCTGTTCGTTACTCTCGATAAAAATCGAGAACGGCTGAACCGATTTGGCTAATTTTAGTCTCGAAATATTCGTGTAAGTCCAGCGAAGGTTTAAACGGTGATAAAATATGGAAAAGTTGTCCGGAAAAGAGGAAAATCTGGAGAAACTGAAACGGCTTTTTCCAGTGAGCTATCAATATCGTTCGTCCAATTGCGATAGAATTTTGTACATTTCATGTTGAGAGTAAGAGGAAGGTTCGCATCAAATAAAAATTTAGAAAAGTCGCGCGGAAAGTAGGACAATTTAGGAAAAATCGAAAGCGATTTTTTCTATGGCAGTTAAGAAGGAAAGTGGCAAAATTCCTTTTTCAATGTGTTTCTAAATGTACTCAACAATATAAGTTGAGAACCGTTCATCCGATTGCGATAAAATTTTGATCATTTGACGTTCAACGAAAGATGAACGTTGTTATGAACTAAAACACTTGGGAAACATAACCGGAAAATTTGAAAATTCGCGAGAAACTGACAGAGCTTTTTTCCACGGGATATCAATATTATTTTCTGATTGCGATAAAAAAATCAAATGTTTGTTAAGCTTATGGGACTTAACTACGGGGTCATCAGTCCCTAATCTTACAAACTACTTATGAACTACTTACGAACTAGGACAGCAGAAATATCCATGCCCGAGGGGGGATTCGAACCCCCGACCGTAGTGGCCGTGCAGACCGTGACTGGAGCGCCTCAGTCCCCTCGGCCACCGCAGCCGGCTTGCGATAAAATTTTGCATATTTTACGTTCAAAGGAAGAGTAACGTTCTTATGAAAAAAAAACTTTGGAAAACTTTCCCGGAAAACTGGAAAATACAGAAACAATAGAAAGAGATTTTTTAAATGAAATATCAATATCATTCATCTGATTGCGGTAAAATTTTGCACATTCGACGTTCAAAGCGACAAGAAGGTTTGAGTGAAGTAAAAGTTTGGAATAGTTGGCGAGAAAATAGGAAAATTTGTAGAAAACTGAAAGAGCTCTTTTCTTTGGGATATCAATATCATTCGTACGATTGCGATAAAAGTTTGCAAATTTGACGTTCGAAGCAATAGTACATACATATTAGCAATTGCGAAGCATTCCTGGATCCACTAGATGACCCGGTGAACTTCGTATCACTTACCTCTTAATATAACTCATATTAATGCGTGATTTTCCCAATCTTTCCGTCCACTATCGAGCCGATACTAAGGCGCGGATGCCTTTATAAAGCTACTGGTTCTAAAATACACAAGATTTAAATTAATATGGTTTATATTAAGAGCTTAGTGATACGAAATTCACTGGGTCATCTAGTGAATGAATATATTTTCAGCGATATTGGGTTGTAAAACCACACGTTAAGTCCTACTACGTCGATTCGTGTCACATATTGTCACGGAAGTCAGGAATGTAGGAGTAACATTACGATAGAGGTGGCGAGGAATTTAATTTATGGGTACATTTTCGAACCAACGACGAATAGACAGGTTATCTGTCGATGAAGTGTGTGTTTGGGGCGCTGAGTGTCAGACGCTGTACTCACCCAGTGAAGTCGGGGTGCGGGATCTGCTCCAGGACCTCGGACTCCTGGGCGGTTCCGTCTTCCGTGCTGAGGTCCACTATTCCAGCAACCGCCTGATTGCAGAAAAGTGAAGTGTTGATGTAAGATATTTCGCAAATAATTTACTTGTCCTAACCTAAAGACTGGTTTCCATTTGACTTTGTTGCTTTAACACATAATTTGCTACGTCATAGGACCAATTTCTAAATATGAGATTGATTGTATGTGACCAGCGAGCATCAATTTCATAGGAAAAACACAAACTACAGCGCCCCTTGCGGAAACCAACGTAAAGTCGTCCGCCATTTTATCAGTGATAAAATCACTGAGAGTAACCATTCGGACGTGCTGTATTACCTGAAACGATTTTTTTCTCTACATTTTGTTTACTAAAATATAAATTAAATATGACGAAAAAATTTGAACTTTCAGTTGAACGAATTGAAATTCAAAACACTAAAAATTACTTATAAAAATATTCAAGGAATATTCGCAAGGAGTCTATAGCCCTCTCGAAAATTTAATTACTCTTCGTGAGTTCAGAAAGCTATTAGCTCTCCAATCATTACAGGTTTCCTTTGAAAGATTAGAAGTTGACAAAGAGATGGGAAGCAATATGAAAGAGGAAAATTCAATTGCAACTACAACCGGCTCCATCCACTTATATCACTGTAAAGCAAAATATACGTACAACATAAAGGATGAGTGTGTCTTTTGTCCAGTAGCAATCCGGATTGACTTTTCTTTTCTACAATATTTAAGGAAAATGAATGTAACTAACAGCGACCAGAAAGCGAATTTTCAATAGTTTTGAAGAGAATGCTCATATTGAGTAGTCAGTAGCACAACAGAGGTCTGCACTTGAAAATAAATTTAATTGTCTTGACCGCAACTGCATTTTATGATTAACCTGATTTTATACATAATCATAAAATGTTTAAATATTTGTTAAGCTTATGGGACTTAACTGCGGGGTCGTCAGTCCCGAAACTTCCAAACTACTTATGAACTAATTTATACTAAAGACAGCACAAACATCCATGACCGAGGGGGGATTCGAACCCCCGACGGAGAACGATCTCATGCATCGTTGCATACCGCCTCAATACGCTCCGCCGCGGCACATAATCATATTTTTGATGGTATATAATAGTAATAGGTGTTCATCGCCCCCCCCCCCTGAAACATGGCGAAAATATAGACGCACTACGAAATTTAATTTTTTGTTGTTGTATATGTCCAAATAGTATTAAGTTAAACTTCTACTATGAAGCAACGGAAGGACTAGTTAACATAACCAAATATCAAACTGAAACCGATTTTTCTGCCGGCCGCGGTGGCCGAGGGGACTGAGGCGCTCCAGTCACGGTCTGCACGGCCACTACGGTTGGGGGTTCGAATCCCCCCTTGGGCATGGATGTTTGTGTCGTCCTTAGGATTAGCTAGTTCATAAGTAGTTTGTAAGTTTAGGGACTGATGACCACGTAGTTAAGTCCCATAAGCAATACAAACATTTGAACTTTTTTTTTAATTATTTTTTTTTTGTCCTTGTGTGACGGCTAGTATTGAGTCCCCAGCTTTTCTTTTTGTGAGAGCAAACAATTCGAATTGAAAAGACCCTTAGTCGTGGTTGCGTAGACTTTCCCGGCGTAATAACTGATAATATTCATCTCGGGTGTGCAGCCGGATACCGTCGTCAACGAAACACGATATTTCGGTTGATCAACTGGCGGCCATCTTCAGGTGAGTGCGCTGATACACTTACTCGTCGGAAACAGGCAGAACAGAGACAGCGGCTCCTTTATACACCGCTGACGACCCAACGCGCGTGCGCGAAACCAAAGTAGAGGCGCAATAGAACTTGTAGCGCGCCGGTGGAGAAACTCGGCAAAACGATGGGTCGAAACAAGACTAGTTAAAAGAAACTGCATGTCGAAATGAAGACCGTTGTTGTTTAATATCAGCTAAGATTGAGTTCCAAGTTTTACTTAGAGGGAACCCCTTGTCCCTATTAATAATATTATCGGCCATACGAATTTCTATGGCTTCCCACAGTCGCAAACCTTTTTATCGAGGACTTTGAAGACATGGCTCTAAGGACGTCGTTTCTTAAGCCTACCTGATTTTGGAGATACGTCGATGACATTTTCATGGTGTTTCCTCATGGAATGGATGCTTCAAATCATTTTTCAGGTCATTTTAATTGTCTCCATCCCAATATTAAATTTATTATGGAGGTTGAAAAACAAGGGAAACTTTCTTTTCTGGATGTTTTGGTTCAAAAGAACAGTGATGGGACCTTAGGACATGGAGTGTATCGCAAGCCGACACATACCGATCTTTACCTTCATGCGAGCTGTCATCCGCCACACCAACGTATGGGGGTGTCTTGCGTACTCTTATGAAAAGAGCGTACGCCATCTCTGATGCTGAACATCTGGCTGAAGAAATGGAGCACATCAAAGTTGTCTTTAAACAGAATGGGTACACTGCTCAACAAATTTGTCGTGCGTTTCAATTTGGTCCAAAAAGTGAACCATTAGAGGACAAGTACAAGTCTATTGTCTTTTTGCCTTTCGTCGGGAATATTTCCTCGAAAACTTCCAGAATTTTAAGAAGATTTGACATTAAAAGTGTTTTTATGCCCCCACCAAAGACTAGGTCCCTCCTTGGGTCAGTCAAAGATGATTTAGGACTGAGGAAATCCGGTGTTTAAAATGTTTGTAAATCTATCAGGCCAAACTGCGTGGTCATCAGTCCGTAGCTTACAAACTACTTAAACCTAAAGTAATCTAAGGACAAATACACACACATGCCACAGGGAGGACTCGAAGTTCCACAGCGAGTAACCGCGCGCTCCGCAGCGAGACGCTTTAGACCGCTCGGCTACTCCACCGCGGCAAACCCGGTGTTTATAGAATTCCATGTCATTGTGGTAAAACTTACATCGGCCAAACGATCCGCACAGTTCAGGATCGGTGAGTGGAACATCACCGTCATACTCGTTTACTTCAACCTGAAAAGTCAGCTGTTGCTTAACATTGTCTGAATGAGGGACACAAGATGTTATATGATGAAACTAAACTGATTCCTCCTGCATTCCGCTACTGGGAGTTTATTGTTAAAGAATCCATAGACATTCGTATGGCCGATAATATTATTAATAGGGTCAAGGGCTTCCCTCTAAGTAAAACTTGGAAGCCAATCTTATCTGATATTAAGCAACAACTGTCTTCATTTCGACCTGCTATTTGTTTTAACTTGTCTTGTTTCGACCCATCGTTTTGCCGATTTTCTCCACCGGCGCGCTACTGCGCCTAGAGGGCCTCTACTTTGGTTTCGCGCACGCGCGTTGGGTCGTCAGCTGTGTATAAAGGGGCCTCTGTCTCTGTTCTGCCTCAGTTTCCGGCGAGTAAGTGTAATCAGCTCACTCACCTGAAGATGGCAGCCAATTGGTCTGCTGAAATATAGTGTTTAGTTGACGATGGTATCCGGCTGCACACCCGAGATGAATATTATCGACTCTTCGTCATGTCTGTCATACGTAAATACTCTAAGAGCAACCTGAGTATTTTATTCTGGATCTGCAATGGTGTCGCAGCGCTTTGTAGATATTCGTTCAAGTATTGGGTTTACATGCATCGAGAGGAGAGGCAATGCGATCATGTCCTTAGCATATAACTGAATAATATACTGAGTAAGTGCTTTGAAATAAAAGTTCAATATGTATTTTAAATTATAAAGTTTTGAAATTAGAAGATTGCCTTAGGTTCAGCCCAAAGGAAACCAATTTTATAACTACCTCAAGGTCCACAGCTGTCACGTAGACCTCCTGTAGGCAATGTTCAGAAAAATGTTTTGAACGATTACATTGTATACTTGCCTGTTGCCTCTTTTTTTATCACTCATTTCCTGCTATTAGAAAACGTTTGTTTATAGCATTCAATACACATTCTCTTACACTTAACTTCGGAGATTCTGTATGCATCATCTCCTTTTTATATTCACAATTAGTGAACATAAACCGCAATGTCTTGCTAAAACAAACGCCGCGGGGAATGGGCATGTGGTCCAAGGCGTCTTGCTACGCACTGGGCGGTCGTTCCCGCCGGAGTTTCGAGTCCTCCCTAGGGTATGCTGTTCTTAGTGTAAGTTAGTTTATTTAGTTTATAAGTCTAGGGAATGATGACTAAAGTAGTTTGGTCTAGTTGGTTTACAAACATATGAGAATTTAAACACAAAGGTCTGATATTTTCGAATAAAATGATATATTATTACTTTGTGATACAAGTATCTAATACGAGGGTTGTTTTTTTTTAAGTAAGGGCCATTTTTATTCTTGAAAAAAGATACAAACACGTTTGTAAAAAAAAATTATTTTCTGATTCTACACACTTTTACCTATTTTTCTACACAGTTGCCTTGTTTATTTAAGCACTTGTCATACCATACAACTAAGTTTTTAATTCCCTCTTCAAGGAATTCGGCCGCCTGCTCCGTCACCAAGAGTTCACGGCCGCTTTCACTTCATCATCGTCATTGAAGCGCTGCCCGCCAAGATGGTGTTTCAGGTACCGGAAATGGTGAAAATCGCTAGGAGCAAGGTCGGGGCTGTGTGGTGCATGGTCCAGATCTTCCCAACCAAAAGAATCAATCAAATCCCGAGTCTTTTGAGAGGTGTGAGGCCTAGCGTTATCGTGCAGGAGGAAAACTCATTTTGTCAGCATGCCGCGCCTTTTGTTTTGAATTGCTCTGCGGAGCTTCTTTAGAGTTGCACATTAGGCATCTGAGTTGATTGTCGTTCCTCGTGGCATAAAGTCCACTAGCAAAACACCGTGCTGGTTCCAGAACACAGTTGCCATAATCTTGGGCTTTGATAGTGTCTGTTTGTCTTTGAACTTGAGGGGTGAGGTTGTGTGTCGCCATTCACTCGATTGTCGCTTGCTTTCGGAAGTGATATGGAATACCCATGTTTCATCTCCAGTGACAATTTGACTCATCATGTCATCCCCTTCTTCCTCGTAACGAATCAAAAAGTCCAATGAAGTGGCAAATGTCTTCCCTTTGTGTCCTCTGTGAGGAGTCTGGGTACCCACCGAGAACACAAATTCTTAAAGTTTACGTTTTCAGACAAAATTTTGTACAAAACAGATCTTAAAACTTGTGTAAATTCCAAAGAAAGAGTGGAAATTGTGAATCTTCTGTCCTCACAAATCTTTGTTTCGACTGCAGCCTCCAAATCATCAGTGATCACAGAGGGCCGGCCTGAGCTTTCTTTGTCATGGACGTCTTGACGGCCATTTTTAAACTCTCTAACCCATTGACGCACTTTACCTTTACTCATTGCATTCAAGCCATAAACTTCTGTTAACTGACGATGAATTTCTGCAGCTGATAGGCTTCTCGCGGTCAAAAAACGTATCACTGACAGTATCTCACACGCGGCGGGCGATTCAATAATCGCAAACATTATAAAGTAGCACAGCGATGCGTACACGTCAGCTACAGAGCTGCAACTGGCATTAAGTGTGAACGGGAAGGATGCCGGCAAGTGGCGCGGTGGCTTGTTGCGGCGTCCGCGCGAACTACGGGACTATACGCGCGAACGGCCCTTACTTAAAAAACAACCCTCGTATATGAATTGGGATGTATGTTGGAAAAACTGTTAATGTCAGGGCTAAGCAATTTACCCCGCGTGTACGCTTTAAAAGTTTGAGGACATTGTTATCTGCTCATCAAGTTCTCCTATCGGTTTCTAAAATGTACTTTCAAGTCACGGTTAATATTAGAACCTTAAAATTCTTATATTCAAACATGTTTGTTGTATCGCAATAGCTACGTTTTCCAGCCGTTTAATTTCTGCTGTTTCCATGTCTCTTCCCTGTGTAAATTATTCTCCTGCCATTTTAAACATCACAAGAAAACCCTTCGCGGTTTGGAACACTAATACACATTACAACTTTCAGCTATAACCCTGCAACGTCGACGTCTTCCCGAAAGCCATAAGATTATGCATACATAAAAACATTAGTTTACTTCACATTCTAAATCCTTTTAGTTTCTGTAACGTGGACTAGTAACATAAAGGATGACGACGTTATACTGTATATGTTATATATTTTTCTGAATATTTCCACTGGGTAGGACCGTGTGCTATAGAGCCACCACTCTTTGACGAAACAGCACTCACGGTTCCTTCGGAAAAGGAAGATGAATAACTATTGATGGTGATGGTGAGGATATTCTTCGTCAGTCACGTTCTCCACGGCCACTACGGTCGGGAGTTCGAATCCCCCATTGGGCACGGATATTTGTGCCGTTCGTAGTAGTAGCTAGTTCATAAGTAGTTTGTAAGTTCAGGGACTGATGACCCCGTAGTTAAGTCCAATAAGCTATACAAACATTTGAACTTTTTTTTTTTTTTGGTGATATTCTTATATCCGTGCTCTCAGTTCAAAAAATATCCAGTAGCTCCACTATCACAAAAGTGAATGACATTGTAATCAGTGTCGTGTTATTGAAAGCTTAGATCTCTATAGAACAGTCAAGCTGACGAGGCCATTGCCAGTTTCTTCTCAGAATCTCTGTATCACAATTTACCGCAGGTACTTTGAACGAGGAACTATTCACAGTGATTGGCAAACAGCAACTCACATTAATATACAAGTAGCAGTGAAGTTAAAACACACCCGCCGGTAAAAACTAAGCAAACCGCTGATTGTTTTAAAAATTACACTGTTAATACATTTACCCAAATATGAGACGAGAAGGTCAATTCTGGAGGTGTTTCAACTCTCGAACCCTTCCCCTCTTTCTACGCCCAGGAAACACACACACACACACACACACACACACACACACACGAACACAAACAAAAAAATTTAAAAATCATGAAAATTGAAAATGTATAAAAAGTAATAGTAATAAATGAACAGCAGCCACAAACCTGGGTCCTCCATTTTATGTATATATATAAAATGTATAAACATGTGTTCGTAAAAATAATTAGGGCCAGTGCTTTACTCAAGGCAGACCCTTGTAAGTACGATAACGAAATACGTGAAATAAATTCGTAATCGAGATTCATAGTCTATTTAGAATAAATGACTTAGTATAAAGGAATAAATAATATAGTGAGGACAGTTTACAACTCACCGCAAAGACGTGGCGACGAGCTGCGACAGGCACATACAAAAGACACACACATACAACACATTCAGCTATCGGCCATGGCCTTCTTCAGAAAATAGAGCACTCACGCAATCACACAGGCACACAACACAGTCATACAACCATCACCTCCGACTGCCGCACTTCGAATCACGCTCTGCAGCGAATCGGGGACTGGAGGGGAGGGGAGGGGGAGGGGATAGAAAGGTTACGTCACGATGATGGGGATGGGAATAACGAGATGCAGCTTAGGAATGGAGTGGGGAGGTGGGTGAGGGGAGAAAATAATATATATATATATATATATATATATATATATATATATATATATATGCACACTGCAAGTACACAAGACCACATACACACACATACACATGCACGCATGCACACACACACACACACACACACACACACACACACACACATATATATATATATATATATATATATATATATATATATACGATCACACATTCACACACCACTCAAAATAGGCGAGGTTTGGGATAGAGAGGTAGGAACTGTAAGGTATGGAAATATATATATATATATATATATATATATATATATATATATATATGATTTCGGGATCGGAGAATGTATTGTAGGGATAACTCCCATCTGTGCAGTGCAGAAAAGCTGGTGGTGGATGGGAGGATCCAGATGACCCGGGTTGTGAAGCAGCCATTGAAATCAAGCATGTGCTCCGCTGCATGCTGTGCCACAGGGTGGTCCACCTTGTTTTTGGCCACAGTTTGGGGCTGGCCATTCATCCTAATGGACAGCTGGTTGGTGGTCATGCCAATATAGAAAGCTGTACAGTGCTTGCAGCACAGTTGGTAAATTACGTGGCTGCTTTCACAAGTGGCCCGGCCTCTGATAGGGTAGGATAAGCCTGTGACAGGACTGGAATAGGAAGTGCTGGGTGCGTGGATTGGACAGGTCTTGCAGCGGGGTCTTCCACAAGGATATGATACCTGTGGCAATGAGCTGGGTTTCGGGGTGGCATAAGGATGGACTAGGATGTTGTTAAGGTTGGGAGGGCGACGGAACACCACTTTAAGAGGGGTGGGAAGGATCTTTGGCAGGATGTCTCTCATTTCAGGGCATGAGGATAGAAAATCAAAACCTTGGCGAAGGATAGAATTTAGTTGTTCGAGACCAGGGTAGTACTGGGTGACAAGGGGAGCGCTCTTTTGTGGATGGTTACTGGTGTTAGGAAGAGGATTTGGGGTGTGTGAGGATATGGATGGGGAGATAAAGGAGTTATTTCTTGTGTACTTACATAATAGGTGCCGCTGAACTCGACGCAATGGGCAGCAGTTAGCACCCTCGTAGGAGTTAAGATGGAACCGCCGCACATATGCGAGCGAGTTTCCAGGTAAACATGCTGCAGCGACACCTGGTACGGGAACTGCCCTGCAACAGCAAGTGACTAGTTCTCCGTTACTGCGGATGTGCACAGCTAACCGATGCTTAGCAAGATATTCTGCAGGTGGCAAGCTATAATGAGATGTTCACGCCGGTATATAGATCATGTTGCAGCTAACACCGGAACTTTAATTATCTTTCCGTGCCGGCCGCGGTGGCCGAGGGGACTGAGGCGCTCCAGTCATGGTCTGCACGGCCACTATGGTCGGGGGTTCGAATCCCCCCCCCATCGGGCATGGATATTTGTGCCGTCCTTAGTATAAGGTAGTTGATAAGTAGTTTGTAAGTTTAGGGAATGATGACCCCGTAGTTAAGTCCCATAAGCTTAACAAATATTTCAAACATCTTTCCGTCAATATGCGGTATATAGTATCGCCGCTGTCATGAGGCGTTGGGGCTGGGGTATACAGGGTGCAGCCAAGACTGGAGGGCGATATCTCTGTAGGGAAACTGGCCTCAGTATTCCAGGCCGAAATCACTGCCATCAGGGCGTGTGTGGAGGAGAATTTGCGTAGGTGCTACAAAGAACGTAGCATCTATATCTATTCAGAAAGCCGGGCAGCCCTGAGATCACTGGCAGCTCCTGCAACAAGGTCTAAAATTGTTGCAGAATGTAACAGGGTTCTGGTGGAGCTAGGGGAAACAATAGGGTAAACCTATTGTGGGTCCCTGGCCACTCGGGGATCAGTGGCAACGAACATGCCGAGGGATTAGTCAGGATGGGGGCAGAGACTCTAGTTATTGGACCGGGACCTGTCCTGACAATCACCAAGGCAATGATCAAATTGGAGCTACGTAACTGGCTCAGAAGACAGCACGTAGAATATTGGACCAACGTCTACCAACAAAAACATGGCAAGGTAATGATGCCAAAGCCATTTTTTTAAAAGAAGCTCTGCAATCCTGGGTCTGAACAGGAGAGAGATTAGACTCATGGTTGGGTTGCTGACAGGCCATGGGGATTTCAAAAAAACACCTACATACAATGGGAATAACAGAAGAGGACCCTAAATGTAGGCTCTGTGATGACGGTGATGAAACTGCATCACATCTGATCTTCGAATGCATTGCATTGGAGAGTAAAAGGCACAGAACATTTGGGACAACCAGACCCGAAGAAATTGTGTCTAATAAAGAACTGGTAAAGGGACTCCTTGCACTGTTCAAGCGCATTGGTTGGATTTACTAGATATACAGGGAGCGATATCGCACAATAAACATAGTTTCGGTGCGGGCAGTGGAGGGTTGGACCAAGACTCTTTTGGCTTCCCTGAGAAAATCAAATCAAATCTAATCAATCGCCGCTGTCATTATACCCGTATGTCAACAGCAGCTGGTATTTTACGAGGTGGAAAATAAGTTTCCCATGTCGACTATGGGCAGAGTTATGTGTAAAGGATAAAAATAGAATATGAAGTTAAAAATGAGACATATCTTTATTTTTCTACATATTTTCCAAGTGTATTGAGACATTTGTCAAACCGCTTTATAAGCTTCAAAAAACAACTGTTACTTGGGAGCGCTTACACCATCCGCCATACATTCCTGATCTCGCACCAAGTGACTTCCATCTGTTTCCAGCTTTCAAGAAGTCTCTCGGCGGAAGGCGGTTTGGACGCAATACTGACGTGAAACATGCCGGTGAACGCTTCGTATACAACGCCTTGATTTTTTTCTCGGCGGATTTTTTTAGTCTATAAAGCGCTTTGACAAAGTCTCAATGTAAGTTGGAAATTATGTACAAAAAAAAAATTATAATGTCTTATTCTATTTTTTTCCTTTCATACACCAACAGTGACCACAGTCGACAAGGGGAACATTATTAACCCTCTGGTAACTTTCATCCATCCTGGAGAAAGAAATTATTCTACAATTACTGCCTGATCTTATGTATCTGATCAAAAGTTTCCGAACATCTATTAAGAGATATTAATGTAGGAATTGTTAACCCCTTACCTTCGTGGCGAACTCTCTACTAAGGAAAGTCTCAACTAAATGTGAATGGGCAGCCTTATTGATATTCCTGGAGATCCGAAACCAATCACGATGGAGACTGGAACGAAATCCACTTTGTCGCTCATCTCACAGATGTCGCCTGGGATTCAGATCTAAAAACACTGGGAAAATAAGCAGATTTCTGGAACTTTATTGTTCTCTAGTTATTGCCTCACAGCTGCGAAATCACACGTATGTTTACCATGTTGTTACAAGCGTAGTCTCCGAAATGGTTTACTACTGCTCGTCGTTTACAGTGAACTAAAAAGTGTTCATATCCCTCATCAATAAGCAGCCCGTTATAACGACAAATAGCGGAGTCCAGCAACACTGTACTGCCTTTCTGGTGCTACAAGTGATCATATCATAGCCATTATGATTCTGTTCGACACACCAAGAGCTCAGATGGAAAACTAGTACTTAGCAAAGAAGAGGAGGCTTTAAGTTAGAAATAATATATTAATGGCTTGAACGAGGGAAGTGAACTTATATTGTAGAAATGGAAGAGGAAGTAAATGAAGATAGGAGATACAATACTGAGAGAAGAATTTCACAGTCCACTAAATGATTTGACTGGAAACAAGGCTCCCGGAGATAATTATATTTCCTCTGAACTGATGATATCGTTGGGAGAGACAGTCATGAAGAAACTGTTCCACCTTGATGGTAATAATATGTATGATATAGGGGAAATAACCTCAGGTTTCAAGAACGAAAAAATAATTAAAGTGACATGTAAATCAAGGGCAAACAATTGAAGAACTGTGTTTAGTAACTCATCTTTGTAAAATACCAACGTAATTTATTTACAGGCGAATGGAAGAACTGGTAGACACCGGCCTCGGAGATGATCAATTTGGATTTAGGAGAAATGTAGACAATAATCACATTACGGCTTACCTTAGAAGATGTAGAGGATAAATTGAGCAAGGAAAACCTACTTTTTTAAATGTTCTTGATTTGAAGAAAGCTTTTGACAATGTTGACTGGAATACATTCTTTCAAATTCTGAAGGCAGCGGAGCCAAAATATAGGGAACCAAAATATATATACAACTTGTGCAAATACTAGACAGCTGTTTTAACACTAGAACAGCGGAAGGGGTCAAAATGACCCCTGCCATACTTTTTTCCATCATTGTCATTTCAGTTTATTTACTTTCCTAATGAAATCATATGACTTTTCCTAATTTTTTCTTCTCTTTATGATGATGTATTAGAATTAAAAAGTATTTACATTTTCTTTGACATTTATATCAATATACCTAGAACGGTGGATGGGGTCAATTTGACCCCAATGTAATTTCCTTCTGAATATATGAAAGTAATCCAACAATGTAGCGGCAACAGTGAGCAGTATTGCAGAGTAGTTGCCTGTCATTGTCGCAACTTGGCAAGTGTTCGTTCCAGTCTGCCACAGTATATAGTGTCATTCTGGTGATAGTTTTTGTCCTCGAAACACGCTTTTGAACACGTATCGTCGGCGTGGACTTTCTGATGAACAAGCGTTACAGCTCTTAGAGAATTCCGAAGTTGAATCGGAAACGGACTTCGCTGATGAAGATGATGATTACGTACCTGAGACAAGTGAAGATGAAGACATAGTGAATGAGGAGCGATTAGTGGAAGAGGATTCACGTGCTGATCTACATCAGTTATCACATCTTTCATCACAGCAGGCACAGTTGGCAGCGTCTACAAAGATGTTTGTTCAAATGTTTGTATATATGGGACTTAACTACGGGGTCATCATTCCGTAAACTTACAAACTACTTATGAACTAGTTACGAACTAGGACGGCACATATATCCATGCCCGAGGGGGGATTCGAACCCCCGACCGTAGTGGCCGTGCAGACCGTGACTGGAGCCCCTTAGTCCCCTCGGCCACCGCGGCCGGCCTACAAAGATGGTTGCTAGAGATGGAACCGTGTGTGAGACGACCAATTTTTCATCTTCTGGAAGGAGGTCAGCTGTGAACGTTCTGAAGGAGAAAGGAGGACCCACTGCTTATGCTTGTCAACGAATAGACGACTCTATCACCAGTGCCTTCCGTCTTATTTTTGACTAAGCAATGCTACGTTTCATGAAGAAATACACAGAGTCAAATGCACGAAAATTACTGAAAAACAATAACTGGACTGTTTCGCTTGAGGAACTGGAGAAACTGATAGCCATCATGTATGCTCAGGGCGTTATTTGTACAAACGGTATGCCTGTGGATGATATCTGGTCGCATACTTGGGTGCCTACTTTTATCAAGGACATTATGTCAAGGGACAAATTTCAGGAGCTTCTCAGATTCCTCCGTTTCGACGAAAAAGTAACCGGAGTTGAACGCTTGGCAGCCAACAAATTCGCTCTTGTATCTGAAATTTGGGGAAAGTTAATTGAAAACAGTATTCGAGCTTACCGTCCTGGAGAAAATGTAACCATAGATGAGCAACTATTACCAAGCAAAACCAGATGCAGGTTCACTCAGTTCATGTCCAACAAACCAGACAAATATGGCCTCAAATTCTGGTTGGCTGTCGATGTGACGACAAAGTATATATGTAATGCTTTTCGATACCTCGGCAAAGAGGACATGCATATAGAGAAGCAACCACTTGCATAGTACGTCGTTCTGCGGCTCATGGAGCCATTTGTAAATCAAACAAGAAATGTGACAACAGACGGGTTCTTTACATCTCTTCAACTTGCTAAGAAACTCAAAGAGAAGAAAACTTCATTAGTTGGTACAATGAACAAGATCGGTCGTGAAATCCCTGATGCAGTAAGGAAGTTCAATGCTGAAATACACTCCACCAGCATCCTGCACCATAGCGGCAACCCAGAATGCACCATGACTGTATACCAAGGAAAGAAGAATAAAAACATCAGTCTTCTGAGTACACTACATTCTGAAATAGCAATAAGCAAGGAAGGAAAGAAGAAACCTGAAACAGTAACATTCTACAATGCAACAAAGTACGGGGTGAACGTGGTAGATCAAATGACCCGTAAATATACTACAAAGGTTGCATGTAGGGGATGCCCAATGCATGTCTTTTACAACATCTTGGACATGGCGGCAATAAATGCATGGGTCATTTACAACGTAGTAACAAACAAGAAAATGGAATGGAAGAAGTTCATACTTCCGCTGGCTAATGAACTCAAGGGAATGAAAGAGCAAGAACATCAGGCAAAGGAAGAGGATACTGGACCGAAATCAACTAGAAAGCGGAGGAAGTGGCGAATCAGCCTCTGCAAAGGCAACAAGACCAGCGAAAACTGTGTAAAGTGCCACAAAGGCGTGTGCGGAAAATGTGCGAGTAAAACAGAAATCATATGTGGTAAGTGCGTCCTGCAGATTCCAGTAACTTGAAAGAAAAGTGATACAAAGGTGTGTGTAGAGCACGTACGAGAGTAACATGGACCAAGTATACTAAAAGTGTCTAAAAGTTTATACAAACAGGAAACGTGTTAGCAGTAGCAGCAATAAATTTGTAAGATATTTTGCTGTTTAAATAAATAATTAATGATTATTATTAATTATGGTGTTTAATAATTATTTTCCCTACTAGATAAAAGGTTTGGATTAACAAAAATACTTATTTAAGTGTTGGGGTCAAAATGACTTTCCGCCGTTTTAGGAATGTCAGAAACTCCGCCGTTCTAGTGTAAAGAGTCGAAGTGCATGCAGTGAACGGAGTGGTCGAGAAGGGAGGAAGAAATATTTGTAGCTTTTCCCCAATGTCAATCAATCAGTACACTGAACAATATTTTAACGAAAGTAACTAGAAATTTGTAGGACTAAAAGTCAGGGAACGGAATGGACAGTGTCATGAAAGTAGGTTATAAAATGGACATTAAAAAAAGCAAAACTATGATTGTGGAATGTTGGCTAAGATGCTGAAGGAAAAAGATTAGGCCTCGAGACAATGAAAGTAGTAGATGAGTTTTGTTATTTGAGTAGCAAAATAACTTCTGATGACCGAAGTGAAGAAAATATAAAATTACTATGGAAAGACAAGCATTGTCAGCATTTCCGAAGCAGAAAAATATGTTTACATCCATTACTAATTTAAAAGTTAGGAAGTCCTTTCTGTAAGTATATCTGTGTAGTTTAATACTGAATAGGACTGAAACGTGGCCGATAAACAGGCGAGACAAAGAGATGATAGAAGCTAAAAACGAATGCTGAAGATAGATGGGTAAATCGGTGCTGAGGAATCCAAAACCAGATTACAGAGAAATGAAATTTCTGGCATTCCTCGACTTTTTGAAGGGATCGATTATTGGAACACATTCTTAGACATCGAAGAACTGTCAATTTAGCATTGGAGAGAATTGTGTGGGGTCAAAATTACACAGAGAGACAGAGAAAGGATCTTATTTGGATATGCAGAGACTTGCACAGGGTACGGTGGAGAACGGCACCAAATCAGTCTTTGGACTGAAAACCGTAACAAGGTCTAGTTGTGCAAAGTTTTTTCAGTAGGGTTTATACGAGCATGGGACTCGGATATTGTTTCCCAGTAGCAGGTCACATCAGCTTATATGGTACCTGTTTAACACATTGATATTTCAACGGTATATGCCCACTCTAAGATGACATTCTGCATACAGAGTAGGGCATATCGATTTCTGCGGCTAGCAGGTACATCATTATTATTTCTGTCTCTTCTGTTCAACTCCAGCACACTGTCCATTTCCTACAAATGTAATTGTTTCAGGATTTCCATCCACAGACTATGGCTTGATGGTAGTGAAATGGAATTTATTAGTAATTGGCTTTCTGTCTTCTTCCGCATAGATAATAACGGCACCATTGAAAGTACTTGTAGGGAAGAGGTGAAGGGGGGTTGGATTATCGACTGTACTTGGTGTCATGTAATATTCAGGAAGTCTCACTGCTTCGTATTAGCTGATGCACTCTACACTTTGAAGTTGATAAATAAGGAGGAGAAGTCAGGTATTAGGGCGATCTGCCCAGGTGATGATTCTGAGCTTCCGCAAAACATCGTTCCACGCACCAACCTGAAGTGTTCTGGCAGTGTTTCTTAAGGATAATGTACGACAGAAAGACACGGAGATACACTGATTTTGAAAGATGTTTAATGTGATTATATCGGCATGTGACTTCCAATATTTCAAAATTTAAGCCACTATAATACATCCATTGGTAAAAACACCGAAAAGTTGATTCACAAATTGAAATAAGTTTGTACCCACCGTCCAAATATTCAGTAGAAATCCACATATGTATTTTATTTAAAAAGCTGATAGTCTGGAATAATCAAGATTAATGCTTACTTATTTGAAACGAAACCACGGTTAAATAAAATATATTAGAACAATAGTTATAATACACAGTGTGACCATGGATTTATAATTCAATCGCAGCTTTTCACATGAAAAAAAACTCTTAATTCTGCCTGTATTCTGTATCAAATTCTTTATATGTAATTTTATGTATGTCGTCTCAACTACACAGTATATGAAACCTCTGTTAGAAAAATATATTAGAACAATATTTATGCCACACCGCGTAACAATAGATTTATAATTCAGTCATATTTATTCACAGAAAAAACTTGAATGATGTACTGCATCAATTTGTGTACGTGTAATTTTGCATGTTTTCCATGAACTAATTAGTAGAATGCCCTATTATTTTCCCCCTAATATTCGCTGTTTAACCCTGCGACAGGCGCGCTTCTATCTGTTGCGCCAGCGGGCGCATGCGCCAATCAGTGCCGCCGACGTTTAAATACCATGTAAAGGGCAATTTTTAATTTTTAATTTTTTTTTTTTTTTTTATTTTTTTTTTTTTTTTTTTTTTTTTTTGGTAGAATTAAATATTTTGTGGTTTTCGCATCATTCTTAACAGCAACTTTTATTGCGATCTTTATACATGTAACAAGACGCATGGGCAAATTAAAATTGTTACAGAATATCTGACATATTGTATCCAGGAAATTTCGTAAGTGCTATTTTAATAACAAATTCTAAAAAAATCATCACTCCTTCTTGTCCTTTTTCAGTGTCACAATGAACGTTCGCCTATTTTCTGAAAGATCCTGGCCTACAGGAAACTACTGTAGCAGTTATCCGTGGTTATATTCCTGTGAGATCCCTTGATTGGCTCAACCAACGCTTCACAATGCTTGCCTCTTTAGATGCAAGATATGGTCAGGATTCCGTCTGCCGCGGTATACTTCACAATTTCCGGTATAAAATATATTGCTACCGCATATTGCATACAACGTCAATCCCTACAACTTCAATCCCTAAAACTTCAATCTGTCAATTTGGAAAAAAAAAAAAAAAAAAAAAAAAAAAAAATCCAATTTCACTACCACTACGTTTTGGGCCAGGAAGAACTGATTATATTCTTACCTTTTGTTTCCTGTTGTAGTACTAACGAATAATTTATCCACAAAGTTTCATGGTCCTTACCAATCATCTTGTGGTGTTCCTTTCACTACATTCCCGTCATCGCATGACTTCTCAGATTCGTTGAAATGATTTGTAGTTTCAATTACTTCTTTTTCCTCATCGCTGTCAATAGAATCAGCGTAATTTTCTTCGTCAGATGAATCCAGAAGAATTTCTTCTGGTGTCAGTGCCTTCCTTTGTGGGGACTGTTGGGCGATAAGAAAATAATTCTAATACCAAAGTAATGTTACTAATTAAATCAGTCACCCAAAGAGTAGTAAAACATAGCTTCTACTCATCAAAACATTCGACAGTGGTGCGAATACATGTACTTACATCAACGGGCGCGTGCGGTACGCAGTGCCGTTTCGGTGTAGTCGTCCAGGTGAGTCACCGCTGTTATGGTTCGTATAAAGACGGGGCAGTAATGCATTTTGGCCCTTGACTAACCAATCGAAGCATATCTACCACCATTGTTGCGTGCTCGACACGCTGACGTAATTATTGAAAGAAAACCAAATTGGCGGCACTGTATGCCGCCACGCGCCCGCCGCAGGGTTAAGTTAATCTCACTGAAAGAGCAAAGACTAATTTTTGCCATACCCACACACTTACACAGCGTCTACAACATAATAACTTCACCATTATAATCTCTTTGCAAACAACGTTAAGATATGAAAAGCTGGAACCTGCTTTGTAATTGCTTATAGTTGAATTCCCTTAAATTTTAGCAGATTGTTGAGTGAAGTACTTCTCAGCAACCTTAACAGCACTCATACAGTGCACGTAGAAAAGCGTAAGTTTTTAAAATACAATTAAGAGGCATACAGATCGCTTTCGTCCCAGACAAGGACACAATACGTAAGATTTCTCCATCCTTCATGTGTACTTAACTTAAAATTCTTTTATAAATGTGATGACAGAGACGAATATAAGGAGGCATAACATACACTTCAGCAAATAGTAAACAAAATACTTTTTTGTCTTTCTTAGGACTGCGAAACAAATACAGACATAAAACGAGGCTCCAGCTGGGGACCATATGAGGCACCTGAAGATGGATTTGTAAGATAATCCGAAACTGGTCAAGTTCAAAATAAATAAGGATTTTATACCATACTTGTGACTGGTCGCTGTTTCAATTACAAAGATTGTAATACCACAGCCACAGTTCCCACAATGTCAGTTATTAACAAAATAAGGATTAACTTATTTTCGAAGATTTGTTTTTCGGAGGTTTATTTCTTGACGAGTGTTTTAATTGTACTGTCATGCCCACGAGTAACCATTCTGGGGACAAAAATACAAGAGAATCAGCAAACCTCTTGTTAATGTTTCACAGGTAACGTTAACTGGCTGACCACAGTTCACAAATTGTGTCACGAACGACCTCAAATGGACCTCGTTTCATTGCTTTCGTATTCAGAACAGTGATAAATGCAGGATCAGTTGGACGTTAATTAAAATATTTATCTTCAGAAGTTCGTATGATCTGGTTTTGTAATAATAGTTCCGCATTACATGGTGATTTTCATCACGTAGTGTATCTTAATAAGCGGCTGAAACAGCCACCCCATCTGGGATGCTGTTAGATCAGCAACAACAATCAACGGGAACTCCTTCCTGTTTCTCACTAATTCATACAATTATTGACCTATTTACAACACTAATTATAAAGACTAATATGGTTATATCAGAGTTTTAACATAATAACCCTAGGTAACGAAGGACTTCAAAATAGCCATACAATGGTCAATAAGAGTTTAACAATAAGAGCACTTGCCGATTTCTTATATACATACATGAACACATTAGCCTGGCTATCAGCAAATAATGAATCTGGTTGAACAAAATAGTTACGTACAGGATCATGTGAACAAGTAACGAGCAAGCAACGAACGACAATAACATTGTAATTGCTAAGCTCCGAGGCAAAATAAATAACATCGGTCAGCTGAAAAGGTGCAAGGAGCTTAGAATAAAGGGAGATGGAATTAAGTGAGCCCAGAACAGTCATTGTAAGAGCCATGGACCATATCTCCGTGTGAAAAACAAAATGGCATAAAAATATGTGTGAAACCTGCCCTCTCTATACCAGGCGCTACTAAATTGAGAGACACATCTGACTGTAATTCGGTACATCGTACGTTACGACTATAACTGGAACACACATAGTAAACCGAATGTTTCACCCACAAAATAAAAATAAATAAATGAATGAAATAAAAATGAAACAGAGTGGCTAAACTGCCGGATTCACATTTTCGATCTAATGTAAAATGCCAGAACGCAGTTGTCACGATGGTTCATCGTAAAAGATGGTGTCTTGAAAAACAGTTCTCTAAAGTATTCATCTTGAGGTATGAATAGCTCTTCAATGTCCGTGTTTGCTCACAAATAAATTTGCTTTTAAGTATGATCTGCCTTGAGCAAACACAATTGATTTCAATTTTTCCCAAGCATATTTCGCTGTTGTTGCAGCATCATCAGAGGAATATTTATTTTATAATGTCTGTCAAATGAACTATGAAGGCCTAGTGAGCCTATAAAAATAAGAAGCCTATAAAAATTGCTTTCACAATTATCTGTAGTTCTTACACTTGATGTACATAAAAGTATTAATCATTTCATTGTTCATTTGACAGACAGTATAAAATAAATATCCCACTGATGATGCTGCAACGCCAGCGAAACATGTTTGTGAAAAACTGAAAGCAATTGTGTTTGTTCAAGGCAGATCACACCTAAAAGCCATTTAGTTCTCTAACGTTTAAAAGTTTCTGAATTCCGTCTTTAAATATATTTTACGAGCTACTTTATTAACCCCATAGTCCAAAAGAAATAGCGGCGATAGAATTTCAGAGCGGTTCTGGGCGTCTTTATTAGGGACTGCTAGGCTGCTCCCGGCCTACTTTCCAGTCCTCCCACAAGCATGCACGAGGGTGTTGTCCTTTGATTATTTGAAATTAGTGTAAGCAGTTTGTAAGCTCATGGATTAATGACCTTTCATTTTTCTTTTAAGACAAAAGAAGTCACAGTACTAATACACTGTAACAATAATTATTTATTTTGAGCTCTACTGAATAGTGATATTCCTGACCAGTGCCGTAACTAGCACTTGGCTTTGGGGGGGGGGGGGATAGACCTGCTTGACGAGCAAAATTTTAGTCAGTTTCCAGACAGACTATCATCTACCACTCCCGTTGAAGAAACTAATTCACTCCGATCCAGTGAAAGCTTATGGTAAAACAAGTTTCCAGTCTTTACCAGATTGCTGCTATACGATGTCTTTCTTTTTTTCTGGTTCTGGGGGGGTGGTTTCTATCCCCCTTCTATCCCCTTCATCCCCCCCCCCCGCCCCCATAGTTACGCCACTGTTCCTGACGTTGATTTGCATCTTGTGAGGATGCATATTTTCTTATTCAGTGCGTTATTCCACGAGTTGTGACTTGAGGACATTTATTTCGACTGCGAGCCACTTACCACTGTCATTGCGGGAATAGGATAGTCCTTGACAAAATGTACTAGGGCCTTCCCGTAATGGTAAAGGTGCTTTCACTGGGTTATGAAAAGTTATTAGCAAAACAAAATGAGAGAGAAATGAGTGGCTCATTGGAAAGCGGCTATTTGTGTCTCGCCCTCAAGCATGCATGAGGGTGTTGTCCTTTGATTATTTGAAATTAGTGTAAGTAGTTGGTAAGCCTATGGATTAATGACCTTTCATTTTTCTTTTAAGACAAAAGAAGTCACAGTACTAATAAACTGAAACAATAATTATTTATTTTGAGCTATACAGAATAGTGATATTCCTGACATTGATTTGCAATTTGTGAGGATGCATATTTTCTTATTCAGTATGTTGTTCCACGCGTTGTGACTTGAAGACATTTATTTCGACTGCGAGCCATTTACCACTGTCATTGCGGGAATAGGACAGTCGTTGACAAAATGTACCAGGGGCTTCCGGTAATGGTAAAGGTGCTTTCACTGGGTTATGAAAAGTTATTAGCAAAACCAAATGAGAGAGAAATGAGTGGTTCATTGGAAAGCGGCTTTTTGTGTCCCGTTTATCCTATACATATTATAAATGCGAAAGTTTGTATGTTTGTTACCGCATCACGCTAAAACTGCAGCACTGATTTAGATGATATTTCATATAGAGATTTCTTATGCCTTGAATTAGGACATAGGCTACTTTTCAAAATGTTTATTACAAGTTATTTATTTGAAATTTATGCATAGAAATACGTAACGGTTGTAAGAAGCTTCTAATACAACAGCAGAGGTCTTATGTAGTCTCTTCATGGTTAGCCGCGAGGGTTAACGCGTCATCTCATAACTTTCCATTAGTTTGGGCAATGGTTCGTGTCCTGCTATAGTGAATTTATTTTTCTTTGTTATTGTTATCTTTTTTACTTTCGAATATACAAATAGATTCTGGGATACTGCCAAAACGGCTCAACTGACATATAATTACATACACAAGAAATCTGAATGTTGGCGTTTATGCCGCATTCATTTACATTTGTTGTAACAAATGAAGGAAGTATGTATATAAATTGAAGACTTTAAATAAAATATGCTCTAAGTACCATGGCAAGAAAAAACATTGACGTTTCGTGTAGAATGGGATCTAGATACCAAGCCCTATTTTGTATACAAAGCGCGAACTGCCACGTATAAATAACGTACGTAAACTACAATGAAAGTAGTAGCAAATGCACTCAACAGATGGCAGGGGGTACGCTGCAGTTAACATATGAAAAGTGTGTTCCGGCCATAGACCAAAGATAAGATAGACTGCGCGTGACATCATTACATTGAAACCAACATCTAAGTCACGTGACTCGGGGCAGGGAACACTGTTCAACATTGCAAGCAATGTGAAGTGCAGCTGAGAGTCGCAGATCCTTTTCTTGCAGGTTTCCGATAATGGCCACTCTAGTCGTTCGGCATCTCCATACATTCTAACCTCCTTACAACCAACCACAGTCTGAAGACGAAACAATCCAATAGACTTCCTTATGATCTATATTAATTAGATAGTAATGAACATTGACGCTGAGGTAAGCGCAGCAGCAGCAGCATTAATTGTACTCACCGAGTACGGCGTCCTGGCCACCTACGATGCGCCCGCCTGCTGCCCCCAGCCACTTCCCACTGTGCACCAGGCGGCGCATGGGAAGCCGCGCACCTGACACCACAACAAACACACACTCTACAACACTACTGATTTACGCTGTGATTTCCACAAAACAAAACAGCAACAACTCCAAATGTAGAGGCATCTGAAGATGGCAGCTAGACTGCTGAAACTGGTTATGTTGTAAAATTTTTTACAAAAAATCGATCTTGGGCATAATTTTCACTATCAAAGCAGATCGTGGCCTAAATATGTGCACACTTCGGATTATTGTGTTAAAAGATATGTTGTTGTTATATTAATGCTTCTATATCTCTTCTAATAAAACGCAGTCTCGGTTGTTGTACTTCAACGCGTTTCAACTTTTTGGGCATCATCAGAATCTTATAATAATGCATTCCATCGTCAGCTGTGAAATGGATTCGCGCCACGTCTGTCAGCGTCAGCATTTAAAGGTAGCTACGGGTGTGGCGCACACGTCGAAAACATGGAATAAGTTTGCAGTAACAGCCACGATATTGCAGAGGTAGGAGCACTTTAACAAGTTTGGACACATCAGGGACTGTATTGAATAAACTGTCGCCGCCGTTACACATCTGCACATCATGCACGTACACTCTGCATAGAATATAGACAGAAACGTGTTTGCTAGACATTCGGTGGTTTTTGAAAAAAAAAATCAAGGTTAAAATTCATGATGTGTACCAAAGCTACAGTATCAAAACACAAGCCGCGGCGGAGCGACTGAGCGCATTGAGGTGCTTTGCTGTGATGCGCAAGGCCATTCCCCGTCGGGTATGCGAATCCCCCGTCGGTCATGGATGTTTATGCTGTCTTTAGTATAAGGTAGTTCATAAGTAGTCTGTAAGTTTAGGGACTGATGACCCCGCAGTTAAGTCCCTTAAGTTTCACATAATAATGTCAGTTACTCGAAACATCATTATCTTTTCACCCCCTTATATGTAAGTAAAAAATGGTCATCTGCAAATGATTTTTCAATATTTAACATTGAAGACGCAGTTGTACTTCACCAACTCTGACCTTGACTTTTTCAAAATATTCAATATAGAACGTCCATCCAAAATTTTATAGGAATCGGCGACCCACATTTCTAACATCTCCTCTTGAGTGTAATTACCATGCAGGGTGTATCCTTCAAGTATGTATCATTCTAGCTTAGACATATCCATATGTAATACCCATAATGCAGGTTATGATTCTGTAAGTTCACTTCCTTACTAGCTGTAAAAGTTCTGTTCACGAAACAAACGAGTAGTCCCTCTGCGTCTTAGTCAATTTGATGAAGTTCGTCAGACTTACTAACACCGTTACGAACTATCACGGGCCGCGACAGAGTGGCCGAGCGCATTGAGCTGCTATGCTCCGATGCGAGAGACTGTTCCCCGTCGGAGGTTCGAATCCCCCTTCGGGCATGGAACTTTGTGCTGCTTTTAGTATAAGGTAGTACATAGGTAGTTTGTAATTTTAGGGACTGATGACACTACATAAGTCCCATAAGCTTAACAAATATTTTTTAAGCATCACTGTCTAACTGCTAACGATAATTATTTTCTTAGTTATCTTTTCTCTTGACGTAACAAAGGCGTTTTGAGTGAGAAAGTGGACATGGATAACAGAAGTGTGCACTCAGATGGTAAGCTGCTTGGGAAAGACTGCAGTGTACTTTATGACCGGTGTTCGATGCACACTCACCCAACACGCAGCCAGCGAGGGTGAACAACAGCAGCGCGCGTCGAAGCATCTTGTGTTCACGAACGTCTGCCTCGTGCGCTGCCCTTTTATAAACTGAGCCTCACGCCTTCCACTCGCTCTCCATAAAACGTAGTTTTAAGTGGTCTCGGAGATAAAGTGCTATTGCACTGGAAGTCACCTCTTGGCGACTCTCCAGATAAAACGCCGATTAAAAAAATTCACATTCCTCGAACATTGGTCATTCAGTCAGTTCTGTTAATAGCCTACAGATTATGTGCCTGAACAAAACAAACTTCTACAGTAACTGTAGTAGATAATATCGGTTAGCACCTCACAGCTGAAGTTAAACTGCTTTAATTACAATTATTTAATGAAAGTGTATAACACACGTAAAATATGCAGCGAGTCCAGAAAAGCACATGCTTATTTGAACTGGTTCTGCAACTAAAACTAAGTAAGATATCAGAAAAACTGTGCGTTGCAGCCTTCAGTCCGGAGACTGGTTTGCTGCAGCTTTCCACCCTCCTCTATACTCAGCAATCCTCTTCATCTCCTCATAAGAACGGAAACCAACTTGCATCTGAATCTGCTTAGCGTATTCGTCTCTTGGTATCCCTCTGCGATGTTTACCCCTCACACTTCACTCCAATGCTAAATTTACGATTCCATAATATCGAAAAATATGTTCTACCAATCGATCCCTCCTTTTAGCTAAAGTATGCCAGAAATTCCTTTTCTCTCCAATTCTGTTCAGTACCTACTGATCAGTTACACGATCTACCCAACCGGTGTTCAGCATTCTTCTTTGCCACCAACAATTTAATTGCCTCTACCCTCTTCCTGTCCGCACTATTTATCTTGCATTTCAATACCGTACAAGACAACATTCCCTACAAATTATTTCAGAAAAGACTACCGTATCCTCAAATTAATATTCAATGTTAAAAAATTTCTCTTGTTCAACAACTATTTTCTTTCCATTGTTATTTTGTACTTTATATCCTCTGCATTGCGACCATCACATGTTTTCTACTGTCCAAGTAACAAAAGTCAGCTACCACCTTTACTATCTCGTTGCATAATCTAATTGCTTCAGGATAGTCTTATTTTCTTAGACTGCATTCGATTAACCTTGTTTTGCTTTTGTCGATGTTCATATTCAACATACTGTCTATTCCTTTTTTATCGCTCGTCCATATCCTTTGCTGATTGTGACAGAATTGAAATGCTATCAGCAAAACGCAACCTTTTTATTTCTTCACTCTGATCATTAATTCCTTCTCCAAATATCTCATTGGTATCCTTCAACGCTTGCTCAATGTACAAGTTAAATAACATTGGAGAAAGGTTACAAGCCTGTCTTACTTTCTTCCCAAACAATGCTTCTCTTTCATGCCCGTTGTCTGTTTTATGTACAAGTTGTAAATAACCTCCCGTTACTTCTAGTTTTTCCTCTTCTGACTTCAGAATCTGAAAGAACTGACTCCAATGAACAAATACAGAACTAAAGATCCCCTAAAGAGCAGTAAGCAAGGTGTTATACATAAGGTTGCACTTCCAACCATATTTGTGCAGAAGTTAACACCCTAAGGCTATCCAAGTTTTGTTAGGCTCTCCAGCAGTTACTGGAAAATGGTTACAATATTTCGTCAATGATGCTTTTTAGTTATGAAGTTAACTTATGCTTGCATGGAAAGAAAAAATAGATACAACGTGCGGAATGGGGATAAGAGAATGCCTAAGTCACGCTGGAGATAAACTATGTAATTTGTTTTGTGCCATATCACAGCAGACAATAAATGATATGACAGATGGGTCACACATTGATGATTTTTAATGAACATATCTGACATGAAATTCTTCAAACATTTACCCAAAAATTAACATAAGTTTTCTCAATATTTTCATTTTCTAACCAAATGAAATTGAGGACCTTTTTTGTGGAAACATCGTACCTGTGGTGAGTTCATAAAGCAAATCGTAATCATTATGGAACGTTATAGTGATTAAATTTAGTTCCACGCGCAAAGAACTAATCAACTGTTGCTCAGATGACAGCCAGCGAAGATTAGACATTAACAGCCGGTTGTTCCCGTCTCTAATTGACAGTGCAGGGACTCCTCAGATACGACTCGCCAAACGATCTGGAGTCAGATGGAAGCTATTAATAACAATTGGGGGTACACCAGGAAGAACGTAGAGCCGGTAGAGTGTGCATGATGTTAGATGTTTTAGCTGTTAGTGACGTTAGGGTAACGGCAGAGAAAGAAGACGGAGAATACAGGGTTATCTGCAAGGGGTCAAAGCAGGAGTAGGGTCTTACATCCGGAAAGCAATAGAACCCAGCATAATTGCAGTAAGGTATGTAATTGAACGGCTGGGTAGATTTGGCATCTCCAATAAGAAAATTAGAATTGTGTCAGTGTATTCGCTCTGTGAAAGATCAAGATGAGGTGAACAGATTGTCTGACTCAATCAGTGATGTAGTTGTTAAATGATAAGGACAGTGTTTTGCCCACGGGTGGCTACAGTGCCAGTATATGAAATCCAACAGATGGGCCTCGAAAAGGTTATGTTTAAGTTACAGGGGCTGTGGAGGACAACAGGAACGGAAAGCAGCGCTTGGATTTCTGTGCCGGTATGAGCTCAGTTATCTCAAACACCTCTTAAAGCGTAGAAACACTTACCTGTATATTTGGGAAGGGAAACTAGATCTGTCATTGACTACATAATAATAATAATTTAGTGTCTCATTGGCCTGGTGAAATCCTTTCAATTAGACGCTACTTCAGCGACTTGCGTGTCCCTAGCCTACCCCAGTTATCCAACCTACAGCTTAACGTGGAATCCGAAGCAAATGTCGTTTCTGGCGACTCCTCACATCGTTGAGAGGAAAGGATGGCTTAAAATGAAGACTAAAAAATCCGAGGTCCATCCGCGTTTTGAACCCGTGTTTCCAGAGGGCTCTTTGATGACACTGATCATTATTTAATCTGCAGTGAGACCAAAATTTCAGAACGTCAGGTTCGTATGAGGAAGGATAAGCTTGGAGAAGCTTCAGGCCGAGGAAATCTAACAGAGATCTCAGAAAGATAAGTGTTAGTTGAATGTAGTCATTTATTGTCAGTGTAAGAGGAATGGACAAGGTACAGGGACACACTCCTTTAAGCTGCTAGATAATGTCTTGGAAAAGTAGTGTGTAAAGGAAGAAAGAAGCGGATCGCTTGGTGCAAGTCTGTAAAATGAAAATAGAGGCGGTTCAAAAATGGCTTCATACTAGAACTCAGGTAGACAGAGAAAGTTACTTCGGATGTGTTTTGTCACAGGTTGGCAACCTAGTGAAAGCACAAGAATCGAAGTGTGGCAAATGTAATGCAGTGACTGCTCAGTTACGATCTGCAAACATGGAGTCAGTACCATGACTAACAAGGGAAACGTTTGACATCTAACTCTCGGAACCGCACAAAACCATGCTTAGAATAAGAAGCAATCATAAACGAAACACTGGTGTGCGTCATTCCCATGCAAAACGCCTCACTTGACTGCTAGCGCCACTAGATGATGTCTATTGCTGTGTGATTCCTGAATGGGTCGTACAGATCGTGCCGTTGTAAATGCAAGTTTTCTAAACTGCGGATTTACACTACTGATACACTGAAGATCTAGCCGCCGAAACCAACGAAATATTTCCAAACCCTAGATGTTTACATCTTTCATCAATATAAATTCTCTATCAGAAAATAATAGAAAATATAAACTCTATAGCAGGAACATTACTGGTTTTCTAATACTATAAGATGCCAAACCACAAGTGAAGGTAAATGATCGTTACTTCACTTTGCGATTGATAATAAATTTGCTGTACCTAGATATAAGCCAATGTTAAATATGGTTGGCGAAATCCAGGGTATGACATTGACATACTAACATAATCGTTTGAAGATTTAATTAATATGGCTTTCTATATTGGACTGCGTGAATATGAAAGTGATTTGGAACTGATAACGTGGCTTTAGTGAAGTGTGCACATTGTTCTCTCTCACGCCGTTATACCCAATTCATCTAAAGCTCCCATCTGCACTTCAAGGACTAATATAAGCACTCTCAGGATTATTGTGCTGCTGTATATGTGTGTTTTGCGGTATGGTAAGTAAGCAGAGAGTTTTTGGTGCAGCTTATTGAATATGTAATGATAAAATGACGCCATTAAATTACATGTTGTAATTTCATTCAAATGGTAATGATATCTTATTAATGTGAGTCTCTATGTTAAAATGTTAACTGAGATACAATGCAAAGTTTCTCATGGAAATGTTGAACACCAATGTCCTGTTTTATGATTGCCTGTTATTCCTAGCATGGTTTCGTGCGGTTCTGAGCTTTCGAGTTCAAAGGTATCGCTTGTACGTTAGCAGTTTATCGCTCTATCTTTCAAAATCAAATGTTAAAATGTTTTTAAATCCATAGTATTAAACTGCTTGGTTTTTAGTCCCTAGCTTACAAAATGTTAAAACAAAGTTACACTAATCTAAAGACAGCAGAAACACCCATGCCCGAGGGAGGACTCGAACCACCGACGGCGCATTGCGGCGCACACCGCAGCACGGCGCCTCACTATGCACGGCTAATCCGCCGAGGGTGCTCTATCTTTCCACCAACCTTGTTGCATGGAAGTGAAATCTGGGTGGATACATGTTACCTCATTAATAATGTGGAAGTTACAGATATGAACGTAGCAGAGATGATTGCAGGCACTAACAGATGGGAACAATGGCAGGAGGGTGTCTATAATGAGGAAATGAAACACAAACTCGAAAATAACGCAACAGACGAAGCATTGTAAGCGAACAGGCTCAGATAGTGGAGTCATGTTACACGCATGGTAGAGCAGCCTTACCTAAGAGACTCATGAATTCAGCAGTAGAGGGTAAGAGGAGTCAAGGCAGACTAAGGAGAGAGTACTTGGATTCATTGAAGAACGACATTGAAGTAACAGGCTTAATAGCATAAGCGGCGTCAATGTTCGCATTGCGTAAAATATCATTGAACAGTATGAGGAGGACTATGAACGCTGAACGGCTTTATTGTCTCTAATGATGATGATGCTGATGAATTACTATTATTTTTAAAATAATTAATGTTTTCCGAACACAGATCAGCTGCATTACAGTTACGCACGCTAATGAGGAGGACTATGAACGCTGAACGGCTTTATTGTCTCTAATGATGATGATGCTGATGAATTACTATTATTTTTAAAATAATTAATGTTTTCCGAACACAGATCAGCTGCATTTCAGTTACGCACGCTAATTCAAAAAATGTTTGTAAGGCTTATGGGACTTAATTATGGGGTCATCAGTCTCTAAACTTACAAACTACTTATGAACTACTTACGAACTAGGACGGCACAAATATCCATGCCCGAGGGGGGATTCGAACCCCCGACCGTAGTGGCCGTGCAGACCGTGACTGAAGCGCCTCAGTCCCCTCGGCCACCCCGACCGGCGCGCACGCTAATTCATGAGTTATTCCGCAACACTTGCGTCTATAACTCATTATTTAATGTATCAGATATATATGACATATTGAATTTCTGACATCAGAAGATTATGAGCATAAACAGTCATAAAGCATGCCGCCTTCTTAAGCGCTTAAGCAATCACCCAACTTCCCTGAACAACCATGCCAACGTTACAGCGGATAACATAGCCACTCAATTACTAAAAAATGGAAAACCAGAAAAAGATCTCGTAGACAAACCAGGATTATGAGCAATACCATGGAGGATGAAACAAACTCACTGTCACAGCCCATTTCAATAGATGAGCTAAATGAAGCCATTGCAAAATGTAAGAACGGGAAGGCTGCCGGAGTAGATGATATTCTAGTAGACCAGATCAAACATTTTGGCCCGCAGACCAAACAGAAATGCTAAATATGTTTAATAAATGCATGGCTGACTGTAAGATTCCAAGTATATGGAGGAAATCTAAAGTCATAGCAAAACCTTAAACCTGAAAAGGACATCAACGGTCCCAAAAGCTACCGACCTATATCACTTCTCTGCCACATGTACAAGATTTTTGAAAGAATTTTACAAACTCGACTCACATATGTGATAGAGCCCAAACTCATACCACAACAAGAGGGTTCCCGTCCTGAAAGAAATTGCACCTCACAAATATTAGGCCTAACACACTTTATTGAAGATGGGTTTCAGAAGAAAAGGGTTACCGGAGCTGTTTTTATTGACTTGACTGCTGCCTACGACACTGTCAACACTCGACAACTAATTGAAAAACTGTACGATATCACTAGAGATCGAAAATTTACTGATATAATTAGAAATCTACACCAGAATCGTCGATTCTTTGTAGAGTCTCAGGGAAAACGTAGTCGATGGCGGAACCTGACCAATGGCATACCTCAGGGAAGTGTACTGGCTCCATCCATTTTCAACGTGTACACCAACGACCAGCCACTTCCTGTCAACAGCAATAGTTAAATATATGCTGACGACTGAGTCATAGTTGCTCAGGGACAGTCGTTTGAGGATGTGGAGAAGAGTTTGAATGAGGCACTGGTGGAGCTTGACTCATATTACTGCTGTCATCAACTGAAACCCAACCCAATGAAAACCAAGACAAGTGCATTCCATTTGCGCAACAACAGGCATCTCGTCAGCTGCAAGTGAGGCTGAGGGGTGTTGACTTGGAACACTGCAAAATCCTAAATACTTGGGCGTTACTTTAGACCGAGCTCTGACATTTTACAACATTGCCTTAATACCAAACTTAAAGTTTGTGGTCGAAATAACATTCTGAGACGACTGACGGGTTCGACCTGGGGCACAAGGCCAAAGGTTGTAAGAACGTCAGCCCTATCTCTAGCCTACGCCGCTGGCGAATACGATAGCCCAGTTTGGTACAGGTCAGCACACGCCAACCAAGTCGACGTCGCCCTCAATGAATCCGGCAGAATAGTTATAGGATGTTTGCAGCCAACCACTGTAAATAAAATCTATCATCTTGCCGGTATTGCACCTCCAGCAATTCGAAGAGAACAAGCAGCATATAAAGAGAGACAAAAATCTATAGTCTCCAAGTGGCACCCACTCCCTGGGATGGAGCCAGCAGCACAGAGGCGTAAATCTAGAAACAGTTTTCTCCATCAACTGAGAAGGAGAGTGACTACAGAAGAACGGTAGAACGTTGGAAGGATTCGGAAAGACACCCGTGGATGGCATCCTCCGAAGCCTTAGCTGCTGGACACAACGAAAGCTGGACAGCGTGGAAGTCTTTGAACCGATTACGCAGTGGCATAGCAAGGTCTAAAGTAAACCTAAGCAACTGGGGCTATCAAAATGATTCCACCCTCTGTGACTGTGGAGCCATACAAACAACTACCCATATGTATAACTGCCCGCTCAGTCCCTCACAGTGTACCTTTGATGAGTTAATGTCGGCACAACCAAACGCTACTGACGTAGCCCTCTTCTGGGCTACTAATGTGTAGAACCTTTCTTTACATATGCATAATTTTTCTTTTTAAATTAATATGTAGGTATTTTAGGATGTCTCTGACACCAATAAAAAATCAGAAGGATTCCTTGTTAGTTAAAAAGGGAAGATATGTAAACGTACTTTGTGTGATCTGTATCACGCGCAAGCAACCGCTCTCCTGTGTATTGTCGCGCATTATAAGAATGCGAAGACTCCCGTGACTTAGGACGGATAATTTCGGAATTTTAACGAGAAAAAGTGACGTAGAGATTAATAGAAAATATAATTCTGTTTAGACGATCTTGTAGCGGTAAAATTCGCGAATGCCAAGTTCTCAAGCCCTATGGACAAACTCTCAAGTTCCCTATCCAATTCCTCATTTGCGAGATGTAAGTCGGCTAAAAAATGAGATAAAAGAAATTGTTACATCGCAGCAATTTTTGCCGTAACATAGAAGAGGTGTGTCTTGCAGTTAATTGCTAAGAAGGGCACTACAGGCTACTGATTACTTATTCATCATTTACTAATTTCAGATTACACATTTTAGCCTCGGGCCCAGCAATCTCTGTGATCACTATCTCTTGTAGCGGTGATTAGATAGCAATGAGTGTTAAAATAACTTATCACAGTCTTTGTCTTGACTGATGATCTTCATTATCAGCTTATCGCATTACGAGGAAACGGACAATCTATCGGCATCGCTTCTCCGCCCGTCTCCCTCAATCACATTACACTCTTTTGCCAACTTCAATAGTCTTGTGGAAAAGTGAATCAACCGAATGAATAAATCAGAATGGGTCCTGTATACCAGTGTCTATTTACAAATCACAGTTTTTCTTTATTATTGCATTAGTTTCTGTCATCCCTATATTTCTCTCAGAAAGTAATCTCCTTGTTCCAACGTGAAGTCCGAAAATAACACACACACACACACACATACATATAAACAAACCATTTTTTCGTACACACGGAATACACAGACGCCCCATACAGTGACTCACTTAAGTTCGCAACACAAAATGTAAACAAACACGTGAATTGTATACAATCCCCGCCATGAAGTGGCAACACATTTTGAGCAAACGATTTTTCGTTAAATGTGTGGGTGGCTGTGCTCGATTATTACATTATTTGGCCTTATGTTTTACCTGCTCATTTGACTGGTAAATATTATCGAACGTTCTACATTATCTATATTGCTACCAACGTTGTTAGAAGACATTCGCCGGCCGCGGTGGCCGAGGGGACTGAGGCGCCCCAGTCACGGTCTGCACGGCCATTACGGTCGGGGGTTCGAATCCCCCCTCGGGCATGGATATTTGTGCGTCTTTAGGATTAGCTAGTTCATAAGCAGTTTGTAAGTTTAGGGACTGATGACCCCGTAGTTATGTCCCATAAACTATACAAACATTTGAACATTTTTTTGAAGACATTCCCTTAGGCATAATCCATAACATCTGGTTCCTCTACGAGTGTGCTCCACCCCATATTGTTCACAGAGTACGCAGATTTTTGGGTAGACGATCCCCGGGACATCGGGCATTCGGGCCAACATCAAAAAATGTTCAAATGTTTGTAGAGCTTATGGGAATTAACTACGGGGTCATCAGTCCCTAAACTTACAAATAACTTATGAATTACGTTATATTAAATACAGCACAAACATCCGTGCCTGAGGGGGGATTCGAACACCCGACGGGAAGCGACCTCTCGTATCGTAGCACAGCGCCTCAATGCGCTTGGCCACTCCGCTGCGGCTATCTCAGATTACCCCCCCCCCCCCCACACACACACACATAAACAAACCTATTTTTCGTACACACACAATACACAGGCGCCCCATACAGCGACTCATTTAAGTTCGCAACACAAGATGTAAACAAACACGTGCATTGTACACAATCCTCGCCATGAAGTGGAACACATTTTCAGCAACGATTTATCGTAAATGTGTGGGCGGCTGTGCTCGATTATTACATTATTGGGCCTTACGTTTTACCTGCACGTTTGACTGGTAAATATTACCGAACGTTTCTAGACGAAACATTGCTACCAACGTTGTTAGAAGACTTCCGTTAGGCATAATTCGTAACATGTGGATCTTCCACGAGTGTGCTCCACACCGTATTGTTCACAGAGTAAGCAGATTTTTGGATAGACGATTTCCGGGGCATCGGGCATTCGGGACCACATCGATGTCCGGTATGCAGGCCTGATTTAAATCTACAGGACTTTCATTTCTGGCGCCAGTGAAGGAAACTGTTTATGCTTAGCAAGATACAATGTGCGGGACTTACGCAGAGGATTTTCGTGACTGCCAATAACATAAGGCAAACATGCATGTGTTTGAACAGTGTGAGGAAACAGCGTCGGTGTCATGAAGCATGTGTAGGACCGAATGGTATTGTGTACGAGGAAAAAACGCAATTTGGATTTCATTTGGATGTTTGACACGGTTGTGTTGTAAAAAGAGGTAATGGTTCATTGTAAGTAATGCACAATTACTAGGTAACTGGTTGATTTTATACTAAGAGAAACAAATTTTCTTTGATATTACATGAAGTACGCATCCTTCACAACCCAATGGCTGTTCATGTTGCTAATCCGCTGTGTCGCGTCGTTGTACAATCCGATGTTTACATTTCTCGTCATTTAGTGCATTCGCGCTTTCACTCACACGTGTGCCTACTGGCAGCATAGGTATAGTCCAGTCAATTGGTGCTCAAAACAGCCTATTTCGTAAAAAAATTCCGAAAGTTTTTTTTCTCAATGGTTCTGTATGTTTTTTGGGGGCGCTGAATTCGAATTTCAAGTTTTCTGCCTTATAGGAGGTCGGCTTCACAACGAAAACCTCAAAAAACCTCAAAATTTTCACACTTTTTTCAGTTTCTTGCTTATATCTCGAAAACTATGCGTTTCTCGAAGATGTTAATTGTGAGCAAAATTAAAGTAGACAAGATTTCCTACAAAATACACTACTCAATGAAAAAGAGCAAATTTTTGGTCCTTCTGTGAAAACGTCAAAAACGCACAATTGCACGCTCTACAACTCGAGAAATATACATGTTATCAATTAAATCTCTACACCACGTGAAAGTACATTAAATTCCCTACAAGCAACATCTATAATATTCCATTTTCTCGTAATGGGGGGAAGCACCAAAAAGAAAATTACGAGCAATGCTTTTCTTTTTCGTGCTTCCCCCCCCCCCCCCCCATTACGAGAAAATGGAATATTATAGATGTCCCTTGTAGGAAATTTAATGTACTTTCACGTGGTGTAGGGATTTTGTAGATAACATGTATATTTCTCGAGTTGTAGGGCGTGCAAGTGTGCGTTTTTGACGTTTTCGCAAAAGGGCCAAAAATTTGCTCTTTTCCATTGAGTTCTAGCGCCTGTACTGCTCGACAGAAAATCAAACATGAGTATTGTATTTTGTAGGAAATTTTGTCTTCTTTAATTTCGCTCAGAATGAACAACTTCGAGAAACGCTTAGTTTTCGAGATATAAGAAAGAAACTGAAAAAAGTGCGAAAATTTTGAGGTTTTTTGAGTTTTTCGTTGTGAAGTCGACCTCCTACCAGGCAACAAATTTGAAATTCGAATTCAGCGCCCCCAAAAACATACAGAACCATTGAGAAAAAAACTTTCGGAATTTTTTTACGGAAAAACCACCATCTTACTGGGCTAGTAGTCCTCACGGTTACAGGGCTCTCTCGGGTGTCGACAATTTAAACAGAAATACGCCTATCACCGGTCCTACAAATATTGGTTTCTACGAATACAAAAATAAAATATATGATACAACATTATTTCATAGTCTTTTTTGTCATGTACAAAGATATATATCATCTATATATATACTCCGGAGGAACGTCAGATATCACGTCTGTTTTATTTCATGCCTTTCCATCAGTTACTACTTGCTGTGTAGTCTGTGAAGGAACATTACGAATCCAATCACATATCTGAGGCAATACTTAATAATGAATAAATTGGATAGAAACCTCTTCCTGACGTACGCTGTTGAAAGCCTTTTGGAAATCTAGAAATACGGAATGAGTTTGAGATATAGTATACAAAATATACATACAGTAATGTATTTTATTCAGATATATTCGTTACAATTGTAACAATACGGCACTTTGCCGTCTGCTTCTTACATGTCGTTTACTTAGAGCGAGGTATCAGGGACTACCATAATAGAGAGTAAGTCATTCTCTTTGCCCTCTAACATGGTATGTGATCACCTCGTACTGTCAGTACAGTTGCACACCTGCCTGTTATGGACAGTATGAGGTTATCAAACAGCTCTTGAGGGACATTTGGCTATTCATCCCTGAGACAAAATCCAGTTTTGCAACCATTGTGAAAGATGACTTCTTTTTTGTAATTCTGCTGTCGGTGCAGTTCCGAAATATTTTTTTCATTAAAAAATTCTAAGGTTTTAGAGACATATTCACAATTGCTGGCAATAACCAAGGAACAGCCTTCATCAGACTTGGTTATTAAATCATCGGCTTCTTTAAGGTTGTTATTTATAGATTTAATCAAAGTCCTATCATTGTAAACAGCATTTTGAGAATGAAAAGTGTTCTTACGGACTTTGTTAGCTACGTCAAAAGCAATTCTGGTTTGGCTTGAACTTTCCATTTTTACATAGTCAAGGCCAGTTTTTAAGTTAACAAGCAAGTTTTATATTACAGTGCTGCCTGACAAAACATTGTAATTTAAGCATTTCTCAAGTAAGGCTGTTTCATTTTGCGTAAAATTAATGCTAGTCTTATTTAAAATACTATTGAATAAACATGGTTGTTTTTTTAAAAAAGTATTATGAGAAGACTTTTCTGTAGGAAGCATACAGAAAAGTTTACAAAGTTTTTTCTTATGTCTACGCATTACACCTTGCTTACAGATTTCTAAGGCCTCGTTAATTTTTTTTAAGTGTATGTAGGCATAATTGGGGAAAAGTTCTTTTTCTTCGCACACCTTATTGAAATGAACGGCCATACGTGTATTTAGTAGTTTCTTCTTTAAATCGTTATATTTGGCTGCCGCTTTTGATGCCTGGGCAGGCAGAAATCTTGTTATTTTAAATATAGCAACTATTGTGATTCTTCATTTTCTCCTGGCGTATTTGATAATCAAAATAACCACGCGTGTACTACCGGTCTATAGTGTCCAACGGGCACAATATTTCGGCGATCATACATGTCGCCATCATCAGGTGAACTGACGGACCGAGCTCAGTCCGCCAGTTCACCTGATGATGGCGACATGTATGATCGCCGAAATATTGTGCCCGTTGGACACTATAGACCGGCAGTACACCCGTGGATATTTTGATTATAGCAACTATTGTTAGTGACCGTTACAATGTCAATGGATAAACAAGCAGCTCTCGGTCGCAAATTAAATATTATTTGACCAGAAACCTGGTTGTAACGGTCGCTGACAATAGCCGCTATGTTTAAATAAATTGTAAAAAAATGTATTTGTTATTGCTGTTTGGGGATGGGTGGAGTTCGCCTAAAGCGTTCACACATAGTACGGTTAGCTGCGTCGACAGCTGCTATCTGCGTCTTTGCTGGAACCGAAACTAAATATTATATGTTTTGATCGACAGCTGCCGATCGCACTTTTTGTAGGTCTTGATAAAGTGAAGAACGACCTGTAAATAATACTCTGGGTGGCTGTAAATTGGCGTGGTACTTCAGTCTCAGGTGTCAATTAATGCTCTCTGTCTGTGTTCACACCGGATATGAGGTATCTCGGAGATACACCAAGATTCGCGCCACGACAGAGGTGCTCCGTACAGTGCAACTTGTTATTTTGATTCTCCACTCCGAGGAGTGGCGGTTCTATACAGCCAATTATCAGACAAGCTGACAGTTGGGCAATTGGGAATAAGTGGAAGGGGCTTACCAGTTCCGGCATACAACCAAGAAAAGCCTCCCGAAAACCTTGGTCGGAACCGAGGGATTGAGACCAATTTATCTCTGGGACATTGCCTCAGACTACATACGGATTACCGGGAGAGCACGAGTGCAATCACGACAAACTAGGATAGGACGCCCGAGTTACTCTCGTAAACTCGTAGAGATCAACTCGACCGTCAGTCGACTCTCCGCACAAAAATCGCTGCGAGAGCATCGCACTGGTAGCGTGTGACTACACACACAGCCGGGCTCGAGGGAGCGTCTCTTATAATTTCTACAGCTCCGCTTGTGTATGTGTCTTGGGGACGCTGGTGCTGCCCCACCAGTGCCTCGCCTGGCAATTGAATAGTGCGTTTTTAAACACCGTATGGCTCGCCAACCAGTAGTAAATCAGCGAATGTCTCGTTTAGGTATTCGTCTCAAAATAAACAGCGCCTTCTGGAATTAACTTTCCTCGTACGTCCATAAAAATTGTTGTAAATCAATCGGACCAAACTTCGTGGTCATCAGTCCGTAGCTTACAAACTACATAAACCTAGGTAAACTAACCTAAGGACAAACACACACACCCATGCCCCAGGGAGGACTCGAACCTCCACGGCGAGCAACCGCGTGCTCCGCAGCGAGACGCTTTAGACCGCTCGGCTACTCCACAGCGGCCTCGTACGTCCGAACAAGTTGCATGTAAATATGCTTCGTGAGAAAAAACTATTGTCTTGTCTTTTTGAACGACTTACAAAGAGTTTTCGAAAGCGTCCATGTTGAGTTGTGTTTCCCCAGAGTGTAAGGAGGATTTTTAAGTTGCTCTTATGTGTAGGACCGCCCGTGGTTTTCTATTGTAGGGACCTCTGCCCTACGTCTGGCCAGCCGTCGCCGCTCGGCCGCCCTCGCCTTCGCTTTACAATGACTCTGGGTGTTTGTTCACTAGTACGCGTCAGCCTTGCTTATCTTGTCGCTCTTCCGACATGATCTCGTCATTTGTATGTCAAATCGTAGTTATTACCATTGAAAATGTCCGTACCTCATCGAGTTTCCATTCAAAAGACTCGTCTTGGCGAGTAGAATGTGATTGTGTGGTCGGAATATGCAGGAAATGACAGCGAGGAAAACTTGACTCCTTACAAATAACATAATCACATTATAGAATTTTATACGATAAGATGATGGTGGTATTGTCTATTGAAACCCGCTGTCAGTAAATTAAATAATCAATATTTTGGTATTTTACTTTTGGAGATAATTAATCTATGCAGATTGCCTCCATACTGCGATGTCAGGTAATGTCTACTCCTACCTGTTGATTGGAAAGCAGAAGTTAGGCTGCTGTATTAATTCTAACAATTTCGTACCTTTAAGAACAACAAAAGTCACAACAGATACAATATTTTACCACTGAAAAGTATTCTCAGTCCGTTACCTGCAGTTCAGTTTCATTGCGTTGGTTAGAATAGCAGCCTTGGGTAAGGATCTTTATTGACGGTGAAATGTTGCTGTAGGAAATTACAGCTGGCATAAAATATCACTACGCTATTGTAGAAAGGTTAATGTTTGTTGACTGTGAAGATGGAAATAATCGAGTGTTGTAAGAGGATGTTGGAGACCTTCAGTCATATATTCCAAAACCATCACCACATTAAAAATATGTTATTGAATAAATGTAAAGTGGAATTAGATGTGTTGGTTGATGAAGTCTATGAAGGCGGAGACCCTGGTGTAGCCCGAGGGGGCTCCTTCGATGCCGCAGTCCATCGCATAGGCCCACTGCCCCACGCCGATTATGGCGCCATCTTGTACCAGCGCTCCACCGGCGTCACCCTGTGAACACAAGAAAGGTCGCGACACGTGAGACCGCAAGGCACTGCCGTGGAACACACGTCTACATCTACATATATACCACAGTCTAACATATACAGTCACGACACTCCCACAGACTTTTGTTATACGCTGCGATAGCAGCGCCCCAAGCGGCTGGCAAGCTACGTTTCTCATTACGATATTGGATGAGTGCGAATAGTATCGTTTAGATTGACTTCAGCATAGTTTTTTTTACATTAGGGAACGTATGTCTTATAAATAGGTAATAATTTAAAAATAGCTCCCCATTTGTCTTTCTTAGGTTTCGTAAGATCACTGACAAGGTACGAAACGGTACATTACAGCACAGTTAGTTTACAATTATCCTGTAACATACAGGCTTTAAATAAATAATTTCATTTTCTATTGAAAATAAGAATGCCTAGGAAACACCAGGAGATATGTCCTTTAGCAGAGAGACGTCAATTTCTACGCAGGAACGTTAAGAATTATTTATTACATTTCCAGTAGAATCGGCGAGGGTGGAACATAGGAAACGTATATAGAATGCAATAAATACCGTATTTAATACCAAATCAACCATCACAGCTGCAGCTGAAGGAGAAACGTCACAGACGTGGCAATATAACGATAAAAGCAATGAAACTGTTTTCCAACAAAGAAGAACGCAATTCCGCAATTGGTGCTACATCTGAACCACAAACGCCAAGAATCGTCAAAACATTGTTTTTTTTAAAGCTAAAGTAATTACACTTAAAAGAATGTGCACGTATAAGGAAGACGAGTGACGTGTAAAAATGTGAGAATCATTAGACACCACACCGAATTGATACACTTCAAAACCTGGATGTCATAGTAACAACAGACCATAACAGAAATTTATTATACCATTATGTTTATATGCAACTTACTTTCAACGGAATAAGCTGTAAATATACACATATTCGTAAGTATTTGTTCATGACGGAGTTGTTCTTTATACCATTGAATCATATAAATTAGGCTGTTTTTATATTTATTTCCGTATTATGTTTGTCTCTCGATATTTTAATAATGCTTGTAACGCAAAAATTATAGTAAGTATTTCGTTAATTATCTACAAAAGCGATTATAAACAAACATCACTATTTCGGCAGCTTTACCACCGCTAGGAGCGCTAGTGTCGCAGCAACTGTCAGTTGGTAACAACTTCTACAGCAGTGGGGGTCGCGACTGTATATGTTAGACTGTGATATATACGCCGCAGTACACTGTATGGTGCGTAGCAGAGGGCACACTGTACCACTATTAGGCATCTCCTTTCCTATACCACTCCCAAATAGAACGAGGAACAAAAGAATGCCTATATGCCTGCGTATGAGCAATAATTTCTCTTAACTTGTCTTTGTGATCATTACGCGAAATGTAAGTAGGCAGCAGGAAGATCGTTCTACACTCAGATTCAAATTCCGGCACTCTAGATTTCCTCAAGAGAATTTGCATTGCCGTGACACTCACGAATTCGTTGAACCTACCAGTAACAAACCTAGCTGCACGCATCTGAACTGCATCTATGTCTTCCTTCAGACCTTCTGCGGGTCCCAAAAAATTAAGCAGTACTCGAGACATGGTCTTACAAGCGTTTTATACACGATCAACTTTACAGGTGAAGTATATCTTCCCAACATTCTCCTAATAAACCAAAGTTGGCTGTCCGCCTTGCTTACAATTGTCTTTACATGTTCGTTTCATTTCATATTGCTCTGTAATGTTACGCCTAGATATTTGAACGACGCGACTGCATCAAGAAGCTCACTATTAATGCTCTATTCGAACAATATGGGATTGTTTTTCCTGCTAATGTGCGTCACATTACAGTATACTATATTTACAGCTACCTGCCATTCTTAGCACCAACCAGAAATTTTGTCTAAGTCATCCTGTATGCTATTACAGTAAATTAAAGACGACACCCTCTCATATACCACAGCATCATCAGCAAACAGCCGCAAATTACAAGTTACTCTGTCCATCAGATCATTTATATGAATAGAAAATAATAGCGGTCCTATCACACTCCCCTGGGGCATTCCTGACGATACACTCGTCTCTGATGAACACTCGCAGTAGCGAACAACGTACTACGTTTTATTACTTAGGAATTCTTCCAGCCAGTCACAAATCTGTGAACCTATTCCATAGGCTAGTATCGTCATAAGTGGTTTACAGTGTGGCACCGCATCAAACGCTTTGAAGTCGAGAAGCTAGAAGCAATCAAGGGTCTGGCCAAGATGGCTGATTTCTTTACCAGGAGAAACAAATTACGCAGTTACACAAAACCATTAACTAGTATAATATCTGGCCAATCTCCAGATACCTTTCATTTCAAGCAACCAGACGAAGGATGATTTGCCTGATACGTCGAAAGTTGCTACACATATATGTAAAGCATCAAGATAAGGAACTTGAAAGAAGTGTGTATAGGTCAACACTTGAAAATATAAAGGTAATCATACAATGCAAACTTTCACGGCCGGCGTCAACTTCATTTAAAACTTCCGGGTTGATAAGCCGTGGTCGAGTTATAAAACTTTCCCCTAACGTTTCATCTTCGGCTGCGGAAGACATCTTCAGAGATATTATGAAATTACCTGAGTAGTTTTGTGTAGGGTAAACAATCATTATGTCATCAAATGAAAATGCTTCTGCCGGAAGACAGTGATGATCAATACAATGCAGGAAAATACGAAGGTTGGAATTTAAATAGTGGCATCTGTTTACTCTCAACCGATACAAAAGTGTTACATCTTTGCACCTGTTATGTCCTCCAAAGTAGTCACCAGCGTCGTTTAGACCCCTTTTCCAGCGATGTGGAAGCGTAGAATACCGTTAGCAGAGCCTGTTCTGTTGCTGGTGCGAATGGAGCGGTCTACTGCCTGTCCAATCTCTGGAACAGCTCTGAAGCGAAAGCCAGTAACTGCTTGCTTCATCTTCGGAATGAAATCAACGTCATGAGCACTTACGTCCGGAGAGTATGGTGGATGGTACAGTACTTCCTAGTCCCATCGACAGAAAAGAGCAGCCACAGCTTGTGCCCGCACATTGTCGTGTAAAATGATGGGTGTAGAAGAAGAAAGTGTTGCCGCTTCTTTTGCATAGCTGGTCGCAGGTGATGCTCCAAAAACGACCTGTAATACTGTGCTTTGACGGTCTGCCGTAGAGGACTATAGTGACACAGTTACTTAGTTTTCCTGAATTGTGCACACGCCCGTGACGGGAAACAGGAGAGTCCATTTGCTCGGAGGTAAGGTAGGTATGTCAACCTGTGCTATCATCGAAAATAGTAAATTCCATTGCATAGTGTCTTCATAGCAGTGTTGGCTCTATTTAAGTTCCAACCCTCGTATTTGTACACCTAGAAAGCAGTTATCGACTTTGATGCAGTTGTCAGCTGTGGGACAGTAGATGTACTGGTAATGGTTTGGTTGGTTGTTGGTTGATGTTTTCGGACAGGGGGACCGAACTGCCTAGGTCATCAGCGCACGGTGGAGTGGGGAAGTAGTGAAGATAGGAAAGGAGAGGAAGGGAAACGAAATGAAGTCCGGGGAGGAAAGAAGGATGAAATACTGCACTAGTTCGCAGCCCCATTCTCGCCAGTCACGTAATCACGAAAGAAAGAAAAATGTTTGTAAAGCTTATGGGACTTAACCGCGGGGCCATCAGTCCCTAAACTTACAAACTACTTATGAACAAGCTTATACTAAAGACAGAACAAAGATCCATGCCCGAGGGGGGATTGGATCCCGCGATGGGGAACGGCCTCGCGCACCGTAGCATAGCGCCTCAATGCGCTCGGCCGCTCGGCCACGGTAATTACGAAAGAACCGTGAGCTCCATGGGGAACGAGGGCAAAATTGTTTTCAAAGCCGTCAGACAACTACTAGCTTAATCAAATACAGCTAACTGAGCTAGTTTGTGGTATTTTCGAGACGTCGCACACAAGTTGGCGATACTGCGTCTGTACTGCAATGGTTGTGTGGTCACTTGTAAGATTCTCAGACCCGCAAATAAGTTTTGGTCGTACACGCAACACAGACGTTCGATACGATCGTTCGAAAGGCAGCAGCCATAGATCTTACAGCTGCTACAGCACAGATAAGAGGTATAACTTGCACAGTTTGTTGATTTGTTATATAGTTTGCCAAGTTCGCGGAGTTAAAACAATTTTATTTGATTCTATGACCAGTTTCAGGGACAACCCGTCATCCTCAGATGCTCTCGCTTCATAACATCTTTGAAATGCGAATATAACCATTTTATTTATTTTATTACTGCGTTCACCGAATATGGTAATATATTTTATAATTTTAGATAGCGTACTGGAAATAAAACAGTGATCTTGATGCAATAGTTAAAATTAAAATTAATAACAGTCCAGATCGAAAAAAAAATTATTTCTATTGCCTAACCGATTTTGGTTTGTTGCAGACCATCTTCAGATGGATACCACCATGATGGCAGGCGGTGGCGGTGACACAGCAGGCCGCGCAGACGTGAAGTGCAAGTTTTATCAAGTGAGAGCAAACAGTACGACCAGTACTGAAATAAATAGCTTCAATGTAGGTGGACATGGCAGTCCGTAATAACAGCAGATGAGAGGAATGACAACCGGTAACTACACTCCTGTCCAATAAAATCGCTACACCACAAAGATGACGTGCTACAGGTGCGAAATTTCACCGACAGGAAGACGATGCGTTGATGTGCAAATGATTAGCTTTTCAGAGCCTTCACGCAATATTGGCGCCGGTGCGACACCTGCAACTTGCCGACATGGGGAAAGTTTCCAACCGATTTCTCAAACAAAAACAGCAGCTGACTGGCGTTGCCTCGTGAAACGTTGTGATGCCTCGTGTAAGGAGGACAAGTGCGTACTATCACATTTCCGACTTAGATAAAGGGTTGATTGTAGCCTATCGCGATTGCGGTTTATCTTATCGCGACATTGCTGCTTGCGTTGGTCGCGATCCAGAATATGGAATCGGTTGTTTCAGGAGGACAATCCGGAACGCCGTTCTGGATCCCAACGGCCACGTTTCACTAGCAGTCGAGATGACAGGCATCTTATCCGCATGGATGTAGCGGATCGTGCAGCCACATCCCGATCCCTGAGTCAACAAAGGGGGACGTTTGCAAGAAAACAACCATCTGCATGAAGAGTTCGACGAGGTTTGCAGCAGCATGGACTATTAGCTAGGAGACTATGGCTGCGATTACCCTTGACGCTGCTTCACAGAAAGGAGCGCCTGCGATGGTGTACGCAGCGACGAACCTGGGTGCATGAATGGCAAAACGTCATTTTTTTCGGATGAATCCAGATTCTGTTCACAGCGTCATGATGTCGCATCCTTGTTTGGCGACATCGCGGTGTCGCACATTGGAAGCGTGTGTTCGTCATCACCATACTGGCGTATCACCCAGGGTGATGGTATGGGGTGACATTGGTTACACGTTTCGGCCACCTCTTGTTCGCATCGACGGCACTTTGAACAATGGCCGTTACATTTCAGATGTGTTACGACCCGTGGCTCTACCCTTCATTCGATTCCTGGGGAACTCTACATTTCAGCAGGATAATGCACGACCGCATGTTTCAAGGTCATTTACGGGCCTTTCTGGTTACGGACAATGTTTGACTGCTGCCCTGGCCAGCACATTCTCCAGATCTCTCACCAATTGAAAACATCTGGTCAATGGTGGCCGAGCAACTGGATCGTCACAATACGCCCGTCACTACTCTTGATGATCTGTGGTATCATGTTGAAGCTGCATGGGCATCTGTACATGTACACGCCATCCAAGCTCTGTTTGACTCAATGCCCAGGCATATCAATGCCGTTATTGCAGCCAGATGTGGTTACTCTGGGTACCGATTTCTCAGGATGTATGCATCCAAATTGCGGGAAAATGTAATTAAATTTTAGTTCAAGCATAATATATTTGTCCAATGAATACCCGTTTATCATCTGCATTAATTCTTCGTATAGAAATTTTAATGGCCTGAAGTGTAGTAGTAGGACAATGAGCACGCACCCTTTAGCTTGTCTTCCACTAAGGCGACAGCATCGGCGCGCATGCCTACTGGTGTCACGAGACGATCACTTGGGATAGCGGGACTAGGTGTTGGCGACGAGAGCACATTCTGCCAGCACACAGGCGATGGTCGTTTCCGCGTACGATGGAGACTATGTCCATTAAGGCAGGCATATTCCCCCTCCCCTCCCCTGAATCTATCGTCCATTCAGCAATAACTTTTCGGGCTGCTGCGTAACCCCTCATCTGGCGAATTTTGTGCATACAGCACTTTGGTGATGAATTCCTTATCTCATCACTACCGCAAGTCCTCTTCTACGACAATTTTCCTTCCTCAGGTCAGTCCTAATCAAGGCTGCGGAACCAGTAGGTATGACCTTGTCTCTTCCTTTCCTCCTCACGCAATCTCCTCCTCTCTTTGTCACCCTGTACATTCCTCCTCCCCCTCCCCCTTTTCTCTCTACCCCTCTCATCCTATTCCCTCTGTCCATGTCCTCAGTCGAGCTCCGTTTTCTTAGGTTTGTAAAAAAATAAGATAAATAGATCGGTGAAACGGTGCCGAAATTCTGCTCCGTTAACCGTAAGGCGGCTTACAGATTATAAAAAGCTTCTCCATGACAACATGCACACAACTATAACTGTGATCACTCTCACGGTGTAATAGTCTATTGTAATGTACTCTCTATCATTCACGGTAAGGTGGCTTGAGGAGTACAAAATTATTCTCCATGACAAGACATATACATGGGCTAACTTACATGGAGAGGGACATACAGTGACGAAGTTACAAGGTTCTTTCCGCCATATACCGAGGAAAATCATAGGTAAACAGTGGTCTTCCTCTTATTATGAAGAAGAGACCCTGGAACCTCTCAGGCCCCAAGTCTTATGACATTAACAACACTGTCTAGGAAGTAGTCTGCACTCCATTTTAGCGGAAAGCTGAGTGCCGTTATTACTATCCATTATTTATTAGTTAGTTCGTTGTTGCTGTTAGAATTGTACTTGAATCGCACTCTTAGGCGTATCGCTACAGTAAATTCGTATGGCATGAATGGCTGGAAGACCCCGAAGGACAGATTCATCTGCCTAATTGGAAAGGTTTCCTCTATCCTACTCGCTCGCAGGCACCTTTCCTTCGCGAACCGTCTGGGGTAAGTATAGGGGACTTAAATGGGTGCATGCGTCGTGTACGTGTTGGAGATGATGGGAGAAAAGAGAGGGTGAAACCCGATGCCAACAAATAGCCTACTCCTCTCGAAAAGTATCAAGGGAGTCGCTTAATGTCCCCGCCCGATAATCGGATCATCATCAACAGTCCCATGCCCCCACTCCATGAGATACTGTGGTACAAAGACTAGTGATCAAGCGCTTTGCGTCACCACCCTTCCTGACCCATCTGTCAACAGCCGGACAATTGCCCATCAAGGTATTGGCCATGTCCGACAGTGCTTAATTTCAATGATCTGACAAGACAGCGCTCCCCATTTCTCCATCGTACGCGGAAACGACCATCGCCTGTGTGTTGGCAGAATGTGCTCTCGTCGCTAACACCTAGTCACGCTATCCCAAGTGATCGTCTCATGGCACCAGTAGGCATGCGCGCCGATGCTGTCGCCTTAGTGGAAGACAAGCTAAAGGGTGCGTGCTCATTGTACTACTGCTACACTTCAGGCCATTAAAATTTCTATACGAAGAATTAATGCAGTGATAAACGGGTATTCATTGGACAAATATATTATGCTTGAACTAAAATTTGATTACATTTTCCCGCAATTTGGATGCATACATCCTGAGAAATCGGTACCCAGAGTAACCACATCTGGCTGCAATAACGGCATTGATATGCCTGGGCATTGAGTCAAACAGAGCTTGGATGGCGTGTACATGTACAGATGCCCATGCAGCTTCAACATGATACCACAGATCATCAAGAGTAGTGACGGGCGTATTGTGACGAGCCAGTTGCTCGGCCACCATTGACCAGATGTTTTCAATTGGTGAGAGATCTGGAGAATGTGCTGGCCAGGGCAGCAGTCAAACATTGTCCGTAACCAGAAAGGCCCGTAAATGACCTTGAAACATGCGGTCGTGCATTATCCTGCTGAAATGTAGAGTTCCCCAGGAATCGAATGAAGGGTAGAGCCACGGGTCGTAACACATCTGAAATGTAACGGCCATTGTTCAAAGTGCCGTCGATGCGAACAAGAGGTGGCCGAAACGTGTAACCAATGTCACCCCATACCATCACCCTGGGTGATACGCCAGTATGGTGATGACGAACACACGCTTCCAATGTGCGACACCGCGATGTCGCCAAACAAGGATGCGATATCATGACGCTGTGAACAGAATCTGGATTCATCCGAAAAAAATGACGTTTTGCCATTCATGCACCCAGGTTCGTCGTTGCGTACACCATCGCAGGCGCTCCTTTCTGTGAAGCAGCGTCAAGGGTAATCGCAGCCATAGTCTCCTAGCTAATAGTCCATGCTGCTGCAAACCTCGTCGAACTGTTCGTGCAGATGGTTGTTTTCTTGCAAACGTCCCCATCTGTTGACTCAGGGATCGGGATGTGGCTGCACGATCCGCTACATCCATGCGGATAAGTTGCCTGTCATCTCGACTGCTAGTGAAACGTGGCCGTTGGGATCCAGAAATAGCTGTTTCAACTCCTACAGTTTGAAGAGGTGTCAGCCGTCTCTGTCACGGCTTGTTATGTCTCTGGGAAATGGCACAGAGATACCTCACGGACATCCTAAAGTGTCATGTGAAACAGTATCGTTACGTGTATCGTCACGTCAGATCTCAGGATAGTTATGCTCGACCACACGTGCCTTCGTGAGCTCTCTATAACTTTTACTCGTATTCACTAATTACAATTATTTCAACTCTTCACTTCCGACTACCTTACATTCGCCCAGTCCCCAGCGTGACAGTCGCGGCGTTATTAACAGCAGCAATTGAAGTAGATGTTGGAGTTGGAGTCATGATCAGCCACAGGCAGCGACAGTTCCAAGACAGAAGATGGAAGAATCTAGTCGCCAGTAACAGCGTTCGGGACGGAGATCAACAATAACTGAGATACTCAGCCAGGATAATTTACACTGAAAAATTTGCTTAGGGTGTCTTTCACCTCGTAACTAATAAATTGTTCATTCCACACAGACGATTTATTTAAGAGTCAAAGATATTATTTATAGTCACTTTCGAAACTATTCCACAAATGCTATTTAGGTTTCTAATTACGAAATAAACCTGTAAAGGCATTTTAATAGATCACTTGTCTATATATATTCTTGCACAATATCTTTGCTTTACCTTCAGTTCGTAGCAATATTGATTTCTCCTAAGATAATATTCATAATCTTAGTATACATTCTTCTTGGCAAAATTACTGTTCTAATCTGACTTAGTTCATACGAAATTTGGGAGTCATAATTTCAGCACTATCTCCTATCGCCTTACCCCGATCTAAAATGCTTAGATAGACTTCGACATACTTCAGTATCAAACCTGACTTTATTGAAAGTTCCATGCATTACGATGACTAAACTCATAGAGAGCTAAACTTAGAGAGAGAGTAACACAACTGCAGGTATTATTTATAACAGTGATCTCTATACCACCTGGATGTTGAACTACAGATTTCTCAGAGTGCCAGCCAAAGATGTTCATATTCTGTTTCTTGACTAAATACAACATGGCTGCCATGAAGTAGTACAAGAAAATGAAAAGGAAATATGTTTCGATTCCGTACTCACGCGAGTCTGTTACTTCGTATAATTACGTATTTGCAAATCCAGATGTAATATAGCAATTATTTATCACGTACTAATTGATGGCAATTCGTTTGATTAATTACAACATGGAGTACAACACAAATTCTTGTGCAAATCATATGACTATGCAGGCAAGCTACAGCTCTATGCTGAGACTGCAGGGTTCTACATCCAGGTTATATAGAGATACATACTAATACTCTGAGAAACGATGGCTGTTATGTGGAATGTTTTGGCTATCTTACTCTATGCCTTTTTGCTACTCTGATTAACAAAGATGGTAATTAATGTTCCTCTTAAATGTGAAAATATACAAATTCTGCCTCTTAAAAATAATAAAAATATTTGCGAATGACTGAAATGTGACGATCCTAATGCTACTATCGTGATTCGGTGTTATACAGCCTCCCCCCCCCCCATAGAAGGGGTTCGTTCAATTGTTAACAAACACTATCTCGACCAAACACAACATCGCGATACATGTCAATAGCATCATCCAACACCCTATACCTTTAGTACTGATTTTGTTTCCTTTTGAACATGACCCAATGAAACCTATCCTAAAATCTACATCATTTTATACATATAATACAATGACAAGAAACCTTTATTTCGCACTTAAAGCTAAATATGTTACACATGATAATAGTCAATTACATTTTTGTCACAGTATTAGTTATTTTAATCCATTTTAATATGAAAGGTGACAAAGAAACATCCTAAGTGTGAGTAAGTACAGGGACTCTTGGTCCTTTGCTTATGATGTTGTGGTGTATATTGAGCTACATCTGCTGCCACAACTACGTGTGTATCTGTGATCTAAAAGAAATCCAGTCCGTCGATCTATGCCGACGTGACGTATTGTTGACGGTGCAAAGTCTTGATCAGGAATACAGGTCCCCCAGGATCCAACATGTTCCTCGAAATAGTACACGCAATCATGAAACAAATATAACACAAAGTATTATACTACCGTTAGCAGTAAATCTTCCTGAAATTGAAGAAGTCACTTGGTTCATTAGGGTCCAGAATATTAAGTGCACTGTCAATATCTCTCGTTTTATTTGTTTTCATGCATCTTTGTGTCGTCAATAAACAGATAATTCGAGTGTCCTTATCGACTAGCTAAACAGTTCGATAAGGCACTGACAACACCTGCACCTTTCACACACAAAATGACTGTTCGGATATACAAATATATATGGTACATATTTGATCACGAATAATTATTTGTTAGTCACTAATTCAATAAATAGTAGCCACAGTAAATTCCACCATTAAAATACGAACTTCTTGCCTAGTCTGTGTTGATCACTGTATGCTGACGGTTTCATCAAACACTATCGAACACTGTTAATCAGAGTTTATTCGACTTAATATTTAAGCCCATCGGTTACAGACTGCTGCATGTAATACAGTCTTTTCTTGCACCACATGTAATCAAAGAGTGAAATAAGCTTGGGTTTTAGCAAATACTTAAGAATATCTGCAGTAACACTGAATGCCATTGTAAAATACTAATATGTACAAGTTAATGGGGTCATGACTCCATTAGACATGCATCTTTACTTCGTTTTGCCTTTACTGTCAAATTCATCTAAAAAAATTCGCGAATCACGAGTTTTAAATTTTCAGCGGAAAGCTCTGTTATCAAATTTACGAAACGTAACCTTAAATTACTTGAAAAACTTGAATTTTGTCTTCTAATGACAATTGAATAGTGATTGTGCACTCAAAATATGTAAAGAAAAATTCTTTTTCCTTTTTAAAAGTATTTCGCAGCTGAGAGCTGCATAAACTTTTAGAAGTTCAAAACTTTCGTAATATTATTTGGAGTGAAGCTCCAGTTAAATCTAGTAACTTTAAATAACATAGTATGACTCATATTATTATTTAAAGATTTGTTTAAAACTTTCATACTAATTACACAATGCCTGTAGCTAACGATATTGACCTCTGATTAAAACCCTTGCAGCCAAGCAGCAGTAAAAATCGTTTCAAATCAAAGTTTCATTTTGAAAAAGCATACTAAGTTATTTTTGTCTTAGGATTATAGATTTACCCAATCTGTAGTTTCAACTGGGAGAAACTTGCAATGATCTTTACCAAATACGTGTATCTACAATCAATGCATTTGTGCTGCCAACCTTTCAACAAGACTATTCATGCATCGTGAAGTAAAATTTCACTTCGCTCCGTCTAACCCAGAATGCATTAGCGCTACCAACATTGCTGCAACACTATTCATATGAGGTGAAGTAAACTTTTACTTCGCCCGCTCTCTAACTACAGATATCTATATTTCATTATGATGTGTAAAGTCATCGTATTATACATACTCAGTTGCTACTTATAAACTATGTAACATCTAAAAACACGTGATATACATATTATATAAACATTTTACAATAACATTAGTATACATGACATATTAAATACACATTAAATAAAAATTTTAGTTCCTTGTACGGATACAGTCCTTTAGATACTCTTGTCCTACGATTGACTAACCAACTCCCCCCAGGGGGCCCACAGCTCTTTTGTGGGTACGTGTGTGGCGCGCATGGGGCCCCGAGCCGATGTAGCCTTTCATCCTCCCCAGGCTGCTTAACACTCACCCCCGGTTCGTGCCTTTGCCCGGAGACGGGTGTCTGAGTAACTGTAGGTCATCTCCTTCTCTACGCTTTCTTTTTCTACTGGTCCTTCTTTTCTTTCAGTCGCTTTTTCCGCTCATTCTTCTTACTCCGTTGTTCCTACCTTGGAGCCATCCATACCATCTCCGCTTCGGCGTTTGAGATTCTCCCTTTTATCACTTTTCTATCTCCCTCTCTCCATCCTCTATTCTTCTTCCTTCCTCCCTCTGCGTGTCTGAAGGCCGACCCACGCATCCCCATGCGTAGCAGGTGACGGAATAACGCGTAATTCCCCGCCCTGGGTAGACAAGTAGGACACGTACGTACCCCCTGGTAGAGGCTAGGCCTAGGGATGGGTGATTACCCCAGCTGGTACCTTCCGACCATGCCTATTGGTCCCTCCGTCCGTTTCTCGGAAGGTGTGACCTGATGTGTGAACAATCACCTAAGGCGGGGTAGCCTCAGTGAGGGTCCCCATTAGGAAGGAGCGCACCATCGGAGACGCCGGTAATCATGGGGGACACTTCCGCAATGACCTCTCTCTCTTCCCTTTTGACTTACACTCAAAAACGAAAGTTGGATGCCCCTCAAACAACGAAAATACTACCAAACGTTCCTAAGTTTCTGATTGTTACCCATACTGATGGTCATGATTTCTCTAAGGTCAATCCCTTCCTAATTCAGAAGGGTGTAGATGCCATTGCAGGTCCGTTGAAGAAATGTTCTCGACAACGTAATGGGAGTTTGCTGTTAGAAACAGATAATGCCTTTCAGGCTCAAAAACTGATCCGAGCCACGCTTTTGCACACCTTCCCGGTAAAAGTCGAAGCCTTTTAGCGGACAATCTCAACCATCTTAATTTTGTCTGCCTAAACACAGGTGCACCAACCTTTCTTTCAGATACGACGCATAGCTACTCTCACTTGGACCTCTCTATATGTACTGCTCAACTTGCGCTTCAGTTTGAGTGGTATGCTCTCTTTGATACGTACTCAAGCGACAATTTCCCCTGTATCATTCATCCCCTTCATCATACCCTACCTTCGGGTTCCACTAGTCGGAACATCTCGAAAGCGGACTGGGGACTGTTCTCCTCCATGGCGGTTTTCCATTATGGGAACTTCCCCGCCTCTGACAGTCAGGTCGAATACCTCACGGAAGTCATTCTCAATGCTGCCGAATATTCCATTCCACGTACTTCGTCTTCTCCTCGTCGAGTCCCAGTCCCCTGGTGGACTGCGGCATATCGCGATACTATTAGAGCCCGGAGACGTGCTCTACGCACCTTCCGCCGCCACCCAACGTTGGAGAACTGTATCAATTACAAACGTCTAAGAGCGCAATGCCGTCGAGTCATCAAGGGAAGCAAACGGGCCTGCTGGATTGCTTTTACTAGTTCATTTAACAGACTTACCCCTTCTTCTGTTGTCTGAGGGGCCAGCGCCGGTTATCCGGCACTAAGGTCCACTCCCCAATTCCTGGCTTGACCGTTGATAATGAAGTCATCATGGACCCAGCCGATATATCCAACGCTTTAGGTCAATCTTTTGCAGAGGTCTCGAGCTCCGCACACTACCACCCCGCCTTTCTCCCTCAAAAAAAGACAGAAGAGGCGCGGCCACCTTCCTTCCAATCTCTCAATCGGGAAAGTTACAATACCACCTTCACCATGCAGGAGCTTGAAATTGCTCTCTGTGTCCAGGGCCTGATGCTGAAGAACCTTTCTCTTGCGGGAAAATGTTTTCTCCTCCGCACTTATAATCGCTTATGGATTGAAGGAAGCATACTGTTATAATCGGTGGCGACTTTAATTTACCCTCGATATGTTGGCATAATTACGTATTCAAAACCGGGGGCAAATATAAAACATCGTCCGAACTAGTTCTGAATGCTTTTTCTGAGAACTACTTCGAACAGTTAGTTCATGAACCCACTAGAATAGTACGTGGTTGCGAAAATACTCTTGATCTCCTAGCAACAAATAATCCCGAGATAGTAAAGAGCATCAAAACAGGTACAGGGATTAGCGAACATCGAGTTGTAGTAGCGAGACTGAATATCGAAATTCCCAAATGCACCAAAAATAAACGAAAAATATATCTATTCAATAAAGCAGATAAAAATTCGCTTCACGCTTTCCTGAGTGATAGTCTCCAGTCCTTCAAAACTAAAAATGCGAGTGTAGATCAGTTGTGGCTTACATTCAAAGACATAATATCAGTAGCAATCGAGAGATTTATACCAAATAAATTAATAAAAGAGGGGGCTGACCCCCCGTGGTACACAAAACAGGTCAGATCACTGTTGCAGAAACAAAGAAAAACGCATGCAAAATTTAAAAAGACACAGAATCCGCGAGACTGGCAATCTTTTACTGAAACTCGCAACCTAGCGCGGACTTCAATGCGAGAATCTTATAGTTGTTTCCACAACGAAATCCTGTCTCGTAATCTTGCAGAAAATCCAAAGAAATTCTGGTCATATGTGAAGTACACTAGCGGCAAAACACAAACAATACCTTCACTACGCGATAGCAATGGTAATACTACCGACGACAGTACTGCTAAGGCAGAATTACTAAACACAGCTTTCCGAAATTCTTTCACCAAAGAAGACGAAGTGAACACTCCAGTGTTCAATCCAAGAACAGCTGCCAGCATGCGAAACTTAGAAGTAGATGTTCCTGGAGTAGTAAAACAACTTAAGTCACTAAACAAAAATAAATCTTCCGGGCCAGATTGTATACCAACTAGATTCCTCTCAGAGTATGCTGATGAAATAGCTCCGTACTTAGCTATAATTTACAACCGATCACTCAGCGAAAGATCCGTACCCAAAGACTGGAAAGTTGCCCAAATTACTCCAATATTCAAGAAAGGCAATAGGAGTGATCCCCAAAATTACAGGCCTATCTCATTGACGTCGATTTGCAGTAGGATTTTGGAACATATACTTTGTTCGAATATTATGTACTACCTCGAAGAGAACGACCTATTAACCAATAGTCAGCACGGATTCAGAAAGTATCGCTCTTGCGAAACACAGCTTGCCCTTTATTCACATGAAGTGTTAAGTGCCATCGACAAGGGATCTCAAATCGATTCCATATTTCTGGATTTCCGGAAGGCTTTTGATACTGTACCCCACAAGCGGCTTCTAATGAAATTGCGTGCTTATGGAATATCTCCCCAATTGTGCGATTGGATTCACGATTTCCTATCAGAAAGGACACAGTTCGTTGTAATTGACAGTAAGTCATCGAGTAAAACAGAAGTGATATCTGGCGTTCCACAGGGAAGCGTTATTGGTCCCCTACTCTTCCTCGTGTTTATAAACGATTTAGGAGATAATCTGAATAGCTCCCTTAGACTATTCGCGGATGATGCTGTCGTTTATCGGTTAGTGAAGTCAACAGAGGATCAAAAGCAACTGCAAAGCGATTTAGACAAAATTTCTACTTGGTGCGAAAATTGGCAATTGACACTAAATAAAGAAAAGTGTGAAGTAATACACATGACCACTAAAAGAAATCCGCTGAACTTCAATTACGCGATAAATCAGTCAAACCTTAAGGTCGTAAATTCTACCAAATACCTAGGAGTTACAATTACGAACAACTTTGACTGGAGAGAACACATAGAAAATGTTGTGGGGAAGGCGAACCAAAGGTTACGTTTCATTGGCAGAACGCTTAGACGATGCACCACCTCCACCAAAGAGACTGCCTACATCACACTTGTGCGTCCTCTCTTGGAGTACTGTTGCCCCTTGTGGGACCCTCACCAGGTGGGACTGACGGAAGATATTGAGAAGGTTCAGAGAAGGGCAGCTCGTTTTGTTTTATCACGTTACGGGGGGGGGGGGGGGGAAGCGTCACGGAAATGTTGCACGAATTGGGGTGGAAATCATTAAAAGAAAGACGTTATTCATTGCGGCGTGATCTGTTTGCGAAGTTTCAATCACCGACTTTTAGTTCTGAATGTGAAAATATTTTGCTAGCACCCACCTACTTAGGGAGACATGACCATCCCAATAAAATAAGAGAAATCAGATCGAAAACGGAACGATTTAGGTGTTCTTTCTTCCCGCGCGCTATTAGAGAATGGAACGGTAGAGAAAAGTTATGAAGGTGGTTAATGAACCCTCTGCCAGGCACTTAAATGTGATTTGCAGAGTATCGATGTAGATGTAGATGTAGAAGGTCAGGTCCCCACACGCTGGCGTGAAGCAATTGTTTTTCTCATACCAAAACCAGGGAAGGATAAACGTCTTCCTTTGAATTATCGCCCCATTTCTCTTACCAGCTGCGTTTGCAACGTGATGGAACGCATGGTTAATGCTCGGCTGATTTAGCTACTCGAATCTCGCCGTCTCCTTACCAACGTCCAATGCGGATTTCGTAGGCATCGTTCTGCTATCGACCACCTCGTTACCTTGTCGACCTATATTATGGATAACTTTTTGCGTAAGCGCCAGACGGTGACTGTGTTTTTTGATTTGGAAAAGGCTTATAACACCTGTTGGAGGGCAGGTATTCTCCGCACGCTCCTTACATGGGGCTTTCGCGGCCGCCTCCCCATTTTTATTCAAGCATTTTTACTAGATCGAAGTTTCCGGGTACGAGTGGGCTCTGTTTTGTCGGACACTTTTCGCCAGGAGAATGGGATGCCACAAGGATCTGTGTTGGCCGTGGCACTTTTCGCCATAGCAATCAACCCAATTATCAATTGTCTACCGACTGACGTCTCTGGCTCCCTTTTATCATTGCTGTTATTATTATAATATGCATTGAATACAAGATTGTGACGCATGTTTCACTTTTCTTCTTCGATTTATCCAGTATCTCTACGTGAGCTGAAAATGTTTCGAAGTCAGTATCTGGAATGTAGATAAGTCATTCGCGTAGTGCTATAGGTAATCTTCCTTTAAGAATTTTCAAAACTTCTCGTGTTGCTATAGGATTGTCCCAGTCACGAGTTTAGTTTATATATTTCTCGAAGTAATTTCTTAGCATATCCTTTTCGATTATAAAATTCGTGACATTATACTTCATTCCGTAAGCGTCCTTGTTTACTTCAAGAAAAATCTCTTTTAATGTACAATTTTTCGATGTCTTCTATAGATTCACACGTTTCAATGGTTCCGTTGGCCCATAAAACAGCCGCGCCCACTATATGTGATACTATAAACATAAATTTGCTGTTATTCGTCCCAATTGTGGGGGAATACATTGCGAAAGCTTCGCATGAAATTATCGGATGTGATTCGTCCTTTATTGATGAAAGAGTTTGGAAAAATCTAGTCTTAAGAACTTTCTGATCTCGTCCCAAACACGTGCAGTTTTCACATTCGTATGATACGGTTCACTGTACCTGCACGCGACTGGACTTCGCGGCATGTTACATTCGGTATAGTTTGTACAACAAAATCTTGTAGGTTTTGATCCGGTAGCTTGTCGAGGTATATTATATTTTATATCAGGATCCTGTATTCCATAGATATTTGTAGCTGGTTCCGTATGTCTACTATGATGGTGTAACGATACATAACTAAATTAATTTTTTTATCCATCAGCGACGATTGCGCCGAGGTAATCCTTCTCGAAATACTTTATCTGTGGAAAGGTTTTTTTTCGCTCGTCTTTCGTTTCTTCCGGCGTGACGAGAGGACGGAACCGCGATCATTCACTCTCTTGTTTGAGCTTATTAAGTGTGAACATGTAAGCAGACAGCTTTGTGATGTAACTGTTAGTGCTGTTAAATTTTACTTTAAAATGTACCCTCTTTTGTTAAGAGCCATGTCTCCACCCTACTTTCATTTAATAATGTCCCATCCCTCCTTAATTATTCATTTTCTTTGAGATTTTTAGCTCCTCCATATTCCGTCGTAACATGATGTTCAGAACCCATCAGTTCCGCTACGTGTATTGCCTTGATTAAATCCCTAACAGTTAGTTCAAATCATTACCTTTCTTCCTTTTAGAACCTGCATTCTTATAAACAGTTTCGCGAAATCCTATACATGTTTTTTCTGTTTGTTATTTGCGTAATCAAACTTTAGTACACGGTCCGTCAACAATGACTTACGAGGCGAACAGTCTGAACATTATTTTACTGCGGAAAGTTTCAAAGTTCATTTAAACCATTCAACAGCATAACAGTTTCAGCTGCTGTGATCAACATTTCCAGAAAGAAGCTACAATGGGTACTTTCCATACGTTTTCTCTGTAACGTTGTTTTTGTGTGTTGCCTCAACCCCACTGCATATTCCACTATTTCATCTCTTCAATCATTTCGTGTATTAATATCAGCCACCCTTGTCAAAAGTATTTAATCAGATTTCATCCTATTTTTCTATGATAGAAAATTTAACAAAAATTCTTAATCTTTTACTCGCGGAGTTCTAACATTAATACGTAGAGGCAACAACAGGAAAGTAATGTTAGAATGGTATTGTTGCATGTTCTGTGCCCAGATTGGTACACCTCTAATAAAATTTTGACTATTGGTAGTATGTTCTGCATGAGCATGTTCCGGTACATGTGCTTTTGGTGTACAACTTGCACGATTATGATTATTATTAGTATTCTTGTTAATATTATTATTGAAACACATCCACAGAATGTGTGGTCATGTTCCATTTTCATTTATTCGTTAACCTAAAGTGTTTTTGCGCCATTAATATTATCAATCTGTGTGTTAATTGTTTTATTCGTTTTATTAATGATCAATGCCCCATATTTATATACGTTTAGCCCATATTTATATATGTTTCCACCTGTGTCATTGAACATGTGAATATGGAAGGTTGCTCTTAATATTGACTGACTGCAGCGCAATGGCTTCCAGTCGTCGCCTCACGCTTGATGCCTCGTTTTGCTGAAGTTAAAGACGCATGGATTTGTTTGTCGTTTGCACTGGCGTCTGCTGGATGGCAAGAGACAAGCTTACTTGGCAAGATCACGAGGTGACCGTGTTCTTAGTGTCGTATCAACCTAATCTTGGACGAAAGAGTTGACAGGAGATCTCTCTGGGAGCGGTTGTAGAGGGAATTGTCTTGGTCAGGTAGCAAGGGTTGGTAAACACTAGTTTCTTAATGCACTCTATGTCGCCTTTAGCACGCTCTATATCCGGTGTATGGGGGTGGAAGATTTTTCTGTGACCTTAGAGCTTCACTCTTCTGGCTCCAACAACTGTGGAAGTAAGTACACCACCGAACCATGCTGAGGGGAAGGCATGCTGTTAGGACTTTACTTTCTTGGTGACCAGGCAGTCTTGGTTTTCCGTGACAGTTTTCTTGAGTAATTCTTTCGTTATGAGAGGTGAAGTGTTTCCTAATTTACAGAACTTGTGTATTTCAGTTTAAATTTATTATCTGCAATTTCATTCAGGTAATTATTTTGTGTCCGGTTTTTCACAAGTTAGAATACATGTGTGTGGCCTTCAGCCTTTGTGTAAATTTAGTTCGTTTGAATTTCCTTGCTGTTTCTAACTAACGTTTTCACGTCACATCTGTATCCACAAGTATGCTAAATATTTCTTAGATTTTCTTGTTTGATTCCATCTTTCCTGTCTTGAATGACCGACTGCACCACGTACTTTCGTAACGGTCACTACTTCGGCCTACAGCCATGCTTTTATAAACACTAGCTTTCTTCTATACAAAATCTCAAGTGTGCTTTGCTTGCTTATTCTAAATTAATTCCTGTTTGTAAATATAATGAAATTCGGTGTGGTCGCACACCATGTGGTACTTAAGAATAGTGAGCCGCTACCTTCCCACACATGAGTTCGTTTATTGCACAGTATACTTAAAAATTGTGATCAAGACACCTGCCATCTCAGAGTAATGTACTGCCAAGCATTATGCGCGTGCCTGTGAATGAATGAATGTGCTTTCAGCTACCCATTCTGTGTTTGCCAATTTCCTCCATATACATAAAGGGCAGAAACAATTGTATTATGCACAGTAATTATATAATTCAATTCACTTTTGTACAATATGTGTGCTTTTTTTCTCTCCTCACATTTAGTTGCTTGTTCCTTTCTCTGAATAGATTATGATTTTAAAGTATCAAACCTCAGTTTTATGACTTCATGCTCCCGTTCCATGTTAAATTATCTATTCATTTATTTTTAACATAGATTTTCTGTTTGTTAAAACATTGGCTGCTCTCTTAAGGAGTGAGCAGTTAGATAAATTTCCTTTGCACATGTACTGTAGCCACTCAAAGTAATTTAGAGCAGCAGTGAGCATTTTAACATACATTTGCAGATCTCAACTGCTCGAGTTCTTGCTTATTTTAATAACAGGCTGCTTTCATTATTATTATTATTATTATTAGTTATTTTATTTAGACTTGACTGCATTTCCTTTTCAAACCTTTGTTGTATAACCATCACTTGATTCGTGAGTCAATCCTGTACATTACTGTTAATTATTTTTGAAGATTCCTGCAAGAAGTTGTTTATTGTTTCCTTAGCATTTATTTGCAGATATTGTATGTTATTGTTTAGTTCGTCATTGCAGGCTGAGCAGTCTTCTGAAAGTCTTTAATTTTAGTTATATCTCTTTGCAATTCTTCTACTTACATTACAATGGCTAAGCTTTGAGTGAGAGATTTTAACTTAGCGCGATCTTTTCTAACAGAGAACTAATGGAGAACTAAATTTAGAAAGAGACAGAGAGAGTAACAGAACTGCGTGTATTATTTATACACATACTCTGACAAAAGATGGCTGTTATGTAGAGTGTTTTGGCTATTTTAATATATGCGTTTTTGCTGCTCTGATTAACAAAGCTAGTAATTAATGTTTAATAATAATAATTTTTACGAATGACTGAAAAGTGGCGATCCTAACACAATGATCATGATGTGGTGTTATATACTTTCAGCATGGTCATCGCATCTCACAAAAAATAAATATAAAATAATAATAATAAAATAGCATAAACTGCCCCTTTAATGTATCAGGTGATGGATAATTGATGATTGATAATAAAGAATTTTATAAAATTGAAGATTCTCCAAATAAATTAGCAAAGCATTAAAGGGAAAAAAACGTTAGCACCCACAGCAACAAGAAGGCAATGAGCTTTTCAGGTCGAGTGCGTCCCTTCCATACGCCGTTATCCTCATGTCGAAATTGGGCAGCATCCTAATAAAACAGCAGTTAAAGTAATCTTCCGGCCATCTGCGATGTTTGGTGATTTTCTCGAAAGATTTGGGACTGCGGAAGGACAGAATGTACAGAGCCTTAATACGTCAGATGTCGCGCGCAGTGCCTGAAAGGAAAAGGCCATAGCCGAACATTGTACCTCCAAGATTTTCTAGTATTTTTCTGCCACAGTCATCTTGGTCAGGACGAGATCCTTTTTGGATTCATTGAGTAAAAAAATTGTTAAATTCACTTGGCATAAGGCCTTATTAACCGTGACGGTGGTTTCCAACTGGACAAGTCTTCGAACCCTGTAATCTCTATTTTCATAAAGAAATCAGTGTGACAAGGGGGTTTTTAACGCAAGTTTCGACAGAGTGTAGACATGTAGTTTCACCTTTGTGCATGCGCCTGAGCGCTACATTTAGATCTGTACACGTACAGGACGTGAAGTTCGATATAGGGCTCTCATATCACGTCCGATTTTGTGCATTAGTGTCCGCGCCAACTTTCGCTACACACGCGTCGTCGTGAAGTAGCAATGTCTAGGGGCAGACATTTATTTGAAAAGTACTAAACGATTGTTTGCAGAAATATCGTGCCAAGAGATCGACGTTACCCGGCCATAATCCCGAAACTTAATCGAGAACTCTTTACGCCCGGAAAATTTCGAGAATTGTAATTTATGACGTGTAGCGATCGTAGTAATTGGTTCTACGACGTGAAAAAATCGCGACTATTCACCTTAAAGTAGATGACTGATAACCTATAAAAGTGGTCACAACTACCCCCCACTCGCCGTCAGATTTGCCCTTATTGAGACAGAAGTGCTGTGAGAGCCACTCACGCTGCACAAGCTGATACCGCCGGTGAGGGGTCCGGTGCAGACCATGGTGTCCACCACAGGGCTCTCCCCTCCTGCTCCCACGTAGTTGTCGACCAGCTCTCGGCAAGTCTCAAAGTCGATGATGGTGACCTCCACCCACTGCAGGGTGTCAGGAGCCCAAGTGGAGTCGGTGGCGCCCCAGCCAGACACAACAGCAGACGAATCCGCTGGAACAGGGTAAGAAGTAGTAAGTCACTCCGTCATCAATACACAGCACCACATCTTCTCTTAGATTAGATTAGTTATTCGTCTGTGGATCCATGTTGAGGGGATCCTCGTGGATGTGGAACATGTCAAGAAACAAAATTTACAAAATTTTCAAGTTGTATAATAGACAATACTAATAATATAAATGCAAATACATACACTTATAATATAAATACACATACATAAATTTTTAAGCTTTTTTTCTGATAATATAGTAATACTAATATAGTATGAGTGCATGCATAATTTGGTACAATGTACAATTTAGAAATTCAGTAATGGAGTAGAAGGAGTTCGCCACTAAAAAATGTCTTTTAAGTTCCTCTTAAACTGATCTTTATTTGCAGCAATTTTTTTCTTATACTTGATGGTAAATTATTGAAAATGTGTGTTCCTGAGTAGTGGACCCCTTTTTGAACTAAAGTAAGTGCTTTTAAGTCCTTGTGTATATCATTTTTATTTCTAGTATTGTATGTATGAACTGAGCTGTTTGTTGGGAAAAGTGATATATTATTTATGACAAATTTCATTAAGGAGTAAATATTCTGAGGGGCAGTAGTTAATACACCCAGTTCTTTGAAGAGGCTTCTACAAGACGTCCGTGAATTTACACCACAAATAATACGTATTACACGTTTTTGGACTCTAAAGACTTTTGTCTTACTTGAGGAGTTACCCCAAAATATTGTACCATATGACATTAGGGAATGAAAGTAAGCAAGTTAAACTATAAATAGCACACATGTTAGAAAGAAGTTTGTAGACATCTTCTGATGAACAGACACTATTTGTTAGTCTCAACAACCGTATGTATAGGAATTAAAAGTTTCTAATCATGCAGATTGTTTCAGAGCGTTCGACTTGATTCAAATTTTTAACTTCACCGTTGAATTTAATTAAGCGAGCTGGTAGAGCAGATACGTTTACAAATTTCTGTTTCAGAAATATCGATGGTTTTAATAGAAAACCATAACGGAATGTTTTAATTCACTATTCATAACAATTCATTTCTGTACAATACGTATCAGCGTCGCCTCTTGTGGGTTATTGCTCCCAAGAAGCAGTAAAGTGTTCACTACAGTTAGCTGCAAATGATAGTTCAGAGGATATTGCAACCACGCATCATGACATAAAACTAGACAAGATTTTTATTTATTCATTTCTTTTTCATAAAATTACTAATTTCTTTGTACAAAAGGTTAACATACTGAATAGAATGCCTTGTCGTTCAGAGATCCTTTAAATTTGTCGTTAAATGCTGGTTGGCAAGCTGTCAAACATTTTATGTTATTTGGCAAGAGAGAAATGACTTTTGTGGCAGCGTAAATCACCCTTGCTGTGCCAAAATTAGATTCAATTTTGAATAGTATAGATCATCTTTTATCCTAGTGTTGCAACTATGCACACTGGATTTAACTTCTGACTAGGTTATTAATAACAAATGTGATAAGGAGGATGGCCTCTCGTGCATTCTCTTCCACTGTGTTCTGGAAAAAGTCATCAGAGAATGGACTTCCACATTGTCACCAGAAGCTGGACTGAAGCTAGGCTATAAGAAAGATAACCTCATTGTACCATGTCTAGCCTTTGCTGATGATCTCACCCTATTGTCCAACAGCATGGAGGAGGCTACTCATCAACTACAGAGCGTCTACAATGTTGCAGTTTGAAAATCAACATACACAAGACAGAGTTCATCACCACTATCAAGCAGGCTTCTTCTACAATTCCACTAGGAAACAATATCTGCAAAGTTCCTGCAGTCAAGTACTTGGGAGAATGGATTTCAGCAAGTGAGAGCGAAAGCTTGGCCATAGACGCCAGGTGCACCAAGTTAGAGAGAGCCTATCATTCATGTAAGAATATCTATATCTCCAAGTACCTATCCAAGAACTAAAAACTGAAGCACTACAACTCAGTAGTATGACCCTCTGCACTCTATGCCTCCGAGTGCCTCTTCATGAATGGAAATGGCCCACTCAGGAAACTAGAACTTAAATAGAGGAAGATCCTGAGGAGAATATTAGGACCCAGAAGAGAGGAAGACGGTACTTACAGAATAAGGCCCAATAACGAAATGTATGAACACCAGGAAGACATAGTCACATGTATGAAGAAAAGGCCACTGGTCATCTACGGGCACATGACCCGCCTGAATCACTCGAGGCTTACCAAGAAGATCCTCACAGTGAGTGACAAGCAGGGGAAAGGCGTCCAAAGCCAAGTGGTTCACCTCTGTTAGATCAGACTTAGAGGCACTGCAAATCCCATTACAGATAACCGCGAGCCGGAGACTGAGGCGCTCCAGTCACGGTCTGCACGGCCACTACGGTCGGGGGTTCGAATCCCCCCTCGGGCATGGATATGTGTGACGTCCTTAGTCTTAGTTAGTTCATAAGTAGTTTGTAAGTTTAGGGACTGATAACCCCGTAGTTAAGTCCAATAAAAAAAAATAAAAAAAGAAAAAAATAAAAAAAAAATTAGATAACCTCGAATCGAACACAATACCGTCAGGCCATCCTACATGGAGTCTTCCCACTATCTCTCACAAGCAAGAAGTGTACAGGCACCACCAGACCTAAATGGACGGGTGAGAGGAAGCAGGCTCACAGCCAGAAGATGAAGACGTATTGGGCCATAAGATAGCAGAAGACCCTAGCTGAGAGTTAAGACGAGCCTCGTGGCCCCGGCCCCTAGTAGGCCGAAACGAATTAAAAAAAATGTCATAAGTGATATATAAAATGAAGATATTGTGAAGATCCCTAGATCCTTAAATAAATGTCTACAGGATAATCCAGGATGAACTCCAGAAATTATTCTATCTTCACGATTTTGTGTAATGAATACAATTTTCTCATTGATGAATTACCCCAGACATGATGCCAAATGAAATGAGAAAATCAGAATAGGCATAGTAAGCTAATTAACTGAGATGTTTGTCGTCAAAATCTGCAATAACCTAATAGCATAAGTTGGTCATTTCACACCAGTGCACACACCTAAAAACTTTGAATATTCTACCTTAGATGCAGAATTCTGTTCACAAACTATATTTATTAATGGAGTCATGAAATTTACCCTATGAAACTGTATAAGCTGTGATCTTTCAAATATTATTGAGTCCATTTGCAAAGTACCAGTTAATAACTTTTAAAAGACCTGATTTACAATTTTATCAGTGAATTCCCGTTTGTTCGTTTTGGGTACTAAACGTATCATCAGCAAAAAGAACTATCTTAGCATCATTAATATACAGTATATCAAGAACAGCAAAGGACCAAAGATCGAAACAGTGGGACTATATTCTTTGTTTCAGGAATCAGATGATTTCTGCAGTTTACCTGAACTCTCATTCCAACTTTCTGCACTCTTGCAGTTAAGTATGATAAAAAAAAAAAAGTCTTACAACACTGATGTACAAGGAATCTTTACTACACAATATTTACACAGGGGTCAGTTTTTGCACGATATTTACATAATGTCATGTTATTAATTACATATACACGTCAATCCGTAATGCTAAGATATTCGTTAACTGAGGGAAAGAAATTGGTGACGAATAAGACAATTTTGAATGTGAACTTTGGGAACTTTGTTATGAGTTAAAATTTTCATGACTACTGGTATGTTACTGAAAATGTGTACTATTGAATAATGGACACTAGGCTGGACGAAGTGACATTACATCTTTGTAAAAATTATTTTTATTTCATTGAATACAGCTGATAAAATAAACTGTTGGTTTCATATCACACACATTTTAATGACACATTTCATTACGGAATAAATATGCTAGGAAGGAGTACCTAGAATCACCAGTTGCTTAAACAGGCCTCTGCTGAAAGTACTTGAGTTCACACGACAGGTAATTGTTACTGCAAAATTATGAACTGAAAGTTATCATTGTAGGCTACATTTTTTAACTTTATGTCACTATGTCTGACAACATTCACATAGCAGTTAGAGATTTGTTGGGAAGCGTCAGCAATACTGTTGTACGCACCTTCCTGTTAAATTTATTTTCAAGCTGTAAACCCAGGAGTTTGACACTGTCAAGTTGTTCTATATTCTTGTCGTCTAATTTTAAGCAAATACTGGTATGAAATGTTTTTTTAAGTTCTGAACAGCAGATAGTATGCTTTTTTGAGGGATAGATAAATTAGCTAGGGACAATTTATTAATCTCCATAGAAACTTCAGTAGCTGTCCATTCTATAGCTGTACTTGACCTACTATTTGAAACAAAACAAACTTAGCAAACTGTAATTATACTCGCGAAAGGCCAATGACGTATATAGATGAATGAGTAAGTGCCCCACGATGAAAGCTTGGGGACACCATTTGTAACACCTGATACGCTTCTGCTCATTAGAGGCTGGGAAGGTTTTTGTTAGGCAGGGCGAAGTAAATTGAGGGTATCCTATGAAAGGAACCATCCTGCATTGATACAGGGAAAATAATCTAAATCAGGATCATGGCAGTCGGGTTTGAGCCGTCGTCTTCCCGAATGCGAGTCCAGTGTGTTACAACTGCACCCTCTCGCTCGTTAGATTTTGAAGGGGTATTAGCTTTTTTCTGCGTTGTTTAATCCCTGATCTCCCAAAACTCTGCTACACTCTGATTAAAAATAAATCCGGTACGTCATTTATATCGACTGCCTTTTCTTCTTTTCTGACATTAGAAAAGTCTTTCTCCCACCTTCCCTGCCACCACTACCACTAATAGTGGCTTTTAATGGGCCGAGTCCTTGAATACAATTAGCACAGACTCGTAGGTTTTCGAATCTCTTCGTTAACATTAACATTACTCACTTATTACAGTAAATGTACCGTGACTATGACATGTAGGTTTCTCCAAAGGTCTGTAAGTCAGAGTAGGGTTTCTGACTTTTAGTAATAATTAATAAAAATTGCTTACTTTGCGCCGTAGATGAAGTTCCTTCCCGGTTGCAGCCTCGGCGTTTCTCATGTCTTGACAGGTTACCCCATTCCCCGCGACTAAACTGACGCCTGTGTTCCTTTCTGTGCCTTCTATAGTGTGAGAACCTGCGTCCATTAAAGCCTTCGGTTTTCTGCAAATCCTTTTTATTTACATCCCGACTCACATTGCTGTATTTCTGAACTATCGACGCACAAAGCTTCATTGTCAAACTGCTGGCTTTGCTCCTCAGTTATTTCTACCCCATTTAATTCAGTCACTACAGGTAACGTGAAATGTAAATACAACATCTTTTTCTGCATCACGGCTATGTCACCATACATATAACTATTCATATAAGTGTGGAGACTAAATTGATTACAGGTCTGTACTACCCAGTGATCTTTTTTGAATAACTCACCTGTTGGTATCGATCCAGCGCTAACCAGGGGAATAGTCTGGACGTAATCGTTGAGCGTAAAAGCAGTACTCAGCGTAAAGACGGCGATGTCGTTAGGAGGGAGGCCGCCTTCTCTGTAAAGTAAACAAACAAATTAATTTTTCATAGAATGCTATCAGTTCTATTTTCAGTTTACACCTATCGTTGACAAATTGCTTTTTTTCTCACTCTCTCTCGCCTTGTCTCTAAAGGAAAGGGAAACCGCACGCACACACACACACACACATACACACACACACACACGTACACTTGCTCAGGTACACAGTAGGTTTAGTTATTTGTTGCTGCTACAGCTGACTACACCACCTGTACATCTAAGATGCGTTACTACGTATTATATAGCACTTTGAAATAATGCTGCGAGGAACCGATGCATGGCCTAAGGCGTCATTCTACGGAATGGGTGGCCTTTCCCGCCGGAGGTTCGAGTCTTCCCCCAGGCATGTATGTGTGTGTTGTGTGTGTGTGTGTGTGTGTTATCCTTAGTGCAACTTACTTTAATTTGTTTGCAAGTGAATTACTGCTGACCATAGCCTGTGGTCAGCACCCGATGGACCTTTCGAGGCTTGTGTGGGCCGGAGTTCAGTTTAGGAGCTGTGAGTTCCTCAGGTGTTGTCACCGCTGAGCACAGCACAACACTTCCACAGCACCTGCTCTGCTCCACACCATCTCGGAGGAGTATCCTGAAGATGGTTGGTTGGGTTCTTAGTTTGGGACATGGGGACTAAACTACTGGTGTTATCAGTCCCCTGGTGAGCAGGGAAAGGACTGATAATAGGAAAGGATGGGAGGGGGAAAGGAAATGCAGTCCGGGAAGTAAAGAAGGAAGGAAGACTGCATTAGCTCGGGGACCCGTGATCGCCACGCTCGTACTCACGAAAGAATCGTGAGCCCCCTGCGGGGTCCTGAAGATGGTCCACTGTTTGTTATACAAATAAATTGTCAACAGTGTGCTGTTTTCCAAAGAAAGCAATAATGTTTCGTACAAATATGTATTGTTGTAAGACACTTAGTTGAAGAGACATGACGTTAAAAGGATTTGCTGCATGAAAAAGATACTTAAATGGATAAGAGTGCAGCATATTAGCAGTTGGGCAGAGAACGAAGAAAGAGTTGGTGTATCATAAGACAAAAGTAAATAAGCACCAAGACAAAGCTAGGAAGTCACGCCAGTCTGTAAGTAACTCATAAATAAAATCGGCAGCTACAGTAACTTACAAAAGTAAGTTAGAGTTCCATAGTTTCATTTGTACTACTGTCCGTGATATTTCTAGCACAAAGAATCTCACAATAAATGAATATATTTTTACCTATATGGGGCTGTAAAACCGCACATTAAGTCCTACTACGCTACGTCTATTCGTGTCGCATTTTGTCACGGAAGTCAGGAATGTAGGAGTAACATTACGATAGAGGTGGCGAGGAATTTAATTTATGGGTACATTTTCGAACCAACGACGAATAGACAGGTTATCTGTCGATGAAGTGTGTTTGGGGCGTTGAGTGGCAGACGCTGTACTCACCCAGTGAAGTCGGGGTGCGGGATTTGCTCCAGGACCTCGGACTCCTGGGCGGTTCCGTCTTCCGTGCTGAGGTCCACTATTCCAGCAACCGCCTGATTGCAGACAAGTGAAGTGTTGATGTAAGATATTTCGCAAATAATTTATTTGTCCTAACCTAAAGACTGGTTTCCATTTGACTTTGTTGCTTTAACACATAATTTGCTACGTCATAGGACCAATTTCAAAATATGAGATTGATTGTTTGTATGTGACTAGCGAGCATCAATTTCATAGAAAAAAGACAAACTACAGCGCCCCTTGAGGAAACCAACGTAAACTCGGCCGGCATTTTTACAGTGATAAAATCACACTCTACATTATATTAGTGAGATAACTGACGTGCTTTATTAGCTGAAACGATATTTTTCTCTACATTTTGTTTACTAAAATATAAATTAAATATGACGAAACATATTCAACTTTCAGTTGAACGAATAAAAATGCAAAACAACAAAAAATACTTATGAAAAATACTCAAGGAATATTCGCAAGGAGTCTATAGCCGTCTTGAAAATTTAATTACTGTTACTAAGTGCAGAAAGCAATTAGCTATCCAATCATTCCAGGTTTTCCTTTGCAAGATTAGCAGTTGACAAAGAGATGGGAGGCAAATATGAAAGAGGAAAATTCATTCGTAACTGCAACCAGCTACATCCACTTAGCTCATTTTAAAGAAAAAAGATGAGTGTGTGTACTGCCCAATTAGCAATCCGGATTGTCTTGAATTTTCTACAATATTTACGGAAAATTAATTCCAGAAAGCGAATAATTTTGAATAGAATGCTCTATTTAGTAGTCAGTAGCACAACAGTAGTATTTACATCAAAATAAATTTAACTCTCTTGACCAAAACTGTATTTTATGATTAAAATGCTTTTGTAGATAATCATAAAAATTTTAAAATATTTGTTAAGCTTATGGGACTTAACTGCGGGGTCATCAGTCCCTAAACTTACAAACTACTTATGAACTAGCTTATACTAAAGGCCGCACAAATATTCATGCCCGAGGGGGGATTCGAAACCCCTACGGGGAACGACCTCGCGCATCGTAGCATAGCGCCTCAATGCGCTCGGCCGCTCTGCCGCTCCGCCACGACACATAATCATATTTTTGATAGTATATAATAATATAGGTTTTCGTCCCCCCCCCTCCCCAAAAAAATTGCGTAGAATTGTCGTGAAACATGGTGGAAGTATAGGAATACTATGAAATTGAAATTTTTTTGTATGTGACCAAATAAAATTAAACTTCTACAATGAAGCGACGGAAGGACCAATTAACGTAACTAAATATCAAACTGAAATCGATTTTGTTTATGTGAGGCTAATATTGTGTCCCCAGCTTTTGATTTCGTGTAAGAAAACAAAATTCTACGAAAAGACTCGCAGCGCTTTGTAGATCTTCGTTGAATTATTGGTTCAAGAACATTTTGAGGAGACAGTTCGACCACCTATTAGCAAATAATTGATGAATATTAAAAGCTAAATATTTACATCAAATTATAAAGTTTTGAACTATATCAAGGTGCACAGGTGTCACCGGCGACCTTCTGCAGCACTTTGTTTAGAAAAATGTTTGGAACAATTACATTGTATACTTGCCTCTAGCCTGTTATTTACCTTATCACTCATTTTCTGCTATTAGAAAACGTTTGTTTATAGAAGGCAATACGCATCCTTTCACACATAACTTCGAAGATTCTGTATGCATCATCTCCTTTTATATTCATACCTATTGAACATAAACGGTAACGTCTTGCTAAAACAAATGCCGCGTGGAATGGCCACGTGGTCCAAGGCGTCTTGCTACAGACTGGGCGGCCGTTCCCGCCGGAGTTTCGAGTCCTCCCTCGGGCATGGGTGTATGTGCTGTCCTTAGTGTAAGTTAGTTTAGTTAGTTTATAAGTCTAGGGAATGATGACTAAAGCAGTTTTGTCCACTTGGTTTACAAACATATCTAATATATGGATTCCGATGTATCTTGAAAAACGGTTAATGTCAGGACTAAGCATTTTTCCTCACGTGTATGCTTTAAAAATTGAGGACATTGTTATCTGCTCATCAAGTTCTCTTATCGGTTTCTAAAATGCACTTTCAACCATGGTCAATGATATATTGAAACAGGTATGTTCTATCGCAGTAGGAACGTTTACCCGGCATTTACTGCTGTTTCAATCATTGTCTCTTCACTGTGTAAATAATTTTCCTGCCATTTTAAACTTCACACGCAAAACCTTTCGCTGTTTGGAACACTAATACAAAGTACAACTTTCAACTTTAACCCTGCAACGTCGACGTCTTCCCGAAAGCTATAAGATTATGCATACATAAAAGCATTAGTTTACTTCATATTCTAAATCATTTTAGTGTTTGTAACGTGGGCTTGTAACATAAAAGAAGACGGAGTTACACTGTATATGTTATATATTTTTTCTGAATATTTCCATTCGATAGGTCCGTGTGTGGGTGAGCCACCACTCTTTGACGAAACAGCAATCAGGGTTCCTTCAGAAAACGAAGATCAAAAACTATTGATCATCTAGTGATGGTGTAGATATTCTTATATCCGTGCTCTCAGTTCAAAAAATATTGTCGCCATCCAGTAGCTCCACTATCACAAAAATGAATGGCATTGTAATCAGTGTCGTGTTATTGAAAGCTCAGATCTCTACAGAACAGTGAACCTCCAGGAACTGACGAGGCCATTTCCTGTTTCCGACCGAATCCCCTCTTATCACAAGTCACCGCGGGTACCTTGAACGAGGAACTATTCACAGTGATCGGAAAACAGCTGCTCACATTAATATACAAGTAGCAAAAATGTTCAAATGTTTGTTAAGCTTATGGGACTTAACTACGGGGTCATCAGTCCCTAAACTTACAAACTACTTATCTACTACCTTATACTATGGACGGCACAAATATCCATGCCCGAGGGGGGATTCGAACCCCCGACCGTAGTGACCGTGCAGACCGTGACTGGAGCGCCTCAGTCTCCTCGGCCACCGCGGCCGGCTACAAGTAGCAGTGAAGTTAAAACACACCTTTCGTTAAAAACTAATGAAAATTGCTGATTGTGTTAAAAATTACACTGTTAATACATTTACCCTAATATGATACGAGAGGGTCAGTTCTACGCCCTTTCTACGCCCGTGGCACACACACACACACACACATACACACACACACACACACACACACACACAAACACATAACTAAATATTTAAAAATAATAAAAAGGTAATAGTAGTAAATGAACAACACCCTCAGACTTGTTGCACCTACAAACAAACAAACCTATTTCCAAATGCAAACAATCACCCACATACAAAGGCAAGATTTTAAATTCTCACCCAGAACGTAGTGAACTGTGTACAACAGCTGCCCGTTTGTTTCCATAAACAAAACATAGCCAGTGACTGTGAAATAGTGCTGTTTTCTTCTCTATAAAGACACCAATACATTTAATTTAAATAAGTTCAGAAATAAACAAATACATAGACATCCAAGTTTTTACATAGAATAGAATAATACTAGGCCTAACCATAACAACCCCAACTAAAAAAAAAAAATAGATACAAAACCGTTTGACATATACGATCCATGTAGTTAGCGGAGACAAACTGTGGAGTTGCAAACATGGCGAATTCAGGTGTTATACCAGCCATCAAGCTCTTCCTGTGACAGGTCACAATCATGGCACACTGGTGTACTGAGAATCACATGTGGCTCCAGATTCAATGGTTTCGTACACAGCTCTGTCGCAGGACTGTCATTGTAGCCATTTGTAGTTCGCGTGACGCACGACACCTATTTCTTTGGACTCGTTATGAATGACTCCCGTACGCGCATCACATTCACTTCTCACTCTGGGACGTCCGCTTCCCTTGGTCGGGTACAAGCAACCCGTCGCAACGAATTTGTTGTACCAGTGATAAATGGCCTTCCTTTTTGGCGACTTCTTACCGTGCTTCGTTCTAAACGTCCATTGAACAGCTGTAGCACACTGGGTTTTGTCGAATTCCAAAACACAGGAAGCTCGCTCCGCACCTCACCTCTCCATGGTTGGACAGTTACAACTCACCGCAAGGAAATGGCGACGAGCTGTGACAGGCACATACAAAAGAACACATAAAACACTTTCGGCTATCGGCCATGGCCTTCTTCAGAAAATAGGACATTCACGCTATCACAAAGGCACACAACACACTCATACAACCATTACCTCCGGCTGCCGCACTTCGAATCACGCTCTGCCGGTGTAAATCGGGGGGGGGGGGGGGGAGGGAGAGTTGATAGGAAGGTTGCGTCACGGTGGTGTGGATAGGTACAGCACGGCCCAGATCGGAATAACGAGATGCAGCTTAGGAATGGAGTGGGGAGGCGGGTTATGGGAGAAAAATAAAAGTAAACAAAACAAATATACACTTAATAGAAAATAAAAATAATTATAAAATAAGTTATAAAAATAAAAAACAAATAATAAAAGATAAATAATAAAAATAATTACCAGCAATCTTGGCTGTTAACATTTTTCAAAAAATAAAATACGTGCACACTGCACGTACTCACGACCGCATAGACACACACACACACACACACACACACACACACACACACACACATGTACCACTCAAAATAGGAGAGGTATAGGATAGGGGTAGGAACTGTAAGGTATGGAAGAAAGGGAAGTTATCGTAGGTTGAGGCCTGGATGATTTCGGGGTCGGAAAATGACTGTAAGGGATAACTCCCATCTGTGAAGTCCAGAAAAGCTGGTAGTGAATGGGAGGAACCAGATGGCCCGGGTTGTGAAGCAGCCGTTGATATCAAGCATTTGCTCCGCTGCATGCTGTGCCACATGGTGGTCCACCTTGTTTTTGGAAACAGTTTGATGATGGCCATTCATCCTAATGGGCAGCTGGTTAGTCGTCATGCCAATATAGAAAGCAGCACAGTGATTGCAAAACAGTTGGTAAACTACATGGCTGCTTCCACAGGTGGTCTGGCCTATTATAGGGTAGGATAAGCCTGTGACAGGAGTGGAGTAGGAAGAGCTGGGTGGTTGGATTGCACAGGTCTTGCAGCAGGGTCTTCCACAAGGATATGATCCCTGGGGCAGTGGGCTGGGTTTCAGGGTGGCATAGGGATGAACTAGGGTGTTGCGGGGGTTCAGAGGGCGACGGAACACAATCTTAGGAGGGGTGGGAAGGATCTTGGTTAGAATGGCTCTCATTTTTGGGCACCAGTATAGAAAATAAAATCATTGGCGAAGGATGCAATTTAGTTGGAGTCCAGTGTAGTACTGGGTGACAAGGGGAGCGTTCTTTTGCGGATGGTTACTAGTGTCAGGAGGAGTATTTGGGAGTTTGAGGATCTGGCACGGGAGATCTGTTTTCGGACTAGGTCTGTGGCGTAGTTTCTGTCTGTGATGGCCTTTGTGAGACTCTCAGCACATTCAGAAAGGGAGTTCTTATCACTGCAGATACGCCATCCACAGGTGGGCAGGCTATAAGGGAGGGATTTTTTGATGTGGAAGACATGGCATCTATCAAAGTGTCGGTACTGTTAGTGGTTGGTAGGTTTAATAAGGATGGAAGTGTGGATGGAGCCATCAGTGAGGTGGAGGTTGACATCCAGGGATGTGGCATGGTAGATTGAGGTTCTGAAGGAAGGAGGATAGCATGTCCTGGCCCTGAGTCGAGATCATGAAAATATCATCAATGAACCTGAACCAAGCCAGAGGTTTGGTGTTTTGGGATGCTAGGAAGGATTCCTCCAAATTGACCATAAACAGGTTGGCATGGGAGTGTGTCATGTAGGTGCCCATGGCTGTGCCTCCGATTTTATCCTAAACTTTCCCCTCTAAGGAAAAGTAGTTGTTAGTTAGGATGAAGTTGGTGAGGGTAATGAGGATTAAGGTATCTGGCTTGAGTTCAGAGGGACGTTGAGAAAAGTAGTGTTCCAGAGCGGGAAGGCCATCGGCATGTGGGCTGTTGGTATATAGGAGGTGGCATACACTGTGACAAGTAAGGATCCATGAAGCACATGGGTGGGAATGGTGGAGAGTTAGTGAAGGAAGTGGTTGGTATCCTTGATGTGTGAAGATAGATTTTGGACAATTGGTTGGAGGTATTTTTCAACGAGGGCTGAAATTGTTTCAGTAGGAGCACAGTAACCTGCTACAATTGGGCGTTCAGGGTTATTAGGTTAGTGGATTTTGGGGGAGCATGTAGAAGGTGGGTGTGCGGACTGCTGTTGGAGTGAGGAGGGAGATGGATTCAGGGGAGACTTTCTAGGAGGGGCAATAGGATTTTAACAGCTCGTCGGCACATCTTTGCTATGAGTTGTAAACTGTCCTTATTACTATATTATTAATTCCAACCTCTACTTTTCATTATAAATATTTGTTAGTAAAAACCAAAGAGGGTCAGTGGTTTATTCAATACAGACACTTGCAATTACGGTAACGAAATATGTGTAACGAATTGTTCATCTTCCATAATCGAGATTCATAGTCTATTTAGAATAAATGACTTAGTATAAAGAAGTTACTTCTTGTGTACTTACATAATAGGTGCCGCTGAAGACGATGCAGTGGGCAGCAGTTAACACCCTCGTAGGAGTTAAGATGGAACCGCCGCACATATGCACGCGGGATTCCAGGTAAAAATACTGCAGCGACACAAGGTACGGGAACTGCCCTGCAAGTGCAAGTGACTAGTTCTGCATTACTGCGGATGTCCACAGCTAACCTATGCTTAGCAAGATATTCTGCGAGTGGAATGCTATAATGAAATGTTCACGCTGGCACATGGATCATATTGCAGCTAACACCGGAATTATCTCACGTTCAATAGGCGGTATATAGTATCGCCGTTGTCATTATACCCGCATCTCAACAGCAGCTGGTATTTTACGAGGGGACTTGGAAAATAAGTTTTCCCTGTCGACTATGGGCAGAGTTGCGTGTTAAAGGATAAAAATAGAATGTGACATTAAAAATGAGACATATCTTTATTTTTCTACATATTTTCCAAGTGTATTGAGACATTTGTCAAACCGCTTTATAAGCTTCAAGCAACAACTGTTACTTGGGAGCGCTTACGCAATACGCCATACAGTCCTGATCTCGCACCAAGTGAATTCCATCTGTTTCCAGCTTTCAAGAAGTCTCTCGGCGGAAGGTGCTTTGGACTCAATACTGACATGATACAGGCCGGTGAACGTTTCTTCGTATGCAACGCCCTGATTTTTTCCTCGGCGGATTTTTTTAGCTTATAAGGTGCTTTGACAAATGTCTCAATGTAGTTGGAAATTATGTAGAAAAAAAGATATGTCTTATCTTTAATGTCTTCTTCTATTTTTTCTCTTCATACACCAACAGTGACTACAGTCGATAGGGAAAAGTTATTATCCTTTTCGTAACTTTCATTCATGCTGGAGAAGGAAATTATTCTACAATGACTACCTGATCTGCTGTATCTGATGAAAAGTTTCCGGACATCTATTAAAAGATATTAATGTAGGATTTGATCAACCCCTTGCCTTCGTGACCAACTCTCCAATAAGGAAAGTCACAACTAAATGTAAATGGATATGGAGAAACGACAGCCTGTTATTCCTGGAAATCCGAAACCAAATCATGTTGGACACTGGAGTCTGGAACGAAATCCACTTTGTCGCTTATCTCAAATGTGTCGCCTACGATTCAGATCTAAAAGAATGGGAAAATGAGCAGATTTCAGGAACGTTATTGTACTCTAGTTATGGCCCCACAGCTGCGATATGCCACCGCTATTTGCCAAGTTGTTACAACCGTAGTCTCCGAATTGGTTTTACTACTGCTCGTCGTTTACAGTGGAGTAAAATGTGTTCATATCCCTCATCAATAAGCAGCCCCTTGCAAAGACAAATAGCGGCGTCCAGCAACACTGTACTGAGTTTCTGGTGCTACTCGTGGTCACATCATAGCCATTGGGAATTTGTTCTACACACCAAGAGCTCAAATGGAAAACCAGTACTTAGCAAAGAAGGGGAAGCGATAAGTTAGAAGGAATATATTAAAGTCTTGAACAAGGAAAGAGTACTTGTATTGTAGAAATGGAAGAGAAAGTAAATGAAGATAGGAGATGCGACACTGAGAGCACTGATAGAGCACTGCAAGATTTGACTGGGAACAAGGCTCCTGGAGTTAATGATGTTTCCTCTAAACTAATATCGTTGGGAGAGTCAGGAATTAATTATTCCATCTTGTTTGTAATGATATGTATGATACATGGGAGATTCCCACAGGCTCCAAGAAGGAACAAAAATAATTAAAATGACATAGAAAGCAAGTGCAAACAATTGAAGACCTGTCAGTTTAGTAGGCAATCTTTGTAAAATACCAACATAATTTATTAACAGACGAATGGGAGAACTTGTAGACACCGACCTCGGAGATGAACAATTTGGATTTAGGAGAAATGTAGGCAATAATGACATTACGGTTTACCTTACAGGATAAGTTGAGGAAGGTAATCGTACTTTTTTAATTTTTTTTAGATTTGAAGAAACCATTTAACAATGTTGACTGCAATACAAATTTAAAATTCTGAAGCCAGCGGAGCCAAAATATTAGGAACGAAAAGTTATATACAACTTGTGCAAATTCTAGACACCCGTTATACGAGTCGAAATGGACAGAGTACTTTACAAAGCCAGTAAGACAGGGTTGTAGCTTTTCCTCAATGCACAATCAAACAGAACATTGAACAATATTTTAAGGAAAATAAGTAGATATCTGTAGAAGGAATTAATGTTCAGGGAAAAGAACTAAAATCTTTGTAGCATTCTAATTCGTCAGCGAATGGAAGAACAATGGAACGGAATTGACAATGTCTTGAAAGGAGGATATAAAATGAACATCAACAAAAGCAAAACTAAGGTTCTGGAATGTAAACTAAGAAAATCAGGCGGTACTGAAGGAATTAGATTAGGTATCGAGGCAATCAATGTAGTAGATGTGTTTTGTTGTTTGGGTAGCAAAATAACTTCTTATGACCAAAGTGAAGAAAATATAAAATGACTGTGGGAAGACAAGCATTGTCAGAATTTCCGAAGCAGAACAATATGTTTACATTCATTACTAATTTATATGTTAGGATGTCCTTTCTGTATTTCTGTATTGTAATACTGAATAGGAGTGAAACAGACCGATAAACAGACCAGTCAAAGAGATGATAAAAGCTATAAACGAATGCTGAAAATAGATGCGCTAATCGGTAATGAGGAGATCCGGAACAAAATTTGGGAGACATGAAATTTTTGGCTTCCTCAATCTAGCAATAATGGGCTTTCTGTCTTCTTCCGCGTAGACAGTAACGACAAAATTGAAAATACGTTTAGGGAGGAGGTGAAGGGGGATTGGATTATCGACTCTACTTGGTGTCATATATTCTGACAAGATCCAGGAAGTCTCACTGCTTCGTGTTAGCTGATGCACTCTACACTTTGAAGTTGATAAATAAAGAGGAGAAGTCAGGTATTAGGGTTAGCTTCCCAGGTGGTGACTGTGAGCTTCCTCAAAACATTGTTCCTCGTACAGACCTGCAGTGTTCTGACAGTGTTTTTTGAAGGATAATGTACGACAAAGAGTGACACAGAGATACACTGATTTTGAAAGGTGTTTAATGTAATTATATTGGCATGTGACTTCCAATATTTCTACATTTAAGCCACCAAACGAAACAAACACTTATTGACCATATCACGAGGATAGACAACGCTAACCATGATAAGTTTTGTTTTAAGCATGTTACTGAAGGTACAGTCAAAAAAGCCATTACGCGTATTACATCAGCGTCTACCGGGAAAGATGGTATCACTATCCAAATGATAAAGCTGATTATTGATCCACTGCTGCCCATCATAACAGATATATTTAATCAGTCCTTAGCCACAAGTGTTTTTCCTGATGCATGGAAACGTGGACTAGTTAAGCCACTGCCAAGAAAGGACATTGCTACAGCACCCTCTGATTACCGACCTATCTGCATTCTTCCGGCACTATCCAAAGCCCTAGAATATATAGTACATGATCAGTTAACCAACTACTTGACTATTAATAACCTTCTTGACGAACACCAATCAGGTTTTCGCAAATAGCAGCCTAAATCTCTCTCAATGCGTCTTCAATGCGTCATGTCCGGCACCGAAAAGTGGAGAAAAGTAGTATCAGGCGTACCAAAGGACTCAGTATTGGTCCACTTCTCTTTTCATTGTAAGTAAATGACGTATCATAGGTCTTGTCCTTTTGTAAATACCACATGTATGCCGATGACCTCCAGTTGTATTTAAGTGCAAAACAAAAAAACCTGAAGACAGCAACCGAAAATTTTAATTCTGACCTATGTGCACTATCAAAGTGGGCACAGAATATAGGATTAAAGCTCAATCCCACTAAAAAACAAGCGATTATGGTAGGTCATCCTAGGCTCATTAACCACAAATAACGCGAATCTCAACCATCATTAATATTAAATGACACACCTATCTATTTTTCGCCCTCGGCAAAAAGTCTGGGAGTGATAATAGACGACAAACTAAACTGGGCTGCGCGCACAACCGCCGTGTGTAGGAAGGCATCAGCATCTCTTCATGCCCTACAGAGATATAAGAAGTTTTTTCCTCTCGATCTTATACAAACACTTGTAATACCAATTATTGATTACAGTGATGTTATCTTGCAAGGTCTTTCTTGGAAAGCTCACGACGTCTGGAACTAATCATGAATGCCTGCGTTCGATGTATATGTAACATCAGTCTCTTTTATCACATTTCACCATCTTATAAGCAACTATCCTGTCTCCGTGCTGACAAGCGCACAGATTTTCATACACTCTGTTTCCTCTACTCTCTTATCAACGTACACTGTCCCTCATATCTTTCCTCGACCATAACACTCTTATCTGATCAACGTAACAGAACTACTCGTTCCTGTCAGAGCAAAACCCTTTATGTCCCTATCCATCACTCAGCCAGTTTCTCAAAATCCTTTTCAGTAGCAGGAACCAGGCTCTGGAACAATCTACCTCAGTATATCAGAGAACTGAATAACACTGCTAGCTTCAAACGACAGTTAATGGATTATCTAATAAAGCAATTATTACGCCAGTCTTTAATACCCTACGGTCCAGGTACGTCACATCCATTCCTCCTCCCGGATATTCTCCTACTGCCATTGCTCTCGCCAGGTGCAGCTTTCTTAACTTCCTTCTGTCAGAATTCGCCATGCCCTAACCAGTCTCGATTCATTCAAAAGTACATCCTGTATCTGCTAATATCAATGTTGTTACTTCTATTATTACACCAACAGCAGCAGAAGGTGTCTCAGTGGTACTACTAGTATTAATCCTATTAGAATTAAGTCAATACCTTTTATTTACATCCTTTTACATGTAATCAACTTGTATAAATTATGTTATTAATTGTTTATCCTGTAAAAATGATTGTTATGTTATAGGTTACTCACATGTAAAGAAATACTGTAAGAGAGGGCCTTATGACCCTAATCTGATCAGGCTAAATAAACAAATAAATAAATAAATAAATAAAACTATAATACCTCCACTGTCAAAGTACTGAAAAGTTGATTCACAAGTTGAAAAAAGTTTGTACCCATCATACAAATACTCAGTAGAAATCAACCTATGTATTTCATTTGAAAACTCATAGTCTGGAATAATCAAAATTAATGCCTAATTATTTGGAACGAAACCACGGTTAAATAAAATATATTAGAACAATAGTTATAATACACAATGTGACCATGGATTTATAATTCAGTCACAGCTTTTCACATGAAAAAACTCTTGATTCTGCCAGTATTCTGTATCAATTTGTTTATGTGTAATTTTATGTATGTTGCCTCAACTACATAGTATATGAAAACTCTGTTAGAAAAATATATAAGAACAATATTTATGCCATACCGTGTAACATTGGATTTATAATTCACTCACATCTGTTCACAGAAAAAAACTTGATTGATGTAGTATATCAATTTGTTTCTGTGTAATTTTGTATGTTTTCCCTGAACTAGTTAGCAGAATGCCCTACTATATTTTTTTCATAAAATTCGCTGTTTAAGTTGATCTCACCGAAAGAGCAAAGACAAATTTTTACCATACCCCCAGCGTCTACAACATAACAATTTCACCATTATAACCTCTTTGCAAACAACGTTAAGATATGGAAATCTGACCATGCCTTGTGATTGTTTATAGTTGAATTACCTTAAATTTTAGCATGGTGTTGAGTGAAGTACTTGTCAGCAACGTTAATAGCACTCATACAGTGCACGTACAAAAGCGTAAAATTTTAAAATACAATTAAGAGTAATACAGATCGATTTCGTCACAGACAAGGACACAACATGTAAGATTTCTGCACACTTCATGTGTATTTAACTTTAAAATACTTTTATGAATATGATGACAGAGATGAATCTAAGGAGATATAACATACACTTCAGCAAATATTAAACAAAATACTTTTTTGTCTATCTTAGGGCTGCGAAACAAATACAGACATAAAACGAGGCTCCAGCTGGAAATCATATGAGGCACCTGAAGATGGATTTGTAAGATAATCCGAAACTGGTCAAGTTTAAAATAAATGAGGATTTTATACCATACTTGTGACTGGTCGCTGTTTCAATTACAAAGATTATAATATCACAGCCACAGATCCCACAATGTTAGTTATTAACAAAATAAGGATTAACTTATTTTCGAAGATTTGTTTTTCGGAGGTTTATTTCTTGACGAATGTTTTAATTGTACTGTCATGCCCACGAGTAACCATTCTGGGGACAAATCTACAAGACAATCAGCACACATCTTGTTAATGTCTCGAAGGTAACGTTAATTGGCTGACTAATCGTCTGACCACAGTTCACAAATTGTGTCACCAACGACCTCAAATGGACGTCGTTTCATTACATTCGTATTCAGAACGGTGATCAATGCAGGATCAGGCGGACGTTAATAAAAATAATTTTCTTCATAAGTTAGTATGATCTGGTTTTGCAATAATAGTTCCGCATTACATGGTTATTTTCATCACGTAGTGCGTCTTACTAAGCGGCTGAAACAGCCACCCCATCTGGGATGCTGTTTGATCGGCAACACTTATCAAGGGGTACTCCTTCCTGTTTCTCATTATTTCATACAATTATTGATCTATTTTAACACTTAAAATGCTCTTATGCACTAATTATAAAGACAAATAAGGTTACATCAGAGGTTTAACATAGTAACCCTACGTAAATATCCATACTATAGTTAACAAGAGTTTGAGAAGATGAGCATTTAGCGATTTCTTACATACATACAATTATCTGTTAGTCTATCAGCAAATAATGAATCAAGCTGAACTAAATACTTACATACTGGATCTTGTGAACATCCAAGAGAAAGCAACGAACGACAATGCCATTATCACTGCTGAGCTCCGAGCCAAAACAAATAACATCGGTCAGCTAAAAAGTTGCAAGGAGCTGAGAATAAAGGGAGATGGAATTACGTGCGCTCAGAACAGTCATTGTAGGAGCTACGGACCATATGTCCGTGTGAAAAACAAAGTGTTCTCCCTTAAAATTCTATGTAAAACCTGCTCTCTCTACTCGACGTGCTACTAAATTGAGTGCCACATCTGACTGTAATTTACTACGTCGTACAACGCGACGACTGCAACTGGAATACACATACTGAACCGAATGTTTCACCCCCCCCCCAAAAAAAGTAAATAAACCAATAAAATAAAAATAACAAAATTAAATAAAAAAAAGAAAAACGTAGTACCTAAACTGCCGGATTCACATTTTCGATGTAATGTATGATGCCCAAACGTTCCGAAAAAGCGAGATTGTCACGGTTTTTCATAGTAAAAGATGGCGTCTTGAAAAATAGTTCTATAACGTATTCATTTTGCGGTATGAATAGCTCTTCAATGTCCGTGTTTGCTTACAAATAAATTTGATTTTAATTATTATCTGCCTTGAGCAAACAAAATTGTTTTCAATTTTTCCCAAACATGTTTCGCTGGTGTTGCAGCATCATCAGTGGGATATTTACTTTATACTTTCTGTCAAATGAACAATGAAATGATTATTACTTTTATGTTCATTAAGTGTAACAACTACAGATAATTGTGAAACCAATATAAAAGGCTTTTTTTTTCTTTTTTAGGCCTAGTGTACCTCTAAAATAAGAAGCGATTTATATTGCTTTCACAATTATCTGTAGTTCTTACACTTAATGTACATAAAAGTAATAATCGTTTCATTGTTCATTTGACAGACATTACAAAGGAAATATCCCACTGATGATTCTGCAACGCCAGCTAAACATTTTTGGGAAAAACTGAAAACAATTGTTTTTGCTCAAGGCAGGTCACACCTAAAAAGCAATTTAGTTCTCTAATGTTTAAAAGTTCCTGAATTCCGTTTTTAAATATATTTTATGAGCTACTTTATTAACCCAATAGTACAAAAGCAATCGCCGCGATAGAATTTTAGAGTGGTTCTAGGCGTCGTTATTGGGGACTACTAGGCTGCTCCCGGCGTACTTTCCAGTCCTCCCTCAGGCATGCATGTGGGTGTTGTCCTTTGATTATTTGAAGTTAGTGTAAGTAGTATGTAAGCCTACTGATTAATGACCTTTCATTTCACCAGTAAACACTTCCGGGCTGAGTTGCCGTGGTCGATCTATAAAACTTCCTCTCCCTGACGTTTCGTTCTCGACTACGGAGAACATCTTACGAGGTTGAGTCGACTCAACCTCGGAAGATGTTCTCCGTAGTCGAGAACGAAACGTCAGGGAGAGGAAGTTTTATAGATCGACCACGGCAACTCAGCCCGGAAGTGTTTACTGATGAAGACGCCGGCCGTGAAAGCCTTCATGGGATGACCTTTCATTTCTCTTTTAATACAAAAGAAGTGACAGTACTAATAAACTCAAACAATAATTATTTATTTTAAGCTGTACTGAAACAGGAGAATAGTGATACTCCTGACGTTGATTTGCGTCTTGTGAGGATTCATATTATCATATTCAGTATGTGATTCCACTCGTTGTTACTTGAGGGTATTTATTTTGATTGCGAGCTACTAACCACTGTCATTGCAGGAATACGATAGTCGTTGACAAATTGTACCAGGAGATTCTCCTAATAGTAAAGATGCATTCACTGGTTTATGAAAAGTTATTAGCAAAACAAAATGAGAGAGAAATGAGTGGGTCATTGGAAAGCGGCTTTTTTGTCCTGTTTTTATTTTTATTCTATTCAATTTTTATTTATTTATTTTCGAAAATGGTCACTCTAGTCGTATTGGCATCTCCATACATTGTAACCTCCTTACAACCAAGCACAGTCTGAAGACGAAACAATCTAAGAGACTTCCTTATGCTCTACATTAATCAGATAGTAATGAACATTGACGTTGATGTAAACTCATCAGCAGCAGCAGTGATTGTACTCACCTGGGACGGCGTCCTGGCCACCTACGATGCGCCCGCCTGCTGCCCCCAGCCACTTCCCACTGTGCACCAGGCGGCGCATGGGCAGCCGCGCACCTGCCACCACAACAAACACACACTGTACAACACTACTGATTTACGCTGTGATTTCCATAAAACAAATCAGCACCAACTCCAAACATCTAAAGATGGCAGCTAGACTGCTGAAACAGGTTATGTTGTAAATAAATTTACAAAAATTTCCTTAGTTATCTTTTCTGTTTACGTAAGAACGTTGACATGAGTGAGAAAGTGTGCACTCAGACCGCAAGCTGCTTGGCAGCGACTGCAGTGAACGTTATGACAGTGTTCGATGCACACTCACCCAACACGCAGACAGCGAGGGCGAACAACAGCAGCGCGTGGCGAAGCATCTTGTGTCCACGAACGTGTCTGCCTCGTGCGCTGCCCTTTTATAAACTCAGCCTCATGCCTTACACTCGCTTTCCACAAAACGTAAAGTGGTTTCGGTGATAAAGTTCTTTTGCACAGGAAATAATCTCTTAACGTCTCTCCAGATTAAACGTTCCCGATTAGAAAACTTCACATTCCTCGAACATTGGTCATTCTGTCAGTTCTGTTAATAGCCTACAGATTATGTGCCCGAACAAAACAAACTTCTACAGTAACTGTAGTAGATCATACCGGTTAGCACCTCATAGCTGAAGTTAAAATGTTTTAATTACCATTATTTACTTAAAGTGTACAACACACGTAAAATATGCTGCTAGTCCACAAAAGCACATGCTGATTTGAACTGATTCTGCAATTAAAACTTTTTGCAATACGTTTTCAGTAAGATATCAGTAAAATTGTGTGTTGCAGTCTTCAGTCCGGAGACTGGTTTGATGCAGCCTTCCACCCTCCTCCATACTCAGCAATACTCTTCATCTCCTCATAAAAACGGCAACAAACATTCATATGAATCTGCTCTCTGTATTCGTCTCTTGGTATTTCTGCAATTTTTACCCCATACACTTCACTCAAATGCTAAATTTACGATTCCCTAATATCTAAGACTGTGTTCTACCAATCGATCCCTCCTTTTAGACAAGGTATGCGAAATTTCTTTTCTCTCCAATTCTGTTTAGTACCTACTTATCAGTTACGCGATCTATCCACCCGGTCTTCAGCGTCCTTTTTACCACTAAGAATTTAATTGCCTGTACCGTCTTCCTGTCCGCACTATTTATCTTGCATTTGAATACCATAGAAGACAAGACTTCCTGCAAAATTATTTCAGAAAAAACTTCCTTACCTTCAAATTAATATTCGATGTTAACAAATTTCTCTTGTTGAACAACTATTTTCTTTCCATTGTCATTTTGTACATTATATGTTCAAATGTTTGTATAGCTTAAGGGACTTAACTACGGGGTTATCAATCCCTAAACTTACAAACTACTTATGAACTAGCTATTACTACGGACGGCACAAATATCCATGCCCGAGGGGGGACCGTAGTGGCCTTGCAGACCGTGACTGGAGCGCCTCAGTCCCCTCGGCCACCACGGCCGGCGTACATTACATCCTCTGCACTGCGACCATCACATGTTTTTTACTGCCCAAGTAACAAAAGTTATCCACCACCTTTACTGTCTCATTGGATATTCTAATTCCTTCAGCATAGCCTGATTTTCTTAGACTGCATTACATTAACTTTGTTTTGCTCTCGTCAATGATCATATTCAACACACTGTCCATTCCGTTTAATCGATCGCCCATATCCTTTGCAGATTGCGACAGAATTACAATGCTATCAGCAAAACGCAAAGTTTTTATGTCTTCACTCTGATCCTTAGTTCCTTCTCCAAATTTCTCCTAGGTTTCCTTCACTGCCTGTTCAATGTACAAATTAAATAACCTTGGAGAAAGGCTACAAGCCTTTCTTACTTTCTTCCCAAACAATGATTCTATTTCATGCCCGTCGACTCCCATAACTTACTGCAGTTTGGTTTTTGTACAAGTTGTAAATAACCTCCCGTTACTTCTATTTTCACCCCTTCTGACTTCAGAATTTTAAAGAATGGATTCTAATGAACATTGTCAAAAGCTTTCTCCAAAAATCTAAAATAGCTAGGAAAGTAGGTTTGCATCCCTTATTAGATAGGTAAATTCAAGATGGCCCTATCCAAACATCAGTGGTAGCTGGTTTTTGTTAGAACTCTACAAAAAGAAGAGTAGTTCTGTTCAATGTGCGTTCAGGAACAACCTTCATAAAAGTGCGTTCTGAAGTAGTAAAAGGATGTCGTCGACATCTGGGGCACGCGGGGAGACCGCTTTGGTCGACCAACAGCCCTGCTGCAATTTGTTGATCGTCTGGTGGGAATCTTTGTACGGTGCGTCAAAAAGTCAGTGCGTGGAGCAAGTACACAACTACAAATCCCATAAAGAGCAGTAAGCAAGGTGTTATACAAACAGTTGTACTTCCAACCATATTGGTGCAGACGATAAGGCCCTAAGGCTATCCAGGTTTTGCTAGGACCTCCAGCAGTTACTGGAAAATGGTTACAACCTTCCGTCGATGATGCTTTTTAGTTATGAAATAACCTTATGCATGCATGGGAAGGAAAAATAGAGACAACGTGCGGAATAGGGATGAGAGAATCCCTTAGTCACGCTGGAGATAACACTATGTAATTTGTTTTGTGCCATGTCACAGCATACAGTAAATGATATGACCGGTGAGTCAGACATTGACGATTTTTGATGAACATATGTGGATGAAATTTTTCAAACGTTTACTCAAAAACGAACATAATTTTCCTCAATGTTTTGATTTTCTAATCAAATGAAATTGAGAATCATTTTTGTGGAAACATCGTACCTGTGGTGAGTTCATAAAACCAATCGTAATCATTATGGAACGGGATAGTGTTTAATCTTACTTCCACGCGCAGAAAACTAGTCAACTGTTGGTCAGATGACAGTCAGCGAAGATTAGACATTAACAGCCGGTTGAAGCAGTCGAACTAAGACAGATTTATTAATCCGCGAAAAGTGCTTCTATCAGAATGGCTCTATATATTTTGCAAATAACGTCTCTGCTACAAATTATATCATTTTGTCTTACAAACAAAACGCATATTACTTATCAGAATAGCTGGGTGTTCTCTCATTTTATTGGTGAGGAATTAAACCCAATCATCTGTGAAGAAACACCCAGGTCCAAGGATAATTTATACATTCAACAGGAAGGACGTAAAATGGTGCGTGAAGTAACATATTATCTTAATAAATCACACTAGAACACTATAAGTCTGAAGATGGCCTTGTAGGCGAAAATCAGTTACCTACATGAAAATAAAGCTGTGGAATATGAACAAAAAAACCGACATTGATTAAGTCATTTGAGGTACATCTATGAACAGTTATATCTATGAACTCAGTAAAAATTGTCCACTTGTGCTCCAAAAAGTATTTACTATTATCACTGATGTCCACAGCAATTTTTATTTATTTATTTATTTTACATTTATAGCTCGCTGCCTCTCCTCACACCATCTCGAAATATTGTGTACGTTACTACAGTCACTTCACATCGACAAAATGAGACAAAAATAAATTTCTTTTACAAATATGAGGGGAGGAGTAATTGTTTTACACAAGTGGTTAAGTAAGCAAAATATAATGTTGATTATTTTGTAAACAGTATTTATGAATGGAAACAAATAAATATAATCCATTTTCAGTTTAACAGATTATTAATTTTGGAAGCTTAGAATTTCTATCAACATTTATCCTGCAACTTTTGAAAGTGCGTCATCAAACTTTTAACTACACTGTTTTCGATTAACAAAACTGTCAAACTTATGACTCGTGTCTGACTCATAGTGCACCTAACGTAATTTGTGATTACTTTCAGTTCTGAAAAATTTCCTTTTTCACGTCGCAACTGAAGCAGGTAGAACTGTTGTCAAAATATTATTGGGAACATGCGCGGTAAATTCACATTCGGCATACTCTAATAGTATTAACCATGCCCAGACAAAATATTCCGTTTTTGGAACAGTGTCAGTTCCCACAAAGATTTTCACGTGGCGAATATCTACAAGAATATGATCTGCATAAATCCCCTAATCATTGACTAAAGCTAGGTTCAGTTTTGCAGAAAACTGGCGATATGCTCTCACAAAAAGCTTCTCAGCTACTAACACCTTCTCTCCAGGCATAGTTTTCTGCTTCTTCTTGTTAATAGCATTTCTACTGATGGTCACATGCGTTTGCAAGCTGAAAGTCTGCGTCAGCAACATAATTAATCTTGTTTACGAAACGATACCGAGAGAGGTGGCGCAGTGGTAACGCACTGCACTCGTCATCGGGAGGACGGTGGTTCACAAACACCTTCCGCCATCCAGATTTAGGTTTTCCGTGATTTCCCTAAATCACTCCAGGCAAATGCCGAGATGGTTCCTTTTAAAGGGCACGGCCGATTTCCTTCCCCTCCTCAACCAAAAACTCCTAGCGTTAGCTCCGTCTCTAATGACCAAGCTGTAGACTAGAAATCCAGTGGTGCAAAGGAGATGGATAGTGTAAATCAGTGCACCACTAGTAGAAGTAGTGTAATTTACTTTGTTTTGTAAATGTAACAATCTAATAAATTAATATGAGTTGCAGTGGTTACGTTAGTAAGTAGGCCCCGTCCACGTCCACGTCGTAGGGATAGGTACTGGCCTCCCTTCAGGAGGCTTGCTAAGAGGCGGGAGTCATACTTAGAGTTGTCATTAACTTATTACTAACAACCAAACAATTTGTAATGTATAATAATTGATTGTAAAGGCCTGTTTTAATTATCCAGGTTACAGACCTAAATAGTTATTGTAATTGCAAAAATAAATAAAATAAAAAATTGTCGAGTCGACGTTAAGCTCTAAGCTTCCTTCTTTACAAAAAAGATATTCAGATTTATTGTATTAGTGATACTACCATAAATCTGTAAATAGATTTGGGCATTTTGACGTCTTCTAAGACAGTATTCCACAAGTAAACTAAACGAGCTATGTTGGAATGGCAGAAGGCTCTAAGGCCCGTTGCTGCGGAGTGCGTGATTATTCACCGTCAGAGGTTTAGGTCCTCCCTCGGGCATAGTTTTGTGTGTCAGTTTAAGTAGTTTGTAACAGCCTCGGGTCTGATAACCGCAGTAGTTGAATCCCATATATATATATATATATATATATATATATATATATATATATATATATATATACAAACGTTTGAATAGGAAAGAAAACGATAATTCATACAACTCAAACAACAGAAGTACAACATAATATCACACGCGTCGCTATTGATCAGCGATTGTACTATATTGTCTAAAGTGTCCTTTGCCACGTTGAAACCTAGGAAAAATATGCAAATGTAACTTTCGACTGAGGCCTGTATTTTTGAAAAAGTCTAATAGAATCACAGCAGTATCTCTAGTTTATCCGGCTTTTAAAAGATCAGACTGTGCCTCAGTGGCGTTTGCAATATTTTGAAGTACTGAAACCCAGACCGAACGGCTCTGCAGTGATCATAATCTGAAAGTTTCTTAACTGTGACTCTAATCTTTCTCAGAAGATCGTTCAGATAGAGTGAAAAAAGTACAGATTTTGTAAGGTTTACAGAAAAATTACACTGAATGGATGTGCAAGAGATGTAAGCAACACAGAATGGAAGAGTGATTAGATGAGTGTATAAACGATGACTTAATGTTATATTTAGAAATTCTTTGTTGAACTCGTTAATGCATCTGTCTTGACAGAAGTGTTTGCGTATCCTTGTCCTCGGCACATTGTTATATCCAGGCCATCCTGCTCAATAACTTTTGAAACACCTCCCGTGATTTGAATTTCCGAAACTAGAACGCTCCTTGTTAGTTAAATAGGGGTAAATATTCTTTGGGCTATATCACACAGAAGTAAACGCTCTCCTGCGGATTGTCGCGTATTATAACAGAAGAATGCGAATACACCCGTGAGCTAAGGCCGGATCCACACATTGGAACCAACGTTGGCGCCAACTGTGTTCGCCCAATGTATGGATCGGTGAAATAGCGTTGGAACCAACGATGGCGCCAACGTTGGTACGGCTCCGTTGCTTGTCGGTATTTCGACCAAACATCAAAGGACGTTGGGCCAACGTGGGTACGTCGTCCACACATTGCCGCCAACGTTTCATCCTATTTTTGTCGTCTGCTCGTCTCGAACTGTTTCTTTCATCGTTCGATCTTCTATGCCGTCTATTTTAAGTTTTAAAATCTCGTTGTAAATATTATAACTGTACCAGAAAGTGATTAATTTGTGAAAGCAACCACAAAAATCGAAATGCCACGGCAAAACGTAGGCGCGATCAGTGAAATATTTATTTATTTTTAAATTTTGACACAATTACTGAATGCAATATTTAAAATTAACATTTCCTGTCAAGTTCCACATATTGCTCTGCAAACTTCAAGCACTACGAGTGACATCAATGACATGGTTATTTTAGAAAGGAAGTGTAGACTTCCAAAACTGTCTCCTGCACCAAGAAAACGAAGAGTCAACCTTCAATACCAAAAGAACTTTAGCAAGTGTAGTGTCCTTCCAAAACGTATCGGTAACCTTCTTTTTTAATTTAAGTTCAACCACTTGAAGTGCAGGTCTAAATTTTAATGATGTGTATAGATTACTTGTAACATATTTTAAAACTTACAAATTGCGTAATTAATGTTTGCCGCGGTGGAGTGGCCGAGCGGTCTAAAGCGTCTCGCTGCGGAGCGGACGGTTGCTCGCCGTGGAGGTTCTAGTCCTCCATGGGGCATGGGTGTGTGTGTTGTCCTTAGTTTAGTTTATCTAGGTTTAAGAAGTTTGTAAGCTACGAACTGATGACCACGCAGTTTGGTCCGATAGATTTACAAACATTTGAATTAATGTTCGGTAGGAAGTGATACAACACACCCCATCATGCTTTATTTATGTGTCCTTTTTTGGTTTTCAGTTACAAACTGTAATTGTTCACCCTCACAACCGTCCGCAAGTTGTGAGTCAGATATGTTTACGTTGGCTCTCAACGAATTCAACTGAATGTTGGCTCCAATGTGTGGGCGCTGTTTCAAAAATATTGGCCAACGTTGGCGACAGCGTTGGTACCAATGTGTGGACGCTCTGTAAGACGGACAATTTCGGCAGTTTAACGAGAAAAACTGACATGGAAATGAAAAGTTTTGTTTAGACGTTCTTTAAGCGGTAAAACTCGCGAATGCCAGGTTCTCAAGCCCTGTCGACAAGCTCTCTAGTTTCCCATCTAATTCCTCATATGCCAGATGTGAAATAGGTATAATTTTTTTGTCACCCCTGGAGCTGGCACCCTTGTTCATCGTTTAGTAATTTCAGATTATACATTTCGTCCCAGGGTGCAGCAATCTCGCGTAACGGTGATTAAATAGCAATGGGTGTCAGTCAGCCAGAGTCTTTGTGAAAGTGAGAATCGTCGTTGGATTATGATCTTCAGTATCAGTTTATTCCATTTCGAGGAGTATGGACTATCTATCGTCATCGCTTCTCCGTCCGCCCCCCTTAACCACATTACACTCTCTTGCCAACTTCAATAGTCTTGTTGAAAAGTGGATTATCCGAATGAATAAAATCAAATGGATGCTATGTACCTGGAATATTTACAAATCACCCTGTTTTCTTATTTAAACACTAATTTCTTGCATCCCTATTTTTCTGTGAGGAAAAAATTACCTTTTTCCAACATGAAGTCCGAAAATAAAATTAGGAAAATCAAACATCGAAAGTTCAGGGTGGAGAATGGTTCCCACTGCTTCCCATTCATACGCCAGAAACGTACCCACAATCTAGCAGAAAATTTATTCCTAGGTATCATTCTTAGCGTACTCACAGAAGACTACAAATTATTGCGTCTTCAGTTCCTCCAAGTTGTCTCCAACCCAACCCCATCCCCCGGTCGTGGGAAGTGCTATGATTTAATTTGTAAGAAACAACAAAACAGCGAACAGCAGTAGAAAAGCTTTCTGTAGATTTGTGGTTGATTTACGTCGCCATACTGAAAATATGGGAACAAAAATAACGTTCTGTAGCTTTTATTTATGTCTCAAGCGTTAGATGCTAAACGCAAACATTGTACCATTAATTGAAGCCAAACTTTTATTACTTGAGGTAAGTACCTCATCCATATGATATTCGTAATTTCACTATGTATGACTGGATTTTTTCCCACGAAAAATGTGTATTTAAGTAGTACTCCATTACACAGAGACTTCAAGTATAGTGAAGTATATTTCAGTCGCTTGCATGTAAAATATAATTGCGTTATTAAGTGATACATTTCACTTTTGGTCTTCTTGCTTTTTAGATAACGTACAGAGGTCTAAGCAATTATCCGATGAGTTACATATCTAGGTTCGCACGTATTCTCATAGGCAGAATGAAAAGTCGATCCACTTTTTCTGTCGGTTCCACGGAGTGAACAACATTACGGCAAAATGTTTAAATGTTTGTATAGCTTATGGGACTTAACTACGGGGTCATCAGTCCCTAAACATACAAACTACTTATGAACTAGCTAATCCTAAGGACGCCACAAATATCCATGCCCGAGGGGGCATTCGAACCCCCGACCGTAGTGGCCGTGCACACCGTGAATGGAGCGCCTCAGTCCCCTCGTAGTTGCGTTCAGATAGTGTAGTAAGCAGGTAGTGCAATCCTACAATAAATTGATTAGCCAAAGCTATGCATGGAGAGCTATAGGAATGTTGGAAGCGGAGCAGCCGCAGAGGGAGTTATTGGAGTGACCCAAAGTGCCATTTCCAAGACCTGGACACGATTTCAGACAACAGGAATCCTTAAAAGAAGGCAAGGCCAAGGTAGTCGACGGTAACATCAGCAAGAGATGACCGTATCTCCGGTTAAAGCCCTGCCGAGACAGGAGGCTGAATGCAGCTCAGCTTCAACGCCAACTCAAGGCAGTAACAGGATCTGTAGTACCAAAACAAGCAGTCCGAAGACGCCTTCGGGAGTATGATATGTTTCTCTTTAAAACTACGTTACCGTCTGGTTCAAATAATAGCGAGTAATTTTAACATGGTCCAATCTGTAGTCCTTTGTTTCTGGTCTGAGTAAGGGCGCAGATGCCATTGCTGATTTGTGCACTAAAATACCAATCATCACAGCCATTTTGACCTGTGTTGGATTTTTAAATATTTACTTACTTTTCTATGAGGATCTGCCTTGAGCAAAACACTGGTCTTTGTTTTTATATACCCATACAAGTTTCACTACACTTGTAGCATCTTCAGTACGACTTTTTATTTCTTGAAATTGAACAAAAGAAATATTTTAGACGTTACAGTTTATTACAAGTTCGTATTGTTAATTAGAAATCGAAACAAGAATTTTATACATAAGGTGCGACTGAAAAGTTCGATGAATGGTCACATATTTTACTAACCAAGCTGACAAAGATGATGTACCCGCGAAAACATATTGAGAAACATTCCAACAATACACTGCAGTTAAGCGGCGGTAAGCGCTGCGACCCAAAAGGTCAGTGTGAGCACTCTTGTCATTGGTTCATGGAGCGCAAAATGGAGCAACACGTTAACATCAAGTTTTGTTTCAAATTAGACAAAACGGCGACGGAGACGCATGGGATGTTAGTGAAGGTGTGTGGAGCTGAAGTAGTGAGTAAAGAGTGTGTGTTCGAGTGGTTTAAACGCTTTAGAAGCTGAAAGGATGCTGTTGAGGATTATATTGCTATTCTCCTTCAGTATCCCGCCAATTAAAAACACCAACCCATAGAACATAGTTCATAATCAAGCGAATAAACACACACGGATATGATAGGCACATAAAATTAAATATTACTACCTAACCATAATACTAAAATCCACCCAAAGGTGCATGGCAGAAGGTACTCAGTACCACTACTATTTACTTGGTTACCTATTCCACTCCCATATAGAACGAGGGAAAAACGAGTACTTGTATGCAACGGTACAAGTCTTAATCTGTCTGACCATCCTGGGCCCTCTGGTCCAACAGTTACCACCTGCCCCCTTGATGTCTCCTCTTCTGTTGCTCCCAAAGTCCCTACTTTGGGAGCAACAAGACGAACACCACAGGGGACAACGTTTCCCACCCCTGATTCAGAGAACCAACAACCATCTCTGGCTCGTACCACAAGGAAGGACTCCCTCAACACCCTTCCTACTACGATCTCTCACACTGGTAAAGTGGATACCAGTGAGTGGCTGAAAAAGTCACTACCTGCTGGTCGCAAGGCCTTAAGGACGTCCTCAGTCCCTGACACTGTGGCAGCAAAGCCCTCCCAATAGAAGAAACCGAAGGATCAGCAGGAGAAAATGAAAGCCAAAAAGACAGAACCCCTGGTGGCTTCCGAGCCGCCAGAACAAACGACAGCCTGGGAGGATGACGTAGAGATCCTCGTGTCCACTGAGGACTTGGCTATTGCCAAGTCCTCAGAAGCGGTGGACGTTGAGGATCTGCCCCTGCCATCAGTGGCAACAAACGATCCTGCGGACCCCACTGCAAAATCAGCATGTCCCAGCGACCAGGAGCCACTATGATCATGCAATGGAATTGTGGCGGTTTTTCTGCCATTTTTCCGAGTTTCAGCAATTGTTCTGCCGCTTCCCAGCATTCTGTGTAGCTCAGCAGGAAACTTGGTCAAGTGCACAGATGGCCCCAGCCTTTCGTGGATATAGGGGATATTACAACAGTCGTTCTATCTATGACATGGTATCTGACGGGGTTTGTGTCTACGTTCTCGCAACCGTCCCAGTGCTGCTGTGCCTCTCAACACGATCCTCGAGGCAACGGCCGTTCGCATCCGGTCATTAGAGGAATTTACCAAATGTTCCCTTTACCTTCCCCCAAACTTTGTTGTCTCTCCTGCTGACTTCGCTGCATTGGTCGCCCAATTACACCAACCGTTTCTTTTCTTGGATGAATTCAAGGCCCACCAACCTTTGTGGGGTGGGACGGAGAGCACAGGTCAAGGGAGAGACATTGAGAACCTTTTAGCAGAGCTTGACAGTTGCGTTCTGAACAGTGGGACACCCACGCACTTTAGCGTGGCACATGGCTCTTTCTCCGCCATTAATCTGTCCATTTGCAGACCGAGTCTACTTCAGCATCTATCTTGGAGGGTCTACGACGACCGGTGTGGGAGAGACCACTTTCCTATCCTTTTGTCGCTCTCACTATTTCACCCTGCAGATCGTCTGCCCCAGTGGTCCCTCCATAGGGCTGACTGGCAAGGCTACACCTCTACAGCTGTGGCTACTACTCCCTTACTGGGTAACATAAATATGGCGGTTCAACAGCTAACTGGCAACATTATTTCCGCCGCTGATGCAAATTTCTCTACTACCACAGGCTCACTTCGGTGCAAGTCAGTGCCTTCCTCCTTGTTTGATGACGACTTTTGCTTGTACTTTAGCTTAAGCAGCATTGGCGTCACTGAACGGCGGCTGCAGGGAGGCATCTGAAAGGCCCAATCCTGGGCCTCTGCGCATGTTTTCCAATTTTCGGCGCAGAAAACCCGCGTCATGTACTTTTGTCGCCATCGGGTAGCTCATCCATACCTTGAGTTATACCTCCTTAATGACGAACGCCCTCGCGTTGAGGTGACACACCGCTTCCTAGGCGTGCTCGTCGATACCCAGCTGACTTGGTTACCACATTTTCGCCAACTGAAACCCAAACGCTGGCGACACTTAAACATCCTCCACTGCGTAAGTTACACTGGTTGCAGAGCTGCTCGTCCCACTCTACTGTACCTGTATAAGGCACTTATTCAGTCAATCAGGGATTACGGAAGCCTTGTGTATAATTCTGCAGCTCCATCTGCACTGCAGGTCTTGGATCCGGTCCATCACAGTGACTTACAATTAGCATCAGGGGTCTTCTGTACAAGTCATGTGACAAGCCTTCTTGCTGAGGCTGGAGTGCCTCCCCAGCGATTCAGGAGGCAACAGCTGATGGCTTTGTATGTTGTCCGTATTCATGCCTCTCCTCACCACCTGAATCAAAGACTCCTCTTCTGTCTTGTTGCACTCCCCCCCCCCCCCCTGCCGACGACGACCGAGGTCGGGTCTCCCGAATGTCGCCCGCGTTTGTTGCCTTCCTTTTTCCCTAGAGTCTTTTCCCATCCCTCTCACCTTTCAGTACCGTTCTAATACTCTTCCTTCGATCATTCCTCGCCTCCAGCTTCATTTGGACTTGTCCCGAGACTCAAAAGCCTCTGTTGAACCAGCGACTCTCTGTTACCAGTTTCAGGCAATTCTTGATTTGTTTTGTGGCTCTGAATTTGTATACGCAGATGGTTCCCTAGTCAATGGCCATGCTGGGTACGCCTATACCGACGTTGAATTACATTCACTGACTTGTGGGAGTAGCATCGCCCTTGAACACCTAAGAGCCTGCCCCGGGGAGTCTTTACTGACTCCCTGGGTGGCTTGCAAGCCCTTGACCAGTTCTTTCCGAAACACCTTTTGGTACGGTCTATTCATGACGCTATATACAGTCTACACAAGTCTGGTAGCACTGTTTGCTACTTCAACAATCCTAGAAATGTCTCCAGGAAAGGGATCTTCGAACGGTGTTCAATCTGAAAGTACTGGGACTTTGGAATGCTGAATCGAACGCACCAAATAAGCTTCGTGCAATCAAGCCCTCTACGACAATGTGGAGGTTCTCCCTGCAGACCTCTCGTAGGGACTCTATTGTACTCTGCCGATTACGCATTGGCCATATGTGGTTAACGCACGACCACCTCTATTTTACATTTTATTCGCGCATCTTTTTACCATTCCATTTAATGGAACGGGCTTAAGCCTGATTCTCAGGTCTACATTTCTACGGTACTTTTAGGTCGTTGATAGCATCTTCGTTTCGATTCAGGTGGTTTTTAGTGTGTACAGCATGGCTGTCTCATCCGCTTTTATCCTAGTGATCAGCCAGCCATGGAATTCTGCTGTAAAATTTTAGTCTCATCCAACAGTAATTTTATCTCTTTCGGGTTCTCTCTCTCCCCCCCCCCCTCCCCCCCATGTTTCAGTGAAGTGTTCGTTGTCGTTCTACACCCAATCAAAGATTTCATTTCTCCGTGTTCTCGCTGTGTTTTCGCCTCGTCAAATGTCACATCTTTGCTTGGGACAGGGGACTGATGACCTTGAAGTTTCGTCCCCTATAAAAGAAAGAAAGAAAGAAGAAAAAAACAACAGCAACAATCCTGACAGGAGGCATGCTTAGGTGATCACTGTGTCCCCAGTGGTGTAGTGGTCAGCGCATCTGCCTAGACAACAGGAGACCAGGGTTCGAATCCCAGCTGGGTACACATTTTCAGTTTTGCCCATTCGCAGTTGATGTCATATATTCGGTGAATATGAAACGTAACTTCGTAAGTGAAATTCTTCTGAACATTATCATAGAATCCCTTTTTTTATTCTAAGCTTTAATTTATGGTTGTTTAAATAGACTGGCTAAACAACAGATTAATTATTGATCTTATTTAAATAGTTTGGATAGCTGTTTAGGGTATAGAAGCTGACATACATAGGTCACCCCTATAAACAGAGACAATGAGACATAAACCTTTTACTACCCTGAGTTATATATTGCCCACTTTTTATTGGTGAATACCGATTGCAAAGTCGCAAACACAGTGCGTTACCACAGCCGTAAGTACGATTTTGTCCAGTATGCTAATATTATTCTTTGTTTCCATGTCTGTGTCATTCGTAAATCACTTAATAGAGGTGTCTTCGGTAATTTGTTCAGTGTCAGTACAAAGCATCTTGATGTTTATTTCTCAATGTACTATAAGACACACACATTTTGATCTAAATACTGCATATTCCCGGTTTTTCTGTGCAATCATATTATTAAGGCTGTTAACTCCCTACAATCAGAATCTCTGTTACGAGGTAGTACTTTCAAAATACAAATGAACAAAAAGTTGCTTATAAAATTGAAACACGACTTCTTCTATCAAATATTGCTTCAGGTCATAATAAACATTTACTTACATTACACAACTGTGCGATCCGTCCGGGATCCCAGTTTTCGCCACGATAGTTTATAGTCCACTTTCTACTTCCTTTAGCATCTTTCAGGAAACGAACCATTCTAAAGCCAGTTCTGATTTTATCAGTGTTCGGCAACACTTACGAGCGGTTGGGAACAAAATGACAGAAGCGCCGGCTCGGGTTTATTCGAGCTATTGGTCGCTATCGTCCGCGTGTTGATATAAATGCTACGGTTTGTACATCAATTACACCATGTTCCTATGGCACTAGTGTTGCTCTGCCTGGGATTAGTTGTTCATTGTCTTGGCTAAAAGATGACTTCAGTATTATCTCTAAGTACTCTCTCATTAAGTTCTGGACGAGATAAGAGAACCATTATTTATTTCAATATGTGTTTTCATGTTTGACTTTTCCTGCACCAACAAGTTATCAATCTGAGGTTGTGTTTTATATCTTTTTGATTGACTTTATTATCAATTGTAACATGATACCTCACCTGTCAGTATGTCAGTAGCAGAATATAACGGCCATTTATTTTTACTGAACTGTCCGACTTCTGGTCTGTAGTCATCTCCTGTTTCTATAATGTTTATCCCTTAAATAACAATCAGAATCCGCTGCTAAAGGAGAGGAGGTTCGATGCTGGCAACGGTCATAGTAGCAGAGGATTCTCAGGTACAGCTACCTGTTAAATTAATTATCTTCAAAAGTAAAACGACAAGATCACTATATGATTATTTAATTGACTAACGACCTGTTTCAATAGGCTATGCCACTATCATCTGGTCGTATAAAATTCTACAATGTGGTCAGATTATTTTAAAAATGGAGCTTAAACACAACGTGCAACAAAGCACTCAGTCAGAATTGAAAACACATTAGTCTCTTACAAGCAGTTGATAATATAACCTAGAGATTTTATATTTGTACTGTGTGTCATGTTGCACGTTTTGTTTAACCTCCATTTTTAAATAACATAACCACATTGTGGAATTTTATACGATGATGGTGCCACAGCCCATTTGAAACTGGTCATCAGTAAGTTAAATAATCAATAATAAATATCTTGGCTTTTTACTTTTGGAGATAACTAATGTATGCAGACCGCCTCCATACTGCGATGTCAGGTGATGTCTACGCCTACCTGTTAATTGAAGAGCAGAAGTTAGCAGCTATATTAAGTCGAACAACTTCGTACCTTGACGAATAACAAAAGCTGCCACAGCTACAATTTACCAATGATATCTGCACTTGGACAGAATAGCAGCTTGTGTCTGTATTGACGGTGAAATGTTGCAGTAGGCAATTAAAGCTTGCACAGAATATCACTAAACTTTCGTATCCAGGCTAATGTTTGTCGATTGTGGAGATGGAAATGAGCGAGTGTTGTGAGATGATGTAGAAGATTTTCTGTCATTTATTCCATACACATCACCAAATGGAAAATATGACATTGAAAAAATGAAAAGTGGAATTATATATGTTCGTTGATGAAGTCTATGAAGGCGGAGACCCTGGTAAAGCCGGATGGGACTCCTTCGAGGCCGCACTCCGCGTAGGACCACTGCGCCAAGCCGATTATAGCGCCGTCCTGCACCAGCGGTCCGCCGGAATCACCCTGGGAACACAAACAAGGTCGCGACTCGTGAGACCAGAAGGCACTGCCGTGATGCGTGCTGCGCTGCACGTCAGCTAGAAGCAGCCAAGTGTCTGGCACAGATGGTTAATTTCTTTACCAGGAGGAACTAATCATGCAGTTATACAAGACCAGTAACTAGTATAATATCTGACCACTCCCTAGATGCCTTTCATTTACCCAAGAGGATGCCATCATCATATATTCATACAGCAGAGTTGCATCTCCTCAGGAAGATTAACGAATGTAGTTTCCCCTTACTTTCAGCCATTCGCAGTAACTGCTTGGCAAAGCCATTGTAGCTGATGTTACAAGGCAATCTCAGTCAATCATCCAGACTCTCGCCCCTGAAACTAACGACAAGACTGCTCCCCTCTTCAGAAATCATACGTTTGTCTGGCCACTCCACATACACCCCTCTGATGTCTTTGCACCTACGGTACTGCAACGCCGCATGCAACGCCATACAATATAAGGCATGAAACTTAAATTATGTATGGAAATACAAATAAATAAATAAATAGAAATAAAAAAATTAAGATAACATAAAAAAGTGAAAGAATAAAGTATATAAAATAAATTACATAAATAACAAGATATGAAGTACTAAACCTGTAAGTCAACTCTAGCTGGTTATCCGCCATAACCATGCTATTTAGTTTGGTATTAAGTAGATATTTTCTCCTAAGCTTCACAAAAATTTAGCACATTGCCGTGTGATGATACTTAACATGTCCCCCAACTAAACCTGTTTCCTATTTATGGAAACGCAACACACCATGAACTGTGTAGGACATGAGCCATTCATCTTAGAGGCTAATATGAGCTGCCAATGCTCCGTCCATACCATTTAGTATGCTATTAACAGCCTACTAAACGATATATCGAACGCTAGCAGTCCCAGAGTACTGATACCACATCCCTATACACTTATACCTATAATAAAAACACAGTTAGTACATAAAATATAACCAACTAACGTGCAATTCCGTTTTATTCCGTTCAGTTAGGATATCAGAACCAGCATGACAGCGTAAACCTACACTTGGTGGAAGATAGTAAATGTTCCGTATCGTATCCACTGATGATGAACCGACAGTGGCTTGCAGGTGGTTATGGGATAATAAAAATTCATAAAAGCTGCTCGTAGCATTTTCAACGAACGTAAACCGCCAATTTACGCTACACCTGCAGTTAGCATCCAACATGGATATTTTGAAATTATTCTAACGGTCGTACTAATGTTTATTTTCGGCTGTGTATGTTGCCAATTTATTGTAGTTACCGTTTCAAAGAGCCAGTGTTAGTACCAATTAGTGTCTGTCGACAATAGTTGACTCCAAACGTCCAAGAGGTCAGAATATGGATCATTGGGGCATTCCGTTAACCGGACGACCACACGACGGACATCTTTCTGGAAGCGTCGAGCTGTTATTACTTTAAATAAAATACCGGTGTTCTCCGAACTTTGGTGAACCGGGCATATATGCTGTGTCTGATGGAGACAGCCTCAATAAGCAGTTGTGACATCTACAGTCCATGTTCGACGATAACTGATATTCTCCAAGTCAAATTAGCACAGCTTAAAGGGAAAGAAACGTGAACACCCACAGCATTAAGAGGATAAGGAGCTTTTGAGGTCGAGTGCGTCCTATCAATACGTCGGTACCCTCGAAATTAGGCAGCATCCTGGTAAAACATCAAGTTAATCTTCCGGCCATTTTCCAAGATTAGTGCTTTTCTCGGACGATTTGGGATTGTGGAAGGTCGGAATCTACAGAGTACAATACGTGTGTGGCAGAGCCTAAATTGGTCAGTGCATGAAGGTAAAGTTGGATTTAGCTGATCACTATATTTGCGAGACATTCTAGGAATTGTTCTGCCACAGATGTCTTGGGATTAATTGACTAAATAATTTGTGCAAATTCGCTTGGCATTAACCGTGACGGTTGTTTCCAACCGCGCAAGGCTTGGGACCCGGTAATCTCTGTTTTCGGAGAGAAAACACTTTGACAAAAGGTTTTTTAACGAGCATTTCGACAGACTGCAGACATGTAGTTCCACCTTTGTGCCTGTGCCTGATCGCTACATTTAGACCTATGTACATACAGGACGTAAAGTTAGATACAGGGCTCTCATATCACGTCCGCTTTTGCGCAAGTCTCTCGGTGCCAACTTTCGCTATACACGCGTCGCCGTGGAGTAGCAATGCCCAGTGACTGACACTCATCTGAAAATTACTAAACGATTGTCTGCCAAAATATCGTTTCCGAAACTGAATCGAGTACTCTTTACGTCGGGAGAATTTCGAGAATTGAAGTTCATGACGTGTGGCGATCGTAGTATCTGTATGACGTGTTGAAATCGTGGGTGTTCACCTTAAACTAGATGATTTATAAACTATAAAAGTCGTCACAATTATCCCCCACTCCCCGTCAGATTAGCTTTAATTGAGCCTGAAGTGCTGTGAGAGAGCCACTCACGCCACACAAGCCAGTGCCGCCGGTGACGGGGACGGTGCAGACCATGGTGTCCACCACAAAATTCTCCCCTAGTACCCCCAAGTTGTCGACCAGCTCTCGGCAAGTCTCGTAGTCTATGATGGTGAGCTCCACCCACTGCTGGATGCCAGGATACGAAATGTATTCGGAGGTGTCCCAGCCAGACGCAACAGCAGACGAATTCGCTGGAACAGGGTAAGAAATACTAAGTCTCTCTGTCAAAAATGCAGGGCATGACATCTCCAGTTAAACGGTAATATATCAGTGCCACACATGTTAGGAAACAGTTTCTGGACATGTTCAGAAGAATAGACACCATTTGTTAGTTTCATCAGATGTATACAGAGTGTCCCATTTATCCTCACCATCCTAAGTATCTCTGGAATGAGAGAAACTATTGTAAAACGACTATCACCGGTATCACGATTATAAATACTTTGTAACATTCTGAAACGAAAGCATATGTATTTTTAACACGAACTTATCTGTTTTTAAATGGCTATCCTATATTATTTCATCGGCATTCTGTAGCATGATAAATCACCTAAACAACGGCGTTGATTTCATCGCCACATGCCAATTACATCACGAGAAATAGCAGAGCGACGTTGGTGCTTGGAATACGCGAAACGCGCAGCTAGCGCACGTCCTGAGCAGCATGGGGTTCTCGCCTGATTCTCAGGACCTGCCCTAGCTGCGCGTTTAGCGTATTTCAAGCGTCAACGTCGCTTCGCAATATCTCGAAATGTAACAGTCGTATTGAGATGAAATCAACGCCTTTTTAATGTGAGTTGTCATGCTGTAGATTCCTGATGAAATAATATAGGGTTTCCATTTAAAAACACAAAATTTTGTGTTAAAGAACACATATGCTTTCGTTTTAGAATGTTTCAAAATATTTACATTTCTGAGACCCTGCCTTAGATTGATATCGCTGAAAGACGTTTTAATGTAGGCGTTCTTCTTCCAGATACATTTTGGATGGTCGAGATAAATGTGACACCCTGTTAATAACAATAAGAAATTTATTATAATTATGCCGATAGTTTCTGGGCGATGAAATTAATTCAAATTTCAAATTCACCGTTCAATTTAAATAAGCGTCTTGGAAGAGCAAAAACGTTTAGAAATTTCTGTTTCAGAAGTATTGTGTTAACACAAAAATAACAATTACTTTGAGGTCGCCATTCATAAGAACTCACTTTTGTATAATACCTGTCAGCATCACCTTTTGTGAGTTGTTGTTCCCAGGAAGCTATAAAGAGTTCACTTTGTGAAAAGGTTAATTCTGAGTCTATTGCAACCACGCATCATAACATAAAACTAGATTAGATTTTTATTTATTCATTTACTTTTTCGTAAAATTACTAATGTACAAAAATTCATGTACTGAAAAGAAGGACTTGTCATTGAGAAATTCTTTCAATTTGTTTCTAAATGCTGGTTGGCTATCCGTGAGACATTTGATTTTATTTCCCTAGTGACCAAAGACTTTTGTGGCAGCATAATTGACCCCTTCTGTGCTAAAATTATATATAACCTTGGTTATAGTATAGATCATCCTTTCACATACTGATGTACCTAAACACACTGCTATTACTTTTGATTGGGTTATTGATTACAAATTGCGTAAGTGAATATCTTGAAGCTATTGTGAAGATCCATAGATCCTTAAATGTCTGCAGGATGATCTAGGGTGTACTCAATAAATTATTCTAATTTCACGCTTTTGTGTAATGAATATTTCTTGGCTCGTTAATGAAATACCCCAACCTCATGTCACATGAAAGTAGAAAATAAAAATAGGCATAGTAATCTAATTTTCTGATATGTTAGTCGTCTAAATTTGAAATAACACTAACAGCGTAAGTTTTGAACTCAAACGTTTTGGTACATCATCAATGTATTGCTTTCAATTTGATTTCTCATCAATGCACCTACCTAAAACTTTGAATATTGTACCTTAGCTACAGAATGCTGTTCACAGACTATATCTATTAATAGTGTCATGCAATTATTCTTTGGAACCAAAGAATATACTGTGTTTTATAAGAACTGAATGATATCCATTTGCAGAGAACCACTTAATAATTATTTGAAAGACGTTTTTTACAATTTTTTCAGTGAATTCTAGTTTGTTAGTTGAGAACTACTGTACTTGCACTGTCAGCAAGAAGAACTATCTTTTTATCTTCGTGATTACAGAATGGCAAATCATAAATATATTTCAAGATCAACATATGACCAAAGACTGAACCTGTGTGACAATATTCTTGATAGCTCCCCAGCTTGAGGAATCAGCTGATTTTTGCAGTCACCTGAACCACTTATATCAATTTTTTGCACTCTTGAAGTTAGGTATCACAAAACAGTTTTATAACACCTATGAACAATAAAGCCTTACTACACAAGATTTACACAAAAGTTAGATTGTACACAATATTCACATAATGTGACATCATCATTAATATATACACATCAGTCCATTCTGCAAGGGAAATTAGTCAATAGAGAAAAGAGTTGTTAACCAATAAGACAGTTCTGAAACTGAACTTTAGTATGAGTTAAGCCTTGTATGACTTTTTGTATGTAATTGCAAATGTGTAATATTGAGTAGTGGACATCAGTCTGGACTCAGTAAGTGACTTTAAACCTTTCTAAAAACATTTTTACTTCTTGTATGGAATACAGCTGATGCCACATTTTAATGACAAATTTCATTAAGGAATAAATTTACTAGGCAATAGTAACGGGAATCCCAGTTCCTTAAATAGCACTCCGCTTGAGGTACTTAAGTCCCATCATAGGTAACAGTTATTGCACGTTTTTGAATCGGAATACTTTACCATAGCTTGCCCAGTTACCACACAAATAATCTCATGATATGAAAGTTAGCATAGTAGGCTACATTTTTTAAAGTTTTATTTCACATATGTCTAACAACATTCACATGGCAAGGTAGAGATTTGTTGAGGACTCTCAGTAATTCTGTTGTATGCAACTTCCTGTTAAATTAATCTTCAAGCTGTAATCCCAGGTGTTGGACACTGTCGAGTTGTTCTTCCTTCTTATTGTCTTAATTTTAGCGTATACTGGGAGGACCTTTTATAAGTTCTAAACTGTATATATTTCTTCAGGTTTTAGTAATAGATAATTAGCTAGGAACAACTGTTGCTGTTGTTGTGGTCTTCAGTCCGCAGATGGTTTGATGCAGCTCTTCACACATACAGTAGAGCTGCATGTCCTCAGGAAAAGTGACAACTGTAGTTTCCCCTTGCTTTATGCTGTTCACAGTAACTGAATGGCAAAGCCATGTTTGCTAATGTTACAAGACCATCTCAGCCAGTCTTCCAGACCGTTGCCCCTGTAACTACTGAACAGACTGCTGCCCCTCTTCAGGAACCACACATTTGTCTGGCCTCTCGACAGATATCCCTCTGCTGTGGTTGCACCTACGGTAAAGCTATCTGCATCGTAGAGGCACGTAAGCTACCCTACCTCGGCAATGTCTGTGGTTCATGAGGGTCGATTTGTTTAAGTAATCAGAATTTCAGTAGTTGACCTTTTAAGATATACAATTTCTAAGATATACAATTTACTGCAATGTTTGTGTCATCTACAAACAAAACATTGATTGTCATGAAAGGTCACTGACACATACAAGAAAGAGTTATTGTCCTAAAGTGGAAACTTGGGGGACACCATTTGTTATTAGTATCCAGTTTTATTATGCCTGATAGCTTGATACTTACCTCTCTCCTATTTCTCTTTGTCATAGGATAGGATTTAGACTATTTTGTCACAGTTCCTCTTACACCATACTATTATAATTTAATTAAAATTGTAATTTACACATTCCAATACCTTTGACGTATCACAGAACACACCAATAACCAGTAACTTATTGTATAAGGAATCCAAGTCATACTGATATTCATCTAACAGAACCTAAACTTTATTTTCGAATCATTTGTATAACAGATTTTCTAAAGGGCTTACAGCAATTTTTTCTTCATTATTTACTCACAGTTCTTCCAAAGCTCTACTGTGATTAAAAATTGATCCGGTATGTCTTCTATATCGACTGCCATTTCTTCTTCTATCATGACAGTGAATGTACCGTGGTGATGACAGTAGGTTTCTCCTAAGTTCTGTAGTCCGAGCACGGTTTCTGATTTATATTAATATTTGCCAACTTCGCACCGTAGATGAAGTTCCTTCCCAGCTACAGTATTGGCGTTTCTCACGGCTTGAGAGTTCACCCCACCATCCGTGACTAAACTGACCCCATGTGGTCCTATTTGTGCCTTCTATAGTGTGGGAACCTGTAGACCTTACAGCCTTGGCTTTCTTGCAAATCCTGTTTTCTTTCTACCGCGACTTACATTGCTGTATTTCTGATCTATCTACGCACAGAGCTGCATTCTGAAACTGCTGGCTTTGCTACTCTGTTATTTCTACCTCATTTCATTCAGTAGAATTGTAAATTTAACATCTTCTACTGTATCACGAGTATGTGACCATATGTAATATAATCCGACAAGTCTTTGCAATCATGTAAGTTGGCAGACTTAATTGCCATACAGGTCTGGACTACCCAGTGATCATTTGTGAACTACCCACCTGTTGGTATTGATCCAGCGCTAGCCAGGGGAATAGTCTGGACGTAATCGTTGAGCGTAAAGGCAGTTTCCAGCGTAAAGACGGCGATGTCATTAGGGTAGATGCCGGCGTAGCCCCTGAAGAGTAAACAAAGAAATTTATTTTTATAGTATGCAATCAGTTCCACATAGAGTTAACACTTAACTTAAGACAAATTTGCCTTTTCTCTCTCACCCTGTCACTCGAGAAAAAAAAAAAAAAAAAAAAAGACAACACACATACACATGCTCAGGTATACAGAAGGTTTAGCTATTTATTGTGCACGTTAGACATGTCACTACATACTATATTTTGACTTTGAATTATATCAGCTTGTAACGGCTACGTGTTCTAAGGCGTCTTGCTATGGACTGAGCGAACGCTCCTGCCGGAGTTTCGAGTCCTCCCTCGGGCGTGATTATATGTGTGTTGTCCTTAGTGTACGTTACTTCAAGTAGTGTGCAACTGAAGGGACTGATGACCATAGTAGTTCGGTCCAATAGGTTTCCAAATATTGGAACATTTTTAAAATTATAATCTAAACAACTAATACCAAATTTAACAGTAAACCTAGAAACTAAAGAAAGCAAGAAGAGTGAAAGATACGTAAAAGAATAACACATTACCACTGGGCCCTTTGCCTCTACACTGCCCATATTATTAGGACCATTCGACAACCTCTTGCACATCAGCAGGATTGTTCCGAGTTGCACGCTCTTTCCAGATGAGGGAACCACAATTGTCCGTCTTAACACAAAATCTTGTCTCATTTGTGAAGAGAACCCGACGCCTTTCGCTACGACCCCAATCCTCATGTTCTCCCTGTTTCTGCAGGCTAAACGGTGGCGTGTGGTTTTGATGGGAAATACTCCATTGGACTCCGTGCGTAGAAGATGAATTCAGACCGCTTTTGTTGATACTGTGTGTCCTGCTGCTGCTAGGAGGCTGTGTTGCCTTCTTTTAACAGTTCCTATTGCTTAAAATCGCGTCCAGCTACAGGAAATTACACTTTGGGACACTCATTAGCAGGAAATACTGAACTTAATTCATGAACCACTCCCATGAACCACAGACATTGCCGAGGTGGGGTGGCTTGCGTGCCTCAACGATGCAGATAGCCGTGCCGTAGGTGCAACCACAGCGGATGGGTATCTGTGGAGAGGCCAGACAAACGTGTGGTTCCTGAAGAGGGGCAGCAGCCTTTTCAGTAGTTACAGGGGCAACAGTCTGGATGATTGACTGAGCTGGCCTTGTAACATCAGCTAATGTGGCTTTGCCACACAGATACTGCCGTTACCTTTCCCGAGGACATGAAGCTCTACTGTATGAACATATGATGATGGCATCCTCTCGGGTAAAATATTCCGGAGGTAAAATAGTCCCTCATTCGGATCTCCGGGCGGGGACTACTCAGGAGGATGTTATCATCAGGAAAGACAATACTGGTATTCTACGGGTCGGAGCGTGGAATGTTAGATCCCTTAATCGAGTAGGAAAGTTAGAAAATTAAAAAAGGGAAATGGTTAGGATGAAGTTAGATATAGTGGGGATTAGTGAAGTTCGGTGGCAGGATGAACAGGATTTCTGGTCAGGTGAGTACAGGATTATAAATACAAAATCAATTGGGGGTATCACAGGAGTAGGATTGATAATGAATAAGAAAATAGGAATGTGGGTAACCTACTATGACCAGCACAGTGATCGCTTTTGTGTCCCAGCCTCGTCGCCGCTTTTGTGTCTCGTTTCCGCCGTAGGTGTCGGTGGCCGAGACCGACACAGGAATAAAGATAGCACGCTGGTGCAGGTACGGAGGGGAGCAGCCAGAAACTAGAAACACTAGAGTAAATTAGAACGATATATATATTGCACAGAATTTATACAATACTTAACTTTTACATAGTACTGCAGAATGTTGATACATAGTTGAGCTAGAGTCCTGCCTAGTGCCTAACTGATAGCCAAGTCTTCACTGGTGCCTATCGGATTCCGAAGTCTTTACTGGTTCCTAACTCAGTCCCAAGTGAAAGATGTCGTTCAGTGGGAGCCACGAGCGGAGTTGCAGCAGAGGGCGCTCGTGGCTGTCGTCGTGAGAACGCCGCGCCGTGCGTGCATGGCGGCGCGCGGCAAAAGTAGGTGGCGCGCACTTTGTACTTGTGCGACACCACACCCCTCCCCCCCAAACCGCCGCGCCGTCGTGGCGTACGGCTGAGGGCCACGGTGACGGCACTGGGAGGAGGGCCTGGGTGGGGGCGTTACTGGTGGGACGGGCGTCGTAGCTGAGGCTGGGATCGAGACGCCGTCCACGCCCCGGCATCCGCCTTGCGATCCCCCGGAAAACCCGCCAAAACGAGGGGAAGGGCGCACGCTTCCGCCCAGATTGAGCAGGTCATCTTCTTCTGAGGTGCGTGGCCCAAGCTGGGGGGGGGGGGGGGGGGGCGCACGGTCTCGGAGTCCCTCTCGGTGACGCTGTCATCTGCGGCGGCGACAGCGGCGGCGACGACTGCGTCGGAGGTGCGTCCACCTCCATGGGGATCTCGTAGTCCGGGGACGAACGATGTGGCTGTGCTCCCTGGCGGTGGACTGGGTCTGGAATCAAGAAACCCGAGACAGGATCGCGCGGCCTGTGCAAGCGCAATTGGTTTGCGTGGCGCCGCAGCTCCGACCCTGTGGAAGAACGTACAACATACATATTGCGACCGAGCACGCGCCGAATGATGCCCGGTAACCATGTCTTCTTGTTGCCAGCAAACACCCTGTACAGCACCGGCGTGGAAACCTGAAAACGTGAAGCGCCATACGAACCGATTCGGTGAGTGGGAGGCTGCAGCAGGTGAAGGAGAGTGCGGTGACGGCGGCCGTGTAGCAGCTCGGCAGGAGACGGGCCGTCACGTGGCATGCACCGATACGTAGACAGGAAAATTTGAAGAGCTTGCTGCCTGGAGTGCTGACCTTTCATCTTTTCCATGTGAGACTTGAATGTTCGAACGAAGCGTTCTGCTTCACCATTGGACTGAGGGTGAAAAGGTGCGGTAGTGATATGCTGAATGCCATTCACACGACAAAACTGTTGAAATTCCGCACTAACAAACTGAGGTCCATTGTCACTGACGATAGTTTCAGGCAAACCTTCGATGCAAAACACTGATGTTAAGGCACTGATTGTACTAGACGCCGTCGTTGAGTTCATGGCAATCACAAAAGGAAACTTGTTGAAAGCGTCTACAACAATTAACCAGCGCGTATTCCAGAAAGGTCCGGCAAAGTCAATGTGTAATCGTTGCTATGGTCCCTTGGGGCGAGGCCAGTCTGAGAAACGTTGCGGAGGAGCCGCCTGATGCTCCGCACAAACCGTACACTGTGATGTCATGCTCTCTATCTGAGCGTCCATACCAACCCAGGTACAATGACGTCTGGCCAGTTGCTTTGTCCTAACAATGCCCCAATGTCCTTGATGCAGGAGGCGTAACAATTCTCGTTGCAGGGAACGAGGAATAATCACTCTTGCTTGGTCGTTGTCGGTATGCAACAACAGTACACCCTGACTTAAAGATAATGCATGACGTTGTGCAAAATAACGTCGAACCAGAGGCCGATCAATGTCTTTGGCTCTGGCAGGCCACCCTGAGCAAACAAAACGTGCTACCACACTTAGGTCTGCATCCGAAGCTGTTTCCTGTGCAACCCGACGAGAGTTCAAAGGAAAGTCTGCGACAGCGGATGCATCTCTGGAGTCTATCTGACAACATGCCATTTCTGAAGAATCAAACGACACATCCTGGCCAACCGGATGTCGGGAAAGTGTGTCCGCGTTGGCGTGTTTAGTGGTAGGTCGGTACAAAATCTCATACTGATAATTAGACAGTATTAAGGACCATCTCTGAAGCTTTTGTGCCGTTCGTGGCGGAATCGGCTTTGTAGGTGAGAACAACGACGTGAGAGGCTTGTGGTCTGTCAAAAAATAGAATTTTCTGCCATAGAGATAATGATGAAACTTTGTGACGCCGTAAATTATTGCTAAGGCCTCCTTTTCTATCTGACTGTAATTCTGTTGCGTTGGCGTCAGAAGCTTGGACGCAAAGGCAATAGGACGATCGTGAGAAGCAATACGATGTGACAAAACGGCACCCAGACCGTACGACGAGGCATCAACTGCTAACACTACAGGCTTCTGTGGGTCAAAGGGAATCAAACATGCATCACTGAGTAGTGCAGACTTTAATTTGTCAAAGGCAACCTGGGAATCTTTGGACCATACAAAAGGAACATTCTTCCTACGTATGTGATGTAGTGGTGCTGCAATCTGAGAGGCATTGGGAATAAATCTGAAATAATAGTTAAGCTTTCCCATTACTGCTTGCAATTCATGCACATTCTTAGGAGGAGGCAAGTCTTTGATTGCTCGAAGATGTGACTGTATGGGATGGATTCCTTGGGCATTAATCACATGGCCTAGGTACTCTATTTCAGTTTGAAAAAACGAACACTTTGCTTTATTGCAACGTAGACCTGCTGCAGTCAAAACTTTGAAAAGGCACTCCAGGTTTGCTAAATGTTCTTCAACTGTACGTCCGGATACCACAATATCATCTAAATAGTTCGAACAACACGGTACAGAAACTGTCAGCTGTTCCAAAAAACGCTGAAAAATAGCGGGGGCGGAAGAACTGCCAAAGGGTAGGCGTTGAAATTGAAAAAGGGCCATGTGAGTATTAATGACGAAAAACTTTTTTGACTCGTCATCAAGTGGAATCTGTAAGTACGCCTCCGCTAAATCAATCTTAGAAAAGAAGCGAGACTGTCCTAATTTGTCCATCAGTTCGTCAGGTCTGGGCAGGGGATAAGTGTCTACAATTGTTTGACCGTTCACTGTTGATTTAAAGTCCGCACAGAGACGAAGTTTTCCTGACTGCTTGGGTATAATTACTAAAGGCGAGGCCCACTGACTCGCAGAAACAGGAGAAATCACCCCACTATCCTGCCAACGTTTAAGTTCGTCTGCAACTTTATCACGAATTGCGATAGGCACTGGTCTAGCTTTACGAAATTTTGGTACTGCAGATTCTTTTAAAGTTACATGTGCCACGAAGTCTTTTGCACAACCTAGTTCCGGCGAAAACAAGTCACTATATTTGTCACACAATGCATTAATTTTGTCCTGAGGCACTACTGACGAAATTTGAAGCACATCTCTTTGAATAGATAAACCAAACAAGTCGAATGCATGTAGTCCAAAAATGTTCTGTGTCGATTTGGCCTGAAGAACTACAAAAGAGACAGTTTTCGTAACACCTTGAAAAGAAGCAGGCAGGCTACACGTTCTTAGCACGGGAATATTTTGACCTGTGTACGCTGTTAACACTTGCTGTGACGGCGACAATTTTGGCGAACCCAGAAGCTCATAAGTATCTTTATTTATTAATGTGACAGCGGAACCAGTATCAAGCTGAAATTGCACCGTCTTATTTTCTATGAAGAGAGTCACAAACAGTTTTTGCTTGCGGCGCTCGACAGGTGCGCGAATGTGGGCAACGTCTGCTACGGTTTGTTTACTGCGCTTGCGCGGGCCGCGTAGTGAAGTAAGTGGCGCAGACTCGGCACGCAGCGGATTAACAACACTGTCACTAGATGGTACTACCGCCGGATCGGCGTCCGCGCAAGCATGCGAAGCTACTCCAGATGTACTAACTACTGCACTACACTTTTGAGCAGCTACTTGATGTCTACTGTCACTAGCTACACAGTATTGGGCACTTTTACAATAAGAAGTTGCAGAAGGCACTAGATTCACTACAGGATTGCACTGTACATTGTCATTTTGCTTGTCCCGAACCCTTTTCCGTTGCACTGTTTTACGCGCTCGTCGGCGCTTGCTACGTGGTGCACTATATAGTTTTGCCATAGGCGCAGAACTACTTTCATGCAATTGAGATCCAAGGAAAGCACTGTTCAATTCCACAGCACGTATAACATTTACAGAATGAACTGTTCTCGCACTCTGCGAAGCACCGTTTCTAACGGTACCGTTCCTTGAGTTTCTAATTTGCATACACACAGACTGTACATGTCCTGATTTGCCACATTGATAACAGGTTGCGTTGCGACTAGGGCAATGAGCACGCTTGTGGCGAGACACACACTGGGGGCAAGATTTACGTACATTTTTCTGAAATGAGCGTTGGCGCCCGTTATTCAAATTACTGTTTCTAACACGACGGGGCGACCTTTGTGTCGCACTTTTACACTGGCTACTGTTCACTGTCTGTTCAGCACGGCCTGTACTATTGTAAGAATCACTAGTGCTACATTGAGAACTACAGCTAGGAAAGCTTCCGTTACGGCGCACTGAATTAACACTGTGGCTTTGCATTTCTACATCTGCTAAGTCAAAAGTATCATGCGCTTCTATAAGCTGCAGTACACTGTCTAATGAGGGGTCAGACTGTTTCAGAATTGCTGCTCTAATTCTGGGGTCCTGAATATTCTGCGTAATCGCATCCCTCAACATCACGTCACTATACGAAAGTCCACAAGAACAAGTAAATTTACATTTGCGGGTTAAGCCCTTCAATTCCGTAATCCACTCTTGGTGTGACTGCTCAGGTAATTTTTTAAGTCTGAAAAATCGGTACCGCGCAGCGGCTACGAGAACTTTTCTCTCGTAATGAGCATTCAGTGCATCTACAATTTGTTCAAAGTCTACATCACGGGGAGATGCGTGAGGGAAAAGTTTTTGCAATAATACGAAGGTCTGGGGGCCCACAATCGATAAGAAAAGGTTCTTCACTCTCTGACCTGTAATTTGATGAGCCGCGACGAGTTCTTGAAACTGTGCGAAATAGTCGCTCCAATCTTCGTCACGTTCGTTATACTGGCGAAATGTAGGAAGCGTTGCGGCGGCAGGTGTGGGCTGCTGAAGCGGCGGCTGTTGTTGTTGGTTGGCTGCTTGCGCTGTGAGCTGGGCCACAGCCTGCAGGAGTTGTGTTATTTGCGCCATCTGTAACTGAATAATTTCCATTAAGTTTGGGTTCGGGGTAGTGGCCATGCTGACCGATTATGCGCCGCGCATACAAGTAAATTATAACAAAACACAAATGCAATATGAAAGAGGACGCGCTGCAACAAAAAAGTCCACAAAACACGTAACTGAATGTTCCCCCAAAAATCTTATAATAAGGGTGGGTGGGCGGGAGCAATTTCTGCGTACTCCGACTGCTGCTGTCTGGCTGCTGGTCCAAGGTTCGTCTATCACTCCTCGTCTATCACTCCTCGTCGCCACTTTTGTGTCCCAGCCTCGTCGCCGCTTTTGTGTCTCATTTCCGCCGTAGGTGTTGGTGGCCGAGTGGAATGAGACCGACACAGGAATAAAGATAGCACGCTGGTGCAGGTACGGAGGGGAGCAGCCAGAAACTAGAAACACTAGAGTAAATTAGAACGATATATATATTGCACAGAATTTATACAATACTTAACTTTTACATAGTACTGCAGAATGTTGATACATAGTTGAGCTAGAGTCCTGCCTAGTGCCTAACTGATAGCCAAGTCTTCACTGGTGCCTATCGGATTCCAAAGTCTTTACTGGTTCCTAACTCAGTCCCAAGTGAACGATGTCGTTCAGTGGGAGCCACGAGCGGAGTTGCAGCAGAGGGCGCTCGTGGCTGTCGTCGTGAGAACGCCGCGCCGTGCGTGCATGGCGGCGCGCGGCGAAAGTAGGTGGCGCGCACTTTGTACTTGTGCGACACCACAATCGCATTATCATTGTCAAGATAGATACGAAGCCAACACCGACAACAGTAGTACATGTTTATATGCCAACTAGCAATGCCGATGATGAGGAACCCGAAGAAATATATGAGGAGCTAAAGGAAATTATTCAGACAATTAAGGGAGAGGAAAACTTAATTGTTATGGGAGACTGGAATTCGGTTGTAGGACAAGGAAGGGAAAGGAAGATAGTAGGTGAACATGGGCTGGGCAAAAGGAATGAAAGATGAAGCCGCCTGGTAGAATTTTGCACAGAACATAATTTAGTTATAACAAACACCTGGTTCAAGAATCACAAAAGGAGGTTGTATACGTGGAAGAGACCAGGAGACACCTGGAGATACCAGATAGATTTTATAATGGTAAGACATAGATTTCGGAACCAGGTTTTACAGTGTAAGACATACCCAGTGGCAGATATAGACTCTGATTATAACTTGTTGGTTATGAACTGTAGGCTGAAACTAAAGAAACTACAAAAAGGTAGGGAAATAAGGAGATGGGACCTGGATAAATTAAAGGAACCTGAGGTTCTTAAGAATTTCAGAGGGAGCTTTAGCCAACAATTGACAGAAACGGGGGAAAATAAAACAGTAGAGGAGGAATGGGTAAAATTGAGAGATGAAATAGTGAAGGTAGCAGAGGACAAAATAGGTAGGAAGGCAAGACCTACAAAAAATCCTTGGATATCACAGGAGATCTATATTTAATCGATGAAAGGAGAAAATATAAAAATGCAGTAAATGAAACAGGCAAAATGAAGTACAGACGACTAAGAAATGAGATTGACAGGAAGTGCAAAATGGCTAAGCAGGAGTGGCTAGAAGGGAAATGCAAGGATGTAGAACTATGTATAAATAGGGGAAAAATAGATACAGCCTACAGGAAAATAAAAGAAACATTTGGAGATAAGAAAAACAGCTCTATGAATATCAAGGACACTGTGGAAAACCAGTTCTAAGGAAAGAAGGGAAAGCTGAAAGGTGAAAAGAGTATATAGAGGGGCTCTACAAAGGAAATGAACTTCGAGACAATATTGTAGGAAGGGAAGAGGATGTAGATGAAGATGAAATAGGAGATACTGTACTGAGAGAAGAATTTGACAGAGCTCTGAAAGACCTAAGTCAAAACAAGGCCTCTGGAGTAGATGACATGCCCTCAGAGCTACTGAAGTCTCTGGGAGAACCAGCCATGACAAACCTGTTTCACCTGGTGCGTAAGATGTATGAGACAGGAGAAGTACGCTAGGACTTTAAGAAAAATGTTATAATCCCCATTCCAAAGAAAGCAGGTGCAGACAGATGTGAAAACTACAGAACCATCAGTTTAATAAGTCATGGTTGCAAAATATTAACACGAATTATATACAGAAGGATGGAAAAGCTGGCAGAAGCCGACCTCGGGGAAGATCAGTTTGGGTTCAGGAGAAATGTAGGAACACGGGAGGCAATTCTCACTTTACGGCTTATCCTAGAAGATAGATTAAGAAAAGGCAAACCTACATTTCTAGCTTTTGTAGATTTGGAGAAGGCTTTTGACAATGTTGATTGGATTAAACTCTTTCAAGTTGTGAAGCTAGCAGGAGTAAAATATAGGGAGCGTAAGGTTATCTATAACTTGTACAAAAACCAGACAGCGGTTATCAGAGTTGAAGGGCATGAAAGGGATGCTGTGGTTGGAAAGGGAGTAAGACAGGGTTGTAGTCTTTCTCCATTGTTATTCAATTTGTACATTGAGCAAGCTATAAAGGAAAGCAAGGAGAAATTTGGAGAAGGAATTAAAGTTCAGGATGAAGAATTAAAAACATTGCGTTTTGCCGAAGACATAGTAATTCTGTCAGAGACAGCAAAGGACCTGGAAGAGCAGTTGAACAGAATGGAGAGTGTGCTGAAAGGTGCATATAAGATGAACATTAACAAGAGCAAAACTAGGGTAATGGAGTGCAGTGTAAGAAAATCAGGTGATGCTGAAGGAATTAGATTTGGAAACGAAGCAATAAAGGAGGTAGATGAGTTTTGTTACTTGGGCAGTAAAATAACAAATGATTGTCACAGTACAGAGGATATAAAATGCACAATGGCAATGGGTAGAAAAGCGTTCTTGAAAAATAGAAATTTGCTAACATCGAATATTGATTTAAACCTAAGGAAGTCCTTTCTGAAGGCATTTGTATGGAGTGTTGCCTTGTATGGGAGTGAGACATGGACGATAAACAGTGCGGACAGGAAGAGGATTGAGGCTTTTGAAATATGGTGCTACAGAAGAATGCTGAAGATTAGGTGGGTGGATCGCGTAAATAATGAGGAGCTACTGAACAGAATTGGGGAGAAAAGAAATTTCTGGCATACCTTGACTAAAAGAACGGATAGATTGGTAGGACACATTCTTAGACATCAAGGAATTGTGAATTAAGCGTTGGAGGGAAGTGTGTGGGGAAAAAATCGCAGAGGAAGACCAAGAGATGGATACAGTAAGCAGATTCAGACAGATGTAGGTTGCCGTTCTTATGTGGAGATGAAGAGGCTTGCTCAGGATAGGGTATTGTGGAGAGCTGCATCAAACCAGTCTCCGGACTGAAGACCGCAACAACAACAACAACAACAAACACTCCAATAGCTGTAGTCCCCTCTCTCAGTTTCTGTCTACCTTCTAACCTTCCTATAGCTCTCCATACCATAGGTTCTGGTAAGTCACGTTGTTGTTGCCTGGTACTGCCTGCTCACTACACCATATGATCCGAACTGCTTATGCAATTTACTTGGTAGAGGAAACATAAGTTGACACCATCCCCTCTGCAGCAACTATCTGTTATTACCACTGCTTTGATTGCCATAATGTTGGTGTCTCCACTCCGTAGAACCGACAGAAAGAGATAGATCCATTTTAGTTAATTCTGTCGATAACAAACTTAAACTTTAAAACCTAGATATCTCAACTGATCAGTGTATATGAACAGTTTATTTTCTTAAAACAATGTTTTTCAACCATTTTGAATATGCGATCCCTTTCTAAATAAAAATGTTCTCGGGATCCTCTCCGAACCGGATTTAATTGCAAGATTTCAAAGGGTTGGTTTTAGTTCTTTCCTGTTGGTAAAATTTTCTTATGAAAAACTGTAAAGTTTTATAATGTAGGATGAAATTTTTCGTATATTTTTGTCGGACCGGGACTCTACCCCCTGTTTTCCGCTTCTTCGCCTAAGGATTAGGCTACCCAAACACGACTACAGGACCGACACAAACATCCATATGCCACACTGACTATCAGAGCCATTTACATTCATCCATTAGCGTTCGCATCAAAGAGAATGAAAACGACGATGCATTACCCTGCGTTGATGGCGTCTATGCCTCGCTAAGTCATTAGTAATATTTTTCATGGTAACTAGTTCGCAATGGCGAATTTCTCACAACATATGAAAGTTTGGTTCAGTCTTACAGTTGTGCGCGAGGCGCCTGATAGTAAGGCTGAGAGATGGCAGTCCATTTCTCATCTTTATTAATACAACCTAAGAATAATCATATAATTAGTTAGACGTATTTTGCTGATGCTGTTGAAGGAATATTGGAGCAGGGCGGTTTTACGTTGAGAAAAGGGAGTTGTGTTTGGTTGGTTCAGAGCAGAATAAAGGCCTGGCAGATGGAATTCCAGAGTGGGGCCGACTTCGGCGTTTATTACCTGCTGGGTCGCCATTCCAGGGGTCCGAGGGTTGCGATAAATCAAACCACAGAACAACATATACAGAGAGGAAGCCCCCCTCCATAAACCACTGTCCTACGCTCCCCTCGTAGTTCCGTAAGATGCTAGCAGGTATCAGGCGGTTCCCCAGCTTAGTACCAGTAGACCACACTAGAGGAGTTTCTGAGGGTGCCTCTCGCACATCAGAGTGTAGCGTGGAGGGAAGTCTGAGGAGAGAGCTCGTGCCACCTGTCACGAGGCCACGGCTGTGTCCAGTGTGCCGGCGTTTGAGGGGAGGTGGTGGTGGAAACAGCCGATACCTGTCGCCTACTCTGGCCAGTTTTAAAGGGCTGCTTCTGACCGCAGCGCCATCATGGGACATCTTACAGAACTGCTTCTACACCCCCCGCCCCGCACCTCTCAACGTGTGACCAGGCTCTTAAGGAAGTTTCCCGTCTGTATATTTTTGTCTGTGACCAAACTACCGCAGAGGCCTCGGGCCAAGGGCTTGTAAAAGTGTTTGCAGATCCTTCCATGTTGTGGAAGGAGGAAGGCGCGTATTGTGTGAATTCCTAAAGAACCGTCTCGCTGATTTTGAAAAAAGATAATTCCACCATGGGACGACCCCTCTGTTATCTCGATGGACAAGCGTCCAAATTGTGTCCCCCCCCACCCCCCCAAAAAAAAGCAGCCCACGGAGCGAGGTCAATGAGGCTTTTGCTAACAGAAGAATTCCTATCCAGCCTGGGCTGGAAACGGGTCAAGTGGACGGTCATGGAATGCGTGAGAATCGTGCCAAGAACAGATAAGGGAAGGGTAGCCGTCTCTGATTGGCTGCTGGGTAGAACATCAGATTTTAGAAATCGGCCAAGCGTGTCGAAATTTCACAGGCCGCTGCTAGGAAGCTTGAATCTGGTCGACTTTCTGGAAAAACGGCTTTTTCGGGCGTTAATGCGCTACAGACGGGGTGTTATATGGCGTCTTCGCTTCGTGCTCTCCTCGGGTATGGTCGTGGAGATTCGCTTGTTTGGACTTGGGAAATTGAACAAATTACATAGTGCGCTTTGTGATTCAAAGTGATACTGATAGCTCTTGTTCTGTAAGAATAAGGTCAGCCAGCGATAATTAGTTGCACCGACACACTATTTACGATATACTCAGCTTTCTGGAGTATTTTAGGCCTTCAGTACCTGTGCGTACTTGTCCATGCTAACTTAAGTTGCCTAGACTTGGCAGACTTCTTCAAGGAGTGCTAGTCTCGCATGTTTCGCAGGAGAGCTTCTGTGAAGTTTGGAAAGTAGGAGGCGAGTTACTGGTGGAAGTAAAGTTGTGAGGCGGCATCGTGAGTCTTGTCGGGATAGATCAGTCGGTAGAGCGCTTGCCCGCGAAAGGCAAAGGTCCCAGGTTCGAATCCCGGTTCCGGCACACAACGTTAATCTGCCAGGAAGTTTCATATCAGCGCATACTCCGCTGCAGAGTGAAAGGTTTCATTCTAGAATTATTAAATTATACTTATTCTTTATTTGTTGGGTGATGCTCCTCTTTTCGGTTTTGCTGTTAGACATACCAGTGAGTCGTTATAAAAATCAGTTTACTATACGGAACGGTACGAATCTTTAGTCACTAAAATCTTTTCATTTACTTTATCAAAATAATATTCACAAATAACTATCTAATTAAATGTACCGTATTAGACTAGTTTTGCAGATAATGGAAAATTTACTCGTTCGGGAAGCAAAATTTACTTGAATTAAAAAAATCAAGTGACTGTCGTTAACATTCATTTTATACTTATTTTTGGTTTATTGGGTGATGTTCCCGTTTTCGTTGTTTTGTTAGATATACTCGTGCTTTATTATATAAATTTATCTACCACACGAAACGGAGTGAATCTTTCGGTACTAAAATCTTTTCACTAACTTTATCAAAGTAAGTGGAAGGCACAGACAAATGGTATCCTCCAAGTAAGTGCGCTATACCCACTGCTGTTAATACTTACACTAATGACCAGGCAGTTAATCCTGCTACAAGATCGTTCCTTTAGCTTGCCGTCCAAGGTAGAACTTTTAAGGAGGTGGAAGAAAAGCTCACAACAAGTCTTGAAACATTATCTAACTACTACGATAGCAACTACCTGAAGCTAAACCCCTCCAAAACACAAGTGTGTGCATTCCTCTTACGAAACAGATAGGCACGGAGGAAATTGAGAATAACCTGGAGAGGTCAACAGCTGTCCCACTGTGACACCCCAAAGTACCTTGGAGTGAAGTTGGACCGGTCCCTCACGTTCAAAGACCACTGTAGAGATACAAAAATGAAACTCATTGCTAGGAAAAACATTATCAGGAAACTGACCAGCAACAACCGTGGAGCACACCCACACGTCGTCCGCACATCTGCCCTTGCTTCGTGTTTCTCCACTGCTGAATGTGCAGCACCTGTATGGCAGAACTGCAGCCATGCCAACAGAACGAATTGTAACAGCCTGCTTGCGGGCAACCCCTGATGACAAAATCTACTAACTTATGGGCGTAGCACCTCCAGATATCCGAAGGAGAACAGCAGAAGTGGATATAAAGAAGCAGGAGACGGATCAGAGACACCCCATGTTTGTATGCAAACATCAAACACCAAGACTCAAGTCGAGAAAAAGTTTCCTCCGGACAACGTAACCAATCCAGGCATCACCTGTAGACAATAGAATACAACTATGGCGTAGCTCATCATCAGACAACCCCAAGGGAGAACTTGCTACAGGTCATCATCTCTCACAAACAACACGGAAAGTACTCAATAGAGAACTGGAGTATCTCGGTGTAAGCTTCAAATGTTTGTTAAGCTTATGGGACTTTACTACGGGGTCATCAGTCCCTAAACTTACAAACTACTTACGAACTAGGACGGCACAAATATGCCCGAGGGAGGATTCGAACCCCCGACCGTAGTGGCCGTGCTGACCGTGACTGGAGCGCCTCAGTCGCCTCGGCCACCGCGGCCGGCGTGTAAGGTTAACATGAGGAAATGGGGATACATCTCAGGGGACGAACTATGTGAGTGTGGTGAACCTTAAGACCATCAGCACCTTCTCAACTGCAGGAAGCTGTCGGAAACTGTTTCCATGGTCGATATGATTATCGCCAATGATAAGGCAGTCTGTGCAGCGGAATTCTGGGCAGTACATGGAATATAAATATGCACATATTCTCTGTAATACTTTTAATATATATATATGTGTTGAGTTCTTTGGAAGATGGCACGGGTGTAAAGAACCGTAATAGTATCTGCAACTTCGTCTCATTTCCCTTGGATAGCAAGTTGTTTAGTACTTACCGAGGAAAATGCACTTACGGCCTGTGCGTGCAGCTTGTGAAATTTTGTTGTAGCCGCTCAGTATGTCTTGATTAGAAAATTATTAGTGAACTGAGGTCCAGCTACGCTGTGCCTCCAAACGTCTTCAAATTCTTTTGGCACTAAGGCTAACACACTTCGTTTCATTTTTTTTTTTTTTTTTTTAGATTCCAACAAGAGTGAAAGTCATGTTGAAATAACAGGTCACTCTAAAACATTTTTGTAAATTCTTCAGATACGTATTATTGCGTATGTTTGTACACAACTTCCAAGTAAAACAACCTCATGAACAACAGTCGTAATAAATAACTTTTAACAAAAGATAATGTACACGGAGTTTATACACAAAAACAAAGGTTACATATTACTTTATTCTGTGGATTTTCTCTGCCTTCTCCTAGCATCCACTGTGCAGTGAACGACTACCCATCATATCTGCAATAAGACAGATTCTCGCAGTAGCTACTACAATGCTAGGCCGCTCGTATTCAAATTAAAGCTTCGACAAAGTCAAGTCGATCATGACGGTGAATGTAGTTATTTTGTAACACTACAGTGAATGATATGATGAGCTATGCATGATATGTTACATTTGATATGTTCCGTATAAATAAATAAATCAAAGTGATTTGAATAGATAATAATTAAATTTAATAAAACGCATCCAAGTCACTTGCTAGTCACTGGCCACCTCCACAATCTATCGTTCATACTGCCGCATCACGGACATATGAAATTTACAGTTCGTGATATTGAAAAAATAAATAAATAAATAAATGCAAGACTGCCGTCGGTCAGGCTAAAGCTGTGGCAACCAGTGTTGCAAGTATCGAAACCCTCCCCCTGTTAGAGGAAGTAGCTCTTGGTGCCAAAATGGATTAGGCTCCTTCGAGTCACAGTGGGTTATACCGAAAGAAAAAATCCTAAATTCCGAGACCCGAACTGTCACAAATTTTCTTACATCGCCGTTGGATTTATTCCAACACTGAAGTGTAATTAATTGTCGAGTGATAAGTGCAGAATCATGCACTGTTTTCTGGTTTCTGTTCCACGAAAGCCCATACGCCATACTTTTAACGGTAGTTTATATCCAAGGTTGTACGTGTCGCCAGCAATATTGACCATGTTCTGATAATCGTGAACTCAGGTTTGACGAGTCTTCTGAACCATACCCAGGATGACCGAAATGTGGCTGCGAATTACATGGGAAATATGAGAGTATGAAATGGTGTACGATTCATACCAGGGGGTTAATAGGGGACATACAGAGGATCCAATAGAAAGCAGCACTATTCATTAGAATTTAACGTCCTGCTGACTTAGTGGTCATTGGATCGCAGGCGCAGATAGTGTTTGACAGGGATGGAGAATAAAATCGGGCATGCACTTTGAAAGGAACCATCCCGGCTTTTGCCTGAAGTGACTTAGGCAAACGGAAACCTAAATCTTGATACTCAGCGATTTGAACCGCTGCCCTTCCGAAAGTAAGTACAGTGTGTTTCCACTGCGTCACAACGATTGGTTAGCAAACAATAACTACGGTAGAAGAATCGATCTACTAGGATTGAGGAGATATGACGTCATAAACAATGAGTCACAAGAGAAGAGCCTCATTATGCAACGTAATGTTATTCATCCACCAACAATGAGAACGGCCGTGCCGCAGTGGACATACTGGTTCCAGTTAGATCACCAAAGTTTCTCACTGTCGGGCGTGGCTAGCACTTGGATGGGCAGTCCGGGTCTTCAGAGCGCTGTTGGCAAGCCGCGTCCACAGAGGCCAACAGATGAGCGACTTGATTGAGAAGTGCTCCGATCGAGAAAACAGACACAGCGGTCGGGAGTGTGGGGCGGTGAGCACGTCCCCCTGCATACCGCAACTCCTGACGCCCGTGGATGGAGGATGACACGGCGGCCGGTCGGCATCCGATGGGCCTTTCTAGGCCTGTGTGGGCCGGAGTTCAGTTTAGGAGCTGTGAGTTCCTCAGGTGTTGTCACCGCTAAACACAAGACAGCATAACATTTCCAGGAACTCACAGCTCGCCATGCGGGAGTAGCCGAGCGATCTGGAGCACCACGTAACGGATCGCACGGCCTCTTGCGTCGGGGGTTCGAATTTCCACTCGGGCATGGATGTCTGTGATGTCCTTATGTTAGATTAACTTTAAGGAGTCTGTGAGTCTAGGGGCTTAGGACCAAAGAAGTTTGTTCCCATAGAATTACCAACTATTTTTTTTTCATAGTTCCTGCTCCACTCCGCACCATCTCGGAGGAACATCATTTAATATGGCCCAATGGGTCAAACTTGTTGAAGCTAATACGACATATTTGCGCCCTGGACGTTTTTAAATTTTTTAAAATTAAATTAAATTCTCACAGGAGTGCTGTTTTCCAAAGAAAAGAATTGTTTCTCCAAATATATATTTTATTGTAGGACACTTCGTTGACGAGATATTACGTCATAAGGATGTGCTGTATGATAAACAAAACTTAAATGGATACAGTGCAGCATATAAGCAGTTGTACAGAAAGGGAAGAAAAAGTTGGTCTAACAAGAAAAAATTAATACAATGCTAGGGACTCAAGCTAGTCTGTAAGTAAATCATAATAAATGACATGATGATCTGTGTGGCAACTGAAAGAAACTTGCAGCTATAGTAACAATAGTAAGCTACAGTTGCGTAATTCGATTTATACTACTATAAAGAAAGCTATGTGATGTTTGTAGGTTTGCAGCACAACAATCTCAAAATGAATGAATATATTTTCAACTAGATGGGCTTGTAGAATCACAAGTTAAGTCCTCCTACGCTACGTCGATTCGAGGTCACATTTTGTCACGGAAGTCGCGATTGTTGGAGTAACATAATGATAAGGGATGGCATGGAATTCTATTTATGGATACAATTTCGGGCCAACGACGAATAGACAAGTTATCCGTCGATAAAGTGTGTTTGGTGAGTGCCGGAGTTGAGTGCCAGTCGCTGTACTTACACAGGGAAGTCGGGGTGCGCGATCTGGTCCAGGACCTTCGACTCCTGCTCGTTTGCGTCATTGGTGCTGAGGTCCAAGTGTCCAGCAACCGCCTGATGGTAAAAAAAGGGTTGATTCAAGACATTTCGTCAATAATTTATTTTTCACAACCTAAAGACTGGTATCCCTTTCACTCTGTTGCTTTAGCACATAATTTATTACATATCAGTTTCTAACATGAAAGTGATTGATTGTATGTGACCAATGAGTTAAAATTACGTGAAGTGGCTAACACAAGAGTCACAGCTCTCCTTGGGCAACGAAGGTATTCTTGGCCGCCATTTTAACACTGATAATACCACTGAGAGTATGTCCTCTATGATTTGTCACTATCGAAACTGACGAGCTTTACTTGCTGAAACACTTCTGTTTTTCTCTGCACTTTGTTGACCAAATATTAGTTAAGTATGCCGAAATGTTGGCCGAATTCAAATGGAAAACATTAACTGTTGCTTATTACAAGACATTTCAGAAAGACTCTTAAAGAGTCTAAGACCATCTTGAAGGTATAATAGTCTTCAAATAAGTGCAGAAAGCATTTAACTTTGCAATCGTTAGAGGTTTCCTTTGAAATCTGAGAAATTGTAAAGAGGTGAGTAGGAAATGTCAAGGAGGAAAAACAATTTGTCTCTATAAACAGCTATATCCAATCAACTCACTTTAAACAAAAGATATCTCTACCACTTAGAGGATGAGCGATGTCTTCTGTCCAATTAGCAATTCCGATTGTCTTTTATTTTCTACGACATTTACGAAAAATGAGAAAAAAATCACTTCCCGCGAGCAGAAAGCGAATTTTCAATAAGTTTCAAAATAATACTCTTATTTAGTAGTAAGTTGCACAACCGAAGTATGTAATTTCAATTTATGATTACACTGCTCTTCTACTTAATGTAATTTTTTATGGTAAATAATAATATTACACTTTACCCCCTCCCAAAAAGTCGTTCAATTTGCATCAAATTCAAATTATAAGGTTTTGAAATTAGGAGACTGCCTAAAGTGAACGGCAAAAGGTTAACCGCAAAGAAAACCTCAAGGCCCACAGGTGTCACAGAGACCACATGTAGCACGTTTTTTCAGCAAAACGTTGGGAACGATTACATTGTATACTTGCCTCTAGCCTGTTACTTATTTTTCATTAATTTACTAAAGGTTCAAATGTTTGTTGAGTCTATGGGACTTAACTACAGGGTCATCAGTCCCTAAACTTACAAACTACTTATGAACTAGCTTATACTAAGGACGGCACAAATATCCATGCCTGAGGGGGGATTCGACCCCCCGACCGTAGTGGCCGTGCAGACCGTTACTGGCGCGCCTCAGTCCCCTCAGCCATCGCGGCCGTCATTAATTTACTTCTATCAGAAAACTTCTGTTTATAGCACGCAACACGCATCCTTTTACACTTAACTTTGGAGATTCTGTATGCATCATCTCTTCTTATATTCATACATATTGTACATAAACGGTAATGTCATGCAATAACAAACGCCGCACGGAAAGGACACGTGGCTTCGGGGGCGTCTTCCTACGGAGTGGGCGGCCGTTCCCGCCGGAGTTTAGAGTCATCCCTCGGGCATAAGTGTGTGTGCTGTCCTTAGTGTAGGTTAGATTAAGTAGTTTGTAAGTCCAAGGACTGATGACTATAACAGTTTGGTCCAGTAGGTTTACAAATATTTGAGCATTTACACACAAAGGTCTGATTTTTAACCAACATGATTAATTACAAGATACAAGTATCTAATAAACTGATTCGACTGTATATTGAAAAACCGTTGATGCCGGGGCTAAACATTTTCCCCGCGTGTTTTCTGTATAAAATGTGAGGACATTATTCTCCTGGCGGTTTAAACAATGCACTTTCAATACATGATCACTGTTAGAACCTTAAAATGCTAATAGTTTTCTTTTGGTGAAACAGGTTTGTTGTATCGCACTAACTACGTTTTCCCGTCATTTACTTTAATTTCTGCTGTTTCCATCAGTATCTCTTCTCTGGGGAATTTTTTTTCCTGCAGTCTTCTCTGCAATTTTTTCACATGCAAAGCCCTTCGCAGTTTGGAACAGTAATACAAATTATAACTTTCAACTTTAACCATGCAACCTCGACGTCTTCCCAAAAGCCATAAGATTACTCCATATTCTAAATCCTATTAATTTCTGTAACGTGCACTTGTAACATAAATGAAGACGGCGTTATACTGTATATGTTATATATTTCTCTGAATATTTTCATTCGAAAAGACCGTGTGCTTGAGAGGCACCACTCTGTGACGAGACAGCAATCAGGGTTCCTTCACAAAGGAAGATAAAAAAACATTCATCATCTAGTGGTGCTGTGGACATTCGTATTTCCGTGATCTCAGTTCAAAAAGTACTGATGTCATACCGTAGCCCCACTATCACAATAGTGAATGGCGCTGTAGTGTTATTGAAAGCTCTGATCTCAGCACAGTGAAGCTCCAGAAACTGACGAGGTCATTGTCAAGTTCTACTCAGAATCTCTGACCGAATCCCCTCTGTATCACAATTGACCGCCGGTACCTTAAACGAGGAATTAGTTACAGTGATTTGAAAACAGCAACTCACATTCATATAAAAGTAGCAGTGAAGTTAAAATACAGCTGTCGATAAAAAACTAAGCGAACTGCTGATTGATTTAAAAATCACACTATTAGTACATTTACACACACAACTAAAAATTGAAAAATTATAAAAATATAAAAAATGAAAGTAATATATATATATATATATATATATATATATATATATATATATATGTGAAGGAAGATCTGTTAAGAAAGAAAAATACATAGTAAAACTGAAGTATTTCGACACACACACACACACACACACACACACACACACACACACATATATATATATATATATATATATATATATATATATATATATATATATATATGTGTGTGTGTGTGTGTGTGTGTGTGTGTGTGTCGAAATACTTTAGTTTTACTATGTATTTTTCTTTCTTAACAGATCTTCCTTCACAGTTTGTTACCCACAACTACATGTATCTTTTCTATCTAACGTTTTGTACCCATTTTTTCATGTGGGTTGTGATAGTTAGGCCTAGTATTATTCTATTCTATGTAAAACCTGGGTGTTAGTGTATTTGGATATTTATGAACTATAATTAACGTAAATATATTGTTGTCTTGATAGCGACGAAAACAGCACTATTTCACAGTCATTGGTTATGGAGGGTGTGTCCTAGGTGATAATTTTAAATCTTTCCCCATGTGTCTGGGCGATTGTCTGCGTTTCTAATTAGGTTGGTTTGTATGTAGATGCAACAGGCTTGTGGGTGCTGTTCACTTATTACTATTACTTTTAATTTTTTTATATTTTTATAAATTTTCAATTTGTAGTTGTGTGTGTGTGTGTGTGTGTGTGTGTGTGTGTAGATGTACTAATAGTGTGATTTTTAAATCAATCAGCAGTTCGCTTAGTTTTTATCGACAGCTGTATTTTAACTAAACTGCTACTTTTATATGAATGTGAGTTGCTGTTTTCAAATCACTGTAACTAATTCCTCGTTTAAGGTACCGGCGGTCAATTGTGATACAGAGGGGATTCGGTCAGAGATTCTGAGTAGAAACTGACAATGACCTCAGGTTGCTCCAGTTTGAATGGGTTTGTGCACAGCTCTCTCGCAAGACTGTCGTTGTACCCATTTGTAGTTCAATGGATGAACGACGCACAGACGTTTTTGGACTGCTTATGAATGTCTCCCGTACGCACACCACATTCACTTACACTGCGAAGTCCGCTTTCCTTTCCCGGGCACAAGCAACAGATCGTAAGGAATTTGCTGTGCCAGTGAAAAATGACCTTTCTTTTTGGTGGCCTCCTACCGTGCTTCGTTCTAAACATCCACTAAACACTTGTAGCACACTTGCTTTTGTCGAATTCCAAGGCATAGGGAGCTCGCTCCGAACCCGAACTCACCGTGTTTGCGATTAGCGCTATCGGCAAGTTACCAAACTACGCTGTGGCGGCATACACAAAAAAGAAGAAGAAAACTTTCAGTGTTTCTCTTAAAAATGACATATCTATTATATCTGTACATAAACAAGGCAGACCCTTGCAATTACGATAAAGCAATACGTGTAACAAATAGTTCATCTTTCGGAATGGAGATTCATAGTCTATTTAGAATAATGACTTAGTATAAAGTTACTTCCTTTGTACTTACATAATAGGTACCGCCGAGGCAGTGGGCAGCGGTTAGCACCCTCGTAATGGTTAAGATGGAACCGACGCACACATGCAAACGCAAGTTCGAGATAACATACTGCAGCGACACCTGGTATGGGAACTGCCCTGTAAAGACAAATATCTAGTTTTGTACTACTGCGGATGTGCACAGCTAACCGATGCTTAGCAAGTTATTTTGCAAATGGCAAGCTATAATGAAATGTTCTAGTTGGTATATGGATCATATTTCAGCTAACACCGGAACTGCTTTAATCTTACGATCAATAGGCGGTATATAGTATTGAAGCTGTCATTATACCCGTATGTCAATAGCAGCTGGTATTTTACGAGGGGGGAGTTGAAAAATAAGTTTCTCCTGTTGACTGTGGGCAGATTTATGAATGAAAGAATAAAAAAGAGAACGAGGCATTAAATATAAGGAATATCTTTATTTTTCTAGATAATTCCCAAGTATATTGAGACAATTGTCGAAGCGCTTTATAAGCTTCAAAAAGCCATCCAGTAAAAAGTCAGGACGTTTCATACGAAAGAAACGTTGAACGGCGATGGGCGAAAGACGACACACCGATACGCCATTGGGTACAGGTCGATCATGAAAATGGGAATGACGTTCTCTTTTGCTTTGTGGCGTGGAAAGAATCGTGAGTCCACCAATACACGCCCGAATTGAAGGGCGCAGCCATGGAGTGGAACCATCTGTCATCACCTGTCCGAAAGCAAAATCACTCCGCCTGCAGGTAAAGTGCTACTCACCATTTTCTGAGACGCCAAAGGAGTTTTTATGCTCAACGTTTTGGAGGATACAACCATCAATGCTGCGCGGTGCTGAGCCAATCTTTCGAAATTGACAGAGGTGATTCGGAAAAAGCGCCTGGCCTTTTCAAATCTGGCGTTCTGCTGTTGGGTGACAACGGAAGACCACACTCGGCGACGGCAACGCAAAACCATTTGCAACTCTTAATTGAGAGCGCCTGCACCTTCGACATACAGTTCTGATCTCGCAGCAAGTGACTTCCATCGGTTTCCAATTATGAGGAAGTATCTCGGCGAAAGGCACTTTGGAAGCAATACTGACGTCAAACAAACCGGTTAACGTTTCTTCGGTAAGCAGCGGCCTGATTTTTTCCTCGATGCCGTTTTGAAGGTTATAAAGCGATTTGGTTCTTCAATTTCTCTAGGCGTATTTCATGATGAAGACTGGTGTGTGTGTGTGTGTGTGTGTGTGTGTGTGTGTGTGTGTGTGTGTGTGTGTGTGTGTGTGTGTGTGTATGTGTGTGCATAGGACACAATATTTCAGCAATCGACCATGTTGCCATCAGCACACCTGATGATGGCAATATGGGCAATTGCCAAAATATTGTGTTCTATGCACACACACGCACCAGGCTGTTCACCCGAGTATATTTCATCTTATAAAGCGCTTTGACAAATGTCGCAATATACTTGTAAATTATGTAGAAAAATAAAGATATGTCTTATCTTTAATGTCTCATTCGTTTTTATTTTCTTTTTTTCTTTTTATACACAACTATTACAACAGTCGACAGGGGAAAGTTATTATCCCTCTCGTAACATTCATCCATGCTGGAGAAGTAAATATTCTACAATTAATGCCAGTTCTGCAGCATTTGACTCCTATTAATAGATATTAATAACTCTCCATTAAGGAAAGTTTTAACTAATGGTGAAGGGATATGGAGAAATGGCAGCCTATTATTCCTGGAGATCCGAAACCAATCATGTTGGACACTGGGGTCTGGAAGGAAATCCATTTTGTCGCTCATCTCAAAGGTGTCGCCTAGGATTCATATCTAAAGACTGGGAAAATGCGCCGATTTCAGGAACGTTATTTTCCTCCAGTTATTGCCCCAGAGCTGCTAAATGATAGGATTCATTGCCAAGCTGGTACAACCTTAGTCTCCTATCTGCTTTACTACTGTAATGAAGTAAAATCTGTTCATATCCTTCATTAATAAGCAGCATCTTACAACGACAAACAGCGGCGTCCAGCAACACCACCTATTATGTACTGCGATTCTGATGCTACACATGATCATATCATAGCCATTGGGGTTTTGTTCGATCACACCAAGAACTCAGATGGAAAACCAGTACTTAGCAAAGAAGGGGAAGCTGAAAGTTACAAAGAATATATTTATGGCTTGAACAAGGGAAATGAACGTGTATTATAGAAATGGAAGAGGAAATAAATGTACATAAGATATTTGACTAGAGACAAAGCCCCTGGAGTTAATGATATTCCCTCTGAACTGATGATATCGTTGGGAGGGACAGTCATGAAGAAACTGCTTCACCTATAAGGTAATGTATATGATAAATGGGAAATACCCTCAGGTTTCAAGAAAAAAATTAAAATTACATAGAAATCAAGTGCAAACAATTGAAATGTCACTTTATTAAGGCATCTTTCTAAAATACTAACATGATTTATTTACAGACGAATGAAAGAACTCGGAGACACCGACCTCGGAGAAGATCAGTTTGGATTTACGAAATAATCACATTACGGCTTACCTTAGAGGATAAGTTGAGCAAAGCAAACCTACTTTTTTAAGTAATACATTCTTTCATATTCTTAAGGCAGCGGAGCCAAAATATAGAGAACGAAAAGTTATATACAACTTGTGCAAATACTAGACAGATGTTATAAGAAAGTAAGTGCATGAAATGGACGGAGTGGTTGGGAAGGGAGGAAGACAGCGTTGTAGCTTTTCCCCATTGTCAATCAATCAGTACCCTGTAAAATATTTGAAGGAAAGTAAGTAGAAATCTGTAAAAGGACTTGACGTTCAGGGGAAAGAAATAAAATATTTGTAGAGTGTCGATAGCATTCTAATTCTGTCAGAGACCTGAAGAACAATGGAATGGAATGGACAGTGTCTTGAAAGGAGGGTTTGAGATGAACATTAACAAAACACAAACCTAGTGTTGTGGGATGTAGGCTAAGAAAATCAGAGGATTCTGAAGAAATTAGATTAGGTATCGAGGCAATGAAAGTAGTAGATGAGTTTTGTTCTTTGGGTAGCAAAATAACTTCTCATGACCGAAGTGAAGAAAATGTAAAATGACTATTGGAAGATAAGCTTTCTCAGCATTTTCGAATCAGTAAAAAATATTGACATCCACTACTAATTTAAGTGTAACAGCGGCACGCCATAACCACTGTCCGTTCTCCCAGGTCTATTCCGCCAATAGCAAGTTCTAATGCAAAAGCCAATAGGAAACGTCCATTTTGACCAATAAGGGAGAAGAATGCCAAATCCAATAATATGAAAAACAAGCCATTAAAACACCAATCAGCAATGCCCCTTCCACCAATGGCGTGCAATAATATAACCACTAATAAAGGATAACCAACGTCCCCCTTCTTCTCCCTCATCCGCTGATATATATATATATATATATATATATATATATATATATATACCAAGCGATCGTACATTCAACAGACACAGACCCTGATGAAGGCCGCCTCCAACATTGGCCGAAATGTCGGTACAGTTCATAAAATGACGACGCGGTGTCATACCCGGAAGAATTTTATTGATAGTAAAAACTAGCAGTTTCAATAAATTCAGTGCAGTGGCCGGCCGCTATGTCTGATGCCGCTCCTGAGCGCGGGCATGTCGGCAGCACTTAGCAGTCTGCCACAACATCTTATTTTTTGAAACCGTTATTTTTTAAATAGCTAGTGTTTTCATTAACTAAATCCTACAGGAGCACATTAAGATCTAAGTGTAAACGTCTCATGTCATTGTTTTATTTTCGGATGAAGAAAAAATCTAGATCAAGTACGACTATCTTAAATCAACTTGTGTGGTTGCGTATTTTATTATTCAGTATATTATTCCACGCGTTGTGACTTGAGAACATTTATTTCGATTGCGCACCTTGTACCACTGTTATTGCTGGAATAGGATAGTCGTTGATCATAGGTCAGACAAATTGTACCAGGGGCTTCGGGTAATGGTAAAGATGCTGTCACAGGGTTATCAAAATTTATTTACAAAATGTAAACAGAGAGAGAGAGATGGGTGGAAGATTGGAAAGCGGCTTATTGTGCCCCATTTTTTTCCGATAATAGCCACTCCAGTCGTTTGGCACCTCCATGTATTCTAATCTCTTTACAACCAAGCATAGCTGAAGACACATTGATGTTAGAGGAGAGACTAACGCAGCTAAAGTAAGAGCAGCAGCAGTGATTGTACTCACCTGGGACGGCGTCCTGCCCACCTACGACACGCCCGCCTGCTGCCCCCAGCCACTTCCCACTGTGCATCAGGCGGCGCATGGGAAGCCGCGCACCTGCCACCACAACAAACACACTCTGCTTAACACTACTGATTTACGCTGTGATTTCCATAAAACAAAACGGCAACAACTCCAAATGTAGAGGCATCTGAAGATGACAGCTAGACTGCTGAAACTGGTTATGTCATAAAAATTACAAAAAAAAAATCTACCTTTGGCGTCATTTCCACTATCAAAACAGATCTTGCCCTGAAGATGTGCACAATTTGATTTCTAAAGTTCTGTGTAATATCACAGTCTTGATTTCAATGATTGATTTCTGTCGACGTATCATGTAAGTTGCCATGAGTGAGAAAGTGGACATTTAACAGAATTGTGCACTCACTCAGATCGTAAGCTGCTTAGCAATGACTGCAGTGAACTTTATGACCAGTGTTCGATGCCCACTCACCTAACACGCAGCCAGCGAGGGCGAGCAACAGCAATGCGTGTCGAAGCATCTTGTGTCCACGAACGTGTCTGTCTCGTGCGCTACCCTTTTATACTGAGCCCCACGCATTCCACTCGCTCTCCATTAAACGTAGTCTTAAGTGGGTCTCGGTGATAAAGTGCTGTTGCTCAATCCCGCACAAGAAGTCAGCTCTTAGCGCATCTTCAGATTAAACTTTTTCGATTGGATAATTACACATTCATCGAACATTTTTATTTCAGTTAATTCTACAAATAGCCTAGAGTAACTGTGACTGATACGCCGGGGTCGGAGATGATAGGTTGATAGAGAGTTTGATAAAAGTGATTGGAATGTTATATAATCTGACACTCTTACACATTCTCTGACACGTGCCCTCGGTGGTGTTAGTACCATCTTCGTGACAATGTCGCAAGATTTAATTACGGAGCACTGTACGTGAGGGCCATAAAACTACATGCATCTTCGTTGCGTGCAGTTATAGTTATTGTTCACTGATCTGGCTTCGTCTTTTCCGTTGTTGTCCCCAAGCAGAAGCAGCGCACAGGTCCTTCATCCAAGAATCTTGAAGTGATGTGCTACGCAACTTTTGAAATTGTGGCTACTTTTCAAGAAGGGATGTCAGTTGTTTCATAATATTTATTTATCTATCGTGAAACAACAAGCGACATCTACTGTATATGATCCTAGTACACTTGATTTCTAATTACAGTATTTGAAAAATATTAAGTGTCAACCGCCTGTCAGACTATTTTAAGAGCGCGTTCATCACGGCTGTTCACGCGACAGCTGTCTGTGCAGGACTGCCTGCAACTGGCCAGTGCTCGTCGCCCGAACTATCAATTCTGGCGCGAAGCGCTTTTCCTAGAACTTCTACATTCAACTATTTTTGTTAACTAGATCGTAGCTGCATAAGTAAAACGTACCATAATAATGCTTCATGTAAATACATTAATCATACAAAATATTTGTAATTAAAAAATCATGGTGGATATCTCATACAGAGGTGCGAGGAACCAATTAGAAAATATCTAGGCAGTATTGTTGCAATTTCTCACTGGAATACCATATGTCCCATTATATGTTAACTTTTCCCACCTATTCCGCCTACAAGCTATGAAATTACGTAACAACTCAATACCTATGGCCATGAGCCAGCCGACCTACACTGGAGCAAACAAAATTCTACGGTAATTGCAGTAGATCATACTGGTTAGCACCTGATAGCTGAAGTGAAAGTATTTTAACTGCAGTTATGTACTGAAAGTATACAACACGCGTAGAATGTGCGACGTGTCCACAAAACACATGCTGATTTGAACAGAGGCCGTAATGAGTAACGTAGAAGTAGATATCATCAGAGTAGTGCAGCAACTAAAATCACATAATAAAAACAAGTCTTCTGGACCGGATTGTATACCCATTAGATTTCCATCTGATTATGCTGAAGCGATAGCTCCTTACCTAAGAGCCATATGCAACCGCTCTCTCATAGAAGGATCTGTATCAAAAGATTGGAAAGTTACACAGGTCAAACCTATATTCAAGAAAGTCAGTAGGAGTAACCCACTAAACTACAGGCCTATTTCATTGACGTCAAATTGCAGCAGGGTTTATTCACACGAAGTGATGGGTGCTATCGAGAAGGGTTCGCAAATCGATTTCGTATTTCTTGATTTCCAGAAGGTTTTTGACACCGTACCTCACAAACGGCTTTTAATCAAATTGCGTGGTTATGGCATATCGCCACAAATTTGCGATTGGATAGGGGATTTCCGGTCAGAGAGGACACAGTTCGTAGTAACCGATGGTAAGGCATCGACTAAAACAGAGGTGATATCGGGCGTTCCACAGGATAGTGTTATTGGTCCTCTGCTGTTAATTATTTACATAAAAGATTTAGGAGAAAATCTAAGTATCTCTCTTAGGTTGTTTGCAGATGACGCCGTCATTTACCGTCAAGTAAAATCATCTGAAGCTCAAAACCAAGTGCAAAACGATCTGAATAAGATATTAGTATGGTGTTAAAATTGGCAATTGATTCTAAATAATGAGAAGTGTGAAGTCGTCCACATGAGTACGAAAAGAAATCTGTTAAACTCTGTTTACAAGATAAATCAATCAAAAGTGAAGGCCGTAAACTCCACAAAATACCTAGGAATTACTATTACTTCAGACTTAAATTGGAAAGAACACGTAGATAATGTCGTGGGAAAGGCGTTTTATTGGCAGAACCCTTAAAACATGCAACAGAACTACAAAAGAAACTGCATACACTACGCTTGTCCGTCCATTTTTAGAGTATTGCTGCCCAGTGTGGGATCCTTATCAGATGGGTTTGACGGAGGTCAACGAAACAGTACAAAGAAGGGCAGCTCGTTTCGTATTGTCACGATACAGGGGAGACAGCGTTACGGAAATGATACAGGATCTGGGATGGGAATCATTACAATAACGGCGCTTATCGCTGCGGCGTGGGCTACGTACGAATCTCCAATCGCCAACATTCTTCTCAGAATGCGAAAATATATTGTTGACTTCCACTTACATAGGTAGAAATGATCATCAGAATAAAATACGAGAAATCAGAGCTCGAACGGAGAGATTCAGGTGTTCTTTCTTGCCGCGCGCTATTCGAGAATGGAATGGGAGATAAATAGTATAATGGTGGTTCGATGAACCCTCTGCCAGGCACTTAAATGTGATTTACAGAGTATCCCATGTAGATGTAGAAACGTCTACGGTAATTGCAGTAGATCATACTGGTTAGCACCTCATAGCTGAAGTTAAAGTGCTTAAATTACAATTACTTACTGAAAGTGTATAACACACGAAAAATATGCAGCTAGTCCACAAAAGCACATGCTGATTTGAACTGGTTCTGCAATTAAAACTTTTTGCAATTCGTTTTAAGTAAGATATCAGAAATGTGTGTTGCAGTCTTCAGTCCGGAGACTGGTTTGATGCAGCTTTCGACCCTCCTCTATCCTCATCAATAGTCTTCATCTTCTCATAAGAACGACAACCAACTTTCACTTGAATCTGCTTACTGTATTCGTCTCTTGGTATCCCTCTGTGATTTTTACCCTACGCACTTCAGTCCTATGCTAAATTTACGATTCCCTGATATCTAAGAATGTGTTCTACCAATCTATCCCTCCTTTTAGGCAAGGTATTCCAGAAATTCCATTTCTCTCCAGTGCTGTTAAGTCCATGCTAAGTTACGTGATCTACCCAACTAGTTTTCAGCAGTTTTATTTACCACTATATTTCAAAGCCTCTATCCTGTTCCTCTTCGCACTATTTATCCTGCATGTTTCACTACGTACAAGACCACGCTCCCTACCAACATTTTCAGAAAAGACTTCTTTACACTCAAATTAATATTCGATGTTATCAAATTTTTCTTGTTCAAAAGCGATTTCCTAACACATTGCCATTTTGTTCTTTATTTCCTACGCACTGCGCCCATTACATGTTTTTTATTGCCCAAGTAATAACAATCATCTACCACCTTTACTGTCTCGTTAAATAATCTAATTCCTTCAGCATCGCCTGAGTTTCTTAGGCTGAATTTACTAACCTTGTTTTGCCCTTGTGAATGTTAATGTTATACACTCCTTTCAACACACTGCCTATTCCGTTTAATCGCTCCTCCATATCCTTTGCTGTTTGTGACAGGATTACAATGCTATCAGCAAAATGCAACGTTTTTATTTCTGCACCCTGATCCTGAATTCCTTCTCCAAATTTCTGCTTGGTTTCCTTCACTGCTTGCTCAATGCATAAATTAAATAACATTGGAGAAAGGCTACAAACAATGCTTCTCTTTCATAACTTACTGCTGTCTGGTTTTTGTACAAGTTGTAAATAACCATCCGTTACTTCTACTTTCACCCCTTCTGACTTCAGAATTTGAAACAATTTATTCCAATAAACATTTTCAAAAGCTTTCTCCAAAACTGAAAAAGCTAGAAAAGTAGGTTTGCTTTCCTTAGTAGAGGTTTTATGCTTTCTGGAACAAATCTGATGTGGAATAATCTTCGTAAAAGTCAGATCTGAAGTGGTACAAGGATTTACTCGACGAAGGATGCATCTGGGACACCCTGAGAGATCGCTCTGGTCGACCAACAGTCCTGCTGCAATTTGTTGATCGTCTGGGGGAAACCTTTATATGGGGCGTCAAAAAGTCAGTGCGCAGAGGAAATACCGATCTACAAAGGTTACCGAGGTGTTATACAAACTCTTGTACTTCAACCATATTGGTGTAGAAGTTAAGACCCTAAGGCTATCCAAGTTGTGTTAGAACCTCCATTTTTAGTGACGAAATAACCTTTTGGTTGCATGCGAAGGAAAACCAGAGATAATGTGCAGATATGGGGATAAGAGAATCCCTAAGTCACACTGAAGATACAATATGTAAATTGTTTTGTTCCAAATCACAGCAGAAAGTAAATGATATGACAGGTGGATCACACACTGACGGTTTTTAATGAAGGTATGTGGCATGCAACTACTTTTTTAAAGTTTACCTAAAAAAGGATATAATTTTCCTCGAGGTTTTCTTTTCCTAACGAATTAAAATTGAGGATTGCTTTTGTCGTAACATCGTACCTGTGGTGAGTTGATACAGCAAATCTTAATCATCATGGAATGTTATAGTGTTCAATTTTAGTTCCACGCGTAGAGAACTAGTCAACTGTTACTCAGATGACAAAGTCACCAAAGAATAGACGTTAACTGACGGTCGAACCAGGCGAACAAAGACATAATTATTAATCCGCGAAAAGTGCTACTATCATATTGTTTTACCATTCAGCATCTCGAGGCAGAAGAAAAACGTTAGGTACTGGAGAGGGACCACGAAATCCATTCCCCACATATTTTCCAGATCTCGTCTCTGTCACCAATTATATCATTTAAATCTTACAAGCAAAACGCATATTACGTATCAGAAAAGCTGGGTATTCTCTCATTTTATAGTCGAGGAATTAACCCCAATCATGTATGAAGAAACACCCGGATGCAAGGAAAATTTATACATTCAACAGGAAGGACCTAATATGGTGCCCGAAGTAACATATTATCTTAATAAATCATACTACAACACTATAAGTCTGAAGATGGCCTTGTAAGGCGAAAACCAATTACGTATATGAAAATAAAGCTGTGGAACATATACAAAAGAACCGACTTTGATTAAGTTTATTTGGGTTACATCTACGAACAGTTATATCTATGACCTCAATAAAAATTGTCCACCTGTAATCCTATAGTATTTACTATTATTACTGAAATTCTCAGCATTTTTATACATTTATAGCTGGCTGCTACTCCTCATAACATCTGTAAATATTGTGTACGTTATCTTGCCTCCTACTACGGTCACTGAACGTCGACAATATGAAACAAAAAATAAATTTCTTTTCTAAATTGGGGGGGGGGGGGGAGTAAGTGTTTAACCTAAGTGGTTAAGTAAACACAATATAAAGTTAATTATTCTGTTAAGAGTATTTATGAATGGAAAGATATAAATAGAATCCATTTTTAGTTTAACAGATTATTAATTTTGGAAGCTTACAATATCTTTCAATATTTCTCTTGCAACTTTTGAAAGTGCGTCATCAAACTGTACTATTTTCAATTTGAAAAACTGTCTAATTTATGCACCTAAGGTAATTTGTGATTACTTTCAGTTCAGAAAATTTCCTTTTTCATGTCACAACCGAAACAGGTGGATCTGAGGACGAACCCTGTGATAAAAAATTATTGGGAACAAGCGCGTAAAATTCATATTCGGCTATAATAATCTTAATGATGCCCAAAGAAACCAATCTGCTTTTGGAACATTTCCAGTTTCCAAAAATAATTTTCACGTGGTGAATATTTGCAGGATTATGATCTGTATAAATCACCTAATAACTATATCTTTCACAATCATATGAAGTCCCTTTTTTGACTTATTATCAGATATCTCGGTTCTAAAACGGCCTAATGTACGTTCAATTTTGCACAAAACTGGTGATGTCCTCTCACAACAAACTTCTGAGTTACTAGCACCTTGTCTTGCGGCATAGTTTTCTGCTTCCTCTTGTTTACAGAATTTATATCCTCAGCAATACTGATCATCACATGCATCTGCAAACGGAAAAGCTACGTGAAAAACATGATTTATCCTGTTTACAAGCAGATATTCAGATTTCTTGTATTAGTGATACTTCCAAGAATCTATAAATATATTTGGGCATTGTTGTTACTCATGTCGGAGGTTCGAGTCTCACCGCCCCCCCCCCTCGGGAATCGGTATGTGTATTGACCTTCGATCAGTTTAATTTTAAGTAGTTTGTAAGCCTATCGTCTGAAAACCACAGTAGTTGAGTCCCATAGATTTACAGACATTTCAGTTTGAAACTAAACGGTAGATCATACTACTCAAACAAGAGAATTACAACATTATACTTTATGCGTGGCTGTTGATCGGCGACTGTACTATATTGTCTGAAAAAGGTGTCCCTTTTTCACGTCGAAATCTAGGCAACATATTTAAATGTAACTTGTGACAGAGGGCTGTATTTATGAAAAAATCTAATAGTATTACAGCAGTTGATCTAGTTTCTCTGGCTTTTAAAAAATAACAGTGCCTCAGCGGTATTTAGAATATTTTGAAGTACTGAAACACAGAACGGACGGCTCTGCGGTGATCATCATCTGAAAGTTTCTTAACTGTGGCTCTAATCTTTGTCAGGAAAAGGTTCAGACAGAGATAAACATGTAAAAATTTTCCAAGTTTTCCAGAAAAATTACGCTTAAAGGATATGTATAAGGTGTAATCCCGCAGATTGAAACAGTGATTAGAATAGGGTATAAATGATGACTTAATGTTATGTTTAGAAATTCTATGTTGAACTCGTGAGTGCATCTGTCTTGACAAAAGTGTTTGCGTATCTTGCCCTCGTAACATTGTTATATCCAGCACATAATGCTCAATAACTTTTGAAACACCTCCTGTCATCTAATTTTCACCTTCGTCGTTGAAAATAACCTAGGAATGAATCATTTACTTCTTTTTCTCCTGTGTGAACTTAAAAAATGTCCGCCGTGATTTGAAAGTCAACAAGATCGTTCTCCGAATTTTTTATATCAATATAAAGTCCTTTCCTATATAATATCACCCACTAGTAACGTAAATTTGCCGGCCGCGGTGGCCGAGGGGACTGAGGCGCGTCAGTCACGGTGTACACGATCACTACTGTCGGGGGTTTGAATCCCCCTCGGACATGGATATTTGTGTCGTCCTTAGTGTAAGCTAGTTTTTAAGTTTAGGGACTAATGACCCCGTAGTTAAGTCCCAGATTTTTTGAACGTAAAGTTATTTTGCTCGAATGTGACTGAGTGAAGTCACTTAGATGGACTAATTGTTTCCTTAGTAAAGCGTCATATAAATATGTCTAAACTGCTGCAGAAAATTTGCTTTGTTTTCTGCTACTTTGCCCTTTGTGTCTATGCGATCTAAGTGTATAATAAAATATACAGACGTTTAGAAGTATATCGACAAAATCTTTACATTTTCTTTTCTCTGTTTTAGATGTGTAACCCCTGTTCCATTGGCAATTAAACTTTTTCATGAGATATCCATTAAATAATGAATCCATGTAATCAAGTTCAATGTTTTATTATTATTCTGAAGGAAATATGTTCGTTAATGCATAGTTACAAGAGAATAGTTTTACGATTGAGTCCTGCCTTCGCACCTTGGCCGGCTTAAGGAAAATGTTGTGACAACAATAGCGTGATTTTTAACAGGGTCCGTCATAGTTATTTCGCTCAGTAAAAAAAAGAACAATTATTCGCAGTGTCTGTTTACACTAAACAAACGGCAGTAATATCGTAAGAAATTTCTTAATCACAATTTTAAATATTATGATGAAGATAAAAGAAACAGGTCATCGTCGTCGTAGTCAGCGTCCGCGAAATTCCGAAGGAATTTTCATTCCTTTTGTATCAAGAAATGGGAAATCCTTTGTGCCTTACATAACGGCAGAGATAAGAAACATATTTATCCCTAACATAGTTACCCGAATATTCAGTTCAGGATAGGATTTCACAGGATAGTAGGTAGTGTGTGGTGGTGGGTATTCTATCAGGGCGCACAATATGGAGGTCTTTAGCGCCCAGACAAAATCAGTGCGAGACGATAGTAAAACAAAGGACGTCACAAGAAGTTACTTTCTATCACAGCTGCCTAAAATCCGAGTGTAGTAGAAGCTTGAGAGCAGATAGTAACGGTTGGCGCATCGCACAAAATAAAAAAAGGGTCAGCCAGCCACTCTGCAACGAACTAAAAATCTCCAGCTTAGAAATTAGGCCAGAGTGACGTTGACTCACAAACTTTTTAAATTTTGGCCACGCTCGTCTCATCAGCTAAATTAGACTAAGATTAACATCTGCCCTTGCAGCATGATGTGAACTGCACTCAGTTAAAATGTGGCGTACTGTAAGTTGCACGCCAGAGGTATCACAGGTATCCTCCCAGCAAAACAAACATTTGTGTGTCAATGGGCAGTGACCGATTCGGAGCCACGTCAGTGTCACTTAATGCCATCGCAGTGACTGGCAGGAGGTTCGCCACGGCCGGACAGTGAGATTGACTGACCGCAGCTTATGACCTGTCACTGGCAGCCATGGTTCTTCCCACAACTAAAAGGACCTCAGCCGAACATCAGAGAGGACATCGTGCAGGGAAATGGCAGATTTTATGACGATGGTCGCTGCAGGCTGCCTTTGCAGCCCGATCAGTAACTTCATTTCCCCTAATACCCACATGACCAGGAACCCAGCAGAACGACACCTGTTTCCCCTGGCGCTGGAGGGAGAACAGTTGGTCCTGTTTGAGCTGCGAAACCTTCTCTGGTGGGTACAGGCTCTGCAATGATTGTAGTGCGCTGACGGAATCAGAACAGAAAAGAAATCGAAGAACAAGTGGAAGAATGAACGGCAGGTGATGTGAGGTGCCAGGTCTGGCAGTGTGGTCCACAGTGAGTTCACCAAAGGCGTGGAGTGGAGTGTCAAGGGGGAATGAACCCTGTCACTTGCTATAGGCCACCACACATGATAATACCTAGAAAACAGAAGTAACTCTGTAACTTGCGGCCAGTCGCCCGCCTAGAGAAAGAATATTATTGGTTACCAGTGCGGTAATGGAGGGAGATGCACAGCACGGCAGTGAACTGCGGCGCCTTTGTACGTGACATCGACTACATCTACATACATACTCCGCAATTCACCGTAAGGTGCGTGGCGGAGGGTACACTGTACCACTAATAGGCATTTACTTTCCTATTCCACTCCCAAATTGAACGAGGAAAAAAAGAATGCCTATATGCCTCCGTACGAGACCTAATTTCTCTTATCTTGTCCCTGTGATCCTTCCGCGAAATGTAAGTAGGCGGCAGCAAGATCGTACTACACTCAGCTTCAAATTCCGGCCCTCTAAATTTACTTAACAGAAATTCACGAAAAGAACGTCGTCTTTCTTCCAGCGATCCCCAATTTAGTTGCCGGAGCATTTCCGTGACACTCGCGCATTGGTCGAACCTACCGGTAACAAATCTAGCTGCTCGCCTCTGAACCGCCTCAATGTCTTCCTTCAAACCGATCTGCTGCGGGTTCCAAATACTTGAGCAATACTCAAGACGTGGTCGTACAAGCGTTTTATACGCGGTCTCCTTTACAGGTGAAGTACATCTTCCCAAAATTCTCCCAATAAACCGAAGTCGGCTGTCTGCCTTACTCACAACTGTCCTTACATGCTCGTTCCATTTCATATCGCTCTGCAATGTTACGCCTAGATATTTGAACGACGCGACAGCATCAAGAAGCTCACTACTAATGCTGTATTCTAACATTGCGCTGAATTAAAGATTCGCTATAAATGCAAGCTAAGTAGGGGGCCAACGCCGCAGAACAGTCTTTGTAAAACCGAACTGGTATTCCATCCGGACCAGCAGACTTTTTCGTATTTAGCTCTCTCAGCTGCTTCTCTACACCGGAAATACCTATTGCTATGTCCCCCATTTCGGAATTAGTACGTTGATCAATTGATGGTATATTTGTGCGGTCCTCCTGCGCGAAAGATTTCTTAAAGGTTAAATTTAGAACTTCAGCTTTCCGTTTGCTTTCTTCCATTACTGCCCCGGAATGATCAACTAGTGACAGGACAGTGGGCTTTGACCCGCTTATCGATTTTACATAGGACCACAATTTTTTCGGGTTCTCGGAAAGATCTTTTGCTAAGGTATGGCTGTGATAATTATTGTATGCTTCACGCATCGATCTTTTTATAGACGCACGAATCTCTACTAACTTTTGCCTGTCATCATTTGCGTGTTCTTTTTTGAATCGAGAGTGCAACAGCCTTTGCTTTATCAGCAGATTTCTAACATTATTATTATACCACGGTGGATCTTTTCCATCCTTAATCGTCTTTACTGGCACATATTTCTCTAACCCTTTATTAACAATGCACTTAAATTTAGTCCACAATTCCTCTACATCCATAGTCCCGGAATTAAACGATGCCCATTCATTTTCTAAGTGCGATCGTAACATATGCTTGTCGGCTCTTCCCAACAAAAACACGCTCCTAGCCTTCTTGACTGGTTTATGAACTTTGGTCACCACCGACGCTATGACGATATCATGATCACTAATTCCTGTCTCTACACAGACATCGTTAATAAGGTCAGGCCTGTTTGTGGCTATAAGGTCTAGAATATTTCCATTGCGCGTGGGTTGCCGGTTTAACTGCTCAAGACAGTTTTCGGAGAATGTGTCCAAAAGTAGGTCGCAAGTCTGCTTGTCTGTACCGCCTGAAATGTAACTAGCGAGGTCCCAATCTATACTCTTAAGGTTGAAGTCACCTCCGACTAATATTACATGGCCCGGATACCTATGCACTACCTGGTGTAGACTTTCCTTGAATGATTCTAAAACTGCTACAGCAGCACTGGGGGGGGGGGGCGGTAAAAACACCTAACTATTAACTTTACTTCTTTTAGACCTGTTATACGTGCCCAGATAACTTCACAGTTACTTTCAACCTCGATCTCAGTAGAAACAATATCTTTGTCCACAGCGATGAACACTCCTCCTCCAGTTGTATCAGATCTATCTTTCCGATATACAATCCACGCTTCGCTAAATATTTCTGAACTTGCCACATCATCATTTAGCCAGCTTTCGGTGCCTAAAACTATCTGAGCGCAATAACTTCCATGCAGCGCAGCAAATTCGGGAACTTTGTTTCTAATACTCTGTAAATCGCGGCTAATATTTTTATGTTCCGAACGTGGCCTGAATTCGCTGTTTGAATGCTGACAGGCGAGTGCTCATCAGAGTTAGCGCCTACCCTAAAAAAAAAAACATGTGCACTCCACAAGTACTCTGCTACCCGAGTAGCCGCTTCCTTAGTGTAGTGCACTCCTGATCTATCTGGGGGCACCCTACGATTCCCCACCCGATATCGCAGATCCAGAAATCTACAGCCATGACTGTCACAGAGTCGGCGAAACCTCTGGTTCACACCCTCTACTCGGCTCCAAACCAAAGGACCCCGATCAATCCTGGGAACAATGCTACAAATCGACAGCTCTGCTTGCAACCCGCGTGCGAAGGCAGCAGCCTTCACCAATTCCGCCAGCCGCTCGTAGGACCTGAGGATGTCCTCAGAACCCAAGGGACAAGCGTCATTGGTGCCGACGTGAGCCACGACTTGCAGTCGACTGCACCCCGGACCCTCCATAGCCGCCGGCAAGGCCGCCACCACATCTCGGGTGAGGCACTCCAGCAGACACACCGAGTGCGCGTTGGAATTCCTTCCAGATCTGGACGCTAACTGCCTAAGGGGCTCCATCACGCGCCTAACATTGTAGCTCTCGTGCACCTCCCGTGCACCTGCTCGGACCCTGCTGAAGGAGTCTCAATGCTGTCTTACCTAGTCGAGGTCCAGTTGCATGTACAGTTCGTTTACCGAATCTCAAATGTTCAAATGCTCGTACAGCTTAAGGGACTTGGTCCCGGGGTCATCAGTCCCTAAACTTACAAACTACTTATGAACTACCTTATACTAAAGACGACACGAACATCCATGCCCGAGGGGGATTTCGAACCCCCGACAGCGGACGTCCGCACGCATCACGGCGCTCCAGCAGGCGCGGCTAATCCGCCGTGTCGTTACCAGATCTCAACCTTTGCGATTTTTAATTATGGGTCTATCTGAAAAGTATTGTCAATGCATAGCCCATTTCAGATGTGTAGACAACGGAGCAGCTTAGGTCGATGGCATAGAAGAATTCTTGAATGGCCTGAAGCAAAGTACGGCGAAGGAAGCACTGATAGGTAGCCAATAAACCACTCAGGGAGTCACTGAAAATGAGGAAGGACTCCCCAGGTCACGCAGATCTCAACCCTTGCGATTTTTAATTATCGGTCTATCTGAAAAGTATTGTCAATGCATAGCCCATTTCAGATGTGTAGACAACGGAGCAGCTTAGGTCGATGGCATAGAAGAATTCTTGAATGGCCTGAAGCAAAGTACGGCGAAGGAAGCACTGATAGGTAGCCAGTAGACCACTCAGGGAGTCACTGAAAATGAGGAAGGACTCCCCAGGTCAGGCAGATCTCAACCCTTGCGATTTTTAATTATCGGTCTATCTGAAAAGTATTGTCAATGCATAGCCCATTTCAGATTTGTAGACAACGGAGCAGCTTAGGTCGATGGCATAGATGAATTCTTGGATGGCCTGAAGCAAAGTATGGCGAAGGAAGCACTGATAGGTAGCCAATAGACCACTCAGGGAGTCACTGAAAATGAGGAAGGACTCCCCAGGTCAGGCAGATCTCAACCCTTGCGATTTTTAATTATCGGTCTATCTGAAAAGTATTGTCAATGCATAGCCCATTTCAGATGTGTAGACAACGGAGCAGCTTAGGTCGATGGCATAGAAGAATTCTTGGATGGCCTGAAGCAAAGTACGGCGAAGGAAGCACTGATAGGTAGCCAGTAGATCACTCAGGGAGTCACTGAAAATGAGGAAGGACTCCCCAGGTCACGCAGATCTCAACCCTTGCGATTTTTAATTATCGGTCTATCTGAAAAGTATTGTCAATGCATAGCCCATTTCAGATTTGTAGACAATGGAGCAGCTTAGGTCGATGGCATAGAAGAATTCTTGGATGGCCTGAAGCAAAGTATGGCGAAAGAAACACTGATAGGTAGCCAGTAGACCACTCAGGGAGTCACTGAAAATGAGGAAGGACTCCCCAGGTCACGCAGATCTCAACCCTTGCGATTTTTAATTATGGGTCTATCTGAAAAGTATTGTCAATGCATAGCCCATTTCAGATGTGTAGACAACGGAGAAGCTTAGGTCGATGGCATAGAAGAATTCTTGGATGGCCTGAAGCAAAGTATGGCGAAGGAAGCACTGATAGGTAGCCAATAGACCACTCAGGGAGTCACTGAAAATGAGGAAGGACTCCCCAGGTCAGGCAGATCTCAACCCTTGCGATTTTTAATTATCGGTCTATCTGAAAAGTATTGTCAATGCATAGCCCATTTCAGATTTGTAGACAACGGAGCAGCTTAGGTCGATGGCATAGAAGAATTCTTGGATGGCCTGAAGCAAAGTATGGCGAAGGAAGCACTGATAGGTAGCCAATAGACCACTCAGGGAGTCACTGAAAATGAGGAAGGACTCCCCAGGTCACGCAGATCTCAACCCTTGCGATTTTTAATTATCGGTCTATCTGAAAAGTATTGTCAATGCATAGCCCATTTCAGATTTGTAGACAACGGAGCAGCTTAGGTCGATGGCATAGAAGAATTCTTGGATGGCCTGAAGCAAAGTACGGCGAAGGAAGCACTGATAGGTAGCCAGTAGACCACTCAGGGAGTCACTGAAAATGAGGAAGGACTCCCCAGGTCACGCAGATCTCAACCCTTGCGATTTTTAATTATCGGTCTATCTGAAAAGTATTGTCAATGCATAGCCCATTTCAGATGTGTAGACAACGGAGCAGCTTAGGTCGATGGCATAGAAGAATTCTTGGATGGCCTGAAGCAAAGTACGGCGAAGGAAGCACTGATAGGTAGCCAGTAGACCACTCAGGGAGTCACTGAAAATGAGGAAGGAGTCCCCAGGTCACGCAGATCTCAACCCTTGCGATTTTTAATTATCGGTCTATCTGAAAAGTATTGTCAATGCATAGTCCATTTCAGATTTGTACACAACGGAGCAGCTTAGGTCGATGGCATAGAAGAATTCTTGGATGGCCTGAAGCAAAGTATGGTGAAAAAAGCACTGATAGGTAGCCAATAGACCACTCAGGGAGTCACTGAAAATGAGGAAGGACTCCCCAGGTCACGCAGATCTCAACCCTTGCGATTTTTAATTATGGGTCTATCTGAAAAGTATTGTCAATGCATAGCCCATTTCAGATGTGTAGACAACGGAGCAGCTTAGGTCGATGGCATAGAAGAATTCTTGGATGGCCTGAAGCAAAGTATGGCGAAGGAAGCACTGATAGGTAGCCAATAGACCACTCAGGGAGTCACTGAAAATGAGGAAGGACTCCCCAGGTCAGGCAGATCTCAACCCTTGCGATTTTTAATTATCGGTCTATCTGAAAAGTATTGTCAATGCATAGCCCATTTCAGATTTGTAGACAACGGAGCAGCTTAGGTCGATGGCATAGAAGAATTCTTGGATGGCCTGAAGCAAAGTATGGCGAAGGAAGCACTGATAGGTAGCCAATAGACCACTCAGGGAGTCACTGAAAATGAGGAAGGACTCCCCAGGTCAGGCAGATCTCAACCCTTGCGATTTTTAATTATCGGTCTATCTGAAAAGTATTGTCAATGCATAGCCCATTTCAGATGTGTAGACAACGGAGCAGCTTAGGTCGATGGCATAGAAGAATTCTTGGATGGCCTGAAGCAAAGTACAGCGAAGGAAGCACTGATAGGTAGCCAATAAACCACTCAGGGAGTCACTGAAAATGAGGAAGGACTCCCCAGGTCACGCAGATCTCAACCCTTGCGATTTTTAATTATCGGTCTATCTGAAAAGTATTGTCAATGCATAGCCCATTTCAGATGTGTAGACAACGGAGCAGCTTAGGTCGATGGCATAGAAGAATTCTTGGATGGCCTGAAGCAAAGTACGGCGAAGGAAGCACTGATAGGTAGCCAGTAGACCACTCAGGGAGTCACTGAAAATGAGGAAGGACTCCCCAGGTCAGGCAGATCTCAACCCTTGCGATTTTTAATTATCGGTCTATCTGAAAAGTATTGTCAATGCATAGCCCATTTCAGATTTGTAGACAACGGAGCAGCTTAGGTCGATGGCATAGAAGAATTCTTGGATGGCCTGAAGCAAAGTATGGCGAAGGAAGCACTGATAGGTAGCCAATAGACCACTCAGGGAGTCACTGAAAATGAGGAAGGACTCCCCAGGTCAGGCAGATCTCAACCCTTGCGATTTTTAATTATCGGTCTATCTGAAAAGTATTGTCAATGCATAGCCCATTTCAGATGTGTAGACAACGGTGCAGCTTAGGTCGATGGCATAGAAGAATTCTTGGATGGCCTGAAGCAAAGTACGGCGAAGGAAGCACTGATAGGTAGCCAGTAGACCACTCAGGGAGTCACTGAAAATGAGGAAGGACTCCCCAGGTCAGGCAGATCTCAACCCTTGCGATTTTTAATTATCGGTCTATCTGAAAAGTATTGTCAATGCATAGCCCATTTCAGATTTGTAGACAACGGAGCAGCTTAGGTCGATGGCATAGAAGAATTCTTGGATGGCCTGAAGCAAAGTATGGCGAAGGAAGCACTGATAGGTAGCCAATAGACCACTCAGGGAGTCACTGAAAATGAGGAAGGACTCCCCAGGTCAGGCAGATCTCAACCCTTGCGATTTTTAATTATCGGTCTATCTGAAAAGTATTGTCAATGCATAGCCCATTTCAGATGTGTAGACAACGGAGCAGCTTAGGTCGATGGCATAGAAGAATTCTTGGATGGCCTGAAGCAAAGTACGGCGAAGGAAGCACTGATAGGTAGCCAGTAGATCACTCAGGGAGTCACTGAAAATGAGGAAGGACTCCCCAGGTCACGCAGATCTCAACCCTTGCGATTTTTAATTATCGGTCTATCTGAAAAGTATTGTCAATGCATAGCCCATTTCAGATTTGTAGACAATGGAGCAGCTTAGGTCGATGGCATAGAAGAATTCTTGGATGGCCTGAAGCAAAGTATGGCGAAGGAAGCACTGATAGGTAGCCAGTAGACCACTCAGTGAGTCACTGAAAATGAGGAAGGACTCCCCAGGTCACGCAGATCTCAACCCTTGCGATTTTTAATTATGGGTCTATCTGAAAAGTATTGTCAATGCATAGCCCATTTCAGATGTGTAGACAACGGAGCAGCTTAGGTCGATGGCATAGAAGAATTCTTGGATGGCCTGAAGCAAAGTATGGCGAAGGAAGCACTGATAGGTAGCCAATAGACCACTCAGGGAGTCACTGAAAATGAGGAAGGACTCCCCAGGTCAGGCAGATCTCAACCCTTGCGATTTTTAATTATCGGTCTATCTGAAAAGTATTGTCAATGCATAGCCCATTTCAGATTTGTAGACAACGGAGCAGCTTAGGTCGATGGCATAGAAGAATTCTTGGATGGCCTGAAGCAAAGTATGGCGAAGGAAGCACTGATAGGTAGCCAATAGACCACTCAGGGAGTCACTGAAAATGAGGAAGGACTCCCCAGGTCACGCAGATCTCAACCCTTGCGATTTTTAATTATCGGTCTATCTGAAAAGTATTGTCAATGCATAGCCCATTTCAGATTTGTAGACAACGGAGCAGCTTAGGTCGATGGCATAGAAGAATTCTTGGATGGCCTGAAGCAAAGTACGGCGAAGGAAGCACTGATAGGTAGCCAGTAGACCACTCAGGGAGTCACTGAAAATGAGGAAGGACTCCCCAGGTCACGCAGATCTCAACCCTTGCGATTTTTAATTATCGGTCTATCTGAAAAGTATTGTCAATGCATAGCCCATTTCAGATGTGTAGACAACGGAGCAGCTTAGGTCGATGGCATAGAAGAATTCTTGGATGGCCTGAAGCAAAGTACGGCGAAGGAAGCACTGATAGGTAGCCAGTAGACCACTCAGGGAGTCACTGAAAATGAGGAAGGAGTCCCCAGGTCACGCAGATCTCAACCCTTGCGATTTTTAATTATCGGTCTATCTGAAAAGTATTGTCAATGCATAGTCCATTTCAGATTTGTAGACAACGGAGCAGCTTAGGTCGATGGCATAGAAGAATTCTTGGATGGCCTGAAGCAAAGTATGGTGAAAAAAGCACTGATAGGTAGCCAATAGACCACTCAGGGAGTCACTGAAAATGAGGAAGGACTCCCCAGGTCACGCAGATCTCAACCCTTGCGATTTTTAATTATGGGTCTATCTGAAAAGTATTGTCAATGCATAGCCCATTTCAGATGTGTAGACAACGGAGCAGCTTAGGTCGATGGCATAGAAGAATTCTTGGATGGCCTGAAGCAAAGTACGGCGAAGGAAGCACTGATAGGTAGCCAGTAGACCACTCAGGGAGTCACTGAAAATGAGGAAGGACTCCCCAGGTCAGGCAGATCTCAACCCTTGCGATTTTTAATTATCGGTCTATCTGAAAAGTATTGTCAATGCATAGCCCATTTCAGATTTGTAGACAACGGAGCAGCTTAGGTCGATGGCATAGAAGAATTCTTGGATGGCCTGAAGCAAAGTATGGCGAAGGAAGCACTGATAGGTAGCCAATAGACCACTCAGGGAGTCACTGAAAATGAGGAAGGACTCCCCAGGTCAGGCAGATCTCAACCCTTGCGATTTTTAATTATCGGTCTATCTGAAAAGTATTGTCAATGCATAGCCCATTTCAGATGTGTAGACAACGGAGCAGCTTAGGTCGATGGCATAGAAGAATTCTTGGATGGCCTGAAGCAAAGTATGGCGAAGGAAGCACTGATAGGTAGCCAGTAGACCACTCAGGGAGTCACTGAAAATGAGGAAGGACTCCCCATGTCACGCAGATCTCAACCCTTGCGATTTTTAATTATGGGTCTATCTGAAAAGTATTGTCAATGCATAGCCCATTTCAGATGTGTAGACAACGGAGCAGCTTAGGTCGATGGCATAGAAGAATTCTTGGATGGCCTGAAGCAAAGTATGGCGAAGGAAGCACTGATAGGTAGCCAATAGACCACTCAGGGAGTCACTGAAAATGAGGAAGGACTCCCCAGGTCACGCAGATCTCAACCCTTGCGATTTTTAATTATCGGTCTATCTGAAAAGTATTGTCAATGCATAGCCCATTTCAGATTTGTAGACAACGGAGCAGCTTAGGTCGATGGCATAGAAGAATTCTTGGATGGCCTGAAGCAAAGTATGGCGAAGGAAGCACTGATAGGTAGCCAATAGACCACTCAGGGAGTCACTGAAAATGAGGAAGGACTCCCCAGGTCACGCAGATCTCAACCCTTGCGATTTTTAATTATCGGTCTATCTGAAAAGTATTGTCAATGCATAGCCCATTTCAGATTTGTAGACAACGGAGCAGCTTAGGTCGATGGCATAGAAGAATTCTTGGATGGCCTGAAGCAAAGTACGGCGAAGGAAGCACTGATAGGTAGCCAGTAGACCACTCAGGGAGTCACTGAAAATGAGGAAGGACTCCCCAGGTCACGCAGATCTCAACCCTTGCGATTTTTAATTATCGGTCTATCTGAAAAGTATTGTCAATGCATAGCCCATTTCAGATGTGTAGACAACGGAGCAGCTTAGGTCGATGGCATAGAAGAATTCTTGGATGGCCTGAAGCAAAGTACCGCGAAGGAAGCACTGATAGGTAGCCAGTAGACCACTCAGGGAGTCACTGAAAATGAGGAAGGAGTCCCCAGGTCACGCAGATCTCAACCCTTGCGATTTTTAATTATCGGTCTATCTGAAAAGTATTGTCAATGCATAGTCCATTTCAGATTTGTAGACAACGGAGCAGCTTAGGTCGATGGCATAGAAGAATTCTTGGATGGCCTGAAGCAAAGTATGGTGAAAAAAGCACTGATAGGTAGCCAATAGACCACTCAGGGAGTCACTGAAAATGAGGAAGGACTCCCCAGGTCACGCAGATATCAACCCTTGCGATTTTTAATTATGGGTCTATCTGAAAAGTATTGTCAATGCATAGCCCATTTCAGATGTGTAGACAACGGAGCAGCTTAGGTCGATGGCATAGAAGAATTCTTGGATGGCCTGAAGCAAAGTACGGCGAAGGAAGCACTGATAGGTAGCCAGTAGACCACTCAGGGAGTCACTGAAAATGAGGAGGGACTCCCCAGGTCACGCAGATCTCAACCCTTGCGATTTTTAATTATCGGTCTATCTGAAAAGTATTGTCAATGCATAGCCCATTTCAGATTTGTAGACAACGGAGCAGCTTAGGTCGATGGCATAGAAGAATTCTTGGATGGCCTGAAGTAAAGTATGGTGAAAAAAGCACTGATAGGTAGCCAATAGACCACTCAGGGAGTCACTGAAAATGAGGAAGGACTCCCCAGGTCACGCAGATCTCAACACTTGAGATTTTTAATTATCGGTCTATCTGAAAAGTATTGTCAATGCATAGCCCATTTCAGATTTGTAGACAACGGAGCAGCTTAGGTCGATGGCATAGAAGAATTCTTGGATAGCCTGAAGCAAAGTATGGCGAAGGAAGCACTGATAGGTAGCCAATAGACCACTCAGGGAGTCACTGAAAATGAGGAAGGACTCCCCAGGTCAAGCAGATCTCAACCCTTGCGAGTTTTAATTATCGGTCTATCTGAAAAGTATTGTCAATGCATAGCCCATTTCAGATTTGTAGACAACGGAGCAGCTTAGGTCGATGGCATAGAAGAATTCTTGGATGGCCTGAAGCAAAGTATGGTGAAAAAAGCACTGATAGGTAGCCAATAGACCACTCAGGGAGTCACTGAAAATGAGGAAGGACTCCCCAGGTCACGCAGATCACAACCCTTGCGATTTTTAATTATCGGTCTATCTGAAAAGTATTGTCAATGCATAGCCCATTTCAGATTTGTAGACAACGGAGCAGCTTAGGTCGATGGCATAGAAGAATTCTTGGATGGCCTGAAGCAAAGTATGGTGAAAAAAGCACTGATAGGTAGCCAATAGACCACTCAGGGAGTCACTGAAAATGAGGAAGGACTCCCCAGGTCACGCAGATCTCAACCCTTGCGATTTTTAATTATGGGTCTATCTGAAAAGTATTGTCAATGCATAGCCCATTTCAGATTTGTAGACAACGGAGCAGCTTAGGTCGATGGCATAGAAGAATTCTTGGATGGCCTGAAGCAAAGTACGGCAAAGGAAGCACTGATAGGTAGCCAGTAGACCACTCAGGGAGTCACTGAAAATGAGGAAGGACTCCCCAGGTCACGCAGATCTCAACCCTTGCGATTTTTAATTATCGGTCTATCTGAAAAGTATTGTCAATGCATAGCCCATTTCAGATGTGTAGACAACGGAGCAGCTTAGGTCGATGGCATAGAAGAATTCTTGGATGGCCTGAAGCAAAGTATGGTGAAAAAAGCACTGATAGGTAGCCAATAGACCACTCAGGGAGTCACTGAAAATGAGGAAGGACTCCCCAGGTCACGCAGATCTCAACCCTTGCGATTTTTAATTATCGGTCTATCTGAAAAGTACTGTCAATGCATAGCCCATTTCAGATTTGTAGACAACGGAGCAGCTTAGGTCGATGGCATAGAAGAATTCTTGGATGGCCTGAAGCAAAGTATGGCGAAGGAAGCACTGATAGGTAGCCAATAGACCACTTAGGGAGTCACTGAAAATGAGGAAGGACTCCCCAGGTCACGCAGATCTCAACCCTTGCGATTTTTAATTATGGGTCTATCTGAAAAGTATTGTCAACGCATAGCCCATTTCAGATTTGTAGACAACGGAGCAGCTTAGGTCGATGGCATAGAAGAATTCTTGGATGGCCTGAAGCAAAGTACGGCGAAGGAAGCACTGACAGGTAGCCAGTAGACCACTCAGGGAGTCACTGAAAATGAGGAAGGACTCCCCAGGTCACGCAGATCTCAACCCTTGCGATTTTTAATTATCGGTCTATCTGAAAAGTATTGTCAATGCATAGCCCATTTCAGATTTGTAGACAACGGAGCAGCTTAGGTCGATGGCATAGAAGAATTCTTGGATGGCCTGAAGCAAAGTACGGCGGAGGAAGCACTGATAGGTAGCCAGTAGACCACTCAGGGAGTCACTGAAAATGAGGAAGGACTCCCCAGGTCACGCAGATCTCAACCCTTGCGATTTTTAATTATCGGTCTATCTGAAAAGTATTGTCAATGCATAGCCCATTTCAGATTTGTAGACAACGGAGCAGCTTAAGTCGATGGCATAGAAGAATTCTTGGATGGCCTGAAGCAAAGTATGGCGAAGGAAGCACTGATAGGTAGCCAGTAGACCACTCAGGGAGTCACTGAAAATGAGGAAGGACTCCCCAGGTCACGCAGATCTCAACCCTTGCGATTTTTAATTATCGGTCTGTCTGAAAAGTATTGTCAATGCATAGCCCATTTCAGATTTGTAGACAACGGAGCAGCTTAGGTCGATGGCATAGAAGAATTCTTGGATGGCCTGAAGCAAAGTATGGTGAAAAAAGCACTGATAGGTAGCCAATAGACCACTCAGGGAGTCACTGAAAATGAGGAAGGACTCCCCAGGTCACGCAGATCTCAACCCTTGCGATTTTTAATTATGGGTCTATCTGAAAAGTATTGTCAATGCATAGCCCATTTCAGATTTGTAGACAACGGAGCAGCTTAGGTCGATGGCATAGAAGAATTCTTGGATGGCCTGAAGCAAAGTACGGCGAAGGAAGCACTGATAGGTAGCCAGTAGACCACTCAGGGAGTCACTGAAAATGAGGAAGGACCCCCAGGTCACGCAGATCTCAACCCTTGCGATTTTTAATTATCGGTCTATCTGAAAAGTATTGTCAATGCATAGCCCATTTCAGATTTGTAGACAACGGAGCAGCTTAGGTCGATGGCATAGAAGAATTCTTGGATGGCCTGAAGCAAAGTATGGTGAAAAAAGCACTGATAGGTAGCCAATAGACCACTCAGGGAGTCACTGAAAATGAGGAAGGACTCCCCAGGTCACGCAGATCTCAACCCTTGCGATTTTTAATTATCGGTCTATCTGAAAAGTATTGTCAATGCATAGCCCATTTCAGATTTGTAGACAACGGAGCAGCTTAGATCGATGGCATAGAAGAATTCTTGGATGGCCTGAAGCAAAGTATGGCGAAGGAAGCACTGATAGGTAGCCAGTAGACCACTCAGGGAGTCACTGAAAATGAGGAAGGACTCCCCAGGTCACGCAGATCTCAACCCTAGCGATTTTTAATAATCGGTCTATCTGAAAAGTATTGTCAATGCATAGCCTATTTCAGATTTGTAGACAACGGAGCAGCTTAGGTCGATGGCATAGATGAATTCTTGGATGGCCTAAAGCAAAGTATGGCGAAGGAAGCACTGATAGGTAGCCAATAGACCACTCAGGGAGTCACTGAAAATGAGGAAGGACTCCCCAGGTCACGCAGATCTCAACCCTTGCGAATTTTAATTATCGGTCTATCTGAAAAGTATTGTCAATGCATAAACCATTTCAGATTTGTAGACAACGGAGCAGCTTAGGTCGATGGCATAGAAGAATTCTTGGATGGCCTGAAGCAAAGTATGGTGAAAAAAGCACTGATAGGTAGCCAATAGACCACTCAGGGAGTCACTGAAAATGAGGAAGGACTCCCCAGGTCACGCAGATCTCAACCCTTGCGATTTTTAATTATCGGTCTATCTGAAAAGTATTGTCAATGCATAAACCATTTCAGATTTGTAGACAACGGAGCAGCTTAGGTCGATGGCATAGAAGAATTCTTGGATGGCCTGAAGCAAAGTATGGTGAAAAAAGCACTGATAGGTAGCCAATAGACCACTCAGGGAGTCACTGAAAATGAGGAAGGACTCCCCAGGTCACGCAGATCTCAACCCTTGCGATTTTTAATTATGGGTCTATCTGAAAAGTATTGTCAATGCATAGCCCATTACAGATGTGTAGACAACGGAGCAGCTTAGGTCGATGGCATAGAAGAATTCTTGGATGGCCTGAAGCAAAGTACGGCGAAGGAAGCACTGATAGGTAGCCAGTAGACCACTCAGGGAGTCACTGAAAATGAGGAAGGACTCCCCAGGTCACGCAGATCTCAACCCTTGCGATTTTTAATTATCGGTCTATCTGAAAAGTATTGTCAATGCATAGCCCATTTCAGATTTGTAGACAACGGAGCAGCTTAGGTCGATGGCATAGAAGAATTCTTGGATGGCCTGAAGCAAAGTATGGCGAAGGAAGCACTGATAGGTAGCCAATAGACCACTCAGGGAGTCACTGAAAATGAGGAAGGACTCCCCAAGTCACGCAGATCTCAACCCTTGCGATTTTTAATTATCGGTCTATCTGAAAAGTATTGTCAATGCATAGCCCATTTCAGATTTGTAGACAACGGAGCAGCTTAGGTCGATGGCATAGAAGAATTCTTGGATGGCCTGAAGCAAAGTATGGTGAAAAAAGCACTGATAGGTAGCCAGTAGACCACTCAGGGAGTCACTGAAAATGAGGAAGGACTCCCCAGGTCACGCAGATCTCAACGCTTGCGATTTTTAATTATCGGTCTATCTGAAAAGTATTGTCAATGCATAGCCCATTTCAGATGTGTAGACAACGGAGCAGCTTAGGTCGATGGCATAGAAGAATTCTTGGATGGCCTGAAGCAAAGTACGGCGAAGGAAGCACTGATAGGTAGCCAGTAGACCACTCAGGGAGTCACTGAAAATGAGGAAGGACTCCGCAGGTCACGCAGATCTCAACCCTTGCGATTTTTAATTATCGGTCTATCTGAAAAGTACTGTCAATGCATAGCCCATTTCAGATTTGTAGACAACGGAGCAGCTTAGGTCGATGGCATAGAAGAATTCTTGGATGGCCTGAAGCAAAGTATGGCGAAGGAAGCACTGATAGGTAGCCAATAGACCACTCAGGGAGTCACTGAAAATGAGGAAGGACTCCCCAGGTCACGCAGATCTCAACCCTTGCGATTTTTAATTATGGGTCTATCTGAAAGTATTGTCAACGCATAGCCCATTTCAGATTTGTAGACAACGGAGCAGCTTAGGTCGATGGCATAGAAGAATTCTTGGATGGCCTGAAGCAAAGTACGGCGAAGGAAGCACTGACAGGTAGCCAGTAGACCACTCAGGGAGTCACTGAAAATGAGGAAGGACTCCCCAGGTCACGCAGATCTCAACCCTTGCGATTTTTAATTATCGGTCTATCTGAAAAGTATTGTCAATGCATAGCCAATTTCAGATTTGTAGACAACGGAGCAGCTTAGGTCGATGGCATAGAAGAATTCTTGGATGGCCTAAAGCAAAGTATGGCGAAGGAAGCACTGATAGGTAGCCAATAGACCACTCAGGGAGTCACTGAAAATGAGGAAGGACTCCCCAGGTCACGCAGATCTCAACCCTTGCGAATTTTAATTATCGGTCTATCTGAAAAGTATTGTCAATGCATAAACCATTTCAGATTTGTAGACAACGGAGCAGCTTAGGTCGATGGCATAGAAGAATTCTTGGATGGCCTGAAGCAAAGTATGGTGAAAAAAGCACTGATAGGTAGCCAATAGACCACTCAGGGAGTCACTGAAAATGAGGAAGGACTCCCCAGGTCACGCAGATCTCAACCCTTGCGATTTTTAATTATCGGTCTATCTGAAAAGTATTGTCAATGCATAAACCATTTCAGATTTGTAGACAACGGAGCAGCTTAGGTCGATGGCATAGAAGAATTCTTGGATGGCCTGAAGCAAAGTATGGTGAAAAAAGCACTGATAGGTAGCCAATAGACCACTCAGGGAGTCACTGAAAATGAGGAAGGACTCCCCAGGTCACGCAGATCTCAACCCTTGCGATTTTTAATTATGGGTCTATCTGAAAAGTATTGTCAATGCATAGCCCATTTCAGATGTGTAGACAACGGAGCAGCTTAGGTCGATGGCATAGAAGAATTCTTGGATGGCCTGAAGCAAAGTACGGCGAAGGAAGCACTGATAGGTAGCCAGTAGACCACTCAGGGAGTCACTGAAAATGAGGAAGGACTCCCCAGGTCACGCAGATCTCAACCCTTGCGATTTTTAATTATCGGTCTATCTGAAAAGTATTGTCAATGCATAGCCCATTTCAGATTTGTAGACAACGGAGCAGCTTAGGTCGATGGCATAGAAGAATTCTTGGATGGCCTGAAGCAAAGTATGGCGAAGGAAGCACTGATAGGTAGCCAATAGACCACTCAGGGAGTCACTGAAAATGAGGAAGGACTCCCCAAGTCACGCAGATCTCAACCCTTGCGATTTTTAATTATCGGTCTATCTGAAAAGTATTGTCAATGCATAGCCCATTTCAGATTTGTAGACAACGGAGCAGCTTAGGTCGATGGCATAGAAGAATTCTTGGATGGCCTGAAGCAAAGTATGGTGAAAAAAGCACTGATAGGTAGCCAGTAGACCACTCAGGGAGTCACTGAAAATGAGGAAGGACTCCCCAGGTCACGCAGATCTCAACGCTTGCGATTTTTAATTATCGGTCTATCTGAAAAGTATTGTCAATGCATAGCCCATTTCAGATGTGTAGACAACGGAGCAGCTTAGGTCGATGGCATAGAAGAATTCTTGGATGGCCTGAAGCAAAGTACGGCGAAGGAAGCACTGATAGGTAGCCAGTAGACCACTCAGGGAGTCACTGAAAATGAGGAAGGACTCCGCAGGTCACGCAGATCTCAACCCTTGCGATTTTTAATTATCGGTCTATCTGAAAAGTACTGTCAATGCATAGCCCATTTCAGATTTGTAGACAACGGAGCAGCTTAGGTCGATGGCATAGAAGAATTCTTGGATGGCCTGAAGCAAAGTATGGCGAAGGAAGCACTGATAGGTAGCCAATAGACCACTCAGGGAGTCACTGAAAATGAGGAAGGACTCCCCAGGTCACGCAGATCTCAACCCTTGCGATTTTTAATTATGGGTCTATCTGAAAGTATTGTCAACGCATAGCCCATTTCAGATTTGTAGACAACGGAGCAGCTTAGGTCGATGGCATAGAAGAATTCTTGGATGGCCTGAAGCAAAGTACGGCGAAGGAAGCACTGACAGGTAGCCAGTAGACCACTCAGGGAGTCACTGAAAATGAGGAAGGACTCCCCAGGTCACGCAGATCTCAACCCTTGCGATTTTTAATTATCGGTCTATCTGAAAAGTATTGTCAATGCATAGCCCATTTCAGATTTGTAGACAACGGAGCAGCTTAGGTCGATGGCATAGAAGAATTCTTGGATGGCCTGAAGCAAAGTATGGTAAAAAAAGCACTGATAGGTAGCCAATAGACCACTCAGGGAGTCACTGAAAATGAGGAAGGACTCCCCAGGTCACGCAGATCTCAACCCTTGCGATTTTTAATTATGGGTCTATCTGAAAAGTATTGTCAATGCATAGCCCATTTCAGATGTGTAGACAACGGAGCAGCTTAGGTCGATGGCATAGAAGAATTCTTGGATGGCCTGAAGCAAAGTATGGCGAAGGAAGCACTGATAGGTAGCCAATAGACCACTCAGGGAGTCACTGAAAATGAGGAAGGACTCCCCAGGTCACGCAGATCTCAACCCTTGCGATTTTTAATTATCGGTCTATCTGAAAAGTATTGTCAATGCATAGCCCATTTCAGATTTGTAGACAACGGAGCAGCTTAGGTCGATGGCATAGAAGAATTCTTGGATGGCCTGAAGCAAAGTACGGCGAAGGAAGCACTGATAGGTAGCCAGTAGACCACTCAGGGAGTCACTGAAAATGAGGAAGGACTCCCCAGGTCACGCAGATCTCAACCCTTGCGATTTTTAATTATGGGTCTATCTGAAAGTATTGTCAACGCATAGCCCATTTCAGATTTGTAGACAACGGAGCAGCTTAGGTCGATGGCATAGAAGAATTCTTGGATGGCCTGAAGCAAAGTACGGCGAAGGAAGCACTGACAGGTAGCCAGTAGACCACTCAGGGAGTCACTGAAAATGAGGAAGGACTCCCCAGGTCACGCAGATCTCAACCCTTGCGATTTTTAATTATCGGTCTATCTGAAAAGTATTGTCAATGCATAGCCCATTTCAGATTTGTAGACAACGGAGCAGCTTAGGTCGATGGCATAGAAGAATTCTTGGATGGCCTGAAGCAAAGTATGGTAAAAAAAGCACTGATAGGTAGCCAATAGACCACTCAGGGAGTCACTGAAAATGAGGAAGGACTCCCCAGGTCACGCAGATCTCAACCCTTGCGATTTTTAATTATGGGTCTATCTGAAAAGTATTGTCAATGCATAGCCCATTTCAGATGTGTAGACAACGGAGCAGCTTAGGTCGATGGCATAGAAGAATTCTTGGATGGCCTGAAGCAAAGTACGGCGAAGGAAGCACTGATAGGTAGCCAGTAGACCACTCAGGGAGTCACTGAAAATGAGGAAGGACTCCCCAGGTCACGCAGATCTCAACCCTTGCGATTTTTAATTATCGGTCTATCTGAAAAGTACTGTCAATGCATAGCCCATTTCAGATTTGTAGACAACGGAGCAGCTTAGGTCGATGGCATAGAAGAATTCTTGGATGGCCTGAAGCAAAGTATGGCGAAGGAAGCACTGATAGGTAGCCAATAGACCACTCAGGGAGTCACTGAAAATGAGGAAGGACTCCCCAGGTCACGCAGATCTCAACCCTTGCGATTTTTAATTATGGGTCTATCTGAAAAGTATTGTCAATGCATAGCCCATTTCAGATTTGTAGACAACGGAGCAGCTTAGGTCGATGGCATAGAAGAATTCTTGGATGGCCTGAAGCAAAGTACGGCGAAGGAAGCACTGACAGGTAGCCAGTAGACCACTCAGGGAGTCACTGAAAATGAGGAAGGACTCCCCAGGTCACGCAGATCTCAACCCTTGCGATTTTTAACTATCGGTCTATCTGAAAAGTATTGTCAATGCATAGCCCATTTCAGATTTGTAGACAACGGAGCAGCTTAGGTCGATGGCATAGAAGAATTCTTGGATGGCCTGAAGCAAAGTACGGCGAAGGAAGCACTGATAGGTAGCCAGTAGACCACTCAGTGAGTCACTGAAAATGAGGAAGGACTCCCCAGGTCACGCAGATCTCAACCCTTGCGATTTTTAATTATCGGTCTATCTGAAAAGTATTGTCAATGCATAGCCCATTTCAGATTTGTAGACAAAGGAGCAGCTTAGGTCGATGGCATAGAAGAATTCTTGGATGGCCTGAAGCAAAGTATGGCGAAGGAAGCACTGATAGGTAGCCAGTAGACCACTCAGGGAGACACTGAAAATGAGGAAGGACTCCCCAGGTCACGCAGATCTCAACCCTTGCGATTTTTAATTATCGGTCTGTCTGAAAAGTATTGTCAATGCATAGCCCATTTCAGATTTGTAGACAACGGAGCAGCTTAGGTCGATGGCATAGAAGAATTCTTGGATGGCCTGAAGCAAAGAATGGCGAAGGAAGCACTGATAGTTAGCCAGTAGACCACTCAGGGAGTCACTGAAAATGAGGAAGGATTCCCCAGGTCACGCAGATCTCAACCCTTGCGATTTTTAATTATCGGTCTATCTGAAAAGTATTGTCAATGCATAGCCTATTTCAGATTTGTAGACAACGGAGCAGCTTAGGTCGATGGCATAGAAGAATTCTTGGATGGCCTGAAGCAAAGTATGGTGAAAAAAGCACTGATAGGTAGCCAATAGACCACTCAGGGAGTCACTGAAAATGAGGAAGGACTCCCCAGGTCACGCAGATCTCAACCCTTGCGATTTTTAATTATGGGTCTATCTGAAAAGTATTGTCAATGCATAGCCCATTTCAGATTTGTAGACAACGGAGCAGCTTAGGTCGATGGCATAGAAGAATTCTTGGATGGCCTGAAGCAAAGTACAGCGAAGGAAGCACTGATAGGTAGCCAGTAGACCACTCAGGGAGTCACTGAAAATGAGGAAGGACTCCCCAGGTCACGCAGATCTCAACCCTTGCGATTTTTAATTATCGGTCTATCTGAAAAGTATTGTCAATGCATAGCCCATTTCAGATTTGTAGACAACGGAGCAGCTTAGGTCGATGGCATAGAAGAATTCTTGGATGGCCTGAAGCAAAGAATGGCGAAGGAAGCACTGATAGTTAGCCAGTAGACCACTCAGGGAGTCACTGAAAATGAGGAAGGATTCCCCAGGTCACGCAGATCTCAACCCTTGCTATTTTTAATTATCGGTCTATCTGAAAAGTATTGTCAATGCACAGCCTATTTCAGATTTGTAGACAACGGAGCAGCTTAGGTCGATGGCATAGAAGAATTCTTGGATGGCCTGAAGCAAAGTATGGCGAAGGAAGCACTGATAGGTAGCCAATAGACCACTCAAGGAGTCACTGAAAATGAGGAAGGACTCCCCAGGTCACGCAGATCTCAACCCTTGCGATTTTTAATTATCGGTCTATCTGAAAAGTATTGTCAATGCATAAACCATTTCAGATTTGTAGACAACGGAGCAGCTTAGGTCGATGGCATAGAAGAATTCTTGGATGGCCTGAAGCAAAGTATGGTGAAAAAAGCACTGATAGGTAGCCAATAGACCACTCAGGGAGTCACTGAAAATGAGGAAGGACTCCCCAGGTCACGCAGATCTCAACCCTTGTGATTTTTAATTATGGGTCTATCTGAAAAGTATTGTCAATGCATAGCCCATTTCAGATTTGTAGACAACGGAGCAGCTTAGGTCGATGGCATAGAAGAATTCTTGGATGGCCTGAAGCAAAGTATGGTGAAAAAAGCACTGATAGGTAGCCAATAGACCACTCAGGGAGTCACTGAATATGAGGAAGGACTCCCCAGGTCACGCAGATCTCAACCCTTGCGATTTTTAATTATGGGTCTATCTGAAAAGTATTGTCAATGCATAGCCCATTTCAGATTTGTAGACAACGGAGCAGCTTAGGTCGATGGCATAGAAGAATTCTTGGATGGCCTGAAGCAAAGTACGGCGAAGGAAGCACTGATAGGTAGCCAGTAGACCACTCAGGAAAATGAAGAAGGACTCCCCAGGTCACGCAGATCTCAACCCTTGCGATTTTTAATTATCGGTCTATCTGAAAAGTATTGTCAATGCATAGCCCATTTCAGATGTGTAGACAACGGAGCAGCTTAGGTCGATGGCATAGAAGAATTCTTGGATGGCCTGAAGCAAAGTACGGCGAAGGAAGCACTGATAGGTAGCCAGTAGACCACTCAGGGAGTCACTGAAAATGAGGAAGGACTCCCCAGGTCACGCAGATCTCAACCCTTGCGATTTTTAATTATCGGTCTATCTGAAAAGTACTGTCAATGCATAGCCCATTTCAGATTTGTAGACAACGGAGCAGCTTAGGTCGATGGCATAGAAGAATTCTTGGATGGCCTGAAGCAAAGTATGGCGAAGGAAGCACTGATAGGTAGCCAATAGACCACTCAGGGAGTCACTGAAAATGAGGAAGGACTCCCCAGGTCACGCAGATCTCAACCCTTGCGATTTTTAATTATGGGTCTATCTGAAAAGTATTGTCAATGCATAGCCCATTTCAGATTTGTAGACAACGGAGCAGCTTAGGTCGATGGCATAGAAGAATTCTTGGATGGCCTGAAGCAAAGTACGGCGAAGGAAGCACTGACAGGTAGCCAGTAGACCACTCAGGGAGTCACTGAAAATGAGGAAGGACTCCCCAGGTCACGCAGATCTCAACCCTTGCGATTTTTAACTATCGGTCTATCTGAAAAGTATTGTCAATGCATAGCCCATTTCAGATTTGTAGACAACGGAGCAGCTTAGGTCGATGGCATAGAAGAATTCTTGGATGGCCTGAAGCAAAGTACGGCGAAGGAAGCACTGATAGGTAGCCAGTAGACCACTCAGTGAGTCACTGAAAATGAGGAAGGACTCCCCAGGTCACGCAGATCTCAACCCTTGCGATTTTTAATTATCGGTCTATCTGAAAAGTATTGTCAATGCATAGCCCATTTCAGATTTGTAGACAAAGGAGCAGCTTAGGTCGATGGCATAGAAGAATTCTTGGATGGCCTGAAGCAAAGTATGGCGAAGGAAGCACTGATAGGTAGCCAGTAGACCACTCAGGGAGACACTGAAAATGAGGAAGGACTCCCCAGGTCACGCAGATCTCAACCCTTGCGATTTTTAATTATCGGTCTGTCTGAAAAGTATTGTCAATGCATAGCCCATTTCAGATTTGTAGACAACGGAGCAGCTTAGGTCGATGGCATAGAAGAATTCTTGGATGGCCTGAAGCAAAGTATGGTGAAAAAAGCACTGATAGGTAGCCAATAGACCACTCAGGGAGTCACTGAAAATGAGGAAGGACTCCCCAGGTCACGCAGATCTCAACCCTTGCGATTTTTAATTATGGGTCTATCTGAAAAGTATTGTCAATGCATAGCCCATTTCAGATTTGTAGACAACGGAGCAGCTTAGGTCGATGGCATAGAAGAATTCTTGGATGGCCTGAAGCAAAGTACAGCGAAGAAAGCACTGATAGGTAGCCAGTAGACCACTCAGGGAGTCACTGAAAATGAGGAAGGACTCCCCAGGTCACGCAGATCTCAACCCTTGCGATTTTTAATTATCGGTCTATCTGAAAAGTATTGTCAATGCATAGCCCATTTCAGATTTGTAGACAACGGAGCAGCTTAGGTCGATGGCATAGAAGAATTCTTGGATGGCCTGAAGCAAAGAATGGCGAAGGAAGCACTGATAGGTAGCCAGTAGACCACTCAGGGAGTCACTGAAAATGAGGAAGGATTCCCCAGGTCACGCAGATCTCAACCCTTGCGATTTTTAATTATCGGTCTATCTGAAAAGTATTGTCAATGCATAGCCTATTTCAGATTTGTAGACAACGGAGCAGCTTAGGTCGATGGCATAGAAGAATTCTTGGATGGCCTGAAGCAAAGTATGGCGAAGGAAGCACTGATAGGTAGCCAATAGACCACTCAAGGAGTCACTGAAAATGAGGAAGGACTCCCCAGGTCACGCAGATCTCAACCCTTGCGATTTTTAATTATCGGTCTATCTGAAAAGTATTGTCAATGCATAAACCATTTCAGATTTGTAGACAACGGAGAAGCTTAGGTCGATGGCATAGAAGAATTCTTGGATGGCCTGAAGCAAAGTATGGTGAAAAAAGCACTGATAGGTAGAGAATAGACCACTCAGGGAGTCACTGAAAATGAGGAAGGACTCCCCAGGTCACGCAGATCTCAACCCTTGCGATTTTTAATTATGGGTCTATCTGAAAAGTATTGTCAATGCATAGCCCATTTCAGATTTGTAGACAACGGAGCAGCTTAGGTCGATGGCATAGAAGAATTCTTGGATGGCCTGAAGCAAAGTATGGTGAAAAAAGCACTGATAGGTAGCCAATAGACCACTCAGGGAGTCACTGAATATGAGGAAGGACTCCCCAGGTCACGCAGATCTCAACCCTTGCGATTTTTAATTATGGGTCTATCTGAAAAGTATTGTCAATGCATAGCCCATTTCAGATTTGTAGACAACGGAGCAGCTTAGGTCGATGGCATAGAAGAATTCTTGGATGGCCTGAAGCAAAGTATGGTGAAAAAAGCACTGATAGGTAGCCAATAGACCACTCAGGGAGTCACTGAAAATGAGGAAGGACTCCCCAGGTCACGCAGATCTCAACCCTTGCGATTTTTAATTATCGGTCTATCTGAAAAGTATTGTCAATGCATAGCCCATTTCAGATTTGTAGACAACGGAGCAGCTTAGGTCGATGGCATAGAAGAATTCTTGGATGGCCTGAAGCAAAGTATGGTGAAAAAAGCACTGATAGGTAGCCAATAGATCACTCAGGGAGTCACTGAAAATGAGGAAGGACTCCCCAGGTCACGCAGATCTCAACCCTTGCGATTTTTAATTATCGGTCTATCTGAAAAGTATTGTCAATGCATAGCCCATTTCAGATTTGTAGACAACGGAGCAGCTTAGGTCGATGGCATAGAAGAATTCTTGGATGGCCTGAAGCAAAGTATGGCGAAGGAAGCACTGATAGGTAGCCAATAGACCACTCAGGGAGTCACTGAAAATGAGGAAGGACTCCCCAGGTCACGCAGATCTCAACCCTTGCGATTTTTAATTATCGGTCTATCTGAAAAGTATTGTCAATGCATAGCCCATTTCAGATTTGTAGACAACGGAGCAGCTTAGGTCGATGGCATAGAAGAATTCTTGGATGGCCTGAAGCAAAGTATGGCGAAGGAAACACTGATAGGTAGCCAATAGACCACTCAGGGAGTCACTGAAAATGAGGAAGGACTCCCCAGTTCACGCAGATCTCAACCCTTGCGATTTTTAATTATCGGTCTATCTGAAAAGTATTGTCAATGCATAGCCCATTTCAGATTTGTAGGCAACGGAGCAGCTTAGGTCGATGGCATAGAAGAATTCTTGGATGGCCTGAAGCAAAGTATGGCGAAGGAAGCACTGATAGGTAGCCAATAGACCACTCAGGGAGTCACTGAAAATGAGGAAGGACTCCCCAGGTCACGCAGATCTCAACCCTTGCGATTTTTAATTATGGGTCTATCTGAAAAGTATTGTCAATGCATAGCCCATTTCAGATTTGTAGACAACGGAGCAGCTTAGGTCGATGGCATAGAAGAATTCTTGGATGGCCTGAAGCAAAGTATGGCGAAGGAAGCACTGATAGGTAGCCAATAGACCACTCAGGGAGTCACTGAAAATGAGGAAGGACTCCCCAGGTCACGCAGATCTCAACCCTTGCGATTTTTAATTATCGGTCTATCTGAAAAGTATTGTCAATGCATAGCCCATTTCAGATTTGTAGACAACGGAGCAGCTTAGGTCGATGGCATAGAAGAATTCTTGGATGGGCTGAAGCAATGTATGGCGAAGGAAGCACTGATAGGTAGCCAATAGACCACTCAGGGAGTCACTGAAAATGAGGAAGGACTCCCCAGGTCACGCAGATCTCAACCCTTGCGATTTTTAATTATGGGTCTATCTGAAAAGTATTGTCAATGCATAGCCCATTTCAGATTTGTAGACAACGGAGCAGCTTAGGTCGATGGCATAGAAGAATTCTTGGATGGCCTGAAGCAAAGTATGGCGAAGGAAGCACTGATAGGTAGCCAATAGACCACTTAGGGAGTCACTGAAAATGAGGAAGGACTCCCCAGGTCAGGCAGATCTCAACCCTTGCGATTTTTAATTATCGGTCTATCTGAAAAGTATTGTCAATGCATAGCCCATTTCAGATTTGTAGACAACGGAGCAGCTTAGGTCGATGGCATAGAAGAATTCTTGGATGGCCTGAAGCAAAGTATGGTGAAAAAAGCACTGATAGGTAGCCAATAGACCACTCAGGGAGTCACTGAAAATGAGGAAGGACTCCCCAGTTCACGCAGATCTCAACCCTTGCGATTTTTAATTATCGGTCTATCTGAAAAGTATTGTCAATGCATAGCCCATTTCAGATGTGTAGACAATGGAGCAGCTTAGGTCGATGGCATAGAAGAATTCTTGGATGGCCTGAAGCAAAGTACGGCGAAGGAAGCACTGATAGGTAGCCAGTAGACCACTCAGGGAGTCACTGAAAATGAGGAAGGACTCCCCAGTTCACGCAGATCTCAACCCTTGCGATTTTTAATTATGGGTCTATCTGAAAAGTATTGTCAATGCATAGCCCATTTCAGATTTGTAGACAACTGAGCAGCTTAGGTCGATGGCATAGAAGAATTCTTGGATGGCCTGAAGCAAAGTATGGTGAAAAAAGCACTGATAGGTAGCCAATAGACCACTCAGGGAGTCACTAAAAATGAGGAAGGACTCCCCAGGTCACGCAGATCTCAACCCTTGCGATTTTTAATTATGGGTCTATCTGAAAAGTATTGTCAATGCATAGCCCATTTCAGATTTGTAGACAACGGAGCAGCTTAGGTCGATGGCATAGAAGAATTCTTGGATGGCCTGATGCAAAGTACGGCGAAGGAAGCACTGATAGGTAGCCAGTAGACCACTCAGGGAGTCACTGAAAATGAGGAAGGACTCCCCAGGTCACGCAGATCTCAACCCTTGCGATTTTTAATTATCGGTCTATCTGAAAAGTATTGTCAATGCATAGCCCATTTCAGATTTGTAGACAACGGAGCAGCTTAGGTCGATGGCATAGAAGAATTCTTGGATGGCCTGAAGCAACGTATGGTGAAAAAAGCACTGATAGGTAGCCAATAGACCACTCAGGGAGTCACTGAAAATGAGGAAGGACTCCCCAGGTCACGCAGATCTCAACCCTTGCGATTTTTAATTATGGGTCTATCTGAAAAGTATTGTCAATGCATAGCCCATTTCAGATGTGTAGACAACGGAGCAGCTTAGGTCGATGGAATATTAGAATTCTTGGATGGCCTGAAGCAAAGTATGGCGAAGGAAGCACTGATAGGGAGTCAGTAGACCACTCAGGGAGTCACTGAAAATGAGGAAGGACTCCCCAGGTCAGGCAGATCTCAACCCTTGCGATTTTTAATTATCGGTCTATCTGAAAAGTATTGTCAATGCATAGCCCATTTCAGATGTGTAGACAACGGAGCAGCTTAGGTCGATGGCATAGAAGAATTCTTGGATGGCCTGAAGCAAAGTACGGCAAAGGAAGCACTGATAGGGAGCCAGTAGACCACTCAGGGAGTCACTGAAAATGAGGAAGGACTCCCCAGGTCACGCAGATCTCAACCCTTGCGATTTTTAATTATCGGTCTATCTGAAAAGTATTGTCAATGCATAGCCCATTTCAGATGTGTAGACAACGGAGCAGCTTAGGTCGATGGCATAGAAGAATTCTTGGATGGCCTGAAGCAAAGTACGGCGAAGGAAGCACTGATAGGGAGCCAGTAGACCACTCAGGGAGTCACTGAAAATGAGGAAGGACTCCCCAGGTCACGCAGATCTCAACCCTTGCGATTTTTAATTATGGGTCTATCTGAAAAGTATTGTCAATGCATAGCCCATTTCAGATGTGTAGACAACGGAGCAGCTTAGGTCGATGGAATAGAAGAATTCTTGGATGGCCTGAAGCAAAGTATGGCGAAGGAAGCACTGATAGGGAGCCAGTAGACCACTCAGGGAGTCACTGAAAATGAGGAAGGACTCCCCAGGTCACGCAGATCTCAACCCTTGCGATTTTTAATTATGGGTCTATCTGAAAAGTATTGTCAATGCATAGCCCATTTCAGATGTGTAGACAACGGAGCAGCTTAGGTCGATGGCATAGAAGAATTCTTGGATAGCCTGAAGCAAAGTATGGCGAAGGAAGCACTGATAGGGAGCCAGTAGACCACTCAGGGAGTCACTGAAAATGAGGAAGGACTCCCCAGGTCACGCAGATCTCAACCCTTGCGATTTTTAATTATCGGTCTATCTGAAAAGTATTGTCAATGCATAGCCCATTTCAGATGTGTAGACAACGGAGCAGCTTAGGTCGATGGCATAGAAGAATTCTTGGATGGCCTGAAGCAAAGTACGGCGAAGGAAGCACTGATAGGGAGCCAGTAGACCACTCAGGGAGTCACTGAAAATGAGGAAGGACTCCCCAGGTCACGCTGATCTCAACCCTTGCGATTTTTAATTATGGGTCTATCTGAAAAGTATTGTCAATGCATAGCCCATTTCAGATGTGTAGACAACGGAGCATCTTAGGTCGATGGAATAGAAGAATTCTTGGATGGCCTGAAGCAAAGTATGGCGAAGGAAGCACTGATAGGGAGCCAGTAGACCACTCAGGGAGTCACTGAAAAAGAGGAAGGACTCCCCAGGTCACGCAGATCTCAACCCTTGCGATTTTTAATTATGGGTCTATCTGAAAAGTATTGTCAATGCATAGCCCATTTCAGATGTGTAGACAACGGAGCAGCTTAGGTCGATGGCATAGAAGAATTCTTGGATGGCCTGAAGCAAAGTATGGCGAAGGAAGCACTGATAGGTAGCCAATAGACCACTCAGGGAGTCACTGAAAATGAGGAAGGACTCCCCAGGTCAGGCAGATCTCAACCCTTGCGATTTTTAATTATCGGTCTATCTGAAAAGTATTGTCAATGCATAGCCCATTTCAGATTTGTAGACAACGGAGCAGCTTAGGTCGATGGCATAGAAGAATTCTTGGATGGCCTGAAGCAAAGTATGGTGAAAAAAGCACTGATAGGTAGCCAATAGACCACTCAGGGAGTCACTGAAAATGAGGAAGGACTCCCCAGGTCACGCAGATCTCAACCCTTGCGATTTTTAATTATCGGTCTATCTGAAAAGTATTGTCAATGCATAGCCCATTTCAGATGTGTAGACAATGGAGCAGCTTAGGTCGATGGCATAGAAGAATTCTTGGATGGTCTGAAGCAAAGTACGGCGAAGGAAGCACTGATAGGTAGCCAGTAGACCACTCAGGGAGTCACTGAAAATGAGGAAGGACTCCCCAGTTCACGCAGATCTCAACCCTTGCGATTTTTAATTATCGGTCTATCTGAAAAGTATTGTCAATGCATAGCCCATTTCAGATTTGTAGACAACGGAGCAGCTTAGGTCGATGGCATAGAAGAATTCTTGGATGGCCTGAAGCAAAGTATGGTGAAAAATGCACTGATAGGTAGCCAATAGACCACTCAGGGAGTCACTGAAAATGAGGAAGGACTCCCCAGGTCACGCAGATCTCAACCCTTGCGATTTTTAATTATGGGTCTATCTGAAAAGTATTGTCAATGCATAGCCCATTTCAGATGTGTAGACAACGGAGCAGCTTAGGTCGATGGCATAGAAGAATTCTTGGATGGCCTGAAGCAAAGTACGGCGAAGGAAGCACTGATAGGTAGCCAGTAGACAACTCAGGGAGTCACTGAAAATGAGGAAGGTCTCCCCAGGTCACGCAGATCTCAACCCTTGCGATTTTTAATTATCGGTCTATCTGAAAAGTATTGTCAATGCATAGCCCATTTCAGATTTGTAGACAACGGAGCAGCTTAGGTCGATGGCATAGAAGAATTCTTGGATGGCCTGAAGCAAAGTATGGTGAAAAAAGCACTGATAGGTAGCCAATAGACCACTCAGGGAGTCACTAAAAATGAGGAAGGACTCCCCAGGTCACGCAGATCTCAACCCTTGCGATTTTTAATTATGGGTCTATCTGAAAAGTATTGTCAATGCATAGCCCATTTCAGATTTGTAGACAACGGAGCAGCTTAGGTCGATGACATAGAAGAATTCTTGGATGGCCTGATGCAAAGTACGGCGAAGGAAGCACTGATAGGTAGCCAGTAGACCACTCAGGGAGTCACTGAAAATGAGGAAGGACTCCCCAGGTCACGCAGATCTCAACCCTTGCGATTTTTAATTATCGGTCTATCTGAAAAGTATTGTCAATGCATAGCCCATTTCAGATTTGTAGACAACGGAGCAGCTTAGGTCGATGGCATAGAAGAATTCTTGGATGGCCTGAAGCAACGTATGGTGAAAAAAGCACTGATAGGTAGCCAATAGACCACTCAGGGAGTCACTGAAAATGAGGAAGGACTCCCCAGGTCACGCAGTTCTCAACCCTTGCGATTTTTAATTATGGGTCTATCTGAAAAGTATTGTCAATGCATAGCCCATTTCAGATGTGTAGACAACGGAGCAGCTTAGGTCGATGGCATAGAAGAATTCTTGGATGGCCTGAAGCAAAGTATGGCGAAGGAAGCACTGATAGGGAGCCAGTAGACCACTCAGGGAGTCACTGAAAATGAGGAAGGACTCCCCAGGTCAGGCAGATCTCAACCTTTGCGATTTTTAATTATCGGTCTATCTGAAAAGTATTGTCAATGCATAGCCCATTTCAGATGTGTAGACAACGGAGCAGCTTAGGTCGATGGCATAGAAGAATTCTTGGATGGCCTGAAGCAAAGTACGGCAAAGGAAGCACTGATAGGGAGCCAGTAAACCACTCAGGGAGTCACTGAAAATGAGGAAGGACTCCCCAGGTCACGCAGATCTCAAACCTTGCGATTTTTAATTATGGGTCTATCTGAAAAGTATTGTCAATGCATAGCCCATTTCAGATGTGTAGACAACGGAGCAGCTTAGGTCGATGGCATAGAAGAATTCTTGGATGGCCTGAAGCAAAGTATGGCGAAGGAAGCACTGATAGGGAGCCAGTAGACCACTCAGGGAGTCACTGAAAATGAGGAAGGACTCCCCAGGTCACGCAGATCTCAACCCTTGCGATTTTTAATTATCGGTCTATCTGAAAAGTATTGTCAATGCATAGCCCATTTCAGATGTGTAGACAACGGAGCAGCTTAGGTCGATGGCATAGAAGAATTCTTGGATGGCCTGAAGCAAATTACGGCGAAGGAAGCACTGATAGGGAGCCAGTAGACCACTCAGGGAGTCACTCAAAATGAGGAAGGACTCCCCAGGTCACGCAGATCTCAACCCTTGCGATTTTTAATTATGGGTCTATCTGAAAAGTATTGTCAATGCATAGCCCATTTCAGATGTGTAGACAACGGAGCAGCTTAGGTCGATGGAATATTAGAATTCTTGGATGGCCTGAAGCAAAGTATGGCGAAGGAAGCACTGATAGGGAGCCAGTAGACCACTCAGGGAGTCACTGAAAATGAGGAAGGACTCCCCAGGTCACGCAGATCTCAACCCTTGCGATTTTTAATTATGGGTCTATCTGAAAAGTATTGTCAATGCATAGCCCATTTCAGATGTGTAGACAACGGAGCAGCTTAGGTCGATGGCATAGAAGAATTCTTGGATGGCCTGAAGCAAAGTATGGCGAAGGAAGCACTGATAGGGAGCCAGTAGACCACTCAGGGAGTCACTGAAAATGAGGAAGGACTCCCCAGGTCACGCAGATCTCAACCCTTGCGATTTTTAATTATCGGTCTATCTGAAAAGTATTGTCAATGCATAGCCCATTTCAGATGTGTAGACAACGGAGCAGCTTAGGTCGATGGCATAGAAGAATTCTTGGATGGCCTGAAGCAAAGTACGGCGAAGGAAGCACTGATAGGGAGCCAGTAGACCACTCAGGGAGTCACTGAAAATGAGGAAGGACTCCCCAGGTCACGCAGATCTCAACCCTTGCGATTTTTAATTATGGGTCTATCTGAAAAGTATTGTCAATGCATAGCCCATTTCAGATTTGTAGACAACGGAGCAGCTTAGGTCGATGGCATAGAAGAATTCTTGGATGGCCTGAAGCAAAGTATGGTGAAAAAAGCACTGATAGGTAGCCAATAGACCACTCAGGGAGTCACTAAAAATGAGGAAGGACTCCCCAGGTCACGCAGATCTCAACCCTTGCGATTTTTAATTATGGGTCTATCTGAAAAGTATTGTCAATGCATAGCCCATTTCAGATTTGTAGACAACGGAGCAGCTTAGGTCGATGACATAGAAGAATTCTTGGATGGCCTGATGCAAAGTACGGCGAAGGAAGCACTGATAGGTAGCCAGTAGACCACTCAGGGAGTCACTGAAAATGAGGAAGGACTCCCCAGGTCACGCAGATCTCAACCCTTGCGATTTTTAATTATCGGTCTATCTGAAAAGTATTGTCAATGCATAGCCCATTTCAGATTTGTAGACAACGGAGCAGCTTAGGTCGATGGCATAGAAGAATTCTTGGATGGCCTGAAGCAACGTATGGTGAAAAAAGCACTGATAGGTAGCCAATAGACCACTCAGGGAGTCACTGAAAATGAGGAAGGACTCCCCAGGTCACGCAGTTCTCAACCCTTGCGATTTTTAATTATGGGTCTATCTGAAAAGTATTGTCAATGCATAGCCCATTTCAGATGTGTAGACAACGGAGCAGCTTAGGTCGATGGCATAGAAGAATTCTTGGATGGCCTGAAGCAAAGTATGGCGAAGGAAGCACTGATAGGGAGCCAGTAGACCACTCAGGGAGTCACTGAAAATGAGGAAGGACTCCCCAGGTCAGGCAGATCTCAACCTTTGCGATTTTTAATTATCGGTCTATCTGAAAAGTATTGTCAATGCATAGCCCATTTCAGATGTGTAGACAACGGAGCAGCTTAGGTCGATGGCATAGAAGAATTCTTGGATGGCCTGAAGCAAAGTACGGCAAAGGAAGCACTGATAGGGAGCCAGTAAACCACTCAGGGAGTCACTGAAAATGAGGAAGGACTCCCCAGGTCACGCAGATCTCAAACCTTGCGATTTTTAATTATGGGTCTATCTGAAAAGTATTGTCAATGCATAGCCCATTTCAGATGTGTAGACAACGGAGCAGCTTAGGTCGATGGCATAGAAGAATTCTTGGATGGCCTGATGCAAAGTACGGCGAAGGAAGCACTGATAGGTAGCCAGTAGACCACTCAGGGAGTCACTGAAAATGAGGAAGGACTCCCCAGGTCACGCAGATCTCAACCCTTGCGATTTTTAATTATCGGTCTATCTGAAAAGTATTGTCAATGCATAGCCCATTTCAGATTTGTAGACAACGGAGCAGCTTAGGTCGATGGCATAGAAGAATTCTTGGATGGCCTGAAGCAACGTATGGTGAAAAAAGCACTGATAGGTAGCCAATAGACCACTCAGGGAGTCACTGAAAATGAGGAAGGACTCCCCAGGTCACGCAGTTCTCAACCCTTGCGATTTTTAATTATGGGTCTATCTGAAAAGTATTGTCAATGCATAGCTCATTTCAGATGTGTAGACAACGGAGCAGCTTAGGTCGATGGCATAGAAGAATTCTTGGATGGCCTGAAGCAAAGTATGGCGAAGGAAGCACTGATAGGGAGCCAGTAGACCACTCAGGGAGTCACTGAAAATGAGGAAGGACTCCCCAGGTCAGGCAGATCTCAACCTTTGCGATTTTTAATTATCGGTCTATCTGAAAAGTATTGTCAATGCATAGCCCATTTCAGATGTGTAGACAACGGAGCAGCTTAGGTCGATGGCATAGAAGAATTCTTGGATGGCCTGAAGCAAAGTACGGCAAAGGAAGCACTGATAGGGAGCCAGTAAACCACTCAGGGAGTCACTGAAAATGAGGAAGGACTCCCCAGGTCACGCAGATCTCAAACCTTGCGATTTTTAATTATGGGTCTATCTGAAAAGTATTGTCAATGCATAGCCCATTTCAGATGTGTAGACAACGGAGCAGCTTAGGTCGATGGCATAGAAGAATTCTTGGATGGCCTGAAGCAAAGTATGGCGAAGGAAGCACTGATAGGGAGCCAGTAGACCACTCAGGGAGTCACTGAAAATGAGGAAGGACTCCCCAGGTCACGCAGATCTCAACCCTTGCGATTTTTAATTATCGGTCTATCTGAAAAGTATTGTCAATGCATAGCCCATTTCAGATGTGTAGACAACGGAGCAGCTTAGGTCGATGGCATAGAAGAATTCTTGGATGGCCTGAAGCAAATTACGGCGAAGGAAGCACTGATAGGGAGCCAGTAGACCACTCAGGGAGTCACTGAAAATGAGGAAGGACTCCCCAGGTCACGCAGATCTCAACCCTTGCGATTTTTAATTATGGGTCTATCTGAAAAGTATTGTCAATGCATAGCCCATTTCAGATGTGTAGACAACGGAGCAGCTTAGGTCGATGGAATATTAGAATTCTTGGATGGCCTGAAGCAAAGTATGGCGAAGGAAGCACTGATAGGGAGCCAGTAGACCACTCAGGGAGTCACTGAAAATGAGGAAGGACTCCCCAGGTCACGCAGATCTCAACCCTTGCGATTTTTAATTATGGGTCTATCTGAAAAGTATTGTCAATGCATAGCCCATTTCAGATGTGTAGACAACGGAGCAGCTTAGGTCGATGGCATAGAAGAATTCTTGGATGGCCTGAAGCAAAGTATGGCGAAGGAAGCACTGATAGGGAGCCAGTAGACCACTCAGGGAGTCACTGAAAATGAGGAAGGACTCCCCAGGTCACGCAGATCTCAACCCTTGCGATTTTTAATTATCGGTCTATCTGAAAAGTATTGTCAATGCATAGCCCATTTCAGATGTGTAGACAACGGAGCAGCTTAGGTCGATGGCATAGAAGAATTCTTGGATGGCCTGAAGCAAAGTACGGCGAAGGAAGCACTGATAGGGAGCCAGTAGACCACTCAGGGAGTCACTGAAAATGAGGAAGGACTCCCCAGGTCACGCAGATCTCAACCCTTGCGATTTTTAATTATGGGTCTATCTGAAAAGTATTGTCAATGCATAGCCCATTTCAGATGTGTAGACAACGGAGCAGCTTAGGTCGATGGAATAGAAGAATTCTTGGATGGCCTGAAGCAAAGTATGGCGAAGGAAGCACTGATAGGGAGCCAGTAGACCACTCAGTGAGTCACTGAAAATGAGGAAGGACTCCCCAGGTCACGCAGATCTCAACCCTTGCGATTTTTAATTATGGGTCTATCTGAAAAGTATTGTCAATGCATAGCCCATTTCAGATGTGTAGACAACGGAGCAGCTTAGGTCGATGGCATAGAAGAATTCTTGGATGGCCTGAAGCAAAGTATGGCGAAGGAAGCACTGATAGGTAGCCAATAGACCACTCAGGGAGTCACTGAAAATGAGGAAGGACTCCCCAGGTCAGGCAGATCTCAACCCTTGCGATTTTTAATTATCGGTCTATCTGAAAAGTATTGTCAATGCATAGCCCATTTCAGATTTGTAGACAACGGAGCAGCTTAGGTCGATGGCATAGAAGAATTCTTGGATGGCCTGAAGCAAAGTATGGTGAAAAAAGCACTGATAGGTAGCCAATAGACCACTCAGGGAGTCACTGAAAATGAGGAAGGACTCCCCAGGTCACGCAGATCTCAACCCTTGCGATTTTTAATTATCGGTCTATCTGAAAAGTATTGTCAATGCATAGCCCATTTCAGATGTGTAGACAATGGAGCAGCTTAGGTCGATGGCATAGAAGAATTCTTGGATGGCCTGAAGCAAAGTACGGCGAAGGAAGCACTGATAGGTAGCCAGTAGACCACTCAGGGAGTCACTGAAAATGAGGAAGGACTCCCCAGTTCACGCAGATCTCAACCCTTGCGATTTTTAATTATCGGTCTATCTGAAAAGTATTGTCAATGCATAGCCCATTTCAGATTTGTAGACAACGGAGCAGCTTAGGTCGATGGCATAGAAGAATTCTTGGATGGCCTGAAGCAAAGTATGGTGAAAAATGCACTGATAGGTAGCCAATAGACCACTCAGGGAGTCACTGAAAATGAGGAAGGACTCCCCAGGTCACGCAGATCTCAACCCTTGCGATTTTTAATTATGGGTCTATCTGAAAAGTATTGTCAATGCATAGCCCATTTCAGATTTGTAGACAACGGAGCAGCTTAGGTCGATGGCATAGAAGAATTCTTGGATGGCCTGAAGCAAAGTACGGCGAAGGAAGCACTGATAGGTAGCCAGTAGACCACTCAGGGAGTCACTGAAAATGAGGAAGGACTCCCCAGGTCACGCAGATCTCAACCCTTGCGATTTTTAATTATCGGTCTATCTGAAAAGTATTGTCAATGCATAGCCCATTTCAGATTTGTAGACAACGGAGCAGCTTAGGTCGATGGCATAGAAGAATTCTTGGATGGCCTGAAGCAAAGTATGGTGAAAAAAGCACTGATAGGTAGCCAATAGACCACTCAGGGAGTCACTGAAAATGAGGAAGGACTCCCCAGGTCACGCAGATCTCAACCCTTGCGATTTTTAATTATCGGTCTATCTGAAAAGTATTGTCAATGCATAGCCCATTTCAGATTTGTAGACAACGGAGCAGCTTAGGTCGATGGCATAGAAGAATTCTTGGATGGCCTGAAGCAAAGTATGGTGAAAAAAGCACTGATAGGTAGCCAATAGACCACTCAGGGAGTCACTGAAAATGAGGAAGGACTCCCCAGGTCACGCAGATCTCAACCCTTGCGATTTTTAATTATGGGTCTATCTGAAAAGTATTGTCAATGCATAGCCCATTTCAGATTTGTAGACAACGGAGCAGCTTAGGTCGATGGCATAGAAGAATTCTTGGATGGCCTGAAGCAAAGTACGGCGAAGGAAGCACTGATAGGTAGCCAGTAGACCACTCAGGGAGTCACTGAAAATGAGGAAGGACTCCCCAGGTCACGCAGATCTCAACCCTTGCGATTTTTAATTATCGGTCTATCTGAAAAGTATTGTCAATGCATAGCCCATTTCAGATTTGTAGACAACGGAGCAGCTTAGGTCGATGGCATAGAAGTATTCTTGGATGGCCTGAAGCAAAGTACGGCGAAGGAAGCACTGATAGGCAGCCAGTAGACCACTCAGGGAGTCACTGAAAATGAGGAAGGACTCCCCAGGTCACGCAGATCTCAACCCTTGCGATTTTTAATTATCGGTCTATCTGAAAAGAATTTTCAATGCATACCCCATTTCAGATTTGTAGACAACGGAGCAGCTTAGGTCGATGGCATAGAAGAATTCTTGGATGGCCTGAAGCAAAGTATGGCGAAGGAAGCACTGATAGGTAGCCAATAGACCACTCAGGGAGTCACTGAAAATGAGGAAGGACTCCCCAGGTCACGCAGATCTCAACCCTTGCGATTTTTAATTATCGGTCTATCTGAAAAGTATTGTCAATGCATAGCCCATTTCAGATTTGTAGACAACGGAGCAGCTTAGGTCGATGGCATAGAAGAATTCTTGGATGGCCTGAAGCAAAGTATGGCGAAGGAAGCACTGATAGGTAGCCAATAGACCACTCAGGGAGTCACTGAAAATGAGGAAGGACTCCCCAGGTCACGCAGATCTCAACCCTTGCGATTTTTAATTATCGGTCTATCTGAAAAGTATTGTCAATGCATAGCCCATTTCAGATTTGTAGACAACGGAGCAGCTTAGGTCGATGGCATAGAAGAATTCTTGGATGGCCTGAAGCAAAGTACGGCAAAGGAAGCACTGATAGGTAGCCAGTAGACCACTCAGAGAGTCACTGAAAATGAGGAAGGACTCCCCAGGTCACGCAGATCTCAACCCTTGCGATTTTTAATTATCGGTCTATCTGAAAAGTATTGTCAATGCATAGCCCATTTCAGATGTGTAGACAACGGAGCAGCTTAGGTCGATGGCATAGAAGAATTCTTGGATGGCCTGAAGCAAAGTACGGCGAAGGAAGCACTGATAGGTAGCCAGTAGACCACTCAGGGAGTCACTGAAAATGAGGAAGGACTCCGCAGGTCACGCAGATCTCAACCCTTGCGATTTTTAATTATCGGTCTATCTGAAAAGTACTGTCAATGCATAGCCCATTTCAGATTTGTAGACAACGGAGCAGCTTAGGTCGATGGCATAGAAGAATTCTTGGATGGCCTGAAGCAAAGTATGGCGAAGGAAGCACTGATAGGTAGCCAATAGACCACTCAGGGAGTCACTGAAAATGAGGAAGGACTCCCCAGGTCACGCAGATCTCAACCCTTGCGATTTTTAATTATCGGTCTATCTGAAAAGTATTGTCAACGCATAGCCCATTTCAGATTTGTAGACAACGGAGCAGCTTAGGTCGATGGCATAGAAGAATTCTTGGATGGCCTGAAGCAAAGTACGGCGAAGGAAGCACTGACAGGTAGCCAGTAGACCACTCAGGGAGTCACTGAAAATGAGGAAGGACTCCCCAGGTCACGCAGATCTCAACCCTTGCGATTTTTAATTATCGGTCTATCTGAAAAGTATTGTCAATGCATAGTCCATTTCAGATTTGTAGACAACGGAGCTGCTTAGGTCGATGGCATAGAAGAATTCTTGGATGGCCTGAAGCAAAGTATGGTGAAAAAAGCACTGATAGGTAGCCAATAGACCACTCAGGGAGTCACTGAAAATGAGGAAGGACTCCCCAGGTCACGCAGATCTGAACCCTTGCGATTTTTAATTATGGGTCTATCTGAAAAGTATTGTCAATGCATAGCCCATTTCAGATTTGTAGACAACGGAGCAGCTTAGGTCGATGGCATAGAAGAATTCTTGGATGGCCTGAAGCAAAGTACGGCGAAGGAAGCACTGATAGGTAGCCAGTAGACCACTCAGGGAGTCACTGAAAATGAGGAAGGACTCCCCAGGTCACGCAGATCTCAACCCTTGCGATTTTTAATTATGGGTCTATCTGAAAAGTATTGTCAATGCATAGCCCATTTCAGATGTGTAGACAACGGAGCAGCTTAGGTCGATGGCATAGAAGAATTCTTGGATGGCCTGAAGCAAAGTATGGCGAAGGAAGCACTGATAGGGGGCCAGTAGACCACTCAGGGAGTCACTGAAAATGAGGAAGGACTCCCCAGGTCAGGCAGATCTCAACCCTTGCGATTTTTAATTATCGGTCTATCTGAAAAGTATTGTCAATGCATAGCCCATTTCAGATTTGTAGACAACGGAGCAGCTTAGGTCCATGGCATAGAAGAATTCTTAGATGGCCTGAAGCAAAGTATGGCGAAGGAAGCACTGATTGGTAGCCAATAGACCACTCAGGGAGTCACTGAAAATGCGGAAGGACTCCCCAGGTCACGCAGATCTCAACCCTTGCGATTTTTAATTATGGGTCTATCTGAAAAGTATTGTCAATGCATAGCCCATTTCAGATGTGTAGACAACGGAGCAGCTTAGGTCGATGGCATAGAAGAATTCTTGGATGGCCTGAAGCAAAGTACGGCGAAGGAAGCACTGATAGGGAGCCAGTAAACCACTCAGGGAGTCACTGAAAATGAGGAAGGACTCCCCAGGTCACGCAGATCTCAAACCTTGCGATTTTTAATTACGGGTCTATCTGAAAAGTATTGTCAATGCATAGCCCATTTCAGATGGGTAGACAACGGAGCAGCTTAGGTCGATGACATAGAAGAATTCTTGGATGGCCTGAAGCAAAGTATGGCGAAGGAAGCACTGATAGGGAGCCAGTAGACCACTCAGGGAGTCACTGAAAATGAGGAAGGACTCCCCAGGTCAGGCAGATCTCAACCCTTGCGATTTTTAATTATGGGTCTATCTGAAAAGTATTGTCAATGCATAGCCCATTTCCGATGTGTAGACAACGGAGCAGCTTAGGTCGATGGCATAGAAGAATTCTTGGATGGCCTGAAGCAAAGTATGGTGAAAAAAGCACTGATAGGTAGCCAATAGACCACTCAGGGAGTCACTGAAAATGAGGAAGGACTCCCCAGGTCACGCAGATCTCAACCCTTGCGATTTTTAATTATCGGTCTATCTGAAAAGTATTGTCAATGCATAGCCCATTTCAGATGTGTAGACAACGGAGCAGCTTAGGTCGATGGCATAGAAGAATTCTTGGATGGCCTGAAGCAAAGTACGGCGAAGGAAGCACTGATAGGTAGCCAATAGACCACTCAGGGAGTCACTGAAAATGAGGAAGGACTCCCCAGGTCACGCAGATCTCAACCCTTGCGATTTTTAATTATGGGTCTATCTGAAAAGTATTATCAATGCATAGCCCATTTCAGATTTGTAGACAACGGAGCAGCCTAGGTCGATGGCATAGAAGAATTCTTGGATGGCCTGAAGCAAAGTATGGTGAAAAAAGCACTGATAGGTAGCCAATAGACCACTCAGGGAGTCACTGAAAATGAGGAAGGACTCCCCAGGTCACGCAGATCTCAACCCTTGCGATTTTTAATTATGGGTCTATCTGAAAAGTATTGTCAATGCATAGCCCATTTCAGATTTGTAGACAACGGAGCAGCTTAGGTCGAAGGCATAGAAGAATTCTTGGATGGCCTGAAGCAAAGTACGGCGAAGGAAGCACTGATAGGTAGCCAGTAGACCACTCAGGGAGTCACTGAAAATGAGGAAGGACTCCCCAGGTCACGCAGATCTCAACCCTTGCGATTTTTAATTATCGGTCTATCTGAAAAGTATTGTCAATGCATAGCCCATTTCAGATTTGTAGACAACGGAGCAGCTTAGGTCGATGGCATAGAAGAATTCTTGGATGGCCTGAAGCAAAGTATGGCGAAGGAAGCACTGATAGGTAGCCAATAGACCACTCAGGGAGTCACTGAAAATGAGGAAGGACTCCCCAGGTCAGGCAGATCTCAACCCTTGCGATTTTTAATTATCGGTCTATCTGAAAAGTATTGTCAATGTATAGCCCATTTCAGATTTGTAGACAACGGAGCAGCTTAGGTCGATGGCATAGAAGAATTCTTGGATGCCTGAAGCGAAGTATGGTGAAAAAAGCACTGATAGGTAGCCAATAGACCACTCAGGGAGTCACTGAAAATGAGGAAGGACTCCCAAGGTCACGCAGATCTCAACCCTTGCGATTTTTAATTATCGGTCTATCTGAAAAGTATTGTCAATGCATAGCCCATTTCAGATGTGTAGACAACGGAGCAGCTTAGGTCGATGGCATAGAAGAATTCTTGGATGGCCTGAAGCAAAGTACGGCGAAGGAAGCACTGATAGGTAGCCAGTAGACCACTCAGGGAGTCACTGAAAATGAGGAAGGACTCCCCAGGTCACGCAGATCTCAACCCTTGCGATTTTTAATTATCGGTCTATCTGAAAAGTATTGTCAATGCATAGCCCATTTCAGATTTGTAGACAACGGAGCAGCTTAGGTCGATGGCATAGAAGAATTCTTGGATGGCCTGAAGCAAAGTATGGTGAAAAAAGCACTGATAGGTAGCCAATAGACCACTCAGGGAGTCAGTGAAAATGAGGAAGGACTCCCCAGGTTACGCAGATCTCAACCCTTGCGATTTTTAATTATGGGTCTATCTGAAAAGTATTGTCAATGCATAGCCCATTTCAGATGTGTAGACAACGGAGCAGCTTAGGTCGATGGCATAGAAGAATTCTTGGATGGCCTGAAGCAAAGTAGGGCGAAGGAAGCACTGATAGGTAGCCAGTAGACCACTCAGGGAGTAACTGAAAATGAGGAAGGACTCCCCAGGTCACGCAGATCTCAACCCTTGCGATTTTTAATTATCGGTCTATCTGAAAAGTATTGTCAATGCATAGCCCATTTCAGATTTGTTGACAACGGAGCAGCTTAGGTCGATGGCATAGAAGAATTCTTGGATGGCCTGAAGCAACGTATGGTGAAAAAAGCACTGATAGGTAGCCAGTAGACCACTCAGGGAGTCACTGAAAATGAGGAAGGACTCCCCAGGTCACGCAGATCTCAACCCTTGCGATTTTTAATTATGGGTCTATCTGAAAAGTATTGTCAATGCATAGCCCATTTCAGATTTGTAGACAACGGAACAGCTTAGGTCGATGGCATAGAAGAATTCTTGGATGGCCTGAAGCAAAGTACGGCGAAGGAAGCACTGATAGGTAGCTAATAGACCACTCAGGGAGTCACTGAAAATGAGGAAGGACTCCCCAGGTCACGCAGATCTCAACCCTTGCGATTTTTAATTATCGGTCTATCTGAAAAGTATTGTCAATGCATAGCCCATTTCAGATTTGTAGACAACGGAGCAGCTTAGGTCGATGGCATAGAAGAATTCTTGGATGGCCTGAAGCAAAGTATGGCGAAGGAAGCACTGATAGGTAGCCAATAGACCACTCAGGGAGTCACTGAAAATGAGGAAGGACTCCCCAGGTCAGGCAGATCTCAACCCTTGCGATTTTTAATTATCGGTCTATCTGAAAAGTATTGTCAATGCATAGCCCATTTCAGATTTGTAGACAACGGAGCAGCTTAGGTCGATGGCATAGAAGAATTCTTGGATGGCCTGAAGCAAAGTATGTTGAAAAAAGCACTGATAGGTAGCCAATAGACCACTCAGGGAGTCACTGAAAATGAGGAAGGACTCCCCAGGTCACGCAGATCTCAACCCTTGCGATTTTTAATTATGGGTCTATCTGAAAAGTATTGTCAATGCATAGCCAATTTCAGATTTGTAGACAACGGAGGAGCTTAGGGCGATGGCATAGAAGAATTCTTGGATGGCCTGAAGCAAAGTACGGCGAAGGAAGCACTGATAGGTAGCCAGTAGACCACTCAGGGAGTCACTGAAAATGAGGAAGGACTCCCCAGGTCACGCAGATCTCAACCCTTGCGATTTTTAATTATCGGTCTATCTGAAAAGTATTGTCAATGCATAGCCCATTTCAGATGTGTAGACAACGGAGCAGCTTAGGTCGATGGCATAGAAGAATTCTTGGATGGCCTGAAGCAAAGTACGGCGAAGGAAGCACTGATAGGTAGCCAGTAGACCACTCAGGGAGTCACTGAAAATGAGGAAGGACTCCCCAGGTCACGCAGATCTCAACCCTTGCGATTTTTAATTATCGGTCTATCTGAAAAGTATTGTCAATGCATAGCCCATTTCAGATTTGTAGACAACGGAGCAGCTTAGGTCGATGGCATAGAAGAATTCTTGGATGGCCTGAAGCAAAGTATGGCGAAGGAAGCACTGATAGGTAGCCAATAGACCACTCAGGGAGTCACTGAAAATGAGGAACGACTCCCCAGGTCACGCAGATCTCAACCCTTGCGATTTTTAATTATGGGTCTATCTGAAAAGTATTATCAATGCATAGCCCATTTCAGATTTGTAGACAACGGAGCAGCCTAGGTCGATGGCATAGAAGAATTCTTGGATGGCCTGAAGCAAAGTATGGTGAAAAAAGCACTGATAGGTAGCCAATAGACCACTCAGGGAGTCACTGAAAATGAGGAAGGACTCCCCAGGTCACGCAGATCTCAACCCTTGCGATTTTTAATTATGGGTCTGTCTGAAAAGTATTGTCAATGCATAGCCCATTTCAGATTTGTAGACAACGGAGCAGCTTAGGTCGAAGGCATAGAAGAATTCTTGGATGGCCTGAAGCAAAGTACGGCGAAGGAAGCACTGATAGGTAGCCAGTAGACCACTCAGGGAGTCACTGAAAATGAGGAAGGACTCCCCAGGTCACGCAGATCTCAACCCTTGTGATTTTTAATTATCGGTCTATCTGAAAAGTATTGTCAATGCATAGCCCATTTCAGATTTGTAGACAACGGAGCAGCTTAGGTCGATGGCATAGAAGAATTCTTGGATGGCCTGAAGCAAAGTACGGCGAAGGAAGCACTGATAGGTAGCCAGTAGACCACTCAGGGAGTCACTGAAAATGAGGAAGGACTCCCCAGGTCACGCAGATCTCAACCCTTGCGATTTTTAATTATCGGTCTATCTGAAAAGTATTGTCAATGCATAGCCCATTTCAGATTTGTAGACAACGGAGCAGCTTAGGTCGATGGCATAGAAGAATTCTTGGATGGCCTGAAGCAAAGTATGGCGAAGGAAGCACTGATAGGGAGCCAGTAGACCACTCAGGGAGTCACTGAAAATGAGGAAGGACTCCCCAGGTCAGGCAGATCTCAACCCTTGCGATTTTTAATTATCGGTCTATCTGAAAAGTATTGTCAATGCATAGCCCATTTCAGATTTGTAGACAACGGAGCAGCTTAGGTCGATGGCATAGAAGAATTCTTGGATGGCCTGAAGCTAAGTATGGTGAAAAAAGCACTGATAGGTAGCCAATAGACCACTCAGGGAGTCACTGAAAATGAGGAAGGACTCCCCAGGTCACGCAGATCTCAACCCTTGCGATTTTTAATTATGGGTCTATCTGAAAAGTATTGTCAATGCATAGCCCATTTCAGATTTGTAGACAACGGAGCAGCTTAGGTCGATGGCATAGAAGAATTCTTGGATGGCCTGAAGCAAAGTACGGCGAAGGAAGCACTGATAGGTAGCCAGTAAACCACTCAGGGAGTCACTGAAAATGAGGAAGGACTCCCCAGGTCACGCAGATCTCAACCCTTGCGATTTTTAATTATCGGTCTATCTGAAAAGTATTGTCAATGCATAGCCCATTTCAGATTTGTAGACAACGGAGCAGCTTAGATCGATGGCATAGAAGAATTCTTGGATGGCCTGAAGCAAAGTACGGCGAAGGAAGCACTGATAGGTAGCCAGTAGACCACTCAGGGAGTCACTGAAAATGAGGAAGGACTCCCCAGGTCACGCAGATCTCAACCCTTGCGATTTTTAATTATCGGTCTATCTGAAAAGTATTGTCAATGCATAGCCCATTTCAGATGTGTAGACAACGGAGCAGCTTAGGTCGATGGCATAGAAGAATTCTTGGATGGCCTGAAGCAAAGTATGGCGAAGGAAGCACTGATAGGTAGCCAGTAGACCAATCTGGGAGTCACTGAAAATGAGGAAGGACTCCCCAGGTCACGCAGATCTCAACCCTTGCGATTTTTAATTATCGGTCTATCTGAAAAGTATTGTCAATGCATAGCCCATTTCAGATTTGTAGGTAACGGAGCATCTTAGGTCGATGGCATAGAGGAATTCTTGGATGGCCTGAAGCAAAGTATGGTGAAAAAAGCACTGATAGGTAGCCAATAGACCACTCAGGGAGTCACTGAAAATGAGGAAGGACTCCCCAGGTCACGCAGATCTCAACCCTTGCGATTTTTAATTATCGGTCTATCTGAAAAGTATTGTCAATGCATAGCCCATTTCAGATGTGTGGACAACGGAGCAGCTTAGGTCGATGGCATAGAAGAATTCTTGGATGGCCTGAAGCAAAGTACGGCGAAGGAAGCACTGATAGGTAGCCAGTAGACCACTCAGGGAGTCACTAAAAATGAGGATGGACTCCCCAGGTCACGCAGATCTCAACCCTTGCGATTTTTAATTATCGGTCTATCTGAAAAGTATTGTCAATGCATAGCCCATTTCAGATTTGTAGACAACGGAGCAGCTTAGGTCGATGGCATAGAAGAATTCTTGGATGGCCTGAAGCAAAGTATGGTGAAAAAAGCACTGATAGGTAGCCAATAGACCACTCAGGGAGTCACTGAAAATGAGGAAGGACTCCCCAGGTCAGGCAGATCTCAACCCTTGCGATTTTTAATTATGGGTCTATCTGAAAAGTATTGTCAATGCATAGCCCATTTCAGATTTGTAGACAACGGAGCAGCTTAGGTCGATGGCATAGAAGAATTCTTGGATGGCCTGAAGCAAAGTACGGCGAAGGAAGCACTGATAGGTAGCCAGTAGACCACTCAGGGAGTCACTGAAAATGTGGAAGGACTCCCCAGGTCACGCAGATCTCAACCCTTGCGATTTTTAATTATCGGTCTATCTGAAAAGTATTGTCAATGCATAGCCCATTTCAGATGTGTAGACAACGGAGCAGCTTAGGTCGATGGCATAGATGAATTCTTGGATGGCCTGAAGCTAAGTACGGCGAAGGAAGCACTGATAGGCAGCCAGTAGACCTCTCAGGGAGTCACTGAAAATGAGGAAGGACTCCCCAGGTCACGCAGATCTCAACCCTTGCGATTTTTAATTATCGGTCTATCTGAAAAGAATTTTCAATGCATAGCCCATTTCAGATTTGTAGACAACGGAGCAGCTTAGGTCGATGGCATAGAAGAATTCTTGGATGGCCTGAAGCAAAGTATGGCGAAGGAAGCACTGATAGGTAGCCAATAGACCACTCAGGGAGTCACTGAAAATGAGGAAGGACTCCCCAGGTCACGCAGATCTCAACCCTTGCAATTTTTAATAATCGGTCTATCTGAAAAGTATTGTCAATGCATAGCCCATTTCAGATTTGTAGACAATGGAGCAGCTTAGGTCGATGGCATAGAAGAATTCTTGGATGGCCTGAAGTAAAGTATGGTGAAAAAAGCATTGATAGGTAGCCAATAGACCACTCAGGGAGTCACTGAAAATGAGGAAGGACTCCCCAGGTCACGCAGATCTCAACCCTTGCGATTTTTTATTATCGGTCTATCTGAAAAGTATTGTCAATGCATAGCCCATTTCAGATTTGTAGACAACGGAGCAGCTTAGGTCGATGGCATAGAAGAATTCTTGGATGGCCTGAAGCAAAGTATGGTGAAAAAAAATATGATAGGTAGCCAATAGACCACTCAGGGAGTCACTGAAAATGAGGAAGGACTCCCCAGGTCACGCGGATCTCAACCCTTGCGATTTTTAATTATGGGTCTATCTGAAAAGTATTGTCAATGCATAGCCCATTTCAGATGTGTAGACAACGGAGCAGCTTAGGTCGATGGCATAGAAGAATTCTTGGATGGCCTGAAGCAAAGTACGGCGAAGGAAGCACTGATAGGGAGCCAGTAAACCACTCAGGGAATCACTGAAAATGAGGAAGGACTCCCCAGGTCACGCAGATCTCAAACCTTGCGATTTTTAATTATGGGTCTATCTGAAAAGTATTGTCAATGCATAGCCCATTTCAGATGAGTAGACAACGGAGCAGCTTAGGTCGATGGCATAGAAGAATTCTTGGATGGCCTGAAGCTAAGTATGGTGAAAAAAGCACTGATAGGTAGCCAATAGACCACTCAGGGAGTCACTGAAAATGAGGAAGGACTCCCCAGGTCACGCAGATCTCAACCCTTGCGATTTTTAATTATGGGTCTATCTGAAAAGTATTGTCAATGCATAGCCCATTTCAGATTTGTAGACAACGGAGCAGCTTAGATCGATGGCATAGAAGAATTCTTGGATGGCCTGAAGCAAAGTACGGCGAAGGAAGCACTGATAGGTAGCCAGTAGACCACTCAGGGAGTCACTGAAAATGAGGAAGGACTCCCCAGGTCACGCAGATCTCAACCCTTGCGATTTTTAATTATCGGTCTATCTGAAAAGTATTGTCAATGCATAGCCCATTTCAGATTTGTAGACAACGGAGCAGCTTAGGTCGATGGCATAGAAGAATTCTTGGATGGCCTGAAGCAAAGTATGGCGAAGGAAGCACTGATAGGTAGCCAGTAGACCACTCTGGGAGTCACTGAAAATGAGGAAGGACTCCCCAGGTCACGCAGATCTCAACCCTTGCGATTTTTAATTATCGGTCTATCTGAAAAGTATTGTCAATGCATAAACCATTTCAGATTTGTAGACAACGGAGCAGCTTAGGTCGATGGCATAGAAGAATTCTTGGATGGCCTGAAGCAAAGTATGGTGAAAAAAGCACTGATAGTTAGCCAATAGACCACTCAGGGAGTCACTGAAAATGAGGAAGGACTCCGCAGGTCACGCAGATCTCAACCCTTGCGATTTTTAATTATGGGTCTATCTGAAAAGTATTGTCAATGCATAGCCCATTTCAGATTTGTAGACAACGGAGCAGCTTAGGTCGATGGCATAGAAGAATTCTTGGATGGCCTGAAGCAAAGTACGGCGAAGGAAGCACTGATAGGTAGCCAGTAGACCACTCAGGGAGTCACTGAAAATGAGGAAGGACTCCCCAGGTCACGCAGATCTCAACCCTTGCGATTTTTAATTATCGGTCTATCTGAAAAGTATTGTCAATGCATAGCCCATTTCAGATTTGTAGGTAACGGAGCATCTTAGGTCGATGGCATAGAGGAATTCTTGGATGGCCTGAAGCAAAGTATGGTGAAAAAAGCACTGATAGGTAGCCAATAGACCACTCAGGGAGTCACTGAAAATGAGGAAGGACTCCCCAGGTCACGCAGATCTCAACCCTGGCGATTTTTAATTATCGGTCTATCTGAAAAGTATTGTCAATGCATAGCCCATTTCAGATGTGTGGACAACGGAGCAGCTTAGGTCGATGGCATAGAAGAATTCTTGGATGGCCTGAAGCAAAGTACGGCGAAGGAAGCACTGATAGGTAGCCAGTAGACCACTCAGGGAGTCACTAAAAATGACGAAGGACTCCCCAGGTCACGCAGATCTCAACCCTTGCGATTTTTAATTATCGGTCTATCTGAAAAGTATTGCCAATGCATAGCCCATTTCAGATTTGTAGACAACGGAGCAGCTTAGGTCGATGGCATAGAAGAATTCTTGGATGGCCTGAAGCAAAGTATGGTGAAAAAAGCACTGATAGGTAGCCAATAGACCACTCAGGGAGTCACTGAAAATGAGGAAGGACTCCCCAGGTCACGCAGATCTCAACCCTTGCGATTTTTAATTATGGGTCTATCTGAAAAGTATTGTCAATGCATAGCCCATTTCAGATTTGTAGACAACGGAGCAGCTTAGGTCGATGGCATAGAAGAATTCTTGGATGGCCTGAAGCAAAGTACGGCGAAGGAAGCACTGATAGGTAGCCAGTAGACCACTGAGGGAGTCACTGAAAATGTGGAAGGACTCCCCAGGTCACGCAGATCTCAACCCTTGCGATTTTTAATTATCGGTCTATCTGAAAAGTATTGTCAATGCATAGCCCATTTCAGGTTTGTAGACAACGGAGCAGCTTAGGTCGATGGCATAGAAGAATTCTTGGATGGCCTGAAGCTAAGTACGGCGAAGAAGCACTGATAGGCAGCCAGTAGACCTCTCAGGGAGTCACTGAAAATGAGGAAGGACTCCCCAGGTCACGCAGATCTCAACCCTTGCGATTTTTAATTATCGGTCTATCTGAAAAGAATTTTCAATGCATAGCCCATTTCAGATTTGTAGACAACGGAGCAGCTTAGGTCGATGGCATAGAAGAATTCTTGGATGGCCTGAAGCAAAGTATGGCGAAGGAAGCACTGATAGGTAGCCAATAGACCACTCAGGGAGTCACTGAAAATGAGGAAGGACTCCCCAGGTCACGCAGATCTCAACCCTTGCGATTTTTAATAATGGGTCTATCTGAAAAGTATTGTCAATGCATAGCCCATTTCAGATTTGTAGACAACGGAGCAGCTTAGGTCGATGGCATAGAAGAATTCTTGGATGGCCTGAAGTAAAGTATGGTGAAAAAAGCATTGATAGGTAGCCAATAGACCACTCAGGGAGTCACTGAAAATGAGGAAGGACTCCCCAGGTCACGCAGATCTCAACCCTTGCGATTTTTAATTATCGGTCTATCTGAAAAGTATTGTCAATGCATAGCCCATTTCAGATTTGTAGACAACGGAGCAGCTTAGGTCGATGGCATAGAAGAATTCTTGGATGGCCTGAAGCAAAGTATGGTGAAAAAAGCACTGATAGGTAGCCAATAGACCACTCAGGGAGTCACTGAATATGAGGAAGGACTCCCCAGGTCACGCAGATCTCAACCCTTGCGATTTTTAATTATCGGTCTATCTGAAAAGTATTGTCAATGCATAGCCCATTTCAGATTTGTAGACAACGGAGCAGTTTAGGTCGATGGCATAGAAGAATTCTTGGATGGCCTGAAGCAAAGTACGGCGAAGGAAGCACTGATAGGTAGCCAGTAGACCACTCAGGGAGTAACTGAAAATGAGGAAGGACTCCCCAGGTCACGCAGATCACAACCCTTGCGATTTTTAATTATCGGTCTATCTGAAAAGTATTGTCAATGCATAGCCCATTTCAGATTTGTAGACAACGGAGCAGCTTAGGTCGATGGCATAGAAGAATTCTTGGATGGCCTGAAGCAAAGTATGGTGAAAAAAAATATGATAGGTAGCCAATAGACCACTCAGGGAGTCACTGAAAATGAGGAAGGACTCCCCAGGTCACGCAGATCTCAACCCTTGCGATTTTTAATTATGGGTCTATCTGAAAAGTATTGTCAATGCATAGCCCATTTCAGATGTGTAGACAACGGAGCAGCTTAGGTCGATGGCATAGAAGAATTCTTGGATGGCCTGAAGCAAAGTACGGCGAAGGAAGCACTGATAGGGAGCCAGTAAACCACTCAGGGAATCACTGAAAATGAGGAAGGACTCCCCAGGTCACGCAGATCTCAAACCTTGCGATTTTTAATTATGGGTCTATCTGAAAAGTATTGTCAATGCATAGCCCATTTCAGATGTGTAGACAACGGAGCAGCTTAGGTCGATGGCATAGAAGAATTCTTGGATGGCCTGAAGCAAAGTATGGCGAAGGAAGCACTGATAGGGAGCCAGTAGACCACTCAGGGAGTCACTGAAAATGAGGAAGGACTCCCCAGGTTACGCAGATCTCAACCCTTGCGATTTTTAATTATGGGTCTATCTGAAAAGTATTGTCAATGCATAGCCCATTTCAGATGTGTAGACAACGGAGCAGCTTAGGTCGATGGCATAGAAGAATTCTTGGATGGCCTGAAGCAAAGTACGGCGAAGGAAGCACTGATAGGTAGCCAGTAGACCACTCAGGGAGTCACTGAAAATGAGGAAGGACTCCCCAGGTCACGCAGATCTCAACCCTTGCGATTTTTAATTATGGGTCTATCTGAAAAGTATTGTCAATGCATAGCCCATTTCAGATGTGTAGACAACGGAGCAGCTTAGGTCGATGGCATAGAAGAATTCTTGGATGGCCTGAAGCAAAGTATGGCGAAGGAAGAACTGATAGGGAGCCAGTAGACCACTCAGGGAGTCACTGAAAATGAGGAAGGACTCCCCAGGTCACGCAGATCTCAACCCTTGCGATTTTTAATTACGGGTCTATCTGAAAAGTATTGTCAATGCATAGCCCATTTCAGATGTGTAGACAACGGAGCAGCTTAGGTCGATGGCATAGAAGAATTCTTGGATGGCCTGAAGCAAAGTATGGCGAAGGAAGCACTGATAGGTAGCCAATAGACCACTCAGGGAGTCACTGAAAATGAGGAAGGACTCCCCAGGTCAGGCAGATCTCAACCCTTGCGATTTTTAATTATCGGTCTATCTGAAAAGTATTGTCAATGCATAGCCCATTTCAGATTTGTAGACAACGGAGCAGCTTAGGTCGATGGCATGGAAGAATTCTTGGATGGCCTGAAGCAAATTACGGCGAAGGAAGCACTGATAGGTAGCCAGTAGACCACTCAGGGAGTCACTGAAAATGAGGAAGGACTCCCCAGGTCAGGCAGATCTCAACCCTTGCGATTTTTAATTATCGGTCCATCTGAAAATATTGTCAATGCATAGCCCATTTCAGATGTGTAGACAACGGAGCAGCTTGGGTCGATGGCATAGAAGAATTCTTGGATGGCCTGAAGCAAACTATGGCGAAGGAAGCACTGATAGGTAGCCAATAGACCACTCAGGGAGTCACTGAAAATGAGGAAGGACTCCCCAGGTCAGGCAGATCTCAACCCTTGCGATTTTTAATTATCGGTCTATCTGAAAAGTATTGTCAATGCATAGCCCATTTCAGATGTGTAGACAACGGAGCAGCTTAGGTCGATGGCATAGAAGAATTCTTGGATGGCCTGAAGCAAAGTACGGCGAAGGAAGCACTGATAGGTAGCCAGTAGACCACTCAGGGAGTCACTGAAAATGAGGAAGGACTCCCCAGGTCACGCAGATCTCAACCCTTGCGATTTTTAATTATCGGTCTATCTGAAAAGTGTTGTCAATGCATAGCCCATTTCAGATTTGTAGACAACGGAGCAGCTTAGGTCGATGGAATAGAAGAATTCTTGGATGGCCTGAAGCAAAGTAAGGCGAAGAAAGCACTGATAGGTAGCCAATAGACCACTCAGGGAGTCACTGAAAATGAGGAAGGACTCCCCAGGTCACGCAGATCTCAACCCTTGCGATTTTTAATTATCGGTCTATCTGAAAATATTGTCAATGCATAGCCCATTTCAGATTTGTAGACAACGGAGCAGCTTAGGTCGATGGCATAGAAGAATTCTTGGATGGCCTGAAGCAAAGTATGGCGAAGGAAGCACTGATAGGTAGCCAATAGACCACTCAGGGAGTCACTGAAAATAAGGAAGGACTCCCCAGGTCACGCAGATCTCAACCCTTGCGATTTTTAATTATCGGTCTATCTGAAAAGTATTGTCAATGCATAGCCCATTTCAGATGTGTAGACAACGGAGCAGCTTAGGTCGATGGCATAGAAGAATTCTTGGATGGCCTGAAGCAAAGTATGGCGAAGGAAGCACTGATAGGGAGCCAGTAGACCACTCAGGGAGTCACTGAAAATGAGGAAGGACTCCCCAGGTCACGCAGATCTCAACCCTTGCGATTTTTAATTATGGGTCTATCTGAAAAGTATTGTCAATGCATAGCCCATTTCAGATGTGTAGACAACGGAGCAGCTTAGGTCGATGGCATAGAAGAATTCTTGGATGGCCTGAAGCAAAGTATGGCGAAGGAAGCACTGAAAGGTAGCCAGTAGACCACTCAGGGAGTCACTGAAAATGAGGAAGGACACCCCAGGTCACGCAGATCTCAACCCTTGCGATTTTTAATTATCGGTCTATCTGAAAAGTATTGTCAATGCATAGCCCATTTCAGATTTGTAGACAACGGAGCAGCTTAGGTCGATGGCATAGAAGAATTCTTGGATGGCCTGAAGCAAAGTACGGCGAAGGAAGCACTGATAGGTAGCCAGTAGACCACTCAGGGAGTCACTGAAAATGAGGAAGGACTCCCCAGGTCACGCAGATCTCAACCCTTGCGATTTTTAATTATCGGTCTATCTGAAAAGTATTGTCAATGCATAGCCCATTTCAAATTTGTAGACAACGGAGCAGCTTAGGTCGATGGCATAGAAGAATTCTTGGATGGCCTGAAGCAAAGTATGGTGAAAAAAGCACTGATAGGTAGCCAATAGACCACTCAGGGAGTCACTGAAAATGAGGAAGGACTCCCCAGGTCACGCAGATCTCAACCCTTGCGATTTTTAATTATGGGTCTATCTGAAAAGTATTGTCAATGCATAGCCCATTTCAGATGTGTAGACAACGGAGCAGCTTAGGTCGATGGCATAGAAGAATTCTTGGATGGCCTGAAGCAAAGTATGGCGAAGGAAGCACTGATAGGGAGCCAGTAGACCACTCAGGGAGTCACTGAAAATGAGGAAGGACTCCCCAGGTCACGCAGATCTCAACCCTTGCGATTTTTAATTATGGGTCTATCTGAAAAGTATTGTCAATGCATAGCCCATTTCAGATTTGTAGACAACGGAGCAGCTTAGGTCCCTGGCATAGAAGAATTCTTGGATGGCCTGAAGCAAAGTATGGCGAAGGAAGCACTGATAGGTAGCCAATAGACCACTCAGGGAGTCACTGAAAATGAGGAAGGACTCCCCAGGTCACGCAGATCTCAACCCTTGCGATTTTTAATTATCGGTCTATCTGAAAAGTATTGTCAATGCATAGCCCATTTCAGATGTGTAGACAACGGAGCAGCTTAGGTCGATGGCATAGAAGAATTCTTGGATGGCCTGAAGCAAAGTATGGCGAAGGAAGCACTGATAGGGAGCCAGTAGACCACTCAGGGAGTCACTGAAAATGAGGAAGGACTCCCCAGGTCACGCAGATCTCAACACTTGCGATTTTTAATTATGGGTCTATCTGAAAATTATTGTCAATGCATAGCCCATTTCAGATGTGTAGACAACGGAGCAGCTTAGGTCGATGGCATAGAAGAATTCTTGGATGGCCTGAAGCAAAGTATGGCGAAGGAAGCACTGAAAGGTAGCCAGTAGACCACTCAGGGAGTCACTGAAAATGAGGAAGGACACCCCAGGTCACGCAGATCTCAACCCTTGCGATTTTTAATTATCGGTCTATCTGAAAAGTATTGTCAATGCATAGCCCATTTCAGATTTGTAGACAACGGAGCAGCTTAGGTCGACGGCATAGAAGAATTCTTGGATGGCCTGAAGCAAAGTATGGCGAAGGAAGCACTGATAGGTAGCCAATAGACCACTCAGGGAGTCACTGAAAATGAGGAAGGACTCCCCAGGTCACGCAGATCTCAACCCTTGCGATTTTTAATTATCGGTCTATCTGAAAAGTGTTGTCAATGCATAGCCCATTTCAGATTTGTAGACAACGGAGCAGCTTAGGTCGATGGAATAGAAGATTTCTTGGATGGCCTGAAGCAAAGTAAGGCGAAGAAAGCACTGATAGGTAGCCAATAGACCACTCAGGGAGTCACTGAAAATGAGGAAGGACTCCCCAGGTCACGCAGATCTCAACCCTTGCGATTTTTAATTATCGGTCTATCTGAAAAGTATTGTCAATGCATAGCCCATTTCAGATGTGTAGACAACGGAGCAGCTTAGGTCGATGGCATAGAAGAATTCTTGGATGGCCTGAAACAAAGTATGGCGAAGGAAGCACTGATAGGGAGCCAGTAGACCACTCAGGGAGTCACTGAAAATGAGGAAGGACTCCCCAGGTCACGCAGATCTCAACCCTTGCGATTTTTAATTATGGGTCTATCTGAAAAGTATTGTCAATGCATAGCCCATTTCAGATGTGTAGACAACGGAGCAGCTTAGGTCGATGGCATAGAAGAATTCTTGGATGGCCTGAAGCAAATTATGGCGAAGGAAGCACTGAAAGGTAGCCAGTAGACCACTCAGGGAGTCACTGAAAATGAGGAAGTACACCCCAGGTCACGCAGATCTCAACCCTTGCGATTTTTAATTATCGGTCTATCTGAAAAGTATTGTCAATGCATAGCCCATTTCAGATTTGTAGACAACGGAGCAGCTTAGGTCGATGGCATAGAAGAATTCTTGGATGGCCTGAAGCAAAGTACGGCGAAGGAAGCACTGATAGGTAGCCAGTAGACCACTCAGGGAGTCACTGAAAATGAGGAAGGACTCCCCAGGTCACGCAGATCTCTACCCTTGCGATTTTTAATTATCGGTCTATCTGAAAAGTATTGTCAATGCATAGCCCATTTCAGATTTGTAGACAACGGAGCAGCTTAGGTCGATGGCATAGAAGAATTCTTGGATGGCCTGAAGCAAAGTATGGTGAAAAAAGCACTGATAGGTAGCCAATAGACCATTCAGGGAGTCACTGAAAATGAGGAAGGACTCCCCAGGTCACGCAGATCTCAACCCTTGCGATTTTTAATTATGGGTCTATCTGAAAAGTATTGTCAATACATAGCCCATTTCAGATGTGTAGACAACGGAGCAGCTTAGGTCGATGGCATAGAAGAATTCTTGGATGGCCTGAAGCAAAGTATGGCGAAGGAAGCACTGATAGGGAGCCAGTAGACCACTCAGGGAGTCACTGAAAATGAGGAAGGACTCCCCAGGTCACGCAGATCTTAACCCTTGCGATTTTTAATTATCGGTCTATCTGAAAAGTATTGTCAATGCATAGCCCATTTCAGATTTGTAGACAACGGAGCAGCTTAGGTCGATGGCATAGAAGAATTCTTGGATGGCCTGAAGCAAAGTATGGCGAAGGAAGCACTGATAGGTAGCCAATAGACCACTCAGGGAGTCACTGAAAATGAGGAAGGACTCCCCAGGTCACGCAGATCTCAACCCTTGCGATTTTTAATTATGGGTCTATCTGAAAAGTATTGTCAATGCATAGCCCATTTCAGATGTGTAGACAACGGAGCAGCTTAGGTCGATGGCATAGAAGAATTCTTGGATGGCCTGAAGCAAAGTACGGCGAAGGAAGCACTGATAGGGAGCCAGTAAACCACTCAGGGAGTCACTGAAAATGAGGAAGGACTCCCCAGGTCACGCAGATCTCAAACCTTGTGATTTTTAATTATGGGTCTATTTGAAAAGTTTTGTCAATGCATAGCCCATTTCAGATGTGTAGACAACGGAGCAGCTTAGGTCGATGGCATAGGAGAATTATTGGATGGCCTGAAGCAAAGTATGGCGAAGGAAGCACTGATAGGCAGCCAGTAGACCTCTCAGGGAGTCACTGAAAATGAAGGACTCCCCAGGTCACGCAGATCTCAACCCTTGCGATTTTTAATTATGGGTCTATCTGAAAAGTATTGTCAATGTATAGCCCATTTCAGATGTGTAGACAACGGAGCAGCTTAGGTCGATGGCATAGAAGAATTCTTGGATGGCCTGAAGCAAAGTATGGCGAAGGAAGCACAGATAGGGAGCCAGTAGACCACTCAGGGAGTCACTGAAAATGAGGAAGGACTCCCCAGGTCACGCAGATCTCAACCCTTGCGATTTTTAATTATGGGTCAATCTGAAAAGTATTGTCAATGCATAGCCCATTTCAGATGTGTAGACAACGGAGCAGCTTAGGTCGATGGCATAGAAGAATTATTGGATGGCCTGAAGCAAAGTATGGCGAAGGAAGCACTGATAGGGAGCCAGTAGACCACTCAGGGAGTCACTGAAAATGAGGAAGCACTCCCCAGGTCACGCAGATCTCAACCCTTGCGATTTTTAATTATGGGTCTATCTGTAAAGTATTGTCAATTCATAGCCCATTTCAGAAGTGTAGACAACGGAGCAGCTTAGGTCGATGGCATAGAAGAATTCTTGGATGGCCTGAAGCAAAGTATGGCGAAGGAAGCACTGATAGGGAGCCAGTAGACCACTCAGGGAGTCACTGAAAATGAGGAAGGACTCCTTTAGGTCACGCAGATCTCAACCCTTGTGATTTTTAATTATGGGTCTATCTGATAAGTATTGTCAATGCATAGCCCATTTCAGATTTGTAGACAACGGAGCAGCTTAGGTCGATGGCATAGAAGAATTCTTGGATGGCCTGAAGCAAAGTACGGCGAAGGAAGCACTGCTAGGTAGCCAGTAGACCACTCAGGGAGTCACTGAAAATGGGAAGGACTCCCCAGGTCACGCAGATCTCAACCCTTGCGAGTTTTTAATTTTCGGTCTATCTGAAAAGTATTGTCAATGCATAGCCCATTTCAGATTTGTAGACAACGGAGCAGGTTAGGTCGATGGCATAGAAGAATTCTTGGATGGCCTGAAGCAAAGTATGGCGAAGGAAGCACTGATAGGGAGCCAGTAGACCACTCAGGGAGTCACTGAAAATGAGGAAGGACTCCCCAGGTCACGCAGATCTCAACCCTTGCGATTTTTAATTATGGGTCTACCTGAAAAGTATTGTCAATGCATAGCCCATTTCAGATGTGTAGACAACGGAGCAGCTTAGGCCGATGGCATAGAAGAATTCTTGGATGGCCTGAAGCAAAGTATGGTGAAAAAAGCACTGATAGGTAGCCAATAGACCACTCAGGGAGTCACTGAAAATGAGGAAGGACTCCCCAGGTCACGCAGATCTCAACCCTTGCGATTTTTAATTATGGGTCTATCTGAAAAGTATTGTCAATGCATAGCCCATTTCAGATTTGTATTCAACGGAGCAGCTTAGGTCGATGGCATAGAAGAATTCTTGGATGGCCTGAAGCAAAGTACGGCGAAGGAAGCACTGATAGGTAGCCAGTAGACCACTCAGGGAGTCACTGAAAATGAGGAAGGACTCCCCAGGTCACGCAGATCTCAACCCTTGCGATTTTTAATTATCGGTCTATCTGAAAAGTATTGTCAATGCATTGCCCATTTCAGATTTGTAGACAACGGAGCAGCTTAGATCGATGGCATAGAAGAATTCTTGGATGGCCTGAAGCAAAGTACGGCGAAGGAAGCACTGATAGGTAGCCAGTAGACCACTCAGGGAGTCACTGAAAATGAGGAAGGACTCCCCAGGTCACGCAGATCTCAACCCTTGCGATTTTTAATTATCGGTCTATCTGAAAAGTATTGTCAATGCATAGCCCATTTCAGATTTGTAGACAACGGAGCAGCTTAGGTCGATGGCATAGAAGAATTCTTGGATGGCCTGAAGCAAAGTATGGCGAAGGAAGCACTGATAGGGAGCCAGTAGACCACTCAGGGAGTCACTGAAAATGAGGAAGGACTCCTTTAGGTCACGCAGATCTCAACCCTTGCGATTTTTAATTATGGGTCTATCTGATAAGTATTGTCAATGCATAGCCCATTTCAGATTTGTAGACAACGGAGCAGCTTAGGTCGATGGCATAGAAGAATTCTTGGATGGCCTGAAGCAAAGTACGGCGAAGGAAGCACTGATAGGTAGCCAGTAGACCACTCATGGAGTCACTGAAAATGAGGAAGGACTCCCCAGGTCACGCAGATCTCAACCCTTGCGATTTTTAATTATCGGTCTATCTGAAAAGTATTGTCAATGCATAGCCCATTTCAGATTTGTAGACAACGGAGCAGCTTAGGTCGATGGCATAGAAGAATTCTTGGATGGCCTGAAGCAAAGTATGGTGAAAAAAGCACTGATAGGTAGCCAATAGACCACTCAGGGAGTCACTGAAAATGAGGAAGGACTCCCCAGGTCACGCAGATCTCAACCCTTGCGATTTTTAATTATGGGTCTATCTGAAAAGTATTGTCAATGCATAGCCCATTTCAGATTTGTAGACAACGGAGCAGCTTAGGTCGATGGCATAGAAGACTTCTTGGATGGCCTGAAGCAAAGTACGGCGAAGGAAGCACTGATAGGTAGCCAGTAGATCACTCAGGGAGTCACTGAAAATGAGGAAGGACTCCCCAGGTCACGCAGATCTCAACACTTGCGATTTTTAATTATCGGTCTATCTGAAAAGTATTGTCAATGCATTGCCCATTTCAGATTTGTAGACAACGGAGCAGCTTAGATCGATGGCATAGAAGAATTCTTGGATGGCCTGAAGCAACGTACGGCGAAGGAAGCACTGATAGGTAGCCAGTAGACCACTCAGGGAGTCACTGAAAATGAGGAAGGACTCCCCAGGTCACGCAGATCTCAACCCTTGCGATTTTTAATTATCGGTCTATCTGAAAAGTATTGTCAATGCATAGCCCATTTCAGATTTGTAGACAACGGAGCAGCTTAGGTCGATGGCATAGAAGAATTCTTGGATGGCCTGAAACAAAGTATGGCGAAGGAAGCACTGATAGGTAGCCAGTAGACCACTCAGGGAGTCACTGAAAATGAGGAAGGACTCCCCAGGTCACGCAGGTCTCAACCCTTGCGCTTTTTAATTATCGGTCTATCTGAAAAGTATTGTCAATGCATAGCCCATTTCTGATTTGTAGACAACGGAGCAGCTTAGGTCGATGGCATAGAAGAATTCTTGGATGGCCTGAAGCAAAGTATGGCGAAGGAAGCACTGATAGGTAGCCAATAGACCACTCAGGGAGTCACTGAAAATGAGGAAGGACTCCCCAGGTCACGCAGATCTCAACCCTTGCGATTTTTAATTATCGGTCTATCTGAAAAGTATTGTCAATGCATAAACCATTTCAGATTTGTAGACAACGGAGCAGCTTAGGTCGATGGCATAGAAGAATTCTTGGATGGCCTGAAGCAAAGTATGGTGAAAAAAGCACTGATAGGTAGCCAATAGACCACTCAGGGAGTCACTGAAAATGAGGAAGGACTCCCCAGGTCACGCAGATCTCAACCCTTGCGATTTTTAATTATCGGTCTATCTGAAAAGTATTGTCAATGCATTGCCCATTTCAGATTTGTAGACAACGGAGCAGCTTAGATCGATGGCATAGAAGAATTCTTGGATGGCCTGAAGCAAAGTACGGCGAAGGAAGCACTGATAGGTAGCCAGTAGACCACTCAGGGAGTCACTGAAAATGAGGAAGGACTCCGCAGGTCACGCAGATCTCAACCCTTGCGATTTTTAATTATCGGTCTATCTGAAAAGTATTGTCAATGCATAGCCCATTTCAGATTTGTAGACAACGGAGCAGCTTAGGTCGATGGCATAGAAGAATTCTTGGATGGCCTGAAGCAAAGTATGGCGAAGGAAGCACTGATAGGGAGCCAGTAGACCACTCAGGGAGTCACTGAAAATGAGGAAGGACTCCTTTAGGTCACGCAGATCTCAACCATTGCGATTTTTAATTATGGGTCTATCTGATAAGTATTGTCAATGCATAGCCCATTTCAGATTTGTAGACAACGGAGCAGCTTAGGTCGATGGCATAGAAGAATTCTTGGATGGCCTGAAGCAAAGTACGGCGAAGGAAGCACTGATAGGTAGCCAGTAGACCACTCAGGGAGTCACTGAAAATGAGGAAGGACTCGCCAGGTCACGCAGATCTCAACCCTTGCGATTTTTAATTATCGGTCTGTCTGAAAAGTATTGTCAATGCATAGCCCATTTCAGATTTGTAGACAACGGAGCAGCTTAGGTCGATGGCATAGAAGAATTCTTGGATGGCCTGAAGCAAAGTATGGTGAAAAAAGCACTGATAGGTAGCCAATAGACCACTCAGGGAGTCACTGAAAATGAGGAAGGACTCCCCAGGTCACGCAGATCACAACCCTTGCGATTTTTAATTATGGGTCTATCTGAAAAGTATTGTCAATGCATAGCCCATTTCAGATTTGTAGACAACGGAGCAGCTTAGGTCGATGGCATAGAAGAATTCTTGGATGGCCTGAAGCAAAGTACGGCGAAGGAAGCACTGATAGGTAGCCAGTAGACCACTCAGGGAGTCACTGAAAATAAGGAAGGACTCCCCAGGTCACGCAGATCTCAACCCGTGCGATTTTTAATTATCGGTCTATTTGAAAAGTATTGTCAATGCATAGCCCATTTCAGATGTGTAGACAACGGAGCAGCTTAGGTCGATGGCATAGAAGAAATCTTGGATGGTCTGAAGCAAAGTATGGTGAAAAAAGCACTGATAGGTAGCCAATGGACCACTCAGGGAGTCACTGAAAATGAGGAAGGACTCCCCAGGTCACGCAGATCTCAACCCTTGCGATTTTTAATTATGGGTCTATCTGAAAAGTATTGTCAATGCATAGCCCATTTCAGATGTGTAGACAACGGAGCAGCTTAGGTCGATGGCATAGAAGAATTCTTGGATGGCCTGAAGCAAAGTACGGCGAAGGAAGCACTGATAGGTAGCCAGTAGACCACTCAGGGAGTCACTGAAAATGAGGAAGGACTCCCCAGGTCAGGCAGATCTCAACCCTTGCGATTTTTAATTATCGGTCTATCTGAAAAGTATTGTCAATGCATAGCCCATTTCAGATTTGTAGACAACGGAGCAGCTTAGGTCGATGGCATAGAAGAATTCTTGGATGGCCTGAAGCAAAGTATGGTGAAAAAAGCACTGATAGGTAGCCAATAGACCACTCAGGGAGTCACTGAAAATGAGGAAGGACTCCCCAGGTCACGCAGATCTCAACCCTTGCGATTTTTAATTATGGGTCTATCTGAAAGGTATTGTCAATGCATAGCCCATTTCAGATTTGTAGACAACGGAGCAGCTTAGGTCGATGGCATAGAAGAATTCTTGGATGGCCTGAAGCAAAGTACGGCGAAGGAAGCACTGATAGGTAGCCAGTAGACCACTCAGGGAGTCACTGAAAATGAGGAAGGACTCCCCAGGTCACGCAGATCTCAACCCTTGCGATTTTTAATTATGGGTCTATCTGAAAAGTATTGTCAATGCATAGCCCATTTCAGATTTGTAGACAACGGAGCAGCTTAGGTCGATGGCATAGAAGAATTCTTGGATGGCCTGAAGCAAAGTACGGCGAAGGAAGCACTAATAGGCAGCCAGTAGACCACTCAGGGAGTCACTGAAAATGAGGAAGGACTCCCCAGGTCACGCAGATCTCAACCCTTGCGATTTTTAATTATCGGTCTATCTGAAAAGAATTCTCAATGCATAGCCCATTTCAGATTTGTAGACAACGGAGCAGCTTAGGTCGATGGCATAGAAGAATTCTTGGATGGCCTGAAGCAAAGTACGGCGAAGGAAGTACTGATAGGTAGCCAGTAGACCACTCAGGGAGTCACTGAAAATGAGGAAGGACTCCCCAGGTAACGCAGATCTCAACCCTTGCGATTTTTAATTATCGGTCTATCTGAAAAGTATTGTCAATGCATAGCCCATTTCAGATTTGTAAACAACGGAGCAGCTTAGGTCGATGGCATAGAAGAATTCTTGGATGGCCTGAAGCAAAGTATGGTGAAAAAAGCACTGATAGGTAGCCAATAGACCACTCAGGGAGTCACTGAAAATGAGGAAGGACTCCCCAGGTCACGCAGATCTCAACCCTTGCGATTTTTAATTATGGGTCTATCTGAAAAGTATTGTCAATGCATAGCCCATTTCAGATGTGTAGACAACGGAGCAGCTTAGGTCGATGGCATAGAAGATTTCTTGGATGGCCTGAAGCAAAGTATGGCGAAGGAAGCATTGATAGGGAGCCAATAGACCACCCAGGGAGTCACTGAAAATGAGGAAGGACTCCCCAGGTCACGCAGATCTCAACCCTTGCGATTTTTAATTATGGGTCTATCTGAAAAGTATTGTCAATGCATAGCCCATTTCAGATTTGTAGACAACGGAGCAGCTTAGGTCGATGGCATAGAAGAATTCTTGGATGGCCTGAAGCAAAGTACGGCGAAGGAAGCACTGATAGGTAGCCAGTAGACCACTCAGGGAGGCACTGAAAATGAGGAAGGACTCCCCAGGTCACGCAGATCTCAACCCTTGCGATTTTTAATTATCGGTCTATCTGAAAAGTATTGTCAATGCATTGCCCATTTCAGATTTGTAGACAACGGAGCAGCTTAGATCGATGGCATAGAAGAATTCTTGGATGGCCTGAAGCAAAGTACGGCGAAGGATGCACTGATAGGTAGCCAGTAGACCACTCAGGGAGTCACTGAAAATGAGGAAGGACTCCCCAGGTCACACAGATCTCAACCCTTGCGATTTTTAATTATCGGTCTATCTGAAAAGTATTGTCAATGCATAGCCAATTTCAGATTTGTAGACAACGGAGCAGCTTAGGTCGATGGCATAGAAGAATTCTTGGATGGCCTGAAACAAAGTATGGCGAAGGAAGCACTGATAGGTAGCCAGTAGACCACTCAGGGAGTCACTGAAAATGAGGAAGGACTCCCCAGGTCACGCAGATCTCAACCCTTGCGCTTTTTAATTATCGGTCTATCTGAAAATTATTGTCAATGCATAGCCCATTTCAGATTTGTAGACAACGGAGCAGCTTAGGTCGATGGCATAGAAGAATTCTTGGATGGCCTGAAGCAAAGTATGGCGAAGGAAGCACTGATACGTAGCCAATAGACCACTCAGGGAGTCACTGAAAATGAGGAAGGACTCCCCAGGTCACGCAGATCTCAACCCTTGCGATTTTTAATTATCGGTCTATCTGAAAAGTATTGTCAATGCATAAACCATTTCAGATTTGTAGACAACGGAGCAGCTTAGGTCGATGGCATAGAAGAATTCTTGGATGGCCTGAAGCAAAGTATGGTGAAAAAAGCACTGATAGGTAGCCAATAGACCACTCAGGGAGTCACTGAAAATGAGGAAGGACTCCCCAGGTCACGCAGATCACAACCCTTGCGATTTTTAATTATGGGTCTATCTGAAAAGTATTGTCAATGCATAGCCCATTTCAGATTTGTAGACAACGGAGCAGCTTAGGTCGATGGCATAGAAGAATTCTTGGATGGCCTGAAGCAAAGTACGTCGAAGGAAGCACTGATAGGTAGCCAGTAGACCACTCAGGGAGTCACTGAAAATAAGGAAGGACTCCCCAGGTCACGCAGATCTCAACCCGTGCGATTTTTAATTATCGGTCTATTTGAAAAGTATTGTCAATGCATAGCCCATTTCAGATGTGTAGACAACGGAGCAGCTTAGGTCGATGGCATAGAAGAATTCTTGGATGGTCTGAAGCAAAGTATGGTGAAAAAAGCACTGATAGGTGGCCAATGGACCACTCAGGGAGTCACTGAAAATGAGGAAGGACTCCCCAGGTCACGCAGATCTCAACCCTTGCGATTTTTTATTATGGGTCTATCTGAAAAGTATTGTCAATGCATAGCCCATTTCAGATGTGTAGACAACGGAGCAGCTTAGGTCGATGGCATAGAAGAATTCTTGGATGGCCTGAAGCAAAGTACGGCGAAGGAAGCACTGATAGGTAGCCAGTAGACCACTCAGGGAGTCACTGAAAATGAGGAAGGACTCCCCAGGTCACGCAGATCTCAACCCTTGCGATTTTTAATTATCGGTCTATCTGAAAAGTATTTTCAATGCATAGCCCATTTCAGATTTGTAGACAACGGAGCAGCTTAGGTCGATGGCATAGAAGAATTCTTGGATGGCCTGAACAAAGTATGGCGAAGGAAGCACTGATAGGTAGCCAATAGACCACTCAGGGAGTCACTGAAAATGAGGAAGGACTCCCCAGGTCACGCAGATCTCAACCCTTGCGATTTTTAATTATGGGTCTATCTGAAAAGTATTGTCAATGCATAGCCCATTTCAGATTTGTAGACAACGGAGCAGCTTAGGTCGATGGCATAGAAGAATTCTTGGATGGCCTGAAGCAAAGTACGGCGAAGGAAGTACTGATAGGTAGCCAGTAGACCACTCAGGGAGTCACTGAAAATGAGGAAGGACTCCCCAGGTAACGCAGATCTCAACCCTTGCGATTTTTAATTATCGGTCTATCTGAAAAGTATTGTCAATGCATAGCCCATTTCAGATTTGTAAACAACGGAGCAGCTTAGGTCGATGGCATAGAAGAATTCTTGGATGGCCTGAAGCAAAGTATGGTGAAAAAAGCACTGATAGGTAGCCAATAGACCACTCAGGGAGTCACTGAAAATGAGGAAGGACTCCCCAGGTCACGCAGATCTCAACCCTTGCGATTTTTAATTATGGGTCTATCTGAAAAGTATTGTCAATGCATAGCCCATTTCAGATGTGTAGACAACGGAGCAGCTTAGGTCGATGGCATAGAAGATTTCTTGGATGGCCTGAAGCAAAGTATGGCGAAGGAAGCATTGATAGGGAGCCAATAGACCACCCAGGGAGTCACTGAAAATGAGGAAGGACTCCCCAGGTCACGCAGATCTCAACCCTTGCGATTTTTAATTATGGGTCTATCTGAAAAGTATTGTCAATGCATAGCCCATTTCAGATTTGTAGACAACGGAGCAGCTTAGGTCGATGGCATAGAAGAATTCTTGGATGGCCTGAAGCAAAGTACGGCGAAGGAAGCACTGATAGGTAGCCAGTAGACCACTCAGGGAGGCACTGAAAATGAGGAAGGACTCCCCAGGTCACGCAGATCTCAACCCTTGCGATTTTTAATTATCGGTCTATCTGAAAAGTATTGTCAATGCATTGCCCATTTCAGATTTGTAGACAACGGAGCAGCTTAGATCGATGGCATAGAAGAATTCTTGGATGGCCTGAAGCAAAGTACGGCGAAGGAAGCACTGATAGGTAGCCAGTAGACCACTCAGGGAGTCACTGAAAATGAGGAAGGACTCCCCAGGTCACGCAGATCTCAACCCTTGCGATTTTTAATTATCGGTCTATCTGAAAAGTATTGTCAATGCATAGCCAATTTCAGATTTGTAGACAACGGAGCAGCTTAGGTCGATGGCATAGAAGAATTCTTGGATGGCCTGAAACAAAGTATGGCGAAGGAAGCACTGATAGGTAGCCAGTAGACCACTCAGGGAGTCACTGAAAATGAGGAAGGACTCCCCAGGTCACGCAGATCTCAACCCTTGCGCTTTTTAATTATCGGTCTATCTGAAAATTATTGTCAATGCATAGCCCATTTCAGATTTGTAGACAACGGAGCAGCTTAGGTCGATGGCATAGAAGAATTCTTGGATGGCCTGAAGCAAAGTATGGCGAAGGAAGCACTGATACGTAGCCAATAGACCACTCAGGGAGTCACTGAAAATGAGGAAGGACTCCCCAGGTCACGCAGATCTCAACCCTTGCGATTTTTAATTATCGGTCTATCTGAAAAGTATTGTCAATGCATAAACCATTTCAGATTTGTAGACAACGGAGCAGCTTAGGTCGATGGCATAGAAGAATTCTTGGATGGCCTGAAGCAAAGTATGGTGAAAAAAGCACTGATAGGTAGCCAATAGACCACTCAGGGAGTCACTGAAAATGAGGAAGGACTCCCCAGGTCACGCAGATCACAACCCTTGCGATTTTTAATTATGGGTCTATCTGAAAAGTATTGTCAATGCATAGCCCATTTCAGATTTGTAGACAACGGAGCAGCTTAGGTCGATGGCATAGAAGAATTCTTGGATGGCCTGAAGCAAAGTACGGCGAAGGAAGCACTGATAGGTAGCCAGTAGACCACTCAGGGAGTCACTGAAAATAAGGAAGGACTCCCCAGGTCACGCAGATCTCAACCCGTGCGATTTTTAATTATCGGTCTATTTGAAAAGTATTGTCAATGCATAGCCCATTTCAGATGTGTAGACAACGGAGCAGCTTAGGTCGATGGCATAGAAGAATTCTTGGATGGTCTGAAGCAAAGTATGGTGAAAAACGCACTGATAGGTAGCCAATGGACCACTCAGGGAGTCACTGAAAATGAGGAAGGACTCCCCAGGTCACGCAGATCTCAACCCTTGCGATTTTTTATTATGGGTCTATCTGAAAAGTATTGTCAATGCATAGCCCATTTCAGATGTGTAGACAACGGAGCAGCTTAGGTCGATGGCATAGAAGAATTCTTGGATGGCCTGAAGCAAAGTACGGCGAAGGAAGCACTGATAGGTAGCCAGTAGACCACTCAGGGAGTCACTGAAAATGAGGAAGGACTCCCCAGGTCACGCAGATCTCAACCCTTGCGATTTTTAATTATCGGTCTATCTGAAAAGTATTTTCAATGCATAGCCCATTTCAGATTTGTAGACAACGGAGCAGCTTAGGTCGATGGCATAGAAGAATTCTTGGATGGCCTGAAGCAAAGTATGGCGAAGGAAGCACTGATAGGTAGCCAATAGACCACTCAGGGAGTCACTGAAAATGAGGAAGGACTCCCCAGGTCAGGCAGATCTCAACCCTTGCGATTTTTAATTATCGGTCTATCTGAAAAGTATTGTCAATGCATAGCCCATTTCAGATTTGTAGACAACGGAGCAGCTTAGGTCGATGGCATAGAAGAATTCTTGGATGGCCTGAAGCAAAGTATGGTGAAAAAAGCACTGATAGGTAGCCAATAGACCACTCAGGGAGTCACTGAAAATGAGGAAGGACTCCCCAGGTCACGCAGATCTCAACCCTTGCGATTTTTAATTATGGGTCTATCTGAAAGGTATTGTCAATGCATAGCCCATTTCAGATGTGTAGACAACGGAGCAGCTTAGGTCGATGGCATAGAATAATTCTTGGATGGCCTGAAGCAAAGTACGGCGAAGGAAGCACTGATAGGTAGCCAGTAGACCACTCAGGGAGTCACTGAAAATGAGGAAGGACTCCCCAGGTCACGCAGATCTCAACCCTTGCGATTTTTAATTATCGGTCTATCTGAAAAGTATTGTCAATGCGTAGCCCATTTCAGATTTGTAGACAACGGAGCAGCTTAGGTCGATGGCATAGAAGAATTCTTGGATGGCCTGAAGCAAAGTACGGCGAAGGAAGCACTAATAGGCAGCCAGTAGACCACTCAGGGAGTCACTGAAAATGAGGAAGGACTCCCCAGGTCACGCAGATCTCAACCCTTGCGATTTTTAATTATCGGTCTATCTGAAAAGAATTCTCAATGCATAGCCCATTTCAGATTTGTAGACAACGGAGCAGCTTAGGTCGATGGCATAGAAGAATTCTTGGATGGCCTGAAGCAAAGTAAGGCGAAGGAAGCACTGATAGGTAGCCAATAGACCACTCAGGGAGTCACTGAAAATGAGGAAGGACTCCCCAGGTCACGCAGATCACAACCCTTGCGATTTTTAATTATGGGTCTATCTGAAAAGTATTGTCAATGCATAGCCCATTTCAGATTTGTAGACAACGGAGCAGCTTAGGTCGATGGCATAGAAGAATTCTTGGATGGCCTGAAGCAAAGTACGGCGAAGGAAGCACTGATAGGTAGCCAGTAGACCACTCAGGGAGTCACTGAAAATAAGGAAGGACTCCCCAGGTCACGCAGATCTCAACCCGTGCGATTTTTAATTATCGGTCTATCTGAAAAGTAATGTCAATGCATAGCCCATTTCAGATTTGTAAACAACGGAGCAGCTTAGGTCGATGGCATAGAAGAATTCTTGGATGGCCTGAAGCAAAGTATGGTGAAAAAAGCACTGATAGGTAGCCAATAGACCACTCAGGGAGTCACTGAAAATGAGGAAGGACTCCCCAGGTCACGCAGATCTCAACCCTTGCGATTTTTAATTATGGGTCTATCTGAAAAGTATTGTCAATGCATAGCCCATTTCAGATGTGTAGACAACGGAGCAGCTTAGATCGATGGCATAGAAGAATTCTTGGATGGCCTGAAGCAAAGTACGGCGAAGGAAGCACTGATAGGTAGCCAGTAGACCACTCAGGGAGTCACTGAAAATGAGGAAGGACTCCCCAGGTCACGCAGATCTCAACCCTTGCGATTTTTAATTATCGGTCTATCTGAAAAGTATTGTCAATGCATAGCCAATTTCAGATTTGTAGACAACGGAGCAGCTTAGGTCGATGGCATAGAAGAATTCTTGGATGGCCTGAAACAAAGTATGGCGAAGGAAGCACTGATAGGTAGCCAGTAGACCACTCAGGGAGTCACTGAAAATGAGGAAGGACTCCCCAGGTCACGCAGATCTCAACCCTTGCGCTTTTTAATTATCGGTCTATCTGAAAATTATTGTCAATGCATAGCCCATTTCAGATTTGTAGACAACGGAGCAGCTTAGGTCGATGGCATAGAAGAATTCTTGGATGGCCTGAAGCAAAGTATGGCGAAGGAAGCACTGATACGTAGCCAATAGACCACTCAGGGAGTCACTGAAAATGAGGAAGGACTCCCCAGGTCACGCAGATCTCAACCCTTGCGATTTTTAATTATCGGTCTATCTGAAAAGTATTGTCAATGCATAAACCATTTCAGATTTGTAGACAACGGAGCAGCTTAGGTCGATGGCATAGAAGAATTCTTGGATGGCCTGAAGCAAAGTATGGTGAAAAAAGCACTGATAGGTAGCCAATAGACCACTCAGGGAGTCACTGAAAATGAGGAAGGACTCCCCAGGTCACGCAGATCACAACCCTTGCGATTTTTAATTATGGGTCTATCTGAAAAGTATTGTCAATGCATAGCCCATTTCAGATTTGTAGACAACGGAGCAGCTTAGGTCGATGGCATAGAAAAATTCTTGGATGGCCTGAAGCAAAGTACGGCGAAGGAAGCACTGATAGGTAGCCAGTAGACCACTCAGGGAGTCACTGAAAATAAGGAAGGACTCCCCAGGTCACGCAGATCTCAACCCGTGCGATTTTTAATTATCGGTCTATTTGAAAAGTATTGTCAATGCATAGCCCATTTCAGATGTGTAGACAACGGAGCAGCTTAGGTCGATGGCATAGAAGAATTCTTGGATGGTCTGAAGCAAAGTATGGTGAAAAAAGCACTGATAGGTAGCCAATGGACCACTCAGGGAGTCACTGAAAATGAGGAAGGACTCCCCAGGTCACGCAGATCTCAACCCTTGCGATTTTTTTTTATGGGTCTATCTGAAAAGTATTGTCAATGCATAGCCCATTTCAGATGTGTAGACAACGGATCAGCTTAGGTCGATGGCATAGAAGAATTCTTGGATGGCCTGAAGCAAAGTACGGCGAAGGAAGCACTGATAGGTAGCCAGTAGACCACTCAGGGAGTCACTGAAAATGAGGAAGGACTCCCCAGGTCACGCAGATCTCAACCCTTGCGATTTTTAATTATCGGTCTATCTGAAAAGTATTTTCAATGCATAGCCCATTTCAGATTTGTAGACAACGGAGCAGCTTAGGTCGATGGCATAGAAGAATTCTTGGATGGCCTGAAGCAAAGTATGGCGAAGGAAGCACTGATAGGTAGCCAATAGACCACTCAGGGAGTCACTGAAAATGAGGAAGGACTCCCCAGGTCAGGCAGATCTCAACCCTTGCGATTTTTAATTATCGGTCTATCTGAAAAGTATTGTCAATGCATAGCCCATTTCAGATTTGTAGACAACGGAGCAGCTTAGGTCGATGGCATAGAAGAATTCTTGGATGGCCTGAAGCAAAGTATGGTGAAAAAAGCACTGATAGGTAGCCAATAGACCACTCAGGGAGTCACTGAAAATGAGGAAGGACTCCCCAGGTCACGCAGATCTCAACCCTTGCGATTTTTAATTATGGGTCTATCTGAAAGGTATTGTCAATGCATAGCCCATTTCAGATGTGTAGACAACGGAGCAGCTTAGGTCGATGGCATAGAAGAATTCTTGGATGGCCTGAAGCAAAGTACGGCGAAGGAAGCACTGATAGGTAGCCAGTAGACCACTCAGGGAGTCACTGAAAATGAGGAAGGACTCCCCAGGTCACGCAGATCTCAACCCTTGCGATTTTTAATTATCGGTCTATCTGAAAAGTATTGTCAATGCATAGCCCATTTCAGATTTGTAGACAACGGAGCAGCTTAGGTCGATGGCATAGAAGAATTCTTGGATGGCCTGAAGCAAAGTACGGCGAAGGAAGCACTAATAGGCAGCCAGTAGACCACTCAGGGAGTCACTGAAAATGAGGAAGGACTCCCCAGGTCACGCAGATCTCAACCCTTGCGATTTTTAATTATCGGTCTATCTGAAAAGAATTCTCAATGCATAGCCCATTTCAGATTTGTAGACAACGGAGCAGCTTAGGTCGATGGCATAGAAGAATTCTTGGATGGCCTGAAGCAAAGTAAGGCGAAGGAAGCACTGATAGGTAGCCAATAGACCACTCAGGGAGTCACTGAAAATGAGGAAGGACTCCCCAGGTCACGCAGATCTCAACCCTTGCGATTTTTAATTATGGGTCTATCTGAAAAGTATTGTCAATGCATAGCCCATTTCAGATTTGTAGACAACGGAGCAGCTTAGGTCGATGGCATAGAAGAATTCTTGGATGGCCTGAAGCAAAGTACGGCGAAGGAAGTACTGATAGGTAGCCAGTAGACCACTCAGGGAGTCACTGAAAATGAGGAAGGACTCCCCAGGTCACGCAGATCTCAACCCTTGCGATTTTTAATTATCGGTCTATCTGAAAAGTAATGTCAATGCATAGCCCATTTCAGATTTGTAAACAACGGAGCAGCTTAGGTCGATGGCATAGAAGAATTCTTGGATGGCCTGAAGCAAAGTATGGTGAAAAAAGCACTGATAGGTAGCCAATAGACCACTCAGGGAGTCACTGAAAATGAGGAAGGACTCCCCAGGTCACGCAGATCTCAACCCTTGCGATTTTTAATTATGGGTCTATCTGAAAAGTATTGTCAATGCATAGCCCATTTCAGATGTGTAGACAACGGAGCAGCTTAGGTCGATGGCATAGAAGAATTCTTGGATGGCCTGAAGCAAAGTATGGCGAAGGAAGCACTGATAGGGAGCCAGTAGACCACTCAGGGAGTCACTGAAAATGAGGAAGGACTCCTCAGGTCAGGCAGATCTCAACCCTTGCGATTTTTAATTATCGGTCTATCTGAAAAGTATTGTCAATGCATAGCCCATTTCAGATTTGTAGACAACGGAGCAGCTTAGGTCGATGGCATAGAAGAATTCTTGGATGGCCTGAAGCAAAGTATGGCGAAGGAAGAACTGATAGGTAGCCAATAGACCACTCAGGGAGTCACTGAAAATGAGGAAGGACTCCCCAGGTCACGCAGATCTCAACCCTTGCGATTTTTAATTATGGGTCTATCTGAAAAGTATTGTCAATGCATAGCCCATTTCAGATGTGTAGACAACGGAGCAGCTTAGGTCGATGGCATAGAAGAATTCTTGGATGGCCTGAAGCAAAGTACGGCGAAGGAAGCACTGATAGGGAGCCAGTAAACCACTCAGGGAGTCACTGAAAATGAGGAAGGACTCCCCAGGTCACGCAGATCTCAACCCTTGCGATTTTTAATTATCGGTCTATCTGAAAAGTATTGTCAATGCATAGCCCATTTCAGATGTGTAGACAACGGAGCAGCTTAGGACGATGGCATAGAAGAATTCTTGGATGGCCTGAAGCAAAGTATGGCGAAGGAAGCACTGATAGGGAGCCAGTAGACCACTCAGGGAGTCACTGAAAATGAGGAAGGACTCCCTAGGTCACGCAGATCTCAACCCTTGCGATTTTTAATTATGGGTCTATCTGAAAAGTATTGTCAATGCATAGCCCATTTCAGATGTGTAGACAACGGAGCAGCTTAGGTCGATGGCATAGAAGAATTCTTGGATGGCCTGAAGCAAAGTACGGCGAACGAAGCACTGATAGGGAGCCAGTAGACCACTCAGGGAGTCACTGAAAATGAGGAAGGACACCCCAGGTCACGCAGATCTCAACCCTTGCGATTTTTAATTATGGGTCTATCTGAAAAGTATTGTCAATGCATAGCCCATTTCAGATGTGTAGACAACGGAGCTGCTTAGGTCGATGGCATAGAAGAATTCTTGGATGGCCTGAAGCAAAGTATGGCGAAGGAAGAACTGATAGGGAGCCAGTAGACCACTCAGGGAGTCACTGAAAATGAGGAAGGACTCCCCAGGTCACGCAGATCTCAACCCTTGCGATTTTTAATTATCGGTCTATCTGAAAAGTATTGTCAATGCATAGCCCATTTCAGATGTGTAGACAACGGAGCAGCTTAGGTCGATGGCATAGAAGAATTCTTGGATGGCCTGAAGCAAAGTATGGCGAAGGAAGCACTGATAGGTAGCCAATAGACCACTCAGGGAGTCACTGAAAATGAGGAAGGACTCCCCAGGTCACGCAGATCTCAACCCTTGCGATTTTTAATTATCGGTCTATCTGAAAAGTATTGTCAATGCATAGCCCATTTCAGATTTGTAGACAACGGAGCAGCTTAGGTCGATGGCATGGAAGAATTCTTGGATGGCCTGAAGCAAAGTACTGCGAAGGAAGCACTGATAGGTAGCCAGTAGACCACCCAGGGAGTCACTGAAAATGAGGAAGGACTCCCCAGGTCACGCAGATCTCAACCCTTGCGATTTTTAATTATCGTTCTATCTGAAAATATTGTCAATGCATAGCCCATTTCAGATTTGTAAACAACGGAGCAGCTTAGGTCGATGGCATAGAAGAATTCTTGGATGGCCTGAAGCAAAGTATGGCGAAGGAAGCACTGATAGGTAGCCAATAGACCACTCAGGGAGTCACTGAAAATGAGGAAGGACTCCCCAGGTCAGGCAGATCTCAACCATTGCGATTTTTAATTATCGGTCTATCTGAAAAGTATTGTCAATGCATAGCCCATTTCAGATGTGTAGACAACGGAGCAGCTTAGGTCGATGGCATAGAAGAATTCTTGGATGGCCTGAAGCAAAGTACGGCGAAGGAAGCACTGATAGGTAGCCAGTAGACCACTCAGGGAGTCACTGAAAATGAGGAAGGACTCCCCAGGTCACGCAGATCTCAACCCTTGCGATTTTTAATTATCGGTCTATCTGAAAATTATTGTCAATGCATAGCCCATTTCAGATGTGTAGACAACGGAGCAGCTTAGGTCGATGGCATAGAAGAATTCTTGGATGGCCTGAAGCAAAGTATGGCGAAGGAAGCACTGATAGTGAGCCAGTAGACCTCTCAGGGAGTCACTGAAAATGAGGAAAGACTCCCCAGGTCACGCAGATCTCAACCCTTGCGATTTTTAATTATGGGTCTATCTGAAAAGTATTGTCAATGCATAGCCCATTTCAGATGTGTAGACAACGGAGCAGCTTAGGTCGATGGCATAGAAGATTCTTGGATGGCCTGAAGCAAAGTATGGCGAAGGAAGCACTGATAGGGAGCCAGTAGACCTCTCAGGGAGTCACTGAAAATGAGGAAAGACTCCCCAGGTCACGCAGATCTCAACCCTTGCGATTTTTAATTATGGGTCTATCTGAAAAGTATTGTCAATGCATAGCCCATTTCAGATGTGTAGACAACGGAGCAGCTTAGGTCGATGGCATAGAAGAATTCTTGGATGGCCTGAAGCAAAGTACGGCGAAGGAAGCACTGATAGGGAGCCAGTAGACCACTCAGGGAGTCACTGAAAATGAGGAAGGACTCCCCAGGTCAGGCAGATCTCAACCCTTGCGATTTTTAATTATCGGTCTATCTGAAAAGTATTGTCAATGCATAGCCCATTTCAGATGTGTAGACAACGGAGCAGCTTAGGTCGATGGCATAGAAGAATTCTTGGATGGCCTGAAGCAAAGTACTGCGAAGGAAGCACTGATAGGTAGCCAGTAGACCACTCAGGGAGTCACTGAAAATGAGGAAGGACTCCCCAGGTCACGCAGATCTCAACCCTTGCGATTTTTAATTATCGGTCTATCTGAAAAGTATTGTCAATGCATAGCCCATTTCAGATGTGTAGACAACGGAGCAGCTTAGGTCGATGGCATAGAAGAATTCTTGGATGGCCTGAAGCAAAGTACGGCGATGGAAGCACTGATAGGTAGCCAGTAGACCACTCAGGGAGTCACTGAAAATGAGGAAGGACTCCCCAGGTCAAGCAGATCTCAACCCTTGCGATTTTTAACTATCGGTCTATCTGATAAGTATTGTCAATGCATAGCCCATTTCAGATTTGTAGACAACGGAGCAGCTTAGGTCGATGGCATAGAAGAATTCTTGGATGGCCTGAAGCAAAGTATGGCGAAGGAAGCACTGATAGGTAGCCAATAGACCACTCAGGGAGTCACTGAAAATGAGGAAGGACTCCCCAGGTCACGCAGATCTCAACCCTTGCGATTTTTAATTATGGGTCTATCTGAAAAGTATTGTCAATGCATAGCCCATTTCAGATGTGTAGACAACGGAGCAGCTTAGGTCGATGGCATAGAAGAATTCTTGGATGGCCTGAAGCAAAATATGGCGAAGGAAGCACTGATAGGGAGCCAGTAGACCACTCAGGGAGTCACTGAAAATGAGGAAGGACTCCCCAGGTCACGCAGATCTCAACCCTTGCGATTTTTAATTATGGGTCTATCTGAAAAGTATTGTCAATGCATAGCCCATTTCAGATGTGTAGACAACGGAGCAGCTTAGGTCGATGGCATAGAAGAATTCTTGGATGGCCTGAAGCAAAGTATGGCGAAGGAAGCACTGATAGGGAGCCAGTAGACCACTCAGGGAGTCACTGAAAATGAGGAAGGACTCCCCAGGTCACGCAGATCTCAACCCTTGCGATTTTTAATTATGGGTCTATCTGAAAAGTATTGTCAATGCATAGCCCATTTCAGATGTGTAGACAACGGACAAACTTAGGTCGATGGCATAGAAGAATTCTTGGATGGCCTGAAGCAAAGTATGGCGAAGGAAGCACTGATAGGTAGCCAGTAGACCACTCAGGGAGTCACTGAAAATGAGGAAGGACTCCCCAGGTCACGCAGATCTCAACCCTTGCGATTTTTAATTATCGGTCTATCTGAAAAGTATTGTCAATGCATAGCCCATTTCAGATTTGTAGACAACGGAGCAGCTTAGGTCGATGGCATAGAAGAATTCTTGGATGGCCTGAAGCAAAGTACGCCGAAGGAAGCACTGATAGGTAGCCAGTAGACCACTCAGGGAGTCACTGAAAATGAGGAAGGACTCCCCAGGTCACGCAGATCTCAACCCTTGCGATTTTTAATTATCGGTCTATCTGAAAAGTATTGTCAATGCATAGCCCATTTCAGATTTGTAGACAACGGAGCAGCTTAGGTCGATGGCATAGAAGAATTCTTGGATGGCCTGAAGCAAAGTATGGCGAAGGAAGCACTGATAGGGAGCCAGTAGACCACTCAGGGAGTCACTGAAAATGAGGAAGGACTCCCCAGGTCACGCAGATCTCAACCCTTGCGATTTTTAATTATGGGTCTATCTGAAAAGTATTGTCAATGCATAGCCCATTTCAGATGTGTAGACAACGGAGCAGCTTAGGTCGATGGCATAGAAGAATTCTTGGATGGCCTGAAGCAAAGTATGGCGAAGGAAGCACTGATAGGGAGCCAGTAGACCACTCAGGGAGTCACTGAAAATGAGGAAGGACTCCCCAGGTCACGCAGATCTCAACCCTTGCGATTTTTAATTATGGGTCTATCTGAAAAGTATTGTCAATGCATAGCCCATTTCAGATGTGTAGACAACGGAGCAGCTTAGGTCGATGGCATAGAAGAATTCTTGGATGGCCTGAAGCAAAGTATGGCGAAGGAAGCACTGATAGGTAGCCAGTAGACCACTCAGGGAGTCACTGAAAATGAGGAAGGACTCCCCAGGTCACGCAGATCTCAACCCTTGCAATTTTTAATTATCGGTCTATCTGAAAAGTAATGTCAATGCATAGCCCATTTCAGATTTGTAGACAACGGAGCAGCTTAGGTCGATGGCATAGAAGAATTCTTGGATGGCCTGAAGCAAAGTACGCTGAAGGAAGCTCTGATAGGTAGCCAGTAGACCACTCAGGGAGTCACTGAAAATGAGGAAGGACTCCCCAGGTCACGCAGATCTCAACCCTTGCGATTTTTAATTATCGGTCTATCTGAAAAGTATTGTCAATGCATAGCCCATTTCAGATGTGTAGACAACGGAGCAGCTTAGGTCGATGGCATAGAAGAATTCTTGGATGGCCTGAAGCAAAGTATGGCGAAGGAAGCACTGATAGGGAGCCAGTAGACCACTCAGGGAGTCACTGAATATGAGGAAGGACTCCCCAGGTGACGCAGATCTCAACCTTTGCGATTTTTAATTATGGGTCTATCTGAAAAGTATTGTCAATGCATAGCCTATTTCAGATGTGTAGACAACGGAGCAGCTTAGGTCGATGGCATAGAAGAATTCTTGGATGGCCTGAAGCAAAGTGTGGCGAAGGAAGCACTGATAGGGAGCCAGTAGACCACTCAGGGAGTCACTGAAAATGAGGAAGGACTCCCCAGGTCACGCAGATCTCAACCCTTGCGATTTTTAATTATGGGTCTATCTGAAAAGTATTGACAATGCATAGCCCATTTCAGATGTGTAGACAACGGAGCAGCTTAGGTCGATGGCATAGAAGAATTCTTGGATGGCCTGAAGCAAAGTATGGCGAAGGAAGCACTGATAGGGAGCCAGTAGACCACTCAGGGAGTCACTGAAAATGAGGAAGGACTCCCCAGGTCATGCAGATCTCAACCCTTGCGATTTTTAATTATGGGTCTATCTGAAAAGTATTGTCAATGCATAGCCCATTTCAGATGTGTAGACAACGGAGCAGCTTAGGTCGATGGCATAGAAGAATTCTTGGATGGCCTGAAGCAAAGTATGGCGAAGGAAGCACTGATAGGGAGCCAGTAGACCACTCAGGGAGTCACTGAAAATGAGGAAGGACTCCCCAGGTCACGCAGATCTCAACCCTTGCGATTTTTAATTATGGGTCTATCTGAAAAGTATTGTCAATGCATAACCCATTTCAGATTTGTAGACAACGGAGCAGCTTAGGTCGATGGCATAGAAGAATTCTTGGATGGCCTGAAGCAAAGTATGGCGAAGGAAGCACTGATAGGGAGCCAGTAGACCACTCAGGGATTCACTGAAAATGAGGAAGGACTCCCCAGGTCAGGCAGATCTCAACCCTTGCGATTTTTAATTATCGGTCTATCTGAAAAGTATTGTCAATGCATAGCCCATTTCAGATTTGTAGACAACGGAGCAGCTTAGGTCGATGGCATAGAATAATTCATTGATGGCCTGAAGCAAAGTATGGCGAAGGAAGCACTGATAGGTAGCCAATAGACCACTCAGGGAGTCACTGAAAATGAGGAAGGACTCCCCAGGTCACGCAGATCTCAACCCTTGCGATTTTTAATTATCGGTCTATCTGAAAAGTATTGTCAATGCATAGCCCATTTCAGATGTTTAGACAACGGAGCAGCTTAGGTCGATGGCATAGAAGAATTCTTGGATGGCCTGAAGCAAAGTATGGCAAAGGAAGCACTGATAGGTAGCCAATAGACCACTCAGGGAGTCACTGAAAATGAGGAAGGACTCCCCAGGTCACGCAGATCTCAATCCTTGCGATTTTTAATTATGGGTCTATCTGAAAAGTATTGTCAATGCATAGCCCATTTCAGATGTGTAGACAACGGAGCAGCTTAGGTCGATGGCATAGAAGAATTCTTGGATGGCCTGAAGCAAAGTATGGCGAAGGAAGCACTGATAGGGAGCCAGTAGACCACTCAGGGAGTCACTGAAAATGAGGAAGGACTCCCCAGGTCACAAAGATCTCAACCCTTGCGATTTTTAATTATCGGTCTATCTGAAAAGTATTGTCAATGCATAGCCCATTTCAGATTTGTAGACTACGGAGCAGCTTAGGTCGATGGCATAGAAGAATTCTTGGATGGCCTGAAGCAAAGTATGGCGAACGAAGCACTGATAGGGAGCCAGTAGACCACTCAGGGAGTCACTGAAAATGTGGAAGGACTCCCCAGGTCACGCAGATCTCAACCCTTGCGATTTTTAAGTATGGGTCTATCTAAAAAATTGTTGTCAATGCATAGCCCATTTCAGATGTGTAGACAACGGAGCAGCTTAGGTCGATGGCATAGAAGAATTCTTGGATGGCCTGAAGCAAAGTATGGCGAAGGAAGCACTGATAGGGAGCCAGTAGACCACACAGGGAGTCACAGAAAATGAGGAAGGACTCCCCAGGTCACGCAGATCTCAACCCTTGCGATTTTTAATTATGGGTCTATCTGAAAAGTATTGTCAATGCATAGCCCATTTCAGATGTGTAGACAACGGAGCAGCTTAGGTCGATGGCATAGAAGAATTCTTGGATGGCCTGAAGCAAAGTATGGCGAAGGAAGCACTGATAGGGAGCCAGTAGACCACTCAGGGAGTCACTGAAAATGAGGAAGGACTCCCCAGGTCACGCAGATCTCAACCCTTGCGATTTTTAATTATGGGTCTATCTGAAAAGTATTGACAATGCATAGCCCATTTCAGATGTGTAGACAACGGAGCAGCTTAGGTCGATGGCATAGAAGAATTCTTGGATGGCCTGAAGCAAAGTATGGCGAAGGAAGCACTGATAGGGAGCCAGTAGACCACTCAGGGAGTCACTGAAAATGAGGAAGGACTCCCCAGGTCATGCAGATCTCAACCCTTGCGATTTTTAATTATGGGTCTATCTGAAAAGTATTGTCAATGCATAGCCCATTTCAGATGTGTAGACAACGGAGCAGCTTAGGTCGATGGCATAGAAGAATTCTTGGATGGCCTGAAGCAAAGTATGGCGAAGGAAGCACTGATAGGGAGCCAGTAGACCACTCAGGGAGTCACTGAAAATGAGGAAGGACTCCCCAGGTCACGCAGATCTCAACCCTTGCGATTTTTAATTATGGGTCTATCTGAAAAGTATTGTCAATGCATAACCCATTTCAGATTTGTAGACAACGGAGCAGCTTAGGTCGATGGCATAGAAGAATTCTTGGATGGCCTGAAGCAAAGTATGGCGAAGGAAGCACTGATAGGGAGCCAGTAGACCACTCAGGGATTCACTGAAAATGAGGAAGGACTCCCCAGGTCAGGCAGATCTCAACCCTTGCGATTTTTAATTATCGGTCTATCTGAAAAGTATTGTCAATGCATAGCCCATTTCAGATTTGTAGACAACGGAGCAGCTTAGGTCGATGGCATAGAATAATTCATTGATGGCCTGAAGCAAAGTATGGCGAAGGAAGCACTGATAGGTAGCCAATAGACCACTCAGGGAGTCACTGAAAATGAGGAAGGACTCCCCAGGTCACGCAGATCTCAACCCTTGCGATTTTTAATTATCGGTCTATCTGAAAAGTATTGTCAATGCATAGCCCATTTCAGATGTTTAGACAACGGAGCAGCTTAGGTCGATGGCATAGAAGAATTCTTGGATGGCCTGAAGCAAAGTATGGCAAAGGAAGCACTGATAGGTAGCCAATAGACCACTCAGGGAGTCACTGAAAATGAGGAAGGACTCCCCAGGTCACGCAGATCTCAATCCTTGCGATTTTTAATTATGGGTCTATCTGAAAAGTATTGTCAATGCATAGCCCATTTCAGATGTGTAGACAACGGAGCAGCTTAGGTCGATGGCATAGAAGAATTCTTGGATGGCCTGAAGCAAAGTATGGCGAAGGAAGCACTGATAGGGAGCCAGTAGACCACTCAGGGAGTCACTGAAAATGAGGAAGGACTCCCCAGGTCACAAAGATCTCAACCCTTGCGATTTTTAATTATCGGTCTATCTGAAAAGTATTGTCAATGCATAGCCCATTTCAGATTTGTAGACTACGGAGCAGCTTAGGTCGATGGCATAGAAGAATTCTTGGATGGCCTGAAGCAAAGTATGGCGAACGAAGCACTGATAGGGAGCCAGTAGACCACTCAGGGAGTCACTGAAAATGTGGAAGGACTCCCCAGGTCACGCAGATCTCAACCCTTGCGATTTTTAAGTATGGGTCTATCTAAAAAATTGTTGTCAATGCATAGCCCATTTCAGATGTGTAGACAACGGAGCAGCTTAGGTCGATGGCATAGAAGAATTCTTGGATGGCCTGAAGCAAAGTATGGCGAAGGAAGCACTGATAGGGAGCCAGTAGACCACACAGGGAGTCACTGAAAATGAGGAAGGACTCCCCAGGTCACGCAGATCTCAACCCTTGCGATTTTTAATTATGGGTCTATCTGAAAAGTATTGTCAATGCATAGCCCATTTCAGATGTGTAGACAACGGAGCAGCTTAGGTCGATGGCATAGAAGAATTCTTGGATGGCCTGAAGCAAAGTATGGCGAAGGAAGCACTGATAGGGAGCCAGTAGACCACTCAGGGAGTCACTGAAAATGAGGAAGGACTCCCCAGGTCACGCAGATCTCAACCCTAGCGATTTTTAATTATGGGTCTATCTGAAAAGTATTGTCAATGCATAGCCCATTTTAGATGTGTAGACAACGGAGCAACTTAGGTCTATGGCATTGAAGAATACTTGGATGGCCTGAAGCAAAGTATGGCGAAGGAAGCACTGATAGGGAGCCAGTAGACCACTCAGGGAGTCACTGAAAATGAGGAAGGACTCCCCAGGTCACGCAGATCTCAACCCTTGCGATTTTTAATTATGGGTCTATATGAAAAGTATTGTCAATGCATAGCCCATTTCAGATTTGTAGACAACGGAGCAGCTTAGGTCGATGGCATAGAAGAATTCTTGGATGGCCTGAAGCAAAGTATGGCGAAGGAAGCACTGATAGGGAGCCAGTAGACCACTCAGGGAGTCACTGAAAATGAGGAAAGACTCCCCAGGTCACGCAGATCTCAACCCTTGCGATTTTTAATTATCGGTCTATTTGAAAAGTATTGTCAATGCATAGCCCATTTCAGATGTGTAGACAACGGAGCAGCTTAGGTCGATGGCATAGAAGAATTCTTGGATGGCCTGAAGCAAAGTACGGCGAAGGAAGCACTGATAGGGAGCCAGTAGACCACTCAGGGAGTCACTGAAAATGAAGAAGGACGCCCCAGGTCACGCAGATCTCAACCCTTGCGATTTTTAATTATGGGTCTATCTGAAAAGTATTGTCAATGCATAGCCCATTTCAGATGTGTAGACAACGGAGCAGCTTAGGTCGATGGCATAGAAGAATTCTTGGATGGCCTGAAGCAGAGTATGGCGAAGGAAGCACTGATAGGGAGCCAGTAGACCACTCAGGGAGTCACTGAAAATGAGGAAGGACTCCCCAGGTCACGCAGATCTCAACCCTTGCGATTTTTAATTATGGGTCTATCTGAAAAGTATTGTCAATGCATAGCCCATTTCAGATGTTTAGACAACGGAGCAGCTTAGGTCGATGGCATAGAAGAATTCTTGGATGGCCTGAAGCAAAGTATGGCGAAGGAAGCACTGATAGGGAGCCAGTAGACCACTCAGGGAGTCACTGAAAATGAGGAAGGACTCCCCAGGTCACGCAGATCTCAACCCTTGCGATTTTTAATTATCGGTCTATCTGAAAAGTATTGTCAATGCATAGCCCATTTCAGATTTGTAGACTACGGAGCAGCTTAGGTCGATGGCATAGAAGAATTCTTGGATGGCCTGAAGCAAAGTATGGCGAACGAAGCACTGATAGGGAGCCAGTAGACCACTCAGGGAGTCACTGAAAATGAGGAAGGACTCCCCAGGTCACGCAGATCTCAACCCTTGCGATTTTTAATTATGGGTCTATCTAAAAAATTGTTGTCAATGCATAGCCCATTTCAGATGTGTAGACAACGGAGCAGCTTAGGTCGATGGCATAGAAGAATTCTTGGATGGCCTGAAGCAAAGTATGGCGAAGGAAGCACTGATAGGGAGCCAGTAGACCACTCAGGGAGTCACTGAAAATGAGGAAGGACTCCCCAGGTCACGCAGATCTCAACCATTGCGATTTTTAATTATGGGTCTATCTGAAAAGTATTGTCAATGCATAGCCCATTTCAGATGTTTAGACAACGGAGCAGCTTAGGTCGATGGCATAGAAGAATTCTTGGATGGCCTGAAGCAAAGTATGGCGAAGGAAGAACTGATAGGGAGCCAGTAGACCACTCAGGGAGTCACTGAAAATGAGGAAGGACTCCCCAGGTCAGGCAGATCTCAACCCTTGCGATTTTTAATTATCGGTCTATCTGAAAAGTATTGTCAATGCATAGCCCATTTCAGATGTGTAGACAACGGAGCAGCTTAGGTCGATGGCATAGAAGAATTCTTGGATGGCCTGAAGCAAAGTACGGCGAAGGTAGCACTGATAGGTAGCCAGTAGACCACTCAGGGAGTCACTGAAAATGAGGAAGGACTCCCCAGGTCACGCAGATCTCAACCGTTGCGATTTTTAATTATCGGTCTATCTGAAAAGTATTGTCAATGCATAGCCCATTTCAGATGTGTAGACAACGGAGCAGCTTAGGTCGATGGCATAGAAGAATTCTTGGATGGCCTGAAGCAAAGTACGGCGAAGGAAGCACTGATAGGTAGCCAGTAGACCACTCAGGGAGTCACTGAAAATGAGGAAGGACTCCCCAGGTCACGCAGATCTCAACCCTTGCGATTTTTAATTATCGGTCTATCTGAAAAGTATTGTCAATGCATAGTCCATTTCAGATTTGTAGACTACGGAGCAGCTTAGGTCGATGGCATAGAAGAATTCTTGGATGGCCTGAAGCAAAGTATGGCGAACGAAGCACTGATAGGGAGCCAGTAGACCACTCAGGGAGTCACTGAAAATGAGGAAGGACTCCCCAGGTCACGCAGATCTCAACCCTTGCGATTTTTAATTATGGGTCTATCTGAAAAGTATTGTCAATGCATAGCCCATTTCAGATGTGTAGACAACGGAGCAGCTTAGGTCGATGGCATAGAAGAATTCTTGGATGGCCTGAAGCAAAGTATGGCGAAGGAAGCACTGATAGGGAGTCAGTAGACCACTCAGGGAGTCACTGAAAATGAGGAAGGACTCCCCAGGTGACGCAGATCTCAACCCTTGCGATTTTTAATTATGGGTCTATCTGAAAAGTATTGTCAATTCATAGCCCATTTCAGATGTGTAGACAACGGAGCAGCTTAGGTCGATGGCATAGAAATATTCTTGGATGGCCTGAAGCAAAGTATGGCGAAGGAAGCACTGATAGGGAGCCAATAGACCACTCAGGGAGTCACTGAAAATGAGGAATGACTCCCCAGGTCACGCAGATCTCAACCCTTGCGATTTTTAATTATGGGTCTATCTGAAAAGTAGTGTCAATGCATAGCCCATTTCAGATGTGTAGACAACGGAGCAGCTTAGGTCGATGGCATAGAAGAATTCTTGGATGGCCTGAAGCAAAGTATGGCGAAGGAAGCACTGATAGGGAGCCAGTAGACCACTCAGGGAGTCACTGAAAATGAGGAAGGACTCCCCAGGTCACGCAGATCTCAACCCTTGCGATTTTTAATTATGGGTCTATCTGAAAAGTATTGTCAATGCATAGCCCATTTCAGATGTGTAGACAACGGAGCAACTTAGGTCGATGGCATAGAAGAAATCTTGGATGGCCTGAAGCAAAGTATGGCGAAGGAAGCACTGATAGGGAGCCAGTAGACCACTCAGGGAGTCACTGAAAATGAGGAAGGACTCCCCAGGTCACGCAGATCTCAACCCTTGCGATTTTTAATTATGGGTCTATCTGAAAAGTATTGTCAATGCATAGCCCATTTCAGATGTGTAGACAACGGAGCAGCTTAGGTCGATGGCATAGAAGAATTCTTGGATGGCCTGAAGCAAAGTATGGCGAAGGAAGCACTGATAGGGAGCCAGTAGACCACTCAGGGAGTCACTGAAAATGAGGAAGGACTCCCCAGGTCACGCAGATCTCAACCCTTGCGATTTTTAATTATGGGTCTATCTGAAAAGTATTGTCAATGCATAGCCCATTTCAGATGTGTAGACAACGGAGCAGCTTAGGTCGATGGCATAGAAGAATTCTTGGATGGCCTGAAGCAAAGTATGGCGAAGGAAGCACTGATAGGGAGCCAGTAGACCACTCAGGGAGTCACTGAAAATGAGGAAGGACTCCCCAGGTCACGCAGATCTCAACCCTTGCGATTTTTAATTATGGGTCTATCTGAAAAGTATTGTCAATGCATAGCCCATTTTAGATGTTTAGACAACGGAGCAGCTTAGGTCGATGGCATAGAGGAATTCTTGGATGGCCTGAAGCAAAGTATGGCGAAGGAAGCACTGATAGGGAGCCAGTAGACCACTCAGGGAGTCACTGAAAATGAGGAAGGACTCCCCAGGTCAGGCAGATCTCAACCCTTGCGATTTTTAATTATCGGTCTATCTGAAAAGTATTGTCAATGCATAGCCCATTTCAGATGTGTAGACAAAGGAGCAGCTTAGGTCGATGGCATAGAAGAATTCTTGGATGGCCTGAAGCAAAGTATGGCGAAGGAAGCAGTGTTAGGTAGCCAGTAGACCACTCAGGGAGTCACTGAAAATGAGGAAGGACTCCCCAGGTCACGCAGATCTCAACCCTTGCGATTTTTAATTATCGGTCTATCTGAAAAGTATTGTCAATGCATAGCCCATTTCAGATGTGTAGACAACGGAGCAGCTTAGGTCGATGGCATAGAAGAATTCTTGGATGGCCTGAAGCAAAGTACGGCGAAGGAAGCACTGATAGGTAGCCAGTAGACCACTCAGGGAGTCACTGAAAATGAGGAAGGACTCCTCAGGTCACGCAGATCTCAACCCTTGCGATTTTTAATTATGGGTCTATCTGAAAAGTATTGTCAATGCATAGCCCATTTCAGATGTGTAGACAACGGAGCAGCTTAGGTCGATGGCATAGAAGAATTCTTGGATGGCCTGAAGCAAAGTATGGCGAAGGAAGCACTGATAGGGAGCCAGTAGACCACTCAGGGAGTCACTGAAAATGAGGAAGGACTCCCCAGGTCACGCAGATCTCAACCCTTGCGATTTTTAATTATGGGTCTATCTGAAAAGTATTGTCAATGCATAGCCCATTTCAGATGTGTAGACAACGGAGCAGCTTAGGTCGATGGCATAGAAGAATTCTTGGATGGCCTGAAGCAAAGTATGGCGAAGGAAGCACTGATAGGGAGCCAGTAGACCACTCAGGGAGTCACTGAAAATGAGGAAGGAGTCCCCAGGTCACGCAGATCTCAACCCTTGCGATTTTTAATTATGGGTCTATCTGAAAAGTATTGTCTATGCATAGCCCATTTCAGATGTGTAGACAACGGACAAACTTAGGTCGATGGCATAGAAGAATTCTTGGATGGCCTGAAGCAAAGTATGGCGAAGGAAGCACTGATAGGTAGCCAGTAGACCACTCAGGGAGTCACTGAAAATGAGGAAGGACTCCCCAGGTCACGCAGATCTCAACCCTTGCGATTTTTAATTATCGGTCTATCTGAAAAGTATTGTCAATGCATAGCCCATTTCAGATTTGTAGACAACGGAGCAGCTTAGGTCGATGGCATAGAAGAATTCTTGGATGGCCTGAAGCAAAGTATGGCGAAGGAAGCACTGATAGGTAGCCAGTAGACCACTCAGGGAGTCACTGAAAATGAGGAAGGACTCCCCAGGTGACGCAGATCTCAACCCTTGCGATTTTTAATTATGGGTCTATCTGAAAGGTATTGTCAATGCATAGCCCATTTCAGATGTGTAGACAACGGAGCAGCTTAGGTCGATGGCATAGAAGAATTCTTGGATGGCCTGAAGCAAAGTATGGCGAAAGAAGCACTGATAGGGAGCCAGTAGACCACTCAGGGAGTCACTGAAAATGAGGAAGGACTCCCCGGGTCGCAGATCTCAACCCTTGCGATTTTTAATTATGGGTCTATCTGAAAAGTATTGTCAACGCATAGCCCGATTCAGATGTGTAGACAACGGAGCAGCTTAGGTCGATGGCATAGAAGAATTCTTGGATGGCCTGAAGCAAAGTATGGCGAAGGAGGCACTGATAGGGAGCCAGTAGACCACTCAGGGAGTCACTGAAAATGAGGAAGGACTCCCCAGGTCACGCAGATCTCAACCCCTGCGACTTTTAATTATGGGTCTATCTGAAAAGTATTGTCTATGCATAGCCCATTTCAGATGTGTAGACAACGGAGCAGCTTAGGTCGATGGCATAGAAGAATTCTTGGATGGCCTGAAGCAAAGTATGGCGAAGGAAGCACTGATAGGTAGCCAGTAGACCACTCAGGGAGTCACTGAAAATGAGGAAGGACTCCCCAGGTCACGCAGATCTCAACCCTTGCGATTTTTAATTATCGGTCTATCTGAAAAGTATTGTCAATGCATAGCCCATTTCAGATTTGTAGACAACGGAGCAGCTTAGGTCGATGGCATAGAAGAATTCTTGGATGGCCTGAAGCAAAGTACGCCGAAGGAAGCACTGATAGGTAGCCAGTAGACCACTCAGGGAGTCACTGAAAATGAGGAAGGACTCCCCAGGTCACGCAGATCTCAACCCTTGCGATTTTTAATTATCGGTCTATCTGAAAAGTATTGTCAATGCATAGCCCATTTCAGATGTGTAGACAACGGAGCAGCTTAGGTCGATGGCATAGAAGAATTCTTGGATGGCCTGAAGCAAAGTATGGCGAAGGAAGCACTGATAGGTAGCCAGTAGACCACTCAGGGAGTCACTGAAAATGAGGAAGGACTCCCCAGGTCAGGCAGATCTCAACCCTTGCGATTTTTAATTATGGGTCTATCTGAAAAGTATTGTCAATGCATAGCCCATTTCAGATGTGTAGACAACGGAGCAGCTTAGGTCGATGGCATAGAAGAATTCTTGGATGGCCTGAAGCAAAGTATGGCGAAGGAAGCACTGATAGGGAGCCAGTAGACCACTCAGGGAGTCACTGAAAATGAGGAAGGACTCCCCAGGTGACGCAGATCTCAACCCTTGCGATTTTTAATTATGGGTCTATCTGAATGGTATTGTCAATGCATAGCCCATTTCAGATGTGTAGACAACGGAGCAGCTTAGGTCGATGGCATAGAAGAATTCTTGGATGGCCTGAAGCAAAGTATGGCGAAAGAAGCACTGATAGGGAGCCAGTGGACCACTCAGGGAGTCACTGAAAATGAGGAAGGACTCCCCAGGTCACGCAGATATCAACCCTTGCGATTTTTAATTATGGGTCTATCTGAAAAGTATTGTCAATGCATAGCCCGATTCAGATGGGTAGACAACGGAGCAGCTTAGGTCGATGGCATAGAAGAATTCTTGGATGGCCTGAAGCAAAGTATGGCGAAGGAAGCACTGATAGGGAGCCAGTAGACCACTCAGGGAGTCACTGAAAATGAGGAAGGACTCCCCAGGTCACGCAGATCTCAACCCTTGCGATTTTTAATTATGGGTCTATCTGAAAAGTATTGTCAATGCATAGCCCATTTCAGATGTGTAGACAACGGAGCAGCTTAGGTCGATGGCATAGAAGAATTCTTGGATGGACTGAAGCAAAGTATGGCGAAGGAAGCACTGATAGGGAGCCAGTAGACCACTCAGGGAGTCACTGAAAATGAGGAAGGACTCCCCAGGTCACGCAGATCTCAACCCTTGCGATTTTTAATTATGGGTCTATCTGAAAAGTATTGTCAATGCATAGCCCATTTCAGATGTGTAGACAACGGAGCAGCTTAGGTCGATGGCATAGAAGAATTCTTGGATGGCCTGAAGCAAAGTATGGCGAAGGAAGCACTGATAGGTAGCCAGTAGACCACACAGGGAGTCACTGAAAATGAGGAAGGACTCCCCAGGTCACGCAGATCTCAACCCTTGCGATTTTTAATTATCGGTCTATCTGAAAAGTATTGTCAATGCATAGCCCATTTCAGATTTGTAGACAACGGAGCAGCTTAGGTCGATGGCATAGAAGAATTCTTGGATGGCCTGAAGCAAAGTACGCCGAAGGAAGCACTGATAGGTAGCCAGTAGACCACTCAGGGAGTCACTAAAAATGAGGAAGTACTCCCCAGGTCACGCAGATCTCAACCCTTGCGATTTTTAATTATCGGTCTATCTGAAAAGTATTGTCAATGCATAGCCCATTTCAGATTTGTAGACAACGGAGCAGCTTAGGTCGATGGCATAGAAGAATTCTTGGATGGCCTGAAGCAAAGTATGGCGAAGGAAGCACTGATAGGGAGCCAGTAGACCACTCAGGGAGTCACTGAAAATGAGGAAGGACTCCCCAGGTCACGCAGATCTCAACCCTTGCGATTTTTAATTATCGGTCTATCTGAAAAGTATTGTCAATGCATAGCCCATTTCAGATGTATAGACAACGGAGCAGCTTAGGTCGATGGCATAGAAGAATTCTTGGATGGCCTGAAGCAAAGTATGGCGAAGGAAGCACAGATAGGGAGCCAGTAGACCACTCAGGGAGTCACTGAAAATGAGGTAGGACTCCCCAGGTCAGGCAGATCTCAACCCTTGCGATTTTTAATTATCGGTCTATCTGAAAAGTATTGTCAATGCATAGCCCATTTCAGATGTGTAGACAACGGAGCAGCTTAGGTCGATGGCATAGAAGAATTCTTGGATGGCCTGAAGCAAAGTACGGCGAAGGAAGCACTGATAGGTAGCCAGTAGACCACTCAGGGAGTCACTGAAAATGAGGAAGGACTCGCCAGGTCACGCAGATCTCAACCCTTGCGATTTTTAATTATGGGTCTATCTGAAAAGTATTGTCAATGCATAGCCCATTTCAGATTTGTAGACAACGGTGCAGCTTAGGTCGATGGCATAGAAGAATTCATTGATGGCCTGAAGCAAAGTATGGCGAAGGAAGCACTGATAGGTAGCCAATAGACCACTCAGGGAGTCACTGAAAATGAGGAAGGACTCCCCAGGTCACGCAGATCTCAACCCTTGCGATTTTTAATTATCGGTCTATCTGAAAAGTATTGTCAATGCATAGCCCATTTCAGATTTGTAGACAATGGAGCAGCTTAGGTCGTTGGCATAGAAGAATTCTTGGATGGCCTGAAGCAATGTATGGCAAAGGAAGCACTGATAGGTAGCCAATAGACCACTCAGGGAGTCACTGAAAATGAGGAAGGACTCCCCAGGTCACGCAGATCTCAATCCTTGCGATTTTTAATTATGGGTCTATCTGAAAAGTATTGTCAATGCATAGCCCATTTCAGATGTGTAGACAACGGAGCAGGTTAGGTCGATGGCATAGAAGAATTCTTGGATGGCCTGAAGCAAAGTACGGCGAAGGAAGCACTGATAGGTAGCCAGTAGACCACTCAGGGAGTCACTGAAAATGAGGAAGGACTCCCCAGGTCACGCAGATCTCAACCCTTGCGATTTTTAATTATGGGTCTATCTGAAAAGTATTGTCAATGCATAGCCCATTTCAGATTTGTAGACAACGATGCAGCTTAGGTCGATGGCATAGAAGAATTCATTGATGGCCTGAAGCAAATTATGGCGAAGGAAGCTCTGATAGGTAGCCAATAGACCACTCAGGGAGTCACTGAAAATGAGGAAGGACTCCCCAGGTCACGCAGATCTCAACCCTTGCGATTTTTAATTATCGGTCTATCTGAAAAGTATTGTCAATGCATAGCCCATTTCAGATTTGTAGACAACGGAGCAGCTTAGGTCGTTGGCATAGAAGAATTCTTGGATGGCCTGAAGCAATGTATGGCAAAGGAAGCACTGATAGGTAGCCAATAGACCACTCAGGGAGTCACTGAAAATGAGGAAGGACTCCCCAGGTCACGCAGATCTCAATCCTTGCGATTTTTAATTATGGGTCTATCTGAAAAGTATTGTCAATGCATAGCCCATTTCAGATGTGTAGACAACGGAGCAGCTTAGGTCGATGGCATAGAAGAATTCTTGGATGGCCTGAAGCAAAGTATGGCGAACGAAGCACTGATAGGGAGCCAGTAGACCACTCAGGGAGTCACTGAAAATGAGGAGGGACTCCCCAGGTGACGCAGATCTCAACCCTTGCGATTTTTAATTATGGGTCTATCTGAAAAGTATTGTCAATGCATAGCCCATTTCAGATGTGTAGACACGGAGCAGCTTAGGTCGATGGCATAGAAGAATTCTTGGATGGCCTGAAGCAAAGTATGGCGAAGGAAGCACTGATAGGGAGCCAGTACACCACTCATGGAGTCACTGAAAATGAGGAAGGACTCCCCAGGTCAGGCAGATCTCAACCCTTGCGATTTTTAATTATCGGTCTATCTGAAAAGTATTGTCAATGCATAGCCCATTTCAGATGTGTAGACAACGGAGCAGCTTAGGTCGATGGCATAGAAGAATTCTTGGATGGCCTGAAGCAAAGTATGGCGAAGGAAGCACTGATAGGGAGCCAGTAGACCACTCAGGGAGTCACTGAAAATGAGGAAGGACTCCCCAGGTCACGCAGATCTCAACCCTTGCGATTTTTAATTATGGGTCTATCTGAAAAGTATTGTCAATGCATAGCCCATTTCAGATGTGTAGACAACGGAGCAGGTTAGGTCGATGGCATAGAAGAATTCTTGGATGGCCTGAAGCAAAGTATGGCGAAGGAAGCACTGATAGGGAGCCAGTAGACCACTCAGGGAGTCACTGAAAATGAGGAAGGACTCCCCAGGTCAGGCAGATCTCAACCCTTGCGATTTTTAATTATCGGTCTATCTGAAAAGTATTGTCAATGCATAGCCCATTTCAGATGTGTAGACAACGGAGCAGCTTAGGTCGATGGCATAGAAGAATTCTTGGATGGCCTGAAGCAAAGTATGGCGAAGGAAGCACTGATAGGGAGCCAGTAGACCACTCAGGGAGTCACTGAAAATGAGGAAGGACTCCCCAGGTCAGGCAGATCTCAACCCTTGCGATTTTTAATTGTCGGTCTATCTGAAAAGTATTGTCAATGCATAGCCCATTTCAGATGTGTAGACAACGGAGCAGGTTAGGTCGATGGCATAGAAGAATTCTTGGATGGCCTGAAGCAAAGTATGGCGAAGGAAGCACTGATAGGGAGCCAGTAGACCACTCAGGGAGTCACTGAAAATGAGGAAGGACTCCCCAGGTCAGGCAGATCTCAACCCTTGCGATTTTTAATTATCGGTCTATCTGAAAAGTATTGTCAATGCATAGCCCATTTCAGATGTGTAGACAACGGAGCAGCTTAGGTCGATGGCATAGAAGAATTCTTGGATGGCCTGAAGCAAAGTATGGCGAAGGAAGCACTGATAGGGAGCCAGTAGACCACTCAGGGAGTCACTGAAAATGAGGAAGGACTCCCCAGGTCACGCAGATCTCAACCCTTGCGATTTTTAATTATCGGTCTATCTGAAAAGTATTGTCAATGCATAGCCCATTTCAGATTTGTAGACAACGGAGCAGCTTAGGTCGATGGCATAGAAGAATTCATTGATGGCCTGAAGCAAAGTATGGCGAAGGAAGCACTGATAGGTAGCCAATAGACCACTCAGGGAGTCACTGAATATGAGGAAGGACTCCCCAGGTCACGCAGATCTCAACCCTTGCGATTTTTAATTATCGGTCTATCTGAAAAGTATTGTCAATGCATAGCCCATTTCAGATTTGTAGACAACGGAGCAGCTTAGGTCGTTGGCATAGAAGAATTCTTGGATGGCCTGAAGCAAAGTATGGCAAAGGAAGCACTGATAGGTAGCCAATAGACCACTCAGGGAGTCACTGAAAATGAGGAAGGACTCCCCAGGTCATGCAGATCTCAATCCTTGCGATTTTTAATTATGGGTCTATCTGAAAAGTATTGTCAATGCATAGCCCATTTCAGATGTGTAGACAACGGAGCAGCTTAGGTCGATGGCATAGAAGAATTCTTGGATGGCCTGAAGCAAAGTATGGCGAAGGAAGCACTGATAGGGAGCCAGTAGACCACTCAGGGAGTCACTGAAAATGAGGAAGGACACCCCAGGTCACGCAGATCTCAACCCTTGCGATTTTTAATTATGGGTCTATCTGAAAAGTATTGTCAATGCATAGCCCATTTCAGATGTGTAGACACGGAGCAGCTTAGGTCGATGGCATAGAAGAATTCTTGGATGGCCTGAAGCAAAGTATGGCGAAGGAAGCACTGATAGGGAGCCAGTAGACCACTCAGGGAGTCACTGAAAATGAGGAAGGACTCCCCAGGTCACGCAGATCTCAACCCTTGCGATTTTTAATTATGGGTCTATCTGAAAAGTATTGTCAATGCATAGCCCATTTCAGATGTGTAGACAACGGAGCAGCTTAGGTCGATGGCATACAAGAATTCTTGGATGGCCTGAAGCAAAGTATGGCGAAGGAAGCACTGATAGGGAGCCAGTAGACCACTCAGGGAGTCACTGAAAATGAGGAAGGACTCCCCAGGTCAGGCAGATCTCAACCCTTGCGATTTTTAATTATGGGTCTATCTGAAAAGTATTGTCAATGCATAGCCCATTTCAGATGTGTAGACAACGGAGCAGGTTAGGTCGATGGCATAGAAGAATTCTTGGATGGCCTGAAGCAAAGTATGGAGAAGGAAGCACTGATAGGGAGCCAGTAGACCACTCAGGGAGTCACTGAAAATGAGGAAGGACTCCCCAGGTCACGCAGATCTCAACCCTTGCGATTTTTAATTATGGGTCTATCTGAAAAGTATTGTCAATGCATAGCCCATTTCAGATGTGTAGACAACGGAGCAGGTTAGGTCGATGGCATAGAAGAATTCTTGGATGGCCTGAAGCAAAGTATGGCGAAGGAAGCACTGATAGGGAGCCAGTAGACCACTCAGGGATTCACTGAAAATGAGGAAGGACTCCCCAGGTCAGGCAGATCTCAACCCTTGCGATTTTTAATTATCGGTCTATCTGAAAAGTATTGTCAATGCATAGCCCATTTCAGATGTGTAGACAACGGAGCAGCTTAGGTCGATGGCATACAAGAATTCTTGGATGGCCTGAAGCAAAGTATGGCGAAGGAAGCACTGATAGGGAGCCAGTAGACCACTCAGGGAGTCACTGAAATTGAGGAAGGACTCCCCAGGTCAGGCAGATCTCAACCCTTGCGATTTTTAATTATCGGTCTATCTGAAAAGTATTGTCAATGCATAGCCCATTTCAGATGTGTAGACAACGGAGCAGCTTAGGTCGATGGCATAGAAGAATTCTTGGATGGCCTGAAGCAAAGTACGGCGAAGGAAGCACTGATAGGGAGCCAGTAGACCACTCATGGAGTCACTGAAAATGAGGAAGGACTCCCCAGGTCAGGCAGATCTCAACCCTTGCGATTTTTAATTATCGGTCTATCTGAAAAGTATTGTCAATGCATAGCCCATTTCAGATGTGTAGACAACGGAGCAGCTTAGGTCGATGGCATAGAAGAATTCTTGGATGGCCTGAAGCAAAGTATGGCGAAGGAAGCACTGATAGGGAGCCAGTAGACCACTCAGGGAGTCACTGAAAATGAGGAAGGACTCCCCAGGTCACGCAGATCTCAACCCTTGCGATTTTTAATTATGGGTCTATCTGAAAAGTATTGTCAATGCATAGCCCATTTCAGATGTGTAGACAACGGAGCAGCTTAGGTCGATGGCATAGAAGAATTCTTGGATGGCCTGAAGCAAAGTATGGCGAAGGAAGCACTGATAGGGAGTCAGTAGACCACTCAGGGAGTCACTGAAAATGAGGAAGGACTCCCCAGGTCAGGCAGATCTCAACCCTTGCGATTTTTAATTATCGGTCTATCTGAAAAGTATTGTCAATGCATAGCCCATTTCAGATGTGTAGACAACGGAGCAGGTTAGGTCGATGGCATAGAAGAATTCTTGGATGGCCTGAAGCAAAGTATGGAGATGGAAGCACTGATAGGGAGCCAGTAGACCACTCAGGGAGTCACTGAAAATGAGGAAGGACTCCCCAGGTGACGCAGATCTCAACCCTTGCGATTTTTAATTATGGGTCTATCTGAAAAGTATTGTCAATGCATAGCCCATTTCAGATGTGTAGACAACGGAGCAGGTTAGGTCGATGGCATAGAAGAATTCTTGGATGGCCTGAAGCAAAGTATGGCGAAGGAAGCACTGATAGGGAGCCAGTAGACCACTCAGGGAGTCACTGAAAATGAGGAAGGACTCCCCAGGTCAGGCAGATCTCAACCCTTGCGATTTTTAATTATCGGTCTATCTGAAAAGTATTGTCAATGCATAGCCCATTTCAGATGTGTAGACAACGGAGCAGCTTAGGTCGATGGCATAGAAGAATTCTTGGATGGCCTGAAGCAAAGTATGGCGAAGGAAGCACTGATAGGGAGCCAGTAGACCACTCAGGGAGTCACTGAAAATGAGGAAGGACTCCCCAGGTCAGGCAGATCTCAACCCTTGCGATTTTTAATTATCGGTCTATCTGAAAAGTATTGTCAATGCATAGCCCATTTCAGATGTGTAGACAACGGAGCAGCTTAGGTCGATGGCATAGAAGAATTCTTGGATGGCCTGAAGCAAAGTATGGCGAAGGAAGCACTGATAGGGAGCCAGTAGACCACTCAGGGAGTCACTGAAAATGAGGAAGGACTCCCCAGGTCACGCAGTTCTCAACCCTTGCGATTTTTAATTATCGGTCTATCTGAAAAGTATTGTCAATGCATAGCCCATTTCAGATTTGTAGACAACGGAGCAGCTTAGGTCGATGGCATAGAAGAATTCATTGATGGCCTGAAGCAAAGTATGGCGAAGGAAGCACTGATAGGTAGCCAATAGACCACTCAGGGAGTCACTGAAAATGAGGAAGGACTCCCCAGGTCACGCAGATCTCAACCCTTGCGATTTTTAATTATCGGTCTATCTGAAAAGTATTCTCAATGCATAGCCCATTTCAGATTTGTAGACAACGGAGCAGCTTAGGTCGTTGGCATAGAAGAATTCTTGGATGGCCTGAAGCAAAGTATGGCAAAGGAAGCACTGATAGGTAGCCAATAGACCACTCAGGGAGTCACTGAAAATGAGGAAGGACTCCCCAGGTCATGCAGATCTCATTCCTTGCGATTTTTAATTATGGGTCTATCTGAAAAGTATTGTCAATGCATAGCCCATTTCAGATGTGTAGACAACGGAGCAGCTTAGGTCGATGGCATAGAAGAATTCTTGGATGGCCTGAAGCAAAGTATGGCGAAGGAAGCACTGATAGGGAGCCAGTAGACCACTCAGGGAGCCACTGAAAATGAGGAAGAACTCCCCAGGTCAGGCAGATCTCAACCCTTGCGATTTTTAATTATCGGTCTATCTGAAAAGTATTGTCAATGCATAGCCCATTTCAGATGTGTAGACAACGGAGCAGGTTAGGTCGATGGCATAGAAGTGTTCTTGGATGGCCTGAAGCAAAGTATGGCGAAGGAAGCACTGATAGGGAGCCAATAGACCACTCAGGGAGTCACTGAAAATCAGGAAGGACTCCCCAGGTCAGGCAGATCTCAACCCTTGCGATTTTTAATTATCGGTCTATCTGAAAAGTATTGTCAATGCATAGCCCATTTCAGATGTGTAGACAACGGAGCAGCTTAGGTCGATGGCATAGAAGAATTCTTGGATGGCCTGATGCAAAGTATGGCGAAGGAAGCACTGATAGGGAGCCAGTAGACCACTCAGGGAGTCACTGAAAATGAGGAAGGACTCCCCAGGTCAGGCAGATCTCAACCCTTGCGATTTTTAATTATCGGTCTATCTGAAAAGTATTGTCAATGCATAGCCCATTTCAGATGTGTAGACAACGGAGCAGCTTAGGTCGATGGCATAGAAGAATTCTTGGATGGCCTGAAGCAAAGTATGGCGAACGAAGCACTGATAGGGAGCCAGTAGACCACTCAGGGAGTCACTGAAGATGAGGAAGGACTCCCCAGGTCACGCAGATCTCAACCCTTGCGATTTTTAATTATGGGTCTATCTGAAAAGTATTGTCAATGCATAGCCCATTTCAGATGTGTAGACAACGGAGCAGCTTAGGTCGATGGCATACAAGAATTCTTGGATGGCCTGAAGCAAAGTATGGCGAAGGAAGCACTGATAGGGAGCCAGTAGACCACTCAGGGAGTCACTGAAAATGAGGAAGGACTCCCCAGGTCAGGCAGATCTCAAACCTTGCGATTTTTAATAATCGGTCTATCTGAAAAGTATTGTCAATGCATAGCCCATTTCAGATGTGTAGACAACGGAGCAGGTTAGGTCGATGGCATAGAAGAATTCTTGGATTGCCTGAAGCAAAGTATGGAGAAGGAAGCACTGATAGGGAGCCAGTAGACCACTCAGGGAATCACTGAAAATGAGGAAGGACTCCCCAGGTCACGCAGATCTCAACCCTTGCGATTTTTAATTATGGGTCTATCTGAAAAGTATTGTCAATGCATAGCCCATTTCAGATGTGTAGACAACGGAGCAGGTTAGGTCGATGGCATAGAAGAATTCTTGGATGGCCTGAAGCAAAGTATGGCGAAGGAAGCACTGATAGGGAGCCAGTAGACCACTCAGGGATTCACTGAAAATGAGGAAGGACTCCCCAGGTCAGGCAGATCTCAACCCTTGCGATTTTTAATTATCGGTCTATCTGAAATGTATTGTCAATGCATAGCCCATTTCAGATGTGTAGACAACGGAGCAGCTTAGGTCGATGGCATAGAAGAATTCTTGGATGGCCTGAAGCAAAGTATGGCGAAGGAAGCACTGATAGGGAGCCAGTAGACCACTCAGGGAGTCACTGAAATTGAGGAAGGACTCCCCACGTCAGGCAGATCTCAACCCTTGCGATTTTTAATTATCGGTCTATCTGAAAAGTATTGTCAATGCATAGCCCATTTCAGATGTGTAGACAACGGAGCAGGTTAGGTCGATGGCATAGAAGAATTCTTGGATGGCCTGAAGCAAAGTATGGCGAAGGAAGCACTGATAGGGAGCCAGTAGACCACTCAGGGAGTCACTGAAAATGAGGAAGGACTCCCCAGGTCAGGCAGATCTCAACCCTTGCGATTTTTAATTATCGGTCTATCTGAAAAGTATTGTCAATGCATAGCCCATTTCAGATGTGTAGACAACGGAGCAGGTTAGGTCGATGGCATAGAAGAATTCTTGGATGGCCTGAAGCAAAGTATGGCGAAGGAAGCACTGATAGGGAGCCAGTAGACCACTCAGGGAGTCACTGAAAATGAGGAAGGACTCCCCAGGTCAGGCAGATCTCAACCCTTGCGATTTTTAATTATCGGTCTATCTGAAAAGTATTGTCAATGCATAGCCCATTTCAGATGTGTAGACAACGGAGCAGGTTAGGTCGATGGCATAGAAGAATTCTTGGATGGCCTGAAGCAAAGTATGGAGAAGGAAGCACTGATAGGTAGCCAGTAGACCACTCAGTGAGTCACTGAAAATGAGGAAGGACTCCCCAGGTCAGGCAGATCTCAACCCTTGCGATTTTTAATTATCGGTCTATCTGAAAAGTATTGTCAATGCATAGCCCATTTCAGAAGTGTAGACAACGGAGCAGGTTAGGTCGATGGCATAGAAGAATTCTTGGATGGCCTGAAGCAAAGTATGGCGAAGGAAGCACTGATAGGGAGCCAGTAGACCACTCAGGGAGTCACTGAAAATGAGGAAGGACTCCCCAGGTCAGGCAGATCTCAACCCTTGCGATTTTTAATTATCGGTCTATCTGAAAAGTATTGTCAATGCATAGCCCATTTCAGATGTGTAGACAACGGAGCAGCTTAGGTCGATGGCATAGAAGAATTCTTGGATGGCCTGAAGCAAAGTATGGCGAAGGAAGCACTGATAGGGAGCCAGTAGACCACTCAGGGATTCACTGAAAATGAGGAAGGTCTCCCCAGGTCAGGCAGATCTCAACCCTTGCGATTTTTAATTATCGGTCTATCTGAAAAGTATTGTCAATGCATAGCCCATTTCAGATGTGTAGACAACGGAGCAGGTTAGGTCGATGGCATAGAAGAATTCTTGGATGGCCTGAAGCAAAGTATGTCGAAGGAAGCACTGATAGGGAGCCAGTAGACCACTCAGGGAGTCACTGAAAATGAGGAAGGACTCCCCAGGTCAGGCAGATCTCAACCCTTGCGATTTTTATTTATCGGTCTATCTGAAAAGTATTGTCAATGCATAGCCCATTTCAGATGTGTAGACAACGGAGCAGGTTAGGTCGATGGCATAGAAGAATTCTTGGATGGCCTGAAGCAAAGTATGGAGAAGGAAGCACTGATAGGTAGCCAGTAGACCACTCAGGGAGTCACTGAAAATGAGGAAGGACTCCCCAGGTCAGGCAGATCTCAACCCTTGCGATTTTTAATTATCGGTCTATCTGAAAAGTATTGTCAATGCATAGCCCATTACAGATGTGTAGACAACGGAGCAGGTTAGGTCGATGGCATAGAAGAATTGTTGGATGGCCTGAAGCAAACTATGGCGAAGGAAGCACTGATAGGGAGCCAGTAGACCACTCAGGGAGTCACTGAAAATGAGGAAGGACTCCCCAGGTCAGGCAGATCTCAACCCTTGCGATTTTTAATTATCGGTCTATCTGAAAAGTATTGTCAATGCATAGCCCATTTCAGATGTGTAGACAACGGAGCAGGTTAGGTCGATGGCATAGAAGAATTCTTGGATGGCCTGAAGCAAAGTATGGCGAAGGAAGCACTGATAGGGAGCCAGTAGACCACTCAGGGAGTCACTGAAAATGAGGAAGGACTCCCCAGGTCAGGCAGATCTCAACCCTTGCGATTTTTAATTATGGGTCTATCTGAAAAGTATTGTCAATGCATAGCCCATTTCAGATGTGTAGACACGGAGCAGGTTAGGTCGATGGCATAGAAGAATTCTTGGATGGCCTGAAGCAAAGTATGGAGAAGGAAGCACTGATAGGGAGCCAGTAGACCACTCAGGGAGTCACTGAAAATGAGGAAGGACTCCCCAGGTCAGGCAGATCTCAACCCTTGCGATTTTTAATTATCGGTCTATCTGAAAAGTATTGTCAATGCATAGCCCATTTCAGAAGTGTAGACAACGGAGCAGGTTAGGTCGATGGCATAGAAGAATTCTTGGATGGCCTGAAGCAAAGTATGGCGAAGGAAGCACTGATAGGGAGCCAGTAGACCACTCAGGGAGTCACTGAAAATGAGGAAGGACTCCCCAGGTCAGGCAGATCTCAACCCTTGCGATTTTTAATTATCGGTCTATCTGAAAAGTATTGTCAATGCATAGCCCATTTCAGATGTGTAGACAACGGAGCAGCTTAGGTCGATGGCATAGAAGAATTCTTGGATGGCCTGAAGCAAAGTATGGCGAAGGAAGCACTGATAGGGAGCCAGTAGACCACTCAGGGATTCACTGAAAATGTGGAAGGTCTCCCCAGGTCAGGCAGATCTCAACCCTTGCGATTTTTAATTATCGGTCTATCTGAAAAGTATTGTCAATGCATAGCCCATTTCAGATGTGTAGACAACGGAGCAGGTTAGGTCGATGGCATAGAAGAATTCTTGGATGGCCTGAAGCAAAGTATGTCGAAGGAAGCACTGATAGGGAGCCAGTAGACCACTCAGGGAGTCACTGAAAATGAGGAAGGACTCCCCAGGTCAGGCAGATCTCAACCCTTGCGATTTTTATTTATCGGTCTATCTGAAAAGTATTGTCAATGCATAGCCCATTTCAGATGTGTAGACAACGGAGCAGGTTAGGTCGATGGCATAGAAGAATTCTTGGATGGCCTGAAGCAAAGTATGGAGAAGGAAGCACTGATAGGTAGCCAGTAGACCACTCAGGGAGTCACTGAAAATGAGGAAGGACTCCCCAGGTCAGGCAGATCTCAACCCTTGCGATTTTTAATTATCGGTCTATCTGAAAAGTATTGTCAATGCATAGCCCATTACAGATGTGTAGACAACGGAGCAGGTTAGGTCGATGGCATAGAAGAATTCTTGGATGGCCTGAAGCAAAGTATGGCGAAGGAAGCACTGATAGGGAGCCAGTAGACCACTCAGGGAGTCACTGAAAATGAGGAAGGACTCCCCAGGTCAGGCAGATCTCAACCCTTGCGATTTTTAATTATCGGTCTATCTGAAAAGTATTGTCAATGCATAGCCCATTTCAGATGTGTAGACAACGGAGCAGGTTAGGTCGATGGCATAGAAGAATTCTTGGATGGCCTGAAGCAAAGTATGGCGAAGGAAGCACTGATAGGGAGCCAGTAGACCACTCAGGGAGTCACTGAAAATGAGGAAGGACTCCCCAGGTCAGGCAGATCTCAACCCTTGCGATTTTTAATTATGGGTCTATCTGAAAAGTATTGTCAATGCATAGCCCATTTCAGATGTGTAGACACGGAGCAGGTTAGGTCGATGGCATAGAAGAATTCTTGGATGGCCTGAAGCAAAGTATGGCGAAGGAAGCACTGATAGGGAGCCAGTAGACCACTCAGGGAGTCACTGAAAATGAGGAAGGACTCCCCAAGTCAGGCAGATCTCAACCCTTGCGATTTTTAATTATCGGTCTATCTGAAAAGTATTGTCAATGCATAGCCCATTTCAGATGTGTAGACAACGGAGCAGCTTAGGTCGATGGCATAGAAGAATTCTTGGATGGCCTGAAGCAAAGTATGGCGAAGGAAGCACTGATAGGGAGCCAGTAGACCACTCAGGGAGTCACTGAAAATGAGGAAGGACTCCCCAAGTCAGGCAGATCTCAACCCTTGCGATTTTTAATTATCGGTCTATCTGAAAAGTATTGTCAATGCATAGCCCATTTCAGATGTGTAGACAACGGAGCAGCTTAGGTCGATGGCATAGAAGAATTCTTGGATGGCCTGAAGCAAAGTATGGAGAAGGAAGCACTGATAGGTAGCCAGTAGACCACTCAGGGGGTCACTGAAAATGAGGAAGGACTCCCCAGGTCAGGCAGATCTCAACCCTTGCGATTTTTAATTATCGGTCTATCTGAAAAGTATTGTCAATGCATAGCCCATTTCAGATGTGTAGACAACGGAGCAGGTTAGGTCGATGGCATAGAAGAATTCTTGGATGGCCTGAAGCAAAGTATGGCGAAGGAAGCACTGATAGGGAGCCAGTAGACCACTCAGGGAGTCACTGAAAATGAGGAAGGACTCCCCAGGTCAGGCAGATCTCAACCCTTGCGATTTTTAATTATCGGTCTATCTGAAAAGTATTGTCAATGCATAGCCCATTTCAGATGTGTAGACAACGGAGCAGGTTAGGTCGATGGCATAGAAGAATTCTTGGATGGCCTGAAGCAAAGTATGGCGAAGGAAGCACTGATAGGGAGCCAGTAGACCACTCAGGGAGTCACTGAAAATGAGGAAGGACTCCCCAGGTCAGGCAGATCTCAACCCTTGCGATTTTTAATTATCGGTCTATCTGAAAAGTATTGTCAATGCATAGCCCATTTCAGATGTGTAGACAACGGAGCAGGTTAGGTCGATGGCATAGAAGAATTCTTGGATGGCCTGAAGCAAAGTATGGCGAAGGAAGCACTGATAGGGAGCCAGTAGACCACTCAGGGAGTCACTGAAAATGAGGAAGGACTCCCCAGGTCAGGCAGATCTCAACCCTTGCGATTTTTAATTATCGGTCTATCTGAAAAGTATTGTCAATGCATAGCCCATTTCAGATGTGTAGACAACGGAGCAGCTTAGGTCGATGGCATAGAAGAATTCTTGGATGGCCTGAAGCAAAGTATGGCGAAGGAAGCACTGATAGGGAGCCAGTAGACCACTCAGGGAGTCACTGAAAATGAGGAAGGACTCCCCAGGTCACGCAGATCTCAACCCTTGCGATTTTTAATTATCGGTCTATCTGAAAAGTATTGTCAATGCATAGCCCATTTCAGATTTGTAGACAACGGAGCAGCTTAGGTCGATGGCATAGAAGAATTCATTGATGGCCTGAAGCAAAGTATGGTGAAGGAAGCACTGATAGGTAGCCAATAGACCACTCAGGGAGTCACTGAATATGAGGAAGGACTCCCCAGGTCACGCAGATCTCAACCCTTGCGATTTTTAATTATCGGTCTATCTGAAAAGTATTCTCAATGCATAGCCCATTTCAGATTTGTAGACAACGGAGCAGCTTAGGTCGTTGGCATAGAAGAATTCTTGGATGGCCTGAAGCAAAGTATGGCAAAGGAAGCACTGATAGGTAGCCAATAGACCACTCAGGGAGTCACTGAAAATGAGGAAGGACTCCCCAGGTCATGCAGATCTCAATCCTTGCGATTTTTAATTATGGGTCTATCTGAAAAGTATTGTCAATGCATAGCCCATTTCAGATGTGTAGACAACGGAGCAGCTTAGGTCGATGGCATAGAAGAATTCTTGGATGGCCTGAAGCAAAGTATGGCGAAGGAAGCACTGATAGGTAGCCAGTAGACCACTCAGGGAGTCACTGAAAATGAGGAAGGACTCCCCACGTCAGGCAGATCTCAACCCTTGCGATTTTTAATTATCGGTCTATCTGAAAAGTATTGTCAATGCATAGCCCATTTCAGATGTGTAGACAACGGAGCAGGTTAGGTCGATGGCATAGAAGAATTCTTGGATGGCCTGAAGCAAAGTATGGCGAAGGAAGCACTGATAGGGAGCCAGTAGACCACTCAGGGAGTCACTGAAAATGAGGAAGGACTCCCCAGGTCAGGCAGATCTCAACCCTTGCGATTTTTAATTATGGGTCTATCTGAAAAGTATTGTCAATGCATAGCCCATTTCAGATGTGTAGACACGGAGCAGGTTAGGTCGATGGCATAGAAGAATTCTTGGATGGCCTGAAGCAAAGTATGGCGAAGGAAGCACTGATAGGGAGCCAGTAGACCACTCAGGGAGTCACTGAAAATGAGGAAGGACTCCCCAAGTCAGGCAGATCTCAACCCTTGCGATTTTTAATTATCGGTCTATCTGAAAAGTATTGTCAATGCATAGCCCATTTCAGATGTGTAGACAACGGAGCAGCTTAGGTCGATGGCATAGAAGAATTCTTGGATGGCCTGAAGCAAAGTATGGCGAAGGAAGCACTGATAGGGAGCCAGTAGACCACTCAGGGAGTCACTGAAAATGAGGAAGGACTCCCCAAGTCATGCAGATCTCAATCCTTGCGATTTTTAATTATCGGTCTATCTGAAAAGTATTGTCAATGCATAGCCCATTTCAGATGTGTAGACAACGGAGCAGCTTAGGTCGATGGCATAGAAGAATTCTTGGATGGCCTGAAGCAAAGTATGGCGAAGGAAGCACTGATAGGGAGCCAGTAGACCACTCAGGGAGTCACTGAAAATGAGGAAGGACTCCCCAAGTCAGGCAGATCTCAACCCTTGCGATTTTTAATTATCGGTCTATCTGAAAAGTATTGTCAATGCATAGCCCATTTCAGATGTGTAGACAACGGAGCAGCTTAGGTCGATGGCATAGAAGAATTCTTGGATGGCCTGAAGCAAAGTATGGAGAAGGAAGCACTGATAGGTAGCCAGTAGACCACTCAGGGGGTCACTGAAAATGAGGAAGGACTCCCCAGGTCAGGCAGATCTCAACCCTTGCGATTTTTAATTATCGGTCTATCTGAAAAGTATTGTCAATGCATAGCCCATTTCAGATGTGTAGACAACGGAGCAGGTTAGGTCGATGGCATAGAAGAATTCTTGGATGGCCTGAAGCAAAGTATGGCGAAGGAAGCACTGATAGGGAGCCAGTAGACCACTCAGGGAGTCACTGAAAATGAGGAAGGACTCCCCAGGTCAGGCAGATCTCAACCCTTGCGATTTTTAATTATCGGTCTATCTGAAAAGTATTGTCAATGCATAGCCCATTTCAGATGTGTAGACAACGGAGCAGGTTAGGTCGATGGCATAGAAGAATTCTTGGATGGCCTGAAGCAAAGTATGGCGAAGGAAGCACTGATAGGGAGCCAGTAGACCACTCAGGGAGTCACTGAAAATGAGGAAGGACTCCCCAGGTCAGGCAGATCTCAACCCTTGCGATTTTTAATTATCGGTCTATCTGAAAAGTATTGTCAATGCATAGCCCATTTCAGATGTGTAGACAACGGAGCAGGTTAGGTCGATGGCATAGAAGAATTCTTGGATGGCCTGAAGCAAAGTATGGCGAAGGAAGCACTGATAGGGAGCCAGTAGACCACTCAGGGAGTCACTGAAAATGAGGAAGGACTCCCCAGGTCAGGCAGATCTCAACCCTTGCGATTTTTAATTATCGGTCTATCTGAAAAGTATTGTCAATGCATAGCCCATTTCAGATGTGTAGACAACGGAGCAGCTTAGGTCGATGGCATAGAAGAATTCTTGGATGGCCTGAAGCAAAGTATGGCGAAGGAAGCACTGATAGGGAGCCAGTAGACCACTCAGGGAGTCACTGAAAATGAGGAAGGACTCCCCAGGTCACGCAGATCTCAACCCTTGCGATTTTTAATTATCGGTCTATCTGAAAAGTATTGTCAATGCATAGCCCATTTCAGATTTGTAGACAACGGAGCAGCTTAGGTCGATGGCATAGAAGAATTCATTGATGGCCTGAAGCAAAGTATGGTGAAGGAAGCACTGATAGGTAGCCAATAGACCACTCAGGGAGTCACTGAATATGAGGAAGGACTCCCCAGGTCACGCAGATCTCAACCCTTGCGATTTTTAATTATCGGTCTATCTGAAAAGTATTCTCAATGCATAGCCCATTTCAGATTTGTAGACAACGGAGCAGCTTAGGTCGTTGGCATAGAAGAATTCTTGGATGGCCTGAAGCAAAGTATGGCAAAGGAAGCACTGATAGGTAGCCAATAGACCACTCAGGGAGTCACTGAAAATGAGGAAGGACTCCCCAGGTCATGCAGATCTCAATCCTTGCGATTTTTAATTATGGGTCTATCTGAAAAGTATTGTCAATGCATAGCCCATTTCAGATGTGTAGACAACGGAGCAGCTTAGGTCGATGGCATAGAAGAATTCTTGGATGGCCTGAAGCAAAGTATGGCGAAGGAAGCACTGATAGGTAGCCAGTAGACCACTCAGGGAGTCACTGAAAATGAGGAAGGACTCCCCACGTCAGGCAGATCTCAACCCTTGCGATTTTTAATTATCGGTCTATCTGAAAAGTATTGTCAATGCATAGCCCATTTCAGATGTGTAGACAACGGAGCAGGTTAGGTCGATGGCATAGAAGAATTCTTGGATGGCCTGAAGCAAAGTATGGCGAAGGAAGCACTGATAGGGAGCCAGTAGACCACTCAGGGAGTCACTGAAAATGAGGAAGGACTCCCCAGGTCAGGCAGATCTCAACCCTTGCGATTTTTAATTATGGGTCTATCTGAAAAGTATTGTCAATGCATAGCCCATTTCAGATGTGTAGACACGGAGCAGGTTAGGTCGATGGCATAGAAGAATTCTTGGATGGCCTGAAGCAAAGTATGGCGAAGGAAGCACTGATAGGGAGCCAGTAGACCACTCAGGGAGTCACTGAAAATGAGGAAGGACTCCCCAAGTCAGGCAGATCTCAACCCTTGCGATTTTTAATTATCGGTCTATCTGAAAAGTATTGTCAATGCATAGCCCATTTCAGATGTGTAGACAACGGAGCAGCTTAGGTCGATGGCATAGAAGAATTCTTGGATGGCCTGAAGCAAAGTATGGCGAAGGAAGCACTGATAGGGAGCCAGTAGACCACTCAGGGAGTCACTGAAAATGAGGAAGGACTCCCCAAGTCAGGCAGATCTCAACCCTTGCGATTTTTAATTATCGGTCTATCTGAAAAGTATTGTCAATGCATAGCCCATTTCAGATGTGTAGACAACGGAGCAGCTTAGGTCGATGGCATAGAAGAATTCTTGGATGGCCTGAAGCAAAGTATGGAGAAGGAAGCACTGATAGGTAGCCAGTAGACCACTCAGGGAGTCACTGAAAATGAGGAAGGACTCCCCAGGTCAGGCAGATCTCAACCCTTGCGATTTTTAATTATCGGTCTATCTGAAAAGTATTGTCAATGCATAGCCCATTTCAGATGTGTAGACAACGGAGCAGGTTAGGTCGATGGCATAGAAGAATTCTTGGATGGCCTGAAGCAAAGTATGGCGAAGGAAGCACTGATAGGGAGCCAGTAGACCACTCAGGGAGTCACTGAAAATGAGGAAGGACTCCCCAGGTCAGGCAGATCTCAACCCTTGCGATTTTTAATTATCGGTCTATCTGAAAAGTATTGTCAATGCATAGCCCATTTCAGATGTGTAGACAACGGAGCAGCTTAGGTCGATGGCATAGAAGAATTCTTGGATGGCCTGAAGCAAAGTATGGCGAAGGAAGCACTGATAGGGAGCCAGTAGACCACTCAGGGAGTCACTGAAAATGAGGAAGGACTCCCCAGGTCAGGCAGATCTCAACCCTTGCGATTTTTAATTATCGGTCTATCTGAAAAGTATTGTCAATGCATAGCCCATTTCAGATGTGTAGACAACGGAGCAGGTTAGGTCGATGGCATAGAAGAATTCTTGGATGGCCTGAAGCAAAGTATGGCGAAGGAAGCACTGATAGGGAGCCAGTAGACCACTCAGGGAGTCACTGAAAATGAGGAAGGACTCCCCAGGTCAGGCAGATCTCAACCCTTGCGATTTTTAATTATCGGTCTATCTGAAAAGTATTGTCAATGCATAGCCCATTTCAGATGTGTAGACAACGGAGCAGCTTAGGTCGATGGCATAGAAGAATTCTTGGATGGCCTGAAGCAAAGTATGGCGAAGGAAGCACTGATAGGGAGCCAGTAGACCACTCAGGGAGTCACTGAAAATGAGGAAGGACTCCCCAGGTCACGCAGATCTCAACCCTTGCGATTTTTAATTATCGGTCTATCTGAAAAGTATTGTCAATGCATAGCCCATTTCAGATTTGTAGACAACGGAGCAGCTTAGGTCGATGGCATAGAAGAATTCATTGATGGCCTGAAGCAAAGTATGGCGAAGGAAGCACTGATAGGTAGCCAATAGACCACTCAGGGAGTCACTGAATATGAGGAAGGACTCCCCAGGTCACGCAGATCTCAACCCTTGCGATTTTTAATTATCGGTCTATCTGAAAAGTATTGTCAATGCATAGCCCATTTCAGATTTGTAGACAACGGAGCAGCTTAGGTCGTTGGCATAGAAGAATTCTTGGATGGCCTGAAGCAAAGTATGGCAAAGGAAGCACTGATAGGTAGCCAATAGACCACTCAGGGAGTCACTGAAAATGAGGAAGGACTCCCCAGGTCATGCAGATCTCAATCCTTGCGATTTTTAATTATGGGTCTATCTGAAAAGTATTGTCAATGCATAGCCCATTTCAGATGTGTAGACAACGGAGCAGCTTAGGTCGATGGCATAGAAGAATTCTTGGATGGCCTGAAGCAAAGTATGGCGAAGGAAGCACTGATAGGTAGCCAGTAGACCACTCAGGGAGTCACTGAAAATGAGGAAGGACTCCCCAGGTCAGGCAGAAATGTGCTCGAAGTATGGCCACCAGCTCTGCTGTGAACACACTGCAGCCCTCCGGTAGGAAGCGCTGTGCGTTGTGTCTTGCGTGCATATAGGCGAAGCCACCAAGACCTTCTGCCATCGAACCATCCGTGTAGATCACCGTGGAGCCCCGGTATCCGTCAAGAATTGACAGAATTTGACGGCGAAGGATCTTAGGGTGGACAGAGTGTTTGGAATTCTGCGACAAGTCCAGTCGAATAAGAGGTCGAGGAATACACCATGGTGGCGTACGCGACTGGAATTTGATCAGAGGTGGCAGAGGAAGAGACTCCATGTCACTCAGGAGAGACCGAACACGGGCACTAACCGTCAAACCCGACCTCGGTCGCCGTTGTGGGATATGGAGTACGCCGTTTGGAAAAAGGAGACGGTAGTTGGTATGAGTGGGTACACCATAAACATGGGCTGCGTAATTCGCCAGCAGATGTTGCCGCCTGATTCGCAGAGGGGGCACCCTAGCCTCCACAAGGATACTGTCCACAAGGCTGTTTCGGAAACCCCCCGTCGCGAGCCTAACTCCACAGTGGTAGATAGGATCCAACATCTGAAGAGCCGAGGGCGTTGCGGAACCACGTACTACACTCCCGTAGTCCAAATGCGACAGAATAAGGGCTTTGTAACAGCGTAGGTGGACAGTTTCAAGTACTTCGGATGTATTTTGTCACAGGATGACAATATAGTGAAAGAATAAGAATCAAGGTGTAGCCAAGCTAATGCATAGAGTACTCAGTTACGATCTACTCTGTTCTGATAAAACGGAGATCAGTACCATGACTAACAAGGCAAACGTTTGACCTTGAACGCTCGGAACCGGACGAAACCATGCTTAGAATAAGAACCAAACATAAACGAAACAGTGGTGTGCGTCATTCCCGTACAAAACGCCGCATTTGGCTGCTAGTGCCACTAGATGGTGCCTATTGCTGTGTGATTCCTGAGCGGGTCATACAGATCGTACCCTTATAAATGTGCGTTTTCTAAACGAATGTTACACTACTGTAACGCTAAAGAACTTGCCAACGAAAACAACAAAATATTGCCAGCCCATAGACGTTTACTTCTTTCGGCAAGAAAGCAGAAGCATTACTGATTTTGTAATACTACAAGGTGCCAAACGACAACTGAAGGTAAATGATTGTTATTTCACTCTGTGATTTATCAATAATTTGCTGTACCTACGTATAAGCCAATGTTTCAATGTGCTAGGCGAAGCCGGCCGCGGTGGCCGAGGGGACTGAGGCGCTCCAGTCACAGTCTGCACGGCCACTACGGCCGGGGGTTCGAATCCCCCCTCGGGCATGCATATTTGTGTCGTTCCCGTAGTTAAGTCCCATAAGCTATACAAACATTTGAACATTTGATTTGCTAGGCGAAAGCCAGGATATGACATTGACATACCAACATAATCATTTGAAAATGAAATTAATATGGCTTTTCATATTGCACTGCGTGAATGCGAAAGTGATTTGGAATGTGATAACGTGGCTTTAGTGAGGTGTGCATATTGTTCTCTTCCACTTTGTTTTAACCACTTCATCTAACTCCCGCATCTGCAGTTTGAGGACTAATATCAGCATTTACAGGTGTGTGGTATTCATGTATATGTGTGTTTTGCATGGAAACGACGCGCACTACTGTGCTGTTTTATTATTTCCTATTATTCCCAGCATGGTTTCGCGTGGATTTCGCTTGTACGTTAGCAGTTCACCGCTCTATCTTTCGACCAACCTTGTTGTATGGGAGTGAAATCGCGTATGCCAAGTTCTGAAGCCCTGTTCAAAAGCTCTCTAGTTTCCCAGCCAATTCCTCATATATCACATATAAAACGGTAGTAACATAGAAGGGGTTTGTCTTGCAATTACAACTGCATCTAACTGCTAAGAAGTGTACTACAGGTTGCTGATTGGTTGTACATCATTTGGTAATTTCAGATTATACATTTTAGCCTTGGGTCCAGCAATCTCTGTGATCACTATCTCGTATACCGGTGATTAGATAGCAATGGGTGTTACCCCATCAGAGTCTTTATGAAGTACGAATCGCCCTCGGATAATGAACTTCATCAGCTTATCGCATATCGAGAAGAACGGACAATCTATTGTCATCGCTTCTCTCTCCAGTACCACATGCCCTTTATAAGGCCACGCTTAAAATTTCTTTGTATCGTGCAATATGTAAGTTGGTGAAAAGTACTTCTTGTAAGAACGCTACGTCCTTATCGGACTGATAGACCAAATCTTTAAGTGCAGCAATTTTACTGGCACTCTGTATCCTGTTAACGTTTAATGTCGTGACGTTATATGTTTAGTCCAATCTAATGGGCTATTCTACAGGAAAGTGTTTCTCGATTGGTAGCTCCTTTCTGGTTCCCTTCGTCTTGTTGGAGACTTTCTTTTTCTTTAGTCCTGTAATCACTTAGTTTTGGTTTGCATTTGTCTCTTCCATAATATGTAAACCTCCTTCCTGTTTATCTTCCGACCAAGGAGACGTGCTTGCGCAGAATCTGTTTTCTGCAATCCCTGCGTTGGCATGTTCCTTGCTCCCTGTATTCTGGTGCTTCCTTTCATTACTTATGACCTGTGGTAGGCGGTCGCCCACTTTTGCCTCTTCCCGTATTGTACGTAACCTCTCTCTTAAAGGAGGCTCCATGGTTTCCTCATTCCGATGCGCTAATCATTCTCTTTTTGTTAAGTTTTTTGGACTTCCTGGGCGACCTTGGCCGCTCAGGGGATGTATATGGGGACTTCTCAGACGAATCCGGCGAACTAAGTTTCTAACTGAGAACTTTTCTCCCGTCCAGGAAAAGTGGTGTTTACGCTTGTAGCACCTTCTTCCAAAGGTATTCTGATCTGAACGCTGGACGTGATGCTACAAATTCCTTTCTCTGTCAGTTTGTCAACCGTTCTGTTATTTAATTTTTCCATCTGCTTCACTATTCAAGTGGTCCTCCGTAACTTTAAGGTTATCTCTAGTTCCTGATCCTTCTTGTCTCGTCATTTCCGGTCGGTGGAGCGTGAGTTTCAGCGAACCGATCGCTCATGAGTGCCGTGCGACTTCGACAGCGCCACCACAAGAAACGCGGATTTTCTTTCTTTCCATTAAATTTTTGCCTTTCACCTCTTTCTGTGCTTCAGATGCGGCTTTTCTTGATTTTTTGGAGGTCGAACCTTTGCGATCGTTAACAACTGAATCCTCGTTGCGTGCCTCTTGGGCATCTGTAACATTTACTGCAAATTATGGTGTGACTTGCTCATTGGTGGAGGTGGAGCTTTTGGTGTTTTCCAAACACACATTGCGGGGTTTCATCAGCAGACGTGTCCAAAGGACCAAAAAGGCGCGTTCTCTGTCACTGCAGTATTTTTATTAGTGTCTACTTCACGGGTCGTATTTCCAGTATCATTATTTAGTTGTGGAACCCCACCACATGGTGGGTTTGAGTCAATGGCTGCACTATCGTCAGTCATTTCTACGTCAGTTCCGACAGCAAGTGTACTTGGTTGCGTCTCTTCTAGTATAGCCACTACGGTCGAGGGGTTCGAATCTCCGGTCGGGCATGGATATTTGTGTCGTCCTTAGTCTTAGTTAGTTCATAAGTAGTTTTTACGTTTAGGGGCTGATGACCCCGCAGTTATGTCCCTTAAACTTAACAAACATTTGAACTTTCATTTTTGAACATTTGAAAGCACACACGCTTATGAAAGGCGGAATGTGGGATTACAAGTCAATCTTAACAGACCGCACACCGTTGTCTACTTTATAATGCATATTCCCACCCCATCGGTCAGCATTTAAACAGTGCCGTACTTCGAAAGGGCATGTTTAGTATTATGCATTTCAATTTCGAACGGCAGTAGATGTACTTCAACGGTATTAAGGCCGAGCCGAGCATAAATAATTGTAACGTCACTCACCTCACCATTCGATGCCTTGTACTTAGCAGTTCCGTTGGACTTGTCCATGGGCGCGGTGGAGTAGCCGAGCGGTCTAAAGCACCTCGCTCAGGAGCGCGCGGTTGCTCGCCGTGGAGGTTCAAAATGTTCATTTGTTTTTATAGCTTATGGGACTTAACTACGGGGTCATCAGTCCCTAAACTTACAAACTACTTATGAACTAACTAATACGAAGGACGGCACAAATATCCACGCCCGAGGGGGTATTCGAACCCCCGACCGTGACTGTGACTGGAGCGCCTCAGTCCTCTCGGCCACCGTGGCCGGCGTGGAGGTTCGAGTCCTCCCTGGGGCATGGGTGTGTGTGTTTGTCCGTAGGTTAGTTTATCTAGGTTTAAGTAGTTTGTAAGCTACGGACTGATGACCACGCAGTTTGGTCCGATAGATTTACAGACATTTCAACATTTGAACTTGTGGAAGATCCGTCGGCACATCTCGTCGTTTCTCAACTTCACTGTGTAGACGTTGCTGATAAAGTCGTAGGCCGTTCCAAACAGATATTATTCAGATACATTGTATGTTCCGTGAAACCAGTCATCGAATTCATGGATCTTCGGTCGTTGAACACCAAAACTAAAACTGAACTTTCGCACCTGTGACTCCATTACCAAATCAAAATATGTAAGAGCGCTCGAAGTAAATAGAAGTCGAACAGCGCCGGCGAACCCGCTCCGCTCACATGTCCGGCCGCTATGGCGGTCCGGCCGAGAATACCACTAAGCTAACACAGCGTTCCAGACAAAGCGACTACACGGACTGCCTAAAAGCACGTCTCCCTCAACACCACATGCTTTAATTCTGCTTCAATGTTCCCTGTGAAATGTGTATCAAAGTGCCAGGACTCTCCTATTTTGGAGTAGCACCCTAGCAAAGAACGCGAATGGGAAAATTCCTGCCTTGACCTCAGGCCGAGGTGCTATAAATATCAACAATAATACATTTCCTTGAGACACTATTGTCTCGTTATAGCAAAGGTATTAAACATAAGGAGAGGCATTGAATTAAAATTTATGCTATGGCCGGAATACGAACCCGATACCTCCTACTTACCAGATAGGCGCTTTAGACCACTCAGATAAAACAGCGTTGTAGACAAAGCGACTACACGGACAGTCTTAAAGCAATTCTTATGTTTAATACCTTTGGTATAACTAGACAATGTTGTCTGATGGAAATGTATTATTGTTGATATTTATATCACCTCAGCCTGAGGAACAAGGCGGGATTGTTTCCATTCGCGTTCTTTGCTAGGGTGCTATTCCAATATAGGAGAGCCCTGGCAATTTGATACGCATGTCACAGGTAACATTGAGGCAGAATTAAAGTATGTGGTGTGGACGGAGACGTGCTTTAAGATAGTCCGTGTAGTCGCTTCGTCTTCAACGCTGTGTTAGCTGAGCATTCGCAAATCAACAGCCGAGCAGGACGGACGTGTGGCGGCCCCGGATGTACACAGCGCTGTCAACAAAGCTGTTTACCTGCGCTCCAGGTTAGTCGCTGCGGCTAGTGCGCTAACTTCTTTCCTGTTTGTGAAACGAAGAACAATATGAGTGCACCTAATTACCAGAGAAAAGAAACGATATAGCTTGATCACAATGTCATCTGTCCAAAAGCTGTAGAGGTTAGATTATGTATTTGGAAAATGTTAAGATACGTTAAAACGACGTTGAAGGTGTTTATTTGTCAATAGTGAGTACTGGCGCCTATGTAAAACCTCGTGAATTGTGATTTATGTGCTTCAATCGTAGAAAAGTCTGGAGGCACGATTAAGTGCAACCACTCAAACGGTGCAATTAGTGACGTTCTCGTTTCATTCGCTGGGATGGGAATAAGGACGGTGCGCGTGTTTGAACATCCCTTCGAAATACCTGCTTAAGAAATAAACAGTGTTCATATCGAATGTCGCGGAAAATTGTCTGAACCCCATATGTTCCCCTTTCTGAACGGAGTCCGTTAAAATAGAGCTTCAGCGGCATATTCCATCTTTTGTCAACCTATGTGGGTATCGAATTCTGATTATTTATGATGGTCAGCCTAGGACATGTGCTGTGTGCAATTAGACAGAGCATATACGCGCTGAATGTAGTAGAAGAAGGGTCCAACAGTTATCAACTGATGACGGTACCACTGCAGGACCTGTGGTACAAATGAAACTGACATACGCTGCCGTCACCTCACCACGAAGATCGATAGAGAAGGAACACGTGCAGCAGGTAAAATTATCCGTGAACCAGGAAACTGTTGAAAATCAGTTGGGTGTTCAAGATACTGTGGAAAACCAAACTGTTGCCTCACAGCACGAAACCCATGTTGTGAAAGGACCACGGGCAGGACAACATATTCGGTGCAGGTGCCTCTACACTCACGGAAGGTCAACCGCTAACAAAACAGAAGTACCTGCGTCCACCACCGTAAGTAGCAGGGTTTCTTACGGTGACTCAAAAAAAGCGTTACCTGACTTATGGGGACAAGAAATGGAAACAAATGAGGGCCCAGCACAATCTTCCATGTTTGTGTGCTTAGGTGCGTGTGTTTGATATAGGCGCATTGATTGATTTAAAATCTTCCTCAAAGAATGGCCGATACCTTCAACAGAATTCAAAGCGAAGTAAAATTCAGGGCGCTCACAGACTTCTTACACAGCACCAACGTAGACATAGGGCTATTACGGGAGGTGTGTGTCGAACGTAACGTAGCAGAAAATGTTACCATAGCGAACATGAGCAAAGAAGGCCACACAGCTACTGCAATATTATTACGTGAAGGTATACCTCATACTAACACAGTACGACTTACCAATGGCAGGGGTATCTCCTGCACAGTCAATGGCGTTCAAATCATATGTCTGTATGCACCCTTCAGGTAATAATCGTCGACAAGAACGCTCCTCATTTTATAAAAATGATGCGCCTTTCTTAATTAATGGATGTTCTGAGAACCTCGTTGCAGAAGGAGATTTTAATTGTGTCATCTCGCCCAAAGATCAAACACTAAACCTCAATAAATGTTTAGAACTTGACCATCTAGTCCATGGATTAAATTAATCGATACGTGGGAAATAGTTCACGGGGAGCGCACTGATTTCACCCACATACCCGGCAGTTCCGCCAGTCGGATAGACCGCATTTATGTATCGGACTCGCTAAGATGTAAATTCATGAACAGTGACATCGCGCCGGTTTCTTTCTCAGACCACAGTGTCCACCAGTGTTACATAAACCTAAGTCGACCACAAGTATACCGTTGGAAGGGTTACTGGAAACTTAACACAGTTTGTTGCGACACGAACAGTCAGATGAAGAAATCGAACAGTCGTGGACACAATTACGGCGTTCCCAGATGCAATACAGGTGCCGGCCGCGGTGGCCGAGGGGACTGAGGCGTTTCAGTTACGGTCTGCACGGCCACTACGGTCGGGGGTTCGAATCCCCCCTCGGGCATGGATATTTGTGCCGTCTGTAGTCTTAGCTAGTTCATAAGTAGTTTGTAAGTTTAGGGACTGATGACCTCCCATAAGCTCTACAAACATTTGAACATTTTTTGAGAAATACAGGTCGACTATCAAATGGTGGCTGTATAAAGCCAAACCTAAAGTTCGATACACAGCCAAACGATATACATACCAGAAGACTTATTGGCACAAACAATTGATATAATTTTACTTTTCAGGACTCTGTGAAATTTACCACTCCACCGACCTCACACTTGATTATACCTACTGGTGCATCATAAAGTATAAAGCTAAGATCACAACTTTGTACCGGAAGCGAATGGAGGGCACTATATTACGATCGCACAGGATGCTGCATCAGAAGAAACAGCGTCTCTTTACCATACACTTAGAACAGTACGGCTTGAAAGAGCAAGAAGCGAATGATGATGGATCGGGGATGGTAGCCAATAAGCAAAGAGACATATCATCTACGATATGCAGCTATTATAAAGACCTGTTTAACCTGTAGGAGTTTAACGACAGACTATGCAACAGTATAGTAAGCGAAATAGAACCAGTCGTGTCAAATGACGACAACTTCTCTCTGGAGGCACCGTTTAGCGAAGAAGATATCAATGAGGCAGTCTTCAATGCCGCAAATCGAAAATCTCCTGGACCAGACGGACTTAGAGCCGAATTTTACAAACACTACTGGTACATACTGGGCCCTATGTTAACCCAGCTCACTAATGAAATGTGGCACCTCCCAGCTGTATCACATGAGCTAAAGGAAGGAATCATCATCCCCTTACCAAAAAAGGGAAACAGTAAAAAGATTCAGCAACTGCGACCTATTACCTTACTCAATGCCGATTTGAAAGTTATTACAAAGAGCATCAAACAACGAATGCAATCGGTGTTACATAAAATACTTTGAAGACACCAGCATTGGCCGCTGCCCAGACGAAATATAATATCAGCCGCGTGTGAACTGCGGGATATCATATGTACACTGGAACACAACAATGAAGCCTGCGGTTTCCTATTCCTAGACTTCGAAAAAGCATATGACGGCGGGAGTCACTACTACTTATTCAAGGTTATGTCGAACATGGGTTTTAGACAACGCCTTCTCCTCCTACTTAGGAATTGCATCTGCAATGCATCGTCAAGAATGCTGATTAATGGACACCTGACCAACCAAATACCCATTATGAGGTCTACTAGACAAGGCTGTCCGTTGTCTATGGCCTTATACGCCATAGCGGATGATCTCCTGCTTGCCAGCTTCAATCGCACTGTTTCTGAAATTAACATAGGAATGGAAGAAGTGGTGTTTATCGCGTACGCTGACGACATCCGTCTTTTAGTGTCATCTACAGAGCATCTAGCCACAGTGAGGGGCCTAGTCAATGTTTATATTTGGCCAGCGGGACTAGATTAACCCTTAGCTTCTCAGGTCATTTTTCTGTCACACTCTGTTCCAGGTGCGATCTGACTGACCGTAATTTTTAAATAATAATAAATAGTTCTGATTGTTATCTAAGTGAACTAATCCAATTTATTACGCAAAAGGCTACTTATCTCTACATAAATTCTGTAAAAGGAATACATTTTAAAATAAAATGGAATTAACATTATTTTATTAACACTGTAAAATGTCAAAAACTCTGGCCTTTAAATTTTGCTTTGTGCCATATTTTTATTGTGTCCTATGCATGTAACGGTAAAACATAAGAAACGCCCCAAAGAAATTAACAAAAATAAAAATACAGTCGGCAAACGAATGATATTGTGCTAGCGCACATGAGACTTCCTCAAAAGTGGCTGCGAAGACCAATGTTAACTGTTTCGACCAAAAATATTTCTTCAGAATTCGTAGCTGATGATACTGTCTCCATACGCCTGTCTTCATGATTTCGATTACTTGTTTCACTCGATGAATCCACAGGTGCCAATATAATTTCTTCTTCACTTCCACACTGTTCTGATTCTGAATTATGTTCACTTTGAATCTCATAGTCCCTGTCTGATCCCACATCTCTTCCTAAAGGGTCTTCAAACCATTTCAAAACAATATCCTCAAAATGAGGGTCTGTAACACGCACAGTAGAGGAAGATCCATAACGAAAAGGCCCACGTGCGGTCTCAGAGACCGCTAGCACAAAAGAAGATTTAATAATATAGCTCCGACCCTCGTTATCGTGGCTACTGACAACGGAAAACAGTGCAGGTGTTGGAATCAATGATTACATAACGCTGTATTATCATTCCCCACCCCTGACCATTAACAATTGACCAACAATAAGCGCTTGCGGTCTGTGAGACCGCACCTCGGATATTAAGGGATAAGCAATAGGAAGACAACGTTGCTCCATATAGGAAGAGGCATTGACAGTACCAACCACCTAGACTGGTGCGAAACGAGACCTCGACACAAATCCCTTTGCGTCTATTGGAGTGTTACACCAGGCGTTATGGCGACATAGAATTAGACGAACATGTTGCACAAAATCAGAGCAACAACACAGATTTATTCAAACAGGGATTTGGACCTTCTGCAAAGAGTACACACCGTGAGAATATCCATAGTGAGCAGGATGCACTATCTCGGTCAAATTCTTACTATTTCTGACCAGCTTGCAGACAGTGTGCAGAATGCGTTATGTTGGTACGTTATAAGAGGTCATATCTTCAAAATATGCTTCGACATCCTGATCATCGGAGCCGACTGTCCGCAAACGGCATAAGAATAAAAGTAAACAAATTCTCACTCCATAAAAAGATGAAATGAGAAGGCTAGAGAAGCCACCGCCGACGAAGGCGATATATGGCAAGCGCAAGGCCGGGCTGAAGGGGTGGCAAGGAGGCCAGTAAAATAAATAAATAAAATAAAAAGTGGTCTAAAGAACGTACCTAATAAGTAGGAGGTCCCGGATTCAAATAACGGCCACAACACAAATTTTAATTCAGTGCCTGTCCTTATGTTTAATACCTTTGGTATAACGACACAATATTGTCTCAAAGAAATGTATTATTGTTGATATCTATACAATTTTAGATGAGTGCTTCAGTGATATACAAAACTTATTCTGTTACTCTATAGTTTGAAATCTTTCTGGCCAGATAGTATTAAGTAAAACAGTGCAGTAAAACATCAAAATCATGGTCTCTTTACAGAATCCAGGTGAGGGAAAATATTGATTTTTTTGGGGTGGGGGGGGGGGGTAAGTGGGGGAGAGGGTTCGGGAGGCAGGAGACAAGATTGCATTGAGGTTCTCATTTCTCACAAAGAACTGTATCACCTGGACTCTGTAAATAGACTACATGAGTTTAGTGTTTGTGAGCAGTATTTTACTTACTACTATCTCGCCTGAAAGATGTCAAACTATAGTGTAACAGAAAATGTTTTGTGTAGCACTAATATAAAATTGTATAGTCTAACAGAAAATATTTTTTACAGCAGTCAATTATTAAAAATTTTTATAAAGCACCAATTTAAAACTGTATAATTTAACAGGAAACGATTTTGGTAGATTACTAAGGTATTTAAAATTGTATACAAAAAAAGGGTAAGACAGAGTGAGTGAGTGAGTGAGTGAGTGAGTGAGTATGTGTGTGTGTATGAGAGACAGAGAGAGAGACAGACAGAGAGAGAGAGAGAGAGAGAGAGAGAGAGAGAGCAGCAGAAAGATAGTATCGCCATGTGGCGGATTCCCACATAGTCATTGACTGTCCAGCAGACTTCAGTATGCACTTGACCGTGTAGAGATGTTCTGGGGTGATTTGTAAACATTTTTTATGCATGACATATGTCTAAGACATACTTTTAAGGGGACTTTTAATTGAGTTTTGGTCAGTGTAAAGTTATTGTTACTTATTCGTTACTTATCATCAAAGTGTAGGATGGCATGTCAATACCATTGTCTTTTTATAGCGTTTGATAATTTATGTGGAAACGCGTAAGACTTTAATAAAGTTGAATTGTGCTCAAGACAGTTAAAGGTACTTTCAAGTGCATCAAAATGGCCACCACGTCTCACAAAAGTCTAATGCAGACAGAAAAGTACGTATTTTAAAACAACTGTGACTGGTTGTGTCAAATGTTCAAATGTGTGTAAATCTATCGGACCAAACTGCGTGGTCATGAGTCCGTAGCTTACAAACTACTTAAACTAGAGAAAACTAACCTAAGGACAACATACACACCCATGCTCCAGGGAGGACTCGAACCTCCGACGGCGAGCAACGCGAGCCCCGCATCGAGGCGCCTTAGATTACGGCCATAGTGAACGGCTCCCCGCTAGCTGCTCGGCCGCTTAACTCGCAGCGGTCGGATCGCGCGCTGCAACGGCGCGATGGCAGCTGGTGGCGGCCACAGTGCGCAGCCAACCGCGCGCCAGCCAATACATGACCTAAATTACTTTTCCATTTTCTTGCTGAAAAAAATACTACATGTGTATGAAACAAAGCTACATCGCACTCTGGTATCAGTTTTTCGATAAAAATTCTCCTTCTGCTGTAAAAAAATAAAAACCACATCTTCCGGTTTTGTGCGTTTTCCTTGATGTGGGATACTTCTCACTCGATTCAGAGGAAACTAATTGTCGTATATCACTGAGTTTTGCACATCTTGCAGGCTAACATAACAGCTTCATAACGGAGTGTCTGTTTTGCCGGTATTCGCCATAGTTATTAACGATACTTAATTTCCAATTATCCAAATTCAAATGTTTGTAGAGCTTATGGGACTTGACTACGGGGCCATCAGTCCCTAAACTTACAAACTACTTATGAACTAGCTAAGCCTACAGACGGCACAAATATCCATGCCCGAGGGGGGATTCGAACCCCCGACCGTAGTGGCCGTGCAGACCGTGACTGAAGCGCCTCAGTCTCCTCGGCCACCGCGGCCGGCAATTTCCAATTAACCTACCGCATAACATTTGAATCTTTTGCAGTGAATATTATAGTCGCTGACTACTTTTCGGGCCGAGGTGACTGAGGCGCTCCAGTCACAGTCAGCACGGCCACTACGGTCGGGGGTTCGAATCCCCCCTCGGGCATGGATATTTGTGCCGTCCTAGTTCGTAAGTAGTTCATAAGTAGTTTGTAAGTTTAGGGACTGATAACCCCGTAGTTAAGACCCATAAGCTTAACAAACATTTGAACATTTGAACTACTTTTCGTTTGGTTAACTTTAGGTTATACATTACTGCGTACGAAATGTAGACAACATTATGAAATTGTTTTTAAAGCTGAAAAGAAAGCGATACATCGCTCCAGTATAGCGAACAGAATGTTGAAATTTGAGGGCGCTAGCGCCGCGCTTTCTCCTTCGGTGCCATGTGCAGAACTACTGAGCCTCTAGCCTGCAGCTCAGTCAGTCAACCTTGGTAATAAAGCAATTGCCCGAGTCAACAGAAAATGACTATAATAAATAGCAAAGTTTATCTGGGAAAGGTGCCAATTCTCTAACTCGTTTTCAAATATTGATGGCATACAATTTCGGATAAAAGAAGGACAGTAAATCTCGTTCTATGTATTATAGTTACAAATATTGAATTGCTAGTTTTCACTGACGAAAAATTGCAAGTTCATAACGGGGACTATAGGGTTCTAAGGAAAAAAGAATGCTAGTGTTTTTGTTGAATGCCCCTTCCGACATGCAACAGAAATGGGAAGATTAAAATTACAATAAGAATTTTTGATAGGATCCAATAGCAAGCGTCTAAATGTTATCCAACGCCCTGCAGCATTTTTCCTCTGAATCAATATTTAATTAGACTTTCTCCACAAAGAACAACAGTAGGGGACATTAAAGACGTTTACAACGGCACTGTTCAAATGTTTGTTAAGCTTATGGGACTTAACAACTGGGTTATCAGTCCCTAAACTTACAAACTACTTAACAACTAGCTTATCCTAAGGACGGCACAAATATCCATGCCCGAGGGGGGATTCGAAACCCCGACCGTAGTGGCCGTGCAGACCGTGACTAAAGCGCCTCAGTCCCCTCGGCCACCGCGGCCGGTAACGGCACTGTTAAGTTTGAATATGCAGTTCGTATGTGCAGCTTAAGTGCATCTTCTTTCTAGTTGAGTTTAATGGAAGTAAATCAGTGGCGCTATAATGAAAGTGCTGTTATAATTTGGCACCATCCATGGATGATGACAACGAAGAAAAAATGTTTTGATCGCAAATTGTATAAAATGCCTAAACTGGACTTACTAGTTGATGGCATGGGGTAGTAACCGTTAGACCACGACAGGGAAAAAGTTTTAACTGCTGTCCTTTAATCTCAATACACATACAATGTAACTATATAAGGCTTTCTGCAGTCTATGGTGTGGCTCATACAACAACCAGTCAAATTTTAATTTCAAGTAAAAGCAGTCTTGGTTACAAAGTGGTTTTATTAATTACCAATGACGCCTTTCGCCCTCACAGCAGGGTATTATCACATTATTCGCATGACAAGCGTTACGCAAATTACTCCAACAGCCCCTGTTTCAGTACTTTAAATGTTGTAGTAATTCTTATGTAACGTTTATCATGCAGATAAGATAATGGCCTGCTGTGAGGGCAGAACGCGTTATTGTTAATTAAGAACACCACTTTGCAACCAAGACTATTTTTACTTGAAATTACATTGTAACTGACAGTGTACCGTCTGTCACAGTGTATGTATTTTGAGATTATAGTAGGACAGCAGTTACAATTATTTCACTATCAAGGATCCCAATCACATAACGACATTTTATACCGCTCACGAACAAAACAAGTTTTGGTAAGGTAAATTGACATGGAATTATGAAGTAATCATGAATAAAGTAGCCTCGTATTATTGGCTCACAAAAAAGCCAATTTCACGTGCAACCTTTAGCAAAGAAGTAACGTTTCATATTCCGAGCTAAATAACCTATCTACACGTAAATTATCTTGAATGTGTAGTTTGCTATAATAAAGTACTGGTATTCTTGCATAAATATGAACAATTAGATGCAATTAAAGACATTGCAAAACCGGTTGTGCGAGTCTACAAAAGTTCAATAATATTCAGTGAATTAACAGCCTTTCATTCAACACTTTTGAGATAAACGCGTCTTTATTAGCGCCATTAAACGCGACGCGCAGCGCACAGCGTTGAAACCTCGGAACCCGCGAGCTGAGAGCGGCACAAGAAACATAAATTCTTTCTGTCACGCGCCTGTGAAAGCGATGTGAGCGAGCTGAGGCGGCCGCGCGGGTGCACTATGGCCACCCCAATAGGATCACCCACTGGGTTTTCCAGCCGCCTCCCTGCCGCCGCGGAGTAGGAAGCGTGTAGCGGCCCACTATGGCCGTACCCTTAGACAGCTCGGCTATTCCACCGCAGCTGGTTATGTCATTCCCCAACGATTTGTTGCTTTGATTCTTACTTTTGGTTTTAGATATATTACCGATACCTTCATCTCTCACTCTGTCAGGTGGGGAATTGCCATTGCCACACCGCACCATTGTACCTGCAGCAGAAGCCGTTTACAAGGGCAACGGTACATTATGGCTGTGGCGCAATGGAACAGGCTGACGCCATGAACGCGTAATGGAGCAGGTGCAGCGCTGCACTAGGTGGCATACGCCGTTAATACGGCCGCTTTGATGCCTGGAATTAATAACGACCGGCGCGTGGGCAGCGCCGTCTACCGCGTCACGTCTGCTCTCGCTCCGTCTGTCCCTCGGGGCTCTCGCTCCCTCTCGCGCGTCACTGTCACCTATATTAAACGCCAAGCACGTATTTTGAAGCAAAGCGTAGCGCTGTAGCCACGCACGGGCTGCGCTCCATTGCATACTCCGCCTGAGTAACGGTGGAGCCGTCTCTGTCGAACCTCTAGCTCTGACGTCCAAGTCACTTCCTGTTTTCCGGTGTTACCGACAAGCTAGAATTTCTTTGTGGCAAAGTTATTAGTGACATATTCTTTTCAAATAAATATCCGAATAATTCTTGAAACTCGACAGTCAACCCGGGTACATCTGGTTACTGGTGCAAAGCAGTCGGCATTCCGAATATTGTCATTCAAACGACATTGCTCGGGGCTGACCTACAATTCAACGCTATATACACCCAGGATGAAAGAAATTGTAAGTGGCAGATAAAAATCTGAAGACTGACTGTATGTAACATTACGTTTAATCTGAGACGCTTGTCGCTAGCATCCGTTCTCTTTGCCCATATATGTCTGATTATTTCGTTTTAAAAAAGACTTTCCATTTTTTAACGGGCTAGAGGGAAATCGGAATCGCTCGTCGTCTTTAATCTTCTTACAGTTGAATAGATTGGACGTCCCCTTTCTAGTCTCCCCACATTGACTACACAAGTGTGAGTTTATACGTTATTAATTGTAATAAATTTCTCAGTTCTTTTGAACTGATTATTTAATTCAAAATGACTTTCACACTTTCATTAATTTATCCATTTGTATTTCTTAAAACTTCACAATTAACTTAACTGAGCCGTTTTCCTACACTTTCATGTGGGTTACACAGACCTCCTAACATGCTAGGAACACACCTATAATCTACGTTCCTGTCATTGCTACTTGATTACAACAAACGCCACTACAGTAATGCGATGAATGAAATAATTGGGTGTCAATTAAAGTCCGCGATACGACCCGTCGGCTTTGCCCAATGGCGTCATATCTGAGTTGAAGACGATAGTTTGTTTACAAGCGGAACATAGATCGTCGTCGTTATCGCGTCCAGGGATGCAAGATGTTCTGCATCCCCTAGGGATATTTCCACGAGAGATGGTTTTGACTAACTGAATAAACCTATCATACGTCTCTGGGCTAGGCTCAAGCTTTATGACTCCTTTATCATGTTCTACGCTGAGCTTTCCCCACTGGGCTCGCTGAAAATAAAACCGTCTTTTAAATGGGACGGTTTCTGGTTTCGCCACTGCTGCTATAGTGCACGTTACTGGGCAGTGCTGAGTGTGGGGGAGAGACCCCAGAACTCCTTTCTTAGCCTTCTGGGCAATGTGGCTATTAACAAAGATGTTATCCGTGTTATACTGTCCACGCCATTTCCCACTGTTAAGGACGATGGCAGCTTCGGGTCATGTATTAGTACCAGCCTCATCTGTTCAGCCCATGCTTGTAACACAAAGTTCATGAGCCGTTGTCCCTAAGGATTTCCCTGTCTTTGCCACATACAAATGTTCAAATGTTCAAATGTTTGTAAAGTCTATGGGACGTAACTACGGGGCTATCAGTTCCTAAACTTATGAACTACTTACGAACTAGGACGGCACAAATATCCATGCCCGAGGGGGGATTCGAACCCCCGACCGTTGTGGCCGTGCAGACCGTGACTGGAGCGCCTCAGTCTCCTCGGCCACCGCGGCCGGCCTTTGCAACATACACATTTGTATATTTCGCTGCCTCTTCAAAAGCTTTTCACTGAAGTATTCACAGAAATATTTGGCAGGAGTTCCAATTGCTGAAAGACTATAGAATTAAAAATCAGATATTTTATTACGAAAATGGGAATCATATATGTGACATGTGTAACTCAGATCGCACCTCTTTGTCACTCACCTCAACACCACTGTAATTAATTTTTGATGGATAAAACTTCTGAACAAAATTTCATCTCCGAAAAAGCAGTGGTCTGACACCTTCTGTGACACTATGTGAAAGTCTGTGCTCTTCAAGAAATTTAGGAACTTCTTCGGCACTCAGATCATCATCAGACGAGTCGTCTTCCTGCTATTTGCAGAAGAAGAAACTCGTCTTCATCTGACGAAATGCCAATCAAATCCGAATTCTCTAATAGAGAACGAATTTGATTGTCTGATAAACCTGCATAAAATAAATGGAATGTGCATAAAAACTTTCCCATTAAAACTGCATGAAAATCCGTAACAGAGGGAGGCCAAAGATACAATCAACAACAACCAGTCGAGGATGAAGTTACACAATCAGCACATAATCCTCACAATCGATCTAGTACCAATTTAACGCACAATTACTGCGCAAAGATATGAAGTTACTTATAATTATCAATATCACAACTTTGTACACACTATTACAAATAAACAGTTCCAGCAAATCGCCGAAACAATTCAGTTCCACTTAATTATGAGCTACTAACCTGGCGCCGGCATAATAATAACTTCTCGATCAACTTAATGCTGCCTAATGACAACATAAACATGAGAAACATATAGCGCACAACCTGAACGATCGTTGTAGGTCGGTTGGAAGCAAGACAAGAGATTCAGTTAGTCGTAAAAAAAAAAAAAAAAAAAAAAAAAAAAAAAAGTAAAATAAAAACCGAACACGCACAATCGTGTGGGCTCTGGTGGAAGGGACGGACACGTCTGCAAGATGCATCTAACAGGTTGACCAACCAGCTTAACTGTTACTGACAAAAGAGGATCACCAAGTCACATGCTTGATGAAAATGCAGAAAGGTCTGCACTGACTGGGATTTACAAAAGGAATCTTCTTGGATCGGACAGCACTCAGGAAGAAGCTTAGACAAAAGAAATTCCAGGACAGACTACCAAGAATGATTACTGGCGCCGTTTTGGACACAGGAGAGGAAGTAACAACACAGTCAGAGAATGGGTAGCAACTGGGCTAACATAAAAACAATAGTTGAATGTCGTGATCCTTAGTTAGCCTATATGAAAGAAGAAGACAACGTGTGATGTTAGCTAATTTAGGGTTAAAATATTTTTCATGACAAATTTAAATATTCCGTCAGCATGGGAATGAGCCCAAACGAAAATTTAAGATAGCATTTTTAGGATTGCAGCTTTAGTGGATGGCAAATAAGGTGGTTCGCACTCGCAATCACTCACAGTCGCATTGGAATGGCCGTGCGCTCTAAGCCGCCTTGCTGCGGAGTGCGCGGTTGCCCCCCGTCGGAGGTCTGCATCCTGTGTGCGTGTGTGTGTATGTGTGTGTGTTTGTGTTTTGTTCTTAGCATATGTTAAAGTCGTTAGTAAGCCTAAGGAGTGATAACCATAGCAGTTAAGACACACAGATACAGAAACATTTCAACATTTTTTAGTCCTTCAAACGTCACCACTGGCAGCTCGCCTGCCGCTGCTGCCGGCCGAAGCGCAACACTGGTTATCTGGTGGCCAGCACAGAAGGCGCAGTCGCTGTTTCTCAAAACTGCAGGTGCTATCCATTCGAGAATCGGCATAATTGAAGGCAGCGATACAATCCGTCGGCTTTCAGCAATAACGTCATATGTGAGTCTCACAAGATACGCTACGTAGATAAACCGACTAGCAAAACTAACACTCTCAACGAACACAAACATACGGGACAATATCGTAATATTTATTTATTTTAGACAATAAATAATCTGTGATTGTCCTCATAAATTACAGGCTATCACAACAGAATGTACCGTCGATTACAGGTTTCAGTCCAAAAATTTGCGAAAAATATCCCTCTCTGTTAACCTATACCTATCAGAGAGAAGCTACACAAATTCATAATCTATATTCGGGGTACAAGTAAGGAGCCTCCCTGGCGTTAGGAGAAAGCCTAACGACAGATCCTTCCATAACCAGGACCAAAATCAAGATGTATCTCAACCACAACGACTGTTCTCAAAGCCAGCTCTCTCAGTAATATCAATTCGTATTGAAGGCATCTCACCGAATAAAGAAGACCTACTAGCCGACTGCAGTAACACAGCTTGTGACATTTTACTGCTACAGGAAACCCACAGAGGGCCACAACAGCAAAGACCAAATGGATCTTATCCTTGAAAGGCCACATATAAAGTATGCTAACGGTATATTTGTCAAATCTTGCCTAAGCACCCAGTCAAATTTAAAAGACGGTTTTATTTTCAGCGAGCCCAGTGGGAAAAGCTCAGCGTAGAACATGATAAAGGAGTCATAAAGCTTGAGCCTAGCCCAGAAACTATGGTAGGTTTATTCAGTTAGAACCATCCCTCGTAGAAATATCCCTAGGAGATTCAGAATATCTTACATCCCTGGACTCGATAACGACGATCTATGTTCGGCTTGTAAACAAACTATCGTCTTTAACTCAGATATGACGTCATTGGTCAAAGCGTAATGGTCGTATCGCGGACTTCAGTAGACACCCGACTATTTCATTCGTCGCATTCCTGTAGTGGCGTTTGTTGTCATCAATTAGCAATGACAGCAACGTAGATTATAGGTGTATTCCTAGCATGGTAGGAGGTCGGTGTAATCAACATGAAAGTGTAAAAATACGGTGCAGATAAGTTGAATGTGAAGTTTAAAAAATACAATGGGATAAATTAATAAATTGGTTCTCGACTAAACCTCTATAATATTACCTCTTTTCCATCTTATATCCTCCGTTCACTTTATTAGAATAGGAAAGAATATCGCTTCATTACTTGTGCCATTAGTTTCGGAATTTGTTCTAGCTTTAGCAGTGCATGTGGTGCAGGAAGGAGTGTGAGAAGTATACTGATTATCTTTCCAGCTGCACTTAAGATACATAACAATCATAATCAACTTGTTACAAGTACTTCATATTCAATATTATCACACTAGGTGTTTCCAAATTTTCTATTATGCATAATTATTTCAATACGATTTCCCAGTTTATTTTGTATGACATCCGTCTAAGATGCAAAACATTTTTGTTTAAATTTTGATGAGTTAACGCGTTAGAAAGTGTTAAAATGTACTTTTGGTAACTTTCATGTAACGTCTGTTTTGACTGTAACTTACAGTTAGTTTTGGCATATACTTCTTCTTCCGCATTTTCGTCAACCACAAACAAACTAAATACATATTTGGCTCACTTATTACTATCACAATCACAATAACAATCACCTTTACACTCTGGTGCAACCGGACGGTGGAGCTGTTGTTATTGTAGTTCATACTACTCGTCCTTCATTTATTCTCAGGTGGAAAAGACAGCGCCGCGGTGGAGTAGCCGAGCGGTCTAAGGCGCCTCGCTGCGGAGCTCGCCGTCTGGGGTTCGAGTCCTCCCTGGGGCACGGGTGGGTGTGTTGTCCTTAGGTTAGTTTGCCTAGGTTTAAGTTGTTTGTAAGCTACGGACTGAAGACCACGCAGTTTGGTCCGATAGATTTACAAACATTTGAACATTTTGATGAAAGACTATTACTTAAAGTTATCCTTGTTTCGGCAGTTACTTTATAAGAGTTCCTGATCAATTGTTATGAGCTAGAAATTCGTTCATAGGACAGTACCTTTAAACTCCAAAACAATTTCACCATCTGAGTAACGTTACGTGATGGAACAACGACGTCATTATTTAAAACATTCTTTAAATGCCTAAACATTATCCCATTTTGAATCAATATAACTGGAGAGTATGAGTGGTCGCAAGTATGTGTTTGGAGAAATTAACTGGATTTACAGCTACCAATATATAACCTTGCTCGGAAAACGATTTAAGGCTGAAACTAACATGTACTAAGCTGCGCCGGCCGCGGTGGCCGAGGGGACTAATTCGCTCCAGTCACGTTCTGCACGGCCACTACGGTCGGGGGGTCGAATCCCCCTTGGGCATGGATATTTGTGCCGTCCTTAGGAATAGCTAGTTCATAAGTAGTTTGTAAGTTTAGGGACTGATGACCCCATAGTTAAGTCCCAAAAGCTATACAAACATTTGAACATTTTATTAAGCTGCATGATTTAAGCCTGAAACTTAAACATATTATTAACACGACTTACAATTTCCTCCCGTTTTAATTTTTGCGAAGTTAAAATGTAGTGATGTACGTCAAATATGCAAGAAAAGACTATTTACAATGTGCAACTTATGTAAACCGAACATACCACCAAAGACTTTCATGTTTTACCTATGCAGTGACTATAATGTAATTGTAGTAAAATATTAGTATCTATGTCATTACTAATGTATAAATATTTATAACAGAAAAATTTGGTTCTTCTAGTTCGTCAGTAGTTCGTTATGAAAGGCCTAATGAGAGAGACGTATAATTGTAGTTCAGGCGTAGCTAGATAGTGTAGCATCTTAATGGACAGTGTACAGTGATTCCTAAAGATTATTTGCAGCTGAGATTCCAATGTTTGTTACTCTATAACATTAATAATGTTATTAGTAATCTTAGTTATTTATTTCAGTTCAGATCGAGCATAACATCCCTGTAAATAAATTAATGATAATTACCCAAGCTGCTGCAAATATTTTATTTTTCACGACGGCCCTTTCGGCTTATGCCATTATCAAGTGATGCCTATAACGAACCTACGTTCATTAATTTGTTCTGTATACACGATTTTATAAGTTTAAAATTGATGTCTTTCAGGCAACAATACTTACGTAACATTGATGGATATTGCATATAGCATCTCTTAGTTACGAAAGCGTTTATTGTATTTTATATTTCGTTTTCTTATCGTTGTAATATTTAATATTGATTTTAGATTGTATAGATACTATATGTTTACAACAGATGTGAAAATGTGTCTGTGGTCACTCAGATGCTGTGTGTGAATACTTTATGAGTTTTGTTATCTTTGGATCTAAAACAGTGCACTTTTGGATCAGCCACAGATACTAGCAAGGCACTAAAAATCTTACACATTGTCCCTAAAGGTATATTTCTGAATTTTATGGAAGAACTGGAAATATTTATCCATATAAACACAACCTCAGACGGAATTATCGATGAACACAAAAGGTGCACTGTTTTAGGTCTAAAGATAACAAAATTCATAAAAGTATTCACACATAGCATCTCAGTGACCAGAGACACATTATCAAATAACAGACGATTATAATTATTTTACGATATAACATCTTTGTAAACATATAGCATCTGTACCATATAACACAAATATTAAATCTTACAACCATATGGAAACGAAATATTAAATAAAATATACGTTTTCGTAACTAAGAGAGGCTGTATGCAATATCCATCATGTGATATAAGTATTGTTGCCTGAAAGACAAATTTTAAACTTACAAATAGGTTCTTTACAGGTATCACTTGAGAATGGCATAGGCCGAAACGGCCGTCGTGAAAAATAAAATATTTGCAGCAACTTGGGTAATTATCATTTATAATGTTTTACTATGACATATTTCTTGCTGCGGCCCCTATAAAGAGAAAAAATGCCTGTAAATGTTACATGTGGTAATAAATGTTTAGTTTCATTGAATAGCACATACTTGGTGACCTGCGATAAAGTATAGAACGACCGCGCCGGCTTCAGCGATCCGCATAGCAACGTTAATATTGAATATTTATTATTTCCGCGCGAGCCGCGTCGCGCTCGATTTCGCACGAAAATATCTGATCAGCCAGTCACCACAGAACTAGCAGCAAGCAACACAGTTAACGGGGTTGGAATGAAACCCCCGCCTTTCGGGCTACACAATCCTGTATTATGATTCGCGCAATTTGAAAGTCTGTTGGTCCTTGCGCAAATATCAGTTGACGAAACGAAGTATACCTATGTAACCACAGCACTAACAGAAGACTTAGCTGCTGAAGTACAAGATATCCTTGCTGCGCCACCCAACGCCAAACGATATGCTTCCATCAAGAATACTATAGTTACGAGACTGTCACAATCGGAAGCCAAGCGACTAGAAAAACTTAAACGGACTGAGGAACTTGGCGATCGCATTCCGTCACAACTTTTAAGCCGTTTGCGCACACTGGTAAGCAACATGATGAGCGACGACGTGCTGCGCAATATTTGGTTGAACAAAAAAAATTCTGACTGAGTGCGGAGGCGATTTAAATGCACTAGCCTAGATAGAGGAGAGCTTCGTTGAGATATATCCCGCAACAAACGTGTCAACGCTGACGCCACGACAAGAGAATACGTCTACAGTTAACAATAGCATCGCTTCAGTCGCAACTAGTGGAACTTCGGGCGCAAGTAGCCGCATTACAAACGTCGCACACTCGTCAACGATCACGAGCAGTACTTGATCTTCTGATACCACCCATCTGCTTTGCCCATGAAGTCAAACACAACGTCATGACGATAATCGACATTCATATTTCAAAGCGAATGTAATGTTCCGTCGATTAAAACATGAAATTAACAACTACACAGATATAAATGTAAGCGAAAAAAATAAGTAACAGAATTTAACGGGATCACCGCGGGAATTAAGTGGGTTTTGTGCGGGGAGATTCTAAATAGAAAAACTGTAGAAATAGCAATATTAAAATAAAAATGAAACAACGGAAACCCATTCAATGAGAACGTTTCACGGTATGTAAATAGCACTTCCGAACGATATAGGACTCGAAATCACCCTGAAAACGCCTCTTTTACTGAAGTTCTTGAATGGGATGTAGCATCAAGAGAGCTTTTTTCGTAATAATGAGGTACAATTACGAAACTGGTAAAATACGGCGGGGAGAGACTAGCTGAGATGTTCTTTTGTTAGCAAATGAATCCGAGGGAACGGAGTCTGCTTAGAGAAAAAAAGCGCTTTCAATGTTGAGTACGCGCTTTCGAGCGTGCGTTTAAGTGCGACGTAGATCTTTAGTATTGAAAAAAACTCACTGGATGCAGACAGGAGGATAAAACTTACGTGATGCGAACAGATCGATATTTAATAAGCTCACAGGCCCAATCTGTAACTTACAACATCTGTAACATTGGCAACGTCTACACATGAAACACCACTAGCGGATTCATAAACTGCACCAGTCTTATAAATATAACTGGGGTCATTTTTAAATATTTTAAATTATTTCCTATCGCTTTAGTAATTGTTCAACACAAAAGCGTAGATAAATAAATAAATTCAGTCTAATAACTATTACCTATGACAATATTTTATTAGACAATAACGAAATATGTAAAGAAATAAATGCATTCTTATAAAATTAGTCAACGCCAATACAATAAATAAATACAATAAACAAATACTTTGTAGTAAATATTAACTCTTACACATTTACAATATAATCAGCTACTAGTAATAAACAAATTCCAGCAGATCTATGACAAAATGACGTAATACATGAAGCAATTGGTCAAAGTCGACGGGTGGTATCGGACAGTCAAGGTGAACCGGATTGTTTCGCCAATTTTTTCTGGTATCACAAGAAATTTGGCAGCGACGCATGAAAATCTACACCACCATGCAAGTGGAAAAATGAAGCGGAAATCATAGCGGCAACAGCTTCTCATACCGGCAGCGCGTGTCGACTTTTTGCCACACAAAAGTGCAATATTTAGTCGACAGAGGAGCAGAAGTGTCAATATATTCGAAGCTATGACGGTTGTTGCCTATTTGCCGCATCCAGTCAACTTGGTTACTAAGAAGAATAACGGATGGCATCCGTGTGGTGGCTACCGTCAACTCGAGAACCATCCCAGATCGGTACCCGGTGCCACATATAGAAGACTTCTCTTCCAACGTTCACGGTAAGAGTATTATTTTGCTAATAATCTGGTCCGAACGTATTTTCAGATACCTGTTGCCCCAGAAGATATTCCTAATAAATCAGTGATAACCTTTCGGCCTATTCGAGTTTACTAGAATGACTTTTTTTCTACGCAACGCTGCACTACGGACTTAGATTTCTCTTACCTTTACGTAGATGACATACTGATGTTTACGTCGGAAGGCGAACATTTACGTCATCTGACGCGGTTATTTGATCGTTTACACATGCAAGGGTTGGTAATTAATCGCTCAAAGATACTTTCGGAGTGAGGGAATTGCAATTCCTTGGTTACACGGTAGACGGACATGGTATTCAACATCGACAAGATATAGTAGAAGCCATTAGCAAGTACACTCGTCCTACTACAATCAGAGAACTATGCCGATTTTTTGGCGGCGTAAATTTTTACCACAGATTTTAGAACAATCATGCATTGAGAACAGATCCATTCAACGAACTTCTTAAGGGCACACCTAAGCCAAATGATTGGTTGCATTGGACGGGCGAGGCGGACAAAGCTTTTCAAGCCGTGAAAACAGCAATTGCAAAGACTGCGCAGTTAGCACAACCAGTAGATAAAGCCCCACTTGCACATATGGTTGATGCATCGTCTACTGCCGTTGGCGCTGTACTTCAACAGCAAGTGGAACATTGTTGGCAACCCATAGCATTTTGAAGTCACAGTTGTCACCTTCTCAGCAAAGCTGGGCAACTTATGACCGTGAACTATATGCAGCTTACGCAGCAGTCAAGAAATTCAGACACTTACTAGAAGGCCGACAGTTTATACTGATCACAAGCCGCTAACATACGCCTTTGCTGTAATACCAGAGAAAGTTTCAACCAGGCAGCAACGCAATCTAGATTATATTAGCCAATTCACCGCCCACATTGTCCATATAGAAGGGAAGCTGAACATATTGGAGGACGAATTATCGCGTGTAGAATTTGTGAACGCGACAGTACACACATGTTTATGAGTGAAAGCTATAGCTTCCAGACCCTTGCACAAGCCCAGCAACATGATCCTAAGTTACAAGATACGCTGAAATATCCGAGAGGACTGAAGTTGCAGCCTATCACAGCACCGGAAGCAGATTTTGAAATATAATGTGATTTATCTGGACGAAAAGCACGTCCATTTGTGCCGCAAAAATTCAGAATCCAAGATATTGCATAATATGTCACATCCAGGAATGAAAGGCACTTCTAAATTAGTCAAGGAAAGTTTCGTCTGGCCTGGTATGCAAGCAGATTGTAAAACATTTGCCAAACAGTGCATTGCGTGCCAGCGTAATAATATCAGGCAACACGCCAGAGCATCACTAGGCACATTTCTACCGCCGAACCAACGTTTCGGGCAAAATGTTCAAATGTTTCTAGAGTTTATGGGACTTAACTACGGGGTCATCAGTCCCTAAACTTACAACAGATTTATGAACTAGCTGATACTAAGGACGCACAAATATCCATGCCCGAGAGAAGATTCGAACCCCCGACCGCAGTGGCCGTGCAGAAAGTGACTGGCGTGCAGCATAACGCTCGGCCAGCATGGCTAGAGTTTCGAGCATATATATGCCGATATCGTAGACCCTCTCCCGATCTCAGAAGCCTATAGTCATTGTGGTGGTGGTGGTGAACCGATTCACTAGGTGGCTAGAAGCTTTTCACATGCAGAATATTACAAATGAGACTGTATCACAAAAACATTGTGTCGTGGTTGGATTGCCCGATTTGGTGTCCCACCATAGACCAGATGCGGCAATATGAAGGTTTCCTTATCAAAGAGCTAGCTTCATTACTGGGCATGAAGCGTATACACACCACAGCGTATCATCCTGCATCAAACTGCAGAGTCGAGCAACTAAATTGTCACCTAAGACCAGCTTTCCGCTGTCGCACAGCGCAGAATTGGAAGGAGGAACTACCCATTGTACGTTTTGGACTACGAACAGCATTTGAAAGTTACGTAAAGGCTACAGCAGCAGAGATGGTATACCGCCAAAAGTTACGGCTTCCAGGGGAATTCTTACATAGCATGGCAGATGATACAATAGTTGTATCAGTCTTCACTGCTACATTACGAGAGCACATGCGCCGTCTTGGACCAATACAGCCCAGAAGTAAGGCTGGAAGACACTCGTTTGGGTTTGCAGATTTAAACAATTGCACACACGTTTTCTTACGCAATGATACAGTACGCAAGCCGCTGCAACCACCTTATGAGGGGCCATATCCTGCAATTAGGAGAGGGAGCCACACATTACAAATTGAAGAAAATGGTTTGCTTACCACCGTCACGTTGGACCGACTCAAGCCCGCATTGTTTGATGCAATGGATACTAGGACTGCAGGATCAACACATGGAAAAGGCAGAACTATTACATCCACAAATGTTCATGTACACTGTAGCCTCCATGAGGCGCAGCAGATGCCAGGAACGCCAACAAAAGAGAACGACACACAAGACTGGTAATTTGCAACCCGTTGAAACCACCGACCACAGTGGCAACACACCAGGTTTCAAGAGAGCTGTGGTGACGCGTGCAGGACGGCACATCAAGTTCAATCTTCGAGACAGTAATAATGTTATTAATATTCTTATATTTTTATCTCGGCGAGCTTAAATGCCTGTAAATGTTATATGTGGTAAAATGTTTAATTTCATTGATTACCACAGTTTGTCGATATTAATAGATTCGACCAGTAAAATTAGGTGTGTAAATAAAAAATGTTGCCTAAATATGTTAAAATATATGTATCAAAATGCGTGTGTGGATTTCAATTTATTTTGGAAATATTTAAACCCAATTTGAGAGATTTACAGCAAAACATTATTAGTTGCAGCGATCAGCCACCGACCTGGGTTGCATCATCCTGCCGCCATTACGTGGCAAACATAGAAATAGTAACACTATTAAATCAGGGTCGGTTGGTCATCAGCTTAGTATGATTTAATAACTTTATTTCGGCTTTCCTGGGAGGACATTGCTGAGAACTTGCATGTAATTTTACAAAAATTATGTTAATGTATCAGTATATCAATGTATAAAGACACGGAGAGTTACGAGATTCAAAAAGTGACTTTTACATCATGCCAGTTAGGAAGGGTGATAGTATTTCATTCAATAATTTTCAAAAACAGTAAGGTACAAAAATAACGTAAATCACAGTTAATCAGTCTTTCCGTCAGAAGACGTTCATTTGTGTGTAGATTTCAATTATGGACATCTGGCATATATGATTTGAATAATTTTATTTTGCATTAATATATGTGTATATAATGCAGTAATATTTGTAACTAATAGATGTAAATCAATTTATGTTTCATATATCCAAACGAGATATTATCTACTCATCACGACAACGAGCTATAACCAGAAATTCGGTGTCCATCACATTTCTTCAGCCCTGTACAACCTGTATAAGTAAGGTAGGGACTGCATTTCATTATCGTCTGGTTTCCGCAGTAGTTCACAATTTATGCTTGACTAGTCGTCCCGGCAATGCTTCGCAATTGCTGATATGTATATACTCTTGCTTTGAACGTCAAATGTGCAAAATTGTATCGCAATTATATGAATAATGCTGATATCCCAAAGAAAAGAGCTCTTTTAGTTTCCCACAAATTTTCCTATTTTCTGGCCAACAATTCCAAACTTTTACTTCACTCAAACCTTCCTCTCGCTTCGAACGTCGAATGTGCAAAATTTTATCACAATCAGGTAAATGGTTTTGAGATTTCATAGACAAATCTCTATTTTTCTGAATTTTCCAATTTTCAGGGAAACTTTTCAAATTTTTTAAGAACATTAATTTAGCTTTGAATGTCGAATATGCAAATTTTTATGGCAATCAGACGAATGATATTTATATCCAAATGAAAAAAAGCTCTTTCAGTTTCTCGCGAAGTTTCAAATTTTCCGGGTAACTTTCCCAAATTTTTAGTTCATAAGAATGTTCTTTGAACGACAAATGATCACAACTTTATCGCAATTGGATGAATGGTTATCAACTTATGTTACGTACATTTAGAAACACATTGAAAAAGGAACTTGGTTCGAATTTTGCGACTTTCCTTTTGTAACTGTCGCTCTTTTTTTTTTTTTTTTTTTTTTTTTTTTTTTTTTTTTTTTTTTTTTTTTTTTTTTTTTACTCAATACTATTCCAAGACCACAATGAACAAAACAAAATAAATAATTACCCCTCTCCGTCATGCGAATAGTTAGTTACAGTGCTGAATTAAATCAAAAACACATCGATAAACGCCCTTTCAGTTTTTCTCAAATTTCCCAATTTTCCGGTAATTTTCCATAAAATTTATTTCATACAAACCTTGTCCAGAAAAGCCGTACATAAGTGATGCTCTTACAACCATGTAGCAATTGACTTTTACTCGTAGCCGAGTGGTCTGGAGTGCCACGTTGCGGATCGCACGGCCTCCCGCGCCGGAGGTTCGAATCCTCTCTCTGGCATGGATGTTTGTGTTGTCTTTTGTATTAGGTAGTTTACAAGTAATTTGTGTGTTTAGGGATGATGAACCCGCAGTTAAGTCCCATACATTTAACAAACATTGGAACATTTTATTTATAGAAAAAATAGCTTTCTGTTTTGCTAAATTTTCCTACTTTTCGGGCGACTTTTCCAAAGTTTTATTTGATGTGAACCCTCCTCTTGCTTTCAACAAGAAATGTACAAAACTTTATCGCAGTTGGACGAACGGTTATGACAGCTCACTGAAAAAAGCTGAATCAGTTTTTTTCCCGCTTGTCCTCTTTTCCGAACAACTTTTCTATATTTTATCACCGTTTAAACGTTCCATGAACTTTCACCAATATTTCTAGACTAAAATTAGCCAAATCGGTTCAGCCGTTCTCGAGGTTTGTCGAGACTAACGAACAGCAATTCATATATATATATATTATTTTGAATGCAAATAATCTACGATTTCTGGAACTAGCATTTCAATTAGTGTGTATAATTTTACGTATTCCGTGTCAAGTGTAATAAGAATAGGCAGAAGAATAAGCGTTTTATATTTAGATGTATATATGAACTGGGATTAGAACATGCGTCGTCCTAAAAGTTAGTCGACATCCTGGATTCAGATTTGACCACAATAGATAATATTTTTTATTCAGAGATACAAGGATATAGGACAGAAATAATCCAATTTCACCAATTAGAGACATACAGTCACAAAAAAAACCCTCAAAATATGGAAGTGAATAAAAGTGGAGATGACCAATTGACTAGGCCCACTAGGCGTTCTACTAGCAATGTTAAGACCATAAACAGATCTTCACAAATACCTGATCTGTACCCTCAACTATTGAGACAGGGCGAGGAACGCGATATGAAAAGAGATGAAGACCTTAAAAAAAGAACCTACACAAAGTGACGAGCAATTAAAGGACATGAGTAGACGCCAGAATGAAAAATTAGAAACATTGATGGAAAAAATGACGTAATAAGTGACGTCCTTGGTCAAAGCCGACGGGTGGTGCAGGATGCTGGAAGACTAGACTTGACCCATTTTCCCTACAAAACCATAAATTTCATAGAAGTTCAACCGCTTCCAAAAACGTTACGCACGCGCGTACTTTTAAGTGCCACATATACTTCACGTTTAAGTTTATAAAAAAAAAAAAAACAAAAAAAAATGTTACGGTATGTAGACAGATATTTTACTGCAATCACAGGAATGTCCAGATTAATGTGCAGTGTAAAAAAAATGCAGACAGATCTATCTTTCGCTGCACTTACAGGAATGCCCAGATTAATGTGCTGGGTGGGTAAAAGAAAAGTAAAACTTACGTGATGCGAACAGATCGCTGTTTAATAATCTCGCAGAAACGAACTGTAACTTTATTAAAAACTAGATTATATGCCCATGCTTCGCAACGGTTGTTAAAGAGGGACCTTTGTGTATCATTGTTTTTTAGGGTTCCGGACCTAGGTCAGAAAAAACAGATTCCTTGTTGGATCGCTCTGTCAATAAACTCAGTTCTCCTAGCCAATATGTCAAATGTAAGAAGTCATTGTCGTAAACGATGAATGTTCATAAGGTTTTTTACACAAAAAGTGAAATTTATTTAAGTCCGTACTCCGGAACGATGTAAATTCTATGTTCGGTTGTGTTCATAAAGTTAAGACTGCGGTGTGTAATTGTCTGTTTGGCTTAAACTTCTGAAAACTCTTCTATCGTTGAGATGAGAAATAGTAATAATAATAACAGCGCCATGTATTAGCTCCATGGTGTTGTAATAAACTGTTTATCTCTCACAGTAAGTGCATACTGAATTATTAGTATGTTGCACTTGGGACAATGTAGTTATTCTGTTAAGTCGTGTAATTAAATCAACAGAGCAGTTCATGCCTGTTTAAATAAGACATCATGGTGGTATCAATATGCGCTAAAGTAAGTCTGGGTAATCGTTGAAGGAATGGCGTCAGATGATCTTCTATATAGAACTTTCCATTAAATACATTATTTTCAGGGAATTGTCTTGCCTGTGTTAGCAGCATCGGCCACTCTTTCAGCTAATACATGTCCTTACGTATTAAAGCACGAAGTTCAAATCGACTTTGTGTAATAAAACTATATATTCAGAAGCCGGATTATAACTCTAAATACGGTTGTGTGCAAAAGAAGATGTCTTTCTCTATTTTAATGTAGTCCATACCGAAAGTAAGTGATTACAAATTTTAATCACAATATTGTACCGAACAGTTATGAAAGCAGAGAGGTTTCTGATGAGTTTGTGGCTCGCATGTGTATATTACCTCTAGTGGCAGACACAGAGCAGAAATATCTCTGGACTGAGCATTTAGATGCGCAGAACAGATTTTGTGTCCTCAACAATAAGATGGAAATGTCTTGTGTTTTTTGGAAAAATCTATTCATCGCTGACTTTACCTTGGTCCTTTTTGTGTTCGGTTAAGCTAGTTGACTGTGTGCAAATGGCCTTTTTAGCGATGCTTTCTCAACTTTCTTGTTGCTTCAGTGACACATTTATTTAGATGTTATTTCATGTTATGTGGTTGTTCTTTTGTAGCAATTTTTCATTTGCATATTAGCAGTTTTAAAATACGTAATCAATGCCTTATCAACAACGATAGAAAACTGTAAAAAATGGAATGGCTTTGACAGGGGAACAGACTTTTCATCCTTTCAAATCGCTTAATTGCTTTAACAATACACTTCAAATTTTCAATGTGCACACTTTACAGGCAAGAACTTATCACTTTCGTTACACTGACACAGTTTACCTGAACAGAAATGCAGTTTTACTTATGCCCTCGGCCACCTAGTGTAGTAATGTTGGCAAAAAATGTTAAATTTACGAGGATAATCATTTTGCTAACTACACATGAGTACATACAATAATCTGTTGACCATACAGCAGCAACGTCAATAATTATTTATTTCACTGTCAACACGAAACATTATTGTTTGTTTGTATAGTCTATGGGACTTAACTACGGGGTGATCAGTCCCTAAACTTACAAACTATCTATGAACTACTTACGAACTAGGACGGCACAAATATCCATGCCCGAGGGGGGATTCGAACCCCCGACCGTAGTGGCCGTGCAAACCGTGACTGGAGCGCCTTAGTCCCCTCGGCCACCGCGGCCGGTGAAACATTATTCCTTTTTGTTCTATGCATATATATTCGCCAGTGTGAGTCACCTTGAATGGTTAAATTGTACGACGCTTCTCGCTTTGCTGCAGTGGTTATGTTGGCACCAATGGTAATAATGGTAACTCAGATGACCAATAAATGTTTTTTCGTGACAACTGCAATTAAAACGAAAATTATTTTTTCTGAACGGACAAGGGTACATACAAGATCCTGTGACCATAGAGCAGGTACAGTATTAAATTTGCTGCGAGCAGCAATAACATTTACTCTGTAGCTCGTGAAAAATATTAACGCAATTCTACACTTCATTGTTCATCTCTTGCCAACATAAGCACTGAAGCCCGGCGAGAAGCGTCGTAAAATTTTACCCCTTGAAGTAGCAGTAATTGGATAAATCGCAATTGGAAGAGTTTTGAAAGGGTAAGTTGTGAATTCGCATATTTCAGTTTTAAACTAAATGTCACGGCCACCGAAAAGTAGCATTCACGGACATCACTGTTATCGGACAGTCACTGTTTAGGTCATCCCCATTACAGACAAACGTACGTCGTCCCGAGATCACATTATCACAACGGCAATAGATGTTGACAACACAACTGCGCATCTGAATGTTTACTCCAGAGATATTTGTACTCTATGAATGCGAACCGCGTAAATAAATAAATCTATTCTAATAAATATTATCTCTGACATATTTACATTGCAATCAGCGACTAGTAGTAAACAAATAGAAACACATCTGTGACAAAATGACGTCATAATAACGCAATTGGTCAAGGCCGACAGGTGGTATCAGACTGTTAAGGTGAGCCCACAAGACTTGCAGATTTTCGAAACACATATGAAGATCTACCAAATTTGATGCAGAATCTTGTTGCACAGTTACAACATGGAAAGTTTGAAAGTAACGCCATTAAGAAAAAGGTACAAAATTTAACCCAACGTGTAGAACTTTTTGAATCAACGGTCGGACAAATGGTAGAAAACAAGTTCGCACAACAAACTAAACGCATACAATCTGATGCCGAACAATGGATAGATAAAAAAGATAAAGAAGTAGCAGAACATTTCGATACAGAACCAAAGAAAGCCATTTCGCGCTTGCAATCGGAGTTAAGTGATAATCGACCAGTGTTACCAAACTCAAAGGGCGCTCAAGCTGACGCGCGAAATAAAATTTCGACTTCGAGCTACTCACGCACACAACATGAATACGGTACTGCGAAGGTCCTATTACCTTGTTTCTTGTACAATATTATCAATTTAGACATTCACATTAATACTAGGAACAACCGAATAGTTAAAGTAAGTGACAACAATTCAAATAATCAAATAGTCAAAGCTATGTCATCAATATCGAATATTGCAATTGAAGAAAGCCTCATGAAGAACGAACAATTCCACATAATCAAAGAAAAGAAGACCGTACATCCAGTTATTTTCGGTTCGTAGTTTCCAAAAAATGTTCAAATGTTTGTATAGTCTATGGGACTTAACTACGGGGTCATCAGTCCCTAAACTTACAAACTACTTATGAACTACTTACGAACTAGGACGGCACAAATATCCATGCCCGAGGGGGGATTCGAACCCCCGACCGTAGTGGCCGCGCAGACCGTGACTGGAGCGCCTTAGTCTCCTCGGCCGGCCGTAGTTTCCAAAAGGTAACGATTTACCGCATATAAATGTCACTTCCAGGCAATGTACGACACCAAATCGCCCTGAAAACAGTTCGTTTGTCGAAGTTCTTTAATGCGATGTAGCATCAGGAGTGGTATTTTTCGTAATACTGAAGTATAATTACGAAACTGGTGAAATACGGTGTTTGAGTCTAGCGAAATGTGAAAGTGAAGTTACGCATCGCGATGTTCTTTTATCAACCAGTGAAGCCGAGGAACAGACTCAGTGTAACCGATCGGAAAGCAGAGTTCGAGTGGAGAATAGCAGCTATACTTGGTTAAACACAACACAGGAGAACAGACTTCGTTCAGGATAAGGAAAAAAATATGCGAAAGGTATAGTAATAGACAAAGAGGTGGCTAATTTCCAAGAAAGCTTCACTCGAAGTTGTACGGCCGAAATTGATACATATCGAATGTCGATTACGTCATTATTGGCACGCGACTCATTGTGTCTTCTAATTAAGAAAGTACATATTTAATTGATAGAGTACTTCAAAGCGAATACATCACTTAGTAATAAAGTTTGTGAATTAGCTCCTTTGTTTTCGGTAGATTTCTAGCAATAACATGTATTTCTCCCACTCGATACACACTTCTTGACAGAAGAAAGACCAATCGACGACTGTACGCGTAGACAAGCCGAAATTTCAGTTAAGTCTTTCGGTCTTCGGATAGGACGAGGAGATCCACATGGCGCATAAGTCTGAGATTTTTCTGAGCGTCTATCGGGAGTTAACGAACCAAGTACCATTCCGGGCACTGCACCAGAATGTGAACTGCACACTGACCATGCGACTAACATTACTTACCCTTCGTGTCCTCCAGCACTGGAATGCCTGCAGCTCTGGGCGGAACCCGCAAGTGGCAATGCATCGTCGGCTCCATGGACGATGGGAGCACCCCATGCTCTACTAGCCATGCCCACAGGTCTTCTTTTTTCATTCCTTAAAATATAAGCTCGGCCAGTACATAGTTCTCGTACGCCATTTTTCAACTCTGAACCACAGTCTATCACAGACATTCGCTAAACTCTCTAGGAAAAAAATTTCAGCTGAAGCGATACTAGCGCTCCAAATGGCCAGTAGGGAATAACAGTGGAATGGCATGATGCATACTGAGTAGTTGCCGTTTTTGATGCTGTTACTTTCATATTTCCTTGTCACTGAACGTTGCTGTGAACTTTCTAATACAAATACGAAAACATCATTAAAGTACTATCACTGCTTCTGTTAATGGCATTCTATAATTCAACAAACTGTCAGTGAAGTGTACTTTATACAGTTCACAATATCCAAGACATATTAATATCGTCTGAAACCTTTTGAAATCAGAAATGAATTGTAACCTGATGCGCTGCAGTGTATAAAAGGAACTGATTATGATTATGTTCGCGTTCTCGGAGCGTACTGACATGTTGCATGAGTTTTGTTTTAGCGAATTTCGGACATTGTAATGTTTTGAAAAGTACACACGATTTTCACGTTGTAGGGGACTAGATTCTACATCGTCGTTTGAACCATCTTTTCACCTCGTCCTTGCTTCTGTGCCTTTCGTGTACCTATCACAATTTTTTAGCTACTTGGCAGGTATCAAACTGAATATCTTCAAGAATGTGACCTGCTAACATTAACAGCGTGTATATGGACATATTATTTATTTGTAGCTACGTAGCTTCATCAAACTAGTAGGTTACCGACAAAATATGTTAGTGTACACGGTTATCGTTTTTGTGAAGCTGAGGTGCGAACCTAAGCAGTCATTCATATATTACTTTTATTCAGCAGTAATATTACGAAATAGTGGTCAAGTATTTGCGATTCTAGTTAACAGCAGAAGTTTGGACGTGAATGAATTGTTAGAGCTTTACTTCTATGCCTAAAAGTATAACTAACCACAGTAACGAACACCTGTTATTCATAACATTATTCTGTTACTTCTGAGCATCCTTTGCAAATTGAAAGATTTCCGAATTATATTTTTGACAGTTGCTGCAATTCATAGCGCCACAAAAGCTCGTAAGTACGAAGTTATTTTGAAAATGCTGCTTCAGTCCAAATACGCATTCATTACTGAATCGCTTAGCGGTTTGTTTTTACGACCCGGCCGCTGGACAGCGCTGCAGTCGTGAAGTTGCAGAAAATCACTGGCAGTTTCGCGACTCTTATGTTCGACTCTGTCTCAACCATATACCTAAAATCTTTGTGTCTTTCTTCATTTTTTCTTTCAGATATTATGAGGGAATAATTATATGCATTGTGAATTATCGATTAATAATTTTTACAGATAATCATTTTACTATCTGTAATTAAGGAGTATATACTGTTTAGCCCAAACGTAGGTAATTTCCTAGGAGCCGTGAACATCGAATGACACGGCAGTGCAGTCGATATATATCGGAACTTCGACTCTCGATCCGCTAGCAGGTGACTGGAAACAAAGATGACGGAACAGCTTACTGTTAATGCATTGAACTGACAGTCACTGCAAAGTACGAACTTTCAAACAATATGCGTTCTTGAATAAATAGTAATAAATATTCATCATAATATTTTTGAAAATCTCATTTTTAACGGCTAATTTGCACTCTTTTAACACGTTGTACATCACGGCAAAAAACCGCTGGACGTTTTATTCCTGTTTTGAGGGACAACTAAACAGTGTGGCTCAGACAGGCTTCACTTTTTCAGCGTAATGGCGTCTCTCTGTATTCTGACCTCCTTGGCTGTGCTTAATAATATATACTTTGCTTTCTGCAGTCACTGTCACTTTCAAGTCTAAACCACTTGCCGCCACAAATACCGCCAACCTCCCCCCCCCCCCACCACCTTTTTTTTTTTAAAGCCTGATTTTAGAAGCTGAAGGAACCGTTGACTTCTCACGCGTGTATGGTGCTGTGATATCCATTCTCGGTGTTGGCCACAATGAAGACGTATACTGTTGCTGTTTCTATGTTCCATCCGAGTCTGAATGCGCCGGTTTTAACCGTTCTATAGCTACGGTTTCACTTCTGCCGTTTTTTTTTTCTATTTTGAAGATATTTTCTCCTCTTGATAGTACTTTGCAAATGCCAGTGCGTGGTGAAGTTTGTGACGGACGCATCGCGTCATCCCTCAGCCATAAACGTGTAAAGTACCTCCTTATCTATAAATCTCTGACTTTCACCATGCCTAACCGGTGACACTGCGCGCAAACGTCTCATTTGACTGCTTAGCTGTTGCGCAAATTCCATTATTTTTCCCGCCGTTCTTGGCTGTTCTGTTGCTGGTATAACAAGTTCTCCTCGTACACGCAACTGCTCTCCGTAATGTAACTGGGCTGGCGAACATTGCAGGTCATCTTTTAAAGCCGTACGTAAACCAAATAGTACTAATGGCAAGGTTTCTGTCCACTTTGTTGGGTAACACATCGGTGCTGCCTTTAATGTCCGATGGAATCTTTCTACCATCCCGTTACTTGCCGGGTGGTGGCTGGTGGTACGAAGATGGCTGCAGCCTCGCAATTGTAAAAGCTCGAATTGACGCCCACGGTCTGTTGTAATGGAGTCTGGTACACCAAACCTCGAAAACCACGATGTCAGATACTTCTGATATAGGCGTGGCTTCTGGCCATCTCGTGAATCGATCCACCATTGTTACAAGGTAGCGTTGCCCATCTGAATAGGCTAATGGTCCTATTATATCCACATGGATATGCGCAAATCTAGACGTAGGTATCGGAAACTGTGAAATGGTGCAAATAAATGACGCTTAATGTTATTACGCTGACATTCAATGCATGAACGTGCCCAAATTCGACAGTCCTGAATTTCTGACCAAACTACTTCGCTTGCCACTAGTCTTGCTGTTGCTCTGACACCCGGATGTGCAAAGTTATGGAATGTTTTGAACACTACACGTCTAAATTCAACTGGAATATCTGGGCGTTGCTTGCCTCTAGGTATATCACACCACATGCCATTCTCACAATACGGAACCACCATATGTCTCAATTATAATGCTGTTTGTCCGCCTTTTAGCAATTCTTGCAATGTTGTATCTTGCTGTTGCCTGACTAACACGTCCTTCGATGGTATTGCCTGTAGACAAGTACAGTTTCTTGATAAACAGTCTGCTACTATATTCTCTTTCCCTGAAATATGATGCACATCTGTGGTAAACTGAGCAATGTACTCTGCTTGCCTACACTGACGCGGTGAACCATAATCAGTTGCACGCTGAAAGAATTAGGTTAGTGGCTTGTGGTCTGCAAAATTTATGAACTGCCTTCCTTCCACTGAGTTTCGGAAATGTTTGACAGACGCATATAGTGCCAGCAATTTCCGATTTATTGCACTCCTTTTCTTTTGCTTTGGTGTAAAATATTGGGAAAAAAGGCAAGGGGTTGCCAACGACCATCTACTCTCTACTGTAATGCTGCTCCGATTGCATGGAGACTCGCGTCCACCATGAGAGCCAGTGGAGCACTAAGGCGAGGATGAGCTAACTGAGTGGCCTGCGCTACGCAGTGATCGACTCTGTAGAACGCTGCTTCACTCACTGGATTCCACAGTATCTTCCTACTACCTGCTGCAGTCTTACCTGCGAGCAATACAGTAAGTGGTTCCTGTTTGGAAGCCAGGCCTGGAAGATGTCGACGATTATAATTTATCATTTCCAGGAACCTGCGTAAACTTCCGTAGGTAGTTGGTAAAGGAATGTCTTGAACTGACGCTACACGTTCTGGAAGCGGTGCCAATCCACTTGCTGATACCAAGTATCAAAAAACCGCACCTCACTTTTGCCAAAAACACTCTTTTGTTAATAACTATCCCACATTCTTGTAGACGTTGAAAGAGTTTGCGTAAGTGTTGCACGTGCTCTTCCACCGTTGATCAAAATATAAAAATGTAGTCTATGTAACAAAATATTAATGTTAAACCACGCAGCACTTCGTGCATAAATCGTTGCCACGTCTGCGCTGCATTTAGTAACCCAAAAGGTATGAATTTGTGCCGAAAAAGCCGAAAAGGCATTATTACATCAGTCTTATGCACGTCCTCTGAGGCTACTGGAATTTACAAATAAACCTTGTGACAATCAACTAAATACTTGAGCCTGAGCTATTGCACTATTAAAGACTGTGACTTGTGGTACTGGGTAATGGTCTGAAATTTTGCGATCATTGAGAGCTCTGTAATCTCCACGATCCGTTGTTTTCTTTACGCACCATGTGGAGTGGAGATGCCCAACAACTAATTGATCTGATTACTATACCTGCTTTCAACAATTCCTCGAATTCTACTTGTGCCACCAGAAGTATGTCTGGTGGAAGTCTTCTCGGACGGAAAGCCACTGGTGGACCGGTTGACGTCGCGTGTCGACACTTCACATTAGCCGCTATAGCCTGTGTGATTGATGGAAAAGCTTGTACTAAGTTGTTGTAAGCACTGTCATCCTCTATAACTGCTACAAACTGCGTAGAACTGATGAACACTGCCTCTCTACTTGTGTCCTGTTTGCTTCTTCTACGCAGATTCCATCTTTCTATACTGACGTAATTCTATCTTCTCTATTTGTCATATTGACTGCAGTCAACTGCCCAGTGTCTGTAGCTATCGTAATCAAACGATGATTCACCAAATCCCGTGACAAATGGAAGTGTGACAAAAAATCAGCTCCGAAAATTGTTTCAGCCACGTCTTCAATGATAAATGTCTACGTAAGTTTGTATTTCAAGCCCAGATTCAGTGTTCTTGTTTGTTCACCATACGTTTTTACGCATGAATTGTTTGCTGCTGTGAGAACGCAATGTGAAGCTGTGACTGACACAGTACTCAGTCGCCAGGGATACACACTTACTTCCGACACTGATTCTACGAGAGAGCATTTATCTGAAATTTGATCGTAGACAAATAATCTCCTGGCTCGGGGTACAGCCGATAACGTAGCGTTTGCAAATAGTACTATCTTGCTAGGTTGTGGACGTCTGTCTTGTTGGTGAAGAACGCCGACGTCCTCTAACGTTCGTCTTCGGCGTTCGGATAATAACAAGGACGTGTAACTGTCGTGCTGCATCTCCCAATCTTTTGTGATCCCAGCACCACTGACCTGAATGTAATCCCATTCTACTTCGTTCGTTCTTCTGTTCGTAGCGAAGCCTAGATTAGCGTTGTTGCTCCGACAACTTTACGTTTAGGCGAGCTATTTGATTTTCCATTTGTTCTATCTTCCGATCCTGTTCATGCATTTCTTCTCTTTCCGTACGTGTTGCCGTGTCTTCTTCGACCATCGCTGCTTCTACTTGTGTTTCGTAAGCATTGTTCCTTGAATTTTCGATTGTTGCACATTGTGGAACCTCTGCGAGGATGTTCGCAATCTTGTCTGCTTTTTCTGCCATTGCCTGCGACAACTCTTGCTGTGTAGCCACGACCAGTCTGATTCTAACCGGTAATTTGCGGAGCTATTGTACCCTTAGCAAATGCTCAGGCAGTAAATCAGCACCTGCAAGAGCCTTCAAAGCTCGTAAAAGCTGTGATGGAATTCTGGTTCCTAGTTGTTCAACGTTGAAAGCTTTCTGCAACCGTTGATCCAGCGGTAATGAATAACGTTGTACGAGTGTCTCTTTTAATGTTGCATAATAACGTCGTTCTGATACGTCTTCTATCTCTTCTATTACCACTGTGCAACAGCTGCATCACCGTGGCTCCGATTAGGCAACGTAAAACCTGTCGCTTACACGGACTGGAACCGGAATACAAGGGATACACCGATTACGTCCTTCCAATAGTCCGTATTATCAGAAGAACGATGGAGTCGAAACCAGCAATAATCCAGCTGCACATCAGACACCCGTCGGTGTTCTCTGGGGATGCTGGACAGGACCCCAACAAATGGCTAAAAGGGTTCGACCGAGTCGCCGATCATACGATGTGCTTGGCCAACGTTTATTTCTACCTGGACGGAACAGCCCAGCAATGGTTCGAAAACAACGAAGACAAGTTGAATGACTGGGAGACGTTCCAGGAGGAACTGAGGAAGACGTTTGGAGACCGCCAGCGATAAATCCGTTCGGCGGAAGCACAACTGAAGAACAGGGCCCAACGACATGGTGAGCCGACACAATCGTACATGCAGAATGTTTTGGCCCTGTGTAACATAGTCAATCCGAACATGACTGAGGCGGACAAAATCACGCACCTGATGAAGGGAATTGCAGAAGATATGTACCAAGCTCTTCTGATAAAAGACGTCGCTACGACAGAAGAGTTCATCAAGTGGTGCCACCGTATTGAAGAGATGCAACAAAGGAGGGTTGGACGCAAGAAGTATGACAGACTCCCAAATGTAGTACCTATGGCCGTTGTGGAAGACCAGCATGACTTCGCTTCTCTCATACGACAAATCGTGAGAGAAGAATTACAACAGTGCATGGCAGCCGGGATTATTAGACCGAGCGAGCATCTGATTATGGCCATGGATGTGAGCCCTGTAAGTCACGAGGGAGCCGACGCCGCTGAGGACGAGGTATTTCAAACATTCGCTCCTGTCTGCCCCGTCAATCGCACCCGAAGTGAAGAATGGTGTCGCCCTGCTATGACTTACGCTGCAGCCGCCAAACGGCAGCCCATGAATCGGCCGACGCGACCACAGCCAACTCCCCCGGTAACTATGACGCCCCGCAGAAGAACAGACGTCTGGAGGACAGAAGACAACACACTGCTGTGTTTCCACTGTGGACGCCCTGGACATATCGTACGCTACTGCAGAGAGAGGAGGCGAATATTCGATGATTATTTTGCCGCAAGACGTCAGCCGTCGGAGCAATTGTATCTCCGGCAGTCACCTGCTGATGAGTTCAGTCGACCTATGGGAAGAAGCCCATCGCTGTACCCTAGACGAGGTCGCTCCCCGACGCGCCGCAGCCGTTCACCGTCGCCTTTCAGAGGTACCAGCCGCTCCCCTAGCCGCCACGCCCAGGAAAACTAAGCGAGGCGACCATCTACGGAGGTGAGGCCGCCGCAGATGAAAATCCTCCATGGACGACAGTCGCTAAGATGTCGGGAAATCTCATCGACGTCATAATCGACGACCAACCTGTCCGGGCACTTGTTGACTCAGGAGCCTCTTTTTCTGTATTATCGGATAATTACCGCCGCACACTAAAGAAGACAATGTTCTGTGATACGGGGGCAACTGTGCTGAAGGTCGCGAATGGAAAGTACGTCCATTCAGCAGGAACTTGTGTTGCAAGAATAACCATCAACAACAGGACGCAGCCGTTTGAATTTGTCGTGTTAACAGAATGTAGTCACAATGTCATCCTCGGATGGGACTTCCTTCAGGCATCCCAAGCTATCATTGACTGTGGAAGATCTGAGCTGCAAATTGAAGAAGTTGTTCCGACTGATACACGTAATACAGAATTTTCTGGGAAGTCATTCGTCGTTGACAATGTGACGATACCGCCGTTGACAATGAGAAGAGTTGCAGTCACAAACACAGATGACTGGTTAAGCTGTGAAGTTCTTGTTGATAGAAAAAGTTTATCAGGCTCACAAAAGAAATTTACATACCAGCGGCTATCACGAGCATTATCGGTGGTCAAGGAGAGATTTGGATCACAAATTGTCACGAGCAGTCACAACTTATCCCCAAGGGAATGTGTATCAGGACAGCTGAACCAATCCAGGACGGTGAGCTCAACGTCATCAATGAATACCCATGCCCTGCTGTTAGTACAGACAAAACGCTGGAGGAAACTAACGTGGAACTTCCAATAGGGCCTGGACTGACCAAGGAACAACGCCAGCGGTTGTTAGGTATACTACGCCAATTTTCGGGTGCATTCACACCTCATCAGGGGAAAAGTCAGACGAAACGGCCCACGATAAAGCACCGGATCAATACTGGGGATCATCCGCCAATTAGCCAGCGTTCGTATAGAGTGTCGCCAGCTGAAAGACGGATAATTCGGGAGGAAGTGGAGAAGATTATTTTGTCAAGTAGGCTCAACCACATAGATCGTGTATAAAACACTATAATATGACGCGTTTCGAGGGTCAAGCCCTCATCATCAGATAAAACATACATGAATCTTTAAAACCCGAGACAAATAAAATCTAAAACGTAATAAAAGAAAACGTGGTTACTTCCCTTGTAACCGTGTCTCCGTAGAAAGCTCAGCATACTGTGCTTCGTCAATATTAAAAACAGTCCCCAGTACTGGCGGCGCATAGCACTAGTGAAGCGCACGGAGTCAACAACACGAGTGGGGCGCACGTATGAACATGAAAACAAAGACCTCTAAATGCCAAAGACTATCCACAAGGCAGTGGGTACATTCGGGTGTACAGTAAGACAGAGGTTGAAATTTAAAATAAACGACTTTTTTTATAATAGATCCACAAAGTTTTTAAAAAAGCTGTATGCATTGCCTTGAACTTGTTCATTTAATGAAACGTCGCTTTTTGCGTTTTGTATTGTAATCTCTAGCTGTTCTAGCAGATCTAACTTTCTTCCCTTATCCTGTTTATGTAAAATCTTCAGGTCATCTTCAATATGCTTTAATGGGTGGCCAGTTTCGCGGATATGTGTAGCTACAGCGGACTTGTCAAAATTGTTCAGTCGGAAGGCGTCCACGTGTTCCTTGTACCTAACTTTAAACGATCTACCGGTCTGACCAATATAGCTGGCATTGCAACTACTACACTGTATCTTATAAACCCCTGCTTTGTCATATTTATCAGTCTTTTGGTTTAAGTTATTTCGTAATTTATGATGTAAAGTATTATTAGTTTTAAAAGCAGCTTCTAATTTAAAAGGTTTTAGTATGTTGGCCACTTTCTGAGACAGATTACCAAAATATGGAACCATTACCCTCTTGATATTATCTGAGCCATTTGTATATGATTTCGCACGTTGTTTCTTTCGTATTAGGTTATTAACTACGTTTTCTTGGTAACCATTCGCCTTAGCAAGCTGTCTTATAATGTTAAATTCAGTGGTTCTGTCTTTTTCATTCATTGGCACTTTGAAGGCTCTATCGACTAAACAGCGTAGGGCAGAAAGTTTTTGGCCATTAGGGTGACAAGAGCTGTTATGTATTAGAATGTCGGTAGTTGTAGGTTTCCTATATACTTTAAATACGTGTCTGCCATCCTGCTTCGTAATGTTAAGGTCAAGGAACTGAAGTGTGCCATCCTTCTCTTGTTCAACGGTAAATTCGATTTTCTCATGTAGGCTGTTAAATTTATTAACTATTCCACTAATTTCAGTTTCACCTCCATCTATCAATAGCAAAGTATCGTCAACGTAGCGTTTATAATATAAGATTTTATCAACTGGATGCTGCATATTTGTGAAAAGCCGGTTTTCCAGGTTATTAATAAAAATGTCTGCTATTGTTCCTGAAATACTTGAACCCATAGCCAGTCCATCCTTTTGCATATAAAATTTCCCGTTAAAGGTAAAATAGTTATATTTCAGAATAAACCGAAGTAGGTCAATGAATTCAACGATTTCTTGTTGAGATAGTCTCTTGTGTTTAAGTAAGTTTGCTTTAATCAAGTCGATGGCCTCATCAACCGGAACATTTGCATATAAATTTTTAATATCAAGAGACATAAGGTGGGATGTATCTGCTATAGGCTTATCTTTAATCTCATTGATCAACGTAGTGTTGTTGCTAACTGAAAAATTATCCCCAAATACATAAAACTCCTTTAAAACTTTATCGAGTTTTTTCGTAATTTTGCATAGGGGGCCCTTCATTGAATTTACGATAGGTCTAATAGGATGCCCATTTTTATGGACCTTTAATTGCGATCTTAGTCGAGGAGCTGTGGGGTTCATGACGTAACATTGAAATTTCTCTTTTTCAGTCAATAGGAAAGACGTCCTTTTAAGCAACTGTTTTAACTCAGCCTGTACCTTTTTAGTTGGATCTTTAGCTATTTCAGTCACATCGTTTTCAGAAAAGAACTGTAGTGTTTTATTAATATATTGTTCCTCACTAACGATAACAGTAGTATTGCCCTTATCGGCCTTAGTAACGATCGCTTTATTAGAGATAAGCTTGTCGTTAATGGAGGTTACGGTTTTGTGATCACTGTTATTATGCGTACTGTTACAGGATTTATTCGTTTCGGCTTTGATGGCGTTAGCTAGTTTATATCCCACGTGTCCTTTTTCGTTTTCATTCAGTTTAGCAACATCTATCGCCATTTTAGTCGCTACGATAAGTTCTTTTACAGGTTTATCATTTAGGCTAGGTTGCACGTTAAATTTAAGACCTTTGTTCAGCAGCCTTAACTCTTCATCGTTAAAAGAGATGTCAGTTTCATTAACGACTCTGGGGTAAAACTGAAAATTGTCAACATTTTGCGCGTTGCTTACTCTACAGTCAATTTGTCTCATCAGCTTTTTTAGTTTCTGATCCTGCCTACTTTTTAAATTTAGAAATTCGACCTGTAGTTGTTCATCAAGTTCGGATTTAACCGTATCCCATACGTCATTGTGTACCGCACTAGCTGCTTCTAAATGCGCCTTAAGTAATTGCCCACTAATACATTCTTTTTTCTTATATAGGAATTTAATTTCGGAATTCAACCAAAATTTCCGTGCTTTATCAACCACTGCTTTACCTACATTGGACTTTGGATTACATATTTTAAACTTGATATAGTTCGGGATACAATTATTCTTTACACAAGCCTTGTTGAAATTTATGTTGGCCGTTGTTTTTAGCCACTTTCGTTTAAGATTCTTGTATTTATAGATACACCTCAATGCTTCGCCTGGCAACATAGACTTAATTATATCCATTATTGATTTGAGATCGTGGTTGTATGATCAATTATTTTGTCAAGTAGGCTCAACCACATAGATCGTGTATAAAACACTATAATATGACGCGTTTCGAGGGTCAAGCCCTCATCATCAGATAAAACATACAAGAATCTTTAAAACCCGAGACAAATAAAATCTAAAACGTAATAAAAGAAAACGTGGTTACTTCCCTTGTAACCGTGTCTCCGTAGAAAGCTCAGCATACTGTGCTTCGTCAATATTAAAAACAGTCCCCAGTACTGGCGGCGCATAGCACTAGTGAAGCGCACGGAGTCAACAACACGAGTGGGGCGCACGTATGAACATGAAAACAAAGACCTCTAAATGCCAAAGACTATCCACAAGGCAGTGGGTACATTCGGGTGTACAGTAAGACAGAGGTTGAAATTTAAAATAAACGACTTTTTTTATAATAGATCCACAAAGTTTTTAAAAAAGCTGTATGCATTGCCTTGAACTTGTTCATTTAATGAAACGTCGCTTTTTGCGTTTTGTATTGTAATCTCTAGCTGTTCTAGCAGATCTAACTTTCTTCCCTTATCCTGTTTATGTAAAATCTTCAGGTCATCTTCAATATGCTTTAATGGGTGGCCAGTTTCGCGGATATGTGTAGCTACAGCGGACTTGTCAAAATTGTTCAGTCGGAAGGCGTCCACGTGTTCCTTGTACCTAACTTTAAACGATCTACCGGTCTGACCAATATAGCTGGCATTGCAACTACTACACTGTATCTTATAAACCCCTGCTTTGTCATATTTATCAGTCTTTTGGTTTAAGTTATTTCGTAATTTATGATGTAAAGTATTATTAGTTTTAAAAGCAGCTTCTAATTTAAAAGGTTTTAGTATGTTGGCCACTTTCTGAGACAGATTACCAAAATATGGAACCATTACCCTCTTGATATTATCTGAGCCATTTGTATATGATTTCGCACGTTGTTTCTTTCGTATTAGGTTATTAACTACGTTTTCTTGGTAACCATTCGCCTTAGCAAGCTGTCTTATAATGTTAAATTCAGTGGTTCTGTCTTTTTCATTCATTGGCACTTTGAAGGCTCTATCGACTAAACAGCGTAGGGCAGAAAGTTTTTGGCCATTAGGGTGACAAGAGCTGTTATGTATTAGAATGTCGGTAGTTGTAGGTTTCCTATATACTTTAAATACGTGTCTGCCATCCTGCTTCGTAATGTTAAGGTCAAGGAACTGAAGTGTGCCATCCTTCTCTTGTTCAACGGTAAATTCGATTTTCTCATGTAGGCTGTTAAATTTATTAACTATTCCACTAATTTCAGTTTCACCTCCATCTATCAATAGCAAAGTATCGTCAACGTAGCGTTTATAATATAAGATTTTATCAACTGGATGCTGCATATTTGTGAAAAGCCGGTTTTCCAGGTTATTAATAAAAATGTCTGCTATTGTTCCTGAAATACTTGAACCCATAGCCAGTCCATCCTTTTGCATATAAAATTTCCCGTTAAAGGTAAAATAGTTATATTTCAGAATAAACCGAAGTAGGTCAATGAATTCAACGATTTCTTGTTGAGATAGTCTCTTGTGTTTAAGTAAGTTTGCTTTAATCAAGTCGATGGCCTCATCAACCGGAACATTTGCATATAAATTTTTAATATCAAGAGACATAAGGTGGGATGTATCTGCTATAGGCTTATCTTTAATCTCATTGATCAACGTAGTGTTGTTGCTAACTGAAAAATTATCCCCAAATACATAAAACTCCTTTAAAACTTTATCGAGTTTTTTCGTAACTTTGCATAGGGGGCCCTTCATTGAATTTACGATAGGTCTAATAGGATGCCCATTTTTATGGACCTTTAATTGCGATCTTAGTCGAGGAGCTGTGGGGTTCATGACGTAACATTGAAATTTCTCTTTTTCAGTCAATAGGAAAGACGTCCTTTTAAGCAACTGTTTTAACTCAGCCTGTACCTTTTTAGTTGGATCTTTAGCTATTTCAGTCACATCGTTTTCAGAAAAGAACTGTAGTGTTTTATTAATATATTGTTCCTCACTAACGATAACAGTAGTATTGCCCTTATCGGCCTTAGTAACGATCGCTTTATTAGAGATAAGCTTGTCGTTAATGGAGGTTACGGTTTTGTGATCACTGTTATTATGCGTACTGTTACAGGATTTATTCGTTTCGGCTTTGATGGCGTTAGCTAGTTTATATCCCACGTGTCCTTTTTCGTTTTCATTCAGTTTAGCAACATCTATCGCCATTTTAGTCGCTACGATAAGTTCTTTTACAGGTTTATCATTTAGGCTAGGTTGCACGTTAAATTTAAGACCTTTGTTCAGCAGCCTTAACTCTTCATCGTTAAAAGAGATGTCAGTTTCATTAACGACTCTGGGGTAAAACTGAAAATTGTCAACATTTTGCGCGTTGCTTACTCTACAGTCAATTTGTCTCATCAGCTTTTTTTAGTTTCTGATCCTGCCTACTTTTTAAATTGAGAAATTCGACCTGTAGTTGTTCATCAAGTTCGGATTTAACCGTATCCCATACGTCATTGTGTACCGCACTAGCTGCTTCTAAATGCGCCTTAAGTAATTGCCCACTAATACATTCTTTTTTCTTATATAGGAATTTAATTTCGGAATTCAACCAAAATTTCCGTGCTTTATCAACCACTGCTTTACCTACATTGGACTTTGGATTACATATTTTAAACTTGATATAGTTCGGGATACAATTATTCTTTACACAAGCCTTGTTGAAATTTATGTTGGCCGTTGTTTTTAGCCACTTTCGTTTAAGATTCTTGTATTTATAGATACACCTCAATGCTTCGCCTGGCAACATAGACTTAATTATATCCATTATTGATTTGAGATCGTGGTTGTATGATCAATTATTTTGTCAAGTAGGCTCAACCACATAGATCGTGTATAAAACACTATAATATGACGCGTTTCGAGGGTCAAGCCCTCATCATCAGATAAAACATACAAGAATCTTTAAAACCCGAGACAAATAAAATCTAAAACGTAATAAAAGAAAACGTGGTTACTTCCCTTGTAACCGTGTCTCCGTAGAAAGCTCAGCATACTGTGCTTCGTCAATATTAAAAACAGTCCCCAGTACTGGCGGCGCATAGCACTAGTGAAGCGCACGGAGTCAACAACACGAGTGGGGCGCACGTATGAACATGAAAACAAAGACCTCTAAATGCCAAAGACTATCCACAAGGCAGTGGGTACATTCGGGTGTACAGTAAGACAGAGGTTGAAATTTAAAATAAACGACTTTTTTTATAATAGATCCACAAAGTTTTTAAAAAAGCTGTATGCATTGCCTTGAACTTGTTCATTTAATGAAACGTCGCTTTTTGCGTTTTGTATTGTAATCTCTAGCTGTTCTAGCAGATCTAACTTTCTTCCCTTATCCTGTTTATGTAAAATCTTCAGGTCATCTTCAATATGCTTTAATGGGTGGCCAGTTTCGCGGATATGTGTAGCTACAGCGGACTTGTCAAAATTGTTCAGTCGGAAGGCGTCCACGTGTTCCTTGTACCTAACTTTAAACGATCTACCGGTCTGACCAATATAGCTGGCATTGCAACTACTACACTGTATCTTATAAACCCCTGCTTTGTCATATTTATCAGTCTTTTGGTTTAAGTTATTTCGTAATTTATGATGTAAAGTATTATTAGTTTTAAAAGCAGCTTCTAATTTAAAAGGTTTTAGTATGTTGGCCACTTTCTGAGACAGATTACCAAAATATGGAACCATTACCCTCTTGATATATCTGAGCCATTTGTATATGATTTCGCACGTTGTTTCTTTCGTATTAGGTTATTAACTACGTTTTCTTGGTAACCATTCGCCTTAGCAAGCTGTCTTATAATGTTAAATTCAGTGGTTCTGTCTTTTTCATTCATTGGCACTTTGAAGGCTCTATCGACTAAACAGCGTAGGGCAGAAAGTTTTTGGCCATTAGGGTGACAAGAGCTGTTATGTATTAGAATGTCGGTAGTTGTAGGTTTCCTATATACTTTAAATACGTGTCTGCCATCCTGCTTCGTAATGTTAAGGTCAAGGAACTGAAGTGTGCCATCCTTCTCTTGTTCAACGGTAAATTCGATTTTCTCATGTAGGCTGTTGAATTTATTAACTATTCCACTAATTTCAGTTTCACCTCCATCTATCAATAGCAAAGTATCGTCAACGTAGCGTTTATAATATAAGATTTTATCAACTGGATGCTGCATATTTGTGAAAAGCCGGTTTTCCAGGTTATTAATAAAAATGTCTGCTATTGTTCCTGAAATACTTGAACCCATAGCCAGTCCATCCTTTTGCATATAAAATTTCCCGTTAAAGGTAAAATAGTTATATTTCAGAATAAACCGAAGTAGGTCAATGAATTCAACGATTTCTTGTTGAGATAGTCTCTTGTGTTTAAGTAAGTTTGCTTTAATCAAGTCGATGGCCTCATCAACCGGAACATTTGCATATAAATTTTTAATATCAAGAGACATAAGGTGGGATGTATCTGCTATAGGCTTATCTTTAATCTCATTGATCAACGTAGTGTTGTTGCTAACTGAAAAATTATCCCCAAATACATAAAACTCCTTTAAAACTTTATCGAGTTTTTTCGTAATTTTGCATAGGGGGCCCTTCATTGAATTTACGATAGGTCTAATAGGATGCCCATTTTTATGGACCTTTAATTGCGATCTTAGTCGAGGAGCTGTGGGGTTCATGACGTAACATTGAAATTTCTCTTTTTCAGTCAATAGGAAAGACGTCCTTTTAAGCAACTGTTTTAACTCAGCCTGTACCTTTTTAGTTGGATCTTTAGCTATTTCAGTCACATCGTTTTCAGAAAAGAACTGTAGTGTTTTATTAATATATTGTTCCTCACTAACGATAACAGTAGTATTGCCCTTATCGGCCTTAGTAACGATCGCTTTATTAGAGATAAGCTTGTCGTTAATGGAGGTTACGGTTTTGTGATCACTGTTATTATGCGTACTGTTACAGGATTTATTCGTTTCGGCTTTGATGGCGTTAGCTAGTTTATATCCCACGTGTCCTTTTTCGTTTTCATTCAGTTTAGCAACATCTATCGCCATTTTAGTCGCTACGATAAGTTCTTTTACAGGTTTATCATTTAGGCTAGGTTGCACGTTAAATTTAAGACCTTTGTTCAGCAGCCTTAACTCTTCATCGTTAAAAGAGATGTCAGTTTCATTAACGACTCTGGGGTAAAACTGAAAATTGTCAACATTTTGCGCGTTGCTTACTCTACAGTCAATTTGTCTCATCAGCTTTTTTAGTTTCTGATCCTGCCTACTTTTTAAATTTAGAAATTCGACCTGTAGTTGTTCATCAAGTTCGGATTTAACCGTATCCCATACGTCATTGTGTACCGCACTAGCTGCTTCTAAATGCGCCTTAAGTAATTGCCCACTAATACATTCTTTTTTCTTATATAGGAATTTAATTTCGGAATTCAACCAAAATTTCCGTGCTTTATCAACCACTGCTTTACCTACATTGGACTTTGGATTACATATTTTAAACTTGATATAGTTCGGGATACAATTATTCTTTACACAAGCCTTGTTGAAATTTATGTTGGCCGTTGTTTTTAGCCACTTTCGTTTAAGATTCTTGTATTTATAGATACACCTCAATGCTTCGCCTGGCAACATAGACTTAATTATATCCATTATTGATTTGAGATCGTGGTTGTATGATCAATTATTTTGTCAAGTAGGCTCAACCACATAGATCGTGTATAAAACACTATAATATGACGCGTTTCGAGGGTCAAGCCCTCATCATCAGATAAAACATACAAGAATCTTTAAAACCCGAGACAAATAAAATCTAAAACGTAATAAAAGAAAACGTGGTTACTTCCCTTGTAACCGTGTCTCCGTAGAAAGCTCAGCATACTGTGCTTCGTCAATATTAAAAACAGTCCCCAGTACTGGCGGCGCATAGCACTAGTGAAGCGCACGGAGTCAACAACACGAGTGGGGCGCACGTATGAACATGAAAACAAAGACCTCTAAATGCCAAAGACTATCCACAAGGCAGTGGGTACATTCGGGTGTACAGTAAGACAGAGGTTGAAATTTAAAATAAACGACTTTTTTTATAATAGATCCACAAAGTTTTTAAAAAAGCTGTATGCATTGCCTTGAACTTGTTCATTTAATGAAACGTCGCTTTTTGCGTTTTGTATTGTAATCTCTAGCTGTTCTAGCAGATCTAACTTTCTTCCCTTATCCTGTTTATGTAAAATCTTCAGGTCATCTTCAATATGCTTTAATGGGTGGCCAGTTTCGCGGATATGTGTAGCTACAGCGGACTTGTCAAAATTGTTCAGTCGGAAGGCGTCCACGTGTTCCTTGTACCTAACTTTAAACGATCTACCGGTCTGACCAATATAGCTGGCATTGCAACTACTACACTGTATCTTATAAACCCCTGCTTTGTCATATTTATCAGTCTTTTGGTTTAAGTTATTTCGTAATTTATGATGTAAAGTATTATTAGTTTTAAAAGCAGCTTCTAATTTAAAAGGTTTTAGTATGTTGGCCACTTTCTGAGACAGATTACCAAAATATGGAACCATTACCCTCTTGATATTATCTGAGCCATTTGTATATGATTTCGCACGTTGTTTCTTTCGTATTAGGTTATTAACTACGTTTTCTTGGTAACCATTCGCCTTAGCAAGCTGTCTTATAATGTTAAATTCAGTGGTTCTGTCTTTTTCATTCATTGGCACTTTGAAGGCTCTATCGACTAAACAGCGTAGGGCAGAAAGTTTTTGGCCATTAGGGTGACAAGAGCTGTTATGTATTAGAATGTCGGTAGTTGTAGGTTTCCTATATACTTTAAATACGTGTCTGCCATCCTGCTTCGTAATGTTAAGGTCAAGGAACTGAAGTGTGCCATCCTTCTCTTGTTCAACGGTAAATTCGATTTTCTCATGTAGGCTGTTAAATTTATTAACTATTCCACTAATTTCAGTTTCACCTCCATCTATCAATAGCAAAGTATCGTCAACGTAGCGTTTATAATATAAGATTTTATCAACTGGATGCTGCATATTTGTGAAAAGCCGGTTTTCCAGGTTATTAATAAAAATGTCTGCTATTGTTCCTGAAATACTTGAACCCATAGCCAGTCCATCCTTTTGCATATAAAATTTCCCGTTAAAGGTAAAATAGTTATATTTCAGAATAAACCGAAGTAGGTCAATGAATTCAACGATTTCTTGTTGAGATAGTCTCTTGTGTTTAAGTAAGTTTGCTTTAATCAAGTCGATGGCCTCATCAACCGGAACATTTGCATATAAATTTTTAATATCAAGAGACATAAGGTGGGATGTATCTGCTATAGGCTTATCTTTAATCTCATTGATCAACGTAGTGTTGTTGCTAACTGAAAAATTATCCCCAAATACATAAAACTCCTTTAAAACTTTATCGAGTTTTTTCGTAACTTTGCATAGGGGGCCCTTCATTGAATTTACGATAGGTCTAATAGGATGCCCATTTTTATGGACCTTTAATTGCGATCTTAGTCGAGGAGCTGTGGGGTTCATGACGTAACATTGAAATTTCTCTTTTTCAGTCAATAGGAAAGACGTCCTTTTAAGCAACTGTTTTAACTCAGCCTGTACCTTTTTAGTTGGATCTTTAGCTATTTCAGTCACATCGTTTTCAGAAAAGAACTGTAGTGTTTTATTAATATATTGTTCCTCACTAACGATAACAGTAGTATTGCCCTTATCGGCCTTAGTAACGATCGCTTTATTAGAGATAAGCTTGTCGTTAATGGAGGTTACGGTTTTGTGATCACTGTTATTATGCGTACTGTTACAGGATTTATTCGTTTCGGCTTTGATGGCGTTAGCTAGTTTATATCCCACGTGTCCTTTTTCGTTTTCATTCAGTTTAGCAACATCTATCGCCATTTTAGTCGCTACGATAAGTTCTTTTACAGGTTTATCATTTAGGCTAGGTTGCACGTTAAATTTAAGACCTTTGTTCAGCAGCCTTAACTCTTCATCGTTAAAAGAGATGTCAGTTTCATTAACGACTCTGGGGTAAAACTGAAAATTGTCAACATTTTGCGCGTTGCTTACTCTACAGTCAATTTGTCTCATCAGCTTTTTTTAGTTTCTGATCCTGCCTACTTTTTAAATTGAGAAATTCGACCTGTAGTTGTTCATCAAGTTCGGATTTAACCGTATCCCATACGTCATTGTGTACCGCACTAGCTGCTTCTAAATGCGCCTTAAGTAATTGCCCACTAATACATTCTTTTTTCTTATATAGGAATTTAATTTCGGAATTCAACCAAAATTTCCGTGCTTTATCAACCACTGCTTTACCTACATTGGACTTTGGATTACATATTTTAAACTTGATATAGTTCGGGATACAATTATTCTTTACACAAGCCTTGTTGAAATTTATGTTGGCCGTTGTTTTTAGCCACTTTCGTTTAAGATTCTTGTATTTATAGATACACCTCAATGCTTCGCCTGGCAACATAGACTTAATTATATCCATTATTGATTTGAGATCGTGGTTGTATGATCAATTATTTTGTCAAGTAGGCTCAACCACATAGATCGTGTATAAAACACTATAATATGACGCGTTTCGAGGGTCAAGCCCTCATCATCAGATAAAACATACAAGAATCTTTAAAACCCGAGACAAATAAAATCTAAAACGTAATAAAAGAAAACGTGGTTACTTCCCTTGTAACCGTGTCTCCGTAGAAAGCTCAGCATACTGTGCTTCGTCAATATTAAAAACAGTCCCCAGTACTGGCGGCGCATAGCACTAGTGAAGCGCACGGAGTCAACAACACGAGTGGGGCGCACGTATGAACATGAAAACAAAGACCTCTAAATGCCAAAGACTATCCACAAGGCAGTGGGTACATTCGGGTGTACAGTAAGACAGAGGTTGAAATTTAAAATAAACGACTTTTTTTATAATAGATCCACAAAGTTTTTAAAAAAGCTGTATGCATTGCCTTGAACTTGTTCATTTAATGAAACGTCGCTTTTTGCGTTTTGTATTGTAATCTCTAGCTGTTCTAGCAGATCTAACTTTCTTCCCTTATCCTGTTTATGTAAAATCTTCAGGTCATCTTCAATATGCTTTAATGGGTGGCCAGTTTCGCGGATATGTGTAGCTACAGCGGACTTGTCAAAATTGTTCAGTCGGAAGGCGTCCACGTGTTCCTTGTACCTAACTTTAAACGATCTACCGGTCTGACCAATATAGCTGGCATTGCAACTACTACACTGTATCTTATAAACCCCTGCTTTGTCATATTTATCAGTCTTTTGGTTTAAGTTATTTCGTAATTTATGATGTAAAGTATTATTAGTTTTAAAAGCAGCTTCTAATTTAAAAGGTTTTAGTATGTTGGCCACTTTCTGAGACAGATTACCAAAATATGGAACCATTACCCTCTTGATATATCTGAGCCATTTGTATATGATTTCGCACGTTGTTTCTTTCGTATTAGGTTATTAACTACGTTTTCTTGGTAACCATTCGCCTTAGCAAGCTGTCTTATAATGTTAAATTCAGTGGTTCTGTCTTTTTCATTCATTGGCACTTTGAAGGCTCTATCGACTAAACAGCGTAGGGCAGAAAGTTTTTGGCCATTAGGGTGACAAGAGCTGTTATGTATTAGAATGTCGGTAGTTGTAGGTTTCCTATATACTTTAAATACGTGTCTGCCATCCTGCTTCGTAATGTTAAGGTCAAGGAACTGAAGTGTGCCATCCTTCTCTTGTTCAACGGTAAATTCGATTTTCTCATGTAGGCTGTTGAATTTATTAACTATTCCACTAATTTCAGTTTCACCTCCATCTATCAATAGCAAAGTATCGTCAACGTAGCGTTTATAATATAAGATTTTATCAACTGGATGCTGCATATTTGTGAAAAGCCGGTTTTCCAGGTTATTAATAAAAATGTCTGCTATTGTTCCTGAAATACTTGAACCCATAGCCAGTCCATCCTTTTGCATATAAAATTTCCCGTTAAAGGTAAAATAGTTATATTTCAGAATAAACCGAAGTAGGTCAATGAATTCAACGATTTCTTGTTGAGAAATCGTTGAATTCATTGACCTACTTCGGTTTATTCTGAAATATAACTATTTTACCTTTAACGGGAAATTTTATATGCAAAAGGATGGACTGGCTATGGGTTCAAGTATTTCAGGAACAATAGCAGACATTTTTATTAATAACCTGGAAAACCGGCTTTTCACAAATATGCAGCATCCAGTTGATAAAATCTTATATTATAAACGCTACGTTGACGATACTTTGCTATTGATAGATGGAGGTGAAACTGAAATTAGTGGAATAGTTAATAAATTTAACAGCCTACATGAGAAAATCGAATTTACCGTTGAACAAGAGAAGGATGGCACACTTCAGTTCCTTGACCTTAACATTACGAAGCAGGATGGCAGACACGTATTTAAAGTATATAGGAAACCTACAACTACCGACATTCTAATACATAACAGCTCTTGTCACCCTAATGGCCAAAAACTTTCTGCCCTACGCTGTTTAGTCGATAGAGCCTTCAAAGTGCCAATGAATGAAAAAGACAGAACCACTGAATTTAACATTATAAGACAGCTTGCTAAGGCGAATGGTTACCAAGAAAACGTAGTTAATAACCTAATACGAAAGAAACAACGTGCGAAATCATATACAAATGGCTCAGATAATATCAAGAGGGTAATGGTTCCATATTTTGGTAATCTGTCTCAGAAAGTGGCCAACATACTAAAACCTTTTAAATTAGAAGCTGCTTTTAAAACTAATAATACTTTACATCATAAATTACGAAATAACTTAAACCAAAAGACTGATAAATATGACAAAGCAGGGGTTTATAAGATACAGTGTAGTAGTTGCAATGCCAGCTATATTGGTCAGACCGGTAGATCGTTTAAAGTTAGGTACAAGGAACACGTGGACGCCTTCCGACTGAACAATTTTGACAAGTCCGCTGTAGCTACACATATCCGCGAAACTGGCCACCCATTAAAGCATATTGAAGATGACCTGAAGATTTTACATAAACAGGATAAGGGAAGAAAGTTAGATCTGCTAGAACAGCTAGAGATTACAATACAAAACGCAAAAAGCGACGTTTCATTAAATGAACAAGTTCAAGGCAATGCATACAGCTTTTTTAAAAACTTTGTGGATCTATTATAAAAAAAGTCGTTTATTTTAAATTTCAACCTCTGTCTTACTGTACACCCGAATGTACCCACTGCCTTGTGGATAGTCTTTGGCATTTAGAGGTCTTTGTTTTCATGTTCATACGTGCGCCCCACTCGTGTTGTTGACTCCGTGCGCTTCACTAGTGCTATGCGCCGCCAGTACTGGGGACTGTTTTTAATATTGACGAAGCACAGTATGCTGAGCTTTCTACGGAGACACGGTTACAAGGGAAGTAACCACGTTTTCTTTTATTACGTTTTAGATTTTATTTGTCTCGGGTTTTAAAGATTCTTGTATGTTTTATCTGATGATGAGGGCTTGACCCTCGAAACGCGTCATATTATAGTGTTTTATACACGATCTATGTGGTTGAGCCTACTTGACAAAATAATTGATCATACAACCACGATCTCAAATCAATAATGGATATAATTAAGTCTATGTTGCCAGGCGAAGCATTGAGGTGTATCTATAAATACAAGAATCTTAAACGAAAGTGGCTAAAAACAACGGCCAACATAAATTTCAACAAGGCTTGTGTAAAGAATAATTGTATCCCGAACTATATCAAGTTTAAAATATGTAATCCAAAGTCCAATGTAGGTAAAGCAGTGGTTGATAAAGCACGGAAATTTTGGTTGAATTCCGAAATTAAATTCCTATATAAGAAAAAAGAATGTATTAGTGGGCAATTACTTAAGGCGCATTTAGAAGCAGCTAGTGCGGTACACAATGACGTATGGGATACGGTTAAATCCGAACTTGATGAACAACTACAGGTCGAATTTCTCAATTTAAAAAGTAGGCAGGATCAGAAACTAAAAAAGCTGATGAGACAAATTGACTGTAGAGTAAGCAACGCGCAAAATGTTGACAATTTTCAGTTTTACCCCAGAGTCGTTAATGAAACTGACATCTCTTTTAACGATGAAGAGTTAAGACTGCTGAACAAAGGTCTAAAATTTAACGTGCAACCTAGCCTAAATGATAAACCTGTAAAAGAACTTATCGTAGCGACTAAAATGGCGATAGATGTTGCTAAACTGAATGAAAACGAAAAAGGACACGTGGGATATAAACTAGCTAACGCCATCAAAGCCGAAACGAATAAATCCTGTAACAGTACGCATAATAACAGTGATCACAAAACCGTAACCTCCATTAACGACAAGCTTATCTCTAATAAAGCGATCGTTACTAAGGCCGATAAGGGCAATACTACTGTTATCGTTAGTGAGGAACAATATATTAATAAAACACTACAGTTCTTTTCTGAAAACGATGTGACTGAAATAGCTAAAGATCCAACTAAAAAGGTACAGGCTGAGTTAAAACAGTTGCTTAAAAGGACGTCTTTCCTATTGACTGAAAAAGAGAAATTTCAATGTTACGTCATGAACCCCACAGCTCCTCGACTAAGATCGCAATTAAAGGTCCATAAAAATGGGCATCCTATTAGACCTATCGTAAATTCAATGAAGGGGCCCCCTATGCAAAATTACGAAAAAACTCGATAAAGTTTTAAAGGAGTTTTATGTATTTGGGGATAATTTTTCAGTTAGCAACAACACTACGTTGATCAATGAGATTAAAGATAAGCCTATAGCAGATACATCCCACCTTATGTCTCTTGATATTAAAAATTTATATGCAAATGTTCCGGTTGATGAGGCCATCGACTTGATTAAAGCAAACTTACTTAAACACAAGAGACTATCTCAACAAGAAATCGTTGAATTCATTGACCTACTTCGGTTTATTCTGAAATATAACTATTTTACCTTTAACGGGAAATTTTATATGCAAAAGGATGGACTGGCTATGGGTTCAAGTATTTCAGGAACAATAGCAGACATTTTTATTAATAACCTGGAAAACCGGCTTTTCACAAATATGCAGCATCCAGTTGATAAAATCTTATATTATAAACGCTACGTTGACGATACTTTGCTATTGATAGATGGAGGTGAAACTGAAATTAGTGGAATAGTTAATAAATTTAACAGCCTACATGAGAAAATCGAATTTACCGTTGAACAAGAGAAGGATGGCACACTTCAGTTCCTTGACCTTAACATTACGAAGCAGGATGGCAGACACGTATTTAAAGTATATAGGAAACCTACAACTACCGACATTCTAATACATAACAGCTCTTGTCACCCTAATGGCCAAAAACTTTCTGCCCTACGCTGTTTAGTCGATAGAGCCTTCAAAGTGCCAATGAATGAAAAAGACAGAACCACTGAATTTAACATTATAAGACAGCTTGCTAAGGCGAATGGTTACCAAGAAAACGTAGTTAATAACCTAATACGAAAGAAACAACGTGCGAAATCATATACAAATGGCTCAGATAATATCAAGAGGGTAATGGTTCCATATTTTGGTAATCTGTCTCAGAAAGTGGCCAACATACTAAAACCTTTTAAATTAGAAGCTGCTTTTAAAACTAATAATACTTTACATCATAAATTACGAAATAACTTAAACCAAAAGACTGATAAATATGACAAAGCAGGGGTTTATAAGATACAGTGTAGTAGTTGCAATGCCAGCTATATTGGTCAGACCGGTAGATCGTTTAAAGTTAGGTACAAGGAACACGTGGACGCCTTCCGACTGAACAATTTTGACAAGTCCGCTGTAGCTACACATATCCGCGAAACTGGCCACCCATTAAAGCATATTGAAGATGACCTGAAGATTTTACATAAACAGGATAAGGGAAGAATGTTAGATCTGCTAGAACAGCTAGAGATTACAATACAAAACGCAAAAAGCGACGTTTCATTAAATGAACAAGTTCAAGGCAATGCATACAGCTTTTTTAAAAACTTTGTGGATCTATTATAAAAAAAGTCGTTTATTTTAAATTTCAACCTCTGTCTTACTGTACACCCGAATGTACCCACTGCCTTGTGGATAGTCTTTGGCATTTAGAGGTCTTTGTTTTCATGTTCATACGTGCGCCCCACTCGTGTTGTTGACTCCGTGCGCTTCACTAGTGATATGCGCCGCCAGTACTGGGGACTGTTTTTAATATTGACGAAGCACAGTATGCTGAGCTTTCTACGGAGACACGGTTACAAGGGAAGTAACCACGTTTTCTTTTATTACGTTTTAGATTTTATTTGTCTCGGGTTTTAAAGATTCTTGTATGTTTTATCTGATGATGAGGGCTTGACCCTCGAAACGCGTCATATTATAGTGTTTTATACACGATCTATGTGGTTGAGCCTACTTGACAAAATAATTGATCATACAACCACGATCTCAAATCAATAATGGATATAATTAAGTCTATGTTGCCAGGCGAAGCATTGAGTTGTATCTATAAATACAAGAATCTTAAACGAAAGTGGCTAAAAACAACGGCCAACATAAATTTCAACAAGGCTTGTGTAAAGAATAATTGTATCCCGAACTATATCAAGTTTAAAATATGTAATCCAAAGTCCAATGTAGGTAAAGCAGTGGTTGATAAAGCACGGAAATTTTGGTTGAATTCCGAAATTAAATTCCTATATAAGAAAAAAGAATGTATTAGTGGGCAATTACTTAAGGCGCATTTAGAAGCAGCTAGTGCGGTACACAATGACGTATGGGATACGGTTAAATCCGAACTTGATGAACAACTACAGGTCGAATTTCTCAATTTAAAAAGTAGGCAGGATCAGAAACTAAAAAAGCTGATGAGACAAATTGACTGTAGAGTAAGCAACGCGCAAAATGTTGACAATTTTCAGTTTTACCCCAGAGTCGTTAATGAAACTGACATCTCTTTTAACGATGAAGAGTTAAGGCTGCTGAACAAAGGTCTTAAATTTAACGTGCAACCTAGCCTAAATGATAAACCTGTAAAAGAACTTATCGTAGCGACTAAAATGGCGATAGATGTTGCTAAACTGAATGAAAACGAAAAAGGACACGTGGGATATAAACTAGCTAACGCCATCAAAGCCGAAACGAATAAATCCTGTAACAGTACGCATAATAACAGTGATCACAAAACCGTAACCTCCATTAACGACAAGCTTATCTCTAATAAAGCGATCGTTACTAAGGCCGATAAGGGCAATACTACTGTTATCGTTAGTGAGGAACAATATATTAATAAAACACTACAGTTCTTTTCTGAAAACGATGTGACTGAAATAGCTAAAGATCCAACTAAAAAGGTACAGGCTGAGTTAAAACAGTTGCTTAAAAGGACGTCTTTCCTATTGACTGAAAAAGAGAAATTTCAATGTTACGTCATGAACCCCACAGCTCCTCGACTAAGATCGCAATTAAAGGTCCATAAAAATGGGCATCCTATTAGACCTATCGTAAATTCAATGAAGGGCCCCCTATGCAAAATTACGAAAAAACTCGATAAAGTTTTAAAGGAGTTTTATGTATTTGGGGATAATTTTTCAGTTAGCAACAACACTACGTTGATCAATGAGATTAAAGATAAGCCTATAGCAGATACATCCCACCTTATGTCTCTTGATATTAAAAATTTATATGCAAATGTTCCGGTTGATGAGGCCATCGACTTGATTAAAGCAAACTTACTTAAACACAAGAGACTATCTCAACAAGAAATCGTTGAATTCATTGACCTACTTCGGTTTATTCTGAAATATAACTATTTTACCTTTAACGGGAAATTTTATATGCAAAAGGATGGACTGGCTATGGGTTCAAGTATTTCAGGAACAATAGCAGACATTTTTATTAATAACCTGGAAAACCGGCTTTTCACAAATATGCAGCATCCAGTTGATAAAATCTTATATTATAAACGCTACGTTGACGATACTTTGCTATTGATAGATGGAGGTGAAACTGAAATTAGTGGAATAGTTAATAAATTTAACAGCCTACATGAGAAAATCGAATTTACCGTTGAACAAGAGAAGGATGGCACACTTCAGTTCCTTGACCTTAACATTACGAAGCAGGATGGCAGACACGTATTTAAAGTATATAGGAAACCTACAACTACCGACATTCTAATACATAACAGCTCTTGTCACCCTAATGGCCAAAAACTTTCTGCCCTACGCTGTTTAGTCGATAGAGCCTTCAAAGTGCCAATGAATGAAAAAGACAGAACCACTGAATTTAACATTATAAGACAGCTTGCTAAGGCGAATGGTTACCAAGAAAACGTAGTTAATAACCTAATACGAAAGAAACAACGTGCGAAATCATATACAAATGGCTCAGATAATATCAAGAGGGTAATGGTTCCATATTTTGGTAATCTGTCTCAGAAAGTGGCCAACATACTAAAACCTTTTAAATTAGAAGCTGCTTTTAAAACTAATAATACTTTACATCATAAATTACGAAATAACTTAAACCAAAAGACTGATAAATATGACAAAGCAGGGGTTTATAAGATACAGTGTAGTAGTTGCAATGCCAGCTATATTGGTCAGACCGGTAGATCGTTTAAAGTTAGGTACAAGGAACACGTGGACGCCTTCCGACTGAACAATTTTGACAAGTCCGCTGTAGCTACACATATCCGCGAAACTGGCCACCCATTAAAGCATATTGAAGATGACCTGAAGATTTTACATAAACAGGATAAGGGAAGAAAGTTAGATCTGCTAGAACAGCTAGAGATTACAATACAAAACGCAAAAAGCGACGTTTCATTAAATGAACAAGTTCAAGGCAATGCATACAGCTTTTTTAAAAACTTTGTGGATCTATTATAAAAAAAGTCGTTTATTTTAAATTTCAACCTCTGTCTTACTGTACACCCGAATGTACCCACTGCCTTGTGGATAGTCTTTGGCATTTAGAGGTCTTTGTTTTCATGTTCATACGTGCGCCCCACTCGTGTTGTTGACTCCGTGCGCTTCACTAGTGCTATGCGCCGCCAGTACTGGGGACTGTTTTTAATATTGACGAAGCACAGTATGCTGAGCTTTCTACGGAGACACGGTTACAAGGGAAGTAACCACGTTTTCTTTTATTACGTTTTAGATTTTATTTGTCTCGGGTTTTAAAGATTCTTGTATGTTTTATCTGATGATGAGGGCTTGACCCTCGAAACGCGTCATATTATAGTGTTTTATACACGATCTATGTGGTTGAGCCTACTTGACAAAATAATTGATCATACAACCACGATCTCAAATCAATAATGGATATAATTAAGTCTATGTTGCCAGGCGAAGCATTGAGTTGTATCTATAAATACAAGAATCTTAAACGAAAGTGGCTAAAAACAACGGCCAACATAAATTTCAACAAGGCTTGTGTAAAGAATAATTGTATCCCGAACTATATCAAGTTTAAAATATGTAATCCAAAGTCCAATGTAGGTAAAGCAGTGGTTGATAAAGCACGGAAATTTTGGTTGAATTCCGAAATTAAATTCCTATATAAGAAAAAAGAATGTATTAGTGGGCAATTACTTAAGGCGCATTTAGAAGCAGCTAGTGCGGTACACAATGACGTATGGGATACGGTTAAATCCGAACTTGATGAACAACTACAGGTCGAATTTCTCAATTTAAAAAGTAGGCAGGATCAGAAACTAAAAAAGCTGATGAGACAAATTGACTGTAGAGTAAGCAACGCGCAAAATGTTGACAATTTTCAGTTTTACCCCAGAGTCGTTAATGAAACTGACATCTCTTTTAACGATGAAGAGTTAAGGCTGCTGAACAAAGGTCTTAAATTTAACGTGCAACCTAGCCTAAATGATAAACCTGTAAAAGAACTTATCGTAGCGACTAAAATGGCGATAGATGTTGCTAAACTGAATGAAAACGAAAAAGGACACGTGGGATATAAACTAGCTAACGCCATCAAAGCCGAAACGAATAAATCCTGTAACAGTACGCATAATAACAGTGATCACAAAACCGTAACCTCCATTAACGACAAGCTTATCTCTAATAAAGCGATCGTTACTAAGGCCGATAAGGGCAATACTACTGTTATCGTTAGTGAGGAACAATATATTAATAAAACACTACAGTTCTTTTCTGAAAACGATGTGACTGAAATAGCTAAAGATCCAACTAAAAAGGTACAGGCTGAGTTAAAACAGTTGCTTAAAAGGACGTCTTTCCTATTGACTGAAAAAGAGAAATTTCAATGTTACGTCATGAACCCCACAGCTCCTCGACTAAGATCGCAATTAAAGGTCCATAAAAATGGGCATCCTATTAGACCTATCGTAAATTCAATGAAGGGGCCCCCTATGCAAAATTACGAAAAAACTCGATAAAGTTTTAAAGGAGTTTTATGTATTTGGGGATAATTTTTCAGTTAGCAACAACACTACGTTGATCAATGAGATTAAAGATAAGCCTATAGCAGATACATCCCACCTTATGTCTCTTGATATTAAAAATTTATATGCAAATGTTCCGGTTGATGAGGCCATCGACTTGATTAAAGCAAACTTACTTAAACACAAGAGACTATCTCAACAAGAAATCGTTGAATTCATTGACCTACTTCGGTTTATTCTGAAATATAACTATTTTACCTTTAACGGGAAATTTTATATGCAAAAGGATGGACTGGCTATGGGTTCAAGTATTTCAGGAACAATAGCAGACATTTTTATTAATAACCTGGAAAACCGGCTTTTCACAAATATGCAGCATCCAGTTGATAAAATCTTATATTATAAACGCTACGTTGACGATACTTTGCTATTGATAGATGGAGGTGAAACTGAAATTAGTGGAATAGTTAATAAATTTAACAGCCTACATGAGAAAATCGAATTTACCGTTGAACAAGAGAAGGATGGCACACTTCAGTTCCTTGACCTTAACATTACGAAGCAGGATGGCAGACACGTATTTAAAGTATATAGGAAACCTACAACTACCGACATTCTAATACATAACAGCTCTTGTCACCCTAATGGCCAAAAACTTTCTGCCCTACGCTGTTTAGTCGATAGAGCCTTCAAAGTGCCAATGAATGAAAAAGACAGAACCACTGAATTTAACATTATAAGACAGCTTGCTAAGGCGAATGGTTACCAAGAAAACGTAGTTAATAACCTAATACGAAAGAAACAACGTGCGAAATCATATACAAATGGCTCAGATAATATCAAGAGGGTAATGGTTCCATATTTTGGTAATCTGTCTCAGAAAGTGGCCAACATACTAAAACCTTTTAAATTAGAAGCTGCTTTTAAAACTAATAATACTTTACATCATAAATTACGAAATAACTTAAACCAAAAGACTGATAAATATGACAAAGCAGGGGTTTATAAGATACAGTGTAGTAGTTGCAATGCCAGCTATATTGGTCAGACCGGTAGATCGTTTAAAGTTAGGTACAAGGAACACGTGGACGCCTTCCGACTGAACAATTTTGACAAGTCCGCTGTAGCTACACATATCCGCGAAACTGGCCACCCATTAAAGCATATTGAAGATGACCTGAAGATTTTACATAAACAGGATAAGGGAAGAATGTTAGATCTGCTAGAACAGCTAGAGATTACAATACAAAACGCAAAAAGCGACGTTTCATTAAATGAACAAGTTCAAGGCAATGCATACAGCTTTTTTAAAAACTTTGTGGATCTATTATAAAAAAAGTCGTTTATTTTAAATTTCAACCTCTGTCTTACTGTACACCCGAATGTACCCACTGCCTTGTGGATAGTCTTTGGCATTTAGAGGTCTTTGTTTTCATGTTCATACGTGCGCCCCACTCGTGTTGTTGACTCCGTGCGCTTCACTAGTGATATGCGCCGCCAGTACTGGGGACTGTTTTTAATATTGACGAAGCACAGTATGCTGAGCTTTCTACGGAGACACGGTTACAAGGGAAGTAACCACGTTTTCTTTTATTACGTTTTAGATTTTATTTGTCTCGGGTTTTAAAGATTCTTGTATGTTTTATCTGATGATGAGGGCTTGACCCTCGAAACGCGTCATATTATAGTGTTTTATACACGATCTATGTGGTTGAGCCTACTTGACAAAATAATTGATCATACAACCACGATCTCAAATCAATAATGGATATAATTAAGTCTATGTTGCCAGGCGAAGCATTGAGTTGTATCTATAAATACAAGAATCTTAAACGAAAGTGGCTAAAAACAACGGCCAACATAAATTTCAACAAGGCTTGTGTAAAGAATAATTGTATCCCGAACTATATCAAGTTTAAAATATGTAATCCAAAGTCCAATGTAGGTAAAGCAGTGGTTGATAAAGCACGGAAATTTTGGTTGAATTCCGAAATTAAATTCCTATATAAGAAAAAAGAATGTATTAGTGGGCAATTACTTAAGGCGCATTTAGAAGCAGCTAGTGCGGTACACAATGACGTATGGGATACGGTTAAATCCGAACTTGATGAACAACTACAGGTCGAATTTCTCAATTTAAAAAGTAGGCAGGATCAGAAACTAAAAAAGCTGATGAGACAAATTGACTGTAGAGTAAGCAACGCGCAAAATGTTGACAATTTTCAGTTTTACCCCAGAGTCGTTAATGAAACTGACATCTCTTTTAACGATGAAGAGTTAAGGCTGCTGAACAAAGGTCTTAAATTTAACGTGCAACCTAGCCTAAATGATAAACCTGTAAAAGAACTTATCGTAGCGACTAAAATGGCGATAGATGTTGCTAAACTGAATGAAAACGAAAAAGGACACGTGGGATATAAACTAGCTAACGCCATCAAAGCCGAAACGAATAAATCCTGTAACAGTACGCATAATAACAGTGATCACAAAACCGTAACCTCCATTAACGACAAGCTTATCTCTAATAAAGCGATCGTTACTAAGGCCGATAAGGGCAATACTACTGTTATCGTTAGTGAGGAACAATATATTAATAAAACACTACAGTTCTTTTCTGAAAACGATGTGACTGAAATAGCTAAAGATCCAACTAAAAAGGTACAGGCTGAGTTAAAACAGTTGCTTAAAAGGACGTCTTTCCTATTGACTGAAAAAGAGAAATTTCAATGTTACGTCATGAACCCCACAGCTCCTCGACTAAGATCGCAATTAAAGGTCCATAAAAATGGGCATCCTATTAGACCTATCGTAAATTCAATGAAGGGCCCCCTATGCAAAATTACGAAAAAACTCGATAAAGTTTTAAAGGAGTTTTATGTATTTGGGGATAATTTTTCAGTTAGCAACAACACTACGTTGATCAATGAGATTAAAGATAAGCCTATAGCAGATACATCCCACCTTATGTCTCTTGATATTAAAAATTTATATGCAAATGTTCCGGTTGATGAGGCCATCGACTTGATTAAAGCAAACTTACTTAAACACAAGAGACTATCTCAACAAGAAATCGTTGAATTCATTGACCTACTTCGGTTTATTCTGAAATATAACTATTTTACCTTTAACGGGAAATTTTATATGCAAAAGGATGGACTGGCTATGGGTTCAAGTATTTCAGGAACAATAGCAGACATTTTTATTAATAACCTGGAAAACCGGCTTTTCACAAATATGCAGCATCCAGTTGATAAAATCTTATATTATAAACGCTACGTTGACGATACTTTGCTATTGATAGATGGAGGTGAAACTGAAATTAGTGGAATAGTTAATAAATTTAACAGCCTACATGAGAAAATCGAATTTACCGTTGAACAAGAGAAGGATGGCACACTTCAGTTCCTTGACCTTAACATTACGAAGCAGGATGGCAGACACGTATTTAAAGTATATAGGAAACCTACAACTACCGACATTCTAATACATAACAGCTCTTGTCACCCTAATGGCCAAAAACTTTCTGCCCTACGCTGTTTAGTCGATAGAGCCTTCAAAGTGCCAATGAATGAAAAAGACAGAACCACTGAATTTAACATTATAAGACAGCTTGCTAAGGCGAATGGTTACCAAGAAAACGTAGTTAATAACCTAATACGAAAGAAACAACGTGCGAAATCATATACAAATGGCTCAGATAATATCAAGAGGGTAATGGTTCCATATTTTGGTAATCTGTCTCAGAAAGTGGCCAACATACTAAAACCTTTTAAATTAGAAGCTGCTTTTAAAACTAATAATACTTTACATCATAAATTACGAAATAACTTAAACCAAAAGACTGATAAATATGACAAAGCAGGGGTTTATAAGATACAGTGTAGTAGTTGCAATGCCAGCTATATTGGTCAGACCGGTAGATCGTTTAAAGTTAGGTACAAGGAACACGTGGACGCCTTCCGACTGAACAATTTTGACAAGTCCGCTGTAGCTACACATATCCGCGAAACTGGCCACCCATTAAAGCATATTGAAGATGACCTGAAGATTTTACATAAACAGGATAAGGGAAGAAAGTTAGATCTGCTAGAACAGCTAGAGATTACAATACAAAACGCAAAAAGCGACGTTTCATTAAATGAACAAGTTCAAGGCAATGCATACAGCTTTTTTAAAAACTTTGTGGATCTATTATAAAAAAAGTCGTTTATTTTAAATTTCAACCTCTGTCTTACTGTACACCCGAATGTACCCACTGCCTTGTGGATAGTCTTTGGCATTTAGAGGTCTTTGTTTTCATGTTCATACGTGCGCCCCACTCGTGTTGTTGACTCCGTGCGCTTCACTAGTGCTATGCGCCGCCAGTACTGGGGACTGTTTTTAATATTGACGAAGCACAGTATGCTGAGCTTTCTACGGAGACACGGTTACAAGGGAAGTAACCACGTTTTCTTTTATTACGTTTTAGATTTTATTTGTCTCGGGTTTTAAAGATTCTTGTATGTTTTATCTGATGATGAGGGCTTGACCCTCGAAACGCGTCATATTATAGTGTTTTATACACGATCTATGTGGTTGAGCCTACTTGACAAAATAATTGATCATACAACCACGATCTCAAATCAATAATGGATATAATTAAGTCTATGTTGCCAGGCGAAGCATTGAGTTGTATCTATAAATACAAGAATCTTAAACGAAAGTGGCTAAAAACAACGGCCAACATAAATTTCAACAAGGCTTGTGTAAAGAATAATTGTATCCCGAACTATATCAAGTTTAAAATATGTAATCCAAAGTCCAATGTAGGTAAAGCAGTGGTTGATAAAGCACGGAAATTTTGGTTGAATTCCGAAATTAAATTCCTATATAAGAAAAAAGAATGTATTAGTGGGCAATTACTTAAGGCGCATTTAGAAGCAGCTAGTGCGGTACACAATGACGTATGGGATACGGTTAAATCCGAACTTGATGAACAACTACAGGTCGAATTTCTCAATTTAAAAAGTAGGCAGGATCAGAAACTAAAAAAAGCTGATGAGACAAATTGACTGTAGAGTAAGCAACGCGCAAAATGTTGACAATTTTCAGTTTTACCCCAGAGTCGTTAATGAAACTGACATCTCTTTTAACGATGAAGAGTTAAGGCTGCTGAACAAAGGTCTTAAATTTAACGTGCAACCTAGCCTAAATGATAAACCTGTAAAAGAACTTATCGTAGCGACTAAAATGGCGATAGATGTTGCTAAACTGAATGAAAACGAAAAAGGACACGTGGGATATAAACTAGCTAACGCCATCAAAGCCGAAACGAATAAATCCTGTAACAGTACGCATAATAACAGTGATCACAAAACCGTAACCTCCATTAACGACAAGCTTATCTCTAATAAAGCGATCGTTACTAAGGCCGATAAGGGCAATACTACTGTTATCGTTAGTGAGGAACAATATATTAATAAAACACTACAGTTCTTTTCTGAAAACGATGTGACTGAAATAGCTAAAGATCCAACTAAAAAGGTACAGGCTGAGTTAAAACAGTTGCTTAAAAGGACGTCTTTCCTATTGACTGAAAAAGAGAAATTTCAATGTTACGTCATGAACCCCACAGCTCCTCGACTAAGATCGCAATTAAAGGTCCATAAAAATGGGCATCCTATTAGACCTATCGTAAATTCAATGAAGGGCCCCCTATGCAAAGTTACGAAAAAACTCGATAAAGTTTTAAAGGAGTTTTATGTATTTGGGGATAATTTTTCAGTTAGCAACAACACTACGTTGATCAATGAGATTAAAGATAAGCCTATAGCAGATACATCCCACCTTATGTCTCTTGATATTAAAAATTTATATGCAAATGTTCCGGTTGATGAGGCCATCGACTTGATTAAAGCAAACTTACTTAAACACAAGAGACTATCTCAACAAGAAATCGTTGAATTCATTGACCTACTTCGGTTTATTCTGAAATATAACTATTTTACCTTTAACGGGAAATTTTATATGCAAAAGGATGGACTGGCTATGGGTTCAAGTATTTCAGGAACAATAGCAGACATTTTTATTAATAACCTGGAAAACCGGCTTTTCACAAATATGCAGCATCCAGTTGATAAAATCTTATATTATAAACGCTACGTTGACGATACTTTGCTATTGATAGATGGAGGTGAAACTGAAATTAGTGGAATAGTTAATAAATTTAACAGCCTACATGAGAAAATCGAATTTACCGTTGAACAAGAGAAGGATGGCACACTTCAGTTCCTTGACCTTAACATTACGAAGCAGGATGGCAGACACGTATTTAAAGTATATAGGAAACCTACAACTACCGACATTCTAATACATAACAGCTCTTGTCACCCTAATGGCCAAAAACTTTCTGCCCTACGCTGTTTAGTCGATAGAGCCTTCAAAGTGCCAATGAATGAAAAAGACAGAACCACTGAATTTAACATTATAAGACAGCTTGCTAAGGCGAATGGTTACCAAGAAAACGTAGTTAATAACCTAATACGAAAGAAACAACGTGCGAAATCATATACAAATGGCTCAGATAATATCAAGAGGGTAATGGTTCCATATTTTGGTAATCTGTCTCAGAAAGTGGCCAACATACTAAAACCTTTTAAATTAGAAGCTGCTTTTAAAACTAATAATACTTTACATCATAAATTACGAAATAACTTAAACCAAAAGACTGATAAATATGACAAAGCAGGGGTTTATAAGATACAGTGTAGTAGTTGCAATGCCAGCTATATTGGTCAGACCGGTAGATCGTTTAAAGTTAGGTACAAGGAACACGTGGACGCCTTCCGACTGAACAATTTTGACAAGTCCGCTGTAGCTACACATATCCGCGAAACTGGCCACCCATTAAAGCATATTGAAGATGACCTGAAGATTTTACATAAACAGGATAAGGGAAGAAAGTTAGATCTGCTAGAACAGCTAGAGATTACAATACAAAACGCAAAAAGCGACGTTTCATTAAATGAACAAGTTCAAGGCAATGCATACAGCTTTTTTAAAAACTTTGTGGATCTATTATAAAAAAAGTCGTTTATTTTAAATTTCAACCTCTGTCTTACTGTACACCCGAATGTACCCACTGCCTTGTGGATAGTCTTTGGCATTTAGAGGTCTTTGTTTTCATGTTCATACGTGCGCCCCACTCGTGTTGTTGACTCCGTGCGCTTCACTAGTGCTATGCGCCGCCAGTACTGGGGACTGTTTTTAATATTGACGAAGCACAGTATGCTGAGCTTTCTACGGAGACACGGTTACAAGGGAAGTAACCACGTTTTCTTTTATTACGTTTTAGATTTTATTTGTCTCGGGTTTTAAAGATTCTTGTATGTTTTATCTGATGATGAGGGCTTGACCCTCGAAACGCGTCATATTATAGTGTTTTATACACGATCTATGTGGTTGAGCCTACTTGACAAAATAATTGATCATACAACCACGATCTCAAATCAATAATGGATATAATTAAGTCTATGTTGCCAGGCGAAGCATTGAGGTGTATCTATAAATACAAGAATCTTAAACGAAAGTGGCTAAAAACAACGGCCAACATAAATTTCAACAAGGCTTGTGTAAAGAATAATTGTATCCCGAACTATATCAAGTTTAAAATATGTAATCCAAAGTCCAATGTAGGTAAAGCAGTGGTTGATAAAGCACGGAAATTTTGGTTGAATTCCGAAATTAAATTCCTATATAAGAAAAAAGAATGTATTAGTGGGCAATTACTTAAGGCGCATTTAGAAGCAGCTAGTGCGGTACACAATGACGTATGGGATACGGTTAAATCCGAACTTGATGAACAACTACAGGTCGAATTTCTAAATTTAAAAAGTAGGCAGGATCAGAAACTAAAAAAGCTGATGAGACAAATTGACTGTAGAGTAAGCAACGCGCAAAATGTTGACAATTTTCAGTTTTACCCCAGAGTCGTTAATGAAACTGACATCTCTTTTAACGATGAAGAGTTAAGGCTGCTGAACAAAGGTCTTAAATTTAACGTGCAACCTAGCCTAAATGATAAACCTGTAAAAGAACTTATCGTAGCGACTAAAATGGCGATAGATGTTGCTAAACTGAATGAAAACGAAAAAGGACACGTGGGATATAAACTAGCTAACGCCATCAAAGCCGAAACGAATAAATCCTGTAACAGTACGCATAATAACAGTGATCACAAAACCGTAACCTCCATTAACGACAAGCTTATCTCTAATAAAGCGATCGTTACTAAGGCCGATAAGGGCAATACTACTGTTATCGTTAGTGAGGAACAATATATTAATAAAACACTACAGTTCTTTTCTGAAAACGATGTGACTGAAATAGCTAAAGATCCAACTAAAAAGGTACAGGCTGAGTTAAAACAGTTGCTTAAAAGGACGTCTTTCCTATTGACTGAAAAAGAGAAATTTCAATGTTACGTCATGAACCCCACAGCTCCTCGACTAAGATCGCAATTAAAGGTCCATAAAAATGGGCATCCTATTAGACCTATCGTAAATTCAATGAAGGGCCCCCTATGCAAAATTACGAAAAAACTCGATAAAGTTTTAAAGGAGTTTTATGTATTTGGGGATAATTTTTCAGTTAGCAACAACACTACGTTGATCAATGAGATTAAAGATAAGCCTATAGCAGATACATCCCACCTTATGTCTCTTGATATTAAAAATTTATATGCAAATGTTCCGGTTGATGAGGCCATCGACTTGATTAAAGCAAACTTACTTAAACACAAGAGACTATCTCAACAAGAAATCGTTGAATTCATTGACCTACTTCGGTTTATTCTGAAATATAACTATTTTACCTTTAACGGGAAATTTTATATGCAAAAGGATGGACTGGCTATGGGTTCAAGTATTTCAGGAACAATAGCAGACATTTTTATTAATAACCTGGAAAACCGGCTTTTCACAAATATGCAGCATCCAGTTGATAAAATCTTATATTATAAACGCTACGTTGACGATACTTTGCTATTGATAGATGGAGGTGAAACTGAAATTAGTGGAATAGTTAATAAATTTAACAGCCTACATGAGAAAATCGAATTTACCGTTGAACAAGAGAAGGATGGCACACTTCAGTTCCTTGACCTTAACATTACGAAGCAGGATGGCAGACACGTATTTAAAGTATATAGGAAACCTACAACTACCGACATTCTAATACATAACAGCTCTTGTCACCCTAATGGCCAAAAACTTTCTGCCCTACGCTGTTTAGTCGATAGAGCCTTCAAAGTGCCAATGAATGAAAAAGACAGAACCACTGAATTTAACATTATAAGACAGCTTGCTAAGGCGAATGGTTACCAAGAAAACGTAGTTAATAACCTAATACGAAAGAAACAACGTGCGAAATCATATACAAATGGCTCAGATAATATCAAGAGGGTAATGGTTCCATATTTTGGTAATCTGTCTCAGAAAGTGGCCAACATACTAAAACCTTTTAAATTAGAAGCTGCTTTTAAAACTAATAATACTTTACATCATAAATTACGAAATAACTTAAACCAAAAGACTGATAAATATGACAAAGCAGGGGTTTATAAGATACAGTGTAGTAGTTGCAATGCCAGCTATATTGGTCAGACCGGTAGATCGTTTAAAGTTAGGTACAAGGAACACGTGGACGCCTTCCGACTGAACAATTTTGACAAGTCCGCTGTAGCTACACATATCCGCGAAACTGGCCACCCATTAAAGCATATTGAAGATGACCTGAAGATTTTACATAAACAGGATAAGGGAAGAATGTTAGATCTGCTAGAACAGCTAGAGATTACAATACAAAACGCAAAAAGCGACGTTTCATTAAATGAACAAGTTCAAGGCAATGCATACAGCTTTTTTAAAAACTTTGTGGATCTATTATAAAAAAAGTCGTTTATTTTAAATTTCAACCTCTGTCTTACTGTACACCCGAATGTACCCACTGCCTTGTGGATAGTCTTTGGCATTTAGAGGTCTTTGTTTTCATGTTCATACGTGCGCCCCACTCGTGTTGTTGACTCCGTGCGCTTCACTAGTGCTATGCGCCGCCAGTACTGGGGACTGTTTTTAATATTGACGAAGCACAGTATGCTGAGCTTTCTACGGAGACACGGTTACAAGGGAAGTAACCACGTTTTCTTTTATTACGTTTTAGATTTTATTTGTCTCGGGTTTTAAAGATTCTTGTATGTTTTATCTGATGATGAGGGCTTGACCCTCGAAACGCGTCATATTATAGTGTTTTATACACGATCTATGTGGTTGAGCCTACTTGACAAAATAATTGATCATACAACCACGATCTCAAATCAATAATGGATATAATTAAGTCTATGTTGCCAGGCGAAGCATTGAGTTGTATCTATAAATACAAGAATCTTAAACGAAAGTGGCTAAAAACAACGGCCAACATAAATTTCAACAAGGCTTGTGTAAAGAATAATTGTATCCCGAACTATATCAAGTTTAAAATATGTAATCCAAAGTCCAATGTAGGTAAAGCAGTGGTTGATAAAGCACGGAAATTTTGGTTGAATTCCGAAATTAAATTCCTATATAAGAAAAAAGAATGTATTAGTGGGCAATTACTTAAGGCGCATTTAGAAGCAGCTAGTGCGGTACACAATGACGTATGGGATACGGTTAAATCCGAACTTGATGAACAACTACAGGTCGAATTTCTCAATTTAAAAAGTAGGCAGGATCAGAAACTAAAAAAGCTGATGAGACAAATTGACTGTAGAGTAAGCAACGCGCAAAATGTTGACAATTTTCAGTTTTACCCCAGAGTCGTTAATGAAACTGACATCTCTTTTAACGATGAAGAGTTAAGGCTGCTGAACAAAGGTCTTAAATTTAACGTGCAACCTAGCCTAAATGATAAACCTGTAAAAGAACTTATCGTAGCGACTAAAATGGCGATAGATGTTGCTAAACTGAATGAAAACGAAAAAGGACACGTGGGATATAAACTAGCTAACGCCATCAAAGCCGAAACGAATAAATCCTGTAACAGTACGCATAATAACAGTGATCACAAAACCGTAACCTCCATTAACGACAAGCTTATCTCTAATAAAGCGATCGTTACTAAGGCCGATAAGGGCAATACTACTGTTATCGTTAGTGAGGAACAATATATTAATAAAACACTACAGTTCTTTTCTGAAAACGATGTGACTGAAATAGCTAAAGATCCAACTAAAAAGGTACAGGCTGAGTTAAAACAGTTGCTTAAAAGGACGTCTTTCCTATTGACTGAAAAAGAGAAATTTCAATGTTACGTCATGAACCCCACAGCTCCTCGACTAAGATCGCAATTAAAGGTCCATAAAAATGGGCATCCTATTAGACCTATCGTAAATTCAATGAAGGGCCCCCTATGCAAAATTACGAAAAAACTCGATAAAGTTTTAAAGGAGTTTTATGTATTTGGGGATAATTTTTCAGTTAGCAACAACACTACGTTGATCAATGAGATTAAAGATAAGCCTATAGCAGATACATCCCACCTTATGTCTCTTGATATTAAAAATTTATATGCAAATGTTCCGGTTGATGAGGCCATCGACTTGATTAAAGCAAACTTACTTAAACACAAGAGACTATCTCAACAAGAAATCGTTGAATTCATTGACCTACTTCGGTTTATTCTGAAATATAACTATTTTACCTTTAACGGGAAATTTTATATGCAAAAGGATGGACTGGCTATGGGTTCAAGTATTTCAGGAACAATAGCAGACATTTTTATTAATAACCTGGAAAACCGGCTTTTCACAAATATGCAGCATCCAGTTGATAAAATCTTATATTATAAACGCTACGTTGACGATACTTTGCTATTGATAGATGGAGGTGAAACTGAAATTAGTGGAATAGTTAATAAATTTAACAGCCTACATGAGAAAATCGAATTTACCGTTGAACAAGAGAAGGATGGCACACTTCAGTTCCTTGACCTTAACATTACGAAGCAGGATGGCAGACACGTATTTAAAGTATATAGGAAACCTACAACTACCGACATTCTAATACATAACAGCTCTTGTCACCCTAATGGCCAAAAACTTTCTGCCCTACGCTGTTTAGTCGATAGAGCCTTCAAAGTGCCAATGAATGAAAAAGACAGAACCACTGAATTTAACATTATAAGACAGCTTGCTAAGGTGAATGGTTACCAAGAAAACGTAGTTAATAACCTAATACGAAAGAAACAACGTGCGAAATCATATACAAATGGCTCAGATAATATCAAGAGGGTAATGGTTCCATATTTTGGTAATCTGTCTCAGAAAGTGGCCAACATACTAAAACCTTTTAAATTAGAAGCTGCTTTTAAAACTAATAATACTTTACATCATAAATTACGAAATAACTTAAACCAAAAGACTGATAAATATGACAAAGCAGGGGTTTATAAGATACAGTGTAGTAGTTGCAATGCCAGCTATATTGGTCAGACCGGTAGATCGTTTAAAGTTAGGTACAAGGAACACGTGGACGCCTTCCGACTGAACAATTTTGACAAGTCCGCTGTAGCTACACATATCCGCGAAACTGGCCACCCATTAAAGCATATTGAAGATGACCTGAAGATTTTACATAAACAGGATAAGGGAAGAAAGTTAGATCTGCTAGAACAGCTAGAGATTACAATACAAAACGCAAAAAGCGACGTTTCATTAAATGAACAAGTTCAAGGCAATGCATACAGCTTTTTTAAAAACTTTGTGGATCTATTATAAAAAAAGTCGTTTATTTTAAATTTCAACCTCTGTCTTACTGTACACCCGAATGTACCCACTGCCTTGTGGATAGTCTTTGGCATTTAGAGGTCTTTGTTTTCATGTTCATACGTGCGCCCCACTCGTGTTGTTGACTCCGTGCGCTTCACTAGTGCTATGCGCCGCCAGTACTGGGGACTGTTTTTAATATTGACGAAGCACAGTATGCTGAGCTTTCTACGGAGACACGGTTACAAGGGAAGTAACCACGTTTTCTTTTATTACGTTTTAGATTTTATTTGTCTCGGGTTTTAAAGATTCTTGTATGTTTTATCTGATGATGAGGGCTTGACCCTCGAAACGCGTCATATTATAGTGTTTTATACACGATCTATGTGGTTGAGCCTACTTGACAAAATAATTGATCATACAACCACGATCTCAAATCAATAATGGATATAATTAAGTCTATGTTGCCAGGCGAAGCATTGAGTTGTATCTATAAATACAAGAATCTTAAACGAAAGTGGCTAAAAACAACGGCCAACATAAATTTCAACAAGGCTTGTGTAAAGAATAATTGTATCCCGAACTATATCAAGTTTAAAATATGTAATCCAAAGTCCAATGTAGGTAAAGCAGTGGTTGATAAAGCACGGAAATTTTGGTTGAATTCCGAAATTAAATTCCTATATAAGAAAAAAGAATGTATTAGTGGGCAATTACTTAAGGCGCATTTAGAAGCAGCTAGTGCGGTACACAATGACGTATGGGATACGGTTAAATCCGAACTTGATGAACAACTACAGGTCGAATTTCTCAATTTAAAAAGTAGGCAGGATCAGAAACTAAAAAAGCTGATGAGACAAATTGACTGTAGAGTAAGCAACGCGCAAAATGTTGACAATTTTCAGTTTTACCCCAGAGTCGTTAATGAAACTGACATCTCTTTTAACGATGAAGAGTTAAGGCTGCTGAACAAAGGTCTTAAATTTAACGTGCAACCTAGCCTAAATGATAAACCTGTAAAAGAACTTATCGTAGCGACTAAAATGGCGATAGATGTTGCTAAACTGAATGAAAACGAAAAAGGACACGTGGGATATAAACTAGCTAACGCCATCAAAGCCGAAACGAATAAATCCTGTAACAGTACGCATAATAACAGTGATCACAAAACCGTAACCTCCATTAACGACAAGCTTATCTCTAATAAAGCGATCGTTACTAAGGCCGATAAGGGCAATACTACTGTTATCGTTAGTGAGGAACAATATATTAATAAAACACTACAGTTCTTTTCTGAAAACGATGTGACTGAAATAGCTAAAGATCCAACTAAAAAGGTACAGGCTGAGTTAAAACAGTTGCTTAAAAGGACGTCTTTCCTATTGACTGAAAAAGAGAAATTTCAATGTTACGTCATGAACCCCACAGCTCCTCGACTAAGATCGCAATTAAAGGTCCATAAAAATGGGCATCCTATTAGACCTATCGTAAATTCAATGAAGGGCCCCCTATGCAAAATTACGAAAAAACTCGATAAAGTTTTAAAGGAGTTTTATGTATTTGGGGATAATTTTTCAGTTAGCAACAACACTACGTTGATCAATGAGATTAAAGATAAGCCTATAGCAGATACATCCCACCTTATGTCTCTTGATATTAAAAATTTATATGCAAATGTTCCGGTTGATGAGGCCATCGACTTGATTAAAGCAAACTTACTTAAACACAAGAGACTATCTCAACAAGAAATCGTTGAATTCATTGACCTACTTCGGTTTATTCTGAAATATAACTATTTTACCTTTAACGGGAAATTTTATATGCAAAAGGATGGACTGGCTATGGGTTCAAGTATTTCAGGAACAATAGCAGACATTTTTATTAATAACCTGGAAAACCGGCTTTTCACAAATATGCAGCATCCAGTTGATAAAATCTTATATTATAAACGCTACGTTGACGATACTTTGCTATTGATAGATGGAGGTGAAACTGAAATTAGTGGAATAGTTAATAAATTTAACAGCCTACATGAGAAAATCGAATTTACCGTTGAACAAGAGAAGGATGGCACACTTCAGTTCCTTGACCTTAACATTACGAAGCAGGATGGCAGACACGTATTTAAAGTATATAGGAAACCTACAACTACCGACATTCTAATACATAACAGCTCTTGTCACCCTAATGGCCAAAAACTTTCTGCCCTACGCTGTTTAGTCGATAGAGCCTTCAAAGTGCCAATGAATGAAAAAGACAGAACCACTGAATTTAACATTATAAGACAGCTTGCTAAGGTGAATGGTTACCAAGAAAACGTAGTTAATAACCTAATACGAAAGAAACAACGTGCGAAATCATATACAAATGGCTCAGATAATATCAAGAGGGTAATGGTTCCATATTTTGGTAATCTGTCTCAGAAAGTGGCCAACATACTAAAACCTTTTAAATTAGAAGCTGCTTTTAAAACTAATAATACTTTACATCATAAATTACGAAATAACTTAAACCAAAAGACTGATAAATATGACAAAGCAGGGGTTTATAAGATACAGTGTAGTAGTTGCAATGCCAGCTATATTGGTCAGACCGGTAGATCGTTTAAAGTTAGGTACAAGGAACACGTGGACGCCTTCCGACTGAACAATTTTGACAAGTCCGCTGTAGCTACACATATCCGCGAAACTGGCCACCCATTAAAGCATATTGAAGATGACCTGAAGATTTTACATAAACAGGATAAGGGAAGAAAGTTAGATCTGCTAGAACAGCTAGAGATTACAATACAAAACGCAAAAAGCGACGTTTCATTAAATGAACAAGTTCAAGGCAATGCATACAGCTTTTTTAAAAACTTTGTGGATCTATTATAAAAAAAGTCGTTTATTTTAAATTTCAACCTCTGTCTTACTGTACACCCGAATGTACCCACTGCCTTGTGGATAGTCTTTGGCATTTAGAGGTCTTTGTTTTCATGTTCATACGTGCGCCCCACTCGTGTTGTTGACTCCGTGCGCTTCACTAGTGCTATGCGCCGCCAGTACTGGGGACTGTTTTTAATATTGACGAAGCACAGTATGCTGAGCTTTCTACGGAGACACGGTTACAAGGGAAGTAACCACGTTTTCTTTTATTACGTTTTAGATTTTATTTGTCTCGGGTTTTAAAGATTCTTGTATGTTTTATCTGATGATGAGGGCTTGACCCTCGAAACGCGTCATATTATAGTGTTTTATACACGATCTATGTGGTTGAGCCTACTTGACAAAATAATTGATCATACAACCACGATCTCAAATCAATAATGGATATAATTAAGTGGAGAAGATGTTGCGAGATGACATTATTCAACCTTCGGAGAGTCCTTGGTCGTCTCCGGTGGTCCTCTTAAAGAAGAAGGAGATTCTGTGTCGACTATCGGCGGCTGAACAGAATCTCAAAGAAAGATGTCTACCGATTGCCGCGTATTGACGACACCTTACACTGCTTGAAAGGAGCTACATACTTCTCAACTATGGACATGCAGACAGGTTACTGGAAAATCGAGGTTGACGAAGCTGAGAGGGAGAAGACGGCTTTTATTACACCTGACGGCCTCTATGAATTTAAAGTAATGCCATTTGGATTATGTAATGCTCCGGCCACATTCGAACGCATGATGGACAACTTGCTTCGACACCTTAAATGGACGACGTGTCTATGCTATGTAGATGACATTGTCGTTTTCTCGAAAACATTTGAAGAACATCTGAGTCGCCTGTCAACTGTGTTGAAGTGTGTTCAAAGAGATAAAAATCCTGGGGCACCTAGTCAACAGAGATGGTGTCCGTCCTGATCCAGATAAAGTAAGGGCAGTCACAGAATTTCCAACTCCTCAGCACATTCGTGATGTGAGAAGTTTTCTCGGGCTGTGCTCATACTACCTACGTTTCATAAAAGGATTTTGTAACAAGGCACGTCCATTTCAAGAACCTCTGCAGGGAGACGCTAAATTTTACTGGGATGATACAAAAGAAAGAGCTTTCCGGGCACTTAAGGAGGCTCTAACTTCCGCACCAGTCTAGCCTTGTACGACGAGAATGCAGAAACGGAACTTCACACAGACGCCATTGGTTATGGGATTGGTGCAGTGTTTGTACAAGTTCAGGAAGGTGCTTAGAAAGTGATATCCTATGCGTCAAGAGTACTCTCAAAGTCCGAGATAAACTACTCTACAACTGAAAAAGAATGTCTCGCAGTTATCTGGGCTATCAACAAGTTCCGGCCGTATTTATTCGGTAAACCATTCACCGTCCTGACAGACCACCATTCTTTGTGTTGGCTGACTACCTTGAAGGATCCATCAGGTCGACTAGCAAGATGGGCACTAAGACTCCAAGAGTACGATGTCACAGTGGTATTCAAGAACGGGCGCAAACACAAGGATGCCGACTGCCTTTCGAGGAATCCATTAGTGGAACACAACAGCAGTAATGAAATTTCAGTTCTCACTGAATTAGATGACGTTACAGCTGAACAGAGGGAAGATCCAGCACTATTAAAAACGATAGAGGCCTTGGAGAAAGGAGAACCAACCAATGGAGAGTTCCAACTTATAAACGGAACATTGTATAAGAGCAACTACGATCCACTGGGCCCCAACTGGCTACTTGCTGTTCCAGCTCATCTCCAGCCAGCTATTCTCAAATATTTCCACGATGCTCCAATATCCGGTCATCTGGGATTCGTGAAGACCCTAGACAAAATCAGACGCAGGTATTACTGCAAAGGTCTCTACCGATCGGTCAAGCAATATGTGAGTCACTGTAAAGAGTGCCAGCGATGGAAGCATGTGGCGCAATTACCTCCAGGATATCTCGTACCGATTCCACCGGAAGCAGCTCCATTCCACCGAGTTGGGATCGATCTTTTAGGGAGGTTCCCGAAGTCGACAACCGGTAACCGTTGGATAATGGTCTGCACTGACTACCAGACACGATACGCTGTCACCAAACCTGTGCCGACTGCAGAAGCTCCAGAGATCGCAAAATTCCTTGTAGAAGACATTATTTTGAAGCATGGAGCACCACATGTCATGATATCTGATCGTGGAAAAGTATTCCAGTCAAAACTAGTATCAGAGGTAATGTCACGGTGCAACATTGTCCACAGAATGACAACTGCATACCATCCTCAGACAAATAGTCTTACAGAACGTTTTAACAAGACGTTAGCCGACATGCTGTCGATGTGGTGTCGCACAAGTACAAAGTGCGCGCCACCTACTTTCGCCGCGCGCCGCCATGCACGCACGGCGCGGCGTTCTCACGACGACAGCCACGAGCGCCCTCTGCGACAACTCCGCTCGTGGCCACCATGAAGGACATCGAGCACTTGGGACTGAGATAGCAACCAGTTAGGACCTTCGTAATCAGATAGGCACCCGTGAAGACTTTGCTATTGTACAGGCACTAGGCAGGCCTCTAACAACTATGTATCAACATTCTGCAGTACTATGTAAAAGTTAAGTATTGTTACATTCTGTGCAATATATATCTCTTTCTAATTTACTCTAGTGTTTGTAGTTTCTGGCTGCTCCCCTCCGTACCTGCACCGGCGTGCTATCTTTGTTACTGTGTCGGTCTCGTTCCACTCGGCCACCGACACCTACGAGACACAAAAGCGGCGACGAAGTTGGGACACAAAAGTCGATGTACGTCGATGTTGAGCAGAAGGATTGGGATACAATTCTACCAGTCGTGACATTTGCTTACAATACCGCAAGACAAGACACCACAGGCTTCACGCCGTTTTTCCTGCTCCATGGCCGGGAAGCTGAGACGACAATGGATACGCTGTTCCCATTCCAACCGGACGACACTCAGGATGACTATGTGAAACAGCTCATCACCAGGGTCGAAGAAGCAAGACAGCTGGCTCGCTTACGGACCGTCAGCGGTATAACGACAAGCACCGACCTGTTGTGTACAGTCCAGGTTATCTGGTATGGATTTTTACCCCTGTACGGAAGGTTGGACTGTCAGAAAAGTTATTGAAGTGATACTTTGGTCCGTATCGTGTCATACGCCGCTTGTCAGACGTCACATACGAAGTTGAGGATTATGAGCCGTCGTCGAAACGTCAAAAACGAAGAGACATTGTTCACGTCCTGCGCATGAAGCCTTACTACGATCCTGAAGAGCAGGTAGACGACAATGGCATCTTGTTCAACGACTACAGGAACGTCTGTCGTCGATAATCGCGGAGAAGGGAAGGATTCTCAGGAACTTTCATACAGAGGACCCATGACACGGTCAATATCCAGGACATTGCAGCTGGCTCCACAGGGATCATAACAGCGGGTCGCTGTTTCTCCAGGAGAGGGAGCAATGTCGCGAAAGACCACGAACACCGACTGCCGGCGTGGCGCAGGGGATAGCGGTGCAGAAGGTCCCCGGTTCAATCCCGGCCATCGGCAAAAATTTATTTCTTTGTAATTAACAATTCCAGAAGGTTTTACATCTTTCTTATGTTCACTTGTAAATTCTACTTGTTTCTTATGTTAACTGTTCTTCTAATTTCTGGTAAATTCTATCTGTGTATAAATAGCAGAGCACTCTGCCTGAGAGTCAGTCAGTGCTGCGTGTATGTTAAGTTCGTAATAAACGTGCTTTCAGTATAAGTGCTGTGTTTACTTGCCTTCGAAGTTAAGCCTGTTTCCATTGCAACGCGACAATATATACGGTACTTTGCTTTCTGCGATCACTGTCACTTGCAAGTCTAAACCACTTGCCGACACAAATACCGCTACAAGTACATCAGATACAGTCACAACAGTGGTGTAACAGTTTGTTTTGCGCAATGTAAATTGACCGCATTCACTTAATGAACAACTTATAGTCGTTTTTCGTTGTCAATGAAAACAGACTTTTCAAACAAAGCTACGTAAGTAGAACAACTATAGGTATCGAACAACCGAATTTCATGATTTTTACGAATATGTCACGATTTTAAAGGATGTGGTTAGGCAGGAACCTAAGAATAGAACTTGTTCACTCACAAGTTTAAGTTGTACTCTTAGGTTTCTGCTTAATCAAATCCTATACAATCATGACGTATTCGTAAAAATCGTAACATTCGCTTGTTCAATACCTATTGTTTCTATATGAAACGTCGTCTGATATACATCGATCTCACTGCTGTTTCATTTGATGTACACGGCTCCTAGGAAATTACCCTGACATAACGTCACCTTATGGAATTCGCGATATATTCACACATTCGTGACGATAAAACCCGCAAATTTTACTGCTGGTGCTGTGCACGCGCAGCAGCCATGAATGTTAGCCTACTGCAATTTCAGTCGCAACGAAAAACCGCCTTCGGAATTCGTGACAAATATGCGGAAATTGATTAATGCTGTTCCTGCTCTACGGTTGATAGGCTCTTGTATGTACCCTTTTCCGGTCAATACATCAGCTATCCTCATGAAAAACTGTCCTCGGAATTCGCTACTTATTTTGGGAACTGAATACTCTTCCTACTCTATGCTTGACAGTATATCAATAAAAAAACAAATTACCCAAATAAAATGCCAGCATAGCATATGAAGGCACAATGTTGCTTCTTATTGTACAATATGTATATTTCAACTTAAACGACAACCATTCGTATTTGCATGTTTCCGCGGGGAGGAAGTGTACTATTGGATGACTTATATTGGCTTACTTATACTATTACTTGTGCTGTGGTTGGCTGACTACATTACGTGCCCTGTGCTCAGATAGTGTAACAAAGAAACATAGCGTTGTGTAACCTCCAGTTCAAGTTACTTAGCCGTATTTGAGGGGATTTCGTGTTTAATCTTCCTTATTAAGAATTTTTGGAGGGAAAATGAAACATCGCATTAAAGATATTTCCAAAACTCGCATTTTAAGACAAAGTATGTTAAGGTAAAGTACCTAGATGTGACATTTACATACAGTAAAATTCAACGTTTATGTTTATATCTCATTATTTCAAAATTATTAAAGGTATACTAATATCTATCCTAACTGGCAGGAAATAAAAGACACTGTTATAATCTACTAGCACTCCGCGTCTTTATACAATACCTCCATATTCTATCACAATTTTTGTAAAATTACATAAGTTCAATGCAGTGTCCCAGAATAGCTAAAATAAAATTATTAAATCATTACAGATTACCGACACTGATTTATTGGAGTTTATATTTTTATGCTTGCCATGTAATGGCAACAGGATGCTGCAATCTAGGTCGGCGGCTACGCGCTGCAACAACCACTAACGTTTTGCTGACAATCTCTCAAATTGTGATTAAATATTTCCCAAATAAATTGAAACTGACACAAACATTTTGAAACATATATTTTAAAATATCTAGGCAACATTTTGTATGTACACATCTTTTTTCATTGAACGAAACCATTAGTATCGAAAAACGATCCAGCGACGCCATACTAAAATTTTACCTCTTTGTCATTAGCCCCACCAGAACCAAATACTGATGAACGAGAAGCACATTATTTTTCATCATCATCATCATCATCATCATTAAAGACTGATTATGCCTTTCAGCGTTTAGTCTGGAGCATAGTACCTCTAATAAAATTCCATTATGATCACATATTCAATGCTAACATTAATGCCTCGTCTGATGTTATGCCTTTTACTTCAAAATCATTCTTCACCGAATCTAAATACTTTCTTCTTGGTCTACCTCGACTCCTCTTACTCTCCGATGCCGAGCTCACGAGTCTCTTAGGTAACCTTGCTTCTCCCACTCTCTTTGTGTTACAATATTTATACATTAGTTTGTTGTGCGAACTTGTTTTCTACCGTTTGTTCGGACGTTGATTCAACTTCTTCTACACGTTCGGTTAAATTTTTAACATTTATCTTAATGGTGTTGCTTTCAAGTTGCATATTTTGTTACTGTGTAGCAAGATTATGCACCTAATTTGACAAGTCTTTGTATGTTGAAACGATAAAACTAAAATTATTAATTGGCCGAAGACAAATTTTAATCAAGGAGCGTTTTTTTCTCTCTGAACTTAAGCCACATTTCCTAGTTTTTTTGACAAGAGAGTGAACAGCGTTCCGCTTCATCGATCTGTACATGGCCTCTGATTAGTTCAGAACTATCTGTAGCAGCTCCTCTGATTGATGTATAATATAAAGTATAGCGCTCTTTTTAATGAAGTACTAGAGGACCTGTGCTAACAGTTCGCACCGTTAGTGGAATGACATAAAAATTGGGGAAAAATGGAAGTAAAGCAGAATGTTCACGCATAGCTTTCTTCAGAATCGATCAGTGCAAGTGTTTGAAAGCGCAAATGAAAGAGCTTGATCCGCTGAGTGTTGTTAGGTCAAAAAGAACTCGCGTACCCTAATTAGAACCGAAGACATCGAAAATCGAACCGATTAAAATATTCAATGCAACAACAGAAGGATGTCGCGTTTAAATAAAATAAAGAATGTAGTGACTTAAGTTAATTATGATACTTGATGACAATTCTGAGAATGAATTCCTTTAGTTTATAGCAAAAATAAAGGAAATCGGTAGGATAGAACGGCCTGACCGACAGACTTAATTTTCAGCAAGGACATCCGCATAATAAATATACAGAAAGAATTCGCATTTGATTATAGAAAAAGAAAGGCCAAGGTTATGTAAATTCTGATACTTGATGAGAAATCTGTGGATGAGTACCTTTCGTTTAAAACGAAAATGAAAAAACTCGGCCGTGTAGTTTGGTCTGAGATATCTTAAAAATTTAATATGACAGACTTACATTTATTTAACAACCCGCCATTTCACCCAGGCGTAAATAATTTCACTCATTGGAGTTGTGTGGTGGGTTTGGACGCCTTACGGCGGACGAGATTGTTGCAAGTTTTATTAATTTTCAGACTACATCAATCCCCTTCAAAATTAACAGGCTTTTAGAACCTGCAATCGTGTTTCATTTTGTAAGTGTTAAATTTCGAAGTCCGATAATTTTCCGCGTAATATTTTTCTTGCAACTCCGCTTGGACACGAAAGTAGCCAAACATTTAACGCATGGTCCGCTACACGAAGAATCTGCGGAACTAGACCAACTCCATATCACGACAGTATTTTATCTTAATGAACCAAGCCTTTTATACAGCAACCAGCGGAATGACCCTGACGTATTCTTAAAAATGTAAAATACGTCTCCTTTTTATAATGCAACTGCCGCCAACACCTACCATTCTATCTCCCAAATTATTTAAAGAATCAAAATTAATTCCACCGTTTATTCATAAATATCCAAACTCTGCAAGTACTATTTACGAAATTTTGACTACCTACATCCCATTCCTAACCTACGAACTGCTTACGAATTTAATTCAGAACTAAAATTGAACATTTCCAAAAACCTTAACCGCCATGGCAATTTAATTATAAAAAGTTGGCATCCGTCTTATTAGACGGAAATCACAAATAATATAACAATAATTTTAATTTTCTGGTGCACATTGAACTATTTTATCTTACGTTATTTCCATTTACTGATCGCATTTTCTATTTTGCATGTCATATATGAAAATTCTGAACGAGCAATTAAATTCACAAAACAGTGTATTCCAAAAAGAAGAAACAAATTATAAATAACCAAAAATTTCCAGAAAGACAAAAGTCTTCACAACTGCAGTCATCACAAAGTCAAAAATTAAGGCAAGACCAGACTACTTCATTCTTTGCTTTCCGTCTGCTTTTAGCTCTTCTAATAGTATATGGATAGATGCAGTACCGAATTTAACATCAGTAATGTTGGCGTAATTTTCATTTCATAAGGCGAGAAAGAAAGTTCGCGATTGATTATTGCGTGTGCGTTAATAGGAACTCGTTTTCATTATTGGCCACACAGCGTTTCTCGTTAGTCGTCACTGCATCTTGATAAACTCGAAGTTAAGCAAATTGATATTCTGGTTTGTGTTTTAAAAAATTCATATACGACAAGGAAGTAATTAATTTTCAATGACGAATAAACTGTAATGGTGAAAAGTAGATGACAAGCCACCGTAATTGATCCCAACAATAGTAACGTTCAGTCAGACAATACTGGATCAGTGCAAAATTTATATATGGATTCTCAGGAAATAGAAAATATTCCGGCAAATTTAGGTGATGTAGACAATGTAAATGTTTCTCAATCCCTGGCTAGCCCTAGTGGGTCCATGTCTAGCCAAATTTCAGATTGGTTCAGTCGAATCCAAACACTTATATTGTCTCAAAGAGAACAAACGACACGTCTATAACAGCAAAAAGACATGCTTCTGAAAATCTAAATAAAAATTTCGGACAATTAGAGTAAAAATTTTCAAAGCTAGAACAACAGAACAAAAAGATTTATGAAAGGTTGAAGGAACGATTAGCTGCTACTGATTCCAAAATAATTACGAAGGACGAGTTTGAAGATCGGCTCTCCAAACTCTAAGCGAATCACAGTAATCTGAGTGCGTAAATCAGTGACGAGGTATCAAAGCAACTTGAGTCTTGTGTAGAAAAGCTTTATGAAAAAATAAATGCATAATTTCATACAGCCGATCAGACAGTAGCTGCTCAAGTTGTCGGAACGGTAACCGAAAAAATTACGACATATCTACAGAAGTCAACCGTGTCAGAGAAACAATAAGCACATTGCCAACATTTGCAGATAAATTGGCCAAAGACTTAAATAAATTACGCATTGACCAACAAGGGTTGCAAACAACCGTTACACAGATATGCAGTCAGGTGAGTAAAAGTGTCAGTGAATGTCAAATCAAATAACAAGATTTCATGCAAACAGAACAACAACAGATACGACAGCAACTACGCGCTGAGTTTGATCACTTAGTTGAATGAGTAGTTAGCAAAGAAAATGAACGTCACAGTGACGTAGTAAAATCATTATAAGATGAAATTCATTCAGTAATATCTGTGTTCAGAGAAGAGGTGCCTAACTGGCAACGTGTTTTTAATCCGTAAGTATCTGAGTAACATAGTGCACGTAACAGCATACCAGATAGGTCATAGGCTACACCTGTTACGAACACAGACCGTCAAAGACACAATACCACAAAGGAAAGATTCCATAACAATGTAACAGACATTTCATGTGACAGTAGGAATAACAGAGTTGCTACCACTCAAATCATAGTTCCAGCATTGGTGACCGCATCGTCTGAGCAGAGTGCCACATCTCATTTGTTAGAAGAACGTATTCTAAAATGCTACCGATTTTCAACTTTTATTCCAGAGAACAAGACTTCCATCCGGTAATTTTCATCTGCGCATCCCGAGGAGTTTTACCACCCTTCTGAAACGAAAGACGAATAATTCGCTATGTTTCCAGACATATAGAAGGCGAAGGGGTACTGTGGGTGGCTGATGTGATCGATTACTGTGAAATACTAGAGAAATTTGAACAGGCTTTCCCATCATAATACTGGTCCCATGGCAAACAGGAAAGACTGCGAAAGAAGTGTATCACCATTAGCCATTTAATGAAAAGAATGGGAGTCTGCGCTAATACTTTGAAAAGTATTTGCGCAAGGCAAAGTTTTTTGATGAACCTATGACTCACGGCGAAATGTTGAGGATTCTAAAGAGTAAATTATCCTCTCACATAAGAAAAGAATTATATAATTTGCCAGATAATAATTTGGAGGAATTTGTAATCAGGGTAGCCGCGCTTGATTAATATATCAAGACGGAAGTGCTAAAGGCAGCAGTATTTATGAGAACAGCAGAAAATTCCAACGATTTTATGGGAGTCAGCTGGCTGTGCCACGCCTCCAAAATGTAAATAACAATTATGGCGGACAATCAGCTGATTCGCGTCAGCCGCCTGGCATGCGCCGCTCCAATAACAGTTGCAGCCTCGTACTGCAGCCGCGACCAGTGCCGCGTCACGGATTTTTCAAACAAACAATGTTCAGCCGCCTCAGCCGGAAAACAATAGGTACAGTCCAGGTTCAGGAACAACGGCAAGAGACCAATCTACAAAACTACACCCAACCTAACAACTACCCGCGAAATAACTATCTAACGACGCCTGAACAAAATTTATATCTCTTCCTCATTACACCTACCAAATGAAATACTGACGAACAAGAAGATCAAACTCTTTGTGTTACAAATAATTATACATTAGTAATGACACAGATACTAGTATTTTTACTATAATTACAAGATATAATCGCTGTATAGTAAAAACATTAAAGTATTTGTTGTCACGATGCGTTTACACAAATGACACGTTGTAAGTAGTCTTTTCTTACACATTTTACGTAATATAACTACATTTTATCGGTACAAACATTAATTACAACGGGAAAAATTGTAAGACCTAGTAACAAAAGTACTTCGTTAAGATAAAATAAAAATATTATAATAATCAAACCAAATTGTTGTGAACAATTATGTAAGAAGTTAAGAGATTTTATTTAATCATGAAATATTTACAATTAACTGTACAGCGTTGTAGTGGCACATTTACTGTTTCTCTTATCGTTGTTTAAAATAGTTCTGCTGTTAGAGTAGAGCCCCATTAGTCCAGCAACCAACCGTCCAACACTGTACCAAGGATTTTTAGAAAAATCGAGTGGGATATTTCCAAACCCCTCTAAAGTGTCCACTCCCCCCTCTAACATGACGTCACTGATTCAACCATGGATCATGAGACAATTCAAAATCACACTGATGCTGGAGAAATCTTTAGGGAACTGCCTATTCTACATAGGATTCAAGACGTGAAACTGTTAAGGGCAAACAAAATCTCGAAATTGAGCTGAAGTTCTGGATGTTGACTAACCAGCAACAGTCATTTGGAAAAGGCATATGAAGAATAACTAGCCTAGTCAATTCAAATGGATAGCAAAAAACCTATCGAACAAGAGTTAATCAATCGTCCGAAGTAGCATAAAGCCTAAAATTATTCACACAATGGGACTCAGATGGAGAAACGGTAGAAATTGAGACAGAGATACCTCCTTAATAGATTCCATAAATACGTTCATCAATTTTTCTATGTGTCAAGCTAATCATAAGCATATGAATATACTGAATTACATATCAATCAAATTAAGTTTATGCCAAGCAACTACGATTTAGAAAAGTTTTGTGTCCCAACTTCGTCGCCGCTTTTGTGTCCCAGCCTCGTCGTAGGTGTCGGTGGCCGAGTGGAATGAGCCCGACACAGGAACAAAAATAGCACGCTGGTGCAGGTACGGAGGGGAGCAGCCAGAAACTATAAACACTAGAGTAAATTAGAAAGAGATATATATTGCACAGAATGTAACAATACTTAACTCTTACACAGTACTGCAGAATGTTGATACATAGTTGTTAGAGGCCTGCCTAGTGCCTGTACGATAGCAAAGTCTTCACTGGTGCCTATCTGATTACGAAGGCCCTAACTCGTTGCTATCTCAGTCCGAAATGCGATGTCCTTCAGTGGTGGCCACGAGCGGAGTTGTCGCAGAGAGCGCTCGTGGCTGTCGTCGTGAGAACGCCGCGCCGTGCGTGCATGGCGGCGCGCGGCGAAAGTAGGTGGCGCGCACTTTGTACTTGTGCGACACCACAAAAAGAATATCAAATTCTTGATTTTTTTTTATTTAAACGAGCAAGCAATAAAGGAAAGTAAGGAGAAATTTGGAGAAGGAATTAAAGTTCAGGATGACGAATTAAAAACATTGCGTTTTGCCGACGACATAGTAATTCTGTCAGAGACAGCAAAGGACCTGGAAGAGCAGTTGAACGGAATGGACATGGTGCTGAAAGGTGCATGAACATTAACAAGAGAATAACTAGGGTAATGGAGTGCAATCAAAGAAAATCAGGTGATGCTGAAGGATTTAGTTTAAGTAACGAAACAATAAAGGTAGATGAATTTTGTTACTTGGCCAGTAAAATAACAGATGATGGTCGCAGTACAAAGGATATAAAATGCAGAATGGCAATAGGTAGAAACGCGTTCCTGAAAAACAGAAATTTGTTAACTTCGAATATTGATTTAAGCTAAGGAAGTCCTTTCTGAAGGCATTTGTGTGTAGTGTTGCCTTGTATGGGAGTGAAACATGGACGATAAACAGTGCGGACAGGAAGAGAATAGAGGCTTTTGAAATGTGGTGCTACAGATGAATGCTGAAGATTAGGTGGGTGGATCGCGTAACTAATGAGTAGGTACTGAACAGAATTGGGGAGGAAAGGAATTTCTGGCATACCTTGACTAAAAGAAGGGATCGATTGATAGGACACTTTCTTAGACATCATGGAATTGTGAATTAAGCGTTGGAGGGAAGTGTGTGGGGTAAAAACCGCAGATGCATACAGTAAGCAGATTAAGACAGATGTAGGTTGCCGTTATTATGTGGAGCTCAAGAGGCTTGCTCAGGATAGGGTATTGTGGAGAGTTGCTTCAAACCAGTCTGCGGACTGAATGGAGACCACAACAACAACAAGACGAAAATGTTGAGTTGCACATCTTACAAGAACTAATAACTACTAACGTAATGATTCTGATAATCAAGCAGGTGTTTTTGGTGTAGGCCGTAGCCTTGACTTGCGGTGATAAGTGTCGCAAGATATTTCGGCATTTTCGGTAATCAGCCACTGGGCAGGTCCCGACCATGCCGCACTCTCTGACTTCTACTGTTAGTCATACTTCGTCCACACAGATCCATAAAATAGAGCGTTGAAGCATTGGACCTGGCAACAGTCAACGAAATGAAATGTTTCCCAATGCATGCAGTGGCGCAGCAACCGGTGTATTATACTGCGCTGTAAAAACCGTCTTATTTGCACGTCAGAAGGTTTTTATTGTAAAGAGTAAGAAGTTAACGAAATGTGAAAGGTTACTCCCGATACACGTGACCTTTCACGCTATACCGTAATTTCAGTAATCCTCTCAATTCGTATGATCTAATGGGCTTTACACTGACTTTCGTTAACGTCAAATACAGTGCCCGATCCGAAGCGGATATATCTGTTATCTCCCATACCGTTATCAACATATAGATGTCCTCCACTTCTGTGTGTACAATATTGTTTACGTTGAGGCGCTGTAGCAACCAACAGGCACACGCAACGGGTCAAGGCATTCTGTTGAGAACATTTAATATCGTATTAGGTTCACGCTAATTATCTAATGTTTCAGGTAAATTTCAGTTACATGTCCATACAGATAAAGACGGAAGAAACAAGCCTGATTAAAACTAGAAGTAAACAGAAGTTTTAAATAATTCTGGATGGATTGAATATCACAGAGGAACGGTGTTGTGTTTCGTGGTTACGTGTTCACAGTTAAAAAGATACTATAATCTTTAGTTTCCGATAACGAAATAATTATAGTATAAATTAGTCTTAGGGATCAAAAGTAGTAATTAGTTGCCCTTACAGATTCCCTGTTGCAGTAGTTGCATAGTTGCAGAGTGACAGTAATTTTGGGAAAAAGTGACTGTAATGTTTGTAATAATGTTGCAAGTTAAGTTTATAATGTACTAGCTTATGTGCCCGTGCTTAGCAACGGTTGTTAAATTAGTAGTAAAGAAGTAATAGATTAAAACTTGGTGCGTGATAGGGCGGTTTTCCATGAACGTTACTGTTTATGTGCTCGTATCTCATGAACTACGTGTCGTACTGTGATACAATTTAGAAGGTACATTCAAGTGTGTGTAAAATTTCCTGCAGGTGCAATATTTAGTGTAGAAATTATAAATTTCAACTTTATACCGAATGCCGTAGTTTTACTCCATAAACAGCGGAAAAGTAGTAGGCGAGAAACTTTATTTCTTCCCTCATTTTACTATGATTGTCAGCGAGAAAAAGTTTTCTAAAGGTTTGAAATTATGTTTAAAGTTAGTTGCAAGTCGATAAGTGCTCTCTTTCTCAAATAGTGGAACGATAAATTCACAGTATCACGTGCCGCAAGACGGGGAAGTTTTCATTGTTTATGAAGTCATATTTCCTGAAATACCGGTCCTATTGCAAAATCGTTTTTTAGCTGACGTCTACTACCTATAAAGTACATTCCTGCCAAAATACAGCTACATAGGTGAAGTAGTTTACAAGATTTCGTGCTTAGTCAGTGAGTGAGTGAATGAGTGAGTGTATGAATGAGTGTCCTTTCGCTTTTATATAGGTGCCGGCCGCGGTGGCCGAGAGGACTGAGGCGCTACGGTCGGGGTTTCGAATCCCCCCTCGGGCATGGATATTTGTGCCGTCCTTAGGATTAGCTAGTTCATAGGTAGTTTGTAAGTTTAGGGACTGATGACCCCGTAGTTAAGTTCCATAAGCTATACAAACATTTTATTCATTTTTTATACAGGTAAAGACTAAATGAGCGACTGTACTCGTTAAGACAGGAAATGAGGTTTGCAACTGGATCAGTTCAGTCTAATGAAGCAAAACGTGGAACTGATTTAATAAATAAGTAGTGACGTCACAGAAATTTATCTACACTTTTCAAAAATGTTCAAATGTTTGTTAAGCGTAAGTGACTTAACTGCGGGGTCATCGGTCCCTAAACCTACAAACTACTACTTATGAACTAAATATACATTCATTATTTTGCAATTTGCGAGAATTTCCGACTTTAGCTGCTCTTCTTCAGTTGGTCTATCATTTTGTAACGTATGAAAATTTGTGCCGGACCGTAGCTAAAGTCGGAAATTTTCGCAAATTGCGAAGTTATGAATGTATATTTAACATTTATGGCTGCGGACCATCAACAACGTTTGTTCCTTGAGTACCAACGTATCATGGTTCTTATGAACTAGCTTATACTAAAGACGACACAACCATCCATGCCCGAGGGGGGATTCGAACCCCCGACCGTAGCGGCCTTGTACACTGTGACTGGTGCGCCGCAGACCGCTCGGCCACCACGGATGGCTCTATACTTTTCAAACGATGTAAATCTATGGGACCAAACAGTTAGGTTCATAGGCACCTAAACTTACAGACAAGGTAACTTATAAAAAGGACAAGTTACACTCATCTTCGAGGGAGGACTCGTACCTCCAGCGGGAGCGGCTATGCCATCCGTAACATGACGCCTTAAACCGTTCGCCCGTTCTTGAGCGGCTAAATTAATATTACGGCAAAAGCGGCAAAAGCGATGTCACGCTGATAACGTATCTCACGATGTTAGATTTCTTCTGATACTGCGTTGTAGAAAGCAATTTTTTAGTCAGGCTTAAATCATATTCTATGGATGCCGTTGATGAGATCAAGAATCCTTCTAATGTTACTCTAAATGTCTGATTCCAGAATCGTGGAGTGACAACAGCCATTGCTTTTATAATCAGAACTTCATGTTAATGCAAAAGACGTTAATAGTGAAGTTCATGCGGCTGTTCTGGAGAGAGTATTTCATGTATGAAATTGACTAAACCGCTTAATAAGCTTATTTATTTATGGAGCCGTTTCTGCTCTTGCTTCATCCAGTATATGCGTTTATAGTTATGAGAAAATAAACTCTACATGTCATATAACGTGATACTACACTAGGAGAAGAAACTTTTTACAGTTTCTCTTACCACGACGTATAACAGTTGATACGTGAGACTGAGTATCAGTATTAAGAATGAATGCTGTATCGGGCCTTCTAGTAAAATTTGGCTAAAACAATAATTAATCAGAGTTCTATGATATGGCCAGCATGTGGCACTATTGCACTTTTAGGTGTATCGGGGGACGGGATGACGTGTGGGGATGGGGGAAGATTTAGCTTTAAATTGTTTCCCCTTTTAAGAAAAACATTCTTTAAACCATAAATATTAAAAGTCAAATTATAAAGACAAGTTGAACTTTACAGGTGTACACTCACAACATAAGCTTTTCACTTTGCGGCACTTAGTCCATGTAGAGAACACCTAAACTTGGCAACAGTATTTAAATATGATAATTTCTACACAACAGCCGGCCGCGGTGGCCGAGGATACTGAGGCGCTCCAGTCACGGTCTGCACGGCCACTACGGTCGGGAGTTCAAATCCCCCCTCGGGCATGGATATTTGTGCTGTCCTTAGTCTTAGCTATTTCATAAGTAGTTTGTAAGTTTAGGGACTGATGACCCCGTAGTTAAGTCCCTTAAGCTTGACAAACATTTGAACATTTCTACACAACAGTATCTCCAGAACAGCCGCCCGAACTTCACTATTAACGTCTTTTGCATTAACGTAAAGTTCTGATTATAAAAGCAATGGCTGTTGTCACTCCAGTATTCAAAAATGGCAATAGGTGTAACCCGCAAAATTACGGGCTCGTATCGTTGACGTCGACATGCAGCACGATTCTGGAACGAACACTTTGTTCCAACATTGTGAACTACCTCGAAAAGAATACATAGTTAACAAGGATTCAGAAAGTATCGTTCTTGTGAAACTCACCCGAAGAGATGAGTGCTAACGACAAGAGATCTCAAAACTGCTTTGACACTGTACCTCACGAACAGCTTCTAAATAATTGCATGTGTGTAGAATGTCGTTTCAGTTGTGAGTCTGAATTCACGATTTATGCTCAGAAAAGGCACATCACTTAGTAATTGACGGAAAGTCATAGAGTAAAACAGAAGTTATATCTGGCGTCCACCAGGCAAGTGTTATACGGTCTTCTGACGCTATTTGTGGATGATAGTGCTATATCGTCCAGTGAAATCATCGGAGGATCAAAACCAACTGCACAATGATTTAGATATATGTGTTGTGCAGAAAATGGCAGCTGACCGTAAGTAACGAGGAGTGTGAGATCGTCCTTATGAGTAGTAGAAGTCCATTGAACTTTATTTACTTGAGAAATAAGTCAAATCCAAAGGCGGTAAATTCCACTAAATTCCTAGGAATTACAATACCGAATAACGTAAATTGCAGAGAACAAACAGGAAATGTCGCGGGTAAGGACAATAAAAGGCTACGCTTCATTGTCAAAAAACGTAGTCATGCCACAGTTGTACAAAAGAAACTACCTACATTACACTTGTCCCTCTTGTTTTAGAGTACGGAGAACATGAAGTTCAGAGAAGGACAGCAAGTTTTGTATTACTGCGATAGTGGAGTGAGTGTTACGACGTTGATGCACGATCTGGGGTGGGAATCATTTAGAGAAAGGCGTTATTTGTTGCGGCCAGATCTATTTGCGAAATTTCTTTCACCAATTTTCTCCTCCAAATGTTGCCATCCAGCTACGTAGGGAGACACGATCATCAAAATAAAGTAACGTAGATCAGATGTGAAACGGAAAGCTATATGTCATGTTCTCACGTGCTATTCCATATTGGAATGGTAGAGAAATAGTTCGATGAACACGAAGTCCACGTACTTAAATGTGAACTGCAGCGTAGCTTCGAGGAGGATGTGTAGACTTAGAATATTACTATCAGATATAAAAATCTTGTGCATTATGAACAAAAACGCATATGCAAACGATATAATAAAATGTGTATTCTAGGAAATCAAACACCAGAACAAATAAACAAAATTTTTGCTGCTGCACTAAAGAATTTTAATGCGTCACTTATTACGAAGCGAAATCATCGATATGTAAAGATACCTATTAAATTTAAATAATACGAGAATCTGTTGCGCCAAAAATATAAATTACATAAATATGCGAACTACATTAAAATATTTTCAGAGGCAGCAACATATTGCAGAGAAACAAGCAACTCACTCCGCCATTCAGCACCTCCTGCCCAACAGACGCGAGTTGAAATGTGACAGTCAACAACTGGAGAGCACACCATACTCAGCAGCAATTACCGAATATATATATATATATATATATATATATATATATATATATATATATATATATATATATATATATTTGATGAGTTTTGTTTCTGTTCAGTACCTCTTCATTAGTTATGCGATCCACCTACCTAATCTTCAACATTCTTCTGTAGCAACACATTTCAAAATCCTCTATTCTCTTCCTGTCCGCACTGTTTATCGTCCATGTTTCACTCCCGTACATGGCAACACTCGACACAAATGCCTTAAGAAAAGACTTCTTACAATTGAACTAATATTCGATGTTAACAGATTTCTCTTTTTCAAAAATGATTTTCTTCCCATTGCCATTCTGCATTTTATATCCTCTATACTGCGACTGTCAAGTGTTATTTTACTACCCAAGTAACAAAACTCATCTAGCACCTTCATTGTTTCGTTATTTTATATGCTCTCTTCAACACACTGTCAATTCCATTCAACTATTCTCTTCCGTCCTTTGCTGTCTCTGACAGAATTACAATGTCATCAGCAAAACACAATGTTTTTATTTCTTCACCCTGAACTTTAAACCCTATTCCTTTTTTTCCTTGCTTTCCTTGATAGGACACATTCTTAGACATCGAAGAATCGTAAATATAGCATTGGAGGCAAGTGTGTGGGGTAAAAATCGCATATAGTAAGCAGATTCAAATGGATGTGTGTTGCCGTTCTTATGAGGAGATGAAAAGGCTTGCTCAGAATAGAGTAGGGTCGAGAGCTGCATCAAACAAGTCTCCGGACTGAAGACCTTAACATCAATAACGAGTTTTGATTTAAAATTTCTAGATTCTCCACTATATTTAGGGTGTACCCCTATATGCTCTCTGCAATACTTGTATTATTTTTACCGTGTGATTAGTAATAGTCCCAGCTGTGCGTTCATCACGACCGGCAATCGTCAAGCAGCATTTTGTACACCCAGCATACAACCCTACTCATCGTCCCAGCGATTTCCAGCTCCTCTTGCTTCTCATGAAATTCCTCTCCTCCGGCCAGCATTTTGACAACCAGAATGAGCTGAAGACAACTGTTACACGCTGGTTCCCTTCACAGATGGCCAACGTCTGCGAGGCAGGAATACAAAAGTCCCACGAGTTGAAAATGCTCAAACACATTTGCAACTAATAAAATTTTTCTGGGTGTCAGACCGCATCGTCAATCTTTGATTCTTAATGACTGAAAATGCTGTCTCACACCTAGAGCCCACGTTTACTTTGCTGCAACTGTTGCCAATAAAGTTTTTCATGTAGTAGCTACGTTGTCTTTGTTTTTTCAAACCTCTAGGAACTTACTTTATGGGTGAATCAAGTAAATCTTAGAAAACATTAGTTATGAACATATACTAAAGGGATAATTCAAATATCTGAGATAACTGAAAATATAGACCGATTCTAATTGGAGATTGGAAGGTATCCTGATTGAGACGTAGTTAGATGTTGCTGCAGACAGACAGATGATGGAACCACAATATCTAGATGTACATTTTCAACTTTTACGGTACCTTTCGTAGAATTTCTGGAAGCCGTCAATAAACAATTTCTCTACTTGATGTGACAAATTACTAGTATTAAAAACTTCCACTAGTCATTTGTTTACAGTTCAAAAATTTGTAAAGTTACGAGACCGAACGAGACCAAATTGCAGAGGTCATCAGTCCCTGGACTTACAAACTACTTAAACTAAATTATGCTAAGGACCTCACACACACACAGACAAACAAACACACACAAACAAACACACACACACACACACACACACACACACACACACACACACACACACACACACACACACACACACACACACAAGCGCGCGCGCGCGCGCGCGCGTGTGCGCGCGCGCGTTCGAGGGAGGACTCGAACCTCCGACGAGGAGCGGCCGCCCACTCCGCAGCAAGGCGCCTTAGAGCCCTCGGACACTCCCGCGCTGTGATGTTTATTGTTTCTTCGTTTTAAGATTTACGAATTGTTTGTCGTGATATTTGGTTTATTCATTAATGCAGTCATACGTGCTCATACACCATTTAGAGCTCTTTGGTCAGAATTTTTATGACTGCCTACGTTGTAGACAATTTTGTGATGCGTGATAAGGTGCGACTCCCCGTTATCGTCCTTGCTGTTATCAACAGATTACTTCATGTTTGTGTACAGATCACTGTTGTGGTCGACGTGTTTACACATCGCAGTAAGATGTGGCCAAGGAATTTGGAAGTGGGTCAACTTCACTTGAAGAAAAGTCAAATAAATGAAAAGGACGCAATAAAAATGGTTTCTGTCATGCGTTGGGACAATGATCTACGAGAATGTAGACATTTCGGAGACTCCAGACTCCAGACTTAGTTGTCGTTGTCTATCCGGTCCTCGCAATTGTATGGCGTGGAAGATAACTAGGATATAATAGAGGATTCGTTTATATGATCGGCTTTGTCGACAAGAACAACAGTGGTTGAAACCTTTCTCTAATTCATACATTTAGGATAATATGTTAAAATGTGGGACCCAACTGCAGTGGTCATCGGTAGCTAAGTTATCCTAAGAACAACACACACACACACACACACACACACACACACACACACACACACACACACACAAACACACACACTCACACACCCATGCCCGAGAGAGGACTCGAACCTCCGACGTGGTACGTTAAGGTACCGCGCACCATAGCAAGGCGCCTTAGCGCGCACGGCTATTCCACTAGCGCTACTTAAGATGTAGTTGCTTTTATAACTGACAATAGTTATTAACATACCCTGAAAATGTAATAGGCATGCGCTTAGATTCATAATTCTGAAATCTCAGCGGGACATTTAATTGGTTGTTGTTGAGATTTTGAGGAGACTAAACTGCTAGGTATTCAGTCCTCTGACATTTAAGAAGTGCAACAATTTCGTTGAGACTTTCTGAAAAGGAAGGATAGATTTGTAGTGGTCATTCACAGGGTACAAATGGCAGACTGTACTGTGATTCCTTAATTTCTCCTGACGAATAACAACTTCGAAAAACTTATGGTTATGCAACCAGGTATCAAAATCGACGACGGCCTATATTTAGGCAGGAGACCACCCTGCCATTTTCAAGGCGAAACTGCAATGAGGAAGCACATTGGTTCGTCACTGCAGTTTCGCCTTGAAAATGGCAGGGAGGTCTCCTGCCGAAATATCGGCCGTCGTTGATTCTGATACCTGGCTGCATACCCGTAAGTTTTTCGAAGTTACACTGTACTGCTGACACTCCGCAAACCAGAGGTCACAATGTAGGCGAATAAATCCTAATGTTTAAATGCTGCATCACAAAGATTTTTTTTAAAATTACCTTCGAATCACTCAGCTGTTTCTGAGAAGCAGTGACGATGGAGCGAACGAGGAAGTGACCTCAGGTACTATTACCGATATCTCAAATACATGAATTCAAATGTTTGTGAAGCTTATGGGACTTGACTGCGGCCGGCCGCGGTGGCCGAGGGGACTGAGGCGCTCCAGTCACGGTCTGCACGGGCATGGATATTTTGTGCCGTCCTAGTTCGTAAGTAGTTCATAAGTAGTTTGTAAGTTTAGGGACTGATGACCCCGTAGTTAAGTCCCATAGACTATACAAACATTTGAACATTTTGAACTTGACTGCGGACCCAAATATACAAACTACTTATACTTACAAACTAACTTATACTAAATACGACACAAACATCCATGCCCGGGGGAGGATTTGAACCACCGACGGGGAGGCTGCGCGATCCGCAACGTGGCGCTACAGACCGCTCGGCTACGCCCGCGAGACTAAATTACATAAGTACCAACATGATTGTGTCATTGGTAAATTATCAAGTTGAGACGATGTTGCTCACGAAGAAATGACCTCAGTTACTTCAAAATGTTTAAATGTTTGTAAATCAATCTGACTCAACGGCTTGGTTATCAGTCCGTAGCTTACAAACTACTTAAACTAAGATAAACTAACCTAAGGACAACAGAAACATCCATGCCCGAGGGGCGATTCGAATCAACGACGGCGAATGGCGACACCTCAGCTACTAATTCAGATACCTAACATACGTAAAGAAATACATAAATGCACCATTGGTAAATGAGCACTTTTAAACAGTACCTGAAAACAAAGCTTTATGATAAAAGAGATTAATGTAGTAAAAAATAACAGTGCTGAACGTCGGTCTAAATCATACTTTAAAACTAAAGATTGGCCTTTCTCTAATTTTCAGATTGTTTTACAACTTATTGTAAAGTATAAAACAATATGAGCTTTGTAACAAAAATAGAAAGTAAACCGACCAATTAATTGGCCGCGTGTAGTGTAACCTGATCACTGCCTTAGTGGAAGTGTATTTCTTCAGTATGTAGCAAAATATCACTGAATAAACGTTTTCGAAGGAAGATAGAAGAGTGTTTTCATGACCCGCCGGAAACTTCTAGGCGGAACAGAACCACGGATTGCTTTTTGTTAAGTATGGGTGAGGAAATCGGCCATATGCTTTTAAAGGAGGCATCCTGGCATTTGTGCGTAGTGAATTAAATAAATCATGGAATAGCCGAATCTGAATTATCCGAAGCGTGCTCGAATCGCCGTCATCGCAAATACAAGTCTAACGTCCTAACCATTGCGTCACATCTCTCTGTTCCTCTCTCTCTCTCAATTTTTTTTTTTTTTTTTTTTTTTTTTGCTCTTTTGAAGTCTGTATTGTCCTTCTTGCAACTTGTGATACCATTTTCTAAGTCGTACAAATAATATCTAAGTGTCTGTTTTCTACAGAGCGTTACCTTCACAATCAACAGGATCGATTTGATACGTAAGCAAAGTAGATACCTCCTATATTCGGACGGAAACCTTAAGGAAGGTATTAACATCTCGAGGAGTTCAGAAACGCATCATCATGATTCAAGTAACTGCCTTTTTATACCAGTTTTTATGGCATTCAGTGAGTAGCGTTCCCAAATGATGTACTGGAGCATTAAAGTTCAACGATCTGTGGGACTGCGGGTGTGTATTTCACTTTATTTTATGTTTCGATCGATCTTTAATGCTGCAAAGTTATTCTGAATGGTTTATTGCGCGATTTTAACCTCTACCTTTTCTAGAAACAAAAAGTATTGTTATAAGCAGCCGGAAAGCTCTTGATCTTTAGTCGGAAGTGAAATATTTTCTAATGTGTATTAATGTAAATAAATTTCTAACACACACACACACACACACACACACACACACACACACATATATATATATATATATATATATATATATATATATATATATATATATATATAAAGACGCACATTAAATATTTCATCAAATGTTTCCTATCCAGAAACCTCTTGAAACAGTTCATATCTCAGTTTTCCGCTAAATTTTAAGTAATAAACCATTTTTTACCAATTTCCAAGCGGTTAAAGTCAGTAATGCTAGCCTTAACAGTGGAGAAAAGTCTTACTACTTGCCATGCAGATTTTCAAATGTCTACGTGCGCCAACGCGAAATAGAACATCGGAATGGAATTAAGGCACACGTTCAGAGTTTAGCAGTTTTCAAAAACGATCTATAAGATCTCACGCCACCAATCGCTAGCGGCCATCTGAGGCTACACGCGACTGGATAAGCTTCGAATCACTGTACTTATCCGTGTTTCTTTCCACTGACGTGGAGCGTATGCTATCTCGTTTTGTACCCCTTATATATACACACCGTTTCCCAATACAGGCTCGGCGCAAATGTAACAGTGGAAAAGATGCTTGTCTGTAGCTCTTTGCTCAACGGCATATTTGCCCCCTTTCACTGTTCAAAAATTGTAACATATTTGCAAGTTGAAAACTTACACGGCTGCTACTTTTCTACTTATAGTACGTATTCAAGGAATTTTTCAAATATATATCTAGTAAATTTAACTTCGAGAATTTTTAAACTGCAACCACGTTCGCCGAACTATTCCAATCTTATCTATTAATGACCATGGCCTCAGGCGCAATGTCATTGATCGTGCGAATGCTCCCAAAGGAGTTTCGAGTCCTCCGTCACGCTTGTGCTGTCCTTAAGTATGTCTCAGTCAAGAGACAGATGATCTCAGCAGTTTCGTCCCTTAGGTTTACAAACATTTAAACATACACACATTTCTATTAATCCAAGCTTTCTTAAATTTGGCACATCGTCCCATTTTACTAACTGGGTAGCCATCATAAGAGGTATGGTACAATGACGGATGCCAGCTTATTACTTCCTTATCTGTAATCTAATAGTACGTTCGTCTCATCGCCTGTAGTATGTGTCATTTTCAGTTAACTGTGCAGTCTATAGAGCACTTAAATAAGTATGCTAAAGGATAAATCCTTACATTTCCTGTGTGCAAATCAAGTGTAAAACTAAACGAGTTTCACGGCATGTGTGTGTGTCGTCCTGTCCAGTCAGTCTCGCTGGCGCCGTAATAGCAACATTGAAAAAAAAAAAATCCAGGCATCAAAGTTTCCTCATTTAGACTGTATCCACTCTTATTTACTATTATTGTATTGTAAGCCCACTAAGGAGTGCTTGTGTCTAGTTCTCCTTTGATGTTTTCTTCTGTTCCTAATCACTTGAGCCCTGCTGATAGTTACTCCTTTCTCTCCTATGTAAGGGGCTTCCTGCGTTCGAGTCCAAGTCATATATACATGAAGCCACGGGCTTCCAGTCTTGTAGCTTTAAACTTGTGACAAGATTTTCCTGGTAAGCCTGTTGTTGTTCATTCGTCGCTTACTGGTATGTTTATTCTAAATGTTGATAGAGGTACCATCTGGGAGTAATCTCGGGCCATGAATTTTCTTATATCTTTGTAGGAGAAAGAGAAGATTTGATTCCTCCAGCAGAAGTTACCATCGTTTATACAACAGGAACTTTACCACCACTCTCAGTATGTCCATTAAGTCATTATTTTTTTTTTTTTTTTACCATTATGTAGGTAGTCTGAGATGATCGTTGTGGACCTTTCTTTTGGCGTTGCTGTTAGAAGAAAATAAAAAGCTTATTATTATTATTATTATTATTATTATGTCCACTTTCGTCAGAAAATACTTTACTAGCACTACAAAGTCTTTATTTTTTCGCGGGACCAGTTCAGTATGACATAGGAAATTGCATTGGTGAAGTCGAATGTTTGTAACAAGAACCACACATGTCCAGAGCTTGCGATATAATTGCACGAAACAATAATATTGTGGCATGTGTAAAATACATTCTGGAAGTTCACGGTAGTTGGTGTTGAACGAGACATATTGTTAGGTATCTGTATGATACTGAGTGCTGTTTCAAGTTATGGGTGCTTTGAGTACTTTTTTTGCTAAAGTAAAGAAAGATCATGATTTTGAAAATCAGGAAGTTTCAATTACATTCACTTTTCTGACGAAGAACTGCATAAATTGGCCATAGCACATACGTTTAAGAGACAGCGCCTGGAGGTTTCCACACCAACTCCTCCTCTTCACATGTCAACACATTCGAGTAGTCTTAAGATGATTCACATTAGGATCGAAACAAGTAGTCCATAAATTGGCAGCCTCGGAAATGGAATTTCATAAGGTGATTAACTTATGTTACCTACAGTTTGTCAGCAGAAGAATCAGATTAAACTTAAAAAAAGCTTAACAGTTTCTGGAAAATGTGTAAAATTAACTCATCTAGTCACTGCAGCAATGCCTTAGAATTATCTTTTATGTCAGTATCAGATAAACCTAAAAGAGGCAAAGACTTTTTTTAACTTCTAAAACAGTTTTCCGAAAATGGGTACATTTCAAAAAAATTTTAGTCTCTGGCAATTAACTTATTCTTTCTGATTTACGCTTGCAGGTGGTTACAGAATTCCGCCACAAGACATTTCCAATTCGGTGGTGCTATGTCTCTGCTGCGAACACCACGAAGATTAACAGTACTTCCGAAAACCTAGATACTAGGAAGCTTGACAGGTGGAGTTATATCAATGACACGATTACCTCAGTAACCTCATGATAACAGCCATCACGGCGAGGATCGGAATTCGGTATATCCGACACTGATAAAGGTGAAGGTTTCCATTTCGGAAGTGCTGGACGACAATGAACGTTGGACGCTGAAGGCCAGTTGAGGCTGGCCACTGAGATGTTTTGATATATATAGAGGCAGTGGTAGGTGGTGGAACCAGAGTAGACCCGGGATGCTGAGGCAGTGTGTCCTGCTGCTGGCCGTCGCCGCCTGTGTGCTGGGTAAGTACACTTCACCTGTTCTATTTGTTCCCCTAACACTCTCACTGCCCTAGCTCTAATGTATCTGAGTGTCCCTGTGCAACCTGTCCCACTAACATTTCACTGCTCTGCCTCCCACACCAATGTGTCTGACAAGGAAAGTACTTAGGCTCGAACAAACACATATACACCGAAATCGTATGAGAGATAATGTAAAGATCCCTTATTGCAGTAGTGATACTCCCGCATCTGCAAAACTCTGCAGTCGTCCGTTAGAGGCCTCTGCATGTGCCATGCCGCATTGCACTTTGACCTGTCGGTTCGCCAGTAGGGACGGTGCAGTGCGCCTCCGAAGTTGCGTTTTGTAATGTTATTTGTGTGGTGAAGCGTCAGATTGGGCTGCGATTGCTGATCAATCCTGTTAATGTATTGCGATTAGTTGAGATGAAGTTACGAAGAACTCTTCTTCGTGAATATGGTATTAGTGTAGAAGATGAATCATTTGCATGCTTTCTCGTATCTGTTATGGTACAGAAATATGAGCTTAAGTTAGATACTGTTGTTACAAACTCATAATAATGATAATAGGGATGATAATGACGAACAACTCATTGCAAGCGGTAGTGCTACGGTAAGTGCGGGAAGAGGCGATGGAAGCAGTGGCAGTAAATACCAACAGTCTTTCGGGAAGAAGGTTAAAATTGCAACTATCATCACGGCTTTTGATGACAATTCGCTAGAGAACATGTACGACGTTTATTACATAAGTTATAGTTGAGATATCTGCATTTCGTATGGCGTCTACAATTACATCTACAATGCTATCTAGAGCATGGTTCAGAGCTTTGCAGAGAAACGACACCCACCAGCACATTGAGGTGTACGTAGATATTCTGTAACCAAATGTTCATACAGCTATGTTTGTTCGAGCCCATGTACTTTCCTTGTGAGTGGAGTCTCCTCGTCGTATTTGTCTCTGACCTACCTCATACGCCAGTGTGTCTGCTTTCTAACCTGTCCCTATAACACCCTTACTGCGCTGCCTCTCAAGCCGGTTTGTCTTAGTGGAATCTCCTTGTCGTACTTGTTCCCCTAATACTCTCACTATCTGGTTCACATGTCGGTGTATCTGAGTGGAGTGTCCCTGTCCAAACTGTCCCACTAACCTCTTCGCTGCCTTGCCTCTCACACCAGTGTATATCATTGGAGTTCCCTGTCCAACCTGTCCCACTAAAATTTCACTGCCCTGCCTCTCACATCTGGGTGCCTGAGTAGAGTTTCCTGATCATGCATGTGCCTGTAGTATTAATCACTGCTCTGCCTCATAGGCCACTGTGAGTAGCCTGCCTATTCTACCAACACCACCTAGAGACAAGGCCTCACAACAGCCCGTGCTACATCACACTGACCAGTCCGCAGCCGCCAGCTGAATGGGTGAACGCAGGGGCGCGCCCCGTGCCTCGTAGTGGCCAGCCAGTAAGCTGGGGGCCACGGCCTGGTCAGTGTGACGTAGCACGGGCTGTTGTGAGGCCTTGTCTCTAGGTGACGTTGGTCCTACACTCCTATTGCCCTGTCTCTCACACCGGTCTGTCTCTGTGGAATCTCCTTGTCCTACTTGCTCCCCTAACACTCATACTGCCTTGCTCACTTGCCACTGCGTTTCCAGGAAGGACGTTGCCGGCGCGTCGCCTCCCACACACAGGGCCAGCACGCAGGTTCGCAGTCGCCAGGGGTCGCATCTACGGTGGACATGATGCCGTCCCAGGTAAGTCCTCTGTGAAAATGCGAAAGCACAGTAAACACTAACTGACCAAAGCAACTGTTATCTCGTCGTTGAATGTTGTAACTTTGTATGTGATTAATCCCCCTTCTTTCATTCAAAAATCTGTATATGTATGTTGTTAATGTCGTAACACAAAATACTTTCAGCATATACATGAATATTTTTAAGATTCTGTTTAAAATAGAAAGACACGATTTTTTGTTGTTGTTCAGTTGAAGGGAAAACACAGCACACTGATGACGCAGGAACTCAACTGATACATGTATTGATAACAAGAAGAAACACGGTGTTTTGCCCAAGCCAGACCCTCGCAATTAGAAACGAAATATTTGTTCAGCAAACACAGAACACAGGAGCTTCTACATCAAGATTAATATTGTCCGTATTTTGCAACTATAAATTATTAAACCGATAGTTCGGTAATAACCACACTTACTAACACTTGCATTCTTTGAAACTTCAGTTACATTCGTCTTTTAATCAGTGTGTATTTCTATTTCACATACATCTCGTACACCAGTTGTTTTGGGAACAGCTTGCTGCTGCAAGGCTATCATCAGCTCTGAGGGAATGTTGTGTATTCCAGGAATCTTATTTGAGTTTGATATTTCAATTCTCTGTCAAACTCATCTGGCAGCATGGTATGATGCTGTTTGCGTCCTCTGCCCTTTCATTAGTCTTTAAGTTAATCTCTCTTGTAGTTCCCGCTGATATATTACTTCACCATTTAGTCTCCCTTCTTGGCTTTGTATTGTTTTTACATCTGAGTTCTACATCTTTCTGTGGCCTTTCTTGAATCTTCTACCTTTCCTGGAGTTATACACGTTTCTATGGGGTTACATATTCCTCTAGTCACTCCTGTGTAGTCATTTTCATTTTTATGACAAGCGCATTTTACATCTGTATCCCGATTCGTTTCTTTCATATTTGCTGTCATGAAATGCATTAAGTATGTCGATTTCTACTACGTCTTGTCTATATCGTACACCCTCTGCCAATTATACCAAACTGCCCCATTTTTTTTCTCTGCTCCACTACTTTAAATGTCCTCTTCCCCTTCCTTCCCTCAGTACATCCCGAAGAAGCATCTTTCATCTCTTTTGCACCTGTATCGAACCAAAAAGCACCGTCAGGTACAGGCAACATTGTTACCTCTCTCTGGCCTGCATCATTGGACGTGCCGGTCCCTCTCTTCACCCAACTCCGAATTGCTGTCAATGGTGCATGTGTGTGTGTGTGTGTGTGTGTGTGTGTGTGTGTGTTGACTATGGGTTGCACTCTTCATCTGACAAAGGCCCGGGCAGAGAGATAGCTGAATGTGAGTGTCTACAAGTATTTTGTGGCTCAGCCCGTCTCCTTACTGTAAGTTTGAGTTTATCCTCATTATATTATTATTCCAACTTAGACTTTCCGTTGTCAGTTAATTGTAAAAAGTAATATATCATAATCGGAACTCCAATCAAGAAGTGGAACCTAGTCACGATTGAGGTAGCAAATGAAATCCTACGACCCACACTTGTGCACTGAACTTTAGTTGGCACGCTGAGTAGATATAATTGATAATGTACAGAATATCTAGTGAGTAGCGCATTTCATCGACGGTTCATCTAGCATTTGCCACGGGAAAAGTTACGCAACTTTAGAGGCCGAATCTGGTTTTGTGGATCACTTTTATTTCGGCAAGTATCTTCCCTCTGTATCAGCATTTGAGACTGAAAAAGGAAAGGGTGGGAGTGGCAGGTGAACTGGAACAGGAGAATTGTGGGGGACAGACGTGGAGGTGTCTGTAGACTTAGAGTGTAAGAGACTCCTACTGCCTGCAGGCGAGTTCCCGTGGCAGGTGTCGCTGCAGTGGCTGCTGATACGCTCCCGCATGCACAACTGCGGCGGCTCCATCATCACGCCCACCACTGTCCTCACCGCAGCCCACTGCGCCGTCAGCCGCGGACGCTACCTTGTGAGTAACAACCACACACCTATTCACTGCACTCATCACACTTCACATTTTAGGTGGACTCCCAGTCTGCGTAATACATCCGTTCTCTAATATCAAGTCTAAAATGTTGAGTAGTGATATAATTTTCATAATTCTAGGAGCTTAAGTTAAACCTTGAAACATAAACAAAGCTCATATACTACGGTTTCTCATTCTTCTTGATATACTCAATATTTCTATTAAAACCGTAATGCTGGAGCATAACATTGGTGGGAGGACTGCAGTTAATCCTTGATTACGAAAGCCAACGCAAAGCTGGGAAGGTAATGGAGACACGATAATAGAAACTGGTCACTTGATGACTGCCTGTATGTGGTAAGGTAAGATGAATCATTGTTTACACTGTTTCCTGCTAACAACTGGGTCTGTGTATCGGAAACCCGAAAAGAAACATTCGATATGGCAGGCCTGATTCATAAAGATTTGCGGAGGTTTCATTATGATTTGGGCATCTATACCATGGTATTTCAGTACTTTGATCATTACTCTCACTGGTCGGATAACTGTGTATAAATATTTCACCATCCCCGTCAACAAACTGCTTACTATGACTAATATATTTCTAACAAACACTGAGATATTCCAAAGTGATGCTGAGTTTTATCATACATCCCCTGGACAGTATAATCGCCATCTCACAACATAACTGAACCTTGATAGCGAGTCTTATAGGGAACCAAATATACAGCTCTGACATCACTGATATAAATGTTGGGTGTTTTGGTACAAGAATAGACAATATTCAGTTGACAAGTACAAAGGCACTTTAATCTGTTTCTCGAGGAGCTGAAATCTGCCGGCCGCGGTGGCCAAGGGGACTGAGGCGCTCCAGTCATGGTCTGCACGGCCACTACGGTCGGGGGTTGGAATCCCCCCTCGGGCATGGATAATTGTGCCGTCCTTAGTATTAGCTAGTTCATAAGTAGTTTGTATGTTTAGGGACTGATGACCTCGTAGTTAAGTCCCATAAGCTATGCAAACATTTGAACATTTTTGAGCTGAAATCTAGTTCTGCATCTCGTTACAAATGAATGTATATTGTGTGTATGTTAGGTGCTCAAATAATTTTGTTCATCCTCAGTAAATCTATCGAAAGACATAAATTGTCAGAGGGCAGGAACTTGAATCAAAACTTGTATCTTTTTCAGTGACATTCTTCTTAATATGTAATATGTTTCTATTATATTGTACTCACTGCCTTTAGATGCTAAGAATGCGATTTACTTCAAGTAAGCTCACGTAATATGTGAAAAGTGAAAGCTCAATATTACTTTCAATAATTCATGTCCTATCATTTTATTGCCAGACTAAAACTTGGGCTCAAAAATTATTTTTATTGCAATAATTAATAAAAGGCGCCTCTTTCTTAACGATATAAAAGTCTATCCTCAAGAACATTTTTTGGATATGTAAAGGCGCAGCTCAAACGTCTATGCTACAATACTTGTCTCAAAGCGCTAACCGCCTCGCGCTCGATTTGATTTTCACGCATGCGCATTTCTGACGTACCACATCTGTCATGAACAACACATAGTTTACGACGGGCGGCCCCAGCGCAATGCCACTGCTCTGTACGCTTAATTTTATAATATTTACCATCTACATATTGTTTCAATTCGGACATTCCAATTTATTTATCATTTATGGATAGGACCAGAGAAAGTTGGGTCGTCTAGAGTAACCGTGAGAAAAAGATGAAATAATTTGTGAGTACTTTTCATCTACAGCTTTCTTCTCTATAGCCAAATGTAAAATGCAAAAAAAGGGATTGTTAGTGGGATTTGCTCTTCTTCGTATACAGATAACGCTGATGATGTGGCTCTAATGCCACGAAAGTTGGTTGAAAATAAAAGAGTACCATACAGCTGAAGCGGTTTCTATTCAATATGACTCAGGTCTACAGTTGCGGATGCCCACAATATGTAATTTGTTACATTCAATCTAATTAACATCCAGCTCGATTTAGTGACAAACTGTTTATTCCACAATGACCATGTTTTTATTTTCTTTTATTATTTTTGTCAGATAAGTAGCAATAGATGGCTGTAAGAATAAGTAGGCTACTGCCAGAAAGGAACAGTCAAGAAAGCATTTTATTTCTTTTAAAGGCCGTGGCTGGTGAGAACGATTTCAAGAAGAAAGAAGGCACCGAGCAGGAGGTGGAGGTAGCGCAGCAGATCACTGACAGCAGGTACCCTGGGTGAGTAGCACTTCTGTCTCTCCTTCACACCCAATACATCGATAGTTTTTAGTCAATATTATTCTTCAGATATCATTAGATCAAGAATTTTGTTGTCAATATCATCATTTAGATATCATTAGAATCGTATTTTTGGGCACTTTCGTTATTCTAGTCGTGCCTATCTTCGTTTGAGAAGTATGACTTCAAAATTCTATAAAAGAAAATTTTGTACCCAAACGACATTTTAATGCATGCGTTGAAGGCTAATAAACAGTTCTCACTGCCCACAGCGGTGGCGTTGTGGCCCCCCACGACATCGCCGTTTTCAAGCTGAAGTCCGCGTTCACGCTGAACTCTTACGTCCAGACTATCCCTTTGGTCGGCGCTGGATTCACCCCCGTCGGTAAGTTGAACTATCATCTGTCAACATTGTTCGATGCACAGAATTCCAAGGGCGATCAACTATCCATTACTGTAGGGGTTCTCCCGTATTTTAGCAGTTCTTTTAACTGTCTGGTGTCCCTAACTTTTCACCCGTTTCTGCCGAATATTTCGTCAGTTACCGATACTATAATCCGAAACACGTGACGTATTCTCAGTAGTTGAAATTCTGTCAACGAGGTACCTCGCAAACGTTTGTATCGATATTTGTCTCGTGTTTATATTGCCTTTGGAATGCATGGGTTTGGTAGGGAAATGATTGGGTCTTGGACAATACTGCCATCTCAAGGATACATTCCGTTCATCCCCATCAGTAGTTACCGTATTTATATCATAACAACACACAGAAATAATGACTTTGAAAGCAGATTACAGAGACTTTGATGTGTAAACGGAAACGTTTCGTTAGTTGTTTCTCAAATGACTCTCACAACATATCAATGCTTTGAAGGAGACACGTAGATCGCAGAGTTGTTACCAATCGAAAACTAAGAAAAGTTACCACCAAATGTTGCGATTTGTGTTATCTTCTTTGTTTCTCCCTAAAGCCTACTGTGAAATGTTTGTGTCTATTTTCATTTGTTTTTAAAGTGAATCGGTTTTGATTAGGTGCTCTCACAGTAGAAATGAAGATATCATTATTTTCGCCATGGAAACATTTAATTTGTATTTTTTAGATAAAATACCGGTTTGACTCCATATACCAAAGAGATACAGGATCGTTGTAGGTATGGAACACGTAAAGAACATAACAAACGTGCTTAGAACATACCAGTGTAGCACCTCATATTGCAATGATCTTTAGTCAGAAACCTGTCAGTGTATACAAAATATGTTCAAATGTTTGTTAAGCTTATGGGACTTAACTACGGGGTCATCAGTCCCTAAACTTACAAACTACTTATCTACTACCTTACACTAAGGACGGCACAAATATCCATGCCCGAGGGGGGATTCGAACCCCCGACCGTAGTGGCCGTGCAGACCGAGACTGGAGCGCCTCAGTCCCCTCGGCCACCGTGGCCGGCTCAGTATATACCACTACTATTTCTGTTCAATGCACAAATAATACTCTTCCAAATACTGACAATTTCCTGACTGACGAAGAAAGATAAAGCACAATTGAATCATGTCTGCTTTTCAGATGCAGTAGTAAGTCAAAAGGAAACACATATGTGCACTTTTAATATAATGATAATACAAAGAAGTACTTAATTTCCTGACTAATGTAATCAGTAAATGGGCATTTACGCCTAATTCTTATTCCTATTATTCCTACAGTTTCTGTTATGCGAGTCATTTTGGAGGATAAAAAAATCTCTCAAACAATTTTTTAAACTGCGCTTTGTCTGAAACTTAAGCTCTTAATGGCTACATGGAATTTGCTGAAAATGTGACTTTCTGAATACTGGGCCCATTTTTGACTAATGCAAGTGATTTTAACTCTTTTGTCGGTTGTTTTAATTCCTATTATTTATGTGCGCACTGATATCATAGCTGGAAAGGAAGACTTAGATAAGTAATAAATATACCGTGGAACAGCAGTTACTACATCAAGTTCTTTGAATAGTGTTTGGCATACTGTTTCTGAATTTACTCCACAAATGAGTCTTAGTGATGTGATTTCACTATTAAAAACTCTGTAGAGCGAATCCAAAATTTGATTTTTTTAATGACTACATCCCTATTGTCACCCACTACAAGGAAATACGTAACGTTGTGCAGTTGATACTTACTATGATTAAATCTCCATATTTCTCGCTCATAATTACAGCCAGAGTTTGCTCATCCTCCTTAAACGTGTGATCAAAAGCTAATCGCCTTATGATTACCCTCTTGGATGTTGGGTAGTAGGGTGAGTGCTTATCACGGAAGAGCCACAGTCAGGGTTTGAAATGTAATGTCTCCACAAAGTTGCAGGCTGTTGGTTGATATAAAACAGCCCTCAGCTGACATTTCTGTGTTGTTGCAGGTGGTTCGTCTGCCGTGGTGTCCGGCTGGGGACGCACGGAATTCGCGAAGGTTCCGGACGTCCTGCAGACACTGGACGTAACCATCATCGACCACGACAAGTGCATCAAAATCATCGACGACCTGCAGATGGGGCCCAACCCACTCACTGACACCATGATCTGCACGGGCCCCGTCTACCAAGGAACCTCCACCTGCAACGTGAGTACTAGCGTTAAGTTTAATAGACAGTTGGGTTGATTCAGAAACCTGCTTTACAGCGACAGCACTATGAAATTTCAGTGTAGTTCCACGTGAATCTAGATCTTCATACATTGAGAGAGTTAACCGATTAAATAAACAGAGCTGCCAGGAAAATGTTATTTTGTGTTAAGTTACAACTTAATATTCAGACACTTGCTATACGTTACAGTAAAAAAAAAAAAAAAAAAAAAAAAAAAAAAAAAAAAAAAAAAACCCTCTGTTGTTTTTATTGTGACAAAAATTGTCACAAATTCTGCTAAGCAAATTTGCAGATTCCTTAGTATTTGAACATGTCACTCAATATTTACGCCTATGATGTAGTCACGTTTTCCTGTCGATGCTGCACCTTCAAGTAGTTTGCTCATAATTCATCGACTCGATATGTGCCCTGTGACGAAGAGTGCTCCCATTCAACAATTTTAGGATACCCTTTCTGAGTTTTTCTTTCATTTTTTTGTTGTTGTAATTTGTAATTTTAAAATCACAGTAATAAATTGTACAAAGCGTAAAACTTCCGATATTCGTTTTGGTACGCACTATGCTGACGCATAATTTTTTTTGCTGAACTTTAGCGACGATGTTTGTTTTTCATTTTGTGTACCGCAACATGACATTAGGTTGCCTGAATAACTGAGTTAACGTATCTCCACCATGAGAGAACGTTATATTAAAGATTTACTAGGCGTGTTATTCATTCCAGAGCTTTTAAGCCAGGTTTTCTGGAAAGGAAAAAGGAAATCAGTAGAAGGAAGCACAAACTTCGTAGGTAAAGTCGCTATAGCCGGCCGCGGTGGCCGAGGAGACTGAGGCGCTTCAGTCACGGTCTGCACGGCCACTACGGTCGGGGGTTCGAATCCCCCCTCGGGCATGGATATTTGTGCCGTCCTAGTGCGTAAGTAGTTCATAAGTAGTTCGTAAGTTTAGGGACTGATGACCCCGTAGTTAGGTCCCATAAGCTTTACAAACGTTTGAACGTTTTAAAGTCGCTATATTTATCCTGCATCACCAGTTCGGCAAACAATGTTGCCATCGTGAATCTTCAGGTTATGGCGGCGCAAAGACTGTTCCATTAAGTTTCGGGTGTGCAGCCGCAAGAATTCTCCTTCTTCTTCTTCTAATATTTCGGCTGTATAACGTTCAGCCATCTTCAGAGTGAGCCGAAAGGTTGACGCTCCAGTGCTCGCTTCGGCCCTTTAACTCACGTACCTCGCGACTGCGCATGGGGCCACAGATACATATGCGCCAGCGACGTTGGTCGGCGGCAAAGACGTGAATAATGCACGAGTTCAGTCTATGACTTCATAGTCGATCGGTGTTGGCATGTCGAGGTATCACTATGAGCTGCACTATGACGACGTCTTTGTGGGTTTATTACAGAAAGTGCCGGATTCCATGCTTTATCTAAATTGAAACCACTATCTCTATTAATTAAATTCGTTGTCAAGCGGATTTCAATTGCCTCCTTCACTATAGAATCCCAAAAAGATGACGTCGTTGCCAAAATTCCAACGTTGTCATACAACGTACTGTGACCAGTGTCAATGTAGTGCTCTTATTTTTTTTTATTATTTATTTGTTTTTTCTGTTCCATAGGACCCACTTCAGGAGTAAGACTCCATGGTCATGGAACAAGTCAATACATTAATTGTTACACAATAATGCTAATAGAAAAATTTTAAGTAGTCCTTTGCACACGACAATCTTAAGACAAAGTGAAAAGAATCAATAAAGAAAAAATAAATTAGCTTAATTGTTTAACTTTTCTAGGAGTTCCTCGACAGAATAAAAGGAGTGAGCGACGAGGTAACTCTTCAATTTAGATTTGAAAGCATGTGGATTAGTGCTAAGATTCTTCAGTTCATGTGGCAGCTTATTGAAAAAGGATGCCACAGAATACTGCACCCCTTTCTGCACAAGTGTTCAGGTGGTGTGGTGCAAATGTAGATTAGACATCTGTCTAGTATTCACCGAGTGAAAGCTACTAACTCGTGGGAATAAGCTGATATTATCAACAACAAACGACATTAAAGAAAAAACGTATTGTGACGCCAGAGTCAAAATTCCCAGACTACTGAAAAGGGGTAGACATGACGTTCGCGAACTTACACCAGATATTGCTCGAACCGCCCGTTTTTGAGCCAGAAATATCCTTTTTGCATCAGGCGAGTTACCCCAACAATGCCGTACGTCATAAGTGAGTGAAAGTAAGCGAAATAGACTACTTTTCGTGTTGAAAAATCACTCTTCCACTGCCGACTTGTTAGGTTGTAAAAGTCGTATGTACCTTTGGTGTTCTGTGTGCACGAGTATAAGGGGCCGAAGCGAGCACTGGAGCGTCAGTCTTTCGGCTCACTCTGAAGATGGCTGAACGTTATACAGCCGAAATATTAGAAGAAGAAGAAGGAGAATTCTTGCGGCTGCACACCCGAAACTTAATGGAAAAATGTTGCCATCATCTCAGCTCTTCTTACATTCACTAAAAATTGAGTAGCATCTACACACGTTTTTTCCCCTAAAATGGGTGGATGGTCTCATTACTCCGAATAAAATCGTGAGCAAAGAAAGAGCCAGTTGCGCGTCTCCCTAGTCATTAGTAAGAGTATACAGCACTTAATCTTTATCCTACGGACGATAGGAAAATTATACAACCCATCCCAGTGCTGCATAAATAAAATGGGTTGGAAGCGTTGTCACGATGGAAGGCGGAACGGTGAAGGCTTGTGGACGCCCTAGGAAACGGTGGCTGACTGGCAAATAAAAGATAGAATTGAAGTTAATATTTGGTATATTCTGAAATACGGGATACATATCAGGACTCGCCCTGGGGACGGATGTAACGAATGAGTGCCAGTCTGAACAGATTAGAAAACGGAAAAGGTAATGGTTACGGTAATGGTTACGGTTCACATAGTTGGTGGCTGATGCCGAACAGCCGCTAGGCGGGAGCGGACGGCATGCGGCCGTTCGCCCCGCACGGAGGCTAGACCTCTGGAGCGCATCTGTTCTGTACGAGAACTCAAACTGAAGAGAGCGAAGCGACTGATTCTCGCACCTCTGCGTCCTGCAGCAGTAGCACACGTGACCAAACGTGGGTGTCTGCCATTGGCTCCACGGCAGCATGGAAACGTCAGTAGTTTCAGCACGGACGCCAGAAGGGTGGCGTGATTTTAGAATCAGCATTCAATACTGGTTCTGGCCGCCTCTGTCCTGCAAGGTGAACAGCCTCGGTCACGTTGTCAAGGCGTATGTCGCGGTGGAAGAACACTTGTAAAACTTAGGCGAAGTTTTGAAATAAAATTTTTGATTTTTTTTTTTTTTTTTTTTTTTTTTTTTTTTTTTTTTTTTTTTTTTTTTTTTTTTTTTCCTAAGCTGTTATAGACTGGCTGGTCATCCTGTACAAGAGTACCATCATGTCGTGAGAGCACACGCCAATCATTAGAGTGCGGAAGTATGGGGTAACAGACGTTTTGTTATTATGTACTTGTGTTGCAATAGCGTATTTGAGTGTTTTCTGGAAACCGTTTTAAATTGTTAATTATGTCATATTATGGTCCGAACATGCTTTTTTACCTCGTGGATTTCAGTACTTTTTTTTAAAATAAATTAATAAAATTCAAATAATTTGAAAGCCCGCTATAACGCTACATTTGAGTCACGTGATGCCTGTGACGTCATACAACACGCTGCTGTTGCTGCTGCTGCTGCTCTCGTAAGATAAACAAATACCTTTATATTGCTTGGGCCGAGGCCTCATGTTTGGGCGTTAACGTTTGCGTAATGACCTACAAATATTGCTTATTCCGCACTGTACCAATACATCTGTCAAGACTCCAGAAAAATTGTTCTTGCAAGTACAAAAAATTAGAAGATACGCAAAAAGTGGTTGACACTGGCACGAAAAGATCCAAATGAAATAGCGGCTACTTCATGTGTGTATTTCTGTGAGGATCATTTTGATGTAAGTAAACAATATTATTCCAAGTTACATGCCTTTGGCTACGCGAAATGTGCGTTGCCAACTGACGAGCGATATGAAAACACCGCCGACGCAACCCGCTGTCCCTGTTCTAGACTACAGGTATATTGTATAACTATACACAAGGCATTTTTGCTGTATATTACAGGTTTTGATGTTTCACTTTGCACCAGTATTGAAGTAATAAAATAAAAATACCCCCGTAGCTGCGTGCTTGACTGGGTTAAATTTTACTAACTATCCCGGCGGCTTCCTGTGACTATGTTGGCAACAGATGCTAAGTAGCGATAATCATGAGACGTCGCCATTATCCAATCACGGGACAGCGCAAATATTTTGTCGTGAAACCTTTGATTTACGAGGGCAGTTACTTTTACTGACCGGACAAGGGTACATAAAAGAAGCATAGAGCAGAAACAGCATTACTTATCTACTTCATGGTCTGTACGATACACTAATCTAGTCATTCTATGTGGTCAGAACATCTGGAGAAAGATTTTCTATCGTGTTGATGTTGCCAACATAATCACTCAAGGCCGCTTGGATAGAAGATAAAATTTCACCCTTTATTGCATAATATGGTGACTTCAGATTAAGTCTGATGACATCAACAGATAGGGTACATTTTTCCAATGGCATAAAATATCTCTCGAAATAATTAGCTTTAAAATGCAGTTTTCACGATTCTTATTTCTGGCACATAAAAATTTGGATTGTTTTTAAAGAAAGAAGACACCATAATTGCATCAACTTTAGGGAGGTTTCTGCTGTCAGCCTACACATAACCATCTTCTATTGTGGCATAAAAACTGTAAATGCGTTTATATCACGAAAAAAACTTAACTGCGAAATGGGGGAAACGCGTACAATAATACAGATCCGACTTCTAGATGCCGCGCTGTAGGTGTTCTATGACGCCAGCAGTACTTCAGCCAATAACGGAGCGTTTTCGATCACGTGATCTAATCGTGTAATTTGATGATTTTTAAGCTTTAATTACGTAAAAATAACAGATGTTTTGTAAGAATTATGAGGGAAAATGCTGTCTGAATGTTATAATCATTCAAAATAACAACAATTTGAACCATATTTTTAACACAGGAAAATACCCTATTGTTATACCGAACCGCTACCCTGTGATATTTTGCTAATCCTTGATAGTACAGAACTTAACACTTTTTGAAGATGTGTCAGTACCAGTACCAGAAATCCTCAGTGCTTCGTCCAGTAGCTGAGCGTTGCTGTGTGTCGGCAGGGCGACTCCGGCGGCCCGCTGGTGCAGGGTGGGAAGCTGATCGGCCTGGTGTCCTGGGGGGTGAACCCCTGCGCCATCTGGGGGGCGCCTTCCGTCTTCACCAGCGTCTCTGCACACCTCGAGTTCGTCAACGCTCACCTCTAACCGGCCCTCGCAATAAACACCACAAAATTAATAACGCTTTTTTTATTTCATCCGTCCAGTTTTCCCCAAAACAGTAAGTAATACAGTCATAGGCGAACTCTGAACAGCGGCGTGAACGCCTCCCTCTTCGGACCTCCGCTGCATGTTTCTGCAACAATTTCCAGACAGCGTGAAAGCGATGTTGCGGTGCATTATTATTTTCAAATACCACACGCTTTAGAAACCACAAAACCTTGGTGGAGATGAAAGTGTGTAATGGATTGTTATTATCTCAGGTGTGTGTGTGTGTGTGTGTGTGTGTGTGTGTGTGTGTGTGTGTGTGCCACTTATAGGAACAGCGTGCATAATAATCATATCCCTGTCGCTTCTCAAAGTTAGCTTCATTAATCTGAACGAAGTCTAAATTAATGAAAACTATGCTGACCCGCGTGTATAGAGAATGACAAAGAATATTAAAGCAACTGATACACAAGGCAAAAATGAGATTTTACAGAACAGATAGAAAATTTGTTTTGCTTGGGAAATTTTATTTTAATCGAGTTGAAAAAATCGCTAAACCAAAATACGTTCTAATCAACAACTTATTAAACTTGGGTCGCCATTGTGTTATTCAATGAAGCAGTAGAAAGGGATATCAGTAAAAGTATTTTATATATGTGGCTAGTGAATGACAAAACAACACACAATATCGAATCTGAGGAAAAATAAATTTCAAATAATTTTCTTAAAAGGGAAACCACAGTTTAAATACATATTTATGGAATTCTCCACAGGATCACCACAAAAAATAAAGATTGAAAATTAAATTCACTTCGATGATGTCTTAGGTGGAGGTGTGTAAAGAATAAAACCGCAACAGCTGTCAAGATGTGTTCATTCCTACACTACCGGTTTCTCATCAGTAAAGATGTATCTTCAGGTGGATGACATAAGAAAATGATTACATAATAATTGGAACAGCATCCAGCTTTCAGGGTACCTTGTTAAAACATTCCCACAGCAGGGTGTTGTCGTCTTTAGGTAAATAATATTCCCGCATTATACTTTATAAAGAAACCACTGATGATTGCAATTTGACTATGCACGTGCTGGTTACCGCGTCGCATCACTCCCCGGCCTTGAAATGCCGTCTGTTTTCCTGACTCCCATCAGTGGTTTCTTTATAAAGGATAAAACGGGAATATTATTTACCTAAAGACGACAACACCCTGTTGTGGGAATTTTTTAACAAGATACCGTGAAAGCTGGATGCTGTTCCAATTATTATGTAATCATTTTCTTATGTCATTCACCTGAAGATGCATCTTTACTGATGAGAAACCGGTAGTGTAGGAATAAACACAACTTGACAGCTGTTGCGATTTCATTCTTTACACACATCATCGAAGTGAATTTAATTTTCAATCTTTATTTTTTGTGGTGATTGTGTGGAGAATTCAATAAATATAAATTTGTTCCATAAAGTACTGTTGCACAAACGACCAATAATAGTATACGAAGTTTCCGCGTAGCGCATGATGTAACGTAAAATGTTTTCCAATGTTTCTTGAAATGTCCGACATATGAGAACTCATGTACCAAGTTAGTGAAATGGATTAGTGAAAAGCATTAAGAACTAGGGTCCAGTACATTCAATCTGATGAAAAAGATAACCTATCCATAGTATTAAGCAACATGTTGCAAAATGATTCGTAATACTAGAAAGTGCCAAACGTTATCTCACATTGCTAAAAGCTGTACATATTCTAATACATATTACAAGGCCAATATAAAGCTAATTCAACTTCACAGTCACATGACTGGTAACACAAAGAAATCTGCAGAAACTGTTTGACACTAGTACAAAAATTGCTGTACACAAAGCTGAAAAAAAGCCAAGTAAGTATTTTCACAAGTCACTGGAACAATAAAGGCAAAAAGTTTTCTCTGGTGTTTGAAAAAGTTTCATATAGAGGTAAATTTCCAAGATGAATAAGAGCTGACGAATTTTGAAATGGTATAACATGGTCAGAAAATTAGCGAACCTGAAGGAATTACATTAGGTAATGAGACAATAAAAGTAGTAGATAGTTTCGTTACTTCGGTAGCAAAATAACTTCTGATGGCCGAAGTAAAGAAGATATAAAATGTAGAATGGCTATGGTAAGAAATACTTTCTGAAGAAGTGAAATTTGTTGACATCCAATATTAGTTTAAATGTTAGGAGCCGACCGCGGTGGCCGAGGGGACTGAGTCGCTCCAGTCACGATCTGCACGGCCACTACGGTCGGGGGTTCGAATCCCCCGTCGGGCATGGATATTTGTGCCGTCCTTATTGTTAGCTAGTTCATAAGTAGTTTGTAAGTTTAGGGACTGATGACCCCGTAGTTAAGTCCCATACATTATATAAACATTTGAACATTTATTTGAACAAATGTTAGGAAGTCCTTTCTGAAGGCATTTGTAAGGAAGTGAAACGTGGGCGATAAGGAGTTGAGACAAAAAGGTGATAGAAGCTTTCGAAATGTGGTGCTACAGACAAATGATGAAAATTAGGTGGGTAGATCACGTAACAAATGAGGAGGTGCTTAACCGAATTGGGGAGAAAAGGAGTTTATGGCATATCCTGACTAAGAGAAGGGATAGATTGGCGGGACACGTTCGTAGACATCATGGAATCGTCAACTTAGCGTTAGAGGGAAGTGTGTGGGGTAAAAATCGTAGAGGGAGACCGAGGGACGAATACAGTAACCTGTTTCGAAAGAATGTTGCTTGAAGATGAAGAGACTTGCACATATGAAGAGACTTCCACAGGACAGGGTAGCGTGGAGAGCTGCTTCAAACTAGGAATGAAGACCACAACACACACACACACACACACACACACACACACACAAATAACATGCTATAAGTAAATTCTACCATAATCGTTGTATATGTGACACAGAGAAGAAAACAACATCAAGGGGAATGCTCAAGTACAAACCAAAACACAGAGGAAATGGATAAACAAAACAAGGATAAGAAACGTCGAGAAATCTGAAACACGCCCGATAAAAGCAAAAGATTTAAAATCGCACTAATATCTCAGCGAGAGTACATAATAACCACAATTAAAAAATAAGGCCAACTGTGAGCACGTGAGCACTCAACTTATTTTCTTAACAATGTACTCCATATGAGGGTAAAAAGGAAAAGAAATATACAACAAAATGCCTTACAAAGAATGTATACTCAGAGCTAAAAGTTCATACATATTTAATATGCTGAAGGGTTTATTTATTTATTTATTTATTTATTTATTTATTTATTTATTTATTTATTTATTTTTGTATTTGCTGAAAAGAAAATTATCGCAACACAAACCAACAACAGAGCCGGCTTAGCTTAAAGCTGTTGACATTTCACATTGTGCTGTTATATGGAGCAAAGCAAATACAAGCAAATAATAATCTTTTATAGTGGAATTTGAAAATGAAACAGTATAACTATACAAACATTATACAACTTTGTTTCTGTGGTCTTCAGTCCGAACATTTATTCTATCCTGTGAAGCCTCTTCCTCTCTGAATAAGATCGGTAGCTCACGGTTATTTGGATCTCTTTACTGCATTTGCGATCTAGCGAAGTGACGCGGTGGTTACATTCTAGACTCACATCTATACTCTCATTCGGCAGGACGATGGTTCAAACCCACCTTCGCCCATTCAGATTTTGGTTTGTCGTGGTTTCCCTAAATGACTCTAGGAAAATGTTGGTTTCTTTTAAAGTGGCACGGGCTATTACCTCCCCCATCCTTAGCCAAAAATCAGAGCATGAGCTCCGTGTCAAATGATCTCGCTAAGCTTCCTTCCTACTGGTTTCGAACTCTTCGCCCCCACCCCCCACCCTACCGATTTTTGCCCCACACATTCCCCTCCAACGCTAACCTGACGACTGCTTGCTGTCGCATAATGTTCCTACCAATCGGTCTATTCTTTTAGTCAATGAAAGACACAAATTAACCATAAGCACTGCAGAGGTGGGGTGATTTGCGTGCCTCAACGATATAAGTAGCCAGATTGTAGGTGACACTACAGCGTAGAGGTATCTGACGATAGGCCAGACACGTTTGGTTCATGAAGAGGAGCGCCAGCCTTTTCAGTAGTTGCGGAGGTAACAGTGTGTATGACTGACCTAGCACCGTAACATCAGCTATTCTGGCGATGGAGTAACAACGGGTGAGAACAAGGGGAAACAAGAGTCGTTATTTTCCCAAGGATGTGCAATTGTACTGTTGTTGTTGTTGTTGTGGTCTTCAGTCCGGAGACTGGTTTGATGCAGCTCTCCACAATACCCTATCCTGAGCAAGCCTCTTCATCTCCACATAAGAACGACAACCTACATCTGTCTGAATCTGCTTACTGTATCCATATCTTGGTCTTCCCCTGCGATTTTTTCCCCACACACTTCCCTCCAACGCTAAATTCACAATTCCTTGATGTCAAGAATGTGTCCTACCAATCTATCCCTTCTTTTAGTCAAGGTATGCCAGAAATTCCTTTTCTCCCTAATTCTGTTCAGTACCTCCTCATTAGTTACGCGATCCACCCACCTAGTCTTCAGCATTCTTCTGTAGCACCATATTTCAACAGCCTCAATCCTCTTCCTGTCCGCACTGTTTATCGTCCATGTCTCACTCCCATACAAGGCAACACTCCATACAAATGCCTTCAGAAAGGACTTCCTTAGGTTTAAATCAATATTCGATGTTAACAAATTTCTCTTTTTCAAGAACGCTTTTCTTCCCATTGCCATTCTGCATTTTATATCCTCTGTACTGCGACCATCATTTGTTATTTTACTACCCAAGTAACAGAACTCATCTACCTCCTTTATTGCTTCGTTTCCCAATCTAATTCCTTCAGCATCACCTGATTTTCTTACACTGCACTCTATTACCCTAGTTTTACTCTTGTTAATGTTCATCTTATATGCACTTTTCAGCACACTGTCCATTCCGTTCAATTGCTCTTCCAGGTCCTTTGCTGTATCTCACAGAATTACTATGTCGTCTGCAAAACGCAATGTTTTTAATTCTTCACCCTGAACTTTAATTCCTTCTCCAAATTTCTCCTTGCTTTCCTTTATAGCTTGCTCAATGTACAAATTGAACAACAATGGAGAAAGACTACAACCCTGTCTTACTCCCTTTCCAACCACTGCACCCCTTTCATGCCCTTCAACTTCAATTCGCGTTAATATTTTGCAGCCATGACTTATTAAACTGATGGTTCTGTAGTTTTCACACCTGTCTGCACCTGCTTTCTTAGGGATGGGGATTATAACATTTTTCTTAAAGTCTGAGGGTACTTCACCTGTCTCATACATCTTACACACCAGGTGAAACAATTTTGTCATGGCTGGTTCTCCCAGAGACTTCAGTAGCTCTGAGGGAATATCATCTACTCCAGGGGCCTTGTTTCGACTTAGGTCTTTCAGGGCTCTGTCAAATTCTTCTCTCAGTACAGTATCTCCTATTTCATCTTGATCTACATCCTCTTCCCTTCCTAAAATATTGTCTCGAAGTTCATTTCCTTTGTAGAGCCCCTCTATATATTCTTTCCACCTTTCAGCTTTCCCTTCTTTGCTGAGAACTGGTTTTCCATCAGTGTCCTTGATATTCATAGAGCTGTTTTTCTTATCTCCAAATGTTTCTTTTATTTTCCTGTAGGCTGTATCTATTTTCCCCTATTTATACATTCTTCTACATCCTTGCATTTGCCTTCTAGCCACTCCCGCTTAGCCATTTTGCACTTCCTGACAATCTCATTTCTTAGTCGTCTGTACTCCATTTTGCCTGTTTCATTTACTGCATTTTTATATTTTCTCCTTTCATCGATTAAATTCTGTGATATCCAAGGATTTTTTGTAGGTCTTGCCTTCCTACCTATTTTGTCCTCTGCTACCTTCACTATTTCATCTCTCAATTTTACCCATGCCTCCTCTACTGTTTTATTTCTCCCCGTTTCTGTCAATTGTTGCCTAAAGCTCCCTCTGAAATTTTTAAGAACCTCAGGTTCCTTCAATTTATCCAGGTCCCATTTCCTTATTTTTCTACCTTTTTGTAGTTTCTTTAGTTTCAGCCTACAGTTCATAACCAACAAGTTATGGTCAGAGTCTATATCTGCCCCTGGGTATGTCTTACACTGTAGAACCTGATTCCGAAATCTGTGTCTTACCATTATAAAATCTATCTGGTATCTCCCGGTGTCTCCTGGTCTCTTCCACGTATACAACCTTCTTTTGTGATTCTTAAACCAGGTGTTTGTTATAACTAAATTATGTTCTGTGCAAAATTCTACCAGGCTGCTTCCTCTTTCATTCCTTTTGCCCAGACCATATTCACCTACTATCTTCCCTTCCCTTCCTTCTCCTACTACCTAATTCCAGTCTCCTATAACAATTAAATTTTCCTCTCCCTTAATTGTCTGAATAATTTCCTTTAGCTCCTCATATATTTCTTCGATTTCCTCATCATCGGCAGAGCTAGTTGGCATATAAACCTGTACTACTGTTGTCGGTGTTGGCTTCGTATCTATCTGGACAATGATAATGCGATCACTGTGCTAGTCATAGTACTTTATCCGCATTCCTATTTTCTTATTCATTATCAATCCTACTCCTTTGATACCCCCAATTGATTTTGTATTTATCATCCTGTACTCACCTGACCAGAAATCCTGTTCATCCTGCCACCGAACTTCACTAATCCCCACTATATCTAACTTCAACCTATCCATTTCCCTTTTTAAATTTTCTAATTTTCCTACTCGATTAAGGGATCTAACATTCCACGCTCCGACCCGTAGAATGCCAGTATTGACTTTCCTGATGATCACATACTCCTGAGTAGTCCCCGCCCGGAGATCCGAATGGGGGACTATTTTACCTCCGGAATATTTTACCCGAGAGGATGCCATCACCATATGTTCATACAGTAGAGCTGCATGTCCTCGGGAAAGGTAACGGCTGTAGTTTCCCCTTGCTTTCAGCCGTTCGCAGTAGCTGTGTGGCAAAGCCACACTAGCTGATGTTACAAGGTCAGCTCAGTCAATCATCCAGACTGTTGCCCCTGTAACTACTGAAAAGGCTGCTGCCCCTTTTCAGGAACCACACGTTTGTCTGGCCTCTCCACAGATACCCCTCCGCTGTAGTTGCACCTATGGTACGGATACCTGTATCGTTGAGGCACGTAAGCCACCCCACCTCGGCAATGTCTGTGGTTCATGGGAGTGGAATTGTACTAATTGCACTGTATGAATATATAATGATGGCACTACCTATGTTAAAATATTCTGGAGGTAAAATAGTTTCCAAAACGGATATTGGGGCGGGAACTACTCAGGACGTCATCATAAGGAAAAACAACACTGACTTTCTACGGATCGGAGCATAGAAAGATCCGTTAGTGTGTTAGAAAATTTAAGAAAGGAAATGAATAGATTGATGTTATACTTGGTGGAAATTAGATAAACTCAGTGGGAAGACGAACACGATTTCTGGGCAGGCGAGTACAAGGCAACAAATACAAAATCAGTTAGAAGCTTTACAGGAGTAAGTCTAGCCGCGGCGGAGCCGCCGAGCGTATTGAAGCGCTTTGCTACGATGCGCGATGCCCTTCCCTATCGGGGGTTCCAATCCCCCCTCGGACATGGATGTTTTTGCCGTCTTTAGTATAAGGCAGTTCGTAATTAGACTGTAAGATTAGGGACTGATGACCCGGCAGTTAAGTCCCACAAGCTTTAAAAACATTTGATTTTTGAGTAAGTCTAATAATAAATAAGACAACTGGAATGGGAGTAAAGTACAATGAACAGCACAGTGATCACATTATCGTAGCCTATATAGTTACAAAATCAACTTCCAATATAGTAGTACAAGTTTATATCCGAACTAAACCTGCCAATGATGAGGAGGTCGAAATTATTCAGACTGATGAGGGAGAGGAAAACTTTTTGTTATGGGGGCTGGAATTCGATAATAGGAAAACGAAGGGATGGAAAAATTGTAAATGAATATGAACTAGGAAAAAAGGAATGAAAGAGGAAGACAGCTGTTAAAATTTTGCACAGAACAATTCGCTCATAAAAAACACTTGGTTCAAGAATATTACAATACCGTATCTTCTGACGAAATATAAATTGTTCCAAAAGGTATTGTTGCTTGCGCATGTTGTAATGTAAAATGTCTTCAAATGTTTCTTGAAATATTGTCCTTCATATGGCTACTCACGTACCAAATTAGTGAAATACCTTAAGAACTAGCGTACAGTACATTCAATCTGATGATAACCAATCCATAGTCTTAAGTAAAATGTTGCAAAAGGATTCGTAATACTAGAAAACGCAAAACTAATCTTACATTACAAAAGTCTGTACATATTGAAATACGTATTACTAGTACAAGGCCAATATAAAACAAATTCCATTTCACAGTCACAACACTGATACGCAAACAAATCACCTCCAGAATTTGTTGACTGAAGATATATGTATCAAGTTAAAAGTACAAAAAATACGAATGGTAACACAAAGAGATCTATAGAAAATGTTTGACACTAGTAAAAAAAAAATAATTGCTGTACATATAGCTAAAAAAGACAATCATACGGAAACCAGGTTTTAAACAGAAAGACGAATCTAGGGACACATATAGACTCTTACCGTATCTTATTGGTTGTGAACTGTGGGCTGAAATTAAAGACACTGCAGAACATTAGGTAAGTAAGAAGATGGGACCTGAATTAATTGAAAGAACTTCAGGTTATTGACAATTTTGGGGAGAGCTTTGGGCACCAACTGGCGGAAATTGGGGGTAATTACTACAGTAGAAACTGAATGAGTACCATTGAGAGATGAAATAGTGAAGGCAGCAAAGGATCAAATAGGTAGAAGACATGATGGATAAAAAAAACCATGAACATCAGAGGATATGCTTATTTTAATTGATGGAAACATATAAAAATGCAGTAAAATAAAAGGTAAAATAGAGTACTGGTGACTAAAAATGAGACTGACAGGAATTGCAAAATGTATAAGCAAGAGTGGCTAGAAGACAAATGCAAGTCTGTTGAAAAATGTGTAGATAGGAAGAGAAGGGGGGGGGGGATGGACCTTGTGTATGGTTCGCACAAAGATATTTCTAGGGGAGTTTTCGTATTTGTCGTTGCTAACTGTTGGTTATATCTGATGTTCGTTTTCTTGTCTGTGATTCGGGCAAGGGCATCGCTCCTCATTTGTGCGCAACCTGGTTCTGTCCTACGTAAGTCCTGCATCTGACTGCCTTTCGCGCGCCCACCGGCTCTGTTTGCTTGTGTTTGGGTTGCGACTCTAGGTCATTAGATTGGGGTGCGGAGTATTTGATGTTGTTATTGTGGTCTTCAGTCCGTAGACTGGTTTGATGCAGCTCTCCACGCTACTCTGTCTTGTGCAAGTCTCTTCATCTGAGAATACGTTCGGCAACCTACATCCTTTTGAATCTGCTTACTATATTCGTCCCTCGGTCTCCCTCTATGATTTTTACCCCACAAGCTTCCTTCTAATGCTAAATTGACATTCCTTGGTGCCTCAGAATGTGTCCAACCAATCTATCCCTTCTTTTAGTCAGGATATGCCAGAAAGTCCTTTTCTCCCCGATTCGGTCAAGCACCTCCTCATTAGTTACGTGAAGTACCCATCTAATTTTCGTCATTCGTGTGTAGCACCACATTTCAAAAGCTTCTATTATCTTTTTATCTGAACTCCTTATCGTCCAAGTTTGTGGTATTATGTCACATTCTTAAAGCAATTGTTCATAGGAGATCCAGGCAGTCATGTAATACTTGATGGTTTTAAAGGTTGACCTTAGAAACCTTAAAATTTATGTGCTTCATTTGTTAAAGGAATTGTTTACAATAAATCCACTCAGTCCTGTAATAGCTGAAGGTTTAACATTCGTCACTACGTACTTGTTATTGTTAAATGAGTTGTCTTTAGAAATATACTACAGTTATGTAATACTTGAAAGTGGAAAGAGTTTACTGCGAACCTTTCGATTCGTGTGTGTCACTTTTATTAAAGCAATTGTTTGTGGTAAGATCATGCAGTCTTCAAGGTCTACAAGCTTGGTTCCGGAGTTGTAGACAAATTGTGCCCTTTGATTAATTAAGCTTACTGTCTCAATTGTCTTACAAACGATTTTTTTTCTTTAATTCATTGTCCCTTAGCCAATAAACTTATTTTTAGACTTGGGCTGAACACAAGGCACCTTTATTTTCCCCATCCCTTCCACCATCTTGTAAACCAATTTTTTTTCTTATTTGAAAGTCTTTATAATGGAACTAATATAATTGGACCAACAACGTTAACAAATTGACGTAGTCTTAAGCATCGCGAATTTGTAAAGAGGACAATATCTCTATTTTTGTCAGGGGGCGTACATAGAAAGTAGAATGTAAGATAGAAACGTTTGCTAAGAAATTTATGATGTCCTGAAAAACGTTGATGCATATTTCTCATTCTGTGTGTTTTCTGAGATAATAACGTCTACATAATTTTCCCTTCTCATTAATTATCCTTTCTGCGGGGTTTGAAGCTCCTTACAACGAAACAGAAATTTGTTTGTTACTTCTTGTGCATAGAGTTCGAAATGAGATGGAAATTCTGTACCATTGTCAGGAATATTCGCTTTAGTTCGCAAAATTGCAATTTCAATACAGACTTTTCTTATACTTCTGATGCACTCATATATGCAGCTACAAGTTTGAAAGTTACTCAAGCAACAGTATCTTATGTACATTAATTCAGTAATATGTGATTATACAGCTCAAATTTGTCCGTTAGTTACCAATATTTTATAAATTTGTACCCTCTATGAATTTTAGGAGCCGGCCGCGGTGGCCGAGGAGACTGAGGCGCTGAGGTTCGAAACCCCCCTCGAGCATGGATATTTGTGCCGTCTTTAGTATAAGGTAGTTCGTAAGTAGCTTGTAAGTTTAGAGACTGATGACCCCGTAGTTAAGTCCCATAAGCTTAACATAAATCTAAAATCTAAATCTAAATTTTAGGAGTCTGCATTCCTTTACCCTTGCTGAGTTCGTTTCGTTTGTCCTTTTACCACATTCATTACGTACATTTAATATCCATTCTGTATCTTGTGTTAGTCATATGTCTGTCTCTTTCCTCAACAGGTTATTCATACTTCGGGTAAAAATGTGTCTGGCATTCCTCACTTTTGATTGACAAGTTCAATGATGCTTTCACGTAATTAAGCCTGATGGGACCGTGTCGCCGCAACTGTAGAATGTCGAGCAAACATATCACAACTTTGAAATGCGTCACCGGATTTTCATCAGAGAGAGCACACGAACATTTTGTTTGCGTCACCACACTACTCGTCTGTCCGCAATTTAAATAAATTACAAGGCATTTAACGTCCATTCATTCTAACCTCCCGTAAAATAGTCCCAAAATTTCATTCCCGTATTGTAAACCGATTATCATCAATCGCAATGACATACACTCTTTATCTAACCCTATCTGTCCCGAGCACCGATTTTTTGTCTCGCTTATTAGTCTACTGTACAATTTAATTTGTATATAATTTCTTTCTTTATTTTGGGAGCGGTTTATCTGACCTGCAACCAACTTTCTCTTTAGGCAACTTCATTACCTTTTCGAATGACTTCATATGATGATAAACAACGTTCCCCACATTTGTATATTTATAATATCCACATTCTGGGTAATGATGGGTTTCCTTCATCGTGTTCAGTGTGAAATTTGTTCCTTGGTTATGTACAATTTCTACGATTTCATTAGTCTAACTAACAGAGCATTGAATTGTGTCTAATGAGTAGGTATAAAGGAAAACACTACTTGAAACGATTAAGGTATCAGGTGCGATATCATACCCAATATACATATGGTTACGTATTTTATTCAGATATTGCGTACAAATGTAATTTGTATGTGATTCAGTACGATATTTAGGTGTCTCAGATCTTCACTTGGTTACATAGCGTTTCCGCACAGCGCTGTACCATTCTCATTGCTCTCTAATGGTGTGTGATCACCTCGGACCGCCTGTACAATGGCACATGGACAGTATGAGGTTGCCAATCAGCTGTTGAGGGATATTTGGACATTCTTCCATGAGTGTAATATCGATCTCTACATCGGTTATGGCACATGCTGGTCTGGCTGCAGTGCTATCGCCAATTGTATCCCAGACATGCTCAACAGGTTCACTGAACAAGCTTGCCAATTTCAAGCAAGTTGTTCACCAGTACAGCTCGTGGGGTCGAGCGTTGTCATCAACCAGAAGAAACCCATATCCTGTGGTACAAGCGTAGGGCACCAAAAAAGTCGAAGGATCTAGTATTTATACCTCTGAACTGCCAAAGCGCCATTCTAAGAAACATTGAGGTCCATGCGCCCTCTAGCCTGACCACATTATTCGTCCATCACCATGACATGGTGATATTTCCCGCACATAAGCAGGATTGTTCCGAGTTCAACGGTCTCTCTAGGTGATGGAACGACGATTGTCCAACTGAACACAATCATGAGTCACCTGTGAACAGAACACGTCATTACGACTCCATTCCTGATGTTCCTGCCCCCAGTTTCTGGCGTCTAAACGATGTCGTGGTTTTAATGGGTATACGGCACAGACCGCCGCGAATACAGCCCACATATCCCAAGTCGGTTTAGGACTGTTTGTGTTGATACTGCACATCCTTTTCTTGCCTGGAGTGTGCGTTACAGCTGAGTTGCATTTAGCCTGCTGTGTTGATGGGCTGCTAAACGAAGATAACGGCCATCTCTTGCTGATATTGCCAATGGACTAACTTATCCATGCCTTCTTCTAACGCTTCCTGGTGTCTGAAATGGCCTACAGCCCCTGTCAGTCACATACTAGCCGTCTCCCTCTCTCCCGCTTCCAGTCTTGCTGTGGTCGTCCAGGCCACAACTTCGCGTAAATTACGTTTTGTTGTATTACACTACCTGATAAAGACGCTATCTGAATGCAACTGCTTGAGTAATCCGTTTGGTAGAGTGAACAGAAGTCAACACCACACCCTCTGCATCAGCTTTGTTATTACTACTATCTCGGTGATCGTAATATTGTCTTCTCTCCGTAGAATCGACAGAAAAACGTCGGTCCATTTTCATTCCGCTGATGACAATACTTCAAAACCTAAATATCTCAATTGATCCCCTAATGGTTTTGACCAGTGTATTATTTGTAACTGTATGCCATATATTTACAAAATATTAGGAGTGTACGTGCTCCCACCAATATTATCCACAACACATTCGCTGCACGACACAGAACACTGATCCTGACAGTGAGTAAACACGTGTGTATACTCGTCGTTGTATTGTTCTCGGGCGGTCTCAGAGACACATTGTATGACAGTCAAGTGACACTGGAGACATTTGAACACTGAACGCACCTTTAGAGAATTTTGACATGTTTCAAACCGTCCATACCATGAAATATCGTAATTCCAATACCAAAGAAAGCAGGTGCAGACAAGTGTGAAAATTACAGAACTATTAGTTTAATAAGTCATGGATGCAGATAACTAACACGACTTATTTACAGACGAATGGAAAAACTAGTGAAATCCAACCTCGGAAAAGATCAGTTCGGATTTAGGAGAAATGTAGGAACACGGAAGGCAATACTCACATTACGACTTATCTTAGAAGATAGGCTACATTTTTAGCATTTTTAGATTTGGAGAAAGCTTTTGACAGTGTCGACTGGAATACACTCTTTCAAATTCTGAAGGGGTAAAATATAAGGAGCGAAGAGATATAATCAACATATACAAAATCGAGACAGTGGTTATTGGAGTCGAAGGGCAAGAAAGGGACGCAGAGGTTGGGAAGGGAATATGACAGAGTTGTAGCCTTACCCCAATGTTGTTCAGTCTGTACATTGAGCAAGCTACGAAGGAATGGAACGAGAAATATGGAGAAGGAAATTAAAGTTCAGTGAGAAAAAATAAAAAGTTTGCGGTTTGCCGATGACATAGTAATTTTGTCAGAGACTACAAAGGATCAGGAAGAACAATTGAATGGAATGGACAGTGTCTTGAAAGGAAGATATAAGATGAACGTTAACAAGAGTAAAACGAACGATAACAAGAGTAAAACGAGGGTAATGGAATGGAATGTCAGAATATCAGACGATGCTGAAGGAATTAGATTAGGCAATGAGACAATAAAAGTAGTAGGTGAGTTTTGTTATTTGGGTAGCTAGATAACTTGTGATGGCCGAAGCAAAGGAGATATAAAATGCAGAAAGGCTATGGGAAGAAAAGAATTTTTAAAGAAGCGAAACTTGTTAACATTCAAGTCCTTTCTGAAAACAATTGTCTGAAGTGTAGCATTGTATGGGAGTGAAAAGTGGACGATAAGGAGAAGCTTTCGAAATGTGGTGCTATAGACCAATGATGAAAATTAGTTTGGTAGATTATGTAACAAATGAGGAGGTGCTCAACCGAATTGGGGAGAAAAGAAGTTTCTGTCATATCCTGCCTAAGGAATCGTCAACTTAGTATTTAGAGGGAAGTGTGTAGGGTGAAAATCGTTGTGGGAGACAGAGGGACGGATGCAGTAAGCAGATTCAAAAGGATGTAGATTGTGAACGTATTCTCAGATGAAGAGACTTGCCCAGGGCAGCGTGGAGAGATGCATCAAACCAGTCTGCGGACCACAACAACATGTCTATGGCTCTCCGAGCCTCGTGGACGAAAGCGCGAGCTGGGTTTCTAAACCCCTGTTGATTCCTATAGAGTACATTTCTAGTCTTCTGAAAATTCATTATACTCGAACATAATATGTGTTCAAAATTCTACTACCGATGTTAGAGATATAGCCCTATCTTTTGGAACGCTACGCTCTTCAAGAGACCTACGGTACACCACGTACTCTGAGTAAAATCGAACTGGTATCCCATCAGATCCAGCGGCCTTTCCTCTTTTGAGCGACTTTAAATGTTTTTCTATCCCTCTTTCATTTATTTCGATATCTGACATTTTGTCATCTGTGCGACAATCTAGAGAAGGAACTACAGTCTTCCTCTATGAAACAGCTTTGGAAAAAGTCATTTAGTAGTTCAGCCTTTAGAGTGTCATCCTCTGTTTCAGTACCATTTTCGTCACCGAGTGTCTGTACATTTTGTTTTCATCCACTTACCACTTTCACATAAGATCAAAATTTCGTAGGATTTCCAGCCAAATCAGTACATAGAAATTTACTTTCGAATTCGTTGAACGCGTCTCGCATAGCCCTCCTAACGTTACATTCCGCTTTGTGTAATTTTTGCTTGTCTGCAAGGCTTTGGCTATGTTTTCGTTCGCAGTGAAGTTCCCTTTGCTTTCGTAGCAGTTTTCTAACTCGGTTGTTGTACCACGGTGGCTCCTTTCCATCCCTTACGGTCTTGCTTGGTACGTACTCATCTAATGCATACTGTACGATGGCTTTGAACTTTGTCCAATTTTATTCAACGCTATCTCTACTGGAGAGAAAACTTCTGTGTTGAGCTGTCAAGTACTCTGAAATCTGCTTTATTTCACTATTGTGAAACAGAAATATCTTCCTACATTTTTTAATATTTCTATTTACGGCTGAAATCATGATCCTGTTCTGCGTTAACTGTTTCGAATAGTTCGGGTCTGTTTGTCACCAAAAGGTCTAAAATATTATCGCCACGAGTCGGTTCTCTGCTTAACTGCTCAAGGTAGTTTTAAGATAATGCACTTAAAATAATTTCAGTGGATTCTTTGTCCTTGCCACCCATTATGTACATTTGTGTGTCCCACGCCAAATCTGGTAAATTAAAATCTCCTCCGAAAACTATAGCATGATCGGTAAATCTACTCGAAATATTTTCCAAATTTTCCCTTAGGTGTTTTGCCACAACAGCAGCTGAGCCAGGTGGCCTATAGAAACATCCGATTACCATGTTCGAGCCTGCTGTGAACGTGACCTTCAACCAAATTATTTAATATTTCGGGTCTCCATCAATTTCCTCCGACACTATTGCATTTTTATCGCTAAAAACATGCCTCACCCCTTCACTGTCCAGCCTGTCTCTGCGGTATACATTCCAATCTCTGTTTAGAATTTCATTACTGTTTACTTTTGGTTTCAGACAACATTCCGTCCCTATGTGGGAATTATGACAGTTTATTAATGAGAGCAGTTCTGGGACGTTTCTATAGACGCTCCTGCAGTTAACTAATACTACATTCATTTTTTCATTCCCTGTTGTGTTCTACCTTGTCGCGGATCAGGAGGCGTCTTGTCGGGCCTTGGGAGGGAATTCTTTAATCGAAATGGCCCACGTGTGCACTCTACACGTACTCTGCTACACTTGTAGCCGCTTCCTGCGTGTTGTGCACGCATGACCTATTCAGGGGAACCCTACATTTCTCCACCCGATATCGGAGGTCGAGAAATTTGCTCCCCAGATCTCCGCAGAATCGTCCGAGAAACCAAAGGTCCGCGATGGGTTCTGCGAATGTCACTACAAGTAGTTAGCTCTTATTTCACACCATGAGCGAGGCTTTCAGTCTTTACCAACTCCACCAACCGCCTGTATGAACTGAGGAGGACCTCTGATTCCAGACGGCAGGAGTCATTGGTACCGACATGAGCAACAATTTGCAGTCGGGTGCACCGCGGGAAAGGCCTCCTGCACATCTCGCATGAGACCCCCCGCCCGGCAAGCAAACTAACAGTGGCCTTCTTCCCCCCATCTTTCCGCTATTTCCCTAAGGGTCTCCATCACTCGCCCAACATTGGAGCTGCCAATCACAGGCAGAACTGGCGATGCCACACGGCCAGCCTCCACATTAACCTTCCGTCCCGAGCGAAGAGAACGCGGCTGAACTGGCCACACCCCTTGCAGAGAGGGTGGCTCAACCGCGTGCGCTACTCGAGAAAATGTCTCGACAGCAGAGATCGCGGGTGAAGCAGGGACCAGCACCTGAGGTGTCCCATACGACGCACCAGACTCCCAACTCCCTACTCCGAGGCAGCAGCCTGAAGACGGCTGACCGCGGCCAACAGCACGCTCAGCTGCTTACGAACAGCGGCCATCTCCTCCTGCGTCCGTACGCAGCAGTCACACATCCTATCCATCCTAACAAATCAACTATTGACTGTAGAGAGTTCAGTATAAACTTGTTACTAGTGTGAGTTTATAAAAATTTAACACTGCTCAGCACACAAATAAGTCAAAGTAGTTCGCTCGTACTTAGCTGTAACTCCGATGGTGCTGCTGGCTCTTACTGGGTGCCAAACTGATGTAACAACTGCCAACTACACTTCAAAAAAATTACAAAACGCTGTCGCGATACAGGCGACGCAAATACACAGTTAACGAACCAAAAGCTTTTAAATACGCAAGAGTGATCCTGCTAACAGCATGAACAATCATGAGTTTTTAAAAATTTGCTCAGTACACATTTAAGTCAAAATACGCGGAAATAAACCTCTTAAAAACAGAAGAACTAACGAAGCTGAAGAAACTGACTGGTAATGAAATTTCACACAAGTTAAATTATGACACTTAGCGCACTGAACGATGTGAGACTGGCAGCCACTGGCACTGGACTGAGTGGGAAATAGTTGTAACGATCTCTGACTTGTTTTGAAATAAAAAAGTCGCAGACGAAAAATATGTACAACAGTACTGGTCAATTACGCGAGAATATACTCTTAAAATAGTAGCACAAACGAAATCTGCCAAGTACGCAAGTGTACAGGATGGGTATAATTTCCGTGCGGGGTTTGGGGAGTTATTAGAGAAATCTTGAGTACACGCAGCAGGTTTCGTCTCCAGAAGAAGGTATATTTCCAATTACGGGATAAATGAGCTGGTTCTTAAGGCCTTAGGAGTGGCACCAGTGGTAGATAGGGGTTTAGCACTGTGCAAGGAGACTGCGGATGCTAGCCCGGCGGGCTGCAGAGCGGAGGGATCGTGCAGCTCGTCCGAGAGTTGAATGCGGAATCAATCATGAACTCACTGCCCGTCTTTCAGTTAGCGGACACCGAATCTAGGACGTTACACGCTCTACTCCCTGATTGGCGGGAATCTGTTGGTAGCTCCACGTTCTGGGCTCTGTTTGGCTAGCGCTCTTTGGGCTAGGTACTACATCTACATCTACATAATACTCCGCAATTCACAGTAAGGTGCGTGGCGGAGGGTACACTGTACCACTACTAGGCATTTACTTTCCTATTCCACTCCCAAATTGAACGAATAAAACTAGAATGCCTATATGCCTCCGTACGAGCCATAATTTCTCTGATCTTGTCTTTCTGATCTTTACGCGAAATGTAAGTAGGCGGCAGCAAGATCGTACTACACTCAGCCTCAAATTCCGGCCCTCTAAATTTACAGAAATTTAACAGAAATTCACGAAAAGAACGTCGTCTTTCTTCCAGCGATACCAAATTGAGTTGCCAGAGCATTTCCGTGACACTCGCGCATTGGTCGAACCTACCGGTAACAAATCTAGCTGCTCGTCTCTGAACCGCCTCTATGTCCTCCTTTAAACTGATCTGCTGCGGGTCCCAAACACTTGAGCAATACTCAAGACGTGGTCGTACAAGCGTTTTATACGCGGTCTCCTTTACAGGTGAAGTATATCTTCCCAAAATTCTCCCAATAAACCGAAGTCGGCTGTCCGCCTTACTCACAACTGTCCTTACATGCTCGTTCCATTTCATATCGCTCTGCAATGTTACGCCTAGATATTTGAACGACGTGACAGCATCAAGAAGCTCACTACCAATGCTGTATTCGAACATTATGGGATTGTTTTTTCTACTCATGCGCATCACCTTACATTTTTCTACATTGAGAGCTAGCTGCCAATCTTCGCACCAACTAGAAATTTTGTCTAAGTCATCCTGTATGCTATTACAGTCAGTTACAGACGACATCCTCCCATACACCACAGCATCGTCAGCAAACAACCGCAAATTACAACTTACTCTGTCCATCAGATCATTTATATAGATAGAAAATAATAGCGGTCCTATCACACTCCCCTGGGGCACGCCTGACGATACACTCGTCTCTGATGAACACTCGCCGTCCTACGTGTCACTGGTGTACACAAGAGAAAACTTTAAAAAACAGAAGCTCTATCAAAAATGAAGAAACAGACAACACTTACTCCGCAACCCACCCAACATTTTGCACGACAGTGCGAGGGCGCATACAGCGCAAGCTGTGGCTGCTCTTTTCGGTCGATGGGACTGGCAAGTACTGTACCATCCACCATACTCCCCGGACGTGTTTGTGACCTTGATTTGATTCCGAAGATGAAGGAACCACTTCGTGGTATTGTCTAGAGAACTGTTCCAGAGATTCGACAGGCAGTAGTCAGCTCCATTAGCACCTTCAACAGAACAGGCTCTCCTAACGATATACTACGCATTCCACATCGCTGACAACGGGTTCTACACACCTCCGATAAATAGTTTGAAGGAAAGTAAAATGTGCAAACATGTAACGCTTTTGTATTGATTATGATTAAATAGTTGCCACTACTTAAGTTCCATACCTGGTATATGTGTCGGCAATAACGCCTACGCTCATATTGATTTGTCCACAAACGTCCCAGCTAGTCACGATATCATGCTATATGGCGGTACGTAGTTCTTCGATCAGAGACAGCAAATTGATACCCCGGCGTCAGCTAAGGCGCCTGTTCTGAAGAGATGCAATTCCAGTAAGGCTGTGTCCTACGTCAGTGACAAAAGCAAGCGACAGTCCTTGACAGCTTCAAGCGACAAATCTCAACCGCGAGTATGATTACGGCTCTTTCCTACGTGATCGACATCTTCTGCGCTGTACGTCAGTCGCGGATATGAGCGACGTTTGAGTTTCAATCCTGAATGAATCTTGTCGCTGTCGCACCCGCTACAAAGTATCAGGGTTCTTTGAGAATCGTCTACTTGTAGACGCTATAGAAGTTGTTGCAATAATTGTGCGGGCTAATAATCCCTGAAGTTTATGAAACTGTAACTATGTCTGAATTATTATTTTTTTTTCCTTTTTTTTCTTAGTGAGACTTTCATTTCTACCATGATGAAAGTGTTTTGAGTAATTACTCTCGTTGGTGTCCTTTATGCATTTGCAGTAACAACAAACTTACTCCAGAGAGATAGTGCGTATGTGTGTGTGTGTGAGAGAGAGATAGATAGCACTAGGATTTCAAACAAAATGCGTGCCAAATTACGTTACTGAGTAAAACATCTGGATATGTTTCAGTAAGATTTTATATGTTTGGTACAGTGAGATGTGGGTTTGCAATGAAAGATGAACTATTTTGGTAAAGGACTTTAAAACATTTTGGTGCTTTGTAAAAGGAATACATAAAACTTTGCACAAATAACAGGTGAAAGGGTTGTAGTTACAGAAATTAAAATATGTGATGGAATAGGACTCGAAGCACTGACTGCAAAACATACAACTCATTAGCCCAGGTCACAACCCATATGCTACGCTGACTGTTGGTATATACTTCCAAAATTAAATGATTTACTGTCGTCTTGGAATCTCATTGAGGACATAGTCGAAAGTATCTGTACTCGTCGTCGTATTTTCTAAGAATTTTGTTGGTGATATTCATAGTCTATTTTCGTAGTTGAAGTTATGAATGAAATATCTACGAACATTCCTCGCTTTGTACATTTAATGCACAACACTCTTTTAACGTCTTATTTCCTTACTCTGGAGATAACGTTTTCTACGGTTTACGGTGACAAATTTTAGAAACAGCTGATGGGTTGTAGCCGCCATTTTGTAGCAAAAAGCTGTCTCGCTCACGTAGAATACACGACAATGTCGCCAAATGTCGCTGCAGGGCCGCGTAGCTGCAAGTCGCGCGCTGTCGCTCGCTTTTGCCGCTACGCAGAACAGAGTCTAAAACGTAAACGCCTACTTTCTATGCAACTCGCTTGCCTCATCGCCTACGCGGGTTGCCTAACATTAAGGAGGGAGACAGTTACAGTTGAACACGGGACTGACGTGGCAATGTTATCTGCCTCTCAGAATGATAGTGGTCCTGTTTCATTTGATGTATCGTAAGTTATATCTGTAGACAACTCACAAGGCTGCAGCCTGTTAAAACCACATTAAATCGTATGGCGTACACCTCGTGTTAACCTGGAAGACGACTATCGTGTGCTACATTCTAAGCCCATAGTCCCGCTATAATTATAGCATTCTCTTACGTAAGTTTTACTTTATAGTGGCGTTGTATCTTCATTAGTAAATAGCTGCAGCTACTGGCGCCACTTAAGCTACGACGCAACTTTAAAGTCAATATATGGCAACGTGTTAAATGTTTACAGGTATGCAATCTGTATAAACTTTAAACTCTTCATTCCAGGTATCGAATCCGTATAAAGTTGAAAACTATGTATCGTACAACCACACTAAATATTTAATTATATTAAATTATCAGGCGTGTCGGTAGCGGCTCCTGTGATAAATGTATAAAGTAAGTAGAGTGGTCTTATTAGTGAAACATATCGTGAGATTTCTCAAAATATGACGGGCTTTCATTTATTTAACATCCCGTCATTGCACGGAGACGTAAATAATTCCGCCCATTGAAGTTGTGCGGTGGCTTTGAACGCCATATTACGGCAGACGAAATTTCGTTCAGTAATTGCTTCATTAATTTTGAAACCATATCATTCCTCTTCAAAATAACCGTGCAATCGTGTTTCATTTTTTAATGTTAAACTTTGAAGTCCGATAATTTTCAGCGTACTATCTTGCCCGAAACTCCGTTTGGACACTGAAGTAAAATTTAACGTCTGGTCCGCTGCACGAACAAACCACGTAACTTGTCCAACCCCACATCACAGGGTTTTACCATAATGAACATGAATTTTTTACTACAGCAACCAACAGAATGAGCTGATTTATGTTTAAAAAGGTAAAACCGTTACTTTTTGTAGAACTTCTATCATTCTATTTTCCAAATTATTAAAAAAATTTCACTGTTTTTTCAGCAATTCCGAACTCTCAAAGTATTAGTTACAAAATTTTGACTACTTTGAGCCCATTTGTAGCTTCCGAACTATTTACGAAATTAATTTTGAATTAAACTTTTTCATAAAAGGTAACACTCGTGGCAGTTTCATTAAGGTAGTCTTACATTTTTTATAGAATTTTGATAGAGTGACATTGCCTCTTAACTGGGGATCAGTTTCAGCTTCTGGTGCCACTTGAAGTGAGATACATGTTAAATACTTAAGATGCTAAAGAGTTTTTGATGGAAATGAAAATAAGAGATTTTTTTGTATACTTTTCCTTTTATTTGAAATTTGTCATTTAATTAGTTTGTCCATGTAATGATACACGGCGTTGGTTTAGTCCCTCTAGCAGCCGTTGCCTCGTCCGGGGTCTGGTTTTCGCCGGCAGAGCTGTGTCAGGCAGGTGTCGAGTGCCCCGGCACCGGCAGTGTCTGCTCGCCTCGCCTCGGCGCCCCCAGGGCTCAGCACTGCAGGGCGGCAGCCGCCACGTGCTCACTGCGAGTACTGAGGCGTCAGCGGTGGCGGCGGTCCTGCTGTGCCGCGGCGGGGGACGGAGCCGCAGCCTGATGCTGGCGTCGGAGGGCACCTCGGCCAGAGCTGAGGAGGGTCCGTGTGTTAGCCGCGGCACGGGCCGGCGCAGCAAACTGCGCGGCTACCAAGTGCCGCAGCTCACCGACCCCCTCCCTCTCCAGCCTCGGAAATCCCCCACTCTGCCCAGACTGCAGATTCGCCCTCTGCCGCTACAGCGTCGCCTGCCGGCCAGGGCGCAGCCTCGCGTCGCCACCTGGTGTCAGGGCAGCCACCTGCCGCTGGTGCAGCCAGACGTCTTCCCTTCTCTCCCGCCAGGCCCGCCTCTCCTCGTCAGAAGCCTCAGTCCCTCAGTCCTCTGCAGCGCAGAGTAGGTAGCTGCCTACTCGGGGAAGGCGGCAGCCTTGGGCGACTACTCTGGGAGTGGCGGCTTCCACCAGCCCCAAGCGATGGCGTCGCCGGGTGGTCTGCTGTCGACAGGCCTCTGCAACAAAGATGCGCCACTTACTTTTCACTGCTATTAAGGTGGGTCAGATTGCGATTCGTGTGGACCTCAGGCCTTCCATCAAGTCACACTTAGGCCGAGGAATGATAGCCAAGTGAAAACCTCACTGCCATACGAATCCCACAAAAATTAGAGGAGCACCGATCTCGATAAAGTCTTACGACCTACACAATTCAATATCCAAATATATATATATATATATATATATATATATATATATATATATATATATATATATATATATATATATATAATGAACCGCGTCATTTTCCTAATCATGCTAAAAATTTTTGTCTTTACACACTCACTTTCTTCACTCGTGAATTCGAGCCATGAAATGATAACTAAAGATTTTATAACTACAGTCAGAATGCCTTGACCAATGCACCTTTATGTTTGCAGGACGGAATGTCGAACGCCAGTGGTTTAAGCGGGTCCCCTGCCACCTGATCGCTGCTCGGAGTCTCCGCGCCTCCGGCTCGTCCTCACCCACCGCCCAGGACAGGCGGCCGCCAGCTGTGACGTCACGACTGCAGCCACCCTGCGACTGCTGGACGCAGACGGCGGCTGGCCGCAGCCGATGGCTGGTTGTCCGAATACTGGACATCATCGACGTGGTCCCTCACTAATCGTGCGGATTGGTTGACTGAAGAGTTAAGAACACCACGTGGCCTCCCACAGTGATAACGGTGAGGCCACGCACACCCCGCTGCTCGCCACCTGGAGAGAGCAGGGTGTGGTCGCCGGGCGACGCGGCGCTCCTACTTTTATAGACTCCCGACAATGGCGGACGCGGTTACCGCGGAAACGTCTCCTCAAGTTGTGATTCAGCCCATTGTTTCTAACAGTTAAAACCACAAATTTTGCCAATGTCCGATTACCCCTCATCGATGGAGTGAAAAAGTATATACATCATCCTCCACCCTCCTTAATTGGCGGTTTTGCATTCTAAACATAGATATTAAAACATTCTAACTTGCTTTAAGCAGACATCAGCTGGCTAGGCTAACACTGCCTCTCATTTCGATATTCACGTATTATTGTGAGATTCGGATGGGGGATTTAAAGGATTTCCTGCTGACGAAACTAAAGACAAGAAGCCAAATATTCGACAGTAGTTTGCTGATCACGGAATACACACAAGTAGGAACAGCTTTTTTCATTGTTTCAGTTTATCTCTGTTGTTTTAATTTAAGTAACTTTGATTCAATAAAATGCTTATGTTGGAAAGACGAGTCCTGATTCCAACAAAATGTGGGGGCCTGTTTCGGAATTAACTGAACGAGTGACGACGTAGTTTTGCCGCGTAATTACGACGAACTTCTCTGAGTGCCGTTTTGCCTGTGGCCGTTTTACCTGTGACAACGTACCGTATTTGACGTGCAATACTGTTGACGTTGAATCTACGACAAGGATTCACATTTCAGCGACGATTTACGGAAAACAGAACGACGCAAGGAGAAATTCGAATTGTTTTGAAGAACGGAGAAATAGTAGACGAAAAGAAAAAAAAAATATTGAAATGGCAGCGTTAAGCGCTATTGAAAAAGTAAATAAAAATATAACTTCTGCGCCGGTTAAAACCATCAGATCCCTTCACAAGTTAATTTACGGAACTGTTCCAGACGACAGAAGAAATCGAAAACGCTTGAGAGAATTTTCTGGTTTTACTTTTCAAGCAGGAAATGGTGAACTTGAAGCTAAGAAGTCCGTAATCGAAATATCATTTACTGAAGCGGAGTTAGGAGCTATCTGCAATACATTGAGCATAGGTAGTGGGACGAAAAGTGAATTGATTACCGAAATTTGTTATCATTTATCTAACATTGACAAACTTGGAATGAAAATTTGCGACGATGTAGAATGTGAAGAAGATGTTGATGACGCTCATGATGAAGAAAAGGATGCTGTGCAAATGGCAAGCAATAAAAGACTGGGTTTACTCGAAAAGAAGTCAGATTCCGATATAGAAACAGAAAATAAATGCGAAACGCAGTTATTACAAGATCAGTGTAAATTTTATACGTCGTTTCGTGACGTTGAGTGTGCTCTTAAATCATTTAACGGCAGTGATGGATACCAGTTAAAAATGGATCGTTGACTTCGAAGAAACAGCGCTTTTAATGGGCTGGAATCAACCGTAAAAGCTTATTTTCGCAACAACAACAAGAAAAAAAGGAAGAAAGAAATCGCTCGAAGGTTTAGCAAAACTTTTTGTTCAAGGTGAGAAGGGTCTTACATCGTGGTCTACATTGAAGAAAGCTTTGCTGGAAAAATCAGACGTGAAAACGAGTGCTGAAGAGATTCATCAGCTGTTTTATCGACGAAAGAAGAAACAAGAGGAGTCTCTTCAAGAATATTTCCTCGTAATGAAAGAAATTGCCAGTCGTGCTGATGTTGATAACGACTCACTTTTTAACTATTTTATTGATGAAATAGAAGACGATTCAGGCACAAAACTTCTACTTTATGGCACTGGAAATGTAAAAGAGTTTAAGGAAGAAAATGAGGCATTACGAAAATGCTGTGAAATCAATACCGAAAAGGAAGAACAAAAGTAAGAGCAGTGAAAATTTGGGAAATTCCATAAAGAAAGCTACTGATGATTCAATTAACAGAAATTTAAAAAGCACAACTTCGGATCTCAACAAAAAATGTTTGATCTCTGGTGCCAGTTGCCACAGGTCGAGTGACTGCAATCACAAGAGCAAGGGGAAGAAATGCTTCAATTACCACGAGTTTGGCCATATATCTTCAGAATGCTTGAACGAGAAGAAGAGTAGGGCTAATCAAAAGGCGACAGCGACTGAAAACACTGTTAAGAAGAGTGTTAACAACTGTAAATTTAAAACTGTCAGAGTAAGTAACCGAGAAGTGAAAGCACTAGTTGACAGTGGTAGCCAACTTAATTTATTACGACACGGCGTTTATGAGATTATGAATGCTCCAAGTTTGCAAGATACAGATGTTGTCTCTCCACAGGGGTTCTTTACTAGCATTGTTGAGATTGCTGATGTGAACGTTAAGACAGATATTTATATGGTTTCTAGAGATACTATGAACTTAGAAATGATAGTTGGGAATGATCTTCTAGACCAAACTAAAGTTTTAATAAACAAGGTTGGAGTTCCTATTAGGAAGCCAGATGGGCAAGGTCATCTTATTTGTATCCACATAGCAGATAAGCTAGAATTAGATATTGAAAGCACTGTTACTGCCGAAGCAAAGGAATATATAGAAAAAGTGGTGACTAATTACACTCCAACAAAAACAAAGACCACGAATGTCAGAGTGAAAATTATTGTTTAAGAAGAGCAGCTAATATGTAGGAAACCTAGTACATTGTCTCCAGGAGAGAGAAATTGTTGACAACCAAGTCCAGAAGTGGCTTGAGCAAGGAATAATAGAACCAAGTTCGTCTGAATATGCTAGCCAAGTTGTTATCGTGAAAAAGAAAACTGTAGAGTATGTTCAAAATGTTCAAATGTTTGTAAATCTATCAGACCAAACTGCCTGGTCATCAGTCCATAGCTTACAAACTACTTAAACCTAGGTAAACTAACCTACGGACAAAGACACACACCCATACCCCAGGGAGTACTCGAACCTCCACGGCGAACAACCGCGCGCTCCGCAGCGAGGTGCTTTAGACCGCTCGGCTACTCCACCGCGGCCACTGGAGAGTACCCTGTATGTATAGATTACAGAAAATTAAACAAAATCACAGTGAAAGATTGTTACTCATTGTCACTCATAGAAGAATTTCAGTTCAAGAAAGTTCCATTTGGATTAACTCATTTCCCTGCAGTATACCAGCGTTTTATAAACACTGTATTTTGGGCATTGGCAAGAGAAAGAATTGTATTTATTTACATGGATGACATTATAATACCAACAAAGAATGCTGATGAGGCACTTCAATGGATTGAATTAGTCTTAAAAACGGCGGCACAATATGGTCTAGAAATTAATTTTGAAAAGTGTCAGTTCTTGAAGAGAAGTGTTGAGTTTCTTGCATATGTTACACAGTCTGGAGAAATTCGACCTTCTGCTGAAAAGACAGTAGCTGTTCTGGACTTTCCAGAACCGAAATCCATTGCAGCAGTGAAAAGTTTCCTAGGATTAACAGGGTACTTTACGAAGTTTATCTCAAATTACTCTACAATTACCAAACCTGTGAGTGATTTACTAAGGAGTAATAGAGAGTTTGAAGATCAAAAGGAAGCATTCAAGAAGTTGAAAGGTATCCTTTCTTCAGATCCAGTTTTTAAAATCTGTAACCGACGGTGAGGGACAAGGCATTTTGAAAAATATTTAGCGACGAAAAGAAGAAATGGGCGGCTGTCGGTTTCCTGGTGGGGATGGATCTATACGAGAAGAGCAGGATTACCTCACAGGATTGAGAGAAACTTGATGGCAAACAGTGCAATCATATGATGAAGAATGTTATGGTGCCTTCAGTGCGAATGGTGTTCGACGATGGAGAATTCAGGCTGCAGGAAGATGATTCACCTGTGCGTAAGTCGGCGTTCGTTTAGCAGCAGTTGTCGAACATGGGCGTCGACGTCGTGGACTGTCCACTACAATCTGCAGATCTGACTCCACATAAATCATGTGGTCTGAGGTTGTCCGAACATTATCAGATAACTGATCACAAACCAGACATCCATAGTAGGCGCTGTTGGGAATTGCGTTCTTGAAGCTTGGGACGAATTTGTCTCCTATGGCAATTACGTCCAACGCCTGATAGAGTCCATGCCAAACGCATTACTGAAGTGATAGATAATGGTGGACTCTGGGCGAAATATTAGAGCACAGAAAAGTATTTTTTTATTTATTTTTTTTAATTATTTTTTACTTGCTCCATTGCTCGATTTTCTTTTTATAACTGCCAGTGGAACTTCATTTGGTGACCTAATGTTCCGAACACAAGATAATCAAATTTGTAATTTTTCCTTTAGTTACTTTTTCAGTTGAAAAAGCTGCTAGGTCGACGAAATTGAAATCAAAACATCGTAATAACTAAATCTTTATTTTCCAAAGTTTTAATTTTTTCATTTTCAATGCCTATTTCGAGGGAAAGAGGGAATGATCAGAGAGCTTGAGACATTGAAAGATAGTGTAATAATAGTCACCTTTTCAATTTTTAGCTTTAATTATGAGCATGCAGGTCACCTGCACTCAACTTCTGAACCTTGTCTAGTGAATGATAATGTTACCAGTCGATTAAAAATCAGTTCACCACCTATCTCAGATTCAAGAAGTATCGGCAGATGTTTTGAATTGCATTTCTTTCTCATTTTCTCTCTGCCTTCATACATGAAAAGTAACAAATCATATTTTTCGTTATATCAAATTCATCGCTTTCTTCGCATCCATTGATAACATTTGCATTCACAGAAAATGTGTGAATCATTTATATTTATTCCGCTTTAACTTCCCGATCTTTATGTCTTTCTCTCCCTAATACTCTGGTCGCGTTTTGTTTTTGTTCCATCCACCCAAAATAATAAACTAATCAAGCAGTTTAAGTTGAAATTATACGTTTAAAATCTCTCTCTCTCTACCTCACCACTCTTTTACTTTTCGCCTCTACCATTCCTTTCGACAAGTATAAAACGGTTTCATTGCCCATCCTTCGATCTGAACAAAACCTTGCTTCTCCTTTTTGTCTCTCCTCTCATAACAGGACCTTCATGTCTCGAAAATTTAGTTTCAGCATGAGAATTGTCAGATTAGTACTATATCTCAAAGATGTCCTTCCACAGAAGTTTTAAGGTGCTCTATCTAGAAAAATCCTGGAAAACTGGCTCTAAGGTTTTAAGCGTAGCATATACACCCCAATTTATCTGTGCAACGTAGCACTACAGCATAAAGTACGTGAGTCAGTAGTGTGCTAGAATCTCATGCAGCAGACTCGGGTTCGATGGAACCTATGGGTCCAATTTTTTTTAATTTTTTATTGTTTTAAAAATATTGATAGGGTTTCGCAGTACAGAATGCTCTAGTTTCTTCTAAAGTCAGAAATAAACCGGCAGGTAAGGGCCATTAGTTCCGTGCAGGCCTTGATACTTCCTGCCCGTCTGCCTGTTTGGTTATATCATAAAGCAATAGATGAATTCCATTTTATACGAAGAAACCTGTTCCTCGAATTTACAACGTATATTTATATCCTTTCTACAGCTTAAAATTTAGGCCAGTTGTTGGATAGGTGGCAGGAAAATGCCGATACCAATCAAAACTCTAACAATATTGAATTGGAAGATGAAACGAGACAAAGGTTGCTTCATCTTGGAAGGGAAGTAGAAAAGTCGGTAAGAGATATAAGGAATCAAAAATAAAGTGCAACTGAAGGACTACAGCAGAGTTGTTCAAGAGCCTTGAGAAAAGTGATAGAATTGACTTATCTATGTAATATACGAAAACAAATAAGTGGAGAGATAAGTTTTTCTTAGAAGTAATGATACCTATTGAGAAGGAAAGAAATGCTAAGAAATGTGAAGATTTTTGAAGTCTCCATTTATCACACAGCAAACATTTTGGCAAGTGTGATAAATAGAACAGAGGAGCAGTTTGGTTTTAGAAGACGAAAACAAAAGAGATGCTATCGGACTTGTCGCAGTGAACGTCTTTTGAGTTGGATTGCACTGTGTGGTTTGCTCGTGCTACAAGGTAAACACTGTGTGAGAAAATCCCTCAGTAAAAAATGCTGTAATAATATCTTTGCATTTTCCTTTCTCTCTCACAAGAGCACGTTTACCCAAATACTCGTGATGGGAAGCGACGATAGGAAGTCAAAGAAAAAATACCTCAGCTACTCAAAAGTGTTGGTAATAAAGCGCTGGACGCGAAGAGATAATCGATAGTGTTCAACGTATTAACGATGCATAGCGGCGTTCGATTCTCTGTTACTCCAAGCGTTGCCCTATTTCGGATGTTCCTGTCAACGAATGACCGCGGCCAATCAGAGCGCGTGGCGCCAACTACAGTAGTTTAATAACGGTGAATTTTCGACTAAACAACATTGGTAATTTTGGTTCCTAATCGCAGCAGCTTACCAGGTTAAACTTTTCTCCACCCTTTATAGCTATTTGACATATTTTACAGATTATAAAAAATCATTCTTCGTAGTCCTAATCCGTATTTGCTGTCGCATTCAAATAATAAAAAAATGTAATTTTAACGTTTTTGTAATTTTACTTTGTGTCACTATAAATTCAACCGTAAATACTTACAATATAATTTCTTTTATTTAGAGACCACATTTATTTACTCATTAGACTCTGGCAGGTATTACATTACTCTTGGCCTATTCAACGAGACATTAACTGATAGTGAACGTAATACTTCAGCTCTGCTGCAGCACCATGCAGTTTAGATTAGGCAATAATGCCTGATATCTCGAAATAAGAGCCATAATATTGGTTCGTCGTAGTGACGATTACCTCCAAAACCTCAGTGGCACCACGTCGAGGATCGGGATTTGATGTTTCCAACAGTGATATAGGTGAAGGTCTACATTTCGGAACCGTCGGACGACAATGAACGTTGGACGCTGAAAGCCAGACGAGGGATAAATTGTGATGTGGTGGTATAAATGGAGGCCGTGGTAGGTGGTGGAATCAGAGTAGCCCCGAAATGCTGAGGCAGTATATCATACTGCAGGCCGTGTCGCCGCCTTTGTGTCTGCATCTACATAGATACACTGCAAATCACATTTAAGGGCTTGGTAGAGGGTTCATCGCACCACCTTTGCCGCGGTGGAGTAGCCGAGCGCTCTAAGGCGCCTCGCTGCGGAGCGAGGGGTTGCTCGCCGTTGGAGGTTCGAGGCCTCCCCGGGACATGGGTGTGTGCGTTTCTCCTTAGGTTAGTTAAATTTAGTTTAAGTAGTTTGTAAGCTACGGACCACGCAGTTTGGTCCGATAGATTTACAAACATTTGATTTTGAACCACCTTTATACTATTTTTCTCCCACTCCGTTCTCGAATAGTTCATTAGTGCTCTGATTAATCGTATTTTATTCTGATGATCATTTCTACCTATGTAAGTGGGAGTCAACAATATATTTTCGCATTCGGATGAGAATGTTGGTGATTGGAGTTTCGTAAGTAGCCCAAGCCGCAGCGATAAGCGCCGTTGTTGAAATGATTCCCATCCCAGATCCTGTATCATTTCCGTAACGCTGTCTTCCCTGTATCGTGACAATACGAAACGAGCTACTCTTCTTTGGACCCTTTCGATGTCCTCCGACAAACCCACCTGATAATGATCCCACACTGGGCAGCAATACTCCAAAAAAGGACGGACAAGCGTAGTGTAACTTAGGCAGTTTCTTTAGTAGTTGTGTTGAGCTGTTAAGGGTTCTGCCAATAAAACGCAGTTTCTGATTTGCCTTTCCCACGACATTATCTACGTGTTATTTCCAGTTTAAGTTTGAAGTAATAGTAATTCCTAGGTATTTAGTGGAGTTTACTGCCTTCAGCTTTGTTTGATTTATCTTGTAAACAAAGTTTCTTTTCGTACTCATCTGGACAACTTCACACTTCTCATTATTTAGAGTCAGTTGCGAATTTTTACATTATAATGATATCTCATTTAGACCGTTCTGTAGTTGGTTTTGATCTTCAGATGCTTTTTTCTATACGGTATGATGTCATCTGCAAACAACCTAAGAGAGCTACTTACATTTTCTTCAAAATCATTTACGTAAATACGTAACAGCAGAGGAACAATAATACTACCCTGTGGAACTCCCGATATCACCTCTTAGTCGATGCCTTACCATCGATTACTACAAACTGTGACCTCTCTGACAGGAAATCCCCTATCCAGTCGCAAATTTGGGGCGATATACCATAACCACGAAATTTGATTAAAAGCCGTGCTGGGTGGGTATAGTCTGCTTGTCTTGCTTGTTCCCATAACACACTCACTACCTCACCACTCACACAGGTGTGTCTCAGTGAAATCTCCCTGTCCTACTTGTTCTCCTAACGCACTTACTGCCCTACTCGCACGTATGTTTCCACGAAGGACGTTGACGACGCGTCGTGTACCACACACGGACCAAGCACGCAGTTTCGCTGTCGCCAGGGAAAGCATCTACGGTGGACGCTTTGCCGCCCCAGATCAATGAATCGATGTTCTGACATTTGTGTTTATGTGTCTGTAATTCCTATCACAATTTCTTTTGTAATGCCAAATTTGAATGCTATATTTTTATATACATAGGTTCCAGATAAATGATTCTTTGGTGTCCACAATCTGTTACATCGTTGCTGCATACATCCCGCTACAAAACGTATGTTAATCAATTTTTTTTTATCTGGTGGTTGATATTCAGCTTTTGTGGTGGAAGTTTCTTACCCGTCATAGGGATTGCAACTTATTTATTTGTGCTCATCATGAGTGGTAAAAGAAGATATGTGGCCCAGTTTACCTCTTACTGACTCACTATATAACAGGGTGTTTTGAGCACATTTTATACTCTTTTTACATTTCTCAGTACATTTCTCCTGTAAAGTAGAGACATGAAAGTTGTGAATGTTTCCCTTTGGGACATGTTCTTTTTCCATGTAGTCTCAGCGGGAGCAGGTCGGTAAAGTGTTACACTCTGTGACATTCGAATACCGAGTATCTCACATTATCTGTTCAAGAAGAAACCATATAGGCAAGAAATGAGAAGTACGTCTAGTACAGTGTCTGCCAAACTATTCAACAATATTGATAGAAATTGTACATCTGTAACAGGAAAAAGTGAGACTGGGCAGATACGTAATGAACAGACGTAGAAACCGTTATATGCGTTAAATATTATTGTTAACAAGTGAAATCATGGTGGCCTAAGAGTCGGTTGTAGAATAATATAAATCTCGAAAATCATCTAAAGTTTACAATAGATAATTTGATAATGGCGATTCAGTATCCAAGGAGCATAATAAAAAATTCAAAACAATATACTTAACCTCCATTAGGGCTTCAGAATTCTTCACACGGAAATTTGAGAAAACCTATGCCGCAATGCCGTCTTTAGATGATGATCTTGAATATCAGCACATGGAGCGTTATTCGTGTCAAATAGCGGAATACCTATATACTATCTAGCCTAGTTCCTTGAAGTTTAATCCCGTTTAACCATCTTGCAGTTGTGTCTTCATCATGTATTGAGGCATATCACACACCAGTTTTCAAGTTGACAGCTTTGGGAGACTGAGAATCACGCATTTCACGAATCACTTGTTTCACTGTCGCAGAAAAACAAATGGCACAGAATGATTGTAATTAAACGTTATAAACGCTGTAAAAATAACACTACTGGTCAGAATGACACCAAATTGCAACGAAATATTATCGTAGGAGGAAAATGTATGACAGTAGACAAATAGTGTGAAAATTGATCAGTATATGCCGCTGCAGACAGCATAAATTAATAGTGGTCGACTGCAAATGAGAATACCTAAGGTGTAAGTTACACTGTCTTATTAAAATCCTGTACTTCCTGTACAACAGATGATCTAAAATCCATCGTCCCCTCAGTCAGCTCCATCCTTTTACATCTGCAACTGTCGCATTTTCAGGAGGACAATAACCTAATTTTTTACAAGAAAAAATTGGTGTGTTTACATATACCATTCGCTTAATCTCTAGATGAAGCCACCATGTCGCCTCTGTAAATCAAAGTTCCATTATTCTCCCCATGGTCTTGATTGCTGTAACCTCGCCATGGCTTAAACCTGCCCCAGGCCCACCATATTTTCTCCTTTCTTCGTTTATCCCTGGCTCTCACGTAGCCATCCACCCTTCTATTCCAGTCACTGGAACTAACTGCCAAATGCCTGTCAGAAACAGTATCTTCAGCAACACCACGGCCACTAGTCTGTCTATACTACTACAGTCGAAACCTGCTATATTTATGGCGTACTATGTAGTAGGTATTGCTGGTTTGTCACAAGTACCAGTCCTGTTGCAAATATATAGTTATTAATTTTCAACAGATTGATCTCCATTACAATTCTTTGTAGTATCCTCAGCAAATGGGAATGTTGTTCCTTAATAGATGTGTATAGATACTAATATGTAAGAAGAGCAGTCACAACAAATTATTTTAATATAAGCATGGACTGAATTGACCGGTGCAATTAGCTGTTTAGGATTAATGTTCCCACGAAGTGAAGAATGACGCAATATTACACGCAAACCTCATATTATGGCAAAAGTTGCATCCTAAAAAAAAATAATTTAACATCTAACGGGATAAAAAAGTGTGGACCATTAGTGAAAAATACAAAGTCATGTAATGGTTAACTATGGGGGTTTATTTACAGAATAAAACCTCAGATTAAACTCACACTTACAATTCCTTTTTCTATGTAGATCGGAGAGCAGTGGCATCTTGCTCGATCAGTGGCTAAAAACGTTCCAAGTAGGTGGAAAATATTGATTCTTGAAGCCAAGAACGGGTCAGAGGTTTACTTTAAAAATAGAACGGAGCCGATAGCGGCAAGCAGTACATTTATCTTAGAAATATCATATACATATCGCTAAAGTATAATTATTTTTACGATTTTTTCAAATCTTCTGTGTGTGAAGCTCTTCTGAAATTCTAATGGAAGTTAAGTATATTGTTTTGAATTTTTTATTATGCTCATTGGATACTAAATCGCCATTATCAAATTATCTGTTGTAAACTTTAGATGATTTTCGAAATTTGTATTATTTTACAGCCGACTCTTAGGAGGTCACTATGATTTCACTTGTTAACAATAATATTTAACGCATATAACGGTTCCTACGTACCTGCCCAGTCTCACTTTTTCCTGATTCAGATGTACAGTTGCTATCAATATTGTTGAATAGCTAGGCAGACACTATACTAGACGCACTTCTCATCAGTTGCCTATTTGGTTTCGTCTGAGCAGACGATGTGAGAAATGCACTCTATCAGAGATAAAACAGTGCAAGAAGATAAAAGGTTAAGTGGTAAATAGGATGCGCACACTCACGCACGCACCTACACATATGTTCTGTTTATTTTTGACAGGAGGTTTTTGATATAATTACACGGATTTATTTTCTAAAATCAGAACAAAATATCCTACAACCATCAAGAGGATTCATTTTATTCTGTCGACTTCGCTGGTTGCTGCATTTTCTGTCTTATGGACGGAAAAGTAAATATAATTACACGGATTTATTCAAATGTTCAAATGTCTGTAAATCTATCGGACCAAACTGCGTAGTCATCAGTCCGTAGCTTAAAAACTACTTAAACCTAGGTAAAGTAACCTACGGACAAACACACACACACACACACACACACACACGTCCCAGGGAGGACTCGAACCTCCACGGCGAGCAACCGCGCGCTCCGCAGCGAGACGCTTTAGACCGCTCGGCTACTCCACCGCGGCACACGGATTTATTCCCCAAAATCAGAACAAAATATTCTAAAACCATCTTAGTTCTGTTCATATCACTAATTGTGTTGTCAAGAGGATTCATATTATTATTGGCGACTTCGCTGGTTGGTGCATTTTCTGTCTTATGAACGGTAAACTATTATGTTTTGATTTTGCTGCACAGTATGACAGTTTAAAACGAAGATAAATGGGAAAGCGCACTCGAGTCCGGATCGGGCATAATTTCTCATGTGTTATCACCTCATTCGTTATCTGTCAAATTACAGATAACCTTAATAAGTATTTCTTAATTTGCAAATTAGTTTCGTAATGCAAGTTTGTGTGTTACCTTTGCCACATAGTGAGAGGTCTTGGCTTAATAGCTGATACGATAGGAAATTGCATCGTGCGTCAAAGATATACTCATTAGAGAACTAAGGTCCTTCTTTGACGCACATTAAGATAAAAGTGGAGATGCCAATGATGAAGAAAGAAGAAAAATTGCGGTATAATTGACTCACGTTTACGTAACGATTCTTGTGTTGCTTGGTCCTATGTCAAAGGTGTGTTGCGCTATTATCAGTCGGGACTGGAGTGGTGTGGTGGAATAAGATTCGTGATAACGAAGCGCTCAATGACACCTCAAACACTAGTATAGACTACAGAAATACACCGAAGCAAACTGAAGCAGTGAACTTCCTTAATCAGTAGTGCCGAACAAATAAATCTGGCTTTGATATTTTATAATGACACATGTATACAGCACAGATATACATCAATGGGCTGTAACTTATTCCGTGTGCAAATCATTCCTACAAAATCTGTGAAGTGACACCTGAAATGAAGATGTAAAATTTCATTTCATAATGATCTGTTCTCAAACACTGTAGCATCATTCAGCTGCATTGAATGTCTACTGTAATGCACTAAGGTAATCTTGGAGTTAGCTGACGTTATCTTGGGAGGAAGTGCGGCTGTTTATTCCATAGTTACAATTGGTGATATTGTATCCGCGGCAATGTATATATTCCACACACATTCAGTCTGAGAACAAATACCCGTACGCACAGCGATCTAGTTTGTTTTGGCGATAAAGCACGATAGTATCCAGAGACGAGAATTGTTACTGAACTCTCGCTGACGTTTCCCTTTCAACAGACAGTGTGAAATGTTAAGAGACTTTCAGAACAGATTGGTGGTCGAGAACAACGTGTTAGTGGTACTGAAAAGGCACCGCACTTGTGCTGTCCATTATTTTCGCGGTAAATAACACAAGACTTCAAAAATGTTCAAATGTTTGTAAATCTATCGGACTCAACTGCGTGGTTATTAGTCCTTAGCTTATAAACTGCTTAAACTAAGATAAACTAAACTAAGGACAACACAACACCAATATCTGAGGGGGGATTCGAACCCTCGACGGCGAACGACCGCGCGCACCGCAGCACGACGCCCCAGTGCGCACGCCTAATGCGCCGCGGCCACAAGAGTTGGTGTATGTTTTATAGAGTTCTGGATTTCCACAACAATATATCGGCATTTTATCTCGTTATCCAAACAAACGTAACATTTTAGCAAATGGTATACTTTATCTCATCAGATAGTCTGTACTTGAATGCCTGTAACGCCACATGCCCGTCCTACATAGCGAACGGGGTGTTTTACGTCACTGAGAAAGACGTTCAGAGGACAAAACTCTGTCTGAAAGTGGTTTCCAACGCTCGTCTATTGAGGCATTTATACTATAGATGAACACAGTAACGAGTAATTCACACGTTAACATCCTGATTAAAATGTCGACAGCCTTATTCAAGCTTACTTCCTAAAATTCAATGAAGCTTCAAAAGTGTATCCTAAATTTACTTTGAAATCTACATACTTCTCCAACATTCCTAACGGATACTACTAATACAGTTGGGCAATAGATGAATTTAGACTGACCATTAGCGTTTAAAAACCAATACTTAAGCTTGTTTTTAGAAGAACTGACCGTCATTTGACTGAAAGGTTTGTTTATTGTCAAACTTGGTTTCGGCCTTAGGCCACTTTCAAGTGCTGTGATAAAAGTTGTCAGATAGGTTTCCTCAGGTCATGGTCATGACCTATCTGACAACTTTTATCACAGCACATGAAAATGGCCTAAGGCCGAAACCAAGTTTGACAATAAACAAACCTTTCAGTCAAATGACGGTCAGCTCTTTTTAAAAAAAATTATATTACTGAGGCTCCAGAAGCATACAAAATCATAACTTGAGCTTGTGTTCATGAGAAGGTAGACTCTGACATATAGCGAACAATGCAGATATAGTATTCGATGAAACGTAATTTCAACTGTTTGAAATATAATGCCAAAGCAAACCTATCAGGCAGCACACTGAAACAGCTCATAGTAGCAACGTAAAATGCAACATGCATTAATAAACTGAACAGTAATGAAAAATCTGCAATAGGATACAAGCTAAACAAACTCATAGAGAAGGAACTAGTGAAATATAAAGATAACAGTAGTCAAATGTAAAATGATTCAAATACAATAAGCAGTATAAACAAGAAACTGAAAGGAAATCAGGTCTTAAGCACAAATTATGAGAAAAGTGAATACACTGAAAAAACTCAAAACAAATTATGAGAAAAAGTGAATACACTAAAAAAAAACGCAAAACTTTTTGACAGAATGCAACTGAGCAAAGATCCAACAAAACAATTACACCAAAAAAAGTTAAAGCATGTTTCTTTCTGACAGAATATGATCAAATGTTCAAATGTTTGTTAAGCTTATGGGACTTAACTACGGGGTCATCAGTCCCTAAACTTACAAACTACTTATGAACTACTTACGAACTAGGACGACACAAATATCCATGCCCGAGGGGGGATTCGAACCCCCGACCGTAGTGGCCGTGCTGACCGTGACTGGAGCGCCTCAGTCACCTCGGCCACCGCGGCCGGCGACAGAATATGAAAAGAAATACTTGTATGAACCCAAAAGCTCTGAAATTAAAATCCAAACCTAAAGTACACAAAGAAGGATCTACATCTACATCTACATCTATACTCCTGACGGTGTGTGGCGGAGGGTACCTTGAGTGTCGCTATCGGTTCTTTCTCCTATTCCCGTCTGGTATTGTTCACGGAAAGAAACATTGTCTCTATGTGGGCTGTAATCTCTCTGATCTTTCAACGATGCCGCATAAGACCTGTTGTCAACTGTATGAACAGCCCTGCACACAAACTATCTCACAAACTCAATCAGTTCGTAAAAAAATATTTCACGACACATAGTGTAAAAGGTAGCACCACACTGATCGAAGAAATAAACATTCCTGACGGTTCGTACCTTACGTCACTAGACATAACAAATCTAGGTTTCAGAAATTACTGCAACCAGTCGCCTTTTTTCTTCTTAATGAAAATTTATTAAACCATGAACTTCATTAAGAAAAAAAGGCGACTGGTTCCGAAACCTATTTCAGGACACAGTCGCAGATTCCAACACATAATAGATAAAAGTTTCAGAACAAATCTGTAATGAAATATTACTCTTAAAGCAGCAATTATTGTAATAAAGAATAATTTACTGAAGCATAAAAATGTTCACAGCCTGAAATTGTTGAATTTACAGAGTTACTAGAAATAACTCTCAGTTAAAATGACTTTACATTAAGTGTACTATTTTTCAACAGCCAGATGGGCTAGCCATGGGGTCATCAATATTTGGCACAATAGCAAACATTTTCATAAATCACCTAGAACAGAAAATTTTCATCAGCCAGGAACCCTGTTTAAAAACCACAAGTTACTACAATGGATAAGTATACAATACCTTAATTTTTGTGAATGGTGACACCAAAGACACTAACAACATAATAAACCTACTTAATAAAGTACACAAGAAAATAAATTTCACAGCTAAATACCAGAAAAAACCAAATAAAAAAAGATAAAGAAAAAGACAATAGTATCAGTTTTCTAGATTTGTGCATAGAAATTCACAACAACAGGCACAGTTTTAAGGTACACAACAAAAATACAGCTTCTAGTAACAATTCCTGCTTCATCATGTCACCTAGATGCGCACAGGAAAACTACATACAAAACAATGGTGCACAGAACAGAGTAAATACCATTAAATAAAGAGGAGAGGGAAAAAGAAATATACATAATAAAGCAAATTGCAGTGGATCTTATGCAAATAACATTTCCCAAATAATAGCAAACATACTTTACATAAAGTAAAAAGGGCTTTCTTCACAAACAAAACAGAAAGCTAAATTATCAGACTCAGGAATATACCAAATCACATGCAAGTCTTGCTCAAAGTACTATATGGGCAAACTGGAAGGAATTTTCAAATCGGATATAATGAACACGTCAACTATAACAAACATAACCAGTTCACAAAATCAGCAATAGCAGTACCTATAGAAAACACTGGACACCCGTCAGTGGCGCAGCCACGAGTAGGGAAGGTGGGCCCCCAGTGTTTAGTCGTCATCGTCGCCATGTGCTTTGTCCTTCCATGTGCTTTGTCCTTTCAGGAAAGGTTGTTCTCAGGACGCGATGGGATGCGTGGACTACTAAAACAGCTATACAGATTAGTAATATAAGTTTTATTTACTAATATTTACAAAGTTACTCAACTTAGTCTGTCTTTCTCGCGGCGGCGTCTTCTTGTGACTGCCTGTTTCGGAGCCGAGTTCATATGGGCTCTTCCAGACGCATGTCGACCTAGATATAGCCGCTAGTAGAGGGCGCGCTTCCCGGTTACTCCCTCCAGGTGGCGTGGCGCTGCCATGTGATTGGCTGCCGGTCGTCCGCTGCCTGCTCCACGATCGTTCTCGCTGACTTTACGCCACAACACCCAGCACCTCCCAAAGATTTTTAATAATAAAAAAAACAATAAAGAAATAGATAAAAAAATAAATAACAGTCTGATTCCCAAATTTAAAATAGTGCACATGTAATTAATCACATCGTATTTATAATTTTCCAAGCACAAGTTAACGTGACAGTGGGTCGCAAACGTGATGCCGCCACTGAGAACGTGTGCTGCTGTTACTGTGAGCGTTTTTAATGCCGCCGCGACCAGCTTTGAGGCTGAAACTTCCTGGCAGATTAAAATTGTGTGCAGGAACCGGGGCCCGAACCTGAGACCTTTGCCTTTTGCGGGCAAGCGCTCTACCACTGAGCTACCCCGACACGACTCACGATGCCGCCTCACAATTTTACTTCCGCCAGTACCTCGCCTCCTACTTTCCAAACTTCACAGAAGTTCTCCTGCATAACTTTCAAGACTAGCACTCCTGGAAGAAACATACCTGTGGCTAAGCCATGTCTCCACCATATCCTTTCTTCCAGGAGTGCTAGTCTTGCAAGTTATGCAGGAGAGCTTCTGTGAAGTTTGGAAAGTAGGAGGCGAGGTACTGGCGGAAGTAAAGTTGTGAGGCGGCATCGTGAGTCGTGTCGGGGTAGCTCAGTGGTAGAGCGCTTGCCCGCGAAAGGCAAACGTCCTAGGTTCGGGTCCCGGTTCCCGCACACAATTTTAATCTGCCAGGAAGTTTCATATCAGCGCACACTCCGCTGCAGTTTTGATGCTGCCGCTATTGTTGCTGCTATGCTGGAATTACGAGCCGATTGTTCATATGCGGCGACCCGCTTCTTAGCAGGTCAGCGGTGCCACCGAGTGGTGGAATCTTATGAAGGCCGCCAAACAACTACTAACAACATAGAGTCTCATGTTAATTAAACAGTCACAACATCGGCTAGCATCTTGAATGATAAGGACCATTTACCATTAATAAATTCAGTAAGCAAGAGGTGCCCACAGGCCGGCAGGCTCGGGGGGGGGGGAGGGGCTTTGTAAAACAATTTACAAAACGTGAAACAAAAGATATTTAATTTTAATATTTAATGGCAAAGCTAGTTTAATTAGGTAATAAACTAGGAATACCTCGGGTGTTAGGGAGGGAGGGGGTGAGGGTAGATCGTAGATTGGCGGTGGCGGGGGGGGGGGGCATTGGCAAAGGGGTGGGCACAACTGCGGTCTTTTTTTTTTTTTTTTTTTTTTTTTTTTTTTTTTTTTTTTTTTAATGGGCCCCCTCCCCCCAACCAAAGCTTGGCTGCAACACTGACACCCGTTTGAAAACATAGAAGATCTCCATCATTTCAAAAAGTCACATGAAATGGATTTAATGGAAGAACTTGAAATTTTTGACCACCACAAAAGAAAGGAGAAAATTTGCTCAATGACAAACCGAATAGTGAATCGACTAATTTCTTTAAAAGCTTCTCATGTCTCACATGAATAGTAATGTAAGTTTCTTTAATACCTCACAATAACCGTAAATAATGTAAACAATATGTCACAAACATGTAACATCTTTGAATATGTACCAACTCTGTGTAAAAAGTAACATCTCTGAATATATATCAAGTCTTTGTAAAACTGTGCTATATGAACAATTATGTAATATGTTTATTTGCAAAAACATTATAGAGACTCTCTCTATATGTGTGAGATTCTATAGAATAAAGAAGGCACAATACCTATAAGTAGAAGCTTAAAAACACCATTTATAAAAATAATGTAGAAATAACTATTCTCCGATTACAGTATCATATCTAAACCACATGGCAGGAGAAACAGAACACCACGAATGAAGACATCACAAGAAATACAAATACGTAACAAAAAGCATCTGAAGATAGGAATAAATTCTCGAAATGCTTAATGCTGCCCATTAAAAACAAGTAAATTGTGAACTGAGATAATGGTAATAACAGTAGTTTGTTGCAGAGGGGGTTGGTGTTGACTTATTACACAAGCTGGTGGCTTCAGATAGTGCATTGATCAGGTAGTGCATTGCAACAACAACGTGACTTACAGGAAGCTATGAAGAACCATAGAAAGTTTGGAAGCTGCAGCGATGTGGCTGCAGCTACTGGAGTGCCTCAAAGTCAAATTTCCAGGACGTGGACCCGATTTCACACAACGAGAATCGTTAAAAGAAGGCAAGGCCAAGGTCGTCCACGAATGGCATGACTGTTTTCTCAGGTTGACAGCCAATCCATACAGGATGCTGAATGCAACTCAGCTGCACTGCACCTTCCAGACAGCAGCAGGACGCGCAGTATCAACGGAAACAGTCCAAAATCACCTTCTGGAATGTGGCCTCTACGCACGGAGGCCTATGGTGTGTGCGTGTCATTAAAACGACACCGTTTAGACTGCAGAAACTGGGCGGTACAAATCAGGATTGGGGTCGTAAGGAATGACGCCGGGTTCACAGATAAGTCTAGATTTTGTGTTCAGACGGTCAGTCGTTGTTCTCACGAAAATAGGAACCACCTGTTTACATCCAGCAAATATCACCATATCAAAATGTTCAAATGTTTGTATAGTCTATGGGACTTAACTACGGGGTCATCAGTCTCTAAACTTACAAACTACTTATGAACTACTTACGAACTAGGACGGCACAAATATCCATGCCCGAGGGGGGATTCGAACCCCCGACCGTAGTGGCCGTGCAGACCGTGACTGGAGCGCCTTAGTCCCCTCGGCCACCGCGGCCGGCTCACCATATCATGCTGGTGGTTGAATGGTGTGGGCAGGAGCCAGTATTGGTGGAGGTACGGAACTCCATGTCGTTCAGAGGTATAGAGACGAGATCCTTCCACATTTTTTTGTGCAGTACTGGTGCCATAGGATATGGATTCCTTTTGGTGGGCGATTAAGTTCGTACCCGCAAAGCTGCACTGGTGGAAACATGCATGAAGCTGAGGGAATTAAACGAATGGAGTGGTCAGCTCGTTCAGCGGAGTAGACCGGGCCCACCGCGGTGGACGAGGGGACTGAGGCGCTCCAGTCACGGTCTGCACGGCCACTACGGGCGGGGGTTCGAATCCCCCCTCGGGCATGGATATTTGTGCCGTGCTTAGTTGTAAGTAGTTCATAAGTAGTTTGTAAGTTTAGGGACTGATGACCCCGTAGTTAAGTCCCACAAGCTTAACAAACATTTGAACATTTGAGTAGGCCGGATAATGATGCCTGGGATGTACTTGGCAGAGGCATTGCAGTCCGACCAGCAGTTCTGTCTGTCTGATGTAATCACACACCATATTAGAGAGCAACGAGAATTACTTTTTCACTATTATAGTAGCCCCATGTTGTCTAGCAGGAAGCAAACGCTATGTACACTTCAAGAAAAGAGTATATACAGCAAGAATCGTGTTACATCACACACAAATTACAACTGTGATCAATATCTGAATAAATTACGCTACTATATGTGTGTTGAGTATGATGTTTTATATGATCCCCAAATTGTTGGGAGCAGTATGGTATTTGGTTATGAATATTTTAATGGAAATGCTACTGTTGCTTGTAGAGAATACGGAATACAGATTCCTACAGCCAGACTATAAAATGCAGCAGTGTGCTCAGTAAACAGTATAACACAGGTACAATGCCCAATAGCCATATTCCATCTGAAAGTATAAATAAACAGATCATGGATGAAGAAATTTACGGTATTCCACATAAAAAAGGTGTTACAAATATTACGTAAGCGATTCCATCCATGTTATTTAGATCTCATTCAACACCTTCGATTAGGAGTTGAAAGTGATTGGAGGTTTGTCGTTTGATACTTCTCATCATCTTTCACGTCCCAGTTATCGATATATTTCTGAAAATGCATCCAGCATTATCGGAAGAGATTCCTACTGCGAGAGTGAAGGTAGGGGTGAGAATTTAAAATAGGGAAAGTTTAATTTTTTAAAACTCACAACCACCAACAGCAAACCATATTCCTAAACATGCAAAAACACTGGAAATGTGATTGCTGCTGTTTGACTCGTTTTCTAGGGGATGATATCACACGTTTGCAGCTTTCCTTACCTGCATATGATTAACAAAAAAATTCATAATAAAGTCAAGTTCATGAGAGAAAAGGGTGTACTAACTACTATTTTTGAAAACACGTAAAAGTTCACTTTATGTTGTTTATTTCACAATCTTAGAACCCTGTGGCTGATACGTCTGTACGTCGACACATTTATCAAATAAATTTATAGCTCATGAGCCCCCCAGACAAAATGAATATTTGTCGCAAATTGTTTTAACACCATGTGGCTGTCTCAAACACCTTTTATGTTCGTGCCTATGCGACGACACGTGTTACATTAACAAATCACAGTCACTTTAATTCAATGCGATGCACACCTTGTTCCACCGGCTAAATATTCACAAACACAAAGTAGCACTCGATTCAACTTGGTGCAGTCTACGACAAGCAACCACACGTGGCGATTTCCACACACAAATCTATAACCTCCACCTGCAGATCCACATGCCGACTGATGCAGAGCGACGCCGCTCGGCTAGCTATCCCACTTGCTCCCGACTCGTCACTTCCTGCCCTCGCGCGCGCGCGCGCGCCTAAAGCCCAACTGCCCGGGTTTTTTCCCTGCGTCATCAACTTCCCCATGTGAGCTGTTCTGACTGACTTCCAACGTACAGCGCTCATTTCTAAAACTTTACTTAAAATCAAAGTAATTACACTACACATTAAACAAATTTCTTATGTTTTTATATTGGTATACACATCCTTTGCACTATTGATTAAAATTGTGCAATTTCTTATATCACAGATAAGTGATTTAACTGAATATTTCAAGATAAAATACACAAGATTGATTGAAAATAAAATGAGAAATAGTTAATATATTATTTTTATAAACAAACATTGGCATGCTAGTTGTGTAACTGTCTTGTATTCATCGGTAATTTATTACTTTTCATTATCAATTAAACACATTACGCCAGATGTGACTATATCAGCTAATGTATTGTTTATTTATCAACAGGCTATTTTGTAATGAAGGCCTTAAAGGTTCCTAACCGCATCGTATTACTTCAAATGCAAGTAGTATTAGAATATTTTATTTCACACTGCACTCTGCACTGCACCTGGTACTCGCCATTGTCCTCTTTCCCGTCACCGGAAACGAACCTGGAAAATCCTAAGCTGGAACAAGCCACCAACGTCGGCCTGCTCGCTGGCCTCCCGTCAGCTACAAGCACACAGCAAATCTCAACGTGGAGAATTTCTACCTTTGGCCTAACTATAAATGTTGTCACCCAACTGCGTACGTACATTGCTACCATAATTAATAAGATTAAAATTGTGTAACATTTAGTGCATTGGCATGGTCAATGTTTGCAGTGAACTTCATACTGTTTAATTATCAAATGCTATTAATTACCAGTATTTCTATTGGGCGGTAATCTCACACTACAAAAATGCTTATATTATTCCATCATTACAGGCTCCTGCACATCCTAGTCGTCACGTGACGTATCATCTAAAATCTAAACTCATCATTCCCAGGAAGATGGAACTTTAGATATGGGCAAGTTTCTTGACCACCAATGACCTCTGACCTTGCCGCTTTAGATTTTTTTTACCTGTGATTACGGTTGAAAGGTGAAGTCTGCAAATAAAAAGGAAAAACAGAAGCCTATTTGATCGTTCAGATTATGAATAGTGCTCTCCGCAAATACGACCTCAATGTCTTTTGGATGCACCACTTGTTAAAGCAGATGATACGTTTCTTTAAGGTGATAAAATGTCACTCATGATAAGGATGTGTTTTTCTTTTGATGGCTGTGCGAACGAATCATTGATAAGCACTGACGTCAGTAGGTATGGGTATGTAATTAGAAAAGAACAAATAGTAATCGTCGCTGTCAAGTGATGAGCAGAATATTGTGTATATAAAAATAGCACAGCTCTTCTTCACATCAGAGCTGGAATCTTTCAGAATGCTGCGACACGCGCTACTGACTCTATTGCTAGCGACATGTGTGCTGGGTAAGTAGACTGCTGTTCCAGTAAGATTCCTAGGTCAGCAAGTTCGAGCACCGTCACGAACGTTGGTGTTTGTGCTCACAGGTGCGACGCTACCCATGCGTCGTACACCGCACACAGGAAGGGCCAGCGGATGGGCGTTCACTAAAGGACGCATCGTTGGAGGGCACCAAGCCACCAAGGGTAAGTCCAGCTAAAACTTTCCGACCAACACGTCATCGTACTTTTCTAAGGAATGTATACATGTGGCGTCTGTTCCGAAAGAACAGACGTCACTTCTGATCCTGCAGTTGTTATTATTTAATATTCACAGAATATATGACATCAACTGCGATTGGGTAAAGCTGAAAATGTGTACCCAGCCGGGATTCGAACCCGGGTCTTCTGCTTTCTAGGCAGTTGCGCTGACCCCAACACAACTGGGGACAAAGTGATCACCGCACCTGCAAGGACTACCTAAGCACGCCTTCCGTCAGATACAAATTCCCAGCTTCGCCCTGCCCACAGTACTCAAACTCGTAGTAATGAAACTAATTCCCGTAAGAGTAAGGGCTTCAAGCTTGCCCACCCCTTCCCACTAACGATAGGATCATTGCCCGTCACCGGCATATTATATATAGACATGTGGCGTCTGTTCCGAAAGAACAGACGTCACTTCTGATCCTGTAGTTGTTATTATTTAATATTAACAGAATATATGAGATCAAATGCGATTGGGCAAAGCTGAAAATGTTTACCCAGCCAGGATTCGAACCCGGGTCTCCTGCTTTCTAGGCACTTGCGCTGACCCCTACACCACTGGGGACACAGTGATCACCGCACTTTTAAGCAATCAGTCATAACTATTAATTTATTCACAGATCTGGATTTCGAAGACAGTGTGGTCATTATCAGTGCTAAAAAAATAGAGGTATTAAAACGCGTGAATAAATTAATACTTACGTCTGATTGCTGAAAAAATATCTGCAAGTAAAATAAACAGTCGTTGAGCACAAGTTCCACCAAATAAGCAATCCTAAAAAAAATATGTGATAGATGCCCGAAGAAGCTAACACATTAGGCCGATTTTTACGCTTCTCAAGAGGTTTGAAGATGTCACAAAACAGTGTAGAAACTGGTAGAGAAATAAAATTCACAATCTTGTACATGTCTGTTGCCATAAACTCTACTAATCTTCAGGTTAACAAGCACACAGCCAGTCTGTTGGAGGTAGTACTTTTACTGATGTTAACTAATGTCTCGAGGCCACTACAGGTGTCTTTTCCAGAAGGAAATAAACTTTTACTGAGCTACATAACAAATACTGTTACAAATGGTGTAACATATATAGCTCAAGTCGAAAAAAGTATAAACTATTTACAACGGCTGAAGGTTTTCCAACACGACGGGAGCAGCATGGTATTAGTAATGATAAGTGTGAGGTCATCCATATAACCACTAAAAGAACTCTGTTAAATTTCAGTTCCAATGATAAATCAGTCGAACCTACAGACCGTCAGTTCTACTAAATACACTACTGCCAATTAAAATTGCTAAACCAAAACGAAATGCAGATGATAAACGAGTAGTCATTGGACAGATATATTATACTAGAACTGACTTGTGATTACATTTCCACGCAATTTGGGTGCATAGATCCTGCGAAATCAGTACCTACCCAGAACAACTAACTCTGACCGTAGTAATGGCCTTGATACGCCTAGGCATTAAATCAAATAGAGCTTGGATGGCGCGTACAGGTTCAGATGCCCATGCAGCTTCAACACGATACCACAGTTCATCAAGAGTAGTGACTGGCGTATTGTGTCGAGCCAGTTGCTCGGCCATCATTGAGCAGACGTTTTCATTTGCTGAGAGATCTGGATAATGTGTAGGCCAGGGCAGCAATCGAACATTTTCCGTATCCAGAAAGACCCGTAAAGGACCTGCAACATGCGGTCGTGCATTATCCTGCAGAAATGTAGGGTTTCGCAGGGATCGAATGAAGGGTAGAGCCACGGGTCGTAACACATCTGAAATGTAACGCCAACGCATCCATGCTCTCCGAGCTGATAGTCCATGCTGCTGCACACGTCGTCGAACTGTTCGTGCAGATGGTTGTTGTCTTGAAAACGTCCCCATCTGTTGACTCAGGGATCGAGACGTGGCTGCACGATCTGTTACAGCCATGCGGATACGATGCCTGTCATCTTGACTGCTAGTGATACGAGGCCGTTGAGATGCAGCACGGCGTTCCGTATTGCCCTCTTGAAACCACCGATTCCATATTCTGCTAACAGTCACTGGATCGCGACCAACGCGAGCAGTAATGTCGCAATACGATAAACCGTAATCGCGATAGGCTACAATCCGACCTTTATCAAAGACGGAAACGTGATGGTACGCATTTCTCCTCCTTACACGAGGCTTCACAACAACGTTTCACCAGGCAACTCCGGTCAACTGCTGTTTGTGTATGAGAAATCGGGTGGAATCTTTCCTCGTGTCAGCACATTGTAGGTATCGCCACCGACGCCAACCTTGTGAGAATGCTCTGAGAAGCTAATCATTTGCATATCACAACATCTTCTTCCTGTCTGCTAAATTTCACGTCAGTAGCGAGTTATCTTCGTGGTGTAGCAATTTTAATGGCCAAGAGTATACCTGGAGTTACATTTACGAACAACTTAAATTGGAAAGAACACACAGAAAATATTGTAGGGAAGGAGAACCTAAGGCTACATGTCATTGGCGAAACACATAGAAGATGCAGCGGGTAGACTAACGAAACTACCTACACCTGTGCGTCCTATTTTGGAATATTGCTGCGTATTGTGGGATCCACACCAGATGGGACTAACGTACGATTTAGGGAAATGCAGAGAAGGGCAGGTCGTTTGGTATTATCGCGATATAGGGGAGAGAGTGTCATGAAAATGATGCACGATTTGGAGTGGAAATCATTAAAACAAAGACGTTATTTGTTGCGGCGAGATCTATTTGCGAACTTTCTTTCACCAACTTTCGCTTCAGAATGCGAATATATATTGTTGGCACCCACCTACATAGGGAGACATGATCACCAAAAATAAAATAAGAGAAATAAAATTAAAAAAAAGATTTAGATGTTCCTTTTTCCTATTAGAGAATGGAACTACAGAGAAATAATCTTCTGCCATGCACTTCAACGTAGTGTGACATTACAGATACAGGGGGAAGCTGATTGTTTCCATGTGAAAGGCAGGTATTTCCAGGATGTTGGGTTCCCCAGCCAGCTTGCTACCAGTTTGAACCTAGTGAATGGACGGGTAGTCAGGGTTCCCCTAATGTGCTCGGAAACTGGAAACGCTTGGCCGAGCGAGGGCGGCTATTCCAGATTGCTACTGAAATACAATATAGCCACAAACATTATTCTAAAAATCCATATAAAATCAGGTAATGATCACATGGCAAATATAATTATATGAAAGGATTTAGGAGACTTGGGAGAATCAATCGCTGTAATTACAATTTAAATATCCCTTACAGATAAAAAGCCGATAAATCTCAGTTCTATAATAATAATAATAATAATAAGACTTATATTTACAATTATTGATACGTAGTCTTTATCAGTAACAGATCTTAATAGACCTACCACGTTATTTCTGTATTCTTTCAATAAACTTTGTTTTACACTTTTGTCTTGCTTTTCGTTGAAGTAGTAATATTCTTGTGTTAGTACATATTCCACCACAGAAACACAAAACACGAACCCAGCAATGCGCATTACATTTATATATGTATTTTGTCATATTTAATATTATTCTAAGAATAATAACGTTCTTTTTTATGTCGTAGACTGCCACTTAAATATTTCATGGCCGACTAAAAATAGTAGATATGCAGAAGATAATTTATATGTATATATACAATTATATGTATATGTGAACAAGAACTGAATATATTAGCATAAAAAGATATGATAAATTAAATATTAATTGTGTAACTATTTCGACGGCTGCGGTATATTTGAACAGTGAGACGCCACGCTTAATGGCTATCTGAGCAAAGAGCTTCAGTCTCAACCGTTTTTTAGTATTGTTAAATATATATTTGTTTGTTACATGTAAACAACATTTGTAGGGAGATGGTCAAAGCATTTAATTATGTGATATTCAAATGTATAAAATTTTGGAAAGGTAGTTTAAAGATAAGGCGTTTGGATGCGCAGAAGGATACAGTTTTGGGAGCAGGGAGAGCTCGCTTTTCGAACACTTGGGAAGGGACTCGTAACTTGGACGTGGTGGTGAAAGGCTGTGACGCTGGGCGGTCTGACGCCGCGTTACAGGCTAATGATTTGAAGAAATAGGCATGTGTGGACTTAGAAAATTTACCGGACTGTGATTGAAGAACTTAGTTTCTGGTGAAAAGTGATAAACTATGCACGGTAGTAGGGCTGTGGACCTGTGATAATTCAGCAATCGTGTACGCGTGTGATGACAAACTGTGTTTTATAACAAATACTGTAATTAATTGCGGATTAATTATGAGTGATAATTCGGTTTTACTCTTGAGCGCGCGTGATACTTATTGTGCCTCTCATAAACTATAGTTGGAGAAATATTCAGTCATTTACTGATGTATAAAGTAGGACCACCTCCACATTTCATGTCTAATAAGAGTAATACACTCCATTTATAAAGAATTACTTCGTGAGTGAATCACTTCTCTTTCTTAGAATCCATTTTGTTGGTCATTCAGAGGTTTAATTTATGTTTGTTAAATATATTTTCACGTCATCATATGCAGAGTGATAGACTGGCTAAACTACAAATTAATTATTGATATTGTTTAAACAGATTGGTTAGCTGTTTAGGGCATAGAAGCTGACCTACATAACTCACCCCTATGAACAGAGACAATGAGCCATAAACGTTTTTACTACCCTGAGTTATGTATTGCCCAATTCTTATAGCAAGGTCGCAGTAGATCTCACAGCTTTTAAATTATAGCATCAAGATTGTAGCTCTAACTATTCTTCTCGCCTGAGTGAGGTGACGCAGTGGCAATAAACTGGAGGACGGTGGTTCAAATGTATTTCCAGCGAATGCGCGGAAGGTTCCTACGAAAGGTTACGGTCTATTTCCTTCCCAATCCTTACCCAAAACTCCGAGCGTGTGCTCCGTCTGTAATGACCACGCTGTCGACGGAACGTTAAACCATCAGCTTTCTTCTTCCTTCACACTCGCTCACTCCTGTTTACTTCCTGTAGACTTCATAAATGTGAGCCGCTCTGATTTCTGCAGAATTGAGCATCGATTGGCAGAGACAGCACCTGTCTTCAAGATTAGTAAAATGCATTGATGTTCACGATGGACTGTTTGAACACGTTCTGTAAGAAAACTTACACTATCAAACAAACCATAACAACACAGGATCTTAATTTACTATCACGCACATTTTCCCGTAACTAATTGTTTTCATTGGTTTACCTGGAAACGGTTAAGAGAAAGAGGCATGATTATTTGTTTCTTCAGAATCACATGGGTATCACCCCTCAAAGCATGTACCTTGCCTCCTTACCCTGAATATCTTATGCTCTTCTTGAGATCGTTTCTTAGATCTGCAGGTACACACTCTTATCCTTTGTTTCGTCAATAAAGACTAGGCCACCCAATCTTTGAGCCAACATAAAACCCCAAACCATACATAGCTCCTACCATTGTTTCCCTGCAGCATTGTTGGTCTATAGCCAGACTTTTTTTTCGTCCATCTGCTCCTAATATGTTCTATTTTGATTCGTCCGAAGAAATTACCTGATTCCACCGTTCTTGTTTGTGTGTTTCACTACGAATAGCAACATCGTCGTCCTATTGACGTGACTGGCTTCCTTCTTGCAGTTCGCGCATGGCAATTTTCTGTGTAGGACTCATCTGATTTTGCTAGAACTGGCCTTCTTTCCAAACTATTTCTCAGCCTCAATCGCAGTACATGTAGTTGTGATTAGTGGATCTTTCTCACCTTTTGTACTGTTACCCTCCCTTCTCTCCTAACAATCTGAACAATATGAGGCAGATTTTCTATCCGGTCTTAATATTTATAGAGACAGTTGATGATCCTTACAGTACATTTCTTCAAATTCAGTAACTTTTCTATTTATCGTCATATTCTTCCCTTTTTAGAGTTCAAAAGCGCTGTTTTTACCTCTAAGCACAATTATAAGAATACACATTCGGTAAAGAATGAGAATGTAGGAAGTAACGAATAACACAGATATGTCACACTCTGACATGGTTGCCAATATTTTTATGTCTGGATTTGGTTCTGTAGTAAACAAGCAAACATGCGTGATTGCACTTTTCATCGCACATAATTACATGTACAACTTGCAAATACGACACATTTATTTCCGTATAAACCATAAAAAAATCTTTGATATCCAGACATACTGTGCAGAATGTCTGCCTCAAAACTTTGCGAGAGGGGCTGTATGCAGTAGCGGCCCGAGCGTGAATGTTGTTGTTGTGATATTTTAGGGGGACAAAAGCGACCTATTGAAATAGACCGTTTTCCTATGTTGTGAATATAGTTCGAATTGTTGTTATTCTGAACGATTATAACGTTCAAATAGAATTGTAGGTTATTATTCTTACAAAACTACTATTATTTTTCCGAAATTTAAAGCATCAAATGTTCAAATGTTTGTAAATCTATCGGACCAAAACTAAGTGGTCATCAGTCCGTAGCTTACCTAAGGACAAACACACACATCCATGCTCCACATACACACATACATCCATACATAATTATGTAACGTTATAACTTGAAAAAGACGCAGCTATATGAGTGTTATAGCAGTGTTAACGAAATTTATTTGATTGTTTCTTACTTTTTCTACATATAATTGTTTGTGATGGGAAACGCATATACAAATTTTATATAAGAATGGAAAACATACCTACACTACATCTACATGTGATACTCTGCAAATCACATTTAAGTGCCTGGCAGAGGGTTCATCGAACCACAATTGCACTATTTATCGTCCATTTCCATATTGATTTAAGCCTAAGGAAATCCTTCCTGAAGGCACCCGCGCGGAGTGCCGCCCTGCATGGGAGCGAAACATGGATCACAAACAGTGCGGACAGGAAGAGGACAGAGGCTTTTGAAATGTGGTGCTACAGAAGAATGCCGAGGACTAGGTGGGCGGATCGCGCAACTAATGATGAGGTACTGAAGAGAATTGGGGAGAAAAGGAACCCCCGGCATACCCTGACCAAAAGAAGGGATCGATTGGTAGGACACACTCCTAGACATCAAGGAACCGTGAACCCAGCGCTGGAGGGAAGTGTGTGGGGTAAAAACCGCAGAGGAAGACCAAGAGATGGATACAGTAAGCAAATTCAAACAGATATAGGTTGTCGTTCTTATGTGGAGTTGAAGAGGCTTGCTACGGATAGGGTATTGAGGAGAGCTGCATCAAACCAGACTGACGACCACAACAACAACCATTCTCGAATAGCGCGCGGGAAGAATCTCTCTGTTCGAGCTCTGATTTCTCGTATTTTATTCTGATGATCATTTCTACCTATGTAAGTGGGAGTCAACAATATATTTTCGCATTCGGAGGAGAAAGTTGGCGATTGGAGTTTCGTAAGTAGCCCACGCCGCAGCGATAAGCACCGTAGTTGTAATGGTTCCCATCCCAGATCCTGCATCATTTGCGTAACGCTGTCTCCCCTGTATCGTGACAATACGAAACGGAAATAAATAACTTATGAGTAATAAACTAAACTACAGACTTAGTAGAGACAAATTACATTAACATTCAATTGCACCAAGATTTGTGATGTGGCCCTTTATAGGCACTACTCTAAACCGTCAAGCACCCTGTACTAGCAGCTGTAGCCGGATGGCGCTCGGCATTCATGATCCATGCTCTGCGGGATTCCGGCAGCCAAGTTCAAATGTGCAGGTGCACGGGGGGAGGGGATTATTAGTTATTGGGAGCTCCAATGTCAGGCGCGTGATGGAGCCCCTTAGGCAGATAGCGTCCAGATCTGGAAGGAATTCCAACGTGCACTCGGTGTGTTTGCCGGGGGGCCTCATCCGAGATGTGGAGGCGGCCTTGCCGGCGGCTATCGAGGGTGCGGGGTGCAGTCGACTGCAAGTCGTAGCTCACGTCGGCACCAATGACGCTTGTCGCTTGGGTTCTGAGGACATCCTCAGGTCCTACGAGCGGCTGGCGGAATTGGTGAAGGCTGCTGCCTTCGCACGCGGGGTGCAAGCAGAGCTGTCGATTTGCAGCATTGTTCCCAGGGTTGATCGGGGTCCTTTGGTTTGGAGCCGAGTGGAGGGTCTGAACCAGAGGCTTCGCCGACTCTGTGACAGTCATGGCTGCAGATTTCTGGATCTGCGTTATCGGGTGGGGAATTGTAGGGTGCCCCTAGATAGATCAGGGGTGCACTACACTAAGGAAGCGGCTACTCGGGCAGCAGAGTACTTGTGGAGTGCACATGGGGGTTTTTTAGGCTAGGCGCTAACTCTGATGAGCACTCGCCTGTCAGCATTCAAACAGCGAATTCAGGCCACGTTCGGAACAAAAATTCGAACATAAAAATATTAGCAGCGAACTTACAGAGTATTAAAAACAAAGTTCCCGAATTTGCAGCGCTGCATGGAAGTTATTGCGCTCAGATAATTTTAGGCACCGAAAGCTGGCTAAATGATGATGTGGAAAGTTCAGAAATATTTAGCGAAGCGTGGAATGTATATCGGAAAGATAGATCTGATACAACCGGAGGAGGAGTGTTCATCGCTGTGGACAAAGATATTGTTTCTACTGAGATCGAGGTTGAAAGTAATTGTGAAGTTATCTGGGCACGCATAACAGGTCTAAAAGAAGTAAAGTTAATAGTTGGTTGTTTTTACCGGCCCCCCAGTGCTGCTGTAGCAGTTTTAGAATCATTCAAGGAAAGTCTACACCAGGTAGTGCATAGGTATCCGGGCCATGCAATATTAGTCGGAGGTGACTTCAACCTTAAGAGTATAGATTGGGACCTCGCTAGTTACATTTCAGGCGGTACAGACAAGCAGTCTTGCGAGCTACTTTTGGACACATTCTCCGAAAACTGTCTTGAGCAGTTAAACCGGCAACCCACGCGCAATGGAAATATTCTAGACCTTAGAGCCACAAACAGGCCTGACCTTATTAACGATGTCTGTGTAGAGACAGGAATTAGTGATCATGATATCATCATAGCGTCGATGGTGACCAAAGTTCATAAACCAGTCAAGAAGGCTAGGAGCGTGTTTTTGTTGGGAAAAGCGGACAAGCAAATGTTACGATCGCACTTAGAAAATGAATGGGCATCGTTTAATTCTGGGACTATGGATGTAGAGGACTTGTGGACTAAATTTAAATGCATTGTTAATGAAGGGTTAGAGAAATATGTGCCAGTAAAGACGATTAAGGATGGAAAAGATCCACCGTGGTATAATAATAATGTTAGAAAGCTGCTGAGAAAGCAAAGGCTGTTGCACTCTCGATTCAAAAAAGAACACGCAAATGATGACAGGCGAAAGTTAGTAGAGATTCGTGCGTCTATAAAAAGATCGATGCGTGAAGCATACAATAATTATCACAGCCATACCTTAGCAAAAGATCTTTCCGAGAACCCGAAGAAATTCTGGTCCTATGTAAAATCGATAAGCGGGTCAAAGCCCACTGTCCAGTCACTAGTTGATCATTCCGGGGCAGTAATAGTAGAAAGCAAACGGAAAGCTGAAGTTCTAAATTTAACCTTTAAGAAATCTTTCACGCAGGAGGACCGCACAAATATACCATCATTTGATCAACGTACTAATTCCGAAATGGGGGACATAACAATAGGTATTTCCGGTGTAGAGAAGCAGCTGAGAGAGCTAAATACGAAAAAGTCTGCTGGTCCGGATGGAATACCAGTTCGGTTTTACAAAGACTATTCTGCGGCATTGGCCCCCTACTTAGCTTGCATTTATAGCGAGTCTTTAATTCAGCGCAAAGTTCCTAGTGATTGGAAAAAAGCGCAGGTGACTCCCGTGTATAAGAAAGGAAAGAGAACTGACCCATACAATTACAGGCCAATATCGTTGACATCAGTTTCATGTAGAATTTTGGAGCATATTCTCAGTTCGAACATAGTAAATTTCCTTGAAACGGAAAAGCTTCTTTCCATGAATCAGCACGGGTTTAGGAAACATCGTTCATGTGAAACTCAGCTTGCCCTTTTCTCACATGACATCTTGCGAGTCATGGACGAAGGGCAACAGGCGGATTGTGTTTTTCTCGACTTCAAAAAGGCGTTCGACACGGTGCCACACTGCAGACTGCTAACGAAGATACGAGCTTATGGAATAGGTTCACAGATTTGTGACTGGCTGGAAGACTTCCTAAGTAATAGAACGCAGTACGTTGTTCTCGACGGCGAGTGTTCATCAGAGACGAGTGAATCGTCAGGCGTGCCCCAGGGGAGTGTGATAGGACCGCTATTATTTTCTATCTATATAAATGATCTGATGGACAGAGTAAGTTGTAATTTGCGGCTGTTTGCTGATGATGCTGTGGTGTATGGGAGGGTGTCGTCTGTAACTGACTGTAATAGCATACAGGTTGACTTAGACAAAATTTCTAGTTGGTGCGAAGAATGGCTGCTAGCTCTCAATGTAGAAAAATGTAAGGTGATGCGCATGAGTAGAAAAAACAATCCTATAATGTTCGAATACAGCATCAGTAGTGAGCTTCTTGATGCGGTCGCGTCGTTCAAATATCTAGGCGTAACATTGCAGAGCGATATGAAATGGAACGAGCATGTAAGGACAGTGGTGAGTAAGGCGGACAGCAGACTTCGGTTTATTGGGAGAATTTTGGGAAGATGTACTTCACCTGTAAAGGAGACAGCGTATAAAACGCTTGTACGACCACGTCTTGAGTATTGCTCAAGTATTTGGGACCCGCAGCAGATCGGTTTGAAGGAAGACATAGAGGCGGTTCAGAGGCGAGCAGCTAGATTTGTTACCGGTAGGTTCGACCAATGCGCGAGTGTCACGGAAATGCTCCGGCAACTCAATTGGGGATCGCTGGAGGAAAGACGACGTTCTTTTCGTGAATTTCTGTTAAGTAAATTTAGAGGGCCGGAATTTGAAGCTGAGTGTAGTACGATCTTGCTGCCGCCTACTTACATTTCGCGTAAAGATCACAAAGACAAGATAAGAGAAATTAGGGCTCGTACGGAGGCATATAGGCAATCTTTTTTTCCTCGTTCAATTTGGGAGTGGAATAGGAAAGGAAATGCCTAGTAGTGGTACAGTGTACCCTCCGCCACGCACCTTACGGTGAATTGCGGAGTATGTATGTAGATGTAGATGTAGAAGTTAGTTGGGTGTCGCGCTCTCTGCCCAGATTCACTACACTACCATTATAAGGCCTCTCTATGTTATTCTGTGCTCGCTAGAAGTAACCCAAGCACGCGAACAATCATACGGCACACGCGGTTAACAAATGTTGAAATATTTGTAGAACTTATGGGACTTAACTACGGGGTCATCAGTCCCTAAGCTTACAAACTACTTATGAACTAGCTAAGACTAGGGACGGCACAGATATCAATACCCGAGGGGGGATTCGAATCGGCGATCGTAGTGGCCGTGCAGACCGTGACTGGAGCGCCTCAGTCCCCTCGGCCACCGCGGCCGGCCGCGGTTAACAACCATACGGTACTGCAGAGAGACTTTTTGAACACCCCTTGGATGTCGACATCTATCATCCTGACAGCCCCGACTCAGCATAACCGCTGGCCAACACTATAGTAGCAGTGGAGTGAGGAAGGCCATTTAAATGGCTGAAAACGATCACCCTAAAATACATTTGCGGTCTAGACTGACTTTTGTATGAATAAAATATTCAGATCGCTAAGACTCCATAATGTTTTCAAAATAATTAATATATACATATTGGTGAGCCAGTTTAATGATAATGCTAAGATCAGGTTTGGAGTGCAGGCATTTAACTGTAAATAACGACACCGGTTTTCTTTTCCTATTTTGGTTGTTTTTATGTAACATGTGCCCGACACTTACGTGCCGTGCTTCCTGGTCTCTTTTGTGCCAACATGATTAGTGGTATGTTGGTCATGATAGATTAGCACTAATCTTAACGATTGTTGCCACTTCTAAGCTTGTCACTGTATTTTAAGTTCTGTAATCTTGGGTGTACCACATAGGCGTGGTTTGATTGTATTTGTCTGTGTGTTGAGAAGTGGACTTGCGCATAATAGTTCGCGATCGGGAGTGCTCACTTTAGTTCGCTTGTTGCTTATTTGTACCCCAGCAACGGTTCAACGGTTTAGTCGTGAATTTAATAGAGCTTCCTTGGAAATTGTGAAACGGGGTGTATTCGGAATGTAAGTGCCGTTTCTCATTCCCGCCGCTGCTGCGCCTCGATCGGCGTTCCACTTTGATGGATGGATGCTTGATGTTTGACGCCCCGCGACATATGGCCATTAGAGACGATGCTTAAGCTCGGATCTTTGCAGAATGATGGGGGAGGAAATTGGCTGTGCCCTCTGAAAGGAACCATCCCGACGTTTGCCTCGAGAGATTTAGGGAAATCACCGGCGTTCCGCGCACCCACGCTAGTCGTCTTAGTCCGACTACTCTCAGCTGACGCAGTTGTCGTTGCTCTGCTTTCTATTGTCTGTGTACAATGCAAGTTTAAAATGTATAAGACAACTGGCTCTCACCGACTGAGAGTTCGATAATTGCTGGCCGCGGTGGCCGAGGGAACTGAGGCGCTCCAGTCACGGTCTGCACGGCCACTTCGGTCGGGGTTTCGAATCCCCCCTCGGGCATATATGTTTGAGCCGTCCTTAGACTTAGTTAGTTCATAAGTAGTTTGTACGTTTAGGGACTGATGATCCCGTAGTTAAGCCCCTTAAGCTATACAAACATTTGACATTTGAGATCGATAATTCGATTATTAGCTCAAAGAAAATAAAACCTACAAAAATTCCAATTAAAGATTTTATGGTGAAAACGCAATGAGTAACGGAATGGTGAGGAAGCCCAAGAGTAGTCAGCGTTCTGTTGAAAACGATAACTTGAAAAATCGACAAAAATACAGGGTGTCCATAAAAGGGCTCCCTGATTTCAAAATTAAATATCTCCAAAACAGAGATCGATAGAGGCATGTTTATTGTGAAAGCTGTAAGAAGTTTATACAGCAGTTTGAAATAATAATTACAAAAGCTGCTAACAGATGGCGCTGTACGCTGTACAACTCATATCAGCATACATAAGTGAAATAATCTTATGAAAACGTCTTTGCAAACAATCACATCGCAATGTTTTCAAAATCTTCACCATTGGCACTACAGAGGTGGCGCAAACGAAGAATGAAATTCGCCATCACATTTCGTATTGTCTCAACCGAAATGGATTCACATGCCACAGAGATCGCCGATTCAAGCTCGTCCAGCGTGGCGGGATGCTTCGGGTAGACCATGTCTTTCACTGTGCCCCACAAAAAAAGTCACATGGAGTCAAATCCAGAGAATATGGTGGCCAATCCATGCCTGCACCAGTAAATTTGGGATATTCCAAAGCAATGACTCGATTCCCGAAGTATTCCTCAAGAAAGCGAAACACTTGTTCGGTCCGATGTGGTCGGGCTCCATCTTGCATAAACCATTCAGTACCTGGTTGATCCTCTAACGCTTGCTGTGTGGCGACAAATTGTTCCAAAATTGCAACGTAAAGTGCACCAGTGACCGTTCCTCGAATGAAAATATGGCCAATGATGCCTCTGCTGCATACTGCAACCCACACAGTAGCTTTAGGAGAATACAGGGGTTTCGCTTCACACCAATATGGCTTTTCGGAACCCAAAAAACGCCAGTTACGCTTATTCAGGTATCCATTCAGGTGGAAGTGTGCTTCATCTGTAAACCAGATGCAGCCAACATCAAATCCTTCACTGTCAATCATTGTGAGCATCTGATTAGCAAAGGCAACCCTTTGTTGCACAGCGCGTACGGGTATGGCCTGGTGCGTTTGAATTTTGAATGGAAACATGTGTAGGCTCTTACCCAGTATTTTCTGCGTGCTAGAACGCTTCAAACCAGTCTAAAATGCAATTCTACGGACGGATGACATTGGATTTCGCTGAATAATTCCAGAAATTGTGGCGATATTTTCAGGCGTAACTGCGGTTTGCTTGCGGCCAACATTCCCCACTAGATCATCAGTTACGCTGCATGTTAGTTGAAATTTTGCGAAGAGCGTATGAATGGTTTTCGCATCGGGCCCTTTTGGAACATTAAATCGTGCTTGAAAACTTCGCCTTGTTACTGTAGGACTCTCTTCTAACCTGTGGTACTCTAGCACCAGAAAAACGCGTTGTTCAATAGAGTACATGGTTTTAACCTCTTCCGTCGGTACGCTAATCTCCCTTCAGTGGAACTGATCGCTCTGGGCGTCGGATCACTATTTATACTGGGCATTACGTACGGCGATTACAGCGCCATCTATTAGCAGCTTTTGTAACTATTATTTCAAACTGCTGTACAAACTTCTTACAGCTTTCACAATAAACGTACCGTTTACTGCATTCCTCTATCGATCTTTGTTTTCGAGATATTTAATCTTGAAGTCAGGGAGTTTTAATAAATAAAATTTTAATTAAATGTTTGTATAGTCTATGGGACTTAACTACGGGGTCATCAGTCCCTAAACTTACAAACTACTTATGAAGTAGCTACAGCTAAGGACGACACAAATATCCATGCCCGAGGGGAGATTCGAACACCCGACCGTAGTGGCCGTGCAGATCGTGATTGGAGCTCTCAGTCCCCTCGGCCACCACGGCCGACAAATCAAGGAATCCTTTTCTGGACACAATGTATATGAGAATAGTCGTTTCACTATGACAACGCAGTCAGGTGTATTCCCGAAAATTTCCAATAGATTCCTGCACAAAATTGTTTCAGAATTCTAAGGTTACTGGCGACATAGTTCTCCGAAGTAGGAATAGGATAAGCTGGTCGACCGTTACGACGACTCAACAACGGTGGAAATTGTGGAAAATGCTTTAAAAAGAAAAAAAAAAAGTCTAACGTATTTTCCCCCAAAAGTGGTACTTTGGCTCCGTAGCCCAGTGGTAGAGTGCCAGACTACAAATCCAAAGGTTGTGGGTTCGATCCCCGCCAGGTCCTAGGATTTTTATCTGTCACCACTTCTTTCACCTCTGACAGTTATGCTCATGTGAAAAATACCGTGTAGCACCGTGGTTCGGAACCCACGTTAAACTGTAGGTCCCCCTATATCTGGCTGGATAAGTCAGTTCGAAGGTCGGAGGAAGGCAACGGCATACCACCTCCAAACAGGACCATGCCTAGTAATGCACTGTGGTGTTCAAACCAATCTTCGGATTGTTGACTGCTTTACCTTTAGTTTCCGTATAGGCCTCTTATTAGTATAGACAACCAATTACCTTTTTAAGGGAAACGAAAGAACAGAGGAGTGTACAAGAGGTGGTTTCCGTCGCGTTGCAGGGCAGTTCCCGTACATCGCCTCGCTCCAGCTGGTGAAGGACGGCGAGCGCTTCCACAACTGCGCAGGCTCCATCGTCACCACCACCGCCATCCTCACAGCCGCGCATTGCGTCTGGTCGTCGGCCTACTACTACGTGAGTACACACGCCATTTAAGTTACAAGTGTGGTGTTGCACAAGTACAAAGTGCGCGCCACCTACTTTCGCCGCGCGCCGCCATGCACGCACGGCGCGGCGTTCTTACGACGTCAGCCACGAGCGCCCTCTGCTACAACTCCGCTCATGGCCACCACTGAATGACATCGTTCACTTGGGACTGAGATAGGAACCAGTTAGCACTTCGGAATCAGATAAGCACCAGTGAAGACTTGGCTATCGGACAGGCACTAGGCAGGCCTCTAGCTCAACTATGTATCAGCTTTCTGCAATACTGAGCTATGTAAAAGTTAAGTATTACTGCGTCTCTAAGAAATATATATCTCGTTCTAATTTACTCTAGTGTTTCTAGTTTCTGCTGTCCCACTGGCTGGTCACCTCCATACCTGCACAAGCGTGCATCCTTTATTCCTCTGTCGGTCTTATAATTCTACTCGGCCACCGACACCTACCGGACGAGACACAAAAGCGGCGACGAGGTTGGGACACAAAAGCGGCGACGAGGCTGGGACACAAAAACAAGACTCTGCTCAAAAATGTTCAAATGTTTGTTAAGCTTATGGGACTTAACTACGGGGTTATCAGTCCCTAAACTTACAAACTACTTATGAACTACTTACGAACTAGGACGGCACAAATATCCATGCCCGAGGGGGGATTCGAACCCCCGACCGTAGTGGCCGTGCTGACCATGACTGGAGCGCCTCAGTCACCTCGGCCACCGCGACCGCAAGACTCTGCGTTCAGCTGGAGCTACACTTTATAATCAGCTTAACATTACACACAATGAGGAAAGTACGAAATAATGCGACCATGAATTAAGTAGGAAACTTGTTTCGTGGTAAAAATTAGAAACAATTAGAACTCGTTTTATAAGTTAGTAAAATTCGAAGAACTTTTGTTAACCCTTGCATTGTGGTGTCGCACAAGTACAAAGTGCGCGCCACCTACTTTCGCCGCGCGCCGCCATGCATGCACGGCGCGGCGTTCTTCCGACGACAGCCACGAGCGCCCTCTGGTACAACGCCGCTCGTGGCCACCACTGAAGGATCGTGCACTTCGCACTTCGACTTCGGACGGAGATAGCAACCCGATAGGACCTTCGTAATCCGATAGGCACGAGGGAAGACTTTGCTATTTGTACAGGCACTAGGCAGGCCTCTAACAACTATGTATCAACATTCTGCAGTACTATGTAAAAGTTAAGTATTGTTACATTCTGTGCAATATATCTCTTTCTAATTTACTCGAGTGTTTATAGTTTCTGGCTGCTCCCCTCCGTACCTGCACCAGCGTGTCGGTCTCATTCCACTCGGCCACCGACACCTACGACGAGGCAGGGACACAAAAGCGGCGACGAAGTCGGGACACAAAAGTGGCGACGAGGAGTGATAGAACCTTGGACCAGCCCGCTTGCAGCAGCCAGACAGCAGCAGTCGGAGCACGCAAAAATTGCTCCCGCCCACCCACCCTTATTATAAGATTTTTGGGGGAACATATTCTGTTACGTATTTTGTGGACTTTTTTGTTGCAGAGCGTCCTCTTTCATATTGCATTTGTGTTTTGTTATAAGTTACTTGTATACGCGGCGCCTAATCGGTCAGCATGGCCACTACCCCGAACCCAAACTTAATGGAAATTATTCAGTTACAGACGGCGCAAATTACCCAGCTTCTCCAGGCCGTGTCGCAGTTGACGACACAGGCTGCTCACCAACAACAACAGTCGTCACATCAGCAGCCCACACCTGCCGCCGCACCGCTTCCGACGTTCCGCCAGTACAACGAACGTGAGGAAGAATGGAGTGACTATTTCGCGCAGTTTCAAGAACTCGTCGCGGCTCATCAAATTACAGGTCAGAGAGTGAAGAACCTTTTCTTATCGATTGTGGGCCCCCAGACTTTCGTACTATTGCAAAAACTTTTCCCTCTCGCATCTCCTCGTGATGTAGACTTTGAACAAATTGTAGATGCACTGAATGCTCATTATGAGAGAAAAGTTCTTGTAGCCGCTGCACGATACCGATTTTTCAGACTTAAAAAATTACCGCAGCAGTCACACCAAGAGTGGATTACGGAATTGAAGGGCTTAACCCGCCAATGTAAATTTACTTGCTCTTGTGGACTTTCGTATAGTGACGTGATGTTGAGGGATGCGATTACGCAGAATATTCAGGACCCCAGAATTAGAGCAGCAATTCTAAAACAATCTGACCCCTCATTAGACAGTGTACTGCAGCTTATAGAAGCGCATGATACTTTTGACTTAGCAGATGTAGAAATGCAAAGCCACAGTGTAAATTCAGTGCGCCGCAACGGACGCTTTCCTAGCCGTAGTTCTCAGTATAGCACTTGTGATTCTTTAAATTCTACCTGCCGTGCTGAACGGACAGTGAACAGTAGCCAGAGTAAAAGTGCGACGCAAAGGTCGCCCCGTAGTGTTAGACACAGTAATTTGAATAACGGGCGCCAACGCTCATTTCAGAAAAATGTACGTAAATCTTGCCCCCAGTGTGTGTCTCGCCACAAGCGTGCTCATTGCCCTAGTCGTAACGCAACCTGTTATCAATGTGGCAAATCAGGACATTACAGTCTGTGTGTATGCAAATTAAAAACTCAAAGAACGGTATCGTTCGAAACAGTGCTTCGCAGAGTGCGAGAACAGTTCATTCTGTAAATGTTATACGGGCTGTGGAATTGAACAGTGCTTTGCTTGGTTCTCAATTGCGAGAAAGTTCTTCTGCGCCTACTGCACAACTATATAGTGAGCCACGTAGCAAGCGCCGACGAGCGCGTAAAACAGCGCAACGGAAAAGGGTTCGGGACAAGCAAAATGACTATGAACAGTGCATTCCTGTAGTGAAAATAGTGCCTTCTGCAACTGCTCCTTGTAATAGTGCCCAGTACTGCGTAGCTAGTGACAGTAGACATCAAGTAGCTACTCAAAAGTGTAGTGCAGTAGTTAGTGACTCTGTAGTAGCTTCGCATTGCGCGGACGCCGATCCGGCGGTAGTGTCATCTAGTGACAGTGTGGTTAATCCGCTGCGTGCCGAGTCTGCGCCGCTTACTTCACTATGCGGTCCGCGCAGACGCGGCAAACAAACCGTAGCAGACGTTGCCCACATTCGCGCACCTGTCGAGCGCCGCAAGCAAAAACTGTTTGTGACTCTCTTCATAGAAAATAAGACGGTGCAATTTCAGCTTGATACTGGTTCCGCTGTCACACTAATGAATAAAGATACTTATGAACTTCTGGGTTCGCCAAAATTGTCGCCGTCACAGCAAGTGTTAACAGCTTACACAGGTCAAAATATTCCCGTGTTAGGAACGTGTAGTCTGCCCGCCTCTTTTCAAGGTGTTACGAAAACAGTTGCTTTTGTTGTTCTTCAGGACAAATCTACACAGAACATTTTTGGACTAGATGCTTTTGACTTGTTTGGTTTATCAATTCAAAGAGATGTGCTTCAGATTTCGTCAGTAGTGCCTCAGGACAAAATCAATGCTTTATGTGAAAAATACAGTGATTTGTTTTCGCCGGAACTAGGTTGTGCAAAAGACTTCGTGGCACATGTCACTTTAAAAGAATCTGCAGTTCCAAAATTTCGTAAAGCTAGACCAGTGCCTATCGCCTTGCGTGATACAGTTGCCGAAGAACTTAAACGTTGGCAAGATAGTGGGGTGATTTCTCCTGTTTCTGCGAGTCAGTGGGCCTCGCCTATAGTAATTATACCCAAGCCGTCAGGAAAACTTCGTCTCTGTGTGGACTTCAAATCAACAGTGAACAGTCAAACAATTGTAGACACTTATCCCCTGCCCAGACCTGACGAACTAATGGACAAATTAGGACAGTCTCGTTTCTTTTCTAAGATTGATTTAGCAGAGGCATACTTACAGATTCCACTTGATGACGAGTCAAAAAAGTTTTTCGTCATTAATACTCACATGGGCCTTTTTCAATTTCAACGCCTACCCTTTGGCAGTTCTTCCGCTCCCGCTATTTTTCAGCGTTTTTTGGAACAGCTGACAGTTTCTGTACCGTGTTGTTCGAACTATTTAGATGACATTGTGGTATCCGGACGTACAGTTGAAGAACATTTAGCAAACCTGGAGTGCCTTTTCAAAGTTTTGACTGCAGCAGGTCTACGTTGTAATAAAGCAAAGTGTTCGTTTTTTCAAACTGAAATAGAGTACCTAGGCCATGTGACTAATGCTCAAGGAATACATCCCTTACAGTCACATCTTCGAGCAATCAAAGACTTGCCTCCTCCTAAGAATGTGCATGAATTGCAAGCAGTGATGGGAAAGCTTAACTATTATTTCAGGTTTATTCCCAATGCCTCTCAGATTGCAGCTCCACTGCATCACTTACGTAGGAAGAATGTTCCTTTTGTATGGTCTAAAGATTGCCAGGTTGCCTTTGACAACTTAAAGTCTGCACTACTCAGTGATGCATGTTTGATTCCCTTTGACCCCCAGAAGCCTGTAGTGCTAGCAGTTGACGCCTCGTCGTACGGTGTAGGCGCTGTAATCTCACATCGTATTGGATGTCACGATCGTCCTATTGCCTTTGCATCCAAGCTACTGACGCCGACGCAACAGAATTACAGTCAGATAGAAAAGGAGGCCTTAGCAATCGTTTACGGCGTCGCAAAGTTTCATCATTATCTCTATGGCAGAAAATTCTATTTGTTGACAGACCACAAGCCTCTCACGTCGTTGTTCTCACCCACAAAGCCAATTCCGCCACGTACGGCACAAAAGCTTCAGAGATGGTCCTTGATATTGTCTAATTATCAGTATGAGATTTTGTACCGACCTACCACTAAACATGCCAACGCGGACACACTTTCCCGACTTCCGGTTGGCCAGGATGTATCATTTGATTCTTCAGAAATGGCATGTTGTCAAATAGACTCCAGAGATGCTTCCGCTGTCGCAGACTTTCCTTTAAACTCTCGTCGGGTTGCACAGGAAACAGCTGCGGATGCAGAATTAAGTGTGGTAGCACGTTTTGTTCGCTTTGGTTGGCCTGCCAGAGCCAAAGACATTGATCGGCCTCTGGTTCGACGTTATTTTGCACAACGTCATGCATTATCTTTAAGTCAGGGTGTACTGTTGTTGCATACCGACAACGACCAAGCAAGAGTGATTGTTCCTCGTTCCCTGCAACGTGAAGTGTTACGCCTCCTGCATCAAGGACATTGGGGCATTGTTAGGACAAAGCAACTGGCCAGACGTCATTGTACCTGGGTTGGTATGGACGCTCAGATAGAGGACATGACGTCACAGTGTACTGTTTGTGCGGAGCATCAGGCGGCTCCACCGCAACGTTTCTCAGACTGGCCACGCCCCAAGGGACCATGGCAACGTTTACATATTGACTTTGCCGGACCTTTCTGGAATACGCGCTGGTTAATCGTTGTAGACGCTTTCAGCAAGTTTCCTTTCGTGATTGCCATGAACTCAACGACGGCTTCTAGTACAATCAGTGCCTTAACATCAGTGTTTTGCATCGAAGGTTTGCCTGAAACTATCGTCAGTGACAATGGACCTCAGTTTGTTAGTGCGGAATTTCAACAGTTTTGTCGTGTGAATGGCATTCAGCATATCACCACCGCACCTTTTCACCCTCAGTCCAATGGTGAAGCAGAACGTTTCGTTCGAACATTCAAGTCTCACATGGAGAAGATGAAAGGTCAGCACTCCAGGCAGCAAGCTCTTCAAATTTTCCTGTCTACGTATCGGTGCATGCCACGTGACGGCCCGTCTCCTGCCGAGCTGCTACACGGCCGCCGTCACCGCACTCTCCTTCACCTGCTGCAGCCTCCCACGCACCGAGTCGGTTCGTATGGCGCTACGCGTTTTCAGGTTTCCACGCCGGTGCTGTACAGGGTGTTTGCTGGAAACAAGAAGACATGGTTGCCGGGCACCATTCAACGCGTGCTTGGGCGCAATATGTTTGTTGTACGTTCTTCCACAGGGTCGGAGCTGCGGCGCCACGCAAACCAATTGCGCCTGCACAGGCCGCGCGATCCTGTCTCCGGTTTCTTGATTCCAGACCCAGTTCACCGCCAGGGAGCACAACCACATCGTTCGTCCCCGGACTACGAGATCCCTATGGACGTCGACGTACATCCGACGCAGTCGTCGCCGCCGCTGTCGCCGCCGCAGATGACAGCGTCACCGAGAGGGACTCCGGGACCGTGCGGGCCCCCCCAGCTTGGGCCACGCACCTCAGAAGAAGATGACCTGCTCCCTCTGGGCGGGGGCGGGCGCCCTTCCCCAGGTTTCGGCGGGTTCCCTGGAGGATCGCAAGGCGGATGCCGGGGCGCGGACGGCGTCTCGATCCCGGCCTCAGCTACGACGCCCGTCCCACCAGTAACGCCCCCGCTCAGGCCCTCCTCCCAGTGCCGTCGCCGTGGCCCTCAGCCCTACGCCACGACGGCGCGGCGGTTTGGCGGGGAGGGGTGTGGTGTCGCACAAGTACAAAGTGCGCGCCACCTACTTTCGCCGCGCGCCGCCATGCATGCACGGCGCGGCGTTCTTCCGACGACAGCCACGAGCGCCCTCTGGTACAACGCCGCTCGTGGCCACCACTGAAGGATCGTGCACTTCGCACTTCGACTTCGGACGGAGATAGCAACCCGATAGGACCTTCGTAATCCGATAGGCACGAGGGAAGACTTTGCTATTTGTACAGGCACTAGGCAGGCCTCTAACAACTATGTATCAACATTCTGCAGTACTATGTAAAAGTTAAGTATTGTTACATTCTGTGCAATATATCTCTTTCTAATTTACTCGAGTGTTTATAGTTTCTGGCTGCTCCCCTCCGTACCTGCACCAGCGTGTCGGTCTCATTCCACTCGGCCACCGACACCTACGACGAGGCAGGGACACAAAAGCGGCGACGAAGTCGGGACACAAAATGCATAGTATTAGCTCTAGAAAAACGTATTGTATGCCTGGGGTCTTTTTTGTCCCCAAAATGATTCAAGCGACATTATGGAGATAAACATTGAAATATGAGAGCTTTTATGGTGTGGCCTCATGGGGAAGAAGCTCTCAACCGCCTTTTTGGACCATTTTAATTGCATGCATCCCAATATCAGGTTCACAATGGAAGTTGAGAAGGAGGGGAAGCTTCCGTTTCTTGACGTTCTGGTTTACAGAAGAGATGATGGGAAACTGGGACATAGTGTTTATCGAAAACCTACGCACACGGACCGCTATCTGCATGCCTCGAGTTGTCACCCTCCGACCCAACGTACTGGCGTTCTTCGGACATTACCTAGAAGAGCTTACGCCATTTCTGATGCAGAAAGTTTGACGCAAGAACTAGATCACATCAAAGTTGTGTTTCATCAGAATGGCTACACAGATAAGCAGATCCGCTGTGCTTTACAGTTTGGTCCTTCACCTGAACCATTAAATGATACCCACAAATCAGTTGCTTTCCTACCTTTTGCCGGGAGTATTTCATCAAAGATAGAAATAATTTTAAAAGAAGTATGACATTAAGAGTGTTTTTCGTCCGCCAGTAAAGATGAGAGCACTTCTTGGATCTGCGAAGGATGATTTGGGTCTGAGGAAGCCCGGGGTATATAAGATTCCCTGTCAATATGGGAAAACGTTTAATGGTGAGACTATCCGTACCATTCAGGTCAGATGTATTGAACATCAACGCCACACACGTTTGCTCCAGCCCGAGCAGTCGGCGATAGCTGAGCATTGTCTCGATGAGGGACAAAGAATGTTATATAACGAAACTCACATGGTTGCTTCAGCATCTCGTTACTGGGACTGTGTCTTACAGGAATCCATAGAGATTCGATTTATCTGACAATCTGATTAACAGAGACAAAGGCTACCTTCTTAGTAATTCCTGGAACCCTGTGTTATCACATGTTAAAAAACAACGGTTGGTACTTCAGAAATCTGAATAATAATTTTCTTTATCATCGATTATCGACTTCGCCGGACTCTACCACCGGAGCGCTGTATGTCTTGTGCGCCAGAGGGCAGTTACTGTCACTTTTTGCACATGCGCTATGGGTCTTCCTCGATGTATAAAGGAGCCGGTGAGATTGTCTAACAGAAGCTCACCTGAGGATTGCGGGCAGTTGCGCCGCTGAAATATTGTCAGGTTGACTTTAGTATCCGGCTGCAAACCCGAGAAGATTACAAAAATTGAAATATGTCTATAAAAAGTAAATATAATTTATTGAGAAACATAAGCATAAAGTTGATATTACAACTTCGCAGTTTCTTCATATAATTATGTTACATATAAGTTGTAATTACTTACAACATATGTTTCAAATATGAATACATGTTTTGTGTAGTTTGTTTGGTTCCAAAAATTATTTTAAAACAAAATATTCATAACCCACAGACTATGTACTAATATTGTAATTTATTAGTATTATGTGTAATATCATTTACATGGAATTTTATCACAAATACACTCCAACTCGCTCTTAGTGTCCATCCAGTTCAACCCCGCGTTCAAGAGTTGGGTACATAATATTATTATCATCTTTTTCATGATTATTGATATGCGTTACTATTACACTCTGCACGCGATTGGTGATAAAAAGTCTGAACCAGTCTGCCCTTGTCAGTAAATGTGCTCCTAGGTGACACGGAATATGCGCAGTTTCAAGTATTACATTCCTTGAAACCTGCTTGCGCACATCAGGTGGTACTTTGTTATATGTTATCTGACCACTTCTAGACACAAAAGTAGATGTACTAGTTACTTGAATGCCATTATCATCTTCTTCAGTCACACACATCCACATCACCTCTGACCTGTACATTTTCCGCAGTGGCGTAACTATCATAGGGCTAGGCGGGGCAGTGCCCCGGGGCCCCCAAGATCAAGGGACCCCTCGGACTCCATGAGAAAAGTTCGGAAAAAGTTACAGTACAGCGTTTTTTTTTTTTTTTTTTTTTTTTTACCCTACCGTCCATCAATTTCCCCTCCCGTCAAACTAAGCTTGCCACAGTAAGCAACAGCTGCGCCTTCCAAGTGTTGCGGCGTGCCGCTCGGCGCAATGTGAAGGATCGCGCGACTCCAAATACTGTATAAATACATTTACTGTACAGTACTTCTTATTGGCAAGTAGAAGTGTACAGTTCGATTATACGAATAATCGATTTTCCGAACATCCATGTCCCCCAATTACACTTCGGATAATCGACGTTCTACTGTATATAATATTTTAGCTGAATGAAGGATTTTCGACTTTTAACTTTTTGAACACTGCCAACAAACTTCAAACGCACGAAGTGAAATCCAAAAATTATTCCCATGTCAGAATATAAGCATCAAAAAGGTATTGCTTGTCCGCTAAGACGTGAACCCTACCACCTGCTGAATTACTAGCAGTGTGTGACAATACTGTTCATGATTTGATTCGCGGCAGGGGGCCATATTTTCGTGGTTGAGTAAAACTTCATTGTTCATTTTTACTAGCTTCTGCCTGCAACTTCATTCACCTAGTATGGAGCAACTTCGAAAACTACTCCATGGTAGTTTTATCTGTTTGTCCTACCAGGTCCAACTCTATCCCTCTTCAAAATTTCATCCAAATCCATCCAGTAGTTTCTGGTTGAAAGCATAAATAACTTTCACAGTTATAATTATATTAGAGAGTACGATTAAATATTATCTGCTGCGTGACACACAGTAATTCATTTATGAGTATTTAGGTTTGCCTTATTATGTCTTCCAGTAAGCGATAAGGACCTGATGAAGTAGTATTGCATCTGTATACTTCATAGGCGCCGATTACGGGTATGCTCGGTCGCTCAAGCATACTCAAAAATTTGAGTGGGTATGCTCGGCATACCCCACTGAAAATTTTGGTATTATTTTTTTCTTTACGTTATATTTCTTGATTGTAATTAAATTCGACTCTCTCATTCCATTGATGGGCGGCTGGCTTTTGTAATGCACTGCTGTAAAAAGATTAAAACAAACAGGTAATTGAATTCGTAGGCATTAAAATTCATGGTTACATGTGAGTGAAGTTATCATTTTCTAAATAGTCCGAATGTTAATGGACTGCTGCTTGTAATTTCAATATCGTAAACTGAAGACGGTAACCTTTAATTGTTGTATTAAATAACTAGAAATGAAGTGGGTTTGGTACGATACGATGGAAATGTGTATACTACTAATGTAACGTTTATGTATTCTCTTAGAAGTCAATTGTCTTCAAGGAATCGTGTTAGTGTTAAGTCGTGACATTTTTCATCCTGTTTCCTGAATTGATGTGTGATGTAACAAAGGGTTGTAAACCTATTGTTATCGACAGACATGGTATGACAGCAGAAGTGGTTATGAACTATTTTCGTAATAGAAAATAAATCGGCAGAAAAAAAGAAGGCACGAAGACCATCAGATGTAATTTTTTGCGATAATGAACACAGTATTCATAGTACAGGCACATCATTGTCTGATATGCATGTCTAAGAAGATGAAAACTCTGAAAATGATTTCTGTACTCACTACAACGGGAAAACAGGTTCAAATGATCGCAAAGCCGCCCAGTAATTCTGAAACGTGAAATTGAAATTAATGCCTGTTAATTTCTTTACTATATGTTAAAAAATTACTTTTCTCCTTTCAGAGTTTAAAATGGTCCTAAATTAACACCAGATGAAGCAAAAAAGAAGAAATAATACTAAAAAAAATTATTACTTTACCTTTGTATCTGGAATTGGAAAAATATAATTAACTTTTTGTTTAGAAATACCTGTCGGGGGAGGGGAGGGGGGGTACAGGCCGGCAACCACCTCCCGCCTATTGGAAACGCCACTGAGAATACCCCAAGATTTTCAAAAGGCGGCGCCTGTGGTACAGTTTTAGTTTAGAGAGGGCCCCAACGTCGTTTTTGCCCCGGGGCCCTTGCTGTAGTAGCTACGCCACTGATTTTCCGCCATCAGAATCACTATCATATTCGTTTCCAAAAAACGATTCATTACCACTGTCAATCTTCTGTAAATCTGACAAAGCCTGTTTGAGACTGTAGCCCCTTGCAAAAAGTAGATCACCAGCCATTACGAATAAACTATAACAGCACGTCTTCTTTGCACAGAGCCCATTTCCAAACTGTGAATTTGTCGTAACAGTGCACGTAATTGTATTTTCTATTCATTGTTTACAACAATGTACAAATAAATGTCGGTTTATAAGGTACATTGTTGTCAATATTTATTTTCGTAACAAAACCTTTAATATGATACTGAAAATTACTTATTTTATACCCGGGATTGTTGTACTGCAAACTGAGATATAACCATAAATATTTTACCCGGTTATAATAAAAAGTCCGTGGATAGCATATCTGAAGGATGAGTTGGCTATCCTCACATTAAAACTATTTATAGTTAAATGAGCCTTGGGGTCTAAAATGACCCCAGGCAACATGCGAGGGTTAAAACATTATCTGCTTGGATAGTTTTGTAAATTATTCTATCAGTTCATTTAATTTCTTTATTTTTTATACGGAAAGGTAGGTGCCACTCCCTTTGTGTGTGGACGTACCTGGTGGGTGATATAAAAGCGGAAATTTATTATGGGAGGGATGGTGATGGGAGAACAAATTGCATTCTCCTTTTGGGACCAAAAAGTCATTTCTACACTTTCACATCATCCTTGATATTTTACTTTACTTCCTCTTCTTTCGTTACTAGCTACTTGACCAGCTATCTTTATATATAAAAATGTAGTGTTGGTTTGTGTGTGTTTCAACATCTCAAAGTTCTTCACCGATTGAGCTCCAAATTTATCACAACGTTGCACTGTAACACAGGGAGGTTTTTAGATACATATTTATTTAATATATTACACATAACCTATATGATGACAATTTTGCGATTATTGGTAACAACTTTTCCACATTGCAAAATATATAGAAATTCATATATGACATATATTTAAAAAAATGTAAAAACCTGCGCGTATTCCAGTAGTACGTTGTATCAATACTGCACAGCATAGCGTTCGCTCAAAAACTTTCGGTGATATAAGATTTTGAACGTAACACTAAATATGGTTCTATGTTAGTTCTAAGACGAGACACAGAAAGGGTAGACGATGACAAAGAGGGGGGAAGGAAGATACACAGATACTTTTGTAACTGTAACGAAGACTCCAAATGCCAACTTTTGCAGTTTAGGCTTAAAAACTGGCTTAATAGCAGCAATTTTTCCGAACATTGCCTTTTATACACAGATATTACGCGTTACAAGCTGTTGTGATCTCTCTCGAAGGTGATCTATGCAGTGTCCCCTATTATATACTGAGTATTAGCGAGCGATGGACGAGACGCAGAAGATACCGTGCTCACAGGTGAGGATACTTGTCCACTGTTGGTAGAGCTGATCTCTACGAGTTTACGAGAGTAACTCGGGCGTCCGATCCCTGACTGTCGTGAGTGCACTCGTGCTCTCCTGATAATCCATTCATAGTCTGGGGCAACGTCCCAGAGATAAATTAAATTGGTCCCAATTCCCCGGTTCCGTCCAAGGTTTTCGGGAGGTTTTCCTTGGTTGTAAGGCGTGTGCCGGAACTGATAAGCCCCTCCCACTTATTCCCAGCCGGCCGCGGTGACCGAGGGGACTGAGGCGCTCGCGCTTCAGTCACGGTCTGCGCGGCCACTACGGTCGGGGGTTCGAATCCCCCCTCGGGCATGGATATTTTTGCCGTCCTTAGTCTTAGCTAGTTCTTAAGTAGTTTGTAAGTTTAGGGACTGATGACCCCGTAGTTAAGTCCCATAAGATATACAAACATTTGAACATTTTTGTACTTATTCCCAATTGGGATCCCCCTTTGCCCCACTATCAGCTGGTCTGATAATTGGCTGAATAGAACCGCGACTCTTTATGGGCCGGGTCTCAAACAGCCCGCTCCACTCCTCGGAGTGGAGAATGAAAAGAGTAAGAGCGATGGATCATCCTGCTACTCAACGAATTGATGCTCGACCAACAATAGCCCGCGACTGGGCAATAAATCATTGGTGATACTGGCTAACACAAATGTCAGTTATATGGATAAACATATATAATTTCGTCACCCTTAGTTTTGTGGTAATGATACATTTTACCCAAGGCGTTGGCGTAGTTTGCTAATGTTAGCAACGGAATGTTCGCTTCATGATGATAATTAATTTACTCACACAACAAAAGACGTGTCCACCAAAGAGCAAGCACAGACTTAATTATCTGTTACATTGTAAACACAAACAATGTTCCCCTCAGCCTATGTTATCGGTTGCTCGGTTAAATTTTACTTACGCAGCAGCTTAGGTTAGAAATGTTAGCAACGAAATGTTTAGTTTACAAGGATAATTGATTTATTGAGCGTATAGTGATTCGTACTAGAACTTACTAACGACAGAGCAGGAACAGCATTAAATGGTTATTTCATGCTCAATAAAATGATTCATTCAAAATATTCAATCTGATAAGAATCCCCTTCGAATTACCACAGTTACAGAAAACAGCATTCCCGAGTAACGCTCGGTAATCAGATGCTTGCTAATAATGTTTCAAGCAGCCGGGCCTCTGACACTATATATCGAATGTGCGCTTCTAAATCAAAGCCGACAAAAGATGGACGTTTACCACCGTAGAATTACTTATAAATGAAGATTCAATTTTACTTACGGCAGCTGCGACATTCGGTGCTAATGTAACATTTCATGGTAAACACGGAAGATTGTTAGCCTCATTGTATGTAACCGAGTTTTCAAAGAGCAGTCAAGAGATTTTGGCTGCCGCAAGGAAAATTTTACCGAAATCATTATACAAATACATCAACATGAGAAATGACGTATCGATTTTCGATTATAATAATACAAGAAGGCCAGTGAAACTCCCATAATTCAAAAGGCGATTTGCCATATAAGCGTGCAAAACAATAATCATGTATATTCGTAGCCATTAAGAGAGTCAAAAGGAAGTATTTCTACAGCTCTGATCACGCTTTAAATTCTCCAGTCTTCAAAATGCCAAATAAGTGAGCGTCGAAAATTGAAGTGGCACCAACTTCTGCCTTGCGTATCAGTCAGATGTTATGGTAAAAACGCGAAAGTAAAGTAAAACCTGTTCGTAGAAATTCATTTCAGGTACGTTCATGTTTAATGATTAATTTTCAATAAGATCGTTCATGATATTAACCGTGGAAATCAAAACACCATAGAAATGAATTCTGAACAAAACGATGTTTATGGACGACTTTATTTTATTTTATTTCATGTAACAGTAAATTTGTGATAGTTTCCATCAGATAACACATAATTTGAAGAAATTCCCTAATTTTTAGTTTCTTTATTTTATATAGGTACGACGAGCAAAAGACGATATGGACACAGAGATAGATGGAGGAGGATGGAAGGAAAGGAAGTGATGAACACAGACTGGGGATTAGATAGAGGGAGGATGAATTAGATAGGTAGCAGGGAAGCAGGAGATAAACATAGCGGATGGGAAACAGATGGAAAGAATGTAGATAACAATAGTTCCTAAGGTGAATTATACGTCACATGGTCTAGAGTCAGTGAACTGATCTGTATGTTTGTGGAGAAAACGAACGACAAAAAATGTTATCTACCTTACGGATTTAAAATAATATCTGCGAAACTATATTTTTTATAACTTTCGTTTCACATAGCCAGAGCAACCCAACGAACGGTATTGATTTGATTGTAGCATTTTCTCGGTGATTCTATTTTCACACGAATTACTGTACTTCCTTTTCTGTTTATTTCATACGGTAGTGAGCCACAGCGAAGCGTGGCCGGGGTTAGCTAGTTAGCTATATTTTTCCTCCAGTACTCTCCCAAATGTTAATTCGTTTTCCTTCTTCTTTCATTTTATCCATATTCATTCTATTCTTTTCCTTTCGCTACTATTTATTTCCAGTTCCACATCACAATCAAGTTTTCCTCTCATCTACTTGAAACTGCTAACTCTCGTAGGCTATTTAATGTTCATATTGTTTTTATTTGCACTCGTATTCATCATTTGCTTATTAATTATATACCAAATGGAGGAATCGGAGGTAATGACTGTGTGTGCATCCTATGTGTGATGACAGGCGGTGGTGGGAGACTACGACATGAGCGTTGATGAAGGCACCGAGCAGGAGGTGCTGGTCACGGAGCAGATCCCGCATCCCCAGTTTAACGGGTGAGCCCTAGTTTCATATGTGTTTTATCTTCTGCTTCTTAACTGTCGGTTTGAACTCGAGGAACACATGCATTCTCTACATTTATTCCCTGCTCGTTGCTGTTCGTGACTTCCGTGGTCCATTCTACATCTACATGGGATGCTCTGCAAATCACACTTACGTGCCTGGCCGAGGGTTCATCGTACCACCGTTATACTATTTTATCTCCCATTCAGTTCTCGAATTGCGTGCAAGAAGAATGAACACCTGAATCTCTCCGTTCGAGCTCTGATTTCTCGTATTTTAATCTGATGATCATTTCTACCTTTGTAAGTGGGAGTCCACAATATATTTTTGCATTCGGAGCAGAATGTTGGCGATTGGAGTTTCGTAAGTAGCCCACGCCGCAGCCATTAGCGCCGTTGTTGTAATGATTCCCATGCCAGATCCTGTATCATTTCCGTAACGCTGTCTCCCCTGTATCATCTACATCTACATCTACATGTACATCTACATGGGATACTCTGCAAATCACATTTAAGTGCCTGGAAGAGGGTTCATCGAACCACAATTATACTATTTATCTCCCATTCCATTCTCGAATAGCGCGCGGGAAGAAAGAACACCTGAATCTCTCCGTTCGAGCTCTGATTTCTCGTATTTTATTCTGATGATCATTTCTACCTATGTAAGTGGGAGTCAACAATATATTTTCGCATTCGGAGGAGGATGTTGGTGATTGGAGTTTCGCAAGTAGCCCATGCCCACGCCACAATACGAAACGAGCTGCCCTTCTTTGGACTATTTCGATGTCCTCCGTCAAACTCACCTGATAAGGATCCTACACTGGGCAGCAATACTCCATAAAAGGACGGACAAGCGTAGTGTATGCTGTTTCTTTAGTAGTTCTGTTGCATCTTTTAAGGGTTCTGTTAATAAAACGCAGTCTCTGATTCGCCTTTCCCACGACATTATCTACATGTTCTTTCCTATTTAAGTCAGAAGTAATTGTAATTCCTAGGTATTTTGTGGAGTTTACAGCCTTCACATTTGATTGATTTATCATGTAAACATAATTGAACGGATTTCTTTTCGTACTCATGTGGACGACCTCACTTTTTTCATTATTTAGAGTCAACTGCCAATTTTTACACCATACTGATATCTTCCACTCCCATGAACCACAGACATTGCCGAGGTGGGGTGGCTTGCGTGCCTCAACGATGCAGATAGCCGTACCGTAGGTGCAACCACAGCGGAGGGGTATCTGTGGAGAGGCCAGACAAACGTGTGGTTCCTGAAGAGGGGCAGCAGCCTTTTCAGTAGTTACAGGGGCAACAGTCTGGATGATTGACTGAGCTGGCCTTGTAACATCAGCTAATGTGGCTTTGCCACATAGCTACTGCGAACGGCTGAAAGCAAGGGGAAACTACAGCCGTTACCTTTCCCGAGGACATGCAGCTCTACTGTATGAACATATGATGATGGCATCCTCTCGGGTAAAATATTCCGGAGGTAAAATAGTCCCCCATTCGGATCTCCGGGCGGGGACTACTCAGGAGGATGTGATCATCAGGAAAGACAGTACTGGCATTCTACGGGTCGGAGCGTGGAATGTTAGATCCCTTAATAGAGTAGGAAAATTAGAAAATTTAAAAAGGGAAATGGATAGGTTGAAGTTAGATATAGTGGGGATTAGTGAAGTTCGGTGGCAGGATGAACAGGATTTTTGGTCAGGTGAGTACAGAATTATAAATACAAAATCAATTGGGGGTATCACAGGAGTAGGATTGATAATGAATAAGAAAACAGGAATGCGGGTAAACTACTATGAGCAGCACAGTGATCGCATTATCATTGTCAAGATAGATACGAAGCCAACACCGACAACAGTAGTACAGGTTTATATGCCAACTAGCTCTGCCGATGATGAGGAAATCGAAGAAATATATGAGGAGCTAAAGGAAATTATTCAGACAATTAAGAGAGAGGAAAACTTAATTGTTATGGGAGACTGGAATTCGGTAGTAGGACAAGGAAGGGAAGGGAAGATAGTAGGAGAATATGGTCTAGGCAAAAGGAATGAAAGAGGGAGCCGCCTGGTAGAATTTTGCACGGAACATAATTTAGTTATAACAAACACCTGGTTCAAGAATCACAAAAGAAGGCTGTATACGTGGAAGAGACCAGGAGACACCGGGAGATACCAGATAGATTTTATAATGGTAAGACATAGATTTCGGAACCAGGTTCTACAGTGTAAGACATACCCAGGGGCAGATATAGACTCTGACCATAACTTGTTGGTTATGAATTGTCGGCTGAAACTAAAGAAACTACAAAAAGGTAGGAAAATAAGGAGATGGGACCTGGATAAATTGAAGGAACCTGAGGTTCTTAAGAATTTCAGAGGGAGCTTTAGGCAACAATTGACAGAAACAAGGGAAAATAAAACAGTAGAGGAGGAATGGGTAAAATTGAGAGATGAAATAGTGAAAGTAGCAGAGGACAAAATAGGTAGGAAGGCAAGACCTACAAAAAATCCTTGGATATCACAGGAGATACTAAATTTAATCGATGAAAGGAGAAAATATAAAAATGCAGTAAATGAAACAGGCAAAATGGAGTACAGACGACTAAGAAATGAGATTGTCAGGAAGTGCAAAATGGCTAAGCAGGAGTGGCTAGAAGGCAAATGCAAGGATGTAGAAGAATGTATAAATAGGGGAAAAATAGATACTGCTTACAGGAAAATAAAAGAAACATTTGGGGACAAGAAAAGCAACACTACTAATATCAAGAACTCAGATGGGAAACCAGTTCTCAGCAAAGAAGGAAAAGCTGAAAGGTGGAAAGAGTATATAGAGGGGCTCTACAAAGGAAATGAACTCAGAGACAATATTGTAGGAAGGGAGGAGGATGTGGATGGAGATGAAATGGGAGATGCTGTACTGAGGGAGGAATTTGACAGAGCCCTGAAAGACCTAAGTCGAAACAAGGCCCCTGGAGTAGATGATATTCCTTCAGAGCTACTGAAGTCTCTGGGAGAACCAGCCATGACAAACCTGTTTCACCTGGTGTGTAAGATATATGAAACAGGTGAAGTACCCTCAGACTTCAAGAAAAATGTTATAATCCCCATTCCAAAGAAAGCAGGCGCAGACAAGTGTGAAAACTACAGAACCATCAGTTTAATAAGTCATGGTTGCAAAATATTAACACGAATTATATACAGACGGATGGAAAAGCTGGTAGAAGCCGACCTCGGGGAAGATCAGTTTGGGTTCAGGAGAAATGTAGGAACTCGGGAGGCAATAGTTACTTTACGGCTTATCCTAGAAGATAGATTAAGAAAAGGCAAACCTACATTTCTAGCTTTAGTAGATTTGGAGAAGGCTTTTGACAATGTTGATTGGAATAAACTCTTTAAAGTTCTGAAGCAAGCAGGAGTAAAATATAGGGAGCGTAAGGTTATTTACAACTTGTACAAAAACCAGAGAGCGGTTGTCAGAGTTGAAGGGCATGAAGGGGATGCAGTGGTTGGGAAGGGAGTGAGACAGGGTTGTAGCCTTTCTCCAATGTTATTCAATTTGTACATTGAACAAGCTATAAAGGAAAGCAAGGAGAAATTTGGTGAAGGAATAAAAGTTCAGGGGGAAGAATTAAAAAAATTGCGTTTTGCCGACGATATAGTAATTCTGTCAGATACAGCAAAGGACCTGGAAGAGCAATTGAACGGAATGGACAGTGTGCTGAAAGGTGCATATAAGATGAACATTAACAAGAGTAAAACTATGGTAATGGAGTGCAGTGTAAGAAAATCAGGTGATGCTAAAGGAATTAGATTGGGAAACGAAGCAATAAAGGAGGTAGATGAGTTTTGTTACTTGGGCAGTAAAATAACAAATGATGGTCGCAGTACAGAGGATATAAAATGCAGAATGGCAATGGGTAGAAAAGAGTTTTTGAAAAAGAGAAATTTGTTAACATCGAATATTGATTTAAGCCTAAGGAAGTCCTTTCTGAGGGCATTTATATGGAGTGTTGCCTTGTATGGGAGTGAGACATGGACGATAAACAGTGCGGACAGGAAGAGGATTGAGGCTTTTGAAATATGGTGCTACAGAAGAATGCTGAAGATTAGGTGGGTGGATCGCGTAACTAATGAGGAGGTACTGAACAGAATTGGGGAGAAAAGAAATTTCTGGCATACCTTGACTAAAAGAAGGGATAGATTGGTGGGACACATTCTTAGACATCAAGGAATTGTGAATTTAGCATTAGAGGGAAGTGTGTGGGGTAAAAATCGCAGAGGAAGACCAAGAGATGGATACAGTAAGCAGATTCAGGCAGATGTAGGTTGCCGTTCTTATGTAGAGATGAAGAGGCTTGCTCAGGATAGGGTATTTTGGAGAGCTGCATCAAACCAGTTTCCGGACTGAAGACCACAACAACAACAACAACAACAACAACAACAACAACAACAACTGATATCTTATTCAAATCGTTCTGCAGTTGGTTTTGATCTTCAGATGATTTTACTAGACGGTAAATGACGGCGTCATCTGCAAACAACCTAAGAGAGATACTTAGATTTTCCCCTAAATCGTTTATGTAAATAAGGAATAGCAGAGAGCCAATAACACTACCCTGTGGAACGCCCGATATCACCTCTGTTTTAGTCGATGCCTTACCATCGATTACTACGAACTGTGTCCTCTCTGAGAGGAAATCCCCTATCCAGTCGCAAATTTGGGGCGATATACGGTAACCACGCAATTTGACTAAAAGCCGTTTGTGAGGTACGGTGTCAAAAGCCTTCTGGTAATCAAGGAATTCGGAATCAATTTGCGAAGCCTTGCCGATAGCACACATCACTTCGTGTGAGTAAAGAGCTAGTTGTGTTTCTCATGAACGATATTTTCTAAATCCATGTTGACTTCTGTTCGAGATAATTCATAATATTTGAATACAGGGTATGTTCCAAAACCCTGCTGCAAATTGAAGTCAATGAAATAGGCCTGTAGTTTAATGGGTTACTCGTACTGTCTTTCAGTTCTATCACATCCGTACGACTGTCGATAATGTCCTTCCATGTTGCCCTTTTTATTCGTGACTGTCGCGGTACCTTCTGGCTTTCCGAAAACACTAGTCTTCCCACTTCCATTCTAAGAATTTCTTAGGCTTCTTATCCTTCAGACATCAGCTTATGAGTACGGGGCCACCGTTACTGGATTTATAGCGTTCTCCTTTCTGCTTATGGATGTTCCTCTTCTGGCCAAGTAACTTCCTAACTTTCTTTCACTCATTCATCATATAAGTGTCGTAAACCGATTTGGAGATATCTTCTCTCTAAAAATACATGTCTCAAATTATCTGTTTTTTAAGTCACCTCTTAAACGGTCACTGGTATACCATTATAGAGTGTCTTGCAATTGCCCATATACCCAATATCCTATTCATGAATTTGTAAACAAGCTTTCCTTTGTGATCTGGAATATCCTCTTTTTCATAATTTACTAGAATAACTTGTGTTATTACCGGGTCATTCCATATTGGTTCAATTTTTATCATTTTTTTTTTTTCATATATGGGCCTGCAGCAGAGAGTATATCGTAATATGATATTTTAATAAGTATAATATCCTTTACTGCTGCTTATTAGTTTCATTTATTATTACACTGCAGATGTTTCGCCGTATTTGGCATTGTCAAGTGACTGCAATAGTTGAAATAAATTTTGTGAAAATATTTTTTCGAAACAAATAGGGAGTACATTATACAGTTTTAAATTTATTACTTACATTCCATTTGTTGGTAACACACACACAGCATCTGTACCTCTATGTGATTTTTACAGATACCTTTCTTATAAAGTCGTTTTTAATAATTTTTAATAAATCAAAACAGCTGTCAAATAATGAAGTCATTACATTAAAAATTATTAAAAACGACTATCTAAGAAAGGTAACTGTAAAAATCATATAGAGGTGCAGATGCTGTGTGTGTGTGTTACCAATAAATGGAATGTAAGTAATAAATTTAAAACTGTATAATGTAACCCCTATTTGTTTCGAAAAATATTTCCACAAAATTTATTGCAGACCACTTGACAACGCCAAATACGGCGAAACAGCTGTAGTGTACAAATAAATAAAGCTAATAAGCAGCAGTAAAGGATATTATATTTATTTAAAATGTCATTTTACGATTTTTTTATCTAGTTCAGTAATAAGACATTGTACATAATATGGCCCTTTGTCTAAAATCAGTTTTAGTTCAAAATACTCTCACATTTCTGTAGTTATCTTAACAATGCAATAGATTTGCTCTTAACACACCTTTACTAGACTTTAAATTTTGTCGAAATACTTTTAAGACATTGGTAACCGCGCCGCTATTAGGCCGTCGCTAGCCTTTTGGTAGGCAACAGACACCATGTGAACATCAACTTTATAGTATAAACTTTTGTTTTCCTGCCCAGTGATAAATTGTGGTCGTAGATCAAGGAACTCCGTAACACGTTACAGAGCGGTATCATATAATATGCCTTTTTTCTAGTCTGTATACCATCTCTAACAACTTTTACATATTAAGAAGAAGGAAACTTTACTATTATACTGAAGTGCGAAAGTTGTTGTTTTTATTGCTATTGGAGCTGCAGGGTGCTCAACATCGCGGTCATCAGCAACCGACGTGTAAGAGGGTTATGCGTTCGCGAGGGCGTGCTTAGTTGCTCGGAAACACGTAACAGCTGCATAGTATGAGTGCTATCTTGATTTCATCCCTACTGGAGCTGTTGTCACGAATGTTTCATTGAAGAATAACCTTATCGGATGATTTATCAAATGAGCGAAAATCACACAGTGACAGAATGCCAACGTTCAAAACTCCAGGCTTCACAGGCCGGAGGATCCTGGTGTTGTATCAGTCTTATGTCGTATTCCCCCCCCCCTTTTCTTTTAGAACTGCCCCATTGGTTGCTGAGATATTCAGACTAGACAAGCGATTTTCACAGTCTAATCTTCCTTAAAATGCCGAAATATTGACTTCTTCCACGAAAATTTCCACCAGTCACCAATCAAATATGTTCCGTTGGTTGGAGTATGTGTACAGAACAACTAAATTTCATAAGCATAGCTAGATATTTTTCGGAGTGCTCACTAAAGCTTTACGACAACTCCTCGACCATTACTATTGCAGTACCCATTTCGATTTTAAAGTTTTATGAATTTTTGGTATAGACACTGCTCATGATACAATCATATCCAGTTTTCAGTGGCCTTCTACGGATGCTGCAACAGGTGTTTCGTGAAGGAGTGTCCAAACGTATAGTCGTTTTCTCGCCAAACGTATTTACATATTGCTGGAAACCTTGTTGACTACTACTCACCCGGACAAATGCATGGTTTATACGATTGTTTCTTTCTAGACTGTATCGACATCTGTAGGTCTACAGAATTATTGCGAAGGCGATCTTAGACTGCAGAAAACCTGTGCCAAGCACCTTAGTGCAGAGATCAGCATACTGAACTCAAACATTGGGGAAGAACAGATCAAATTGCCAAACTGAAAGTGTTCCTTCTCTAAACCGGAACTTCTACTCGGTGTCAAGCGATCGTTCGTCATTCAGTCGTTGAATTTTACTTCCATCCAAGCGTCATAATGTAAAACTGATTGTAGGACATCGTTATTGAAATGGAAAAGCTTCACCTTTTGAACTCATCAAACTTGATGTATAATGAGTAATCTAGAAAAACGGACAAGCGTTAATATTCCAAAAGTATTATTTAATCCACCCTCTCCCTAATGGATAACTGCTCTTAGGGGTGGAGTTTGCACGGAGTTTCTTCCCGTCCACAGGTCTGCTGGTGTGGGCCCCTATGACGTCGCAGTCTTCAAGTTGGAGTCCGCGCTGACTTTGAACTCCAACGTTCAGACCATCAGCCTGCCCACTGCCGGATCTATCCCTGAAGGTTTGTCACAACTATGGCTCCATTAACAGATGGGGATATTATTTCATTTTCCATTAATGATATTACAGGTCTCACATAAATAAAAATTGTATCTTTCCAAATTACTCTTTTCATATTACTGTTCTTTTGTAATCCGCCTGAACTAACTTTGCAGATGTGTGCCTTGTCTGAATTTCCACTAATGACAATGATTTCCTTGTGTGAGTAAATGTAAAGTGTTTTAATAAATACGATCGCTCAAGATCATGGAATGAAGGTTTTCACAACCAGACGACATGGCTGCTGGATAACCTTCCTGGTAGTATGGCCCTGGTGTGTGAAACACTTATGTTCCTGTCGTTTCGTCCAAAACTGGGTTGTACATCTTCAGAGACGCTCCTCTTCCGCTGCGTCCATCCGACTGACGGGTCGGACGTCTGAGAGCGATATATATAGCGTAAAAAACGCTGTAGCAGAGCATGCTGTTCACTCAGAAATCACGTGGTTACATTTACTGAAACAAGAAGTTTTAAAAAACTTCCTGGCAGATTAAAACTGCGTGCCGGAACCGGGACTCGAACCTGGGACCCCCGCCCCTCACGGGCAAGCGCTCCACCGACCGAGCCACCCCGACACGACCCACGATGCCGCCCCACAACTTTACCTCCGCCAGTACCCCGCCTCCCACTTTCCAGGTTCGAGTCCCGGTTCCGGCACGCAATTTTAAACTGCCAGGAAGTTTCATATCAGCGCACACTCCGCTGCAGAGTGAGGGTTTCATTCTGGAAACATCCCTTAGGCTGTGGCTAAGCCATGTCTCCACCATATCCTTTCTTCCAGGAGTGCTAGTCTTGCGTGTTTGCAAGAGAGCTTCTGTGAAGTTTGGAAAGTGGGAGGCGGGGTACTGGCGGAGGTAAAGTTGTGGGGCGGCATCGTGGGTCGTGTCGGGGTGGCACGGTCGGTGGAGCGCTTGCCCGCGAGGGGCGGGGGTCCCAGGTTCGAGTCCCGGTTCCGGCACGCAGTTTTAATCTGCCAGGAAGTTTCATATCAGCGCACACTCCGCTGCAGAGTGAAAGTTTCATTCAAGAAGTTTTAAACTTACTATCCACCGTTATATACAGAAACCATTGATATATATATATATATATATATATATATATATATATATATATATATATATATATATATATATAAAAGAATAATTTTATTAGGACAGAAGAGACAATGAAACTTGGCGACATATTGACAGTAATGCCGTAAAATCGTTAAGCAATTTTTCATGTTCGACTAGGATTATCTCTCTTCATCACGTGTGACTTCTTCACTATACATGGTTGTGTGGTAGGTGATGGATGTTATGACGGTGGGAAGTTGATTTACATGAGATGTTCAAATGTGTTTCCATGCTCCTCAATGCATAATTCAATGCGCCGTCGAAAGGATCTACGGACGAGATGTAACATCGCCGGTGTGACGGAGCGACATGCGTCCTCGACGCGCCGTTTTAGATAATCTGGGGGTGTGGGGTCAGTGACATAAACACGATCTTTTAAATATCCCCACAAAAAGAAATCTAATGGTCTTAAATCGGGCGACCTTGCGGGCCATGAATGAGGATCATGGCGCCCCAACCCCACCACACAGCCATGTATTATGTACAGCGAGTGGTATCTGCCCCTGAAACTTTGAAGGATTGTAGCTCCCAAACTAACAGTGATAGTAATGTAGTTTAAATTGATTTGGACGCAGCTGGTTTCAACGAATCCAATGCACGATAGAAAAAACTATTGTTCCATTTAAAAAATTATATCTTTGTGCTGTAACTCTTTGGAAAATGATACAATAAACTATGTTCATAGCTCCGCAGAAAGTGTAACATTTCTTGTGTTGACCTACCGCATTAAAATTTCCCGTCACCTATTATTTTATAAGCTACAGAGGCAAACACACTTAGTGAAACATCCTGTATATGTCGCTCTGTGAATTTCGACCCGTCGGTCGGCAACATTTAGCGGAAGAGGTGCGCCTCTGAGGATATTCAACGCAGTCTTGGACGAAACGTAAGGAACAGGAAAGTTTCATAGACCACGACCATACTACCCGGAAGGTTTACCACCAATGATCGTTCAAGAGAAGTGACGTTTGTGTAACGTGCATCACCGAGAAATTAGAATAGCGCTACACTCAATGGAAGTGGCGACGGCTGTACAAGCAATAACTTATACGTTTTGCAGCGAGATGGGGCACACGTAGGCCGAGCAAAGCCCTCTAGTGTCGGTCCGACAGAGTCGGTGCAGAGCTGTCACACACGTGGAAGCAATACAGTAAGGCCGTGTCCTACGTGGGCGACAAAAGCGAGCGACAGCGCGCGACATACAAAAAAAAAAAAAATGTTCAAATGTTTGTAAATCTAACGGACCAAACTGCGTGGTCATCAGTCCGTAGCTTACAAACTACTTAAACCTAGGTAAACTAACCTATGGACAAACACACATACCCATGCCCGAGGGAGGACTCGAACCTCCACGGCGAGCAACCGCGCGCTCCGCAGCGAGGTGCTTTAGACCGCTCGGCTACTCCACCGCGGCACGCGCGACATACAGCTACGCGACACTGCCTCTACAAGAAGCGACTTTCAGCGACTTGGCCCTGTGTCCTACGTGAGCGACAACTTCTCGCTACAAGATGACGGATGGACCCGATCAACTGTTTCTAATATTTGGCACCCGTATACCGTAGAACAACGATAGCTCCAGAGTAAGGCAATGAAGTTTTATTTACACTAGGAAATAAGACGTAAAAAGAGTGTTATGCCGGCCGCGGTGGCCGAGGGGACTGAGGCGCTCCAGTCACGGTCTGCGCGGCCACTACCGTCGGGGGTTCGAATCCCCCCTCGGGCATGGATATTTGTGCCGTCCTTAGTATTAGTTAGTTCATAAGTATTTTGTAAGTTTAGGGACTGATGACTCCGTAGTTAAATCCCATAAGCTATACAAACATTTGAATTTTTTTAAGAGTGCAGCTTCCATAAACGATACCGTAACTTCAAAACATATTTCCACGTGACTGATAATTTATGTTTTCCTATGAATTCGATGTTTCCTTTGCGTGTCGCTTAGTGATACAAACTGATTTTACGCATAACAAGAGAAAAATTGACATAAAATAACTTCATACTTCATGTACTGGAATATATATCAACCGATACAGAGAAGCAACAAGCACAAAACTATTGAAAATGCATCTGATACGTGTATTACAGTAAAATAAACTTGTACGAGAAACAAATTCACAAAACAACTGTGGCCCTGATACTAAAGAATACAATGCATGATATTATACCTACTTTCCACTGTAGAAAACCTTACAAAAAGGGACAGGAGAATTCCTTCTTGCTGTGCCAATATATACTCAGAAAGCACTATGACTAGTTTGTAAGCCTAGACTAATGCGCACAATAAGCACATAAGCTCCACCTTTCTGGACGCAGATTCAAAAATCGACTATTCTTTTGCCATTAGGTGACTCCATCGCTGTTCTGTCTGGATGGGGCGTTACGGAAGACGGGACTCAGCCTGACATTCTGCAGATGGTAAATCTCACCGTCTACGATTACGATGTCTGTAAGGCGCATATAGACGACCTTGGTACCACCACCAACCCTCTCACGGAGACGATGGTCTGCACAGGACCATTCTATGAAGGAATCGCCATGTGTGCGGTAAGTAACCGTGCAGTTTAATCAACTCTAGTTCCGTTCATAATACAATTTACTCAATTATAAGCCTTAGGAACAAGTACACTTAAGGAGTGCATAATATAATGTCAAATATCCATTCTGCACAATCATAGAATATTCCAAATCAGAGCGAAGTTGAAACTAGCTGTACTTCTTTATTTAAAACTAGCTCCTATGCCGCGCGTTGCTGCCGAAAAAGAAATAATTGTGCGAATAACGATTGAAATTTGAAAGTGCTAGCTTGTTTAATTGCGAATAATAGCAATAAATGTTCATTTTATACTCTATAATGAATACATTTATTGAAATTTAACAATAAAGAAAGGATATAGTGGGGACATGGCTGAGCCACAGCCTAAGGGATCTCTATCCTTTATTCCAGGTATGCTAGTCTTGCAAGTTTTGCAGGAGAACTTCTGTGAAGTTTGGAAAGTAGGAGGCGAGGTACGGGCAGAATTTAAGTTGTGAGGACGGACCGTGAGTCGTGTCGGGATAGCTCAGGGGTAGACGCAAAGGTCCCAGGTTTGAGTCCCGGTTCCAGCATACAATTTTAATCTGCCAGGAAGTTTCATATCAGCGCACACTCCGCTGCAGAGTGAAAGTTTCATTCTTGTACAACTAGTATTTACAGTATCTCATAGATGGAGACGTAACATTGGATTAGTAATATAGGATAAAGTGTACATGGTTATCACCCGATGTTGAAATGATAAAATAATAAGGTACCGCAAATGTTCGCCGTGGTTAAATACATGGGTGTAAATGTATTTACGCTCAACTGCATAGGAAAATTCAGTACTCTAATGATTACTTACCTCTACAGTGCTGAATTAATACGATATCGCAAAGCAAACTTCTTATTGAATATTGTACGCAGGATTGTCATCTGACCCTATGGTTTGTGATAATTCATCATTTCATGAGTTACTGTGTAGAGATATAAAATACAGCAGTTGACTTGTATCAGTCATTCAAGTACTCGCTTGGGATACAGATGAGTCGAAATACATTTATAGCCAGACCTCGAGACACATCAATCCTTTACGATTACTCATTAGTTAATGTTATTGCACTATTTCCTGGTTTTATGTGCGACGTTTTCTGGTCTGTAGTTACATCTATTATTGTACTGCGTATGAGGTCACACACTGCAATAGGGTTGATAAATTTACTAATATTTTATTACTTGACAACCTTATGTGATATAGGCTTAATTTTTATGGATTGGATTAAAAACGTGTAACACAGCCTTTCAAACATAAATAATTTACTGAGATGCAGAGGAATAAGTTAGCCTACGATGTAAACATAACAGGCCGAACCCAGTCGTTAAAAATTAAGGATAAGCGATTTTGGCATATGAATACAGGATGACAATTATTGGACAATCTGAAACAAAACTTAACATACTTATAAACTACCACGTGCAGACACTTCATGTAACAAGTAAACTTCGTTACAGATATTCCGATTTAGGTTCTGATGTTTCCAAGATACATTCCTTCCTTGGTGATGATGTACCGCAAACTAATGGCGAAAATCTGCACAAACAGCAGAAGTTTCGGAACATCTATGCTGAATTACCTCCTGAATTGCTGTTTAAAGCTAAAAAAATAGTTTTGGGGTTATCTCTGATGATGAACTTCATCTGTTTGTTGAGTCGGGCAAGGTGGCCTAAGTTTCATATTTTGAAGGTGCTGAGCAAGTTATAACTTGATAAAGTCAGCGTACTTGAGGAAATTCTAAGAAGAATGGCGCACACACAAGAACAAGCACGGTTTTATGGAACATTTTATAACATTGAGCGTACTCGTCCCCGTGCACTTTCAAGGGAAGAGTGGGATGCCCTATTGAAAAAAAAATGCAAGAATACTTGTGCATTACATATGAAACATGATTAAATGATCTCACCTACTTCGAAAATTGAAAGTAAGAAGAAAAAAGTTACTACAGGAGTGTCTTCTCAAAGAGAATCTTTCAAGAAACTGTATACAAGAATTAAAGATGAAGAAGCAGTTAACAGACAAATTTCTAAAAACCTTATATGCACAGATACACAGATCAACAACATAGATCCTTTGTCACTGTGTAATCATGTAGGTAGTAACAAGTTCATCGACAATTTGTTGAAATAATGTTCAGTTGTTGAAAGCACTATCATTGAAAGCAGGACATTCACCATGGAAGATCTGGAGTCTGATCATATGAATGGGATCAAGGCAGCTAGTGAGAAAAATGAGGATGGTTCTGTACTATCAGTGGTGACTGAATTTACAGAACAAGGAATAGTACCGTTACTAGAAAATCTATACCAACAGTTTCTGATTTCCTGGACTCAAATAGGTGACCAAAAGTTCCAAGTCAACTGCGTATTACTCTGGACTGGATGTATCTAATAATTAATTTGTTGAGTCCTTCTGTCTTCGATTTTGATATTGGATTTTGTTGTTCACTTGCATGTTTATTAATACATGAAAACCAAATTGGCGCGAAAAAAAAGCTCGTCTTGGGTTAAAGTTGTTTTAGTGGAAACCGAAAGGTTGCTGGTTCAAAACCCAGTCGGATGATGGATATTCTCAGTTTACAGCTACATTTACGTAAATACTTAGCGAATCACATTTCAGTGCATGGTAGAGTGTTCGTCGAACAGCATGTATATTTTTCTACCGTTCCATTCTCTAAGATCATCCAGGAAAATAGAACACGTAAGTCTTTCCGCTTTCGATTTTTATTATGATCATTATGTCTCTCCATGTAGGTGGAAGTTAACAAAAGATATTCACATTCGGAGGATAATTCAAAACTAGCTATCCTATATCAGTCTCGCTTGGTGGGGATCTCACAATGCACAGTAATACTCCGAAATAGGACGCATAACTGTAGTGTAGGTAGTTTCTTTACTATAGCTGTTGCATCTTCTAAATGTACTGCCAATGAAACGTAGCCTTCGGTTCGCCTTCCCTACGATACTATCTACGTGTTCTTTCTTGTTAAGCCGCGGCGGATTAGCCGTGCGTACTGGCGCGCCGTGCTGCGGTGCGCGCGGCCGATCGTGGTCGGGGGTTCTAATCCCCCTTCGAGCGTGGATGTTTGTGTTGTCCTTAGGTTAGTTAACCTTAGTTTAAATAGTTTATAAGCTACGGACTAATGACCACGCAGCTGAGTCCGATAGATTTACAAACATTTGAACATTTATTTCCAGTTAAGGTTGTTCGTAATTACAGTTCCTAGGTATTTATTTGAATTTACGGTCTTTAGATTTGACTGATTTATCGTGTAAATGTTAATGAATTTCTGTCAGTGTTCATATGGATGACTTAAAACTTCTCATAATTTTGGATCAATAGCCATGCAGACCTAAACAAAATCGATTTGCAGACGTTTTTGAAGTTCAGCTGAATATACAAACCGATAACGACTGCATCTCCCGTGGACAGTCTAACTCAGCTGCTCAGATTGTCATTTAAATCGTTTATAAAGATAAGGAACAGAAGAAGAACGCCAGGTACTACTTCTGTTGTGATGGATGACTTACCATCTACTGTGTTCTTTCGGGCAGGAAATCGCGAATTCATTCGCACATCTTTAGCAATATTTATTTATTTATTCTGCATTTACTTTACCTGGGAAGATTAGGGTCCTCAGGCCCTCTCTTACATCTAATCAGGCTTACTCAAAGTGAACATTACAGACAGACAATCCATAGTACAAGTGCTACAGTAGAAAAATACAGATTATTACTTGAATGTAATTGTAACAATAATACACATCTAATTTATAAGAACCAGTAATAATAATAATGACGATGACGACGACGACGACTTTGCAGAGGACAGTAAGCATATTTTATATATTATGAACATCAGCCCTGTTATCATTTAGGAATTGCCTAGTTATGTTCTTACAGATTGCGAGTTATTCATATCAAGCAGAGACATAAGACGATAGAATGTGGTGAAAGAGATATGGAATAGGTAGGTTGGTTAGAGGAAGAGAAATAGAATGGTAATATTCAAAGCTATGATGGAGAGAACAGAGAAAGAACTGAGAGGAGAATAACAGTGGAGGCTATGCCGTCGTTAATATGTAAATTTTGAGTTTCTTCTTGATGTCGAGTGGTTTAATGAAAGACGTAGATCTCGTGGCAATGTCTTCCATAGTCGTATGGCTAAGACGGAGTATGACACGGAGAAAGATTAAGTGTTGTGTAAAGGTTCAGCCAAGGTGCTAACTTGGGTTGGAAATATTTTTCTAAATTTTTGGATTGCATATAGGGATGAGAGCGATTTCCTGCAAACTACAACTGTTAGCTCTTCCCAGTTTAGGTGTTCACCCGAGATTATTCCAAGGTCTTTCACTGTTTTTTGATAAGATAGTTTGGTACCATTGATGTATACTTCAGGCACTGTTTGATGTAAATACCGGCTGATTAGCTTTGGATGCGATATGAGGATGACCTGGGATTTATTCTGGTTTAACTGGACACCCAGGTTTTGTGCCCATCGTGAAACAGAGCAAAGATCTGCATTCATACCAGATACTGCATCATCGATTTTCTTAGGGCTGGCACTTATGTACAGTTGGATGTCGTCAGTATACATTCTTACAATGTGGCAAAATTTTTGGCGTCGATCCTGAACCCTCATGTGGGGAAATGTGATTAGAAGACGCTTCTGAGGCACAGTGTCAAAAGCCTTCCGGAATTCTAGAAATATGGAATCGATTTGAGATCTATTGTCTACAGCACTCATCATTTCATGTGAGTAAGAGCTAGATATATTTCATATTAACTATACTTCCTGATTCAATGTTGACTATGGGTCAATGGCTGGTTCTCTTCTACGTAGTTCATGACGTTTGAGAACAGGATATGTTCGAAAACCCTGCTGCACACTGCTGTCAGTGATATAGGCTTGTAATTTTGCGAATCACTCCCATTGCCTTTATGGAATTTTTAAAGTGACCCGTGCACCTTTGCAGTCTTTTGGTATGGTTCTCTTGCTGAGCGAGTGGTTGCATATGATAGCTAGTTATGGAGCTCTTGCAGCAGCATACTTTGAAAGGATCCTAATTGGTGTACAATCTAGAGTGGGTGACTTGCTTTTGTTCTGTCATTTCACTTGTTTTAATACTGCAAGGATACCTGCTTCTAAATTACGCATGCTGCCACCTGTTCTTGATTAGAATTCAGGAGTATTTGCTTCCTCTTCTTTGGTGAAGGAATTTCGAAAAATCTGTGTTTATCAGTTCTAACTTAGCAACATAATCATCCATAGCATCACTGTTTCTATCGCGTTTCTATCATGTTTTTCCGCCAGTATACGTGTAATATGTACAGAATTTCCTTTGGTTTTCTAGCAGATCACTTGACAGGATTTCGTTATGGAACCTATTACAAGCTCTCACATTGAAGTTTGTTCTCAAATTTCAAGTTTCTGTTAAAGATATTTGGCTTGTTTTTTCTTTGCTGTTGCAAGAGTGATCTAACCTGTTTTGTGAATTTATTTGGTGTAAATCACTCAATAACGGCGATATTACTTCTTTGAATATAAGCCACAACTGTTAGTCTCGAAAGACTTTATATTTTAAATCAAGAATGATTTAATGGAATAATTTTTTCGTTTAATTTTGGTAGATTTGGGAAATATTCAGTCTTTCTGCTACACCACTATGTTCACTAATCCCTGTGTCTCTTGATCCACTTATTAGGTCCGGATTATTTGTTGCTAGAGGATCAAGAATGTTTTCACAACCATTTACTTTTTTAGTGGATCCATTAATTATTAATTGCTCCGAAAATGCGTTCAGTACAATTTAGGACATGTTTTATGCTTGCCTCCGGTTATGAACATTTTTGCCAACATATCGAGGCATCAAGTCACCATGAATTGAAATTGTATGCTTTGTATACTTTTTTTTTTAACTTGATCGAAGCTTTCTTTGAACATTTCTGCAATCGAATCGTCTGAGTCAGGGGGTCGGTAAGAGGAGACGATTATTAATTTATTGCCGGCCGCGGTGGCCGAGGGGACTGAGGCGCTTCGGTCACGGTCTGCACGGCCACTACGGTCGGGGGTTCGAATCCCCACTCGGGCATGGATATTTGTGCCGTCCTAGTTCGTAAGTAGTTCATAAGTAATTTGTAAGTTTAGGGACTGATGACCCCGTAGTTAAGTCCCATAAGATTTACAAACATTTGATTTGTATTAATTTATTGCGGTAGTCAGGTTTAACTTCTACTCATCCCCACTCACAGGAACTGTCTACTCAAATTTCGATACAGGATGAACAGCTTGCAAGAGCAATAAATACCCACCACCTATTTTATTCAGTCTAATATTCTGAACACCATATATCCCTTTGTAAAAATTTTCAGCTGAACTCGTCTCCAACTTTAGACAGCTTCCGGTACGTATAATGACTTGACCTTGAGTACTTTGTAGATTTGGTACTTTCCCTACACACCTGCGACAATTTATAATTTACAACAGTTGGTACTAACACAGACCGAAGATCCTTTATTCTATCTGCAATGCCTGACTGACGGATGTGTGCCCTAGGCTGTCAAATGTTTTAGTGCTCTTTTTGTTATTTTTAACAGGAAAGTTGTTAAAAATATCTTGAATAAAAGAGTCTGTTTTACATGTATAAATCATGTGTATATTGTCTGATAATTATGACATTTGACGTTTATAGATCAATAAATTGAAAATGTCAATTAAGTATAACAGAATGACTGAATCTGAGTATTAAAAAGATTGAACATTAAATTAGACTTAAAATAACAGTTAGGTGTACATGTAGAAGATGAGTTGTCTTGCGAAATCTCGAGTTCTCGCTTTAGCCACGGCAGAGTTCTTGACGGTGTCTTCAAACCCGATGGTTTCCGAAACGTCGTTCTTATGTATAAAAAAGATAATGCATTCAATGTGTCTTCTTTAAAACTAAATATAAGATAATTTTTGACGTGCTTCAGTGTACAAGTAGGTTTCTCACCCCATGTGTTAGTCACAGGCATAGTAAATAGAGTCCTAAAGTAACAACATATTCGGAAATCTGGGGGCACGGCAGTGCCCAGCCAAGTGGAGCGCACGGCCATACTTTTCTCCAAGCAGTAGACGGCACTTTCGACACACACGCCCCCCCCCCTCTATCTCAGTTGTGGATAAAGCTACAAGCCTGAATTTTCCGTTGGCAAGAGTTGTTGTTGTTGTGGTCTTCAGTCCGGAGACTGGTTTGATGCAGCTCTCCACAATACCCTATCCTGAGCAAGCCTCTTCATCTCCACATAAGAACGACAACCTACATCTGTCTGAATCTGCTTACTGTATCCATCCCTTGGTCTTCCTATGCGGTTTTTACCCCACACACTTCCCTCCAACGCTAAATTCACAATTCCTTGATGTCGAAGAATGTGTCCTACCAATCTATCCCTTCTTTTAGTCAAGGTACACCAGAAATTTCTTTTCTCCCCAATTCTGATCAGTACCTCCTCATTAGTTACGCGATCCACCCACCTAATCTTCAGCATTCTTCTGTAGCACCATATTTCAAAAGCCTCAATCCTCTTCCTGTCCGCACTGTTTATCGTCCATGTCTCATTCCCATACAAGGCAACACTCCATACAAATGCCTTCGGAAAGGACTTCCTTACGCTTAAATCAATATTCGCTGTTAACAAATTTCTCTTTTTCAAGAATGTCTTTCTACCCATTGCCATTCTGCATTTTATATCCTCTGTACTGCGACCATCATTTGTTATTTTACTGCCCAAGTAACAAAACTCATCTATCTCCTTTATTGTTTCGTTACCTAATCTAATTTCTTCATCATCACCTGATTTCCTTACACTGCACTCCATTACCCTAGTTTTACTCTTGTTAATGTTCATCTTATATGCACCTTTCAGCACACTGTCCATTCCGTTCAATTGCTCTTCCAGGTCCTTTGCTGTATCTGACAGAATTACTATGTCGTCGGCAAAACGCAATGTTTTTAATTCTTCACCCTGAACTTTAATTCCTTCTCCAAATTTCTCCTTGCTTTCCTTTATAGCTTGCTCAATGTACAAATTGAACAACATTGGGGAAAGGCTACAACCCTATCTTACTCCAACCACTGCATCCCTTTCATGCCCTTAAACTCTGACAACCGCTGTCTGGTTTCTGTATAAGTTGTAAATAACCTTACGCTCCCTATATTTTACTCCTGCTTGCTTCAGAACTTGAAAGAGTTTACTCCAATCAACATTGTCAAAAGCCTTCTCCAAATCTACAAAAGCTAGAAATGTAGGTTTGCCTTTTCTTAATCTATCTTCTAGGATAAACCGTAAAGTGAGTATTGCCTCCCGTGTTCCTACATTTTTCCTGAACCCAAACTGATCTTCCCCGAGGTCGGCTTCTACCAGCTTTTCCATCCTTCTGTATATAATTCGTGTTAATATTTTGCAACCATGACTTATTAAACTGATTGTTCTGTAGTTTGGCAAGAGTATCTACTATAATTAGCTACAGTTTCAAATTACACTATTCTACACCTTAAAGTTGACGAAAATCGCTAATTCTGTCACTCATTGACTCACCGATCATCAAAATTCTAAGTTAATTCTAGCAGACACACAGATGTCAACTTTTGTATTTAGATAGTGTTTAGCCTGTAATGGAAGGAAAAAATTCAAACCTCTGTAAAAAATGTATTCCGTTCTAGAAAACATTTTCGCTTTATCTATATCTATAAATGTGAATGTCTGTTCGGTGTACATTTATGACGTCCGAACGACAAGACGCAGAGACTTAAAAATTTGTACACTTACTACTTTATACCTGAGGAAGGTTTTAAGCACGGTTTTATAGCGATCTGATAGGTATTTAGTAATATGAAGAATATAACGCGAAATGCGGAACAATGATTCTTTGAAAATTATATTTACTCTTTGAAAATGGTTTTACTGGTTGCATTGTTGCTTGAGGGTTGATAATGATAAAAGGGTGGAGTATATTCTGATGGAAAGTTATCGGTGTATATAAAATTCTACGTGTGTGTGTTAATATTTCGCTCTTCAGCGAAAACTACAGAACGCAAACGAGTGGGGTGTGTGTAATTGTTGTCCGAAGTCTCTAGTTGTACACCATAGCAGTTCCATGCCGACAGCTATAAGGGAGTGGAAGATATGGTGGTTGAAAGTCGTCAAATTATAAAAAAACATTCGGACTGAAGGCCAGCGATGACGTTTGCGACTCTATAGCAAGGAGGTTACGTACAACGAAACATGATGCCCATTGATCTCTATACTATCTAGATGTTGAACTTCAGTTGTCTTAGCATGCCAGCTATAGATATTCATATTTAGTTTCTTGCCAAATTCAAACATGGCTGCTAAGATTCATTTAAAGAAAAAGAGAAGAAAATATGTTTCGATTCCCTTCCCATATCAGCCTACAACAACGAATAGTGAATTACATTCCACATCAAGCGGTAAGCAAGCAAATCTTTGTCACGTAATAACTAATGGAAACTCGTTTGCCAAATTTAAACATGGCGGACAATGCGAAATCGTGTGCAAAACATATGAATGTGCAGGCACGCTGCAATTCTATGCTCAGACACCAGAGTAATACATCCAGTTTGTATACAGATCACTGGTGATGCCACAGACCATATCTTTGGTTTATGCGTGCTACAATGTCTTCAGCTCTTTCTCGGTAGGGATAAGCATACGAATAAGGAAATACAAGAATAAATAAATAAAGCAGTCAAAAAGAAATTTCTTTTAATACATCTCTTTAAAAAAGTCGATTTGACGTTTCGCGCATTACATCAAGTGATCCATTTGTGATATTATTACAATTATTATTGTTGAATTTCGTGATTGGATTCTTCGAAACGAGTGCATTTTTACCTGTGATTTCTTATATATTCTCTGATAAATGTAACATATTTTTAGAAAAAGGAGATGGACAGAGAGAGAGTGGATAGGGAAAGTACTAACTCAAGGTTCGAATAAATAAATAAATACCCGGGTAACGCCGGGTTTTCAGCTAGTAGAATAGTATCTGCAAATTGAGGATTCGTACATTGTGTTGCTGGTAGTCTTGTGGTAGCGCGTACGGTTGTCGTGCGGATCATTGCATGTTGCATTCCCGAAGCTGTAATTATTAATTTTTTTTTAATGTAGCCGTCACCTTTCTACTAAGTGAAGAGTCGTCAGAAATGACATCAGTTACCTGATTAGAGAATGAAGAGTAACTGATAAGATGTAGCTTAGATTGCTGCAAATGGTAACAGTGCCAATGGCACCTACATTCTAGCTTGATTTCAGTTATAAATGAGAAAACTGTTGCTCGTAATGTCGAAAATTCCGTCACTTGACGCGGGGCAAAAACTTCAGACCGGGATCAAAAACGTTAGACGATCGTTTCAAACCACAACACTGCAGAGATAGGAAGACGCCATTGATCTGAGAGACGCGCCATGTTATCTATGGTCTAAAACTCTCTGGGGTGAGTATTGTATTGTCTTCTCTATGAGGAGCAGGTTATGCTCATGTTATCAACATTAAGCTAGTAGTGTCACGTGATATCAATAAAAAAATGTTCAAATGTTTGTACAGCTTATGGGACTTAACTGCGGGGTCATTAGTCCCTAATCTTACAAACTACTTATGAACTACTTACGAACTAGGACGGCACAAATATCCATGCCCGAGGGAGGATTCGAACCCCCGACCGCAGTGGCCGTGCAGACCGTGACTGGAGCGCCTCAGGCTCCTTGGCGACCGCGGCCGGCAATATCATTATATAAATAAAGGCGCGTTCTCACGAGTCAAGTTTACTTGAACGAATTTACTTCATCAACAAAAGTTGAAAGTGACTTGAACCAATTTCTGTTCACATGTTTCTACTGAAATCGATCAATTCAGTAAAAATGACTTTGAAATTAGTGATGCGCTAAATGGTGCGTACTCTTAACAGTTATGCTACAAGTAGAGTTGAGAAAAAAAGCAAAGGGCGAAAGCGTTGTTTTTGGGTGCGTCAGTGGATATTAAGAAGAAAAGACTGGCAGCTTTGTTAAAGGGAACTAACGTTAGAGGCCCTGGAAGAACATCGAAACTATTTGAAACTGTCGGAAGAATATATGTAACACCATTCACAAATATATCTGCTCTTTTATACAAGAATAATTTGGGCACATACAATTCCTCTGTTCCCATTCCACTCTTTTATTTGGACGCTAATGAATGTTCTTTTGTTGTACATTGTCCTGATGTTATTACTTTGTTTTTTTCGTTGGTAGTGGTTAAACCGCTAATGTCCATTTCTTTCACGATACCTCACAAACCATTTTCCCGCACATCTTTATTTTCGTAAGTATCCACACGATGACTCCCCAGGCATTCGCGCTTACGGTATAGTTTTTATCAGGGAAAAAAGGCCCGCTTTCTGACCACACTCATTTTGTGAGATATTTGAAAACGCAGTAGTTTAACAATGCGGAAAACACCGGCAATCAATCCGCAATGAACTTTTAAAACAGCTAGTGGGTTTACACGTGTAACTGTGTGTTGCAACTCAAAGTTGAATCATCACTTGAACGGAAAAGTTTGACTCGGTCAATCTTTTCTTGATCCACTAAATAGTTGATCAACTCAATTGAAACGAATGTTCACACAGGGTTTTTCATTCAGCATTTGTTGATCAAGTAAACTCGTTCAACTAAACCTGAACCGTGTGAACGCGCCTTAAGCGAACTTGAAAATTGAAGTGCCGATTTTCTACGATAATTTTATCAGGAGGGCAATGAAACACACATAATTCGAAAGATGGTTTGCTGTAGATGTACACAATACGATAAACATTGGTGTACATAGACGATGATAGTGGTAAAAATGAGTAGATGTTTTCATACTTATAGCACGGATCACGATTTAAAATCTCCAATTCTAATAAAAAGTGAACGTCAAAAATTGAAGCGCTACCTACAACTGCCCTAGGGATGATCGATATTAGAAAAACATCGATGGTAACATCAATGTACAATTCAAATAAATCTATGAACGGTGAGCATCGAAAGGAAAACGTCCGGGAATATCAGTGCTTTGGGCCCCGAAACAAACACTCCTCAACAGAACCACAGACACACATTACTAGCCTAGCACTACCGAATCCGGTATTATTATCTCCCTGTTACTTTAATCAATGTATCAACAATTATTTGTGTATGGATACAACAGTCGTATGAAATAGGGATAAACTGATAAAATTTCGCCACAACAAGAGTTTTTACGTAAATGCTAAATTTTACTTACGACGGTGGCGTAGTGTGCTGATGTTGGCAACGAAATGTTCGCTTTACGAGGGATATGTACAAAAACCAGTCAACTACAGAGCAGGAACAGAATTAATTATTTACTTCATGGTCAACACGAAAGATTATGCCCATAATTCTACGTGACTGGTATCCGAAGTGCCTCAATCATTAGTCACTGCCAACTTCAGCACACTACGCCACCACTGCCGTAAGTAAAATTCTATCCTGTACTAGACAAACTGGATGATATTTGTGTAATACTAATTCACTAATCCGCAACTTCCGTGTATCATGAAGTTCACGAACTGATGCGGAATACAACACTAACTTGCTGGTATTTGTATATTGATCCACCAAAGGTGGCCGTACTATACATTGTAAGAATACTCTTAAGAAACGTGTTTCAAATAATTTTTGTTTCTGTTTTCAAAGTCGCCAGGTTTGTAAGAATATATTCTGAATAATTGTCTTTATATTTTATATTAATTTGGTTTTCCAGCTATTTCAGTAAATGGATGAAACATAAACCTTCTGGGGGACGTGATTATTCAGGTTACATTTTAGTTGAAGGTCTTCAACTGGTGCGAGTATTCTTACAAAGTAGTTCCACATTAAATGCAATAGAAATAATGTTCAAAGGCAAATATTATTAATAATTCCTATTGAAGTCTATTTCGGACCTATCATTTATATTAAAATTCTGAATATTATTCTCAGTTACGTACATCATTCAAACTTTAATTGAACGTCAAACTTGAAGTAAAACCGCGAAGTGTGAATTCACTGAAGCTAAATGATAACTGTCTCTTAACTTTTTATGATATGGCTATCAGGATATTATTTAATGAAATATTATTCACTACTCCTCGGAATAATAATAATAATAGTCACTTTGAATAATTTTGCACATCGTAATTTATAGATCTTTGTAAGATACCACATATTACTATACATTACACTAGAAAATGGCGTAATTTTTATGTAAGTCCAGTTTGGTTTTGCACAGCTGAAATAAATTATTACTTTTTATTAAGCCTTATTTTCCACCCGTCCTTGCTTTACCAGTTAGGAATTCTATATTTGCCACGTAATGGCGGTGGGTGTTGCAATCTATGTTGTTAGCTTCTTGTTGAAACAAATGCAAATGGCGTCCCTTAGCATTTCATATAAATGATCAGGTATTTCTAACTAATTAGAGTTTGTACACATATTTCATTTAATACATATATTTTAAGACTTTTAATATTTTAAACACATTTACAGACCACATTACAATGTTCCTTCATTTTCATGCAAAACAATAGAGTTGGCTGCGGTTTCATGGTTTCGAAACCAGGTTTCGATACACACAACAGTTTGTGTTTCAAAACCGGCATCTTTCACGGTTTCGAAACCATGCGGTTTCATTCTGTTCTGTTTCGGATCACATTCGCGGTCGATTGTCGATACAATGAAGCCGTTTCTTCCTGTCGGCTTCACGGTTTCGTGTCGGTTTCACGATTTCATGTCGGTTTCTCGATTTCATGTCGGTTTCACGACACCGGTGTATCAAACCACTAATGCAGAAAGGCGGAACAGACTAATGGTACTGTATCGAAATGTGGTGTATCATTTTACTGAAGTTCCACACAGATACACATATAACTTACTGGTATATAAACCATTTAGAGAGTGTCGAATAGTAGTTGACACTCGTGAGTCTGCAGCTTATGATTACTGATATCAAGATTCGTTTGGAAGAGACTGCTGTATTCCGAAATGGCATAATGTCTGCTTTATAAATGTAAAAAAACAACGTTCACTATTTGTAATGAAATAACCAGTTAAATTGTAGTTTTATCTACCATATTAAAAACACGCGAGTGAAACTACATTCTTTAAAATAAGATACAACATGAAGCCTGAAATGACACTCTTTGTACTAACAAGGGTAGATCGCATATTTAATCTCGTGTTAAGGAGTTAGTTTCTTATGAGCGAAATCGAAGTTACCTACTGTCGTTATAATTTTTCTACACTCATGATAAAGGAATTGCGGCGGTGGTGTAACGGTCAAGACGTACAAGTAGTGAACTAATCTCTTATTTTATTATTTTTGTAATACCATAGCATTATTTGTGATTATTTAGTGTGCCCTTTATTCCCTATAATTTATTTAGTATGTATAGAAAGTAGCATTTATGGTCCATCACTGTAATATGCGTACCGTATTGCAATTTGTGAGTTGCTAACGGGGTAAACTTTTACCTACCATATCGGCGGCCTCGTGTGACTATGTTGGCAACATCAACAACACGGGAGAAAATCTTTATCAACATGTTTCGTACAGACCAAGCAGTAAATATATACTCTATAGTTGACAGGTTCTTGTATGTACCCTTGTCTACATAGTGAAACATATTGCCCTCCTAGAACGAAGATTTCATGACAAAACATACATTGCTTCACGGTTTCATGGTTAGAAACAGTGTTTCGGAACCACAGATGGTACGGTTTCATTTGTTTCGAAAACGTCAGATGTTTCAGTTTTCCCATCTCTACAAAACAATCTCGTCACGATACATGAATCGACCAGAGCAGACAAGAGACAAGACACAACCAGATACAACAAAATTACTTTAACATTACATACATTCATATATTTTAATTGTACAAAGATAATACCAAACATTAAAATTATTCTTTATTACGAGTGTATACACAGACGCCTTTAGTTACATGATGCGTCTATATCGGTGGTACCACTAAACTTTCAAATCGTCGGTTTCGGTAAAAATTGGAAGGGCATTACAACAAGATGAAATTATTGAACAATTTAATCGACTTTCCGGACTTTCCAAATACTGTTACATAAAACGAAACGAAACCAAAGAGACAGGGAATGGATTTTAAGAAAATTTGCTGCTGATGTACAATTTACAGGTAAGGCCTACCTACAAAAAGAAATGATATCCCATCAAAAACATAAAATGTACAAAAATTGCAGGTGTCGTGACCATGAAAAGTCGTGAGATCTTACGGGAAACCAAGTCGGTTATTTTAGTTAATGTTCATGGAACCACCAATTCAACACCTTGTCATAATTTTTTATCTGATTAGTTATTTACCAACATCTATAGTGACTATATCTAGTGACTATATCAAAATTATACATCTTTATTTCTATAATGAATATAATGACTTGGCAATCGCATGGAAAAGAATACTAATATTTAAAATAACGCAGATGTGAGGTATTTCATTCCTACGTAATTAGGTTTGGATACACAATGAAATATAAATTATTTTTATATGTCGATGTGTAATTGCCCAAAGTGTATTCTGATGTCATATTATGGTGAGATTCCGAAGTTATTATATGTACTATTAAACTAAAGATGTATTATACTAATATAGTCGCTATAGATAACAAATAAGTTGTCGATAACAAATTTGTGGTTCTATGAGCACTAACTAAAATAGCTGACTTGGTTACCCATGGCATCATAAACTAATACTTTAAAAAAATTCATACACATGTGAGTGTACTTCATTTTTATGTGATTACATAATAGAATATAAATTATTGTTATGCCATTAAGACGATGTGCAATTGCCAGTGGAAGACTCTGCAGGAGAGACGCTCTGTCGCTCGGTACGGGCTTTTGTCGAAGTTTCGAGAACTTACCTTTACTGAGGAGTTTAGCAGTATATTGCTCCCTCCTACGTATATCTCGCGAAGAGATCGTGAGGATAAAATCAGAGAGATTAGAGCCCACACAGAGGCGTAACGACAATCCTTCTTTCCGCGAAGAATACGTGACTGGAATAGGAGGGGAAAATCGATAGTGGTACTCAAGGTACCCTCCGCCACACACCGTCGGGTGGCTTGCGGAGTATGTATGTAGATGTAGATTTATTCTTATGTTATTATATTATGGTGCGATTACCAAGTCATTATATTTATTATAGAAATAAAGATGAATAATTTTTTATAGTTACTACATATGTTGGTAGATAACTAATTAGATAAAAAATTATGACAAGGTGTTGAATAGGTGGTTCCATGAACGCTAACTAAAGTAAACGACTTTGTTTCCCATAAGATCTCACGACTTTTTATGGTGGAAGGAATTCGTCACGAGACTTGCATTTTTGTACAGTATATGTTTTTGATGGGATATGTCTTGTATCGACGTGATGAATATCCAGAAACGACACGTGGTTCAGCTTCCACGTTGAGTCGCCTTGCTGAGGCGTGTGCGGCTGCTCCCCGTCGGAGGTTCGAGTCCTCCCTAGTGCAAAGGGTGTGTGCGTGTTTTCCGTAGCATAAGATAGTTTCAGTATTTTGATAGGCTAGGGATTGTTAACCTCTTCTGTTTGGTCCCATTCATTTACAAACATTTAAACAATAATTTTGAATAATTCTTGTACACTGAAGCGGTGTCAGGTTGCAGGTCTTTCACCAGGCAACTGATACACACGAAATTAGTATTATCTTTTTGCAAAAATCATATACGTTTTCGCTTAAACGTTGTCTCCGACGATGAATTCTGCCACGGGAATTAACCGATCTCCGCAGTGTCTTCAGGGAAAATGGCTACAGTCACCGCCTGACACAAGAAGCCATTTATGGCTATAAAAGCAGAGAAATAACGACCCAAGCAGAGAGCAATAATCTTACATTTTTGCCCTTCGTGGGAGGTTAACCGGTTCCTTAAGAGAGAGAGAACATTGCGGCTGTTTTCAGGCACTCGGCAAAAATTCGACTTTTCATGAGGTCTGTAAAAACACGATCTAGGGCTTAAAACATCAGGAGTTAATGAGATACCATATGATCGTGGTTGCTATTACATTGGCCAAACTGTTTGCACTGCGGAACAACGCCAGAAAGAAGAAAGTTTCTTACGCCTTCCCTACCTGGAAAATCAGCGTGGCAGAACATTCCTTATAAAATCGACACCGAATTGCTAAAACGAAAGGATATTTGGATAGTGTTTTCACTCAATTTATAGTAAGCATTTACAGTGAGTCATTTGGTGATCGTGGATAGTATTTATGATCAGTAGTTTATCAGTGTGATTTAATTTTTAGATACACCCACATTTCCCCGTTCTTCGAATGGGATAGAAAAGGGAATTTGTTTAATGATTGATGATTGCACCTTACTGTGGTAGTATTCCATCAGGGCCTCTTGAATGCTGGTCGATGACCTTCATAGAACACGTAACCATTATCGTAGTAAGTACTTCTCCGTACACCCTTGATGATCATGACATTTTATAATTTAAAAAAAATTGAAAACTAAAATTTCAAAATTTTTATATTTTTCGGTCTTTTGGATATTCTCGTTAGTAGTGCAGTTTGCATTTTGCTATTCACAGACGAGCCAGAATATGCATCTCAATTAATGTGAAACCTGAATGAAACTTTCACTCTGCAGCGGTGTGTGCGCTGATATGAAAATTCCTGGCAGATTAAAATTGTGTGCCGGAACTGGGACTCGAACCTGGGACCTTTGACTTTCGCGGGCAAGCGCTCTGCTGACTGTGCTATCCCGACACGACTCACGATGACGCCCCACAGCCGGCCGCGGTGGCCAAGGGGACTAAGCGCTCCAGTCACGGTCTGCACGGCCACTACGGTCGGGGGTTCGAATCCCCCCTCGGGCATGGATATTTGTGCCGTCCTTAGTGTTGGGTAGTTTGTAAATTTAGGGACAGATGACCCCGTAGTCAAGTCCCATAAGCTTGACAAACATTTGAACACTATAAAAACGCTTACGTAGTTCATAAGTAGTTTGTAAGCTTAGGGACTGATAACCCCGTAGTTAAGTCCCGTAAGTTCTACAAACTTTTGAACATTTTGAACATTTGAGCCGCCCCACAACTTTACTTCCGTCAGTTTGGAAAGTAGGAGGCAAGGTACTGGCGGAAGTAAAGTAGTGGGGCGGCATTGTGAGTCGTGTCTGGATAACACAGTCGGCAGAGCAATTTCCCGAGAATGGCAAAGGTCCCAGGTTCGAGTCCCGGTTCCGGCACACAATTTTAATCTGCCAGGAAGTTTCAATGTGAAACATGTTGTATTTAAAGATACAGGTTTAGACTGATTTTTGGTTCTACTTCAATGTGCGCCTCGGTTGCACAGTGGCAGAGTGCCAGAGTGCCAGACTACAAATCCAAAGGTCGCGGATTCGATCCCCGCCAGTTCCTAGGATTTTTATCTGTCACTTTCCACTTCTTTCACCTCTGGCAGTATTGCTCATGTGAAAAATACCGAGTAGCACCGTGGTTCGGAACCCACGTTAAACTGTAGGTCCCCCTATAACTGGCTAGGTAAGTCTGTTTGATGGTCGGAGGAAGGCAACGGCATACCACCTCCAAACAGGACCACGTCTAGTAAAGCACTGTGGTGTTCAAACCAATCTTCGGATTGTTGACTGTTTTACCTTTTTACACCTGCACCAAAAGTGCTGCACGTCTGTAAAATTTCTTGGGAATACAATTGGTGTTAAAGAAGTAATAGATTACTACTTGGTGCGTTATAGGGCGGTTTTCTATGAACGTTACTGTTTTATGTGCTCATACCCCATGAACTGCAGGTCGCACTGTGCTACAATTTCGGGGGCACTTTCAACGATATGTGTGTACATTGCCTACAAAATTTCCTGCGGATACAATTTGTAGCGTAGAAATTATATTGCAATGCCGTAGTTTTGCTCCATAAACGGCGGAAAAGTTTTAAGCGAGAAACTTTTTTCCTTTCATCATTTTACTATGGTTGCCAGCGAGAAAAGTTTAATAAAGGTTTGAAATGTTTAAAGTTTGTTGCAAGTCGCTAAGTACTCTCATTCTCATATAGTGTATTTGTAAAGTCTCTTCGAATTATGGCAGTTTCTTGCAACTCCTCTCGTTTATGGAGTTACATCTCTTGAACCCTGTGTCGTATGTGGTTCGTACTACTGCAGAAGATGTTATCTCACGTAAGGAATATGTATACCAAATTTGGTCAAATCGGTCCAGTGGTTTAGGAGAAAATGAGCAGCATTGTCGCTTATGGCAGCAGTTTTCCGCGCATCTAATTGTTTTTGACGTCATATCTCGTGAACTATATATCGTATGTGATTCTTACACTTACGGCGAACGTCCTCATGGATTGAAGCTTACATGTACAAAATTTCATAAAGATTGAAACAAAACTATAGATTTGTATGCAACACGTACAAATATACGGACACACTGCTTTATATATTAGACGTTGTTAGCCTCATTCTGACCCCATCTCCAGATTGAGCCGTTGTGGATCGGCTCCTGAAGATATATATATATATATATATATATATATATATATATATATATATATATTTACATTGTTGAGTCTCCTTGCCTCATTGGCACCACCGGTGGTCGCTGGCGAGGTGACTGAAGCGGACGCCTGGAGTAGAGTGAATTTTCAGACATCGGAAGGAACGATGGCCTTACTTGAGAAGTAATTTTAGTTTGTTATGGCCATGTAAATGTTAAGGTGCGTGTTTTTCAGTTTACCACCATTTCCCTAAAATCAACTACATCTACCTCTACATACATACTCCGCAATTCACCGTAAGGCGCGTGGCGGAGGTTACACTGTACCATAACTAGGCATTTCCTTTCCTATTCCACTCCCAAATAGAACGAGAAGAGAGGGGGGGGGGAAAGAAAGAAAAAAAATGCCTATATGTCTCCGTACGAGCCCTAATTTCTCTTATCTTTGTGATCTTTACGCGAAATATAAGTAGGCGGCAGCAAGATCGTACTACCCTCAGCTTCAAATTCCGGCCCTCTAAATTTACTCAACAGAAATTCCCGAAAAGAACGTCGTCTTTCCTCCAGCGATCCCCAATTGAGTTGCCGGAGCATTTTCGTGACACTCCCGCATTGATCGAACCTACCAGTAACAAACCTAGCTGCTCGCCTCTGATGTGCCTCTATGTCTTCCTTTAAACTGATCTGCTGCGGGTCCCAAACACTTGAGCAATACTCAATACGTGGTCGTACAAGTTAATCAAGTTTCAGCAATGTGACGAGCATGGGTTCCATGAAGAACGAGCACCTGTTCTTGCAAGTAACATTACTCCAAGTGCCACTCACCGATTCCGATACACTGAGTATGATGATGTAGTCTAGGTCAAAATACGAGACACGTACTTTCTTGTACATAACTAACATGGTCGCTACTGTAGTTTACTACTGTGCAATTACACGTTTAAACATATTGATTTATTTCGAAATCCTCCCCTCACCTCACCTAACCAATTTTGAAACCATAATAATATATTTAACAACGAATTCAACCATATATGATGAACGTATCTCGAAGTCACAATATTTATAATTTGGAAGTACCCTATATACGGTGTCTCTGTCCTCCGAGTAACGCTAGTCATATATGGCGATAGTGTAGTATGTAATTTCACAGTGCAACCATAAAAACACGGGCTCCTGAACGATTTGATTGATATAATATCGTCTCGCTCTCTAGTGAGACTACGAATAACAGAGGTAGAGAGAGTTTACTTCCGTTAATGTTCCTCTTATCTACACGTGTCAAAGCAATGCCAATTCCTTTCAAATTCTCTTCCACAGAATTACAATCTCATCGGAAAAGCGCATAGTTGTAGTACTTCTCTAAGAAATTTAATTCCTGTTCCAAATTACTCCTTCCTTTCCTCTTCAGCTTGTTCAGTGTAAAGAATGAAAACTTGAACGCCATTGGGAAACCCGTTTTTTACACCACAACCAAAGGTTCCATCATAGCTTCAACATTACAGACTGCCAATGCCGTATATAGTATCATCGGTGTCAGTGAAGTCTCGTAGCCATATTTCTACCCTTTAAACGTGTGAACAGTCGCGCGCGTGCGTGCGTGTGTGTGTGTGTGTGTGTGTGTGTGTGTGTGTGTGTGTGTGTGTGTGTATGTGTGTGTGTGTACGTAATTACAGGAAATAGTCGTAAAATACGGATGAACTGACGTAACTAAGCTGTTTTTAAATTTTTGAGATAATGGTCAATTCGTATGTTGTATGCGGCTGTAATTTTTCATACAGCGAACTGAAGATACAAATAGTACCGGATTGCATTGATTTGCTGTTTTTTGCCGGCTTTTAATGGTTTGATTTTTAATTTATTCTACCGTTGGCAGGCATGCCAGAACAAAACAGATGTTCGGGCCCTCACTTTTAAAACTAACTTGATTTTATTAAATCGTGGCAAATATTGTGCAGTAAGGTCTTATGTGTTGCCTATCAAAATGCTATTCATGGAATTGTATTCCATAATACTTTATCTCAAAGTTCACACCTTAGTACCTTTTAACGCAGATCGCACACCGATACTGAATACCTCTTAAGTACTATATGGTAGTCCGATCGATAATGCCACACGTCCGTTCATTCACCCAGAGATATAACTGTACAGAGAAACTATACACTCGTAAGTTCTGTGGTATGTCTGAATGTATTATCAGATATTTAAAGATGCAATGAGAATGAAAAAGTGCCCTTTAACTCTTTAAACGAGTTCATCCTGGTTCCTAATCACACTTCCTGTAAATCTTTGAATCAAATTAAATTCCGCACTATACATAGACGTCAGACGATGAGTGTCGAATGTAATAGCTGATATCAGTACATTACAGTCTGATTGCGAACTCCTATGCGATCTTATATCTCGCGTATGACTAACTATATACACGGTTTTAGCTCTGTTATATTAAACTCGATAGAAATAAATTAACATGAGAGAAACTAAAAATGCCAAATTTTTCTTTTTATATGGCTACATAGAGAAAATACCCTTGGCCATATTAAGTTTTCATGCTGGTATCCTCCCCCTCGAATTACTTTGACCTAAACTTAATATTATTTTCATAATATTTTAAATTTTGTAATTCCTGTTACAAAAACTAATTCCTTATCCCCAAAATATTTTAAAAATATTAATCAAAATATAAACGACGGGGGTTATAAATGCAAAGATGTTTAAGCCGTTAGTAAAGCATACAATGTCATGTCGTGTCATAAGATCACAGTATAACGATACGGAAACTTTTTGACGTGAGGTAAAGCAAGATGGCGGAGTCGGGCTTCAGTCAGAGAGGCACGTTTACCAGTCTAGAAATACCGGTATGTCTGTACAACATTCCGTTTCCTATAGTTTACACCAGATGACTTCAGATAATGAAAGTGTGTATTCAAGTCAGCATTGTCAAAAGCTTTCTGATGATGGTATACGGAGTTCGTAGGCTACTACTTGACATAGTCCCGTCAATTAACAATCCAGGCGTAAATGCTGCGAGCAGGTAAGTGCGGAAGTGCGGAATGGTCGACTTTGGTTCAAAATGAAGAGTATTATCCTGTTACAGCTGGGTAATTCGAGACAAAGAACTAACTCGGTTTAAGGAAAATGGACGAGTAATTTCAAAGGAAACGTCCCACCATTTGCCTGGACTGATTTAGGAAACTCACGAAAAAACTCGTGTCAGGATGGACGGAGGCGCGTTTAAACCGCTGTCCTCCCAAATGCGAGTCCAGTGTGCAAAATACGCCATCTAGCTCGGTCGCTTTGAAAGGGAAGAGTTTTAGGAAAGCGTGTCTCATTAATAAAGCACACCGCTTGACGAACAATTGCTAGACCCATTCCTGAGTACTGCTTAAGTGTTTGGTTTCCCTATCGGACTATTAAACTAATTCAGAGAAGAACCGTAGTATTTGTTACTAGTAGGTCGGAGAAAAGTGTCGGTATTACCCAGATGCTTTTGTTTACCAAAATGTCAATCAAATATTCTTAAATCTGGTCAAATAGCAGCTACTAGAATATAAATTTGAGAAGGACTCTAAGGAGTATAAGCGTATCTTGGCATTTTAATTATTCTTCAAATAAGTGCAGGAACGCAATTAGCTTCCCAAACATTACAGGTTTGAAAGACAAGACGCTAACAAACATATGGGTATCAAATACGAAAGAGGAGCTGCAGTGAACTATATCCACTAAACTCACTTTAACATATGTACATTTCATGAAGCATTCAGTAGCAGGTGGTACATATAAATGAAATTTATAATCACAGCAGTGTTTTTCCTTACTTTGTAATACTTTGTAATTTGCCTTAAATATCCCGAATGTATAACCACTATGAAATCTAAACTTATTGACAGTAACAAAACCACTGTAAAAATAAACACCATAAAACAAAGAAATGACATGAAAGTTAAACAGGAAAAACATGACAAAAATGATAACACTTCTAAGGAATAACCACCAAAGTAAAATTACAAGGAAAGGCATTTAATTAAAATTTGTGTAATGTCAGGGATTTAACTGAATGCCATTCCTCTTTTATATGTGAAGACAATACATGTTTCTGGAAGGTATTTATTTAAAATAAATGTGAAATAGCTTTCATAATATTACGACCTTTAAATTCACCTACAAATGTATTTACGTAACATCTAAAGATGGCTAAAATACCGTAATGAACTCACTGCGGGCCCCAAAAAACGAAAGAAAGGAAAGAAAGAAAGAAAGAAAGAAAGAAAAGAAAGAAGGTGAGACAGGAGCATCTGCATAAAGCATATGGGCTATTAATGACTATTTCCCACCCACACGGAAGGAAAGTACAGTAAGCAATGTGTCCCCTTCTTCCGAACAGATCAGTGTGAAAGGAAACATGGCAGTTATCACTTGAAACATTCGCACTGCAATCAATTACTACGTATTTCAACACTTGTACCGTATGCTCTTCCTAACATAATTTATCACCTATTTTATTAATATAGACCTTTGAATTACGTCAACCTGCAAAGGAATCAGAGGCATTAGGTGTAAAGAGACACTGGGGAAAATTGACCGTTTCAGTTAGCCTGGTATTCGAACCGGCTCTTCAGCTTTGCAGGCAAGTGTGGTGACCAGTATGACATTCGGATGCAGTGGTCACTACTGACGTGAAACCAAAGGTTTCTTCTCTACTACAAGTTAGTAAAGAACCCCCAACTACAGACAATTACAGTGACTGTGCTGCACGGAGGTCATGGAGCAGATTCCACAGGTGGCGAGCCTGAATCCAAGGTCTAAATAGGCTGATACTACTGGTATCTTCCGGTCAGCGGTCGGAATTCGGATTGATCTTTGGCGATTCGTCGGACCAAAGCGTAGACTGCGATGGCTCTAAGTGAACTACCTGAAATGTGATCTGGCCGAGATTATATAGGCGGTGCTAACCTGTCCCAAGGAGGCTTGCTCCCTCTCCCCTGCCGTACGCTGTTCTGTCCCACTGCAGGCTGTTACCTCGTATGTGACAAGGAAAGCCATGATTTTGTGGGAGGATCAGTGGCTGAATGTGACGGATAAGTCACATGGCGTACTTCCTTCCGCCCTCGACGAGCTGAGGAAGTCGCCTTCACTCGCCTTAGAATTGAACACTGCCCGCTAACGCATGGCTTTCTTTTGCGTCGTGAGGAACCGCCAGAGTGTAACAGATGTCGGACACGATTGTCGATTCGACATATTTTCACAGAATGCCATTTATACGCTGGTGTGAGAACAACTTTAGGTCTCTCACAGGACCTGAAATCTATTTTAGGTGACTATGAGGCATCCGTGGATTGTGTCCTAAGATTTTGTGCAACATCTGGACTTCTTCCCAAAATATTGGGTGTACGATTTTGATGTGTGACAGAGTGGCTCGGTCACTCTTTAAGTAGTCACCTGGCCCCATAAATCTATCAGACTTTTATCCCCGTATGCAGTCCTTTTCTTTGAACCGTCTTTTACCTTCAATTGTACATTTACATCTTTAATGTCCATATGGCTGGAACCATTTTTCTTCTCATTTGTTTACTTTAGCATACGGACGCTAATAACCTCGCTGTTGAGCGCCGTAAAATGCCAATCATCATCATCATCATCTAACCTATCTTGGGTCGGTGTAATGACATCAACTTCCCAATCTGTTGTCCGTGAACTCTAAAAATATACGTTTTAACCGTTCGAGTGGGATATGCTGCGGCGCTCCACCTTGTCATAGGGTCTCGGGACGTTGTCGCGGCAATGTTATTTCCCGTGGGCCCTGCAGACGGCATTAAGCAAAACGACTGAGCAAAATTTTGAAGAGTTTGCAGACGAAAAATCGCATTGCGTAGACATTGCGAATGGTTGATATTAGCACATATATATAAAGCTGCAGATAAAATGTAGGTAAGATATCTAAATTTTATTTAAGGTTGATAACAGAATGATTACTCATTTCATTCTCGAGATATAGAATGTTATGTCTAACGGACAGTCGATGGAGGTGCGCACATTTCTGTCCATGCGAACTTTGCGGCTCTACAAAATTTTAAGCTTTCCGATTTTAAGAAAACAGTTTCGTTTGTAGCTCCAGATCGTAAGAGTTCACTCTAAATTCGGACTGTCATGCAGTGTAGCCCAGTATTCAAACAGACCGAAAACATTTGCTTCTCGGATCAATGCATGCATTAAGAAAACAATTGAGATAATGGACCATTTTTTGATTATTTTTCTTGCGAATTACGTACTTAAACCTTACATGAACTACATAGAATGCAAGGAGATAACTTTTACCAAAAACAGATAAATGACTATAGAATACTAATTATATTTGTGTGTCTAATAATTTTCTTGCTTCAATTCTTTGTTTTCTGTAATAATAGGAAGAATGTACTTCACCTAGTGGGGCTCACCAGGACAGTTCTCCAGATTCTGGAAGTGAAGACGAATCGATCCGAAAAAGGCAACGCCACAGTGACAAGAGAAATTTGTTTGCAAAAACGTGAGTTCAGTCCAGCACTTAATGGCCAACTAGCGCCTGATTCGAGCGTTGAATCCTTATTCATGCTATTTATATCGGAAGATCTGTCGAAATTTATAGCACTCTAAACAAACCGATTTTACATTTTCATCATGGCAAATAGGTCGGAATCAGTTCGTTCTCGACTAGACAGCTGGAAAGAAAGAGGTTTGGAGGAACTGTGTAGCTTCATTGGTATTTGACTTATCATTACTCGTGTTAAAAACTTGAGAATAAAGAAATGCTAGTTGACCCGTGCGAATAATTCCCACTTACCCTGATCAGTGACATATAGGTAAGATAGTAATGGAGCTGCAAGTACACACACATGTATAAAGTATATACATGTATGTATATAAAATAGAAATTTTGGACAATAGTAACAAACATTAGTCTCATTCTAAGACAATTTATATAATTAAATATAATATGATTAAATACAATATGATTAATTGTGAAGCACAAAAATCAGATATTGGCTTAAAATGTTCAAATGTTTGTACAGCTTATAGGACTTAACTACGGGGTCATCAGTCCCTAAACTTACAAACTACTTATGAACTACTTACGAACTAGGACGGCACAAATATCCATGCCCGAGGGGGGGGGGATTCGAACCCCCGACCGTAGTGGCCGTGCAGACCGTGACTGGAGCGTCTCAGTCTCCTCGGCCACCGCGGCGGCGATATTGGCTTATTCACATTTTTTTTTATCTGTTGAAACCTTTTTTTTAATTTTATATAACTTATTTGAAAACAATGTTTGTAGTTATATGTGTCTTTAGCACAAACACAAATATCTCTGAATGAGTGAATTCGTGTAAAAGCCACGTATAACTGTGCATGCGAGATAGCAGAACCTGCTAAGTAATAATCCTGCCCTTCGAAGCGTCTGACCTTGTGCTTTATTATGGTCATAGCGAATGCTAATTTTATTAGGAAATGTGTTATCATTTGGAAAGGTACGGTTGGATCAGGAGGTATGAGGTTAATGCTGGGTGTTAGCACAGTTTTATCGCAGTCTATGAATTTAGCAATGATGTACTCGGCTAAGTGAGTGACCACTAATCTTGCACCATTAGTTAATCACTGATTAGCTTTAGGATTTCCAATTAAGATACTCCGGGAGGTGGCTGATGGGAGCAACCGTAATTACGCATCCCATTTCCGACTGTTCTCCAGGTATCAACTTAGATTCTACGAACAGTACAAATTTTTTTTTCAAAATAAAACAGTAACTTTAAATTATCTGTGTCTTTTACGTCATTATTAGAGAACTAAACCTTGAAAACGATACCTCAATCGTAAACTTTGGATAAGTAATACGGGAGATATGGCGTACCTACAAGGAAATACCGATGCGAAATAATATATATGATGGTGCAGAGATGTACTGAGTATGCCAATTTTTGCGATGTTATGTCCCGTGACCGTTTTAGGTTACTTTTGAAAAGTTATATTTTAGTGACAACTCGGCCAATCGTGGAGATGACTGTTTAAGAAATATTCAAATGCGCTGTCATCAGTCCCTAAACTTTACAAAATACTTATGAACTACCTTATACTAAAGACGACACAAACATCCATGCCCGACGGAAGGGATGGGGGGGGGGTTTCGAACCCCTGGCGGCTGACGGCCGCTCGCACCGCAACACGGCGCTCTAGCACGCGCGGCTAATCCACCGCGGCTTTGTTTTGTTTAAGATTAGGAAAGTAATTTATATTGAAAGTACGTGGTCTTTAAAATAGTAACGTGTGTGAAACTAAGTTCCTTAATGGATTGATGCAATCATTTAGCTTCTACCTCTGTGGAAATCTTATTTAAGGGTCGCCACTAGCTTTTATTTTTTAAATACAAAAAACTGGAAATATATATATATATATATATATATATATATATATATATATATATATATATATATATATATACCCGTAAAGTAAATATACTGTATGCTGTTACTAACTGTATGCAGTGGCGATATGCAAGCTCTGTGCAATGAAAATATTTCCCACTGACCTACCTATCTTTAGAAGAATTTTCCTTCCAAATTATTTAGGTTAAAGGTGGTTGAAATGAGATAGGCACAAATTTGAATAAAAATTATATTCACCATTTCTATCTTACAACCTGCCTGATACAACAACACATGTGACCATATGCCACGTATATATAAAATTTACAAATATATCAGTTTTGAAAGACAATAAAATACACTTAATATCTAAATGGGTGACTTTACATGAAAATTAGAAATTACCGAAAGTTGGTACACGAAATTTTTTTTTTTTTTTTTTTTTTTTTTGTGGTTTTAGGGCGCACAACTGCTAAGGTCATTAGCGCCCACGAAATAAAATGTTTTGACTGGCTAAGTCACAGTAGGGAAGAGACAAAGCCACGAAGTATAAAATTAAATACAAAAATGAAAATTTATCCCAACTCTGTTCAAGTCTATTTTTGATCTACAGGAATAAGGACGTCCCTTCTGGCACACGATAAATTCCCACTTAATACTACCATTCAGCTCCCATTTCTCAGCAGATGCGATGGCGCAACCTTACCGTCTTTCTGTTGAACGGCGTTGCAGGTGGAGAAGACCAGCTGAGAGCAGTGCAGTGTTGACAGCAGTGATCGCGAATGTTGAGTGATACTATTATAACACGTTTTGTCGGTTAAGCCGACGACAATACGAAAGTGAAAATAAAACTGTACTCTCAAGAAACGGTAAAAATTCTGATTACGAGTGGTGTAGCTGACAGCAAACACGCACTTCAGAATATTACAAGTTTCAATTTACTCCATAGTAGCCACGCATGACTAACACCTGACTGTGCCGAAAGCATACTGAAATAATTCAAAGTTAACACTCGAAACAGCACGATGCGGCCAGCAGCGCCGCCGACACCAGAGTCCTCGCTCCACAGCAAAAATTCCACAACCCCAAAATCTGCCTCTCTAGTCCCTCCCATCGGTCACGTCAAGCAAATCACAAATTTTTGCTTAATGGTCAAACCAATGGAATACGAGAGCTATTGTTTAACACGCCAGTCTCGTTCCCCACAAAACTGTCCCACACTGCATTCTGCACGTAAGCCAGCATTTCTCAGAAATCCATAGAATTTGCGACCATTGGAACGAATCTGCTGACACTGAAATTTCACTGTCGACGAGACGCCAGCGCCCCGTCGCGAGAGCGCCGCTCTAACTTCGCCAGAAATCACCTCTGGCAATTTACACAAACATTCGCAGACGCCCGCCCCTGGCGTTCCAAACCTCGGGTGTACGTGCAGACCATAACGCAGCCAACTTTTACGGCCTCTGCTCATTGCACTTAGGCGCCCTTCCGGTGTGTCGTGACTGGAAAGCCTCCCTACACAAAAGCAGCATCGAAGTGGTAAAAAAAAAAAAAAAACTACCTGACGCTGGGACAAACATATACAGAGGAGCAGCCACCCCTAAACCACTGTCCTACGCTCCCCTCGTAATTCCGTAAGATGCTAGCAGGTGTCAGGTGGATCGCTGGCTTAGGGTGCCTCTCGCACGTCAGAGGGTAGCGTGGAGGGGAGAGCTTGTGCCGCCTGCCACGAGGCCGTGGCTGTGTCCAGCTTGCTGGCGTTTGAGGGGAGGTGGTGGTGGGGACAGCCGCTACCTGCCGCCTGCTCTGGCCAGTTTAAAGAGCTGCTACTGACCGCAGAGCCATCATGGGACATCTTATGGAACTGCTGGAAACCCTGCCTCACCGCACCCCGGAGCGTAGGACCGGGCCCTTACGGAGGTTTCCCGTCTGTATAAATTTGTCTGTGACTCTGGTCAGCCTCAGACGTGCACAGTCCAAATGTAAATGTCCGTCTGCAGATGCACGGGTGGTGGCGGCCAGCTGTCGCCCTCCGGCCGTTGTCGGCAGAATGCCTTGTAAGCAACATCAGAGAACGTGCCGCCAGCGACCCCCCCCCCCCCCTCGCAGGCCCTGCCGACCTGCGGGTGTCGCCAGCGCCTTCGGCTTCGCCCGTTGGCGATACTTGTAATAATCAAAAACAGACACATTCTTCGAGAGAACAGAAATTTACCTCCCAAACTTCTATCCTCTGATAATTACAAGACAAAATGAAAGAAACTGAATATAAACAAAAATACTATTGATATCCTTCTGGAATAAATCCAAATAACGTTATCCAAAAAAATGGATCTAATAATAAGACCATTTCTCAATATAGTTCGTGTGGCGTTCTGCAGTGCATTTAATCCATACAAAAAAAAAAAAATAAATAAATAAATAAATAAATAAATAAAATAAAATAAAAAAACTTTGCCGATGAATGCCTATTATTGTTCAAAGCTCGCTTATCTTTTACACAGTTTATTTCTTCACAATTAAATACATTTGGAATCAAGACAGTGTTGTGCGACTGTAAAACTTGATACGTCTTTGATTTCATTGTAGACACAGGCACAAAGTTGAAGTCCATAATTTACCAGAAACGGCATTTGTAAAAGATGTATCAAATATAGCCTACACTCCTTTCACCTCAAAAATCTCCATGTTTACAAAAATTTTATAGACTATTGGAAAATAGGTGGCTGAAATTTTTTCTTCCACATCCCTATGTTGCCAACATCCCTATGTTATGTTTCATGTTCAGCATGCATTTACATTAGGAGATATAAGAACCCAAAGTTGACATTTATTTCGAGCCGTGATTTTCGCGTTCAACTTTGATTCAAATTATATAGTGGACATTACCCTTTTTCTTATAAGAAACCCAGTGAGAGCCAGGCTCGCTATGTGTATGGGGGTTGACAATTGCACTCTCATATGTTTAGGCTTATTTGGTAAAGTGTCTTATGAAAAAACCTCGAAAGTAGGGTATTTTCAATTTTTGCATAGAATTCTAAGTCTATGTAACTGCTCTTTTAGGAAGGCTTTATTAATGTTTTTTTTTTTTTTTTTTTCAGCTGTTTTCACTGCTCCGCGAGTTTTTTTTTTCGTTTCATTATATCAAATTTCCTTATTTTTAATACCCATACGGAGTTTGACCTTAGCCTTCATTGCACCGCTAGGGCGGCAATTTTTTCACTGAGCTTAGCGTCTGGGGCTTTCCTTTTCATTGCTTTATCTGCTAGAATCAAGTGCAGTTTATGTCTGTCAAACTTTTTGGGTGTTTTGCATACGCAATATCGTGCTCTTTGCATGCTGTGTCTTATTTATTGATTTCATCGTCACCTCCTTTTCAGTCGTGTTCGTGCCTGGTCCGCAATATGAGTAACCAGGTATATATAGATTTTATATAGATATATAATATATATATTATATGAGAATGCGTTTCAAGAAGCACGCTCGCCAATTCCCCATTGCTCCTACATGGAGTCGCAAACATGGAGATCTACTTCCAGATACTATTACATGTATTATATCCGGCCCCTCAAACTGTGGAGAAACTAATGTGGTAATTAATCTTCTTGTGCATGACAATGGTCTATCTTTTAAGAAGGTTTATGTATTTTCCAAATCTTTGGAGCACCATAAATACAAATTTCTAGCTCAAGTGATTGACAGCATTGGAGATATTTCCCATTCTCGAGTAATGATGAAGTAATATGGCCGGATAAAGCTCTTCCACACCATTTTCATTTTTGATGATATCATTTGCGATAAACAGGATAATATTCTACTTTACAATGTGTCGACATTATGGCGTAGACTTTTTATTTAGCTCAAACATACAGCAAAATCCCGAAACAGAACGCTAATGTTATTGTTCTCTTCAAACAAGATGAACGCAATATACGCCAGTTTTCAGCGATCACGTTAATCCTGATGTGACAATGAATTCATCGATTTGTGTAAAGAGACGGAGTGAAAACGTACATAATTTCCTAGTTATAAGTAAAGATGACAATTTAAATAACGGTCGTTATCGCTGAAATTTTGTAAGTATATTTATATATAAGAGGAAAACATGTCAGATAAATCGATCGCCACTGCACGCTTGTTTTAATGAGAAGATGAAACTTCAGAAGCAAGTACTGCATGCTCGACGCACTATACGCAAACAAATTGGCTTTACTGTAAAGACGAGAGGCACAAACAGAGGTACTGAACAAAGTAATGAAGACAATAACTCAACCGCTACAAGCATTGATTCAAAAGACGCGTCAGCGTAAGTCTCGAGTTGTGGATAAAAAGAAAGCAGCGATACCACTCAATGTAAATGATTTAGAGGAGGACATGATTTTACTGATGACGAAAATGAAGAACAGAGGATCCCACATACAGCATTAGGTTTGATGATTGGGCGATTGGAAATTCTCCAGTACGAATTGCTGGAGATGATTTAATACTTTCCAAAGTAAAATATACTGGAACAAAAGGAGTGTATAATCTCTTGTTTAAATACAAACCGAGTAAAAACAGTTATACAGCTAAGAATCTTCGCAATTGTGCTGAAATTGGAAATTCTGCCACAAATGCACATAGACAAAGATACAATTCGCGCAGACCAATAAATGTAGTCGAGGGTTACAAGTACACTAACATAATTCGCCCATTGTTAGAAAAAGTGTGCTGGCTAAAGAGGGAATGGTATATGGTGATCTCAAAGACTGGAACCCTAATAGTGAGCAAGTGATTGGGATGATGCAAATGAACTGGTTGATCGATTGGTTCTGTTACTAGCATCCAGGGAAGCTGGGATTACATCTCATGATAATGAAATACTTGCTATTGAAGAACTTTGAGAGGCTTCAATAATTGCTTGAAATCTAATTATATATATAATCTGCCAGGTCACGGCCTTCAAACTGCAATCGCCAACATTCTCCTCCGAATTTGAGAATATATTGTCGACTCCCACTTACATAGGTATCGCCAACATTGTCCTCCGAACGCGAAAATATATTGTCGACTCCCACTTACATAGGTAGAAATGATCATCAGAATAAAATACGAGAAATCAGGCCGGAACAGAAAGATTCAGGTGTTCATTCTTCCCGTGCGCTATTAGAGAATGGGAGATAAAATAGTATTAACGGTGGTTCGTAAACCCTCTGCAGGCACTTAAATGTGATTTGCAGAGTATGCGATGTAGATAAGATGAAAAATTATTAAACGATCCCATCTACAACGAACTGAAGACGGACCCCCCACAGCTAAGATAATTCGAAAGATGCAGAGTGCAATTAAGGACTCGATTGACGCCGACACAGCCAAGGGACTCATTCATAGCGTTCCAGTTCCTCATAGAATTTATATAGTGCCAAAAGTTACACAAGAATGACAACCCTTTACGACCGATTGTGGATGGAATTACTCGCCGACATACAATTTGGCAAAGTTCCTTGCTTCAATACTAAGACTCTAGTTGGCAAAACTGACTCGTACGAGAAGACCTCTACACTTTATAGAACGCATTAAGGAAGAAATTTTTACCCACGGACATCATGGTCAGCTTCGACGTAAAGTCGTTGCTTACCAATGTTCCAGTAGACGAAACAGTTCACAACCTACAAGAACATGTCCTGCCAGATATATGCGACCTGAATCAGTTGTGTTCATCTTCGGACTACGTCAAGTGGCAACAAAGATACTATGAGCAAACTTACGGCGTAGCAATGGGGTCTCCCTTATCCCCGTTGGTAGCCGACATTCATGGTGGCCTTCGAAGCAACGAATATTTGTTCCGCCCCTTTACGCCCAAGAACGCTGTTTAAGATACGTGGAAGATACGTTCGCAATATGGCCCCACGGTGAGGGTTTTTTTTTTTTTTTTTGTGGTTTTAGGGCGCACAACTGCTAAGGTCATTAGCGCCCAGATAAGAACAGAGATTCTCTAGATCTCGTAAAAATTGTTAACAACCAGACAGAGTACCAAAAGAAGGCTAAAACCGAAAGATAAAAACAATTAAAAAGGTTAAATATCTTTTAATAGATTGGCCATGTTGATAAAACGCAAAACTCGAGCAGCTGCTCGTGTGTCATCAGCTAAAAATTCAGAGTAGACGGAAAGTGAAGGGCTACAAGAAAATGATTAAAATTGGGACAAAACAGTAAAACATGTCGCACCGTCAGCAATTCACCACAGGAGCACAGCGGTGCAGGGTCGGCGGTTAGCAAATGACGGAGGCTGAAACGGCAGTGACCGATCCATAACCGGGCCAGGATGACCAGCTCTCGCCGAGAGGGGCGTGAGAAGGTCCTTCTAGCGGTCGGGATCGGTTTTACAGTTCTCAATTTATTGTCCGTAAGTGAGAACCACACACTGTGCCAGGACGACACAGTACTCCGGCGAAGAGCCCGTTGAACATCGTCCGATGGGACGCAAAAAGTAGCCATGCGAGGCAAAAGAGCTGCTGTCTTGGCTGCTATGTCGGCGGTCTCATTACTGGGCACACCCACGTGGCCAGTGACCCACAAAAGAAACATGACAGCTGTCATCTGCTAACAACTGGAGGGAGCGTTGGATCCGATGGGTCGAGAGAAGGCACTGTCCGCTTCCAGCAACAATGTGCCATTGCGCTGACGCGAACAGGTTTTAACAGGGCCAGCAATTGCATCAACACCTTTCTGAATGACGAAAGGATTTACAGAAGTGAAATCTTTACCGTCGGTTCGACAGACAACAAGAAATTTCGGAAGATTAGGCAAACTTTTCTTTTACTGAGGCGAATCTATCTTACGTTTCTGGGTCAACGTCACTGAGGAAAAGAAGGAAGTCATTGCGGAAGTGTCCCCCGTGATTACCGGCGTCTCCGATGGCGCGTTCCTTCCTAGAGGGGGGGGGGGGGGCTCTGAGGGCTTACCCGCCTTAGGTTATTGTTCACACCTCAGGTCACACCTCCCGAGAACTGACGGAGGGACCAGTCGGCATGTTCGGAAGGTACCAGCTCGGGTAATCACCCCTCCCTGGGCCTGGCCTTTACCAGGGGTTACGTATGTGCCCTACTTGTCTACGCAGGGCGGGGAATTACGCGTTACCCCGTCACCTGCTACGCATAATAATGCGTGGGTCGGCCTTCAGACACGCACAGGGAGGAAAGAAGAAGAATAGAGGAAGTGAAGAGAAAGAAGTGTCTCAAACGCCGAAGCGGAAACTAATGACGAGGAGAGAAAGGCTGGGAGAGTACAGCAAGGAGAGAAAGACAGAAGTAAAGATTAGGAAAGGAAGAAACCAAGGAAAAAGAGAAACCTGGACAAGAAACCACTTTCATTCGCAAAGGACGCCCGTCTCCGGGCGAAGGCGTGAACCGGGAGGGAAAGTGAAGCAGCCTGGGGCGGAAGAAAGGCTGCTTAAGCTCGGGGCCCCGTGCGCGCCACACACGTACCGACAAAGAGCTGTGGGTCCCCTGGGGGTGGGGAGACGGTGAGATTGAGCTACACAAGTTTCATGATATGAACAAATTGCACAAGATGATCCAATTTACATTAGAGATAGAGAAGGATGGCACTATTCCATTCCTAGATGTGGAAGTTTATAGAACAAGCCAAGACTCACTTGGGCACAGGATGTATCGGAAGCCTACACATACCGACAGGTATTTGCACGCCCATTCAAACCACCACCCAGCACAGAACTCTTATTCGCTCACTGACGATTCGCGTGCAGCGCTTAAGTGATGACAACAAAGCAGCTGAGTTCAACAAACTACTAACATTTCTGGCCAATGGCTACAAACAGAGTCACCGCCATGGATACAAATAAAACAGCAGTAGACAGGAAGTCAAAAGCAGCCAGCAGCGCGCTTACCGTATGTAAAAAAGTCACAGATCGGATTGGAAAAACATCATCGCCGGGTTGGTGTCCACCCTATCTTCTATAGTTGTCACAAGATCCAGGATTTACTTTCTTCCATAACGGACAAGATAGAAGCACTACACGCATCAGGAGTATACAAGGTAGAATGTGAGTAGTGCCGTATACATAGGTGAGACAGGGAGAGCAGTGTCAACGCGCATACGCGAACATGAATGCTTCATTCGATTAGGCCAACACAAATCTGCAGTTGCCGAACACCAGCAAGATTGCAGCAAAAACAAATTTTGACGATGCCAGAATACTCACCAAGCAACCAGGGATGGTTAAACGCAAGATAAGGGAAGCCATCGAAATTGTAAAACACCCTAATAACATGAATAGAGAAGATGGACTCAGGCTTGCCCCCTCTTGGCTACCAGCCATCACAGCGAAATAGGCCGCACTGACAACACAACACGCGAGCGTCACTAGTAAGCAACTGCCGCCGCTCGGCCCACGGCCAGCAGGAGAGAAACGGAAGCCCTCACCCCATTCGCCGATGAACACCATGTCTCGCTATGCAAGAAGCAACGGCTAACCCCCACCCCTTCCACCTCAGCATCCTATCATAATAAAGTTTCCTTTCTTCCGCCAAAAATCCACCAATAACATCGCTGACTTTAAAATTATGACACCGTCTAATTGAAAGTAAATGTAAAGTATAGTAACAACCAGCTCCCATCAGTATACCCAGATGAAGGCCACTAACGTCGGCCGAAACATCTGTTATTAAAGTAATAGCCTTACATCATTAGGTGCTAAAACACCCAGAAAACTTATGTCATCAAGGGACTTGATTGATTTGACAAGTTCTGTTTTTCACTATTTACGTTTTACATAGGACACATTTGCAAACTGGGATAGTACCGTAACAAGGTATATGGGTGGGATAAATTACGGTAAATTTTCTTACAAGTGAATATTGCCACGTACACCGACTGCCGGCGTGGCGCAGGGGGGATAGCGTCACGGACTGCGGTGCTGAATGTCGCCGGTTCAACCGCCCACCGGCAAAAATATTTCTTTGTAAATTAATTCCAGAATGTTTTTCTTATGTTAACTGTTCTAACTGTTTCTTATGTTAACTGTTCTAACTGTTTCTTATGTTAACTGTTCTAACTGTTTCTTATGTTAACTGTTCTAACTGTTTCTTATGTTAACTGTTCTAACTGTTTCTTATGTTAACTGTTCTAACTGTTTCTTATGTTAACTGTTCTAACTGTTTCTTATGTTAACTGTTCTGTTTCTTATGTTAACTGTTCTGTTTCTTATGTTAACTGTTCTGTTTCTTATGTTAACTGTTCTGTTTCTTATGTTAACTGTTCTGTTTCTTATGTTAACTGTTCTGTTTCTTATGTTAACTGTTCTGTTTCTTATGTTAACTGTTCTGTTTCTTATGTTAACTGTTCTGTTTCTTATGTTAACTGTTCTGTTTCTTATGTTAACTGTTCTGTTTCTTATGTTAACTGTTCTGTTTCTTATGTTAACTGTTCTGTTTCTTATGTTAACTGTTCTGTTTCTTATGTTAACTGTTCTGTTTCTTATGTTAACTGTTCTGTTTCTTATGTTAACTGTTCTGTTTCTTATGTTAACTGTTCTGTTTCTTATGTTAACTGTTCTGTTTCTTATGTTAACTGTTCTGTTTCTTATGTTAACTGTTCTGTTTCTTATGTTAACTGTTCTGTTTCTTATGTTAACTGTTCTGTTTCTTATGTTAACTGTTCTGTTTCTTATGTTAACTGTTCTGTTTCTTATGTTAACTGTTCTAATTTCTGGTAAATTCTGTATGTGTATAAATGGAGCACTCTGCCCGAGAGGCAGTCAGTGCTTTCAGTATATGTGCTGTGTTTAGTCGCCTTCGAAGTCAAGCCTGCTTCCATTTCAATGCGATATTGTTTGATGGAGGCGCCGGGTATACTGTGCAACAGCTGCTTCATCGTGGCTCTGATTTGGCAACGTAAAAGCCGTCGCTTGTAACGGAACCGGAATACAAGGGATACACCGAGTACATCCTTCCAAAAGTCCGTATCATCAGAAGAACCGTGGACACAAAACAGCGGTAAGCCAGCTGCACATCATACACCCGTCGGTGTTATCTGGAGATGCTGGACAGGACCCCAACAAATGGCTTAAACGGTTCGACCGAGACGCAAAGTACAACAGGTGGGATCACACGATGTGCTTGACGAACGTTTACTTCTACCTGAACGGAACAGCCCAGCAATGGTTTAAAAACAACGAAGACAAGTTGAGTGACGGAGACGTGCCGGGAGGAACTTAAGAAGACATTTGGAGACCGCCAGCGACAAATCCGCTCGGCGGAAGAACTGAAGAACCGGGCCCAACGACTTGGTAAGCCGACAGTCGTACATACAGAATGTTTTGTCCCTATGTAACATAGTGAATCCGAATATGACTGAGGCCGACAAAATCACGCACCTGATGAAGGGTATTGCAGAAGACATGTACCAAGTTCTGATAAAAGACGTTGCTACGACAGAAGAGTTCATCAAGTGGTGCCAGCGTATTGAAGAGATGCAACAAAGGAGAGTCGGACGCAAGAAGTACGACAGACTTCCAAAAGTAGTCCCCATGGCCGTTGTGGAAGACCAGCAGGACTTCGCTACCCTCATACGACAAATTGTGAGAAGAATTACATTTTATGGCAGTCGGGACTATTAGACCGAGCGAGCATGAGATCATGGCCATGGATGTAAGCCCTGTAAGTCACGAGGGAGCCGACGACGCTGAGGACGAGGTATTTTAATTATTAGCTCCTGTCTGCCCCGTCAATCGCACCCGACGTGAAGAATGGCGTCGGCCTTCTATGACTTACGCTGCAGCGGCCAAACGGCAGCCCATGACCCGGCCGACGCGACCACAGCCAACTCCCCGGTAACTATGACGCCCCGCAGAAGAACAGACGTCTGGAGGACAGAAGACAACACATCACTGTTTCCACTGTGGACGCCCTGGACATGTACGCTACTGCAAAGAGGAGGCGAGTATTCGATGATTATTTTGCCGCAAGACGTAAGCCGTCGGAGCAGTTCTATCCCAGGCAGTCACCTGCTGATGAGTTCAGTCGACCTATGGGAGAAGCCCATCGCCGTACCCTAGACGAGGTCGCTCCCCGACGCGCTGCAGCCGTTCACCGTCGCCGTACAAAGGTACCAGCCGCTGCCCTAGCCGCCGCGACCGGGAAAACGAAGCGAGGCGACCATCTACGGAGGTGAGGCCGCCGATGAAAATCCTCCATGGACAACAGTCGCTAAGACGTCGGGAAATTTCATCTATGTCATAACCGACGGCCAACATGTCTGGGCACTTGATGATTCAGGAGCATCTTTGTATTGTTGGATAATTACCGCCGCACGCTAAAGAAGACATTGTTCTGGGATACGGGGGCAACTGCTGAAAGTCGCGAATGGAAAGTACGTCCAGCCAGCAGGAACTTGTGTCGCATGAATAACCAACAACATAACCTAGCCGTATGACTACATTCTGCTAAAACGACGAATTCAATGTCATCCTCGGATGGGATTTCCTTCAGGCATCCCAAGCTATCATTGACTGTGGAAGATCTGAGCTGCAAATTGAAGTTGTTCCGCCAGATACACGTAATACAGAATTTTCTGGGAAGTTATTCGTCGTTGACAATGTGACGATACCGCCGTTGACAATGAGAAGAGTTGCAGTCAGAAACACAGATGACCGGTTAAACTGTGAAGTTCTTGTTCATAGTAAAAAGTTTACCAGGCTCATAAGAGAAATTTACATACCAGCGGCTATCATAAGCAATACCGGTGGTCGAGGAGAGATTTGGATCACAAATTGGCACGAACAGTCAACTTATCCCCAAGGGAATGTGTATCAGAACAGCTAAACCAATCCAGGACGGCGAGCTTAACTTCATCAATCAAGACCCATGCCCTGCTCTTAGTATAGACAACACGCTGGAGGAAACAAACATGGAACTGCCAATAGGGCCTGGACTGACCAAAGAACAACGCCAGCGGGTGTTGGCTATACTACGCCAATTTTCGGGTGCATTCACACCTCAGCAGGGGAAAAGTCAGGCGAAACGCCCCACGATAAAGCACTGTATTAATACTGGGGATAATCCGCCAATTAGCCAGCGTTCGTATAGAGTGTCGCTAGCTGATAGACGGATAATTCTGAAGTGGAGATGTTGTGAGATGACATTCAACCATCGGAGAGTCCTTGGTCGTCTCCGGTGGTCCTCATAAAGGATGGCACGTGGCGATTCTGTGTCGACTATCGGTGGCTGAACAAAATCACAAAGAAAGATGTCTACCCACTGCCGCGCATTGACGATACCTTAGACTGCTTGAAGGGGGGGGGGGCTACATACCTCTCAACTATGGACACGCAGACAGGTTACTGGCAAATCGAGTTTGACGAAGCTGACAGGGAGAAGACGGCTTTTATTACACCTGACTGTCTATGAATTTAAAGTAATGCCATTTTGATTATGTAATGCTCCAGCCACATTCGAACGCATGAACAATTTGCTTCGACACCTTAAGTGGACGATGTGTCTTTGCTATTTAGATGACATTGTCGTGTTCTCGAAAACATTTGAAGAACATTTGAGTCGCCTGTCAACTGTATTTAAGTGTGTTCTGACTGCAGGACTCCTCAATCCAAGGAAGTGACTCTTCGTCGCTTAAAGAGAAAAATCCTGGGGCATCTAGTCAACGGGGATGGTCGTCCTGATCCAGATAAGTAGGGGCAGTCAAAATTTCCAACTCCTCAGCACATTCGTGATATGAGAAGTTCTCGGGCTGTGCACATACTACCGACGTTTCATAAAAGGATTTTGTCTCAAGGCACGTCCAGTACAAGAACTACAGGGAGACGCCAAGTTTTACTGGGATGAAAAAAGCTTTCCAGGTACTTAAGGAGGCTAACTTCCGCACCAATGTTAGCCTTGAACGACGAGAATGCAAAAACGGAACTTCACACAGAAGCCAGTGGTTAGGGGATTGGTACAGTGCTTTTACAAGTTCAGGAAGGTGCTGAAAAGTGATAGCCTAAGCGTCAAGAGTACTCTCAAAGTCCGAGATAAACTACTCTACAACTGAAAAAGAATGTCTCGCGGTTATCTGGGCTATCACCAAGTTGCGGCCGTATTTATTCGGCAAACCATTCACCTTCGTGTCAGACTTTACTTTTTTTTTGTGTTGGCTGACTGGCTTGAAGGAAACATCAGGTCGACTAGCGAGATGGGCACTAAGACTTCAAGAGTAAGATGTCACAGTGGTCTAGGTCAAGATCCAGGACATTGTAGCTGGCTCCACAGGGAACATAACAGCGGGACAGTTTTTCCAGGAGAGGTAGCAATGCCGCGAGAGACCACGTACACAGACTGCCGGCGTGGCGCAGGGGATAGCGTCACGGACTGCGGTGCTGAAGATCGCCGGTTCAATCCTGCCCACTGGCAAAAAGTTTTTTAAATTAACAATTCCAGAATGTTATACTTATGTTCACTTGTAAATTCTACTTGTTAACTGTTCTAATTTCTGGTAAATTCTGTTTCCGTATAAATAGAGTACTCTGCCCGAGAGGCAATCGGTGCTGCGTGTATGTTAAGTTCGGAATAAACGTGCTTTCAGTGTAAGTGCTGTGTTTAATTGCCTTCAAAGTCAAGCCTGATTCCATTTCAATGTGACAATATTTCAAACAAATTCAGTACTTTCTGGTTGGTCCATCCACATTACAAATCTGAAATTATTTGCTCTTGTTATGTATCTTGTGATGCGAACGAGAAGTTGCTTAATTGGTCAACTATCTCCAGTTTGCTCTTGTTTTATGGCATAATCTTTTCTTCTGCACACCCACACCCTGCGTTAGGACCAGACAACAGAGCCTTACATTCATAAATGTAAAGTGCTGGACAAGCAAACTTCATAAAATTAATAAAATTTATTGTCAACAAATCCTGTTAATTTACAAACATAGTTGACATTACACTTCACAAGGAGAATTTACTATCGATAGCGCCAAGTTTCTACATGGCGACTGCAGGAAAAATTAAATAATTCTAAAAACCAGACAATCTGTACTTTAATATTACATAGATGTACACATGGTGATAGATGTCTGCAACCCAGTACTTTGAGCATGCAGCAAACACCACTGCCATTGTAATATTGTGTACATATTTTTGGAAACATTTTTGTTTCTATATTTTCGGGTAAACAGCACTATTTAAATTTGTAAATAAAGAACAGTCTAGAATACACTAATTTATTTCATTCAACTAGTTTCAGTCTTATGTAGACCATCTTCAGGAATTTGTCACCTTCGATGTGGTGGGGCTGGCAGGTAGCTGGGAGCCTTCCAGTGTTTCACTTCCAGTGACACTGGAAGGCTCCCAGCTACCTGCCAGCCCCACAACATCGAAGGAGACAAATTCCTGAAGATGGTCTACATAAGACAAACTAGTTGAATGAAATAAATTAGTGCATTCTAGACTGTTCTTTATTTACTAATATTGTGTAGATGCAAAGCCAGAGGAAAAGCATCCATACAGCATATGAATCTTGTTTTTGAAGCAGCAAACTATGCTGTGAACATGCATATAAAGCTAAAAAAACATGAAATGGGGTGTTCAGCCCTGCCACTCTGCACAACTAAATATAGGCTGAAACAAAACCATATGAAAGACCTCAAAATGTGAGATTGACAGTCATTGTAGAAAGATTACTACAGGTCTCCATGCTTATGTATTTCATTAATCTCTGTGCAGTGTTGGTACACAAACCATGACCATTCAGCAATTTAAATTGATAGCTTTAAAAGCTTACATTAGTCAAAAAATTAAACAGTTGCTCTTGCTATGAAACAGTGTTACAGATTTGTTAATGAAAGTAGGTCATGCATAAAACTATTGCAAGAAAGGAGCACAATGTCATCAGTTCCTCTTGGAGAGGTTATGCAGGAAGTCAAAGGCGCGGTTCATCGCCTCCCACATGGGCGACCACCTGACATCAGGCACCATGTTTGTGTCTGTGATAGCTGAAGCCTCAGCCAGCAGCTGCTGGTAGATGGTGCTTGGCGATTGTGGAAGCAGCTGCTGTTGCTGCTGTGGTGGCGTGGTCTCTACAGGTATCACCGTGTTTGTGTCTGTGATAGCTGAAGCCTCAGCCATCAGCTGCTGGTAGATGGTGCTTGGCGATGGTGGAAGCTGCTGCTGTTGCTCCTGCTGCTGCTCCTGCGTGTTCTTTACGGACGGCGGTTGCGGCGGTTGCTGCTGTCGCCGCCGTGGCTCACTGCGACAATCTGAGGAGTCCAACAGGTGTAGTGCAGAGGCGCGTACGCGCAGCGAGTGCTGTGCTGCGCGCACCTCCGCGCCGACGGTGCGCAGCAAGTTGTGCAGCTGCGCGCACAGCAGCCACGTCTCAGCCGGCAGGTGCAGGCGCGTCAGCCGCAGCGCCTCCAGTCGCGCCGCGTGCTGTTGCAGCTCTCGCCGCAGCAGCACCTGCTGCCGCAGCAACTCGTGCGGCACACTCCACGACGACTGCTTGTCCAAACCGTCCAGCTCCACACAGTCCTGCACCGCAAGCAATTTTAACTATAGCATCTCTAGTTCCAAAATTATGATAAGGGATATTTCAGTTAAGCTTAGAAACTGGTGGAGACAAACAGCCAGTAGGCGACCCTGACAATGTATACTTGAAACGTTACAATATACTTCTCTGGAAAATAGCTTATAAAATTACCACAAAGGATTTAAGATAAACAGTGTAACATACAGTGTTTAAATATATACTAATGTAAGTATTTAGCTCAAACATACCACAAAGTTATTGTATGAACGTATGCCGAGTAAAAAAGAACATTCTCTGTAATAAGGTGCTTAAGAAAATGGCAAAATCCAAAATTATTCTGCATAACAATAAGTAAACAACTGACTCAACATTTAGTAAAGATTCGTTTGTTGAATATATGTACATCAATGGAAATACAATATCAAAATTAGTCGAAAATGTGAAGTTGGGAACAACAAAATTGCCACTCAGAGTGTTGCTGATGTGCTCTTTACTGACAGGCAAAAAGATAATCATATACACCTATCATACGAGCTTCTGGTGTACTCATTCCAATGCAGCGATTGCGAAACATTTCTGAATACGCAGGGTTAGTGTATCAAACATCTGTGAGGTGTCATTGATTTGCAAGGATGACCCCACGTGTACAGTTGCTCCGTCTCTACGAGATGCTGGCGAACATCTTTCTAACTCAAACGAAGTTTTACTACCCTTATAATCTGTCCTATCTGTGACAATTTCTTCGTCACCAGTTACCCAACGACTATTTTTTCAGCAGCCAGATTCGATCTTTCGTATGTCCGTAAATTGTGGGATTTAGGGAGTGAGGGAGTGAGGGAGTGAGGGAGTGAGGGAGTGAGGGAGTGAGGGAGTGAGGGAGTGAGGGAGTGAGGGAGTGAGGGAGTGAGGGAGTGAGGGAGTGAGGGAGTGAGGGAGTGAGGGAGTGAGGGAGTGAGGGAGTGAGGGAGTGAGGGAGTGAGGGAGTGAGGGAGTGAGGGAGTGAGGGAGTGAGGGAGGTTTTTTGTGGTTTTATAGGGCACAACTGCCAAGGTCATTAGCGTCCGAATCAAAACTAAGATATACAGACAAGGATAAACCTATATGAAAACAGCTAAGAACATAGGATAAAATACAACAAAAAGGAAGCGCAAAATGTCTTTTGACAAATTGGTCAAGTTGATAAAATTCAATACTAGAGTAACAGCTTGTGCGTCATCAGCTAAAATTTCTTCCAGTGTATTCGGTAGATTCAGTGCAATCCGAACATAAGTAAAATTTGAACAAGACAGTAAAACATGGCGCACCGTCAGCGGGTGACCACAGAAACATAACAGTGCGGTGGCTGAACCGGCAATGTCCGATCCGCAACCGGGCCATGGTGACCCCTCGGCGGGATCGGGAATGGTTTCATAGTTCAAAGCTTATTATTAGTAAGTGAGGACCACACATTGTGCCACGAAGATATAAGACGACGGGAAACAGCCCCTCGAATATCATTCGATGGGACACAGTATGTAGCTGTGAGGTAAGAGTTGCAGCCTTGGCCACGGCATCAGCAGCCTCGTTACCAGGCGCGCCTGCATGGCCAGGTACCCACAGGAGGTGAACGTGAGGGCTGTCGGCAACTAATAATTGAATGGAGCGGTTGATGCAGTGCACCCCAAGATGGGCAGAAAGGGGTTTCTCATACTCTGGTCGGCGCTCAGGGAATCAGAGGATGACATAAGGAGAACGGTGTTGGCAGATGTATAGATAGAGGGCAAAAAGCTCAGCTGTGAAATTCGAGCAGCGGTCATTAAGCCTATACTGGCAACAGTCATCCGACGACAAACGCACATCCGACACCTTCATTGGTATTGGAGCCGTCCGTATATATGAAGATGGATTTTTCGAGCTGTGCACGAAGTTCAAGAAACCTCGAAAAGTAAACAGCATCCGAAGTACTCTTCTTCGGGAGTGAGGTGAGTTAGAGGTGAACGCGAACTTTAGCCTGAAGCCAAGGTGGCACTGGGCTCTCACCTATTTGAAATGTGGAATGGAGCGAAACATCGAGCTGCCAAAGCAAGCAACGAAAGCTGACTCCGGGAGGGAGCAGGGCAATCGCAGACAGCCTGTAATGGCTATCGAGGTAGTCAAAGAGTGATGGATAGGAAGGGTGGTGGGGCATGGAAAGTAGACGGCATGCATACAGACAGCAATATGTTGCATAGATAGGTAATTTGGCAACTTTGGCATAGAGGCTGTCAACAGGGCTAGTCTAAAAAGCTATCGCCAGTCATCACCCCGATGGTGAATCGAGTTTAGGCGGGGGAAAATAGACAGCCGTGCATACGAGTACATGAAAGTCCCGTAATCTAGCTTGGATCTGACAGACCGATAGAGGTGAAACAAGACTGTACGATCCACTCCCCATGATGTACCACTAGGAACACTGAGAACGTTGAGGGAACGAGTACAGCGGGCAGCCAGAAGACATGTGGAGACCAGCTGAGTTTCCTTTCCAACGTTAGCCCTGAAAATGTCACCACGAAGGTCAGAGCGACGGGGCCGAGATGGAGAGGTGGTGGAAGAAACTGCACCTCCAGAAGTTTATTCAGTGCCGTTTGCGACACTCCAGGAAGGCAATGCTGAAGACGACACTCTAGGAGACACGTTCTCTGAGCGCTGAAATAGACTTGAGTCGTCCACAAACAGGGAGCCTGTAACAGCTGGGAGGCAATCCCTAATTGGATTGATCGCAACGGTGGAAAGTGCCAGGCTCAGAACGGAACCCTGTGGCACCCCATTCTCCTGGCGAAAGTTTTCCGATGAAACAGAGCCCACTCGTACCGTGAACTCTATCTTTTAAGAAGGCACGAATAAAGAGGGGGGAGACACCCGCAAAGACCCCATGTATGCATGGTGCAGAGAATGCCTGCCCGCCCGCCAAAACGTGTCTTAAGCCTTCTCCAAATTGAAGGAGACAGCCACCGTCTGATGCAGTAAAGTTATCCATGACAAAGGTCGACAAGGTAACGAGGTCCTCAATAGAAGAGCAATGCCTTCGACACCCGCATTTTACTTTACTTGAGCATTGACCATGCTCTAAATTTCCTTACACAGCAGGTCAGGGAAACGGTGCGATAATTGGAAGGAAGGTGTTTGTCCATTCCCAGCTTGGATATGGGCACAACAATTGCTTTACGCCAACGAGTGGGAATTTCACCTTCAGTCCAGACGTGATAAGTGCGAAGAACAAACATTTACCTCTAAGGGAGGCATCGGGGCCCCGGGCAGAGGACAGACAGCAAGGGCACGTTTGCTCATGCATGGCGAAGGTGGCATTTTAACTTTCACGATTGGGAGATGTATAAGATGTTCGTGCCTCCTCTGCCTGTTTTCGGGGGTGAAGGCAGGGTCATAATTAGCTGAGCTTTAGACCTACGCGAAAGAGTGGCCCAAGGCATTGCAAATATTAACAGTTTTCACGATATCTTTGTTTGCTATGTTAAGACCGGGGATTGGGGATTTTTTTTTAGGTTTTAGGGCACACAACTTCTATGGTCATTAGCGCCAAGACAAGAACTTAGATTCACTAGATCTCAAAAAATTTGGTGACTGTCAGAAAATCAAGAAGAGGCTAAAACCGAAAGATAAAGGACAATGAAAAAGGTTAAATATCCTTCGATAAGTTGGCCAAGTTGATAAAACGCAAAACTGTAGCAGCTGCTCGTGTGTCATCAGCTAAAATTTCCTCCAGAGTAGACGGAAAGTGAAGGGCTAACACAAGTCAGTAAAACATGTCGCACTGTCAGCAGTTCACCGCAGGAGCACAGCGGAGCAGGGTCGGCGGATAGCAAGTGACGGTGGCTGAAACGGCAGTGACCGATCCGCAACCGGGCCAGGATGACCACCTCTCGCCGAGAGGGGCGTGAGGAGGTCATCCAAGCGGTCGGGATCGGTTTTAAAGTTCGCAATTTATTATTGTACATCGAAAACCACGCACTGTGCCATTGCGACACGATACTCCGGCGAAGAGCCCGTTGAACATCGTCCGATGGGACGCAAAAGGTAGCCATGCGAGGCAAAAGAGCTGTGGCCTTGGCTGCTATGTCGGCGGTCTCATTCCCGGGCACACCCACATGGCCAGGGACCCACAGGAAAGAAACGTGACAGCTGTCATCCGCCAGCAACTGGAGGGAGCGTTGGATCCGATACACGAGAGGATGGTTCGAGAAAGGGTCCTTAAGACTCTGCAGGGCACTAAGGGAGTCAGAACATATGGCATAGAAAGGTTGGCGGTGGCGGCAGATATACAAAACGGCCTGGTGGAGGGCAAAAAGCTCAGCCGTGAAATTCGAGCACCGGTCAGGGAGCTTGTATTGGAAACGGTTGTCCCCGACGACGAAGGCAGATCCGACACCAGCAGTGCTCTTGGAACCATCAGTGTAAATAAATATGGCATTATCGAACTGCGAACGGAGATCGACAAGCCTCGAGCGGTATACCATATGCGGAGTGCTCTCCTTGGGAAGCGAACTAAGTTCAAGGTGAGTGTGAACCTGGACCTGATGCCACGGTGGCAATGGGCTTTCGCTCAACCGAAAGGTGGAAGGAAGGGTAAAATCGAGCCGCTGTAGTAGGCGGCGAAACCGAACTCCAGGTGGAAGTAAGGCGATCGTAGACAACTGATATTGGCGATCGAGTGAGTCGTCAAAAAATAATCGATAAGATGGCTGGTTGGGCATCGACCGCAGGCGGCATGCATACCGACACAAGAGTATGTCGTGCCGAGTGGTCAAGGGTAATACAGCAGCCTCGGCATACAGACTCAACAGGGCTAGTATAAAATGCACCGGTCGCAAGACGTAAACCCCGATGGTGGATAGAGTTGAGACGGCGGAGAATCGACGGCCGTGCAGAAGAGTATACAAGCCTTCCGTAGTCGAGCTTCGACTGAATAGCCTGGTAAAGGCGAAGCAGGACGGTACGATCCGCTCCCCATGATGTGCCACTGAGGACACGAAGAATATTAAGGGATCGGGCACAACGGGCGGCCAGGTAGAACACGTGTGGACCAGCAAAGTTTACAATCCAACATTAGCCTTAAGAATTTCGTAGTCTCCACGAAAGGGAGAGCAACAGGGCCGAGACGTAGAGAAGGTGGAAGAAATTCCTTGTATCTCCAGAAGTTGATGCACACCGTTTTCTCAGTGGAGAATCGGAAGCCGTTTGCGATGCTCCAGGAATATAGACGGTCAAGACAGCGTTGAAGACAATGCTCCAACAGACACGTCCGCTGGGCGCTCCAATAAATTGTGAAATCATCTACAAAAAAGGATCCGGAAACGTCGGCTGAAAGGCAATCTACGATCGGATTGATTGCAATGGCAAAGAGTGCCACACTCAAGACGGAGCCCTATGGTACCCCATTCTCCTGGCAAAAGGAATCTGACAAAACAGAGCCCACGTGTACCCGGAACTTGCGATCCGCCAAAAACGCTTGAACGAAAAGAGGAAGGCGGCCCCGAAGGCCCCATGTGTGCAATGTGTGGAGAATGCCCGCTCTCCAAGTCGAAGAACACTGCTACTGTTTGACACTTTAGAAAGTTATTCATAACGAAGGTCGACAGCGTAACGAGGTGATCAGCAGCAGGCCGGTGTCTACGAGAACCGCATTGGATATTAGTCAGGAGGCGGCGAGATTCGATGAGCCAGACCAACCGAGCATTAACCATGCGTTCCATCACCTTACAGACGCAGCTCGTCAGAGAAATGGGGCGATAACTGGAAGGAAGGTGTTTGTCCTTCCCTGGTTTGGGGATGGGGACAACAATGGCTTCACGCCAACTTGTGGGAACATGACCTTCAGTCCATATGCGATTGTAGGTACTAAGAAGAAGGCACTTGCCCACAGGAGAGAGGTTCTTCAGCATCTCAATATGAATGGAATCGGGCCCGGGAGCAGAACATCGGGACAGGTCGAGAGCATGGTGAAGGCGACGTTAAAAGAGTGGAAAGAAGGCGGCCGTGCCTCGTCTACCTGTTTGCGAAGGAGAAAGGCAGGGTGGTAATGGGCAGAGCTCGAAACCTCCGCAAAGAAACGGCCCAATGCGTTGGAAACAGCAGCGGGGTCCACGAGGACTGTTCTCCACGGTCAGGCCAGGAATCGGGGAGTGGACCTTGATGCCGGATAAACAGCGTAGGCCACCCCAAACAACCGTGGAGGGAGTAAAACGGTTAAAAGAACTAGTAAAAGCAGTCCAGCAAGATTTCTTGCTGTCTTTTATGATACGACGACATTGCGCTTTCAAACGTTTATAATTTATTCAATTCTCCAAAGTTGGGTGGCGGCGGAAGGTGCGTATAGCACGGCACAGGGCTCAGAGCGCATCGCGGCAGGCTGCAGTCCACCAAGGGACCTGGACACGACGTGGAGAAGAGGATGTACGAGGCATGGAACGTTCAGCAGCGGTGAGAATAACCTCTGTGAGGTAGTCGACCTGACTGTCACAGTTGGGAAAATTCTGATCGTGAAAAACAGCCACGGAAGAATAAAGCCCCCAGTCGGCTTTTGAAATGTTCCAACTGGTGGGACGAGGAGATGGGGAATGATGCAGTAAGTGGATGATACAAGGGAAATGGTCACTTGAGTACGTGTCAGGAAGTGCATACCACTTAAACCGACCGGCAAGCTGAGGAGTGCATATTGCGAGGTCTATATGGGAATAAGTGTATGTTGTGTCTGAAAGGAAGGTCGGTGCACCGGTGTTGAGGCAGACAAGATCGAGGTGTTGGAGAAGGTCCACCAAAAGGGAGCCTCTTGGACAAGGTGCAAGAGAGCCCCATAGGGGGTGGTGGGCATTAAAGCCGCCTACCAACACGAAAGGTGAAGGGAGCTGGTCAACAAGGTGTAGCACATCTGCCCTAGTAAGGGCAGATGACGATGGCGAATAGATGTTACAGAGGGAGAAGGTAAATGTGGATAAAGTGATGCGGACGGCTACTGCCTGTAGGTGAGTATGCAAGGAAATGGGATGGAAATAGACGTCGTCTCGAAGGAGCATCAGAACCCCTCCATGGGCTGGGATACCTTCCACAGGTGGCAGGTCAAACCGCACAGAGGTGTAGTGGGGAAAGTCTGCACGATCATGTGGACGCAACTTAGTTTCTTGGAGGCAGACTAGAAGAGGGCAGTGCAACCGAAGGAGTAGTTTTAACTCCCGATTGGAACGAATGCCGCGAATATTCCATTGTAGGAGCGCCATGATAAAAAATGAGATAAGAAATAAGGATAAAACCAACTAGCAAGCGGGGTCACCTCGACGGCCGCTGAGGACCGGATTTCAATGGAGCACTGCTATCGCTGTCTAGGGGGCAAAGGGTCGTGGTCCATAGGTTCGACCGACGCGCCTCCCACCTCCCTGAGTTGATCAGGAGGGGCAGTTTCCACCGCCGGTAAAGGGCCGGGTGCCCGGCAGATGGAGCGTCCCGGTGAAACAGAAGACGGCCGAGGCCGGCAACTGTTGGGAGGCGTGACGGGTGGGTCACGCCTCGGCGGGGAAGGAGAGGAACTCTTTCTTGTTGGCTCTTCTCGAAGAGTGACGATGAGAAGAGGCAGTCGACGGTTGGGAAGCCTGAGAACGCAGAAAATCCTCATGGACAGGTTCCTTTTTCAAAGTCCGGGCATCTTGTTTAGGTGCCCGCAGTTTACTAGAGGTTGACGAAGACCGTACTGTAGGAGCAGCAGGACGGGGGACATGGAGCGGGCAATCTTCGGGCTGGCGGATCGCACAACTGTCAGCGAAAGTGAAGTCACAGGCCTGGGTACTGGAATCCTTAGTAGGTCGAGTTGAGGTGAGGACCTTACTTTATGTGCCCACTGGGAGGACAGTGGGCTTTCGACTCGCCAACAACTTTCGGGCGGCAGATGTTAATACCTTCTCCATAACCCAAATTTGCTGGATGATTTTTTTCATCCTTATATAAAGGGCAGCCCCCTGAGGGGAAGCCGCATGGTCACCGTTGCAGTTAAGGCAGTGAGGGGACGGAGGTGGGCAATCCCCCTCATGGGCGTTCCTACCACAAGTGACATTTTGCTGTATTTGGGCAAGATTCAAGGGTATGGTTGTACCTGTGGCATTGGAAGCAGCGCGTTGGGTTTGGAATATAAGGGCGGACAGAGAGAACTTCGTACCCTGCTTTGACCTTCAACGGGAGTTCAACCCTGTCTAACGTCAAAAACACAGTACGAGTCAGTGCCAGCTGGTTATCTACCTTTTTTAACACAGTATGCACGGCTGTTACACCCTGATTGGACATATAGGTTTGTATGTCTTCGTCAGACAACCCGTCAAGGGATCCCTTAAAAACTAGCCCCGTGACAAGTTGAGCGTGCGATGCGCTTCTACCTTGATAGGAAATGTGTGTAACAATGTAGTCCGTATCAGGTTTTGGGCCTGGAAGACACTGTCCGCTTCCAGCAATAATGTGCCATTGCGCTGACGTGAACAGGTCTTAACAGGGCCAGCAATTGCATCAACACCTTTCTGTATGACGAAAGGATTGACAGAATTGAAATCTTTTTCCGTCGGTTCGAGAGAAAAGAAATTTTGGTAGCTTAGGCAATGTTTTCTTTTGCTGAGGCGAATACATCTTCCGTTTCTTGGTCAACGTCACAGAAGAAGAGAAGGAAGTCATTGCGGAAGTGTCCAGAATTACCGGCGTCTCCGATGGCGCGCTCCTTCCTAGTGGGGGTCCTCTCCGAGGGCTTACCCGCCTTAGGTTATTGTTCACACCTCAGGTCACACCTCCCAAGAACTGACGGAGGGACCAATCGGCATGTTCCAAGGTACCAGCTCGGGTAATCACCCCTCCCTGGGCCTGGCCTTTACCAGGGGGGTACGTACGTGCCCTACTTGTTTACCTGGGGCGTGGAATTACGCATTACCCTTTCACCTGCTACGCATGATAATGCGTGGGTCGGCCTTCAGACACGCACAGGGAGGAAAGAAGAAGCATAGAGTAAGTGAAGAGAAAGAATTGTCTCACAGGCCGAATCGGAGACTAATGAGGAGGAGACGAAGGCTAGGAGAGTACAGCAAGGGGAGAGAGACAGTAGCAAAGGGTAGGAAAGGAAGAAACCAAGGAGAAAGAGAAACGGACTAGAAACCATCTTTGTTCGCAAAGGACGCCCGTCTCCGTGCGAAGGCGTGAACCGGGAGGGAAAGTGAAGCAGCCTGGGGCAGAAGAAAGGCTGCTTCAGCTTGGGGCCCCATGTGGGCCCCACACGTACCCACAAAAGAGCTGTGGGCACCCTGTGGGGACCAGGCGCCTGTGGATCATGCATTACATCACCTTGCATATGACAGTAGTGAGGGAAATTGGGTGGTAGCTGGAAGGGAGAAATTTGTCCTTCCCAGGCTTTGATATGGGAATGACTATGGCTTCACGCCAGCATCGCAGAAAGGTGCCTTCTATCCATATGGGTTGTAGGTGGCCAGTAGGAAGTGCAAGCCAATAGGTGAAAGGTGTTGCAACATTGCTACGTTAATGCCATATAGTCCTGGAGCGGACGACCACGAAGACTTTAGTGCTTGTTGGAGCTCTTTCACAGTTAACTCAGCATTGTATCGTTCACGGTTCTGAGAGGTGAAGGTAATGGAGTCGTCTCCACTGTCCGTTTCCTAGTGAGGAAAGCGTCATTGTAGTGAGAACTAGAATCCTCTACAAAATGTCGACTAAATGCGTTAGCTATTTGTGGAGGGTCGACGATGTCAGTTGCGACACAGACCGGAAATCGGGGAATGAGCCATAGTGCCTGAAACCATAGAAGGGGTAGACCTATTAAAAGAGCTCGTAAATGTGCGCTAACTGGCCCGTTTACAGTCGCGAAAGAGTCGACGACAATAGGCCCGCAGCAGTTTGTATCGGATGCAGTCGACAGCAGTGGCATTCCGCAGTCCACAGGACAAAGGAACGACGTGCTTGGGTAGTCTTACAGGGTAAGGATCAGTCCACGGCTGTAACTGGTAGTGTGATCCATTTGGTTACTATACTGGGAAATTTGTTAGTACAAACTGCGCCAGTGACGAATAGAGCTCCCAATCCGCTTTCGTTACATGTCAGCGGTGTGGATGCTGAAGGGTTCCAGGCGTCATTAGGTGAATTACACATGGAAACTGATCGCTCGAATGTATGAGAACAGACCATTCAAGACTCTGTGCCAGCTGGACAGTGCACATAGATCCATGTGGCTGAAAGTTTGTGGTTTCCGATAGATAAGTTGGTTCACCACTGTCAAGGCAGATGAGTTGAAGGTGGTTCAGGGTATCTGCCAGGAGGGAGCCCTGTGGACATGGTCGTGGGGAGCCCCAAAGGGGGTGGTCGGCGTTTAAATCGCCCACCAACAGAAGAGGACGTGGAAGCTGGTCAATAAGATCTACAAGATCAGATCTAGAGACTGGAAAGGAACTTAAGTATTGCACAGTATGAAGATAAATCCAGGAAGGTTTATCCGGACAGCGACATCTTATAGTACAATACACAAAGGGAAGGGTGTACTGTACGTCATCCCAAATGAGCAACATTATGCCCCTGTGGGCTGGAATTCCTGGCACAGGGGGAAGGTCAAAGCGAACGGCAGTGTAGCGTGGGAAAGTAATTCGAGTAATTTGGAGCAATTTGGTCACCTGTAGAGGGGAGATAAGTGGGTGATATGTTTCTGTAAGAAGTTTCAGGTCTGCTCAATTTCACTGGATACCATTGAAGAAGATACATAGTAGGATAAAATGATAGAGGACGTCAGCCCGACATAGGCGGCCGACCACAATGCGAATGTTCGCAACTGGTGATGTGTGACAGGAGGGTCTTTCTCCATGTTCTCAGAGGTGACCATGGCAGCCGTGTGAGGCTGATCGACAGCCCCATCTTAGGCTGATGCACCTGAATAGACTATAGGCTTCCAGGGACATACAAGGGTGGGGTTTCCCCTTACTTGACTTCTTTGAGCCCAGGTGGAGTTCCTTTGTAGACTCAGATGTTTTGGAAGGGGGTGCGGAGGAAATACTCGCGCGAATACTCAGACTTACGTGTATCTGTGGTTTCACAGCTGAAGATTAGGAAGAGGTATTCACACTTTTCGTCGTACTTGACGCCTACAGTAGTAAACTGTAAGTTATACGTCTGTGTGGCCATGTGCCGCGTTGGTGGAGGCGCTGCAACTACAGTACTGTAGTTACTATGCGGTGGGGTATTAGGCTTACGACTGGCGTACATCTTTAGTATATAGGTATCTTTTCTTTGACTTATTTCCTGTATGGCCCATTCTTTGGCAAATAAATGGCATTCCCAGGAGGAGGCAGGGTGATTCCTATTACAATTTACGCAATGAGGGGACAGTGGTGTACAATTCCCCTAATGTGCATATTTACCACAGGTAACTAGTTACCGGGTTCTTATACGACTGACTTATGATTAAAGCGATGGCACTGGTAAAATTGAGTAGGGTTAGGGATATAAGGTCGTACTGTGACTACCTCATATCCTGCCTTGATCTTCGGCGGCAGAGCCACTGGTGGTAGGTGAAGAACACTGTACGAGTGGGGACTGAAACATTGTTCTCCTTCCTCATCACTGTGCACTGCGATGACGCCTTGCGTTGCCATATAGCCCTTTAATTCATCCTCAGTCAGACCGTCCAAACAGGCTGAGTAGATCAACCCTCGAGAATAATTGAGGGTTGGGTGAAGCTCAACGAGAACCGGGCAACTATGGAGCAAATCAGCCTTGACGAACTGTTGCACCTGGGAGCCACTGTTTTCAATAGTAGTGTCGCATTACGCTGATGGGTGCAGAATTTAACTGGGCCAGCAATGGCGTCAATCCCTTTCTGAATTATAAATGGGTTTATCGACGAGAAGGATTGTCCTTCCTCAGTACAGGTAACCACAAGGAACTTAGGTGTCGATGGTAAAGTTATCTGATCAGGTACACTATTTTAAGGTATGTAACTTCATGAGACTTTACATTTCCTTTTCCTGTCGGGAAACAATCGCGGATGTATTCCCTACAGTTGTCAATGTCTCCAATGGCATGCTCCTTGCTGGGGGCCCCCAACGGAAGCACACTCGCCTAGGGTGATTGTTCCCACCCTAGGTCGCAGCTCCAGGTCTACAGACAGAGGGACCAATGGGCGAATCGGGAAGATATCATCGCAGGCAATCGCCCCTTCACCAGGAGGTACACACGCACCCTATATGCCAGCCCGGGGCACTACCCAGTTACCCATATGAGCGGCCTTCAGGTGCGTACAGGGAGGAACAGTGGAGCTGGCCGAGCTCGTGTGGGCCCAGATAACTTCCTATGGCAAGAATAATATCACACTACGTCGGCGGGACGATCTGAGGGGCTTGCAGCGATCGAAGGCTAAGTCTATATGAAAACGGTTAAAGACAAAGGGTAAACTACAACAAAAGGAAGAACTAAAAATCCATTGATAAATTTGTCAAGTTGATAAAATTCAAGACTCGAGCAGTAGCTCGTGCGTCATCAGCTAAAATTCGTTCTGGGGTATTTGGTCGATTCAGTGCAGTACGAACAGGAGTAAAGTTTTGACAAGACAAAACATGGCGCACCGTCAGCGGCCGACCACAGGAACATAACGGTGCGGGGTCATAAGTAAACAAGTGGTGGTGGCTGAACCGGCAATGTCCGATCCGCAGCCGAGCCAAAATGACTTCTCACGTAGGGTTAGCAACATACGGCGGAATGGAGATTTCATAGCCTGCTTTTACCTTTGAAGGAATGTTAACTTTGTCAGAAATAAGAAAGTTTGGGTCAGCATTAGGTTGTTGACTATCACCTTATGTACACACCTGTTACACTTTGGTCAGAAAGGTAGTCCTGAATTTCCTCATCTGACAGGCCATCTAGGGATCGTGGAAACACTACCCCCCATGACGAGTTGGGAGTACGATGAGGTTCGACCACAACAGGGAAGTATGCAACAGCATGGTGTTAAGCATCTTTTGAGCTTTGAAGGCACTTTCAGTTTCCAGCAACTGTGTCCCATTACGATGGAGGGAACAAGTTTTGACAGGACCGGCAATTGCGTCGACATTCCCTTGAATATAAAAAGATTCACTGACCATGTCATAGCCATCAAGCAAAGAGAAGCAAAGAGAAGCAAAGAGAAGCAAAGAGGAGCAAAGAGGAGCAAAGAGGAGCAAAGAGGAGCAAAGAGGAGCAAAGAGGAGCAAAGAGGAGCAAAGAGGAGCAAAGAGGAGCAAAGAGGAGCAAAGAGGAGCAAAGAGGAGCAAAGAGGAGCAAAGAGGAGCAAAGAGGAGCAAAGAGGAGCAAAGAGGAGCAAAGAGGAGCAAAGAGGAGCAAAGAGGAGCAAAGAGGAGCAAAGAGGAGCAAAGAGGAGCAAAGAGGAGCAAAGAGGAGCAAAGAGGAGCAAAGAGGAGCAAAGAGGAGCAAAGAGGAGCAAAGAGGAGCAAAGAGGAGCAAAGAGGAGCAAAGAGGAGCAAAGAGGAGCAAAGAGGAGCAAAGAGGAGCAAAGAGGAGCAAAGAGGAGCAAAGAGGAGCAAAGAGGAGCAAAGAGGAGCAAAGAGGAGCAAAGAGGAGCAAAGAGGAGCAAAGAGGAGCAAAGAGGAGCAAAGAGGAGCAAAGAGGAGCAAAGAGGAGCAAAGAGGAGCAAAGAGGAGCAAAGAGGAGCAAAGAGGAGCAAAGAGGAGCAAAGAGGAGCAAAGAGGAGCAAAGAGGAGCAAAGAGGAGCAAAGAGGAGCAAAGAGGAGCAAAGAGGAGCAAAGAGGAGCAAAGAGGAGCAAAGAGGAGCAAAGAGGAGCAAAGAGGAGCAAAGAGGAGCAAAGAGGAGCAAAGAGGAGCAAAGAGGAGCAAAGAGGAGCAAAGAGGAGCAAAGAGGAGCAAAGAGGAGCAAAGAGGAGCAAAGAGGAGCAAAGAGGAGCAAAGAGGAGCAAAGAGGAGCAAAGAGGAGGAAAGAGGAGGAAAGAGGAGGAAAGAGGAGGAAAGAGGAGGAAAGAGGAGGAAAGAGGAGGAAAGAGGAGGAAAGAGGAGGAAAGAGGAGGAAAGAGGAGGAAAGAGGAGGAAAGAGGAGGAAAGAGGAGGAAAGAGGAGGAAAGAGGAGGAAAGAGGAGGAAAGAGGAGGAAAGAGGAGGAAAGAGGAGGAAAGAGGAGGAAAGAGGAGGAAAGAGGAGGAAAGAGGAGGAAAGAGGAGGAAAGAGAAGGAAAGAGAAGGAAAGAGAAGGAAAGAGAAGGAAAGAGAAGGAAAGAGAAGGAAAGAGAAGGAAAGAGAAGGAAAGAGAAGGAAAGAGAAGGAAAGAGACGGAAAGAGAAGGAAAGAGACGGAAAGAGAAGGAAAGAGAAGGAAAGAGAAGGAAAGAGAAGGAAAGAGAAGGAAAGAGAAGGAAAGAGAAGGAAAGAGAAGGAAAGAGAAGGAAAGAGAAGGAAAGAGAAGGAAAGAGAAGGAAAGAGAAGGAAAGAGGTTGAGTTCCAAGGTGCCTTGCTGTGGAGCACATGGTGTTTACCAAAGCAGGTTCGAGTCCTCCCTGGGGCATGTGTGTATTCTTTTAAGTAGTTTTAAGTCTATGGACATGATCATAGCTGTTTGGTAAAATAGGTTTACAAACATTTGGATGTTTGTGTGTTTTATCCAATCACGCCACTGTGTCAGCAACAAATGATATCAGTGAACAGTGGGTCTGACAAGCTCAATGTTACTGGGAAAATGTTAGAAAGTCAGTTGACACAGCGGCCTTTCTCACAGGACAGTGAGGGCAGGTCCCATAGACAAGTTAGTTGTCAGTGAGGTCTGGGACTGATGAAAAAGGGTAACTTAAAAACTGAGTCCAGTCACCTATTTGAGGTACAGCTGTGATCTGGGGAACGCCTGGATGAGGAACCCTGAGAATTGGCATTTTCACTGGCAAGCGCCAGAGGAAGGGAGCACTTCTCTGGCTGGGAAGATGGAGGATGACAGGGAACTGAGTAGGATAAAGGCAGAGACAGGGGTACAGGAGGTGACTGAGGTAAATTTTATTACCACTGCCCTAAGTGTTAAAATTTTTGCCAGCCTTCATGACTGGTTAAACGACCCAAAGTCAGATTCCTGTATTTTCACTCTTGTATACAGGGCAGTGTAGTGAGTGAACAATGATGTTCCTGGTAATTTACACACAGAGGGTCGAACACAGGGTCTTCCTTCAGAGAGTGGGTGTCTGCATTCAGAGGGGAAAATGTATGCCTAAACAGCATATAACAATTACACAGGAAGCGGGATGTATGGTTCAACATTTTATCTATGTATCATGACCTTTACCTCCTCTAAGGAATCGGCATTAACGATTCACCTTAGGGGCCTACTGCATGTGGCGAACAAAATGGAAACTTATGCATTAGATTGGCCTGGAGGTCTACCATTTCGGAGGAGAGTATCATGATGTAAAATATCTCCCTGAACCATGTTTAACGACTGGTGAGCGGTCATAGACACAGACTTCGCTAAGATGGTTGCCGGCACACAGCTAAAGATTTGTCAGTAGAGAATGAGCAGGTAACCATAACTCATCTTTCTCAATGATTCGACTTCCCCAAACTTATCTTCGACGTTTTAGACGAAGAACGGCGTGGCGGCGGTAAAAATACCTCCATCTGGAAATGGTTTTACCGTAAGTCTAAGACCTTGGCCTTCCAAGAGGTACACAGGGAGGGAACGTACCTCTGTAGGAAGCAAAATTGCAAGCAGCATACATGCCTTCAAACACGGGCGTTGTACGATCATTTTGTAGTTTCACACGTTTCAAAGCGCGGAACGTCCGCCTTGCTACCACCCACTCCGATGAGGGTCTCCCCATGGATGCCATCCAGCCACAGCAAAGGCCACCTGACAATAGCCATTGGTAAAAGTCCTGATACCTCAGGAGGATGGTCAGCGACTACTTTGCCTTCATGGGGAGGCTGCACCTACTGAAACTGCTTAGCACCAACTGACAATGAGATTTTCAAGTATCTACGGCGATCACCTATGGCTGTGCTCCACTATAGAACTAATAGGTACCTGTAAGTGCACGTCGCACTGTTTAAAGCGATGCTGAAAAACTAGATCGGATGTTTGACAGATATACCATGAGAAGTCTGCGGTCCACATTACTTAGGATGTATATAGACGTCAATTAGCTCCATTTAAAGCCTAATAGAGCACAGACAATCTACATGAAGCAATCTCGTGCAAATGCAGACAACGAGCAGTTTAATTACAGGCAGATGGCTGAGAAGAGAGAGAAGTACAGTAGCACGAGCAGCACAAACTAGTGTGCGAATACTTTATTCACACGTTACGATCCCTTAACATAGGTAAGGACGACACTAGCAAGACAATATTTGCCCTACAGCAATGAGTAAGATTTTGGAGGAGAAAGGTGGGGGCGTTGCCGGAAGAGAAGTTCTAGCAGCTTGCTTTTTAGGAAGAAGTGAAGATCACGAACCGTGACGAAGATTACAGTAACTCCTTTAGTATGATGAATGGTTAGGAATTCAAGTTCTAACATCTGTGTGGACCAAAATAAGCCAGCAGAAGGCCCCTAAGAAAGGACTTCATAAACTAAGATCCCATGGGCAGTCATTAGTAAAATTTGATTCATGCAGAGTGACAAGCTGTTGCATAAAAGGAAATATGTCTGATTATGAAATTGTAATATTGTGAAAATGCGAAGGTCGCGAAATATTTTGTTTCATGACTACCGGTTTCGGAGGACTTTGCCGCTATCTGGTCATATTACGTTTAATATGTTGCTCATTTTAAAAATGGATGATAAAATAAGTGCAACATAGCACGTAGTCTACATGCACAATATATTTTACCTCCAGAATAAGTGCAATGTTGCACTTTATCTCCATTTTTAAAATAAGATGACCAACTTATGAAACGTAATATGACCAGATGGTGGCACAGTCCTCAAAACCGGTCATCGTTAACAAAAATATTTAGCAGTCAGTTTTCACATTTGCATATGAAATTTTAATATTACAATCACGTTAAACATTTTTTGCCTTTTACCCCCACGGATCTTCAATAGGGTACTTTGAAGACACTTCTTTGAGGCCTTCTGGTGGCTTATGTTGGTTCACATAGATGATTAAACTGTAATTTCTCTCCATTCTTCATGCTAAATTAATTACCGGTCCAGATTAACCTTAGATCGGCTCGAAAACTTGCAACGTCAGGTAATATCCAATTAAACTGTAATGTTGGCAAGTACTAAACGATGAGCCACAGGAGAAGTTAACAGGCTGAAGCTGGTTATGCCACAAAGTCACCAGTCACCATTTAGTATTGGTTATCACACAAGCCAGACATTGTGTAAGGCGTTGGAATGTGCAGGGCACCTGAGGATTAATTTTCCTTCCCCACTTTCATTTGAGATGGAGGTTGGGTCCAGAGGGACAGGTGGGCAGAGGGTCATACTTTCAGCGTAATCTGGAACCGAGTGGGCGTCTTTGGTTTCCACGGATGTGAAGTTAAAATTTGAGTACTGCCAGAAGAGGGAGATCTCAGATTATTTTCGACAACACTGTCAAAGGAGGAAAACGGCGATCTGTACACCTTTATGTTGAGAGACGGGTTTCGACCTCATAGTTGATCTTCAGAAACATACTGCCCATGTGGCAGGTGCTAACTTCTACAGGGCTACTGTGGCTGCATAACAGTAACGGCTAACAGCAGCCACATGGGAGCTATCTATGTCTTCGAGGTCCCAAGAAGAGGTCGAAACTGGTTGAATAAAGTGCCCTGCGATCTACACACTTCGTATAATACTAATGAACTATCAAATCATCTCTGGGAGGCTTTCCCCTCTAAGATGAAAACGCTGTTAACTAGACAAACTGGACACTCCACTCTTCCTTAATGGGGTTTTCATGTTCCTAAGGCGAGCTCTATCTAAGAAAAAAATACGATATGCGGCAAGACTGGTGAGAATTCATATCAAAATAAAATGCCACAGATTAGCCCACTATCAACTGAACCTAAACCTATCTTACTCGAGTTCACTGAATTCGTCCGATTTCTTCTACAGAAGTAACCCTTTGGTGGCAGCCCAAGTGTCATTCCTGGTGAAGACTTCGTAACTGGTGGTCCTGAACATGCATGGGTAGACAGGTGAGATCAGAAGAAAATGATAAAGCGTATCTTCCTAACTTAGTGGAACATTCGTTTTGCTGATTGATGCTCTTTACGTGCGAAGCATCCAACCTGATACCACCCGCTGTAATCAAGGGCTGTCCTGTCCATCCAGCCACAGCTATGGCTGTCTAGCACAGATGCTAACTTAGTGGATTGAAATGCTGCTAAATGATAAGCACTTCTAGGCATGCAAATGGAGATGACAGGAATAATCACTATGGTACTTACACCAAGTGGAAGCACACACACTCCAACACACTGCCTAGTAGACACCAACATTAAAACAGATTTAGGTAGTAAGGACAGCCGCTGAAGATTGCTAGGTCAGGTGTTCCTTCCCATCGTACTACAGAAAAAATAAGTCAGCACTTACCCATGCGATCCAGCCTTCGTCAGTCTGCGACGCTGTTGACTGCATGCTGATTTGAGCATTGCTGGTGGCATTGCCATTACCATTGACATCGTCATCAGCGTTGGTTATGCCATTCGCATTGATCTTGCCATTGGGAATTTCAATTCCGTGGCTATTGGCATTACTGATGCTGTTGCAATATCCGCTGCCATTGCCGTTATTCGAATCTGTGGTCTCGCACGCCACTGATTTAGTCGTTTCAGGCTCGCAGTCAGCTTCATCGCCACTGTTCGCCGAGTGGAAGGACAGGAAGGAGACACTGGCCTCGCTCTGATTCATCTGGTTGCCACTGCCTTCGTCGGCCGCCACCACCTCGCAAGCGACACCTCTATCCCCATTATCATCAGATCCACCAGCACCACTGGAGGCTTCCCTTACACCCCCGTTCTGACTAAACGATCTTACACCGCATCGACTGGAGGACACCCCTTGGCCACCGTCGCCACTGGAAGACGTCCGGCCGTTCGGGACGCCCGTACTCTCGTCAGTCAGGCCCAGTGGCCGTTCTTTATCTCCTGTTACCCCTTCGGAGTCTTCACTTTCTTCCTCTTCCTTCGACTTTACATCTGGGGATACCTTTCTCTTCATTAGCTTGAACCAAAGCTTTCGCTTAGGTTTCTCTGGTGCGATGCCATTTCTCAGGTCCGAGTGGATGCTCGACGAGTCAGAACTGAAAACATGAGATTGTGTTACTAATCATTTACCGTCTGTGTGAACTTGAAAATACGAAACAAGGAAATTTTGATGATCAACAATTTAAATTGTATTGTTAGTTTAGAAGTCCATTGTTGGAACATTGAAAAACAGGATCGTTTATTTCGACATGGGTAATTAATGATACAATGATATACATTGTTATAATTTTCCACATATTACTATGGATTACTAATCTGAATACTCCAAATCAATATATAAGCACAAATTTAGAAAGCTTATTTTGTTAGCATTGTTGTGGTATTGGCTTATATATCATACAGTGGGCAGTAAGGGATAATTTTCTATCAATTAGTACGATTTATTTCAGATACAATTTGGAAAAGGAGAGATACTTGGAAGAGGTTCTAAATATACTATTCTCCACAGAAGATCATGATGGAACTGTCATTGATGAATGCCAGGAACTTTCATTTGTGCTTGTTCCACCACATGATGGTGAGGACAGTGATAAAGATGTCGCAGCCAGTGATTCAGAAGGACAACCCGACACTTGCTGATTTAGGGAAAAAAGTTCTGGGACAGACTGCAGTGGTAAGAGTATTAAAAAGTGACGGCCTTGATGCTACATCTTTATTCACTCAGAAGAAAAATCCTTGCTCCAAATCACTATCACGATCACAAATTAGGATAAAAGACACTGGATAGAAGAAAATTCACAAAATTTTGAGTTCATGATCCTACACCTTACATAATAGAACATCTCCACACCAAATTCGACTCCAGTTGACTTTTTCGTACAGTTTTTGATGATTTGGTTGAGATTCTGACGAGAGAAATATGCTGCTCAAACGGGACACAACATACAAATAAGTCATGATATTTACAAATACATTGCTATTTTGCTTTTATATGGGTATTGTAAGGTCATGCATAGACGTATGTACTGGGAGACCCGACCTGACACTAAATGCTCTTGTTTCTAATTCTATCTCCAGAAATCATTGACAAAATTCAGATTCGTCAATGATAATGACAGCATTGAGAAAGAAGGTAAAGTTTATGAAGTTCGTCCACTAATTTCACATCTAAATAAGAAATTTCAAGAACTCCGAGCCTCTAGGGCTAAATTTCTCCTGGGATGAAGCCATGAAGCCTTATTATGGCCACCACTTTATGAAACACTTTATAAGGGATAAGCCAATTCACTATGGTTTCAAATGGTGTTTAGCTACATCCACGGGATCATCAAATTTGAGCCATATACTGGGGCAAGTGAAAGATCCCCAGAAGACACTGGGGCAGTCTGTTCAAAAGCTTTGTGGGGGCTATATCCCTCCGAACAGCACACTGTACATTGATAATTACTGCAACTCTTTGCCCCTACTTTTTTCTCTTTCTTCACATGGAATCAAATGCATAGGCACCCTGAGAAATGACCACTTGGAGAAGGCACCTATGCCAGATACAAAGAAGACACCCAGAGGTACTACTCGTGTGTTACGTGTTTCAGAAAATTCTATCACACTGGTAAGACGGAATGATAATAGTCAAGTGACTTTGGGGACAAATGTAAGGGATGTAGGTGTGTCAGGCGAGTACATGCTTTGGGTGGAATAGAGAATCAAAGGTTTCCATATCACAGCCTTCTCTTGTGCAGGAATATCGCCACATGGGAGGTGTAGACCTTTGACCATCTACGAAGTTTATACCGCATTCTAATACGATCAAAGAAATGGTACTGACCGTTTATCAGGTTCTGCCTGAATGGGGCTGTTGTGAATATGTGGATCATACAGGCAACGAAACAACAGTATGAACTTATTGAAATTTACCAGACGTATAGTACTTTCAATCCTGACCTCGCCCAACATTGAAAAACCTAGGTGCGAGACCACGACTTCTATACCAGGTGCAAAAAGACATCAGATTTGATAATACTGGACATACGATTGACGTGCAGAGCACATGAAGATGTGGACAGTGGTAAATGCACAAAATTCCATTGTGTAAAATGTAATGTAGGACTCCATCCGAAGCGGTGTTTCATTTTGTATCACCAGCGCTAAGAAGACAGTTTCCTGATAAACCATAAACCATATAAATAATAAAAAGTTTTATAACTGAGCATTGCTTTTCCTTTATGCAGTTTTTTAATGGCAATTATGAAAAATTCAACATTTTAAATGTGATAATATTGAAAGAATTCTATCCCTTACTGCCCAACGTATGATACGTTAAAAAAGTATAAATTTCAGGCCACTATTTCGGGATACAATATTAACCCATTATAGGGAAGTCTAGAAAAGTCTATGTTTCATTGGTAGAATACTTTAGCGTCCTATATCTGAGAAGTTCTGCGCGTTGTGGGATCACAACAGGACAGAAAATTTAGAGAAAGTTCACAGAAAGTCAGTTCGTTTTGTATTATTGCTATATAGGAGAGTATAACGGAAATGACTCACGAGTTTGGGTCAAAATCATTGAACTGCGGCGTTATGTATTTGCAAAATTTCTCACCGAATTTTTCTAAATGCGAAAATGTGTTAGCACACACCTATATATAGAGACATGGTAATACATTGAAGAAATCTGATCGGAAACAAATATTTAGGTGTTTCTTTCCCCTTAGCTATTAGGGAATGGAACTGTAGAGATACGAAAAGGGGTTTGATGAACACTGCTATGCACTTCAATGTGACTGCCAGTGTGACTTGTATGGCAAGTTCTGATTATGGAAAAGTAATTGTTAACTTTTGCTTACTAGACTGATTTTCATTTTTACATTATCAGTTCGATGTTTTTCCAAATAAGGAAACAATGTTTTACGAACTGATTAAGTAATAAATCAAAGAAACAAAGCTTATAAATCCCTGAAGCAGATGACATGCTCAATTCTAAGAGAAGCCACGTCCGGCTCAACCGTGCGGGTCTCATGCTGTGCACAGCTCTTAGACGCCGTGTTTAATTTTTATCTTTATTGCCTCTTATTACACCATCCCAGAAACTATTTCTCCTCGTAATGATTTATGTCGAATGCAAAACGACGATTCCCAGAAAATTCTCAATTGCTTAATTTTCGGGATAACGTTAGCGAAAACTTTAGTATTTAATACAGTGCTGTCTGCCACATATAGAACTATATACCCACACGGTATTTTGTACACACCTTGCTTTCTTAGGCCTACGTCTCATCAGCTGTCTTAATTTTGTGGAAGGTCTGAAGATCGTGTCGATTTTGCGAAGCAAGGACAAGCATGGGGCAGGAAGTACGTCAAAGAACGAACCGTTTACGGGAAGACATCGACGCGGGTGCCAATCACTTTAAAATTGACTGCTTCGCACAATCACTGCTGAATATCCGTTTCGCCGACGTAAGTGGGGTCCAGCAAGCAGATCGCAAGATTCCAAACATAATTGCAGAAGAAATTCTTAAGGGGGAAACAAGCCGCATTCTCTTAAATACAAGGAACAAAACCGAACGAGAATAGCTAACTACCCTTATCGTATGTGATTACGTGGAGTTTCCCGGCGTATAAATTGTTGATATTCATGTCGGGTTTCCAGCCGGATCGTCGAGTCATCTTGACAATATTTCTGCGGACGACCTGGCCGCCATCTTCAGGTGCTGAGTCTCCTAGGAAAGTGAAATCTTGCCGTGACCGGCAGCCTTATATACGCCGCGAAGTACTAACGGCGCGTGCGCCAGAGTCGTGGCTACGTCCTCTGCCGGTGCAGCGCCTCAGCGGAGAAAACTGGCAGGAACGATGTATCGCTTACATGCGCTAGGTGTCACAGGTGGAGAAAAGAGCACGCTGTTTTTTAAAATTAGACAAAATTGGATTCCACATGTTTTTAAGAGGGAACCCCTTATCTCTATTAAATCGTCCTCCAACCTAATCTTAATAGATTCCTTTAAAACGCATTCCCAGTAGCGAGACGCAGAAGCAAAGTACAACTGTTTCGTCATACTTCATTCTGTGTCCTACGGTTAAACAATGCTCCGCTACTGCAGACCTGTCAGGTTGTAACAAACGTTTATGTGTGTTGTACTCGGTGCATCGAACATTGAAGGTGCGAATCGTTTGTTCTATATATGCTTTCCCACATTGGCAAGGAATTTTGTAAACACCAGGTTTTCTCAGTCCCAAATCATCTTTAACTGAGCCAATAAGAACCCTAGTCTTAGCAGGTGGTCGAAACACTAAGTTTTTTAAAAATCCTTCCAATTTTTGATGACATTTCCGGCGTACGGAAGGAAAGAAAGCAACGGGTCTACATTGTTCCTCTTCTGGTTCTGGCGACGGCCCAATCTGCATGACATGACGGATCTGTGTGTACCCGTTCTCCTTAAACACCAACTTCAGATGTTCTAGTTCCTGTATTATCTGCATCCGATATGGGATAAGCTCTTCTAACCAAAGTTTTCAGGACGCCTGTACGTTGGTTTTGGTGGGTGGCAACTCATTGCATGTAGATATCGATCTGTGTACGAACGTTTTCTGTACACACTATGTCCTAGGGTTCCATCGTCCTTCCTGTACACCAATACGTCCAAAAATGGAAGCTTCCCATCCCTCTCCACTTCCATCGTAAATTTGATGTTGGGGTGGAGGCAATTAAAATGATCCAGGAACCGGTCCATGAGGCCACACCATGAACGTGTCATCAACGTATCTCCAGAAACAGGTACGTTTCAGACGAGCTGTCCTCATGCCCTGTCTTCAAAGTCTTCCACAAATAAATTGGCGACTATGGGGGATAGAGGACTTTCCATAGCCACTCCGTCATTCCGCTCAAAGTACTGGTCATTAAATAAAAAATATGTAGAGGTCAGCACATGACAAAGCTTAGTCATTTCTGCGTCCAGTTTGTCACCAATTAATTCTTCGCCAGAACCAGAAGAGGACCAATGCAGATCAGTTGCCTTCCTTCCGCACGCCGGAAATGTGTCATCAAAAATTGAAAGGATTTTTAAAAAAACTTAGTGTTTCGACCACCTGCCAAGACTAGGGCTCTTCTTGGCTCAGTTAAAGACGATTTGGGGCTGCGAAAACCTGGTGTTTACAAAATTCCTTGCCACTGTGGGAAAGCAAATATAGGACAAACGATTCGCACTGTCAATGATCTATGCACCAAGCACAACAGACATACACGTTTGTTACAACCTGACAGGTCTGCAGTAGCGGAGCATTGTTTACCCGAAGGACACAGAATGAAGTGTACTTTGCTTCCTCGTCTCGCTACTGGGAATGCGTTTTAAAGGAATCTATTGAGATTAGGTTGGCGGACGATTTAATGAATAGAGATAAGGGATTCCCTCTTAGTTTTGTCCAATGTTAAAAAACAGCGCACTCTTTTCTCCGCCTGTGACAACTAGCGCATGTAGCTATACATCGTTCCTGCCAGTTTTCTCCACTGAGGCGCTGCACCGGCTGCTTGCGGCAGAGGACGCAGCCACGACTCTGGCGCACGCGCCTTTATTACTTCGCGGCGTATATAAGGCCGCAGGTCACGGCAAGACTTCAGTTTCCTACGAGTCTCAGCGGCATTCACACCTGAAGATGGCGGCCAGTTGGTCCGCAGAAGGTGTGTCAAGATGACTACGATCCGGCTGGAAACCCGACATGAATATCAACGTATCTTATCTTATTCTTGTAACCTGACATACCTTAAGGACACGGAGCAATATATGGGATAGGAACTGTACGCCAAGTTTGGAACCCATCCAGGAAATACACTGCCAAGAAGCCAGAGATATCCTGGTATGGTCCCCGAACCCTTTAGCAATAGTAAAGGGGGGCACATTCAAGCGTTTTATATAGAGTCCTTTGCAGTCTAATCACATTTTCCAAAAAATCGCCAGATAAATCACCCACTCTCCCCTTAACTGTCCTCATATGCTCATTCCATTTCATACTGCCTAGATATTGGACATGACTCATGCAGAACACTAATGCTGTATTCTAACATTAGTACTACTTGTCATTTCTCTCACTAAACATTTTGTCCAAGTCACCCCGCACCCTACTGAAGTCATTCAATGACAAATCCTCCTGCAAATCACAGCAAGCTGTCGCAGACACAGGAACGCATGGCGAGGAGAAAGAAACGCCAATGCCAAGGTAGAGAAGTGAAAGAAGAAACAGACAAGGATTTATGTAAATGGAAGTACAGAAGCATATATCGTAAAATTTTTTATTCTAATTAACCACTAAGACCCATTTTGAAACGCTATGGTGTCATCTAGTCTGTAGTAAACATACAAAAATGTTATATGCAATTACTAATTTAAAGCAGGTAGTCAAAAACGAAATGGTCGAAGTTAAATCTACATAAAATAACCACCATAGTGCCCATGTCTGAGTATATGCATAAACTTGTGAATTGTTTAAACTCATTTCCGCCTGTAGATATATTTGTTATATTATGGTACGATCATTTGGACGAGTTTCAATTTAACGAAGATGGTAACCACTGTAATTGTTGATAAAACTGTTCCCCTAGACCTTAACGTGCCCGTATCATAGTGGATGTTAAGATATGTGCGTCACCAGTAAGAATTTTTCACTTAATCGCATTGTGAAAACTTTATACCTGCCTTCATTTTTGTGTAAGCTAATTACCTAGACCCTGAGTCACCCATGCCACTAAATGGTCACAGAAAGGTTCTAGTATTTTAAATACAGCTGTAGTTCTTTTAAAGTAATGGACATTTTACTGAGATATTGTAAATTAAGTAAATAATTGTTTAAATTATATTCCTGTAAAATTAAACTTATTCGGTTATTACAAATCGATAGCAGCCAATAGAATAAAAGTACACTTACAGTAACACACTCTAGTGGCATTCTTAGAAACATATGTTAGTACTTACTACGCAGCTATCAGTTTCCTGTAGATGCTCAACAAGACATGTTCACTATGATGGCCATTATTCTATGTAGATTTTAATGTTTTAACTTTGACCAACTATCTTATTTCTGACTACCCACCAGCACGTAATTTTATATATAAATAGCAACTAGTGTACCCACTATATTATTATGTACAGCATTGTTAAGCAGTTTATCAATATAACCGGTTTTCTTAGAAATTTTGAGCGTTTTGCTTTTCGGCTTTAACTTTTAATAATTGCATGTAACCATGTTCTTGTACATATTTCCTATAGACCAGATGACGCCATAGCGGTTCAAAATCGGTCGTCTTTATGACAATTTTTTATTGTCTTGGCTTCTGTACTTCCATTTATGAAATGCGATCGCTCTCGAAGATAATTTCAGTACATATGTTTTATAAATTTCGCTTTCCCTTAGGAGTCGCAAGACTGATTAGGTAGTGCTGCTGTGAAGCTGGTTAGGTCGCAAATTATTGGTCACACTTCATGTACAGCGTGCCCTCAAATGACGCGTTTCGGAATTACCATCATCAGATTAGCATCTCTTCCGTGCCATGTGCACACGTGAACAGATGGAAGATGTTCATTATAGTCTGCTTTTGTATGTATATTGAAGAACATCTTCCATCTGTTCACGTGTGCACATGGCACGGAAGAGATGCTAATCTGATGATGGTAATTCCGAAACGCGTCATTTCTGAGGGCACGCTGTACATGAAGTGTGACCAATAATAAAGAATTTGCGACCTAACTAGCTTCACAGCAGCACTACCTAATCATTTCATCATGGTCGCCTGCCTCCTCAGTGACTATGTCGCATTTACAATATCTCAAGACTGTCCCCAATGGAGGGGATTGTGGGAGGGTGGTCACAGAAACGAAGTAGCACTGGAAGGACAGGGGCCCTGTGGTAGCCATCCACGTACTCACCGAAGAGGTGAGCCCCTGGTGGGAGAGGGGACCATTTTACAGATGAATTTGACAGGGGTGTGATGTGGTGTGGTGTTCCCATTGGCCCTTCATTGACTCTTTGACCCTGCTACAATATAGGAGGTTGGGCGCGATCTTAGGCAGACCCTTTGAGCTGACAGCTGAGTGAACGTGAATGTATACTACACCTGTAGACCTGGAGAATCGGCGGGTAGGACTTCCTGAGGCGCACCCAGTGGTCCACCACCAGCCGGCTGAGGCTCAAGCGCTGCTTCACCAGCAGCTCCTCCTCGCTTCCGGCCGCCGCCGTCCCAGTCCCGTTCTGGTCCAGCGCTGTCGACACGGCGACGTTCACCTGCTCCAGGAGGTCTAGAACGTCCTCCAGCGCCGCCGTGTACTCCCTCGTGTCCGCCCGGAATTGCTTCGCTATGCAGTACACCTCGTCCACCGATAACGAATCTTCGTCGCCCTTTAGTTTCCCCTGCAAATGTCAAAGTCAGCATTACATTTTGCGTTGCCCGGATGTACTAAAAAGGCATGTACTTTGTCACATATTTATGATAGCATAGGGTTTGGTGGCACGTAAATTAGATTCTCATTGGTGCCACGAAAGTTCAACTACAAAGAAAAGTCAGCTGAAAACTAGGCGGAATCATGCAACCATCCACATTAGAGGTGTGCACCTCGCTCGGTTGTTCGCTCCAATCGCGTGATACATGTCATTCTATGATAGTCCGGTAGGTGTCGGTACTGCAGCTTGCGGCAAGGCGTGTGGCTGCGCTAGACTTCCTGCACGCTCGTTCGAGCGCGGCACGCTCGACTGGCCCGACCGTCCACACTGCCCGCTCACTCTCGGTCGCCCACCGCAGCGCCACTTGAGTCCAAGGCGAGTGTCGGAAGCAAACTAGACGCCTAAGAATAAATCCCGACAGCGAAATTTGGAATTGTTTCCTTTCCCGGGTGCTTCGAAAGCTGTTCTCTCGATCCACTTGAACTAGCCATTCAGTTTCGCATTTTGTACTTTACCATACAAGTTGTTATACGTGATTAACAGTTTCTGTGCTAAGATCATTTACTAAATGAGTTAGCCATGATCTTTCTTTCTTGTTCCCATTTTGTGGCCTGTTAGTGCATGTTTAGTGGTAGGTGAAACTTGCCGTCTTAACGAGGAAATGATTGTATTTAATGTCCATTCCTCTCATCACTCAAGTCCTGGAATACTTTGTGCGTCTTGTATTGATATTAAATACCCAATGATGTACACCCGTTAGGTTAGGTTTGTGCATATCTGTTGCACCCCGTTAACACATTCCCGTAGCATTTTGGCACTGTGCGTGGTTGCTGCGCCTCTATCTTTTCCAAGTTAGTCCATAACGGGATTTTTCCAACTGCAACATTCATATAACCCTACTGCCACTGTCGTCTTATCTACATAATAAAGAACGCTTGCAAGCTTTTGTACAAGATATAGGATCCGCCCTTTTATTCCGTCGTCAGGGTCATATGCTCATATCCAGTACCTGTTTTAAATCCGCTTATTCCATCAATTGTTTAGTTTACACAGCTGTACGAATTTATGGTGCTCCTTGTGTTTGGGTGATACATGTTTTATATTTATTTAGGGCCGTCTGAAGAATGTCACCCGGATGCACCAGCCAAAAGAATGAACTGCATGTTTTCGGATTGGCGGGATAAGAGATCGGCCTAGGTACATTGCACGGGAAGTGACAGAGGGGCAGCTACCCCTAAAGTAACCAATTTTTTGTGCTCAAAAAATTGTTTTGATTTAATCGAAGTTGAATCTTAAATATGTCTTATCTAAGACACTTTCATACCGAAAATCATTAAAATCGCTTCACTAATCTTTGTTATTGCCATTTATTTTAGCCCGAATTTTGGAAGGACCGTTTCACCCCTTAAATATTTTTCCGCCGCTAAAAAAGTTACGTGTCCCATAGTTTTTCACGTATTATATGCAAATTTCATAAAAATCGGAGTGACTTGGGTAGGTTTCCTTGTGAGTACAGCGGCAGCGCTACGCTCTGCGGCCTCTGCCCGCCCCGCCCCACGTAGCCTCGGTCGAGTGTCAACGCGCTCGCTGCGAGGGTAACACTCGGCGCGCCACCGCCGAGCGTTGCGCACTCTACCGAGTACGAGCGAGCAGACCTCTAATCCACATAGACTCAAGGCTGTGTGGCTGCAGATGGCTACTGGTACTAACGGTCAGACGACCACCACCAACACCGACACCACCGAACTCAGCTAACATTGAGTGTTAAATTATCGAGCAATTTGGGCCCAATTGGGATTTGATAGTTTGGAGTGGAGAGAGTTGAGAGGTTAAGCGAGAGGGGAAAAAGATCAGGCGCTCAATCCATGAACATCACATTCAAAATGAAGTCTACCAAAAGCGTAAGTGTCAAAAACCAGAGACCTTCAATCACAAAACAAAGAAGTACTTACACCTCTTCACAGTACAAAATTTTGAATTCAATAAAGAATTCTATCTATAAGCAGAATGGTTACCAATAGTATCTCCACTTTCAGGGAAGTTAGCAAACAGTTCCATGAACAAAATAGAAAAAAAAGAAGAGCTACACTCAGAGAAACAAGGCTAAAGAATAAAGTTAACCGTAGAGAAGGAAGGAGGCCAAATTAATTTCCTAGATATATCCATCACAAAGAATAATAACTCACATTCAGCATATACAGAAGTACTGCTTCAGACAATTTAACAAGTCCAACTACCCACAGTCCCAAAAGGAATCAGCTGTCATATACATGTTTCATAAATTAAACAATACCACTTGACAATTACAACAAGGAGCAGCACATAATTCAGATAGAGAGTAATGGATACGAATAAACAATATAAAACAAAAGCCAAAATATAGAAAATAAAACCAAGGACTCCGAATACTCAACTACCCCCCAAAACAAAAACGAAGGACAAACTAGTGCACACTTACGGAAATAAACTGGCAGTATTCAAAACATCCTCAAGAAACAAGTCATGAAAATACCTTTGCAAAGCCATAACCCATTACAGAAATGCGTAAAGAGTCTAAGCACATCTACCAAAAGTCTGGTATTTACCAGCTAAAATCTAATAGTTGTGATGCTCTATACTCAGGTCACACCAGCAGGACATTTGAAATTCTATAAAGAATGCAGACGATCATGGAAATATGTCAACAGCCATTAAATATTTACAGGACACTTTAGGCGCGAAAACCACTATCCGCCATCATAGAAACCGACATGAAAACAGATTTGGCAATAAGCAACACCTAAGCCTCCAAAAGAATTTCCAAATTCAAAAACTTTAACAGAAATTAAATGATCAAGAAAATATCAACAACCAAACATTTAACTAATACAACACATACAAACATCCCTCCCTCAACCTTACCACATAATACAACAAAATTTATCACAGTTTCTAGCAGACACCTGTTAAACTAAACAAAAACGTCTCAGTGTAAACCAAATAAATACAAAGAGGATAAAACGACATACAAAGCCTGCCAGGCCATAGAAATAGTGATTTTTCAAAAGCTTTTGTAAGGAAATCCGAAATACTGTACATATAAACAGTGACAACAAGTGGCAATGTGCTACAAACAGCGCATTAAGAGAACATAAAAATACGTAATATTACTAGTCATTTTATTCAGAATAAAAATAATCCTATTGCATGACAACTTTTAGATCCAAGAATGTGAACCAAAAGAAGATAGCGTTCATTAGCTTCATCGCACACACTACATACGAACTGCTGGCAAAATAGACAAGTGGATAAGGGTGTTCAAGATAACAACTTGACGTAGGAAGGTATCTACGGCGCAGTTTATTGAAATCGTATGACGCATTCGAAGGTTGGTTAGTAAATTTTGAAATATTCAGATACTGTGAACATTAACTTTTGTCGTTCAAGATATTTATATGATGCACGTCATAAGGAGCGCTTCATTCTTTGTTGATTAGCATATTTGTTTTTGCTCTGTGTCAATAGAGAAATTTTTGAATTTTCCATAACCAAGGCCTGTATGGGTTTATCCAGGTATCTATGAAACACCAGGAACAATATCCCCAACTAAACGCTGTAGTCTGCTTTCTGCCTGCTTGCTGGCTGGAAAGCTGTATTTCCCATGTCTAGCACAAACTAAAGATTCACGGTATTTTTGTTACCTTGAACACTAATTTGAAGCTTTCATTTAAATTAGTGATTTTCATAATTTTAGTGTTTTTTTCTGAAACGTTACATTATCCGCGGAAAATGAACACGTGAGAGAACTTGCACATTTCTATTTATTTTATAAGATACTTTTCGGAGATACAGTAAAACAGCCACCTTCATTGTTATTGCACGTTCAACAATGTATGTTGCTTCAGGAGAATGAGCTGGAATGGATATGCCGCTATCACTGGCTAACGAAAACCCAGTATGACCAGGCGGAAATAAACATTTAAAACATTGGACTAGCTTCTCGACTTCTCTGGGAGCATCGTAAATGTTTAAAAATTATCGGATATCTAATATGGTACAAACCAGGAGTCATAACGTCATGTTATATAACGTTGAAATGGCATATTTCCATCTAACATATTTCTAATGATAATGCACTGTGCAACTGCATGTCGTTTAAGTTTGGGACGCATGCTATTACAGAGGCAGCCCACTGAATAGTCACTGCGCCAGGAAAGGATTAACTTACTAAAACGCCAATTCAAGATTCTTTAATATTTTCCAAGTTTCCAGGTAAGTCGATAAGCTAGTTCTTTTCTACTTTGACTCCAAACAGGATGTTTGCTCAAATGTTTGCAAAGCTTATGGGACTTTACTGTGGGGTCATCAGTCCCTAAACTTACTTATGAACTACCTTATACTAAAGACGGCACAAACATCCATGCCCGAGAGGGAATTCGAACCCCGACGGGGAACAGCTTCGCGCATCGCAACATAGCGTCTCAATGCGCTCTGCCAATCCGCCGCGGCTCCAGACAGGACAGTTCTGTTGTGCTAGATATGTGCATGTCCAAAAATTTATAATTCTTAATGTTATATACGAGTTATTACTGTAAGCCAAACTAGAGGTTTGAAAATTAACGTAGTAGTCTAACTATCCACAACATCTTATAAATGTGCAACTGTGATGGAGAAACATGTAGACAAACGTTTCAGTGACATTTCCAATTGCAGATCATTTTCCTGGTGAATTTTAAGACACGACTTTAGGAACAGCGCAACACCTTTTCCCTAATAAAGCAGCGTTCTCTTGATTACGTTACAGGGTAATTTCCTAGGATCCATGTACAATGAAGGAAACATTGCGATCGATATATATCGAACGTTCCATTGTTGTTGGAAATTCGATAAGACAGACGCGAAGCAGTTTATTTAAATTTAATTTTTCATTGCGTTGAATTTGTGATGTTTTCTTGTACTTTTCCGACTCAATATGTGGCTGCTATTTGAAATACCGAATGAAATAAGTATCTATGATTTCCAATAATTGTATTCATCAAACGTGCAACTAAATCGGTTTAGTGTTACTGAACCGGAGATTCAGCGCTACGTGCCCTAACGTACTGTTAAGACTGCTTGTCTGAACTATACCGAACCTCCTTAAGGCTACGCAACAGATCACTTTTTAAAGCGATAGTTAGGTTTAGGTTGAACAAGAACTTTTAGTACGTGATAGCGCGTAGCGCCCGAATCTCCGGTTAGGAAACACTACAGTTGTACGTTAGATATTTCAGGCCGAGATTCTTCGAGTGCAAGCATACTTGATTACCGAAATATCGGCAAAACTGAAGACATGGATACCACCCATGACGTAATCACAATATCTGATAATATTTATACGGGATACTATCTTAATACTTTTGTATTGTAGATAATCTGGTTATCCTCAAATTACGTATTACAACAAAATTCACCATCCATGACGTATCTTCCACAACTCAGCAAGAACAATTACTCACGCCCCCTACAAATACGTATGTATACAACATACCAACGCCACGGATCAAATTTAAAGAATGACATCCCAGTCTTCAGATAAGCAAAAAATTCATAAAATCTCATTAAAAATTAACGTCTTAATTAGCTATGTAAATCAGCTGTCAGTTTTTCGTCAGTGGTAGCGAAGTGAGTCGAATGATCGATATATATATCGCAATGCTGTTTCCTTCGATGTACACGGTTCTGGTAAAAGTCTCGACCGGCGGCATGGGCTAATGTACTTACGTGACGTAGTGTGCTAGTGTTGGCAACAGTCGCTGTAGTTATTGGGATGAATGGCGGCACACAATCCTTACAAGATGTGAAAATGAATGTGCTAATATCGCGTTTCTGATTTTATTTTCGAATCACAGGATTGGAATGTTTAACAATGCACACTATAATACTACGCTTCTCCACATGCAATTTCTTTCTGTTCAATTTACGTAACAACTATCTCAAATGCTTTTTTAAATGTCTATTTGGTATAACGAAAGCAACAATTTAATTTGTACTCTTCGATTCATGACTAACCACATCCGTTACAATCACGACATATTCGTACAAATCTCAACATTCGCTCATCAATTGAAGCTGTACTCTTAGGTTCCTGCCTAACCACAACCTTGAAAATCGTGACATTTTCGTAAAAATAATATTTTTCGATGTACTCTTGTCCAGTCAGTAAATAATTGGCCTCGTAAAAGGTTAAAAGACTTCAGTACTGTTTTGTACAGATCATATGTTGCCAACCTAACGCTGCTACGGACTCACCGAGACGCTCCTCATGCCGCTGAGCGAGACTTTAGCCCACGGTTCTAGGAAATTAGCTGTTACAGTACCAGGACTGACTGAACTGTTCACAGTACACAACGCTAATTTGTTATCAGCACCCAATTTCAACATTCGAGTTCACTCACATGCAGTGTTGTTGCACTAGCATTACAAACTAAACAAACCACAGTAAAATACTGCATTAAATATTTTCGTTACATTCAGTTCATCGGTATAGATTTCTTAATTACCTGCCAAAACCTTTCACGAAAAGTGCAAAAAAATTCGATAAAGCAGGTTCACATTGTTTTTACACTAATTTCTTATCTGTGCACTCCTCGAACCTATGACTTCCCCTCCAGAGACATTATTTATCGACCAAAAATAAGTACCGTTGTATTGACCGCACAAGTGTTATTTGCGTAAAACAACCTTATATATGTATCAATTTATAATGCAATTTTTATTTTATTAACTGTGCGTTAACTGCGTGTGGTACATATAAATCTAACCCATAGATTCGTCTTTCACCGGTGTATTTATTAATCACGTTATTGATCGACGTTGCCAACTTTCGAATCAAGGTATCCGTCTGCTACAGTCACCACTATCAGAATATGGGTGAGTGTTTAAGGGGTCACTCATAACTATCCGATTGGAGATCAAATCGGAAAGTTAAAATTTCCCCTCACATTTTCTATCCAGGACGTTCATAGTAGTAAATTAAGAGTAAGAACTAGCAATTTCGCAATTTCTAGGCGCCGAGCTCGCAGTAGGGTCCCTTTACAGAGCGCACGGAAGCGAACAGAATATCCATCAATATAATTAAGGTTTCCAGTACCATGCGCATTTAGGAACACCTGTAGGAACGAAGACGAAAATGAACCAATATTATGCTTTATAAGACTATTCTCTTACAAGCAACATACTAAGATCTCATACGAATGGGTTACTTTCAATGTGAGTCTGCTGATCGTTAACTCAGCACCAGTAAAGTCAAGCTTCAGTTGTTAATATGGACAAAGCGTGAACATTGCACGTAAGTGGACTTTCAGCATTCCTTCCCGGCATTTGCTAAGCACGCTTCTGTCGGTTAACGGTTTTTTGCTAATTTCGTAATATAATTAAAAAGAATCATCAGTAACTACCGACTATCAAAGAAAATCAAAATACAGATGCTTGCAGAAAAACTTAATTGTTATCTGATGGTTGTCTGATGATAACCGAAAGACAATTTTCCGAAGTATGTGCAAGATTAGGAATTGTCAGTAACAACCTAAATTGTACTTACCACTGTCTGCAACTTTATTAGCCGTTCTATAGTTTGTTACATGGCAAGCAGCTTTATTCCGTTTCTCTGATTTATCACAATTCTGAGGAATCTGTCCATCCAGGGACGTAATTACAGATACGATAAACCTAGGGAACGAGATTAACAGATTTTCCTATATTTTTAATCTCCATAAAAACACATACCCGCACTTTTAGTGACTACTGTTCAAATTAATGCATTACCAAATATGTCCTTCCCGAATTGTTATCTTCCTTTAAGTAACCAATTTGAGTGCCAGTCTTATGACTCACGTTTTGCACAATTGCAGACGGCGATAAGCCAACTAGCGTAGATATGCAAACTAGCAAAACAAACTCAACGCATATAAACATACGCCATAACAACTTAATACATGAATTTAGATAACCTGCTATTATTGTAAATTACAGATTACCACAACAGAACGTAACATTGATCACAAGTCTCACAAGGAGACCACATGGGGGTCGAGTTTTAGAATTTTTTCATATTTACGGTAATTACAGTACTTAGTCTAAGCGATTCGACGCAACTCAAAAATTCTCGAGAAAATTTACTTTGAAGTTTTGCAGGTACACGTAAGTAACAATAACAAAGAGTGTAGCTCAGGTGGTAGAGTTCTGGGCTCAACCATAGGGTACGCGATTCGATTCCTGCACAAACTGATTTTTTCGTTGCGTTCGAATACCTACACAATTTTAATATCTAACAATAATTTTTATGAAAAATGCGCGTATTAATTATTCGTAATTTTCTGTATTTTATAAAATTTCACAAAAAAATATACATTATTTTTAGAGTATCGGCTTCACTGTCAGATGACGGTAGTCTTGGATACGTTTGTGAAGAGCTACAGTTTAAGTCTTTCCCATGGTTACTAATGGCTTTCAAAGCAGCTACCCTACACAACCACCATTTGCGGCGACAAGGTTTTCACCTCGTCTACCACACACACACACACACACACACACACACACACACACACACACATACACACACACACACACACACACACACACTGACGCTACACTTGGAATTAGGGATCCATAAATGTTTTAGGTAACTGATTTGAAAACGACGAAAAAAGTAGCTCTCTTAAACTTATCAAAGACTATCAACTAATGGTGAAGTCGATACTGTAAAAATGTATTTTTTGATTGAAATCATTTTGTAAATTATAGATTAAAAATAAAAATACGTTCGTTTTTCATAAAAATTACTGTTAGATATTAAAATTGTGTAGGTATTCGAATGCAACGAAAAAATCAGTTTGTGCAGGAATCTAATCGCGTACCCTATGGTTGAGCCCAGAACTACCACCTGAGCTACACTCTTTGTTATTGTTACTTACGTGTACCTGCAAAACTTCAAAGTAAATTTTCTCGAGAATTTTTGAGTTGCGTCGAATCGCTTAGACTAAGTACTGTAATTACCGTAAATATGAAAAAATTCTAAAACTCGACCCCCATGTGGTCTCCTTGTGAGACTTGTGATCAATGTTACGTTCTGTTGTGGTAATCTGTAATTTACAATAATAGCAGGTTATCTAAATTCATGTATTAAGTTGTTATGGCGTATGTTTATATGCGTTGAGTTTGTTTTGCTAGTTTGCATATCTACGCTAGTTGGCTTATCGCCGTCTGCAATTGTGCAAAACGTGAGTCATAAGACTGGCACTCAAATTGGTTACTTAAAGGAAGATAACAATTCGGGAAGGACATATTTGGTAATGCATTAATTTGAACATTAGTCACTAAAAGTGCGGGTATGTGTTTTTATGGAGATTAAAAATATAGGAAAATCTGTTAATCTCGTTCCCTAGGTTTATCGTATCTGTAATTACGTCCCTGGATGGACAGATTCCTCAGAATTGTGATAAATCAGAGAAACGGAATAAAGCTGCTTGCCATGTAACAAACTATAGAACGGCTAATAAAGTTGCAGACAGTGGTAAGTACAATTTAGGTTGTTACTGACAATTCCTAATCTTGCACATACTTCGGAAAATTGTCTTTCGGTTATCACCAGACAACCATCAGATAACAATTAAGTTTTTCTGCAAGCATCTGTATTTTGATTTTCTTTGATAGTCGGTAGTTACTGATGATTCTTTTTTATTATATTACGAAATTAGCAAAAAATCGTTAACCGACAGAAGCGTGCTTAGCAAATGACGGGAAGGAATGCTGAAAGTCCACTTACGTGCAATGTTCACGCTTTCAGCATTCCTTCCCGTCATTTGCTAAGCACGCTTCTGTCGGTTAACGGTTTTTTGCTAATTTTATAAAATATAGAAAATTACGAATAATTAATACGCGCATTTTTCATAAAAATTACAGTTAGGTATTAAAATTGTGTAGGTATTCGAACACAAAAAATATAAGTCATTTACTATACGATTCGAACCACCGACCCTATGGTTGTGAGACTAGAACGCTACCACCTCAGCTACTCCAACAGATGGAACTCTTAGTAATTGGTAGTTATGTGTACCTGCAAAACTTCGAAGTCGATTTTCTCGAGAATTTGAGAGTGGGGTCGAATCGCTTTATTATTTAAGTTCTATACTTCACGTGCCGTAAATATGAAAAATTCTAAAATCCGACACCCATGTGGCCTTGTCAGACGAAACATTCGCGCCTTTGGCGCCCACTTGTTAAAATAATGAATAAATAATAACCTCTGACCTGAGCCGGAGATTGGGACGCTGCGCGCCCCCTCGTACTAGAATTCATCTTTCTTGACCTATACCTAACCTTAAGGCTACGCTACAGAACTTTTTTAAAAGTTAAGCTTATGTATAGGTTGAACAAGCTTTTTATAGCACGTGAAGGCGCGTAGCGCCATACTCTCCGGTTAAACACAATCGATTTAGATTTATACGTTGGATATATATTTCAGGTCAAGTTTCTTAAATTGCAAGCATTCTTGGAAATTACCGAAATATCGACATAACTGAAGACAGGGGTACCACCCGTCAGCTTTAACCCATGTTTTATCACAGTCTCTGAAAACACTTATACGGGATAATATCTGAATTTTTACGTATTCTAGTTAATCTGGTTATCCTCGTAAATCACATAATACAACAGAATGTACTATCCATGACATACCATCGTCTACAACTCAAGCCCAACAATTATGCCACCTACAAATACGCACGTACATAACACGCCAATGCCACGGATCAAATCTAACGGGTGATATCCCAGTCTTAATTTCATATTATCACGTCAAAAATCAACGTTATTAGCTATATAAATCAGCTGTTCCACCTTGTCAATTTTCCGTAATTGATATATATCGAACGTTCGATATAATATATCTCTATCACAACGCCGTATAAGATTTATACGGGTCCTAGGATATTACGTCTTTTTCCAACATACTGAGAACAAAAAACTATAAACAAAGACAAGAGCCTTAAAGTATTACTGAAGGCCAGCTAATTTTTTTAACAAAACTAAAAGGTAAATATTCTTACTACTATAATTTTTTGAACATGTAAAAATGAGTATCCATTCCCTCGAGGATCTCATTACAGATATATGGAACGAAGACATCTACATTTGCAATGACACGTTTTACTCTTATACCTTATGACAAACATACGATATACTGAGCTTACTTTTCGTCGACTTTAAGTGTGTGACGAATTAACTGACATTTCCCTCACACAAGGATTCGTTCCGACGGCCCCGTATGATCACCCTTGTCCGATCAATTAATGCTATTTACATACGGTAAAATGTAACCCTGTAAACAAGGATTATAGTTCAGAAATTATGTAGATTATTTCTTAATAGTTATTACAGCCTCAGTTTCAGCGTACGTGTTCTTTAAGTCTTAGTCATGTTTCATTACATTTATGCGTTTCAGATCTATCATGTGCAAATTGCACTTTTCCCTCCATAAGATTGCTGCAAATTGTAGGAAATAGCGACACATTCCTAGCAAATATTTTAATGCTTTTGATGAATAACAGTCCAAACATTGTAAAGGGGATGCGCAATAACATTCGAAAAGATTTGCAACAAGAAACAAATTACTACATGGAGATTTTCTATATATTTCCAAGAAATCGGTAGAAAGAAACAGGACTATAAACCCTCTTCACCGCCTCCGAAAACGCTATAAACAATGCTATTGGCCGCACGAACGCGACTCTTGATTGGCTGCTTTCGCGCCGTTGTCAACATGTACACGCTAAGCACCAGTTCGGGACAAACTGGACTTTAACCCACCTTTTCCTACTGCGGAATCATTTCTTCGAAACATCTGACCAGCTGGAGATGCCAGTTGTCATTCACTTCTGCCAGATCTACGCCGACCACAGATATGGAGAAAATCGACTATTAGACGGTACCCGTCATAAGACGAGGTCGAATATGTCTACATCTACGTAGGATATTCTGCAAGTCACTTTTAAGTGCCTGGCAGAGGGTTCATCGAACCACCGTTTTACTATTTTATCTGCCATTCCATTGTGGAATAGCGCGCGGGAATAATGAACACCTGAATCTCTCCGTTCGAGCTCCGATTTCTCGTATTTTATTCTGATGATCATTTCTACCTATGTAAGTGGGAGTCATATTTTCACATTCGGAGGAGAATTTTGGCGATTATAGTTTCGTAAGTAGCCCACGCCGCAGCGATAAGCGCCGTTGTTAATGATTCCCATCCCAAATCATGTATCATTTCCGTAACGCTGCATCGCCTGTATCGTGACAATACGAAACGAGCTGCCCTTCTTTGGACTCTTTCGATGTCTTCCGTCAAACCCACCCGATAAGGATCCCACACTGTACAGCAACACTCCATAAGAGGACGGACAAGCGTAGTGAAAGCAGATTCTTTAGTAGTGCTGTTGCATCTTATGAGGGTTCTGCCAGTAAAACGCAATCTCTGGTTCGCCTTTCCCCACAATATTATCTACGTGTTCTTTCCAATTTAAGTCAGAAGTAATAGTAATTCCTAGGTACTTTGTGGAGTTTACGGCCTTCACATTTGATTGATTTATCATGTAAACAAAGTTCTGCTCGCTCGCTGGCCCCCTTCCGGCTGCGTTCGTATCGGAGCGGTAAAAGTGCAGTTTATGCGGCAGCGGCTAGCCGTCGCGCTCGCTAGGTTGGGAACGGCAGAGCAGCCAATCAGGAGTCGCGATGACGCGGCCAATAAGAAAGAGCGTTACAATTGTACTATGTAAACAAATCGAAGCGGTGTACGCAAAAGTTTGTCGATCTACAAGTTACAGTTGCTATCAGTATGGATGTCACTTGATCACTGTTTCGAATTTATCATAAAATAAATGAAACATGCTATACCTGCTCTATGGTTGACAGGTTCTTTTATGTACCCTTGTCCGGTCAGTAATAATAATTGCGATAATTTCCAAGAATGCTTGAAATTGAGGTAACTCGGACTGAAATATGTATCGAACGTACACCTGTAAATTGAGTGTTTTTGAACCGGAGATTCGGGCGCTACGCGCCCTTACATACTAAAAAAAAATTCTCGTTTAACCTATACCTAACTTAACTTTCACTTAAAATGATCAATGTTTCGTACTGGTCATAAAACAAAACATGTTTGACTGCTGTGGTATTAATAAGTCACTTATGTCCGTAATACGACAATTATCTAAAAATCTCAATCACCCAAACGCCGCACCGATATCCTCGAATTTTGAAATTTACGCCAAATTTACTCGTCATGAAACACGCAATCTCATTGGCCACGGTATCGCGACTTCTGATTGGCTGCTCTGCCGTTGCCAACCTAGCGAGCACGACGGCTAGCCGCTGCCGCATAAACTGCACTTTAACCAAAGAGTAGTGTATGCAGTTTCTTTAGTAGTGCTGTTGCATCTTATGAGGGTTCTGCCAGTGAAACGCAGTCTCTGGTTCGCCTTTCCCCCCACAATATTATCTACGTGTTCTTTCCAGTTTAAGTCAGAATTGTAATTCCTAGGTATTTTATGAGTTTACGGCCTTCACATTTGATTGATTTATCATGTAAACAATGTTCTGCTCGCCCGCTGACTCACTTCCGGCTGCGGTCGTATCGGAGCTGCACAGAGCGGCTAGGCTCACCTTGTGGGCGGCTACTAGCCCGTCGTAGTGCTTCAGCCTGGCTTGCACCTTGTCCAAGTTGTTCCGCAGGAGCACCAACTGGCCCCCGATGTCACGCCAGCTCAGCTTGGACACCTCCAGCTCCCGAACGTTCTCCGGGGAGTTGAACCTGGCGAATCGACGTAGCATCGTGGCAGCAGCGGGCACTGGATGGGAGTAAGCGTGGCGCACGGCTGATGGCGACTCGGGTAGGGCCAGCGAACGGCCGAGAGGGCTTCCAGTTGATTCCAGGGGGCGCCAACTTCTGCTGCACTTGACCACGGCGCCACCATGCCGTAACGGAGAGCGTAGGCAACCATCAGTCACCACCTTTACCTGGAACACATCTTCCGGAAGACGAAAACCGATTTTCGTAAACCGGTTTTCGCTGTCGTGTTTACATGGCAAAGCCTGAATCGGACACAGAACACCAAAAATAACAGAAGTGCAAAGACCACGTTATGACACGGAAACACAGAACGACAGCAACGCTACTAGTGGCCTGGCAGTGAACTTTCAATCCGAAAAATGTGGCGCGAAAATCCACATGTTTACTTCTAAATACACGAATGAGAAAATGTTATATTGGTGTTAGATGACAATATTTTTTATTTATTCTTTGAGGGTGGACCTCATAGAAAGGTTTTTGAGACCTTGCAAAGTAATATATACGAGAAATTTAAATCGAAAACTAATAATTGCTTGTGGCTGTTGTTTACAGTCGGCCAAACTTCGTAAATGATGCCGTAGTAATCTTTTTGACCGTAAAATTGTTTTTAGAAAGATATAAAAAAGGCAAGATCGCTGATCATCAATTTTTATTTAAGACGACCGGTTTCGCTGAACTGTCAGCATCATCTCGCCCAATAAAATCATTTTACAAGGCCATAATCTTGTAATGTCAATCATTGTAATGACATAGTGCACCTATGCACTGTAAATTATGTTATATAGCAACTGATTGACATTACAAGATTATGGCCTTGTAAAATGATTTTATTGAACCAGATAATGCTGACATAGTTCAGAGAAACCGGTCGTCTAAAATAAAAATTGATGATCAGCGATCTTGGCTTTTCTATATCTTTCTAGAATATCATAATTGGATCGCCTCCTAGAACAAAAACTCGTAAAATTGTTTGTTTCTAAAACTCGGTACTGCGATTTTCGCCGTGTGGCGTTATCACAAGGAAATAAATGTAAAGTAAATAATGTATCATCATTACACCACCTAATATTACGGATGCGGACAAAAATTAAGCAGTTTAACAGCAATATATTTACACTGCGAATTAAAAGAGCCGGCCGCGATGGCCGAGGAGACTGAGGCGCTTCAGTCACGGTCTGCTTAGCCACTACGGTCGGGGGTTCGAATCCCCCCTCGGGCATGGATATTTGTGCCGTCCTAGTTCGTAAGTAGTTCATAAGTAGTTTGTAAGTTTAGGGACTGATGACCCCGTAGTTAAGTCCCATAAGCTTTACAAACATTTGAACATTTTTGAATTAAAAGAAAATACGCACAGAAGGTCGCAATTAGGAAGACGTTGCTATAGAACCTCAACACAGAACACCACATACGAATCAAAACAAATATGGAGAACTGTAAAGCGCAAATCATCCAATAGGAAAGCGAGATGAAAAATCGCAACGCTCGCAGCGCTCTATTTGGCCTGGCAGCGAACCAACATCGTGTTACCGGAAATCCCTATATGAGTTTCACCCCCCTGGAATCGGATTTCCTAGCCCACTTCAATATCACCCCGCTTACATGGGCTCCCAAAAGCGGATTTCGACAACTGATTTCCCTGTTCTGTTTTTGGTTGGTCATGTAAACACTCCAAACTCGATTCTGAAAATCCACTTCTCTAAAGCGGTTTTCCAGTTCCGCAATCGATGTTCGTGCCCATGTAAACGCAACCGTTTTTGAAGCGTTCTCGGCTTGTCAGATTGTGTTTTCTTGTTAAGAATTTTCGATTCATATGGATACAGTAACATTTTATTCAGTGAAAGAGATGTATAAATATTAGAGTGGGCACTGAATCTATGTATTTAAGTAACGAAAAATAGCTAATGTGCTGACTTAAATCATCTGTTTTTCAGCCGCCATGTTAAGTGGATTAGGAAATCCGCTTCAGGCTATACCATGTAAACACGACAGCGAAAAACGGTTTGTCTTCCGGAAGATGTGTCGCATATAAACGTAGTGTACGGCGGCTGAAAAACAGCTGATTCAGTTCCTAATTTAGTCAGCAAAATCGCTATTTTTCTTTATGTAAATACTCACATTCATGTTCACTCTAATATTTATACCTTTATTTCACATTAGAAAATATCACTCTTTCAATATGTGCCGAAAATTTTTAACAAGAAAACACAATCTGACAATTATAGTCGACATGATCGATTGGAGAGTGTCCGCAACTGCACTATGTTATTTTAAATGTGTTTATTTCCGTCAACAGTTGCAGTATATTTGTTTAATAACATGTTTCGATCGCTTGGATCATCTTCAGATCTAAAAAGACAAAAGTAAAATAGAAATGTACAATTTGTTAAATTTACTAAGGGTTAATTGAACAATAATTAATTTATACATAAATGGATAGATTTTTCTTTACCTTGTAGTTGCGTCCGCAACTCGTCTGGCTGAGTACTAATTGGTACTGAGTTTTACAGTTTGGTGTAGGCATTTTTAATTTGGTTGCAGGTGGTGGTGGGGAGGGAAAGAGTAGGTGGGGGGGAGGGGGGATTGTAGTGAATAGATTGAGCCCTAATAAGCTAGGGTCTTATACAGCACAATTGTTTGTTATATAAATATTTTCTAAAAATGGGGTTCTTGAATATATCCAGACATTAAAATTATAAAACTGTATGTGATATAAGTATAGAAATATGGTAAGATAATTAAAACATGTAATCTGACAAGTCAAGAACGTTTCAAAAACGGTTGCGTTTACATGGGCACGAAAATCGGTTGTGGAACTGGAAAACCGCTTTAGAGAAGCAGATTTCCAGAATCGATTTTGAAGTGTTTACATTATCAACCAAAAGCGGAATTGGGAAATCGGTTTACGAAATCCGGTTTTGGGAGCACATGTAAACGGGGTGATTCAGGGTCGTGTCCTACGCAATCCCCCCAGTAGAGCTCCTAAATACCCAGGCTGAATCGTCCGCCATGTTTTCCCCAACATGGTTGGAATCGCGCTGCACTAACAGCGTAGAGGCGCATGCCCTGCCATATTTCACACACGATTTCGCAAAAACTAATTGGTAGCAATATTTAATTTTTCCGCTACTTAAATCTTTATATGTCAGCATTGTGACGAAATGTTATAGTTAATAAGATATTGGCTTCGACGTAAGAGACTGCACTACATTAGGAAAAGTTTGCAGTAAAATATACAGGCTGGTATGATATTCCGTTGGGTCCTTTTTGGCTCCATATGTTGCTGCGGATGAAACTTTCCGAAACGATTGAATTTTATTTTCGACTTAGGAGGAGATCCTTACCTTTCACTCATACCGCTAAACTTTATTTTATTTAGCGCACTCATTTCGGATGGTGATAAGGCCAGAATGAATCATAGCGTATCTCATACACCGTTAGAGTTACCAAAATGATATTTTGACAAATGATAACATGCAAAGAGGGGAGTATTTTGCCACATGGTTACTATGCAAAACTTTATTAACTGTCGCGTTATTGGAGGAAATACATAGTTGTAGAATGAAAGAGAGTAAAGTTAGTGATCGGTTATTCGATTTGCATATATTCCTTCGTCACTTACAAATGTTTATTTCTTTGCTCCTTGTCCATTGTGTTTCAGAGCTACTACTCAGTTTCCAAAACCTAATAGGAGTTACATTTCCTTCAGTATAAAGCCTAGCAGTAACAGAACGGAAGTTACTGGATCTAATGAGGGTTTTATGTGAGAATACTTGAAAATGACAGATAGGAAGGATCTCTTCACTAGCTAACGAACTGACTTGTTCTTATTTCCTCACATAATAAAGCACTCTGTATTGAGATATTTATAACATCCTTTTCATATAACAGAAAAATTGAAATTGCATATTACATAGAGACACAGCACTCAACTGTTAAATTTAATGGGTTGAAAGAAGTCAGTACCAGTATCTTCAAGTATCGATGTTATGCAGTAACAACATGTCTAATTATTAGGAGCTCTAAATACGAAAGATGGGCGGACGGATCCCAGTGTGTTACATTTAATGACATTACCTCAAGTTACAGATTTCTCACAGAGTTTGTTTCATTCGCTTAATGTGTTCACCTAACTTCCACAGAAAAAAAGTTCCTCGGATGTCGAAAATTCCGTAAACTATCAGTATATACTGTTTACAAATTGACATAAATAAAACTAAAAAGAAAATGTAGTGTAGTTCTTAACGAAGACATTGGTGAAAATTTCACGTTCATACAGTGAGTAGTTTGTGAGTGTGAGCGAGTTGAATGAAACGCGAGGTAACGCGTGAGCTCGTCCGAAACGTGGCAACTCCTTCAGCTTGGGGAAAAATGGCGGATAGTTCAGCTCGGGTTTATAGGAGCCTTACCCCACAGTAGAGATGAGAAAATGAAACATCGGACGGTTTCGGAAAAAACGAAACCGTATACTGCGAGGTTTCGAAACACTGTTACGAAACAATGAAACAGTGTGTCTTTTGTAATAGTATGAGCCTGTTTATTGTAACATCGTAAATGTGTAGTGTATAAGTATTTCTGTACGTATAGAAACACCCAGTTCGAGGCGAGCAACTGCGGGAGACGAATTTAAAGAGCTCTAATTCTTTGATATTAAAACGTTGCAGTTTACTCATCATTCCGCACCGCTTGCTGCGGTACGACCTCTTCTTGCATGGGACTAAATACCAATTTTTTTTGTGCCGTGTCAGACTTCACCATCCGAAAGTCGTCCGCTCGTCAACAAGAAAAAAAGAGTTCCAATTAATATAATCTTCCTGTATTGTGAAATTTCAATGACAGATCCTTGCACAGATAGAAGAAGCATAAGATTCTAGGTTTGCACTTATTTAAATTGTCACTTTGAAATAAATGTTTTAAAGTTCCCTTAAAGATCGAACTGTCAAACAGAAGTTCCTAGTTGTTCTGGTTGCTATAGACACAGATATTACAAGTCCTGTTCACTGGTGGTCGATTGCTATATAAGATCGATTTATTAAAATACTAAAAATTGATAAAAGTCTTCTTGCTTTATCTGTCTAATAAAATACCTTTCCGTAAATGTCTTATTTCAAATTGTAAACCAGTTTGACAGTAAATAATTCTTCAGTTCCTATAAATGAATATTTTTCTTGTAAAATTTCTATAAATATCAAAATAATTATCGTTGACACTTGGTTAACTTTCGACACACAATGATATTTATTGCTTTCACAATACAGATCATAACTCAACGACAGTTACATAGAGACTGATTCTATGGTCTTTTTTATTTTCCACGAAAGTTTCTATAATAATGTCAATATCCAAGACGATAACCGCAAAGACCAACATCTTCTTGCTTCGTAGCCGTCGACCCACGACTTGAAGTGGCCAGATATTTATTCCTTGAGCTTGGCGTCGAAGATGTTGCTCTCGTAGGTTTAATCGCCGTCACAGTACATGAAACATAAGAAACATACAAAACTCTTTTAACCCTAGAACGGTCGGCCGAAAAATAGTTTCAGGAACGGTCGGGCTGGGTCTGACGGACCCAACAATTAAAATTCTTATGACAAGTGCCAAAATAGTGTATTTACATCAAATGACGATTTTTTATATTGTTTACGTCCTAAAAATGCTGTAGGGACATTATTTTAACGTTCTGAATTTCACAATTGCTGTAAAATAAAAAAAGTAGAAAATATACTTCTTTGTAGTAATAAATGTAACCACACTAGAAGTACAAGTAAGTTGGATTGAAATACAAATATAAATGAGAATAATTTGTAGAACTGAGAAGCAGACTTGTTGAATTTATGTTATATAAATCGAAATTGTGCATATCATGAATAGTTTGTGTCATATCGTCCTCTAAAGTCGTCACTTTTTCTAACAGACGCCACAAACCATTTCTGCATGCACCAAGCACAACTATATTTTGCAAATTTTACAGAAATATTTCGTTTTGCTGTCCTTCCACTTATAGCATCTTCCCCTTCATCCCCACTTATTTCACTATTGCTATCATGATCACTGTTTATTTCGAAGTCTGTGTCCGCGTCAGAATCGTCAATTTCATTATCATTATCGTATGATATGTTTCAAATTTCACAGTATGAAACACTTTCTCTTGAAATTTTATATTTTAAATCATTGGCATCAGAAATAGTTCACAAAGACATTTGAAACTGGATGAAACACCAAATACAAATACACCCGCACTGATAGAATTCAATAACGTAAACGGTCCCGATTTTTAGAGAACTGCCGAACATTGTCTAAACGATTTAAAACCTTATTCATGACGTTAACGCTTTCTCTTGCATGTTTCAGGAAGCTAGCAGAGCGCTCGAGTCAGATCAGCGACTGTAAGCATATAAATTCATTGAAATAGAAACTAGTGGGTCTCACAGACCCAGCCCTACCGTTCTAGTGTTAAGAATCACATAAAATAAAACATTTACATAAAAATCATTTAAAAACATAAAATATAAACATAATCTTCTGCGGAACTGAGCTTACATAAGATAGTAGTGGAGACAATAATCCGTCCCACTACACGCTCCAGGACGTCAGACGAAAGCCCGTGGGTTAACTGACATCGCTAACTCAAACCTCTTAACAATATATTTACAAACATTTGAACATTTTTCATCCAGATTTAGCTTTTCCGTGATTTCCCTAAATCACTTCAGGGTAACGCCGGGATGGTACCTTTTTTAATATTACCATATAGCAAGAGCCCCATCAATAACATATTTTATAGTCATTTGAAATATTAAATCAGATAAAATGTAATTAGGATAAATATTCAATTCATTTTTTCTGCCTTGGGCTACGTAAAAGATATAAAAAGAAACTCTAATTATAATATCACTGTAACTAATTAAAATCTCTGACTTTTACTATAAAAGTAATAATCCCATCGTACTCGCTCTCTGTTCTAGTGTGTGCTCTGTTCTATTGTCTGCTCTGTTCTGTTGTCTGAATTTTACTGATAAGATCTGCCACTACAATATGCTGAAACGAACATTATTAACTATTGATTATTGTTCTTAACTGATTATACAAAATCTTCAGATATAAAATGAATTCTCAGGTATGAATTTTGCTCTCTGTTCAAATTAATAAATCCCCTCATTTAAAGTTAATTTCAGTCAGTTGTTCAGTTATTTATTTTTCCAGTCCCTCCAGTTAGTGACTGGCGAGTGTTCATCAGAGACGAATGTATCGTCAGGCGTGCCCCAGGGGAGTGTGATAGGACCGCTATTATTTTCTATCTATATAAATGATCTGATGGACAGAGTAAGTTGTAATTTGCGGCTGTTTGCTGATGATGCTGTGGTGTATGGGAGGGTGTCGTCTGTAACTGACTGTAATAGCATACAGGTTGACTTAGACAAAATTTCTAGTTGGTGCGAAGAATGGCAGCTAGCTCTCATTGTAGAAAAATGTAAGGTGATGCGCATGAGTAGAAAAAACAATCCTCTAATGTTCGAATACAGCATTAGTAGTGAGCTTCTTGATGCTGTCGCGTCGTTCAAATATCTAGGCGTAACATTGCAGAGCGATATGAAATGGAACGAGCATGTAAGGACAGTTGTGAGTAAGGCAGACCCGACTTCGGTTTATTGGGAGAATTTTGGGAAGATGTACTTCACCTGTAAAGGAGACCGCGTATAAAACGCTTGTACGACCACGCCTTGAGTATTGCTCAAGTATTTGGGACCCGCAGCAGATCGGTTTGAAGGAAGACATAGAGGCGGTTCAGAGGCGAGCAGCTAGACTTGTTACCGGTAGGTTCGACCAATGCGCGAGTGTCACGGAAATGCCCCGGCAACTCAATTGGGGATCGCTGGAAGAAAGACGACGTTCTTTTCGTGCATTTTTTGTTAAATAGATTTAGAGGGCCGGAATTTGAATCTGAGTGTAGTACGATCTTGCTGCCGCCTACTTACATTTCGCGTAAAGATCACAAATACAAGATAAGAGAAATTAGGGCTCGTACGGAGGCATATAGGCAGTCTTTTTTTTCCTCGTTCAATTTGGGAGTAGAATAGGAAAGGAAATCCCTAGTAGTGGTACAGTGTACCCTCCGCCACGCAACTTACGGTGAATTGCGGAGTATGTATGTAGATGTAGATGTAGTGATCATGCTGTTTTCAGGTATAACTAATTATTACGACTTTGGATGGTTCGGTAATTAAACATGTTAAACTTACTATCTCGTGTAGCTTGCCATAGTATCTTTGACTGTAATTAAACATTTTGCAGTATTTATTGGCTTAGAACCTGCAATCACTTTTATGTAATGAACAGTTCGAAGTCTGATTAGCCATTAATCTTTATTAATTAGTAATTTTCATTCACTAAATTACCTTCTTTCAAAATTATGCTACGCGTGGATTGAATCTTGATATTCCGAACCTCCATCCAATGTCGGCGGATAGTTACGCGGATTGCAACCAATCTCACTACAGCTTATCAAGAGATCAACTACACCGCTATTTAAGGTAACTATTCGTCGAATTCTGTAGGTTGCTTGCTCTGCAAGAAATTTTAAACAATTAAATGTTTGGCCATTTCACTTCATTTCTTTTTTTTTTTAAATTAACAGTTCGTCTAAATTGAAGGCTTAGTCACTGATTATTATTTTAAAATAGTCCAACAACTTCTGTACGGCCAATTTTTCAAACCTAATTATTCAGGCAAGCAACTACACTACACTGGCATGGGCATGGCCGATTTCCTTCCCTTTTCATAACCCAAACATCCTAGCATGAACTCAGTCTCTAATGACCACCCTATCGACGGGACATTAAACTCTAAGCTTCCTTCCATCCTTCTTCTTACTAGACTCTGCTTACAGTACGAGACGTTCGGGCATTAAGCGGCCACAGTGAATCTGGCCGGGCGCGCGAATGTTTAAAAGCTCTTCTCTGATAGGCCGTCACTGCGCAGTATCTGAATAATGGGCCGAATCTTCACATGATTTCGATTTCTGTGGGTGATATCTAGCTCATGTATTTTTCTCACAAAAATACGAGGTCCAGATGATGATGTTCTCTTGTAAGTGCTAAACTCAATCTCATAATTGAACTACCGATTTAAAGTGGCATCTTATTCTTTAATCAAAGAAACCATGAAGCTCCCAATTACCCAAGAAATAATGTCTGTCGCGGTAAGGGAAACTAACAGGATGGATGAGTAAACAACAAGGGGTATGAAGATTATCTTACCAGTACGCCTAAGATATGGAAGGAATTGGATGGGGAAGAATTAGAGGCCTACATTGGTTAGCTCATACACTCCTGGCCATTAAAATTGCTACACCTCATGCTACAGATGCGAAATTCAACCCACAGGAAGAAGATGCTGTGATATGCAAATGATTAGCTTTTCAGAGCATTCACATAAAGTTCAAATGTCTGTAAATCTATCGGATTAAACTGCGTGGTCATCAGTCCGTAGCTTACAAACTACTTAAACCTAGGTAAACTAACCTACGGACAAACACACACACCCATGCCCCAGGGAGGACTCGAATCTCCACGGCGAGCAACCGCGTGCTCCGCAGCGAGGTGCTTTAGACCGCTCGGCTACTCCACCGCGGCATTCACACAAAGGTTGGCGCCGGTGGTGTCACCTACAACGTGCTGACATGAGGAAAGTTTCCAATCGATTTCTCATACAAAAACGGCAGTTGACCGGTGTTGCCTGGTGAAACGTTGTTATGATGCCTCAAGTAAGGAGCAGAAATGCGTACCATCACGTTTCCGACTTCGATAAAGGTCGGATTGTAGCCTATCGCGATTGCGGTTTATCGTATCGCGACATTGTTGCTCGCGTTGGTCGCGATCCAATGACTGTTAGCAGAATATGATGTCGGTGGGTTCAGGAGGGCAATACGGAACGCCGTGCTGGATCCCAACGGCCTCGTATCACTAGGATCTTATCCGCATGGAGGTAAAGAATCGTACAGCCACGTCTCGATCTAACAAATGGGGACGTTTCCAAGACAACCATCTGCACGAACAGTTCGACGTTTGCAGCAGCATGAACTATGAGCTCGGACACCATGGCTGCAGTTACCCTTGACGCTGCATCAGTCAGGAGCGCCTGCGATGGTGTACGCAACGACGAACCTGGGTGCACGAATGGCAAAACGTCATTTATTCGGATGCATCCAGGTTTACAGTATCATGATGGTCGCATCCCTGGTCGGCGACATCGCGGTGAACGCACATTGGAAGCGTATATTCGTCATGGCCATACTGGCGCATAACACGGCGTGATGGTATGGGGTGCAATGATTACACTTCTCGGTCACCTCTTGTTCGCATCGACGGCAATTTGGAACAGAGGCCGTTCATTTCAGATCTGTTACGGCCTATGGCTCTACCCCTCATTCGATCGCTGCGAAACCCTAGATTTCAGCAGGATAATGCACGACCGCATGTTACAGGTACTGTACGGACCTTTCTGGATACGGAAAATGTTCTAGAAAATGTTCTACTGCTTCCCTGGCCAGCACATTCTCCAGATCTCTCACCAATTGAAAAGGTCTGGTCAACGGTGGCCGGGCAACTGGCTCGTCACAATACGCCAGTCACTACTCTTGATGAACTGTGGTATCGTGTTGAAGCTGTGTGGGCATCTGTACCTGTACACGCCATCCAAGCTCTGTTTGACTCAATTCCCAGGCGTGTCAAGGCCGTTATTACAGTCAGAGGTGGTTGTTCAGGGTACTGATTTCTCAGGATCTATGTACCCAAATTGCGTGAAAATTTAATCACATGTCAGTTCTAGTATAATACACTTGTCCAATGAATACCCGTTAATCATCTGCATTTCTTCTTGGTGTAACAATTTTAGTGGCTAGTAGTGTATATTCTGATGGAATACTTGAGTGAAAACTGAACAATAAACATGGCAGGACTATTTTCAGGGCAACAATACCCCTAAAAAGGTTTCAATCTATCACAAGTATCCTCAGATTTGGCGATAAGGAAACAAGAGCCGCACGTAGGCTTCATGATAAGTTATCTGCATTTAGAGACGTTTGTAAACAATCTTTTTAGGTCTCTTTTCCGTATACACTCCCGGATTTGAGATGACTGTTGACGAACAATTTGTTGCATTTAGGGTTAAGTATCCATTTGAACAACACAAGAGAAGTAAGCGTGCTAAATATGGTGGGCTTGATGTTCTAGAAATGCTCTTCCACTGAATGAACATTTACTTCGGTGTACAGCTTGGTCAACAGAGACGAATAAATCAGGGTTCCAGAGTTATAAAAGATCTGACTGCAAAATGGTTCAATAAGCACCGCAACATTGTAGCTGACAGTTTTTTCTGTAGTATAACTTTAGTGAGGAAATTGCAAGCAGTGAAAACCACATTTGTTGGAACTGTATGGGAAAACGAGATTTAAATTCCTAAAGCGATGCAACCACATCGTTCAAGAGAAGCACAATCGTCTGTTTTTGGATTTTCTTATTCCATGTCAATAGTATCATGTGTACCAAAACGTTCACCAGCAGTTATACTTGACGCCTCCCTTCACTTGTCAGAAACTGTTGTTGCTGACGAAAAGAAGCCAGAACTAATAGAGCATTACAATAAACACAATGTAGGTGTTGACACCATGGATCAGCTTGTTGGCACATACCCTTTGAAAAGCAAAACCAAGCGTTGGCCTCTTGTGCTCTTCTACAGTGTGAGTGATCATGCTGGAATCACTGTGATGATTATATGGTTGTATCATCACCCACAAATCTTCATATCAGAAGAGGCGGTAGTTCCTACTGCAGCTAGGACGTTGTGCACATCCTTACACAAATGGGAAATTGCTTGATAGGAGTGTCCTTCAGAAGAGAACAAAAAGTGGTCCTCTTGGATATGACGATGAGCCGAGAGGACACAGTGCACCAGTGAACTACAACCCACCAACATAAGACAAAGGTTTCCTTATTGTACGGGAAACCTAGACAAAAAAATAACTGAAAACTTGTATGCAGTTCTTATTGCTCTCGGATTGTGCTTATAATGCGATAAAAATGTCTAAAGTGGGCTATAATGCCATAATTTCCATGCACAAAAACACTTGGAATAAATATTTCATTGCATTCAAGTTTTAAATTTTTTATTATATTTGCTAAACATATAGAATACCATAAAAATTTTCAGGTCTCTTTAAACACTTAATGGAGATGATATGCCATAAAGTGTTTACTATGTAAGAATAAAAGTATATGTTAATTGTAAAAAAATAAAGTTATTGTAATAGAAAACAATGTAATAAATTTTTTGCATAATATGTATATTAATATTTCTCCAAAAAAAAAAATTCTGATGTATCTCTTGAGGCTTTCCGGGCGAACACTTGACATGTTGAGTAAACAGGTTTACTGCCGGATGTTAGTATAAAAACGGAGTATAAAATTCACAATGGAGCTAGAGAAGGATGGACAGCTCCCATTCCTGGATGTCAAGAGAATGGCAGATGGCACTCTAGGGCACTGGGTGTATCGCAAGGCCACCCACACTGACTTACATCGTCAAGCCAGCAGCTGCCACCACCCAGCACAGAAGAATGGAGACTTGAGAACACTAGTGCACAGAGGTCGAGCTCTGTTGGATCTGGAAAGTCTGGATACTGAGATGGAACATCTACAACTGCTGTTCAGCAGAAATGGTTACTCTTGCACAGACATCCAGAGGGCACTTTGTGCTACCAGCAAGCCACAGGGTACAGAAGAGGAGGCAAAAAAGGTGGCGTACCTGCCATATACCGAACCTATCTCTGCAAAGATCAGCAGTATTCTGTTGAAACATGACATAAAGAGCATATTCTGCCAACCCTCCAAGGTTGGGACAATGCTGGGGAGTGTGAAGGATGACCTGGGGCTACGCAAACCAGGCATTTACAACATACCATGCCAGTGTGGCATGTCATACATCGGCCAGACTACCAGGACAGTGGACATAAGATACAAAGAACATCAGAGGCACACCAGACTTAAACAGGTGACTAAATCAGCTATAGCGGAGAACTGTCTGGAGTTCGGTCACTCAATGGACTACAGCAACACCAAAATTGTGACACAGACGCCTAGACTGTGGGATAGTGACATAAAGGAATCCATCGAGATGAAGGTCACAGACAATCTAATAAATCGAGACAGCAGTTACCAGCTCAGTTTGGTGTGGAGTCCGGCTCTGGAACTTATAAGAGCCCAACGAAAGGAGCTTAGAAACCCCTCAAGAAGCGAAGACAAGAACAGCGCCAGACGGATGCGGACCGCGAGCGGAATACCTGACGCTGCCACAACCACAAATGGTGGACGAGCTGGACGCGGACGTAGGTTGGAACTCCAAGAAAATCGCGAGCAGCGCCAGACGGGATGGGCCGCAGACACCTGCCATGACCACAGATGGTGAACAAGTCAAGCGCGAACTTCGGTTGGAGCACCAGGAAAGTGTCGACATCTAGCGAGCTGCGCAGGACAGGCGCGGACCGCGAACGGAGCGCCTAAGGCATGATGGGCCCCAGACACCTGCCGCAACTACAGATGATGAATGAGCCGGGCGCGGACGTCCGTTGGAACACCAGGGAAGTGTCAACACTTCAGGAGCAGCGCAAGGCGGGCACGGACCGCGAATGGAGCGCTTAAGGTGGGACAGGCCTGAGAGAGCTCCCACGGACACAGATGACAGCTGAGCAGGGCGCGGACGTCCGACAGAGCACCAGGGAAGCGACAACAGCTTACTAGCAGCGCCAGGTGGGAGCGGACCGGATCAAAGCGCCCAGCTCCTTCTGGGCATAAATACTGGACACGAAAAGATCGCTGGACGATAACAGAAGACACCCCGCCGCCGGAGAAGCGTGGCGTAAATACGCAAACTCCAAATGAGAAAGCCATGAAGAAGACACCACTGGAGAAATAGTTCGAGCTATTCGACTGGTTCTTCGCCTACAACTGAGAAAAGATGGAAGCGGCAAGGGCGAGAGGAGAAACAACCTACATAAGGGAATGGCCAGCGTCCGTCCCAGAAGTGGTACCCATCGCAGACGAGGAGGATTTCTTCCAACTTGTACAACACAACCTGTGCGAGAGTAAAAGAAGGACGGAAGAAGAATGGGAAGCGCTCAACCGGCGCGCGACCGATAACAGAAGAAGGCACGCTGGCAAGTCTCATCGATAAGCAGACTAAGAAGATGCGACCTGCCTCCACTACGCCCTCGATGATAATCGAAGCGGCGTAGCAGCAACGGCGAAGAAGAGCGTAACGGCTTACACACAGAAGCCGTTGCGAAGACAACTAAAAAGGTGGCAAACCACCAACAGCTCTGGCCCAGGTTTCCGTGGTTTCCTGTTGGCTGTAAGGTGAATACCGGAGCTGTCCCCATGCCCAATTGGGAAAATTTACCCCCCCCCCCAAACCTGATACCCCAGCAAACAAACTAAACAGAGTCCCAACAGCATAACAAACCAAATAACCCAGGCTGATAAAGAGCAAAAGCACGCTCTAAGAAGGCCCGCTCCTCCCCTTAAGGGAGGAGAATGAAAAGTTAAAAAAAAAAAAACTCCAAGAAATCTCATTTAGCACCTGAAGAAGGTAGCGAGTTACGCAGCCGAAATATTGTGCCAGAACGACACAAACATCCGGCAGTAAACCCGTTTACTCAACAAAAAATATTCTATTGATATATACAGTATATGATATAAAAACCAAGAACATAGAGAGTAATGTAAGAAATTGATGTTACAACAGAGAAATGATAAACCCCACTATAAATAAACTGCTTCAGTAAAGTGGTGTCTTGAAAGACTCCAAGTGCCAATTTAGATAACTTTTCAAATGTGAGCAGAGGCTTAAATTACATTTCAGATCACAATTTCTTAAAGGTACTGCTTGGTACTACAGTCTGAAACGTAAACATGGTAGTAAATGAGACTGTTACAATTTTATGTAGCAATGTGAGACATTGGCTTGTAGCAGATGGCTGGTTGACTACATTATGTGAAACTTAATTCGGATGTGTTCAGCTATAATTAATCATTTGGAAGTAGTATTGGATTTCTGTCTAAACGTTTATTTATTCCCAGAGCTTCCAATAGGTTTAGTTTCCTACTTTTGTTGCTATATGCAGCACTTCTGTGTGGAGCTGGTAGCTGTATCTTCCTTTCAGTACATGATCTGCAAACCTGGAGTGCATCTCCAGTTGCAGTCGTGTTCAATCAGCCCTGCCTGTTTGACCTATATACAGCTTTCTGCAGTCATTGTAAGAGATTTTATAAACCCCCACTATTACTGAATACCTGCATCTCTTGTATCTTTGCCGTTCAGTAAAATGTAGTTCCTCTTACATACAAGTTTTATATTTGTAGAATTTTACAGTTTTACCTAGATTAGTGGATCTTTTTCCGCCGTGGTGGAGTAGCCAAGTGGTCTAAAGCGCCTCGCTGCGGAGCGCGCGGTTGCTCGCCGTGGAGGTTCGAGTCCTCCCTGGGGCATGGGTGTGTATGTTTGTCCTTGGGTTAGTTTACCTAGGTTTGTTTGTAAGCTACAGACTGATTACCATGCAGTTTGGTCCGATAGATTTACAAATATTTGAACTTTTTGAACATTTGATGTTTTTCCTTAATTTGGTGTAATACACCAATTGGTTTAATTTTGTTTCTGTAATGGGGGCATATAGGTTGGTTAGGGCCTGCCTTCTTAGTTTTCTTCGTAGAATGTGGTCTGTTACTTAAGATTTTTAGCCATTTTTGGATGGAAACATTTCTATAGAGAAGAGTTATGTTATCGCTTTGCTAAAGAATTAACTCTCAACTGTATTGAGGCCACTACGGCTTTTCTGATAAATAATTGTCTTAATGTCAGGATGGTCAGCTCTAACTACACAGCAATCTTTTATCCAAGGAATCTATGGGTTTGTGATATCTTTTGCTTCGCTTGGGTATGAGACGAAAATGAAACAGCATTTACGCAAAACATATTTATTACACAATTAAGCAATACATTATTCTTAATGTGAACTAGATGGCTCAGCGAGTGCTGGCGGTGACGGAAAGGCGCGCGACAGCGATGTGGCGTTTCACAGCATCGGTCGTGGATCTCTGATCACGCTGGTAGCATATTTGTTTCTTGCTCGTCAGTTGAACAGCACTCGCCACCGAAGCTAGTACTGTGCGGTAACAGTCTGTAAATCCTGCAGAATTACCTAGTGGCGGTAGTGTGTGACTTTCCCGTCTTCTTCGTCCAAAAGAGTTGTGCTTCGAGCAGAGGTAGCAGCTTGGAGTGGAGGCGGTACATCCTTGCCCTGAGGTCGAATCGGCTACCTTTTTATGGAGATCAGAGGTGACTCACGACCAGAACACATCCTATGAGTACTTCTGTTATTCTTGATCTCCTTCCAGGAAATTGTTACTGGCGACCAGGTTCTTCCATCTTCAACAGTCGCTGCCGGTGGCTGATCATGACTCAAACTTCCTTCTGCCGTTACTGCCAATAATGACGATACTAACTATTCTCTGGCGGCGTCTTCTTTGCCGTGGTATTTGTGTGATGGACCTGGCTGGAGGTGAACGCTCGCAGAGTCGTATCTTCTGTCACGCTGTACGGTTTCTTGAAAGATCGAACTTCACGTTTATCTGGAGGTCAATACACCAAGTTTTTGCCTTCTGGTTGCTTCGAGCCGGTCACATTTGACAGTCTGTGGCTTAACCAGAGGTGTTCGTGTGATGGTGTGATGGCTTCCGCTTGTGGAGAGAGCAATGGAACCTTGCCTCGTTCCGCCACACGTGAATGGCCGGTGAGACAATGGCCTGTAGAATATGCAGCGTTATCTAGTCGACTCACTGTCGGAATGTAGCCGTTGGTTTCAACTCGCCTGTGCCTCTGAATGAAACTTTTTTTTTTTTTTTTCATTTTTACTTTAAGTATTATTCACTTTTCATTTATTATTTATATACACTTAACTGCACTAAACATTCCTCCATCCTTCGGAATTTCTGATTCACCGACTTATAAACCGGCTAATTCACACCATTCCTCCACTCTTAAAACAGTAAAATCACTGTCACAACAAAGAAAATTATACACCTGCACGTTTTCACATACTTTAGTTCTACTACTATAACAAGTCGCTGCAGTCTTAGATGTTTCGTAGTATAAGCATACAGTATTTGTAAATTAGAGGAAAGGATGATTTAACATTAGTTGTACCGGCGGTAGTTGCTGGTCATTGAAAATTTACTCCTGATATGAAACAAAATGCAATTGTAAACCCACTACCACGAAGCTGAAAATGTGTTGTCGTGGCTACACCATCATCATGATATTGTGCAAAAATGTCAGTTGGCTGATGGACTGCATACAACCAGTGATTTTCTTCTTGCTCGAAAAAAATACGACGTAGTAAATATATCTCGTGGACAATGTGTGTCTTCAGCTTGTTCGAAAAATAACAGATTCACACCTATTAGTATTAATGTGATTACAGGCGATGGACATTACTCGTTCGAATATGCAACAACTTAAAACTGATTTGGTCATTACTGTGCTGATATTTGTTGTTTGAAATATTGCAAATACTTGCTTAGTTCTCAATTGTACAAATTTATGTAGTTTGCGCCACTTAACTGGAATTGAGTCCTGTGTAGCATCCAAAGATATAATGGGTGTCTTACTTTACATTACCTACGTATTTCTACCTTCTATTTCTTCACTGTGAAAAAAATAAACTATTAACTTTTTTCAAATAATTTACACCTGTAGCATTTATCGTATCCCTGGTCGAACATTGTATGAGGCCAAGTCTGTGCATTGTGCTGGCGTGGCTGTTGATTTTCGTTCGTACATATCCACCGTTCGGAAGAGCAGGTTACACTACCGTTAATGGCATCACATCTGAAGCTCCTTTAAAAGTTCCTAAACGATTGGCGTGGACAATAGTTGTTCTGGAAGATATTTGTAATGTAAAGTCACTGGCGACGTGGTATCAATAATCTAGTGAGGTCCTCTGTAGTTTGAGACTAATTTGTTTTCCATTTAGATCTGTATGGGATTGACAGCATGACCCACTGCCAGATTTTGTACTTCGGTTATTTCGCCTGTGCATTACCTAATCTTTCTTGTCGTACCAACGTGACGTAGTATTAGATTTTTCCATACTTACCTCATAACGCAAGCGAAATATTTTACATATTCCCGGGTTTTCTGCTTTTTCTACCCGAGTACCACAAATGGAAATGGCATTTTTCTGCCGTAGTCTACTTCACAAGGTGACATGCCAGTAGCTTCGTGTGTTTTAGCGTTTTTAAGCCGAAACGATCATTGGTAGACAAATGACCCATTTATTATATTGTTCATTAATATAGTGGCTAAGCATCTTTTTTTTTCTATAGGTAGGTCTCTTCGTTGCGGACGCTGATCGTTTTTGTTCGTTCTTGTTCGGTGTGTTCTTGGCTCAGCTTTTTTATTACAGAGGGCGTTGAGCCCTCTGACCGGGCGCGCTGAGCCACGGCGCCCGGATAAAACTTTGCCGATAAACGGGACTGAACCGACGACCTGCAGCACCGCTGTCGATGACGCTATCCATTGCGCCACGCCGGCAATTGTATCTTACCAATTGTCCTGTGAACTCTTTCGGTTCTTTTGTTGCATTGTGGGTGTAATGGTGTTGTATACAATCTCTGTACTTTTAGTAAATGACATATGTTCCATTAAATGGGATATTAACTGGGATCATTTGTCCGTGATAGTAGCTTCAGTTAAGCCAAATTTCAATATCCAGTTAACTACAGCCCGAGTAACTAATTTTCTAGCTGATCGGGAACTCACCATCGCTAGATAGCATTAAAAGTTACCTATAATTGTTGTCTACTGGTGTTTTATGAAATGGCCCATAGAGATCCAACCCACATATATGGGAATGTGGCTTATGGGAACTTATTGCCAAAGTGCGAGTTGTTTTTGCAGCATAGTACCCCATCTTCAAAACAAAATTGTTTTGGTGTTGCATACATTCTTCAAAAATGTTCAAATGTTTGTAGAACTTACGGGACTTAACTACTGGGTCATCAGTCCCTAAGCTTACAAACTACTTACGAACTAGCTAATACTAAGGACGGGGGGGGGGGGGGGATTCGAACCCCCGACCGCAGTGGCCGTGCAGACCGTGACTGGAGCTCCTCAGTACCCTCGGCCACTGCAGCCGGCCATACATTCTGCATCCACAGTTTGTGGCTTTTGCCAGTCCTATACATCACGACCTACTGCTTCTAAAAGTGCTGTTTTCTGCCAAGACCATCAGCATTCTAGTGTTTGTTGCCTGGTTTATTGATAACCTCAATATCCATTTCGGAAAGACATGTGGCCAAGCCAGTGAGACTAACCATTTTAAAGCTGCGTGATCTGTAACCACCTTAATATTTTTTCCCCATACAAGTAGCAATTTAATTACTTGATGCCATAGATAACGGTTAGCAATTCTTTCTCTGTTGTTTAATTTCCTTCTCCTGGTAGTTGCCTCGAGGCGTCAGGTATGGGGGTGTTCAGTGCCATCTATAATCTGACTCAACTCTTACAGCATGACCACTTGCGTCACAGGATAAATTCTTTATTATGATCTAGGTAGGCTAATAATAGTCAACACTTTCCCTGTGGCATCGGCGTATGCGCGCAACATTCCAGTGTGGGGCGGCAACGTGCGAGTACGGGTCGATAACTCTCAAACGGCAGGTACCACTCGCAGCCGACGCTGCTAAGCACACCTGACGTCAAGACCTTGTACGATCTGTTGGACATGTACGATCTGTTGGACATGTACGATCTGTTGGACATGTACGATCTGTTGGACATGTACGATCTGTTGGACATGTACGATCTGTTGGACATGTACGATCTGTTTTATACTGACTTAATGATGACACCTTAGATACATTACTTCAAATAAGCTTCGACTGTATTGTGATCATGTTTCAAATCTGTTTGCTGTCTGACACCTACAGGGGTCCCAGGCTTCGTTCAAATGTTCGTGATTTGTTGACAAATGGCAACCTCTATGGTATGCCTCATCCTCACTACACAGAAAATTGTCTAGTACAATAAGTAACTGTTGCTATGTCAATTTAACTCTTCCTGCTCCTTTTCACATTAGCAGGTCCAGGTGTCTCATTAGCCGCCATTATGAATATAAGTTAGATAACTGACCACACAAAAAGTTTACAAGTTTTGATGCTAGCTTAGAGGCCGCAACTTGACTGAGTAATCCGACAGGGAGCGCGGACCCTTAAGAAACAGCCGCAGTGACTCATGGCTTGTTTCGACGCCTATGAGCATCAACTGCAGCGAACGTGTTAATCTGTAATAGTTATCATGCTGACTCAAGGAAAGTACTTAGGCTCGAACAAATAGAAATACACCAAAATCGTATGATAGATAACGTAAAGGTCTCTTACTGCACTAGTGATACTCCCGCATCTGCAAAATTCTGAAGTCGCCCATTAGAGGCCTCCGCGTGTGCCATGCCGCACTGCACTTTGACCTGCCGGTATGCCAGTAGTGACGGTGCAGTGTGCCTCTGAAGTTGCAAAGGCGTCTAATGGGCGACTGCAGAGTTTTGCAGATGCGGGAGTATCACTAGTACAATAAGGGACCTTCTGTTTGTTCGAACCTAAGTACTTGTCAGTCTTCTTACCACTGAAACTTTCCCTTTTCCTCGCCCGCCCCCACTCCCACCCCAATAGTTGGGTTAGAGGTCGTGCAATAAAAGCAGATTTTTGCACATATTTACGATAATACGAAGCAAGACTGAGGAATGATCCACCATGCCACGGCTCAACACTTGCTACCATTGAAAAGTAAACATGGAAATTGAATGTAATATGCAAACTTAATATTCTTGGCTACCACAACAACTCACAATAGTTTTCTGATATAACTACTTCATACCAGAATTTCATTCCTATGATTCATTATTTCAAACCTGAAATTAATGATTGGTTTTGAGGAAGCCCGATATTCTGTATTTTTTTTGTTTTTTTGTTGTTTTTTTTGTGGTTTTAGGGCGCACAACTTCTATGGTCATTAGCGCCCAGTCAAAAACAGAGATTCGCTATGGCCTCAAAAAATGGGGACTGTCAGAACATCCAGAAGAGGCTGAAAACGAAAGATAAAAGACAATTAAAAGGGTTAAATATCCTTGGATAAATTGGCCAAGTTGATAAAACGCAAAACTCTAGCAGCTGCTCGTGTGTCATCAGCTAAAATTTCCTCCAGAGTAGACGGAAGGTGAAGGGCTACACGGAGATGATTAAAAAGTACGCAAGACAGTAAAACATGTCGCACGGTCAGCAGTTCACCGCAGGAGCACAGCGGTGCAGGGTCGGCGGACAGCAAGTGACGGTGGCTGAAACGGCAGTGACCGATCCGCAACCGGGCCAGGATGACCACCTCTCGCCGAGAGGGGCGTGAGGAGGTCCTCCAAGCGGTCGGGATCGGTTTTACAGTTCTCAATTTATTGTTGGACATTGAAAACCACGCACTGTGCCATTGCGACACGATACTCCGGCGGAGAGCCCGTTGAACATCGTCAGATGGGACGCAAAAGGTAGCCACGCGAGGTAAAAGAGCTGCGGCCTTGGCCGCCATGTCGGCCGTCTCATTCCCGGGCACACCTACGTGGCCAGGGACCCACAGGAAACAAACGTGACAGCTGTCATCTGCTAGCAACTGGAGGGAGCGTTGGATCCGATACACGAGAGGATGGTGCGACAAAGGGTCCTTAAGACTCTGCAGGGCACTAAGGGAGTCCGAACAGATGGCATAGAAAGGTTGGCGGTGGCGGCAGGTGTACAAAACGGCCTGGTGGAGGGCAGAAAGCTCAGCCGTGAAGTTCGAGCACCGGTCAGGGAGCTTGTATTGGAAACGGTTGTCCTCGACGACGAAGGCAGATCCGACACCGGCAGTGCTCTAGGAACCATCAGTGTAAATAAATATGGCGTTATCGAACCGCGAACGGAGTTCGACAAGCCTCGAGCGGTATACCAAATCCGGAGTGCTCTCCTTGGGGAGCGAACTATGTTCTAGGTGTGTGTGAACCTGGGCCTGATGCCACGATGGCAATGGGCTTTCGCTCAACCGAAAGGTGGAAGGAAGGGTAAAATCGAGACGCTGTAGTAGGCGGCGAAACCGAACTCCAGGTGGAAGCAAGGCAATCGCAGACAACTGATATTGGCGATCGAGTGAGTCGTCAAAAAATAATCGGTAAGATGGATGGTTGGGCATCGACCGCAGGCGGCATGCGTACCGAGACAAAAGTACGTCACGCCGAGTGGTCAAGGGTAATACAGCAGCCTCGGCATACAGACTTTCAACAGGGCTAGTATAAAATGCACCGGTCGCCAGACGTAATCCACGATGGTGGATAGAGTTGAGACGGCGGAGAATCGACGGCCGTGCAGAGGAGTATACAAGTCTTCCGTAGTCGAGCTTCAACTGAACAATGGCCTGGTAAAGGTGAAGCAGGACGGTACGGTCCGCTCCCCATGACGTGCCACTGAGGACACGAAGGACGTTAAGGGATCGGGCACAACGGGCAGCCAGGTAGGACACGTCGTGGACCAGCAAAGTTTCCGATCCAACATGAGTCCCAAGAATTTCGTAGTCTCCACGAAAGGGAGAGCAACAGGGCCGAGACGTAGAGAAGGTGGAAGAAATTCCTTGTATCTCCAGAAGTTGATGCACACCGTTTTCTCAGTGGAGAATCGGAAGCCGTTTGCGATGCTCCAGGAATATAGACGGTCAAGACAGCGTTGAAGACAATGCTCCAACAGGCACGTCCGCTGGGCGCTACAATAGATTGCGAAATCGTCAACAAAAAGAGATCCGGAGACGTCGGCTGAAAGGCAATCCACGATCGGATTGATTGCAATGGCAAAGAGCGCCACACTCAAGACGGAGCCCTGTGGTACCCCATTCTCCTGGCAATAGGTATCTGACAAAACAGAACCCACCCGTACCCGGAACTTGCGATCCGCCAAAAACTCTTGAATGAAGAGATGAAGGCGGCCCCGAAGGCCCCATCTGTGCAATGTGCGGAGAATGCCCGCTCTCCAACAGGTATCGTATGCCTTCTCCAAGTCGAACACTGCTACTGTTTGAGGCTTCCTTAGAAAGTTGTTCATAATGAAGGTCGACAACGTAACGAGGTGATCAGCAGCAGAGCGGTGTCGACGAAAACCGCATTGGATATTAGTCAGGAGGCGGCGAGATTCGAGGAGCCAGACCAACCGAGCGTTAACCATGCGTTCCATCACCTTACAGACACAGCTCGTCAGAGAAATAGGACGATAACTGGAAGGAAGATGTTTGTCCTTCCCTGGTTTGGGGATGGGGTCAACAGTGGCTTCACGCCAACTTGTGGGAACATGACCTTCAGTCCATATGCGATTGTAGGTATTGAGAAGAAAGCACTTGCCCGCAGGAGAGAGGTTCTTCAGCATTTCAATGTGAATGGAATCGGGCCCGGGAGCAGAAGATCGGGACAGGGCGAGAGCACGGTCTAGCTCCTGCATGGTGAAGGCGACGTTATAATTTTCACGATTAGAAGAGTGGAAAGAAGGCGGCCGGGCCTCCTCTACCTGTTTGCATGGGAGAAAGGCAGGGTGGAAATGGGCAGAGCTCGAAACCTCCGCAAAGAAACGGCCCAATGCGTTGGATACGTCATAGGGGTCCACGAGGACTGCATTCTCCACGGTCAGGCCAGGAATCGGGGAGTGGACGTTGATGCCGGATAGACGGCGTAGGCTACGCCAAACAAACGTGGAGGGAGTAAAACGGTTAAAAGAATTAGTAAAAGCAGTCCAGCAAGCTTTCTTGCTGTCGTTCATGATACGACGACATTGCGCTCTCATACGTTTATAATGTATGCAATTCTCCAAAGTCGGGTGGCGGCGGAAAGTGCGTAAAGCACGGCGCCGGGCTCGAAGCGCGTCGCGGCAGGCTGCAGTCCACCAAGGGACCTGGACACGACGTGGAGAAGAGGAAGTACGAGGTATGGAGCGTTCGGCAGCTGTGAGAATAACCTCTGTGAGGTAGTCGACCTGACTGTCACAGTTGGGAAAATTCTGATCGTGAAAAACAGCCATGGTAGAATAAAGCCCCCAGTCGGCTTTAGAAATGTTCCAACTGGTGGGACGAGGAGATGGGGAATGATGCAGGAAGTGGATGATACAAGGAAAATGGTCACTCGAGTACGTGTCAGAAAGTGCATACCACTCAAACCGACCGGCAAGCTGAGGAGTTCATATTGCGAGGTCTATATGGGAGTAAGTGTGTGTTGTGTCAGAAAGGAAGGTTGGTGCACCAGTGTTGATGCAGACAAGATCGAGGTGTCGGAGAAGGTCCACCAAAAGGGAGCCTCTCGGACAAGGTGCCGGAGAGCCCCATAAGGGGTGGTGGGCATTAAAGTCGCCTACCAACACGAAGGGTGAAGGGAGCTGATCAACAAGGTGTAGCACATCTGCCCTAGTAAGGGCAGATGACGATGTCGAATAAATATTACAGAGGGAAAAGGTAAAGGTGGATAGGGTGATGCGGACGGCAACTGCCTGTAGGTGAGTATGCAATGAAATGGGATGGAAATAGACATCGTCTCGAAGGAGCATCTGAACCCCTCCATGGGCTGGGACACCTTCCACGGGTGGCAGGTCGAACCGCACAGAGGTGTAGTGGGGAAAGTCTGCACGATCACTTGGACGCAACTTAGTTTCTTGGAGACAGACTAGAAGCGGGCAGTGCAATCGAAGGAGTAGTTTTAACTCCTCCCGATTAGAACGAATGCCGCGAATATTCCATTGAAGGAGCGCCATGATAAAAATGAGAGAAGAAATAAGGATAAAAACCAACTAGCAAGCGGGGTCACCTCGACGGCCGCTGAGGACCCGATTTCGAGGGAGCACTGCTATCGCTATCCAGGGGCAAAGGGTCGTGGTCCATAGGTTCGACCGACGCGCCTGCCACCTCCCTGAGTTGATCAGGAGGGGCAGTTTCCACCGCCGGTAGAGGGCCAGGTGCCCTGCAGGCGGAGCATCCCAGTGAAACAGAAGATGGCCGAGGCCGGCAACTGTTGGACGGCGTGACGGATGGGTCACGCCTCGGCGGGGAAGGAGAGGAACTCTTTTTCTTGTCAGCTCTTCTGGAAGAGTGACGGCGGGAAGAGGCAGTTGACGGTTGGGAAGCCTGAGAACGCAGAAAATCCTCACGGACGGGTTCCTTTTTCAAGGTCCGGGCATCTTGTTTAAGTGCTCGCGGTTTACTAGAGTTTGACGAAGACTGTACCCTAGAAGCAGCAGGAGGAAGCGGGGACGTGGAACGGGCAATCTTCGGGCTGGCGGATCGCACAACTGTGTCAGCGAAAGTGAAGTCACATGTCTGGGTACTGGAATCCTTGGTAGGTCGAGTTGAGGTGAGTACCTTACTGTATGTACCCGCTGGGAGGACAGTGGGCTTTCGACTCGCCAACAACTTACGAGCGGCAGATGTTGATACCTTCTCCGTGACCCGAATTTGCTGAATGATTTTTTCATCCTTATATACAGGGCAGTCGCGAGAGGAAGCCGCATGGTCGCCGTTGCAGTTAAGGCAGTGAGGGGACGGAGGTGGGCAATCCCCCTCATGGGCGTCCCTACCACAAGTGACACATTTTGCTGCATGTGGGCAATGTTCACGGGTATGGTTGTACCTGTGGCATTGGTAGCAGCGCGTTGGGTTTGGAATATAAGGGCGGACTGAGATAACTTCGTACCCTGCTTTGACCTTCGACAGGAGGTCAACTCTGTCGAATGTCAAAAACACAGTACGAGTCGGTGTCAGCTGGTTATCTACCTTTTTCATCACCCTGTGGACGGTTGTCACACCCTGATCGGACGTATAGGACCGGATGTCATCAGACAACCCGTCAAGGGATCTCGTAAAAACTACCCCACGTGACGAGTTGAGTGTGCGGTGCGCTTCTACTTTGACTGGAAACGTGTGTAATAACGTAGTCCGGATAAGTTTCTGGGCTTGGAAAGCACTGTCCACTTCCAGCAACAATGAGCCATTGCGCTGACGTGAACAGGTTTTAACAGGGCCAGCAATTGCATCAACACCTTTCTGTATAACGAAAGGATTGACAGAAGTGAAATCTTTTCCGTCGGTGCGTGACACAACAAGAAATTTCGGCAAATTAGGCAGAGTCTTCTTTTGCTGAGGCGAATCTATCTTACGTTTCTGGGTCAATGTCAGTGAAGAAGAGAAGGAAGTCATCGCGGAAGTGTCCCCCGTGATTACCGGCGTCTCCGATGGCGCGCTCCTTCCTAGTGGGGGCCCTCTCCGAGGGCTTACCCGCCTTAGGTGATTGTTCACACCTCAGGTCACACCTCCCGAGAACTGACGGAGGGACCAATTGGCATGTTCGGAAGGTACCAGCTCGGGTAATCACCCCTCCCTGGGCCTGGCCTTTACCAGGGGGTACGTACGTGCCCTACTTGTCTACCCGGGGCGGGGAATTACGCGTTACCCCGTCACCTGCTACGCATGATAATGCGTGGGTCGGCCTTCAGACACGCACAGGGAGGAAAGAAGAAGAATAGAGGAAGTGAAGAGAATGAAGGAAAGGTGTCTCAAACGCCGAGGCGGAGACTAATGAGGAGAAGAAGGCGAGGAGAGGACAATGAGAGAGAGACAGAAACAAAGGGTAAGAAAGGAAGGAACCAAGGAATAAGAGAAACGACAACAAGAAAACACCTGAACTCGTGAAATACGCCCGTCTCCGGGCGAAGGCATAAACCGGGAGGCAAAGTGAAGCAGCCTGGGGCAGAAGAAAGGCTGCTCCGGCTCGGGGCCCCGTGCGCGCCACACACGTACCCACAAAAGAACTGTGGGCCCCCTGGGGGGATTATTACATGTTGCGGACAAGCCGTTTCGTAAATAGTTTAACCCTTTCAGTCCCAAATTATGAATTCAACACTGGAAATTGAATTCTATAACCACCACGCAACGTTGCTCTGTTTATGGCATAAGTAATTCCTTCTTGGCGTCCTCAGCTATTTAATGTGTTTTTAAATATCAAGATCGAATGGCCATTATTCCAGCACCGATGTTAATCACACTCCAAACAAATCTGCCACTTTTCCGTGAGACTCACTTCCGCCTCTTCATACTCATTTACTACTCAGTCACCCTTCACCCTCTGCCAGGCATTTAAATGTGATTTGCAGAGTATCCCGCGTAGACTTAGACTGCCTCCACATCCGCGCCGAAACTTTGCTACTCACACATCAGCAACATTGAAGATGGTATTATATTTCACGTATTTTAACGTATACCATGCATATGGACTAGATTACTGTCCCTTACATTCATCTACATTTACATGGGATACTCTACAAATCACATTTAAGTGCCTGGCAGAGGGTTCATCGAATCACCATTCCAGATCCTGTATCATTTCCGTAACGCTGTCTCCCCGTACCGTGACGATACAAAACGAGCTGCCCTTCATTGACTCTTTCGATGTCCGTCAAACCAACCTGATAAGGATGCTACACTGGGCAGCAATACGCCAAAACTGGACGGACAAGCGTCGTGTATGCAGTTTCGTTTGTACTTTCAACTTAATGGCTTTGTCAATAAAGCCCAGTGTGGTTCGCCTCTCCCACGACATTATCTACGCGTCTTTTCCAGTTCATGTATGAATTCCTAGGTATTTATGGGAGTTTACGGCCTTCACTTTTGATTGACTTATCTTGTACACAAAGTTTAACAGATTTTTTTTCCGTACTAATGTGGACGACTTCACATTTAGAGATAATTGCCAATTTTACCACCATAGTGATATTCACACCGTTTTGCAGTTAGTTTTGATCTCCCGATCATTTTACTAGATGCTGAGTGACGGCGTCATCGGCAAACAATGTAAGAGCTGCTCAGATTTTGTCCCAAATCGTTAATGTTGATAAACAGCAGAGGACCAATACCTCTATTTTAGTCGATGCCCTACCATCGATTACAACAAACAGTCCTCTGACAGGAAATTATCTATCCTTTAGCAAATTTGGGCTATATACCATAACCAAGGAATTGGATTAAAAGCCGTTTGTGAGGTAGAGTCAAAATCCTTCTGGAATTCAAGAAATACGGAATTCCTTTGCGAGCCCTTGTCGATAGAAGTCCCTTCGTGTGAGTAATCAGCTAGTTGGGTTTCACATGAATGATTTTCTAAATCCTTGTTGACTAGGTCAATAGATCGTTTTGTACCAGATAATTCATAGTATTTGAATACATATGTTCAAAAACCCTGCAACAAATTTACGTCAATGAAATAGGCTATTAGTCACCACAAAACTGCTGTACAACAAGGTACATAGATTTTTCAATGAACAAATAATCCTGGTAAGTAACAGAAATAATTTACACACTACAGTTTGGAAGAATAATTTATTATCGGTTGTTCAAAGATCTTACATGTCTATTACAATAAAAATTAATCCCATTCGCAAAATAGAATCTGTTGATCAATGTTACATACCTAAAAATGCTGACAATACAAATCTGCAACCCAATATGTGAATGCATGCTGTACATACAAGTGTACAAACTGTGTAGATGCGAAGCTAAAAGTAAGATCAAGTAACCACACAGCCTATGAACTATGTTTTAAAAGGCCCTGAACTTTTGGTGTATGATGCCGTGAGCATGCATATAAATCAGAGCATGAACAGGAGTGTTCAGCTCTGCCATTCTGTGAACAGGCAGAAACGATACTGTATTAAAGGAACCTTATGAAATTAATAGCAACTGTAGAAATTTTGTTTTCATGCTCATGCAGCACGTTTATCGCTCTGTATCCATAATTAGTATGTATACATCTAACATACAATTTAAATGTATAGCCTTAAAAGCTGATGTTAGACAAAATTTTTTTGAACGTACGCATGCTATAGAAGTGTTACGAAAGTGATGTGATTAGTGAACGAACGTCATGCAAAAAACCAAGTATTACAAGACAGGAGCATGTCAGTCCCGAGTGGTGAGGCGGCGAAAGAAGTCTATAGTGCGGTTGACCGCCTCTGCCAGTGGCGGCCGTCTTTCAGGCTCCGCGGCTGCGATGGCTGCCGCCTGAGCCAGTAGCTCCTGGTGTGTGGTTATGAACGGCTGCGACTCCTGGGGGGTGGGATATGAAGGCGGCAGCGGTTGCTGCGGCTGCAGCTGTGGCTGTGACAGTTGCCACTGACGCTGCGGCGGCAAATGCTTCTGCTTCTTCTGCGGCTGCGGTTGCTGCGGCTGCGGCTCCTGCCACTGACGCAGTGGCGCCAAATGCTTCTCCTGCGGCTGATGGTGCTGGTGCTGTGACTGCAGCTGCGGTTGCTGCAACTGCGGCTGCTGCTGCGGCTCCTGCCACTGACTCAGTGGCTGCAAATGATGATGCTTCTGCTGCGGCTGCTGGTGCTGCGACTGCAGCTGCGGTTGCTGTTGCTGTTTATGATGATGATGCTGCTGCTGCTGCTGACGACGCAGCTGCAGAGTGGTGTTCAGCGTCCGTGGCGTCTGCTGCTGGATGCGGGATTCTGCGGGGTCCAGCAGTCGCAGCGCGGAGGCGCGCATGCGCAGAGAGTGCTGGGTGGCTCGCACCTCTGAGCCGACGCTGCGCAGCGTGTCTTGCAGCTGCGCGCGCAGCAGCCGCGAGGCGCGCACGGGGTGCGTCTGCGACAGCAGGTGGAGTCGCGCCAGTCGCAGCGCCTCCAGCCGCTCCGTGTGCCGCTGCACCGCCCGCCGCAGCAGGCTCTGCTGCCGCCACAGCTCGTGCAGCACGCCCCACGCCGACTCCTTGTCGAAATCGGCCGGCTCCACACGGTCCTGCACCAGACGAAATGTGACGATATTTCATTTGTACCCTATGATACTTTATTTTTATTTGCTAATAGTGTGAGTTTTGAGGCATGCACATCTACATCTATACTCTGCAAATCACATTTAAGTGCCTAGTAGACGGTACATTAACCACTTTCATAACTTTTCTCTACCATTCCATTCTCCAATAGCGCGCGGGAAGGAAAAGCACCTAAATCGTTCCGTTTTCGATCTGATTTCTCTTATTTTATTCGGATGTTCATGTCTTCCTAAGTAGGTGGGTGCTAGCAAAATATTTTCACATTAAGAACTAAAAGTCAGTGATTTAAACTTCGCAAACAGATCACGCCGCAATGAATAACGTCTTTTAATGATTTCCATCCAAATTCGTGCAACATATCCGTGACGCTTTCCCCCTGTAACATGATAAAACGAGCTGCCATTCTCTGAACCTTCTTAATGTCTTCCGTCAGTCCCACCAGGTGAGGGTCCCGCAAGGAGCAACTACTCCAGGAGAGGACGCACAAGTGTAATGTAGGCAGTCTCTTTCGTGGAGCTGGTGCATCTTTGAAGCGTTCTGACAATGAAACGTAACCTTTGGTTCGCCTTCCCCACAATATTTTCTGTGTGTTCTCTCCAGTCAAAGTTGTTAGTAATTGTAACTCCTAGGTATTTGGTAGAATCTGCGACCTTAAGGTTTGACTGATGTATCACGTAATTGAAGTTCAGCGGATTTCTTTTAGTGGTCATGTGTATTACTTCACACTTTTCTTTATTTAGTGTCAATTGCCAATTTTCGCACCATGCAGAAATTTTGTCTAAATCGCTTTGCAGTTGCTTTTGATCCTCAATTGACTTCACTAACCGATAAACGACAGCATTATCGGCGAACAGTCTAAGGGAGCTATTCAGATTGTCTACTAAATCGTTTATAAACACGAGGAAGATTAGGGGACCTATAACGCTTCCCTGTGGAACGCCAGATATCACTTCTTTCACTCGATGACTTACCGTCAATTATATCGAGTGTCCAGTGATACTAACGCGTACCATCGATAGCAAGGGGGCGTGGTCGCTGCTTGGTGAGGCTCGAGCATCGTCCGTGGTCTTGTCATAAGAGAGGGTACGTGATCGGCAGTTGAGTGTGGCGTGTGTGGTAAACAGGAGGGCCAGCCGACATCTGCTGATAGAGGCGGTGTTGTCGCAGGAAGCGGCGTCAGTGCGATTTAAATAGGACGCTTGACCGTGCAATCACAGATTACTATTTCCATTTCTTGTCGCCATCGACGACTGTATTTGAGAGGCTGTAATAACCAGCTTTCATGACCTATGAGTGTACTTGTTCCTGTCACCGTAATCGGCACGACTAGTTTGAATAGTGCCAAGTTTCAGTGCCGTCCGTTGCTGTATACTCCAGTGTGAGAGTAAGTTCATTTGTAGCTCTTTTGGTCAGGGGTGGACATATCTTTATCCGAGCTAGTGTTTGCCTTGTGTCCCAAATCAATGCGAAGTTGTTCCCCATGATTACCGGCGTTTCCGATGGCGCGCTCCTTCCTAATGTTGAACCCTCATTGAGGGCTTACCCGCCTTAGGGGCTCATCACACCTGTCACACCTCCCGAGAAACGGAGGGACTAATCAGCACTGTCGGAAGGTATCAGCTCTGGTAATAACCCCTCCCTGGACCTGGCCTTTACCAAATGGTACTGCGAGCCCTACATGCCAACCTGAGGCTGGGACTTACGCATTACCCAGTCACCTTTTACGCAGCGAGTGAAGAGCATTTTAAGTATGGTAATACGGAAGCAGAGGTTAGGAAGAGAAAGCTGATACAGGAGACCACCTAAACACTCACGGGACGCCTGTGGGGAACAGCAACGCCAGCAGATGGAGTAATCGTGGTAGACCTATCAAGGACGACAATTGTCGGATGTTGGTGTGAAAACCACCTGGAATGTCTAAAAAGACCAATTAACATGATAGGCTACCCTGTTTTGTTTTCTGTCTCCCGTCAAGTGGGAGGGGTGGGAAACAAAGCAGTCACTATTACGTATCATGTGGTGACCAATGATATGAAGGGAAATGGGGAGAAGTGTGTCAAAGATCTGTAGCAGAAGTGTGTGACTTGTCTTAAGGAATTGTTTTATGAGGCGTCCCGACTAATTGCCTGAGCACTGTCATATGATGGCCATTGAAGTCCACAAGAATGAGGAAGGGAGGGGGAGTTGCTGAAGGAGAGCTGTTAGTGCAGCAGACATAGGTGGCCTTCCAGGAGGTAGATTGAGATTAGTAATGTATGTAAGTAAATACGAACAACCACTTCCAGTTTAGTACAGAGAAGAATGCATGAACTAAGAATCATACGAATTGCAGTGCAGCTTTCACTAGTTGCTTTTATGGGCCGAGTTGGTGAAAGCGTTTCCTGCAGTAACAAACTACAGAGTGAAAGAAAGTAAGTTGTTTTAAGTCCAGGAGTTTACAGTCTTTAGTGTTCCACTGAATGAGAAAAGATCCAGGATCCAGATGGGGAAGGCGAACGGATTTAAGCCTGTTTGAGAGAGAATGAAGGGTGTGCGCGGTGTGCGTGCGGTAGGTCCCTGTGAGGAAACTGGCGTAAGTGAGATGAAGACTAGGCGATCTTGGTAAGTATGATTCCAGTGGCCGACTTAGTATACAAGCGTCACCTGGTTTGATGGCTATTTTCGGTAATCCTGATGCCCCAGAAGGATGGTTATCGAATCCTTGGTCTACATGGGGGAGGTTACTGCTCTGGTACCAGCAGTGTGATTCCTCAATTGTCGTGAGTGCTGAGCAAGCAGGGTACAGAACAGTCCCTCCCCACACGGACTTGCTACATATGCTGTAACTTAGTGAGAATAGGGCGCTATGACGAGGAGGGAAGGACGAAACTACAGGATGGGGATTCACGCCGTAGGGGTCATGCCTGGGGCTCTTCCCAAACTGGCTCAGACTGAACTATAATTTTGTAATAGAGGTAAAGCCCTGAGGTACACCAAACTTGTCCAAATTGAAGGCAAAGTAGCGAAGACCGCAACTGCTAACAGCATAATCGAAAACAGGGAACAACTGGTCATCTTGAAGGTAAACACCTAGAAGGGAAGAGCAGCGGACAGGGAGGAATTACAAAGGTAAGGAGGGAGGTGGGGTAGTTATTGCTGTCTGGGAAAAAGGAAGAGCTGCAATGGTTCTGGAATCAGTGCGCGCTACATGTACCCATAAGAGCTGTGGGCACATGGGAAGGGGGATGGGCAAAGGATCCAACCTGAAAGCACTTAACAGTAGTCTGTCGCTACCATCCAGCCGCAGCTACAAATCAAACTAAGGATTTCAATGCTGGTAAAGAACAAGTAACCACCTCTAGGCATACAAAGGGAGGTGACAGCGGGACGGACAAACACACACACACACACACACACACACACACACACACACACACACACACACAAAATGGATCAAAAGATATTTTAGTTTGAGATGAATACTGCCAAGTAAGATGATGTTCCATGAGACAGGAATGTTTAAATGTCAGTACTCACCCAAGCGATCCAGCTTTCGTCAGTCTGCGATGCCGTTGACTGCATGCCGACTTCACCGTTTTTCACCGTGTTGCTATTATCAGTAACAGCACTGGTCATGCCATTCACATTGATCTTGCCATTGGGAATTGCAATTCCATTGCCATTGGTGTTACTCTCACTGTTGCCATTATCACTACCGTTATTCGAATCTGTGGTCGTGCAGGCCGCTGGTGTAGTAGTCATTTCAGGCTCGCAGTCTGCTTCATCGCCGCTGTGCGCCGAGTGGAAGGACTGGAAGGAGACGCTGGCCGCAGATGTGTACTGCGTCATACTGACCTCGCTCTGATTCACCTGCTCGCCACTGTCTTGGTCGGCCACCTCTTCACCAGCATCAGACCCTCCAGCGCCACTAGAAGCTTCCTTTACACCCCCAACCTCACTGGACGATCTTCCTACAAGCAGACTGGACACCCCTTGGTCGCCATCTCCGTCCGGGACGCCTCTACTCTCTTCATTCAGGCCCTGTTGCCCTTCCTGATCTTCTGTCACCGCTCCGGATTCTACGTCTGCGTCATCTTCATTCGCCTCGACATCTGTGGATTCCATTTTCATTGGCTTGAACCAAGGCTTTCGTTTTCGTTTCTGTGGCGCACTGCCACTTCCCAGATCCGAGTGGCTGCTCGACGATTCCAAACTGGAAATATGAAAAGTATGTTACTAACCATTTTCCGTCCGTGTTTGAAAGAACTTGATAATACGAAATAAATTTTGCTTAACGTAGACATTAAAAGTATGTTCTTATATACCATATCCTTTCTTCCAGCAGTGCTAGTCTTGCAAGTTTCGCAGGAGAAACTCTGAAGTTTGGAAAGTAGGAGGCGAGGTACTGGCGGAAGTAGAGTTGTGAGCGGCATCGTGAGTCGTGTCGGGATAGCACAGTCGGTAGTGCGCTTGCCCGCGAAAGGCAAAGGTCCCAGGTTCGAGTCCCGGTTCCGGCACATAATTTTAATCTGCCAGGAAGTTTCATGTTCTTATATTATTCCACCACAATGTTTAACTTATTAACGCGATTCGGTATTTAAATGCCAGTATACCATTTGACCGAACGTAACGTTTCTAATAACACCTTCTTGCGTAAGTATTTCCAAAGACAACCCATTTAACAATTTTTCGTCTGAATAAAAATACCATCGTTTAAGTTTCCATGATTATGAAGCATGTTTCCGAAAGCAAGTGACATGTCAACATTTATAGCAAGGCGCACGTAAGTTGAAGTCATCGTTTTATGTATGTTGGTGCAGCAACATGTGTATATTCCTTTAAAGCAGATGTGTATATTCCTTTAAAGCAGATGTGTATATTCCTTTAAAGCAGATGTGTATATTCCTTTAAAGCAGATGTGTATATTCCTTTAAAGCAGATGTGTATATTCCTTTAAAGCAGATGTGTATATTCCTTTAAAGCAGATGTGTATATTCCTTTAAAGCAGATGTGTATATTCCTTTAAAGCAGATGTGTATATTCCTTTAAAGCAGATGTGTATATTCCTTTAAAGCAGATGTGTATATTCCTTTAAAGCAGATGTGTATATTCCTTTAAAGCAGATGTGTATATTCCTTTAAAGCAGATGTGTATATTCCTTTAAAGCAGATGTGTATATTCCTTTAAAGCAGATGTGTATATTCCTTTAAAGCAGATGTGTATATTCCTTTAAAGCAGATGTGTATATTCCTTTAAAGCAGATGTGTATATTCCTTTAAAGCAGATGTGTATATTCCTTTAAAGCAGATGTGTATATTCCTTTAAAGCAGATGTGTATATTCCTTTAAAGCAGATGTGTATATTCCTTTAAAGCAGATGTGTATATTCCTTTAAAGCAGATGTGTATATTCCTTTAAAGCAGATGTGTATATTCCTTTAAAGCAGATGTGTATATTCCTTTAAAGCAGATGTGTATATTCCTTTAAAGCAGATGTGTATATTCCTTTAAAGCAGATGTGTATATTCCTTTAAAGCAGATGTGTATAGTGTGCCCGAACCGGGGCTAATACAGAACCTTTATCTTTGAGGGCAATTTGTCGCTAGCTGTTCCAGTTTTGCAGCGAGTTTTATTGATAAAATTCTCGGGCTTCCAGTCTAGTCAGGTGGTCAGAAATTGACGAGCCTTCGGCAGAGTCCGCTGGCAACTGAAGTGGCGACTCATTGCTGCCTCCGTCTTTGTATAGATTCGCTGCATCTATGCATCTCACTGGCGATCACTCCTCGCCATGTACAGCATTTCAGAAACTATTTGGTCTGGTAATGAGTAATGTTTCGTCGAATGCAATACTATTTTTTCAGAGCATTCTTTGCCATCGCTTATTTTACAAGATGATGTAAGCGAAAACGTCATTCACGCTTATCAGTGCTGTCTGCCAGATAACTGTCTACTCCCACATGGTATTTTGTATACACCTTGCTTTTAAAGCCTACTATTTTAAACGAATCTTTAGCTGTCAAGTTTGCGACACCTGAAAATCCTGCGAAGCAAGCTTGGTGAAGGAAGTGTCTACAGAACGTTAAGTTCTTGACGTGCGAAAGACAACGGTTGCCAGTCGTCACTTTACAAAAGGGATGCAATTTTGCACCGTCCCTTTCGCTGACAAATATTGTCCAACAAGCAGCTCGCAATGCCATAACTGCATAAATTCGTAATGGGAAACATGCCGTGTTCTGTCAACATAGAAGAAACTAATACCGGATGACAAAACGTAGTGGCCTTCGAGAGCTCCGGAACTATCTTGTCTTGCCAGCTGGCAAGGACAATGCAGCCGTCTTAGAACGTCGCAAGTATGCCGCGAAAATTGTGACGCCAGGAGGAGGAAACATTTAGAGACTATCAAGGGAATAAACAACGAAAATATTGAAGACGTCCGAACATCTCAGGCCGACTTCACTAGACGTAAGCGTCATTAAAACCTTCCACGGGAAAGTTTATCACCTTCATTATATAGACTTTTAGATGTTCATAAAATCAACACCCCTTCCTGTGATCTTTAATACCATGGCAGCGGTAATCTGTAGACTTGCTAAACATCTGTGCTTCCGCCTTTCTCAACACGTCGGTCAGTGTGCATCATATAAAGAATACGACCGAATTCAAAGAAACCAAATACATCTGAGGACATGGTATTGTCAGATTTCACACAAGTTCCGATTAAAGTTTATTAATCGGCTCTCCCAGTTACTCTAAGACTGATTTATACTAGTATACCATGACCTACAATTTTTATGGTGGAGAGTTTTCACTGGAGAGGCGTTGTCGCTATGACAAGCGAATGGAGTACTTTGAGGACGTCGCCCTCCACACTGCTCCTGATAAGTCAGTGTTTTATGTTGTCTGGGTGAATTCTTTGACGACATGAACAGTATCCTTGACAATTTACGATGTAGGGAGAGACGAATGGTTCGTTTCAGTTCCTTGACGTATTTATCGAGCGTAAAGTAAATGGCTGCCTTAGCCGTAGTGTTTACTAGAAACCCACACGGACCGGTATCTGCTGGCCACGAGCCACCACCACTCATCGCGCCAACGTTGAAAGACGTTGGTACACCGAGCGGAAGTAGCCTCATGTACAGGAGGAACTGAGCCACTTACTGAATCAGAGGCTCAGACGGTTCTGCGATGGTGTAGGCTGCAGATTCCTTGACTTGCGCCATCGGGTGGTGGGTTTCCGGGTTCCGCTGAATAGGTCAGGAGTCCACTACACGCAGGAAGCGGCTACACGGGTAGCGGGGGCTGTGTGGCGTGGACTGGGCGGTTTTTTTAGGATAAAGAGCTTCGGGGAAATAGAAAATGGGCAGTCTCAAAGGGTTCAGGTGGATCACAGGAGAAATGTAGATCCGGAAACTATCGGTATAACAGTTGTAAATTGTCGTAGCTGTGTCGGGAAAGTTCCAGAACTGCAAGCGTTAATAGAAAGCACCGAAACACACATAGGCAGCGAAAGTTGGCTCAAGCCGGAAATAAGTTCAGAAGAAGTATTTTCAAAAGATCTAACGGTATTCAGAAAGGATAGATTAAACAAAATAGGTGGGGGCGTGTTTGTCGCCGTCAAAAGTAGCATTTCATGTAGCGAAGTTGAAGTTGATAGTTCGTGCGAGCTATTATGGGTTGAGGTTGTACCCGAAAATCGTAAGAAGTTAATAATCGGTTCCTTTTACCGGCCTCCCGACTCTGACGATACAATAGCAGAAAGGTTCAAAGAAAACCTGAGTAGTTACAAAAACGTACCCGACTCACACGATAATAGTAGGTGGTGATTTTAATTTACCCTCTATCTGTTCGCGAAATTATATTTTCAAATCAGGAGGTAGGCATAAAACATCGTCCGAAATTGTACTCAACGCATTCTCTGAGAATTACTTCGAACAATTAGTTCATGAGCCAACTAGAATTGTAAATGGATGTGAAAACACACTTGATCTCTTAGCAACAAATAATCCTGAGCTCATAATGAGCATCAAAACGGATACAGGTATTAGTGAACACAGAGCTGTAGTAGCGAAATTGAATATGGAAAGTCCCAAAGTTACCAAAAATAAACGCAATGTATATTTGTTCAGAAAAGCAGATAGAAACAAAATACATTGCTTCTTGAAAGACAGCTTCCACTCGTTTCTAACACTAAACGTAGGTTTAGACCAGATGTGGCTCAAATTCAAAGAAGTGGTATCGACAGCAATTGAAAGTTTTATACCTAATAAATTAATAAAAGAAGGAGGCGATCCCCCTTGGTACACAAAACAGGTTAGGACACTGTTGCAAAAGCAAAGGAAAAGGCATACTAAAGTTAAACGAACACGAAATCCCCAGGATTTGCGATTGTACTCAGAAGCTCGAAATTTAGCGAGGATTTCAATGCGAGATGCCTACAACATTTATCACAACGAAACTCTTTCTCGTAATTTGACTGAAAACCCAAAGAGATTTTGGTCATACGTTAAATATACTCGGGGAAAGTCACAAACAATACCTTCACTACGTGATAGTAATGGCGATCCTGCCGATGACAGCGCTACTAAAGCAGAGTTACTAAACTTAGCTTTTAGAAACTCATTCACTAAACAAGACGAAACCAATATTCCAGATTTCGAATTACGAACAGATGCCGTAATGAGTAACATAGAAGTAGATATCATCGGAGTAGTGCAGCAACTAAAATCACTTAATAAGAACAAGTCTTCTGGTCCGGATTGTATATCCATTAGATTTCTATCTGATTATGCTGAAGCGATAGCTCCTTACTTAACAGTCATATACAACCGCTCTCTCATAGAAGGATCTGTACCAAAAGATTGGAAAGTTGCACAGGTCACACCTATATTCAAGAAAGGCAGTAGGAATAACCCACTAAACTAGAGGCCTATTTCATTGACGTCAATTTGCAGCAGGGTTTTGGAACATATCCTGTATTCAAATATTATGAATTATCTCGAACAGAACGATCTATTGACCCAAGGTCAACACGGATTTAGAAAATATCGTTCATGCGAAACACAACTAGCTCTATATTCACACGAAGTGATGGGTGCTATCGACAAAGGTTCGCAAATCGATTCCGTATTTCTTGATTTCCAGAAAGCTTTTGACACCGTACCTCACAAACGGCTTTTAATCAAATTGCGTGGTTATGGTATATCGCCCCAAATTTGCAATTGGATAGGGGATTTCTTGTCAGAGAGGACACAGTTCGTAGTAATCGATGGTAAGGCATCGACTAAAACAGAGGTGATATCGGGCGCCCACAAGGTAGTGTTATTGGTCCTCTGCTATTCCTTATTTACATAAACGATTTAGGGGAAAATCTAAGTAGCTCTCTTAGGTTGTTTGCAGATGACGCCGTCATTTACCGTCTAGTAAAATCATCCGAAGATCAAAACCAACTGCAGAACGATCTGAATAAGATATCAGTATGGTGTAAAAATTGGCAATTTACTCTAATGAGAAGTGTGAAGTCGTCCACATGAGTACGAAAAGAAATCCGTTAAACTTTGTTTACAACATAAATCAATCAAATGTGAACGCCGTAAACTCCACAAAATACCTAGGAATCACTATTACTTCAGACATAAACTGGAAAGAACACGTAGATAATATCGTGGGAAAGGCGAACAAGAGACTACGTTTTATTGGCAGAACCCTTAAAAGATGCAACAGAACTACTGAAGAAACTGCATACACTGCGCTTGTCCGTCCATTTTTGGAGTATTGCAGCCCACTGTGGGATCCTTATCAGGTGGGTTTGACGGAGGACATCGAAAGTGTCCAAAGAAGGGCAGCTCGTTTCGTATTGTCACGATGTAGGGGAGACAGCGTTACGGAAATGATACAGGATCTGGGATGGGAATCATTACAACAACGGCGCTTATCGCTGAGGCGTGGCTTACTTGCGAAACTCCAATCGCCAACATTCTCCTCCGAATGCGAAAATATATTGTTGACTCCCACTTACATAGGTAGAAATGATCATCAGAATAAAATAAGAGAAATCAGAGCTCGAACAGAGAGATTCAGATGTTCTTTCTTCCCGCGCGCTATTCGAGAATGGAATGGGAGATAAATAGTATAATTGTGGTTCGATGAACCCTCTGCCAGGCACTTAAATGTGATTTGCAGAGTATCCCATGTAGATGTAGATGTACGACAAGACGGCTACAGCAACCTCCGTATTTAGCGACATATCCATCCGAATATGCACAAGCAGAACACCTGAGTTGGACACACACAACCTTGCATTTCTGTCATTAACAGGAAAAATCTGGCCTTAAGATAAGATAGTCTTCGGACCTCCTACAAAATTACGACAGCTCGTGAGACCTTTGGAATATTATCCTTGTAACGCCAGCTGAATATAACACCATGTGGGGTTGGCCCGTTCTACATCGGACAGATAGTGCGTACTATTGAACAGTGCTGCGTTGAACACGAAAGATTAAGTTATCCCGAAAAATCGATTTCGGAACATGCTCTGCAAAATGCAAATATGTTTGCTATCGGAACGTTATACAGGTACATAGACTCGTAAAACCAGAAGTTCTTCACAGAAATAGATTACGGACAGTTTATGCCTTACACTCAAAACATGCATCCCGAATGAAATAACTTCAACGAGGTCTTAGTTGATAGGAAATTTGACAGAAAATATGAAAGTGTACAGGACCAAACCTGAAAATACGAAATTTTGCCTTCAGCAGGAAGATAGGATTTGAAATCGCGACCGTTACCTTCTGGAGGCAGTTCCTCTACCAACCGAGGTGTCAAGTCTTCATACCTTACTTTCGCCACTTCCTTTCCTGTGAAGTTAGAAGCCAAAGTGATATGAGGGCTATTCAAGAATTTATCAACTTCTATGGCTTCGAGCCACGTCAGGTTTCAAATCTGATAAGCCAAGATACCCGCTGCCATTATGAAGCGGTTACTGTCTAATCATTGCTGCTGCCGTCCTTTTAAAGCTACGCCGCTTCCTACGTCACTGGTGTTCGCAATGCCGCCATTGTCTCCGTCGCATGCCTGCCGAGCCGACTTCAGACGGCCGGATCCTAAGCTGTGCTCACCTGTAATTCACCGTTTCCAACAGTTTTTACGCTATTTTATTCTCGACGGCCTCTTATTACGCTATTGCGTGCTTAATGAATATCGCCCCAATTGTGCCATTAAATTCATGATTTCATATCGTACTAATTGACGGTAAGTAATCCAGTAAAAGTGACATCTGGCGTTCCCCAGGGAAGCGTTTAAGTCCTCTACTCTTCCTTGTGATTATGAACGATTTATTTAGGAGACAATCTGCATAGCTCTTAGACTGTTCGTGGATGATACTGTCGATTATCTGTTAGTGAAGTCAGAATCAAAAGCAACTTTAAAGCTATTTAGACAAAATTTCTACATGGTGCGAAAAATGGCAATTAAAACTACTTAAAGTATGAAGTAATACACAACTACTAAAAGAAATCAGCTGAACTTAAATTACGCGATAAATCAAACATTAAGTTCGTAAATTTTACCAAATACCTAGGATTACAATTACGAACAACAGACTGAACACACAGTATTGTGGCGAAGGTGAACCAAAGGTTACGTCTCATTGGTAGAACGCTTTGAAGGTGGAACAGCTCCACCAAAGAGACTGCCTACATCACACTTGTGCGTCCTCTCCTGGAATACTGTTGCCCAGTGTGGGACCCTCACCAGATGTGACTGATGGAAGACATTGAGAAGGTTCAGAAAAGTGCATCTGTTTTATCACGTTACAGGGGAAAACGTCACGGAAATGTTGCAAGATTTGAGGTGGAAATCATTAAAAGAAAGACTATTCATTGCGGCGAAATTTACGAAATTTCAATCACAGACTTTTACTTTTGAATGTGAAATGTTTTGCTAGCACCCACCTACATAGGGAGACATGACATGCCTATAAAATATGAGACTTCAGATCTAAACGGAAAGATTTAGGTGTTATTTCTTCCCGCGCGCTATAGAGTGGAACGGTAAAGAAACATGAAACTGGTTATGAACCCTCTGCCAGGCACCTAAATGTGATTCTCATTGAACGCAATACGATGTTTTGCAGAGCACGTTCCGAAATCTATTCTTCGGGATAATCTTTCGCGTTCAACACAGCACTGTTCAATAGTACGCACTATCTGTCCGATGTAGAACGTTCTAACCCCAGACGATGTATTATACAGCTGGCGTTCTAAGGCTAATCTTCCAAAGGTCTCTCGAGCTGTAGAAATATAAGCAAAGAAGGGAGCTTCATTACCGATGAAGCTACTTGTGTGTATTTAGTCTTAATCTTACATGCAAATCCACCTAAATCTTAAAATCTATGTAAAAACACAGCTAATTTTAAACCATAAAGGCCAGCGTAGTTATGAATTCAAAGAAATATTTGCAATATTTATTAATTTCGTATAAAAATTCCGCAAAAACGCACGAAACTTTCACGAGCAACGTACAAGGCATGCCAGATTTGAATGAATAAAATATTTCTACGACTTTTTATACCACGTATAATGGTCAAGACAGTCGCCAAGAAAAATGCTTTATTCGCATTAACCAGTGTTAATGCACTACGGTATGAATAGGAAAATCACTAATTGCAAAGTATTGAGTAACATTACGTAACTTTTGGAAAAATATTGTTTTGGGAACTGCAGCCAGGCCATTTAGAAGTCACACCGACTCCCAACTGGCTGCTATATCCATAGCACAGTATCATACCATTTTAACGAAATTAATCGATGATGTAACAATAGAAAAGGAAGCTTTTCAGTGAAATAGATAATTTATTGGTATTGTGCTACATTGATCATATAGCATGCACGAACAGACACAAATTTTAGACTTTGTGGCATGATAGAACGGCACGTCTAAATCACAAGACAAAGAGCTAAATATTTGTACAGTTGCTAATGTCTACTTGGGGAAGGCTTTAGGCACGGTTTTATGGCGATCGGATAGCTATATATATTATTGTGAATGTTCAGTGCACGCTTATCACGTTCGAACGACAAGACGCAGAGACTTAAATATTTGTACAGTTACTAACTTATACCTTAGGAAGGTTTCAGGCACGGTTTTTTAGCGATCTGATAGATATTTAGTAATTTGAAGAATATAACAAAATGTGAAACAATGATTCTTTGAAAATGGTTTTATTGGTTGCATTGATGCTTGAGGATTGATAATGATAAAAGGGTGGGGTATATTGGGATGGAAAGTTATCTGTGTATATGAAATTCTACGTGTGTACGTGTGTGTGTGTGTGTGTGTGTGTGTGTGTGTGTGTGTGTGTGTGTGTGTGTGTGTGTGTGTAATTGTTGTCCGAAGTCCCCTGTTGTACACCATAGCAGTTCCATGTCGACAGCGATAAGGGAGTAAAAGATATGGTGGTTGAAAGTCGTCAAATTATAAAAAATCGGACTGAAGGACAGCGATGACGTTTGCGACTCTATAGCAAGGAGGTTACGTACAGCAATATGTGATGCCACAGACCATATCTTTGGTCTATGTGTGCTACAATGTCTTCAGCTCTTTCTCTGTAAGGATAAGCATACGAATAAGGAAATATAAAAAGGTAAAGCAGTCAACAATCCGAAGATTGGTTTGAACACCACAGTGCTCCTGTTCGGAGATGGTATGCCGTTGCCTTCCTCCGACCTTCGAACTGACTTACCCAGCCAGTATAACGTCGGTTCCGAACCACGGTGCTAATCGGTATTTTTCAAATTACTAATACTGCCAGAGGTGTAAGAAGCGGAGAGTGACAAAAATCCAAGGACCTGGCGGGGATCGAACCCACGACCATTGGATTTGTAGTCTGCCACTACCACTGCAAACGAGGCGCACCCTAAGAATAAATAAAGCAATTTCTTTTAATAGATCCCTTTAAAAAATCTATTTGACGTTTTGCGCATAACATCAAGTGATCCATTTGTGATACTACAATAATTGTTGAATTTCGTGATCCGATTCTTGGAAACCAGTGCATTTTTACCTGTGATTTCTTATATATTCTGATAAATGTAACGTTTTTAGAAAAAAGATGGACAGTAAGTGGATAGGAAAAGTACTAAATCAAGGCTCTAATAAGTAAATACCGGGCAACGCCGGTTTTTCAGCTTTTATTAAATATATTGGAATCTTTAATAGTTCAATCACAAACATTTTCTCAAGCTATAAAGTAAAATGAATATTTGTGTATTTTATTAAATGTGTTTTGATTTCACCCGTATTTTGTTCAGTACCATTTATCAGTTTTAATATTATCGACGAATCTTTCACAAACTGTGCGATTTCTTAAGCTTTCATCAATTACAGACGTATTTTACTTTTTTGCTTGTTGCATATATCACTAGCGTGTCAAATTTTAACAGCCATATTTTTATGAGTTTACATGAGAATTTGTGATTTTAGGGCGCGCAACTTTTACGGTCATTAGGGCCCAGACAAGAACAAAGATTCGCTAGACCTCCAAAAAAATTGGTGACTGTCAGAACATCAAAACGAAAGATAAACAATTAAAAGGGTTAAATATCCTTTGATAAGTTGGCCAAGTTGATAAAACGCAAAAGTCGAGCAGCTGCTTGTGTGTCATCAGCTAAAATTTCCTCCAGAGTAGACGGAAAGTGAAGGGCTACACGGAGATGCTTAAAATTAACACAAGACAGTAAAACATGTCGCACTGTCAGCAGTTCACCGCAGGAGCATAGCGGTGCAGGGTCGGCGGACAGCAAGTGACGGTGGCTGAAACGGCAGTGACCGATCCTCAACCGGGCCAGGATTACCTCCTCCCGCCGAGAGGGGCGTGAGGAGGTCCCCCAAGCGGTCGGGATCGGTTTTACAGTTCTCAATTTATTGTTGTACAGTGAAAACCACGCACTGTGCCATGACGACACGATACTCCGGCGAAGAGCCCGTTGAATATCGTCCGATGGTACGCAAAAGGTAGCCATGCGAGGCAAAAGAGCTGCGGCCTTGGCTGCTATGTCTGCGGTGGTGGTGGTGGTGGTGGTGGTGGTGGTGGTGGTGGTGGTGGACATGAGGGACCAAACAACGAGGTCATCAGTCCCTTCAACCCCAAATTGTATACGCCACGGAACCCAACGAAAAATAGGTGAAAGCCAAAAGACCATTACACTAGGAAGTAAAATCGACTCGCCAACAAGACTAAGACCAACCCAGGGTAGCAAATGCTACAGTGTCCGATCCCACAGCTCTGGAAGCGACCTCTAGCCTAAACCACAAGGTACTAATGGCACAGTGGTCAACGTATCATAGCTCCAGAGCAGGGAGAAAAACTACATTAAAATGTAAAAGAGTGGGGGGGGGCTGATGGGGATAAGGCTCTAAACCCCACAATCAGCCAAGAATCACAAACCCCCTCACCCCGACCAAGCGAGTCCTAGAGCTGACAATAAAATCTACTTTCACGGAGGAAGGCAAGGACGCGATCAACCATCCGTGGGTCATCCGCCAAAACTGAAGGCAATGCAGGCGGTAGGCCATAGTCGCCGCGAAGTGTCGAATGGAGAGGACATTCAGTCAGAATATGAGACACGGATTGTACGGCTCCACAATCACAATGTGGTGGATTGTCATTTTGTAAAAGAAATCCATGGGTCAGCCTGTAGTGTCCAAGACAGAGGCGACAGAGGACAATTGATTCTCTCCGGGAAGGGCGTAAAGATGAACTCCAAGCTGCAGTCGTATCTTTGATGTTACGGAGTTTATTGGAAGGGGCAGTAGCTTTCCAACTGCTATCCCATGAGGAGTGAAGCAAAGATCTGATCTGCACCCACAGATCCGCACCCGGAATTTTAAAGGGAGACGGGCAGCGAGTAATTGCCGATCTAGCCAACTGGTCAGCTACTTCATTCCCTGTAATACCAACATGGCTTGGCACCCAGAGAAAGGTAACGGAGCAGGCAGCACGATGAAGGTCAGCAAGGAGTTCATGGATGGAAATAACTAAAGGATGGGAGGGGAAACAACGATCAATGGCCTGCAGACTGCTCATGGAGTCAGCACAGATTAAACCACGTTCCACGGCAGAACGTTTAATAAAACAGAGGGTTCTATAAATCGCCATCAGCTCTGCCGTAAACACACTGCATGCCTCTGGCAGAGAATGGCATTCCGCCCCAACAGGAGATGTAAAAGCATATCCGGAGTGGCCCATTGTTTTCGAGCCATCAGTGTAGAAGATAGAGGCTCCCTGAAACTCTTCTAGTACTGGGCGCACCAAACGCCGAAAGACCATGGGGGAAATTAAAGCTTTTGGGCCCTGGAAGAGATCCGCCCGAATCAGTGGTCGCGGCACCATCCACGGAGGTGCGCGTGCAGTAAAATGGGGGCGCAATCTAGCGAAGGGAAATGGAAATCCCGGCAAAGAGAGGAAAGCCGCAGTCCGACGGGAAGGCCCGCCCGCGGCCGGGTATCAGGAGGTCGAAGCCCCTTCATATGCAAAAAGAACCTGGTAAGCGGGATGAGCAGGATATTGCCGGATGGCGATGGCATAAGACGCCAGAAGCTGATGCCGCCTGACCTGAAGAGGGCAGATTCCCGCCTCAACAAGGAGACTGTCGACCGGGCTAGTCGGGAATGCACCTGTAGCCAAGCGGACACCATAATGGTGAACCGGGTCTAATAATTTCAGGGCAGAAGGAGCTGCCGAGCCATAAACTTGACACCCATAGTCCAATCGGGACAAGATTAGAGCCCAATAGATACGGAGGATAGTTGTTTGGTCTGCACCCCAAGATGAATGAGCAAGGAAACATAGGGCATTGATATAATTACGTAGGCTTCCGCGGCCAGAGTCATATGACATAAAAGTTTTCTGGGTATGGTACCGCGTCATGATGTAGGCTATTACTTATTTAACCAACGTTTCGGCCAACGTTACAGTGCAGTATGAGGACAAGATGAAAGAATTATTAAACGATCCCATCTACAAGGAACTGAAGACGGACCCCACGGCTAAGATAATTCGAAAGACGCAGAGTGCAATTAAAGACTCAAGAATTGACGTCGACACGGCCAAGGGACTAATTCCTAGCGTTCCAATTCCCCCTAGAATTTATGGAGTGCCAAAGCTACACAAGAGTGGCCAGCCTCTACGACCGATCGTGGATGGAATTAATTCGCCGACATACAATTTGGCAAAGTTCCTAGCCTCCAAACTAAGACCTCTAGTTGGGAAAACTGACTCATACGTCAAGAACTCGACACACTTTATAGAACGCATTAAGGAAGTAACAATTTTACCCACGGACATCATGGTCAGCTTCGACATAAAGTCATTATTCACCAATGTGCCAGTAGACGAAACTGTTCGCATCCTACAAGAACATATTCCGCCAGATATATGCGACCTGGTTCAGTTGTGTTTATCTTCGACCTACTTCAAGTGGCAAGAAAGATTCTACGAGCAAACAGACGGCGTAGCAATGGGGTCTCCCTTATCCCCGTTGGCAGCCGACATTTTCATGGAGGCCTTCGAAGCAACAGCACTTTGTTCCGCCCCTTTACGCCCAAGATGCTGGTTTAGATACGTGGACGATACTTTCGCAATATGGCCCCACGGTGAGATGGAACTACACAAGTTTCATGAACATCTAAACAAATTGCACAAGAAGATCCAATTTACATTAGAGATCGAAAAGGATGGCGCTATTCCATTCCTAGATGTGGAAATTTATAGAACTAGGCAAGGCACACTTGGGCACAGGGTATATCGGAAGCCTACACATACCGACAGGTATTTGCACGCTCAATCAAACCACCATCCAGCACAGAAGAACTCTGTTATCCGCTCACTGACGATTCGCGCGCAACGACTAAGTGATGAAGACAACAAAACAGCTGAGCTCAACAAACTAAAAACAACATTTCTGGCAAATGGCTACAAGCATAGAGTGATCCACACCGCCATGGACACAAATAAAAGAATCAGTAGGCAGGAAGTCAACAAAAAGCAGCCAGCAGCACGCTTACCTTATGTAAAAAACGTCACAGATCGCATTGCCAAACATCTTCGCCGGGTAGGAATCCAGCCTTTCTTCTACAGCAGTCGCAAGGTCAAGGATGCTCTTGGTTCCACAAAGGACAACATAGACGCACTACATGCATCAGGAGTATACAAGGTGGAATGCGAGTGTGGGGAAGTGTACATAGGTGAGACAGGGAGGGCAGTGGCAACACGCATACGGGAACATGAACGCTACATTCGATTAGGCCAACACAATAAATCTGCAGTAGCCGAACACCAGCAAGATTGCAGCAGGAAGATAAAATTGAACGATGCCAGAATACTCGCCAAGCAACCAGGGATGGTCAAACGTAAGATAAGGAAAGCCATCGAAATTGTTAAACACCCCAATAACATGAATAGAGAAGATAGACAGGCTTGCCCCCTCTTGGCTACCGGCCATCACAGCGCAATAGGCCGCACTGACACCACAACACGCGAGCGTCACCAGTAAGCTACTGCCGCCGCGCGGCCCACGGCCAGCAGGAGAGATACGGAAGCCCTCACCCCATTCGCCGATGAACACCAACCATGTATCGCTATGCAAGAAGCAATAGGCAACGGCTAACCCCCACCCCTTCCACCTCAGTATCCTATCAAAAATAAAGTTCCACTCTTCCGCAATACATTCACCAATAACATCGCTTATTTTAAAAAATTATGACGTAATGTCTAAATGAAAGTAATATAAAGTGTAGTAACAACCAGCTCACACCAGTTACCCAGACGAAGGCCACTGTAACGTTGGCCGAAACGTTGGTTAAATAAGTAATAGCCTACATCATGACGCGGTACCATACCCAGAAAACTTTTATGTCATAGGGCATTGAGTTTCCTCATACAACTAATCTTCAGGTGGCGAATATGGGGCACCCAAGTCAATTTTTTGTCAAAGAGAAGACCCAGGAAACGATGCTGTGCTACAACTTCCAGGCGCTGATTACCCAAGAACAGTTCTGGATCAGGGTGAACTGTAGTACGACGACAAAAGTGCACCACCCTCGTTTTTGATGAGGAAAACTGGAAACCATGGGACGTAGCCCACACTGAAGCCAGCCGAATGGCGCTCTGGAGCTGACGTTCAGTAGAGGCTAATGAGTAGGAGCTGTACCATATGCAAAAGTCGTCGACATACAATGCCGGGGTTACCAGTGACCCAACAGAGCTCACCAACCCATTGATGGCGATTAGAAAAAGTGCAACACTCAACACTGAGCCCTGGGGGACACCGTTCTCCTGTATCCGAGGGGGGCTGAAGGAAGAGCCAACTCTGACACGGAACAGGCGGTGGGATAAAAACTGACGGATAAAAATTGGTAAGGAGCCTCTGAGGCCCCAGTCATGAAGAGAACGTAAAATATGATGACGCCAAGCAGTGTCGTACGCCTCATGCAGATCGAAGAAGACTGCTACCAGATGATGTCCTTTAGAGAAGGCCTGTCTGATCGCAGTCTCCAGTCGAAGTAAATGGTCAATAGGGGATCGTCCCTCCCGGAACCCACACTGGTAAGGTGAGAGAAGTCCCCGGGATTCAAGAACCCAGCATAATCTGCGGGCTACCATCCACTCAAGTAGTTTACAGGGGACACTTGTCAGGCTTATTGGTCGATAACTGTCCAGCGCCGACGGGTCCTTGCCAGGCTTGAAGGCAGGGACCACAATACTCTCCCTCCACTGGGAGGGGAACACCCCTTGAAGCCAAATACGGTTAAAAACTTTTAGGAGAAATTGTCGTTGTGAGGGGTTAAGGTGTTTCAGCAATTGATTATGGATATCGTCAGGGCCAGGTGCTGAATCACGAGAAGAGGAGAGGGCCAGCGACAGCTCCCAGTCAGTAAAAGGTTCGTTATATGGTTCCACCTGGTGAGAAGTAAAGCCTAATTTAAAGGTTTCGGCCTGGTGTTTCTTAAGGAGAAAGGTCGCCGGATATGAGGTTGTCGCTGATACAGTGGCGAAGTGAGTTGCAAGATGTTCTGCAACAACAGATGGCTCTGTACAGACCCCATCAGGCAGGGCAAGACCAGGGACGGAAGACGGCCGCCAGCTACCTTGGATAGATCGGAGCATAGCCCACACTCTTGTCAAAGGGACAGAAGAACCCAACGAGGAGACAAAATGCTCCCAGCATGTCCGCTTACTTTGTTTGATTAAGTAACGAGCTCTGGCACGCAGACGTTTGAAATTTATTAGACCAGCGAGCGATGGGTGGCGCTTAAGATGTTGCAAGGCCCTACGGCGCTCGCGAATGGCTGCGGCAAAAGTTGCATTCCACCAAGGGACAGGCCGGCGAGTAGGAGGGCCTGTCGACCGGGGAACAGCGGCGTTGGCAGCTTGGGTAATCATGTTGGTCATTTGGCTTATAGTATCATCTATACAGCCTGAGGGGGAAGATGGGAACACAACCTGGGATGTATATAGCGGCCAATTAGCACGACTCGTGGTAGGCGTGAGGGAAGTGAGGGAAGTGAAAGGATCAACGGAAAGTGGTCGCTATCGCAGAGGTCGTCATACGCCGACCAGTGAAATAAAGGAAGGAGAGAAGAAGTGAGAGAGAGGTCTATGGCAGAAAAGGTGCCGTGAGCGGCACTAAAATAAGTTGGGGAACCATCGTTGAGAAGGCTCAGATTGTGGTCAGCAAGAAACTGATCTATGAGGCGGCCCCGGCTAGATGTATAAGCACTGCCCCACAAAGGATGGTGGGCATTGAAGTCCCCAAGGATGACGTAAGGAGGGGGGAGTTGCTGAAGGAGGGCCACTAGAGACGTGAGTGTAGGTGGCCTGTCAGGTGGAAGGTAGAGGTTGCAAATGGTCAATGGAGTGTCCAAGTGAACCCGGACAGCAACCACTTCCAATGGAGTTTGGAGAGGAATCCAGGTACTGACAATATCTGTCCGGACCAAAGTGCAAACCCCACCAGACGCCTCGAGGGGACCAACCCGGTTCCGACAAAAAGCACGGAACCCACGGAGGGTCGGTGAATGTGCATCCATAAACCTAGATTCCTGCAGGACGACACAGGCCGCAGGAGAGAGAGAGAGAGAGAGAGAGAGAGAGAGAGATGAGCTGTTTAATCTCCAAGAGGTAGTAACCATTACAGTTCCATTGGATGATCACATCACGAGGATCTAGGCGGGAAGCAAATGGCATAACGTCTGTCACGCTGCTTTGTCAGCGTCCGTCACCAAAGAAGAAGGGACAACATCCATAAATAGCTGATCAGCCTCGGGCTCAATGGGATGAGCGAGTTGCAAAAGCACAGTCGGCACCTCCGGTGGTACCGGAGGGGCTTTATCTTGTAACTTTGGTTTCTTCTTCTTCTTCTTCTCCTCACGTGTGGGACGGGCAGGACCCACCCCAGGGAGAGGACTTTTGTCAGTTAGGTCTGGTACTGACGAGGATCGGGCGACCTTTGAACTCACTGACTGAGAGTCCGATGGCCGGCTGGAGGTCGAAGATCTCCGATCTGGGGAACGCCGGGACGGAAGGCCCTGAGATAGGGCACTGTCACCGGCAGGCGACGGAGAAGGGGTGCACTTCTCCGGCTGGGAAGGGGTGGGACACAAAGGGAGGGCTACAGGAGCTACAGGAGAGGGAGATGTGAGAGAGGGGTGTGGACGGGGTGTAGGGGGGAGATGGGAGTGGGAAGGGGAGGGTGAAAGGCTAGACGATAACGTCGTAGCAAAGGTCGTCGCCATTTGCACGGGATGCAGACGTTCATATTTACTGCGGGCCTCAGGATACGTCAAACTCTCCAGGGATTTTTACTCTTTTATATTCTTTTCTTTTTTGAACATAGGGCAAACTGGCGACCGTGAAGAGTGGTGGTGTTGACAGTTGACGCACACCGGCGGAGGAACACAGGGGCTCCCCTCATGTAGTGGGCGTCCACAATCACTGCATACTGGGACTGCTGTACAGCAGAGGACATGACCAAACCTCATACATCGAAAACACCGCATGGGAGGTGGAATGTAGGGCTTCACTTCACATCGATATATCATTATCTTGACCTTCTCTGGGAGTGTGTCCCCCTCGAAGGCCAAGATAAAGGCCCCAGTATCGACGCGGTTATCTTTAGGTCCCCTCTGAACGCGGCGAACAAAATGTACACCACGCCGCTCGAGATAGGCCCTAAACTCCTCATCAGTTTGAAGGAGGAGGTCCCGGTGGAATATCACACCCTGTACCATATTCAAGGATTTGTGCGGGACAATTGTTACTGGAATGTCGCCAAGGGTGGTGCAGGCGAGCAAAGCTTCAGAGTGGGCTTCCGAGACTGTTTTAATGAGTAATGAGCCAGATCTAAGCTTACCCATAGATTCCACCTCAACAAACTTGTCCTCTATGGTCTCGACAAAGAACAGAGGTTTGGTGGTAGTAAAAGTTTCTCTATCAGTCCTTGAGCAAACGAGATAGCGATGAAAGGGTTTTGCTCCTAACCGGCGAGCCTGGCCTTCCTCCCAAGGGGTAGCAAGGGAGGGAAACATCCTCTTATCCGCAGTAGCAGCATTAAACGATCTCTACCTGTCTTGAGAGACGGCCGATGCACGACCATTTTGGAGTAACTCTTTTCATGGGGCTAGACGTCCGCCCTGGTGTCACCCACTCCGAAACCGGGGCTCTCCATGGGCGCCACCCAGCCTCAGCAAAGGCCACCTGGCACGATGGCCATTGCCGGGAGTTCTGATACCCCCGAGGACAGGCATCAACTCCTTGGCTTGCATGGAGAGGTCGCAGCTCAGACACCAGTAGTGTGATCCCTGTGGTGTCGGGGGGCTCAGCCAAAGGGTACATAACAGCCCCCCCCCCCACACGGACTGGCTACACGTGCTGGGGACCTAGCGGGGGATAGGGGCTACAGCGAGGAAAGGAAGTGGAAAGGAAAGGATAGGATAGGATAGGACCCACGCCGTAGGGGCTAGGTCGGGAGTTCTTCCCCAATTGGCTCACACATTATCGGACAATTTTGGTATGGAAGGTCAAACCCCGAGGGGGACCAAACTGGGCCAAAAACCGGTGTACACAGCAGACAAAACCAAAGTGCAGGACAATCGGTACCATGGGATAGCCAAGCCGTCATCCAGAGTACCGCTGAGAGACGGGGTTGGAGAGGGTGGGAAGGAGGAATTGGGATGGGAAGGAGGGGGAACTAGGAGGGGTAATGCAGCCTGGGGAAAGCAGGAAAAAAGGCTGCAATGGCTCGGGGACCCGTGTGCGCCACACGTACCCACAAAAGAGCTGTGGGCCCCCTGGGGGGGGGCTATGTCTGCGGTCTCTTTCCTGGGCACACCCACGTGGCCAGGGACCCACAGGAAAGGAACGTGACATCTGCTAGCAACTGGAGGGAGCGTTGGATCCGATACACGAGAGGATGGTTCGAGAAAGGGTCCTTAAGACTCTGCAGGGCACTAAGGGAGTCCGAACATATGGCATAGAAAGGGTGGCGGTGGCGGCAGGTATACAAGACGGCCTGGTGGAGGGCAAAAAGCTCAGCCGTGAAATTCGAGCATCGGTCGGGGAGCTAGTATTACAAACGGTTCTCCCCGATGACTAAGGCAGATCCGACACCAGCAATGCTCTTTGAACTATCAGTGTTTACATGAGAATGTCGCCCTCCTGGTCATTACAATTTGTTACTATATTGAGCTTTCGTTTACTTAACACATGGAGAGCCGTACCCATTTGTGACCAGTTTCACTAACAGGTAACTGAAGATATGCCATACTGTTCAGTTGGCTGCCGGGTAATGAGCCTAGATAAACATCTTAATATCTTATGTCAAACAGTACATGTTTGTACTGCGTTTTAAATTTATTCGTACTGGTCATGAATAGCATAGTTGTAGGTAATGTACCTGCAGTTTCCACTGTCACTCCAGCCATATATTATCTAACTTTGAACATGGCTGGGTAAAAGCAACTGTAATACAATAATTTTTAACAATTTTATATAACAGCCAACCGGTTTCGCAGTTTTAAGGTAATTGACCTAGGTTTCGTTGTCCGTGATTGTTCCATGATCATGTACCTTATGATAGTCACGAGGTTTCGGAATTATGTAAATACGTAAGACGTTGACAAATGGCCTCTTATAATACACTTTTACTGTAGTGGAATCTCAAGAACGCTCCATCAGTGGGGAAAGGCAAATAGATGTGGCAAAGCGTTTGAGGACAATTTAGCGAAGAAGTTGGTCTGACGATCAATGAGGAAACAGCATGGCTGCAACAGAACGAGGAAACAAGCTTACGGGATGTCGATAAGAAATTTAAGAGAACGAAGTCGTTCCGTTATCTTTGCTGTAATGTCTATGCAAATATGGAGTAAATGAACCGGACTGAATCTACCGAGATATTTTAAATTTAAAGTACCGAACTGCTAACAAAAACCACACTCAGCCTGTTTAAGACCATAGAGCTACTGGCATTGATGTATGGGGTCTTCAGTAGGGGCATTGAGCAAGACGCTGTAGAGAACCTAAAAACAATGCCATGAAAGTGGCTCAATCTGTCAGAATGGAATCTAAATAAGAAAGAAAATACGATTAATGAATCAGATGTCAGACGCAATAAAGAGAACGGACCATATACAGAGAAACGATGGTGAAGAGAGACTAGAAACTCAAGGTACTTTCCCTGTGTGAAGAACAAACCAGAGTTCTGGGGGACGTCTAAAACCTGGTAGCCTATAAGAACAGTGTAGCAATAGACCAATGGAAACCATTTACCTATTTGCCATTTAAGTTCCTTATAGAAGTATCTCTTGTGAGACGCCTTCAGAACTAAAGATATCTGATAAATCCGCAATCCACAAAAATATTTAACATTGATGACAACATTCGTTAATATTTATAAACTATTACCATGTTCTAGGTTATTTCTTGTAATCATGCCAATGGTAATTTATTTATAGCTGTATTATTGCTATTATTTGAGGTTGACTAGGAGTAAGGAAAACTAAAATGCCACTATATGAATGGCAGATAGTTATCGAAATTGTACTCAAGGGAATCCATTGCACACGTCAGATTTAGTGCTAAGATGGTCTAGTGCAAATTACAATACAATCTGAAGCTTTCAGACAGACCCTGATTTTTTTTTTTTTACTTAAGAGACTTAACTACGGGGTCATCAGTCCCTAAACTTACAAACTACTTATGAACTACCTACAACTAAGGACGGCACATATCCATGCCCGAGGGGGGATTCGAACCCCCGACCGCAGTGGCCGTGCAGACCGTGACTGGAGCGCATCAGTCCCCTCGGCCACCGCGGCCGGCCAGACCCTGATGAAGGCCTCCTGCAACAGTGTCCGAAACGTCGGTAGTAAAATGACGACGCGGTCTTATCTAAAGAAATAGTCTATGCTGAATGTGAGGAACAGAGTGGCTAGAGCGGTGATAAACTGTTTGACTGCTATGTAGGAAATTAGTGTTCAGTTCATCATGCCCTATATTTCTATTTTGTTTTTCATCAATTATCAACTTAACACTACCACACATTTTCGAGTCGGGTAGGAGGTATCTTCCTGTTTCCTAACGCTTGCTTCACTGCCCATTAAGATGGTGTTTCGCCCTGACAAGTAGAAAAATTTCTTACTTCTAAAACGGTGTCAAATCAGACTTGCATGCACCCTAATGGATGAAGTGCAATTAGTGTGGTATCTTCTGTTTAACCTTCCATGTAAATTTATTGCCTAATCAAATTTCCAATCCCTAAGCAAATCAAGATTTTACCTCCAACTACTTTAAACTAATAAAAATCAATGTTAGAGGTAAATTTTAAATTAAACAATAGCCTTTTTTACACTTATCAGGTGTGTTTATAAACATTAACACTTTCATAAAATACATAATTCTGTATCTGCTATAATTAGTCACGGGGTTGTACCCCTCAGTATCAAAACCTACTTATGCCCCGTCTTCTGGACTTCACTAGAAAAATACTGGTATATCATGAACCTACAATACGTCTACTCTTTCCTTACACTATCACTAACGGTTTCCCTGCGCAGTAGAAGTCAGATGTTAACCTTTCCTTAATTCTTTCTGTAACAATTCTGACGTCTGCATTTTTTAAGAATGCCGAAACCTAATAAAAAGTGACTTCGACATACTTCAGTCACAAACTGAGCTAATGATCGAATCACGATTCTCAGTGGTATGCCGCACTGAACCTATGAGAATTATTCATTCCACTGGCCTCAAATTCCTTAAATAGCCTTTAGTTTGGCGACATTTGCCGCTTAGGCTCCGCCAAGTGAAATCTAGTCCCAGCAGATAAGGAGCTTGACAACCTACGTTCTTTTCGCCTCTGCCCAAATACAGTAATCCGTAATTGACTGGTTTAGGATTTTTCCGTTTAAATTAAGTGAATGATTTATGACTAGCTGTACTACATATCAAGAAAAGGATCTTAATTTTAGGACTTCTTACATTAACAAAGAGCATTTAACGACTGAGTGCCGATGTTTTCTAGTATATGCTTTGTTTCCTGAATGTACACTCTTTGACAAAAAACCTGGCCGCCGGCCGGCCGCCGCTGAGCCTAAGTCCGAGCCGATCGCGACATGGGACAATAAAAGTGGCCGCGCTGATTCGCTCTAAGTCCAGCTATCTGCACAATCTGGCAACACTGCAGACTGCGGGAGTTCACACAGTACTTCTTGTGTGCAGTTAGAAGACAACTGGGTCAGCTACATCCGTGGTCTTGCGGTAAAGTGCGCGACTTGCATGTTCAGTATTAGCGATCGAAACCGACTGTTGACAAAAATTTTAAATTCATGTCACTCGTGCATGCTGATGCCACATGTGTAAGGGGAGCATATGTGTAACGTATTTCATTTTTTGGTACACTGGTAATAACATTTCGGCCCAATAACTTCGCCGCCTCTGGCCGCAACACTTGGCAGAGCTCTCCGCGGCCCACTCGCCGGCAGCAGCGGTGGCGGCGCTACACAGCGCTGCCTCGCCCTCTGCCCACAGCGCCTGCCGCCGCTCATCGCCCTGGATACGTAAAATGCTGTAGTGTTGCTGAGTGGTGATCCACAAAAAAGGTTGCGATTCGTATTTCACAGAGGATATAACGAAGCAGACCACCTATTTCGAATGATGAGCAGATAATACATTAGAGACGCAAAAAATTGTCATTGTCCAATCCAATGGCACTCTACGATGGTTAACACTTATTTGTGGTTTAAATCTCGATCCTTTTCCTTTCAGAAAAGCCTTTCATGTAATTTGTTGTTATCACTTCGTATGTTTTCATCAAGACAATATGTAACTCACTAAAATGTTTTAGTGTCGTTTCATTCCTTACGGTAAATGTATGAGCTAAAGTATGTGGATACGTTTCAGTGCACGTTCTAAAGCAACACAGGCACACAGCAATGTTTGTGTCTTCATGTCTCATTTCTACTGGAGATATTTCGCATCAATGGAGGTGAATTCGAATTTCTTCGAAGGCGTTTATATGGTGAAGCAAAGAAGACATCTAATACCATTTCTATAATTTGAAGTCGACCTTTCTGAAAGACTTATTGTATAAAGCTTTTCTTATGATTCCGTTAAAGAGTTTCTTCTGGCAATCTGCATCGAATAAAGTGAAATGAAACAAAATAAAATGAAATTCCATCCCCACACGCAATTTCTCTAACCAGGATTAGAACAGCCGCCTCACACCAGGCTTACATCGGAAGACACAAGCAGAACCACACAGCCAACCACACACTGCCGCATAGTGCCCTCAGTCTCTCACATATTGAATGCTGAGCCTCTAACACATCGCGAAAGATAACCTGAAAGTCACCTACACAAATAACTACATTCCTTGAGTGCAAAAGTTAAATTTCTGTCTCATTTCACGAGGGCATTACACATCATGAGTCATGAAAGTAGAAGAGGAATGTCAAGTGAACTTATTGAGACAATTCTTTATCACTTGAAGTAACTGCACTGCCACAGTGTTGCCAGTTCTTAGCTGTACTAGGAAGACCTGTGTAGCGATAAGCGACGCGAAATCGCGTACGTCTCATGCGGGCTTCTAGAGGGGAGTTGCGTATTTTGGTTAATATCCGACACACTCTCCTGATAGATTCCGTCGTCACATTTAGGATGCAAATATTTAATTCGTCCAATGAGGTCGAAACTAGCGTTTAAATTTTGAGGCTTTACTGCATTATGATATATTTTCAGTAAATGACTAGAGAAAAAAATACGGATATTGAGCTTGCAACATACGGCAGGTCAAAGACTGAGATATATAAACTTCCATCATGATTTCAGTTTCACCCCCCTCCCCCCAAAAAAGACTAAGACAATTACTTTTTTAGATATCTACAAAAAATATTTTTTATTTGTTACTGGAAATGAACGTTGCATCCTCCTTCACTAAACAGTAAGGTATCAAACACTTCACATCTTGAAAGCGACAGCCCGCAATATTCTCAATCCTACTAGCATCTGGCCTCAACTGGCTTTTAGCCATGCATTGAGAAGAAATGCTGATGAATTGATAACTTACCCTCATCAACTTTCAGTGAGAGCTTTTTGTAACAAAACGAAAAAGTAATGCATACCGTCATTTTCTCCAATGATACTAGGCACTGTTGTCCGAAGATGGACTGTATCTACGTTGAGTCTTGTCAAACGCGTCTCACATTCAAGGAATTTTACCTAAACGAATTTAGTCCTCTTGAAGCTGTAACAGAACAGAGAATCTGGGTGGTTGTGCATATTCGTAAGTTTTCTTACTTTGCCGTAATACTTGATGCAAGATGAGCAAAGTACAAATCCATCATCTATTGGTTTCTTCGATTCTTTGGGCAGTCTTCTTTGGTTTGTACTCCCTCACTTCGTAGGCGATCTACTGGTTTTATTGAAAATACAGTAATCAAAATTACGCGACTATTTGTCCCACATTTTAATGTCTTTGGTTGTTATTCTGAATGACAGTGATGATTTCTGTTGGACTGGTTCCATATATCGGAGCCTAATTCATGAAATTTTATTCCCATGACAGATGAAAGCAATTAGAACCTTGTGTCTCTATAATGAATTTTCATATGAAAAAAATTAACACCTGAAGATGAGTCTCTAAAAACGTGGAAACGGTCGTGGACCTGTAAAGCAACCTTCTTAATAAAAAAATAAAATAAAATAATAAAACAGCTGACGCGGCTTCAGAATTTATTATTTACTTTATGGGATGATTGAAGTGATTTCCAAATAAGTTATTCTATCTATATTTAAAATTTTACCATCATTTTAGAACTGATAAAGTCATTTAAGAAAATGTTCTTTCGTTTTGTTTGTGATGTCACTTGATATTCTTGAAGTAGGTGGCTACAGCATCTGCTATGAGGTTTCCAGGAGACAGTTGGTAGGGTGATTTTGTTTGACAGTAAGCGGATAAATTTAAGATGTAACGAAACGAAATTATGAGATCCAGCTTTTGCAACAAAACGCACCCGATTTCTAAATTGGCTAGGTTTTCAGAAAGTGACTATTATACAGCTAGACATTACTGCTATAAACCCTACCTCATTGATTTACCCACAGCTGAGGCAAATTGCTCGCAACGTGAAAGAGAGTAGGAGTTGTTAATGTATGTAACGACCTTCTTGAACACAAATTCAGTTAACTACGACAATGAGCATATTATGATGTTAATTTTTCAAAATATTTAATGTAGGTGACAAGAAAAAGTCAACTGACTGCAGAATTACATATCAGACTCACATCTACATGATGCCGAAGTTGCGAAACAATAGGCCATACTACGACGTTGGAAAATCTTTATTACATTGATGGCCTGATGAACGAGTTTTTGTAGCTGGCGTCCTACATATTAGGATCCGTAATTCCTCTCAGGCTCGAGATACTGTGCTCTCCAAATTGCACATGTCACGTGGCCAGCTATTAAAAAAAATCAATGAATACCTCATTTTGTTTCTCGGTTTATGGTTGATTCATAAGCAGGACTTATGTTTACTGAACTCCATTAACTAACAATAAGACTCACAATGTGTCGCAGAAAAGTCTTCCTAAAAACTCAAATTTTGTCCAGTTTCCTTCGAGTTTGCTTCCTGATAAAATGTCCGCAGGTCAATATGGAAATTACAAGCGACCTGTTATTGACAGAACATCTTGCTACGTCAAATAGCGTTCCATTTGAATTTTTTGAGCACGTTCCTTGATGAGGTGCTCAACGGATTCCAGACCTGTCTTTGTTGCCTGTCTCGTTGATTTCATAAAATGTTACGTAGTCTCATGGCCGGATGCGATGCAGACAGTTTTAATTGCAGTGTGGTCATTACAGCGCGGTGATAGGTTTCAAAGTACAAACTTAATGGCGACTTTTAGGTGCCAGGTATCTCACGCCGATAGATCATCATTCGATCGGTGTCGTCGCAGATAGCGGACGACATTAATTTACTAACCATTGCAATGTTCAATGCAATTCGTGAATTTCATTTATTTCTTATGTTACAGTCAAAACGCGTAAGTTCGGGGAGGACTACCGAACATCTGTTAGACTGTTTGATGGCTTCGTCTATTCAGAGCGACAACTATCCTTTTCCTCCAGCAGGCGCGCTCCGCCTTCTCCGTTTCCAGAGGTGCGCGCTTTCGCTCGCTCGTTGTGCCGCATTTACCAAAACGACCGTGGCTGCCGCCCCCCCCCCCCCCCCCGCGCGCGCGTTATACCTCTTATCGATTTCAGAAAGGTAATGAAATAAATTACCCTTCAAATTGGTGGCCACTAAACGCTACTGTTAGCATTACTCATGATGCAAGAACACTATGTTCCAGTGTTACTATGATGTCTGACATAGCTCTTAAAAATTCGAAAATTTATTGGAACTATCCTTAACGCGGTAGCAATTATCGAGTGGACAAAAGGTACTTTATACGTCTTAATCTATTTTAAAACCACGTTTATATGCATTTTCCATTTGAATGATTTTTTACGCTTTTCAAATTTTGTATGTGTGAAATTTTTCATTCAATTTCAAACATTTTTATGAGAATAGAGAGACATTCGATACATTTCTTTTATTTCTATTTCACTTGACCCCTCTTACGTATTAGTCACGAAAAGATCGCGAAGGTAAAAGATAGGGCAATATGAACTCACACTAAGTCTTACCAGAAATAGTTTTAACAGCGAACCATTCACGAATGGAAGAGAAACAGGCGGAAACAGCAGTTGTATAAAAAGTGCCCTCCACCCCACACCAATTAAGAAATGGCGTTAATGAAGCAGTGTCATCCAGTTCTAAGTTGAAAGTCTCTTATTCAGAGGGCAGTTGGTTTGAAATGAACTGCAAAATTCGTACCAACACACGGAAACATGAACAAAGTAAGCTCTATTGCACACGAGACATGAAAGAAAGAAGGAAGATTACGATTTAACGTCCCTCGACAAGGGGGTCATTAGAGCGAAGCAGAAGTTCGGATTGTCATGATAAGGATGTGGAAGGAAATCTGCCGTGCCCTGGCGCAGGGACCATTCCGGCATTTGCCTAGACTGATTTAGGAAAATCATGGAAAACTCAAATCCAAATGGCCAAAGGCCAGTTCGATGCGTCGTGCAGCCCAATATGAGTCTAGTGTGTTACCACTGCACTAGCTCGCTCCGTAGCAAAAACGAATGCGAGTAATATTGCATTATCACACGGTTCTGAGTTACGTTAATTAAGTTTCTGGCCTATCGTTAGTATAAAATCAATTGTAAAATTTGTAACAAAAACAATAGACAATAAAGCAACCTAATAAACACATTTTACAACGATTAAAATTGATCGATGAATTGTGCCATGGTTTAAAACAATATTAGGGAAAGCAATTGCACTGTTGTTAAAAGTTAGTAAATAAAAGTATTGACATATCTCTTATTCATTGATTTTTAACAGATGCCGTAGAATGCGCAAGGCTGTAATTTTACCGCTATTATAAAAATTAAGTTCAACCACTTCACGAGGAGAATTATAGGGAAAATGTGTGTTTAACAATATTAAGGAAATGAACAGCAAGAGCAAACTGTTTACGGTTACGAACAATATTCGTACAAGTAAATATACAAACGGTGGAAATACGACCGCCTACTGCGAAATGAATTATGTGGAGCACATGTTTTCTTTCGACGTGAAATCTGGGACCGGCAGAGAAAGTATTATCCATCTAGAGACAACGGAAAATGTAATGCGGGCGGAACCGTCCGCTTCTCTGCCTTTCGTGGAGATATTTCAGATGAAAGCGTTCTGCCCATGGACGATAGACCTGAAATAACCAAACGGTTTGGTTTATAGGACAATTTTACTTTCGGCGGTTGCAATTACTTTACAAATAATAGCTCGAATGAATGGAGTAATTTGAAGGGAAACGAATTATTACAATTACTTTGAATCACCTGCAAAGAAAAATATTTAAGACAAAAAGTACTTCCGAAGCAACATTAAACACTAACATAATTCACCTAAACAGGGGCATCACTAAACGAAGAAAACAGTTTCTTATTGGGAAAGGGTATGCGGATGTAATAGAAGTCACTAAATTCTGCAGCAAAAGCCGTCTGGTCAATTTTATGATTATCGGTAAAAAACTTGCGTACTAGCCGCTCTAGGACGGTACCCGCCAGATGCTCATTTTGGTGATATTCCTGAACTGTGAGCCGCGTATGACAAGATTGAACGTATATACGTCCAATTTAGGACAAAAATGCGTAGGAACTTTGAAAAGTCATTTCACACTTTATCCGTTTAGTTAAAAAGCTCTCCCTGGAAGTTGATGAAGGTAAGTCATCTATTCATCAGCATTTTCAATGATGTCTGCTTTTGGACTGAAGCCCTACTTAGAATGGGCTTTGGCAGCGCAGCATGGATAAAAGCCAGTTGAAGCAAGCTGTTTGTAGGAATGAGGATATTGTGGAATGCCCAAGAAATTCTTCCTATAGCTTAGCAGTATTGGTTACGATGATAGGTAACTCTGATCGTTCCCTTAGTACCAGAATTAGAGGTATTTTCCAATATTCATGAGGATATGAGATTAGTCATTGCATTTAAATGACTTATCCTGAATTAAATTTTCGACCGCAGAAAGGTCTACCCCTGCTTAAATTGCAAACAGTTTTGTGTTTTATGTCGAGACTGTGTGTTAACTGCAAACAAATGTCAGATAACTAAACGAGTAATCTCATTTTAGCTCGTTGGCACCATTCTCGTTTTCTGATCTACGGCAAGCATAGTTGATTAGTGAGGTATCGTTGTACTAGTGATGTGTGTGGCTTCAGGTCTATTTTTCTCCTCTGAAAAATGTCCTTAATCGTATTCCGCAACGAAGTACCAAAACTCATTGCAGTCTCAACCAAGAGCTCGGCATTTTCTATTGTCATTGTAATCTTTATCATTCTGCTGTAACGCCGTAAACATCATTGATTACTATCATTATTACCATCATTATCATCATTAATTCAGTTCCAAAAGCGTTCGTTCCCATGTGGCCAAGAGACCACAAAGAATGTGGTTTGACGAAAAATAGGACCATAGGAAAAAGTAGGTAAAACGTTTGTAACAATTTGTTGATTTAACATCGTGACCACAGATACTAAGCAACATCACATGCAACTCATAGGTTGCAACGCTCGAAAAATCGATCAGACACATGGGTTCGGATTCTCATCATTTGTTGGCCCAACAAGACTATAACACTACGAAATAAAAAGCTGCTTAGTAGTCTATAGATTATATGTATATGTCTGCAGAGGAAAAACCTCAGAATTGCACATTTCCCACATATACAGTTTAGTTTCTGTGTCCATGGCCGTAATTTTAAATATCCAGTCTTCTGAATACTGAAGTGAAATAATTCCCGTGTTGCACAAATAATCAGTTAACTATGTTTCTTCTGGCTTTCAAGCAAATCAAAACATTTATGTATTCACGTAGAAGACATGAAATATTACTTGTACAGTCGTAAGGCTGCATTTTGAAACGCAGTCGCTTTCAAGTTGCAAAGTTTTTCGAGATGGATGGGGCATCATTGATTTCCAGTAACTTTCCGTCAAAAAAATTAGATTTTATCGAAATGTAACAAAGCAATTCTTTTAGTCTCTTTTTTTGGGGGTGGGGGGGGTGGGATGAAACTGTAATCGTGATGGAAGTTTATATATCTCAGTCTTTGACCTGCCGTATGTTGCAAGCACAATATCCGTATTTTTAACTTCTCTAGTCATTTGCTGAAAATATAATGCAGTAAAGCCTCAAAAAATTTAAACGCTAGTTTCGGTCTCATTGGACGAATTAAATATTTGCATCCTAAATGTGACGACGGAATCTATCAGGAGAGAGTGTCGGATATTAACCAAAATGCGCAACTCCCCTCTAGAAGCCCGCATGAGACGTACGCGATTTCGCGTCGCTTATCGCTACACAGGTCTTCCTAGTACAGCTAAGAACTGGCTACATCGTTGCTGATATTTGGCAACACTGACAGTGCAGTTACTTCCGCACGTGGTACTGAATTGTCTCACTAAGTTCACTTGACATTCCTCTTCTACTTTCATGACTCATGATGTGTAATGCCCTCGTGAAATATAACTTTTGCACTCAAGGAATGTAGTTATTTGTGTAGGTGACTTTCAGGTTATCTTTCGCGATGTGTTAGAGGCTCAGCATTCAATATGTGAGAGACTGAGGGCACTATGCGGCAGTGTGTGGTTGGCTGTGTGGTTCTGCTTGTGTCTTACGATGTAAGCCTGGTGTGAGGCGGCTATTCTAATCCTGGTTAGAGAAATTGCGTGTGGGGATGGAATTTCATTTTATTTTGTTTCATTTCACTTTATTCGATGCAGATTGCCAGAAGAAACTCTTTAACGGAATCATAAGAAAAGCTTTATACAATTAGTCTTTCAGAAAGGTCGACTTCAAATTATAGAAATGGTATTAGATGTCTTCTTTGCTTCACCATATAAACGCCTTCGAAGAAATTCGAATTCACCTCCATTGATGCGAAATATCTCCAGTAGAAATGAGACATGAAGACACAAACATTGCTGTGTGCCTGTGTTGCTTTAGAACGTGCACTGAAACGTATCCACATACTTTAGCTCATACATTTACCGTAAGGAATGAAACGACACTAAAACATTTTAGTGAGTTACATATTGTGTCTTGATGAAAACATACGAAGTGATAACAACAAATTACATGAAAGGATTTTCTGAAAGGAAAAGGATCGAGATTTAAACCACAAATAAGTGTTAACCATCGTAGAGTGCCATTGGATTGGACAATGACAATTTTTTGCGTCTCTAATGTATTATCTGCTCATCATTCGAAATAGGTGGTCTGCTTCGTTATATCCTGTGTGAAATACGAATCGCAACCTTTTTTGTGGATCACCACTCAGCAACGCTACAGCATTTCACATATCCAGGGCGATAAGCGGCGGCAGGCGCTGTGGGCAGAGGGCGAGGCAGCGCTGTGTAGCGAAGCCACCGCTGCTGCCGGCGAGTGGGCCGCGGAGAGCTCTGCCAAGTGCTGCAGCCAGAGGCGGCGAAGTTATTGGGCCGAAATGTTATTACCAGTGTACCAAAAAATGAAATACGTTACACATATGCTCCCCTTACACATGTGGCATCAGCATGCACGAGTGACATGAATTTAAAATTTTTGTCAACAGTCGGTTTCGATCGCTAATACTGAACATGCAAGTCGCGCACTTTACCGCAAGACCACGGATGTAGCTGACCCAGTTGTCTTCTAACTGCAAACAAGAAGTACTGTGTGAACTCCCGCAGTCTGCAGTGTTGCCATATTGTGCAGATAGCTGGACTTAGAGCGAATCAGCGCGGCCACTTTTATTGTCCCATGTCGCGATCGGCTCGGACTTAGGCTCAGCGGCGGCCGGCCGGCGGCCAGGTTTTTGTCAAAGAGTGTACGTGTTCTGTTATGGGTTGAGTCCTCTGAAAGCTTTTAAACTTTTTCTCGGAAGTGTGGGAGCTGTGTCTGCTACCTCATGGCTTATATAAATTTACTGTCAGTCTGTTTACCTCATCACTTCGAATCATCTCACAGCTACAGTCAGTTTGTCGCCTCACCTGGTCAGCAGCAGACGCCTTGTCCCCAGGTGGGTGGTGGGCTACGCTATCCCGCCTGCACAGTACCTGAGCGAACCGCCTCGTTCCATTGTACCCTGTCTTGTATACGGTCGGTACTAGCCTGTTTCCCCATCCTGAGTTCGGTTTCCGTGTCCCATGTTATACCTGCTGCTTTTTCATGTATGTTACTTTTTCATGGGAACAGTTAATTAACTGCATTAATTTCGGGAATTTATCAAACTGCAGCATATGATACCAATATAATCTTCTTGGTGAGAGGAATTCAAGTGGAAGGGTGAAACATTTACCCTGTTCCCTTAAACTGTACATCCCATTACAGACGTATCCACTACATTCAATTTTGTACTTTGTTGTCCATGCCGCAAATCTGTTCATTAGAAGCGGAGAGAAAGTCAGTAACGGAAACTGCAAAAGTTGACAAGCCAAGCAAATCACCAGATTACATATTACATGGGTGACAGATCGGAATATCTTATCGGCATACCTAACTTGCATGCCTGGTGAGTGGCATGCTTATTTGCCTAACGTTCGTGTGCATGTGAAAAATACAAAACATGGAGACTTAAGTTTATGCACATAAACTGCACCAAATGACTGCCAAATTATCACAAGTTTCCCAGAACTTTGTCAAAAACATGTTTTTCACTTTATCTTTTCCAAATGCACTTTAAATTCAGTTTATGTCCAGCCTGACTGTGCTGGAATTTTTGAGAGCAAAGTTTATTGCATTTGTTGTTTTGATTTCTGCTTGAGGACTCGTCTGCTTTCATTATCACTGACTTGCCCTATAAACCCTTGCCTACACTTACGATACATTTTAGTTTTAAATGATAGTTTCAAATGCTACGAAAGGAGGTTTGTCTCCTATTAGTTGAGAATTGTGACAAATGTACATAGAGAGCTTTGATAATCTACCTCCAGCATCGCAGTCCATCGCCATCACCATACAACCACAATTGCCAAGGCTTTATCAATATGCTTTGTGTTTGGTATACCTTCTGATGTGCTTCATCTGTGTTCAAGTTTTGTCTATCCATTCACCCTGCCACAGAATCTGAGGCGATTCCCCTGCCAAAATTCGACCGTTCGACACTTCAGAGCTGCGCTTGTTAGGAAGACGATACCGAAAATAATCGCCAAGTACAAAGGCACATCGAACAGCAATGTCTGAACTAAATGTCAGGAAGTGTGAGAAATTCGCTGCGGTAAACTGGACCAGGGGGCAGTGGCGGTGCGTCGTTTGTTCACTGGTTCAACGAACCCTCTAAGAAATCTGGTCGTGAGAAGAAAATAGTGTTTTTAAAGTATCATACATCGTTTCGTTTTATCAGATCATTTTATATGCGCTTTCAAAGTGTTTTTATAGCATTAGGAAAGTTTTACGTCGTAGTGACAGCACATACGAGTCGTAGCCCGGCCGCTTTATATAAGCGGCAATAGCCGCAGCGTTGCAATGCGCATGCGCGGTCGAGCTTCACTTTCTCTTTTCTGCTTAACCGAAGGTAAACTAAACTAAGAACACCCATGCCCGAGGGGGGGGGGGGAGGGGAGAATAACTCCCCACGGAGGACGGCCGCGCGCACCGCAACACGGCGCTCCAGTACGCGTGGCTAATCCGCCACGGCGTAGATCAGTTGCTTGCGTGTGAGAACGCGTGCATGAAGCTGAAAGATTCGCTCTTTAAGTTATCAAAGAACTAAGAAGTGGTAAAAGAAGTTTGAAGATAAAATGCTGCAGGATGAATATGCTTCAGGAATGTTCTGAGGCACAGATTAATTTGACTCGTCTCTTCATTAGCAATTTCCCGCCAGTTGTATTTTTCAGCATTCAGGTACAAATATTTCAGAAAGTTTATGAATCAATGCCCGTAATTTTTTCTGTAACTTGCAATAGCCGTTATGTAGTATACGTATGCTTTATTGCAGAATCTGAACATTTTTATTAGGAGAAAAAATAAATTAAAATGTATAATTTGATATTTCTTACCCTTTTAATATACATAATGGATTCAATTTAATAGGTATACTAAATGAGCCACCATGTCCTACACAGCTGGTAAAAATTTGGTGTCTGGAATTTAGGATTAAATACCTAAATTTGAGGAAGCATTTTGGAAAAGAAATTGCACGCATTACTGTGTAATTTAATAACTAAGCAGGTTAAAAGTATTCAAAATACTTTTATATTGGTTAAATAGTGTGCTTCATTACCCGATAACAAGAACTATTATACATTTTAAACAGCGCCTGAAAGAAACAGGTATTTTACGTAATATTGAGCCGGAAAAGTACCCTTTATCCTTAAAGAAGATGACAGTACAGAACAATATTAAATGTGACAGGTGCGATGTCGCGTTCCCATTGCCAGTATTACGGCAGTGGTCTTTCATCGATTTGAGCGACAGTGGGCTGTACCTTTAATATTTCAGGCTTACAGCCATCATATTAAGATTTGATAATTGTTTCGGTACAGCAGGTTATAACCAGTAACTGACAGATGGTAGAAGCTGGTGGGAACCACTAAGGGTTCTACTCGTAGGTCGGGTTCCCATGAGAAATAGTGCTGGCAAATTTCCCCGAATTCTAGGGACGCCCCCGAGCGGCAGGCACTGGAGATCTATTGGCCGACTGGCGGTTACGCGACAAAACTATCATATTTGTATTAATATTTATTTCCACGTCAAACTTAAGTTAGGAAACCTCAAACCCATGCTATGCCCATACTAGATAATATCTTTACTATTGCAAAATTAATAAATAGAATATAAGACGATGCACGGCGGCCATGTTCGCGCGCCAAATTGCGGAGCGAAGGCAGCCTTGCATCGAGCCGCCACACTTCGGAAAACGCACTCTTAGGAGCAATATGTAGTTCTCGCATACGTAGACGGTCACGAGATTAATAATTTTAGAACAATGCGAAATGACATTGACCTTTCAGGTAAGACAATGTGTCATGTGTATAAATGCGGCTTACTTATTTTCTGCATTCTTTAAATAAATTAGTCGGTATCCCAAGAACGTCAGTAATATTCCGTAATTAGATGACTTCCGGCCAATAGTTTAATAAGTTCACCTTCACTTCAAGAACTCCGATCTGTATGCTACCATCTGCGTGGGGACGACAGTTCTAGAAGACATCAGGTTGGTGAACTTTAGAATTTCTACTCTTCACACAATGCAGTGGGGAGTAACTACAACCCTCACGTACACAGTGGTACACTGTTTTACGTCATCCATGGCAACAAGAAGCAGGGTTGTAGATGGGTAAGAGGGGGACTATGGGTTCAACCGCCCAGAACTTTTGTCACTTGAGCAAAATAAAATATGAAAATAATGTGTGCAATGAATGAGAGAAAACTTTGCCAACAAAGAGAGGTATCAGGGTGTAAGTTACGATGCTTACTTGAGCTTTGACTTATTTGTTCTATAGTCACTGTATGCGAATGGGCAAAGCTGAAAGTGTGTACCCATCCGAGATTCGAACTCGGGTCACCTTTCTAGGCAGTTGCGCTGACCCGTAAACCACTGGGGACAGTGATCACCGCATCTGCAAGGACTAAGTACGTCTGAATATGAACCAATAACTGCAGGATCAGAAATGACCTTTCGGAACAGACGCCCCATGTATGTTTCTTATTTGTTATCGGCACAACATCTCTAAAGACTTACGGGTGGAATTCGTGAGGCCTAGGGGTAAGCAACGCTCAGAATTTTCACGACAGTAAATCTGACCAATAACAATTTCTCACGTAACCACCACCTAATCTTCAGTAACAATGAAGTATTGTTGAATTTCAGCCAGAAACTCTGACTAAAGTACCGTGCGAGGCTTGCCTATTGTGTAACGAAGGCCACCGTGTCTTATGTTTGCTACTGCTATCCACTTCAGTCATCTAACTTTACTACAGTAGGGTGGCGAACTTTTAACACAGACATTTTTAATGAGTCATATTTCCATCCTCTACTTACAAGAAGCAACCTTATCTTCGTCCCACTACTCTAAATGCACACTGATATGACATCTCTAAAGTGTCATTTCGCCAAAGTAGTATTACGAAGAAGCAACAGAAGTCTTATAGGAGGTGACAGTGAACTGTCGCCTGTCAGCACATATTCGTCAGCACTGCAACTTCACTATGGTAATTCGGGTTTCCAAAGGCCGATGTGCAGGTACTGAAACATAGGGGAGCCCACGGTAACGTCGCCCGCCTGAGTGATCGCGCCACCCCAGTTTTATGACGAAGGGTTGGGAGTAGGAGTACGCTTGCCAGTGTTCTGTTACCTACCGCGGAACTAATTCCTGTCATCGCCATCCGTGGAAGAAGTTAGTTTCGACGATTTAATATAATTTTAGAGCCTGTATTTCGTTGAAATAAGTACATCTATAGGCTGTCAGTGCTTTTCTAAAACTTGTTAACGTTATCTGTAGAAATTTACCTTCGATTTCGTGTGTAACTTAATTGTTTTACAAAAGCTTTGGCTTTAAATTGACGTTCTTAGCTATATTTTGCAACTGGGGCAATGACGCCATGGTTTAGAATTAAGGGAAAATGAAGGGGCGATTGCTTACATTTTCCGAAACGGGCACTTACAGAATGTAGATAATGTAGTAGGTTTTAAGTGCCAAAAACCATACTGGTATTTCTGACTTGCGGTGTCAAACAAGCATAAATTATAAAATGTATTTTTATTCCAATGTTACATCGACAAGTACTTTAAAAGCCTTCTGATACAAACGAGTGAAGTATAAGTTACAGTTTTACCATTTACTACCACTCATCGTGTAGGTTTATCCTTTATTTTTAAATGTATGGCGTTATTACCCTGGAACCCAGGGTAATGGTGCCACTGCGTGTACTTTCACAATATATATTTTAACACAAACTTAAGATACCTGTCTGAAAAAATATATAGTATTAGCTAGCGAAGCCGTAGTATTCTTTACGAAAAAGACAAATAAGGTAAAAAACTGGTTTCCCTTAAGGGGGCGCTATTGCCCTCGTCTACTGTATGTCATTTGTCTGAAGGCTTTCGATTTTTTTTACGTTTGCTGGCAACTTACGACTTTAGCCCGATGTGGTAGTGCGAAAGGTTTTCCTAATTTACTAAACCCTACGGCGATTACTTTTGCTCTGAAAATTGGGCCTATTCTGAAAGTAATTCGACAATTTGTGGGAATATAGTTGGGCAACGTCTTTGACAACAGCCATTATTTCGGCAGGTGAACGCCAGTCGTTTTCAAGGTATACCCTATATACCAGAAAAGACTGCTCTTCATGTCTACAATCTTTTCCAACAACACTTTATTCTTTTATCTACTACTCGCAAAATTTTGTAAATAGAAAAAATCGCAAGTTTTATGTCGGGGGGGGGGGGCGTCACAAGGTTTGGCACCTGTCATCTGTGCGACTGTACCTCAATATAGCTCTGGCTCTGGCCCCCTGTAAGATGAAAAATGTATGTACGCCCCTGTGGAGGAGGAAAATAGGACAGGTTTAACACACCCCTATAGAAAATTTTCCTGTTGAGCTGGCAGGTGGCTACTGTCACAGAAATATATACAGACGGGAAACCTCTAAGGACCCGGTCCTACGCTTCGTGGTGCGGGGAGGGAGGTTTTCCAGCAGTTCCGTTAGATGTCCCATGATGGCGCTGTGGTCAGAAGCAGCCCTTTAAACTGGCCAGAGCAGGCGGCAGGTAGCGGCTCTCCCCACCACCACCGCCCCTCAAACGCCGGCACGCCGGACACAGCCGTGGCCTCGTGGCAGGCGGCACGAGCTCTCCCTTCAGCCTCCCCTCTACGCTACCCTCTGACGTGCGAGAGGCACACTAAGCCAACGAACCGCCTGACATCTAGCATCTTACGGAACTACGAGAGTCCTGTGAAGTTGGCACCTTTTTTTTTGGAGAATTTAAATTTTTTCAGAGTTCTAGACAGATATGCAATAGTTCTGGAGTTCTCTGTACAAAATTTAAATAGTTCTGCACAAATACGCGAAAAAATTACAAAAAATAAATTTTAGTTTTTTCCAAATTATTTGCCTACAAGCGTAAACATAGTTCTGATCACAGTTCTAAATAGCTCTCCATGAGTTCTACAGGAAATCCTAATGACTTTCTGTCCAGAGTATACTTTATCAGATAAATGCAGTAATGTGGAATTCATTTTCACGTTACTGTAAATTGGCACCTTCTTCTTCTTCTTCTTCTTCTTCGAGAAATACACATTGCTTTTTGGGATTCTGTGTATATATACTATAGTTCTAGAGTTCATGTGAATATTTCTATGTAATTGCCCGAAAAAATTATGTTCGCAATTTTTAATATCTTATAAGCTGTCTTCTTTGTGAAATATACATTTTTCTTGGGTCTTGACAGATATTCTATCCGCTGCACATTCAATTTGTTGTTTTTACGTCTGAGTGATTACTCCTTATCGTAAACAAGAACTATTGCACATGTCCGTAGAACTCTAGAAAAAGTTTACTTTTTTGAAAAAAAAAAAACCGGTTGCAAATTCCACAGTTGCATGTAAATGGATACTCCATTATTGTAATTACATCATAAAGTATAATCTGAACGGAAAAATGCTATTAGGATTTCCTGTAGAACTCTGAAAGCTATTTAGAACTGATCAGAACTATGTTTGCGTTAATAGGCCAATAATTATTCTAAAAAAACTAAAAACTCAAGATTGTGGTAATTTTTAGTATTTTTTCGGCGAAATTCTACATAACTATTTACATATTGTACAGAACTCCAGAACTATTGCATATGTCTAGAACTCTGAAAAAATTTACATTTTTGGAAAAAGGGGTGCCAACTTCACAGCTCTCTCACTATTCAGAATTGCGATATTTCACGAAATTCTGCAGAACTATTTAAATTTTGTACAGGTAACTCCAGAACTATTGCATATCTGTCTAGAAATCTGAAAAAATTTACATTTTCCAAAAAAGGGGTGCCAACTTCACAGGACTAACTACGAGGGGAGCGTAGGACAGTGGTTTAGGGTGGGCTGCTCTGTATATGTTACTCTGTGCTACTGTACCTCCTGGAGGCCCGGAGAGTGCCCGGAGGGGGCTGTCGGAACCTGAGCCAGTGGTCGACGACGAGTCTGCTGAGACCCACGCGGCGCTGCACCAGCTGCTCCTCGTCGCTGCTGGCCGCCGCCTCTGCGCCGCCGCCGCCGCCGGCGCCGGCCGCCTGGTGCAGCGCCGTCGACATGGCGATGTTGCCCTGCTCCAGCACGTCCAGCACGTCCTCCAGCGCCGCCGTGTACTGCCGCGTGTCCGCGCGGAACTGCTTCGCTATGCGGCACACCTGGCCCACCGATAACGAGTCTTCGTCGCCCTCCAGTTTGCCCTGCAAATGCCAACATCGCAATTAGATGTTGCGCTATAAAGGTGAATAGATGGGGCATAACGGCTTTCAGATAATTGCAGAACGACTTATTGACCATAGCTGTTTTAATTCTCAATGCTACCGGTTTCGGTTATGTACCATTGTCAAGCGTTAGCAGAGATTAGCTAATAGCTTAACATGTCGGAATATATTAGCTAATCTCTGCTAACGCTTGACAATGGTACATAACCGAAACCGGTAGCATTGAGAATTAATAAACAGCTATGGTCAACATGTCGTTCTGCAAAGATGTTGCGCTGCCAGCATGCACTGGAGAGGACAGTGAAGGATGGCAAAGGCGTTTAGGGTGGCAAGCTTTATGGTAATAAATGTCCCTTTCAGAAGTGAACTTTCGTTGCAACTTTTTAAATCTCAATTTTATTTTTCCAAATATTCCTAAAAACAGTATCAAGCCTCTCACCCTGTATATAATACAGGAAGTACATGCGGTACTAATTTTTTCGCTCGGTTATAGCACATTCTTTCACACCAGCACATTGGTCACCTAATTTAACAGCGGAGAGGAAAGGACAAGAAGTCGATATCACACCAACCTCTGTCAGCTAAGATGCCAACCACTAGCTATTTTTTGTGGTTTTAGGGCCCCACAACAGCTAAGGTCATTAGCCCCCAGACAAGAACATAGATTCGCTAGGTCTCAAAAAATTGGTAACTGCCAGTTAGAATATCAACAGAAGGCTAAAAACAAAAACAAAAGGGTTAAATATTCTTTGATAAATGGGCCAAGTTAATAAAACGCAAAACTCTAGCAGCTGCCCGTGTCATCAGCTAAAATTTCCTCCAGAGTAGACAGAAAGTGATGATTAAAATGAACACTAAACAGTAAAACATGTCGCACCGTCAGCAATTCACCGCAGGAGCACAGCGGTGCAGGATCGGCGGTTAGCAAATGACGGTGGCTGAAACGGCAGTGACCGATCCGCAACCGGGCCTGGATGACCTCCTCCCGCCGAGAGGGGCATGAGGAGGTTCTCCAAGCGGTCGGGATCGGTTTGACAGTTCGCAATTGTTGTACAGTGAAAGCCACGCACTGTGCCATGACGACACGATACTCCGGCGAAGAGCCCGTTGAACATCGTCTGATGGGACGCAAAAGGTAGCCATGCGAGGCAAAAGAGCTGCGGCCTTGGCTACTATGTCGGCGGTCTCACTCCCGGGCACACCCACGTGGCCAGGGACCCACAGGAAAGAAACGTACATCTGTCATCTGCTAGCAGCTGGAGGGAGCGTTGGATCCGATACACGAGAGGATGGTTCGAGAAAGGGTCCTTAAGACTCTGCAGGGCACTAAGGGAGCCCGAACATATGGCATAGAAAGGTTCGCGGTGGCGGCAGGTGTACAAAACGGCCTGGTGGAGGGCAAAAAGCTCAGCCGTGAAACTAACACCGGTCAGGGAGCTTGTATTGGAACCGGTTGTCCCCGACGACGAAGGCAGATCCGACACCGGCAGTGCTCTTGGAACCATCAGTGTAAATAAATATGGCATTATCGAACCGCGAACGGAGTTCGACAAGCCTCGAGCGGTATACCAAATCCGGAGTGCTCTCCTTGGGGAGCGAACTAAGTTCGAGGTTGTGAACCTGGGCCTGATGCCACGGTGGCAATGGGCTTTCGCTCAACCGAAAGGTGGAAGGAAGGGTAAAATCGAGTCGCTGTAGTAGGCGGCGAAACCGAACTCCAGGTGGATCGCAATTAGCTGTTGCGCTGCCAGGATGCACTGAAGAGGACAGTGAAGGATGGCAAAGGCGTTTAGGATGGCAAGCTTTATGGTAATAGATGTCCCTCTCAGAAGTGAACTGTTGTTTCAAATATTCCTAAAAACAGTATCAAGCGTCTCATCCTGTATATAATACCAGAAGTACATGCGGTACGAATTTTTTCGGTCGGTTACAGCACATTCTTTCACAACAGCACAGTGGTCACCTAATTTAACAGCTGAGAGGAAAGGGCGAGCTAAGTAGATAAAAAGGTTTTAGCTGCTAACGTTGACATGGATATCGCACCAACCTCTGTTCGCTAACATGCCCACCACTAGCGTAACACAAGCAAACTAGGATAATGTTAAATTGAGCAATTCCGTTTCTTCACATCCATCTACATTTTAAACCAGACACTACTCTCGATTGGAAACCCAAGAGTCTGGTATGAAACCCGGTCGCACGTCTGATTTTTTAAGTCTACACTTTAACCCAAACTTCACCTCAAGGATGAGAGGAGTCGCAAGAAACGACACGTGGATGGGATTCCACGTTAAGCTTTAGGTCCTTTCCCCGGTTGGGTAACTGTTAGGCTAGGGACAATAATACTTTTTAGACAAATGTATAGGAGGAGGCGATGTGGATACCATGTAGGGCATGTTGGTAACATCTCTAACAGTCAAACTTCCTGGCAGATTAAAATAGTGTGCCGGAACCGGGACTCGAACCTGGGAGCTTTGCCTTTCGCGGGCAAGTGCTCTATCGACTGAGCTATCCCGACACGACTCATGATGCAGCCTCAACTTTACTTCCGCCAGTACCTCGCCTCCCACTTCTCTAACGGTAGTGGGAAGCTGAAACTGCTGCACAACAGATTTAACTAATATTTTGTTTCAAATGTTGGAAATTAAGATTACGTTCCTTACAAAAACCAAGCGTTCCTGTTTACACATTCGTTGGATTCGTCACCTCACAAGCAAACTTACCTCAACATCGATGTCAGATTACGATACGAATTGGTCAATCATTTTTTGCCATTTAGAATATTCCGGTTTTTATTCGTCTGCCATACTATAAGAGGCGTTACCTACATTTGAATAGCCGCCCATTCTAGAATTAAAACCTGTTTTACAAGATAGAATTCGTCGTGAAACGTGGATATTCGAAATGCTTTCACCTTTCTTGCCTGTGTGTAACATAGCGATTCCCATTCTTTGTTTGAAGCGAAGGATTTATAGATTGTGCGTGTGGAATTATGAACTAAAGTGTGACGCAGAGCGCGCATGCGCAGAAGTAGGGAACTGTAGTAGTGAGTTACATTTTATTCACGGCGTTGGCGGCCTAGCCTGTTGACAACGGATGAAAATTGCGGAAGTTGTGACATTAGCTAATCGCGTGATGGTATGCGGTATCCAATGCTATTTGCTGATTTCTTTCGTGGAATAAACCAACGCATTTTTTAGCTAATGTTGACAACGAAATGTTCACGATAATTTTGTGAGCGGACAAGAGTACACAAACGAACCTGTCGAACTTGGGGCAGAAACAGCATTAATCATTTACTGCAATGTGAAAAAGGATTACTTCCTTCTTACGTCAGAGTTTGTGGCATTACACCGACAGCTTCTTGCAGGTATTCTTTTCCTGTCAGTAATCAAAGAACTTCATTGTCAAAATTAGATCACTACACCATTATCCTACACAGAACCACGCCGCCATTCATTGTTACGTGTGAGTGGGAACGCAGCATACGTCGTCTTTATTACACGTAAAAGATCCAGCTGAATACCGATTGGCTGCCTGTATCTGCATAATTGGTTACCTCACTTCCTATCATTTTCACCCTTCACCAGCAAACATTACGTCGCCAGTACATTAAGTGAAATTTGACCGTGGTGGTGAATACAAACAGAAGTTACCCTATTCTCGTCGCACCTTTTCATACTATATAAATGATTTCGCATGAATTTCGTTATCACATCGGAAGGTTGAATCTGGGCCTATTTTTTCAACTAGCGATCTGACAAAAATCAAATATTTACAAGCACAGATTTTAGTTTTATAAGGAAAGGCGTACACAGTGCATAAATACGAAATATATAAGGGTGTCAATTTTATATATAGAATTATTAAATTAATTCTTTTCGACGCTCTTCGACCGTTAGCAAGAGAAAAGTAAAAAATTCACTTTCTAATCCATTTTTATATTTCTTCTGCAAGCACAACTTTTCCTCAGTAAATTTTAAGTTTTCAAAGGAAGAAAGTTTCCCATAGTCGATAGAATTTGATACATTAACTGCACAGGGTGAGTTTTCGTAATTTTTGGAAAAGTATAAATCTGATTAAAAAGTTGCAATAAAAGTTCATCTAGAAGAGGGACATGCATTAACTATTCTCGACACCCCTGTACCAAACTTGAGCGGAAGGGGGTGACGTCTTAAATAGGAACCCCTATTTTTATTGCAGATCGGTTCTGAAATACAAAATTGGTAAAATCAAAGTACAATTTTTGATTTTTTTTATAAGGCTGTGATACCTATCACACGTCAGGTGCAGTCTATGGTCAGACTGTTTTACTTCTATGTTCAGACTGTACACAGCTCTATTTGTTAGAGATACTACCGTGTTTCTACTTTTTCAGGTAGTACATTTTTCCCGATTAGAGCGCCATAAAACGTTTCACAGAAAATTTTTGATGGAGAATTCCAATTCGTAATAAACAATACGCGGTTACTGTAAGAATTCAATCAGCCGGCCCCTGAGGCTGGTGCAGGGCGTTCAGCTTTAGGCTAGTGGATAGCCCTCTTCAAGGTCAAAATTGTTTTAATCCGATTTGTTTTTTTCCAAACATTCCGAAAAACAAATCTCACCCTGTATATTGCCCTTCATTAATGCACACGTGTTCCTTCGTGGAAACTGCCCTCAATTTCATTAGGATGCCAAACATCGCAGCAGACAGGTCCACAAGTTTCATGCTATCGTCTAAACGGAAACGGCAGGCCAGATTACAGAAGTAACAGCAGAAACGATCGTCTCCAGTTTAGTCAAAGGAGACCGTCAAATCGTCATCTGTTTTGTCCATATTTGTGGCATAAGCATGTCAATCAGAAATGAATGACAAATGGAACCTCAAGATGGGCAACCGCTTAGAAATCTTTTCTGGGGCGGGACGGGTTTAGTATGAACCATTTATGTCAGCCTGAACAGTTTTCGACGACTGGTGTAAGTTCGCAGATCCGTGATCTAGCCATGGGGCTAGTCCTTGTGTGGGAACATTTTTCTACATGTTTATTTGGAAGTATACTTCAAGCAAACCAAAAGTTCAATATATCTCAATGTCCCGCAATATATAGTAAAAGGAAAGGAGTAACTGGGATTCGGATTGTAAATTTAGATATTTTTATTTTGTAACTAAACGAGCTGTGTTTATCAATGTGTGCTTACAAACTTCGCGTTAGTCGCTTGACATTTAGCATGCTACGAGCTCCGCAATCTGATCCACAACGGTCAGTGGCACAGGGAACCGAATTATCCGTGCAGTAGTCTAGCAGTCCTGTACGGTTTAATTACAAATTTTTGAGACTTACTTGTGGAGTCCTCGCCGACACTGACAGCCAACCTTTCTTAGACATTTTAGGGCCATTGTTTTTCCTTATGCACTGATAAACCGTTTTGTTTGTATGTACGTATGTATGTATGTATGTATGTACAAGTATTTCAAGAAAGCATGTCTAGTGTTATTCAGAAACGTCTGCTTATATTTTCATGGACATTAATAGTTAGAACACATTCGCTACCTGTAGTTCAGAACATAAGAGGTTTCCCTCCAGCACATGCACTGAGTGCAGATAGAACAGGTTGACAATATTAAATACCTGCGATTACAATTTGTTGTGAGGAGCACACCACAACTATAGGAGCGCCTTAAATTCTATATAAAATTCGAGTGTTAGAAGAGCGACCAAAAAAACTTTCATAATTTGATTAATTTCATTCCATAATGACCTAAGGGGCATAATTGAACACCGGGATACAACCCGTCTGCTTTTACCAATCAGACTCAAGATACGGTACCTAGATATACAAACTAGCAAAACAAACTATCAACGAATACAAACATACGGGATAATACCTTAATACATATGCATTATAGTTAATTATCCTCGTATATTACAGATTACAATAGAGTAGGCCATCGATCACAGGTCAAGCCAAAAATTCGCGCATTCGGCGCTCACTTGCGAAAAAAAGTCTCTTCACCTATCAGAGCCGCTACACATCACTTTTTGAACAAAACCGTTGACTATAATGTTCATTTTAACTCTCATGACGCCAATGGTCAAAGTTGATCTAATCCCGGACTTTACGCACGTATTTTGCATTTGGTAAAAAGGCAGTGTATGAGTCCGCGAGTGGTGCAGCATCTGTAGACGTTGGCAACGGCGCGATGAACTACGCAGGCGAAAGCGGCCAATCAGAAGTCGCGTTCGGGTGGCCACTAAGAATCCGCGTTTCGTGTGTAGTGAATTTGGCGTCAGTTTTAAAATTGGTCTGGGATTTGCGTGCAGCGTTCTTGCTAGAGATTCCGAAATTAGTTTCACTGATTGCGTCATTAACGTTTAAAATGGTTTGTTAAATAATGTTTTTGGTAAGATCGCAATATGTTGTGCTATTTTACATGTTTTGAAGCAATGTATTTCTTTGATATTTGAAATTCGACAAATTTGCTGAAATTAATGCTGTTCCTACTCTGCGGTAGACAGCTTTCTGTATGTACCCTTGTCATGAGTAAATTAGCGCTAACATGTCGAGAAAGTACCTGGAAGTGCTATTTACATACAGTAAAATTGAAACTTTTTTCAGCATGTCGACTTCGACATTCGCACACTATGATTACAAAATGTGAAAACGTTTTAACATCAAGTTTCAATGACTTTTCAATATGAATCACGTTTTTGTATGGGGGAACATTACACTCTTCGATCACGTTTCTGCAATACTATTCCGTTCAAGTTTAATACTCTTGCAACGTAAATTTAAATGCTTTTGTCTCTGCAGTAATAGCTACGACTGATTTGCCACTGCCTTGCAATACATGCGTAATGAATCTTATTAAATTAGTGTTCACTTCCCGAAGAAGAAACGTTAACATTCCACACGATGTCCATACAAAATAGGCTGCAAAAGTCTTACTCTAAGTACAAAATCACCGATGAGAATTTTCACTACATAGTACGGTCAGACTGCAGCTTTCATAGGAAAAAAACGATACCCAAGAGTCATCATCTGATGCTCAATCTGCATTACAGAACGTAATGAAAAATTTCACGTTTAACTGCAGTATGTAAAGATACATCCACTACGCAAATTTTGTTTACAAACCATAAAGAGTAAAGCTACTTATTAGCCGCGTGAACGCGACTCTTGCTTCGCTGCGGCGCCGTTGCCAACTTCTACACATGAAACATCACTCGCGTACTCAAACTGAACATCAGCCGGTCTAACCGATACAGTCACGTCACTGTCATTGATTTTATACGCCACGACAGATGCGCTCCAAACGGTTGGTACTATTCCCATATTGGCATTTCGCACTGGTATTAACACACTGCACATTTGAGTTAAACTTCCACAAACTGGCAATGTGGAGAATACTAGAAGGAATTTTCTCTTTGCAGCGAAGAGTGCTCTTATTTAAACTTCTTGCTGCATTAAAACTCCACTTTAAGGCACTATCAGAGGCTTTATGTGTATCATTTGTTTACAGAAACTACTGAATTACGATGTCTTGAGTTTGACAATGTTTCCATTTTTCATTATTTTCAGTAAGTACCGGTACGTATATTGTAGCTGTAGGTAAAATACCCAGCCAGTATTTGTCATTACATTAGGTATTTCCTAGCGTTATTGAAGTGAGTAGTATTAGCTTGAATGCTGCTTTGGATTTCGTTTTACGCTGTTTGTGCCAGCACTGCTGCAAGCAGTCGACATTGCCTTCCCCCTCACGCCCCTCCCACGTTAACCAAGAAGCGCTGTCAAGGACGCTTCCATGATTCACTGCACGAATCCTCAAGTTATTGTGGGCTTATAGTAAGGGCATAACCTGTTCACTCGCAACAATTTAAGCTGTACTTTCAGGTTACTGTCTATCTTAAAATCATTACATTCGTAAAAATCCCAACATTCGCTTTTTCGATACCTATCGTGTCTATATGAAACAGTACGATGTATATCGATTGCTTTGCCGTTTCCTTCGATGTACACAGCTCTTAAAATACGCCTTAAACAGCTCATTTCACACATACAATACGATGTGGATGATGGAACAAAAACGCTTTACACAAGAAATTAAAGTCACTTTAGTTCAAAAAAGGTAACTACTCAGGAAACCTATTTCAATAATTTGCCAGCAAAGAAAAAATGTTCGAAATAAAGGTCAATCTAAGAGGCGCCTGAAACTAGTTCGTAGTTTTGAATATTACACGTTCCACAGCCACGAGCATCTCAGTACGGATCTATGGAACTGATTATCTACATTTCCAGTAACAAATTTTCGCTTGCCTTTCGTTCCTTGTACTAGTAAGTAAGATAAATTGAGCTTTTGCTTGACCTGCAGGAGAGATGCCCCGCCCCCCTCCCCCACCCGAGATATTAGGTACTGGATTCGTAGTTTATTACCTAATAAGTGGTTTTGCCATTTAATATTGAAATTTATCTTTTATTTCACATTTCGTGAATTTTTTTATAAGCCACCCTCCCCCAGACTGATTAAAATTGATTTTTGCACCCCAAAAAATTTCAATGATGAGGTCACATTTTACGACGTTTCTCGCCGGGCTCCAGTACTTATGAACAATGAAGTGTAGAATTGCGTTAATATTTTTCACGAGCTACAAAGTAAATGTTATTGCTGCGAGTGAAACGTATAGCAAATTTAATACTGTACCAGCTCTATGGTAGACAGGTTCTTTTATGTACCCTTGTCCGTTCAGAAAAAAATTTTCGTTTTAATTGCAGTTGTCGCGAAAAAAAAAAACATTTGTTGGTCATCTGAGTTGCCATCATTACCACTGGTGCCAACATAACCAGTGCAGCCCAGCGAGAGGCGTCGTAAAATTTAACCCAATGATGCAGTCTGGGTCATAACCTCTCCCACTCCCTCCAACCACCCCCCCCCCCCTCCGCAGCGTATGGCCACCTCTGACTAAGTGTGACATGAATTGACATAGGAATATGAAGTTGCCGCACAAGGATTCGATCCCATGTACCTTGCAGGAACTGTCACGGAAATGCAATTTTATCACTGTACAATTGCCGTTTACGGTTAAAGTGCAGTTTATGCGGCAGCGGCTAGCCGTCGCGCTCGCTAGGCTGGCAACGGCAGAGCAGCCAATCAGAAGTCGCGATGCCGCGGCCAATGAGATTGCGTGTTTCATGACGAGTAAATTTGTCGTCAATTTCGAAGTTTATTCGAAGATATCGGTGCGGCGTTTGGGTGATTGAGATTTTTAGATAATTGTCGTATTACGGACGTAAGCGACCTATTATTAATACGCCACAGCAGTCAAACATGTTTTATTTGTTTTATGACCAGTACGAAACATTGATCATTTTAAGTGAAAGTTAGGTATAAGTTAAACGAGAATTTTTTTTTTTAGTATGTGAGGGCGCGTAGCGCCCGAATCTCCGGTTCAAAAACGCTCAATTTACACTTGTACGCTCGATATATAATTTCAGTCCGAGCTACGTCGATTGCAAGCATTCTTGGAAATTATCGCAATTACTATTACTGACCGGACAAGGGTACATACAAGAACCTGTCAACCATAGAGAAGGTATAGCAAGTTTTATTTATTTGATGCTATATTCGAAACGGTGATCAAGTGACATCCCTACTGATAGCTACTGTAACTTTTAGAGCGTCAAAAACTTTTGCATACACCGCTTCGATTTGTTTACATAGTACAATTGTAACGCTCTTTCTTATTGGCCGCGGCATCGCGACTTCTGATTGGCTGCTCTGCCGTTGCCAACCTAGCGAGCGCGACGGCTAGCCGCTGCCGCATAAACTGCACTTTTACCGCCGTTTACTGTAAAGACAAATGGTTCGCGCTACACCCGTTCTGCGGTAAAGCGTTTTTAAAGGACACTTTGCCATCTGGAAATGGCCAATTGTGTCACATTTCTGGCGCAGTTATAACTCGTGGTCCTCCGATTACGAGTAGTCGATGCCTTCGTGAGATCGTGTAAATGGGGCCGTAGCCTGTTGGTCCGCTGGCCCTCTCAATTGTGTTAGCCTCCAACAGAACAGGTATGCGACCTACCGGTAGTAGGAGTAGCCGGTCTCACCTTGTGGACCGTGATGAGCCCGCCGTAGTGGTGGAGCCTGGCCTGCACCTTGTCCACGTTCTGCTTCAGCGTCGCCAGCTGGCCGATCACGTTGCGCCAGCTCATCTGGGGCTCCTGCAGCTCACGCACCTTCTCCGGGGAGTAGGACCTGGTGCGGCGATGCAGCATCGTGAACGCGATGGGCACTAGGCAGTCAGTCTGCAAGTGTCTGCGGCGCACGTCTGACTACCACTCAGGCAGCTCTCGTGGTAAGCCTCGTGGGCCTTCGACAGCAGGGGGCGGCACCGTCTGCCGCACTTTACCGAGGTGCTACCTCGCCGTAGGCCGGTATTACACGTACATAGTTCTTTGTCAAACATTTACATCATAAAAAATTTGATAGCGTAATCCGGAACATTGACACATCTCTACTTTCGTCAAAAAACATGATCAAATGTAGTGCCTCGCAGTAGATTTGATCATAAAAGTCGTTTGTCATCTGTTCACTGCAGTGTGAAACGTAACCGATTGGAGCGCTAGCATCGCTGTAGCTCTCGGAGCGCGTTTATTTGAAAACAAAATTCTCTGTTTGAAAATATATCGTCGAAGTTTATTTGGTGGGGGCTCGTCTACGACAAAATTAATGGAACTTTATGAAGCAGGCGAAGCACTGTATAACCCCTGACACCCCGAATATAAGAACAGATTAAGGAGACTCGGAGTTACAAGAGAATGGCGGAGATACTCAACAGAGAAATTCGGCCTGGATGTACAGCCGAGGATATTAATGAGAAGGTTAATGGCCTCGTGTGTTGCATCAACCAGAAAATTAATAGAAATATATGAAGCAGATTTTTTTTCTCCACTCTTCTTAATGTAATAATAATCGATGCTGTTCCTTTTCTAGTACTGACAGGTTCTTCTATGCGCTCTTGTCCGCCCATCAACTTAATCATTCTCGTATAGCGAACAATTCGTTGCCAACATGAGCCCGCAACGACGCCGCGCCGTAAGAAAAATTTACCACCAGTAGCAAAAAAAAATGCTGTGTTATAGTAAGTCTGTCTTCTGCCGATAGTCTTTTTACGTGTGTACACTGATTTTTAAAACGTGGAGCCACGTTATTGAGTAAAACCGATACGTTGTATCATCCATTCTCCAGTAATTTTTATATGACTTGGCGTCCTCCGCTTGCAGCTCCCGCAACACGAAATGACTTCCACAGTTTCACCCAAGTAGGCCCCTCTTTTTTCATCAAAATGCAGCTTTCGTAGTAGCAATGACAGCGCATGATAACATGTGTTTACTGTCTACCATCTCGAAATATGGAAAAAAATGTGACTACTTTGTAATGTTCCTTTATAACGTCACGATAAATATTTTACATAAAAATATTACGAACTTTTCATGACATTTTATGCTCAAAAGTTGATCAAAAATTTGACCGTGTAATACCGGCTGTAGCGGAGAGCATAGGCAACCAATGCGCGGACGAAAACTGTCCGTGGAATCTAGCTCGCGTCCACACATTGGTACCAAATCTGGCGTCAACATTGGGCAATATTTTCTTCGATAGCGCGCCCACACATTGGAGCTAACATTCACTTGATGTCGTCGAGAGCCAAAGTAAACATGCCTGATGCACGTATCTCGGCTGATGCATTAGCAGTTTTGAGTGTGAATAGTTAAACTTTGTCACTGCAAAACAAAAAATGGGAACAATGCAAAGGATGATGATGGCGTGTGTTGTATCACTTGATGGCGCACATCTCTAAATCTATAAGTTTATTAAAATATAAGTAATTCCATAAACACTATTAAAATTAATTGCTCCTGCATATGATTGAACTCAAAATAAAATAATAAAAATAAAAAAAAATAAACCTTTTGGAGGGAAGCTATACGTACTAAAGTTCTTTTGGGACTGATGCTTCGATTTATTGCTACAGGAGACAGTTTCAAAAGCCTACAATTTCTTTATAAAATAACCACGTACGTGCTATCACTGCTAGCGCCTGAAGTCTGAAAGAGCTATATGTAAACATTGAAAGACAATTTTAGATAATGTTAATTTTAACAATTGCATTAAGTAACTGTGTCAGAAGCATCATTACGTTAAAAAAAATTTATATTTCCTTTTTATACAAGGTTTCCCATTTATCTTGACCATCCACAACATGTCTGCAGCAATAACGCCTCTTGTAAAACGACTTTCACTGGTATCAATGTAAGTCAGGGGCTCATGAACGTGACATTTTAAAACGAAAGCATATGTGTTTTTAACATAGCATTAGTTTTTTTTTTTTTTTCATGGGAACTATATTATTTCATCAGCAATCAACAGGGTGTTACAAAAAAGGTACGGCAAAACTACCAGGAAACATTCCTCACACACAAAGAAAGAAAATATGTTATGTGGACATGAGTCCGGAAATGCTTAATTTCCATGTTAGAGCTCATTTTATTACTTCTCTTCAAATCATATTAATCATGGAATGGAAACACACAGCAACAGAACGTACCAGCGTGACTTCAAACACTTTGTTGCAGGAAATGTTCAAAATGTCCTCCGTTAGCGAGCATACATGCATCCACCCTCCGTCGCATGGAATCCCTGATGCGCCGATGTAGCCCTGGAGGATGGCGTATTGTATCACAGCTGTCCACAATACGAGCACGAAGAGTCTCTACATTTGGTACCTGGGTTGCGTAGACAAGAGCTTTAAAATGCCTCCATAAATGAAAGTCAAGAAGGTTGAGGTTAGGAGAGCGTGGAGGCCATGGAATTGGTCCGCCTCTTTAATCAATCGGTCACCGAATCTGTTGTTGGGAAGCGTACGAACACGTCGACTGAAATGTGCAGTTGCTCCATCGTGCATGAACCACTTGTAAGGCACATGTTCTAGCAGCACAGGTAGAGTATCCCGTATGAAATCATGGTAACGTGCTCCAGTGAGCGTAGGTGGAAGAAAATGAGGCCCAATCAAGACATCACCAACAATTCCTGCCCAAACGTTTACAGAAAATCGGTGTTGATGACGTAATTGCACAATTGCAAGGAAGTACAGTACATACTAACGAAACAATTGGGTATATTGACAATTGTCTGCACGAATTATTTCATTTTACATTTAAAAAGAAATACTAAAATCAGCTCTAACATGGAAATGAAGCGTTTCCAGACACATGTCCACATAACATATTTTCTTTCTTTGTTAGTGAGGAATGTTTCCAGAAAGTTTGGCCGTACCTTTTTGTAACACCTTGCATTTATAGCAAGAAAAATCACATAAACAATGCCGTTGATTTGCATCGCAATGCGGCAATTACATCCTGAGATATTGCGAAGCGAAGTTCACGCTTGAAATACGCGAAACGCACTGCTGGCGCACGTCCTGAAACTCACACGTGCTGACCACGACAGAATAGCCGTGCGGACTAAGGCACCTTGCTACGGTGCGCGCGGTCGTTTCACGTCGGAAGTTCAAGTCCTCCCTCAGACATATGTGTGTGTTGTTCTTAGGATAAGTTAATTTAAGTAGTTGTAAGTTTAGGGACCGATAACCACTGCAGTTAAACTAACCTAAGGACAACACATGCCCGGGGGAGGATTCGAACCGCGACGCGAGAGGGCGCGCGATCCGCAACTGTTTTTTTTTTTTTTAGCTCTTGTCCTTGAGGACGCTCATCGTGTGTGTTCGTTTTGGTTCTACGTGTTCGGCTACTCTCGTGCGTCGCGTCAGCTTCGCTTCCCAATATCGCGGGATGTAATTGTCGTATTGCATTGCAATCAACGCCATCGTCTATGTGTTTTGTCGTGCTGAAGGCATAATATAAGGTGTCCATAAATAATCACATAAGTTTCTGTTAAAAACACATATGTTTTCATTTTAGAATGGTTCAAAACATTTACAATCATGGGCCCCTTCTTTACATTGATACCACTGAAAGTCGTTTTTCAATAGCCGTTGTTGTTACAGAGATATTTGTTCGAAATAAATGGGACACCCTGTATATGCATTTCAATGTTGTCAGAGATCACGCCTAAAGTTTGCAGTCGCATTTCCATATTTGTGGTTGCTTTCACAAATCAATCTTTTTTAGATACAGCTCTATTGTTTATAGAGATATTTTGAAATCTTAAACAGCAGGGAATAACGAATGAATAAAGATCCACCATAGCTTAGAGACGAGTAAATGACAAAGGTAGAATGTAACAACTTTGGGGCCGCGGTGGAGTGGCCGAGCGCTCCAAGGTGCCTTGATGCGGTTGTTCGAGTCCTCCCTCGGCCATGCATGTCTCATGTGTGTGTGTGTGTGTGTGTGTGTGTGTGTGTGTGTGTGTGTCGTCCTTAGCATAAATTAATTTAAGTTAAAGAATAAAAGTTCAGCCCTCGGTCGCAGGTGTGCAGTCCATAGTGGCTAGCTTTTTCTAAAAATTTCTTTTTAAATTTTGTGACGTAAGCTTTAAAACTGAGTTGTATATTTTATTATGTGACTTGTTTTATTTTATAATTTCTGATGAAGGCAATCATAGTTATTGCCGAAACCAGGTTAAATAATTTTTAATCTTGCGACCGAGGGCTGCTTTTTTCCTCTTTGACGTTGTAACGGTCGCTGACAATAGCAGGTATGTTCAAAACTTTAGTTTAAGTAGTTTGTAAGCCTATGGACTATTAACCGCAGCAGTTAAGTCCCTTAATTTACAAACATTTGACACAACTTGGCACCATTGTGTGGACGAGATACAAAAAATGTTCAAATGTTTGTAAAGCTTATGGGACTTAACTACGGGGTCATCAGTCCCTAAACTTACAAACTGCTTATGAACTACTTACGAACTAGGACGGCACAAATATCCATGCCCTAGGGGGGATTCGAACCCCCGACCGTATTGGCCGTGCAGACCGTGACTGAAGCGCCTCAGTCCCCTCGGCCACCGCGGCCGGCCGAGATACAAATATTGGCCCAAAGACCTTTGATAATTGGTCAAAATACAGACGGAGTCGTGGACAACGTTGATTTCAATGTTATTTCACCGATCCATACATTGTACGAACACTGTTGGCGCCAACATTGGTTCCAGAGTGTGAACCCTGCCTAAGGGCTAGCGCGCACGGGTGACTTTTGTCACTGAGACTGTCACTCTTATGCAATATCTAGATACATTCGGTGATGCGCGAACTTCTTGACGTAACGAACCGGTGACAATACTGTCCGCCGGCCGCGAACAAGACCGTGACAAAACTGTAACCGCGCCGCTAGGTCTTCATAGGTACGTGCAAGCTGGTGACAAAATTGTCACTCTCCGCTCCCTTTTTCTTTCTGACTGCCAACACAGTCACACTCAACTATGACACCAACGCCTTAGCATAACATGACTCCGTATGTAGGTGACTTTAATACAATATTAGTATTCGTATTGATGTTGAAAAGTTAAATCAAATGTTTGTAGAGTTATGGGACTTAACGAAGGGGTCATCAGTCCCTAAACTTACAAACTACTTGTGAACTAGCTATTACTAAGGACGGCAAAAATATCTATGCCCGACGGGGGATTGGATCCTCTAGCGGTAGTGGCCGTGCAGACCGTGACTGGCGCGCTGCAGACCGCTCGACCACCGCAGACGGCTTTGAAAAATTCTTTTAATATGTTCAAATGCTAATAAATTTATGGGACCGAACTACGTCATCAGCCCCTAGGCTTAAAAAACTACTTAAACTAACCTAGGAAACATCGTTCAATGTTTTAATCATCTGAAGTGCACGCTGAGGAGTGGCTAAAAGGCACCGACATTACTTTTTTAAAAATTTGTAAGCAGCTAGTGATACGTCTTGCAATGAATTTAACCCCTACGAATCAACTTGTATAGTTAACTGAAGATCCGGCTACCCACAACAATTTCGTCTGCTGAACGTTCAACTTTATACAACTTTGAATATATTTAGAGACTGCTTATGTATACATTAAGATAACGCTTTACCATGACAATAACTTTCTTGCTAGATTACTTTGTTAAATTATTTCTGTTCATAAATAACCTTGTAACAATATTGTTCAATAATACATGTGTGTTAACATATTTTATTGCTAATACTTTCTGATGTTATTTTTGAGCTACTTAACAGTTTGTCAGGGTCTGCTTACCGTAAATTTTTGTTATTGTCGTAATTCGTGCAATCTAAATTTTGTAAACAAATCCGGCACTGCTCTAGTCGTAACTTACATATACACCCAATTTCTGTTTTGATTTATTACGATAGTATTTCTAATTTATTATGGAATAATTTTATATATTTCTTGTTGGTGATGAATTCACTTATGTTTAACAAATAATAAAGTTCAGTAACTACTTTGTAACACATTTGTTCAGGGTTATCCAAGAATATACAGATATGTAATGAATTTTGTCTCAGTTTTGCCTTGGACTCACAACAGTCTTCACATAGTCATGACTACATTTTACTGATGCCATAATAACAACAGATCATGAAGTCACAAATTTTAGTCCCCATTAACATGTAAGGACCCTGGAGAAGTAATGCATATTATTAAATAACAATGGCAGGTGAGCAAATGAGGTAATAATAATGGCATGCGAGCTGACGGCGTCAACGAAAAACAATAGTTGATGTGAGGTATTATATTGTAGTGTAACCGAAATACGTATAGTCTTCAGAACGCAAAGTCGGTTGTCCTTTTTTAATAAAAGCTTACTGAAGTCAGAGTGGACTTTTTCAAAAAACCTAAACTAATCTAACGATAAAACACACACACACACATACATCAAGTCCGAGGGAGGATTCGAAGCTCCGGCGGGAGCAGCTTCGGAGTCCCTGACGAGGCACATAGAACCGCTCTGACATTTCCGAGCGGCGAAAAAAATCCTTTAATACTGGCTACTGTAAGCGATTTTCACAACTACGTACCATACTCATAAACCTCATTTCGAGCGTGCACGAGACGTTTACCTATGAAGCGAGTTACGACAATGAAAAGTCTTGGAAAAAGTGTATCCCATGGAATGTTTTTTGAATGTTTTCTTGCATAATACCAAGAAAGCATTTACAAAAAAGGATGTAATTTACGGTACGGACTAAAAAAAAGTAAAATTAAAAGCAAGTGACATATTATTAAATCATAAGATAAAACTACGTCCATGTGTAAAATTGTGCAGGATGGTACAGGAAAAAAGACATGAAAATGTTGTGATATCACGGGGTGGGGGGTGAAGTCACTAATCTCAGATCATTGCATACAATTGAAATTGTTATTATGCGGCTGTTGCTAAAAAATTAGTAAAGGAAAATTTCGGATGCCCACGAAATGCAACAATTAAATAATAATTAAATAAACAACCTATCAGTTTTGTCAAAGAAAATTGGACAATGTGATATGGAACTTTTGTCAAATTTGCCTTTCTTCAAATTACTTTGATCAAATCTTGCAGCTTACTGTAGAGTTGATCATAGGAAGCGTAACTCTTATGTTAACTGCGGTGAGAAATGTGACTACTTGGAAGTGTTAGCATCGCAGTACCAGTTTTTGACGTACTGTTTGAAAACATGAGCGCGAAATTATAAAAACCGTCTAAATCAAAAATGTTCAAATGTTTCTATAGCTTATGGGACTTAACTATGGGGTCATCAGTCCCTGAACTTACAAACTACTTAAGTACTAGCTAACACTAAGGACGGCACAAATATCCATGCTCGAGCGGGGATTCGAACCCCCGACCGTAGTGGCCGTGCAGACCGTGACTTGCGCGCCGCAGTCCCCTCGGCCACCGCTGCCGGCCAGTCTAAATCGAGCCGAATTATAGAAGGTAGTTGCCATGTTCATTAGCGATCAAGTTTGGAATTGTTGCAGATGACGCAACAAAGAAATTTAGTGTACTCCACACCAGTTCTGCAGTGGAGAAAGCGAAAGTATATAATGCCACTGTTTAATTCCCTATATATGTACAGAAATATAAATATTTCAAATGTTGACGGCAGACTCCATAGAGTAGCCTACTAGCAAAAGGGGAAACATGGCACAGGCTCCTTACCAGCCACAAATGTACTGTTTCCACATCTCGAAATTTTTAGAGTAGAATAACTCTTCAGACGCAAGCGTCGTGAATGTTGTCAGTCTTCTAAATGTCTAGTCGTTGCAATTACTAGGCCTACATGCAAACATAGTGTATAAATGGATTTTTTTATACTCTATGTAACCAACAGCTGAGATTAATAACAAATATTTGTCCTCCATTTTCGATGCAATTTGACAGATTCTTTGTCAAAGGAAATTGGATAGTGTAACGTCCCCTTTCCACCACGTCAAAGATTCTTTCTCGAAGAATATTAGACAAAGATTCTTTGTCAAAGAAATTTTGATAGTGTAATATCGGCCTAACGAACATATACGAATACTTGCGAAGACGTACGAAGTTTATAGGAGGTCTCAGCTGCGCAGCAATGTCATCAGTCGTCAGTCGCCTAATCCGAAACTGTCTCATAGGAACCATGCTCTCAATATCAGCTCTACAATTATTTTAATTCCAAAGTCACTAAACAGTCGTGTATTATGGTGTGGCTAGTAATTAAGCCCAGTAATTGGCTTTTAGACGAAATACCTACCCGTAGTGAGTTAATATTTCGGCTCTTTTCATAGCACTTCCAACAATAGTCCAGTGTGGTGTCTAGCTGTGAAGGGACTACGTCAGCCAGAGAACTTCCTATAAAATAGGTAGGAGTAACGCCTACATGTCGGCTCACAAATCTGGCTCAAATGTGGGTCAGCTTAATACTGCAGATGTCGGTTGAACAGTGTGGGCCGGTAAATCCGCACGCCTCCTATACCATCTTCTACGGAATACTAACTACGCGTTCACTTTCAAGATGGGTTTAGTCACTTGGGGGTGGGGAGGGGATTCTTGAAACCTGAGGGACTAAACTCCTGATATCATCGGTCCCTAGACTTATGAACTATTTAAACTAGCTTACGCCAAAACCAATACAAACCCAGGCCCAAGACAGGTCTGGAACCTCGAGCGGGAGCGGCCACGTAATCCGTGATGAAGCGCCTTAGACCGCTCAGCATTTCTCACGCGGCCCTTCTTTGTCGAATGGCGAAAAACTGTATTCATATATTTTCAGAACTGTAGGTTTCGTCTCCAACGACAGAAGCGAAAATACAAGTTATAATTTAATTTTCTCATTTCGATTAAATACATTATCAATTTGTAGAAGAATACCAGCCAATCAGTTGCGTTAAATTGGTTTTTATTACACCTTCCCTACGTTTCGGCAAAATTAATTTTGCCTTCTACAGAAGGTGTCTCACTTATCGAAAATAAAGTGCAGAATAGTAATAGGCAAAATAGTGGGTAAAATGAATATAAAATTAATAATAGATCATTGGATGAAAATAATCTCACACGTGAAATCACATAAAATTTTGACATGTCAATTTTTACATTTTATATTTTAACTGTTCACATTGACTAAAAGCAGTGACTGACTAAAGCATTTGGCTCATTGTTCTTTTGATAACAATTTTTATGTGCTCTCACGTGTGAATATATTGTCATAAATTAATTTTATACTTATTTTACCCATCATTTTGTATATTCATTATTTTGTAGAGGTCCTATATCTTCTGAAGAAGGGTAAATTAATTTTGTTGCGATCTGGTCAAGGTTTAATAAAAACGCAATTGGTAGGTTGTTATTTTTCTACAAACTGATACTATTCTATCGTTACTAAACTGCAATCATGTTTATGATCTTGATTAAACAAAGTTTTAAACTGACGTAATTTTCAGGAGAAACATGACTGAAATTTTGTAGTGACAAAAAATAAAAAAATATATTTGACATAATACGTACTGCTTATGCCACAGTCACTGATAATCTAATTTACTCTTTTACATGACACATTTCCACGCGCTACGCTGTCAATTTGAAATGTATGAATACTGGCCTGATATATTAGTAATCATATTGACCAAAAATGAATTATATTCACTTGGCAATAATGCAGAATATTTCATCTACCTGTCTATGCTTATGTACAATATAGACATAAGTTTACGTATCATGCATTTAATGATCTACCACACACAATGATGTCGAATAATGTTTTGGTTGATTTCTTAAAACTACACTTTGAACTATGTACTTAATTGCTAATCGAAACACTTTGGCGAATTTACTCACAATTTAAGCTGCATGACCAAGTTTACCCACGGACGCTTAATTTACTATACTTGTAATACACACACAGAATGTATACGCTATATCAAGTCAAGCAATGAATTTCAGATTACGTTAATGACGGACACAGTATTTATACACTATTATTTGGATATGTGTAATAACTGCAACGAGCACATGACTGGTGGGGCAAAATTATTACACTTATCACTGAAAGGTCAGAGGTACCTCTGAATCAACATTATAAAGTACTTCAAGGGGTACTTTTCTTTCTCAGGCATTTACAGTCGCAGCTGTGTTTACAGACTCTCATCCCATGAGAATCCTGTAATTTAGTATACACACAGGGTGTGCTTTTTAATTTGGCACACACATAGGGTCTGCGGACACTTTGGTCCGCTGAAGCTCAAGCAGTATTGTTGTTTTCCAAAAATGTGCCGAAAATTTCATCACACATTTAAATGCTGTTTGAGCTGTCAAAATTGCAAACCTAACAATCAGTCTAGCAGCTTGCAACTATACTCTTCCTTACCATAACGTACCCCTGAACTCATTTCGATCGATACTGCTGTCCTTCTTCCAGTTGAACACGGAGACGTCCACTATATCGTTGGCATCTATGATGTATTTTATAAATTTGTTAAGTTGTACGCATTGAAAACTGTCACTGCGAAAGCAGTAATTCGGCGCATGGAGCGCGATTATTTTCCTTTCGTCCGCAAACAGGCGACAATTTTGTCAGACAGAAAACATTCACGTGCCATGCATGGAAAGATTTGATACGTAATCATAATCTCAAGCACATTTTCATTTAAAGATATAACCCCTCTGCCAACGCTATGGAACGCATGTTCCGTAAATTAAACCTTTTTATCACAAGATATGCTTCTAAGAAGCAAACATGCTGGATAGAATATATCGGCCTGTTTGAGCAAATGGTTAATTACTTGCCCTGTTTTACACACCGTATTCACCAACTAAAGGGTGGGTAATCCCGATGCCAAAATTTGCACGAGTGGTAGTAGCCCTATAAGGAAAGGTAAGACAAATTTTAATCGCTATGACTGATGCAGCATTAAAAAGGAAAACCTCTTGTGAAAAGCAGCTAAAGATAACAGAAACGTTCAAGGTCAGGGATTCAGTACCCTTAAAAAATAATTCTAAGCCATCAGATACATTAAAACGTAGCAGGAAGTGGCAACATATTTTTTCTGGGCCCTTTAGAATTGTGCAAATACCTTACGAAGGAAATTGTTTACTTTCTTCAGTGTATGCAGCAAGAATACGAGGTTTAGATCCCCACAAGAATTTTTAACAAATGTAGGCCTAGTTTTTAATCTTAGAAAGGGTAGAATGTTCCAAATAAATAACAGCTACACAGCAAATAAATTTTAAGAGAGTATCTCCCCCCCCTCTTTTTTTGTACAATGATAAGTTAAAACCAGCTAGTGTTAGCTGACTATATAACTTTTCTCACACTGAACAAACTGATAACACGCAAGATGAAGGTTTGTTTTAGTTGCGGTTGGGAATTTTAGGCTATTATTACAGGGTCGAGCGTACAAGCACACCTCAATTTCATTTAGTTCGATCTCCTTCACTTCAGCTAGGATGAGTCAGGATTAGGAGGATATTTATTTTGTGAGTAAACGTGATGAAGAGATATTTATATTTGATTGCCCGTTTGCCCTTGATACAAGTCTGACATCCATGAATACACACACAAACACACACACACACACACACACACACACACAAAATAAAACGCAGACAACATTACTACACACTAGAAGTGAAAACTCAATACAGTTACAGTCAACTAATTGAAAAAGTGGAGAGATAGAACACATACTTTACTAAGAGAGATGATGCACTTTGTAACTGCGGTGAAGCGGAAGCAATATATATATATATATATATATATATATATGTGGAATTTCACATCAAAGTTGCTAAGGTATGTTGTATACAGGAACTACCAGTTTCCAACATCACTGTCAACGTTATTGACAACCACAGACTTTCTAATGTACAAAGAAGTTATCTCCTTTCTAATAGTGGTGAAGAACGAGTTATGAACTTAAATGTAAAAGATAAAACCGTGTTAAACCACAATATGTTACTTCAAATTGCTCTTGTCTTTGCTCTTTGTCCTTAAGGTTTGTTAATTGCTCTTGTCTTTGTTTCCGGTCATATCTTTAACGTTTGATTGTTTGATGTCACCTAATTGCTTTCAAACTGTGACAGTGTATCTTATTATGATTATTTATGTGAATGGCTTTATGGGGACTACTCAAAGTCAGATAAAAAAAGAAAAAAAGTGAGAGCACAAGTGGTATGATATGAATCACTATGAATAGGTTAATCAATGTTTGATCAGTTTATAGGTAGCAAAGGTGGCAACAATTTTGTAAATGATCATGAAACGTATGATCTCCACAGATATTTAAACCTGTACACAATTTCTAATCTTTTGCACGATTTTTTAAATTCAGTATCACACTTTATCTTTATGTCCAAGGACACGCTCAAATCTTAAAAACAACATTATGGAACGATCTTGCGCCACATTATTCTTTAGCTAAGCAATATTTATAAACATGTTTAAATGCTGGAATGGCACTACAAGATGAGGTGACAAAATCACTTTTCGACTTGAAAGCAGTTATTAGCACACGCAATCAGTAATCTAGGGCTACTTCCCCGCGTGGAAATTTTGGCATCAGGATAACACACTCATTAGATTGATTGGTCTGCCGGAGTATATCGCTTGATGAATACGGTGTAGAAACTGCCAATGTCAAGGAGAATTGTCGCTGCCGTCGCTACGAAGAACTTCGATTTGACATCACAATGAAGGAGGACCCACAAATCTTTTCACTGATTTACGTTAGGTACAGGTTTCCAGCCAACATCGCGATCTTGATGATTTAGATCGCCCCCAACGAATCATGGGTTCCACACATACCTGATTTATGTTAGATTATGACATACTCCCAGACATACATTTCAAGCACGACAACAAATGTAAGACATTTAACAAATTGACACTTGGATTTGTAGACACATGTTCTTTTTGTAGATGTATAGTATTTAAGGCTGTACTTTTTATTTTAATTGAGGTCAGACCGCATGAAACTTGCGAGGCAATGTGAGAGAGAAGCGAGGAATACTTTGCTATGACAGGCATTTATTTGATTTATGCTGACGTAGTGCTTAGTAGTAGTAGACTTGAGAGTTAATTTTTCCAAATAATTAATGTGCTGAATTTATATAAAAAGGTAAAGCAGTCAACAATCCGAAGATTGTTTTGAACACCACAGAGCTTTACTAGGCATGGTCCTGTTTGGAGGTGGTATGTCGTTGCCTTCCTCCGACCTTTGAACTCACTAACCTAGCCATTTATAGGGGGGACCTAAAGTTTAACGTTGGTTCCGAATCACGGTTCTACTCGGTATTTTTCACTTCAGCAACACTGCCAGAGGTGAAAGAAGTGAGAAGTAACACATACAATTCCTAGGACCTAGCGGGGATCGAACTGTACTGTCGAGCCAGCAATTATTTACATAGAGTGCTAATTTTGCGATGTTTCTCTGACTATGATAACGCCCTGTTCTCTCTCTTTGTTCCTAATGCCTTAACCTTCATCCTTTCGTGTCAATTAGTACGAATCATTTCCACCAAATTAGCTGACGGGTCTGACCTTGCTTGTGCCTGCAAATATTTTTTCCATCTCTACCCTTTCTGTAGAGATGACTATTCAAACTGTTATTTACAAATTTTGCACAGGAGGTATCACGTATTTTACTGACATGACTAACCGAGAATTGTCCTTAGACGTGACATAAATCGTTTATGAGTAAGATTGACGATTGATGAAAACTTACTGTCGATAGCAAAAAGTTAGTAAGGAACGCAGCGGCGCATTAGCCGTGCATACTGTAGCGCCGTGTTGATGTGCGCGCGGCCGTTCGCCGTCGGGGGTTCGAGTCCCCCCCTCAGGCATGGTTGTTTGTATTGTCCTATGGTTAGTTTAGTTTAAGTAGTTTGCAACCCAGCCGTTGAGTCCCATAGATCTACAAACATTTGAACATTTAGTGAGGCACAATATTTCTGAAAACAAGGATTCAGTTCCAGTAACCTCTGACATGAACATAATCTGCGACTTATATTAAGAAAATAATGATTGTGACCGAAAATTAGAAAAAACTTGTGACTTGACGATCACCAGAACTTTGTTAAAAAATTTTCTAAAAGAGCTTACCGACATTTGAGTGAAAGTTTTGTTTATTGGTTCCGGCCTTAGGCCATTTTCAAGTGCTGTGATAAAAGTTGTCAGATAGGTCTCCTTAGGTCATGGTCATTAGGAAACCTCTCTGACAACTTTTATCACATCACTTGAAAATGTCCTAAGGCGGAAACCAGGTAGTGACAACAAACGAAACTTTCAATCAAATGGCGGTCAGCTCTTTAAATATATATATATATGTCTGAGGCTTCTGACGCCTACAAAATCATAATTTGTCGAAAATCTTTGTCTAAGACATTTTTAATCAATTTTAGCGTAAATAATTTTGTATGTAATTAATGTTCAATTGAAACTAAAACGCACGCGTGAAGCTTAGACCCCCTCCCGCCCCATCCTCTCGAACTGAAACAAAAGTATGTTGTGTCAAAGGAAACAAATTTAATCTTCTTGCTAGCGCTTTCCTTTAAATTGTTGAACGAAGTCTTTTGTGTATATTTTTTGGGATGGAACACATTTTCCTGTTTTCAAATGATTTACGAGATAAAAATATATTTTGCTCCAGGAGTATTTCGCATTTCTTGCAAGACTCAGGAGCAAATTATACTCATTAAGAAAGGTCAAAAAATTAAATGTTTGTAATCCTATGGGACCAAACTACGTTGTTTTTCAAAGTGATTTATTTTATCATGTTCTTCTAGCTGTCGATTCCCTCCTAAAAACTGTTTTCAGGCTTTTGCGCGTATTCCTCATATGTAATATAAAAGAATCTATCATCTACTCAGTTCATAATTAATGTTACACAAGGATCTTCGCAGTTTTAGCAATAATTTCACTTAGGCAAACGTTTTCGTATTACTGAACCCCTAGTTATTTTTATGGTGCTAGTACTTTCTGCTGTGACGGCGAACCCCCGAACACGACTTTGCGACCCCCTGGGAATCGCGACCCACAGCTTGAAAAACATCACATTATTAAAGTTATTAGTCTTCCTTCATGACAATATACTCCAGCATTGTATTTATTAATGGGAAGTGTAACTTGATCAATGAAATATACAAAACATGTGTTTTATTTCTACCACTGTGTGTATTTAGTACAAAATAAATGATAACCAAACAAAAAGCTTTCTAAATCCTTCTTGAGGGAATAAAAATATGTCAAGGAATAAAAAATGTCTTGCAATTTTTTTAAATTTATTTAACAGTGTGTTTCATGCTCATGGTACATCTTCAGATTACCATATCTTAAACTGTGGGAGTTGTACTGGTTATGATTAAAATAAATTAATTTTAGGTATCTTCATAAAATGACATAAGTGATTGCCTGATTCAGTGCCTTCATTTTAGATGATTTTAATCATGACTACTGGAATTTCCACAGTTTAAGATGTGGAAATCTGAAGATGCAGCACACACATGAAATGCTTCATTCTTAAATAAATTTAAAAGATTTACATCAGAGACTTTTTATCCCTTTAATTTGGAGGGGGAGGTAATAAATAAAAATAGCTGTTGCTGTACCAGGCCATGGAATGGAGGAATGTGTAAAAATAATTGTTTATGGAAGAAACCAGTGATTAGTCACAAAACAGTCACATTTATTTCAAACTGATTTTTTGCCAACATAATAGCATCATCAGTGCATCTTCTCCATCACTAATGATGGCTCTCAAGTGGCCGAAATCGATTTTGAATAAATCTGATTTTTTCATGACTGATCACTGGTTAATTTTAATTATTTTTATTTTATTTTATTTATTTATTATTATTATTATTATTTTGTCATCTTGGTGCACCTAAAAATCATGTAAATTTGATACCTTCCTGCAATCAGAAGTAGTATGCTACTCCACTGTTTCATGTGGATTACAGCAGTGTTGGTGGAAAGCTCAACAGTTGTGAACTAACACTCCCCCATGGCTATTGGTGTTACATCTAATTAGTGTCACATTTATTGTGCTCTCTCTCTCTCTCTCTCTCTCTCTCTCTCTCTCTCTCTCTCTCTCTCTCTCTCTCTCTCATTCTCGCTCTATGAACAGCTTTGGGGAAAGAGATTTAATATTTTTAATAATGGAAAGTCCAGGTTGGAATGAACAATATATTAAAGGACAGTTTACAACTCAACGCAAATACGAGGCGATGAGCTGTGACAGGCACATAAAAAAGACACACCCATACAACACTTTCAGCTATTGGCCATGGTCTTCTTCAGAAAATAGAACATTCACACAATCTCACAGGCACACAACACAGTTACACAACCAGTTACACAACAAAAGTGTCGGTGAAAGGACGCATACCAACGATTTTCCGAATAAATAGTGTTCGTGGTTCGAAATGCGCTGCACCCATATAACTGAAGTGCATGTTAAAATCTTATAACTTCTCAAACTTCAAAGCACAACTTACACAAAGTGACATAAACGTTTATCGAACTAACTTATTAATGAAGTGAGTTCATCGCAATCTTGAGGCCGGAATACAATAACTAGCACTCAACAAATGAACCTATTATTACTGAACAATTAAACCGCAAGATAAATTGATTAATGTGAATATTTTTATGTTGGACACTTTAAATAGTGTGATTGTAAATTCAAAAACAAACAGGGAAGTGATTTATTGTGTACATCTACGAACTAATCACAAGACGTATATCGTTGATTCTGGAGGCTTGTCATGGCAAAAAAAAATTTGCTACAACAACCAAGATAGCAGGCCACAACTACTGAAGAGCATTCAGTATTCAAGCGGACCTATCTGCCAAAGTATATACGAATAAATTGGTACTTACCGCACTGCGACGATCTTCACTGTGGACTGCACACTGAAGAATCCTCTACTCCACAAGAAGATGGGTGGAAAACCCTCATGATATCACAAAACCACGGTTAACGCGAGATAAAGCAAGTCCACAGAGACCGTGCTGCCAAGTTCGAACAAACACTGGCAAGGCTGGTTGTAGTGGAGTAATGGGGATACTGGCCCAGGGTACCATTTCGCTACCTGCGTACAACCCCACCCCCAGGCCCGTGCGGGGTTGGAACACTTACGGGGAGTGACACTTGCGGGGAGTGACACTTGCAGGGAACCTGGGATCCTTGGGGCGGTTGATGGCTTTTCCTTTGTACAGGCACACCAAGAAGTCTAGCACTGCTGTTGTCAAGTTTCCAAACCGTCAACATAACACGAAACTCAGTGAAATTGCACAACCATTTGAAGAGCAATATAGTAACTTGTTCTAATTACACATTAATTCGTTGAGTGTTCCTCCTGAAAACAAAAACTTATTTTAATAATGATAATGTTTGGAGAGTTATTAAGATATTCTCTGCTGCTACAAGACGATGACTTTCCACAGTCATACCTCCTAAAAGCATATCAAGACACCTGCGCAAGCAATAAATATATTAGGCATCCTGCACAGATACTTTGGTGTAATTGACCGCTATGTAGTTAACCCCACTATCACGCAACTTCCATCTCTTTAAAAATAGCTACTATGGTTTTTAATAGGAGACGCAACATTAAACCTTCAATTAAAAAACGTTAATAATCAGTCAATGAGTATTTTACATACTTGTAGCGTTTATTCGTAGACCCCAAAACGATTTGGCTGTATTCGAATTACAAATACATCTAAGAAATGTATGAAATACAGAATGTGTAAGGGAATGTCACACACCGAAAAATGCCAAAGATAAATTCTATTTTCTATCGCCGTCATATACAACCATTTTTACTCCGAACTTGTCATAAACCACCAGGGAGAAGCAAGTCGCAAGACTTACAGGAAAAATGAAGCGAAATTGGCAGCCAATAGTTGGTTATAAATTACATTGCCTGATAACTGTATAAATTACCGAATACGCGGAACACCTGTACAGTACAGTCAAAAAGGTCTGAGGTAATAGGCAGTGGTTTACAATCAGATATCCGCATCACTGTCCTCCTCAAAAAGTCTAAGTGAAGATTTATATTCAGAACATTCAAGAAAAAGGCTACTGTGGTGCTGAAACTACAAGAAGCAGCTCATTTACTAAGGAAGGGAAAACGTTGTGGTGCCCGTAAATTTGAATGGCTGTATCTGTTGTAGTAACATTCATTTTTTGATAAAATGTTAAAATCCTCTGAATACGGCACAGGTAGCGACTGGAAGGCGTGGGGTAGGAGTGGTGTATCCCCACTTCTGGAACACCCTGTTCACTACCTGCAGCGTCCGGGTCTCCCCGCAAGTGTCTACACATTCCCTTTCCCCGCAAGTGTTACAAACTCGCCGGTGCACTCCGGCGATCTCCTCCCCTGGTGACCCACCACCCTCACCCTCCCACCCCCAAGAGAAGCCCAGTTGCCTGACCTTCATCCCCAATTAATTTCATCAAATTCTCATATCAAATTAATTCGTAAACACCCACCTCCGATCAGTCCCGCCGCGGCAGACACCTCCACCCTTCGCCCCTTGCCCGATCGCCGATGTACCGTTACTCTCCCCTCCATCCCTTCGCCCAAAGCAGACGCCTATTTGACGAACTTCCATAAATAAAATTAGTTAATTTTGCATATTAAATTAATTGTAACAACGTACGTTTTTATCAGAATCAAGGGCAATACAGGCCCCGCCACCGACCCCGCCCCCATTACAGCCCCCATCTCCACCCCACTGAGCCCTAAACATTGCACCGCTCCACATTATTATTTGTGACATCAAGTGTTTTCATTAGAACAGTCCATTCAGTACATATACTTTAATACATCAAACCATAAATGTTTGTACAGCTTATGGAACTTAACTACGGGGTCATCAGTCCCTAAACTTACAAACTACTTATGAACTACTTACGAACTAGGACGGCACAAATATCCATGCCCGAGGGGGGAATCGAACCCCCGACCGTAGTGGCCGTGCAGACCGTGACTGAAGCGCCTCAGTCCCCTCGCTTCAAACCATAAGTACAACTTGCAATATAGACACAGCACAAAGAAATTCAGTGCAATTCTACAGTTCGGTGTAGTACAAACATTTGTTGTGTTGTTGTGGTCTTCAGTCCGGAGACTGGTTTGATGCAGATCTCCACAATACCATATCCTGAGCAAGCCTCTTCATCTCCACATAAGAACGGCAACCTACATCTGTCTGACTCTGCTTACTGTATCCATCTCTTGGTCTTCCTCTGCGGTTTTTACCCCATACACGTCCCTCCAACGCTAAATTCACAATTCCTTGATGTCTAAGAATGTGCCCTACCAATCTATCCCTCCTTTTAGTCAAGGTATGCCAGAAATTTGTTTTCTCCCCAATTCTGTTCAGTACCTCCTCATTAGTTACGCGATCCACCCACCTAATCTTCAGCATTCTTCTGTAGCACCACATTTCAAAATCCTCAATCCTCTTCCTGTCCGCACTGTTTATCGTCCATGTTTCACTCCCATACAAGGCAACACTCCATACAAATGCCTTCAGTAAGGACTTCCTTAGGCTTAAATCACTATTCGATGTTAACAAATTTCTCTTTTTCAAGAACGATTTTCTACCCATTGCCATTCTGCATTTTATATCCTCTGTACTGCGACCATCATTTTTTATTTTACTGCCCAAGTAACAAAACTCATCTATCTCCTTTATTGCTTCGTTTCCCAATCTAATTCCTTCAGCATCACCTGATTTTCTTACACTGCACTCCATTACCCTAGTTTTGCTCTTGTTAATGTTCATATTATATGCGCCTTTCAGCACACTGTCCATTCCGTTCAACTGCTCTTCCAGGTCATTTGCTGTCTCTGACAGAATTACTATATCGTCGGCAAAACGCAATGTTTTTAATTCTTCACCCTGAACTTTAATTCCTTCACCAAATTTCGCCTTGCTTTCCTTTATAGCTTGCTCAGTGTACAAATTGACCAACATTGGAGAAAGGCTACAACCCTGTCTTACTCCCTTTCCAACCAGTGCATCCCTTTCATGCCCTTCAACTCTGACAACCGCTGTCTGGTTTTTGTACAAATTGTAAATAACTTTACGCTCCCTATATTTTACTCCTGCTTGCTTCAGAACTTGAAAGAGTTTAGAACAGAAGAGTTTAGAACATTTAGAACTATATAAAAAATTGTTCAATCTGTTAGCCTAGGCAAAATAACTGTATAGGTGATGCTCACAACAGCTGACAGATGTGTGTAATAATAGCGCATGTTACATAATGAAGGGGATGTAATGGTAATAAATGCCACAAACTTATGTATCCGTCTTAACACATACTCTCTTGATGTCCAGATTATTTGAAAACAATTCTAACCAGAGTCAAATATTTTGGACTACCCAAAAGAAAATAATTAATCAGTTTCGAAACTCGACCGCCACCTTAGATCTATAAGAAATTTAAATGTATCTGTTTGTTTAGTCTATGTCTGCAACAGCTGTTGAATGTTTAAAAATAGCACGTGGCAGATAATAAACGGAATGTAACAGTAACAAACGCTACAAACTTGTATGTCAAACACTCTTTTGGTGCCACGCGGGAGAAGCCACGTTGCGGATCATGCGGACTCCCACGTCGGAGGTTCGAATCCTCCCTCCGGCATGGATTTTGGTGTCGCCTCTAGAATAAGTTAGTTCATAAGTTGTTTGTAAGATTAGGGACTGATGACCTCGCTGTTAAGTCCCATAAGCTTTACAAACATTAGAACACTACAACACTTTCGGTAACAAAACAACAACACCAGCAGAAGACATATTGTTCATAAAAACTTGGAATTTACTGGCGGAAAACGCGGAAATAGGGAATGACACCTAGCACAAAACTTAAATCGAAACCAAAGATTTCGATAATTGCAACTTACAGACACACGCGGAATTTAACGGAACATGGCGAAATCCGGTCTGTGACACAAAAGGCTTTACACCTGGAAGGAATGCGTATAAATTTAGATCTGCTAGCCATGTTATCAGACTTCCCGACTGGACTCAGACAGAAAGACAACCTGCACAATCGTAGAAATCAAACCAACTGCACTTTGTGGCTGCTCTTAAGATTATCAAGTTCCGAAAGGTAATACTCTCTCTCTTTAGCGCCATGCCTTGTTACATTTTCTTAGTTCAGTGTATCGCTGTCTCCCATCCAGTACTTCGACGGATAAGTTTTTGGGATTCCTGTAATCCACTTAAATATCCAGTTATGCATCTTCTGAGAATTCGGGTAGTTTCATTTTACCTGTTATTACAACATTTAACTGACATAGGTCAAATACTGATAATCGAGCACTCAATAAGACTTTTAAAATTGCTCTTAAACTTATACAACGGTATTTCCTTGGAGAGTTACAATAAAAATGCGTAAAATAATTTAAGATCAGCAGTTTATTGATATCCGACTGTCTACACTAAACTTTTTTTTTTTTTTTTTTTTTTTTTTTCGAGCCAATACGGCACCCGCAGAGATCTGGAAAAAAATGTTTGTTAAGCTTAAGGGACTTAACTGCGGGGTCATCAGTCCCTAAACCTACAAACTACTTATGAACTACTTACGAACTAGAACGGCACAAATATCCATGCCCGAGGGGGGATTCAAACCCCCCGATCGTAGTGGCCGTGCAGACCGTGACTGGAGCGCCTCAGTCTCCTCGGCCACCGCGGCCGGCAGAGATCTGAAATGAGCGCTATCTAAAAGGGGATTTGTTTCCATAAAACGAAAACAGTTCGTTAAAAAGTTATAAATTGTAAAACTTTTTTTCTTTATTTATGGAAATTTCAAAAATGTTCAAATGTTTGTTAAGCTTATGGGACTTAACTGCGGGGTCATCAGTCCCTAAACTTACAAACTACTTATCAACTACCTTATCCTAAGGACGGCACAAATATGCATGCCCGAAGGGGGATTCGAACCCCCGACCGTAGTGGCCGTGCAGACCGTGACTGGAGCGCCTCAGTCCCCTCGGCCACCACGGCCGGCTATGGAAATTTCTTCTTAGACATTCGCCTAACATCGTGATGCCCCATTGTGTTGCAGAATTCATGGCAGATACGATTGCTTCAGTTTCTTATGTCCTACACTTTGAAAGAAATTATCATCTAACATAATACGTTAAATGGCGCAGCACGTGTAAACCTTGCAATGTAATTTCGGTACTTGGCGAAATAAAATACAAAATCACATATGTCAAGGCAAGTAGAGCCTACTACTCAAACCAGCATATGGCACTGCTTGTGGTGTCACCAGACGGATGCATGTAAATGCCACAGAGTTTCCGCTGTTATCTTTATAAGTTACTAGCTGCAAACCCGGTGCTGCCCGGGTGTTTATTTACCGTATACTCGTAGACCACAGCCCCTTCCCCTCCCCCCCCCTTTGTAAAATTGCGTAAGGTAAGTACCCTCCACCACGCACTGAATGAAATTTTATACAGACCATGACATACCTTTTGTTTTTAAGGTAGAGTGTGCAAAATTTCATCAGTATCGGAACTATAGATTTCTATGCAATAGAAACGTAGTGTCACACTGAAAAACGCACTTTGATGTTCTCAAATGCTCTAGTTTTATTTCATACAACCCTTGTTCTGAGAATAACGAAAACAACAAAAAAAGTATCTGTGAAATCGGTCGAGCCGTTCTCAAGTTCTCAAGGTATTTAGGGATCCATTTTTAAGTTGCAAAGTACCCCCCCCCCCCCATGAACCGTATGACATTAAGGTAGACGGTGACGTTCCTCTTGTTTTAAAGGTTAAATTTCGTGAAAATCGGAATGAAACTGTAGATTTCGTGAGTCTTAAGGAGACATGCTACGCCATGCACTTATCACAAAATACTTTCTTAGCTAACGTTTTCTACCCATAAACTATATTCCTGCCAAATTTTCAGCTTCATAGGTGAAGTAGTTTTCGAGATTTCGTGTTTAGTCAGTGAGAGAGTGAGTGTCATTTCGCTTTTATATAGATAAAGATTAAGAAAACAAATTGCTTCATTATGAATGCAAGAGAATTGAGGGAGACTTGCAGACAAAAAATATTAACTTGAAAATCTGTAATACTAACTTTATTTGATACAAGTTCATGCCTGATGCGACAGCTTTACGACATCTACAGCGAAACTGTTATGAACGGTATACTGTCTTCCGTTTCATCATTTTGTATCGGGTTGGAAGGGGGGTTCAGTTACAAAACGCTTCATAAACATCCGAAATTACATTCAAACTTTGTTGCAGGTCTCTAACTACTCCCATTTTCCAATAATTGACACATAAATCTGGATATTCTCACGAGGTGGTCTCTTATTATTTATGACGTCTTATCTCCTGAGCTAAGTGTCGTGCTCTTTTACAAAAAGGTACGGCCAAACCTTCAGGAAACATTCCTCACAAACAAAGAAAGGAAATATGTTAGGTAGACATGTGTCCGGAAACGCTTAATTTCCATCTTAGAGCTCATTTTAGTATTTACGGATGAGGCTTCATTCCAACGTGATCAAATTGTAAGTTTTCACAATCAACATGTGTGAGCTGAAGAGAATCCGCACGCAATTGTGTAATCATGTCATCAACACAGATTTTCTGTGAACGTTTGGGCAGGAATTATTGGTGATGTCTTGATTGGGCCTCATGTTCTGACACCTACGCTCACTGGAGCACGTTATCATGTTTCATACGGGATACTCTACCTGTGCTGCTGCTTTCCAAGTACGTCACAACATGCACGATGGAGCTCCTGCTTTTGTGTCCCAACTTCGTCGCCGCTTTTGTGTCCCAGCCTCGTCGTAAGTGTCGGTGGCCGAGTGGAATGAGACCGACACGCTGGTGCAGGTACGGAGGGGAGCAGCCAGAAACTATAAACACTAGAGTAAATTAGAAAGATATATATTGCACAGAATGTAACAATACTTAACTTTTACATAGTACTGCAGAATGTTGATAATAGTTGTTAGAGGCCTGCCTAGTGCCTGTACAATAGCAAAGTCTTCAATCGTGCCTATCCGATTACGAAGGTCCTAACTCGTTGCTATCTCAGTCCGAAGTGACCGGTGTCTTTCCGTGGTGGCCACGAGCGGGGTTGCAGCAGAGGGCGCTCGTGGCTGTCGTCGTAAGATCGCCGCGCCGTGCGTGCATGACGGCGCGCGGCGAAAGTAGGTGGCGCGCACTTTGTACTTGTGCGACACCACACCTGCAGATTTCAGTGGACGTGTTCGTACGCTTATCAACAACAGATTCGGTGACCGATGGATTAGTAGAGGCGGACCAGTTCCATGGCCTCTACGCTCTCCTGACCTCAACCCTCTTGACTTTCATTTATGGGGGCGTTTGAAAACTCTTGTCTACGCAACCTTGGTACCAAATGTAGAGACTCTTCGTGCTTGTATTGTGGACAGGTGTGATACAATACGCCATTCTCCAGGGCTTCCTCAGCGCATCAGGATTCCATACGACGTAGGGTGGATGCATGTATCCTCGCTAACGGAGGTCATTTTGAACATTTCCTGTAACAATCTGTTTGAAGTCACGCTGGTACGTTCTGTTGCTGTACGTTTCCATTCCATGATTAATGTGATTTGAAGAGAAGTAATAAAATGAGCTCTAACATGGAAATTAAGCGTTTTCGGACACATGGCCACATAACATATTTAGGAATGTTTCCTGAGGGTTTGGCCATACCTTTTTGTAACACCCAGTATATATTTGGTGTCACTGCTAGTGACGGGTTGGCGACGATCGTGCTGACACTTATGGATTCAGAATCTCTGTCATCTGTGCCATAGCAGCTGTACGATCTGCCACTACTGTCCTTATAATATGACGATGTTGGCGGACGTCTCTGATAGGTCTGTACGGCTGTAATAACATTCACGTGCAACCAGTACAACTGAAACAGTACAACCAAAGTGTGTGACAATTTTCTGAAACAAAATTGATGACGTTTAAACCGTCATAGTAATTCTACTATCACCCTGGTGGTATCTGTCGTTATCAAATAAACACAGACGTCTTTCTTTTTATATATATATATATATATATATATATATATATATATATATATATATTTCAACTGTTTCTTCTTTCTTTTCTTCCAAATTTCTCTCATCATTTTCCGGAGTATCTCTATTTTTTCAAAATGTTCAAATGTTTGTACAGCTTATGGGACTTAACTACGGGGTACCTTCTTTAGTTGGCCCATTTAGTTCCAGTCTTCTTCTCGGTTTTTCCTGGAAACATTTGGCATACTTTCTGAGTGGTAGTCTTTTCTCGATATCTTGTTGGGTAATTGAAAGCTCGTCCATATCCGTTCCAACTTCTTTGCACCATGTTTTGTCCAGTTTTAATTTACTGAAGTAACAGTACAGCCTTTCTTGTCAATCTATTGGGATTCATCCTTTGTATGTGACCGTAAAAAGCTATTCTTCTTTTCCTAATTACATCAGTGATTTTACCATTACGACGCATTCTATATTGTGTCTGCTCTTTAAATGGCCCCAAGATTTTCTGAATATTTTTCTTTCAGTAATATGCAATGATTCAATCATCACCTTTTTGTTCAAACACTATGCTGCATAGAAGACTTCTGGGTGGATTACTATACTGTAATGAGACAGTTTAGCATTAATGGTTACAGACGTCTTGTTTTTATACGTCGTTAGTGAGGTAGTATGCTGTTTTCATCTTACTAACTCTTCCTTTAATGTCTTCTTTCTCTGAAATATCTTGTTCAATTAATTCTCCTAAATACCTGAACTTATTTCTTCTCTCAAGTTTTTCATAGTTATCATTATGTTATCATATTATTTAGTTATCGTTATGTTTGAAGCAGTGTTAACTTTTGCCATAAATTTTATTTGCTCAAAGGATATTTGTAAGTTTGCTTTTTCAGCTTGTCCTTTGAGCAGTTCAATTTGTCTCATGGCTATTTCTATTGAAACTGTGACACACACACACACACACACATATATATATATATATATATATATATATATATATATATATATATATATATATATATATATATAGTTCTACCGATTTTATTACAACATGTTTCACTGCATGACGGAATGGCGATGACATATATATATATATATATATATATATATATATATATATATATATATATATATATATCCATTTCTGCAACCACGATTACCACTCTGCTCGTGTAATGTAGAATTACCATTAATGTTTAAGACGTCTGCTTCATTTCCCGTATGATCGTTACAGGTTTTTAAAAATGCTTGTTTCACTGCTTTGAAATATAACATTTTCTGTGACTACAATTTATGACTTGATAGAGTATTGTTTTATATTTGTGAAGTGGTATGTTTACTGTTGCCAAATGTTTTCATGTGTACAATTACTAGTTGAATTTTTAAACAAAAGTTTTAAAAATTTCTACATGTCATTGGTATATCTCCTACAGTCAGAGAAGATTTAGTTCAACGTGCTTGCGGTTATTCTCGAATCAATCTCTTTATTTTACAACAATTATAAATATTTCATCATCTCAGCAGTTTCAGCTCGTTGAATTAAATTCAATGATGAAGTTGAAAATTTGTGCCCGATTGGACGTCGAACTCGAATGTGTAATTGATAAATTGACAGCTGTAAATGTAAATCGATGGAGTCTGTTGTTTCCGACGTGTCCCAAAGAACAGACGTGTAATTATAGAAGTTTATTTTGTATGATAAATAATTTCTTCATTAGCATATTTATGTCTGTATGCCTTTGTTTACACTATCCTGTTATTTCGTATTCATTAATTTCGACAAGGTTATTACAGGAGGAACAGCAATCTTCTACGAAGAATACATGTTGAAAAAAAAGGTTTTGATTGCAAAGGTTATTTTATTATATCGGTTTCGACCGTATCTTAGTTCATATTCAGAATATACCGTGTGATCAAAAAGTCAGTATAGATTTGAAAAATTAATAAATCACAGAATAATGTAGGTAGGTAAAAATTGACACACATGCTTGGAATGACATGGAATTTTATTAGAACAAAAAAAAGTTCAAAAAATGTGCGACAGATGGCGCTTCATCTGATCAGAAAAGCAATAATTAGCATAACAAATTAAGACAAAGCAAAGATGATATTGTAAAACTATATAAAATAGCCAAGCTCGCTTATCATCAATTTTTATTGACGACCGGTTTCGCTGAACTATGTCAGCATCATCAGGTCAAATAAAATATTTTACAAGGCCATAATCTTGTAATGTCAAACAGTTATTTGACCTGATGATGCTGACATAGTTCAGCGAAACCGGTCGGCAATAAAAATTGATGATAAGCGACCTTGGCTATTTTATATCTTTTTACAATATTATAAGTGGATCGACTCCTAAAACGTAAACCAACTCAAAGATGATATTATATACAGGAAATGCTCAATATGTTTACCATTATTCCTCAACAATAGCTGCAGTCGAGGTATAATGTTGTGAACAGCACTGTAAAGCTTGTCCGGAGTTATGGTGAGGCAGTGGCGTCGAATGTCGTCTTTCAGCATCCCTATGTCGGTCGATCACGATACACTTGCGACTTCAGGTAACCCCAAAGCCAATAATCGCACGGACTGGGGTCCTGGGAGGCCAAGCATGACGAAAGTGGCGGCTAAGCACACGATCATCACCAAACGACGCGCGGAAGAGGTCTTTCAGGCGTCTAGCAATACTTTATTTTCGTTATAATAAAACCCCATGTCGTTCCAAGGATGTGTGTCAATTTTTACCTCTCCATCTACATTATTCCGTGATTTATTAAGTTTTCAAATTTATACTGACTTTTTGATGACACGGTATATACAGCTTTCAAGGATAGATACAACTAAATTGCCTAAAGGTCTGTACGGTTATAGCACCACCAAGAAATACAGAGAATAATGCTGTGGCCTTTATCAATGTGGCTGGTGCTAATATCTCCAGGGCTGCCGCGGCATTTTACATCAAATACAGTACTCTGAGAACTAAAAATGTTCAAATGTTTGTTAAGCTTAAGGGACTTAACTGCGGGATCATCAGTCCCTAAACTTAGAAACCACTTACGAACTACCTTACACTAAAGACGACACAAACATCCATGCCCGAGGGGAGATTCGAACTCCCGACCGTAGCGGCCATGCAGACTGTGACTGGCGCACCGCACACCGCTCGACCACTGCGGCCGGCTACTCCAAGAACTAAAAGATCACAAGTCAAAAAATAAGAAGTTGCTCTTCATTAAAAACGGTGCACAATAAACCTAATGTGGGGATCAGTGTCAACTAAGTGCAATAGTTTGATGGACGAAGACGTATATTTTGATTATTTTATATTCCAATATAGCTAAATGCAAGATGCCCTATATCATTAAATTTAAACACGGAATGAATAAATGCAATAGCGTATCAACTGCGGGGCAGGAGGGGCAGTCGCCCCCATTTCAAACTCTGGAGGGGCAAGACGCGGTTTGTGCCCCCATTCTCATATTCACTTGGTTTTATTTGATCCTTAGGCAGAGTCAGCGAATAAACTACGCTGGCGTCAGTAATTATGATGTAATGTTCCTTATCTTTGTATTTTATCGCTGGTGTTGTCACAAGATCAAAGTTGAAAACCGGAATTGAAATTTAACTAACCGTAAGATCAGCAATGAATATTAATTTTTGAAATGGTTAATACACTGAAAGGACCACATAATATTCCGCCGTCAGTTCTCAGTAGCAATGTAAGTTAAAAATTACGACAACACCAGAAAGCACCATTACATAAGAAAATAGCGGAATCAGTTACCTGGTATGCATTCATTGGTGGAAGCCGTGACACTGATGCTTGGTTTCAGGACTATTAATTATTAAAGTTTGTAGACCGTGTGCAATTTTGATTACTATGGTTATCGAAAGTTAAAGAAATTATCGGACTTCGCTTTTAACAGAATGAAGTTTTCTTGCAGGCATTGAATTCAATGTTTAATATAAAATGAGAATAAATAAATTTTGCATCGAGAATGTTCTTTTGTCATCATGGGACAGTAGGCAACTATGACCAAGCATCAATTTACTAATATTGTTGAAAATCAAGTAATAAATTAAATGAAAGATGGGGAGAAATAGTCATTATTTAAATAAAATAGGAATTCCAAATGAAATTTAAAGTTTATTACGTTAAAGGGTGCTAACCAGAGCTCACACTTACATGATTCTGGAGGTCGAGTAAAATACGTCCGCTCAGTTTAAAGGTAGAAAAACAAAAGACGACAAGCGATTCCGTTTTCTCGCCAGATCGTTTGAAATAGTTGAATGTATTAATTAAAACAAGGATAATCAGAGATTTATTGGCAGAGAGAACGGATGCTTGCGACAAGCGTCGCAGATATAATTTTCAATAAAACAATATTAATGTATTGCTACAATGGGACAGTATTTTGATGGCAGCCATTTCTGCCTGTGACTAAAGCACCTTGTTACACCTACTCAGTGATCTCAATACAAACTGGATGTATAACGCTGGTGTCTGAGCATAGAACTGCAGCGCGCCTGCACATTCATATGATTTGCAAACGATTTCGCATTGTCCGCCATATTTAAATTTGGAAAACTAGTTTCTATCAGTTATTACGTGACACAAAAATTGCTTGCTTACCTCTTCACTTGGAATTTAATTCAATATTCGATGTAGTAGGCTGATATGGGAGTGGAATCGAAACATATTTTCTTCTCTTTTTCTTGTAATGCTTCATAGCAGCCATTTTTTAATTTGGCAAGAAACTAAATAGGAGTATCTGTGGCTGGCTCGCTAAGACAGCAGAAGTTCAACATCCAGAGAGTATAGAGATCAATGCACCTACTACATTATGTCATATCCTTTGGTCCCATTTTTCAGTCCGTGACTGCTAATAGTGGAAAACATATGTACGCAGATGCGCAGATGTAGCAGATTCTGCCCAGCACTTTGGAACAGTAGTTGTTGAGACTGATGCGGCCCTCAAGGCCGCTCACGTCGGAACGGCGCTATGCCCTCTCCCCTCCTCCTTTCTTATTTTTTTTATTTTTATTTTTTTTTTTTTTTTATTTTTTTTATCGGGAAACAGAAATTGGAACATCTTGCCAGCGGAACACCTCGCCTAATGAAAGCTCCACTACCTCGCCACCCTCCCCCAAAGTCCTGGATTCGCGGCTGTGAACGGCGAAGTCAGGAAATAGGTTTTCTTCCCCCCCCCCTCCCCCCGCTCTAAAGAAATAGTTGTTATACCACTGAATAAACATATATATTTATTCGCATATTTTCGGAGTAGTGACCTCTCGCGTGTCATGTCAACACAGAAAACAAAATGGTGGGTCGGCAGTCAGATAAATATGCTCGGAAGGACCCCAACTATAGCCATGCCAACGCTAGAAGTAGATTTCTAGAATATAGATTGCTGTAAAGATGTTAGTTTTCTTGTGGAAGCGTGTGATCAACTTATTATGGAAGGTACCAAATGAAATTACAACAAATTACTGAGTTAATATCAGGTACACTGCAATGATACAAATTTAGGAAAACTGTAAACAATTAGTAATATAAATGGACCCAGCAAATATATATATATAAACTGCGAAGCACAGCTGACGTTTGAAATACATTAGGCACTGTGCTAGCAGCACGTATCCGAGACTCAAGCGAAACTCACGATCTTGATTGCTTCAGAAATAATATAGGGTATTCATAAAAAAATAATAATAAAAAAATAAAAAAAATAAAAAATAAAAAAAATAAATAAATAAAAATTTCCTTGAAAACAATACTTCTTTACGTTTCACACTGTCTCTTAGTACCTACTTTCAGAAGCCCCTACTGTACGTTCATGACCATGAAAGTTGTTTTTCAATATCTCGTGAGGTTCCAGAGATAGCCTATCAGTGGTGAAAGAGTTGAGTGGGACAATATAACGTTTCAGTATATTGGAATAGTGGCATCTTGCCTTTTAGCTGTATTAGCATATTAAATATTCGTTTTCGTATGTCAAACTATTACTAATAGTTGACATTGATCTGTACATTAGGTTTATTGTGTGCTGTTTTAAATAAATAGCATCTTCTTATTTTTTATTTATAATCTTTTCCTTCTTAGAGTACTGTATTTGGTGCATACTTATGCAGGGTGGTTCATTGGTAGTGACCGTGCCAAATACCTCACGAAGTAAGCCTCAAACGAAAAAACTACAAAGAACAAATCTTTTCTAGCTTGAAGGGGGAAAACATATGGCGCTATGGTTGGCGCGATAGATGGTGCTGCCATAGGTCAAACGGATATCAACTGCAATTTTTAAATAGGTACCCCCATTTTTATTATATATTCATCTAGTACGTAAATAAATATGAATATTTTATCGCTTTGTGATATATAGTCCTGTAATATTAACAAACATATAGCCTACAATTTTAGACGAACAGTGGATAACAAGTAAGTTTTGAAATTAAAACACAGATCTTAGGTACGTTTGAACTTTATTTCGCCTGTTCCAATGTGATACGTGTACTTTTGTGAAATTATCATACATTATGAGAACGCATGCTGTTACTGCGTGATTACCTGTAATTACCTAATGACATCAATAAATGTTCAAAATGATGTCCTTCAACTTCAATGCATTTGGCAATACGCGTAACGAAATTCCTCTCAACAAGGAGTAGTTCGCCTTCAGTAATGTTTACACATGCATTGACAATGCACTGACGCATGTTTTCAGGCGTTGTCGGTGAATCACGATAACAAATACCCTTCAATTTTACCCACAGAAATAAATCCGGGGATATAAGATCCGGTGAACGTGCGGGCCATGGTATGGTGCTTCTACGACCAATCCACCTGTCATTAAATATTCCATTTAAGACCGCTTCAAGTGCACGCGAGCCATGTGCCGGACATCCATCATGTTGAATGTTGGCTATTACAGCGCCATCTATCAGAAAGCGAAAAAAGTGTTCCAAATAATTCATATTTATTTACATACTAGACGAATATGTGATAAAAAATTAGGGTTCCAAATAAAACATTCATATTTATTTACATAATACACGAATATGTTATAAAAAATGGGAGTACTTATTTTTAAGAAAAATGCTGTTGATATCCGTTTGTGCTATGGCAGCGCCATCTAGCAGGCCAACCATAGCGTCATCTGTTTCTCCCCGTCAAACTAGAAAAGTTTTGTTCTTTGTAGGTTTTTTTTTTTTTTTTTTTTTTTTTTTTTTTCATATGATACTTACTACCTGAGATATTCGACCCGGTCACTATCATGGACCACCCTGTATAATTAGAAATCTATATAACACTGATAAGTCGCAGCTTGTAAAGCCTTTTTGCCATTGGCTCTTGCTGTCGCGAAATTCACACGGCGTTAAACTAGTAGCTCTATGGCCACTAGTTAGCAATTACCAACATTTTAAGGACCAGAGGTTCGCGTCACGTAGGAACGCACATCTGCGCACAGAGACGGAGCGATAGGGAAACCGTTGGGGGAAGCAGCTACGGCCGAGCGCCAAGAGTGGAACCCGCTACAGTATGCAGTCAAAGGCAGCCCTGAAGATGTCAGCACCAGCTACGTGTGTAAATCGCTCAGCATTATTCTCCCATATGTCTTGCAGTACTGAAATTTTATACACCTTCATGTAACTTAGTTGTATCTATCCTTGCAGGCTGTATATATACTCTGACCTAAGATATGATCGAAACCGGGAAAATAAAATAACCTTTGCGATCAAGTCTGTTTTTTCAACTTGTGCTATTTGGTGTCGAGTTGTAGCCGTAATCTATCTTATAGACATACACAGAATACAAACATTTATTACAGTTCAAAATAAATACAACGATATAAATTAAGCTGACAGTTCTGTATGGAATATTTTGAATGTGTGAATTACGTATTATATGGAATAATCTGGAGGTGAAAGTAAAATACTGTATTTACAGTGTGACGATACTGCTGGTCCCCTCATCTCAATGTTACCGTACGATACCGTCTGCCTGGTCCTCTCATCTCAATGTCATCCTACGATACAGTCTGCGTCGGATCGGGAATCGTGTGGTTCAATAGTGATCCATTTTGCGTGTGAAGTTACAAACGAAATAGCCAGCCTAGGAATCAGTGTAGGACAGTGTCTCGGTGATACTGTGATTAAAACAAGTAATAGATTTAATGTAAACGAAGGCTTCCGCGGCCGTTGTCATTGTATATAAAACTCTTCTGGGTTTTGGACCGCATCGTCAAAATATCAAACACTTCACCGACGTTTCGGCCACTATTGCAAGTGGCCATCTTCTGGGTGTTACATTTACTGATGATGGCCACTTGCAATAGTCGCCGAAACGGCGGTGAAGTGTTTGATATTTTGACGATGCGGTCCAAAACCCAGAAGAGTTTTATATACAAGTAATAGATTTCATTAATTAAGAGATTTGTATAAGACGTTTCCAGATAATTCTATAAACAATACTTTTGTCATTGTACATTATTTCAATAAATAGACGAAGGGTAAAAACTTTTGTAAAACATAAAGAAATGAAAATAAATAGCATTGTATATATGTTATGCTCATAAACAAGTTGTGTTGACCAGCTAATTGTATTATTTCGACCATTACATTAATTATCAATATTGAATTCTTTGTATATATTGACTGACAAGAGATTTTGAGTATATTTTGTGAATGGCCAGAATATTTGATAGTTCAGCATATGTTAGGAACAGGTATGATGTATTCATTAACAAATTAATTAACGTTTAACACCGCACTTTGTTGTCAACAGAAAGATCGGAAGTTTCGTCTTAAAAATAAATGCGCCATCTAAAATTATTGTATGCATAGTTTTCATTTTATATTGTGATTATTTTTGTATACATGAAATGCTGTACTGTTATGTTTGTTAATTGTAAATTACTATATTCAATTGTTATGAACAATGGATAATGTAACGTCATTATTGTCGATGTTATATATTTGCCTCACCGCCTTGCGTGGGGGAGTTCGAGTTTTGGCGGAGTTCGAGTTTGAGTCGTTTGTCAAGTGCACTGGAATCTATGTCACTTTGTGTTTTGAAATGGAAGTACTACCGTTCTGGTGCTTTGTTTATGTTATTAAGTTGTAATGTTTTGGCGGAGAAGTAGTTTGATTTAAATTAAAGAAGTGAAAAATAGTACATATAGAGTATTTATTTCTACCGCGGCGCCCCAGGAGAATAATGTTGCAGCGAGCAGAACCCCCATATACCGTAATCTTGAAAAGCTGAGTACCGGTAGAATGAACTGTAATTACTTAAGATATATTAAAATGTTACAACAGACACTATGTCCAATAGTTCCAGAACGGTACTATTTTAGCGTTGATATTTCAAGTGGCACAGTAATGAGTACAAGGATAATAAACAATTCAAGAGATTTCCAGTCTGCGAGAGACAATTTATTGACGGTGAACAGCATATTTATACAAGTGAGGCGCCCCTTCAGATGTATTGGTTGATGAAGTCCAGGTGGGCGGAGACCCTGGTGAAGACGGATGGTGCTCCGTCGGAGCCGCACGGAGTGATGCCCCAGGAGACCACGCCGATCAGCTCGCTGTTCTGCACCAGAGGGCCGCCAGAGTCACCCTGAGGACAAATCACAGGAGGTACAGCTCAGGAACTTCACAGTACTACGTTCATCGTTGGTTGGTTGGTTGTTTTTGATAGGGGGACCAAACTGCTAAGGTTACCAGTCCCCCGGTGGGGAGGGGAAGGAGTGAGGATAGGAAAGGAAAAACAGTCCAGGGAGGAAAGACTGAAGGAAGATTTCATTAGCTCGGATCCCCGTGCTCGCCACGCACGACTCACGCGAAAGAACCGTGAGCTCCTTTGGGGGAGCGCAAAGTTCCTAGTGATTAGAAAAGCGCAGGTGACTCCCGTTTATAAGAAAGGCAAGAGAAATGGAGTTTGTGACACTTGCGAGGAGTGACACTTGCGGGGAAAGGGAATGTGTAGACACTTGCGGGGAGACCCGGACGCTGCAGGTAGTGAACAGAGTGTTCCAGAAGTAGGAATACACCACACCTACTCCACGCCCTCCAGCCGCTATCTGTGCCGTATTCATGGAAAGGCCCATCGGACCGGCCGCGCAATTTGTGACACAAATTACATGTTTGATAATATCAATTTAATCCATAGAAGTATGAAATCACATCAAGACTACTTCCTGCAAACATTTCGACAAAAAAAAGTTGGCACTGAGTTTAGAAAAACAAAATTCTGGTATATTGGATTTTAACATTTTATCAAAAAATGAATGTTACTACAAGAGATACAGCCATTCAAATTTACGGGCACCATAACGTTTTCCCTTCCTGAGTAAATGAGCTGCTTCTTATAGTTTCAACATCACAGTAGCCTTTTTCTTGAATGTTCTGTATATAAATCTTCACACAGACTTCTTGAGGAGGAGAGTGATACGGATATCTGATTGTAAACCACTGCCTATTACCTTAGGCCTTTTTGACTGTACTGAACAGGAGTTCCGCGTATTCCATAATTTATATTTATACAGTTAACAGGCAATGCAATTTATAACCAACTATTGGCTGCCAATTTCGCTTCATTTTTCCTGGAAGTCTTGCAACTTGTTTCTCCCTGTTGGTTTATGCCAAGTTCAGAGTAAAAATGGTTCTATATGACGGTAATAGAAAATATCTTGCGCAGGTGTCTTGATATGCTTATTGTTCTGAATGATATGCTTTTAGGAGGTATGACTGTTTAAAGTCATCGTCTTGTAGTAGCAGAGAATGTCTTAATAACTCTCCAAACATTATCACTGTTAAAATACCGTTTTGTTTTCAGGAGGAACTCTCAACGAATTAATATGTAGTTTGAACAAGTTTCGTGTTATGTTGACAGTGCTAGACTTCTTGGTGTGCCTGTACCCAGGAAAAGTCATTAGCCGCCCCAAGGGCCCCGGGTTCCCCGCAAGTGTCACTCCCCGCAAGTGTTCCAACCCCAGAGAAATAACCCACACAATTACAGGCCAATATCTTTGACATCAGTTTCATGTAGAATTTTGGAGCATATTCTCAGTTCGAATATAGTAACTTTCCTTGAAACGGAAAAGCTTCTTTCTGTGAATCAGCACGAGTTTAGGAAACATCGTTCATGTGAAACTCAGCTTGCTCTTTTCTCACATGACATCTTGCGAGCCATGGATGAAGGGCAAAAGGCGGATTGTGTTTTTCTCGAATTCAAAAAGGCGTTCGACGCGGTGCCACACTGCAGACTGCTAACGAAGATACGAGCTTATGGAATAGGTTCACAGATTTGTGACTGGCTGGAAGACTTCCTAAGTAATAGAACGCATTACGTTGTTCTCGACGGCGAGTGTTCATCAGAGACGAGTGTATCGTCAGGCGTGCCCCAGGGGAGTGTGATAGGACCGCTGTTATTTTTATGTATATAATTGATCTGATGGAGAGAGTAACTTGAAATTTGCGGCTGTTTGCTGATGATGCTGTGGTGTATGGGAGGGTGTCGTCTTTAACTGACTGTAATAGCATCCACAAAATTTCTAGACAAAATATCTAGTTGGTGTGAACAATGGCAGCTAGCCCTCAAAGTAGAAAAATGTAAGGCGATGCGCATGAGTAGGAAGAACAATCCCATAATGTTCCAATACAGCATTAGTAGTGAGCTTCTTGATGTTGTCACGTCGTTCAAATATCTAGGCGTAACACTGCAGAGCGATATGAAATGGAACGATCATGTAAGGACAGTTGTGAGGAGGGCGGACAGCCGACTTCGATTTATTGGGAGAATTTTGGGAAGATGTACTTCACCTGTAAAGGAGACCGCGTATAAAACGCTTGTAGGACCACATCTTGACTATTGCTCAAGTGTTTGGGACCCACTTACAGATGTGAGAGTGGTTTCTCAACGTTGCTGACAATAACAACTAAGGCCAGAAACCGTCTGAATGTGGAACATGACTTGAGTTGCGGCTTAAGCAAAACTGAACCAAACATTAAAAAACTTGCGTCTGCTAAAAAGTACCAACCTTCACACTGAATGTAATTGCGACATTGAAATTGTAAGAAAAATCGTGTATCTTATGCAGTTCATTATGATTAATAAACATTTTTTGTATTTTTGTGTACTGTTTTCTTTGATAATATTTTATATGGGTAAGGGGGGGTAAAATGATTTTTCCTAGTTGGTCTCAGGGGTAACAGGAATGAAAAGGTTGGGAAGCACTGCCATAGAAGATGAACACTGACCAGAGCAAAACAAGGGTATTAAAATGCAGTCTAATAAAATATGGCAATACTGAAGGAATTCGTTTAGGTATAGACACAATAAAGGTATCAAATTAGTTCTGTTACTTGGCAGTAAAATAACATATGATGGTCGCAGTGCATATGATATAAATGCAGAATGGAAAAGGGAAAAGCGCTTTTGAAAAAGAGAAATTTCCTAACATCGAATATTAATTTGTCTATAAAGAAGTCTTTTCTGAAGGCATTGATGTGGATTGTTGCCTTGTACAGGACTGAAACATGGACGATAGTTAGTTCAGACATAAAGAGGATAGAGGCTTTTTAAATGTGGTGCTACAGAAGTATGTTGAACATCAGGTGGGTAGACTGCGTAACTAATGAGGAGGTTGTGAACTAAATTGGGGAGAAAAGGAATTTCTATATCAGTTCAAAGTTATTAAGTCCTATTGTGACTCAACCTGTATAACAGTTCTATTCTCACAGTGGTAGCGGAATACACTCTAAATATTGCTTCCAGACGAATACAATATTGAGGAAAACGGTATAAAGATCACTGGATCGGGAATGCGAGATTAGAGTATGGACGACATATTGTAGAATAAACGACCAGATATAGTGCAAACAATTACTTACACTGCAGGTGGAAATGCCATCGTAGAGAGGTCCCGTACAGACCATGGTGTCTGTAAGCGGATTTTCGCCGATGCCCAAGTCGTCAAGGTTCTGTTTGCACGTGTCGTAGTCAATTACACTGACTTCGACAGTCTGCAGGATATCAGGGGTGGAGGCCGTCTCCGTTGTTCCCCAGCCGGAAACAACCGCGGTAGATCCTCCTGCAAAAAGAAACAGGAAAGTAATTAGTAGCTGAAGTACATTTTTCGATAACATGTTGTTCCAATGTTACAATGTTTGTAAAACTATGGGACTTATCTGCTTTGTTATTAGTCCCTATCTTACAAACTACTTAAACTAAGTTAAACTAACCTAAGGACAACACACACACCCTTGCCCGAGGGAGGACTCGAATCTCCAACGGCGAACGGCTGCGCGCACCGTAGCACCGCGACTCAGTGCGCATCGCTGATAATATGTTGGTCGGACAATCGAGCTTCTTCTGTGCTTTTCATGGTAGGATACAGGGTGTATGTAAATATGTCGGAAAGTTCCAGGGACTCCATAGATAGCCGCGGTGGAGTAGCCGAGCGGTCTAAAGCGTCTCGCTGCGGAGCGCGCGGTTGCTCGCCGTGGAGGTTCGAGTCCTCCCTGGGGCATGGGTGTGTGTGTTTGTCCTTAGGTTAGTTTACCTAGGTTTAACTAGTGTGTAAGCTACGGACTGATGACCACGCAGTTTGGTCCGATAGATTTACAGACATTATATTTAACTCCATAGAGAACCCGATAACAAACATAACATGCCCATCACATATATGGTTTACTCGCTATGGTTACAATGTTCTTTCACCACTCCTCTTCAACTTCTACTCAGAAGAAATCTTCACTAACGGCCTCGATAATGATGCTTGTGGAATAAGAGTCAACTGCGTTCAACTGAATTTGCGTTACGTGGACGATACAGTACTTCTAGCTGAAAATATGCAGGTCCTACAGCGTATGTTGAATAATGTCGTCACTGCTAGTCAAGAAGCTCAATGTTAAGAAGACAAAATACATGATTGTCGCCAAAACTGAAGTGCCAAATGAACATCTTTATGTGGAAGGCGAAAGGCTGGCAAGAGTCGAGAGGTATGACTACCTAGGTAAGAGTATTAACTGCTGCATGGATGACTGTTCAGAAATAAAGATTCGCATTAAGAAGGCCTGTACGTCCTTTATGAAGATCAGGAATCTTCTCTGTAGTCGCGATTTGAGCCTGAACCTAAGAACTCGGATGCTCAAATGTTGTTCCCAGTCCTATTGTCTGAAGTAGAAACTTAGACTCTCAACGTATATTGCGAGCGGAAAATAGAAGCCTTCGAGCTGTAGACCTACTGTAGGTTATTGCGAATATCATGGACAGAACATGTTGCTAACGTGGAGGTTCTGAGAAGAATGGGGAAAGGCGTAGAGATCCTACAAAAAGTGAAAAAAGAAAACTACAATATTTCGGCCACATGGGAGGTCCAAGGTATGACACTCTGCAACTCATAATACAAGGAAGATACAGAAATGAGATCTGTTGGAAGGAGAAGAAGTCATGGTTTGGGAATCTGCAAAAGTGGTTTAATGTCTCGACATCTAACCTATTTAAGACCGCAGCTTCCAAAACTAAAATAGCTATGATGACAGCCAACCTCCGAAATGTAGACGGTACGTCAAGAAGAGGACGACAGTGTTAAAAGCGCTTGTTGTGATGTAAATAACACATACCACTGTATTATGTTGGTTGCTTTGTTGGAAGACGTTCCACTTAATTTAATTCAGCTGATGAGCTTCCGGTATACCTAGTGTGATGTGGAAAACCGCATAGAAACCACGTCCAGGCTGGTAGGTACACCAATCCACGTCCTTAAACCCCTGGGAAAATTTTCTTCGGGACCAGTATACCTCCTCACCTATACCTTCTTATCCCGAAAAGCGGCGCTTTAAACCACACGTCTAACCGGGCATTTGGTCTTATTCTTGATGTAGGCTTACTCAAATATTTTACACAGTGACGCAGTGGACATGCAGGAGAATTTTAACTATCTTCACAATGACCGTGAAAGTATATGTAAATTAAAAGCTTCTCACCTTCAGGGACGACACCATCGCTGGGCAAGGCGATGGCCTGGACGTAGTCGTTCAGCGTCAGGGAGGACTCCAAGAGAAAGACGGCGATGTCGTTCGCAGCCACGACGGCACCACTAAACAGAAAAGGAATTTGCAAGTGCTGGAGTATAATCGTTGCTTTCTCACAAGTAGTGAGATTAATTGCATATTTCTACACCAATACACACACTTCCCAATGAAATCACACCGCTCCATATTTCTGAGGCACTGACACAGCAACCGTAAAGAATATTTTGGTAAAAAAATAAATAAAAATAAAAATCTTTGTTGCACAAATATGTTTACCTTACTCACACGTGAAGCGTTTCCCTCTTCTAGCCATCATTAGACGTTCTGTGGAAATTACAAACCTGTTTGAAAAACAGCAATTGACTAAAAATAAGTAAAATCATTCATATACGAGGCGCGTCCAGAAAGTAAGTTCCGTTTGGTAATAAAATGTAATTGTACACAGATTAAGGAAAGGCAAACCTACATTTTTAGCTTTTGTAGATTTGGAGAAAGCATTTGACAATGTTGACTGGAATACACTCTTTCAAATTCTGAAGTCAGCAGGGGTAAAATATAGGGAAAGGGGAGTTATTTACAACTTGTACAAAAGCCAGACCGCAGTTATTAGACTCGAAGGGCATGAAAGGGAAGCATCAGTTGGGAAGGGAGTAAGACAGGGTTGTAGCCTTTCTCCGATGTTATTCAATTTGTACATCGAGCAGGCGGTGAAGGAAAGCAAGGAAAAATTTGGAATAGGGATTAAAGTTCAGGGGGAAGAAATAAAAACATTGCGTTTTGCTGATGACATAGCAATTCTGTCAGAGACAGTAAAGGACCTGGAAGAGCAGTTGAATGGAATGGACAGTGTGTTGAAGAGAGCGTATAAAATGAACATCAACAAGAGCAAAACAAAAATAATGGAATGCGGTCTTAGAAAATCAGGCGATGCTGAAGGAATTAGATTAGGTAACGAAACAATGAAGGTGGTAGATAAGTTTTGTTACTTGGGTAGTAAAAAAACATGCGATGGTCGCAGCGCAGAGGACATAAAATGCAGAATGGCAATGGGAAGAAAAGCATTTTTGAAAAAGAGAAATTTGCTAACATCGAATATTAATTCAAGTGTAAAGAAGTCTTTTCTGAAGGCATTTGTGTGGAGTGTTGCCTTGTTCGGGAGTGAGACATGGACGATAAGCAGTGCGGACAGGAAGAGAATAGAGGCTTTTGAAATGTGGTGCTACAGAAGACTGCTGAAGATTAGGTGGGTAGATCGCATAACTAATGGAGAGGTACTGAACAGAATTGGCGAGAAAAGGAATTTTTGGCATACCCTGACTAAAAGGAGGGATCGCTTGGTAGGACACATTCTTAGACATCGGGGAATCGTAAATTTAGCATTGGAGGGAAGTGTGTGGGGTAAAAATCGCAGAGGGAGACCAAGAGACGCGTATAGTAAGCAGATTCAAATGGATGTGGGTTGTCGTTCTTATGAGGAGATGAAAAGGCTTGCTCAGGATAGAGTATGGTGGAGAGCTGCATCAAACCAGTCTCCGGACTGAAGACCATAACAACAACAACACACAGATACAGAAGAAATTTTTATTGCACAAAATTCTACAACTCTTAAACTACTTTTCCAAATAACTGCCGAAAGTTTGTAGGTACTTGTCATAGCGTGCCACAAGTTTTTGCATGCATCCTTCACAGAAGGTTGCCGCCTGTGTATTCAACCATGTAGTAACAGCTCTTTATCATCGTTGAAGTGTTGACCACCAAGGACAGATTTTAGGTGTTAGAAGAGATGAAAGTCGCTAGGAGAGAGTTCCAGCTGTACGGAGGATGATCAAACGGGTCCCATTGAAATTTCCGTAAGAATTGTTTGGTCACATTCGGTGTGTGAGGTCAGGCATTATCGTGAAAAAAAAAATCTTTTGACAGTAACCCTCTTCTTGCATCTAAAATCTGTCCTTGGTGGACAACACTTCAACGATGATGACGAGCTGAAAGAACATTTTACGACATGGTTGAATACACAGGCGGCAACATTCTATGAAAAAGGCACACAAAACCTTGTGCAATGCTATGACAATTGCCTACAAAATTTCGGAAGCTATGTACAAAAGTAGTTTAACAGTTGTAGATTTTTGAACAATCAATATTTTTTTCTGTATCTGTACCCGTTCGTTTTATATAACCAAACGGAACTTACTATCTGGACGCGCCTCGTATAAGATATACTTGTTGCAGGGAAGGTGGGAGCTAGTTAAACTACATTCCACAAGACGACACTCGTTTGCGGAGGACGCGTGGGATAAAAACTGAACTAATCAAAATGTTCAAATGTTTGTAGAGCTTATGGGACTTAACTACGGGGTCATCAGTCCCTAAACTTACAAACTACTTATGAACTAGCTACAACTAAGGACGGCACAAATATCCATGACCGAGGGGGGATTCGAACCCCCGACCGTAGTGGCTGTGCAGACCGTGACTGAAGCGCCTCAGTTCCCTCGGCCACCGCGGCCGGCCTGAACTAATAAAATACCACTGAAAACTGTAGCTTAAAGAATATAGTACTTGTTATTCAGGTAGCAAGGCGTCAGAAATATTAAAGTCAAATAAAAAAAAATCTTAAAATAAATGTGGCAGCTATTACTTGAGAGTGGACAGGGAAGTCCCAGCTGAGACCGCACCTGACAGAACTACGCGATGTTTACTTACTTACTCAGTAGTCGCTTCCTGGCCATAACTTCGGTCTCTTTAAGCAAGCGAACAAGTTTGTTATCTCCCCGGAATGTCTGATGATGCCTAGAAGAGGCGAAGCGCGTCACTTGTGAATATGGAACACATCGTATTTGTTCAACCAATATTTTTTACCAAAACACACCACATTTATGTCATTCTTCGTAGACCAATATGTTCACTACAATGAAGCTATAGTCGCATGAAGTAACTATTGAGGCAGCTGAATGTTATGAAAAGTGCTAAATGGTTCAAAACTCGGCGGCTCATAAATAAAGAGGAGAAAAAGAGCTGCGTCAACAGGGATCCTGATTTATTGGAGCTTCAGTTCCTGCAGAGTGCAGTGGCTGTAACATGAGCTGGAAGTCTGGTTACGCATCAGATAAAATGATCAAACTGAACTCTCCTCGGCTGAATACAGTTCTTCATTCGTGGCACACTGTGAAAATGGTGCAGTTCGTACTGTATGAAACCCTGCCACAGTAGGTGTATGGAATGTAGTTTCATTCGCGAAAGCAGTCGAATACACTACAGACATCGCGTATCCCTGCATATGAAAGTCAAGGGGCTTACGTCAATTGAAATGGGTGGTCTGGCAGTCGTTCCATGTCCACCTATCCTGCAGTGTATTCACGTGTCTCGAAACAGACAACATGGACCATGATAAACGCTTGTCTACGGGAAGTTAAGTTAGAAATTTCTACAGTTCTGTCAAGGAAGTCTCCCTGCAGCTTTCCGCTTCGCCTCCGTGGATGATATCCGCAATCGAAGGGGAAACTTTAGGGATAACTTGAATGGATTGACCGCGGCTTTTCAACTGGAGTTTACGTAGTGTGAGGTCGAGAAATTTGCATCCAAGATTGCCGCAGAATCGTCTGAGCCTTTAGTTTAAGCATTACTGACTAGATAAAAAATGCTCACCCTTCATCTTCTTGTGTTTTTGGGTCTTGGTCAGTAAGCGGCTGAAGGATCGGAGCTGGACTGCCAGAATTGCTGCCATTTCATCCGAAATGTTTTGCTGCAGTTATTGCGGACTCCGAGGGTTGCTGCGATACGCATTAGACTTAGTGCTCCTTACCGAAAGTACTCCAACACTGACGGATCACGTGACCTGGCTTGTCAAGAGATAAAATTATGTAAACGGGCTCCATGATTCGGCCGCCTGTATGGGTACTTGTTCTACTCTGCTTCATGTTACTGCATGTATTTTCTTACACGTACAAACACACCCACTCGTCTGGGCCACTTTTATTTGTCCCACCCTTATCACTGGTGGGCAATACCCACAGCTTTGGTGAGGCGCATGAGTATAACCTTGAAATCGCAGTCTCCATCCATCTCTAGTCCGATATTTATCTTCAATATCACACGTAATGTATACTAAGACAAGAAGTCGTCCGATGCAAAGCAGTCGGCTGCTACAATTTCTCTATCCTACAAAGTTTAGAGGTACAAGAAAGCGAGAAAATGTTCAAATGTTTGTAAATCTATCGGACCAAACTCCGTGGTCATCAGTCCGTAGATTACAAACTACTTAAACCTAGGTAAACTAACCTAAGGACAACACACACACACCCATGCCCCAGGGAGGACTAGAACCTCCACGGCGAGCAAACGCGCGCTCCGCAGCGAGACGCTTTAGACCGCTCGGCAACTCCACCGCGGCAAGAAAGCGAGAATAAACCTCTTAGAAACGAAAACACGCACGAGATTTGAGGATTAAATAGGATGAAAACCGCAAAGAAAGTTACACACGTAACTGCTGTGGAGTTGTGTCATAAACGATAGTCGTGCATGTTTGGTTGATGTGCATTTGAAACTGCAAACCACAGGAAAATACAAACCACCTTATACTCACCTCTCCTAATGCTTACTGTTACAGCAAACGTTCCCAGTACCTGTCACTTCAGAACAGAGCAAGGCACATCAAAAATACCAAGAAGCAACATGCTACGTATTTAACAGTCTATCACTGTATTTGATATTAGGGACCGCATTGATTCACCAGTTGTTCAGTTCTGTGACATTTGTAACTAGCTCCGGCAATCTCCACTTGTCATCATGCACTGTCTGACAATAGAAAGTAGTAACCAAGCATTTCGAAACCTATTCAGACTAAGCCATTTCTTCTTGCCCTTACATGAACCCAATCTTGATTTTTGGCGTCGGTTTTTAAAACACCCAGTATTGAATACTGGTCCATGAATATTGACGTATCATGACTTTTACCGTACTCACCCAGGGTAGTCGGGATGGACGATCTGGTCGGAGACTCGCACCTCCTGCTCGCTGCCCTCGTCGCTGCCCAGGTCGTGGTCTCCAGCGACGGCCTGACAACAAACGTCACGCCGTCAACAACGTAATTCAGCTGCATGTCACTGACTAGAGACAATTTCCACATTGTAGATGAATTTCTGTGCTTGTTCAAATATTTATAAACCTATTGGACCAAACCTGTATAGTCATCAGTCGGCAGGACAGCACACACACACCCATGGCCGGGGAGGATTCGAATCTCCAACGGGAACGGCCGCCCAGTCCATTGCATGATGCCAAAGACCATGCGGACAATCATACGGCTCCGTTCTTGTTAAAATGAATTTCGCAGCATGTAATTACGAGGTATGTCCATAAAGTAAGTTCCGTTTCGTTATATAAACCAAACTTGAAGAATTACAGAAAAAATATTTATTGTATAAGAATCTGCAACTGTTCAACTACTTTTCTACATAACTTCCGAAATTTTGTAGGCACTTGTCATAAGGCGGGACAAGTTTGTGTGTGCCTTCTTCATAGAAGGTTGCCGCCTATGTATTCAAACATGTGGCAAACATGTTCTTTCAGTTCATCATCGCTGAAGTGTTGACCACCAAGGACAGATTTTAGGTGTATGAAGAGATGAAAGGAATCTTCTTCTTCCCTTCACGTTGCCGCCCGACCTCGCTAGGCGAATGTGACCAAACACCTCTTATGGGAATTTCACTGGGACGTGTTTGACCGTCCTCCGTACAGCCTCGCCCCTAGCGACTTTCTTGTTACACCTAAAACCTGTCCATGCTGGTCAAAACTTCAGCGATGATGACGAGCTGAAAGATCATGTTACCACATGGTTGAATACACAGGCGGCAACCTACGAAGAAGGCATACAGAGACTTTTGCCACGCTATGACAAATGCCTACAAAATTTCGGAAGCTATGTGGAAAAGTAGTTTAATATTTTTATATTTTTGTACAATAAATATTTTTCTGTATCTGTACATGTTTGTTTTATATAACCAAACGGAACTTACTTTGTGGACATACCTCGTATTATTTATCCCTGATGTTTTTTTCCTTCATTTTATGCCTAGTTTAAGTACTTAGACGTTATTAATATAAGCTACTGCCAACAAACGGAATCGTACATATTAGATAGTTAAACAGGACCAGTAGCCGTAAATTATTATTACAATTTATTTTGCTACCAGGGTTGCTCTTCACACTGTAGCCATATTTAGGCTCCTAAACCAAATGACGGTTCCACGTCCTTTTACAAAGGATTAGCAGTTGTGAATCCCTCATTGCACACACAGGTGGGAAGTGAAATAATTATGTGTAAATAGGAATCCACGACACCAGTTGTATAAGGACCATTTGTAAAAGGACAAAAAACCTACATTTGTTTAGGTGCCTTGCATGACTTCAGTCTGAAGCCAAAACTGATATCAAGATAAGTTATTTATAACACTTTACGGTTGCTGCATCTATTTAATTTAACATGTCTTGACCTGCCGTAGTTCACAGTCCACTTTAGTGACGCATCCAAATAAAGTATTTTAATGTCAGATACTGTTTGCCGTATGCCTAGATACTGGGGCAGAGCTTACTTTTCAACTGGATATCAGCTTATAATTGTGTAAAACCTTATTTTCTTCGTCTCTTGTATATTTTTAGGACTGTTGACAAGGTGCGTCTGAAAAGTTCGTTGAATGGTCCCATACTGCAATGAAGCGGAGCTACACACTGCTACCCAGCTAACTGCGTCAGTGTGAGAACTTCTGTCTTTGCAACACGGAGTGCAAAATGAATCAAAAAGTTTTGTTTCAGATTAGGCAAAAACGGTGACTGAGCCCCATAGGATATAGTGTTGAAGCAGTGAGCAAAAAGTGTGCGTCTGAGTGGTTTAAAAGCTTTAGAGACGGAAAGGAAGATGTCGAGGATGAGCCACGTTCGGGTCGACCGTTCACAATCGCAGTTCCAGACAATACCGAAGGACGAATGTTTGCGGATGATCGGCGGCTGTCTTTCAGAGCGATATCCCTGAAACCCTTACGCTTAGCAACGGTTGCGGAGATCCGACAACGCATGACCTCAATGCATCGAGAAATTCCAAAAAAATGTTCAAACTTTCCCCGTGGGAGTTTCGAGTCTTCCATTGGGCCTGGGTGTACTTGTCGTCCTTAGATTGAATTAGTTAAGGTAGTTTGTAAGTCTAGGGACAGATAACCTAAGTCGTTGAGTCCAATTGAATTACAAACATTTGAACATTTATGTTCAAATTTTTGTATATCTGAGAGACTGCAGTTATTAGCCCCAAGTCTTGCAACCTACTTCATCATCATCATCATCATCATCATCATCATCATCATCATCATTAGAGACTGATTATGCCTTCCAGCGTTCCCTCTGCTGCCGTGTCCATGAGTCTCTTAGGTAACCTTGCTTCTGCCATGCGTGTAACCTGACCCCACCATATAAGCCTGTTCGCTCTGACTGCTTCATCTATGGTGTTCATTCCCAGTTTCTCTTTCATTTCATTATGAACACCCTCCAGTCATTGTTCCCATTTAATAGTAAAAGCAATCATTCTTGCTACCTTCTTATCTGTAACGTCAGCCTTATGAATAAGATAAACGGTATCCACCCATCTTCCACTCCCATACAACGAAATTGGTCCAAAGAGCGGTTTATCATGTCGCGACATTGCTGCTCGTGTTGGTCGCGATCCAATGACAGCAAAATATGGAATCGTTTGGTTCAGGAGGGCAATATGGAATGCCGTGCTGGATCCCAACGACATCGCATCACCAGCAGTCAAGATGACAGGCACCTTATCTGCATGGCTGTAACGGATAGTGCAGCCACGTCTCGATCCCTGAGTCAACAGATGGCCACGTTTGCAAAACAACAACTATCTGCACGAACAGTTCGACGACGTTTACAGCAGCATGGACTGTCAGCTCGGAGACCATGGCTGCGGTTACCCTTGACGCAGCATCACAGACGGGGGCGCCTGCGATGGTGTACGCAACGACGAACCTGGGTGCGCGAATGACAAAACGTCATTTTTTGGATGAATGCAGGTTCTGTTTACAGCATCGTGATGGTCGCAACCGTGTTTGGCATCACGGTGAATGCACATTGGAAGCGTGTATTCGTGATCTCCATACTGGCGTATCACCCGACGTGATGGTATGGGGTGCCACTGGTGACACGTCTCGGTCACCTCTTGTTCGGATCGACGGCACTTTGAACAGTGGCCGTTACATTTCAGATGTGTTACGACCCGTCTCTCTACCCTTTATTCGATCCCAGGATAATGCACGACCGCATGTTGCACACCTGTCCGGGCCTCCCGGTTACGAAAAATGTTCGACTGCTGCCCTGGCCAGCACATTCTCCAGATCTCTCACCAAAACGTCTGGTCAATGATGGCCGAGCAACTGGTTCGTCACAATACGCCAGTCACTACTCTTGATGGACTGGGGTATCGTGTTGATGCTGAATGGGCATCTGTAGCTGTACAAGCCATCCCAACTCTGTTTGTCTCAATGCCCAGGCGTATCAAGACCGTTATTACAGTTGTTCTGGGTACTGATTTGTCAGGATCTATGCACCCAAATAGCGTGTAAATGTAATCACATGTCAGTTATAGTATAATCATCTTCATTTCTTCCTGGGGTAGCAATGTTAATGGCCAGTAGTGTAAAGCCAACAACATGCGTTTGCTGATATTTTGTAACAGCTGTACTACAGATATCAGAAGTATATTGTAGCCAATGGCGATTACTCGGAAGGGCAGTAAAGGTATTTTGTTTGATTGTTTCCTTCATTTCCTGACACCATTTACCTAACTTTTCAGGCGCACCATCTATTTAGATTCATAGCTCATGCAACATATAAAATTATCCACAATTTCCACTTTTTGTATGACATGTTTTACTCTGCATAATTAAGGAAAATTTTATAATATACAGACCTGATGTCAAATAGAACTGGGTAGAGCAACTAATATGGCTAATTATCTGAGGAGTGAAAGAGAGGCAGATAGGGCGTGATAGTGGTAGAGCCACTAATCTGGCTAAATATCTAAGGAATGAAGGTGATGCAGATAGCGAGTGATAGTGGTAGAGCCACTAATCAGGCTAAATACCTAAGGAGTGAACGTGATGCAGATAGCGTTTGATAGTGGTAGAGCCACTAATCTGGCTAAATATCTAATGAGTGAACGTGAGGCAACTAGGGTGTGATACTGGTAGAGCCACTAATCTGGCTAAATATCTAAGGAGTGAATGTGATGCAGATAGGGTGTGATAGTGGTAGAGCCACTAATCTGTCTAAATATCTAATGAGTGAACGTGACGCAGACTGGGTATGATAGTGTGTTGGATTAGTACTTACGACGTAGTGGCCCAGGCTGATGGCGCAGTGAGCCGCGGTGAGGACGGCGTTGCTGGAGATGACGGAACCGCCGCAGCTGTGGTAGCGGATTATCAGCAGCACGTACTGCAGAGACACCTGGTGCGGGAACTCACCTGCCAAACACGTCACAAGAGTCATGTCTCTGTTTCAGGACGTTTTGTTCTTTTTGTCTGGCAGTGTGATTTACCAAACAGAATGATAATGATACCAATCGCTGTAAACCTTGTCAGGTTTTCACGAGGCTTATTGAGGTGTCTGTTCCTCGGCATGTTCTTTGCTGAGGGTATATATCTATATATCTTCAAAAAACTGTGTTTATTGCAATGATTTGTGTAGATAACGTGTTTCGTGTTTTTGGGGCACCATCACAATCTGGAAAAATAAGTTAGGGGACACTTTACGGACATAGTATTACGATGAAAGTGATGATAAAAATAGATTACTATCTTGTGTTGTTGTTGTTGTTGTTGTTGTGGTCTTCAGTCCGGAGACTGGTTTGATGCAGCTCTCCACAATACCCTATCCTGAGCAAGCCTCTTCAACTCCACAAAAGAACGGCAACCTACATCTGTTTGCTTACTGTATCCATCTCTTGGTCTTCCCTCCAACGCTAAATTCACAATTCCTTGATGTCTAAGAATGTGTCCTACCAATTGATCCCTTCTTTTAGTCAAAGTATGACAAAAATTCCTTTTCTTCCCAATTCTGTTCAGTACCTCATTAGTTACGCGATCCTCCCACCTAATACTCAGCATTCTTCTGTAGCACCACGTTTCAAAAGCCTCTATCCTCTTCCTGTTTATCGTCCATGTTTCACTCCCATACAAAGTAACACTCCACACAAATACCTTCAGAAAGGACTTCCTTAGGCTTAAATCAATATTCGATGTTAACACCGTTTTTCAAGAATGCTTTGGTACCCATTGCCATACTGCATTTTATATCCTCTGTACTGCGACCATCATTTGTTATTTTACTGCCCAAGTTACAAAACTTATCTACCTCCTTTATTGTTTCATTACCTAATCTAATTCCTTCAGCATCACCTGATTTTCTTAGACTGCACTCCACTACAATAGTTTTGCTGTTGTTAATGTTCATCTTATATGCACCTTTCAGCACACTGTCCATTCCGTTCAACTGCTCTTCCAGGTCCTTTGCGGTCTCTGACAGAATTACTGTGTCGTCGGCAAAAAGCAAAATAATACAAATGAAGTAAAGTGCTGTCTTATCCTGTACAAACGACACAGTAAGAAATTGACAGAATGTTTAAAGAATTGTATGTTTTAACTCTCCCTGCACAACGTTTTATAAGTAATTCATCGGCGAAACTAGGTACGCATCATGATAATCTAATAAAAAAGGAGAACCGGAGCGTAAAGCTGGAAAATTGAACGTATAAAATCGATAAAATTACTTGAAATAATGTTGCAGCTACAGCCACGATAGTACAAAAATAGGCACACTTTACCAAATTTAATCAATATCAGTAAATGTAGGAATACATTTTCGCCGCTCTTGCATGTCTGCATTTCAAACCAGCCGCTGGTAAGTGATACTGCAACAGCCGGCGAGTGAGGCTTCAGGTCAGGAAGCATAGATTACCAGCAGGAGGCAACGGAATAAAAATTTTAATTTCATAGAGCTCTGCAGGCGCCTATTTCTTGGCTATCGTGGCTATTGCTGCAACATTATTTCAGGTAAATTTATCCATTTTATACGTTTAATTTCACAGTTCATGCTCCGGATCCACTTTTCTTATCAGATTATCATGACGCGTACCTAGTGTCGGCAATGAGATACTTATAAAAGTCTATACAGGGAGAGTTAAATCCCGCAATTCTTTATTCTGTTACGTTCTTGCTGTCTCGATCGTACAGGATAAGACCGCATCTTACTTCACTTGTATTTTTCCATTTACGTAGTTTTTTGACGGCAGCCCTTCACCCAGTGCTACCTGTAAATGCCCTTCACATCTGACCGATGTAAGACATTTTTATAAGGTCAGTAGTAATCTATTCTTTTATTATCACTATTCGTGATAAGACTAGGACTGTAAAGTTTCCCCTTATTTTTCCATATTCTGAAGGTGCCCAAAAAGACGAAACGCGTTAATTAACATAGATCCTTGCAATCAAGACTATGTTTTATTAGAAGTTTTATTTTATTTGTTGCTGTACCAGTTACAAGTTCATTATTGTTTTATTAGGTTTTGTGTTGTGAGTCCCAGTGAGGTTATGCTTGGACGTTTTTAACCTGTTTAGGAAGATATAGCTATTTTAGTATTATGTTTTGTGATTATAACTTCTGGATTATTGTAGTGTTGTATTTACTTACAGTTTTGTGGATAATCTTGTTGCCTGGCACACGCAACACAAGAAAAGAACACAGTTATGTATACACCACATGTAGACATTTTGTATTAGATCGTTACACTGTACAAAGATCCTTAGAAGCTACGATAACCAACTTACATCAGTATTTACAGTGAATATGTCATAAAATGTGTATATGTAGCTAGCATGTGTTGAAACAGATGTTGCTACTTTTTAAAGAATAGTCAGAGTTACTTTATTAATTTTACATTTTAATGAAAAATACATCCAACACCGGAGAAATTTTTAAAGAAATTGGTATTGTTGCTTTCCAGTATGTCATTTAGCAGAAGATCACCATGTATTTTTTCATTGATGAAGATTTATAGTTCTTCATAGAGGTCCATTATATGCCCCTTGTCCATATTATGCAGTATATGAAGATCACTCTTAATATTCTGGAATTGTTTCCACATTAAAATGATTCTACTGTCAGAGCTGTACACATTGAAAACCGTCCTCTAGGTTTCAGGCTCAGCTGTGATAGAAAGCACACTCAGAAGGATGTTGTTAGCCAAGACCGCAAATTTACTTACAAATTATTTTCATATTGCGATCTTGTTAACAAGTTTCTTCTGAAATTTTTTTATGAATTTATTTGTCAGTAATCTTAAATATGTCCAGCTATGAAAGTGAAATTTTTGTAAATTGGAAACAGTTTTAAAAGCATGTTCACTGGTTTTTCATATTTATAACATAAAAGTATCTATGAACAACATAGCTAATACATTTACTTGAAAATTACTGATAGCGAAAAGTAACTAACGCACAATTAAAGAAACAGCTTACAACGGACCTTCTATTAATTGAATTTCCCTCGATGCTTGACAAAACGCCATAATATTATCAAAAAGGAAGAAATATTCGATGTTTTGAAAAATTATTTATTGAGTTCTTAACTGGCTTAGGGCTTCTTGGGTCATCATGAGGTAACAACTGAACGTCGCTAACATTTCTTCACAGATGTGCGACATAAAAATATGTTATTACATTACAGAAGATATATAAATTCACATGTTCACTGACACTGAATTACATTTACTAAAATATAAAAATATAAAAAACTGATTTTATAAGTAGAGGTCCAAAGCTTGAATATTATCATCAAAAGCAGAGTGGAGTAGGGGCGAAATTATGTTCTTTCTTAATGTACAGTACATACAGGCTTTGTATCCCCACAAATACAAAATATCTTTTCTTTGTTGGGGATTATGACAGATCAAGCTGGTCAACACACCAGCCATTGGCCTTCACATTCCCTTTTCTCTTGAAAGTACATCATCATCTTTATGATTTGAAAGTGATTAAGCCTTTCAGCGTTATCTGAAGCAAAGTCCCCCTTATAAAATTCTTCCATAATCCATTATTCAAAGTTGTATTGATGCCTCGTTTCATGTTAAGCCTGTTACTTCACAAGCATTCCTGACCGATCCAAGTACTTTCTACTTAGCATACGTTGACTCCTCCTACCCTCCAGTATCAAACCCACCAGTCTTTTACGCTTCTCCTATGCATGTCACTGACTTTACCATCTATCACTATTCGATCTAACGACTTAATCGATTGTGTTCATTCTTACTGTCATTCTTCGTTTTGTAATTATGGAGACCCTCCTTTCATTATTCCATTAATTAGTATCTTCAGTCATCCTACACATAAAAAACTCATGAGAACTGAAAATACGACTAATTTATGACTCTAAAAATCCAGTTACTATAAACTGAGGAAGTACTGCTGCATGTTGTAATGACGTCTGTTCGTCAGCTGGAAGCTGTTCTCAATATTTATTTTCAGTCATGTGAGCTTCGTTCAAATTGTTATCTCACAAATTAAGGATGCTATTATATCTCCGATCCTTTTTGGTGTTCTATTTTGGGTAGTCAGCAGTTTATACTGAGGTGCTATTCTGTTTATATTTGTCACAAATGTACTAAAAATATCTCTACATTATTGTACATGCTTCTCTTTGCTCTTCAGTGTTACGTATCGGACGCGCTTATAATGGCAGACTGATTTCAAGTTTATTTCTGAGAAATGCGTGTTCACTCGTTCTAAAAATACGAGTTCTCCAATATTTCGTTAATTAAAAAAGCACAAAATTTTTATTTGAGTATTCTTTATATATGTTTTCATTTCAACGGCATCTATTTAAAGTTTTTTCTATGTATGTGCCATATGGGCACATGTAAATGTGTGTCCTATTTTGTTCTGTACTACAAAGTATTCAAACCCGATCGAAATCGAAATGTTGTTAGCACGTTAGTAAGTTTATAATAATTTTGATTAGTCCCATTATACTTCCTGAATGCTACGCTTAACAACAGAAGCAGAAATACAGAATTAGACAGTTATGAATGCTTTGAATTTATAACCAAAGGTACTGGTTGAAAACCCATTTATGAGCCCATTACATTCTACTGAGGATACGAACAAGAAACTCGCGTTTCTTGTCTCTTGTTATGGATCACAGCTATGCACAGTGGTGGCTGGTGATAATGTGCTAATGTTCTGCAGCACACTGTAAATATATTACTAAAATTATGCCATTTCTCTTCGAATGCAAGAGAGAAATCGCTGTAAAATTACATTCTTTCTCTTGGAATACGAGCCAGATATCACAATAAAATTATGCCAATTCCCTTGCAATGCGTATTATAATGCTAGTAATAAGGATGAAAACGCATTTTGGAGCGCTCTAGCTGGAAACCAGCTCCATGTGCTGAAGTGGGATTCAGCCGCACTGGTACATGCGCAGAGAGGCGGCGCAGTCGTCTGTTCGCTACTGCGCATGTGCAGACGTGACGTCAGGCATGGCGGCTCATGTGTGCTGAGACCGACTACCAGCACCACATCAATATTTCTCTTCGCGCTGCTTGTGATGGCTGCGGAAGAATAGTATATGACGAATACTGCGGCTTACAGAGTCAAATAGCGTGCTGACTCAGGCGTCTTGTGCGTTGCCTCTCAATTCCTGTGTGAGGCTCGTATTCAAATACCTCTGAGTCTAAATTTTTAATTTCTGTAAATAAAATTAATATTTTTAAACGTTATATTTAGTACCTGCAGTGAACACATGCAATTGGCAGCGCTGTTATAGATTCCCCTGAAGGTTTTACTGTCAATACAGTATTAATTGCTATTTAATTAAAGGCAATCATACAAAGGTTGACTTTTTATTTTAGTATATTTTGTTTCCTGTTTATTTTTGTAATATTGTAGCACACTGGTCAAATTTTGTGCGAGCCGCCACTGGCTATGCATAACAAACTCCCTACACCACACTGGTGGGTACCGTCACAGAGTAACATATACAGAGAAGAAACCACCCCTACACCACTGTCCTACGCTGTCCTAGTAGTTCCGTAAGATGCTAGCAGGTGTCAGGCGGATCGCTGGCTTAGGGTGCCTCTCGCACGTCAGAGGGTAGCGTGGAGGGGAGACTGAGGGGAGAGCTCCTGCCGCCTGCCACGAGGCCACGGCTGTGTCCGGCTTGCTGGCGTTTGAGGGGAGGTGGTGGTGGGGGCAGCCGCTACCTGCCGCCTGCTCTGGCCAGTTTAAAGGGCTGCTTCTGACCGCAGCGCCATCATGGGACATCTTACGGAACTGCTGGAAAACCTCCCTCCCCACACCCCGGAGCGTAGGACCGCGCCCTTACGGAGGTTTCCCGTCTGTATATATTTGTCTTTGTCTGTGGTACCGTGCTGTTTTGGTCGAGTACAAAAAGGGAAGAGGCTCACCTTTGGTGGCGTCGCGGCCCCCGTAGATGCGTCCCCTGGAGACGGCGAAAGCCCGAGCGGGCCCAGTGTGCGGAGGACGACGCACTTGAAGCGTCGCACCTGCAGGAAAACAAACACATCGGCGTTCAGACAACACAGCACACACACCAACAATTACTTTATTCGCTCCATACTATATTTCTATGTCTGAGATTGCTGCAGCTGGTCAATTTACATAAATAAAATAACTCCGACAGCTTTGGTTACGGTTTTTCATTACAACAGCATTCGGTTTTTTATGTGTCGCTAACACCATCCTCAGAAACTGATGTTAATTTCAATCAGTTTCGTTACTGAATGGTGGCTACTATTTGCCCATAGAAGGTTTGATGTTTCTGTGTTCAGTTTAAACATCAAACGAACACAGACACGTCAAAACGTTTACTGATAATTAGCGACTACCATTGAGTAACAAAACTGATTGACATCATTGTCAGTTCCACAATGAGGGGCCTGAGGATGGTGTTAGTGAGGCACCGAAACGGGATGCTGTTGTAATGAAAAACCGTAACCACAGCTGTCAGAGCTACTTTCTTCATAAAATCTCTTACTTTAGACATAAAAGAAATCGTGGTCATAGTTTGAAGCAGAATATTTTTGCACCTTATTTTAGCATAGAATGGAAGTCCCATTAAAATGGGAAAATCTGAACTACACAAAAGGTAAAGGAATTTACATAAAAAGCGTCCACAGCAATCATGCGATTTTACTACAGGCATTGTTTCTAATTAAACACTTGTAACACCAACACATCATATCTAGTATTTATAGCGACTTGCAAATGTAACGGGGGTACTAAGTAGTTAGTGCAAGCTGCGATCATAGTTGCAGGTGAATTAATATGTTTGATGTGATGGTTACTGAAATGTACAAACTGTGCAAATGTGCAAACGTCGCATGCAGAGGTAAGGTACAGAGGAACAATATTCTGCTCAGAGAGAACCATAATTAACGTGCTATGGAGGCGTTAAGACAGTTAGTGACTGTAAACCGATTTTCTGTAGGTAATGAAAGTATTTGCAATGTAACGTCAGGTGCCGTACCAAACGACTCCTGAAGAAATGTCCGAATACGACATGTAGGGACACCATACAGAACGCATATATCACAGCGACTCACGTTTGGGTTGCATCAACTGCTTTAGTTCCATCCGTTTATGGTGAAGCGAGTTATTTTATTCTCGCTGTCGACGTAATCGTGTGATAACGAATCCTACAAATATAGTGAACATGGGTGTTAGCCATTACAAATACAAAAGAAGATCCACAGAAATTACAGTAGAGAAGTGAATAGCAGCTGCATTATAATCATTGTGATAGATCAAACAGTGTCAAGCAGTGTTTCTAATATAAACCACGAAAATGCAATAGTTTGTTGAAGGGTACACTAAAAATTTTGTCAGATTACAAAGGAATTATGGATGCTCCACTGTAAGTTGGTGGTATTTGAAAAGGTAAACGAGATCATTTGTCTTTCAGGATTCTGAGGAAACTGAAATACTAAGCTTGACTACAATTCATAAACATTCTCCCACGGCGCAAGGCATTCATCAACTACGAAATATTTACATCTAGTGATAGAACAGAGGAAGACAGTCCAGCATCCAAGACTGCACGTGCATGACGACTATGGACCTGAAATATTCTGGTTGTTGGGAACTTTTCTAGGCGCTAATTACCACTGGAATATTCAAGTTTGGGTTTTATAAAAAGTCATCGATATGGGACTTACTTGATCCACTAACTCTGTCTAAGTGGGTTGTACGGCTTAAACTAAGACACCACCTTCCCGGATGGGCAATAACTTTTACGCTTATCCTGTAATACCTGGAATACATATGGTGTCGTGAATGAAATATATGACGAGTTTCGCAACCAGGCTATGTCCTTCAAGATAATCATAGGATTCGAACAAAGCCAGAAAGTGTATACGCGTTCGCAAAGATGCTGGTAATTTACCAAAAGCCTAGACGTCAGTTTGGAATCTGAGAAACGCAACACATGCTGAAAGCCAAAAATCTGATTCAAGTTCTTCGAAGTTCAGTCTACTCACGAAAGAATACTGACGTAGTTGATTCAAGAGGTATATTTCCGATATTCAACCCAGAAGTCTTTTCTATTACCTGATTCGCTGGGGTCATTCCATTAGATGACTCATATTGATGCTGTACGACCTCAGAACCATGAAACCCACGATGTACAACCTCTGACAGTAAAATTCAGTGAATAGTCCTGTAACATTAGATGAATTATGAACTACAGTCCTTCAAAATAGCCACTTCCCATAACTCTGCCCCGGTGAGCTCTGCGATACAAGTTCTGGAGACTTTGCGCGAATTCTTCTTTTGGGGCGGTGTTCTAAATGCTCGTCACGTTTCGTTCCAAGTCAGGAATATCTTCAAATCTGTTTCCTATCAAAGCGAGTTTGAGTCGAGGGAACAGGAAGATCCTGCCAGCTAATATCATCAAACAGTGGCTGGTGCAGCTTGAACATCTACCATATTCGCCGGATCTCAACCATACAGACTTCCTCCTACTACCCCGACTCAACATCGCTTCGAAGGGAAAGAGATTTGAATATATTCCTGACATCCAACGAAACATGACAAGGCTTTCTAACTGCATCCCAAAGCAAGACATCGTGCAAAGTTTACAGGACAAGTATCGCAGATATCAGCTGTACATAGCTAAATGGAGGCAACTATAGTTCATGCGTAGTTTATCTACATTAATGTTACAGGACTACTCGCCGAACTTTACTTTCAGATGCTGTATACAGTCAAGCCTCTCCCTTACAGTCAGCTATTTGACCTATTATTCTTACAACAGTTCAAGGTGTGCTGAATCGATGACCTATTATTCTTACAACAGTTCAAGGTGTGCTGAATCAAAGATCATAGTATCCTTAACGGTCGTCAGTTCACACCGTCGCCGAGGGACTATTTCGTGCTGATGTTTACAACATCATTTATGTTGTCCAGTCTTTGCCGATTTCATTTGATACTCCCGGACTCTAGCACAATATAACAACTATCAGTCCAAAGAGATTGCAAACACGGTGTTATTTGAAAGACTGCATAAAGCATGGATTCGTAAAGTTTTCCTACTGTGATGAACAACTATGATTCCGGCACTTCATACTCTGACGTCATGTTCATCTTCGTAATCTTATAGCATGAGTCACGTGCAAGCAGGTGTTTTTTTTTTTAAGTCAGTGTGTCGTTTCCTCCGGGCGGAAGAGGTAAGAAATTGACAGGCAGTGGTGGTAAGGACGAAAGAAAAGGCAAAGAGGCTTATCAGAAATCGAAAGTATTAGAAGCCACTGGTAAAAGGAACAGATACGAACATTGAGAGTTCTTGAGACAACACATGTCGGTGGCTCTAAGAAGACGGCTTTGTGGTCCCTTGCAGAGTCAATGCTAGAGTGATGCAGGCAACAACTCTGGGACGAGCTAGACGGCGGCAAGCGATCGTTAAGAGACGGGGACCCTCCTTTCCTCACTTGTCTTGAGAAACACTGACTGAGGCCACCAGTCTACCTCGTCTCCTGATAGACCGGTTGAGGCTCACCAAACTACCCAGAAAAGCTCGCTGCACACTCCAGCGCTCTGAAGGCTGGCGTTTTATGAATGTGTAATGTCTAACGATGACACCACAATGTGTCTGTACACGCAGCGTAACTGTCGTTGGCAAATACTGTCGTTGTAATGCACAACAAAACATTTTTGTAATTGTGATCGGAACTTGCACTAACTTCGCTTTCAGGAGGAATCCTGACGGTTAGTATTCTTGCCATTTTGTGACTGAGCTACCAAAGTGCGTTCCAGAAATAGACATGTCAGTTGTGTCAGCCACTGACTCCTCGCCACTCTATCCAATCTTTGCAGACGTTCTCCCACGATCTACGAAGATTTATTCCAGGCGAGAGTGAGAGTGATATGGAACACGTCCGTGTTAGATGATACCGTAATTTTCTGCTGAAAACTGCTTTTAGTAATTTAAACCTCAGTTACAATCCTTTACGTCTCGGCAAGAAACGTACTTTAAAAGATATAATTACGTACGCTTCCGCGGCCAGAGTCAGATGACATAAAAGTTTTCTGGGTATTGTACCGCGTCATGATGTAAGGCTATTACTTAAATAACCGACGTATCTGGGTATACCCAGATGAAGGCCACTGTAACGTTGGCCGAAACGTTGTTTATTTAAGTAATAGCCTTACATCATGACGCGGTACAATATCCAGAAAACTTTTATGTCATACTTTAAAAGCTTCTTTAAATACGACCCTTTAAATTACGGTCTGTGGCAATATACTGCTCCGCTGTAGGTACTCACCCAGCACTGTGGCGACGAGGGCCAGGAGGAGGAGAGTCTGTCTGAGCATCTTGAAGGGCGCCGCTGTGGCCAGCACAGCCTGCAGCCACTTATATACACGTCTGGAGGCCTTATCCAGAGGCCTTCAAGTACAATAGGAGACATGATAAGCAGCTGCAACGATTAACATTTGTTCTTATCTCTGATATTTCAGTTCTCATTATAGCAACTAAAATCTGTAAATCAGATAAGGAATAGCTTTCCGTCATCTTAAGACATCTGTTTATCTTCTCCGGCACTGATGGCAAGTGGGCAAAAATTTTAACAATTGAGGGTAACGCCCACAAAATTGACCTTTGCGCCGCGGAATTCCCCAAATTTCGTATGGAGAACGGTGGAAGGTACTTTACAGACTTCGACACATATTTACAGTTTTATTCATATATTGAAGATATGTTATAACTTTACTATTAAACTAACATAGTGTGACATCGTTTTACCAACTATTACAAAACTAGCTAAAAACTCGGCGTTGCTCGGGTATTTATTTATTTATTTTTTCCAGTTGTTGTTGTTTCACACTAAGAGACAGAAGTGCACGAATCCAGTTTTAGTATCTCTACAACAACCTGGTTGTTGTTGTTTCACACTAAGAGACAGAAATCCACGAATCCAGTTTTAGTATCCCTGCTTTTGGATAGCCGGCCGCGGTGGCCGAGGGGACTAAGGCGCTCCAGTCACGGTCTGCACGGCCACTACGGTCGTGGGTTCGAATCCCCCCTCGGGCATGGATATTTGTGCCGTCCTAGTTCGTAAGTAGTTCATAAGTAGTTTGTAAGTTTAGGGACTAATGACCCCGTAGTTAAGTCCCATATAAAAAATAAAAAAATAAATAAAAAAATAAAAAAAAGCTTTTGGATATTATGCTCCGATGTAGGGATCTGAAGATGGCATAATGGAATGCCGAAACTGGTTGTGATATAATAAATATTTTATTATACATACGGCTGTTGGTATATAAGTTCCTTCGGAATTAAGTTAGTACTTGTCCTATTCCTTCTCTCTCTGTCCCTCTGTTCTACGAACATGTTATATTTATGGGAGAATATATGGAAAATTGGGCTGTCTTGCACAATGTACAAAATTATACGTGCAATATCCAAACAAATAATGGTAGTAATCAAAATACAAATGATAACATTTATACATCAACTAGCTGTAAACCCGGCGTTGCCCAGGTGTTTATTTATCCTACACTCTCGTAGTTCACATCCCCTACTCCCATCTCTCTGCATCCACCTCTTTTTCTCCAATTTCTCTGTTGCCACCTTTCCCTCTCTCGGCAAAGTTTTATGCAAAATAAAGAGATAAATAAAAAAAAATCAAATGTTTGTAGAGCTTATGGAACAACCACGGAGTCATCAGTCCCCAAACTTACAAACTACTTATGAAATACACTAATACTAAGGACGGCAGAAATATCCATGGCCGATAGGGGATTCGAACCAGTAGCCGTGCAGAACGTGACTGGCGCGCCGCAGAGCGCTAGGCCACGGCGTCCGGCGAAGTTTTCTGCAAGGTACCCTCTGTCATGTACCATACAAACATTTATGTAACCAGTTATCTTCCTCTTGGTTTAAAGCACTGCACGAAATTTTATACAGTGACATTCCTCTTGTTTTTAATGTCAAGAGTGCAAAATTGCATCAATATTGAACAAAACTATAGATTGATATGACAGAAACACAGGATCACATTAAAAGCGCAATTTGTTGTTATCAAATTTTCTATTTTTATTTCCTACAACCCTTGTTCTGAGAATAATGGAAAAAGGAAAAAGGATCTGTGAAATCGGCCGAGCTGTTCTCAAGTTGGGGCGCGACCAAGGTATTTAGGGATCCATTTTTATGTTGAAAAGTACGCTCCCTCACGCACCGTATGAAACTTAAAATGGTGGCCTTCGTTTTGAAGGTCAAGCGTGTGATTTCGCGAAGATCGGAATGAAACTGTTGATTTCATGAGTCTGTGGAACGTCCGAGCGTATTGAAGCGCTATGCTACGATGCGCGAGGCCGTTCCCCGTCAGCCGTTCAAATCCCCCCTCGGACATGGATGTTTGTGTCGTCTTTAGCATAAGGTAAGTCACAAGTAGTTTGTAAGTTTAGGGACTGATCACCCCGCAGTTAAGCTTACCAAATGTTCAAATGTTTGTTAAGCTTATGGGACTTAACTACGGGGTCATCAGTCCCTAAACTTACAAACTACTTATGGACTACTTATGAACTAAGGACGACACAAAATATCCATGCCCGAGGGGGGATTCGAACCCCCGACCGTAGTGCCCGTGCAGACCGTGACTGGAGCGCCTCAGTCCCCTCGGCCACCGCGGCCGGCAAGCTTACCAAACATTTGAACATTTAGAAGTATGCTTTGCCATGTACCTATCACAAAATAATTTCTTAGCTGACGTTTGCTACCTATAAACTACATTCCTGAAAAATTTCAGCTTCATAGTTAAAATAAATTTCGAGACTTCATGTTTAGTCAGTGAGTGAGTGAATGTCCTTTTGAATTTATATAGATAGAGATTAATAAAACAAATTGCTTAATTTTGGATGCAAGAGAATTAAGAGAGACTTGCAGACAAAAATAAATAGTAACATGCAAATCTGTAATGCTAACTTTATTTGCTAAAAGGTCATGCCTGATGCGACAGTTTTACGGCATCTACAGCGAAACTGTTGTGAGCGGTAGACTTCGTTTCGTCATTATTTTTGGGGGGGGGGGGGGAGGGGGGAGGGGGTCAGATACAAAACGCTTCATAAACTTCCGAAATTACATGAAAACTTTGTTGCAGGTCCCTAACTACTCCCATTTTCCAATAATTGACCCATAAATCTGGGTATTCTCACGCGGTGGCCTCTCATTAAGAGGCCTACGAGAAAGACAAGTCCCAGGGCAGACGTCATGCCATGTAAGCAAGGTAGTTCCGAGCCGGCACTATCGCTAGCTCAGTGGCTGCCCTGGGGCCAACGGGAAATACAGGCCTGAGCGCGCACATCATGCGACGTAAGCAAGGTAGTTCCGAGCCGGCGCGATCGCTAGCTCAGTCGCTTCCCGCTATGACGCAGTGGGCAGTGCCCCAGCGGCCGGCCAATCGGCTAGCGATCGCGCCGGCTCGGGACTACCTTGCTTACGTAGCATGAGATGCGCGCTCAGGCATGTCTTTCTCGATGGCCACGTGGCTGCCCGCTATGACGCAGTACCCCAGCGGCCGGCTAATCGGCTAGCGATCGCGCCGGCTCGGGACTATCTTGCTTACGTGGCATGACGACTACGCTGGGGCCTGTCTTTCTCGTAGGCCTCGTCTCATTATTTATGACGGCATATCTCCTGAGGTATGTGTCGTGCTCTTTTGTTTTTGGGTCAGGAACCACCTTCGTGGTCGTACGGTGAACAGTTCACCAAAGTTTCATTGCTATCGAATGAATGGTTTATGAATGCATAGAGGACATACAAACATTCATTTATATAATACTTGGCTATAAAAAATATTTCTTGTGACTTGTCCAGTATCTTATATGAATAAATTCTTTCATGAGCCGTGTCCTAAATAAGCGACATAAAGTTTTCCGTGTGGGAAACATGGAGAAGTCGCATCCACTCCGTAGTATTTAATAGATTGCCGTGTGATATATTAATTGTAATAGCAAATGCAAGTCTCACTGAAAACTGAAGTGTCTTGAAGTTAAAAGGTAGATGTGTCGTAAATAATGGGTACTCGTTGGATGTAAACTGTTTCATTCTCTTTCTTTGCTCTATAGAAATCTATTGCTTTCGCCTGCAGCCACGTGCGTTTCACAGTTCAAAGTTCTCGACAGCACTCTGAGGTTTCAGGAACTTCCTTAAGCTGACTGCAATACATGAGCGTCGTACTAGTAAATACGTAAATTTATTAAAACATGGTACATGATGTGAGGGGTTTTTACTCATCTCAGTATATATGATCTCATATTTAGTGATTTGTATAAGTGCTGTATGTCGATAAAATCTGTTGCGAATACAGGTAGTAGTAAAGAGGTAATAAATTAAAACCTGATGTTTGATGGGGCGGTTTTCCGTGAACGTTCTGTTTATGTACTCATATCTCACGAACTATCGTACTGTGATACTATTTCCAAGGTACATTCACCTGTATGTGTGTATACTGTCTGTAAAATATCCTGCGAGCACTATTTGTAGTGTAGAAAGTATAAATTTTAAAGTCATTCCGAATTCCGTAGTTTTACTCCATGAACAGTGCGAAGGTGGTAAACGACAACTTTTTTCTTTTGTCGGCGAGGAAAAGTATAATAAGGTTTGCTATTATGTTTAAAGTTTGTTGCAAGTCGCTAAGTACGCTCATTCTCAAACAGTGTATGAATAAAGTCTCGACGCATGATGTGGCAATTTTTACGACTTCTATGGCGTTTGACGTTTTATCTCCTAAATCATGTGGTATGTGGTTCTTACCCGTACAGTAATTGTTACGTCACGGTGACGAATACGTGTACCAGATTTGCTTTTAATCGGCGCAGTTGTTTAGGAGGAAATGTGAAACAATCGCGGGATACAGCATTGTCATATCTCGTGTAATGTGCACTGCAGTACGTGAATCTTACACTTACGGCGACCGTAAACTGTAGATTTGTATGCAATACGTACACACAAACACACGGGCACTCTGATTTATATATAAAGAAGAATACACTTTCATGTTTGACACTTTCATGAGTTTTTCTAAACAGCAAATCGGCGTGTGGTACATGTAAACGGATATCTTGCAATAAACTTTGACAATATTTTACCACGAAAGTTGACAGGTTTATGCGAGTTTCATAGATTGGGGGGAGGAGGTGAAGGGGCGGAATGAACAGAGAGAAGATAGAGGGGAGGTGGCCGAACTGATAAACCGAGAACGAAGGAGGAAATGGGCAGAGTGATGGCAGAAGAAGAGACAGACACGGAGAGGAAGTAGAGATGCACTGCGATAGTAGCAAATAAATAAATACACAACCAGTGCTGGGTTTCCAGCTTAAATACCCAGCTAGATTATTCTAAGGTTTGGAGTGAATAAAACGTCGAAATATACAAGTTATTCAAAAGATATCTAATACTTTTGGAGGTGGTAGTACTCGTTGATACATATAAGTCAAATAAGCATGTGACCGGACCCGTATATTTTCTGATGATCGCGATTTTAGCACAGCCGTTTCATTGGCGATCCATCAAATGATCAGCAGGGTTCAAAAGAGATGGTTTTGTGAATTTAGATAACCAGCATACATGGGCAGAAATAAATTCAGGACAGACGCGCCTTAATTTGGCCTGCTCCTTTCCCAGGCGTCCATCGCCTGTACAGTCAACGATGTGCAAACACTTACAGGGTCGCGTCTTTAACCATTTCATTCCATTATTAAATTATCTTTGGAAACATAAAAAATCATTTTTTATGTTTTAATACAGTGCCCTAAACATTAAAATATGTCATCCCATGAAGGCTTTCACGGCTGGCGTCTTCATCAGTAAACACTTCCGGGCTGAGTTACCGTGGTCGATCTATAAAACTTCCTCTCCCTTACGTTTCGTTCTCGACTACGTAGAACATCATCCGAGGTGAGTCGACGACTGGCTGCTGGGGGCTGAGGCCGCTCCTTATATCAGATCGTAGAGGGCGCCACCTCACGTCACATGGCGTCGATGTGTGGCTGTCTCTGGCTATCGCCTGTTCTCTCGATTGCGAGCAATCGATTGTCACGTGATTTATGCAACGTCGATCGCCATATCTTGTCTAATTTCAATCCTTCTTCTTTACGATTAAAATTGTCTTGATGTTTGTGGATTTGAATTGCCTCCCTATACATACGTGTATAATAGTGTGACGTCCTCGCCAGCACACTTGTCTCACCAAATTTTATCTCGTGATCTCCTTCCGTGAAAACATGTTCCGCCACTGCCGATTTGTCGATCTGTCCCAAGCGACAATTTCTTTTATGCTCCGTCAAACGTGTATTAATACTTCTTTTTGTGGTTCCTATGCAAACTTTGCCACAACTACACGGAATTTTATACTTATATATTTATACTTATTTTATACTTATGGCCAGGGGATGACGAGCATCTTTTGTTGATCTAAGGCATTCACTAATTTTCTTAGTAGGTCTGAAAATAGTCTCCACCCGAATATTGGCCAGTACTTTTTCAATGCGATCCGTGATGTTATGAATGAACGGAAGAAATACTTTTCCAGCTGATGGTTGTTGTTGTCTCCTGTTTTTGTGCATTTTACTACTTGGATGAAGTACTCGGTTAATCTCGCTATTTGTATAACCATTTTTCGCTAGTTAGACAAGATCTGGCGATCGACCTGACAATCGATTGCTCGCAATCGAGAGAACAGGCGATAGCCAGAGACAGCCACACATCGACGCCATGTGACGTGAGGTGGCGCCCTCTACGATCTGATATAAGGAGCGGCCTCAGCCCCCAGCAGCCAGTCGTCGACTCACCTCGGATGATGTTCTCCGTAGTCGAGAACGAAACGTCAGGAAGAGGAAGTTTTATAGATCGACCACGGCAACTCAGCCCGGAAGTGTTTACTGATGGGGATCAAAATATGTGTTTTAAAATTTTTGATGGAAGTATTTTTTATTTATTTATTTTTATTTTTTATGTCGTGTATTCATGCACAACACAAACGTCTGTATCGAGGTATTTTATTACTTGGGACGTTATTCTGTTGATATTTAACACTGTCAGATCAATATTGCTAGTATAATGGTCGCCTCAGAACCAAAGACAAAGCAATTTACTGCTGACATAAAAAAAAAATGAACCACAGTTACGTACAGACTGCAACGTAACACTACCTGCAAGACGGATATATCACTGCCTCAGAAGTGGCTACACGTCGTACCAATCGGCTAAATGTGGTACTAGAAGCATGTTGTTCTTCAACAAGAATGCTACTTTATGGACTGATACACAAAATATGGTATAAATCATCATTTAATACGATGTTGTCGAGAAACAACGGTGGGAATGAAAGGGTTAATGCGTTACAGCAGGATCGAGAAAAGAGACCGGCCATAACTGAAAGGTTGCATTAGTCATTATGACAAAAGGCGGAGGTATGCAACACAACGTGGCACACCTCCTTTAAACACGTGTTTATCCCAGAAAGTATATGTTTCTGCACCCAAGTCCATTGCACTTATTTTTTCTTGTTTCGATAAGTTCTATCACCCCTCAAAGTATTACATATCTTTAAAATCTTATAGACCTATACTTCACCTAATAATAATTTCAGTATTAGAACAAGGGTGAGGGAAATTGCTTGAGGCAAAGAACAGTCTCCGATTTCGTATGAAAAAACTGAATGAGTATCATATTTAGAGCTGAGTAAGGGTTCTTTCTTTTTTAAGTTTTATCCTGGCTTACTAGCAGTATTTCAAGGAATGTATTATACTGAAGAAGTTATAACAATGAAAATATAATTAGACTTACGAACCACTAACTTCCCAAACGCAATGTCAGTGACGTTATCTCCGAAATTTTTTTTTTCCTATTATTAATTTCCATTAGCAACATGGAAGTGAACTGCATATTTAACAGTATAGTTTGCTACTGTAAACAGCTGCAGCAGGCATATTATTATTTATCTTTAAATGTGTTTTAGCAAGGAACGACACTTGGCATCTCGACAGCGCTCGATTTACTTATCTGTAAATGTAATGATTTCATGAACTCCAAAAGGCGCTGTTTCAAGAGACTGATTTTGAAAACTCTAAGAGGTAAAGTAGTAATTATTGATTTTCGGTATTGTAATTAATTTAAGGTAGATCTGCTAAGTAAACCGTAACAGAGTCCCAGTTTGAAGTTGATGAAACCGTGATGTATTCATAGGGTTACGTTTGTATATTGACCGCGCCTGTCTTCAGTAACGAAAAACGTTTACGGATGCCCAAAATTGTAGAACATCAGAAAATGGATTTTTAAAATGTGCATTGCCTCAATATTATGTTGCCGACCCTAAAATTAAAACCAAAACGTATTGGAAGTCTTCTTGAAGAAATAACTCCCATTTCCTTTTTCTACAGTGAATAATTTGCCTGTCTGAGAGGGTTGAATGAAATCACGAGCGAGTCCTGCGCAGCCGTAGCAGCACTAACTTGCTGAAGGTGGAGGTTGCTTTTTACTACAGCTAGATTATGAGCGTCCCGTCTCAATATTGTGCACAATCCAAATTCTAATATTACAATTTATATTGCCTTCAAATCCATCGTCAACTTAAAAGAAATGAGTGACAAAATACTTTTTGAAAATTGTTCTGAAGAATGAATAATGGGATGATTAATTTAACATTCGACTGTCCATACTCTCAGAGATCTACTCGACCAAATTGCAGTTGCCGAGTATCTCCCGGCAGAAACCGCCTTCAGGAGCATGGCATCCTTTGCTACAATGACTTGCCATTTCCCTATGTCTATACATATAGGTAGCCAAATATTTTTATGGCTCTTATTCATGGCATGGAGCAAAGACCTTGACCATTCAAAAAGGCGTTTGTGACACTGCGGAGGACGAGACAAGTGGAGATAAGCATGTCGGAAAACCAATTACTATTTACTTATTATTTCGTTTGTAACTGAACTCAGTTTGTTAGAGCACTGTTTTCCTATCTGAAATAGATCTGAAGATGGCAATAACCGTAAATGATAGTTTTGAACTAAATCGTTGAAATGATCAAGGTAGGCCATTACAGGGGGGAGAAGTGATGGGTCAGCTATATTCTGAGATGCAGATGGCGGAAGCATCACACAAAAGGCGTAAAATGGCGGTTCATTGGCAGAGCAGCGAATCTGGTACAAACTGAACATCAGTGGAAGTATCGGAGCAGAGTTACTTTTTTAGTACGTACTTGTGACATGTGGCCTTCGAAGTGTAATCAGTTCCTAAGACGCTTTTAACAGTATTCATTGTTATGCGACAAGTCACGACCTTCACTGAAGTGGCCATTCAGATTATCAGTGATACCGAATCGTATCTACGGCAGGTTTTCCGACTGTAAGACATGCTTATCGACAATTTAGGGATCTCCACTTGTCTTGTCTTCCGCAGTGTCGCAAACGCCTTGCTGAATAGTCAAGGTCTTTGCTCCTTGGCATGTGGCAAATTTCATGGATATATTTTCGTTTAGAATGCTCTTACTGCAAAGTACCAGTAAAGAAGACTTTTTTCTAAGTGTAGATTTCCTTCAATACTGCTTTAGTGTGTCGTACAGAGATGGTTAGGGATTCTGCAATGATAAAAGAATGGTACATCTGAAGGCTTACGTCAGATATATTGCAGACATAGCGGGTATTCTGATAGTCAACGCCAAGAAAGCAAGAAGCTTGTTGTTTCTTTCAAGTGACGCACAATTACGCGTTCGCCTAAAGTCATTCCGGAACCCTATCAAAAAAGTAAATCATTAAAACTGGATGGATACATAAACACGCCTCTCACAATCTTCCAATTCATTTTTACACATAGTCAAAATGAATGTCTGTAACAGAAAGCCGCGGTGGAGTAGCTGAGCAGTCTAAAGCGTCTCACTGCGGAGCGCGCGGTTGCTCGCCGTGGAGGTTCGAGTCCTCCCTGCGGCATGGGTGTGTGTGTGTTGTCCTTAGGTTAGTTTACCTAGGTTTAAGCAGTTTGTAAGCTACGGACTGATGACCACGCAGTTTGATCCGATAGATTTACAAACATTTGAAACTTTTTTTTTTTTTTTTTTTTTTTGAATATGTGAACATGATATTCGAACCAGATGATAGAACCTAGAATTACAAGCAAAAGCGTAAAAAACTGAAAGGCTACAGATTCGAATGGAACCCCTATAACGTCATTTTATTCCTTTCAACTTGTATTTGTTCAAGTGTTCGAATGTTTTTATATCCATGGGGTATTTTGGTTATTAGTCAAAATTTATGTTGTTTGTTAAGATTAAGGTACTTAACTCGGGGTCATCAGTCCCTAAACTTACAAACTACTTATGAACTACCTACAACTAAGGACGGCACAAATATCCATGCCCAAGGGGGGATTCGAACCCCCGACCGTAGTGGCCGTGCAGACCGTGACTGAAGCGCCTCAGTCCCCTCGGCCACCGCGGCCGACATCAAAATTTAAATGTTCAAATGTTTGTAAATCTTATGGGGCTTGACGTCAGTGGTTATCAGTCCCTACCTTTACAAACTACTTAAACTAACATAAACCTGAAGACAGACACCCAGACAGACAAAATTTAAATGTTCAAATGTTTGTAAATCTTATGGGGCTTGACGTCTGTGGTTATCAGTCCCTACGTTTACAAACTATTTAAACTAACATAAACCTGAAGACAGACACCCATGCCCGAGGGAGGACTCGCACCCCCGACGGCGAAGAACCGCGCGCTCCATAGCATTGCGCTTTAGACCGCTCGGTCACTCCACCGCGGTGGTTATTAGTCCCTACGCTTGCAAACTACTTAAACTATCCCAAGGACAGTACACGCAAAGACACACACACACACACACACACACACACACACACACACACAAACACAAACACACACACATACCCGAGAGAGGATTCGAACCTCCGACGGCGAGCAACCGCGCGCTTCGCAGCAGGACGCGTTAGAACGCTCGGCCGCACTACAGCAGCCTTGTATCTAGTAACGAACCTCTCGCATACTGCAAAGATACAAGCGGCTGGGAAAAAAAGCGCAGCTGACTCCTGAATCGAAGAGGGGTAAAGGACCGGGCACGCAAAATTACAAACGCCCTAAACGTCCGTTTGCTGCAGAGTTTTTGAATATTTTTTATATCTCAAACACAATAAAATTCATTGAGATGGCGAAGTTGCTCTCCATGTAACAACACACACTTAAAAAAGAACACTCGTTCGAAGCTCATCTTACCATTCTCTCACTTAGAATGTTGCGGATTATTGACGGAGGGCAGCGCCCCTAGTCCACGTCACCCTATTTTCGTACAGTGTTTGACAAGCAACCACAGTACAGTTAGTAAAATACGGGATGGGTTTCCAGATACGTAAGTGGTTCGAAGACCTTAGAACACGGCATGTGGTCCTCGGTTGCGTATGTTCAAAAGAGACAAGGGTGTCTACAGGTGTACCCCGGAGAGGTTTGTCAAGACCGCTATTATTTCATACCTACAGAAATGATCCGATTGCCACGATGAGTGTAAATCTTCCCGTGTCTGTTGGGGATGCTTTGGTGTAAGGGTAGTGCAACATCCGCTCTTATTGAGTGTATGTAAACCTACCCAGCTGCCCGCAGAAGAGGCGTGCAAATTTGCTGGCGCAAACGTCCTCGGATGCGCCCACCCGTCGTTAAGTTGGATATCTGAGCAACCAGACAGAAAGTGCTCGTCTCTTACACAGCGTAGTTGCCGATTTCCTTGTACCTCGCATTTGATTTCTAAAGAAAACGCAAAGCAGGAGAGTGGGAAATTTGCTAAGTAGTTGCCGATAGGTATTCTTCAGAAAATAAAGACCGGAATACCAATTACGATGTGTTTATTGCTGATGGCAATAAATAACATTCGCACTTTTATCTTAACATTCATATTTAAGCGAAATTGCCAAAGCATAGTCACTCCATGACAGACTAGGATTAGTTCCTGTCGTCGACTGACTACAGTAAAGGTCGTGACTTGTTGCAAAACAATGAATGGTGTTAAAAGTGACTTTGGAACTGATTTCACTTTGAAGGCCACATGATCCAAGTATGTACTGGAAAATGTAACTTTGCTCCAATACTTCCATTGTTCTTCAGGCGAGACCTCGTATTCACTTCGAATTATTCTGTAGCTGTTCTCACTCTTCGTTAACATTATCAGTATTGTAACTGATTACTTGAGTGGTAGGGCTGGGAGGAGTAGTATAACGTTGCCCTTGCTTCGTATAATGCCATAATTGTTAGATTCCGCGATTATATTTTGGACAAGGAATTGATGGCACCGAATTTCTGAATTTGAAATAATTTAGTTAAAGTACAGCACAAAATGAACATTAAAGCAAATAAACCGTGGGTTGCATATTGAAGTTGGGCACCATACAAGCGACAGGACGTTATAAGACTTACGGAAAGCATCTAGCTGGATCCTGCGCTTCGTATTGTAGAATCTGTAAATGTAACTTTTACTTATTTAATACGTAAACGTTAGATATACGTTCCGTAAGAGATGAATGTTCAGACTTTGCGATTGGCTTTTCATTGTTGTGTGACCGTGGGTGGAACATGAAATTACTGGTAATGATAGAATAATAAACAAATGATCGGACTTCGTGAAATTACAAAAGAAATTACTGCAGGTTCTAAAATCAAGCAAAGTATTGTATAAGGGTGATTGATTGTGATTGAAATTTTGCAGACAATGCGAAGCGATTATAATGGCGTCTGAACATTAAACTATTACGGACGTCGAGGAGTTTAAAACATTACGAAATTAAATATTTGACGTGGAGGAGCTTGATTTAAATGAAAACCAAGGAGAGGAAATGCTTTTAAATTTAAATAATATATTTTCACCAACAGCTTGCATTATTCTTACTTACATGAGTGGATACAGGTATGAAAGACGTCTTGACACATCGGATACAGACAAGAGAGTGAGTAAAACTACTATCAGGGTTCCGTCTTCTCGCTTGTTCGGAAGTAAAAAATGACGAGTGAAATTGAATTAGTTGCATTGCGAGTCAGGGGGAATCTGAGGCGATAAGCATCGCTGATCAAAGATAAACAAACAAACAAACAAAATTTTCAGTGCATTGTTACAGTATGTGGAAGTAACACGTCACTTACAAACATAGTCTTTATCATACTTTTTAGAAAAATAGAATGATTTGAAAGATTTTTATAACCAAATCCTGGAACCATGGGTGTAAGTACATTAGTTGATCAAACAACATTTACAGCAAAGTTAAGGATGGAACATTTAACAGAATAAATTTCTGACGTAAAATTAATAAATACAAAATAAATCAGCTGCCCCTAAAGAAAATAACACCTTACGGCAATAGAAATAATAAACAATTAAGCTAGAAATAACCCTTCACAGAAGAAAATGACTAACGCACATAATCCATCTTAACTGATAATGACAAGTACCTTTTTATAGGCAAGTATAATGTTTTATCTCGGAAGTTTCGAGTTTCACTTTCGACTGACCTCGCGAAATCTGAACACTGTTACCAATGAACGCAGGTTTATAATTTCACTTCAGAATAAGAACAGAATACTAATCTTCTGAAGTATTCAGTACTAGCTTAAACCCGCAGCTCCGCTCGCGCGTTGGTTGATTATGATAGATAAATTATCTTTCGGTAGTGTGCTATGAGACTGTTACTGTTTAATATATGTAAAGTAACGCAATGCACATGTATCTACGAAGTTTAAATAATAATTAAATTAATGTAATTAATATCACTCATTTTTGAGGAAATGTCGCTGATAAAGCGGAACTGAAAAATATTCATATCAGATTGCAGAAGTCTATGCACTTACCGTTTATCAGGAAAGTAAGTAGTGTAGATCAAATCACACGTAAAAATGCGCTCGTATCGAAGAATCCAATGACGAAATTCAACAATAATGATTGTAATAATATCGATCACTTGATGTATTGCGGGAAACGTCAAATCGATTTTATTACAGCGATGTATTAAAAGAATTTTCCTTTTTACTGTTTTATTTATTTATTCTTATATTTCCTTATTCCTATGCTTACCCTTACAGAGAAAGAGCTGAAGACATTGTAGCACGCATAGACCAAAGGTATGGCCTGTGGCATCACGTTTCGCTGTATGTAACCTCCTTGCTATAGAGTTGCAAACGTCATCGCTGGCCTTCAGTCCGAACACACACACGTAGAATTTTATATACACCGATAACTTTCCATCCCATTATACTCCACCCTTTTATCATTATCAATCCTCAAGCAACAAGGCAACCAACAAAACCATTTTCAAAGAGTAAATATAATTTTGAAATAGTAATTGTTGTTCCGCATTTCGCGTTATGTTCTTCAAATCACTAAATATCTATCGGATCGCTATAAAAACCGCAACTAAGACCTTCCTCAGGTATAAATTAGTAACTGTACAGATATTTGAGTCTCTGCGCCCTGTCGTTCGGACGTGATAAGCGTACACCGAACAGACATTCACATTAATATATATATATATATATATATATATATATATATATATATATATAGCTATCCGATCGCTATAAAACCGTGCCTAAAGCCTTCCCCGGGTAGACATTAGTAACTGTACAAATTTTTAGCTCTATATGTCTTGTGGTTCAGGCGTGATAAACGTACACCGAACAGACATTCACATTTATAGATATAGATATTGTCAATATAGTCACTCGGGTTTACGGCCCCTTCCTCCAGGACTCGCCGTTAAGTACAAACTTGACAGAACAACACGGCACATGCAGCGCGGTCAGACACTGGCCTGCGAATCTTGTCAATCATTACACTCCTCTGGAACACAACATAGCCTTAATAAACAGCAATCGTTCACACTTTCCGTTACATCGACCAAGTGTCGCTGTCGGCATCAGGACGTAGTTCAGCGTGACGACTTCGGGCAGCACCCCCTATAGAGGAAAGCCTGCGTACGACGTCACAACATGGCGGCGGTGAGAGGTTAGAGTCCTCTGAAAGATTGTAAACATTAGCAGTGCTCGTTGTTTATAATGCATTATTTCGTTCAGGAGTGGATTTATTACGTAAATTGGTGTTGTGTACGGTGTGATCGCTACGCTGCACGATTTGTGTGTGAGAGAACAACGTGTGATATCTTTTTTACTGACAAAATGCCGTTTCGCTGTTCTGTGCTGAAATGTAGAGGAAATTACGACTGTGGCCCAAAAGTTACCGTCGTTAAACGTCCGGGGAAGAATAAGCTAAAGGGGGTGGTTACGTAAATAAAATGAATCGCAATGTCCAACGGAAAACAGTCATGACTTAAGACTCTTCTATAAGGTTAAACAAAAACGAAAACTTACCTGTCTTCATGATTTCAGTCCCACATGGGAGGACTAATTGCATGAACCATGTGCACTGCTTCAGCTTTGTTGAAAACCTGTACGGAAATTTTTAAGGATATTGTAACCAGAAAGAAAGGTAACAGAAGGTCACGAAAACTTTGCAATTGCTGTGAGTGTTGTGTGATGACTGGGTAACCAGGACACATTAACTGTAAATAAGGCACATGAAACAGCAATCATCTATATCTATAAATGTGAATGTCTTGAAGAAGGAGCCAAGTTATGCTGGGAATTCTTGATATCCATTTCTTCTTCTCTAGACGTTTAAAGACAGTAACCTTTGTGCCACAGTCATAATTTCCTCTGCATTTCGGCACAGAACAGCGAAACAGAGATCACACGATGTTGTCACACACACAAATCGTGCAGCGTAGCGACCACACCGTACACAACACCAATTTACGTAATAAATCCACTCCTGAACGAAAGAACGCACTATAAACAGCGTGCACTGCTAATGTTTAGAATCTCTCAGAGGACTCTTAAGCCTCTCACCTCCGCCATGTTGTGACGTCGTGCGGAGGCTTTCTTCTACACGGGGTGCTGCTTCGGCGCCCCAGTCTCCCGCCTTCCACCGTCGTTCTCTGCACACTCCCCTCGCGGCCGCTACCTCTGATGACGTCCGCCGTCCACAGGGGGTAACAGCTTAATGAAAGTCCGTATTTCACTGCAGCTAGTTTGGTGAAGTCTTTTAGACTACACGACATGTTTCGCAACTCGTATAAGTTGCATCTTCTGCTTTATCGTATACTAGCTGAAAACCCGGCGTTGCCCCGGTATTTATTTACTTACTAGCTGAACCCCCGCTGCTTCGCATGCGTAGGCTGGTTGGTCTGCACTAGTTGCTTATTTTTAATCCAGATGAAGATCCATATCTTAAGTTTCGTAGTTATAGCCCGAAATTTAAGTTAACAGCAACATATCTTTGAAAATCAATTTTTGCATCCCGTATTTCACCCCCTTATTAGTGTAATTTCCAAAAATACCGAAACTCGTGTCTTTTAAATTCGAACCCCGAACCCAATCCGAAAATTTATAGTTCTAACTTCAAAATTTCCTAATTAGCAACCGATTTTCGAAAAACCTCCCCTCTCCAATTTAACCCCCTGTATGGTTGAATTTCCAAAAATACCTAAACACGTATTTTTTAGAATGAAACTTCACTCTGCAGCGGAGTGTGCGCTGCTATGAAACTTCCTGGCAGATTAAAATTGCGTGCCGGAACCGGGACCTTTGCCTGTCGCGGGCAAGCGCACCACCGACTGTGCTATCCCGACACGACTCACGATGCCGCCCCACAACTTTACTTCCGCCAGTACCTCGTCTCCTACTTTCCAAACTTCACAGAAGCTCTCCTGCAAACACGCAAGACTATTCAAACAACTTACGGGTATGCTGCCGGGTGACGTCGTCGACAACCGCCGATATTTCGGCAGGAGAACACCCTGCCATTCTCAAGGCACAACTGCACTTAAGGAAGCAATGTGCAAGCGTATTTAATACCTCGGTTTGCAAAGTGTAAACAAGGAAGATAACACACACAGTACAAGTCACAGCAGAGTCAACACAACCAGTGGTGACCAAACATCAAAAATATCGATAGTAACTTAATCAACAGGTGAGGCTTCATTTGATGATTGCTGCTAATGTGTCGCAATTTTCTTGGGATTGGTTGGACGGTGCCTCTTCGACACAGTCTGATTGGGAATTTCAATCTGTAACGGCACGGCATTCGGCGAAATTTGAACGTTTCCTTGGCTCAGTGTCTGATTCCAATTTAGTTTCGCAACGATCCGTGATCAATCTCACGGAGAAAACCTATGACGACGCAGCTTTATCTGTGTTGGGGAAGGGTTTGAATTTCGCACCGACGCCTAAGCGTTTGCCGGTCGTTGATTTCATAAGTTCTATTGAACAGGCTGTTTCCAAACTACCTTTCGATTCTGCAGAAGAGGCTAGGAGGGAAGCTTGTCGTGTGTTTACTGGGGCCAAATGTTCAAATGTTTGTTAAGCTTATGGGACTTAACTACGGGGTCATCAGTCCCTAAACTTACAAACTACTTATGAACTACTTACGAACTAGGACGGCACAAATATCCATGCCCCAGGGGGGATTCGAACCCCCTACCGTAGTGGCCGTGCTGACCGTGACTGGAGCGCCTCAGTCACCTCGGCCACCGCGGCCGGCTGACTGGGGCCCGTCCACCCAAGTGTAATATAACAGCAGCTGAGGCGTCTGCTTTACGGTCTCTCAGAATGGATCCTAATATTGTTATCTTGCCTGCGGACAAGGGAAACGCCACAGTTTTGATGAATAAAGATGATTACATTCAAAAGATGCAATGTTTACTTTCTGACTCGACATATCGTAGGATCGGTGCTGACCCCACAAAGAGTGTTGAGAGAAAGACTAATAACCTCCTGAAGAAAAGTCCTTTCTCACCTGAGACCATCAAAAGTCTTAATTCTTACTGTGCTGTTCCACCTAGATTGTATGGCCTTCCTAAGGTTCACAAACAGAACATTCCTCTAAGGCCTATAGTGTCTAACATTGGTGCTCCGACATATCGTGTAGCTAAACATCTTGCTAGTTTGTTGAGTCCAATGGTGGGCAGGTGTGAACACCACATTAAGAACTCGGCGGATTTCTTACGTCGATTGCAGGGATTGCGTTTGAATGACTCTGATATTTTAGTGAGTTTTGATGTTGTGTCTCTCTTCACTCGCGTTCCTCTGTCAGATTCGTTGCAGCTAATTGAGGTTAAGTTTGGTGTCGAGTTAACAAACCTTTTTCGACACGTGCTGACTTCCACTTACTTTTTATTCAATGGTCAGTACTATGAACAAACTGATGGAGTTGCAATGGGAAGCCCTTTGTCACCTATTGTGGCCATTTTGTTTATGGAGGATTTTGAGGAACGTGCTTTAGCGTCAGCGACTCTGAAACCTGCGTGTTTTCTCAGATATGTAGACGACACTTTTGTTGTTTGGCCTCATGGTAGTGAGAATTTAAATGGTTTTTTGGAACACCTAAATTCAATCCACCCGAATATTCAGTTCACAATGGAGGTGGAACAGAATGGCTGCCTTCCTTTCCTTGATGTGATGGTCAGAAGGAAGGTTGATGGTACATTGGGACATTCTGTTTATAGGAATCCTACTCACACAGATTTGTATCTGCGAGCTGATAGTTGTCACCATCCAGCTCAGCGTGAAGGAGTACTTCGTACTTTGGTTCACAGGGCACATGTCATTTCAGACCCTGACAGTTTGTCAGCTGAGTTGTCCCATCTCGAGGTGACCTTTCGTCAGAACGGTTATAGTGAGAGACAGATAAAACGTGCATTGCGCTATCAGCCTTCTGTGCAACGGGTGAGTGACGATAGTAATGAAGTGGCACCTAAATCTATGGCCTTTTTGCCTTACGCAGGAAGTATTTCCAACAAGATTGGTCGTATTTTACGGAAATATGATGTGAAATGTGTTTTTCGACCACCTTCTAAGATAAAGGCCCTGTTGGGGTCCGTAAAGGATGATCTTGGTTTGCGTAAGGCAGGTGTATATCGTATTCCTTGCAGTTGTGGCATGTCATATATTGGTCAGACAATCAGGACTGTGGAAGACCGGTGTATTGAACATAAACGTTACACGCGCTTACAACAGCCCAACAAATCCGCTGTTGCAGAACACTGTCTTGACACCGGTCATCCTATGGAATACAACAACACGGAGATCCTGGCATGCACCTCCACCTATTGGGATAGTGTTATTAAGGAAGCTGTTGAAATTAAACTAGCAAGCGACCTTATAAACAGAGATGGTGGTTTTTGTTTAAATTCTGCTTGGAATCCGGCACTGTCTCTCGTCAAAAAACAGAGGGATAAAATTAATGTTGCCTCACCTGTTGATTAAGTCACTATCGATATTTTTGATGTTTGGTCACCTCTGGTTGTGTTGACTCTGCTGTGACTTGTACTGTGTGTGTTATCTTCCTTGTTTACACTTTGCAAACCGAGGTATTAAATACGCTTGCACATTGCTTCCTTAAGTGCAGTTGTGCCTTGAGAATGGCAGGGTGTTCTCCTGCCGAAATATCGGCGGTTGTCGACGACGTCACCCGGCAGCATACCCGTAAGTTGTTTGAACATTCCTTACGCCGGGAAAAGTTAAAGTCTCACGCAAGACTAGCACTCCTGGATGAAAGGATATGGTGGAGACATGGCTTAGCCACAGCCTAAGGGATGTTTCCAGAATGAAACTTCACTCTGCAGCGGAGTGTGCGCTGATATGAAACTTCCTGGCAGATTAAAATTGCGTGCCGAAACCGGAACTCGTAACCGGGACCTTTGCCTTTCGCGGGCAAGCGCACCACCGACTGTGCTATCCCGACACGACTCACGATGCCGCCCCACAACTTTACTTCCGCCAGTACCTCGTCTCCTACTTTCCAAACTTCACAGAAGCTCTCCTGCAAACACGCAAGACTAGTACTCCTGGAAGAAAGGATATGGTGGAGACATGGCTTAGCCACAGCCTAAGGGATGTTTCCAGAATGAAACTTCACTCTGCAGCGGAGTGTGCGCTGATATGAAACTTTCTGGCAGATTAAAATTGCGTGCCGGAACCGGGACTCGAACCCGGAACCTTTGCCTTTCGCGGGCAAGCGCACCAGGAGTTGCGTGTTTGCAGGAGAGCTTCTGTGAAGTTTGGAAAGTAGGAGACGAGGTACTGGCGGAAGTAAAGTTGTGGGGCAGCATCGTGAGTCGTGTCGGGTTAGCACAGTCGGTGGTGCGCTTGCCCGCGAAAGGCAAATCTCCCGGGTTCGAGTCCCGGTTCCGTCTCGCAATTTTAATCTGCCAGGAAGTTTCGCGTATTTTTTAAATCATAACGAACAATACAAATACCAGTTTTTGCAGCTGTAGCTTCAAAATTGTCTTGACAACAAAGTGTTTTCGAAAAGAATTTTGAACCCCTCTTTTACCCCCTTAGTTTTTGAATTTTCCAAAATACCGAAACTCGGGTCTTTTTAATCCTGATCAAGAGTCCATATACTAAGTTTCGTAATTATAGCTTGAACTTTCAGTTTATTTTTGAAAATCAATTTTTTGCGTCCTCTATTTTACCTCCTTATTGATGAATTTCAAAAAATGCCGAAACACGTGTCTTTTAAATTCGAACCCTTAATTAAAATCCGAAATTTTGAAGTTCTAGCTTCAAAATTGCCTAAATAGCTACGTATTTTCAAAAAACGTTTCATCCCCTATTTCACCCCCTTGCGGAAGGAATATCGAAAAATCGCTTCTTAAATGACGCCTACAGAGTAAGATCAACACCCTGTAAAAATTTCAAGTTTCTATCTTCAGTGGTTTGGGCTGTGCGATGATGAGTCAGTCAGTCAGTCAATCAGTCAGTCAGTCAATCGGGACACTTCCTTTTATATATAGAGATTCGAGCCTTGAGTTAGTACTTTTCCTATGCACTCTCTGTTTGTCCATCTCCTTTTTTCTAAAAACATGTTACATTCATCAGAGAATATATTAGAAATAAGAAAGTCCGTATTTCACTGCAGCTAGTTTGGTGAAGTCTTTTAGGCTACACGACATGTATTGCAACTCTTATAAGTTGCATCTTCTGGTTTATCGTATACTAGGTGAAAACCCGGCGTTGCCCGGGTATTTATTTATTAATTCGAGCCTTGAGTTAGTACTTTTCCTATCCACTCTCTGTTTGTCCATCTCCTTTTTTCTAAAAACATGAAACATTTATCAGACAATATATTACAAATAAGAAATCACACGTAAAAGTGCACTCGTTACGAAGAATCCAGTCACGAAATTCAACAATAATTATTGTAATAATATCACAGTTCGATGACTTGATGTAATGCGCTACACGCCAAATACATTTTTTTAAAGAGATGTATTAAAAGAAATGCCTTTTTTACTGCTTTATTTATTTATTCTTATATTTCCTTACAGAGAAAGAGCTGAAGACATTGTAGCACGCATAGACCAAAGATATGGTCTGTGGCATTACGTTTCACTGTATGTAACCTCATTGCTATAGAGTCGCAAACGTCATCGCTGGCCTTCAGTATGAATTTTTTAAATATTTTTAATATTCAACACTGTTGCTGCACCAGCCGCCACCACCACCATCATGGAATGGAATGAAATGTATTTTTTTTAATAATTTGACGACTTTCAACCACCATATCTTCCACCCCCTTATAGCTATCGGCATGGAACTGCTATGGTGTACAACGGGAGACTTCGGACAACAATTACACACAGACCATTCGTTTGCGTTCTGTAGTTTTCGCTGCAGAGCGAAATATTGAAACACAAACACGTACAATTTTATATACACCGATAACTTTCCATCCCAATATACTCCACCCTTTTATCATTATCAACCCTCAAGCACAATGCAAACAATAAAACAATTTTCAAAGAATAAATATAATTTTCAAAGAGTAATTATTGTTCCGCATTTCGCGTTATTTTCTTCAAATTACCAAATATCTATCCGATCGCTATAAAACCGTGCCTAAAACATTCCTCAGGTTTAAATTAGTAACTGTACAAATATTTAAGTCTCTGCGTCTTGTCGTTCGAACGTGATAAGGGTGCACCGAACAGACATTCACACACACACACACACACACACACACACACACACACACACACACACAGATATATATATATATATATATATATATATATATATATATATATATATATAGATAGATAGATAGATAGATAGATAGCTATACGACCGCCATAAAACCGTGCCTAAAGCCTTCCCCAGGTAGGCATTAGTAACTGTACAATTTTTTAACTCTTTATGTCTTGTGGTTCAGACGTGATAAACGTACACTGAACAGACACTCACATTTATAGATATAAATGACTGCTGTTTCATGTGACTTATTTACAGCTAACAAGGTGTACTGATTACCCCGTCATCACACAAGGTTCACAGCAGTTGCAAAGTTTTCGTGACCTTCTGTTACCATTCTTTCTCGTTACAATATCCTCATAAATTTCCGTACAGGTTTTCAACATAGCTGAAGCCGTGCACATGGTCCATGCACGTGGAACTGATATCATGAAGACGTCACGCAGACTCTAATTTTGCTATTTCTATGGCCCTCACAGGGCTCACCACATCATAATCGGACACAACGGCTTGCACTGGTGACTGGAACACTGGCTGAACGTGGTATCCGCTTCTCGCACACGCGCTCTGACCTGTTCCCGTGCTATAAAGGAGCAACCGTTTCTGATGTGTCCTCAGTTCCGGCGTGGTTGTGCTCCAGTCGCACCTGCAGATGGTTGCCAGGTGGACCGCTGAAATGTCGTGTCAGCAGAACGACGTAATCCGGCCGCAAATCCGTGATGAATACCAACAATTATTATGCCGGGAAAAATCTACGAAATTACAAAGGGCTTTATATTCTGTATGGTGACGTCATTACAATAGCTAGAGAACCAGATTCTGATATGCCTTGCTCGATGAAAGTAATTATTGAGTCAAACGCCAGCTTCCGAGATATTAAGTCTATGCGTTCACTACTCCAGTAAAGTAATTCGTGATCTATCAAAATAAACCAAACGTAATAAGCTTTTTTTCATAGTAGACATTGAAGCTTAGAAATATTAGCACCTTACTGTCCCACATAACTGCGATATAGTAGTAGTTGACAAACTGTGAAAGAAGACCTACTCAAAAAATGTAGGAAGACTGAAATACATAAACAAGGTACTTACGTTGTTGTGATCTATCCTGACCAAGCCTCTTCACATAAGAACGGCAACCTACACCTGCATCTGAACCTGATTTCCTCCACGGTATTTAACCCTACACACTTCCTTGATGGTGTCGCACAAGTCTGAAGTGCGCGCCACGTGCTTTCGCCGCGCGCGGCCATGCAAGCACGGCGCTGCGTTCTTACGACGTCAGCCACGAGCGCCCTCTGCTGCAACTCCGCTCGTGGCAACCCTGAACTGCATCGGTCACTGGGGATTAGGACAGGCACTCGAATAGTCTCTCATCAGTAGACAGGCCTCTACCTAGATTAACAATGTATCTGCATTCCACTAGTCTGCTGCCCTCTAAGTTAAGTATTATTTTATTTCTACGAAATATATATTTTGTGTTTTTAGTTTCTGCTGTCCCACTGGCTGGTCATCTCAGACTCTGTACCCGCACACGCATGCATCCTATTTCCCTGTGTCTGTCTCTCCACTCGGCCACCGACGCCTAGGACAACCGACGGCACCGAGACACAAAACTTGATGTCTAAGAATTGTCCTACCAGCCGGTTTTCAATACGATCAGTACCTTCTCATTAGTTACGAGATCTACCCATTCAATCATTTTCCTATGTTTTTAGTAGGTTTTCTTTCACAGTTTGTCATCTGCTATTATATCTCACTTCTGTGCAAATCTGGAATAAAATTCAAATGTTTGTTAAGCTTAAGGGACTTAACTACGGGGTCATCAGTCCCTAAACTTACAAACTGCTTATGAACTAGCTACAACTAAGGACGGCACAAATATCCATGCCCGAGGGGGGATTCGAACCCCCGACCGTAGTGGCCGTGCAGATCGTGACTGAAGCGCCTCAGTCCCCTCGGCCACTGCGACCGGCAAATCTGAAATACTTATGATTAGGCCCAGTACTATTTAATTGTACGTGGAAGGCATCTATGTATATATGTATGTGTGTGTGTGTGTGTGTGTGTGTAGTGCGAAACTACTGACGTGGCAGCCAGCAACCGTTGCGACAGCAGATACAATTTGGCAACAGCTGAAAGCAGCTTGGAATTCTGTACCCCAATGACACACTTTAACTTGTTTTATTCAATGCTGAGGAATGTAGCGGTGGTTATAACTATACAGATCCATATTTCGAGTATCACACAGTCAACATCATTGCACAGGTTACATACCTGCGGGTGCAATCAGTTTATCTAGTTTAGCTATCGCTTACTCAATCATCACTGTTGTCCTTCACTTCATTTGAAATTTGTCTTTGATATCTGCGGATTTTCTTGGTGCTGCATCTTGAATGGCCAGAATTTTTGTTGTTATCGGTTCCGAGATCACTGTTCAGTACTTTATTCAAGATTACCGGCATTTAGAAAACGTTCTTGTCGACTACGTATCTGCAGATTGTTTAACAACATTTTTGTACTCTGTTATACAACAGTGCTATATTACAATGCAAAAATTTGTACACGAGAACAATATACGAACATACTCTCCTTACCTCTACAATTCGAAATACAGCACCTCTCCATACGATATTAACAATTGCACAGTACAATCGCACTGTGTCTCGATTTACAAAAATTTTGCATCTGCTCGTCACTTATAACATCTGTAACATCGCACAAACGAAATGGTTGGAATGAGTTTGGAAAACTTTTATTTTTCCTTTTTCAAATACAGCGCACTGTATATATTGTAATATGACAAAAATCGGTCAAGGTCGCAATAATTAATGAAAATTCGCTGATATTTTTTTTTCATATTAAATTACTAGCGTAAACCCGCGTCTCCGCTCGCGTGTTGGTTGATTATGATAGATAAGCTATCTTTCAATAGTGTTCTGTGAGACTGGTTATGAAGGATGAGATGAAATACAATACCTTCCTTAGAAACAAACATTTTTAATCAACATTCAAATAGAAAAATAAAATTATGTGAAGTGCTTGATGATTTACAATAAATAATACATACATTATTCCTTATTGTCTGTGTTGCAATATTTCAACACGTATAGCGAGAGTAATGTCCAAATTCATTTTAATTTCACTTTAGGGCATTCTGGTAATCCACGTTATTTGTAGTATTGTTTGGAGTGTAAATGTAGAGATTTTTTGGGTTGCCCACCCTTGAACAAGTGACGAGTAATTGACCATGTGAAGAACATGACGACTGTAAATGGATTCCTGCGACGTTTAATGATTATCCTTGAGCTTTGTTAATTGGCATGGCAAAGGCTAGACGAACTGGAAACTGAAGTCTTTTGAACTGAAACGGCATATCTAAAGGGATGTAATGCGAGAAACGTCAATTCGATTTTTTAAAAAGGAGTGCATTAAAATAAAGGTCTTTTTTATTTGCTTTATTTGTTTATTCTTATATTTCCTTATTGCTTATCCTTACAGAGAAAGAGCTGAAGACATTGTAGCAGGCATAGACCAAAGATATGGTCTGTGGTATCACGTTTCGCTGTATATAACCTCCTTGCTATAGAGTCGGAAACGTCATCGCTGGTCTTCAGTCCGAATTTTCTTATAATTTGACTTTCAACCACCATATATTCCACCCCCTTACAGCTATCAGCATGGAACTGATATGATGTACAACGGGAGACTTTGGACAACAATTACACACAAACCATTCGATTGCGTTCTGTAGTTTTCGCTGCAGACCGAAATATTAACACACACACAGAATTTTAAATACGCCGATAACTTCCCATTCCAATATACTCCACCCTTTTAAAATTATCTACCCTCAAGCAACAATGCAACCCATAAAACCATTTTCAAAGAGTAAATATAATTTTCAAAGAGTTATTATTGTTCCGCATTTCGCGTTATATTCTTCAAATTACTAAATATCTATCAGATCGCTATACAACCGTGCCTAAAACCTTCTTCATGTATAAATTAGTAACTGTACAAATATTTAATTATCTGCGTCTTGTCGTTCGGACGTGATAAGCGTATACCGAACAGACATTCACATATATATATTTATATATATATATCCTCGATATAGTCTGTGCGTGTTGAAATCGATTTAAATATGTCAACTTCTGTAGATAGACTGTTATTATAAACATGATAAGCATCTATACAGTTAAATGTAAACGAAGGCTTCCGCGGCCGTTGTCATTGTATGTAAAACTCTTCTGGGTGTTGGACCGCATCGTCAAAATATCAAACACTTCACCGACGTTTCGGCCACTATTGCAAGTGGCCATCTTCTGGGTGTTACATTTACTGCTGGGTCACGGAAAGCTGGTGTCTTAAATACTAAATGTTGCTAGTTGCTATTGGTGGTTTCAGCTCTCTTTCATTGGTGTTTACTTTATTACTTCCTATTGGTGGAAGAGGAAGTCCAGGATTGGTGTTTATATTAATGTTTGCCATTGGTTGAACCTGGCGAATGAGGAGCGGTGGTAGCAGTGACGTAGCAGTGATGCCTAGCGCCGGCTAGAGCCTGCTGTTTGCTCTGTGTACGTGCGGCCGCTGTTGTCTGCGGGCGGGCCCCTATGGACTGCACTGCGCGCGGTGTCGTCGCGGAGCGCTGCTACTGCTGGTAACCAAGACGCGGGAAGTCTGTACCCGTCTTCCCTGTTCATATTTCCGGGTCGCTTAGCTATTTCAATTGCTTCCCTGATTTTCCTCTTCAAAGTATAGGGCTGTTTTGCCAGTACAGCGACTTTCCGAAAATCCATATGTTTGCCGCACTCTTCTTGGTGTTCAGCTACTGCCGACTTTGTATGCTGTCCTAGCCGAATGTACCTCTCGTGCTCGGCTATCCTTGTTTTAATCGGCCGCCCAGTTTCGCCAATGTACACCTGGCCGCACTCACAGCCGATTTCGTAGACTCCAGCTGTGTGCAACTTATCCGTTTTGTCCTTCAGTGAGCCTAGGACATCTCTTATTTTATTGTTGCTGCGAAATATAGGCTTGATGCCCTCTCGACGAAGTATTTTGCCTACTCGTTCGGTGACGCCTTTTACGTATGGCAATAGGGCGATGGTTTGTCCTTCCTTTGGCGCTTCCCTTTTGTTTCTATCATTAGGTGTCATAGTTTGTTCGATCATCCTCTTCCCATAACCGTTTGCTTCGAAGGTGGACCTGATGTTTTTTAATTCTGCTTTCAGATGTTGTTCGTCACTAATCCGGTATGCCCTCTTAGTTAGAGTGTGGAGCACGGACTTCTTTTGCGTAGGATGATGGTGGGAAGTTGCGTGAAGGTACCTGCCTGTGCTGGTGGCTTTTCTAAATACCCGATGGCCCAGTTTGCCCTCTGGTTTCCGATAAACCTCTACGTCGAGGAAAGGGAGCACACCATTCTTCTCAATCTCCATGGTGAACTGGATCTTGTTGTGCTGTTGATTGAGGTGTTGATGAAAATTCTGCAGCTCCTCTTCTCCATGAGGCCAGATGACAAACGTGTCGTCTACATATCGCAGCCAGCAGTCTGGACGTAGTGGTGCGGACTGGAGAGCTGTTTCCTCGAATGCCTCCATGAAAATATCGGCTGCAACAGGTGAGAGAGGTGAACCCATTGCAACTCCGTCCGTCTGTTCATAAAATTTCCCTTTCCACCTGAAATAGGTGGTCGTTAAACAATGTTGCACCAGATCGCAAACGTCGGGTGGAACACGTTCCTCTAGGATGCTCATGGTATCCGACACTGGTACATTTGTAAATAAGGACTTCACGTCGAAGCTGACCATCAAATCCGTGGTGGAGATTCGTTTTTCTTCTAAAAGTGCTACGAAATGGGTTGAGTCCTTGACGTAAGAGTCCGTGTGGCCCACGAGATGTTGGAGTTTCGGTACTAGTTCTTTTGCAAGTCGGTAAGTCGGTGAGTCTATACTGCAGACAATAGGCCTTAGAGGAAAAGACTCCCGGTGGATCTTCGGAACCCCATAAATCCTTGGTGCCTGTGGGACTTGCGGGTTGAGTCGTCTGGCCGTGTCGAAGTACATTCTGGTTATCTTAAGCAGTGCTTGCGTCTGTTTTATTACCTTGGCCGTCGGATCCCCCTTGAGCTTCTTATAGATGGGTTCACTTAGAAGTTTTTCCATCCGTTCGTCGTAATCTGTAGTATTCATCACCACTGTGGCGTTCCCCTTGTCGGACTGTACCACTACTAGGTCGGGGTTGTTCTTTAACTCTATGATAGCACGACGTTCCTCATTGCTGATGTTCTGCTTTGGTGGCTTTGCATGCGCCAAGACAGTTCGAGTCTTGGCGCATGCAAAGCCACCAAAGCAGAACATCAGCAATGAGGAACGTCGTGCTATCATAGAGTTAAAGAACAACCCCGACCTAGTAGTGGTACAGTCCGACAAGGGGAACGCCACAGTGGTGATGAATACTACAGATTACGACGAACGGATGGAAAAACTTCTAAGTGAACCCATCTATAAGAAGCTCAAGGGGGATCCGACGGCCAAGGTAATAAAACAGACGCAAGCACTGCTTAAGATAACCAGAATGTACTTCGACACGGCCAGACGACTCAACCCGCAAGTCCCACAGGCACCAAGGATTTATGGGGTTCCGAAGATCCACCGGGAGTCTTTTCCTCTAAGGCCTATTGTCTGCAGTATAGACTCACCGACTTACCGACTTGCAAAAGAACTAGTACCGAAACTCCAACATCTCGTGGGCCACACGGACTCTTACGTCAAGGACTCAACCCATTTCGTAGCACTTTTAGAAGAAAAACGAATCTCCACCACGGATTTGATGGTCAGCTTCGACGTGAAGTCCTTATTTACAAATGTACCAGTGTCGGATACCATGAGCATCCTAGAGGAACGTGTTCCACCCGACGTTTGCGATCTGGTGCAACATTGTTTAACGACCACCTATTTCAGGTGGAAAGGGAAATTTTATGAACAGACGGACGGAGTTGCAATGGGTTCACCTCTCTCACCTGTTGCAGCCGATATTTTCATGGAGGCATTCGAGGAAACAGCTCTCCAGTCCGCACCACTACGTCCAGACTGCTGGCTGCGATATGTAGACGACACGTTTGTCATCTGGCCTCATGGAGAAGAGGAGCTGCAGAATTTTCATCAACACCTCAATCAACAGCACAACAAGATCCAGTTCACCATGGAGATTGAGAAGAATGGTGTGCTCCCTTTCCTCGACGTAGAGGTTTATCGGAAACCAGAGGGCAAACTGGGCCATCGGGTATTTAGAAAAGCCACCAGCACAGGCAGGTACCTTCACGCAACTTCCCACCATCATCCTACGAAAAAGAAGTCCGTGCTCCACACTCTAACTAAGAGGGCATACCGGATTAGTGACGAACAACATCTGAAAGCAGAATTAAAAAACATCAGGTCCACCTTCGAAGCAAACGGTTATGGGAAGAGGATGATCGAACAAACTATGACACCTAATGATAGAAACAAAAGGGAAGCGCCAAAGGAAGGACAAACCATCGCCCTATTGCCATACGTAAAAGGCGTCACCGAACGAGTAGGCAAAATACTTCGTCGAGAGGGCATCAAGCCTATATTTCGCAGCAACAATAAAATAAGAGATGTCCTAGGCTCACTGAAGGACAAAACGGATAAGTTGCACACAGCTGGAGTCTACGAAATCGGCTGTGAGTGCGGCCAGGTGTACATTGGCGAAACTGGGCGGCCGATTAAAACAAGGATAGCCGAGCACGAGAGGTACATTCGGCTAGGACAGCATACAAAGTCGGCAGTAGCTGAACACCAAGAAGAGTGCGGCAAACATATGGATTTTCGGAAAGTCGCTGTACTGGCAAAACAGCCCTATACTTTGAAGAGGAAAATCAGGGAAGCAATTGAAATAGCTAAGCGACCCGGAAATATGAACAGGGAAGACGGGTACAGACTTCCCGCGTCTTGGTTACCAGCAGTAGCAGCGCTCCGCGACGACACCGCGCGCAGTGCAGTCCATAGGGGCCCGCCCGCAGACAACAGCGGCCGCACGTACACAGAGCAAACAGCAGGCTCTAGCCGGCGCTAGGCATCACTGCTACGTCACTGCTACCACCGCTCCTCATTCGCCAGGTTCAACCAATGGCAAACATTAATATAAACACCAATCCTGGACTTCCTCTTCCACCAATAGGAAGTAATAAAGTAAACACCAATGAAAGAGAGCTGAAACCACCAATAGCAACTAGCAACATTTAGTATTTAAGACACCAGCTTTCCGTGACCCAGCAGTAAATGTAACACCCAGAAGATGGCCACTTGCAATAGTGGCCGAAACGTCGGTGAAGTGTTTGATATTTTGACGATGCGGTCCAACACCCAGAAGAGTTTTACATACAATCTATACAGTTGTTCCACATACAAGATATACGAGTGTGCACGTGTGAACATCGTGTGGTGTAATAGATTTTAAAAGTGACGAGCTAAAGCACATTATTTTAAATACTGAACACAATTGTATAAAAGAGGAGCAGATACAAAATTATTGTAAATCAAGTCACAGCACGACTGTACTGTGGCATTGTTAACGCTGTATGGAGAGGTGCTGTATTTTGAAATTTGGAGGTAATGTTCGTATGTTCTCCTTCTGTATATGTTTTTGCATTGTAATGCAGTGCTGTTGTATAAACTTTTTTCCTTTATTGTATTTAATGGCCCGTGGGGCAGACTGGCAGCAGCCTCGTATGCTGCTCTTCAGTCCAGTGTACATATGAGTTCGACAGCCGGTAATGGTAGTTTAAAACTGGAGATAAAAGTGTTGAATTTAACAATAAAAATGAAGAGAAAATTGCCGAAGTAAAAACAATGAAATGAAGGCTTTAAAACACATAGTCAGTATTAAAAACTGCCACGGTGGCTGAAAAACACAGATTTTGCACAGTGAATGGCGACGATAACAGAGAAACAATTAATAAACATGCCAACAAATTGTTCTGTCTAAGCGGCGGTAGCTGAAGTCCTAAAATCACGCTCACCATTTGACACTGGCACAACACTTTAACACGGTGCACTGTTAAAAACACTACTAAAAAGTAAATCACTAAGACCCCTCAGGGGGAGAGGGGTAGAAATGAAGGCGCGCAGGGACGGAAAGAGGGTGGGTTGGAGGAGTGTGGAAGGAAAACGTTAGAACTCCGAGGGAGGAGAAGGGAGACCTAAGTGGGGGAGGGAAGGGAGGGGAGTGGGGGCACATACTATATAGGGAGGGGAGGGATTAGGGCTGATAGGATGAGTAAATATGAGGACGAAGGGCGTCATCCGGGAGAGGTGGGTGGCGTAAGCTACCCCGGGAGTGGGTTGTACCAAACTATTGATCAACAGTTGCAGATCCGAAGATAACAACAATGTTTTGTCGAAACTGGTCATCTTGAATAAAAAATTGGTTAGCGATCTTGTCATATATATTCCACAACTTATAAAATTTTAGATCGCTCCCTTTCCTTGAATAATGTCAAGCTTTTTCCTAGAAGTACCGACACTGTCGGCTCCTTCACGCCTTGCTGCCCTGTGACTGCGACGCCCCTGGTGAACGCCGGCGAACAGATGGCAGTCGTGTTCAAATGTTCAAGTGTTTGTATAGCTTATGGGACTTAACTACGGGCCGCGGTGGAGTAGCCGAGCGGTCTAAAGCGTGTCGCTGCGGAGCGCGCGGTTGCTCGCCGTGGAGGTTTGAGTCCCCCCTGGGGCATGGGTGTGTGTGTGTTGTCCTTAGGTTAGTTTACCTAGGTGTAAGTAGTTTGTAAGCTACGGACTGATGACCACGGTTTGGTCCGACAGATTTATAAACATTTGAACATTTGAACTTAACTATGGGGTCATCAGTCCCTAAAACTACTTATGAACTAGCTAACGCTAAGGACGGCGCAAATATCCATGCCCGAGGGGGATTCGAACTCCCGACCGTAGTGGCCGTGCAGACCGTGACTGGAGCGCCTCAGTCCCCTCGACCACCGCGGTCGGCTCGGCGTCGTGTCTTGAGTGTGGAGCAGATCGGAGTCGTGTCGTGGGGGTGGAGCAGATCGGAGTCGTGTCGGGGGTTGGAGCCTCGTGTGGTCTCCTGACATACAGACAGCTGTCACAACCCTTCACAGAGGAATGGGGTACTTAAAACCCTAGTGCATACGGTGCGCAGTATCTCCGACGCAGTTAGTCTATCCCAGGAATTGGAACACCTGAGAACTGTATTCCGAAACAATGGGTACTCAGAGTGGCAGATTCAGCGGGCTCTCTGCCGAACCACTACAGAACAACCTGTGGAAACGGATGAAAACACGAGGCAGGATGTAGGCACTGCTTTCGTTCCATATACCGGCGCACTCGCGGGGAAGATCGCCCGCATTTTGAAAAAACACCAGGTTGGAACTTTTGTCCGCCGAATAAAATTCGTGCACTGGTGGGGAGCGCCAAAGATGATCTCGGTTTGAGGAAGGCCGGCGTGTACCAGATTCTGTGTCAGTCATATATTGGACAGACGATGCGTACCATCGAGGATCGATGCGTTGAACACCAGAGGCATACACGATTGATGTATCCGAGCAAGTCGGCGGTCGCTGAACATTGTCGGAGAATCACGAGATGGAGTATGATCGCACTAGGACTCTGGTACAGACGTCGAGATACTGGTGCTGCGTCGTTAAAGAGGCCATTGAAATTCGCACAAGTGATGACCTCATAAACAGTGACTGTGGCAAAGCTTGGGCATCAGCGATTGGGGTAATTAAGAGTAAATCTAGCAAACGTAACGAAGTGACGACCACGGCGGACAGAGCCCTCACACGGACGTCATCTCACACGCCGTCGCAATCGCGACCGCGGCGAGTGCGCGGACCACGGAGGGGTCGCTCCGCGGGCCGAGGGTATTTAAATCGCCGGCGCGCTTCCATGAGTTCAGTCCATCTGTTCACCTAATGATGGCGACAGGTATGATCGCCGAAATATTGTGCCCGTTGGACACTGTAGACCGGCAGTACACCCGTGGATATTTTGATTATTGATACGTAGTGTTTATCAGTAACAGTTTAGAAAGCAAATGGACAGCATTGCACCACGCTACCTATCTTAAAGACGCACTACGTTATTTCCGTATTCTTTCAATAAACTTTGTCTTACTCTCTTATTCTGCTTTTCGTTAAGGTAGCCAGAACACAGATTCCACCACAGAACACAAAACATGAACCCAGCAAAACGTATTACATTTATATATGTATTTTATTGTATTTAATGTTATTCTTAGTAACGTTCATTTTATCTTATAGACTGCCTCTTAAATATTTCACGGTTGACTAAAATAGTAGATATGCAGCAGATAATTTATACATAAACAATTATATGTATTTGTGGACAAGAACAATATATTTGCATAAAAACCCGTGTTAAATATTAATTGTGTAACTATATTTCGACGGCGGCAGTATATTTGAACAGTGAGACGCCACGCTTAATAGCAAAGAGCTTTTGTCTCAACCGATTTTAGTATTCTTAAAAATATATATGTGTGTTAAATGTAAATAACATTTGTAGGGAGGTGATTAAAGCATGTAATTCTGTGATATTCAAATGTATAATATTATGGAATGAAAACTGTATTTTAAAGATGAGGCGTTAGAATGAGTGGAAAGATACAATTTTGGAAGCAGGTAGAGCACGCTTTCGAACGCTTAGGAGGGAACTTTGTAATTTGGAAGCGGTGGTGATAGGTCTTCACTCTGGGCGGTCTGAAGCCGCATTACGAACTTGTTATTTGAAGAGAGAGGCATGTGTGGACTGTGACTGCAGAACTTAGTCTCTGGTTGAAAAGTGGTAAACTATGGACGGTAGTATGGCAGTGGAACTATGATAATTCAGCAATCGTGTTCTCGGGTGATAACAAACTGTGTTTTTTAACAAATACTGTAATTAATCGCAGATTAATTTGGAACTACAATTTCGATCATTAATTTGCGAGTGATTATTTGGAACTTTTTCTCTCAAGTGCGCGTGATACTTATTGTGCCTCTCATGAACAATAGTTGGGGAAATATTCAGTTATTTACTGATGTATAATGTAGAACCACCTCCGCATTCTCATGTCCAAAAAGAGTAATAAAATCCATTTATAAAAACATTACTTCGTGAGTGAATCTCTTCTAAACATTATTTTAGAATCCAATTTTTTGGTTATTCAGATCTTTAATTTATGTTTGTTTAAATATATTTTTCGCATCATCATCTGCAGATGGATAGACTGGCTAAACTACAGATTAATTATTAATCTGATTTAAAAAGTTTGGGTAGCTGTTTAGGGCATAGAAGCTGACATACATGACTCACCCCTATGAACAGAGACAACGAGCCATGAACCTTTTACTACCCTGAGTGATGTATTTCCAATTCTTATTGGTGATTAGCGGTAGGATGTCACAAGACGTACATCGAAATAAGTCCCCTGAAGTAGACGAAGGTACCTTATAATTGTTGAGTTCTGTGGCAGTAACAACCATGTCAAAACATTCCACGTAGTGGGCAAGATCATAAGATGAACTAAGAAGAATGTGCCAATTCAGATTCAAAAAACTATATAATCCATATCACACTATTATTTCAATAAATCATGGTTTCAATTTGTTTTCACAAAAACGGAAAAACTTTTACAAGTCACTCACCAGGGATATCAGTTTGACTTCCCGGAAAAAATTCCATAATAGGGCTACATTCAAGACTTAACTTACATCTGTTGAAGAAAGGAGAAACTAAGTTTCTAACATTTGTAGATTAAAATAAAGCTTTTGACTTTGTTCACTGGGCTAGGCCTTTTGAAATTAAAAGACATTAGGAATAAAATACTAACAGGTATTTGCGACTTTTAGAGATAGAACCATAGTCGAGTTCTTTAGTACTTCCACGGTCTACTGCGTATTTGATTGTGACACGCATTCGGGAACATTTAGAAGTCTGTTCAAAATGTGTTTACAAGTTTATTTCAACTTCATATTTTAGCAATGATATTTTACGAGACAAAACAATATGTTCAAGACATTGTAAGACCACGTGTAGATAGCATCCCGCAATTAATAATTGTATTCTTTATGGTAACGTCTTTCCCTCGTCGGGAACCATATTCTGAAATGTCTTGCGAAAGGAAAAAAATTATTGAAACAAATGCCAGTGTTCCGATATTTCCATGGGTTCACTCTTCCAGTAAAGTCATTCGTAATCTATCAAAATAAAGCAATCGTAGTAGCTTTTATCCATAACACACATTACACTGCTGAAATATTGGCACCTTACAATCGTATCATATATTCAGTTTGAGAAAAGTACGCAGAAATTTGTCATCGTTACGCTACACTGTAAGAAATGGCGAAAGTCACAGGAATTTTTATATAAGGAAGGTCAAGCGCTTTATAGGACCTGAACAGTAAGTAGGAGAAGGGAAAAAGGATTGTAGCATATCCCATATTCTATTTTCACCCTGAGCAAGTGATATCAGAAACGAAGGAAAAATTTGGAAACCCCATGAATGTTCAAGGAGAAGAAATAAAACTTGGGACTTTTCTGATGACATTGTAACATGCCATAGATGGACTTGGAAGTGAAATTTACCGTGTTGAAGAGATATTATAAAATGACAATCAATGGAAATCACCTACTCGGGTTATATCAGGCGACATTGAAGGATATTAGTAAATTACACAGAAAAGTTAATGAGTTTTCCTATTTGATCAGAATAACTGATAATGGCAACAGTAGCGGTAAACTGCCGTCTGGTAACAAAAGCATACGCGAAAAAGAGTAATTCACAAGCAAGGTATACCAATTCAAAGGGCATGGAGGAATTTGGCTGGACTGTAGATTTTCATGCAGGTCAAACATAGTTAATACAACAATTCAAAGAAAGATATAAACGTTGCTTTTGAACTGTGGGTATACGGAATACTGCAGGAGATTTAATTGCGGACATCAGGTAGCTAACGAGGCGGCACTAAACTAGACTGACGAAATAGAAAATTTGTGGTACAACCTCAATAACGGGAACTACGCATATGACACATCCTGCGTTATCAAGGAATTTTCATTGTTTCAATAGATGAAAATGTGACAGATAATGGGAAGTGTAAAAATTACAGGGTGAGAGTAAGGTTCAAATACAGTAAGCAGGTTCATCTAGATGATCAGGATCTTAGGCAGGAAAGAATAGCATGTAAATCTGTACCAAAATTTTCTTCATAACAAAGACAATAACAACAACAGTAACAGTAGATTCATTTTAAGCATACCCCGCTGATACAATACAACGCTCTTTGATTGTTTTATCAGCCTTTGTCAGAGGACAGACCTTACACCGACAAATCCCCATACATATATCCACCTTATATCAAAACCATCCTTCGTTACGATTGTTATTAGAAGTTTATTTTACTGAAAACTTCTGAAAAGAAAATATATAATGTAATAAAACTTATTTGACATACACAGTAACTATCCCTATGAACGTTTCACGTACTTAAAGGCACAGGGGAAAAATGACGGCCGCGGTGGAGTAGCCGAGCGGTCTAAAGCGTCTTGCTGCGGAGCGCGCGGTTGCTCGCCGTGGAGGTTCGAGTCCTCCCTGGGGCATGGGTGAGTGTGTTTGTCCGTAGGTTAGTTTACCTAGGTTTAAGTAGTTTGTAAGCTACGGACTGATGACCACGCAGTTTGGTCCGATAGATTTACACACATTTGAACATTTGAAAAATGACGTTGATAGACAAAGCCCAAGTTATGAAAAAGTTTACTCATTATATTAACCAGAAAGCATTAACTTACTACAGAAAGCATATATAACAGAGCAAGGTCCCACATCCTGGTTCATTAAAATGATAATTATGTCAAGCGGTTGTTCGTTTTTTATTATCCCGATGAAGTGGAGAGAGTGTTACGGAAATGATACACGATTTGGGGTCGACGGAATTAAAATAAGGGCGTTATTCGTTTCGGCGAGATCTATTTGCGAAATTTCTTTCGCCAACTCTCTCTTCCGAATGGAAACACCTATTATTAGCACCCACGTACATAGTAAATAAATTATAATAAAATAAATCAGATCGAAAACAGGAAGCTTTAGGTATTCCTTTTACCCATTATTAGAGAATGAAACTATAGAGAAATATCATAGACGTGGTTCGATGACTCCTCTGCTAAGCACTTCAATGTGACTTCCAGAGTCGGCAGCGGTGGCCGAGGGGACTGCGGCGCGCCAGTCACGGTCTGCACGGCCACTACGGTCAGGGATTCGAATCGCCCCTCGGGCATAGATAATAGTGCCGTCCTTAGTATTAGCTAGATCATTTGAACATTTTTGACTTCCAGAATATTCATGTAGAAGTAAATGTAGATGTAAAACGGTGACAACAGGAGAATTATTGTATTTGTATCACTGTAAGATGAAGTTTCTTATAGTACTTCAAACTTTTGACAGTATTTTTAACAACCGTTTCTGACATTTGTTATTATAAATAAAATAAATGTTTGTATAGCTTATGTTTTATAATGTTTTTATTGTTTTAATGTTTTAAATATAAAATGTGTTGGTAACAGGCTATTCACTAACACTTCCAATCAAAATCAAGCATAAATCAGTTGAGGAACCTAATTAGTTTGAAGAAGAGTCGTAGTTGTTTTGAACAATCAATACTAATCAATCACACATTCTAGAAATTGAAATGTAAACGTTATGTAAATTTAATGCAGTCTTAAATTAGCACGCTTTAGGAATTTTAAGTAACATTAAGACAATATCGGAGGAAGTCCTTGAGAGTGCCTCGCCCACCTCCGGCCGGCGTCAAGGATGCCCCCAGTGTTCCAAAACGTTCCGGTTTAATCGACTCCTCGCACACCCCAAAAATCTAACGTTGCCAACACCCTCTCTCTCTCTCTCTCTCTCTCTCTCTCTCTCTCTCTCTCTCTCTCTCTCTCACACACACACATACACACTTTCTCTCTCTCTCTCTCTCTCTCGGTTCGAGGTGGACTGCTGGTACCATTTTGCAACTGACGAGTGATGCCTTCCGCTGGCTTCATGCGTATTTTCACAACCAATCTCAGTACTGCTGGAAGCTACCTGATAATTAGTAAACAACGTATTCCCGATCTTTCTTAAGCTTTGGTCGTTGCTTCACGTTTCCACATCGCAAACGACAGACTCAAGACGCTTTATGTGGTCTGAAATGGCGTTTAATAGTTTTGTTAGTCAGGTTTAATGGCTAGTACACGTTGAACGGTGGCGGATGTAACGTCTCTGACGGTCGCTGTCAGCAATCTATTGTGTGTAGCTTCCATACGGGCGGCTAGCTGGCGTCCGCTCTCAGTTCCAGTTAACAGTTAGAGGGAACAAGTCGTCCTTCAGCTCCTGTTTAGGTCTCTAGGTGATCATACGTTACATTATTTTCTTAGATTTTGGGGTAATAGTGCCTAACTTCGTCTACGTATATATCGGAAGTACAGACCTCACTTTAGCCGCAGAGGCAGTCCGTTGTGGTACATTGTACCTTACAGTAATCTGGAGACCTTTGTGAAGACAGGCTGCACTATGCTCTAAGTCATTGCATCGATTAGTCTGTTGACGAAAGCACTAATTTATTTGCCGGCCGCGGTGTCCGAGGGGACTGAGGCGCTCCAGTCACGGTCTGCACGGCTCTACGGTCGGCGGTTCGAATCCCCCCTCGGGCATGGATATTTGTGCCGTATGCAGTCTTAGTTAGTTCATAAGTAGTTTGTAAGTTTAGGGGCTCATGACCCCGTAGTTAAGTCCCATAAGCTATACAAACAAAAACTAATTTATTTCTTTGTAAATCTGATGCTACGGCGTGTTCTCTGGTATCAGTTCTAATCTGTAATTACATCTTGTTATCTACACATGACGATTATTCGAACCGTCCTTTCTACCATAGCTACATTCCATTATGCATCAAAGAATCAAACTTCTCCCTAATAACAAAATCACAGAACCTACATTACAATACTCGTGCATCTTTTTCTCATTAGGCGAGTAGATCAAATAAAGGCAGCTACCAGGTAAGATATTTGAAAAGAAGAAATGTATCTGCTTTTTTCTTAACCGACAAAGTTTTACGCCTTATAATTAAATATGTTTCAATTTATGCAACATTATTCACTAATTTCAGTAACAACTAAGAGTTAAAATTTAATCAAAAAGAATTTATTGCTTTTAGTCTTACTTAACTGATTTACAACTGTATCATAACCCATATTGGATACTACGCTTCCGACAATAGATAATATTTCCATAGCTGTAAGTCGCTGTCAACTCGTTGTTTCTTAAATAATTTTGTTAGTTCTACTTTGAAGAAACCTTCTTTCAGTAGGTGCTGCACTTACCGGTATTTTTTACAAAATTCTTTAGCGATATAAATATTGTGGTAAATTTGCACCATAATACTTTAACGAAAAGGGAAAAACGACGAAATTACTCTTGTTCTATTTTTGAAGGAAGATCGTTATGTATCGTGTTTTCAGATCAAGAAAAGGCGCTAGAAATCTGCCCTGCGACAAATAAGTGTAGACATATCCAAGGTCTACAACGAAACACTTAATATCTTTTTATGATTTAAATGATATTAAAACAGCCCTCGGTCTCAGAGATAAAATGTATTGCCGAGGTTTCGGTAACTGCTAGGTGTTCCTTCATCAGAATAATAAAACCTGCATGCCACATCTATACTAATAATAAATCTGTAAATGTAGGCCTGTCGCTATTCCCTTAAATCTTCAAAACTACTGGACGAATCTTTATGCGGTTTTCACAGGAAACATGGGAAAAGTTTGGGTCAACATATAGGTATAATTTTATCAAAATCAGATCACGGAAACAAAAGATACCGTAAATTTATGTGTTTACTGTAATCGTCATGTCGGTATGTTCAACTATTAAAAACCTCTTATCTCCAAAACTACTTCCCCAATTTGCATGGGGTTTTCACAGGTAACTTGAGCATAACTCGGGGTAACATATAGACTTCGTTTCATAAAAATCGGATCATGGAAGAAAAGAATATCGTAATTTGAAATTTTTTATCGGCAACCGTCATGTCTGTTTGTCTCTTTGAACACGTTTATCTCCAAAACTAATTAACTAATTTTCATGGGGTTTTCACACGTAACTTGAGCACATCGTGCGGTTTCATAACGGCTTCAATAATTGAAATCAGATCAGAGAAAATGAAGATATTATAATTTAACCATTTGTTTAAAAGCCGTCGTGTATGTCTATTTGTTTAAGGTAATCTCCAAAAGTACTACACGAACTGTCATGGGTTTCCACAGGTAAATTTGTAATAATTTGGAGAGTAACATAGGCTACATTTCATCAAAATCGGATCAGAGGAAGGAAAGATATCGTAATTTGAAGTTTTTTGTGTATACTATGCTTATAAGTATGTTGTAGTTCAGCAAATCTCCAAGAATACTATACGAGCTTTCGTGGGGTTTCATAGGTCAACTGAGAATACCTTGGGGCAACATATAAGCTTCATTTCATCAAAGTCATATCAGGGAAAGAAGAGATATCGTAATTTGTAGTTTCTGGTGTATGCTGTGCTTGAATTGCAGCGTAGTATAGCAAAGATCCGATAGAGGCGCTGCTACATAACATACCAAATAATTAATAGATGGCGATGCTGCGTTAGAATCCTTCTTGAAAAAATAGTCACGTACGAGGGGAATAATTCTTTATGTTGATAATGAAATAAATGTTGTTTCGATCAATAAATTAATGACCGCCCTAAAGCTAAAATTTCGTTGCCAACGTAAACATACTAAACCGCTGCCACTGCAAGTAAAATGTAACCCAGGTACGAGGAAAAAAATTGTTTACTAGCTGCATCCCGCATGCCTTGCAATGGCATGGAGAGAAAAATAGTGCTTCTTGCCGCGGGTATCATTTGAATTTCAAACATAAGACGTTCATTCACGTCTATCAATGTTTTAATTTACTAAGAATTCTTTGCAAGAAAAATCGAATTTCTGATTTCGGTATATCCTCATTACATTTTGAGTGCGTTCTCTTGAGGAATACTCGAAAACGCCATAGTATACGAAAGGACAAAGTGAGGCGACGTTAGTTACACAGTACACCAAATAACTAATTATGGCGTTCCTGCGTTGTTTTCATTCCCATAACTATAGTGTAATACACTACAAGAAGGGGTACATTTTTACTTACGGCGGCGGCCTTGTGTGCTGATGTTGGCAACGGCCGTTAAATGCTTATTCAAAAATCAGTCACGTAGAATGAGGTGAATAATTATTTAAGTTCACGATGAAATAAATAATTTATGCTGTTCTGATCAGTAAATTAATCATCCTCCTATAGCGAATAGTTTGTTGCCAACGATAGCAAACTAAAACGCTGCCACTGCAAGTAAAATTTAGCCAGGTAGGACAATAATTTTTTTCTTCCTAGCTATACCCCATATGCGTTGCAGTATTATGGAAAGAAAAGAAGTGCATCTTTAGACGGTTATAACCACTAAATGGTACATAGAGTAGAAATATCTATGGAGTGAACATTGCGTTCTGTGCATCTCCTCAACATTAAGATTGAATTACCACGCGATATTGAGACGAATCCACTCTTCCCACACATTTACTTGCTCTTGCGATTGGTTTATACCGCATTGGCTGCAAAGAAGCCCCACCTCCTTTTTGCAGAGCAACCACATAACATGAAATAACATCTAAATACATGTGTCACAGAAGCAACAAGAAAGTTGAGGAAGCGCCGCTAAAAGGGCCATTTACACATAGTCATCCGTCTTAACCGAACTCAAAAAGGACCAAGATAAAGTCATCGATTAGAAGATTTTTTCCAATATCATAAGACATCTCCATGTTATTGTTGAGTACACAAAATCTGAATGCTCAATCCAGAGATATTTCTGCTCTGTACCTGCCACCACAGATAATATACACACATGAGCCACAATCCCATAAGAAACATCTCTGCTTTCTTAATTGTTCGGTACAATATTGTGATTAAATTTTGTAATTACTTACTTTTGTTATGGACTACAAAAATGTTCAAATGTTTGTTTAGTTATGTGACTTAACTACGGGGTCATCAGTCCCTAAACTTACAAACTACTTATGAACTACTTACGAACTAGGACGGCACAAATATCCATGCCCGAGGGGGGATTCTAACCCTGACCGTAGTGGCCGTGCAGACCGTGACTGGAGCGCCTCAGTCCCCTCGGCCACCGCGGCCGGCGTATGGACTACATTTAGATAGAGAAAAACATCTTCTTTTGCAGAGACAACTGTACTTAGAGATGTAATCCGGCTTCTGAATATATAGTTCTCTTACACAAGATCGATTTAAACTTCGTGCTTTAATTCAAATGCTTGTTAAGCTTAAGGGACTTAACTGCGGGGTCATCAGTCCCTAAACTTACAAACAACTTATGAACGACCTTATACTAAAGACGACACAAACATCCATGACTGAGGGGGGGGGGGGGGGGGGGTTTCAAACCCCCGACCGAAGCGGCCGTGCAGATTATGACTGGCGCGTCAAAGACCGCTCGGCCACCGCGGCCGGCAGTGCTTTAATGCGTGGGGACATTTATTAGCTGAAAGAGTGGCTGACACAGTGAATTCCCTGGAAATACTATATTTAATGGAATGTTGTATACAGACGATCAGCTGACGCCATTCCTTCAACTATCACCCAGACTTACTTTATCGTACATTGACACCACCATGAGGTCGTATTTAAAGAGACATTAACTGCTCTGTTGATTTAATTACCAGACTTTCAGCATTCTTTGAGTTTTCGATAATAGGGAGCATACAGAATAACTACATTGGCCCCAGTGCAACACTGCAATAAACTAATAATTCACCATACACTTACTGTGAGAGATAAACAATTTAGTACTACACCATAGAACGAATACATGTCGCTGTTATTATACATCTCAACGATAGGAGTGTTGTCAGAAGTTTACTCCAAATAGACAATTACACACCTCAGTTTTAACTTTGTGAACACAAGCTAATATTACCGAGCGAGGTGGCGCAGTGGTAACGCACTGGACTCGCATCTCCGGCCATCCAGATTTAGGTCTTCCGTGATTTCTCTAAATCACTCCAGGCAAATGCCGGTATGGTTCCTTTCAAAAGACACGGTCGATTTCCTTCCCCATCCTTACCCAAAACTCCGAGCATTAGCTCTGTCTCTAATGACTAAGCTGTCGATGGGACGTTATATCATAAGCTTCCTTCCTCCCTTCCTTCCAACCAACATTGAATTAACATCATTCCGGAGTTTGTACTTAAATTAATTTCACTTTGGTATGAAAAACCTTATGAACATTCGTCGTTTACGACAGTGATTTCTACTTACATTTGACATCTTGGCTTGGAGAACTGAGTTTATTAACAGAGCGATCCAACAAGGAATCTGTTTTTGCTGACCTAGGTTCGTAACCCTAATAAACAATGATATACACAGGTCCCTCGTTAACAACCGTTGCGAAGCACGGGCATATAAGCTAGTGATAAAATAAAGTATAAGCGATAAAGCTTAAGTCACAGTTTAAATATTACAGTGCTTCAATCATATAAGCAGCTGTTAGCGGCTAGTCAGGCAATTTTACATTTTTAAACTGTGACTCGACCCTTTAATGCAAGACTTTTTATATGAAGCTATAAAAACTACCACGATTTATATGGAATATATACTGAGAAAAATATTTTAAAAAATAGCAATAAACCGCTCAGAGCTGGTCAACTATATAGAACTTCCATTATGTACCCGAGGCAGTAAATGTCTTTATTGTGCGAATGATCTTTTCATAAAGTAACTCATAATGAAACGGCAGTATGTGATTGACTACTTTTACGTGGCAAAGGAAGTACACAGAAGTAAACAAACGTACATGTTACGAGTAACAGTTAACTGTCGAAGTGATTCAGTAGCTCTGTGCGACTTACAATTTCACTGGCGTGCTTCTTGCATACGCAGCTACAAATAAATTTGTGGTAAAATGTTGATCAGTTTGATAGATAATAGAAAAATTAGGTATGTAGCTAATCAGCTACACTGTGCATTAAAGGGTTAAGCTATATCACTTATACCTCCTTTTATCGCGTGACCTGCGGTTTTTTTTTATTTATTTATTTATTTATTTTTTATTTATTAATTCTAATGAAGCCACTTCTAGCAGTTGCCGAAACCTGCTCAGTACATTTTATCTCTGCAACCAAGGGCTGTTTTACCATTATTCAAATCTACAAACGGTCACTAAAGGAACGCAGTGATTTTTAAAAGTTTATCTTTTTATGAAATTCTTGCATTGATAATGGATAGTTATTATCCGAAATCTATATCTGCATAAAAAAATTTAAATTTAATGAAGACTTCTGCCATGAAAGGTTCCCAGAGGATGAAATACAACAAAAGAGGAGAGCCAAATTAGAGTCCCAGATCGGGCAGTATATTTTCAACATCTCAGTTTCAAAGACAATAAGATCCATGTGAACTTAAAGGGAGCGCACTGAAATTGTTGTCTTACCGGCTGACAAAGGCAATGTTACGATTGTTGTCTCCTATAAGGACTACACTGAAAAGATGCAGAGCCTACTAAATGACGATTCCTACCGGAAGATCAGCGTTGACCCCACAAAGAAGGTGGAAAACAAGACGAGGGCGCTTCTCAAGGATGCGGATTTACCGGAGGGTGTCGCCAAGAAACTGCTACCTCAAGGTCCGGTACCGCCAAGACTTTATGGACTCCCTAAGGTTCACAAAGATGGGGTGCCGTTACGTCCTATCGTCAGTAACATCAGAGCACCTACATATTTGTTGGCCAAATACTTGACGGGAATATTAAGTGCTTATGTGGTAAATGCCCTCTTCACATCCGTAATTCCGTGGATTTTGTTAAACGCCTTAACAGCCTCAGGCTGGATGAGTCAGATATCATAGTGAGTTTTGACGTCGTTTCGTTGTTTACGAGGGTGCCCCTTCGAGAGTCACCAGATTTGATTGGTCAGAAGTTTGACGAGAAGACCACCGAACTTTTTAGGCATGTCTTGACCTCCACGTATTTTCTTTTCAATGGTGAATACTACGAACAAACGGAGGGAGTCGCCATAGGTAGCCCACTCTCCCCCGTGGTAGCAAATTTGTGCATGGAGAATTTCGAGGAGGAAGCCCTGGCATCATCTGAATGGAAACCTACTTGCTTTTTCCGTTATGTGGACGACACTATCGTCATCTGGCCACATGGTATCGACTTACTTTCACATCTGAACTCCACACACCCCAACATCAAATTCACTATGGAGACTGAAACGGGGGGTAAATTGCCGTTCCTTGACGTCTTGGTCAAGAGAAGAGCTGATGGCACCCTGGGTCATAGTGTATATCGGAAGACAACGCACACTGATCTGAATTTATACGCAGACAGCTGTCACCACCCTTCACAGAGGAATGGGGTACTTAAAACTCTAGTAGATAGGGTGCGCACTATCTCCGACGCAGAGAGTCTACCCCAGGAATGGGAACACATGAGAACTGTATTTCGAAAAAATGGGTACTCAGAGAGGCAGATTCAGCGTGCTCTCCGCCCAACCACTACATCACAACCTGTGGAAAACGATGAAAACATGAGGGAGGATGTAGGCACTGCGTTCGTTCCATATACCGGCGCACTCTCGGGGAAGGTCGCCCGCATTTTGAAAAAACATCAGGTTGGAACTGTTTTTTGTCCGCCGAATAAAATTCGTGCACTGGTGGGGAGCGCCAAAGATGATCTCGGTTTGAGGAAGGACGGCGTGTACCAGATTCCGTGTCAGTGTGGAAAGTCATATATTGGACAGACGATACTTACCGTCGAGGATCGATGCGTTGAACACCAGAGGCACACACGATTGATGTATCCGAGCAAGTCGGCGGTCGCTGAACATTGTTTGTCGGAGAATCATGCGATGGAGTATGAACGCACTAGGATTCTGGTACAGACGTCGAGATACTGGGACTGCGTCGTTAGAGAGGCCATTGAAATTCTCACAAGTGACGACCTCGTAAACCGTGACTGTGGCTATAATCTTAGAAAAGCTTGGGAACCAGCGATTGGGTTAATTAAGAGTAAATCTAGCAAACGTAACGAAGTGACGACCACGGCGGACAGAGCCCTCACACGGACGTCATCTCAGACGCCGTCGCAATCGGTTCCACTGCGCAACAGCGGCGCGGGGCGCGGACAGCGGAGGGGTCGCTCCGCGGGCCGAGGGTATTTAAATGGCCCGCTACCGGGCTAGAACCCAGTTCCCTTCGAGCAGCCGTAGCGTGCGGATCTCCTTGCCGGCGCGTTTCCAGGAGCTCAGTCCGTCAGTTCACCTGATGATGGCGACATGTATGATCGCCGAAATATTGTGCCCGTTGGACTCTATAGACCGGCAGTACACCTGAGGATATTTTGATTTTAATATTTAATCTGATTGCCTTGTATTCTGAATGTTCCTGTCAACCAGCAATCGGTTCTGTACCAACTGACAACGAATTGATTTTTGTTTAACTCGAATTTTGAACTATGGTGCGACCATATAGCTGGAATTGCAGACTCCTCCCGTCTCCATGTAAGGCACATATATGGATTCGAATCCTAGTGCATCACAAAAAAAAATCCTGATTTCATTTGAGGCTCTAGATAGAGCACACTGGACTATTAGAGAAGGGTAAATTTTATTGTTTCTTCATTCACTATCAATAACTACGGTAGGTGCCATTGTCTCTAGTCATAAACGCACGCGTCATGATTCCTGTTTGACATTTAACGTTTATTCGTGCACAGAAAGGACGTCGATAGGTTTGGGGTTCGATTACCGGTCAGGTATAACATGATTACATGTTGCTCGTAGTGAAAAAATTAGACTCCTAACAAATGACTTTACTTATTTATCATCTAATTCTACTTCAGACCTGGGAACTAATACTTGTGCTGAAATCTCCGATAATTCACGCATATGTACGCCTAGTCACCTTTGATTGTTTGCTTGTTTAGCGATTACTGCAGCTGTTGGGTTTTAATTCCAGAACCAGAACAAGATAGTTCGTCCTATCATCCCAAGTTAAAAAATGAGTACAGATATTTGCTCAGTCATGGTAAATATAAATTGTTGGTGATCGCAGTTAATATTGAAGTTTCCAAAGAATGTTTACTGCTGTTAATCGAGTTTTTTATCACTTGATCATAATATTATCAAACGTTTTGTAAGGAATACTGGATGATTTTCCCACTTTTGTTTCTGCTTTTGTTGTTGTTGTTGTTGTATGTTAAGCTTATGGGACTTAAATGCGGAGTCATCAGTCCTTAAACTTACAAATTTTTTAAATGGTTATTAGGCTTATGAAACGTAACTGTAGGGTCATCAGTCCCTAAACTTACAAACTACTTATAAACTAACGTATACTAAAGACAACACAAACATCCACGCCCGAGGGAGGATTCGAACCCCCGACGTGGAACGGCCTCGCTTCACCACTAAAATATTTTCTGTACCTTGTGTATCAGTAGAAGTCTAATTATTGATTCAGTGACACTTTTTTATGTACGTGCATTGTAAAATAAATTTTGTAAACGACGAATGAAGCATCTCTGGATCATCCATAGCTTTCCGATCCCGATATCCTCTCTAAATAGATGTCAGTAAATATAACTGCTACCCAGATGTGATGAGTTAGGCGTATGAGAGTAATTCGTGGCGGGACACATCAAAAATCAGTCTTAAGACATGACTTACGAGTAATATTGAAAAACAAAAAATACAACCAAATGTGCTTAGAAACAAGTTCATATTCAATACCGAATCCAGTCTTCTCGGACTTGATAAATGTAAGATCTGTATAGTTTTAAAGGAAAATTTACAACTTCCTTCCTACTAAACAGTGGAAAGTTCAGGTTTCAGGTATCGATGAAGAAGATAGATACCGGGCGTACAACTTCCTCTCTCTTGTGATGGTTAGAGGCAATGCTACATTTCATCCTCGTGCTCGCAGTGCGTGTTCTGGACGATAGTCGTGAGAAGACTGACAATGTGGTCTTGGAACATAGCATTACCAATGGAATAGATCTAAGCTGCTAACCATCTTTAGCAGTAATGAGAGTAAATTAACCATCATGATCCACACTTGAGATGTATACTAGGCCTGATGTTGGAAACAGTGTACAACAACACTCTTCGGACCGAAATGCTTTCTTCCATTGTGCTCCAGTCCAGGTTTTATGGCTTCCACATTACGCTGTTAAGAATCACACACGTGTGATTTCGGAAATGCAAATTATCTTACAATACCCTATTCATATAGCAGCGTTGGTTTTTTCTGATGTTACACGGTTCGGAAAACGACTGATTCTGCAGTGACTTTTTGGCCCTGTATTAGGATCCCTCCAGGCACAGTTCCGTCCACGTTGTGGCTTAGCAGATGGTTCTCTTTCGTTTTCCTTGTATCCAGTATAAATTTTCAATACGTTGCCTCTTGAAAAGCTAGGCACTACTATAGCCTTGGTTACGGAATAACCCGTATCCTAACACCAGCAATTTGAGCACGTTAAAATTTCTTAGCTCCGATATAAAGCACTGTAAACTACAAATAAATAAATAAATAAATAAACTGCGTTCTAACCGTGACAGACGTCATGAGGATATTGCATTGATGTCATGTCACAGCGTAACATGCACTTTTGCCTAGTTTCTACATTTACGTTCAGGTGTGTATTCCTTGCTGTGCTACCGTATTTTTGCTCATCCAGTGATGGTTTATGTTGTGTAAGATGCCAATGAAGTCCAGTAGAGAGCATATACGAGGAAATGATGGAGGAAAAGGAAGACCATAAAGAGTGAGTACATAACTATGTTAGAAATAAAAAAGAGACGGATAAATATACTGAAAAGCTATATATGCTTTAGAGGGACAAGTGAACATGTCCGTTAATATAAGAGGGCAAATCATGAAAGTGCAAAAGAAAATGTTTCAATCTTTTTTCATATGCTACCTCTCCGGGAGCGGAGGATGTCTTGTTACATCGGAAGACAAAAACAATGGTTAAGAAGTTTCCGAAACGTTCGTGCACGACATATTTTTGTGGGGGTGTGCTGCGTAGTGCTCTGCTGAAACTGATAATATTTGGGCTCCTACTGCAAGTAAAGTTCGACTGAGCGTTATAATGCAAAATTTTCTAAACACGAGAGAGAACGCCAATAGTGAAGGAAAGAAAGATTCGTCCGTAGCACAGTTTCATCACTGATTGGAAGACGAACACACACCAGAAGATAAAGATATTTTGTGTCATCATTCACTAGATGGACGAGTTGTCACGAAGAGATAAATGATTAATGTCTCGCAACTCTGGTCACGTAGCAAGGTGTGCAGATTTCTTGGAAGTAACCATTTTACATTTTTATGAGTAGTTGCTTACATGCCTGCTGAAGTGTTTAAGATAAAACGGTTCTGTCGTTTTTGTTGCTATCAATCCTGATATCGTTCTGTTTCTTCTTTATGTCTCCTGTATGCAGGTGTCAAATTCTCTAGAAAATATAGATTTCGTACTTCTTGCTGTGGAATCCCTATACATCCCTGTTCTTAAAGTCTGTAGTTGTCACTCGACAAACACTGCAGTTATTCAATACAAACTGGTGAATGCTTGCCCTCTGTGCTGATGTACTGGTTAAACTTGCTCAGAGGAACTTCGTTGTTTGATATGTCAAATAAAGGTGAAGTTCGTTGAAATTGTGTGTGATGGTGTATGTACGTAATTTGTTCTGCAAGATGTCACTTTATGTTAAGTTACACACATACGTTTCATAAGAAACGTGTCGGATATACAGTACTTCCAAATTAGGTAACAATAAAAAAAATATGAACACGGTTATATTATACTTGTATTTATATTGATAAGAAGTACAGTGACAATTTTAAGATGAAGTGGAACATTGTGTTAGGACACAAACATCCAGTTGAAGTGCTTTGATAGATGAAGTCCAGTAACGGAGACCTCGGTGTGCAAGTGATCCGTGTAACATGTAACGTACGGACGGGGTATTCACTACGTTTAATGCTACACATCTTCCGGAACACGAAAACGGAATATCGTAAAACGTTTTTCGCTGTCGTGTTTACATGTTAAGGCCAGAAGCGGATTTGTTCTCTCAGTCAAATGAGGCTTCTGGAAAATAGCTTTTTCGGTTCCTGATTTTTGTCAACACAATCGCTGTTTCTCCTTACTTAAAAAGACAGATTCATGCTGTCTAACATTTACACTATTTTCGCTGCAGAAAATGTGACTCTATCCATATGAGCCGAAGTTTTTTAACAAGAAGACGCAATATGAAAAGTCAAAATCATTTAATAAATGCTTAATTTAAATCGTGTAATGGATTTTGCCCTAGGGAACCTAATTGTCTTGGTTAATGAAGTATTCGATACAATTTATGTCTGTTTATATAAAAGTAGAATAGTTATTTTCTATATCCATAGGCTACAGATACTCAAATACTATAATTTTGTGTATACCATAATTACTAAGAAATCCTTCAGCTGCCAGTATTTTATTTTCATTCGAAATTTGACGCAAATATAATAATAATAACACAGTAATTATACAGATTAATTTTCGCTGTATTAATATAGTAACCATTTCGAAACGCATTAATAAGAACTAGAAGTGTTTTGCCACTGCATAATTAAATTGTAATGCAAATAATGCAATAAAATGGTCTTAAACTTTGCCGTCTTGAACATTCTCTGTCAAATTACTTTCCTTTAATTACAGTTTATAAAAATCTTGTTATAATGATAAAACTCTTGGCTACTAACATGATACAATTACTCATCATACTACAAGAATACAATTAGTACAATTTCCTGAAGCTATGTAACGCATCTTAATTATTTACAATTTCTATTTTCAACGTTGTACAAACCATCTTTTGCATATATGTCTCGTTTATGAAAAATGTTCAAATGTTTGTATAGTCTATGGGACTTAACCACGGGGTTATCAGTCCCTAAACTTACAAACTACTTATGAACTAACTAAGACTAAGGACGGCACAAATATCCATGCCCGAGGTGGGATTCGAACCCCCGACCGTAGTGGCCGTGCAGACCGTGACTGGAGCGCCTCAGTCCCCGCGGCCACCGCGGCCGGCGTTTATAATTTTATCTGATGTAGAAATATTTGTAAAGCTGTCTGCCGTTTGCGCTGATTAATCTGATGCATTTCTTATGAAAAACGGCTAATTTAACTACGGAAACATAATCCTGGAATGTTTATTGTACCAACTTTATCCTGGAACTTTCTAGAAACAAGCAAAGCATTGTCAGTCAGACATGCAGCAATGTACCTCCGTTTACTACGAAAATCCCGGGCTGCCAAATTAAATAATGTTAGGACAAAATTGGATACTGCAAAGAAGCTGATCAATAGAGCAGTGTTGTCTACATCAGTGAAGTAGGTGGAGAAATTTTAAATATTATACTTATAAGAAATTGGGTTGGAACAGTGGTGGTCCTATCCTGATAGGTAATAGTGGCCACGAATATTGAATGTGGAAGTGGAAAACCGCTTTACAGAAGCGGATTTCCGGAATCGATTAGAGTGTTTACATGACCATCCAAAAGTGGAATTCGGAAAACGGTTAGTGAAATTCGGTATTTGGAGCACATGTATACGGTGAGTTTGTGGTCGGTGCAGGACCAATGAGTGTATGGATTTCAACAGTATTACAGGAAGTCGACTTAATCTGTCTAGAATTGAAAAAAAATGTGACAGCATTGCCTTAGAATCAGCGATCTTTATTACTATTTTAATTGTGAATCAGTGAATGGTCGCGTTCTTATTCGTACACTGGTCAAAACAGGGGATCACTTGAGACATCTATGTTCTGTAGTATCGTCTTCGGCAGAATGAACTGAATTGGTTCGACATCTTTCCGTCGGTTCTACGGAATGAAGAATATTACGAGACCAGAGATAGTAGTAATTAAAGAAAGTGGCTGTAGAGGGACTTGGTGTTGACCCGTGTTCCAAGCGAATTACACAAACAGTTCATTCAGATAATGTAGTGTGAAGTAATTTCTTGGTCCTGAACGCGATTTCAGACAACAGGAACCGTGAACAGAAGGCAAGGGCAAGGTCGTCCACGGATAACATCAGTGAGAGGTGACCGTTTTCTCCGGTTAACAGCCCGTCGAGACAGGGGGCTGAATACAACACAGTTACAACACTGGCTGCAATAGGACGCGCAGTATCAACACGAATAGTCTGGAATCGCCTTTGGGAATGTGGCCTCTATGCACGGTGAGCTATGACATGTGTCTCGTTAATAATTTAATATTCTGTTTCATAGTGAAGATAGTAACAATGAACTACCGAAAGTAGTAAATAGATAAAGGATGAAAACATTAAAGGCTGAAGGCATATGTTGATCTATTTATAAACTACAGAAAGTAGTTATACGGGTTTTTAATCAGATTTTTGGCAATAACTAATAAACCTTACACAGCCGTCACCAACCGGAATTCCGGTCAAAACTAAGACATCTGTTTTAACCGGTGGATTTTTCCCATCCCTTGGCGACATCCGAGGCAGATCATCAGTAGCGACAGCAGGGGAACAGTTGAACAGAACGTGCTGTATCCTTCTCCCTGAGGACTATCAGTAGGAATATTGGTTCCATGGGCTATGGGAGCCGGGCACATGGACTGCCCTGTTAAACAAATTCCTGCATTTGTCTCCAGCCACCGACGATGGACACTGGATTTCAACATCGCCATGCTGCTAGGAGGCACCGTGTTTGGCACAGACCACATCAATCCATGGAACCCGCCTGCCAAGGAGGTGTGGTATAAGGCGTAGCTATTACACAGGAGTGTGTTTTCCTGTTATGGAACAGGTTATCTAGTTGTTCTAGAAGGGACTTTACACGGTCTATCCTATGTTTAGCTGCTTGTAGGTCATCTCGATTCATTTTTGGCCTCCACACACTCTGACGGGTCTTCTGTCTTCCGAGATGGCGCCGTGCCGCCGTACCACTCTCAGTCCGATCGCAAAATGCTGCCAAGGAATATGGGATTTTGTTTTTCAAATAGGAGGAATAATGAGAAATTTTACCTTGTATTTTTTAAATAATGTATAACTTCTACGTATGCTAATTAATGTGAAAGAAAACCCCTGTCATGAAGTCATCCATTAAATGATTAAGATTTTCTGGTTGAAATTCAGAAAAATTTGCGTTATTTTCTGAAAATGACACTTTGTGTGCTGTGTAATTCAAGTGAACTACTGTTCATTTCGAAGCTGAATATCTGACGTCGATGTATGTATTCTTTATGTTCGTTGGCTGATTTGAAGGATCCATCAGGTCGACTAGAAAAACAGGCGCTAAGACTCCAAGAGTGGGATGTCAGAGTGGTATTCAAGAACAGGCGCAAACACAAGGACGCCGACTGCCTTTCAGTAGCCGAACACAAGAGCATGGATGAAATTTCAGCCCTCACTGAGGTGACATTGCAGCTGAACAAAGATCCAGCATTATTACAAACCATAGAGGCCATGGAAAAAGGAGAACCGATCAAAGGAGAGTTTCAACTTATAAACAGGACATTCTATAAGAGAAACTACGATGCAGTGGGCCCCAAATGACTACTGGTATTTCCAGCTCATCTCTGGCCAGCTGTTCTCAAGTATTTCAACGATTATCCAATAACCGGTCATCTGAGATTCGCGAAGTCCCTAGACAAAATCATAAGCAGGTATTTCTGAAAAGCTCTCTACCGATCTGTCAAGCACTACGTGAGTCACTGTAGGGAGTGCCAGAGACGGAAGCATTACGCAGTTACTTCCAGGTCATCTTGTACCAATTCCACCTGCAGCAGCTCCATTCCACCGGATTAGAATAGATCTTTCAGGTAGGTTCCTGAAATCGACAACCGGTAACCTGTGCCGACTGCAGAAGCTCCAGAGATCGCAAAATTCCTTGTAGGAGACATTAATTGGAACATGGTGCACCACGTATGATGACATCTGAACGAGGAAAAGTACTTACGTCAAAAGTAGTATCTGAGGTAATGTTACGCTGCGACATTGTCCACAGAATAACAACTTCCTACCATCCTCAGACAAATGGTCTTACAGAACGTTTTAACAAGACGTTAGCAGGTATGCTGTCGATGTTATGTAGAGCAGAAGGATTGAGATACAACACTGCCAGTCGTGATATTTGCTTGTAATACAGCAAGGGAAAACACCAGCCAAACGCGACGGCCGAGCGGTCTACAGCGCGCCAGTCAGAGTCTGCATGGTCGCTATGGTCTGAGCTTCGAATCCTCCCTCGGGCATGGATATTTGTGTCATGTTTAGTATAAGGTAGTTCATAAGTAGTTTCTAAGTTTAGCTACTGCTGACCACGCAGTTAAGTCCCTTAAGCTTAACAAACATTTGAACATTTGGAAACCACCATGCCGTTTATCCTGCTTCTTGGGCATGAAGCGGAGACTACAATGGATACGCTGTTCCCGTTTCAACTGGATGACACTCAGGATGACTTTGTGAAACAACTCATCACCAGGGTCGAAAAAACAAGACTGCTGGCTCGCATGCGGACACTGGACGCCTAGGAGAAGGACCGCCAGCGGTATAACGATAAGCACAGACCTGTTGTGTACAGCCCATGAGATCTGATATTGATTTTTATCCTTGTACGGTTAGTTGGGCTATCGGAAAAGTTACTGAAGTGATACTTCGTATCGTGTCATACGCCGCGTACAAGAAGTCGAGGATTATGAGCCGTCCTTGAAACGACAAAAACGAAGAGACATTGTACACATACTCCGTATGAATCCTTACCAAAGAACAGATAGACAGAAACAGTGTCTTGTTCAAGGACTCTGAAGACCGTTGTGATAATAACGAAGCCGCGACAGGAGTGTCTGCCACCGGTCATCGTCACCCGAAGAAAGGCGTGCAAGCAGAATGGAAAGATTCTCCGGAACTGCCGTACAGAGGATCCACGACAAGATCCAGGACACTGCAGCTGGCTCCAAAGGGAACCTAACAGCGGGTCGCAGTTCGATCAGGAAGGGTAGCAAGGGCGCGAGTCTTCCGAAGGAACGTGTAACGCAGTGGTTAGGATCGTACATCGCCTTGCTAGGGGTCCCCAGTTAAGTATCACCACGGGCAGAAAAAATTATTTGTTTGTATTTACTATTTCCAGAATGTTCTACATGTTTCTTCTCACTGATGTGCTTTTACGTTCTAGAAAATAATTCCTATGTATAAATAAGGGAACACTACAAGCAGTGCCGCGGCGAAGCAGCCGATCGCGTTGAGGCGCTATGCTACGATGCGTGAAGCCGTTTCCCGTCGGGGGTTCGAATCTCCCCTCGGGCATGGATATTTGTGCCGTCCTTAGTGTTAGCTAGTTCATAAGTAGGTTGTAAGTTTAGGGACTGATGACCCCGTAGTTAAGTCCCATAAGCTCTAGAAACATTTGAACATTTTAAACTACAAGCAGTACGCAGTCTGTACTGAGTGAACTTTGTGTTAGCAATAATCGTCTTCTAAGTGTGAAATATTGTGCTCTATTACCGTCCAGCCTTCGAATTCCGGACCACCTGCGGTTGTCAACGTGATAACAATTAATTCATTGTTGGAAAAACTTTATTTTAATTTATTAAAATAATGTTTGATACAGATTAATCTTACATAGGCTTGAACTAAGTTATAAATACGTAAACTCGCAATGCACTTACAAATAGCCGGTCGCGGTGGCCGAAGGAACTGAGGCGCTCCAGTCACGGTCTGCACGGCCACTACGGTCGGGGGTTCGAATCCTCCCTCGGGCATGGATATTTGTGCCGTCCTTAGTATTAGCTAGTTCGAAAGTAGTCTGTAAGTTTAGGGAATGATGACCCCGTAGTTAAGTCCCATAAGCTCTACAAACATCTGAACATCTGACTCTGTAATTTATTTGAAGATTTTACTGTGAATAGTTTCCGAACAATAAGTGTCGATTACATAAAAATACGTTACTTTCCCCCCAAAAATCAGCTGGAACCGTGTGCATATCACAGCTGCGAGTTGGTCAAAAATATTAACATCTACTTTCCACGACAGAAAAATCCCGTAAAAAGGCAAGGCTTCCTGCTGCCCGATTTAATATGGAATGGCCCGTATACATAGCAGTTTCAGAGACTGAAATGGCCACCTGGGAGCACAGATATGAAACTAATCTAGTATTTCTGGATTGTCATTAAACGCTGGATGCTGCACCCATGGGCAGACCAGAATCGACTGCAGCCTGTAAACGATTTGGTGTCAATTGCGTCGACTGATGACCCCCCCCCCCTCCATAAGCTCTACAAACAGTTGAACATCAGTTGCGTCAGAACGAATACAAGGGACTTGATGACCCACTTTCACCGCGTATCGGTGCAATACGCAGGTGCACATTTCTTGACATTTGCTAAGGCAGAGAGTATAAAACATACTGTAAATATAAAATTTTCCACGAAGTATGACAATGGCGTTAAGACAGAAATATGAGAATCTTTTCAAATTTGATGCTACAGAAAAATGCTGAAGATTGGATTGTTGTATGTTGTAACTACTGAAAAGGTGTCGTACAGAGTTGAAGAGAAAAGAAATTTCTGGCAGACATTGACTGAAAGAAGGGATAGATGTCCGAAAGAACAGACACTACATATATGCAACTCATATAAATGATGATGACGGAGAATGATCCTTTCTTTAGCGCGGAAGCATTCTTAGGCCCTTAATCTTACGGGAATTAGTTAAACATTACTACGAGTTTGAGTTCTGGTGGGCAGAGGTAAAGTTGAGAAATTGCATCTGACGGGAGAGCTGGTTGAGTAATTCCGTTCAGGTGTGGTGATCGCTTTGTCCCCAGTTGTGTAGGGCTCAGCGTAACTGCCTAGAAAGCAGGAGACTCGGGTAGGACTCACGGCTGGGCACACATTTTCAACTATATCCATTCGCAGTTAATGTCGTACATTCCGTGAATATGAAAAGATAATAACTGCTGGATCAATAACTAATCTACGAAAATTGGAAAGTATTTTAACGTGCTACTTTTCCACCTATCAGCTAAAGCGTTTTATATTTGAGCGATTTTACGACATCCCCATTAATATTAAGCATTTATTTTTCTTAGATCGTTTTGTTTTTCTCTTCATATCACAATTATGAGAGTGTATGATTCTCGCAAAAATAGCGTCACTGACTGCATACTTTTTTGTTGTGGAGCGCCTATCCATCGCTATTTTTAAATTTCCTGGTTGTCATTCCACACACACATTTTTGTGGCCTTCTCTCCACCCTACCCTATCCGAAGCGAACTTCATCTCCTCAACCACGAAAACCCACACCCATTTGTATCTATTCACTGTATTCGTATCTTTGCCTCCCTCTACAATTTTCACTCAGCCCACTTCCCTCCAATGCTAAATTCACGGTTCCCTGATGTCTAAGAATGCCCTACTTATCGATCGCTTCTTTTAGACAAGTTATGCCTAAAAATTCTTTTTCTCCCCAAGTCTGTTCAGTGCCTCCTCATTAGGTACGCGATCTACCTACCTAATCTTCAGCATTCTTCTGTAGCACCACATTTCAAAAGCCTCTAGCCTCTTCCTGTCTGAACTATTTATCGTCCAAGTTTCACTCCCGTACAATATACACGCCACACAAATGGTTTCAGAAACGACTTCTCTATGTTTAAATTAATATTCGTTGTTAGCAAATTCCTCGTTTTCAAAAACGCATTTATTCCCATTGTCATTCTGCATTTTATTGTTTCATCGCCTAATCTAATACCTTCGTCACATGGTTTTCTTAGACTGCATTCCACTACCCCTGTTTTGCTCTTGTTTATGTTCATGTTATACGCTCCTTTCACACTGTCCATTCCGTTCAATTGCTCCTCCAGGTCCTTAGCTGTCTCTGAAAGAATTACAATGTCATCGGCAAAACGGGATGTTTTTATTTCTTCACCCTGAACGTTAATTCCTTCCCCAAATTTCTCCTTCACAGCTTGCTCAATGTACTAATTGAATAACACTTGATAAAGGCTACAACCCTCTCTCAGTCCCTTCCGAAATATTGCGTTCCTTTCATGCCTTTCGATTCTAATAAATGCTGTCTGGTTTCTGTACATGTTGTAAATAACCTTTCGTTCCCTACATTTTATGGCTGCTAATTTCGGAATTTGAAAGAATGTATTCTAATTACGGTGTCAAAAGGTTTCTCAAAATCTACGGAAGCTACACTATACTGAAGTATTCTATTCAAACGAGCGAAATAGCAGATTTCCTACCTCTGCTGAGATACTTGTTAAATTTGCTTACAGTGTTCGTTGTTTGAGATATGAAAAAAGGTAAATTTGTTCCGTTTGTTTGAAATTGTATGTTATGGTTTAGGTATGTAGGTCGTTGTGAAGGAAGTCGTTTCATTTTATGTGATGTAGTTATTTACATAAAAAGTGTGTCAGACACATAATATTTCCATATTAATTGTGCAAATTCCTTTACATACCATGTATTTCGTGAAGTGAAATAAAAATTATAGGCCTATGATCGGATAGTATTTTTGGAAGGATAGTTCGGCCACTTTGGTGACTTGTACGTCGGTAATGATGAAAACAGTGACGGTACGGCCGTTACGAGGAGCACCGCAGTCAAAACCTCCGCCGGCGCGCGAGCTGCACACGAAACCAGGACATCGACGGCCGATCCACCGCCAGGTGGTGCAAGGGGGAGCCGCCGAGGGGGTAGCAGCGCCGTTGCTCGCTCTCACGTTGTGATCGCCGAGGAGACACCAGCTGGTTGTCGAGACGGGCATAGTCGCCGTCTCCAGTTTCTCGTGTTCGACGTCTTGCGGGGCCGGAGAACGCGTCTGACAAGAAGAGTTACCGACCAAGAGCACTAGGAATGTACGCTGGACGAGGTCAAGTTGCCTGCGTGCGTGATCTGGGGCTTCGTCAGTTAATTGGATCGCTGGGAAGGTACTGTAACTGTATTTGCTGAATGTGTACTTAGAACTAGTGTCCGAGATTTAAGAAGCTTAGTAAAATGAAAAGTGTTAGTTTGTTGCCAGGTGCCTGTCCGTATTTGTGACTGTTGCTTCTAGAAAGTTCTCGTTTAAATGATTAATGTATGAGTGAGATTCGACCTATAGCTGTTTGATTCCATAAAGTATTTCCACTTCAATGCTTCAATATTTGAGCAGAATCATAACTGCTTGGTTCTTTAAAGGAAAGTTCTTAATAGAGAAGTTAACACTGGCACACAGTTTATCACGCTTGGTTTTCTTTGAATGATCTTTGGTTTGCCTAACTGTAAATGTTTGATGCTTGTATGCAATTTGATAAAAGGGCTTGCAGTTGACGAATTGTGTAAAGTGTGAAGGTGTTTGCCTGCCGCGATAGTTATTTCCTTAGCAAATTGTAAACTGCTTGGTCAACCTGTCTGTGTGTTGAGTTGTTAATCGAAATGTATTCAGCCTGACAGTTTTGATAGAAAGTATTTTTAATTTGGTGGTGAAAATGTTCAAATGTTTGTTAAGCTTAAGGGACTTAACTACGGGGTCATCAGTCCCTAAACTTACAAACTACTTATGAACTAGCTACAACTAAGGACGGCACAAATACCCATGCCCGAGGGGGGATTCGAACCCCCGACCGTAGTGGTCGTGCAGACCGTGACTGAAGCGCCTCAGTCCCCTCGGCCACCGCGGCCGGCTTTGGTGGTGAATTGATAAATTTGTTGCTGATAAATTTGAAAGTAAATAAAGTGTTTATTTGTGATGAGGTATGCGGATGGCAAGTCGTAGTTCAGAGTTTTCCTGGAAATGGCATTAAATTAGTTTGTTTGTTTCAATAAAAGTTTTATTAGAGCTTGCTTGTCTCCGTATCCGCAACCACGTAAGCCTTGTCCTGGATATCACAAAAATAATGATTACGACAACACACTAGCCCTGAAGGCATTTAAGTGAAGTATTTTAAGTGTACAGGTTAACAGAAAATCTGCATAGATTAACTATCTTGAAAAGTAAAACGTCAAGATCGCTATAAGATTATTTTCTGACGACCGGTTTCAATAGGCTATGCCACAATTATCTGGTGGTATAAAATTCCGAGAGTCTCTTACAAGCAGTTGATAATATAACTTCTATATTTTAAATTTTGAGTAAGTACTATGTTGCACGTTCTGTTATATCTTCGTTTGTTAAATAAACTTACCACATTGTAGAATTGTATACGACCAGATGATGGTGGCATAGCTCATATCCCATAGCCCATAGCGATCTCGTCGTTTTACTTTTGAAGATAGTTAATCTATGCAGATCGCCTGCATCCTGGGATGTCAGGTAGTGGTAAACAGAAAATTTGCTAACAATAAATATATGAACACAGATTCAGATTAGTATGTTTATTATCATTAATTTTGGAAATTTGGGAATAGTTAGTACAGTGATTATGTCCAGGTTTGTCTGGTTGATTAAGTCCAGGTGAGCAGAGACATCCTGGTGTAGTGCACGTTCACGCGCTTTTTACAGATGAAGTCCAGGCGAGTGGATATACTTTGTGGAACGACCGTTCAGATGTTCTGGTTGATGAAGCCCAGGTGGGGGGAGATCCTGTTGGAGGGGGCCCCACAGGAGTCCACCCCCAGAACACTCGCCGTTCTGCGCCAGCAGACAGCCGGAGTCTCCCTGGACATACAGAGGAAGCAACACGTGAAGCAGCCACCATTGCAGAGTCGAGGCCTGTAGCAACAGTACACATAGTATAAGTCAGGGGATGGCGGGGCATATAGGGACAGGGGGTGCAGGTGTGCATGCCACACTCACTACCCCCGTGCCGGATGTAGCGCCATTCCTTCCGAGATGTACCATTGACATTTCCTTCTCCGTACGGTTCGCGGAAAAATCGATTGCTGGTTTGCGTTCCTATGAGCTCGAATGTAACTTTACGTAGGAGGAAGCAATGTTTTGGTTGACTCTACGAGAAACGCATGCTTTCGGTTGTTACAAGCCCATACCATGATTACGGTCTGAGGTATACCAAGTCTGTCATTGCAGATCATCTCTGCTACGCTTTCGCGCTTTCTAAATGGGCCCGTAACATAGCGTGCTCCTCTCCGTTGGATCTTACCTAGTACTGATCCGGACTGCACTATCTAAGGATTCGTCCGCTGAATCTTAGTCTGACGTCTTACGTCTTACGCACGTTGATTTTCTATGGTCGTTACATTTCAAATCCTTTTTTTTTTATGTCTACTCCCAGATATTTTATAGAATGATGTCTTTGTGCTGCTATTGGATATATAATAAAGGATCTTTTATTCTATGTAAACGCAGCACTTTACCATTTGTTTCTGTTGAGGCTCATTTACCATTCCCTGATACGCCGCATATCTTACTGCATTTCGCTACCGTTTTCCAATGTTGCAACTTCTCGATATAGTATGTATGTCCACAAAGTAAGTTCCGTTTGGTTATATAAAACAAACGTGTACAGATACAGAATATTTATTGTACAAAAATCTACAAGTTTTAAACTTCTTTTCTGCATACCCACCGACAACAGGCATAAGTTTTTGTATGCATTCTGCATAGATTGTCGCTTGTATATTCATCCATATAGTAACGTTTTTTCAGCTCGTCATCATCGTGACCACCAAGGACAGATTTACGAGTAAGAAGAGATGAAAGTCGCTAGGTTGTGCTTAAGCTTCTCTTCAATTGTGTGAACCAGAGTATCAGTAACCACAGACGGATGTCCTTCTTCATCTAGGACTTAACCACGTCCTTCATTGAACAGTCTGACCCATCTAATAACCATTGAATCAATTAAAGCATTTTGTCGGTAAATCTCGCATATATGTAGGTGAATTTCCTTTCGTTTCAGTTTCTTTGCATTTAGAAAACGAATTACACATTTGATTTCACACGAGGCGGCATTTTAAATTACGGCTGACATTATAAAGAAGCACTACAAGGCAAATGTCGGCAGCAGCGATCTGAAAATGGCTTATATTTCTTCTCCTTGACTCAGTTTCAGCCGCGCATGCTCGGAACTGCGATCGAGCTCTACCCCGGATAGAAACAGAAACGGAAATTACTTTGTGGACGACCCTCGTACTGCCGGTATCTGCTGCCATCCGGGTCTCCTGGATGAATATTGCCAGTTGTGTTTCAGATGATCGTTCCTTTCGAAACGTATGTGTCTTCCTACTGAGAAGGTCCGGTCGCCAGAAATGTCGTAGTAAAAAACGTGCAACGTCGTCATGAGGGGACGCCGTACGAACATGCTATGGTGGTTGGGGTACGAGGATTCAGAATTTCGATTTCGGCAGTCGTTCAGCCGTGTCCAGACTGTATAATTAACGGCTGAGGTACGGTGTCACCCCGCACAACAAACGGACCAGGAACCGTCCAGCTACCCTCGATGACCATCACGAGCGACAAATGTCCAATTGTTTGTTAAGCTTAAGGGACTTAACTCCAGGGTCATTAGTCCCTAAACTTGCAAACTAATTATGAACTACCTTGTACTAAAGACGACATATCGATGCCCGCGGGGGGATTCGAACCCCCGACGGGGCACAGGTGACATCTGAGACAGATTGTCAATATTGGCAGGACAGCAGTGCAAAACTCAAGGATCATTTGAAAAGAGATTGGCGTCCCAGTAATAATAATAATATGGTTTTTGTTCCATAGGACCCAACTGAGGAGTGAGACTCCATGGTCATGGAACACATCAGTACATGAATTGTTACACAAGAATGGTAAGTAATCATATGACAACGACAATCTTAAGACAATGTGAAAAGAATCAATAAAGAAAAAATGAATTACCTTAATTGTTTAATTTTTCTAGGAGATGTTCGACAGAATAAAAGCAGTGATCCATGAGGTAACTCTTCAATTTAGATTTGAAAGCATGTGGTTTAGTGCTAACATTTTTAGTTCTTGTAGCAGATTACTGAAAATGGATGCTGCAGAATACTGTACACCTTTCTGCACAAGTGTCAAGGTGGTGTGATGCAAATATAGATTCGACTTCTATCTTGTCTTCACCGAGTGAAAGCTATTAACTCGTGGCAATAAGCTGATATTATTAAAAACAAACAGCATTAAAGAAAAAAAACGTATTGTGACGCCAGTGTCAAAATTCCCAGACTACTGAAAAGGAGTCGATATGATGTTTGTAACTTACACCACATGTTGCTCGAACCGCCCGTTTTTGAGCCAGAAATATCCTTTTTGCATCAGGAGAGTTACCCCAAAAAATAATGCCGTACGTCATAAGTGAGTGAAAGTAAGCATAGTAGACTACTTTACGTGTTGAAAAATCACTTATTTCAGATATTGTTCCAATGGTAAATATAGAAGAATTTAGTTTTGGAACAAGATCCTAAACATAGGCTTTCCACGACAGCTTACTGTCTATATGAATACCTAGAAATTTGAGCTGTTCTGTCTCACTTATCATATGCCCATTATGCGTATTCAAAATGTCAGGTTTCGTCAAATTATCTGTTAGAAACTGTAAAAACTTAGTTTTACTGTGATTTAACATCAACTTGTTCTCTGCAAGCCATGAACTTATCTCTTGAACTGCATTATTTGATACTGTGTCAGTATTACGAGCAACATTCTTCACTACCAAGCTGGTATCATCAGCAAACAAAAATATTTTACAGTCACCTGTTATACTCGAAGGAATATCATTTATATAAACAACCTGTTGGAAATTTTGTAGCGTGAGCTGCATAAAGGTCACGAGTACAACGTCTTGTATTTGTCGCCTATCAGAAAGGATGGATATTGGAAGAAAGGCCAAACGTGATATGCTCGGAGTGACTACAGCCGCGTCATTCCCTATATGAAAACCTCGTGTGGCGCTGAGCAGACGTTTCGACTGATTCCACCTGCTAATAAGGTGACGTAAAACACCGAGATGTCTCTGTTACGGTCTTGGGTGAATTTCCGTGGTTTGGAATAGGCCCCAAAGATATTATAAAAAGGATTTAGAATGGCTCGCAGGATGTTGCCCTGTTTTGAGACATCTTCACCTATTTCTGGCCTTCCCATATCCTGATGGTTCTTCGGTGTGTCAAGACGGATACGCACCGCCAATCGCCCCCACTCCCTCGCGGTTCCAGGAATATGGAGGGCACTTTCAGAGCGGATCAACCCGCAGTCCAAACCCCATCGACTATATCTGGGCTATCCTGTCAGGTTTCATGGCTTGCATCATCTAATCACAAGACCTGACATCCGCTTTGCAAACAATTTAGTGTCAGCTGTGGCTAGAGGTGTACCAGGGACTTCCAGGGCGTCCGTAGGGCCAGAGGAGGAACGCTGTTAGTTGCTTATTTCATGACATTTGCTATGTCAGTGTACAGCGCGGTGTTCGGTATAATTGCTGAAATTTTTGGAGTTTGCAGTGTTTCATTATCTTGAACTAATAATAACAAACCAGTTTCGTGTTTTTGCATGAATAAACAATATCACCAGTAGCGTGCAATATGTTTAGTGTCTCATCAGACTTCGGCCGTTTCTAAAGCGATAAATAATTACGAGAACAATAATTCACATGGAAGACAGCCTAGATAGCGTATTTATTAGTTATTTATTTTGACTAGTTACGCCAAATTTGTTGTCATTTTCGAACATAAAATAAAATATTTAAAAACGTTGTGAAAGGTCAATATACACGTATACGTAAATGGTGGTTGGTATGTTAAGAAAAGTGCAACCTGTGTGCTGTTCACAATCTTTTACATAAGGGTTTTAAATTACCATCAGCACACAGAACCATAGATGGAAGCTTATAATATGGCATATCAACCACTGTCATAAGCCGAAAGGACCTCGACTTCCAATAAGTGGTGTTTGTCTGAAATTAAATACTGTATAAATAATGTTAATTTCTATTACCATTTACACACATTTCGTTAACATTTCTATCAGAGTTTATATGCCAAATTATAACTTTCCATCTGTAGTTCTATGTGTTGATGGTAATTTTAAAAACCCTAATGTACGAGCAAAATGTTCAAATGTTTGTATAGTCTATGGGACTTAACTACGGGGTCATCAGTCCCTAAACTTACAAACTACTTATGAACTAACTTACACTAAAGACAACACAAACGTCCATGCCCGAGGGAGGATTCGAACCTCCGACGCTGGAAACCGCGCTATCCGCAAGTGGCGCTCCTAATCACTCGGATACTCCCGCGCGGCGATGGAAATTTGGGCTCGAAACATAAATTTATTTCGATGCCCTGAAACAGTCGAAATATTTCAATATTTCGCGTTCGTAAATTTACGGCCGTTAAACTAAAGCAATTGTGTCTATTCTTTCGGACATGTCCGAAAAGAACAGACACCGTATAAATAGTTCTAAAATTATCCTAATGTTAGACAGTGCCGTTCTTTAATCGACAGGAAATATTGAATCTACAATGTAGGTGGAGATGCCGTCGTAGATCGGTCCTGTGCAGACCATGGTGTCGGTAAATGGCTTGTAGCCCACACCCAGGTCGTGGATGTTCTGCCTGCATGTCTCGTAGTCGATGACACTGACGTCGAATGTCTGCAGGATGTCGTGAGTTGTTGGCAGTTTACGATGTTCCCCACCCGGACACGACAGCGGTAGATCCACCTGATGAAGCGTTATAGGTCTCCTACTCTTCCTCGTGTTTATTTAGGAGACAATCTGAATAGCTCCCTTAGATTGTTCGCGGATGATGCTGTCGTTTATCGGTTAGTGAAGTCAACAGAGGATCAAAAGCAACTGCAGAGCGATTTAGATAAAAATTTCTGCATGGTACGAAAATTGGCAATTGGCACTAAATAAAGAAAAGTGTGAAGTAATACACATGACCACTAAAAGAAATCCGCTGAACTTCAATTACGCGATAAATCAGTCAAACCTTAAGGTTGTAGATTCTACCAAATACCTAGGAGTTACAATTACGAACAACTTTGACTGGAGAGAACACACATAAAATATTGTGGGGAAGGCGAACCAAAGGTTACGTTTCATCAGCAGAACGCTTCGAAGATGCACCAGCTCCACCAAAGAGACTGCCTACATCACACTTGTGCGTCCTCTCCTGGAGTACTGTTGCCCCTTGTGGGACCCTCACCAAGTGGGATTGACGGAAGACATTGAGAAGGTACAAAGAAAGGCAACTTGTTTTGTTCTATCACGTTACGGGTGGGAAAGCGTCACGGATATGTTGCACTAATTGGGGTGGAAATCATTAACAGAAAGACGTTATTCATTGCGGCGTGATCTGTTTGCTAAGTTCCAATCACCGACTTTTAGTTCTGAATGTGAAAATATTTTGCTAGCATCCACCTACTTAGGGAGACATGACCATCCCAATAAAATAAGAGAAATCAGATCGACAACGGATCTATTTAGGTTGTTCTTTCTTCCCGCGCGCTATTAGAGAATGGAACGGTAGAGAAAAGTTATGAAAGTGATTAATAAAGCCTCTGCCAGGCACTTGAATGTGATTTGCAGAGTATCTATGTAGATGTAGATGTAATCGAAAAACCAGTTTACTGCATACCAAGTCGTTTATCGACACAATATTTTGAGTAGCCGAAACAGGAAGGAATGTTACAGTGTTCTTAACTCAACATTTTATTTACTTTCACCACTATGCTGATCCGACGCAAATTTTTTATTTCTTGTCACTTCAGGAAAATTTCCGATATTTTCCTTTGTAAAACACATTGGTAACTTTCAATCAATCCGAGAATTGCGTAGTGTTCAGTGACCATGACGTCAGGGAGATCAAAGACGCTAGCTTCTCTTATTCTATGATTTGAGATACACCAAAAATATATTTACATCCTTCAAGGTTTCTTATAGTCCTGAAAAATTATGCATTCTATTTTTTTCTTCATGCAACAACATATGAACACCGAAATATTTCACCTGCGCTATATACGTCTGCACATCATCAATTCTGAAAGTATCATGAGATAATACAGATTTGCATTTCACCTTCCTTTCGTCACATAGAAGTGATTTCCTTTATGTCATCAAGGGCCTACAATGCACCGATACGCGCAGCGCATTGAAGGATGTTATGTGTAGTACCACGTAATTCTAAATGATGAGTAATATTTTGCTACATCTACGAAACTCGAGATGTCACTGGTTTAATAACTGAAGAAATATATTTCCCATTTCTCCCCCTCCCAGCTCCTGAAACTTTTGTACACTTGTCTGTTATGTAATGTTAGTTATGTAATGAAATTCAGGGAAAGGAAACCTCGACTGCCAAGTTCTTCGAAAAATAAGCATTGTTGACTAGAAGCACTGCATGGGAAAATTTTCAGATCTTGACAGAATTGAGACATTTTTCTTTTCTAGAATCCGTTTGAATGTAATTTTGATATTATGCATGTTGAATAACTGACCTACAAGCAAATGTTATTTTGAAAAGCAAACACATATAAAAGGGAAAACGTGCTAAATTTTGATTCTTTTTATTTCATGTTGAGTTATTGAAACTAAATAAATTTTCCGTTGGTATTGCGGCAACTTTCGGTATGGCATCACTGTTTGAAATAGCCTGTGTCCGTGAGCAAACATTTTCAAGAATGAAGTAAGTCGCACGTCGTTTTTACCTTGGTGGGGATCCAAAGTCATGTAAAATGTTTTAATGAAATTGCCGACATCTGATTATTTTCGTTAATTTATCAAGACAAATGATGATTTCGGCATTGTAGTAATTTTAAAGTGCCATTATATTACAACACAATCGAAATTTCAACCGTTTAACCATTTTCAAGTGTCAAAAACTCCACGGCCCTACGACAGAAATCATGATTGTGTTGTAATATAACGATATTTTAAAATGGCTTCAAGGCCGAAATCATGATTTTGTTTTGATGAATTATGGAAAACAATCAAATGGTGGTAATGTCACTAAAATTAACTCATGGATTAAAGTTATGAACATTTATCTGCATGCAGTAATATCAAATCAAATACTGATATCTTGAAAGCACAGCGTCAGTTTCAGAAATCTCATAACTTATTAGCATTTTTTTCTGTTTATTTAGTGGCAATCTGAGAAAAGCCACAGTAGATATCTTCTCAAGATTTTGGTAAATGAAAATGTTGATTAGCTCTTCTGCATATCGTGTCACTCACAGTTTATTTACACAGAATAGCTAAGCTTAATTTTCATTATTTTTAACAGAGCTTTCGTCTGCAGGGCCGGCGCAAGCCCAAGTGCCGCCCCGTGCGAGCTGCTAAACTGCCGACTCCCCCCCCCCTTTCCAGGACTTTTTTTTTAACGTTTGTGAAAATTGTTTTAAACAAATCTGTAGCGAACAACAGCATTTTTTGTTTTTACTTTCCAGCTCTACCTAGGTTTCTGCCACTGAGCGGACAATTTCAAAGCTTTTAGTATGTGCTTACATCTAAACCGTCTTGTTGACAGTTACATTCAGCACGACGGTATACATGTAAACATAACTCAAAGCATTGAGAATAGTCACTCTGTGCCAGAATATGGAAAATAGCCGGCCGTGGTGCCAAGCTGACTGCGTCGCGCCAGTCACGGTCTGCACGGCCACTACGATCGGGGGTTCGATTCCCCCCTCGGGCATGGATATTTGTGCCGTCCTAGTTCGTAAGTAGTTCATAAGTATATAATATTCATAGAATATATGACATCAACTGCGATTGGGCAAAGCTGAAAATGTGTACCCAGCCGGAATTCGAACCCGGGTCTCCTGCTTTCTAGGCAGTTGCGCTGACCCCTACACCACTGGGGACACAGTGATCACCGCACCTGCAAGGACTACCCATGCACGCCTCCCGTCAGATACAAATTCCCAGATTCGCCCTGCCCATAGAACTCAAACTCGTAGTTTAACTAATTCCCGTAAGAGTAAGGGCTTCAAACTTGCCCACCCCTCCCCACTAACGATAGGATCATTGCCCGTCACCGGCATATTATATATATATATCTGTGGCGTCTGTTCCGAAAGAATAGACGACACATCTGATCCTGCAGAAGCTGGGAATTTGTACCTGACGGGATGCGTGCATGGGTAGTCCTTGCTGGTGCGGTGATCACTGTGTCCCCAGTGGTGTAGGGGTCAGCGCAACTGCCTAGAAAGCAGGAGACCCGGGTTCGAATCCCGGTTGGGTACACATTTTCAGCTTTGCCCAATCGCAGTTGATGTCATATATTCTATGAATATTAAATAATAACAGCTGCAGGATCAGAAGTGTCGTCTATTCTTTCGGAACAGACGCCACAGATATATATAGTTCATAAGTAGTTTGTAAGTTTAGGGACTGATGACCTCGTAGTTAAGTCCCATAGACTATACAAACATTTGAACATTCTGAACATTTGTGCAGTCCTCAGTATTAGTTAGTTCATAAGTCGTTTGTAAGTGTAGGGACTGATGACTCCTTAGTTAAGAGGAAGAATAAGGAGATGGAGTAACATAATAATGCAATAAATGCATACTAGGGAATTTTCGAGTACTGATGCTAGTCGAAATATATTAACTTACTGCACTGCGGTCGTTCATTTCAAATAACTGACACTCGCCACATGTCGTAGTTTGCATGTGTCAGTTCTGTCGTGTCTGATTATGGAATAAGGAGTAACAAATTAGTCATCGCCGTATCACGTCACTTTTCTACGCTTTATTTTCATTCTAGCTATTTGGGTGACGCGTGCTTATTTGCCGAGTTGACAATTTTTTAAGTAACAGATCATAAGAAAAATAAATGTTCCTATTCTGCATTCTTGAAGGAGAAAAATTCTAACTTATGAGTAACGTGCATGAGCAATAGTAATTGTAGGATATATGAAAAGCACTTACCTATTACATCCCAAGTTGCAAGAAATTCGGATGCACCAATTCTTCTGTTCTTGTGAAACGCAACGAAACTGCTTCTGACCAATCTTGACTCTCTCGGCCAACTATCGAAACGATTTCTGTGGTTTTCATTATAGAGAAATGGTGCGCGGCAGTGCCAGGAACTAGGTCACGTGACAAGGTATAGCGTGGCTACGGTTAAACTAACAAGATGAATCAAGAAGCTCACAATAAGTATGTGACGGATGATATGGATAAATGTATTATCAGGCAGTAATTTTTATAGCATTACGAACAATAGAAAAAAAATACGAACTTAGCGAAAACTGCACAACTTTTGTCAGACAGAAATGAGCTTCAAAGCTACAAAGGAAACCCTTAGAAGTAATATTCTGTCTATGGACTTTCTTTTTTAAAAGGTGTCAAATTTAACGTTTTATTTCGCTTGGACGAGAAGGCGTTGTTGCTAAAAGACCATACTTTCTCAAGTTTTCAAAAAATGTTGAAATGTTTGTAAAGTCTATGGGACCTAACTACGGGGTCATCAGTCCCTAAACAAACTACTTAATACTAAGGAAAGCACAAATATCCATGCCCGAGGGGGGATTCGAACCCCCAACCGTAGTGGCCGTGCAGACCGTGCAGCCTCAGTCTCCTCGGCCACCGGGGCCGGCTCTGAGGTTTTCATCAGAATCAAAGTGACCAGTAGTTAGACGAAACATGGATTCACACGCATTATACCGTAAATAAATGCTGGCAAAGTGATAGTGTGCGAGTAGATTGTCACACAAAAGTGCTGGTCAGAGTTTAATTGTATTCATGCAGGCAGAGACAGGTGTTTAGGGCTCAAAAACCACTCAGAAACGGATAGCAAACATTTTCAAAAATACGTCGAACCCAACATCCTTTATCCCTTGTAATTACTCACAGCGTATTTACCCATTCCGAATACCTCTAGCCTTTGTAGGTGTTGAACATGTTCGACTGTAGTAACGTTCAACAATTTTTTTTTGCCATAGCACAGGAAGAATAAAACACTCAACTGCCATTGAGGGCTTAGCAAAATTGCTTCAGGCTTAACATGTAACCGCAGTATCGAACATTGCATTCGAATTTCCAAATTAGATTTCGTCTCCTGCAAAATTAGTTGTGAGTAAACGCACGGCGCGTAACACGCTGGCAGCGCCCCACTCATAAGAATACTGGCGTGTGCACCAGACCGCTTCCCTTCCGGCGTAAAATCGACGGTGCTGCCACAGTGGCTAGGAAGAAATTAGTCCTCTTCCCTCCCCTTGTTCAACAGGGGCGGCCGGCATGTAGTCGAGACGCCATGCCACAGTTCCCGAAGCCGCTTCCTCCGAAGTTTGGTTTCGAATCCCCTGTTGGGAATGAATGTTGAGTTTGTATTACAAAAAAGGGGGGGGGGGGGGGCGGCAGATTTGCCGCCTCCCGGAAAGTGCCGCCCCGTGCGGCCGCACGTTTCGCACGTGCCTTGCGCCGGCCCTGTTCGTCTGGACTTGCAGATAATGTGCAGAAGGACGCAGCTTGCGCTCGTCATTTTGTCAGTTATCTGGTCCGCTACGAGAAATGTTTTGTTACCTGTGTACTAGTGGATTAACACATGCATCTCTCAGTTGACATACCTGCAGGAATTGAGCCAGCGCTAGGCAAGCTGATGAGCTGGACGTAGGTGCCCAGAGACAGCGGTCACTGCAGGACGTAGACGGCGATGTCGTTATAATAATAATAATAATAATAATAATAATAATAATATCGTTTTCTGTTCCATAGGACCCAAATACAATAAGTTTAACACAACAATGGTAATAGAAAATTTTTAAGTAGTCCTATACAAAAATCAAGTGACAAAAATCAATAAAGAAAAAAAAAAAAGAATTAGCTCAATTTTGAACTTTTCTAGAAGTTCCTCGACAGAATAAAAGGAGTGAGGCATGAGGTAACCCTTCGATTTAGATTTGAAAGCCTGTGGGTTAGTGCTAAAATTCTTTAGTTCTTATGACGGCTTATTGAAAACGGATGCTGCAGAATACTGTACACCTTTCTGCACTGTGGTGTCGCACAAGTACAAAGTGCGCGCCACCTACTTTCGCCGCGCGCCGCCATGCACGCACGGCGCGGCGTTCTTACGACGACAGCCACGAGCGCCCTCTGCTACAACGCCACTCGTGGCCACCAGTGAACGACATCGTTCACTTGGGACTGAGATAGCAACCAGTTAGGACCTTCGGAATCAGATAGGCACCAGTGAAGAATTGGCTTTCGGACAGGCACTAGGCAGGACTCTAGCTCAACTATGTATTAACATTCTGCAGTACTATGTACAAGTTAAGTATTGTATAAATTCTGTGCAATATACATCTCGTTCTAATTTACTCTAGTGTTTCTAGTTTCTGGCTGCTCCCCTCCGTACCTGCACTAGCGTGTTATCTTTATTCCTGTGTCGGTCTCATTCCACTCGGCCACCGACACCTACGACGGAAACGAGACACAAAAGCGACGACGAGGCTGGGACACAAAATGCACAAGTGTCAAGGTGGTGTGATGCAAATGTAGATGCGACTTCTATCTAGTATTCACCGAGTCAAAGCTGCTAACTCGTGGGAATAAGCTGTTATTCTTAAAAACACTTTAAAGAAAAAACGTATTGTACGCCAGTGTCAAAATTCCCAGACTACTGAAAAGGGGCCGACATGACGTTCGTGAACTTACACCACGTAATGCTCGAACCGCCCGTTTTTGAGCCAGAAATTTCCTTTTTGCATCAGGTGAGGTACCCCAAAAAATAATGCCGTACGTCAAAAGTGAGTGAAAGTAAGCGTAATAGACTACTTATTTCAAATATTGTTCTAATGGTAAATATAGCAGAATTTAGTTTTGGAACAAAATCCGAACATGGGATTTACACAACAGCTTACTGTCTATATGAATACCTCGAAATTTGAACTGTTCAGTCTCAGTTTTTTTTTAAAGCTTATGGGACTTTAACTACGGGGTCATCAGTCCCTAAACTTACAAACTACTTAATACCTAGCTAATACTAAGGACGGCACAAATATCCATGCCCGAGGGGGGATTCGGACCGCCGACCGTAGTTGCCGTGCAGACCATGACTGGAGCGCCTCAGTCCCCTCGACCACCGTGTTAGAAATTGTAAAACCTGAGTTTTACTGTGATTTAACATCAACTTGTTCTCTACAAGACATGAACTTATCTCTTGAATTGCATTATTTGATACTGTGTCAATATTACGAACAATATCCTTCACTATCAAGCTGGTATCATCAGCAAACAAACATATTTTACAGTCACCTGTTATACTCGAAGGCATATCATTTATATAAATAAGAAACAGCAAAGGTCCCAATACAGGCCCCTGGGGCACCCCACACTTAATTGTGCCCCACTGCGCTTGTACGTCATAGCCATTTTCTACACTACGGAGAATTACCTTCTTTTGTCTATTATTAAAGTAAGAGGTGAACCAGTTGTGAGCTACTCCTCATATTCCATAATGTTCTAACTTCTGGAACAATATTTTGTGATCAACACAATCAAACGCTTTTGTTAAATCAAAGAAGACGAATAATGTCCGTAGCCTCTTATTTAACCCATCAAGTGCCTCAGTCGTTAAACCACTTCTAAAACCAAACTGTACGTTTGAGAAAAAATTATGGGAACTGAAATGATGAATTAATCTTGAATATACAGCCTTTTCAATAACTTTAGAAAAAAACTGATGGCATAGAAATAGGTCTATAGTTGTCTACATTATCTCTTTCTCCTTTTCTCTCGTTTGCAGCTAACTGCTGAAGCACAAGAGAGAACACGAATTAGAGAACTGTAGCATGTAAGTAGCTTTATAAACGCAGCCATAACCGTCGTAAATTATTCAAGCTGTCTGTTAATTTGTTTCTTGCTTTGGTCCACACTATCTCCTCTCAAAACATGGGAAGCACACGGCTTGAAGTAGAGATTTGTTTCACAATGTCAAAGATAAAGATGTACTGATAGCATCACAGGTTGACGTTCACTGATATGAATTCCTTATCAAAACGTTATGAAAACACTGGAAATCTCTAACAGGAGTTTCAGAAGGCTCTGTACAACTGAAACACGACGAATTTTAACCAGCAGCACTATGGACTTCGTTTTTGACGTCTTGATATACGGAAGAGACTTTTCGGTGAGATTAACGAAAAAAGAAACAAATAATGACACAAACGCAAAAAATTGAATCTGAACTTCATGTACATTTCCTTTACAAAATGAAGCGCTGAACTAAATGTATAGTTGGATGATACAATTGTATGTTTGGTACTTGGTTGTTGGATTTGTCAAGTGCCATAACTAATTAGTCTGCACCGTAAATTTACATATACACATACTGAAATGATTAATGCTGTAGACGCTGTACCATTTCAGTGACAGGCCGTGTCTGGAGACTACAGCTTGAACATCAATGAAGGCAGTGAGCAGGTCCGAGTCACAGACCAGACCGTGCATCCCAACTTTTTTCCGGGTGAGTACGTAGCCCGCAAATAGCCCTTGAAAAGATTTAATCTAGTATCAACACGTGAGTCATAGGCGGGGAAGAGGATGATACGCACCTAACGCGTGCTGTAATAAGCGGCGACAACTGTAGATGTGTTACACTACTCCACTGTTGCGCCAGAGCCGAGGACGATACAAATATTTCCTGCACTGCCGTTGGGAGGAAAGGTTCGGGTGATGGCCCCTCTCGCTGTGTTCTGCGGCTTGTAGTAGACTATGACACACGAGGTGCTATATTGTAAAAATTTTGAGTTGCAGAGCTGAAGATGACGCCTAAGATTGTGGGAACCGGTGATGTTAAATAAAATAAAATATTTAACAAACGATCTTGGCATATATATTCTTAACAAACAATTTAGATCGTCCCCTCGCTTGAAAAAGGTCAAGCATATACACCTGTGGATATAAATGAAGTGTTTATTCCAGACTAATCACCAGTGGCTGAGCACAACTATCGTTGATTGGCGACAAATCTGGTGGGCCGCGATAAATAGCTGACATCCTGTGACATCGAGAAGGCACGTGTTTGTGCAGCAACATGTGGTAGTGCATTGTCTTTCTGGAAAATGGCGTCTGGGGTATCGAGCAGAAAAAGTATGGCTACTAGTCGTAGGCTGCCATTCACGCAGGCCAACTGTCCTTTGTACATAACAGCATTGCACATCTTAATGCCTTGGCGCTGTATGTACTGTGCGATGCCGCTGCCCCATGTCAGCAGAGTTCCAAAATACGGCCATCAGTTCCAAACAACAGAACTCAGACCTAAAACACCGTATGAGGCCATACCTATGTTAAGACATTTCCTATCTTTTTTTTTTTGAACAGCTCTTGATATTCAAATGATTGTAATCTAAGGAAGTTAACTGCTTCGGTTATCAGTCGCTAGGCTTACAAAATATTTAAACTATCTTATGCTAAAGACAACACACATACCCCATGCACTACTGTTTTTTAGCGTGAGGGCCGAAATAAATCAAATGCTTATCATTTCTGTAGAACATACTAATGTACACGTCCAGAGAAAGTGAACTTCCTGTCTTTAGTATTGCAAGGTGTTTTTCCTGAACTCGAGTGTATTACCTATTGATATAGCAACAAAATCTATTTGATTTTTATGCGTAAAACAGGTCAATAACTGATGGCATGTCATACATATCCTAAAATTAGATTAAATCTGTCAAAGACTTTTCAGTGGCTATTTGCGGGCTACGTTCTCACTAGGGAAAGTTGGGATGCAGTGTCTGGTCTGCGACTTGGACCTCCTGCTTGCTGCCTTCATTGATGTTCAAGTTGCAGTCTCGAGACTCGGCCTGTCATCGAAGTGGTACAACGTCAACAGCATTAATTATTTCAATTTGTGAACTTGTAAATTTACGGTGCAGACTAATTAGTTATGGCACTTGACAATTCAGCAGCTCTTTTCTCAGTTTGAATTTGAAAGACTTTAAATTTTTGATCTACGTAGGTAAACCATTCCAACAACCAAGTACCAAACATACAATACAATTCTAGCAACCAACTATACATTTAGTTCAGCGCTGCATTTTGTAAGGGAAATGTACATGAAGTCCAATGGAATTTTTTGCGTCTATGTCATTATTATTTTTTTTTTTTTTTCGTTAATCTCGCCGAAAATTTCTCTTCCATATATGAAGACGTCAAAAACGCAGTCCATAGTGCTGCTGGTTAAAATTCGTTGTGTTTCAGTTGTACAGAGCCTTCTGAAATTCCCGTTACAGATTTCCAGTGTTTTCATAACGTTTTGATAAGGAATTCATATCAGTGAACGTCAATCTGTGATGCTATCAGTACTTCTTTATCTTTGACGTTGTGAAACAAATCTCTTCTACTTCAAGCCGTGTGCTTCCCATGTTTCGGGATGAGGTAGTGTGGACCAAAGCCAGAAATAAATGAACACATAGCTCAATTTGAAAAATTTACGACGGTAACAGCCAGTGAGTATTAAAATAAATAAATTGGGAAATATATTGAATGTAAGAAGAGGCTTTGAATTAAAACTTGTACTGCGGCCGGGATTCGAACCTGGGACCTCCTGATTACTAGGCAGACGCTTTAACCAATCCCGTACGCAGCACCAATTTTATTTCAGCTCGCTCTATCAGAGGGATCAACGCACTATGTAATAAAAAACGGAGCCAAATACTCAACGAACAATCGAGAAAGAATATAAAAATACCGACTACAAAATATCGATTTACCTGAAGAAAAAGGAAGGAAAAAAGTGTTTAAAGTGTCTGCCTAGTAATCAGGAGGCCCCGGGTTCGAATCCCGGCTCAGCACGAATTTAATTCAAAGTCTTTTCTTATATTGAATATCTTTGCTATAATGAGACAAGATATGTCTCAAGGAATTGAATTATTGTTGAATTGGGAAAGTTGAAATATGTAACAACAACAGAACATCTCAGTTTATATAATCGAGCGTAACACAAAAATGAACAGGCTGCAGGGCTGTAAAGGAGTAAATTACAAGCTAAAATAGTAGTATTAGCGGCACTTATTGTAGGACTTTTTGTCGAATCCGGGTCTCCTGCTTCCTAGGTAATCGCACTTATTTCTACGACACCGGGACAAAGTGGTCACCACGATCGCGCGGCCTATCTAGCACCCCTCTAGTCAGACGCAAATTCTGGACTCATCCAGACATTACTGACGTAGCTGCTCTGTCCATTATCACTAATTTCTCGCGACATCTCGCCGATTTCCGTAAATAAATCCGCACTGAAGAATGGATCAATGGCCGTCTTCAGCTTAGTTATATGCCTACTGGTATCCAACATCATAAATGACTTTCTCTATTGATAATAGCTTCAACATAAAAAATGGTGTCACTTCTTTCTGACGTGTGCAAAAGAATATACAAGAAAAAAAGTCGTACTGACGTGTTTTACGGCCCACTTTAGATTTGCTTGTGGTTTTATGATTTTTTGCAAGCATGTCGGACAAAAATAATAAAAATGTAAATAACAAATAATTATGGGCGATACGATCATGACTCTACTATTGTGATAATATCTGTGCACCCAACACGTAATATTTTCTCTGGCCGTATGATATTTGTCTTTAGCTTTGACAAACATACTCTTTATTTTAACTTTTTCCTATTTAAACTATTATTTCAATATCTCTCCCACAGTTTCATTATATTTTTCCTTTGAAATATTATCACCTGTCTTGCCTTGGTAGTTTGTTCAAAGTTTATTTTCTTTATTATTTTGTCAAGTAGGCTCGTGTAAAAACAAATGTTTGTTAAGCTTAAGGGACTTAACTACGTGGTAATCAGTCCCTAAACTTACAAACTACTTATGAACTACCTACAACTAAGGACGGCACAAATATCCATGCTCGAGGGGGGATTCGAACCCCCGACCGCAGTGGCCGTGCAGACCGTGACTGAAGCGCCTCAGTCCTCTCGGCCACCGCGGCCGGCGTAAAAACACTAAAATATGACGCTTTTCAAGGGTCAAGCCCTCATCATCAGACAAACTATACAAGAATCTTAAAACCCAAGAAAATAAAAATCTAAAACATAATCAAAGAAAACGTGGTTACTTCCCTTGTAACCGTGTCTCCGCAGAAAGCTCTTCAACAATTTGTGCTTCGTCAAGATTTAAAACAGACTCCAGCACTGGCGGCGCATGACACTAGTGAAATCTTGACAAAGCACAGTATGCTGAGGAGCTTTCTGCGGAGACGCGGTTACAAGGGAAGTAACCACGTTTTCTTTTATTATGTTTTAGATTTTTATTTTCTCGGGTTTTAAGATTCTTGTATAGTTTACCTGATGAAGAGGGCTTGACCCTTGAAACGGTTCATTTTATTTATTTATTTTTTTTTTTTTTTTTTTTTTTTTTTTTTTTTTTTTTTTTTTTTTTTACACGATTTCTGTGGTTGGGCCTACTTGAGAAAATAATTAAGTGTACAACCGCGACCTCATATCCATTATGGATATAATTAAGTTTATTTCCTTTGCGTGTTTGGCTATGAATGACTAAAGCCTTGAAGGAATGTTGCATACATATGGCGATCGGACGAGTGACTTTAGTTAGATGGAACACAATGTACATTTGGCGTTCGGAAATCAGTCAGGTGACATCCCTCGCCCGGGACTCTTGCATAAGCCATCTTGCTTTCTGTATTTGACGATTTTCTTATTATAGCTCAAGCGTTGTCATTTCAAAGCAATGGCGCATTGAAAATTATCAAAAACACGTCGTTCTTAGGACAATTAAAATTTAATGTCTAAAAATATCATACTGTTACAATGACTGTTGTAAATGACGTAATGATATTACTAAATTTGTATGTAGATAAGTAAAAAAATTTTTTTTAATTAAAACGACGTAATTACCGTTTGAAAAAGAACATTTTCTTTTTATTTTAGCGCAGAACAAAGTAACATAGACAAAGTCATATCTGAACTACATAAAGGTAATACAATCTACGTTAAAAGCGTCCATAGCAACCATGTCAAAGACAAACATTTAGTAGATGCATTGATTCTAATAATGACTTGCTACATATTCCTTTAATAGTTAATAATAGCATAGAAAAAATAAACAAATTAATTTATCGCAATGTATCACTTCCCTTCCATTTCGTTAAGGAACGACATTTGCCATAGAAATCTAGTACTTCCTTTACACTGTATATGAAACTACCCGTATCAACACGTTGTTCGGAATATTCCTTATTACAGTGTTCTCCCAGTTTACGTGCATACGTTTCAGAAGACCATTACTCATTTCGTTGTTACGTATTTTATGGTACATTCAAGAAATATAACAAACGCGCATTTTAGACGGGGCATTCTTACATATGCACAACTCTAAATATTGGAGAACATAGCTCTATTTAATTAATAAGAGTGCCCGAAACCCATTTAGGAAAAAAGGTGAAAAAACATTAGTAGTAGTGGGTTTCGAACCACCGACCATGTGCATTGCAATTGTAATCTAATGTTCTGTCCACTACACTAAGGCGAACAACCACAAATAAGATTCTTATTTCTCTTTCTATTGATGGCAGTTTTATGATTTGTTACCTGGTGCTAATATGGCATTCTGAGACACTAGATTATCATTTATCGTACGAAGAACGACGTGTTTTTGTTAATTCTTTAGTGCGCCATTGCTTTGAAATGACAACGCGTGAATTATAATAAGAAAATATCGTAAAATACACAAAGCAAGATGGCGTATGCCAGAAAAAGTTCTGGGCGACATTTTCTAACGCCTGGGTTACTTAAATTCAAGTGACTTAACAACCTAGAAAATCATTCTGTTGTCGGGTCGGATCGTGCACGACACTTGGGTTGGCATCCCACTGCGTCTCAAGACACGTCTTCATTGTCACGTGCGTCCGATTCAAAGCGGAACAGAGCACTGAAGATAAATCATTCATTGAAATTTCAGACCGCATTTGCCAGACACTATTGGAAACGGGCTTGCTATACAGAGTCCTATGGTGGGGTGAGCCAACGCCACCTAGATACAAGGCCTGTGCGCTGCCTGCCAAGAGTAGTCATAACACAAACAAACTGTTTGCCTTATGTAGTGTTGTCATGAGTTTGAGAATAGCGCACGTTGCACACTGTGTTTCGGAATGTTCTTAATGTTATTTATGTGATTCACAGACAAATTTTTGTCGGTATAAGATATTTATGAACTACTAGCTTAAACCCGCGGCTCCGCTCGCCTGTTAGTTGATTATTAATAGATAATGCGCGAAACGTCAAATCGATTTTTTTAAAGAGATGTATTAAAAGAAATTTCTTTTTTTTCTGTTTTATTTATTTATTCTTATATTTCCTTATTCGTATGCTTTATGAAAACATTGTAGCACGCATAGACCAAAGATATGGTCTGTGGCATCACGTTTCGCTGTATGTAACCACCTTCCTAAAGAGTCGCAAACCTCATCGCTGGCCTTCAGTCCGATTTTTTTTTTTTTCATAATTGACGACTTTCAACCACCATATCTTCCACCCCCTTACAGCTACTGGCATGGAACTGCTGTGGTGTACAACGGGAGACTTTGCACAACAATTACACACAGACCATTCGTTTGCGTTCTGTAGTTTTCGCTGCAGAGCGAAATATTAACACACACACACACGTAGAATTTTATACACACCGATAACTTTCCACCCCAATATACTCCACCCTTTTATCATTATTAACCCTCAAGCAGCAATGCAACGAACAAAATCATTATCAAAATGTTTCAAATGTTTGTTAAGCTTATGGGACTTAACTACGGGGTCATCAGTCCCTAAACTTACAAACTACTTATAAACTACCTTATACTAAAGACAGCACAAATATCCATGCCCGAGGGGGGATTCGAACCCCGTAGTGGCCGTGCAGACCGTGGCTGGAGCGCCTCAGTCTCCTCGGCCACCGCGGCCGGCTCATCATCAAAGAGTAAATATAATTTCAAAGAGTAATTATTGTTCCACATTTCGCGTTATATTCTTAAAAATTACTAAAGATCTATCAGATCGCTATAAAACCGTGCCTAAAACCTTCCTCAGGTATAAATTAGTAACTGTACAAATATGTAAGTCTCTGCGTCTTGTCGTTCGGACGTGATAAACGTACACCGAACGGACATTCAACATTAATATGTATATAGATAAATAGCTATCCGATGGCCATAAAACCGCGCCTAAAGCCTTCCCCGCGTAGACATTAGTAACTGTACAAATTTTTAGCTGTTTATCTCTTGTGGTTCAGGCGTGATTAACGTACACCGAACAGACATTCTGATTTATAGATATGGATTAGTAAGATATCTTACCGGTAATGGAAAACGGACGATTCATATTAGGCATTTCGTCTCATACCAGCAAAACTCTGAACGGAGAGTCACATAGAAAACACGAAAAATATTCTGAAACGCCGTGTGCAACGTATAGGTATTCCCAAACTAATCACAACACTACGTAAGACAAATAGTTTGCTTGTGTTATGACTACTCTTGGCAGGCAGCGCACAGGCCTTGTATCTAGGGGGCGTTGGGTGAGCCCCGTCTTAGTAAGCTGCCTCCTAATGGTCGCTGCGGTAAATGAAGAACCAGTTTCATGTCGTATCGATGAATACGATGAATCCGGGCCCTGAGTGACTCTCTGACGACTGCTGGGTCCTGTCCTCTCTCTAGTCCAGTGTTTTGCAACCCGGGGGGGTTGCAAAGCGTAGACAGCGATAGATGAACGACTACGTAACACAACGTCAACTATGAAGCGGTCAGTCTACAGCATAGACTTGATAAATAAGTAGACCACTCGCTGGTGTGAGTGTAGAACTCCCAAATTGAAAGTCGTTATTTTCACAGGAACTGTGTTTCGACACCCAGTAAATAATGTCAGTTATCTAACAAAACATTGCGTACACGTAGTTTCACAGATGCAGCTAACGCCTACATCAAATGGTGACATTGCTCCTATTCAAATATCAAGCGATTCGCAGATTATTACACCGGTTGATTTGTGCGCAACTACATGAACTCCATCAATTGCTGAAATTTGCATGTTCTAATGCTTGTCTATTAGGCACAGTTGTTGTACGAATAAATACACGGAATGATTTCTAAACTATTTTTAGCGCATATTATGGTGCTGATAATTTCTTATTAATGTTATATCAAACTGCCTGGCAGATTAAAATTGTGTGCCGGAACCGGGACTCGAACCTGGGACCTTTGCCTTTCTCAGGCAAGCGCTCTACGCCGCAGACTGAAAGTTTCATTCTGGAAACATCCGTTAGGCTCTGGTTAGCCATGTCTCCACCATATCCTTTCTTCCAGGAGTGCTAGTCTTGCAAGTTTCGCAGGAGAACTTCCGTGAAGTTTGGAAAGTAGGAGGCGAGGTACTGGCAGAATTGAAGTTGTGGGGCGGCGCCGTGAGCCGTGTCGGGGTAGCTCAGTGTTAGAGCGTTTACCCGCGAAAGGCAAAGGTCACAGGTTCGAGTCCCGTCTCCGGCACACAATTTTAATCTGCCAGGAAGTTTCATATCAGCGCACACTCCACTACAGAGTGAAAGTTTCATTCTGGAATGTTATGTTGTTCCGAAGGTGTGACTGACGAATGTGAAGTGTATTTTGAACTTAAATTTTCACAACAGTGATAAAAATATTTTATGTCTCTCACGAACGCAGTCGATTTTACAAATGAGAAGTAGGTATTCCTACAATATTAAAGCAACTTAAAATAAAAAAGCAACTCACCGGGTCCAGATTGTATACTACTCAGGGTACTTTCAGAGATATCTAATGCAATAGGTCAATACCTAGCTATCATACACAACCGAGCCGCGGTGGAGTAGACGAGCGCTCTAAGGCACCTTGCTGCGGAGCGCGAGGTTGCTACGCGTCGGGGGTTCCAATTCTCCCTTGGGCATGTGTGTGTGTGTGTGTGGTTTATCGCCACAGTTGTGCGATTGTTTACAAACGATTTAGGAGACAATGTGATCAGCTCATTTAGATGTTTCCCAGTTGATGCTGTTATTAATCGGTTAGTAAAGTCTCCAGAAGATTAAAAGCAACTGCAAAATCTTTTAGATATCTGCATTGTGCAAAAATTGGCAACTGTTAATAATGATAAGAATAAAGTCATTCATATGAGCACTATATATGTTAAATCTTCAGGCCGTAAATTCAACTAAATACCTTTGTATAACAATTACGAACAACTTTAATTGGAGAGAACACACAGAAAATATTGTAAGGAAGGCTCCCTTGTCCCTCTCCCCCCTCCCATAGACCCTGTAGTTTCACTCACCAATAAAGCCTTCTTCTTCTTCGGCTTCCCCTAACGAAATGAAAGAAATAATATAATAATATTCCGGTACATGCAGAATGTGATATGGAATGTCCTCTGTTGTTGGTGTCCGTGGCTTCATGTAGATGAAATGAAATGAATTTGCATCCTGCACTCTTCCAGCTGCAAAGGTTATATTGCAGAGCGTAAAACAGACGTTTTCTCCGTCATGACAATATCTTCTTATCACCTCAGCCAAAGTTTTAGATACACATAAAAACGATCAGAGCCGAAAGGATTTAAAAAGAAGATTTGAAAGCGACTATGGTCGGACGTAAAACAAAAGCAATTTTCTGTATGCATTAAAGTAGTTCTTGCAAAAACATAAAATACCCAACTAAAACACCAACAAGACGAGGGCATCAAAGGAAAAAATTCTGCAAGGTCAATTGCACTCCTGTGTTTAAGGACTATGCAGGCAGGCACATCTGCATAACATGATTTCTCTGCAACGGGCAACACACGAGAAAGAAAGGGAACAAAACCCCAATTTCATTCAGGCACAAAACGAACGACTGAAATCAAAGTATTCTTCTGTAATGTTCAAATGTTTGTAAAACTTATGGGCCTTAACTGCAGAGTCATCAGTTTCTAAACTTACAAACTACTTATGAACTAACTTATACTAAAAACATCACAAACAACCATGCCCGACGGAGGATTCGCACCTCCGACGCGGGAGGCCGCGCGATCCGCAACGTGGCACTCCAGACTAAAGCATTAGATATAACGAATTGAACAGTCTGCCATTTTGAATCCCAATCCGACGACAGTGTTGTATGCGTTGTGTGGTGAAGCGAAGTGAATCAGCGAGTATTTTGTGATTTTATTGTTTCATTGTGTGAAATGGTTAGTTGCGCTGCTCCAAACTACTCAAGTAATAGCTGACATTGTCGCTACATGTTTTCCTTCAAACATATATCGGTGTAAAATGTGGCTTGAAAATTCCGGACACCAAGTATGGACGCCAAAATCGAGCAACTGTCTGTATAACGTGAAGAACAAAACCTTTTTTTATTATTTGTATTAGAAATAATTATGCTTATAGAGAGGTAGTAATGAAAATATAGGTCTATACCTGTAAGTTTATTTTAATTTTGCTACAGATTGTTAACGTAACACGACATACAGTGTGTTTAAAGTAAACTACTTTTCTTGATTTTATTTATACCAACTAAGGAGTTAGTCTAATAGCTGTTAATTGTATTTTAAGCGATGCTTTAGTAGAGCTGGCTTTATCCAGATGGTGGTCTTTAAATTATATTATTTCGCATTAGTTCAGTGTTTAAATGTGAATCTCAATAAGGGAATATGTAGGCCTAAGCAAAGCTGTGAAAAGGATGTCTGAAAAAATATAACAACAAATAGAACTTCGCAAAGAATGGGTACAGGAAAGAAGTTGTACATAAAAGCTATTAAATTCAAAACTTAGCGCGCAACATTCACTTTATTTTAAAGTGCTTATCACCGTAGAGGCTTTATTTAAGTCGTTATCTAACGAACCCAGACGTTCTAAATTATTAAGCAGATTTTGGACGTAAAATCATCTCTGAAATACAGTGTAACATACTCGAGGCATTAGAGGGGGGAATACGGGAAGTACAGTATCGCAATTTATCATTATCCCGTAACTATTTTCGAATACAACCATTCGTTACCGTAAACGTAAGTGGATGTACTATTTATAAACCAGAAAATACAATTGTAACGTAATGCTATTTTGTCAAAAACTGATATTTTGAGCCCGTGGTTGTGTATGAAATACAGGGTGATTCTTACATTGAAGAAGACAGCAACGGACCACTTTTGATTATGCTATTTATTTGCTAAATAGCGCCGTTACCGGTTTCGAACGTTTAAGTTCATCAGACGGCTGTTCACGTCCACATAAATCCATTTACATTTTTGTCATACAGATAATTTTGATTGTGGCGAAAAGTCTTTGGTTGTGTGGTGCCCTACAATACAAAACATGATTGTAATTGCTTACTCGAGCGTAAATATGAATCATGACACTGACAAATGTTGTGGACAATCTTTTATGATAGAACATTTCTCAGTGTCATTGCCTTCTTCAATGTAAGAATCACTCTGGAATTGTAACGTATTTTAACTGTATTTGGTAAATATTTAGAACGGCAACAAATGCCTTACTATGGAATGTAAGTGAATGTATCATATCTCTAAATATCCATCTAATCTTTAAGTTGCTTACCTCTTACTGTTTAATGTAAACCAATATACCAGGTGATCAAGAATTCAGTATAAATTTGAAAACTTAATTAATCACGGAATAATTTAGATATAGTGGTGAAAATTGACACACATGCTTGGAAAGACATGGGGTTTTATTAGAATAAAAATGCTTGGAAAGAGATGGGGTTTTATTACAATAAAAAAATAAAAATAAAAAAAGTTCAAAAATGCCCGACAGATGGCGCTTCACTTGATCAGAAAATCAATAATTAGCATAACAAATTAAGACAAAGGAAAGATGATGTTCTGTACTAGAAATGCTCAATATGTTCACCATCATTCCTTAACAATAGCTGTAGTCGAGGAATAATGTTGTGAATAGCACTGTAAAGCATGACTGGAGTTATGGTGAAGCAATGGCGTCGGATGTCGTGTTTCAGCAGCCTTAGAGATGTTGGTCGATAACGATACTCTTGCGACTACAGGTAACCCCAAAGCCAATAATCGTACGGACTGAGATCTGGGGACCTGGGAAGCCAAGCATGACGAAAGTGACTGCTGAGCACACGATCATCACCAAACGACGCGCGCATTCACGCGTCTAGCAATACCTTTTTTTTTTTTTTTTTTTTTTTTTTCCTCATAAAACACCATGTCATTACAAGCATGTGTGTCAATTTTTTCCTCTCTATCTACATTATTGCGTGATTTATGACATTTTCAAATTTATACTGACTTTTTGATCACCCAGTACTTACTATGCCGTAATATTTTCTGCGTTAGGAAAGTATATTTAATGGCCTTAAGAGCATTTTAAAAAGCGCAAGCTTTCCGTAGTCTTTAAATGTGCGCCTTCAACGTGGGATTCAAAATGGCGGATTGTTCTGCTTGTACTATACAGTGCTCTACTCCAGACCGCTCGGCTACTCCCGCGCGGCCTATTCTGCTATATTAGAGCCTCAGCAACATTGATACATATTTACATAGGGGAACATGAGGTGAAATTAAAGTTTACATTGTGGAGGGAGACGTGCCTGAAGACCGTGCAGTCGTCGCACCCATTAAGTCATGGTGGCTTAGTGCTTATAGCGCCTGCCTGAAATGCAGGAAGTACTGGGTTCGAATCCCGCTCGTGGAATAAATTTAAATTCAATACCTCTCCTTCAGTTTGATATTTCTCATATTTTGAAGTCGTCTGATAGCGCATCTGAATAGACATTACGACGTACTAGGGCTCGCAAGCCCACAGTTTCGGAACCACTCATAGTAACGGCCCAAGTACACTTCCCTGGAACACGGCGTAAAGAAAAGATAGGGCAGAATTTCCGGTGTTAAAATACGGCAAACATTTAGACTCCAAGTGACTTCTGATACCCACGTATTAGCGCCACATTGAGAAACTTCGCATACAGTCTTCGTATTTGGGAAGCTGGTTCATCTGCAAATGGCTGTCCCATAAATACGCCATAAACGTGATAGCGTCTAGAGTTTCAGCTTAAGGACTGCATAAACCGTGTAGCCCAGGAGTCAAACGGTAGCATGATTCTTTGTCCTAGGAGAGGTCCTGAAGTCCGACGCCAGAACCCGGCTGGGCACAATCTTTGCTGGTGTCGTCCAGTTGAGGAGGGCCATCATGCCACGAAAGAGGTCCTACACTGTTGTTACACGGCGGTATAGGAACCGGTGTTGTCTCCGGTGCGTCGCTTTCCCTTCAAGCTGCTGAGGCTCGAAGGCGAATGGTGGCCAGGCATACACTCGAGGCTGGCTGCTAACTAATCAGGCAGTACCAGAGGGACGATACTTCTGAAGGCAGGACAGGGCTATTGATATTGTCCCACACCCGACTCCAGGACGAATACTGCTGCGCATTGTGGGACCTCAATAAAGTGGGACTGACAGACTCTGTAGAGAAAGTTCAGAGTAGAGCAGCTCGTTTTGTACTATAGCGACATAGGGTGGAGAGTATCACAGAAATGATGCACGAGTTGCTGCGAGATTTATTTGAGAAAATTCTTTCGCGAACTCTCTTTTCCGAATGCCAGCATATTTTGTTAGCACCGACCTACATAAGGAAACATTATCATCATATTAAAGTAAGAGAAATCAGACCGAAAACGGAAAGATGTAGGAGTTCCACACAGTTCACACCACAGTAGACAGCCGACACGCAAGCTAAAAGCTTAGAATATGTATGTTTTTCGCCTGTATAGTTTTATGGGAAACTGTTAGGGAAAAACGTATAAATACATTCTTTTAAAGTGACTTAACCGTACAGCACAATGGCAAATAACTAACGTGTCTTTGAGCTGATACAAATTAAATATCGATTACAATAATGTTGTGGTCTCCAGTACGCAGACTAGTTTGATGCAGTTCTCCACGCTACCCTGTCCTGTGTAAGCATCTTCATCTGAGAATACGAACGACAACCTACAAACTGCATACTGTATTCGTCCATCAGTCTCCCTCTATCATTTTACCTACATTCTTTCTAATGCTAAGTTGACAATTCCTTGATGTCTCAGAATGAGTCCCACCAATCTATCCCTTGTCTTAGTCAGGATATGCCAAGACTCCTTTTCTTCCCAATTCTGTTGAGCACCTCCTCATTAAATGTTAAAATGTTTGTATAGTCTATGGGACGTAACTACGGGGTCATCAGTCCCTAAACTTACAAAATACTTACGAACTAACTAAGACTAACGACGGCACAAATATCCAAGCCCGAGGGGGGATTCGAACCCCCGACCGTAGTGGACCTCCTCATTAGTTTCGTCATCTACCCATCTAATCTTCATAATTCTTCTATAGAACCACATGTCGAAAGCTTCTATCATCTTTTTGTCTGAAATGCTTATCGTCCACGTTTCACTCCCTTACAGTGCTAAATTCCAGACAAATGTCAACAAATTTCGCGGCTTCAGAAACGCTTGTCTTCCCATAGCCATTCTGTATTTTATACCTTTTTTACTTCGGCAATCCGAAGTTAGCTTGCTACCCAAATAATATAACTCATCTGCTACTTTTATTGTCTCATTATCCAATCCAATTCCTTCCGCATCGCCAGATTTTCTGACAATACATTCTATTATCCTCTTTTTACTTTTGTTAATGTTCATCTTATACCTTCCTTTCAAGACACTGTCCATTCCGTTTAATTGCTCTTCCAAGTCCTTTGCTGACTCTGGCAGAATTACTATATCGCCAGCAAACCGCAAGGTTTTTATTCCCTCTCCCTGGTCTTTAATTCCCGCTCCAAATTTCTCCTTGCATTCTTTCACAGCTTGCTCAATGTACACATTGAACAACATTGGGGATAGGCTACAACCCTGTCTTACTACCTTCCCAACCACTGCGACCCTTTCATGCCCTTCGACTCTAATAATTGCTGTCTGGTTTTTTGTACAAGCTCCCTATATTTTACCCCTGCTACCTTCAGAATCTGAAAAAGTGTATCCTAGGCAACATTGTCAAAAGCTTATACAAACATTGCAACATTGTCAAAAGTTTTCTCCAGATCCACAAATGCTAAAAACGTAGGTTTCCGTTTCCTTTCCCTAGAGTATAACACAGTGAATCTCAATGTCTGTATGTCATTACTGGTCACCCTTACCCCACCGTGGATGTTCGGCAATCTGCTACAAGCCTGTCTACTTGACTTCTTCGGTGACTTGTGCGTCAGTGATATTGACGCTATTATGAGACAAAAAGAGAAGGAGAGAAAACTCCCCCACTCGAACGGGAATCGAAATAGCGGCCTTATAATTACTACGAGACTGCGATCTACTTATTTACGTGACGGAAACATTTTTGGATCTAACATTGCTCTTTGTCGTAATAATAACAAGTAAACTGTCTAGTGCGCACCGTTCAAATTTATTGACGACCGGTTTCGATCCTAGTGTTGATCATTTTGAAATCAATGATGACATGTAGAAAGGAGCAGAGACAGCCGGCACCTGTTTCCGCAACGCTTGCTCATCTCCATATGAAAACATTTTTCTGAAGATGACTCTCACTACCTTTGAAACTAGTTTAGTAATTTATTAATTAAATTGTGCGTTCTAGACAGTTTTCTTGCTAATTATAAGAGCTGTAGGTATGTGTCTATGCAGAAATTGTCAACTAGGCAAATAAAACAATATTTCCAACGACTAGCAAATTACATTAATGATAAAATACATTTGGATCAGAGTTTAATAAACTTTTATGCTGCTTACTAATCAGACAGTCAAATTCAAGTATTCTTTCTCTATTTATTCCTCTTTTTATTTGACAGTATTGTGTGTTGAAGGTGCACACCTAACGCAAGCTACATGTACCGTCGGCCGCGGTGGCCGATGGGACTGAGGCACTCCAGTCATGGTCTGCACGGCCACTGCGGTCGGGGGTTCGAATCGCCCCGTCCTTAGTTTTAGTTCGTTCCTAAGTAGTTTGTAAGTTTAGGGACTGATGACGCCGTAGTTAAGTCCCATAAGCTATACAAACATTTGAACATTTGAATTTGCTACATGTACCTCACGTAACGATTAGAGTGAGATTTTCCTTAATCAGTTGGTTCGCAGCAAGGGAAGAACATTATGAGATGGAGGCCCATTGTACGCAAGACGAAGCACTGGCAGTGCCGAACCTGCAGAAAAGAAAACAGCCTCTAATTAAGCCAGCAGCAGCTTTCAGGCTGATTTACGTAACTGAAATTTCATTCTGGAGATTAACCGCAACCCTGAAATTTGCAGGGGTTGCATCACTTGCGGGGAGTGACACTTGCGGGGAACTCGAGGCCCTTGGGATGGCTAATGCCTTTTCCTGGGTACAGGCACACCAAGAAGTCTAGCACTGCTGTTGTCAAGTTTCCACACTGTCAACATAAAACGAAATTCAGTGAAAAACCACAACCCTTTGCAAGCTGAAGAGCAATATAGTAACTTGTTCTAACTACATATTAATTCGTTGAGTGTTCCTCCTGAAAACAAAAAAAGTATTTTAATAGTGATAATGTTTGGAGATGTATTAAGACTTTCTCTGCTACTACGGGACGATGACTTTCCACAGTCATACCTCCTAAAAGCATATTATTCAGAACACTAAGCATATCAAGACACCTGCGCAAGCAATAAATATATTAGGTATCCTGCACAGATACGTTGATGTAATTGACCGCTATGTAGTTAAGCCCACCATCACGCAACTTCCATCTCTTTAAAAATAGCTACTATGCTTTTTAATAGGAGACGCAACCTTAAACCTTCAATTAAAAAACATTAATAATAAGTCAATGAGTAGTTTACATACTTGAAGCGTTTATTCGTAGACCCCAAAACGATTTGGCTGTATTCTAATTACAAATACATGAAAGAAATGTATGAAATACGGAATGTGTAAAGTAATGTCACACACCGAAAAATTCTAAAGATAAATTCTATTTTCTATCACTGTCATACAGAACCATTTTTACTCCGAACTTGGCATAAACCAACAGGGAGAAACAAGTTGCAAGCTTCCAGAAAAAATAAAGCGAAATTGGCAGCCAATATTTGGTTATAGATTACATTGTCTGTTAACTGTATAAATATAAATTATGGAATACGCGAAACTCCTGTTCAGTACAGTCAAAAAGGTCTAAGGTAATAGGCAGTGGTTTACAATGAGATATCCGTATCACTCTCCTCCTCAAGAAGTCTGTGTGGAGATTTATATTCAAACATTTAAGAAAAAGGCTACTGTGGTGCCGGCCGCGGTGGCCGCAGGGACTGAGGCGCTCCAGTCACGGTCTGCACGGCCACTGCGGTCGGGGTTCGAATCCCCCCTCGGGCATGGATATTTGTGCCGTCCTTAGTATTAGCTAGTTCGTAAGTAGTTTGTAAGTTTAGGGACTGATGACCCCGTAGTTAAATCCCATAAGCTATACAAACATTTGAACATTTTTGCTACTGTGGTGTTGAAACTACAAGAAGCAGCTCATTTACTCAGGAAGGGAAAACGTTATGGTGCCCGTAAATTTGAATGGCTGCATCTCTTGTAGTAACATTCATTTTTTGATAAAATGTTAAAATCGAATATATCAGAATTTTGTTTTTCTAAACTCAGTGCCAGTGCAGGAAGTAGTCTTGACGTGATTTCATACTTCTATGCATTAATACTATCAAACATGTAATTTGTGTCACAAATTGCGCGGCAGGTCCGGTCGGAGGTTCGAGTCCTTCCTCGGACATGGGTATGTTTGTTTGTACTTTGCCTAAGTTATTTTAAGTAAGATTAAATAGTGTGTATGTCTAGTGACCGATGACCTAAGTAGTTTGGCCGCATAAGACTACACATATACACGTAATTTATTTATCTCATTACCACATTTAAGTACTAATAATTAAAGAAACTTAAATGTAGAAATTTGAAATAAACATTGAAAACAAATGATTGATATTTCTCATAAGATGAATGCACAGAACTGTTGAACAATGTTTTGTGAACGTACCTACAAAATCTGCCATATGGTAATTGTAGTGTGAGTCCCAGCTTTGTTTTTTTCTATAATAACATTAAAAACATATTAAAAATTCAGAACTCGATAACCAGTGAAGTTATGGACTTGAAGCGTTTTGTGTTGCTAAATCTTTACATAGTAGACACGATTTTAAAATTCGATTGCTATCGCCAAAGTAGACGAAAAGATAAATTTTTTGGTGTAATCTTCGCCGTGTAGACTGTATGTTGTAGAAGTCTACGCCGAACCTAATTACAATCATACTTCTGAGGAGAGAACGTTATTTGCAATTCTGCGTTTCCAGTCGGCCGTGCTGTGCTACGTAACGACATCGTACCGTTCCATTTTACCGAGAGTTATATATGTATTGTATATTGTATTCTTTCGAAATAATACATCACACCAACATATGTATCATTTAGACGCAAAGATTAACAACGTTAGACCTCGTGTGTAAACAGTTAAAGGTTATGAGTGCCACTGGAAAAATGCATAAGTAACATGTGTTGTTTGAGACTTGAAGATGGCCTGAAATTAGCCGAAATCGATATCTCATAATAAACATAAGGTGTAGCTGTTTATATTTCATAATGCAATTCCTAACATATTTAAAAGCTGCTCAAAACCACCTACAAAACACGATCAAATTGTGTTTTAGTTATTTGTAGTAATACACCCAAAGATCTGCCCTTGCTTTTAGTGCCTTGATCAGCTGTTTATTTTAGAGGTATTACTAGGGACAGGAAAAATTCGCATTTGCGATAAATGCGAATATAGATGCGAATTCTGACTCAAAATGCAGTAAATCCGAAATTATCATAAATGGTATTTGGCGTGTATTGCGAGATAACTTTATTTTATGCTCTTAAATATGTACAAAGTAAAGAGTAGGTACCGGAAAAATTCGCATTTTTCAATGAATGCGGAATATAAGCCCATGCTAATTTTGGGCCGGGCACAGGTAGGGGCTGGAGGGCGTGGAGTAGGGGTGGTGCATCCCTACTTCTGGAACACCAAATCACTACCTGCAGCGTCCTGGTCTCCCCGTAAGTGTCTACACATTCCCTTTCCCCGCAAGTGTCACTCCCCGCAAGTGCCACAAACTCAAATTTGCATACCTTAAACAGTTTTCTCATAGCTGAGTTGTACAAAAAACGTATCAAAATTCTACGAAATAGATCCGCCTTTCAATTTCCTGCCGTTGCACTCAGTTTCCCCATTGCTGAGCTGGAACTATCACAATCACCTAAATTTGTGTGAAATGTCACAGTAAACTGCTTCCACTAGATTGATTGAAGATTTATTGTGAGGGCCAATGTTACCAGCCAAAAATAAGGAAATTCCGCTACGGCCAGCTCAAATTCCGTTACATTCCGCTACGGACACACTCAAATTACGCTACAATATCAATATTATAATTTATAATACAGCCTACACAACTTATCGAAGATATACATACTAAATAAAATAAAAGATACATACTAAATAAAGTATAAACAAGTATATTACATACCTTTCTAGGTAGGTTATTTACAATAAACTGCGTCAAGCACAACTTCGATGAAGCAGAAAGTCGAATATGTTTCAGAAGAATGTAATTTGATGCAACCGATACTTTACTCTTTATCTGGTATTGAAATTGAGAAGGTAAAAGGAATTAATTCAAAATGGGTTATTTCTTAAAATAGCATGAAATATGAGTTTGTTAATACAGCAATATTTTGGTCACTTTATGGTAGCTGTATTCATTTACTGGATATTCTAGGATAACATTGTGGGTAACACATTAGCATCATACGCCTTTAAATTGTTTAACTTCTCACCCTTCATGAGGAATGAATGTGTGATGAAACCGTCCGCAAGTGTTCTGATAAACGTAATTCTTTTAGTCAAATCAAAATGTTCAAATGTTTGTTAAGCTTATGGGACTTAACTACGGGGTTATCAGTCCCGAAACTTACAAACTACTTATGAACTACTTACGAACTAGGACGGCACAAATATCCATGCCCGAGGGGGGGATTCGAACCCCCGACCGTAGTGGCCGTGCTGACCGTGACTGGAGCGCCTCAGTCACCTCGGCCACCGCGGCCAGCAATTCTTTTAGTCTCACACGACGCCACTGTCATTGCTGACAGATGGAATGAGACACTAGAAATGTTCCGAAATTCTTATATTCTAAGTCGCTGCTCTAACTTTAAAGTTCAGATTCCTAAAATACATTTGTAATAATAGCAGTACAACAGTAGTAATATCCATTGTCATTGTGTAACTTATATGAACTAAAAAGAATTTTCTTACCTGAGAAATTCTTGTTGTACTGTCCGTAGCTTTCATGCTCTAGTTGTGCCTTTGGCTTGCGCTGTGGTTCACCAAGTCACTTGTTTTGCTCAAAAAATGTTCAAATGTTTGTTAAGCTTAAGGGTCTTAACTACGGGGTCATCAGTCCCTAAACTTACAAACTACTTATGAACTACCTACAACTAAGGACGGCACAAATATCCATGCCCGAGGGGGGATTCGAACCCCCGACCGTAGTGGCCGTGTAGACCGTGATTGAAGCGCCTCAGTCTCCTCGGCCACCGCGGCCGGCTTCGTTTTGCTCCTAGCACTATTTCATACGCTCTGCATTTTTCTTTCGTGCTGTCATCACTAACTTGTTCCAACCACTTCATAAAAAGTCTTCATTTAACCATTTACAGTTTTCTAGATTTTTTTTCTCCTCTGGTGCCAGCTTTCATTCCCTTCTGGAAGGAGGAAGGAAGCTTAGGGTTTAACGTCCCATCGACAGCTTGGTCATTAGAGTCGGAGCTAACGCTCGGAGTTTTGGGTAAGGACGGGGAAGGAAATCGGCCGTGCCCTTTGAAAGGAACCATCCCGGCATTTGCCTGAAGTGATTTAGGGATATCACGGAAAACCTAAATCTGGATGGCCGGGGGTGGATTTGAACCACCGTCCTCCCGAATACGAGTCCCGTGCGTGACCACTGCGCCACCTCGCTCGGTCATTCCCTTCTGTTCTTTGGTGTTGAGCATCCAGCTTTATCACTCATTATTCAGTAGCCTTGTAATTTAAATTCACGGTAATGACTTACCCACTGCTAACACCTAGTCGTGTGAATCGGAAGTATTAATACATTATTATCGTCTCTTGTGTCAATAATCGCTTTCATTTACAGTTCCGCGTCACATTTTTATCATTGCCGACTGCCAATTGTTGACAGCATCCTTCAATGTAACTGACATCTTAAATGTTGCCACTTCAATAATGTACTTAAATCATTCACACCAGAAAGAATATGAAAGCATTCAGATGAAACCGAACGCAACAAGTGTAGAGTGTAGACCATATTATTAAAGCTACGTTATTCTATAAAATAGTAAAGTAATGTCATATTGAATCCTGTTTGCACTTAGAAACGAGCATTTAGCGTTTATTATTTGCTTATTTATTTATTTTTACATTCGGCCAAAGAAAGCCAACTTCCGCTACGGTTTGAACAATTTCGTAATTCCGTCGCTACGCCGCGCAGGACATAAAATTCCGCTACGCGTAGCGGAATTCTGCTACGGTTGGCAACACTGGTGGAAAGATTCATCTTTCCAAACTTTGTTCCAGATCAGTCAGTTTCAACACGTCACGAAACCTGAAGATAGCTACTACCCTAATCAAAGTGAAACTTTTTTTAACCGCGGAAGATTAGCAGCACGTACTGAAGCGCCGTGTTGCGATGCGCGACGCCGTTTGCCGTCGGGGTTTCCATTCCTCCATCGGGCGTGGGTGCTTGTGTTGTTCTTAGTTTACCTTAGGATAAGTAGTTTGTAAGCTAGGAACTAATGACCAAGCTGTTGAGATCCGTTTACAAACATTTGAACATTTGATTTGAAAGTGAAAACTTTTAGTTGCCAGGTTGAACTCGAGGCTGGCAGGGAGACCAGGAGACCAGACCTGCCCCCCCCCTCCCCCTTGGCCAATGATTCACTCCCCCCCCCCAACTGCGACCAACTCCCCCCCCCCCAACCAGGATTACACGGGAATTCTAAAAAAAAAAAAAAAAAAAAAAAAAAAAAAAAAAAAAAAAAAAAAAAAAAAAACCTATTGCTAGGGGTGGCCTTTGGTTTCTCACATCTTTACCGAGTATGTTCCAACTGTAATTCGTTGTTAGATGATCATTTGTAGGGCCACAAGGAAATCCAAAAAATTCCAGAAAAATAGAAACACCACAATAACAACTTAAGGTGTCACACCACGGATAGCGCATTGTAAGCTTTGTTTACCATATATACTGTCTTCTTAACACAAAATAAGCTCATGTACCATTATAACCGTTTGTAATTCCGCCTTGTAATTTTGTGTAAATTCTGTCACGCAGATAATCTGAAGATGCCCTGCAAAAGGGCGAAACGCGTCATTAACTAATAAAAAAATTTGCAATCAAGACGGTTTGAAGGAATACAAATAATAGACGTCGCCAGTTGACACGTTGCCGCAACAGTGTTTGCTTAATAATACGCTAGCCAATTACTACCGACGCAACAATGAAACGTTTTCAGAGGAAGAATAGAAAAGTAGCGTTTTGTTGCAATAAGAAATTGACATTTATATAAAGTTACTAGAGAGGAGCCGGCCGGGAATGGCCGAGCGCACTGAGGCGTCTTGTCACGCTGCGCGAGGCTGCTCCCGCCAGAGGTTCGAATCCCCCCCCTAGGGCATGGATGTTATGTTCGTCCTTAGTTTAAGTTACGTTAAGTTCGATGCAGATCGTCGCTACATGAACATAGTACTTAAGAAGCGTCGTAAAAAAAGTTATGATGAAGGTTACATTCAAGCCCGGTGATGAGAGTCATTGGGCCGTAGACCCGGAGAATTCATTCCAAACCCGGGCACTCCGGGCTGCACCTGGAGATCTGGCAACCCTAGTAAGCACAGGCGGCGACAGACAACAGGACGAGTGTCTGTCTAATCATCTTGGAGAGTCGTATAGCACTGCGCACAACATGCGCGGGTGTATGTACACGCCTCCACCTGCGATGACTTTGTGAGCGACTGACCTTGCTGTGTACAAAAGCAACGTGACGATTAGCTGCAGTGGTTGCCACATGTTCTTATCGTTGCTAATTAATATCAATATGCGTAGCTCTGACCTCGATTTTCAGATAGTGTATCAGAGCAAGTACGTATCTTTTAGATAATATATAAACACCTGCATGATCGAATTTTGACTATGTTTGATGGGAGGTACAGACGTAACTTCAACAAGAAAGATGCGTATAGCAGGAGTTGTGATATTCTCAGATGTTGTGAACAGATGTGAGTTCTGGACCACTATATTGAACTGGACGTCGTAAAATGTGTGAAAATCCTGGCTTTTTCAGCATCATATTCAGAACCAAGAAACTCTGCTCACAGCAACTGAGTACACTACAGTATGCAGACGACGTACGGTGGTGTGCGGTGTCGATAAAAGATGGCCCTTTATTCCCAAAGGAACGAACGTTCAAAATTCCTTCTCTGTGACTGATCAGTGCATTGGGAGGCTATGTGCTTAGACGTCGTTCTTCTATAGCTATAATTAAAAAAACCGTTCATTTACTTGTAGTTTATAATAAAAACATCTTTCAACACCAGGCTACAATTCTGTTATTTCAATTAATGTATTAACATGAAAATTAAAAAAGAAATTGCCCAACAATGTTTGGCGCCTCAGACCGGGGGATCGCAGTGTCTTTTAAGATCGGGTAGGAAAATAGTGACGGAAAGCTATGAGGCGAGTTACTGTGAACGTTAACATATTGCGCTAGAAACTGAAGTAGTACATAAATCACTTGAGGAACAGTGGTAGTCGAACAATAACTTACTAAGAATGAAGATGTTCAAGTGCAAGCATAATTTGTGGACTGTGCAGTTTCTCGAGATCTGACTTACTGAAGTCTGCCATCCCCGTAAGATATCTATATGTATACAGTTTTTTACCATATAAGTTATTGCTAATTAAACTTAACTGTTGGGGACAAAGCTTTGGATCATTTCTCAAATGTTCAAATGTTTGTATAGCTTATGGGACTTAACTACGGGGTCATCAGGCCCTAAACTTACAAACTACTTATGAACTAGGTTATAGTAAAGACGGCACAAATATCCATGCCCGAGGGGGGATTCGAGCCCCCGACTGTAGTGGCCGTGCAGACCGTGACTGGCGTGCCGCAGTTCCCTCGACCACCGCAGCCGGTGGATCATTTCTGTAGACGCTATGAGAGAATAAGAAAAAGAGACAATATTTTTAATTCCCCGTCCCCCACACCCTCGTGTAATTAGACTCCTTTCAATTGCTGTGGTACAGAAAATCTTGCCATTCATTGAACTGCATACAAAATGAATTATAATTTCTCCTCTGTAGGTCTCATACCGAAACATAAAACGTACATAATTTTTTCACTTCATGAGAGGACGTGATTCTCCGGTAAAAACGTTAATCCAGACAAAAGAGAAAGAAGACGGTAAAAATGAGGGAGATTGCTGGCACCACTGAAGAAATAGATAACAATCTGTAGCGCGTTCCTTAGTGCTTAGCGTCACGGAGAGTCAGTAAAATTTCTTGTCCGACATACATATTACATAGGCTCATATTTCTCAAATTTAGTTTTATAGACCTGCGTCAGGAACACCAGTACAAAAGTGTTCGGTAATCAGAATTTCCAGAAACCAAATAGCTGTATGTTTCAGCTATACTGCGATTGTAAAAATTGGATTTACCATTTGCGCATTTAGTTTACGTAAGGAACATTATTTTCATAATCCATTACATATCTGAAAATCCTAGCAGCTTGCGAAAACAGAAGCTATGGTTGATGTATCGCTGAAGTTGAAAATTTTTGACGAACCAAGACTCGAACCCGTGTTTTCCGCTTTGGACCAGCGGTCACCTTAACCTTCCTAATTTTCTTGTGAGGGAGGGAGGAAGGAGGGATAGTGTCACCTTTCACTTACTTCTTACGTTATTCGTTAATTAATTTATCTTTTTCATGTACGTGTTGTCGCCGTCAGCTAAATTCTGATGGAGATAAAGTGTGCAGCGGTCGAAACCTGAAGGCCTCGATGCCATCCTCTACGCCCCCCCCCTCTCCACACAGACACACACACACACGCACTTGACCACTTACCACTGTTCTTTGGAATGATAGATTATTAGCTCAAAAACTTTTATTGCTAAGTCATGCTTATTTCACACGTGAAAAGTAAAAAAGGAAATGAAAACAATCAACGAAGTATTCCTTCAGGCAATAGTAGTAGAATATCGGTGACTTCAGTGTAATAGAAGAAAATTAAGTAAATGAGCCGGCCACGGTGGCCGCGGGGACTGCGGCGCGCCAGTCACGGTTCTGCTCGGCCACTACGGTCGGGGTTTCGAATCCCCCCTCGGCCGTCCTTAGTATTAGCTAGTTCATAAGTAGTCATTCTGGACTTTATAATGTCTTTCCTTCGACCATGACAAGTTATTTCGCTACCCAAATAACAAATTCATCTATTACTTTTATTTTCTCCTTACCTAATCAAATTCCTTCAGCATTGTCTGATTTTGTTACCCTACATTCTAAAATCGATGTATTGTCCTTGTAAATATTTATCTTATACTCTCCTTTCAAGAAACTGTCCATTATCATCAATTGCCCTTCAAGGAACTTTTATATCTCTGACAGAATTACAGTCATCGGCAAAATGCAAAGTTTTTTAATGTTTGTAGATCTATCGGACCAAACTGCGTGGTCATCAGTCCGTAGCTTACATACTACTTAAACCTAGGTAAACTAACCTAAGGACAAACACACACACACACCCATGCCCCAGGGAGAACTCGAACCTCCACGGCGAGCAACCGCGCGCTACGCAGCGAGACGCTTTAGACTGCTCGGCTACTCCACCGCGGCTGTAAAGTTTTTATTTCTTCTCTGTGAGCATATTTACTTGTCCAAACTTCTATTTCCACTCTTTAACAGCTTGCTCATTGAGATGTAATAACATTGGGAAAAGGGTACAACCCTGTCTTATTCCCTTCGCAACCACTGCGCCCTTTTCGGGCCCTTCAAATATTATAACTGCTGTCTAGTTTTTGTACAATTTGAATATAACTCTTCGCTCCCTATATTTTACCGCAACTGTCTTCAGGATTTGAACTAAAATATACCAATCGGCATTGTCGAAAGCTTTCTCCAGATCTGCAAAAGCTAAAACCGCAGGTTTGCCTTTCCTGATTATATCTTGCAAGATAAGTTGTAATGTAAGTATTGCTTCGCGTGTTCCTGCATTTCTACTAAATTCAAACTGATCTTCCCCTAGGTCGACTTCCACCAGTTGTTCCATTCTCATGTAAATAATTTGTGTTAGTATTTTGCAAGCTTGAGTTGATTCACTTCTGTTAACTGTTCCAAGCTTCGCGTACGTTTCTTGTGTACTATATTCATAACGCCTGATTTCCATTTCTTTAAGTTCTCTCCGGATCCAAGTTCATATTTGTGCACAATCTGCAAATCTCACGCCACTTCTTGATCATTCATACCCAGGACCCAACATCGTCTGCATAGGCGTTATATACTACTTTTTGGCCATTTATCTGCAGTCCTTGTAGTTGTTATGTGGAGAGAAGAGGTTCGATCGCAATGGCAAATAACGCTATTGACATCTATTGACATGGAACAGTCTTGTCTTACAGATGAATCCATCATAATCGTTCGGCTTAATTGTCCATTTATTATTGTACGTGCTAAGCTCTTACGTAATACTTTTGCAATTATCCTACTTTCATGGTATTAAGAAGGTATTGATGATTTACCCTGTCAAATACCTTTTCAAAGTCTGACGACACTGTAACACACTTTATTCGACAGACTTCCGCAGTCGATATCATATCCCGGTATTGACATATATTTTGAAGGATACTTTTTACCGACACATTTTAAAAAATGTTGGAGTGAATGTACTCGAACTCGCGACCTCTTACCTATGGTTCGCTATGCTTACTGTTACACTTATATATTGATTTTCTTGTCTTCCTTTGCTAAATTAAATTGTTTTCGTCAATTGTTGAATGAACAAAAAATTCCTCCTTCGTTTCTTGAATGATGAAAACAAAAGCGATTTCATGCTGCACTGCCTTTTAAGCGTTTCTATAATTTAAAAATGCAACTGGAGAAAAATATTATTATAATATTTCTTCTGTAAGTTAAGATTCCCTTCTGCGATGTGGAACATAAACTATGTATAATTTCTTCCTGCTTCAATAAATTAACAAAGAAAAAAGAAAAACAAAATAATTATACTAATTTCATCATTATTACAAAAACTTTCAAATTAAATTAAACATCTTAATGAAAAACCTAAAATAAATATAAAATGTAAACAAAAAATAATGAGCTATAACTTAATCAAAAAATAAGTGGTATTAGGACTTTTTTCTGGCTTCGCTCTCCTTATTGACGATTTCAAAGTTCATCTTCGCGAGGATAGCCTGTTTAGTTTCCACACGTTTCCATGTCCTTTATTAGGTTCTTAGTTTTCTCATTTTGTTTATCTTCTCTAACTCCGAAATGCGTCGGCGAGCTAGAACTCCCTTTTCTTTTAGTAATACAACTGAACGTAAATTTTTGGTAATGTTACAATTTATGCGTAAGGAACGATATCTGTGTATAGTACAAGGTGGAAACTTAAATAAGGTAAAAATAAAATATCTCTCTTCTAGAGCCACAACGTGATGAAATAAAATGTTCGTTCTTTCATAAAAAGTTTCTGTTCGCCAATAGTCGTTTCTTAGTTGATCGATTTTCTTCTTATGTTTTCCTAAATTTGTTTATATATTTTCACCTTTTTTATGCAAAATCAGGGATATCGTTTTAGTTGTATTTCACATGATGGTTCTATTGAGAAACTTTGCATTTTTTTTTCTATAGTCCTTTATTTGGAGTAGTCTGTGTGGTATCGCACAAGTCTAAAGTGCGCGCCACCTACTTTCGCCGCGCGCCGCCATGCACGCACGGCGCGGCGTTCTTACGACGACAGCCACGAGCGCCCTCTGCTGCAACTCCGCTCGTGGCCACCACTGAACGACGTCGTTCACTTGGGACTGAGATAGGAACCAGCTAACACTTCGGAATCAGATAGGCACCAGTGTAGGCTATCGGATAGGCACTAGGCAGGCCTCTGGCTCAACTATGTATCAGCATTCTGCCGTAATGAGCTATGTAAAAGTTAAGTATTACTAAGTCTCTATGAAATATATATCTCGTACTAATTTACTCTAGTGTTTCTAGTTTCTGCTGTCCCACTGGCTGCTCACCTTCGTACCTGCACAAGCGTGCATCCTTTATTCCGGTGTCGGTCTCTTTCTACTCGGCCACCGACACGTACGACGGAAACGAGACACAAAAGCGGCGACGAGGCTGGGACACAAAAGTTTGTGGAGCTGTATTTTAATGTACGTCCAGAAATCCTCTTCGCTCTTCTTTGTGTTTGTCAGTATGTAAAATACCGCATGTTCCTTTAACAAATTCACTGCATTTTGCTTCGTATTAGGGTAAAGTTCTTCGTCTGGGTTTAAGAGGCTCGCAGGTGTTATGATGTGTGGCGAAGTTCATTGCATAATTGCATGTTTGTACGTGAGTGGCTGCCAAATTTTGTAAACGTTTTTGTAGGTAAATTGATTTTCGTCGGTGTCATACAGGTTACAGATTGGGCACAAAGGAGAATTTGCCAGATGTATATCGTTGAGTCTTTGGTTCGTTTGGACTTTTCGGTTTACAATGTAATACCACAGCGCCCTCACGTTGGCGGTCAGTCAGGAATGTGAATGTTTCTCCAGATTATTTTCCAATTGAAGTCTTCATAGTTTCTTTCAGTGACGGTCTTACCATGAAATTGCATAAAATTTTTGTAGATTTCTTTGACTTTACACGTGTCCTTCTCTGGTATTGTCACACTGATATAGCTATATTATATTTAAAAATGTTTCAAATGATAGAATTTAGTGGGAATGTGGCGAACATCGATTGGGGCACCACGGTTGGTCGGCGCTATTTCATTTAATAGAAATGCCGTTATGCTGTTCGGCGTTTTTGTCCACTGTTTGTACGTTTTGCTAACGACAGAGCTTTTGCGTTCTGTTAGGTTTAAGGCCACAGTTGTCGATTGATAGTGTCTAAGTTTTGTATTTGACATCAAAAATATGGCCGCTGCTGACGAAGTGGCCAAAGGCAGCCAAGATCCTCGGAATTGGCAGGACATGCGGTACATGATTTATTTTAGATGTTATATAGATATTCACCAGTTCCACTCTTTGTATTTTATCCAGTGTCCTGAGTATATCTGATATATACTGGCACGTAGCTTTTAAGTATTTTTCTTTAATTTAGTGCAAATGTCTGCTGGATATTAGGCGTATATTCGTTTCCAAGGCATTTCAAAGTAGCAGTCTCCTTTATTTCCGCTTGAATGGGAACTCCTGATTCTCGGAAGATATTCATTATTGAGGATTTTTGTCTATTCAGTTTTGCGCCAGATGTGAGTTTATACCTATTATCTCTAATACATATTATCTCTAATAATTGGACGATCTCATTATTGTCTTTGACCAGGATCGTGACGTCACGTAGTGAAATGCCTTGCAAATTTTAAGTTATTCGAAAAAGCAAACGTTTAATTGCTACGGCGAAAAGCGACATGGACAGGGGGCAACCTTGACTCATTGAACTTTCTACTGTTACAGGTTAGTTAAGTTGACCATTTATCATTATTATAGAGGACTAGCTTATGATAGATAAGCTATCTTTCAGTAGTGTGCTATGAAACTGGTTTTGAAGGAACTGAAAAATATTCTTATCAGATTGCAGAAGTCTATGTACTTACCGTTTATCAGGAAAGTAAGTACTGTAGATCAAATCACACGTAAAAATGCACTCGTTTCGAAGAATCCATTCAGGAAATTCAACAATAATGATTCTAATAATATCACAGATCGATCACTTGAAGTAATGCGCGAAGCGTCAAATCGATTTTTTTAAAGAGATGTATTAAAAGAAATTTCTTTTTTACTGCTTTATTTATTTATTCTTATATTTCCTTATTCGTATGCTTATCCTTACAGAGAAAGAGCTGAAGACATTGTAGCATATGGTCTGTGGCATCACATTTCGTGGTATGTAACCTCCTTGCTATAGATTCGCTGGCCTTCAGTCCGAAATTTTTTATAATTTGACGACTTTCAACCACCTTATCTTCCACCCACTTATAGCTATCGGCATGGAACTGCTATGGTGTAGAACGGCAGACTTTGGACAACAATTACACACAGACCATTCGTTTGCGTTCTGTAGTTTTCGCTGCATAGCGAAATATTAACACACACACGTAGAATTTTATAGACACCGATTACTTCCTATCCCAATATACTCCACCCTTTTATCATTATCAACCTTCAAGCAACAATGCAACCAATAAAACCATTTTCAAAGAGTAAATAAAATTTTCAAAGAGTGATTATTGTTCCACATTTCACGTTATATTCTTCAAATACTAAATATCTATCAGATCACTATAAAACCGCGCCTAAAACCTTCTTCAGGTTTAAATTAGTAACTGTACAAATATTTAAGTCTCTGCGTCTTGTCGTTCGGACGTGATAAGCGTACACCGAACAGACATTCATATTAATATATATAGATAAATAGCTATCCGATCGCCATAAAACCGTGCCTAAAGCCTTCCCCGGGTAGACATTAGTAACTGTACTAATTTTTAGCTCTGTATGTCTTGTGGTTCAGACGTGATAAACGTACACCGAACAGACATTCACATTTATAGATACAGATGTATTATTTAGTAGCTTCTTCATGATTCAGATGTAGCTTTGCGAAAAGTTCATTTTACACAGAACGTGGAAGAGGTAATCGAATACTCATTCAAAATCTAATGATACCATAGCGCACTTTAGTGTACAAGTTGCTGCTGTTGAAATTATGTCTCTGTAATCGCATAGTTTGTGGTGAATAGATCTGTATTTTCCTACGATGGACTGATATGAACCGGTGACGGCGTGCAGTATTGATTTCAGTCTCCCATTAATGATGCGCGCAAATATTTTGCAATCACTCTTAAGGTATTAGGTCTTAGATTTTCTACTGATTTTGCTGTAGGTCTTTTTTTAGGATTAGCACGACTACAACTTCTCTGAGATCATTCGGGCTGTTGGTGATGGCGTTCATTAGTTCTTTGCATGTGGACGTGAGCTTTGGTAGCATGTATAGTTTGAATGTCTGATGAAGCTCTGCTGCAATTCCATCGAGTCCAGGAGATTTGCTTTTCGTGCTCCGCTTTATTGCATCTTCAACTTCCTCTTTCATTATTTCAACTAACAGGTTGTCTACTTCTTCCTGGTCAAGTTTTCGTGTCATTCCTGTTGTAAGGGCACTTTGAGCAGTTATGTCCGTCGGTGTATTACATAGTAAGTTGGCGAAGTAATTGTAAATCTCCGTCTTGATCTCATTTTGCCGGGTCAGTGATCTACCATCTGTCGATCGTAGTTGGGTTATTATTTTTCTGTCTTGTCCTTTTCTTTCGTTTATGAGACGATAAATTGAAGTGTGTTCGTCCTGTACTTCAGTTTGAAGTCTTGCTCTTATTTTATAACCTTCGAGCTGTTTACGTTTTAATGAGAGGAGTTAGGCTTGAATTGTTTTTATCTCAGCTTGGTTGTCAATTACAGAGACATCAGTCGCGTGAAAATCTCGGAGTACTTTGAAGCAAAGTTCAGCTATCTGTTTGTGCCAGGCTGTTTTCTCACGCAAGTAATTTATCATCGCTCTTTTGATCATGGGTTTCGCGCACTTCATCCACCATGTGAGTGCTAAGGGGTATGAAGAGAATCCTTTCTCGCACTCTTTCCGTGCATCATTAAATGCCTCATAACATACGGGATCTTTTATATTGGTTACATTCAGTTTCCACAGAACACATCCCCTGTAGGTTTCTTGCTTTTTTTTAAATTTATGGTACAGATGTAAGCTATGTGGTCCTAAAAGATTGTGGATCATAATTCGGTTTGCATGATGTGCGTCTTCAGGTTCTCTGACACGTTGATCCTGTCAATGCGGCTTGCTGAGTGGCTGGTGATGTCCGTGAAGCCAGGCCGTTCTCCGTTCTTGTGCTCCCAGGTGTCAGTCAGGTTGAATTCTTTGACTATGGCCTTGACTTCTGAACAATAATTACAATTTGGTTCAAATGTTTGTAGGGCTTATTGCACTTAACTACGGGGTCATCAGTCCCTAAACTACTTATCAACTAGCTTATACTAAAGACGGCACAAACATCCGCGTCCGAGTTGGGATTCGATCCCCCGACGGGAAACGGCCTCTTCGCCGAAGTCTACAATTTGGTATCTGGTCTTCAGCAGATAAGACCCAATTATAGTCACCTCCTAAAATTCTGTGTTCATATCTCCCGCTGAAACGAGACACTACGTCGTCTTTAAAGAATTCTGCGCGTTTTCTCCTGTTACTGCTGCCATATGGTGCTTATACACTGATCAGTCTCGTGTTATGGATGTAGCTGCGATACCTCTGGCGTTTGTCAATTTTTCAGCGCCTTTCATGATTTTTTCTTCTTCTGTATGAATCGCTGTTCCAGTATCTCGATCATTCCTCGAATTCCCAAATACGTTAAAACCTGTTATTAAGTCTAAATTAGTGTCTGTCACCTCTTGCAGCAAAGCGATATCGAGATCGGCGGCATACAGCATGTCTTGCAGGGCCCTGAGTTTTAGATGGCTGCGCATTTTGTGTATATTTATCGTCCCGACCCTGTGGGCTTGCACAGCAATGTTGATTTCCTATATGGGTTGACTTTTGCTTTCATATTCGTCGGTACCTCCTGGTCTTATTGCATCGACTGCGGTGGTGACTTTTCTTTTGTCGTCTCTTCCTACCGAAGACGAGGCACTTGTTGTGTTTGTAACTTCTTTCATTTCCTCGTCTTGAGGAAATTCTACAATTTCGTCTGCCCAGATCCATCCACCACTTTGGTGGGGCGACTTGCTCCCAGAATATTTCTGAGAAGGAGTTTTGTTTTTTATTCTTTCCGTATGGCACTGTCTTTTTTCATCGCCTTGTAGGCGATGAATTTCGATATTACGGGAAAATTCTTTGTTTTTTGTCTGCTGGCTCCACTGAGATGTTACTGATTTTTTTCGCTTATTTTTTCCCCCAATTTCTTGCGCTTTCTCGCGTAGCGTCTGTGTTTTGTGTAGGGCATCAGGATGTGCTGACCGCCGCTTCTTGTGCTTTTTAGGGGAGAATCCAATTTCGGACGCTCTTCATTTTCAGAATTTGTACTGAGATCTCGAGGCACTGCCCTCCGCTCAGCACATTTTGTTAAGGCTTAGTTTCAAGTTCTTCCTTAATGACTCCGTGATGTTGCAGGGAGGGTCAGTATTACTGACTTCCATTGGCAGGTATTGGTTGTCATTGTTTGACTCATCGGGTTGTGATGCCACGGATGACTGAAGAGTACGTCACTGGCAGTGACGTCATTTTCATAGGAGCGACGAGCACACTCGCCGGTAGCTGCTCACTCTCCGTTGTATGCATTCAGTTCGTACATGTCCAGTCTGTCCACAACTGGAACATTTACGTGGTTGGCCATCGTATATCACGATAGCTCTATACCCACATACGTAAATATACGAGGGCATGTGCTTCCTGTTCTGTCTTTACTTGTCTACGCCACTGTGGTTCGAAATGTAATCCATTTTTCCGCAACATTAATGATAATTAGTCTGTAAGATCTAAGGACTGAGTAGATCTCTTCCGCGGTAATTTCAAAGGGATTCGAACATTTATAGTGGTGAAATCTGCATAATCAATTCTCACTTCACCGACATTCTCGTTAGAAAGATTAAATTTTAGTGTACCTCCGCATTGTTTAATAACTTTTGCGGGGCATGCAGTACTAACCATTTTAACATAAACAGTACTACTGACGATCGACAGATGTATTCCTATCATTTCGTTAAAGCTCAGCTTCACAACGTCTCTTAGAAAGTCTCTCACAAAGCGCTCATCGAAAGTGAACTTTAATACTTCAGAGTATCTCATCTAAGGGGTTCCGTCATTTCATGTTCTGTTGATATCTAGCTACAGTCATTACTACGTCGCAAGAGCGTCCAACTCACCACACACGGGTAGCGCACTACAGGCCGCAGCGATGATGTAAACAACACTTCCGCACAGCTCGCCTGCCGCAAGAGGACTGCAACCACTAAACCACCGCACCACGTCACAAATTCAGCTTCTGTGTTCTGTGAAATATTGCCACAACTACCAAGGCTCTCCATGCATCAGAAATTTTAATTCAATGCTTCACCTTTAATGTCTTTATCATTTTCGAATGCAAAACAGTCTCTGGGGTTATAAATTGATAATTATAATGACATTTATATCACCTTAGCCTAAGGTAAAAGGCAGTAATATTCCGATAGGTCCATTGCCGAGGTGCTATTCCGATGAATGGGGAGCCTTGGAAGTGTGGCAATATTACACGAAACTCAGAAGATGAATTAGTGTGTGAGATGGAGGGAAGTCGAACTTAGATTATTCCAAGGCACCTTAATCGCTGGTGGTGCGGTGTCTAATGGTTAAGATTTCTGCCTAGTAAGCATGGAGTCGGTGTTCGATTCTCAGACGCAGCACAAATTTTAATTCAATACTTCACCTTTAACTTTAATACTTATTTTATATCAATATATTTACAGTTCTGCATTCACATTCAAAAAATTTTCATAGCGTCCTACGTCACTTTTATGCAGAAAATGCAAATCATGACAGTTTTTTAATTGTTTATTTTAGTGTTTTCCTTTTGAGGAGGCACATGTAACACTATACTGTCATTTATGTGTTTCATATAAAGTCTCTGGTTGCAAAAATCCGCGGTGGAGTAGCCGAGCGGTCTAAAGCGTCTCGCTGCGGAGCGCGCGGTTGCTCGCCGTGGAGGTTCGAGTCCTCCCTGGGGCATGGGTGTGTGATGTCGTTATGTTAGCTTAGTTTAAGTAGTTTGTAAGCTACGGACTGATGACCACGCAGTTTGGTCCGATAGAATTGCAAACATTTGAACATTTGGTTTCAAAAAGAGTACACACGTGGCACAATGTAAACAGTATTTCACAAGCGTTTTATGTCATATTTGTGAACTTTATGACTGAAAAGCTTAAATATAATGAGAGGAGATCACACTACTTCCTGTTATGAGCACAGATTTTATTCCATGAATGTCCTCGAAATTTCCTTCGCTCAATACAGTTTTGATGCGTGGTTCACTAATAAATGTCACTTTTCACAGAATCAGTACAGGTTACATTTACGGTACAAGATCACTTCATATGGTGTGTCATTGAACGTTCATAAATTCTGATCACTTACTCCGTCAAACATTATTGTATCTCAATTAACCTTACAATTTTGATATCAAATCTAAGCTAAAGGTACAGTCACTATACCCTAAGTACTTCCTACAAAAATTTTATTCAGTTTGATTACTAATGAAGATAAAAAGTTTACACCAAGTTAAAGAAAAAAAACTGGAATAAAACAGATTTTTACAATCTATACAAAATTAATGTTACTACAAGACATACACCTGTTAAAATTTACCGGCACCACCGTAACCTTTCCTCTTACTGCTTATACGAGGTTACTTGTCGCAATTTCGACATCTTGAATATTCTGAATTTAAAAAAAAAATTAAAAAAAATGCTACTGAAAGTCTTCTTGAGGAGGACCAGTGGTATGGATATCTGATTGTAAGCCCTGCCTATTTCCTTAGAACTCTTTGATTTTACTGAATAGAAGTTCAGTTTATTACTTAATTTATATTTTCACAGTCAACAGCCATAGTAATTGATGTAAAAAGATTGACTGTCATTATTTAGCTTCAGTTTTCCAGGAAAATTCGAACTTGTTTCTCCCAGTTTGAGTTTATGCCAAGTTCGGAGTAAAAATGGTTCTGTTCGATGGAGACATAAATAAGAAATTATCTTTGGCATCTTTCGGTGCGCCAAAGGCCCTTACAAAGTCCATATTTGAAACATTTCTTAGACGTATTCCAAATCGTTTTGTGACTCAAGAGTAAACACTCCAAATATGTGAAACAGTTATTTTTTCTTCTTCTTCTTCTTTGATTGAATCTTTAGGGTGGAGTCTTCTGGCACAATGTAAAGTAGCATTATGGTAGGGTTAGACACATCAACATACCTGTGCAGGATGCCTAAGATGTTTATTTTATGCTTAGTGTTCTAAATAAGATGTTTTTAAGAGGTATGCCTGAAAAAGTCATCATATTTCTTTACGACAATACATTTTTGGTTATAGGAGTAAACACTCGACGAATTACTCCATAGTAAAAAAGAAATTAGAAGATATCATGAATTTCATCGTCTGTTCTCATTATGTTGAATTTCATCGTAAGTTCTAATTACTACAACAGACTTACACATAAATTTGTCACGAAACGCGTTATTCGGCAACCATGAAGCGATAAACGGTTGCTTATGCCGTGGTATGATGCCCAGCCAACACGCAGGAGCGGCGTGATGACCAGCTGGACTTCTTAGTGCACCTTGTAACGATACTGCTGGCCCCCTCATCTCAATGTCATCCTACGATACCGTCTGCGTTGGATCCGGAATCGTGTGGTTCAGTTGTGATATATGTTGCGTGTGAAGTTAAAAACGTAACAGTCAGCCTAGGAATCAGTGTAGGATAGTGTGTGGGTGATACTGTGATTAAAACGAGTGATAGTTTTCATTAATTAGGAGATTCATATATTTGCTTTCCAGACAGTTCTATGAACAATAGTTGCGTCATTGTATGTTATTTCAAGACTTAAACAGACGAATGGTAAAAACTTTTGTAAAACATAAAGAAATGAAAATAAATAGCATTGTATATATGTTAGGCTCATAAACAAGTTGTGTTGACCAGCTAATTATGTTATTTCTACTATTACATTAATTATCAATATTGTTATTCTATGTATATATTGGCTGAAAAGAGATTTTGAGTATATTTTGTGAATGGCCAGAATATTTGATAGTTCAGTATATGTTAGGAACATGTATGGTGTAGTCATTAACAAATTAATTGATATTTAACGTCGCACTTTGTTGTTGACAGAAAGATCGGAAATTTCGTCTTAAAAATACATGTGCCATCTAAAATTATTGTATGCATAGTTTTCATTTTATATTGTGATTATTTTTGTATACATGAAATGTTTTACTGTTGTGTTCGTTAATTGTAAATTACTATATTCTATTGTTATGAACAATGGATAATGTAAGGTCATTATTGGCGATGTTATATATTTGCCTCACCGCCTTGCGTGGAGGAGTTCGAGTTGGAGTTTTGTCTTTTGTCGAGTGCTCTGGAAGCTAAGTCAGTTTGTGTTTTGAAATGGAAGTTCTACCGTTCTGATGCTTTGTAATTTGTATACGTTTTGAAGTTGTTATGTTTTGGGTGGAGAAGTCTTGATTCAAATTAAAGAAGATGTGAATAATTGTACATATCGAGTATTTATTTCTACCACGACGCCCCAGGAGAATAATGTTACAGCGAGCAGAACCCCATACATCGCAATTATGAAAAGCTGAGTATCGGTAGAATAAACTGTAATTTACTCAAAAATATATTAAAATGTTTCAATTGGTGGAGCATAGCTGGGATTGCGTCATATAAAGTGTCTACAGAGTGTTTGTGTTGCAGGAGAAGTATGTTTGGAAGTACATAATCGATGTTTGAAAGACGGAGGAGGACGTGAATATGGAATTGTACGGCAAAGAAAACGGAGCACTTAACCTGGAAATTGGATGCTTGGGCCCGGATCGTCGCATCGCTGGACACTGAATAATAAGATAAGTAAAGCAGCGCTTATTAATTTGTATTTGTTAGTCTGGGTTGTTTGGCACTGTAAAAGACGATGTCAGCTGAGAATAGGTAATCTAGTGTAGACATGTCAGTCTGCAAAAAGTAGGGTAGCCCGCCAAAAACCCCGATATCCGTGCAAATGCCACTTACTATATGTGTTCCAACCCTTTCCACGCTATCCTGTCCTGTGCAAGCCTCTTCATCTAAGAATAAGAAAAGCAACCGATATCCTTTTGAAGATGTTTACAGTATTCGTCCCTCGGTCAAAAAATGTTCTAATGTTTGTAAATCTATCGGACCAAACTGCGTGGTCATCAGTCCGTAGCTTACAAACTACTTAAACCTAGGTAAACTAACCCAAGGACAACTCACACACCCATGCCCCAGGGAGGACTCGAACCTCCACGTTGAGCAACCGACCCCCTCGGTCACCCTTTACGATTATTATCCCATACACCTCCTTATAAACCTTAGCTGACGATTTCTTAATGTCTCAGAATGTGTCTCTATCCTCTCTGTCAGTATATGCCGGAACCTCCTTTTCTCCCCAATTCTGTTGAGCACCTCCTCATAAGTTATGTGACCTACCCATCTAATCTTCATCATTCCTCTGTACCAACACATTTCAAAAGCTTCTGTCATCTTTTTCTCTGAACTTCTTATCGTCCGTGATTCACTCCCAAACAATGCTATACTCCAGGCAAATGCTTTCAGAATGAACTTCCTAACATTTAAACTAATATTGTATGTCAACAAATTTCGCTTTTTCGGAAACGCTTTTCTTCCCATAAAAATTCTGCATTTTATATCTTCTTTACTTCGGTATCAGAAGTTGTCTTGCTTCCCAAATAACAAAACTTATCTACTACGGTTATCGTCTCAGTAGCTAATCTAAATCCTTCGGCATCGCCCGATTTTCTGACACTACATTCCATTACCCTAGTTTTACACTTTTTAATATTCATCTTATATCTTACTTTCAAGACACTGTCCATTCCATTTAATTGCTCTTTCAGGTCCTTTGCTGTCTCTGACAGAATTACTATGTCATCAGCAAAAAGCAAGGCTTTTATGAAAATTAACACAATTTTGTGTTTGTTCTACAGGTTTGTTTATTTTGTTAATCGATTTTCGGCTTTTTAGGCCATCATCATTCATTTACTGGAGTTCTGTCAAAGAACTTGCGTTGTTAATAAGCCAGAAGAGATGTTACATACAGAAAAATAAATTAGCTTCTTTGAGGTAGCAATTACAGTGTAAATAAATATTGAAATGAAATCTGTAAATTAATAGTACTGCAAAAGGGAACATAGATACTATACGTCGAGGAACAGTGCAAATATAAATTCTTAGAACAATAACTGTAGTGAATAAAATTCCATGATAGTCGTGGCGGCTAGTGCAGCAACAGTGCTCGATAATTAAATGATTCGCAGGTTTCGCGCTGTTAGCGCATCATCATACTGGAAACAGACAAATGTTTTATTACAATCCGTGTACCTGGCGGGCGAATCTATTGGCTAAAGTGAGTAAATTTTTGAAAAGTGAGAACTAACTTGGGTGGAGATGGAGCCACAGAACTACTTAAAGCTGTGATGGAAGTAGATTAACAATTTGTATTCTGTCATTGGGCCCCTGCAAAGAGGTAAACGTACAAAGTACGTAACGGCCATTTGAAGTAGAATAACCAGGAACTAAAGGGGTACACTATGGAAATTAATAGAATGCAGAGGAGTCGCTGTCGTGGCAGATCCACGTTTACAAGTGGTAGTATTGTTTAATATCTGCGAAACATAAATGCGACCGTTAAACAAAGCGGTATGTGCAGAGTTACAGTCTGAGAGAATGAGTGGCTTGCCAAGCGGCAGCTTAGTAATATCAGAGATGTGTGTGACGTGCAGGAAATGAAAGGTGAGGGGAAAGGAGGTGGAAGAATATGTCGGGAATCTGTTGAATCTTGTGAAATGATACATGGTGGTAGTGAAACAATAATAAATGAATGAAAACAAAGTTACGGGAGTCCTGGGGGTGTTGTGAAAAATAGATATTGTGAATTGTCAGAAGGGTTTTATTTTGGAAAAAGATGGATAACATGATATGGTTATGAGAACCTGTCTCGCGGGATTTTCAGCTGATATATTTGTGAACAGCCTTGAACCGTTATTTCATGCAGGCCTCCTCTAAGTGCAAGAAAATAGTCTTCTATTGCAGATACGTGGATGACATTTTCATCATAATTAACGCATTCACAGCTGAAGTACCATCCCTCTCGAACGAATTCTGCAGTCTGCATCAAAAAAATGATTTTCACCCATCAAATCATGTCACCCGACTGCTCCATCAACCACTTAGACCTAACTCTCACCTTATCCAACAATCACACCACATTTGCGATTTACAGTAAGCTCACAACAAGTGACGCTGTCTACCACTCAACATCCTGCCACCCGTACAGTTGTAAAACAAGTTTTTTCTCTTCCATGATCGACCGCTTATGCGACCTCCCTTTAAACAGAGAAACAGTTGATCAAGAACTTGCTAACCTGAGGCACATTTATAGAACCAACGGATACCACGCTAGCCTGGAAGACCGATTGTACAGCAGAAAAATCTCTAAAAATAACACCTCCCTCCTCCCTAGCACCATCACTACTGAATTCATCTGTGTCTCCTAACCGTTCATAGGTAATCTTTCTTACAGACTCGCTTCTTAAAAGCGCCCAAGTAAGTTCTTTTTTCACTTTATCCATATTAGATTCGCCCGCCAGGTACACGGACTGTAATACAACATTTGTCTGTTTTCATCCTGATGATGTGCTAACAGCGCAAAACGCTTTATTGGATATAATAAAGAATTTTGCAACAGAGACTGCGAATTTTTTAATCCAAACATTTAAATTAATTAATTTTGAGAAACGTCTTCCCATAGCCATTCTGAATTTTAATCTGCTTTACTTCGGCCATCAGAAGTTACTTTGCTACCAAAATAACAAAATTCATCTACTACTTTTATTGTCTCATTACCTAATATAATTTCTTCAGCATCGCCTGATTTTCTGACACATTTCATTACGCTTATTTTACTCTTCTTAATGTTCTTCTTATACAACCATTTCAAGATATGTCCATTCCATTCAATTGCTCTTCCAGGTCCTTTGTTTGACATCGACAAACCGCAAAATTTTTATTTCTTTTCCCTAAACGTAAACGAAAAATTCAAATGTTTGAAAATCTATCGGACCAAACTGCGTGGTCATCAGTCGGTAGCTTACAAACTACTTAAACCTAGGTAAACTAACCTAAGGACAACACACACACCCCCATGCCCCAGAGAGGACTCGAACCTCCACGGCGAGCTACAGCGCGCTCCGCAGCGAGACGCCTTAGAAACTTTAACTCTCTGCCCAAATTTTTTCCTTGCATTCCTTCACGGATCGCTCGATGTACAGACTGAATAACATTGGGGAAAGGCTATAGCCCTGTCTCCCTACATTCCCAAACACTGCATCACTTTCATACCCTTCGACTATAATTACTGCTGTCTGATTTTTGTACAAGTCAAATATAACTCTTCACTCCCTATATTTTACCCCTGCTGTCCTCAGAATTTGAAAGAGTGTATTCCAATCAACGTTTGTCAAAAGCTTTCTCGAGATCTACAAACGCTGGAAACGTAGGCGGCCTTTCTTAAAGTTATCTTCTGAGATAGGTCGTAATGTATTGCCTCTCGTGTTCCAACGTTTCAAAATTCAAATGTTCAAATGTTTATAAACCTATTGGACCAAACTGCTGTGTTCATCAGTCCCTAAACTTACAAACTACATAACTAATTTAAACTAACCCAAGGACGACCTGCCGGCCGCGGTGGCCGAGGGGATTGAGGCGCTCTAGTCACGGTCCGCACGGCCACTACGGTCGGGGGTTCGAATCCCCCCTCGGGCATGGATATTTGTGCCGTCCTTAGTTGTAAGTAGTTCATAAGTAGTTTGTATGTTTAAGGACTGATGACCCCGTAGTTAAGTCCCATAGACTCTACAAACATTTGAAGGACGACCTACACACCCATGCCCCAAGGAGGACACGAACCTCTGACGGCGACGCTCCGCAACAAGTCGCGTTAGAAGGCTCGGCCGCTCCACCTCGGCTCCAAAATTTCTCTTAAATCCACATTGATCTTCACCAAGGTTGGATTCTACCAGTTTTTCCATTCGTCTGTAAATAATTCGTGTTAGTATTTTGCAAACATGACTTATATCTGACGGTTCTGTATTGTTTACATTTGTTTGCATTTGCGTTTTCGGAATTACAATTACTATATTTGTTTTGAAGTCGAAGGGTATTCCCCTGCATATCAGGTGGGACAATGTCTTCATCACTCGCTCTCCTAATGACATTAGCAGTCAAGACAGAATACCGTCTAATCCAGGGGCCTTGTTTCCACACAAATCTTTCAGTAGTCACATTCTTACCCCAGTATTGTATCTCCTATCTCATCCTTGTCTACTTCGTCTTGTTTTTCTACAATAGTTTATTTCCTTTGTATATCCCCTCTATATATTCCTGTTTAGTACTGGTTTTCCGTATGAGTTCTTGATATTCATGCAGCTGCTTTTCTTGTTTCACTTTTATAAGCACTATCTTTCTTTCCCCTAGTCTATATTCTGTTACATTCTTGACTTTGTCCTCTAGCCGTTCATGCTTAGCCGGTCTGCACTTACTATCAAACTAATTTTTGGGACGCATGTGCTCCCGGTTACTTGCTGGATTTTTATATTTTCTCCTTTCATCAATTAAGTTCAGTACCTCCTGTGTTATCCATGAATTTCTATTGGGACTTGTCCCTCTGCCTATATGATCCAATGCGTCCTTCAATACTCTGAGCTTATATTGTTTTAAATTCATCATTTCAATCATTATTGCCAAATGCTCCCTCTGGCACCCTAAACCACCTCTGGTTCCTTTAGTTTGTCCAGGTTCCATCTCCGTAATTTTCTACCTTTTTTCAGTTTCTTTTATAGTGAATTATACTGGTATCTTAAAGGCTGTCAACGTACCACGTTTCACTGTAGTTATACACACAGGTAGCATGAAACTCAATCGTCAAGTAAAGTTCGTGCACGTATTGACATTTTATTTGGCATTATACAATGACGTTCAATCTTTGCACACTTCAGTAATTACTCGTTTGGTAATTATGGTATACATACAAGGTTTTGTGTCCCAGCCACGTCGCCGCTTTTGTGTCTCGTTTCCGTCGGAGGTGTCGGTGGCCGAGTGGAATGAGACTGACACAGGAATAAAGATAGCACGCTGGTGCAGGTACGGAGAGGAGCAGCCAGAAACTAGAAACACTAGAGTAAATTAGAACGAGATATATATTGCACAGAATTTATACAATACTTTACTTTTACATAGTACTGCAGAATGTTGATACATAGTTGAGCTAGAGTCATGCCTAGTGCCTAACTGATAGCCAAGTCTTCACTGGTGCCTATCGGATTCCGAAGTCTTTACTGGTTCCTAACTCAGTCCCAAGTGAACGATGTCGTTCACTGGTGGCCACGAGCGGAGTTGCAGCAGAGGGCGCTCGTGGCTGTCGTCGTAAGAACGCCGCGCCGTGCGTGCATGGCGGCGCGCGGCGAAAGTAGGTGGCGCGCACTTTGTACTTGTGCGACACCACACCCCTCCCCCCCAAACCGCCGCGCCGTCGTGGCGTAGGGCTGAGGGCCACGGCGACGGCACTGGGAGGAGGGCCTGGGCGGGGGCGTTACTGGTGGGACGGGCGTCGTAGCTGAGGCTGGGATCGAGACGCCGTCCGCGCCCCGGCATCCGCCGTGCGATCCCCCGGAAAACCCGCCAAAACGAGGGGAAGGGCGCACGCTGCCGCCCAGATTGAGCAGGTCATCTTCTTCTGAGGTGCGTGGCCCAAGCTGGGGGGGCCCGCACGTTCCCGGAGTCCCTCTCGGTGATGCTGTCAGCTGAGGCGGCGACGGAGGCGGAGGGGTCGACTGTGTAGGAGGCGCGTCGATATCCATCGGGATCTCGTAGCCCGGGGAAGCTGTACCCGGCGGCGAGCGATGTGGCTGTGCTCCCTGGCGGTGAACTGGGTCTGGAATCAAGAAACCGGAGACAGGATCGCGCGGCCTGTGCAGACGCAATTGGTTTGCGTGGCGCCGCAGCTCCGACCCTGTGGAAGAACGTACAACATACATATTGCGCCCGAGCACGCGCTGAATGATGCCCGGCATCCATTTCTTCTTGTTTCCAGCAAACACCCTGTACAGCACCGGCGTAGAAACCTGAAACGCGTAGCGCCATACGAACCGACTCGGTGCGTGGGAGGCTGCAGCAGGTGAAGGAGAGTGCGGTGACGGCGGCCGTGTAGCAGCTCGGCAGGAGACGGGCCGTCACGTGGCATGCACCGATACGTAGACAGGAAAATTTGAAGAGCTTGCTGCCTGGAGTGCTGACCTTTCATCTTCTCCATGTGAGACTTGAATGTTCGAACGCAACGTTCTGCTTCACCATTGGACTGAGGGTGAAAAGGTGCGGTGGTGATATGCTGAATGCCATTCACACGACAAAACTGTTGAAATTCCGCACTAACAAACTGAGGTCCATTGTCACTGACGATAGTTTCAGGCAAACCTTCGATGCAGAACACTGATGTTAAGGCACTGATTGTACTAGATGCCGTCGTTGAGTTCATGGCAATCACAAAAGGAAACTTGCTGAAAGCGTCTACAACAATTAACCAGCGCGTATTCCAGAAAGGTCCGGCAAAGTCAATGTGTAAACGTTGCCATGGTCCCTTGGGGCGTGGCCAGTCTGAGAAACGTTGCGGAGGAGCCGCCTGATGCTCCGCACAAACAGTACACTGTGACGTCATGCTCTCTATCTGAGCGTCCATACCAACCCAGGTACAATGACGTCTGGCCTGTTGCTTTGTCCTAACAATACCCCAATGTCCTTGATGCAGGAGGCGTAACACTTCTCGTTGCAGGGAACGAGGAACAATCACTCTCGTTTGGTCGTTGTCCGTATGTGACAACAGAACACCCTGACTTAAAGATAATGCATGACGTTGTGCAAAATAACGTCGAACCAGAGGCCGTTCAATGTCTTTGGCTCTGGCAGGCCACCCTGAGCGAACAAAACTTGCTACCACACTTAGGTCTGCATCCGCGGCTGTTACCTGTGCAACCCGACGAGAGTTTAAAGGAAAGTCTGCGACAGCGGAAGCCTCTCTGGGGTCTATCTGACAACATGCCATTTCTGAAGAATCAAATGACACATCCAGGCAAACTGGAAGTCGGGAAAGTGTGTCCGCGTTGGCGTGTTTAGTGGTAGGTCGGTACAAAATCTCATACTGATAATTAGACAGTATTAAGGACCATCTCTGAAGCTTTTGTGCCGTTCGTGGTGGAATTGGCTTTGTGGGTGAGAACAACGACGTGAGAGGCTTGTGGTCTGTCAACAAATAGAATTTTCTGCCATAGAGATAATGATGAAACTTTGTGACGCCGTAAATTATTGCTAAGGCCTCCTTTTCTATCTGACTGTAATTCTGTTGCGTTGGCGTCAGTAGCTTGGATGCAAAGGCAATAGGACGATCGTAAGAACCAATACGATGTGAGATCACTACACCCAGACCGTACGACGAGGCATCGACTGCTAGCACTACAGGCTTCTGGGGGTCAAAGGGAATCAAACATGCATCACTGAGTAGTGCAGACTTTAAGTTGTCAAAGGCAACCTGACAATCTTTAGACCATACAAAAGGAACATTCTTCCTACGTAAGTGATGCAGTGGAGCTGCAATCTGAGAGGCATTGGGAATAAACCGGAAATAATAGTTAAGCTTTCCCATTACTGCTTGCAATTCATGCACATTCTTAGGAGGAGGCAAGTCTTTGATTGCTCTAAGATGTGACTGTAAGGGATGAATTCCTTGGGCATTAATCACATGGCCTAGGTACTCTATTTCAGTTTGAAAAAACGAACACTTTGCTTTATTACAACATAGACCTGCTGCGGTCAAAACTTTGAAAAGGCACTCCAGGTTTGCTAAATGTTCTACAACTGTACGTCCGGATACCACAATGTCATCTAAATAGTTCGAACAACAAGGTACCGAAACTGTCAGCTGTTCCAAAAAGCGCTGAAAAATAGCGGGGGCAGAAGAACTGCCAAAGGGTAGGCGTTGAAATTGAAAAAGGCCCATGTGAGTATTAATGACGAAAAACTTTTTTGACTCGTCATCAAGTGGAATCTGTAAGTATGCCTCTGCTACATCAATCTTAGAAAAGAAACGAGACTGTCCTAATTTGTCCATTAGTTCGTCAGGTCTGGGCAGGGGATAAGTGTCTACAATTGTTTGACTGTTCACTGTTGATTTGAAGTCCGCACAGAGACGAAGTTTTCCTGACGGCTTGGGTATAATTACTATAGGCGAGGCCCACTGACTCGCAGAAACAGGAGAAATCACCCCACTATCTTGCCAACGTTTAAGTTCTTCGGCAACTGTATCACGCAAGGCGATAGGCACTGGTCTAGCTTTACGAAATTTTGGAACTGCAGATTCTTTTAAAGTTACATGTGCCACGAAGTCTTTTGCACAACCTAGTTCCGGCGAAAACAAGTCACTGTATTTTTCACACAATGCATTGACTTTATCCTGAGGCACTACTGACGAAATTTGAAGCACATCTCTTTGAATTGATAAACCAAACAAATCGAATGCATCTAGTCCAAAAATGTTCTGTGTCGATTTGGCCTGAAGAACTACAAAAGCAACTGTTTGTGTTACACCTTGAAAAGAGGCGGGCAGGCTACACGTTCCTAGCACGGGAATATTTTGACCTGTATAAGCTGTTAACACTTGCTGTGACGGCGACAATTTTGGCGAACCCAGAAGTTCATAAGTATCTTTATTTATTAATGTGACAGCGGAACCAGTATCAAGCTGAAATTGCACCGTCTTATTTTCTATGAAGAGAGTCACAAACAGTTTTTGCTTGCGGCGCTCGACAGGTGCGCGAATGTGGGCAACGTCTGCTACGGTTTGTTTATTGCGCTTGCGCGGGCCGCGTAGTGAAGTAAGCGGCGCAGACTCGGCACGCAGCGGATTAACAACACTGTCACTAGATGGCACTACCGCCGGATCGGCGTCCGCGCAATGCGAGGCTACTACAGAGTCACTAACTACTGCACTACTCTTTTGAGTAGCTACTTGATGTCTACTGTCACTAGCTACACAGTAGTGGGCACTATTACAAGGAGCAGTTGCAGAAGGCACTATTTTCACTACAGGAATGCACTGTTCATAGTCATTTTGCTTGTCCCGAAATCTTTTCCGTTGCACTGTTTTACGCGCTCGTCGGTGCTTGCTACGTGGTGCACTATATAGTTTTGCCATAGGCGCAGAACTACTTTCTTGCAATTGAGATCCAAGAAAAGCACTGTTCAATTCCACAGCCCGTATAACATTTACAGAATGAACTGTTCTCGCACTCTGCGAAGCACTGTTTCTAACGGTACCGTTCTTTGAGTTTTTAATTTGCATACACACAGACTGTACATGTCCTGATTTGCCACATTGATAACAGGTTGCGTTGCGACTAGGGCAATGAGCACGCTTGTGGCGAGACACACACTGGGGGCAAGATTTCTTCCTCACGTACATTTTTCTGAAATGAGCGTTGGCGCCCGTTATTCAAATCACTGTGTCTAACACGACGGGGCGACCTTTGTGTCGCACTTTTACACTGGCTACTGTTCACTGTCTGTTCAGCACGGCCGGTAGAATTTAAAGAATCACTAGTGCTACACTGAGAACTACGGGTAGGAAAGTGTCCGTTGCGGCGCACTGAATTTACACTGTGGCTTTGCATTTCTACATCTGCTAAGTCAAAAGTATCATGCGCTTCTATAAGCTGCAGTACACTGTCTAATGAAGGGCTGACTGTTTCAGAATTGCTGCTCTAATTCTGGAGTCCTGAATATTCTGCGTAATCGCATCCCTCAACATCACGTCACTATACGAAAGTCCACAAGAGCAAGTAAATTTACATTTGCGGGTTAAGCCCTTCAATTCCGTAATCCACTCTTGGTGTGACTGTTCGGGTGATTTTTTAAGTCTGAAAAATCGGTACCGTGCCGCAGCTACGAGAACTTTTCTCTCATAATGAGCATTTAGTGCCTCTACTATTTGTGCAAAGTCTACATCGCGAGGAGATACGTCGGGGAAAAGTTTTTTCAGTAACACGAAGGTGTTGGTGCCCACCACAGATAATAGCAGATGCTTCACTTTCTGACCTGTAATTTGATGAGCCGCGATGAGTTCTTGAAACTGTGCGAAGTAGTCGCTCCATTCTTCCTCACGTTCGTTGTACTGGCGAAACGTAGGAAGCGTTGCGGCGGCAGGTGTGGGCTGCTGAAGTGGCGGCTGTTGTTGTTGGTTAGCTGCTTGCGCTGTGAGCTGGGCCACAGCCTGCAGGAGTTGTGTTATTTGCGCCGTCTGTAACTGAATAATTTCCATTAAGTTTGGGTTCGGGGTAGTGGCCATGCTGACCGATTAGGCGCCGCGCATACAAGTAAATTATAACAAAACAAAAATGCAATATGAAAGAGGACGCTCTGCAACAAAAAAGTCCACAAACACGTAACTGAAAATGTTCTCCCAAAAATCTTATTATAAGGGTGGGTGGGCGGGAGCAATTTCTGCGTGCTCCGACTACTGCTGTATGGCTGCTGCAAGCGGGATGGTCCAAGGTTCTATCACTCCTCGTCGCCACTTTTGTGTCCCAGCCACGTCGCCGCTTTTGTGTCTCGTTTCCGTCGGAGGTGTCGGTGGCCGAGTGGAATGAGACCGACACAGGAATAAAGATAGCATGCTGGTGCAGGTACGGAGAGGAGCAGCCAGAAACTAGAAACACTAGAGTAAATTAGAACGAGATATATATTGCACAGAATTTATACAATACTTAACTTTTACATAGTACTGCAGAATGTTGATACATAGTTGAGCTAGAGTCCTGCCTAGTGCCTAACTGATAGCCAAGTCTTCACTGGTGCCTATCGGATTCCGAAGTCTTTACTGGTTCCTAACTCAGTCCCAAGTGAACGATGTCGTTCACTGGTGGCCACGAGCGGAGTTGCAGCAGAGGGCGCTCGTGGCTGTCGTCGTAAGAACGCCGCGCCGTGCGTGCATGGCGGCGCGCGGCGAAAGTAGGTGGCGCGCACTTTGTACTTGTGCGACACCACACAAGGCAATCACATTCACCAGTACAATATTCACATTTCATGCTAGCCTTGTATTGAAGTCTATAAACATGAAAAGGTTTCATGAACACTGACAGTGATTGTTTAGCAGTTACTGTACCACTTTATGCATCATGTCACACATACTTACGCATGAAATACATCATGTATAGAACTAGCACATTATAATAATCACAGAAAAAATACATTAGTAACTTAACACATTGAATGGATTGCAAAACATTTCTGTTCTGAGTGAGATAGAATATACGTGAGTCTGCACCTACTCTGTAAGTCATATTGAAGGCATGGCAGAGGGTTCATCGAACTGCTTTTATGATATTTCTTTAATGTTCCATTGTCTAATAGTGCACGAGAAAAAGGAACACCTAAATATTTCCGTTTTCTATCTCATTTCTCTTATTTTATTATGATGATCATGTCTCCCTACGTAGGTGGGTGCTAACGAAATATGTATGCATTCGGAAGAGAAAGTTGGTGAAAGAAATTTCTCAAATAGGTCTCGTCGCATTCAAAAACGTCTTTCTTTCACTAATTTCCACCCTAACTCGAGCATCATTTCCTGACACTCTCTCCCCTATATCGCGATAATACAAAACGAGCTGCCCTTCACCGAACTTTTTCTCCATCGTCTGTCAGTCCCACTTGGTGTGGACTCCATAAAGCGCAGCAATATACCAAAACAGGACGCGCAATTGTGGTGTAGACAGTTTCTTTAGCAGAAGTGTTACATCTTCTAAGCGTTCTGCCAATGAAACTTAGCCTTCTCTGCAGTATTTTCTATTTCTTTCCCATTTAAGTTGTCCTGAGAAACAATAAAATAGAAATAAGTTAGTAACCTAGCTGCTTCTGATTAGCACACAGAAGGTAAGCCGGATAAATGAGACATTATCAATTAAAGTAGAAAATGTAGGAAAACACAACGTAAATATTTAGGAAACAAATACTGTACTGAATGGATATGTCGTTGCTTCTGTTATCCGTCAACAGGGTTCGCCATTGTCGTCTACATGTCTCGCATCGAAGTATTCTGCTGTAAACATCCGTCGGAGCATCGGGTTAATCAGACGTGGTTGGGTAATGGCTTGTAATTTAGGGTATGTATTGTTCAATTGCTGTATTTACTGTTATTGTTTGTAAATCTATCGGACTCAACTACTGGGTTATTAGTCCTTTACTGTTATTGCGATGGTTGCACTGTCCTGTACTTAGAAAATCTTATTTTCTCGTCCACGTTTTATCAATGGAAGCGCTTTACCCCTCATATGATACCGCGGATATAAATTTCTTTTACGAGTTAGCAAACGGATGTAGCCCTTGATCCGATATGCTCTAGTGAAAAATTTTTCAAGTCGCAGAGTGCCATCCAGTTATCTGTTTATCCGGCTTTTTAAGAGTCTCCGGGACATAGGTTCTGTAGCATCCAACAAGATGGGGGAGAGTGTAATGAATTTCCTGGAGGTGTGGCGTCGCAAGTTAAACGCGCGCGCAACAGGCGGCATCATCGCTCTAGAGCAACAAGGCCTCACAACAGGCCATGCTACGTCACACTGACCAGGCCGAGGCCAACGAGAGAGACAGGTCGCGGTACGCCTGTCAAATCTTAGCGTCCAAATAATACAAAGCCTACTCACTAGGAGCTTACCTCTGATGAGCAGTGTCGCTGCTGTAGTTCAAACTTATTCCGCTGTTGGCGCCACAAGCCAACCTCATTCCGTGTAGATTCTTATGGAACCGAATAGGAAGTAAGGCTTAAAAAATTATGTCCATATAGCACAACGGTTCATTTTGGTCACTGATGTCGAGAACAATTATTGAAGTTCATGTTAATGTCTTTATTTAACAATGATAACATCGACTGTTTCTTTTTATTATCATGTACGCTGATTATTAGGCCTAATTGATTGGAATTGTTTTGCGGCTTTTCCTAGAGAGCTTCTTTTCTAAATTTTCATTTCTTTTCGCAAAATATTCCCTACGTACCTGGTCTGTCATATTGTTCGTAAAATTAGTTAAGTAGGGCCGCAGAAATTTTTGCAGGATTAATCTGTTCAGTAGCTCTGCATGCGAATCCTTACCGCACTGCAATGCAGGGTTGCGACTAGTATGAGGCAGTGAACAGTACTTTTGGCTTGTCTATGACTGATTCCAGTGCCTCGTTAGTCACACTTTCTAGTCTTGCCAGGAACATGACGAATGTAGGTTTGGGGTATCGAAGACCACCTCTGTCATTTCCTTTTATTAAGGCCATCATTGGTGACGGAGACTGTACTCTGCTGATCTTGTTGACACAATCCTCACAATGTATATTTTCTTCGACGACACGTACCAAATATCCGCCGACATATGCAGTGGCAGCAGTCGTCGTTGAAACAGAGTGCAATTCTGTTGGTTCCTCCTCAAGATATTTCTCGGTTCTTTTATCTTAATTCGTTTGCTTGGCGGTTACATTTCGAAAACATTGGGAACTGCATCAGGATTCAATTTCTTTATCCTCAGGCCGCATTTATAGTCTGAGGTAAGAAAATGGTTACTGCATACCACAGAATGCTCATTGGGCTGCTATAACTTATCCTTTGTATCACCTACATAAGAGATAAAAATGAAATATTTAGGCAGCACTGATCACTTAGAAATGCACATACCACGTCTTCTTATTGTTTTTATCCATAGTTGTCTCGTGGATTCAGTACTCGGAAATTCGTGAAAACTAACTCCAGGAGCTTTATTTCGTGAGCCCTGATTGCAGAATGGCACACAACAATATACCATCTTCCACAAACACTTAAACAGTTGTAGATTTTCACGTAAACACAGTAAGTTACACTCTTTTGGGATGCATTACAACGCAATGTACCAGAACGCACTTGAGTAAAGTTTCGCGTGTGTGTGGTTGTTATGTGGCGCCTCTAGCGGCTGCTGTTTCAACTAGAGCGGCGACAAGAGTTTACTCCATTGAGTAGGCTTTGTATTATTTGGAGGCTAAGGTCAAATTACGTAAGCAAGGTAGGCCTGAGCTGGCACGATCGCTAGCCGATTGGCCGGCTGCTGGAGCACAGCCCACTGCCTCGTAGCAGCGGGCCAGTTGTGTTGTATTGAGGCGCCACGGGAAAGACAGGGGAAGAAATGGCGCCCTCCACAGGAAGCAAGCGGTGTTGGGCGGTGCCGCAGAGTTCAGTTGAAGTCTGACGGCATACCCACTTTTCTCAGCCGAGTGCATCTGATTGCATGAACAGTTCAAGGGCTCAACGTAACATGGACTTAATGCTGCGGCTGTACTCGTTTGCCTTGGACTTTAACTTGGATGTATCTCATAGAGAAGTTGTTGTTGTGGTCTTCAGTCTGTAGACTGGTTTAATGCAGCTCGCCACGCTACCCTGTCCTGTGCAAGTCTCTTCATCTGAGAATACGTTCGGCAACCTATAACCTTTTGAATCTGCCTACTATATTCGTCCCTCGGTCTCCACGATTTTTACCACACATGCTTCGTTCTAATGCTGACAATTCCTTGATGTATCAGAATGTGTCCAACCACTCTATCCCTTCTCTTAGGCAGGATATGCCACAAACTCCTTTTCTTCCCGATTCGGTTAAGCACTTTTTATTTGAACTACTTATCGTCCAAGTTTCACTCCCATACAATGCTACACTCCAGACAAATGCTTTCAGAAAGGATTTTCTAACATTTAAATTAATATTGGATGTTAACTTCCCATAGCCATTCTGCATTTAATATCTTCTTTACTTCGGCCATCAGAAGTAATCTTGCTACCCAAATAACAAAATTCATCTACTACTTTTATTGTCTCATTACCTAATCTAATTCCTTCAGCATCGCCTGATTTTCTGATGTTGCATTCCATTACCTTCGTTTTACTCTTGTTAATGTTCATCTTATATCTTCCTTTCAAGACACTGTCTATCACATTCAACTGCTCTTCCAGATCTTTTGCGGTCTGTGACAGAATTACTATGCCATCAGCAAACCGCAATGTTTTTATTTCTTCTCCCTGCACTTTAATGCCCTCTCCAAATTGCTCCTTCCATTCCTTCACTGCCTACTCAATGTACACGTTGAACAACATCGGGGAAAGGCTACTACCCATTCTTCTTCTACTGTATTACTTTCCCCCGTTTCAGCCAATCCTTGCCTAATGCTCCCTTTGAAACTCTCAACCACCTCTGGTTCCTTCAATTTGTGCAGGTTCCATCTAAAACCTTTCTACCTTTCTGCATTATCTTAAGTTTTAATCTGCATAACCAATAAGTTATGGTCAGAATTTATATCTGCCCGTTGATATGTTTTACAGTTTAGTACCAGGTTTCTAAATCTATTCATTACCATTATAAAATCAATCTGGTACTTTCCAGTGTCTCCTGGTCTCTTCCACGTATACAGCCTTCTTTCATGATGATTAAACCAAGTGTTGGTGATCATTAAATTATGCTCTGCGCAAAATTCTACCAAGCGAACTGCTCTTTCATTCCTTTTTCGCTGTCCATATTCACCTACTACATTTCCTTCTCTTCCCTTTCCTACTACCGAGTCCCAGTCCCCCATCACAATCAAGTTTTCGTCTCCCTTAACTTTCTGAATGATTTCTTTTATCTCCTCATAGTTTTTTCCATATCCTCATCATTGGCCATGCTAGTTGGCATATAAACTTGCATTACTGTGGTCGGTGTTGGCTTCGTGTCTATCTTTACTACGATAATGCTTTCACTATGCTGTTCATAGTAACTTACCCGCAACACTATTTTCTTATTCATTATCAGACCTAATCCTGCGTTGTCACTAAATGATTTTGTATTGATAACCCTGTAATCACCTGACCAGAAATCCTGTTCATCCTGCCACCGAACTTCACTAATCCGTACCATATCTAACATTAACCTATCCATTTCTCTTTTCAAATTTTCTAGCTTACCTACTCGATTAAGGGTTAGAACATTCCACGCTCCGGTCCATATAATGCCTGTTTTTTTTTTTTTTTTTTTTTTTTTTTTTGTTTTTTTTTTGTTTTTTTTTTTTTTTTCTTGATGACGACATCCTCCTGAGTAGTCGCCGCCCGGAGATCCGAATGGGGGATTATTTTACCTCCGGAATATTTTATCCAAGTAGACGCCATCATCATATAGTCATAACGTAGAGCTGCATGTCCTCGGGAGAAGTAACGACTGTAGTTTCCCCTTGCTTTCAGCCGTTCGCAGTAACTGCATGGCGAAGCCATGTTAGCTGAAGTTACAAGGCCATCTCAGTCAATCATCCAGGCTGTTGCCCCTGTAACTACTGAAAAGGCTGCTGCCCCTTTTCATGAACCACACGTTTGTCTGGCCTCTCCACAGATACCCCTCCGCTGTGGTGGTACCTCTGGTACGACTATCTACATCGTTGAGGCGCGCAAGCCACCCCACCTCGGCAATGTCTGTAGTTCATGGGGGTAGAGAAAATCTTTCAATTATAGTCGCAGAAGCCATAGCAGCGATGTGAATCTTAAGTGTTGGACAAAATAATTATCACCTGTGATACATCTTGAGGTTGCAGAGTTCCTATTTGCCCTACCCTCACGTGTTCTGCCCACCAGGTCGGTTGTGTCGTTGAGAGATGGAGTTCTTCACCGCAGTTATCAGCTCGGAGGAACACAACTATCGTGCTGGTGTAATCGGTTGATACAAACCATTAAAAATGCACAGAAGGATGTGATATTTAAATGCATGTAAATCTATGGGACTTAACGTCTATGTTCATCAGTCCCTAGGCTTACAAACTGTTAAAATAACTTACGGGCAACACATACACCCAAGCCCGAGGGAGAACTCGAACCTCCGGCAGCTCGTTCTGTATTATCGCGATATGACGGAGAGAGTGTTATGGAAATGACGCACGATTTAAAAAAAATTATAGGTTGCGGAATTACTTTTATCAAATTTCTCTTCCGGCTTCGATCATATATTGTTAGTACCGAGCTAAATTATAATAAAATAAAAGAAATCAGATCAAAACCGGAAAGATTTAGGTGTTATTTTTCTCGCGCTCTATTAGAGAATGGAACGGTAGAGAAACATCATAAAATTGGTTCAGTGAACGCTCTAATTTGAGCTTCAGTGTGATTTGTAGAGTATTTTTGTGGCTGAATAAGTAGATGTCGAATTGGGGCCATGGACATGGCATACAGTATTTTTTGGAGCTTCTGCAAAATCTGAACCTTTAGACTTATTTCAAGTAACGAAAGTATGTCGTACATCGGACTAAATTCAGACATTATTTCGCAAACTTTCTTCGGAATTCCTTTGACGACCCGCCCTGCAGCTGGAATGTGTTCAGTCTAGAGAGAAGAACTGTAACTGTTTGAATTACCTATACTTAAACTTTTCAACGATATGCACACATATTACGAGAAGCCGTGACTTACCTTACTAGCCACGGGGCATGGAGAGCCTTCGAACTATAGAGATTCGAATTTACTACTGGTTACCCATACTGTCCCTTGTTTCTTTTCCCTTATCAAGATGGTTTATTTTTAGTTTCCTTTGGAGAGGTAAGGGCAAAAATATAAGAAAATGAAAAATAGACAAAAATAAAAACATGGCGTGGTGGTCTAACGCATCTCTGTAGTAAACACGAGGTTGGGCACAAATTTTCAACTTCGACATTGTTTTATTTCGATGCCCACTTGCAATTGGCGACGTAATTTCCGAGTAAATAAACTGAGAATGTACAGGCCGTTGATGGCTCTAGAGGGAAGGATCCTTGTGATTTGCTGTTGCCCATCTCTACTTAACAGAGAAAAGTCAAATGTATTCGTATGACTTACTTTGACCAGAGATGCCAGGAAAGAAAGTGTCACGACATGGAGAATCCTACATGACTTGCAAAAGTGATTCTGTAGTACAATTCAACAATTCCTACAGGTTAATTAGGCAGAAGATCATTTCAGATAATAAAGAAGAGCCGCGGCGGAGTGGCCGAGCGTATTGAGCCGCTATGCCCCGATGCGCGAGGCCGTTCCCCGTTGGAGGCTCGAATCCTCCCTCGGGCATGGATGTTTGTGGTGTCTTTAGTATAAGGTAGTTTATAAGTAGTTTGAAAGTTTAGGGACTGATGACCCCGCAGTTAAGTACCATAAGCTTAACAAATATTTGAATATTTTTAAAGAAAAAGATTCCTAGGAAGACACAGAAGTAATCTGTGCTAAATGAAGAAACCATTCATTCACCTAAAGCGTAATTATTTCGTCCACATTAATGTATCAGCAGAAGTCATTCCCCATCTAAATATTCTTCCATGATAACAGGGAGACCATTAGTGCTCTGTGCTTGTAGCAAATCACTGTCTTATTTTTATCGAATTCAGTAGCCAAACTGTTTTAATTCCCTTTCAGAAAAACCCAAATAAATGTCTTATCAGGAGTGTACCACGACACACTGCGAATGCTTATCATTCTCTTCTCGTAATTTTTCCGACTCTTTGCATCTCAGAAAAATCAATAACTGAGGGGAATAAACTCATAACAAGCGACTGTCTGTAAGCCACAGTCCATTTATAACATTTAAATGTTTCAATAGTCCACCGAATCATTTTAGGCGCACTCTGAATGATTACATAAAATTTTCATCCATCAGCCTTACTGAATCCTCAGCAGCGAGCGAGGTAGCGCAGTGTTAACACACTGGCCTCACATTCTGGATGATGGCGGCATAAGCCTGTCTGCAACCATCCTGATACAGGATTTCCGTGATTTCCCTGAATTGCTCCTGGCGAATTCCGGGATGGTTCCTTTCAAAGGACTGGGGCGATTTCCTTAACCATCCCAGACAAAAACTATCTGAGCGTTAGTTCCCTCTGCCCATCCCTGATAATTAAGATGTCGACGGCATGTTAAGCCGTAATACTCCTTCCTTCCTTCATTTTGTATCCCCAATATTTCTAGGATCTTACAGGCTTATGTTTAAACAACATTATCAGGCTTGATTCCACTGTGGCATTGTGGCATCAGTATGAACGTAACCTACAACATGGACGTCAAAAAAAAAAAAAAATAAATAAATAAATAAATAAATAAATAAATAAATAAATGTTCAAATATTTGTAATTCTATCGGACCAAACTGCGTGGTCATCAGTCCGTAGCTTACAAACTACTTAAACTAAACTAACCTAAGGACAACACACACACCCATGCCCCAGGGAGGACTCGAACGTCCACGGCGAGCAACCGCGCGCTCCGCAGCGAGACGCTTTAGACCGCTCGACTACTCCACCGCGGCAACATGGACGTCGAAAGGTTTTATGTATTTTAACTGTTTGTTTTAAGGCATGTATTTTGTCATTGACTGTAATTGAAACCTTGTACAACTGATTTATAAATTGGCATGTATGTTATCTAACTGATTCTTTTGTATTTGTCTTAGCGCTGCTAATGATCACGCAGTGATCTAAATCTGTATATCTGAGTTAACAAAATATTTACGATTTTTTGCCTCCAAATATAAGAATGTGACGATCCTTGCACAACACGGTAGAACGTATATCACAAGAAGACTATAATGGATAATTTGTACGTGATAGCGTTCCGTGCCACTGAGCATCCTACATTCATTCAGTAAGAAGTTTGCGCCAACGCGTTGAGTAAGGCAACTGCACGTATAATTTGCCTTTAAGTTTCTTAAGAAACAAGGTCAAGAGTTGTCGATAAGGTTTGCTATCACTGATAATTCACCGTGCAACTTAAGTAGAAACTCGTGACCTGTTACAAAAGCATGAATGACGCTGAAGACGATTTGAAAAACCCTTGTTGTTTTCGAGCCCAAATGAGGCAAACAAGTACTCACTGGCGGACATTAGACATTTATCTTGAATCTGCACAAGATCAAGAGGAATTTCATCAGTCAGATCATGTCGAAAGACTGCCTTCGTAGCGCAGGTTTTTAAGAGGCACGGAGGTAAGTGCGTCGATGCATGGTTTAAGAGTAGGGTTACCAGACGTCCTCTTTTACCCGGACATGTCCTCTTTTTTAGACCCTGAAAATGGTCCGGCCGGGTTTTTAACAAAATGGAGAATTGTCCTCTCTTTTGCGTTGTGCAACTGCTTCAACTTGAAAGTGCGTAAATACAACTCTCTGAACTGTCACAATCACTACCTCTAGAGAATTTAACCTTTCTTGAAACAATGTCATATTTTTAATTTTCACATTTCTGTGCCGCCGCTGCTCTGAGGTCAAGGTACTTCGAAACAACTGAAATAACTGGCGTGGCAATTGTCGCGGAATACGAGGTTCGAGGCAGCCAGTTAAAAACATTCGTCTGCAACAATGCAAGACAAGGCAATGCACATAGTACAATATGAAACTCACCCCCCCCCCTTTCTCTGGTCGGAGTGTTGTGTGACACCCAAAAATAAGACGTTCAGTCTGTCGTGTTGAGACTCGGCAGTTCTGTGTGTGCCTGTCAACCACACTTACGACTTTAAGATCAGAAGCTAGTGCAATGTTCGTTATACAAATGTTTAAACCTTGTTCAAAACTTCATACAAATAAGCTGTTTAGAACCAAAGAGACGTAACTACATATTGAAAAAATCTATTTAAAGGTTTTGTGCTAAAAACTGAGTAGTTTTTTATAATTAATTGCGAGCCTTTGTACGGTAAATAAAAAGTTTATTTTATTTATTGCTTTTCTTCACCTTGGCCTTACATATTCCATTCACTGTCTAGAATCTAGATGCTAATCGCGTATATAGTCACGGCTGTCTGATCCGATATGGAAGGATAGCCATATCAAGGAACTCTTACATAATTCTTACAGTTACTTTATTCGTGACGATTTTACAGCCAAGAGTACTATGGTTTCCGTAAATTATCGTTAAAAATTGAAAACAGGGGTGATCGGCAAAGTATCTTATAAGATGGGAAAAAATGTTCAGCATTTAAGACGATAATTGCAAGTGATGAAGTGATGAAATACTAGGGCTTCACTGCTATGTAGTCATGTAATTCGTTCTATGGGTCTCAACATTTCATGCTTCTTAATTTGTAAGAAGATGAAGAAATTTCGTAAGATGCGTAAGATGTATTACAAACAAGACACTGATAATATAGGAGAGATATCACTAGTATTTGAGTTGTCGATACCAGAGAGAGAGAGAGAGAGAGAGAGAGAGAGAGAGAGAGAGAGAGAGAGAGAGAGAGAGAGAGTTCTTTTATGAACCTAGAAATGTCCTCTTTTCTGAAGACGGACGTCTGGTAACCCTATTTAAGAGGAAAGTTTCAGCGTAATGCACAGTCAACGAGGATAAGACATGTGAACAAGTACACTCCGTTGTGTCAATGTACTTGGATAAATTTCAGATTTTTCAGCGTGACAGTGGACTGAACACACGTGGTATTGCCAGTGGCGTCCCTACTGACGTTCGAGACAGCAGTGGTTTTTAGTCAAGGACTTTAACGCAGTGCCGGTAACACACTGGCGCTTTATGCCTTTATTAATGGACGGACAGGGATAACAGCTTCCACTAAAAAGGAAAACTCCCCATGTCTCTACCTCTCACATTTAATGTTAAGAGGGATCAATGATAGTGCCATTCAAGCTTGAAAATAGGAAGATGTTGAATGCAGTTTTGGAAAAAGAATGTAACGATACACTTAAATTTTTATTTATTTTTTTGTTTATCTTTGATCAGCGATACTTATCGCCTCCGGTTCCCTCTGACTCTAAATCCAACTAATTTAATTTCGTTCGTCATTTTTTACTCCCAAACAAGCGAGAAGACGGAACCGTGACAGTAGTTTTTTACTCACTCTCTTGTCTATGTTCTTTCTGTACGGACGTCTTCCAACCCCTGTATCCATTCAATGTAAGTGATGCAAGTTGTAAAAATATATTACTTAAATTTAAAATCATCCCTTCTCTTTGGCTTTTATTTAAATGAATCCCTCCACGTGAAATACTTATTTTCTATTGTTTTCAGCTCCTTCGCCTCCGTAATAGTTTAATGTTCAGACGCCATTACAATCGCTTCGCATTGTCTGCGAAATTTCAATCAATCAATCATCTTTATACTATACGTTGCTCGATTTTAGAACCTGCAGTCATTTCTTTTGCAATTTCACGTAGTCCGATCATTTTTTTTTAATTTTTTATCATTACCAGCAACTTCATGTTCCACCCACGGTCACACAACAATGAAAAGCGAAGTGAACAGTCTGAACATTGATCTCCTACGGAAAGTATCTCGAACATTCACTTATTAAATAAGACATAAAAGTTATCATTTCCAGCTTCTACAATACGAAGTGCAGGATCCAGCTACATGCTTTCCGTAAGTTTTATAACGTGCTGTTGCTTGTATGGTGCCCAACTTTAATATGCAATCCGCGGTTTATTTGCTTCAATGTTCAATTTGTGCTGTACTTTAACTTATTTCAAATTCAAACATCAGTTCTTTGTCCAAAAATATAATCGCAGAATCTACTTTTAACAATTATGGCATCATACGAAGCAAGGGCAACGTTATAAGAAGAAACGAAAAAGTGAATGGTACGACCTCAAGTTGTGAAACATCGAGCAAAATGGCAGATGTGTAGTGTCGAGATTTTGTGATTACGGTGGTGTATTGTGATACAGTAGGTCCGTGCTCAGATCTCCTTCCTGCTCCATGTTTATATTTGTTTTTATTTTCATTTTATACACTTATTTACTTTACAAAATTATGAATTGTGGGTGAGCATGAAGCTAATTCTGTAGTCCGACAAATGAAAGAACAAGAATATAAATAGGGTATTGTCATAAACGTATCTAAAACAGTATACATTAATCTGGGAGAAAATACTGTTGATGACGTACAACTCGGTGCTGAATCTGTTAAAGGTTCTTGCAACTTGTTTTAACTGCTTGGGAGTGACAATGTCCAACGGCAGAAGGAAGATTACGGTTTAACGTCCCGCCAACAGCGTGGTTATTAGAGACGCACCTCAAGCTCGGATGGTGAGTATTGGAAAGGAAAATGTTCGTGTCCTTTGGAAGGTACCCTCCTTGCGTTTGTCTGGACTGATCCAAAGCTAGGATTATGGATGATATAAACAATAAAGTTGGTCAGGATAAGCGAGCCATAATATTACGATATGGTATACTGTGGAACAACAACATGACGCTCAGAACACAACATATCGTCTATCGTTCAATGACTATCGCCACTTGATTGATTGATTGATTTTTTCCAGGGAAGCCAAAACAGTCTTGGTCCAACCCGCCACTGCCCGCACCGAAACTGAGTTTATTGTGCGGTATCGCTCTCTGTATATCTAGTAAAGCCAACCAATGCCCTTGAACAGTGCAAGGAGTCCCTTTATTAAACACAATTTCTTCGAGTCTGGTTGTCCCAAATATTCTGTGCCTTTTATTCTCCAATGCAATGCATTCTAAGATTAGATGTGATGCAGTTTCATCACCGTCATCACAGATCCTACATTTAGGGTCCTCTTCTGTTATTCCCATTGTACGTAAGTGTTTTTTGAAATTCCCATGGCCTGTCAGCAACCCAACCATGAGTCTAATCTCTCTCCTGTTCAGGCCCAGGATTGCATTGCTCCTTTTACAACCTTGCCATGTTTTATCCAATATTCTACGTGCTGTCTTCTGAGCCAGTTACGTAGCTCCAATTTGATCATTGCCTTGGTGATTGTCAGGACAGGTTCTGGTCGATTAAATGGAGTCTCTGCCCCATCCTGGCTAATCTGTCGGCATGTTCGTTGCCACTGATCCCCGAGTGGCCAGGGACCCACAATAGGTTTACTCTACTGTTTCTCCCTAGCTCCACCAGAACCCTGTGACATTCTGCAACAATTTTAGAACTTGTTGTAGGAGCTGCCAGTGATCTCAGGGCTGCCTGGCTGTCTGAATAGATATAGATGCTACGATCTTTGTAGCACCTACGCAAATTCTCCTCCACACACGCCCTAATGGCAGTGATTTCGGCCTGGAATACTGAGGCCAGTTTCCCTAGAGAGATGACGCCCTCCAGTCTTGGCTGCACCCCATATACCCCGGCCCCAACGCCTTGGTCCGATTTCGACTCCTCAGTGAACCAGACACTATCCCCCGTATGGTGTCGAATTATATTCTCCCACTGCTCCCTACTTCCAATTGTTATATTGAAAGGATTGTTGAAGCAGTATGGGGTTATAATATAGTCGGCTGGCATTTCCCCCATATGGTGTCGAACTATATTCTCCCACTGCTCCCTACTTCCAATTGTTATATTGAAAGGCTTGTTGAAGCTGTATGGGGTTATAATATAGACGGCTGGCATTTCCCCAACCTTTCCTATATTTACTTCACTCACTATTTTAGTGTGTGATTCTGGATATCTTATAGAGTTCCAGTTGTTGCCAGATTTGAGTCTGTATGCACCAGCCGCTGCCTCCATCTTGACCCAAAGGTGTAATGGGAGCATATCCAGCATGGTTTCCATCCCAGCAGTTGGTGTGCTGCTAATTCCGCCTTTTATGGCTAAGCAGGCACCTTACCAAGCTCCTGCAGCTGCTGTTTTACCTTCTTCCACCACACGACCGCCCCATTGCTGATCCTGAGTCTAATCACCGTGGTGTATATCCAGTGCATACCGTTGGGGCTCAGGCCCCAATTTTTGCCACAAGCTCTCCTGGTACTTACTAGAGTACCTTTTGCCTTGGAGCAAATATTCCTAATGTGAGGGGTCCATGTCAGTTTCTCATCTAAGGTAACCCCTAGATATTTCACTGTCCCCTTCACAGGTAGCGCTTCATTGAAAAGCTTTAGATTCCAACTTGAATGTTGTATATGCTTCTTTGTGAATGGTACAACAACAGTCTTCTTAGGACTAACCCCCAGATCCTGTTTTCTGCACCAGTCTTGCACAATGTCCAACGCACCTTGTGCCATATTCGTTACTGTGTCAGAAAATTTGCCAAGATCATCTGCGTAACCTTGGCAAAAGTACTGCCTAGAGTTTAATTCTCCAATGAGATCATTCACCACTAGATTCCACACTTACGGCGCCGATCTGTGGGAATTAAGGGCAAAGAGGCCACCTGCTGGCTGTCTCAGAGGGATTTCTGGAGGCGGAGTGAGAAATGACAACTTATGCCAGAAACAAGATGGTCATAACAAATGTGGCAATGGACTCCGTATTAAAGAAGAAGGTGTGGCAGACGTACTAGATCGTGAAAAGTTGACATTACCGAAAAATACGGCGAAAGGTCTTAATGAATCTTACTGAAACGACCGAAAAGTCTGAAATTGGGATGCATGAGGCGGAGTCAGCCATGTAAACCTCGCTGATACATTAATTGTCCGTTCGGTTTTCTGCTGCTATCTTGACAATCGTCAACGTTAAACAAGCTAATTCATATATTTTTCTTTATTGGTGGCCATGTATATAGAAACCGATTTTTCATCGGAGTAAATCGATTTTTCTAAACACTGCACAGAAAAAATATTTGAATGTTGTGCAGGAGTTGTTAATGTTAATGGAACTAAACTAGTAATTGTTGTTATTTATAGGTCTCCTGACTCAGATTTTAAAGTGTTTCTGCCCAAGCTGGAATTGGCTCTGGGTTCACTGTATAGGAAGTACAAAAATTTCATTGTGTGTAGAAATTTCAAAATTAATTGTGTAGGTGATAGCTCAAGGAAAAGTCAACTGTTAGATCTATTTCATTCCTATAACATGATGCAAACAGTATTTTTTCCAATGAGAGTACAAGGAAATATCAGTTCTACCAATGACAATATTTTTGTTCATTCTTCATTATTAGAGGGGCACTCTGTCAGCAGAATAGTAAATGGCCTATCAGACCACGATGCCCAAATTTTAATTCTAAAATGTATTTGTTGTCAAACAAATGTTAAACATAAATATCAACTACTCAGAAAAGATAATCCAGTTGCAATTGAGACATTTTTAAGCCTAATTAAGAAACAAGATTAGCAGGATGTTTATAGTGCTGTTAATGCAGATGATAAGTATAATGCTTTTCTGAACATATTTCTTTTGGTGTTTGAAAGTTGCTTTCCGCTCCAGTAACAGACAGCCAGGGTGGTTGACAAAAGGGATAAAAATATCATGTAGAACAAAGCGGGAATTGTATCAAATGAAGAATGAAGATACAGTAGCTCATTACAAACAGTACTGTAAGGTTCTGAAAAATGTCATTAATATGCAAAAAGTATGTGGTATGCAAAAAGAATAGCAAACTCTCGGAATAAAATTAAAACTATCTGGTCAATTGTGAAGGAAGTGTCTGGTCAGCAGCAGCAGATAGAAGATATCAGTGCGTAATAGAAATGTTTCTGTTGGTGACAAGTTAGATATATGTGCAATATTCAAGAATCACTTTTTTGAATATAGTAGGTGAACTAAACAAAACCCTAGTTTCTACCGGTAATCATATAACATTGCCTTTCCGAAGCTGATACCTGAAATAGTCCTTCATGATACTTCCATAGGGGAGATTGAGTCAATAATTAAAAGACCAAAGACTAAGAACTCTTGTGGATGTGATGGGGTATCTAGAAGAATTCTAAAGTACTGTTCTCCATATGTCAGCCCAGTACTAAGCCATATTTGTAATTTTTCCTTTCAGAATGGTCAGTTTTGTGACAGATTAAAGTACTCAGTAGTGAAACCACTTTATAAAAAAGGAGAAAGGGATAATTCAGACAACTATAAACCTATTTCTATACCATCGGTTTTTTCTAAAGTTACTGAAAAGGCTGTGTATTCAAGATTAATTGATCATTTCAGTTCACATAATTTGTTTTCAAACTTACAGTTGGTTTTAGAAGTGGTTTAACGACTGAAAATGCTACATTTTCTTTTCTCTGTGAGGTACTTGATGGGTTAAATAAGAGGCTACGGACATTAGGCGTTTTCTTTGATTTAACAAAAGCGTTTGATTGTGTTGATCACAAAATATTGTTGCAGAAGTTGGAACATTATGGAATACGAGGAGTAGCTCACAACTGGTTCACCTTTTACTTTGATAATAGGCAACAGAAGGTAATTCTCCGCTGTGTAGAAAATGACTATGACGTACAATCGGAATGGGGCACAATTAAGTGTGGGGTGCCCCAGGGGGCTGTTTTGGGACCGTTGCTGTTTCTTATTTATATAAATGATATGCCTTCGAGTATAACAGGTGACTGTTAAATATTTTTGTTTGCTGATGATACCAGCTTGGTAGTGAAGGATGTTGCTTGTAATATTGACACAGTATCAAATAATGCAGTTCAAGAGATAAGATCATGGCTTGTAGAAAACAAGTTGATGTTAAATCACAGTAAAAATCAGTTTTTACAATTTCTAACATATAATTTGACGAAAGCTGACATATTGATTACACATAACGGGCATATGATAAGTGAGACGGAACAGTTCAAATTTCTAGGTATTCATATAGACAGTAAGCTGTCGTGGAAAGCCCATGTTCAGGATCTTGTTCCAAAACTAAATTATGCTATATTTACCATTGTAACAACATCTGAAATAAGTGATTTTTCAACACGAAAAGTAGTCTATTACGCTTCCTTTCACACACTTATGACGTACGGCATTACTTTTTGGGGTAACTCGTCTGATTCAAAAATGATATTTCTGGCTCAAAAACGAGCGGTTCGAGCAATATGTGGTGTAAGTTCACGAACGACGTGTCGACCCCTTTTCAGTAATCTGGGAATTTTGACATTGGCGTCACAATACGCTTTTTCTTTAATGTCCTTTGTTGTTAATAATATCAGCTTATTCCCACGAGTTTGTAGCTTTCATTCGGTGAATACTAAACAGAAGTCGAATCTACATTTGCATCACACCACCTTGACACTTGTGCAGAAAGGTGTACAGTATTCTGCACCATCCATTTGCAATAAGCTGCCACAAGAAATAAAGAAACTTAGCACTAACCCACACGCTTTCAAATCTAAATTGAAGAGTTTCCTCATGGCTCACTCCTTTTATTCTGTCGAAGAACTCCTAGAAAAGTTAAACAATTCAGCTAATTCATTTTTTTTTTCTTCATTGATGTCCATGTATGTAAAAAACGATTTCTCATCCAAGTCAATTGATTTTTCCAAACACTGCACAGAAAAGACATTTGAATGTTGTGCAGTTGTTGTTAATGTCAATGGACTCAGATTTTAAAATGTTTCTGCCCAAGCTGGAATTGGTTCTGGGTTCACTTTATGGGAAGTATAAAAATTTCATTGTGTGTGGAGATTTCAACATTAATTGTGTAGGTAATAGCTCTGCTGTTAGATCTATTTCATTCCTATAACATGATGCAAACAGTATTTTTTGCAACGTGAGTGCAAGGAAATAGCAGTTCTACCATTGACAATATTTTTGTTCATTCTTCATTATTAGAGGGGCACTCTGTCAGCAGAATAGTAAATGGCCTATCAGACCACGATGTCCAAATTTTAATACTAATTAAACAATTAGGCTAATTTAGTTTTTTCTTTATTGATTCTTTTCACTTTGTCTTAAGATTGTCATGTGCATATAACTACTTAATAATTTTCTACTACAATTCTCGTGTAAAAATTCATGTATTGACTTGTTCCATGACCATGGAGTCTCACTCCTAAATTGGGTCCTCTGGAACAGAAAACCATAATAAAATAAAAAATAAATTGGTTGTAGAATATACGTTATGCAGTAAGAATATATTATCGTCACTGATGAATGTGATGAACAGTGAGAGCAGACGAGATGCCGCTTAGACCTCGAACAAAAACGAAACAACAAATAAAAGGGTGTGAACGACGTTACAAAATGGTTTCAAGAGTCAAAATTTCGTAAACAGAACGCGTGGTACAAGTGTAGCGCAAATTATAGCTCTCTTCCTGAAATCTCGATATTTCAAACTGGTCCTTATTACTTTTTAACTACACGCTTTGCAGACAGACTACATATATCAGTAAATGAACGTGTAAATTTATATCAAGAAATGGAAGATAAGAACATGAAAGCAAGACAAGATTTCATGGAAATAGGAAGGAAACAGCTAGACTGATTAGAAACACCAAGAGAAATTAATGATAAAAAAAGATTTAAGACAGATAGACCACGACTTCAAAATGAACAACACCAGAAATTTCTGTAAGACTTTCAAAAGAAACTTAAATAAATACTCTCCACCAAACTTTTCAAAAACAGGAAAACAGCACATAACAACCAAGAAAGCTGTGAAATTTTAGCCAACTCTTTTGAAAATTTACTAAACTGTGAACATCCAAAAATCAAGATTTAACTTTACACATAGAAACACACAGTACTGGGACTCACCACCCCAACGAAAGGGGAAATTAGAGACATCATCAGCTTTGGAAACGCTCAAACCACAAATTTATTGACAAGCTAACCGATATTATATAAAATATTTGGTTTACAGAACAGATTCCTAAAGAAGGAAAGACAGTGCTGATCCTCCCACTGCACAAATCTGGTGATAAAACAGATGAGAACAACTACAGAGGCATAAGCCTTCTACCAGTTGCTTACAAAATCTTATCAAAAACAATACCCGCTATCGCAGAACAACAACCCGACACACAAATTGGAGAATATCAGTATGGTTTTAGAAGAACAGATCCTCAACTTAAAGAAAATATGAACGTATCATGTTTGTTGACTTCAGGAAGCCTATGAATTGGTTGATAGGAAGACACTGTTTAAAATACTGAATTAAATTGGTATAGACAGTAAATCCACAGCTCTAATTAAACAAACTCTAATAAATACTATTCTAAAGTGAAATTTAGAGGTGAAATATCTAGAAGGTTTGAGAGGCAGGGAGACGATCTCTCCCCACTTCTCTTTAATTGTGTCCTAGAAAAAGTTATAAGGGAATGGAGAGTGTCATTAAGAGAAGGCAAAATTAATGAGGGAGTTAGATTAGCTTACAAAAGGTACCACCTACAAATAGAAATGTTTAAATGTTTGTATAGCTAAACTTACAAACTACTTATGAAGTAACTAATTCTAAGGACGGCGCAAATATCCATGCCCGAGTGCGGATTTTAACCCCTGACCGTAGTGGCCGTGCAGACCGTGACTGGAGCGCCTCAGTCCCCTCGGCCACCGCGGCCGGCTACAAATAGACTGTTTAGGATTTGCTATCTTAGCTATTTTTTCAGATTCTATATAAACAGCCATGAGACAAATTGAATTATTCAAAGAACAAGCTGAAAAAGCAGTCTTAAAAATCTCCTTTGAGAAAACCAAATTTATGACAACTCTTAACACAGCTCCAAACAATTCAGTGAAGTTACGTAATTTGAGTCTGAAGAGCCATACAGACTAAGTGTAAAGGACTGTTTTTCGGACATAGGAGCTTTCATGTCAATGGATATTCGTATTCAAGAGAAAAGAAAGGCTTATTGAAACGGATCCAAATCAGCTGCCAATAAAGTCTAGAAAGCCACTACCGATTACTAAGGAGAAAAAATAAATAAATAAAAACGATCTGCAGACTGCTACTAGATACATCATGATTGGTACGAAGAATTGCTAAGTAATATTACTCAGTACATTATACTCGACGGCAAACTTTCATCAGAGAGAAGGGTACTGTCTGGAGTACCGCAGGGAAGTGTGATAGGACCGTTGTTATTTTCTGCCCACAAAATTATGAGTAGCGATGTGAGACTGTTTGCCGGTGTGGTGTACGGGAAGGCTTTGAATTTATAGTCTTCAAAATGAAATGCCAAGATCGCACATTAATAATTTATTAAATGACGACCGGTTTCGGTGAACTGTGTCACCATCATCATATATCACAAGCTAGTCATTTTATTACAAAATGGATGATTGTAGTTAGATGCATGATGACTCACATCAAATTTATGAATGGTGTGAAACATGGCAGTTACATCTAAATGTAGAAACATGTATAGTCATGCAGATTAGTAGAAAGTTCGTATACAGCATTAGTAGGCTGCTGTCTTGTACAGCCACGAACATTTCCGTGGAAAGCGAACACCATTGTAACAAATCCCATTATCTTGGTGGTCTGGAGGATTTAAAAAAAAGTTTTCAAATGTTTGTGAAACTTATGGAACTTAAATGCAGGGTCATCAGTACCAAAACTTACAAATTACTTACTAGTTATACTACACAAACATCCATGCCCGAGGGAGGATTCGAACCGCCAACATTATGCGTTATGACGCAGTGCCAGGCACCACTTTGGAATCAAGTGGATTTGTGCGTGATATGCGTCGATGGCAGCACACATGAAACAACTTATTAAGGCAACACGAGACATGCTGAACCGATGTGACTCAAATATTACTCATTTATCCAGAACATACTGACATGTCTTGTGAATACGAAAGTTCTATCTTCATAATTATTGATAAGGTGTCTATTATTTTCCGACTTGTCCGAAAGAGCAGACACCATTGATCGACATTAACGGCCGTAATTTTACAAATTCCAAATATTGAAACACTTCGACCGTTTCAGGGCACTCAAATAAATTCAACGGCGAAGACGAAAGTGTGTGATTAGCCGTGATTGGAACTCGGATTTCCCGTTTCGGGCCAGCCGGAAAGAACAGACAGCAAATCAATAATTGTAAGTATAATAATTTTGAAAGCTTGCAGCCCCACAAGTTGCTCTAAAATAGTTACAAAAAAATTTAGCTAGATTTCGACCACATTGCGGAGGTCATGATCAGAAATGTAAATTTACCAAATGAGACTTTTACACAAGTGAAGTATTCTCATGTTGTATATATTTGTCTGTTCAGACTGCTACCCAATAACTAGCATATTCCTTTTTAATCCTTTATACAACATGAGCATTCCTCACGTCTGTAAAAGTCTCATGCGGTAAGTTTACATTTCTGATGATGACATCCGTAGTGTGCTCGAAATCTAGATTTAAAAAAATTGTAAGTATTTTAAAGTAACTTGGGGGGCTGCAATTTGTCAAAATTATTTTACATAACGTTGCTGCTTATAACGCCATGTTCAAATTGTATAACTGTAAATACGCCCACAAAAGACATGACAATTTCAATGCTGACGCATTAATACGCTCGGCCCCTTGCGGGAATACAGTGTAGGCTGCGAGCAAGAGAAACTTATGGGCAGGGACACTACCACTGTAGAGTGTTGAGAATTGGATTGAAAGAGAAGCGTGTTTGCATAGCCTAATTATTTCGCTGGCCTGAAGCCTCTTCAAGGTTTTTGTTATCTTGTAACTAGTTTTTGCTAATACGACCTCTGAACGTATAGTGCAGTAAACAGACCTGTAATTTTAATGTTCTTCGAAAAAATCACCTCCCATAACTATCCACCTCTGAGCTCTACGATACATGTCATCGAAACTTTCCACGAAGTCTTCGTTTCGGAATGTGTTCAAAAGCCACGTTATGTTTCGTTGAATGACAGGAATATCGTCATATCTGTTTCCTTTCAAAGCGTATTTGAGTCGAGTCAATAGAAAACAGTATGAAGGATTGAGTTCCGGCGAATATGGTGAATGCTTTTGAACTGAGAACCGGTAAATTAAAGAGCAGACGATCAATTTAATGTTTGTTTTAAGTCTGGAAAGACGCCTAAACAAACGTATTTGATGCTGATGTTTATGGGAATCAAGCACTCTCCATAAAGAATGCGCACGAGTGGTTCGCCGGTTTCCGAGGGGGCCGTAGCGTATGACCGGTGACCGCCGTCAGTGAAACGTGGGTTCGAATCCCGGTCCAACACAAATTTTCAACTTTGCTGTTGAATAAATTTCATCGCCCCAAAACGATCGAAACGTTTCAATATTTCGAATTCGTTTCTATCTCTAATCTTTTAAGATGTTGTGTTTTTTTATGAAGATGACTAAAACTTTAGTGATTAGGTTATTCGTGGAAAGATTTCCGCATTTATGTATAAAACTACTGGGTGTTAAGGGGTCGTGGTGGTTGATAATTCGGTGGAACATAATGCTATTAGAATGGCGAAATGCAATACAGCAGTGACTACTTCCGTACAAATGTGAACGTGCTCAATATATGAGCGAGTAAGTTCGGCACTGTTATAGAGTGTAATTCGTGTCAAAAACATAGTAAATCTATGTAATATTGATTTGTTTTATTATCACTTTGAAATGAGGTACTTCCTTTTATTACTGATGAGTCAATATTTGAAAAGAATAAGAGACGTGCGTAGTAGGTAATGCTCTGGTTTATTTAGAAAAAAACTGTGTTTTCTCTCTTGGCCGGACGCGGTGGCCAAGCGGTCTGCGGCGCGCCAATCTCGGTCTGCACGGCCACTATGGTCGGGAATGGATATTTGTGCAGTCCTTAGCAATAGGTAGTTCATAAGTAGTTTGTAACTTTAGGGACTGATGAACCAGTAGTTAAGTCCCATAAACTATACAAAAATTTTGAACATTTTTCTCTCTGTTGTGACCTCATCGCCTTTTGTTGAGTACTCGTCCCGGTCTGCTTGCCAAAAAAGGTTCTGGTGCAGGTATCGATGTCAACCGTAACAACTATTCAGATTAATAATACAAGTTTTATTAACTGAAAATTATAATACTCAACTTTAGAACAGAAGTCAGTTTTTTTCTCTCTTCTTGCTTCACGCGTCGTCGTCCGTAAGATGCTAGCTGCGCTGAGACCTAGTGAATGCTTGGTTCCTAGCCGCGTTCTCACTTAGGTCTGCCCTATTCGTGACTTCGCAACTGCCTAGTAACTGCCTGAGTTCTCACTAATAACTGAGTTCTGTCTAGTAACTGTCTAATTAGTAACTGCCTGATTCCTGAACAGAAACTGATGGGCCGTCCAGACGTACGTCGGCCTAAAAAATGTTCAAATGTTTGTTAAGCTTATGGGACTTAACTACGGGGTCATCAGTCCCTAAACTTGCAAACTACTTATGAACTCCTTACGAACTAGGAAGGCACAAATATCCATGCCCGATGGGGGATTCAAACCCCCGACCGTAGTGGCCGTGCTGACCGTGACTGGAGCGCCTCAGTCACCTCGGCCACCGAGGCCGGCTCGTCGGCCTAGATATAGCCGCTTGTAGAGGGTGCGCATCTTCGGTTACTCCCTCCAGGATGCGCGGCGCCTGCTTGCGATTGGCTTTCGATCGATCGCTGCCTCCTCCACAATCGTTCTCTTACGTCCGGCGTGTGTCGCTGACTTTGCGCCACAAATCCCTCTCCTCCGAAGCACCTAACCGTTGTCGTGTAGGGAGCTCGACAACAGGGGAGGAGGCAGGCTCGTGGACGTGCTGATGCACCGGAGTCTGTAGCTTCAGAGGACGCCAGACTACTGGCCGGGCCTCACCATCCGCCGTGAGCTCACGAGGGAACGTCCTCTGTGAAAACCTCCGAAGGGCCCACGTCCACGACCTATGGACCAGATGATGTCGTGGACGGTGACGTCAGTGGCGACGTCGGCGTCGGATGCTGAGTGGCGTGCTGCTCTTGCTGGTCGATGTCCAATGGGCTTCCCAGGTGAGGCGGAGGCTGCGAGGGCTCTGTCTCCATGACGTCGGGCTGGGGTGCCGTGAGGATCTGCGGCGGGGGCGACCGCCGAGGTCGCGCGGGCGGCGAAGGTCGCGCGGTCTGCTTGTTGCTGAATAAGCCGAGAGAAACGCAGAAGGATCACAGGCTATACAACAAGGACGAATTTGATTGCGGTGCCTGCGGATGGTGCCATCGGGATCTGAAATTTCAAACATGTGGGCACCGCAACGTCGAATGATCTCTCCCCGCTCCCACCGTCTGCGACCGCCAAAAACTCTGAAAAACACAGGGTTACGCGGAGCGAAGCGATACTTGCGTGTCGGCGGTTGCTGTTGCTCCGGGCGGCGTGGGGGTGGAGCAGATGGAGCAGGGTGCGGTAGCGGCGGCCCTGTAGACGTTCTGCTGTCGATGACCCTTCTCGAAGATGCGAGCGGTAGGAGGCGAGGAACAGTTGCAGAGCTGCCTCCCGTGAGTGCTCCGAACAAAGTTTGGACATCTGTGGCTGAAATGTCCGGACGAAGTGTTCTGTAGCGCCGTTTGATTGCGGATGAAACGGTGCACTGGTGAGAAGCTTAATTCCATTGCGTTCACAAAAGGAGCCGCAGTATCTGGGACACGTGATAAACAGTCAAGGTGTGTACCCCCATGCAGCCACATTTGCTTGCCATTCGCGACCTGCCAGCACCAAAAGATGTGAAAGAATTACAGTCAGTCTTGGGAAAGTTAACGTACTATATTAGGTTTATTCCAAACGCAGCACAAATTGCAGCTCCTTTGCGTCGGCTACGCGGAAAAATGTTCGTTTCCTTTGGACAGTAGAATGCCAACGCGCATTTAGAGAGTTAAAAGATGCCTTGCTCAGTGATCGATGTTTGGTACACTTCGATCCAGAAAAACATAGTTTGGTCTAGGACCAGTGCTGTCACATAGACATGGAGATAAGGACCGTCCGATAGCATTTGCGTCAACACTTTTCACACAGTGCCGTTATTCTCAGATTGAGAAGGAATCTTTAGCGATAGTGTATTGTTTCAACAAATTCCATCACTATTTGTATGGGAGTAACTGATCACAAGCCTTTACAGTCATTGTTTCGTCCAGTCAAACCTACTCGCACGGTACACAAATTACAACATTGGCATTGCTGTTATCACAGTATCAGTACAAGATTGTGCACAGACCCACAACTCGCCATGGAAAGCGACACTTGAGACCTGCGTCTAACAAAACTTGAAAGAATTTCTTCAAATTTGCAATGTGTTTTTCTGGGGTACGACCTGACACAACAAGGCAACATCAAGACACCCTAGCAATAAGCTGTGCCAAATATCTTTGAAAAATTGTGGTCGTGGAAGCACTGCCAAATGTAAATGCAAATATTTAAACAAACCCAGATGTTTATTGACACACAAATTTTCTGTGATTCTTGATTGAGTGGCGGCTGAAGGTAGGCATTGCTTAAACTTATTTTTGAGAAATATTTTCCTGCACCTAATCTGTCCATTAAATCTTCTGGTCTCAGCAAAAGATAACTGTCTACAATTGTTTGTGGATTCACTTTAGCCTTGAAATCAACACAAATGCGAATGCTACCTGATGGCTTCGGCAAAATAACAAGCGGGCTCGCCCACTAGCTAGCTTGTATTGGTTCAGTTCCACCATTTTCTTGCAATGTGCGAAGTTCTTGTGCTAATTTGCCGCGTAAAGTGAGCGGTACATCACGAGATTTGAAAAATTTTTGGTTTGTCCTTTTCCTTCAAAGTAATGTGTGCAGCAAAATCTTTAGCTTTTCCTGATCGTGCAGAAAATAAGTCTGGAAAGTCTTTCAGCAACTTCTCTACACTGTCTTTAGCATCAAAATTGTTCACAACTAAAACATTGCCTTGCACAGTAAAACCAAAAAGATCAAAAGAAACCAAACCAATAATATTGTCTCCTTCGTAAGATATAAGCACTTGAAATGTCACTGTGCGCATTTGCGATTGGTATACTGCAGGTAGTGAACACTGTCCTTGTACAGGAATGTCATTGCCATTGTACACTGTCAACCTTGTTTTAGCACGAGAAAGGTGCGGCGATCCTAACTGTTCATAAGTTTTGCGATTGAACAATGTGACTGATGCACATGTGTCTAGTTGAAACTTTACAGAAATGTCATTCACACTCAAACTGACATACATTTTTCTGGTCTGACATACAACTTGCGCTACTTTTGTATCCTTGATGTTACGAGGGGCAGCCACTGGTTTCTAAAAGCTGCATTTATTGAAAAACTATTGTCTTGTCGCTGTTTGGGCGGGCAAATTTCTTTTATTTTGCTGTAAGCAGGCTTTTTGTATATGACCTTTCTTGCCGCATGCATAGCATTTTGCTGACCAGGACGAACAGTTCTGTCTTTTGTGCCATGAGAAAATTTGCGGGCAAGATTTTACTTCGTTATTACGCAAGGCTCAGCATCTAGCAACTTGTTTACGCTTTGTATGGGCAGGCGGAAGTACACGGCGTTTGACCCGGCACTCGCCGGTGCGTGACGTGACACTACACAGTGAAATAGAACCAAAGCTGCTGCAGCTCCCGTATCGCACTGTTCCAAAATCTGTTTTACTTGGTGAAATGGCTAACTCTACCATCAGGAATATTATAGACATTTGCGTCACGCAATATGACATCTGAATACAAAGCTCCACACGAACATTTAAATTTACACTTCCTAGTGAGACCTTGAAGACCTGTGTGTTTGGTTCGGATTTTTCCTACATATGACGAACTGATACCTTGCAGCCACTACATTGATTTGCTGTTCATAATATTCCGTGAGGCTTCTATCACTGAATCGTAAGAGAGTTCAGAAGGCTCCTTGGTGGGAAACAGTTTTTTCACAAGATGGAACACTAGGGGACCTACACACGATAACAGAAGATGAAGTTTGACAGTACTTTGTATCCGGTGGCTTAGGCTTCATACTGGAGCCAGTCGGACCAGTCCTCTTCTTTTTCATCATATTGTCGGAATGGTGGAATTACTGGATCTGGTGGCTGCTGCAGCGGAATTTGCGTATTTTGAGACACAGGTGTGGCCAGATGTTGTTACACGGTTTGCAGGAGAGATGCAATTTGTTGGCTCTGAAACAGAAAAATTTGCATTAGCTAATGTGCATCGAGCGCAGGAAGCTGCGGAGCAGTGGCAGTGGCAGTGTCATGGTTAGTATCATTAGACATGGTGCAAAAATTAATTATTATTATAAACAGTGCAATAATATAGAAATTGACACCACGCCCTGCAATGTCAGTCACACTAAGCAGTTATCTGAAAAGGGGCAATGATAAAAACAATTGAATACTACGATACATATACCAAAATCATGCCTGAACCTACCCAATCCTTGATTGTAGGAAGCAGGCGTGCCATATGGTTTCCGATAGTAAGATGCAATGTAGACGATCATTCACCGGACCATGCCACATGCTTCCAGTCATCAAGTGTCTGAGTTTTACGAAAGCCGCAACACTTCCTTCTTTGTGTTGTCTTCCGTTAGTAAGAGTTTAGTAACCGCAGCCATTCCATGAATGTTAAGTTCTAGCCAAACTTTTTTTTTTCAAGAGAATATTTTCTGTTTGCAGTCTAGTACTCCTGTCTTATCGGAGCCGCGGTGGAGTAGCCGAGCGGTCTAAAGCGTCCCGCTGCGGAGCGCGCGGTTGCTCGCCGTGGAGGTTCGAGTCCTCCCTGGGGCATGGGTGTGCGTGTTGTCCTTAGGTTAGTTTACCTAGGTTTAAGTAGTATGTAAGCTACGGACTGATGACCACGCAGTTTACTCCGATAGATTTACAAACATTTGAACATTTTGTTTTGTGAACGCTGTCACTAGTGAAACAGTGCAGACGTTTCCATCAGGAACGCTCGCACTAACTGCATACTACACTCATGCTCATAAATTAAGGATAATGCTGATAAATGGTGAAACAACGCGCTGTTGGGCAGTTTGCGGGTTTAAATCACCTCGTGGTGAGACCATGCGATGCATCTGACCTGCGGTCGTCGCATTGTGGCTCTGGCAGCAGTCCACATACGTAGAGGTGTGTTGGTGCATGTCAGGGTACGGTGCAGCGAGTAAGTGTGCAGGCGTTTTCAGACGTGCTAATGGTGACTGTGGGTTGAAAATGACTCAGAGAACAAATATTGATGACGTTATGAGGGATAGAATACGAGGGCGACTGGGGACTGGTCAAACGCAACAGGTCGTAGCACGGGCCTTCCGTGTTTCGCAAAAAAATCTCAAGATTATGGCAACGATTCCGGCAGACAGGAAACGTGTCCAGGAGCTACCGTATGGGACGTACACAGGGCACAACACCACAAGAAGGCCGATATCTCACCGTCAGTGCCCGCGGACGACCACGGAGTACTGCAAGTAGCCATGCTCGGGACCTTGCCGCAGCCACTGGAACAGCTGTCTCGAGACACACAGTCTACAGACGACTGGACAGACATGGTTTATTTGCCCGGAGACCTGCAAGGTGCATACTACTGACCTGTAAGGCCTGGTGTCAATAACAGTTCATTGTCATTCGAACAGTGGACCCAGGTTACTTTCACAGACGAGTCTAGGTTTAGGTCTGAACGGTGATTCTTGTCGGGTTTTCATCTGGCGTGAACCAGGAAACAGATAGCAACCCCATAATGACCTTGAAAGGGACCTGTATGGAGGTGGCGGTTTGATGGGTGGTGTTATGATTGGTGCATGTGCACCCCTGCATGTCTTTGACAGAGGAACTGTAACGGGTCAGGTATATAGGGACGTAATTTTGCACCAGTATGTCCGTCTTTTCAGGGGTGCAGTGGGTCCCACCTTTCTCCAGGTGGATGACAACGCATGGCCGCACCGAGCTGCTATCATGGAGGAATATCTTGAAACAGAAGACATCAGGCGAATGCCTGTTCGCCAGACCTAAACCCCATCGAGCACGACTGGGTTGTTCTCGGTCGACGTACCGCTACAGGTCTTTAAACTACGGAGCTCCGACAGGTACTGGTGCAAAAATGAGAGGCTATAGCCCAGAAGCTGCTCGACCACCTTATCCACAGTATGCCAACCCGTTATGCTGCCTGCGTACGTGTGTATGATGATCAATCCCATATAGATGTCGGGGTACATGCGTCGGAAACAGTGGCGATTTGTAGTACATGTGTTTTAGACCGGCTTCCTCATCACCGATACCGTGGTCTTAGAAATCTGTGTCGTGCGTGTTCCTATGTGCCTACGCTATTATCGCCAGTTCGGTGCAGGTTAATGGTTTGGTTTGAATATTTTCGTCGTCCTCATGACGCATATGGGCAGTCATTAGAAGATAACATTTTCCAGTTATTAACACAACATTCTGAAATGATTTACCTCGTAACTCTGCACTCCAGAGTTTCCTTCAGAGCGAGAGCGAGAGCCTTGACGATACTTCCAGCTCTCTGGAAACGTATCATTCAGTACGTCACGCCTGTCCTACGTAGGTGAGCCGCACCGGAGCAGCCGAGCGCATTGAGGCGCTATGCTACGATGCGCGAGGCCGTTCCCCGTCGGGCGTTCGAATCCGCCCTCAGGCATGGATGTTTGTGACGACTTTAGTATAAGCTAGTTCATAAGTAGTTTGTAAGTTTAGGGACTGATGACCCCGCAGTTAAATCCCTTAAACTTTACAAACATTCGAACAAGTAACTGAAAACGAAATACCTACAGTTCAGTTTTTCGTAAGTAAAAGAAAGTAGTAGGAGAGAGTGTTGTATCTGGTGAATAGCCTACCTTGGAACAAATAGTTTCCTAGCCCTCCTTTCAGTCCAGTGACCGAAATCAGAAACACATGGAGGACTGTGCACTAGGGACAACCATAAGTAGTTTCCGTCATTGCATACTATTTTTATGACACATGAGATTGTGTTTTATGCAGCAATTGTATACATTACGAGTTCTACATAGTTTTGTGCTGAACAATATATTAACACTGTTTTCAGAGTCTTCAGTTACAGAGTGTTTTCTGGTGGGTAAATTTCAGTTTAATTTTACACGTTGATGGTTCATCCGTAGTTCGTTAGTCGTATGCTCTCTTCCGTCACTAATTGATGGCCTTTGTATAACAATTGATAATTGCGAATGAATCGAGTTTTTAATGCCTTAAGAACGGAAATGGAATTGGAAATTTGGTTTAGTCACCACTACAAGTTTAGATAGTTTTTGCTAATACGACCTCCGACAATAAAGTTCGCTGAATAGTCCTGTAATTTTCACGTAGATGGATTAGGAACTACAGTTACCTTATTGTCCTTGGAAATAGTTGCTACATCTCGCCTCAGGAGATGATAACTGAAAGACTGTCTGATTCGAAAATTGTGTTTATTGACAAGACAATCTAATAAACTTTTGGAAACAAAACAAACTAATGAAACTAAGGGAAAAAACATCGACTACAAGTTTTCTTCTTCACCAATTGGGTACAAGCCAGGGAAAAAACGACAGCCCCCCCGGGGGCGTCGGTCGTAATCCCTCAGCTATGGTTCTCGTAGGCGGTCGGTGGAGAACTGGCGTCGTGTGGCACTGCGCCCCCATAAATAGTCGACGCGCAGTGATACATGACAGTCTCGAACTGGTCTCACGTGACAGTGCGGAGGAAAATAGTTCCGGTTGCGGTGCGGTGCTCGTCGCGTCCTCTGCTGACTCCGGAACCGCCGCTGTGGAACGCCTCACTGTTATGCATCCGTGCACTTGGACCCTGAATTGCGGGATGTCCGCTCGTCAGGCGAACCACCGGTACATGACAATAGTCACTTCACACAACTATCCATCTCTGAGCTCTGCGATACGTGTCCTAGAATTTTTGCACGAAGTCTTCGTTTGGAACGGTCTTCAGAAGCCTCTTTATGTTTCGTTGGTTTTCAGGAATATCGTCAAAGCTTTTTCGTTTCAAAGCGAATTTGAATCGAGTGAATATGAATTAAGTGATCATCTAATACACTGTCAAGATTTCCCAAAAGAGATAACAAGTCTAAGAAATTGCCACGGCTTACTGACTCTTGTTTTTCATTGTTCGCTCTTAGTACTAACTCGTGAGTTCCACCATACAATGAGCACTCTACTATTCTGTTTAATATGTGTCTGTTCTTCGTAACTAATTCATTATGTTTCTGAATTGACATTTTATATGCCGAATCAATCTGAGCAGTAATGTTAAGTTTCTAAATGAAGTCCACTTTCCTTGTGTTTCTAAATTAGTTAACTTAAATGCTTTAGAACCTTGCAGCCAACTGTTGTCCACAATCCTTCACTACCAAACAACACACAGTAGAAACGGAACAATTTTTCTCTTCACTCACAGTTAGACAAGACTTTTTGGACAACCATGTATAGCAGAAAGTTTCTTCTTCTTTCCGTCGAATTGAGACATGAAGAAATCTTTTAGTTGATGTGGGCTTAACAGCTTGATTTCTAGCTTCTCTTCCATAGTAAATGAAAGGGCCTTCTGAAGAGTCTACTTTATTCATTTTATACTCGATTTACGAACCCTCACGTTGCAACGACACATCTCCATAATACGTTTTGAGCCAAGCAGTTCAAGGGCAAGGGGTGAGGAGGGGAAAGAGCTCTGTGTGAGGGTAAACTGTTCATCCTGTTCCGGCTCCATTTTCCACTGTAGAAGATAGAAGGAGAAGTGTTAATAATGGGGGTAATAATTAGAATCTTATTTATTCTGGTGCTGCAATTACTAACGGAACAAGTGAGTTTCCAAATCTTCCAATTATAATTGGTATAACTATGAAGAAGAGACGGGGCGTCCACCAGCAGGCCCTCAGCTATGCTGCGGCGAGAGGAAAGCGAAACTATTTGATTACGTCATTGTAAACTGAGTTACGATATTGGAGCGATCATGTCACACTCCAACTGTTTGATATAATACTGCAAAAGTTTATCATGGGGCCGTCCCCCGTGGCCCTTTAGAACTAGCAGCCCCTGTTATATAGACTTAGATTTATCTTCATGCTAGAACTGGACTCAGCTTCATTTTTAGACTAAACTCAATCACAAGTCTAGATCGCAGAGGTATTTATTAACGTGTAACCAGCTTCGGTCCTTTCCTCAATTCATGACGGAAGTCACCGATGACAGGCTACGATCAAACTAAGTGAACGGTTCCTGTTCAGCCATGAGTCTGAGAATCATTCCCTATAGATGGAAACCGGTCACCAATTAATAAATAACTGTGGCATCTAGACACTTACATAAAATTCAGTTGCTCATTACTCTCTTCTTATATAGTAAATTAAATTTTTGGATTGATACTGTTAAGATCAACCAAGGCAACTAATCCCTCTCCAACACATGTCGGTATAGCAAATGTCTCGTCTACATAGCTACACCATCTGACTGGTCTTTTTGTGACACTCTGCAACTCCAGTTGTAAAAAGGTTTCCATAAACATTTTATACTAAAAAGGTTTCCCATAACAATATGATCATGAAAATCGTTATTATATTGGCAGTTTGTTGTAGTGCGCCAGGATATGCAAGAGAGAGCTTCGATTTCCGGAATCACGGTAAATAACGACACCACATAGAAACTAAGCAGGTTATCATCAGGAGCCTCGCTTATTTGCTTTATTATGTGGATGAAGTGAATGAATTCTTAATATCATTGTTAGTTCCAACAACGTAGGTTTGCACCAACGGCGCCGAATTTCTTGCTAAATCATGAGTGGGAGACCCTATATCACTCGTTATAGGCCTCAAATGTACCTTCGTCACGTTCAGAAAAATCAGGAAAATTCTACGTTTCGTGACTGACGTACTACCAATATATCAAAAGACTATTACAACAGTAGTTTCAGAAACAACCGTTAATAAGTTTCGTTGTAATGTTTTACGCGCGGCTTCTAGATGTGCGAGTGCGGTTTCTCCTTTTCACATGCCTAACGCCGACTCACTCGACCTCTGCTTTCAGTTTGCCGCTTCACCTCCGAGAATGCCTTCCGCTGTCGAAAACGTTGTTTAATGAACAAAGGTATCTCTGGTTTCGTGTGGTTTCGTAGACTTTCCCGGCGTAGTAACATAATATTTATCTCGGGTATGCAGCCAGATACCGTCGTCAACTAGACACGATATTTCGGCAGACCAGCTAGCAGCCATCTTCAGGTGAGAGCGCTAATACACTAACTCGCCGGAAACTGGCCAGTTTGCAGCGAGTTAGTGTATTAGCGCTCTCACCTGAAGATAGCAGCCAGTTGGTCTGCCGAAATATCGTGTCTAGTTAACGACGGTATCCGGCTGCATACCCGAGATGAATATTATCTCTGGTTTCATTTTTGCTTTTAAAATGGCGGCGTTTTCAGCTGCATTTCCGTGCACTATTTTAACAGTACACATTAGTCACATCTTTTCGTACAACCAACATTATTAGAAAAAATGTTTTATTTTAAAATAATTCTACTTCTAAGTATTCAGATTTTACACTTAAGGGAGGGGGGCCTTTCCCCCCTCCCCAGAAATCATGAATTTAAAGGAAAAAAATAGCTATTTTTATGATTTAATGTAAACAATATAAAAGCTTAATCTCTGAAAAGTAGAAAGGGCTTCAACGCAAAATTATTCTTTGAATATGAGGAGCAAAACTTATCCGTACACTGATTGTGCCGCTCCCACCCTCACAATATATATATTTACTGGCTCATAGACCAGACGCCGTCTTTTCCGTCAGTAAACACACAGCTCTGCAGCGTTTGTAACACTTCGTTCACCGGGGTGAATATTTTTCTCGCCAGAATCACCACCCGATGTGCACTTTTGATCAACACATAGGAAAATATAGGTCATAAAATATTAGTAGGCAGGGCATAGCAAGTACGTTTACTTCCAAGATAAGAACATTTACGAGGGACGTTCAAGAAAGCTAGCTATTCTAACAAGGAGATAGATCGAGTACTTCGCCCTTATACAGATTGTCAGTTTGTGTATCTTTTCTGGACACTCCGTTTGATTCTGACAGTGCTCTTCTTTGTGATTCGGTAGCCAATCGTCGATGATCAAAAGCTTATATAATTGGAACTTTATAGGTCCTTTTAAGTTTGTCGTGTTGCGTGAAGTGCTAAGTATATTCCTAAAATAATGGCACTTAGAATTTACGCTATGATTTGATTTAAAATCCATCAGCATACCAATTTTAAGAGGCGTTTCATTTTCGTATTTATACTAAAAACTCACTAAAATAAAGTCAGAACGATCAAAGAACTACACCAACAAATGGGGTTTCAAGAATTACCTCTGATCTCTATAGCTATACAAAATGTTGAGAATTACATTTGAAGCAATTCTACCAACTGTACTATAAGGTGAGAAAAAAAGATGGAAATACACAGCTGACAACGATAAAAATTATGCTAAGACTAAATTAAAATTATGGGTTGTCTTGTTATGTTGTAAATACTTAGATGTTGTTGTTGTTGTGGTCTTCATTCCGGAGACTAGCTTGATGCAGCTCTCCACAATACCCTATCATGAGCAAGCATCTTCATCTCCACATAAGAACAGCAACCTACATCTGTCGGAATCTGCTTACTGTATCTTGGTCTTCCTGTGCGATTTTTACCCCACACTACTTCCCTCCAACGCTAAATTCACAATTCTTTGATGTCTAAGAATGTGCCCTACCAATCTATCCCTTCTTTTAGTCAAGGTATGCTAGAAATTTCTTTTCTCCCCAATTCTGTTCAGTACCTACTCATTAGTTACGCGATCCACCCACCTAATCTTCAGCATTCTTCTGTAGCATCACATTTCAAAAGCCTCAATCCTCTTCCTGTCCGTACTGTTTATCGTCTATGTTTCATTCCCATACAAGGCAACACTCCATACAAATGCCTTCAGAAAGGACTTCCTTAGGCTTAAATCAATATTCGATGTTAACAAATTTCTCTTTTTCAAGAACGCTTTTCTACCCATTGCCATTCTGCATTTTATATCCTCTGTACTGCGACCATCATTTGTTATTTTACTGCCCAAGTAACAAAACCCATCTACCTCCTTTATTGCTTCGTTACCTAATTCCTTCAGCATCACCTTATTTTCTTAGACTGGACTCCATTACCCTAGTTTTGCTCTTGTTAATGTTCATCTTATATGCACCTTTCAGCACACTGTCCATTCCATTCAATTGCTTTTCCAGGTCCTTTGCTGTATCTGACAGAATTACTATGTCGTCGGCTAAACGCAATGTTTTTAATTCTTCCCCCTGAACTTTAATTACTTCACAAATTTCTCCTTGCTTTCCTTTATAACTTGCTCAATGTACAAATTGAATAACATTGGAGAAAGGCTACAACCCTGTCTTAATCCCTTTCCAACCATTGCATCCCTTTCATGTCCTTCAACTCTGACAACCGCTGTCTGGTTTTTGTACAAGTTGTAAATAATCTTAACGCTCCCTATATTTTACTACTGCTTGCTTCAGAACTTGAAAGAGTTTATTCCAGTCTACATTGTCAAAAGCCTTCTCCAAATCTACAAAAGCTAGAAATGTAGGTTTGCCTTTTCTTAATCTATCTTCTAGGATAAGCCGTAAAGTGAGTATTGCCTCCCGTGTTCCTACATTTCTTCTGAACCCAAACTGATCTTCCCCCAGGTCGGCTTCAACTTTTATTCCATCCTTCTGTAAATAATTCGTGTTAATATTTTGCAACCATGACTTATTAAACAGATGGTTCTGTAGTTTTCACACCTGACTGCTCCTGCTTTCTTAGGGATGGGGATTATAACATTTTTCTTAAAGTCTGAGGGTACTTCACCTGTCTCATACATCTTACACACCAGGTGAAATAATTTTGTCATGGCTGGTTCTACCAGAGACTTTAGCTCTGAGGGAATATCATCTACTCCAGGGGCGTTGTTTCGACTTGTTTCGACTTAGTGCTCTGTCAGATTCATCTCTCAGTATAGTATCCCCTATTTCATCTTCATCTACTTCTTCTCCCCTTTCTACAATATTGCCGCTAAGTACATTTCCTTCATAGAGCCTCTCTATATACTCTTTCCATCTTTCAGCTTTCCCTTCTTTGCTGAGAACTGGTTTCCCATCAGAGTCCTTGATATTCATAGAGCTGTTTTTCTAATCTCCAAATGTTTCTTTTATTTTCCTGTAGGCTGTATCTATTTTCCCTATTTATACATTCTTCTACATCCTTGCATTTGCCTTCTAGCCACTCTTGCTTAGCCATGTTGCACTTCCTGTCAATCTCATTTCTTAGTCGTCTGTACTCCATTTTGTCTGTTTCATTTGCTGCATTTTTATATTTTCTCCTTTCATCGCTTAAATTTAGTATCTCCTGTGATATCCAAGGATTTTTTGTAGGTCTTGCCTTCCTACCTATTTTGTCCTCTGCTGCCTTCACTATTTCATATCTCAGTGCTACCCATTCCTCCTCTACTGTTTTATTTTCCCCCGTTTCTGTCAATTGTTGCCTAAAGCTCCCTCTGAAATTCTTAAGAACTTCAGGTTCCTTTATTTTATCTAGGTCCCATCTCCTTATTTTCCTACCTTTTTGTAGTTTCTTCAGTTTCAGCCTACAGTTCATAACCAACAAGTTATGGTCAGAGTCTGTATCTGCCCCTGGGTATGTCTTACAGTTTAAAACCTGGTTCCAAAATCTATGTCTTACCATTATAAAATCTATCTGGTATCTCCCGGAGTCTCCTGGTCTCTTACGTGTATACAACCTTCTTTTGTGATTCTTAAACCAGGTGATTGTTATAACTGAATTATGTTCCGTGCAAAATTCTACCAGGCGGCTTCCTCTTTCATTCCTTTTGCCCAGACCATATTCACCTACTATCTTCCCTTCCCTTCCCTTCCTTGTCCTACCACCGAATTCCAGTCTCCCATAACAATTAAGTTTTCCTTTTCCTTAATTGTCTGAATAATTTCCTTTAGCTCCTCATATCTTTCTTCGATCTCCTTATCATCGGCAGAGCTAGTTGGCATATAAACCTGTACTACTGTGGTCAGTGTTGGCTTCGTATCTATCTTGACTACGATAATGCGATCACTATGTTGCTCATAGTAGTTTACCCGCATTCCTATTTTCTTATTCATTATAAATCCTACTCCTGTGATACCCTCAACTGATTTTGTATTTATAATCCTGTACTTACCTGACCAGAAATCCTGTTCATCCTGCCACCGAACTTCACAAATCCCCACTATATCTAACTTCAACCTATCCATTTCCCTTTTTAAATTTTCTAATCTTCCTACTCGATTAAGGGATCTAACATTCCACGTTCCGATGCGTAGAATGCCAGTATTGTCTTTCCTGATGATCACATCCTCCTGAGTAGTCCCCGCCCGGAGATCCGAATGGGGGACTATTTTACCTCCGGAATATTTTACCCGAGAGGATGCCATCATCATATGTTCATACAGTAGAGCTGCATGTCTTCGGAATAAATAACGGCTGTAGTTTCCCCTTGCTTTCAGCCGTTCGCAGTAGCTGTGTGGCAAAGCCACATTAGCTGATATTACAAGGCCAGCTCAGTCAATCATCCAGATTGTTGCCCCTGTAACTACTGAAAAGGCTGCTGCCCCTCTTCAGGAGTTTGTCTGGGCTCTCCACAGATACCCCTCCGCTGTGGTTGCATCTACGGTACGGCTCTCTGTATGGTTCAGGCACGCAAGTCACCCCACCTCGGCAATGTCTGTGGTTCATGGGAGTGGATACGTAGATATGAAAACGAAAATAGAGTTGGCATTTCTCTATATTGAGTTACAAAATAATAATAAACTTTTCGATTGTACAGCCGCAAAATATCGATATTACCGATATATCGGCTGGGTTTATATCGATTAAAATTATCGCTTTACTGAGTCCGATTATCGATATTTCGTCATAGCGCTGTCCTCCGAGAGTAAATTCCGCAGTCGAAGGCGAAAGATCAGGGAATGTTTAATGTTCGCAGCGATATCTGGTTTCACTTATGTTCAAAATGTTCAAAAATTTGTAATGTCTATGGGACTTAACGACTGGGTCATCAGTCCCTAAACTTACAGACTACTTACAAACTAGCTAATACTAAGGACGGCACAAATATCCATGCCCGAGGGGGGATTCGAACCCCCGACTGTAGTGGCCGAGCAGACCGGGACTGGAGCGCCTCAGTCTCCTCGGCCATCGCGGCCGGCCTTCACTTATGTTTTTAAAATGGCGGTGCGTTCATTTACATTCCGGTTTATTATTTTAAAATTACATATTAGTCAGGTCATTTCATAGAAACGATTTCATTAGAAAAAAAAGTTGTGTTTTAAAATAATTCTGCCTAGAAGTACTCTAATTTTGCACTTAAATCTTTCGCCGTCATTATCGGCAACCCCTGAGCTTAAGGTACGGGCGTATATAAAGAGAGGGGGAGGGGACTAAGTGGACTGCACCCCCTCCCCCAGAAATTATTATTATAAAGAGGAAAATAGCTACATTTTCTATGATTTAATGTCGACAATTAGAAATGTTGATCTCGGTAAAGTGGAAGGGGCTTCAGCGAAAATTTTAATACGAGCAGCAAAACTGATACAAAATATTGTGGGATGTCTACTGAAAATTAATTAACATACCTTTGCATTAATCTCCCCTTCTGGTTTACAGAACAAGCGCGCGCTTTTCCGTCAGTTCACGCATCGCATTGTATCGTTTGCAGTGGCTCTGCAGCGTGAATATTCGCCCCTCCAGAATCCTACGCCGCCGGGTTTAGCAACCCTCTTTCTCTCTGCTCGTTAAGCCTCCCCCCTCCCCCCTCTACCCCCACGGACACGCCGGCAGACCGCGGCATCGTGGCCCTTTATGAAATTGCTTTCCCTCCTCTGCCGTAATTAACGGCGTCTCTCGCATTCGGGTCGCGACTCCAGTGTCCTATCGATTTCCGACGCCGCGCGCGGTCGTGTGGGTCGCGAATATATTGCGGCGTTACGGAAACGTCGATTGAATTGCGGGGACTAATTCCGCCAATTTGGAGTGGCGCGCCAGCGTACTCTGACCTCAGCGGCGCGCAGGCAGCGGGAACTCGCAAAACTCGTGTCCGGGGATTTGCTGCTCTGCGCGTGCAAGTGCGAAGCCGGCGCACGTGGGCGGCGGAGCGTACCCCCAACGAGGATTAGCAGCTTTGTTGCGTGCCGCACTCGACAAAGTAGGAAGCGAAATGTTTCATACAGCATGGTGCTTGGTCCAGTATCTAGGACTGAGCGAGCGAGGTTGGACGGTGGTTAGCACACTCAACTCGCATTAGGGAAGACGGGTTCAAACCCATGTCCACCCATATTTCCTTAACCCTTGACATACCAAGGGGTCTCCTCTAGGGACAACAGAGAGAGTTTTTTTATGATTTGATTTGATTTTTCCAGGGAAGCCAAAACAGTCTTGGTCCAACCCGGCACTGCCCGCATCAAAACCAAGTTTATTGTGCGGTATCGCTCCCTGTATATCTAGTAAAGCCAACCAATGCCTTTGAACAGTGCAAGGAGTCCCTTTACCAGTTCTTTATTAGACACAATTTCTTCGGGTCTGGTTGTCGCAAATGTTCTGTGCCGTTTACTCTCCGATGCAATGCATTGGAAGATTAGATGTGATGCAGTTTCATCACCGTCATCACAGATCCTACCTTTAGGGTCCTCTGCTGTTATTCCCATTGTATGTAGGTGTTTTTGGAAATTCCCATAGCCTCTCAGCAATCCAACCATGAGTCTAATCTCTCTCCTGTTCAGGCCCAGGATTGCAGAGCTTCTTTTAAAACATGGCTTTGGCATCATTACCTTGCCATATTTTTGTTGGTAGACTTTGGTCCAATATTCTACGTGCTGTCTTCTGAGCCAGTTACGTAGCTCCAATTTGATCATTGCCTTGGTGATTGTCAGGACAGGTTCCGGTCCAATAAATGGAGTCTCTGCCCCCATCCTGGCTAATCTGTCGGCATGTTCGTTGCCACTGATCCCCAAGTGGTCAGGGACCCACAATAGGTTTACTCTATTGCTTTCCCCTAGCTCCACCAGAACCCTGTGACATTCTGCGACAATTTTAGACTTTGTTGCAGGAGCTGCCAGTGATCTCAGGGCTGCCTGGCAGTCTGAATAGATATAGATGCTACGATCTTTGTAGCACCTACGCAAATTCTCCTCCACACACCCTGATGGCAGTGATTTCGGCCTGGAATACTGAGGCCAGTTTTCCTAGAGAGATGACGCCCTCCAGTCTTGGCTGCACCCCGTATACTCCGGCCCCAACGGCTTGGTCTAATTTTCACCCGTCACTGAATCAGACAATATCCCCTGTACGGTGTCGAACTATTTTCTCCCACTGCTCCCTACTTCCAATTGTTATACTGAAAGGCTTGTTGAAACAGTATGGGGTTATAATATAGTCGGCTGGCATTTCCCCAACCTTTCCTGTATTTACCTCACTCACTATTTTAGTGTGTGATTCTGGATATCCCAAAGAGTTCCAGTTGTTGCCAGATTTGAGTCTGTATGCACCAGTCGCTGCCTCCATCTTGATCCAAAGGTGTAATTGGGGCATATCCAGCATGGTTTCCGTCCCAGCAGTTGGTGTGCTGCTAATTCCGACTGTTATGGCTAAGCAGGCCAATCTCTGCACCTTACCAAGCTCCTTAGCAGCAACCTGCTGTTCTACCTTCTTCGACCACACGACCGCCCCATAGGTGATCCTGGGTCTAATCACAGTGGTGTATATCCAGTGCATACCCTTGGGGCTCAGGCCCCAATTTTTGCCTCTTGTATGATACTTCTGCAACTATAAAAACCAATTCATTCTTGATTTTTATATTCATCTTGCATCCATTTAAGATACGCATTTCATAATTACATCTATGATGTGTTTGTTAAAAAAAATTAAAACAAATAAAAACTGCCCACAAGCAAACCTCAGACGATGAAATTATTCGGATGCTAAATGAAAGAGAACTCAGTGACCCAGAAGATGTCTTGATCGAATCTGTTCAGGATTTTATTCCAGAACAAGATGTACCAGAATCGGAAAATAACATTGAAATGAATTCAGATAATAGTGACAACGCCGGCAAAAATTCTGACGGGATTTCCGATGATGGAGATCATTGCAAAGTAAGGACGAAAACTGACGAGTTCTGCGCCTCTAGTTACTCGTCATCGTCAGTGTAACATTGTGAATGGATCTCCCAGTACAACCCGAGAAAGTGAACTTGTAACCACAATGTCTGAAGTTTCCAACATGTTATTTGGTGACAAAATTGTAAATACTGTATGCACCTTCACCAATGCTGAAGCGTCACGTTTTGTTAAGCATTACAAGTGAAATGCTGCTGTGACCCGAATGAGAATTCGGACAGACGTAGATTCTATCGAACTGAGAGCTTTTTTTGGTGTGCTATTTATTGCTGGAGCTCTCCGAATCAATTTCTGACGTCTATAGAACCTAATTAGAGTAACCTTGTACACTACCATGTTGAGAAAATAAAAAAGAACGTGCGATCCTCAGAAGACCACAGCTTGGTAAACAACGTTGATGAAATGTTCAAATGTTTGTAATTCTATGGGACTAAATAACTGTGGTCATCAGTCCTGTAGGTTTACAAACTACTTACACTAATTTAAACTAATCTAAGGACAAATCGCACACACCCATGCCAGAAGAAGTACTCGAACCTCCGACGCAGGAGGCCGCCGGATGGATAACGTGGCGCTCAAGACCACGCGGCTACTCCCAAGCGGCAACGTTAATAACACAGGCATGGTATGTTAAGGGTTAAATTACACCAGGAAAATTCCGGGTCAGTTGAGTTCAATAGGCATCCCTGACACATACTATCCGAGGGTGCGCTCAGTCGCTAATGACCACGACATCGACGAACGTTAAATCGTTATCTTCCTTCTGTCCATATAGAAGCGGATAACAAGTAATGACAGTTATTAAATTTCTCTTATCTGTCCTTCTTGACAAATGTACTTATAGTTACGAACAGTAGCGAATACAGTACATTTGAGGGTGCAGGATTAATGTAAAGATAAGTAATTTTAAATAGACACACAAGATTTTTTGTATAATTTTTGCTGCTCATATTCAGAGGATAATTAGTGCTAAAGCCCCTTTTAGTTTACTGAGATCAAGTCTTTCTATTGTTGACATTACATCATAAATATATAGCAAATTTCTTTTATTCATTATTTCTTGGGGGGGGGGGGGGGGGGAGGGGGCATATGAATTGACCCGGTGGAGTGGCCGAGCGGTCTAAGGCACCTTGTTGTGGACTGCGCCGTTGCTAACCGTCTGAGGCTCGCGTCTTTGGACATGGGTGTGTATGTGTTTTCCTTAGGTCAGTTAGTTTAAGTAGTTTGTAAGCCTAGGGACTAATAATCAAAAAAGTTAAGTTCCATAGATATACAAACATTTTAACATTTTGGCAAATAAGTCGTTTAACAGGCCTAACACCTTTTCACATAAGCATATCTCCACAATACAAATGATATAATCTTTAAGTTTTGGACTTGGTTCTGTTCGAATTTTCTAAGGAAATATGCCCAAATATTGTCATTTGACCCATCTTTTAGAAAATGCTCAAATAAATTCCCAAGACAACAGTTATTGGTATACGAGACATCACAGTCAGTGTCATACGAAATATTAAGCATTTCATGCAATGTGAACGGCTCTTCCTAAGTAAAAATATTTTACCCTTTTAGAGACATCACGGAAAGCTTCCTGTATAAAGAGTCGTCAGAAAAATCATTGCTATCTAGCAAATATTGAATTGCACACTTTCAAAACTGTTCAGCGTCGACTAAAAAGTATTTTATCATTCTAAAATTTCTTAATATGCTTTTATCTTTACTTTCCAAGAAATCATCATGAAATCTGCTCTTTATGTGACTTCCAGTTTTCTCATTACACTGTCTATTTTATGATAGGCCATGGATAACTTTCCTATAATAAAATTTTTCATAACCTAACATTACGTGTGTACAAAGTACAAACAAGCTTCTGAAAGTTCTTCATTCCTACTTTCGTCGACCCTTTCAGTCTTATCAAAATGGATCAGGATTTTGGATACAAATTCCTACACCTCGTTTCGGTATTCATCTTCCCTTCTCAATAAAATAAATAAATAAATACTGCTTACAACAGGCCAACAATGCAGCGAACTATCTAAAGCGGGTTAAAGAGATAACCATTTTGGGGCATGTTGGTTTCTGGACTCGACATTTGTAAATAGAAACATTCTTTCAGTTTCTCGGAGTTTGTAGATGATGAACTTAACTCGATGAATGTTACACATTCAAATTCGAATTAATATTTTGTAAGGAACATTACGACAAGCTGCTTCTCGGAAGATTTTGTGTCAGGTCTTGGAGATGCTATGAAAACTCGTGAGAATCCATATGAATCCCGACCATCTCGCAACCCTAGGTGATGTTCTTTGAAATGTTGTCGCTTTCGATTGTCTGTAGAACGAAAGTCATGTAATGTTTCATGTAACAGCACATCATCATTGTCCATAACAGTGCACAATGACACACTGATGCTGTTGTTATGACGATACTGCGTGGCTGGGAAAAAAACATGAACGTATTCATTTCTCGGTGTCAAGCTTGTGACAACTGTAAACACTTTTGAGTTAGATTGCTAGTATTTCAGGTAGAATTTCTTGCTCGATTCTCAAGTTGTTGTTGATCTCTGGGGGTATGTGCTCCACTCCAGGCTGATTTTTTAATGTAAAGGTCTGTTATCTAATGAAAAGAATATTGCATGACTTGCACAGTACCAACACATCAAACAATTTCATAAAATGTTTAGAAATTCCATACTGTTCCAGTGACAAAATACTACACAAGACTAACATCTCAAGACTGATTTTAAGAACCTATGGCTGGGCAGTGCAGCGCTGTTATATACATTGTTAACACAATCATAGTTCCTGAATTACAATTAAAAGTAATAACATTAAAAGATATAATCTATACTAATAATAAATCTGTAAATGTAGGTCTGTTGCTGTTCACTTCACTCTTCAAAAGTACTGGACGAATCTTCATGCGGTATTCAAAGGAAACATGAGAAAAGTCTGGGTCAACATATAGGAATAATTTTATCAAAATCGGATCACAGAAAAGAAAGATATCGTAATTTTAAGTGTTTTCAGTAAACGTCATGTCTGTTAGTTCAACTATTAAAAACCTCTTATCTCCTAAACTACTTCACGAATTTGCACGGGGTTTTCACAGGTAACTTGCACATATCGTGCTTCAATAATTAAAATCAAATCAGAGAAAATTTAATCATTTATTTAAATGCTAACGTGTATGTCTATTTGTTGAGAATAATCTCAAAAAGTACTACAGGAACTTTCATGGTTTTCCATAGGTAAATTGAAAATAGTTCTGGAGTAACCTAGGCTTCATTTCATCGAAATCGGATCAGTGGAAGGAAAGATACCGCAATTTGAGGTTTTATGAGTGTACTATGCTTATAAGTATAGTGTAGTACAGCAAATCTCCGAGAGTACTATACGAACTTTCATGGAGTTTCATAGATCAACTGAGAATACCTTGGGGCAACATATAAGCTTCATTTCATCAAAATCGGTTCAGGGTAAGAAAAGATATCGTAATTTCTAGTTTCTGGTGTATGCTATGCTTGAACTGAAGCATATTACAACCAATATCCGATAGAGGCGCTGTTACTTACATAGTATGATATACCAGATAACCAACAGTTACAATGCTGCGTTTTTTATTCACATAACTAAGGTGTAATACATTGAAACAAGGGCTATGATCTTCCTTATAGCAGCAGTGTAATGTATTTTGGCAACGCCGTTGAATCATTTTGAAAAATCAGTCACGTACAATGAGGGGAACAATTCTTCGTGTTGTTAATGAAATAAATAATTAATGTTGTTCCGATCAGTAAATTAATGATCCCCCTAAAGCGAATATTTCGTTACCAACGTTACTAAGCCGCTGCAACTGCAAGTAAAATTCAACCCAGGTACGACACAAAAATATAACAGCTGTATCCCGCATGCCTTGCAATGCCAGGGAAAGAAAATAAGTACTTCTTTCCGCGGGTATCATTTGAATTCGCGTCTATTGAAGCTGTAATTCACAAAAGAATTCTTTGCAAGGAAAATGGAATTTATTTAGTTGACTTTCTGATTTCGGTGTACCTCATAACGTTTTGAATGCGTTCTGTTTACGAATGTCTCGAGAACGCCATAGTACAGAAAATGACAACGTGAGACGATGTTAGTTAAACAACACACCAAATAACTAATTATGGCGTTGTTTTTTTTTTTTTTTTTTTTTCAATCAGTCACTTAGGACGAAGGGAATAATACTTTATGTTCATGATCAAATAAATAATTTGTGCTGTTCTGATCAGTAAATTAATCATCCTCCTAAAGCGAATACTTCGTTGTCAACGATAGCAAATTAAAACGCTGTCATTGCAAGTAAAATTTAACCTAGATAGGATCCACGAAAAATTTTTCTTTCTAGCTGTATCCCATATGCTTTGGAATGTCATGGAAAGAAATGGAGTGCTTCTTTCGACGGGTATAACCACTACATTGAGCATAGAGTAGAAATATTTATGGAGTGAGCATTGCGTTCTGTGCATCTTCTCAACATTAAGTTCTAATTACCACGTGATATTGAGACAAATCCACTCTTTTTACACATTTATTTGCTCTTACGATTGGTTTTGTTTGTACTGCATTGGCTGCAAAGAAGCCCCACCTCCTTTTCGCAGATCTACCACATAACATGAAATAATATCTAAATAAATGTCACAGAAGCAACAAGAAAGTTGAGAAAGCGTCGCTAAAAGGGCCATTTACACATAGTCATCCGTCTTAACCGAACAAAAAAGGACCAAGATGAAGTCATCGATTAGTAGATTTTTCCCAATATCAGGTGATATTTCCACCTTAATGTTGAGGAAACAAAATCTGTTCTGCGCATCTCAATGCTCACTCCAGAGAATTTCCGCTCTGTGCCTGCCACTAGGGATAATATACACACGCGAGCGACAAACTCCTCAGAAACCTCTCACTGAATTAGCTGAAAGAGTGGCCGATGCTGCTAACATAGTCAAGACAACTCAATGGAAATACTATATTTAATGGAAAGTTCTATACTTCTATACTTCTGACGCCATTCCTTCAACGATTACCCAGACTTACTTTATCACACATTGATACCACTATGACGTCTTATTCAAAAAGATATGAACTGCTCTGTTGATTGAATTATCAGCATTCGTAGAGTTTTCGATAATAGGGAGCACAGCATACAGAATAACTACATTGTTCCCAGTGCAACACTGCAACATACTAATACTTCAGCATACACTTACTGTGAGAGATACACAGTTTAGCACTGCACCATAGAACCAATACATGGTGCTGTTATTATTATTACTATTTCTCATCCCAACGACAGAAGTGTTTTCAGAAGATAACGCCAAACAATTACACACCTCTGTCTTAACTTTATGAACACAAACTAACATTGAATTTACATTGTTCCGGAGTACGGACTTAAATTAATTTCCATTTTTACATGAAAAACTTTATGACTTCTACTTATATTTGACATCTTTCCTAGTAAAACTGTGTTTATTGACAGAGCGATAGAACAAGGATTCTATTTTTGCTGCCCTAGGTCCGGATGATATATAGGTCCCTCTTTAACAACCGTTGCGAAGCACGAGCATATAAGCTAGTGTTAATATATAAAATATGATAATATTGTTAATTACAAGAATCAATATGTGTAACAAAACATATACGAATATTTATATTGCTTCTTTATAAAGGACATTGTACAATTACGAGTGTAGATTTTTACAAGTGATTTTCTTTAGTTTATTATAAGACAATTTGAGTATTCACTTAGTTGGAATTATTTTATATTTGCATAATTACAATAAAATATTCGTATTAATATTCCACAAAACACAGGTAGCACTTTGAAAATCATGAATATTCAAATATATTGCAATTTCATTCAAATTTCCTTATTTTACAATGTAGTGAATTTTCATTAGATAATGTTGACAACTTTTTGGTAATCAACGTATATTTTCACAGGCTAATATTTAGGGTTTCTTTATAAATTTGATCTTTCATGAAGTATTGAAGTATTGAAAATAATTATAATCTGATTATTCGTAATCTGCTGGGCAAAACAATACACTGGCTCTTTCCGTAATTATCGCTGTTTTCATTATAAACACATTCTTATTCGTGGACGATTTCTCGTAATAACATTAAAATAATAAATCACTGTTCCTTTCGAGGCGTACAAAAAATTATACGATACACAAGATTATCCTGTTAGTAGAATCTGGTACCCGACTATTTCTACACATCAAAACACTGCCGCTTACAGTGGGATATTCTGGAACATCCTTGTTTTTATGATCGCATTTCCGAATCGCAGAGATAACAATTTAGCCGTGCCATAGGACTTTCAATACGAGACATCAAAAGACACAAACGCGCAGGTAGTTTATAATTCCTTACTAAAATATGGCATTAATTAATCTTCAAAAGTGAAAAGCCAAGATCGCAAAATACTTATTTATTTAATAACGACCGGTTTCAGTGTGCTACGCCACCATCACCTGGTCATTTCAAATTTTACAAGTTGCTCATCTTATTTAAAAACTGTTGTGTGGACCGCCGTGGAACTCTCGCCTGGGGAGGGAGCTTCCAAATACCGCTAAAATCATGTTTTTCCCTCTTTTTTGTGATCGTCCCCCGTGCCTCTGGTCATGGGAGCCTCCAGATCTCGAAAGCTACAATTTTTTTAAGACATTTATTTCCAAGTGGACGGGGGTGGGCATCATTCTGTTTTCCCACCATTGAGAAGAAGAGCTCCAGGAAATAATGGACAATATTGTGAGGGTGGTGAAAGGATTCGGAATGAAAGTGAACATCGATAAGACCAAAGTGCTGAAAACCGGAAAAGAAAGAAACACGAGCAGTAGATGGAAGAAAACTACAACAGTTTCAGTTATTACAATATTTGGCAAGCTTGTCAATATCACATGGAAGTTGTACAGAACAGGTGAGACGCAGAATACAGAGGGGAAAGATAGTATTTTAGAGAATTAAATATTTACTGACAGCCAGGAGCATCCCCGTTAATCCCAGGAAGAGGTTCGACAGTGTGGAGCATGGTGTCTCATGGTTCTGACACCTGGACAGTCAGACACAAAGAACGGAAATATTTAGAAAAGTTTGAACTGTGGCTAGGGATAAGAATATAGAAAGTGAAACGGAGCGCAGAATGAGACATATGGAGGTTCTGTACAGGGTAAAAGAGGAAAGTAACTTCATGAGGATGATACAGGAGAGGAAAACATCTCGGGTGAGGCACACATCGCGCAGGAACTATCCACTTCAGAGGATAACGGCCGCAGTAAAGAACACAGCACGTTGGGAGGGGTAGGAGGGGGGGGGGCTATATTAATGCAAAGATAAGCAATTTTAAGTAGACACCCGATGATTTTTTGTATGATTATTGCTGCTAACATTTAGAGGATAATTTGCACTTAAGCCCATTTTACTTCACTGAGATCAAGATTTTTATTGTTGACATCAAATCATATATATATATATATATATATATATATATATATATATATATATGGTAGGCGTGGTGGCCGAGGGGACTGAGGCGCTCCAGTCAAGGTCTGCACGGCCACTACGGTCGGGGTTCGAATCCCCCCTCGGGCATGGATATTTGTGCCGTCCTTAGTGTTAGCTAGTTCATAAGTAGTTTGTAAGTTTAGGGACCGATGACCCCGTAATTAAGTCCCATAAGCTATACAAACATTTTTTTTTATTTGACAGGCCCGTGCCCGCCCCCTTATATATCCCTCTGAATGGTGGGATCAGCAGAAGGAAAAAGGAGGAGGATTTGGTATGTTTACGGATGTGAAGAAAGAAACAACAAGCTAATGAAGGAGGTTGCCCAGGACATAGTAATGACGAGCCGTACGTGTCTGAGGACAGATTAACTGAAGGAAAAGGGCCTCTTCACCTCGAAAACGTTTAGAGCTTACCGAAAGCCACAATGCTGCAAGATAATGCGCGAACACACGTAGCACGCCACGGTCAAGATCTGTTACTTGCCCACTGGATTGCATTGGTACCCACGTCTTCCTTTTCTCCCGGGCCAATATCCCAATTTCTTTTCACACAGTGCTGTCCTTTAAATCAGTTGACCTTTGTGCCGTACTTGTTGTCTCTCAAGTAAATTTGGCTGTGACACCTCCAGCCCTTCTTGCTGTTGCACTTGTAAAATCCAGCACACAAGTAATATTAAAAACTTACATTGAAATTCAAAAGAAGAAAGGAAAAACACACTCAAATCTGTTACCATAAAATGTATCTGAAACCGTTAATTATATTTATTCCTCAACTGAACTATAATAAATGAGTAAGTAAATTGTCCTGATACGGATGTTGACCGTGAACAACTGCTAGGGCAGCACCGGTAGGCCGCAGTTTAATGTCGTGTACCGTATGATGCGCTCGGTGAGCCGTATCGCGCCCTGCACCTGGGCGGAAGTAGGTCGCACGCGCCGTGCACCGTGACGTCACGGCCGGCAGGGCGACCACGTGCAGGTAGCGACAGGCGCGTGCCGTCTGACTGCCACCCCAGGGCACCCCACTTGCACACTCGGCGCGCGCAAACTGGTCCCTGGGTCTCGTGTAATTCTCTGCGACGCCTTTCTAGCTTTTACGACAGACAAACATATACAGACGGGAAACCTCCGTAAGGGGCCGGTCCCACGCTTAGGGGTGCGGGGCGGGGGCTGCTGAAGGACTTCCGTAAGATGTCCCATGATGGCGCTGCGGTCAGAAGCAGCCCTCTAAAACTGGCCAGAGCTGGCGGCAGGTAGCGGCTGTCCCCACCACCACCTCCCCTCAAACGCCAGCAAGCCGGACACAGCCGTGGCCTCGTGGCAGGCGGCACGAGCTCTACCTTCAGCCTCCCCTCCATGCTACCCTCAGAAGCGCCTCTAGTGTGGTCTACCGGTACTAAGCCAGGGAACCGCCTGACACCTGCTAGCATCTTACGGAACTGCAAGGGGTGTGTAGGACAGTGGTTTAGGGGGGGCTGCTTCTATGTATATGTTACAGCCGTGGCCTCGTGGCAGTCGGCACAAGCTCTACCTTCAGCCTCCCCTCCACGCTACCCTCAGAGGCGCCTTTAGTGTGGTCTACCGGTACTAAGCCACAGAACCGCCTGACACTTGCTGGCATCTTACGGAACTACGAGGGGAGTGTAGGACAGTGGTTTAGGGGAGGCTGCTTCTCTGTATATGTTACTCTGTGCTTTTACGTAATGTAAAAAACTGTAGACACCTCAAGACGCTCCACAGGTACCGACCGCTTACCTTGATGATCTAGCGTTACCGTTTTATCCACTGTGGTGCAAACGTGGTGAAATGGCCGAGCGCTCTAATGCACCTTACTACAGAGCATGCAGTTGCTCCCTGTCGGAGTCCTCCATCGGGCATGGGTGTGTTTGTTGTCCTTACATTAGTATAAGTAGTAGTAGTAGTTAAGTCCCATATATTTACAAAATTTTGAACATTTTTTCCACTGCACCAAGGCCGCTGGCTTTACGTGCCATACAGTGGACATCAAATGCATTACTCCTGCCAACCACTGCACAAACACGACTTGGGTGTATGTGTGTGTGTGTGTGTGTGTGTGTGTGTGTGTGTGTGTGTGTGTGTGTCTGCCTGTAAATCTATCGGACCAAACTACATGGTCATCAGTCCATAGTTTACAAACTACTTAAACCTAGGTAAACTAACCTAAGGACTAACACACACACCCGTGCCCCAAGGGGACTCGAACCTCCACGGAGAGCAACCGCGCGCGCCGCAGCGAGACGCTTTTTTTTTTAGGAGTCAGTAAGGATTATTGACGTTATGCACCGATTGCGAGAAGTAACACGCGAAAACGTCCGTAGTTGTGGAAAAAGAATTCGCCAGCCGCGATGGCCGAGGGGACTAAGGCGCTCCAGTCACTGTCTGCATGGCCAGTACGGTCGGGGTTTCGAATCCTCCCCTCGGGCATGGATATTTGTGCCGTCCTAGTTCGTAAGTAGTTTGTAAGTTTAGGGACTGATGATCCCGTAGTTAAGTCCCATAGACTATACAAACATTTGAACAAAACATACAAAAAAACAATTCATGGCTTTTGCATCACGACAACGCTCCTGCTCATTCATTGTTGCTTTTGAGAGATTTTTAGGACAACATGACAATCATGCCTCAGCCACTATATTCAATGGATTTGGCCCTCTGAGAATTTTTCCTGTTCCCAAATCTGAAGACACCACTGAAAGGATGAAGATTTTCGACTGAAAAATTGCATCGTTGGAAGAACTCAAACTGTACCAAAAAAGTGCCAATAAGAAGTGCTTCGAATATTGGAAGAAGCGTTGAGAGGGATTACTCTGAATGGGACAACATGGATATTGCCGAATAAATACTTTTTCACTTACTTTTTTAAACACCTCGCATACTTTACCGTCAGACAACCTGGCAAACTATACAGTCCCTAAGCAAAATATGAAATACTAGCTTAAGCCCGCAGCTCCGCTCACATGTTGGTTGATTGTGATAGATAATGCGCGAAACGTCAAATGATGTTTGTAAAGAGATGTATTAAAAGAAATTTCTTTTTTACTGCTTTAATTATTTATTCTTATATTTCCTTATTCGTATGCTTATCCTTACCGAGAAAGAGTGGAAGACATTGTAGCACGCATAGACCAAAGATATGGTCTGTGGCATCACGTTTCGCTGTATGTAACCTCGCAAACGTCATCGCTGGCCTTCAGTCCGATTTTTTTTATAATTTTTATTATTTTTATAATAATTCAAACACCATATGTTCCACCCCCATAACGCTATCGGTATGGAACTGCTATGGTGTACAACGGGAGACTTTTGACAACAATTACACACAGACCATTCGTTTGCGTTCTGTAGTTTTCGCTGCAGATCGAAATATTAACACACACACACACACACACACACACGTAGAATTTTATATACACCGATAACTTTCCATCCCAATATACTCCATCCTTTTATTATTATCAACCCTCAAGCAACAATGCAACCAATAAAACTATTTTCAAAGAGTAAATATAATTTTCATAGAGTAATTATTGTTCCGTGTTTCGCGTTATATTCTTCAAATTATTAATATGCATCAGATCACTATAAAACCTTGCTCAGGTATAAATTAGTAACTGTACAAATATTCAAATCTCTGCGTCTTGTCGTTCGGACGTGATAAGCGTACACCGAACAGACATTCATATATATATATATATATATAGCTATCCGACCGCCATAAAACCGTACCTAAAGCCTTCCCCGAGTAGACATTAGTAACTGTACAAACTTTTAGCTCTTTATGTCTTGTGGTTCAGACGTGATAAACGTACACCGAACAGACATTCACATTTATATATAAAGATAGATTAATCATTACATACTTCGATGTTTCATTTTAGGCATCCTAAATATGATCTAGACATTCTTTAGAAAGCCGAATTTCACACACACATATTTATAAAAGACTAGCTGAAAATCCGGCATTGGTTATTCACTTATTCAAACTTTGAGTTCTGTAACCCATTCTCTTCCTATCCGTCTCCTTTTTCCTAAAAACATGTTATATTTTCTGGATAATGTATAAGAAATAAGGCTGTCTTGCATAATCAACAAAATTATAAGTCTAGTATGCAAACAAAGAAAGATAGTAATCAAAATACCAATGATGTTCAACATTCATACGTTCATTTAATTCAGAACTTGACTAAACAATATTTCTTGTTACTTGTCCAGGAGCTAGTATCAATAATTTCTTCTGGAGCCCACCCTTGAGCAAGCGACATAAAGCTGGCCGTGTGAGTAACATGAGATGGCGATGACCTGAGATCTACTATTCGTAATAGAAAATGAAAGCCTCACTGGAAACTGCAGTCCCTTGAAACCTTGAAATTAAAAGGTATATCGTTCGGAAATAATGAGTATTCGGTGGATGAACACTGTTTCATTCGCTTCATGTCATTGTAGCTCTATAGAAGTCTATTTCTTTCTCCTGCTGCCGTGTGCGCTTTACAGTTCAAACTTCCCAAAAGCACTGTCAGATTTCAGGAATTAATGTTGTTAATGTTTGTATAGCTTATGGGACTTAACTACGGGGTCATCAGTCCCTAAACTTACAAACTACTTACGAACTAGCTAATACTAAGGACGGAACAAATATCCATGCCCGAGGGGGGATTCGAACTCCCAACCGTAGTGACCGTGCAGACCGTGACTGGAGCGCCTCAGTCCCCTCGGCCACCGCGGCCGGCTTTCAGGAATTTCCTTGCCTGCAATACAGCGGTGTCTTAATAGTAAATAAGAAATGGATTAAAACGTGGTGCATCACGTAACATGCTTATAGAAATCGCAGTATATATGATCTCATATTTATTGAATTATGATGTAGAACTGTAGAATATTGAAGGTATATATTGATTTGTATAAGTGCAGTATGTATGCGAATGCTGTTATTAGTAATTCATAAAAACCTGATGCGTAATGGGGCGGTTTCCCATGAACGTTACTCTTTAAGTCCTTATAACTCATGAACGACGTGTCATACTTTGATACAATTTCGAAGCTAGATTCAGTTGTATATGTGTATACTGTCTGTAATATTTCCTGCGATTACAATTCGCAGTGTAGAAATTATAAATTGTAACGTCATACCGGATACCGCAGCTTTACTCCACGAACAGCGGAAAATTAGTAAGCAACAGACTTCTATTCTTTTATCACTTTGCTGTGATTGTAGCGAAAAAAAGTATGATAAAGGTCTGAAATTGCGTTCAAAGCTTGTTGAAAATCGCTATGTACAATTATTCTCATACAGTATAAGTATAAAGCCTCATCGCATCAAAAAGTCAGTATAAATTTGAAAACTTAATAAATCACGGAATAATGTAGATAGAGAAGTAAAAATTAACACACATGCTTGAAATGACATAGGGTTTCATTAGAACAAAAAAGTTCAAAAAGAGCCCGACAGATGGCGCTTCATCTGATCAGAAAAGCAATAATTAGCATAACAAATTGAGACACAACAAATATGATATTCTTTACAGGAAATGATAAATACGTTGACCATTATTCCTCAACAATAGTTGAAGTCGAGGAATAATATTGTGAACAGCACTGTAAAGCATGTCCGGAGTTATGGTGAGGCATTGGCGTCTTTCAGCATCCCTAGAGATGTTGGTCGATCACGATACACTTGCGACTTCAGGTAACTCCAAAGCCAATAATCGCACGGTCTGAAGTCTGTGGACCTGGGAGACCAAGCATAACGAAAGTACGATCATTACTCATAGTCAGTTTTCTTATGGTTCCTTTTTTCATCCCGTGTGCAATTTAATGGTACAGTATTGTGGATGGTATCAGTTTGTTCCTTATCAGGTAGGGATTGAGAAAAGTGATGGTGGCCATCCAGACCCGCGACTGGGAGGGGGGAGGGGGTGGGGAAGGATGGGGATTCATCGCGCGCTTAAATCCTTGTAACGTCGCTCCTAATCATTCGAATTTAGATTTCGTTTTTTTTTTTTTTTTTTTTTTTTTTTTTTTTTTTTTTTTTTTTTTTTTTTTTTTTTTTTTAAGAAAGGCCTAACTGCATACTACACATTATGTCATTAGCAATTTTTACGTAAATGTAACCGTTTTGGTTAAAATTTCAAAAAACACCTGTCAGTCTGCGTCGCTGTCAATACATCTGTAGGTTTATTAAATTATAATCCATTTTGATTATAAATCCTCATTTTACATTATATAGTCTTCTCACGTGATATTTTCGTTGGAAAGTATATCGAATCATCTGGCATCATGACATATGGACTGAAAGTGGTATTTTAGCTAATGTACAGTACGCCACTTATTGGAGGGAAAACCTGTTCGCCGATCCTTCAGAGCCAACGTCACTACAATTCATGCTCTGTTCATTCTTCTTTTAAATGAGTTCTAAGAGAGAAATCCTACGTATCAAGAAAATATTCAAGTAATTCAAGGGAAGATGGTAGAGGCGTAGAAAACTATAAACTCAGAACTCATGCGAATAACTAATCACGATATGATAGAAAATATAAAAGAACTTGAACTGTAGAAACAAAAGATTTTTGCTATGACAAGAGCAAAGACAATCCTACCCTGAAGACGATTATGAATTACATGGAGATGGTATATAGTCTTCTTTCGTTTATTAGAGGAGTAAGTAGTGGCAACTGGGAATTAAGGCTGGGTGCACTGAATGAGTTCACAAAGTATATTTTTGCAATGGACCTTTGCAACAACGTACTGTGTCCAACGCACATAGCCGAAATGAAAAGATTGCTTGAAACTGATAATAAAACGTGGTTACAATTGAAAAAGACTGGGCTCCTGAAAGTGATGTCCCATTCTGTTCCTTACGAGGAGATGAAGTACTTGAGCAGCTAAACAGAAAAATGTAAGTTTTCGGGCGTATCTTAAGGCTCACACAAAATGCACACACTCTAAATAAATTCTTCTTGATAGTTCCTGAGCTGTCGAGATTTGTTGTCGCACTAAACAATCAGTGAAAGTTTCAATCCATCACGATGTATCACAGACATCAGCAAATTCTTATAAAAAGAATGTTCTGGCTGTCGTCAAGTGTTTCAAAAATTTTATCAATCCATTTCAATGCGCAAGTATTGACTTGCGTAATATTGTTACAATGACTATTGCTCCCTCTGAAGTACAACTTGACGTTTGTATAATGCCAGAATTAGGTCTGGAGAAACATCAGAACTTCGTATGTTAAAGAGTTGTTAATGGTACTGTCAATATTTGGGAACCTCTTCCTCAAAACAAATTGAAGCTTTTCGAAACAGTGGCCAAGAAAATAAAATTGAAACTGAACTTGGCATATTAGAACTTAAAGAAGACAAAAAGAAAAACCTTCAACCGCTTCATATTTTATGTCAATCACGTCCGGAAATTAACCTGAAGGAATGCAGTAGAATGTATGAACTATCTGCTACCCCACTTTCTTTATTCGCAGCTGATGGAACAATGTACTATATACAAGTTAAAAGTAAGTTAATGCACCATTTAGAAAACCTTGCATCTAAAAAGACAGATTCTTAATCACGGTCAGAAGAAATTACAACTATGGCTAGTTCAACTCAAGTTGAAGGAAAGAAATATTCAGTCAGTTGTTGATGGAATGGCAGAGATCCACAATTTGAAAGTAGGAAAGGAGATGAAAACAAATTTTGATTTAACAAATCAGTTCTGCAAAACTATTTTTCAAGTTATGGTGAGTTTTCTGAAATTCATGTTGTCTTTGACACATATCTAGACAGTTCTTTGAAATATGCAATAAGTGATTGAAGACCAAGGTAGTGTTCATGCCATGTACAAGGTAGAATCCAACACAAATATTAAAAATATTCCTTTGAAGAAACTTTGAAGCCATTGATCGGCGTCTTAGGGAGCACGGAACATTCCAGCCTATGACTCGCGACTGGAGAAGACCTAGAACGACGAGGACACCAGCAACGGACGAGGCAATTCTTCGTGCAGTTGACGATAACTCTAATGTCAGCGTCAGAGACGTTGACCACGTCACTGTATGGAGAGTGCTACGGGAGAACCAGTTGTTTCCGTACCATGTACAGCGTGTGCAGGCACTATCGGCAGCTGATTGGCCTCCACGGGTACACTTCTGCGATTGGTTCATCCAAAAATGTGTCACTCTTCATTTCAGTGCAAATGTTCTATTTGAGGATAGGCTTCATTCCAACGTGATCAAATTGTAAATTTTCACAATCAACATTTGTGGACTGACGAGAATCCGCACGCAATTGTGCAATCACGTCATCAAAACAGATTTTCTGTGAACGTTTGGGCAGGAATTGTTGGTGATGTCTTGATTGGGCCTCACGTTCTCTACTTCTGCTGCTAGAACATGTGCCTTTACAAGTACGACACAACTTGCACGATGGAGCTCCTGCACATTTCAGTCGACGTGTTCTTACGCTTCTCAACAACAGATTCGGGGACCTATGGATTGGTAGAGACGGACCAATTCCATGGCCTCCACGCTCTCCTGACCTCAACCCTCTTGACTTTCATTTATGGGGGCATTTGAAAGCTCTTGTCTACGCAACTCCGGTACCAAATGTAGAGACTCTTCATGCTCGTCTTGTGGACGGCTGTGATACAATACGCCATTCTCCAGGGCTGCATCAGCGCATCAGGGATTCCATGCGACGGAGGGTGAATGCATGTATCCTCGGTAACAGAGGACATTTTGAACATTTCCTGTAACAAAGTGTTTGAAGTCACGCTGGTACGTTGCTGTGTGTTTCCATTCCATGATTAATGTGATTTGAAGAGAAGTAATAAAATGAGCTCTAACATGGGAATTAATCGTTTCTGGACACATGTCCATATAAAATATTATCTTTCTCTGTGTGTGAGGAATGTTTCCTGAAAGTTTGGCCGTACCTTTTTGTAACACCCTGTATATATAGTCACTAAATTAAAAGTTATCACTTAAAATCATATAATTACAACTAAAACGTCATAAATTATTACGATCCACAAGCATCAGAAAAGTACACCAGAATCAATACCACAAACTAATATATGAATACTCAATTATATACAAGTTCAGAAACACATTCTTGACCAAATATACTCTAGATAATAGCAAAGATATAATTGCATTGTATCGCTGACTTATCTGTCAAAATAGCTGTCACACATCAACAACGTACGTAAAGAGCTACAACAACAACAGTTCTATTAAGTATCTAAGTAAGAACCAAAACATATAAGATAAACAGCGATCTTACAAGAATAAAGAGATACCAATGTATGTATAAAGTTGGCTACATATTTCTCAGTTACAATTATCCCGTTAAACAGTATACCATCAATGTACTTTACAGTACACCTGTCCAAGGTATTCATGCCGAAGAAGGCCTGTCGCATTAAATAATTTATTTAAAAAAAAGGGTCTTTTGGAATTAATACTTAATAATGTCTCTCAACGACATGTACGGCACAGCGGGCCCAGAAGATTACAAATGGTTAAAATGTATCAAACTTTCACTCTGCAACGGAGTGTGCGCTGATAGGAAACTTCCTGGCAGATTAATATTGTGTACGGCGTATCTGCAGTGCCTCAACGTACGCTTAGCGTTCGTTCACGAGCTACAAATCCATACTTGCTGTACGGCGTGTCTACAGTGCCTCAACGTACGCTTAGCATTCGTTCACGATCTACACATCCATACTTGCTGTACGGCATGTCTGCAGTGCCTCGACGTACGCTTAGCGTTCGTTCACGAGCTACACATTCATACTTGCTGTACGGCGTGTCTGCAGTGCCTCAATGTACGCTTAGCATTCGTTCACGATCTACACATCCATACTTGCTGTACGGCGTGTCTGCAGTGCCTCAACGTACGCTTAGCATTCGTTCACGATCTACACATCCATACTTGCTGTACGGCGTGTCTGCAGTGCCTCGACGTACGCTTAGCGTTCGTTCACGAGCAACACATTCATACTTGCTGTACGGCGTGTCTGCAGTGCCTCAACGTACGCTTAGCGTTCGTTCACGAGCCGCACATCCATACTTGCTGTACGGCGTGTCTGCAGTGCCTCAACGTATGCTTAGCGTTCGTTCACGAGCCACACATCCATACTTGCTGTACGGCGTGTCTGCAGTGCCTCAACGTACGCTTAGCGTTCGTTCACGATCTAAACATCCATACTTTCTGTACGGCGTGTCTGCAGTGCCTCAACGTACGCTTAGCGTTCGTTCACGAGCTACACATCCATACTTGCTGTACGGCGTGTCTGCAGTGCCTCAACGTACGCTTAGCATTCGTTCACGATCTACACATCCATACTTGCTGTACGGCGTGTCTGCAGTGCCTCAACGTACGCTTAGCATTCGTTCACGATCTACACATCCATACTTGCTGTACGGCATGTCTGCAGTGCCTCAACGTACGCTTAGCGTTCGTTCACGAGCTACACATCCTTACTTGCTGTACGGCGTGTCTGCAGTGCCTCAACATACGCTTGGCGTTCGTTCACGAGCTACACATCCATACTTGCTGTACGGCGTGTCTGCAGTGCCTCAACGTACGCTTAGCGTTCGTTCACGAGCTACACATCCATACTTGCTGTACGGCGTGTCTGCAGTGCCTCAACGTAGGCTTAGCGTTCGTTCACGAGCTACACATCCATACTTGCTGTACGGCGTGTCTGCAGTGCCTCAACGTACACTTAGCGTTCGTTCACGAGCTACACATCCATACTTGCTGTACGGCGTGTCTGCAGTGCCTCAACGTAGGCTTAGCGTTCGTTCACGAGCTACACATCCATACTTGCTGTACGGCGTGTCTGCAGTGCCTCAACATAGGCTTAGCGTTCGTTCACGAGCTACACATCCATACTTGCTGTATGGCGTGACTGCAGTGCCTCAACGTACGCTTAGCGTTCGTTCACGAGCTACACATCCATACTTGCTGTACGGCGTGTCTGCAGTGCCTCAACGTACGCTTAGCGTTCGTTCACGAACTACACATCCATACTTGCTGTACGGCGTGTCTGCAGTGCCTCAACGTACGCTTAGCGTTCGTTCACGAGCTACACATCCATACTTGCTGTACGGCGTGTCTGCAGTGCCTCAACGTACGCTTAGCGTTCGTTCACGAGCTACACATCCATACTTGCTGTACGGCGTGTCTGCAGTGCCTTAACGTAGGCTTAGCGTTCGTTCACGAGCTACACATCCATACTTGCTGTACGGCGTGTCTGCAGTGCTTCAACGTACGCTTAGCGTTCGTTCACGAGCTACACATCCTTACTTGCTGTACGGCGTGTCTGCAGTGCCTCAACATACGCTTGGCGTTCGTTCACGAGCTACACATCCATACTTGCTGTACGGCGTGTCTGCAGTGCCTCAACGTACGCTTAGCGTTCGTTCACGAGCTACACATCCATACTTGCTGTACGGCGTGTCTGCAGTGCCTCAACGTAGGCTTAGCGTTCGTTCACGAGCTACACATCCATACTTGCTGTACGGCGTGTCTGCAGTGCCTCAACGTACACTTAGCGTTCGTTCACGAGCTACACATCCATACTTGCTGTACGGCGTGTCTGCAGTGCCTCAACGTAGGCTTAGCGTTCGTTCACGAGCTACACATCCATACTTGCCGTACGGCGTGTGTGCAGTGCCTCAACATAGGCTTAGCGTTCGTTCACGAGCTACACATCCATGCTTGTTGTACGGCGTGTCTGCAGTGCCTCAACGTACGCTTAGCATTCGTTCACGACCTACACATCCATACTTGCTGTACGGCGTGTCTGCAGTGCCTCAACGTACGCTTAGCGTTCGTTCACGAGCTACACATCCATACTTGCTGTATGGCGTGACTGCAGTGCCTCAACGTACGCTTAGCGTTCGTTCACGAGCTACACATCCATACTTGCTGTACGGCGTGTCTGCAGTGCCTCAACGTACGCTTAGCGTTCGTTCACGAGCTACACATCCATACTTGCTGTACGGCGTGTCTGCAGTGTCTCAACGTACTCTTAGCGTTCGTTCACGAGCTACACATCCATACTTGCTGTACGGCGTGTCTGCAGCGCCTCAACGTAGGCTTAGCGTGCGTGCGGGCGCAGCACTCGAGTTTGGACATCCATCAGGGCGTAACGAAACGGCGGCCTCCTTGTTAGCTGGCGATCCGCCACAGCACTGGGGGGGGGGGGGGAGGATTGGTGGAGTCATTAGCAGGGCTTTGTTTTGGCGGCGAGCAGAGCCTAGCCTAGCCTCTGCCTCTGGGGAGGGAGCAAGTGTTCCAGACCCCGGCTAATGCGGCGGCTGTGCTTGCTGGCGGCAACCGCAGGCCGCAATTAGCACGGGCTCGCTTCGCTTACGCTTGCTCCGCCAGTTCCCACACCTCGCCAACACCTCGCCGTGGCTGCCACTTTCTGCTACCGCCAGCTCTCCCTCTCTTATCTGTCTTCAACAGGCACACCAACACATTCACTCCCTCCATGTGTGTTTGTAGTGTTCCCTACCCGAATCCTCCGATATCGTCTGCCTTGTCAGTTCACGGTATTTGACGCAGAACTTTATGCTGTTTTGAAAGCAGTGGAGCATATGAAACGTCATACTGGGTCTACCTTTCTGCTTTGCTCCGATTCACTCCGTGCTCTGCAGACCATTCAGCATCTGTACCCAGCAGATAAGACCGTCCAGAATATCCAAGACATCCTTTTGCAGTTGCAACGGCAAGGAAAGGTGGTTTCCTTCTGCTGGGTATCTGGCCATGTGGGTATCCGTGGAAACGAGTTGGCCGATACCGCGACCAAGGAGGCCTGTCGGCTCCCGAACGTAGCTGATTGTCCTCTCCCTCTCCGTGCCTCGCTGTCATTTCTTAGGAGCTCTGTCATGCGCCTCTGGGACCAAGAATGGTTCGCCGTCGTGGATAATAAGTTGCGGTCAATAAAAGACACAGTTAGGCCCTGTACAGCCTGTCAGGTGTGCTGAAGTCTGCTTAACAAGACTTCGAATAGGACGCTGCCCCCAGACGCATAGATTCCTTCCTTGTGGTGACGAGCCCCCTACTTGTGATGCTTGTGGTGTGCTGATAACCGTTCAGCATATTTTAACTACTTGTGTTTCCTATGATGCTGCGAGGGAACAAGCCGGTTTATCGGATGACCTCCGTTCCATTTTAGGTGATACTGATATGACAATGGCACGCGTTTTACGATTTTGTGTTGTGTCCGACTTCCTACCAAAGATAGAGGAGGATAGAGGTGGATCGTTCGGTCCATCCCTCTATGTTCGCCGTCTATTTAGCCTTGTCCCCCATTTGTCTGTTTTGTCTAGTGTCTTATTAGTGCCACTGAACCTTGATTTATTATACATATGATGTAGGAGGAAGAGCGTACGTCCTTTCGTATTGTCTCTTCCCTTGCCTGTCTCCTGCGCCATTTAGCAGTATTGGACTCATCTCTTCCTAGTATGGGCGCTGATGATCACGATGTTCAGCGCCCTAAAACTCCAACAACAACAACAACAACATCCACGCGCGTGCGTGTGTGTGTGTGTGTGTGTGTGTGTGCTCCACGTCAACAGGAGTGGTCACCAGTGTCTTTCAACCTGTGGGTCGCGACCCCTGGTAGGTCGCAGAGTATGCTTCGGTTACAAAAAATGTTCAAACGTTTGTTAAGCTTATGGGACTTAACTACGGGGTCATCAGTCCCTAAACTTACAAACTACTTATCAACTACTTACGAACTAGGACGGCACAAATATCCATGCCCTAGGGGGGATTCGAACCCCCGACCGTAGTGGCCGTGCTGACCGTGACTTGAATGCCTCAGTCACCTCGGCCACCGCGGCCGGCGCTTCGGTTACAGAAGGATGCAGTAGCATCATGTTCGGTAGCAAATCCACGTTTTGTGGCCATCAGCTACTACGACAGAAGTCCTACACGGAAGTGACAGGTTTTCGTGAAAGTCGTCTAATTAAGAAGACATCTTGCAACGATGCATCTGTTTGCTTTACGGAACCTCCCGATACCACTGTTGCATAATAATAGCTGTGACTGTAATTAGTCTATTATCATTTTCTGTTCCACAGCTTTTGTTATTCTTTGTTGTAACGTAAGTAGTCGAAGTCATCTGCTATTATTTGACGCCGGATAAGTTTGTTTAATTAGAAAAAATTAATTAGTTAATTTAGTGACGTGCTGTGCTAATTAGTATTTCTGTTACAACTAAGTAAATTCTTTTCTCATTAAATTAAAGTAGTAGTTTGTAAACTGTCATGTTTTTAACATGTGTATTTTTATATAGTGACTAAGTGCAATGTTGCACTTGTTAAAAGAATTGGGTATAAAATAACAAGATGGCCAGCTTATAACATATGAGACCAGATGATGGTGACACAGTGCACCGAAACCGGTCGTCATTTAATAAATTACTGATGTGCGATCTTGGCTTTATATTTTGAAAACTATATTAAAGTAGGTATTACAATGTTTCACAAGTAATGTTAGGAAAGTTTTGCCCTCTTTAGTTTCTGTATAATTACCGTTAATTACGAAAGTATTGTTAATAAACATATTTTGTTAAATACGTAAATGAAATACTATTCATTTAACCGAGATTTGCATATTAATTTAATCAGTATTGTTTACGCTACTTTTTACTATAGTTAATTGCATTTAATTGTTTACTTTTCCATTATAATCAATGTAAGTAACACAATTAACAATACGTAATTTTAGTGACATTGTTTGGATGATATAAATAGGATGCGCTCGCGGCATGTAACGAAGTATTGTTTCTTCAGTTGTCAGATGCACAGCCTGTGTCAGAGTATTGTTTCAGCCGTTGTCAGTAGCACAACTGCCGGCCGCAGTGGCCGAGTGGTCTGCGGTGCGCCAGTCACAGTCTGCGCACCCGCTACGGTCGGGGGTTCGAATCCCCCTCGGGCATGGATGTTTGTGTCGTCTTTAGTATAAGGTAGTTCATAAGTAGTTTGTAAGTTTAGGGACTGATGACCCCGTAGCTAAGTCCCTTAAGCCTTACAAACATTTGAACAACGTGCTTTTTTCTGAAGGTTCACTGAACCAGTAAACACGCAAGACGCGCCGCCACTGGCGTCTAGCAAGCAAATCTTGGAACAAAACGACAAGAAGGCTTTGATGTATTACTCTGCTCTTTTTGGAGATCACTGATCAGCTTATTATCTGTAGCTCTGTCATCTGCAATTCTTTGTTTTTATTTGTTCTCTGAAAACATAAATGCTTCAATGAATCAATTGTATGACTATCATATGGTCTAAGCCAGCGGTAGGCAACCACAATGCATTCGCGATCTACTATTTCGTACTACCGTACCGTAGTGATCTACTTCTAAAAAAACTATGATTGCTGCATTTTTAGTGTTTTAAATGTAGTAAAACAACTATATTTAACAATAAAACTTTTACATGTTCACTAGTTGTTTAAAACAAACCTTTTATTATATAATATTTTACAAATATTTATAACTTACATTTAATGTGAAACTTGAGATGTTCGCTTAAAAATGTCACAGATATCTGGTGTATAACTTGTTGCACTTAAACGAATGCAGGATTCCAGGTGTTCGTCTGTCAGCCTACTTCTGTGTTTATTTTTAATGAAATTCATATTTGAAAATAGTGATTCGCACAGGGAAGTTGAAGGAAACAAGGCCTTTATTCTTAGTGCAAAATTAACTACTTCATAATATTTCTCCTGAGGAATTAGAGGCGACCAATTTTTAGGTTCTGCAAGTTTTGAGACACAAATCATTTTTAATGATTTTATTTCCAGTTCAACATCTGCTCGATCTACCTCAAAAACATTTTCAGTTGAAGACGATACATTCAACAGCTCGAGGTTAGCCCAAGGGAAAGATACAAACTGAGTTATCACAGAAATCTTTTTAAAGTCTGAAAACCGGTTATTAAAATCTTCCTTCAAAGTGGAGATCATATTTGCATAACATTCACCATCATAAGTTGTTTCACATTCTGCTACCTGGATTTTCAGCATTCTAAAGTGACTTAACTCACCTCTCATAAGGCAGCACTCCCATAAACACGATTTTTCAATAAAAGAATTAACTTCAGATATCATTTCAGCAATATCTTTGTCCTTACCCTGGAATTTCAAATTTAACTCATTCAGTTTTTCTGTCAAGTCAATTAAAAAAGCAAATTGCGTGCCAGAGAGTATCTTCAATATATGCCAACAGGCTATTCTATTCCCTGCAGATATAGTTTGATAGCTGGTAAAACCTCGTGGAAACTTTTCCCTTACTGAGCCAGCGTATTTCAGTATGGAGCAGTAAATCACCATATTGCAGTTGAAGTTCGTCTACAAAATCTTTGAAAAGTCGTCTTTGAAGAGGATGAGACCTAATTTTGTTGACTATCTTTACCACAGTTTTCATTGTTTCGTTCAAGTTTAAAAACTTTCCACACAGAAATTCCTCGTGTAAAATACAATGGTAAGTTTGCGGAAAACGTTCATGTCTTTGGCACAAAGCAAGAAAACCATTTTTAGAATCTCTTAAAGCTGGGGCCCCATTTGTGGTAATGCTTACAAGCTTTTGTATAGGGATTTTCTCTGACAAGATTAGTTGTCACACAGCAAAAATACATCTTCTCCTCTTGTATGGCCTTTCAAAGGAAATACTTTAAAAAGTTCTTCTTTGACAGTAAAGTTTTTGAAAACCATCCTTACAAAAACTGGCAACTGAGCAGTACCAATTGCATCAATGGACTGGTATAACTGCATTGAAAAATAAAAACAATCATACAAGTCGCTTTTCAATTGAGAGAACACATCTTGAGACATTGTTTCAACTCTTCCTGTCACCGTTCTTGACGAAAGTTGAAGTGACTCTATGGCAGCCATTATTTCGGAGTTATTCTTGTAATTATTAAATAACTAATCAGCAGCTTCTCGAAATGCTTCTTTTCAGAATTCACCGTTTTCGAACAGTTCCCTCCTTTTCGCCAGTACACTTGTAACACAATACGGAGCGAGGGTGGCAGCAACACTTTTATCCACTGGTTTTGTAAACATATTTTGTTGAACACTTAACTGATTTTTACGTTTCTTGATTTTTTTTTTCTTTTCTTAGTTCACTGGAGAAAGGAAAATCGGCATTCACACTTGGGTAGTTTTGAAATGCCTCTCGATGTTTGTCTTTTTTCACAAATGCAATCGTAGCGTGACACAATAAACAAACACACGTACCATTTCTTTCCGCTATGAAAATCTCGTATTCCCATTCGGAATGAAAATGATAAACTTTACGTTTCTAAATAGACTATTCATTACGCGTTAAGTGTCGTTGCATTAAAGTCGTTATTAACCTCTTGGTACAAATCACATTCGAATATAGTCACATTCTATCCCGTCCACACATTAAAAAACACTGAAGTTCGTAGTTCGCGCTAAGGACACCAAAGAAGTTCGTATTCTAACAAACAAGAGCAACGACCTAATATTAAAGTTCTTTGGGCAGAAGGCACGAAACAAAATCTTTGCACGAAACTCACCGCCTACTCCGGAAACGTTCCGAACTATAATAAACATTGCGCAAAGATGAATGGAAATAGTGGAGCCACTATTTGGTAGCGGCTGATCGAACTATAGCATCAGGCAACCAGTTCTACGTGGTTGTTAACAAATAGAACCAACTTTTGCCGGATGAGCGCATTTTCATTGCTATGAAAATTGTCAATTTTATTGAACAATTTTTCTTCTGCACTCTCAGTACTCGCGCGATCTACTAAATAGGCACTTGCGACCTACCGGTATATCGCGATCGACATGTTGCCGAACCCTGGTCTAAGCTATATTGGTGTGGGAAGGGAAGGAAGAAATTTGCTGTGTAGGATATTGAATATGTCACCATCATGTCATAGGGTCACGGAGATGAATTATTGACGGCAGGCCTCCACCCACAATAAATGCATTCCTGGATGCTGCCAAGCCCACGTTTAGGCAATCCCTGGACTACTGAGGAAGTGGTCCATGTCAAAACACGCAATTCGAATAGTCTCTGAACGCTACAGCCCAAGGCAACACTGTCAACATCTACAGTTGTCAAGATTGCTACATATGTGCTGTGATTTTCTAATGATGGAAACGTACGTCCAGTCAAATTGTTACTCCTTTCGACAAGCATTCACTCTACCCATTATTAAGGAAATGAGTGTCATCGTGTTTCAAGAAGTGAAACCATATATTCTGACGTTTATGTACCTTTTCTTCAGTACAACTGTGACACAAAGCCTTCACATTTGGTTCATACATTTCTCAAAGTGTAAGAAACAAACACACTGAGCTAAATATTGAAATGTGTCGTTTAAGCTGAGATATATAGATAACTTATTGAAAAAATTACACGGATTTCCACTATAAATATGTAAAATGTTGTAAATAAATATCTAGCAAAGGTATTCAAAATTGAATTATTGTATAATTATTTGTATGGATGTAAACACAACACTGTGAAATCTTGGCAGTGATTGGTTTAATAGGCTACGAGGAAGAGGAACATAAATAATTGTAGATGTATTAAAATTTGTAATATTGTAATAATTTCAAAATTTATAATTATGTAATAATTTCAAAATTAGAGTTAAATTTTGAAAAGTGATGTTAAAGTAGCTTGTACTATTGCTAATCACCACACAGATTTTTACTTGCTTATCTTCAGTACCTTAGGCACACCATTTGATAACAGGAGAGTATGCGTTTCGCACACGTCCCCTTTAAATACTTCTATGTGCGTCAGATGTGACTTACATTCAAATACAAGGATTATTCATATGGAAAGTTACGAAACGAGACTGTGTGGATAAGTGAAGTTTTCATTCAAAAGTAATCACGAGAGGCCTGAGTACAAGTATGCCACTGTTTAAGGCTTCCTTGTATCCCCGAAATGTTGTGGCCGTGACAAGAGCTTCCTTTTAAGATTCTTTTTATTTTATTTTATTCCATTTTATTTTTTATTATTATTATTATTATTATTATTATTATTATTATTATTATTATTATTATTTTACCAGACCAAACAGATTAAAGGCACAGGGCGACATTTCCTGACTGCAGGGCGGATGCTCGAGCTGCTTCCAATTGAACTTGACCAGTACACTTTGCTTGACCCTGGAGAAACGTGGACACGCGTTATCATGGAACAGAATCACTCCCTCAGTGAGCAGCCTAGATAGTTAGCTGTTCATGGAGTTGGGTAGGTTACGGAGTCTCTCACAGTTATGTTGTTTTTGTGTGTGTATGTTTGTGTGTGTGTGTGTGTGTGTGTGTGTGTGTGTGTGTGTGTGTGCTCGAGGAATACTAGGACTATCGAACCTCGGACGTCCGAAAATACGGCGATCATCATCTTGCTTACGGAGGGCACAGACTTGAATTATTTTACAAGCACTACTTTCACGTCCCTAGATGTCGCACTACGTTATCCCAAAGCGGTATATTCAAATTTCAGCCGGTTTTGTTGTTAGGACGTTTGGTACCTCTTCATTTGAACCTCCCTCTAATAGCAACAACAACTGTGAAATTCATATAAAACGAATTAGACAGAAAATCGGTGGCTGAAAGCCTCCATCTTTGTTTGGGTGAGGTTGGGGAAGGAAATCGGACGTGCCCCTTCAAAGAAACCATCCCGGTATTTTCCTGTAGTGATTTATGGAAACCACGGATAACCAAAATTCGGATGGCCGGAGGTGGATTTGAACCGCCGACCTCCCCAATGAGAGTCTAGTGCATCAGCACTGCGCCACTTCGCTCGATGATTTTGTGGTGTCGTACAAGTCCAAAGTGCGCGCCACCTACTTTCGCCGCGCGCCGCCATGCACGCACGGCGCGGCGTTCTTACGACGACAGCCACGAGCGCCCTCTGCTACAACTCCGCTCGTGGCCACCACTGAACGACATCGTTCACTTGGGACTCAGATAGGAACCAGTTAACACTTCGGAATCAGATAGGCACCAGTGAAGACTTGGCTATCGGATAGTCACTAGGCAGGCCTCTAGCTCAACTATGTATCAGCATTCTGCAGTACTGATCTATGTAAAAGTTAAGTATTGTATACATTCTGTGCAATATATATCTCGTTCTAATTTACTCTAGTGCTTCTAGTTTCTGCTGTCGCACTGGCTACTCCCCTCCGTACCTGCACAAGCGTGCTACCTTTATTCCTGTGTCGGTCTGTCTACTAGGCCATCGACACCTACGACGGAAACGAGACACAAAAGCGGCGACGAGGCTGGGACACAAAAGATTTGTTGTAGATGACTTTTGTTATTTGGGTAGAAAAGTAACTTACGATGGCCGAAGAAGAGAGGATATAACATAGAGAATGGCTATGATAAGAAAAGTATCTCTGAAGAAGATTTTTTTTTACTATCAAAAATAACTATTTTTCTTAGGAATTATTTTCTGACGGCAGTAGTTTGAGTGTAGCATTGACCTGGAGTGAAACATGACGATAAGGGGCAGGCAAAAAAAAAAGTAAATAAATAAGTAAAAGTAACTTGAAATTTGATTCTACAGGAGAATGATGAGTATTAGATGGGTAAATCTCGTAACTAATGAGAACGTACTGAACATAATTGGAGAGAAAAGGTTTTTTTTCTTTTTTTTTATTAATGAATAGCTTGACTGAAGAAGATATTGATTGGTAAGACACATTCTGAGACATCAAGAAATCGTCAAATTAATTATGGGAGGGGGGAGTTTGTGGGATTAAAATTGTAGAGGGAGACCGAGAGACGAATACAGTAAGCCTTGCTTATTCAGAGACGACGAATCTTGCGCAGAATGAGGTAGCGTGGAGAGCTGCGCCGATCAGTCTTTGAACTGAAGGCCACAAAAGCAACAAAGGCCGAGAAAGCTGTACGAGATACATTCAGTGAAAGTGAGTCGTCCAAAAAGCATTCAAACTTAGGTGTTAGGTAGAAATCAGGCAAGGAGTCAATTCATCCGTTGAACCACGCAGCTACGAAACGAAGCTACAGATCTCCCGCAACTGCCTCCGCGAAGAGAATCGCAGGGTATTCTCTCGGTTGACCATCGCCAAATGCGTATGTGGAATGAACGCTGATCTAAGAAACACGTCACATCGCCCACTAGATGAAAGGTTGTTGAATGGGAGCGGATGTCATTCGTACTCCGTTTGGAGTAGGGAGAAGCTGCTAGCCTTTTTAATCAGTATACCTTGCGCTGCAGTTAGCCACGGCACTGATGAAGGACATGTCGCTCCACTCTGAGAGTAGGATAGCGGCAACTTTAGACCCGTCTGATGAACGTCACTTTCCTCAAGAGTTACACAATATTTTCCATAGTCATATAGTTGTATATTGGTTTCCTGCAGCATCGATTACGAGGAAACCACGTTGTTCTTTTCGGCTGTCATTATATGAAAGTAGTCGAAGCTGAGATTCGGTTTATACTATACCTACATACCTAAATACATCCTCCATAATACACCGAAAGGTGCGTGGTGGAGGGTACTCAGCACACTACTAGTTATTTCCTTTCCTGTTCCACTCCCACACAGAACGACGGAACAACGAATGCTTGTATGCATCCGTTTGAGCCATAATCTCTCTTATCTTTGTGGTCTTTATGTGAAATGTAGGTTGGCTGCTATAGAATCGTCCTGCACTGCGCCTCAAATTTCGGCCCTCTAAATTTCTTTAACAGTGTTCCTCGGAAAGAACGTCGCCTTTCCTCCAGCGACTCCTATTTGAATTCACTAACACTCGAATCTACCAGTTACAAACCTATCCGCCCACCTCTGAACTGCCTTAACGTCTTCCTTTAAACCGATCTGGTGGTATCGTACAAGCGTTTTATATGCTGTGTCCTATGCAGACGAATCACCCTTTTCCAAAATTCTCCCAATAAATCTAAATCGATCATTCACATTCCCGACGACTGTTCTTATATGCTCGCTGTACAGCGTTACGCCAAAGTATTTAATTGGTGCGACTGACAAGCCGCACACTACCAATGCTGTATTCGAACATTACGTGATTGTTTCTCCTACTCATCTGCATCATCTTACTTTTATCTACATTTAACGCTAGTTGTCATTCCTCACACCACTTACAAATTTGGTCCAAGTCATCCTGCATCCTACTGCATTCATTCAATGACGACACCCTCCCGTACACCACAGCATCATCAGGAAACAGCTACAGATTGAATCTTACTCTGTCTGTCACATCATGTGTATAGATCGAAAATAATAGCGGTCCTATGACACTTCCCTGGGGTATCCGTGACGATACCGTAGTCTCTGACAAATACTCGCCATCAAGGCAAAGTGCTGAGTTCTATTAAGTAGTGTCAGAGCCAATCACATACTTGGATACCTATTCCATAAGCTCCTACTTTCGTTAGCAGTCTGTAATAAGCTATCGTGTCAAACTCCTTTCGAAAATCGAGAAATACGCAGTCTGCCTGTTGCCCTTCATCCATAGCACGCACGATGTCATGAGAGAAAAGGGCAAGCTGGATGCCTATCACTTCTTGTGGGATCAGTCGTAGCTCTTCAGGAATAAATTGTTCAATTTCGTAAGCACGTGGTCGTGGATGTTCTGCTTGGAATGTAACTTTCAGGGTCGCTCGGCGGTAAGAGTGCGCCATAATGTACACAGTTACTGGACTCGAGACAAATACCGCGACGCGGAAGTAAACAACACCGATAGCGGGGCAGTAGCCTGCGCGCGGAACAGGTCCGCACGCGACTACGGCCGAGAGCCAACTGTGGTGGTGGGTTTTCTCAATATTGAGAATTCATGGGTGTTGTTTGTTCTTTTTACGGTGATATTCACAAAATTCAGAGTGTTGTCTGTTTGTTTCCAGTATGAAATCAATTTTTGGCTGTAGATTGTTTATTTCCTTGTGCAGCTGTTTTTTAATGTGTGTGTGGTATATGTCTTTGTATTTCTTTGGTTGTATTATGGACCTGAAAATTTTGCTTTCCAAGTTGTTCGTGAAGAAGTTAGTAAGAAGGCCACTAATCGGATATCCCATTGGCAGTCCTTCTTGTTGAGAATAAAATTCTTTATTGAACACCAAGTTATTTTGTTCTGTTATTGTCCTGAATACGGCTTCTATTTCATCAACGTGTGTGTCTGTTGTGTTTTCCTGTTGTCTTAGAATGTGTGAGATGATGTTGATTGTTTCATCTGTTGGTATGCAGGTGTACATTGATGTGACATCAAAGGATATGAGGGTTGCTGTGACTGGTATGCAGACATTTTTGATTCCGTCTATTAGTTGCTGTGAGGTTTCCAGATTCCTGTTGTTTTAAAAAAATGTATATTTTCTTTAGTAATGAGTGTGTGTGTTGAGCCGGGTAATAGGATGGAGTATTTCTGGTGACGGGGCGTATTGGGGCATTTTCTTTGTGCGCCTCTGGTAAGGAATTTAGGGTGGGTACCTTTCTGTGTCATTCTTTTTATCTGACCTTTTGAAAATATAGATTTGGTGATTTTCAGTTTCTGATGGGTGTTTTTCTGGTATTTTGCTCTTGGGTTTTTGTTCAGTTTTTTGATGCGGTCGCCTTTCAGAAAATCTAGTGGTTTATTTATGAAGTCGTCTTCTTTCATCAAAACCAATATATTCCCTTTATCTGCGGTAGTTAGTGTGATCGTCTTTTATTTTAGTTTGTGGGATGTAGTTTCTTCTGGCGTTCTGTTATTAGTGTTTATGATGGTTTGTGTGTTTTGATTATTTGTGTTATTTTTGCAGCTACTAATTCTCTTGTTAAGTTTGCATTAACGTTTGGTGCGCTCAGTCTTTCTTGTTCTTTTTTAATGTGTTCAGATTCTGTTATGAGGTCTTCCATTGTTTTATATGAGATTTGTGTTTTTATATTGTATTTGGCCCTTTTTTCTAGCAGGCTTTTTTCCTGTAGAGTTGTCATCTGTAACCAAATGATCAATTTGAATCTTGTGAAGATTTTAAAAACCGCCACTTCTCGTGTGAAAACCTAAATTTGGTAAGTGAGGTTATTTCGATCGTCCGCCTACTGTCTGTTACTTACGGTTTCTTTTGGGGTACACTTCCTCTTCCACGTCGTTACAGCCATTAGGGTGAGACGTATCATAAAAACAACCAAAACACAAATATTTTTCCCACCTTATCTGCCAAAAAGCAAATTTTACTTCATACTAAAATGTTCAAATGTTTGTAGAGCATATGGGACTTAACTACGTGGTCATCAGTCTCTAAACTTATAAAATACTTGTGAATTAACTTATACTAAAGAGGACACAAACATATATGCCCGAGTGGGGTGGGATCCGAACCCCCGACGGGGAACGGCCTCGCGCATCGTAGAATAGCGCCTCAATGCGCTCGGCCGCTCAGCCGCGGCTGCTTAGACAATATTTCAACGTGTAGGATTGAAAACACGACTTTTCATCATCAACTTTGACCTTGATTTTTTTTCAGTAACTGAGTGTCTAGCGAAAAGCCGAAACACATGTCTCTTTATATTCAATATAGAACGTTCAGGAAATAAATAAATAAATAAACTGTCTTATCATTTCTCTATAAGACCCGTAACTAATTTACAATATTTAACGTGTAGCAGAGCTCAGGGGTCACGAATAGCTGCAGCTGTTTACCAAAAAACGTTCAATGCCACAGGTTATGAACTGTCAACTTCAACTTAAATATGAGATACTACGAAACACATTTTACAAAAGTACGCGACATAGGACGCTCATCTTAACACCAGATCTTAATGCACTCAACATACGATTTAGCTTGGTATTAGAGACTATTTTCTCCTGAAGTTCATGCAAATTGCACATATTTAAGCATTTGGGACTTCACATTACACATGAATCCCAGTTCAAATAGCAGCAGCATCCAAATCTATTTGCAAATCAAAGACGATGCCACAAATATAAACTGTGAACTAGTAGTTACGTATAAATGCTATAAAATTACGAGAATACGGTGTTCCTGGACTTCGAATGCTGTACACTACAAGGAACGTCCTTCTGCCAGGCCAAGCTGTTAGCGCGCCCTCCATACGGTTTGGTATGCTAATAACAGCCCATTTTCTCCTTTCGTTAATGCAGCCTGGCTTGTCTACATGATACGCAGTCATGACGTATATCAACTGAAACGAAAATAGTACCATTCTCATAGTCATTTACTGTCACCATGGCTGTCCCGTTTTCCACTGATCATCCCTAAACGTTATGCAAACCGCCTAACCGAGGTGGCAAATGAGTTGCATACAGACAGGCTTATACGTTCTACTGGCATTGTTTCTCGTATGCGGTCACTATATAGTTGAACGAGCAGAAGCGTGCCACGTACCTAGTTTAGGACCGTAAATTATCTTCAAGGATTCGACAAAAAAATAAAGTTATTTATTTTTCTCTCAAATGACTTTATTGGCATAAGGTAAAGCTCATATAGTTGACGCAGGTAGGAGACACATTCAGTTTTCGTAATCCCGTTATGCGGCGGCGACAATCGTTAGTGGCGGGTTAGATACTGCCGATAACAGGTCCGCTGCAAATTCTGTTCACATTGTGAGTACATTGTAAGTTTTACGAGAGAGATTTCTCACAGACGGCTGAGGGAAGTGTGAGATTTTGCGGACATTTGGCAATGTTGTTATATAGTGGGCGCGTAAGACCATTTAGGAAAAGCGAGTGTCACAAGCAATTTGTAGGATAATGGTAGTAGAATGTGGAGTGCTTAACGCCAGTCACCCTTGTTTGAATTTTAAAAAACAATGTTCTAAATCACTATCGACTTAAGACAGTTGACACATGAAGGCGTAGGAGAGGAGATGAGGGCTTAAAACAAGTATCAAGATATTGTACTGCAGTTTCACTAATAAATAGAACACTCCTTAACGACAATAGGTACACTATGGAGCTTCTGAACAGAATTTATCCTTGACATTTGACCGTCTGGTTGCCTACCTCGTTGGGGTCATACAACAAGATGGCGAACATAAACAAGATGGCGAACACAAACAACAAGATGGCAGACATAAACAACAAGATGGCAGACATAAACAAGATGGTAGACACAAATAATATGCCGGACATAAAATATGGCACACATAAACAACAACAAGATGGTGGACACAAACAAGATGGTGGACATAAACAATACAGTGGACATAAACAAGATGGCTGACACAAACAACACCATGGCGGACATAAACAAGATGGCGGACATAAACAATATGGGGGACACAAAGAACAATATGGCGGCGGTGGACATATGTAGGAAGATGATTATATATATATATATATATATATATATATATATATATATATATATATATATATATACAGGTTGTTTCACTAAGTGTGTTTGCCTCTGTAAGTTATAATAGGTGACGGGAAATTTTAATGCAGTAGGTCAACACATCATCCTGCATCCACATCTGCAGAGCTATGAACATAGTTTATTGTATCTTTTTCCAAAGAGTTACAGCACAAAGATATCATTTTTAAATGGAATAATAGGTTTTTTTTTCTATCGTGCATTGGAATCGTTGAAACCAGCTGTGTCCAAATCAATTTAAACTATATTCCTATCACTGTTAGTTTGGGAGCTACAACCCTTCAAAGTTTCAGGGGCAGATACCACACGCTGTACATAAACATGAGTTTGTGGTGGGTGATGGATGTTATGGCGGTGGGAAGTTGATTTACATGAGATGTTCAAATGTGTGTCCACGTTCCTCAATGCATAATGCAATGCGCCGTCTAAAGCATCTGCGGACGAGATGTAACATCGCCGGTGCGACGGAGCGACATGCGTCCTCAATACGCCATTTTAGATCATCTGGGGATGTGGGCTCAGTAACATAAACACGATCCTTTAGATATCCCCACAAAAATAAATGTACTGGTGTTAAATCGGGCGACCTTGCGGGCCATGAATGAGGACCATGGCGCCCCAACCATCTTCCTCCAAACCTGTTGTTTAGTTCTTCCACAACAGCAGGCGGAGAATGGGCTGGGTGACCATCGTGCTGCATCCACATATGGACTCTCGTGTGTAGACACACATGTTAAAGGAGACCACCCAAATTGTCTGCTGTAAAAGCGCGATATAACTCATCTGTCAGTGTACCTGGGAAGTAGTGTGGACTGGTGATTTCATCCCCAAGGATTCCACACCACACGTTAATAGACCACCTACGTTGACGGTCGACAGGTCGTACCCATCGAGGATTGTCTGCGGCCCAGTAGTGCATGTTATGGCGATTCATTGCACCATAATTTGTGAACGTGGACTCATCAGAGAACATAACACTTTGTTACGCATGGCCCACTCACAGAATGTCCTTCTTGCACGGAAATCCTTCCCATGCAGCTCCTGGGTCAGTGACAGACGGTACGGATGAAACCTGTGGCTGTGTACTATACGCCACACAGATGTGAGACTGACACCAGCGACTGCAGCAACGGCTCGTAAGCTGACATGAGGATCGTCGTGTGGTGCAGCTAAAACAAACACCTCCATCTCCTCACTTCCTGCAGGTCTTCGTCTGTTACTGCAGCGCATTACCAAGCTGCCTGTTTCCCGACGTCGTTGTTCGGCACGTAAGAACGTAATGGTTGCCGGGGCTCTTCGCCTAGGATATCTCATGGCATACGCCGTGCCTGCTTCAGTGGCATCGTGTCGGCACTCGCCGAGCATCAGCAACAAGTCAACGTACTCTTTATTCGTGTATGCCATCGTCATCCGATGTCATTAACTGTGGTATATTGAACCTCGGTTGTTTGTGTGGCTCCAACTGTTGGGTATACGGCCGTGTGCGGCAACAGTCGGCAGTCTAACAGCGCATCGAGGAAGCTTCTCGCTCCATGACATTGGCGATGTTACGTCTCGTCCGCAGATCCTTTCGACAGCGCATTGCATTATTCATTGAGGAACATGGACACACATTTGAACATCTCATGTAAATCAACTTCCCACCGCCATAACATCCATCACCCACCACACAGCCATGTATTATGTACAGCGTGTGGTATCTGCCCCTGAAATTTTGACGGGTTGTAGCTCCCAAACTAACAGTGATAGGAATGTAGTCTAAATTGATTTGGACGCAGCTGGTTTCAACGATTCCAATGCATGATAGAAAAAACTATTGTTCCATTAAATAAATTATATCTTTGTGCTGTAACTCTTTGGAAAAGATACAATAAACTATGTTCATAACTCTGCAGAAAGTGTAACATTTCTTGTGTTGACTACCACATTAAAATTTCCCGTCACCTATTATTTTATAAGTTACAGAGGCAAACACAGTCAATCACCCTATATATATATATATTCAAGTTTATTCTTTCATGACAGTTTCCTAGATCGTAAGATGACATTGCATTCCCTTAACTAGTACTTTTGAGTACAATCTCTGATTTCAAGCAATAATCGAAGCCTCTCGAAGTTCTTCTTCAATGGCAATTATTTCATTATCATGAGCTGCATTCCCAGCTTCCTTGGACGCTAGTAACAGGAGCAATCGTACCACAAGTTCATTCAGATCATTCCAATTCACATAACTCACATGTTCAGTATTAGTTTTCCCATCTTTAACTTTGAGATGATTTTCGTTCTCACCATATCCGTCCAGCTCCATTCCTTCTTTAGCCAACACGACATCTTTTTCTAACAAGGGGCGAATTATGTTAGTATACTTGTAACCTCGTTGACATTTATTGGTCTTTGGAAATTATAACTTTGTCTATATGCATTGGTGGCAAATAGTATTTTAGCACAATTGGGTAGATCCATAGGTGTGTAACTGTTTTTACTGGGTTTGTTTTTAAACAAGAGGTTACACAATCCTTTCATAACAGGGCTTTTTCAGAGAAAAAAAATACTATGAATGCAAATTCGATCCCACTTCCAAATATCTAAGGAATATGAAAAAAGTACTAAAAATTACAAAGGTTATTCCTAATTCCTTTCAGAAAGTAATACTTATTCCAATGAGTCGAAAGAGCAGTTGCGAAGGTCCACAAAAATAACTTTCCAATATACCGGATAGTTAATGCAAGAAATGGTGTAGGATAGCAATCTGAGAAAATATTGGTAACTGAGTTAAATAAATAGTACAACCACCATAATCAATTTACTATCCGCAATAGGGAGCATTTAATTTCGAACTTAACGCAGATTGCTGTTGCCCAAAGTACTTACATGATTTCCCTTGACATCAGAAACATGTACTCCAACATTCCGACTAACCAGGTCAGAGAAATAATTTCCAAGAATTTACTGATTTACAGTGAACGTAACCTCGATGAAATTGATGAAGTGTTACAGCTGCCTGGTTAAGTATTAAAATATAACTACTTCAAAATCGGTGATAAAACATTCCTCCAAAAACAAGGTCTCGCTATGGGCTCACCCCTAGCATACTGTTTGGCTAACGTATACAGGGTGTCCCACTAAATTGTTTCACCCCGGATATCCCTGAAATTACAAGACATATTGAAAATCCACTTTCACGGTCATGAACGTACAGCAGGAGCTTATGAACGTAGGTACTATTACACACTCTAAAATGTGAAGAAATGTTATTTTCAACACAAACTTATGTTTTTTTAATGGATACCCCATATTATTTCTTAAGCAATCGAATGGATGAAAAATCACAAAAAGAATGGCGCCGGTTGCATCGCGATGCGTCAATTACATCCGGAGAAACTGCGAAGCGACGTTGACGTTTGAAATACATGGAACGCGCTGCTAGCGCGTGTCCGAGGCTCAAGCGAGACTCACGGTTGAGTCTGCTTTAAATGAATGACGTTAATAAAGGACGTAAGATTCCATGTGGGTCTTTGCTTAATCAGTTTTCGATCATAAAACTTTTCACAGAATAATGAACGTGTGCGAATATTACAGTTGTGGATCAGCTTGAGTGGACAATATCGTCTCTGATGAGGTAAACATTGTTCTCTGCAGCAGGTCTCGCTTGCGTTATTTCGCCGTATAATTAGCTTCTCCACTCATCGGCGTTATTAAAAAGCTTTCACTCGAGTTACGCACAGCGGCGCGTCAGCTGCACGTCCATAACTCCAATAAAACACAGCGCTGTGTTATTTCTGCCGTCGAACAAGCCTGCTCTTCCCAGAACTGTGCGTTGTGTATTGGAAAGCTTTTAATGTTTGAACAGTAAGTAAATAAAACTGTTGTATCCATCTTTCAGTGTGCCCTGAAAACATAGCTGGATGTTTTGCATTTACTTTAAAACATTACATATGTAAATGTTGTTGGTTTTTTTTTTTTTTTTTTTTTTTTTTTTTTTTTTTTTTTTTTTTTTTTTTCCAATGGAAATGATTCAAGAGGGTAAATTTGTTACTGTGTAATATTACAATTTTTTTGTGATTTCTTAATTTTTTGGGCTGACCATTTCGAGAATTCGTGACTGGTTTCGAGTAATCAATTTACTGTCGAGCCAGTAGCTGAGTAGTTCCGAAATAATTAATTAAATATTTAAGATGCAGGTTGACAGTTGACTGTGTGGTAGACACATAGGCTATCGGGACGTCACCGAAACAAAAGGTGTAATTAAAGCGCCATATACTGTAATAAATAGTTTTAACGTAAGACGACTACTGTGATTTCATTTCATTATAGTAAAACAGAATTCATAAATATTCACTATTAAGAAAATATTTAAAAACACACGTCATCTGCTCAATCAATGGGATTGGTTTCCTTCAATGCGCCGGGCAGTTCCATATATTTCCTAAAATTTTTCAAATGTTTGTAAACCCATTAGTCACACTACTGTAGTGATCAGTTTCTAGACTTACAAACATTGAGGGGTGTTCAAAAAGAAAAGAGTCGGAGTCTGGAATGCACAAACCGGTGACATAAGTCTCCAGTGGAATCATCCAGGGTCACCACAACCAAAAAAATAAAAAAATAAAATACAGCCACACGAATCAGAAAGTGTTATACTGGCGTTCTTCTTTGGCCAAGACGGCCAGCTTCTGATTCACTTCCTGCAGCACGGGACAACAGTGAATGACCATCGTTACTCGCGAACATTGACCACCCTTCGCCAAGCGATGAAAACAAAACGACCAGGCAATCTAACCCGTGGGGTCATTCTGCTACACGACAATGGAAAGCCTCATACGGCCAGTATAGTTGCGGCACTCCTGCAGAAATTCAAATGGGAGTTTCTCGGCCACCCTCCATTTAGTCCAGACCTTCCTCTCCTTAAAAGCGCTCTGAGGGGCAAACGATTCACCTCGGACGACGACGTGCAGCTGTACGTGCGGAACCGGTTCACATCTCTGCCCCGGGACTTCTATGAGACAGCCATTCACCGTCTTGTGCGACAAGTGTCTCAGCAGCCAGGGTCAGTACCTCTAGTATACAGGTACTGGTTTCTGTAATTATGCCTGCGGTTTGTTTCTTTTTGAATGCACCTTATATTTATATTAATGTACACTGAGGACAACGCACACACCCATACCCGAGGGAGGACACTTACCTCTGACGGGAACGACCACCCATGGCTACAGCACAATAGCTTGTAAATACTGTATGATATCAATAAATTTCCAATTTTCCAAATTCATAGGAATTATTTGATATCATCTTGAACTGAATAACGTACATTCAACTCCAAATAATATTCAATTAAGAAAAGGAGAGAAATGAAAAACACTTTTGTCTTATACATTTTTTTAAGTATTAGAAAATTACTTAAATTTTGATCATGATAATCTACTTTGATTTAAAATTAGACATTTCTTTCCACATATTTTATGTCATGGTCCTTCTTCTGAGACTTATAATGGTAATAAGAGTTGAGCTCCAGTTGACTACTTGGCGGCATTGTGAGCTCCGTTGTCACTGTTATTCTTTTAATTTCCATTTCTTCCAGACTCTGTGTTTGTGGACTGCTCATGATAACTATAGCTTTTTTTGGGTTTTCCAGGACGGGAAAAATTGAAATATCAAGAAGTGTATAGTAGCATTTTCGAATGAGAATCAGTAACAGTTATACAACTAATTCGTGCCAAATGGAGACTCTGATTTCGTGCTTACAGCAAGAGTTCGCCTTACCATTTTGGCACGTCTCTCTCATCTATCAAAATTCCAAATGCCCCGTGCTATATACCGGAATCGTTCGGACAGAAGTACCCGTTTGCGTTGGCGTTTCTACAGATAAACATTATGTAAAACTTGTGTGAAAATATTGTTTACATTGTGCCAGTGTTGTAAACACGTCAAAACACCAAAAACTTCAATGATTGCAATGAATTATATATAAATTATTTGGTATGTTATTGTTCACGTATAAATCAGGGGTTAAGCCACAATCGCTTTTGTCACATTATGCTACTCGAGGTCGTAGAATGCGACGAGCTCTAAAATAGCGTTCGCAAAAAAAAAGCGAAGACATCCTGCCGCAGAAAAAAACAATAGGAATTAAAAACCCAACCTTTCTATTTTGAACGGGCCATAACATGCGCTTTCCCTCGCGGCTACTGGTTCTCCTTAGTCATCTTATTCTTGTCAAATGCAGACTTTGAAGAAGCGATGAATAAATTTGTTATTAAAAATGTTCAAATGTTTGTTAAGCTTATGGGACTTAACTAAGGGATCATCAGTCCCTAAACTTACAAACTACTTATGAACTACTTACGAACTAGGACGGCACAAATATCCATGCCCGAGGGGGGATTCGAACCCCCGACGGTAGTGGCCGTGCAGACCGTGACTGGAGCGCCTCAGTCCCCTCGGCCACCGCGGCCGGCGACTTTTTGATCACCCGGTATGTAATGATACACTGACGCCATTAAATTACATTACATATTTCCTTATGAGGCAGAAACAAGTGTAACGAAATAACGATTGTGACTTTATTTAATTTCATACAGAAATTAGTAAATTTGGTCAGTGAAACTTAATGATAAACCCAAGGAACAATAAAAAAACTTATATTGTCGTAGAGTTCTCAACTATTTGAGATCAGTGTTTTTCTTTTAAAGTTCAGACACAGTTTTGCAATTAATTTCCGAACAGCGTTGAACCGACATTTGGTTCAGAGATACTTTCAGAGTTGAAAAGCTGAACTGTATTGTAAAAAAACAATAAATATTTGTAAATGGTCAGCCGGTGAAATAACAAATTAAATAAAAGGTAATAATTACAAATGAATATTTAAAAGCCATCAGATCACGTTTACGGATCAATGATGACAAAAGAAAAAGGCCAATGTCATAAGTAGATTACTAATGAAAATAAAACAATAATTATATTTTGCAAGTCGAGTATTTTTACAGCGCATATGATGCGATAGTGAGCAGAGTAACCGCCGGATAGAATCTAACGCTCTCAGTTGTTTGTTGTCTATGTGTGATGTTACGTGTCTTTCGAATTGACTATATTGTAACTATTCGAATTTACGATGTACGAGAAAAAAAAAAGGAAAGAAAGAATGCCGCCAGTTATGTGAAGTTAGATCTGTGTCCAGTGTCCAGGTTTGTCAACGCAAGGAATAAGCGACCAATGGATATTCATCATTATTTGAAGGAGGTGTACGGAGACAATGTTATGGACGACTCGTGGCCGCCGCCAAATAGCCGTGTGCACTAAGGCGCCTTGCTACGGATTGCGCGGCCATTCGTCGTCGGAGGTTCGAGTCCTCCCTTTGGCATTAAACAGTTTTTAAGTTTAGGGAGCAACGTCCACTGCAATTACGCCCCATAACTATAGTCAAGCGGTGAGAAATGCGAAACTCAGGCATGCTCACTCGTTAACCAAAGACCTTCACAGACCTGCCATCCTATGGAAAAAATTACGAGGTCTAGGAATTGGCAAATCGAAATCTGCTACCTGTAATTCCTATAGACGATCTTAACTATTATTTTACCACACCGACGTTTGTAATTGACCAACGCACAAAGACGCAAACTATTAATTCCCTTAAAATGTCGGGGGCTGATACAAACCAAAAATTTTCTCTCGAATCGGTAAATCCAAATACAATCAGGAAATCGATTTTGCGAATTCGTTCAGCAGCTGCAGGGCATGATAATATTAATGTACACATGATTAGTAGTGTCATCGACCCGCTACTACCAATTATAACTGACATCTTTAACAATTCTCTGACTTCCAGTACCTTCCCAACATTATGGAAGCATGGTCAATGCCACACAACTTTCCGACTACAGACCTATTTGCATCCTATCATCATTACCCAAGGCCTTGGAATATATAGTCCATGAGCAGATAACTAGCTATTTAACGTCACACGACCTACTAGACGAATACCAATCTAGTTTCCGCCAAAATCGCAGCACAACGACTGCTCTTATAAAAGTGACAGACGATCTCAAGCATGCTATGGATAACCAACAGGTAACGATTTTTTTAGAGTTTCCAAATGACAAGCCAAGATCGCAAACTAACAATTTATTAAGTGACGACCGGTTTCGGTGCACTGTGTCACCATCATCTGATCATATATATCTTATAATCTGGTCATCTTGTTAAAATTGGGTATAAAATAAGAAGTGTAACATGGCACTTAGTCACTATATAAAAAAATATTGTATTTTTTCGTCACTTAATAAATTGTTAGTTTGCGATCTTGGCTTGTCATTTGGAAACTATAAAACGAATTGATCGCCTCCAGACCAGAAGATGTCAGGTAATCTCTCCTTTTTAGATCTTATCGAAAGTTTCGACAATGTCGATTTTGACATTTTACTTGCTAAACCCTCTAATCTAAATATCTCTACAATGGCTCCACTCATACCTCACCATCCGTAAAAAGTGTGTAATAACAGAAAAAATAGGTCAAAATGGAGGGATGTTGTATCAGGATTTCCACAAGGATACTGCGGCCTTTCCTATTCTCACTATATGTTAATGATGTGTCCACTGTTCTGTCCTACTGTAAATATCATCTATACGCTGATGACCTACAATTATATCTCAGTGAAAGTCCTAAAAACCTAAGCACAGCCATCCAGCAAGTAAACGCGGACTTACTTTCACTATCAAGATGGGTACATAGCATGAGCTTAAAACTGAATCCATAAAAAACGCAGGCAATCTTAGTGGCCCATGAAAGACTCATCACTCCACAGCTCAGAGAAACTCTTCCACCTTTAATACTTAATGACACACAAATACGCTTCTCTCATTCAGCAAAGAACTTAGAAGTAATATTTGATCAGTACGTGGACTGGACAGAGCACACAACTACAGTCTGTAGGAAGGTATATGCGTCACTTCATTTACTGCAGAAATACAAAAAAGCATTTCCTTTACAGCTGAAAAAGAAGCTAGTTGAGACACTAATACTTCCCAGTCTAGATTATGGTGATGCTATTCTGCAAGGACTGTCACACGAAAATTCACGTAGGCTGGACCTGGCGATGAATTCTTGTGTCCGATACATTTGTAACTTACGTTTCTACGACCATATCAATCCCGCATACCAGCAGTTATCTTGGCTACGTGCAGATAAGCGTCGAAGCTATCTACATTACGTTTGCTGCATCGCTTTCTCAATCATTGCAAACTTTCTTACTTATGCTCAGCGATTATATTACTATCTGAACAGCACAGAAGAAACATACGTTCTCACCAAAATAAAACTCTCTCTGTACCACCACATAACACTGCAATTTTCTCTAAATCATTTTCTGTATCGGGAACACGTCTGTGGAACAATCTTCCTCAAAAGTTAAGAGAGATAAATTCAATCCAAAACTTTAAAAGACAGCTAAGGGTTCATCTTCTGTCACAATAGCCAACTTTTTCTCCACTTATTCAACTTACCAGTCTGTAGCCCACTGTTGTAAATTCCTCCATCCCCCATAAATGTTTCCCTTTCCTTTCGTCAGCATATATATATATATATCCACTTCCTCACATCCATTGTCACTGTCATTTTTCAAACTTCTCCTCTTTCACTAATCATTTTCCCCCTTCTGTTTATATTAAACTTAATTCAAATGTGTTAAACATCTATCTGCATGTAAATATCAAAAAAATGTTCTAATGTTTGTTAAGCTTATGGGATTTAACTACGGGGTCATCAGTCCCTAAACTTACAAACTACTTATCAACTAACTTATACTAAAGACGGCACAAATATCCATGCCCGAGGGGGGATTCGAACCCCCGACCGTAGTGGCCGTGCAGACCGTGACTGGAGCGCCTCAGTCTCCTCGGCCACTGCGGCCGGCATGTAAATATCTCTTGTTATTATTAGTATTACTTTGATTTTTGTGTTATTATTATTTATTATTATTAGTAGTAGTATTATCATATATTGTTATTATTAATATTATTAATATAGTGTTTTTTGTAACTAAATCATTTGATTATGTTGTTCCTGATCAGATGTAAGAGAGGGCCATATGGCCCTAATCTGGACAGGTTAAATAACGAAATAAATAAATAAATAAACATTTGTCGAGTCGTCTGTTTGGCGATGGTGTCTTCAATTTGGAGAGAGAGAACACACATGGTAACGAGCGTTCATGGCAACCAACTAAGATTACTGACGAACTAAATGGTTCAATTGACGAATTCGTGAACAACGATCGACACGTTACAACTGTTGAAATTTGTGAACACTTCAGTAATGTTTCACAAACACTTATTCTTGAAATTATCAAAGACCGTTTGCATTGATGAAATTCTCTCGAGCTGAATTTTATCATTAAAATTCGTAGCGAAACTATGCATTCTTACACCATTTTCTTTATTCGCAAATCTTTGGAAGGTTGGTCCTCGCATGCTTACTGATGAAGACAAAATCAAGCTTAATGGTTGCAGTATTCGCAGTTGTGGAACGTTATTCTGCTGAAGGAGACTTTATTGACATCCATCGCATAATCGCTGCTGACGTAACATGGATGGGTTTCGTGTGCAGAATCTGCGAGTGTACGACATTCCGACATTCAATTGAGTGGCGTCTTGCTCGTAACCAAAAAAAAAAAAAAAAAAAAAAAAAAAAAAAAAAAAAAAAAAAAAAAAAAAAAAAAATCCATGAGTGAATGTCTTAGCTTCCGTTTTCTGGGTTCGCCGAGGTGTACTCCTGATTCATTTCATCATTTCATGACCCATGGAGACACTATCAATGCCGACGCAAGTTGTTCAACATTGAAAACGTTACAGAGAGCGATTCAAAAACGACAACGAAGTCTAGTGGTGCCATTCTCTTCCACGACAATGACAGGCCTGATACGGCTTAGATAAGACAACTTCTGCAACAATTGAAGTAGGAAACTTACAAATATGCACCCTTTATCCTAGACCTAGCTCCTTCATAATTTCGTCTGTTAAATGAACTCAAAATCTTTTTGGCCCGAAAAAAAATTCGAACATGATGTAGGATGACAAGACCGTGAGACAGGAGTCTAACGTAAGCACTGAAAAGCTCCACCTGATTTTTTGTGTCTGCCACTCCGCCAAGCGGCTGGGTCGTACAAACATACCGCAAAACGATTGTGTATTGAATGGGTATTAGGTAGAGCTGTGATAGTAACGAAGTATCCGTATGTATCCGTTACTAAAAGAAACAGTACTCGTTACAAACGTATCGTTACTCTCGTTACCAGTGCCACCTACAAATACAGCTACTACACTGCCTTTGAAACTGTGAAAAAATTTTAGTTACTACTGTTAATATTAATTTAACTTTTACATTTGCCACGTAGATACTGCATGTCTGCTTTCTGAGGCAATTATACTACTTAGGAAAGGACCAGTACAGTCTATATCCCTCGTGATTAAAATACAATTGTCATACAAATTGATCAAAAGTAGCGAGATCCCCGTGACCTCCATTTTGTAAGTACTGTCCCCGCAATTTACTTAGAGGCTTGGAATGCCAGAATGAATCTGAATATTCGTGACGAATGCAAGTGTGGCCGATCACAGTAGCAGCACTAAATTTGTGAGCAGCGGGACTGTTGTACTGTCTTATGTGACATTAACATTAAGATGATACCGTCATGAATGAAAATGTGTAGATGATAATTTGAGTACTTTTTACCATACTTTTTTATAGCAGACAAGATCAAAAACAAATAATCTATCATTAAACTGTAACCTTTACAAAAAACGTACTTTCCGTTAAAAGCGGACGTTAGATCATCGAGGATTAACAAGGAACAAGCAGTATAATGCAAAATATTTTTAAAAAAATCTAACGTCGTAGAGCTAGGTAATATGCGCTTAAAGTTCGTCACGGATGCCTATATAAATTACTCATAATAAATAGTATCACAGATTAGTTTTCGTTACAGAGTTCGTATCGATATGGTATAGGCCAATAACGAAATGTATTCTTGAGTAAGTTCGTATCGATACGGTAGATACGAGTAACGAAATGTATTCATGAGTAACGATTCATTATTTCGTATCAGCCAAAGTATTCGTTACTCAGTACCGAATACATACGGTTTGCTACAGCTCTAGCATTTGGAGTGCAGCAGCACATCAAAATGCCATCGTAATTAGGAGCTTATGTGGCGCTAAACATTGCAGCAGGTATCACAAATAAAATACGGAAATCTCTCAACTGCAAATGATGCAGAGAAGTAAGAGAATGATGTTACGATTATCAAGTGTCGATTTACCGCTGTTCGGTACACTATTAGACTTGGAAGAGGATCTTTAACAATTCATTCCCTTCGAAATTTCAGCTCTTAATGAGAAATTCAAATGCTTGACCACTTGCTTAGCTTTTTACTTCGGATTCATACTAATTATGGGCATATTTTGGTAATTACCTACTCCTTTGGAAAAGTGAATGCGCAGCTACAGATAAGTAATATGTCCGTGTATATACTGTTGTCATTCGTACGTCATTCTTGAAGATCTGTTTAGTCCTTCCCCGTCAGTTTTTCAGGATAGGTTCTATCAGGACGCGATAGGATGCTCTGACATCTAAAACAGCTATACTGATTAGTAATACAAGTTATATTTACTAATATGTACATATGTCTGTCTCTTCTCGCGGCGACGTCTTCTTGTACGATGCTAGCTGCGCTGTAATCTTAGTGACTGCCTAATTCGTAGCCGAGTTCACATGGGCTCTTCCAGACGCATGTCGGCCAAGATATTGTAGAGGGCGCGCCTCTAGGTTTCTCCCTCCAGGATGCGTGGCGCCGGCGTGTGATTGGCTGCCGGTCATCCCTGCCTTCTCCACGATCTTTTTCATGCGTCTGGCGTGTGCCGCTGACTTCACGCCACAACATATTCAGTTTGATACCTGCCAAGTAGCTAAAAATCATGATAGGCATAAAACCAAGGTCAAACTGAAAGGAGTATTTATAACGAGATATAGAACCTAGTCTCCAAATAGTCTCATTATAAAAATATTTTAATATGCTAAATTCACTAAAACAAGACTTTAGTTCCTTTTGTACTTGAGCACATCAGATTGTTTAGATTATACGATTACGACTCGGCTATTGTGAGCCGTATGAATTATACTACAGTGATTTTTGTAATTATAGACCGCAATTAACAGACTTTTCATATTTGTATTATAAAATTCACAACAACGTTTAGTGATTAGTAAATATGAAAGTAACAGTATTAAAAACAGTAACTACTCATTTTGTATCATTCCATTCTTCTGCTGTGCCCTACTGGAGCACTAGCATTGCTTTAGCTGCACTTCTGCCTCTGGAGAGTTTCGCGACTCTCTGTTCTAGACTGTGGAGTGACGACGTATCTCGATACACTGGCGACGGACAAATACAAAAACTATCAATAAAATTCTTCTGGGTATGATACCGCGTCGTCATTTTGTAAACTTTGCCGACGTTTTGGCCACTATTGCAGGTGGACGGCAAAGTTTACAAAATGACGACGCGGTATCATACCCAGAAGAATTTTATTGATAGTGACAACTGCCGCGGAAGCCTACGTTTGCATTAAATACAAAAACTCTTCATACGTTATGACAAATATTTAAATTTGCACGGTGACTATGTAGAAAAGTAGTTTAATACACTCCTGGCCATTAAAATTGCTATGCCACGAAGATGACGTGCTACAGACGCGAAATTTAACCGACAGGAAGAAGATGCTGTGAAATGCAAATGATTAGCTTTTCAGAGCATTCACACAAGGTTGGCGTCGGTGGCGACAGCTACAAAGTGCTGACATGAGGAAAGTTTCCAACCGATTTCTCAAACACAAACAGCAGTTGACCAGCGTTGTCTGGTGCAACATTGTTGTGATGCCTCGTGCAAGGAGGAGAAATGCGTACTATCACGTTTCCGACTTTGATAAAGGTCGGATTGTAGCCTATCGCGATTGCGGTTTATCGTATCGCGTCATTACTGCTCGCGATCCAATGACTGTTAGCAGAGTATTGAATCGGTGGGTTCAGGAGGGCAATACGGAACGCCGTGCTGAATCCCAAAGGCCTAGCAGTCGAGATGACAGGCATCTTATCCGCATGGCTGTAACGGATCGTGCAGCCACGTCTCGATCCCTGAGTCAACAGATGGGGACGTTTGCAAAACAACAAGCATCTGCACGAATAGAATAGAATAGAATAGAATAGAATAGAATAGAATAGAATAGAATAGAATAGAATAGAATAGAATAGAATAGAATAGAATAGAATAGAATAGAATAGAATAGAATAGAATAGAATAGAATACCAATATAGATATTAAAATGTCGGATAGAAGAGCAATTGTAATTACTCAAGACAGGGAAAGCTGCTCCGCCTGATGGGATACAAATTCGATTTTTTACGGAGTATGAAAGGGAACTTGCCCCCCTTCTAGCAGAAATGCGCCAAATGTCTGGAGAAGAGAAGTATTGAAAAAAAGCGCAGGTTATTCCCGGTTACAAGAAGGGTCGCCGATCAGATGCGCAGAACTGTCAGCCTATATCTCTGATATTGGTGTCCGCCTCCGTAGCTCAGGGGTAGCGTCGCTGACTACCACGCAGGAGGCCTGGGTTCGATTCCCTGCAGGGGACTGGGTGTTGTGTGTTGTCTTAATCATCATCATCATTGGCACGTAAGTCGCCCACGTGGCGTCAAATAAAAAGACTTACACTATGGCGGCCGAACAAACCCGCAAGGGTTCTCCCGGCCAAGAAAGCCATACGTTCATTTCCATTTCTGATATTGGTCACTTGCAGAACTTTTGAACACATTTTATTTTTGAATATTATGCCATTTCTTTGTTGGAATCAACATGGTTTCTTAAAGCAACGACCACGTGAAACACAACTCGCGCTATTCATCCACGAGATCGGGAGGGCAGTAAATAGAGGATCGCAGGTAGACGCCGTGGTTCTTGACTTCCGCAAGGCATTTCATACCTTTCAGCACCGTCGACTGCTGATGAACAAAGTGCGAGCATGCGGAACATCAGACCTGAGCAGGAGGTGCGCAGTGACTAGCGCGGATGTGGACATAGGTCTGTAACTAAAAGAATTGATTAGTACACATAATTTTATTAGCACAATGAAATGAATACTTAACTTGGCTGTGATGGTGTTGGTACAAAGTTCTTCCAAGCTAATACACAGGTCTGCAATGTATCATTTAGAGTCCTGGCATTGGTATACTGTTCCCGTTTGTGCTAAGACAAACTGCTGGGTCATGTAGATGGTGCTCTTCTGTTGACTCCTACAAAGAAATGTGGAACTGCCTTGAACACCGTAGCACTGATGTAGTGCACCGGCTTATGTAGGCGAGCCCCTTTCTTCCTATTGGCCAGCGCGCGAAGCAAGCAAAGAGGTACAGAGACTGCTAGCGCTTATGTATTACTCGTCAGTGTGGGATCCGTACGAGGTAGGATTATTAGAAGACAGAGAGAAGATCCAAAGGAGAGCAATACGCATCATTATGGGCTCATTTAGTAAGCACGAAAGTGGCCCGGAGATATTAGCTAATTCCAGTGCTAGACACTGAAAGAGAGGCGTTCTGTATCTCAGTACTCGCTTCCGTTCCGGGAGTGTGCATTTTCATGAAGAGTCAACTAACATAGTTTTTCCTCCTAAGCGACCAAAAGAATACAATGAGATTACGGCCCACAAGTTGGCATACCGGCAATAGCTTTTCCCGCAAACCTTACGCGACTGGGGTAGGACGAATGACAATGGTATGCAAAGTACTCTCCACCACACACCGTGACGTGGCTTGCGAGTATGGATGATGTTGATGTCCCCAACTTCCTTTGGATGAGGAATCCAAAATAGTACTGGTCATCAACCCACCATTTGGACTTTTCAGCATCAAAGAGTAATGTATAGCAAAAGCCAGAACCCTGGCAATTTTCCAAAGATATTCGGGTAACATTTTGGTAGCCGACAAGGACAAATCAGACCTCCAAAGAAATCCGAGAAAATGTTTTGCCCATTTTCAACTCATAATCTTACAATGCAAACCAGAGGAGTGCACATTTTCACATATTCAGATAGGCCCATACCTAACTGTGTAGCAGTATTACAAGAATTACCCCCTTCTACCGACAGAAACAGCTAAAATTGGTTTCAGGTCAACTCAACTGATACTACATACTTATTTCTTACGCGGCCACACTAGTGTAACTCGTCCGTAACTTACTGCGAAAGGATGTAGCTTGAGAATGGTCCGTCCAGTGTGCTCCAGCTATTCGGGGTTTGAAACAGGTCCTTCTGAAACCAGTTTGCCTGACTGCACATGACCCGTAGAAACCTGTCATCATGGCAGTAGATGCATAGAACTACGGGGTGGGAGCGATACTATTATAAGTGATCAATGGAGTGCAGTTCCGAAAGCTTTTGTATCCATGTCTCTCAATGCCACTCAAAGTAAACGCAGATTGAGAAAGAAGTCATTTTATCATCTTAGTGGGAAAGTACTTTCAGTACTTTATTTATGAGCGTACGTTATAGCTCATATTGACGCACCAACAGCCATTTTCACTCCTCAACACCTACGAAAATAACGTGTAGTCTTCATCGTTGGGCTATTTTGTTGGATGACTATTCACGTAGCTTGAGAATGTTCAAAACAGTGACAGAAAATAGTTCACTAAATAGAGGTAAGACATCGCCGGTTGACAGGTCTCCTAAAGTCGACATACAGTTTTAACAACAAGCACAACTTAAGGAGATCTTAGTGTAATGTGTGTACTCGTTCACCAGCGAAACTGAAGTTCATAATTTCTGTGAATTAGCAAGGGCAAAGGCTATTCTCGATAACCGGAATAAATTAATAACTGACTCCTTTTAGCGACCACCAGACTCAGTTGATGGAGTTCTTGAACATTTCAAAGATGAATCTCATCACAACTGTAGTTGGCGGATTCTTCAATCTTCCCTTTGTATGTTGACAAAAATACATGTTCAGGCCCGGTGGTAAAAAGAAAACATCTTTCTAAATTGTTCTAAATATTTTCCTTTCAATTATCTTGAACAAGTACTTCACGAGCCTATTCAAATTGTAAATGATTACGAAAAACACTTTACCTCTTAGCCGCAAATAATCCTGAGCAAAACGACGAGTATAGGAATTAGTAAACACAAAAGTCGTAGCGAGGCTCAATTCCGTAACAGCGAAATTCACCAAAACTGAACGCGAAAGACATCTATTCAAAAAAAGCAAATAATTTTTTGTCTGACATGTTCCTAAGTGACAGTCTCCATTTCTTCCAAACTATGTAAAAAAAAGATCAAATGTGGCTTAAATTCAAAGAAATAGTATCAGCTGCACTCGAGGGACTCATACCAAATAATTAATAAGAAAACTGATTTCCCTTGATACATAAAACAGGACAGAAAAATGTTGAAGGAATAACGAAAAAGGGTGCGTAAAAGTTAGATAAAAGCAAAATCACGTAAGCTCGAAATTTAGCGCGGATCTCAATGCGAGTGTGGTAGGGGAGCAAGAGAAGAGGGCACCCAATCCCTCGGAGTAAGTAAAAGCGTGGCAAATGTACGGACGTGCAAGTGTCCGGATAACATCGAGATGTTTTGCTAAAAATTAGGATCATAAAACAGAGTTCGGTCTTAATTTCAATTACAAGATACCTCTAAGAATTAAATTATTCGCGGGAAATCTTCAAGAGATGTGATATGTAGGGCAAATTTTGACTTACCATAGATTAAAAAAAGAGAAGAAAAAGAAAAACGTAGAGACACATTCAAGCAGAGGTTACGGAAAGCATACAGGAAAATACTAAAACAATTAGCAGCACAAAGTTATCGAAGAAATTGGATGCAGATACTGCAATGTAAACAAGATTCCTTCTCACTGGAACGACAGCTAATCAATTCCGAAATGCAGGAGAGAACTGGGTCAGCCATCACTTTGCTAAACTGCCAGCGTGGCGACAGTTACACGACCGATATTCATGAGCGGACGTCATTTCCAAAACTGGCGTGCGTGAATGTTCAGTTTTTTGCGTCCCGGGTCTTCATTAGGAAATGGCAGTTGTGAGTACGGCCAGAGGCAAGTTTAGTGCACGCTACCGTGAAATATCGAACGCCAGGCGCCGAGTGACGGTGAACGCTGCTGTGTGTGGGATGAAGCGCGGAGGTCAAAGCTACAGCGAAGATCAGGCCGTGGACATAGCATCAGCACTGCCAATTACACAGCAACTATTTCATCTTATCGTCATTCTCCAGCGATAGAACGAAGGGTAAAGGATAGTAATTGTGGTACAAAATACCTGCACTTCATCATTGACAGTTAAAAATTAACATTAGTAAATCTACATATATACTCTGCAAGTCACATTGAAGTGCATGCCAGAGGGTTCATCGAACCGCTGTTATGATGTTTCTCTATAGTTCCAGTCTCTAATAGCTCGTGGAAAAAAGGGACACCACAATCTTTTTGTTTTCGATCTGATTTCTCTTATTTTATTTTGATGACCGTGTCTTGCTATGTATGTGGGTGCAAACAAAATATGTTCGCATTGGGAAAAATAGTAACGCCTTTCTTTTAATGATTTCCACTCTAAATCGTGTATCACTTGTGTGACACTCTGTCCCCTATATAGCTATAATACATAACGAGCTGCCCTTCTCTGTACTTTCTCTAAATTGTCTGCCAATCCCACTTGGTGGGGATCCCACAATGCGCAACAATACTCCAAAATAGTACGCACAAATGCGGTATAGGCAGTTTCTTTAGTAGAACTGTTGCATCTTCTAAGTGTTCGAAGTAATAAATATTTAAGTAAAAACGTCGGGACAGCGGTAATGACAACGTGGGTAATAAAATTGTTAAAAGAAAACTTACGCAGTAATCTGGAATATTGACATGAAGAGGTCCCAAAACCAGTTTATGCCACCGTCAAACAAACTTTTTAGAGAAGTAGCCCACCCTCATATAATCATGGAATTCTGCAAAAAATTAAGACTCAATGTGTTTGATGGCAGGTTCGTAGTCAGAAGGGGGCACGGTAGGGGGGGGGGGGAGAAAAATTCGTAGCGCGCGGTTGCTCGCCGTGAAGGTTCGAGCCCTCCCTGGGGCATGGGTGTGTGTGTTGTCCGTAGGTTAGTTTACCTAGGTTTAAGTAGTTTGTAAGCTACCGACTGATGACCACGCAGTTTCGTCCGATAGATCTACAAACATTTAAACATTTTGAGAAAAAATGCAAAGAAATTATTAAAATGTTGGGAGAATTTTCAAGAATCTGAGGAGATGGTTCAGTAATCACTTTCATAACCTATCTCTATCGTTTCGTTCTCTAATAGCGCGAGGAAAGAAAGAACACCTAAATCGTTCTGTTTCCCATCTGATTTCTCTTATTTTATTGTAATGGTCATATCTCCCTATGTAGGTGGGTGCTAGAAAAATATTCTCACTTTAAGAAGTAAAAGTCGGTAATTGAAACTTCTCAAATAGATCTCGCCACAACGAATAACGTCGTTCTTCCAATGATTTCCACCTCAAATCGCAAAACATTTCCGTGACGCTTTCCCCCCTGTAATATGATAAAACAAAATGAACTACCATTCTCTGAACCTTCTCAATGTTTTCCATCAGTCCCACCTGGTGAGGGTCCCACTCTGGGCAACAGTACTCCAGCAGAGGACGCCCAAATTTGACATATGCTGTCTCTTTAGGTGTGCTGTTGCATCTTCGAAGAGTTCTGCCAATGAAGCGTAGCTTTGGTTCGCGTTCCCCACAATATTTTGTGTGTTCTCTCCAGTCTAAGTTGTTCGTAATTGTAACTCCTAGGTATTTGGTAGAATTTACGACCTTAAGGTTTGACAGATTTATCGTGTAATTGAAGTTCAGCGGATTTCTTTTAGTGGTCATGTGTATTACTTCACACTTTTAATTATTTAGTGTTAACTGCCAATTTTTGCACCATGTAGAAATTTCGTCTAAATCGCTTTGTAGTTGCTTTGGATCCTCTGTTGACTTCACTAACCGATAAACGACAGCATCATCCGCGAACAGTCTAAGGGAGCTATGCAGATTGTCTCCTAAATCGTTTTAAACACAAGGAAGAATAGGGCAACTATAACGCTTCCCTGTGGAACGCCAAATAACACTTCTGTTTTACTCTATGACTTACCGTCAATTACTACGAACTGTGTCCTTTCTGATAGGAAATGGTGAATGCAATCGCACAATTGGGGCGATATTCCATAAGCACGCAATTTCATTAGAAGCCGCTTGTGAGGTACAGTGTCAAAAGCCTTCCGGAAATCCATAAATATGGAATCGATTTGAAATCCATTGTCGAGGGCACTTAACACTTTATGTGAATAAAGGGCAAGCTGTGTTTCGCAAGAGCTATACTTTCTGAATCCGTGTTGACTATTGATTAACAGGTCGTCCTCTTCTTAAAATTTTACCAAGTCGTAAACTTCATTGTAATTGTTCACAATTTTTTGCCACAAAACAATGTTCTTACTTCATATATTGTATCATTATTTGTTGGTTTCCTCAATCTCTTTCTCATCCTCTCCCCCCCCCCCCCCCCCTCTTGCTCGTAAACTTCATTTCAATTGTTTACAATTTTTCTTGCCACTAAACAATTTTCCTACTCTATATATTGTATGTTATTTGTTAATTTCCTCATTCTCATCCTCTTCCCTCCTCCTCCCAACCTCCGCTGTTTGCTAGATGGGGTCCCTATACACAAAAATTCTGAAAAACTGTATACACTTACAGATCTCTTAAGTTTCATTGCACAGAAAAGAAAGTTTCTGGATATATGGTACAGTGGTAATTTTGCACATTGTAACCAATATCATAAAATCGAAATTCGACCGCTAGGACTCATGGAAAGTGTTGTTTATTCATTGGCAGCTACACACCACGTATTACGTACATCATACTCACAGACGTTCAATTCCCGTAAGTTCACGCCAAACAATTAACAGAACGATGTCTCAAACTGAGAAAATCATGTCCACCAGAACTATGACGTATCAGTAGTGAAAGTAAGAATTGGATTTAGGAACATTAGAACAAGAACACTAAACTTAATTCGTGGACCAACGTACTCTTCAGGTGGCTACAGACAATAAAAATAATAACCAGAATGACAATTGCTCTTGTGACAGCACAAAAAACATAATTAGTTTCTTGATTTTATAGTCGAAACATTTAAATCCAAAACTTACTGTAATTTATGCAGAAGCTGTTATAATTAATTACAACAGGTCTCCGGTCTGATGCTGACTGTAATTAGGACATTTTTTCACACCAGACGCAATTCGCTTTGTATTTCTAAAGCATTTTCTTTGGGTCTTTTGCATATTTAGATTTGAAACAGTTGTAACTTTTGGTGCACGATATGTGTTTTCTTTTGTAAGTTGCATATAATAAACTCATGATGTTCTTTACACACAACTGCTGTTTTCTTCCGTCTTGCTGGTTAAGTTTAGCGATTTTCGATGCATGGTATTGTCTACATTCGGCAAATTTTGCCTATTTTTGTCGCCGTTTTCTCGTTTCACTTGTTTTCACTTCACCTTACTTTCTCAAATGGAATCACTATCTGTGAGTTTCCCACTCCGCCACAGTGACACTATGATGGTTGTATCTCTTTAACTGACTTATGTGTAGGTCGTGAGAATTGCCAACTTTTAATTTTCTTTAAATTAATGTAAGTGTGCGTCGGTGTGTGTGTGTGTGTGTGTGTGTGTGTGTGTGTGTGTGAGAGAGAGAGAGAGAGAGAGAGAGAGAGAGAGAGAGAGTGTTGCAGGGTGGGGTGGGTGTGTATGCGTGAACTTGTGTTTATGTGTGTGCCAGTGCTTTAGAAAGTTAGAAAACAGGATGTCTAATATGTCTGCCAGATACGTAACTTGTGATTTGGTGGGGTTGTGGTTGGGAGTAGGGGTGGGGTGTGGGTAGGTTTGAGTTTTTCCAAGTGTGAGGGGTTTTGTGGCTGTAAGGGTACGGGTGTTTACATGTATTCAAGTATACTAGTTGATCAAAGAGCAAAAAAACTGTGTCGTTTGACAGGTTGGTTTGGTCATTTACGAGATGCTCCTTTTTCTGTTATGGTTTTTCATAAACGACCAAACCAAATTTGCAAACTACGCACTTTTCGAGCTTACTCATCACACACACATGATCAAGCACACGCACTTACACATGCGCGCACACCCACATTAACTTAAAAACAAAAAAAAATTTTGACTATGCTCACAACTTAGAGGAACAACAGTTGAACAGACATCAGCAACATGGTGACACTGTGGAAAAGTGCAAAACACATAGAACGTGTTTCCCACTAGTAAAACGTAAGGTAATGAGCAACCTTATTCCATTAAATAATTAAACAAAATAATGCAACGGAAAATAGGCAAAATTTGCCGAGTGTAAACAAAAATGTTCATCGCATATCGACTAACCACAGCCAACAAGACAGGGCAAAGAAAAGTGGGATGGAAATAAGACACATTAACTCGGTAAGTAAATTATATAACAGTTTCAACCGAAATTAAATAAATAAAACACATAAAGTGCACGAAAGCTTAAAACTGCTTCTAATCTACATATTCAAAACAAAATATAGAGACCTTTACAATTTATACATAGAATGCGATACGCCTCTGATGTGAAAAAATTTACCTAAATGCAGTCAGCATAAGAAGGGAAACCTATTATTAGACCGATGATCTTAAGGCTACAATCTATTCTTTTTCTGAGTTTCTAGTTGCAAATAAATTTATATTTACCCGATTCATGACTAATTAAAACCGAAACTGCTAATATTATAGCACCGAAAAAACCGGCTTCGGCGTTAACGCCTATAGCTTTAAAATCCCCAAAGTCACCTAGTTCTTATATTTTCATAATACAGTCAAATCTCGATATATCGAATCTGTAGGAAGACAAAATTAATTCGATATAACGAGATGTTCCAGTAAAAAGGAACGCTTTTTAAGTATTGTACTTAATGTGAAGGATCCCTTGCATTTTTAACTATTACTCATCACAAATTTTGTTATTTACTCCGGCACTTTCCCCCACTCATTTTTCGAAAAATAATGCCGTGTCTTTTCCAGAAATTTTCAAACCCTCCATTACACGAAATGTATCGTATCTCAACTCTGCTGCAAAATAATCCAACGGAAGGGATTGAGGAAAACTTTCGATATAGACAGGTCTTCGATATATAATTCGTTATATCTATATTTGACTTGCTTTGAAGAATCTAAGGAGAAATACTGAACTATATATTTGAAAAAAATGTCATCCGTCTACACCAGCAGAGTCAACGTTGCGCTGTGCGAAAGTGGCCATGCGTTCTAAGGCGCCTTGCTGTGGAGTGCGCGCCTGCTCCCCGTCGGAGGTTCGATTCCTCTCTCGGACATTTGTGTGTGTGTGTGTGTGTGTGTGTGTGTGTGTGTGTGTGTGTGTGTGTTTTGTCCTTAGCATAAGTCAGGGAAGCTAGGGACTGATGACCACTGCAGTTTGGTCCCATAGATTTATAAAATTTTAACATTTGGATCAATGCTGCATAAAAATTATGTGGGCTTACAACTTATAGGATGCACTACGAACTATCAGAAAAGATATTGCAGAGTTTTCCATACGGATTTCTGTAGATGAAAGTAGTGACAATCTCTGGCGGCAAATATGATTTTTGGCAAGTTGGACCCAGATGCACCATCCAGGGCTTATTTGATTTGTTCAAAACAACTCACAAAGACTACCCAACAAACAGTCGCACACTTTGTCAACAATGGGGATAGGGTGCTTTGTTCAAATGGCTGAGATGAACATTAAGTTTTTTATGACTTTGATAGGTGCCGCTGCACATATCGTTGCAGCCTTTCATTTGCTCTGTTTTACTTTTTGATTCTATATGGAACATGGTTAGCACATGTTATCAATCACTTAGCAGAGAAAGTAAGGCTAGAGTTCCCTGTTTAAGAGTGCAAAGGACAATTTCCAGATGTCCCGTTGTCACCAAAACCTGTTATTACCTACTGAGGCACATGGTTAGCAGCAGCAAAATACTAAGTAAGCACCTCCTAGCAGTGGAGGTTTCCGCTTCTATAAACTTACGCAACACAATTCCTGGAAGATCGTCAGTGGGACTTGGCTTATATTTATGGCGAGAGTCATTTCCGAATTAGAAGGCTCATTTAACATATCTACGAGAACATTGCTTTGCTTGAGGAAGTGAAAAATTAATTATGTGCCAGGTGAAGTAAGAGGAACAGTATGGGGAAAAATGCAGTACATTCCCACAATAATACCGGCTTGGAGGGCATTGTATGGCAGCATCGATACTTTAGCGGAAAATCCAGTTCCACTGAATGTAGGGATCCTGTCATATGTACCGAAAGTTCAGTCTTCGTAAGTAAATTAATACTAAGCTACGACCGTCATATCCTTTCTCTGAACAACCTACAAAAGATCTCAGTGACTTTTTGTGAAGCAAATTATCGTATGAATGAAAACACTGGTTAATTCAGCATTTGATAAATTATATATTACATGTTTTTAACGTATGGATTGTGCTTGTGTTCTGCATTATACTTTTATGTTCGAAAAATTATGCAAGTTTGGTGTCAGTTTTAACAGTTATGTTTGATAAGTTTGGTATGCTGTTCTATTGCGCTGGTTTTTATTTTCCTGATTGTAAATAAATAAAAATTTGCAAGTAAGTAAACACTAAGTTCATTTCTTCTGATGAATACTTCTTGAGACCTATTTTAGATTTTATTTGGTCTAAATGAGATGATGAAAGGTCCCATTTTAGACGACTAAAATGCTTTCTTTACGACCTAAAAATCCGCGATCTACATATTGTAATTAAAGAGAAACTATTGACATATTCGCGCATATGTAAAGTACACGAATCATCTTATGTCGTGTGACATGGCACATGACATAATGTTATTTAACAGGCATTTCGCAAGTTGTGAAATTACGTTTTACTGCACAGAAACTTCCAACGCGAATGATGTTTAGTATGCAAGCGTCCCCACTCATGGATACTTGCCGTTACCAAAGCTCCTCCTCGACAATTCACTGTACTGAGACATTTCACTTGTAAGAAAGCGGGAATATGTGAATATTATTTTATTTAAATGGTTTTGATTCTGCAAGGTAAATAGAGAAGCTACTATTAATAGTAAGAAAAGCAAAAGAAAGTTAATGGAAAGCAGTCTAAGAAAATCAGGCGATGAAGAATGAATTAGATTAGGTAATTGAACAATATTGATGTAGATGAGTTTTGTTATTTGGGCAGTAATTTAACGTACGATGGTCGCATTACAGAGGACATACAATGGAGAATGTCAATGGGGAAAAAAGCGTTTTTAAAACAGAAAAATTTGTTTATATCGAATATTAATTTAAGTTTGAGGATCTCTTTTATGAAGACATTTAATTGGAGTGTAGCCTTTTATTGGAGTGAAACATGGAAATCATAGAAGAGGATAGTTTCTTTTGAAATGTGGTGCTACAAAAGAATACTGAAGATTAGATGCCTAGATCGCGTCACTAATGAGGAGATACTGAAGATAATTTCTGGCTTACCTTGAGTAAAAGAAGGGATCTTGAGGTCGAACATATTCTTAGACATCACGGAATCGTGACTGTAGCGTTGGAGGGAAGTGGTTGGGTGAAAATCGGAGAGGGTGACCACGAGACGAATATGTAAATTGAAACAAATGGATGTGTGTTGCCGCTCTTATGAGGTGATGAAGAGGCTTGGTCATATTGAGTAGGGTGGAGAGCTGCATCAAAGCAGTCTCCGGACAAAAGACCCCAACAAAAACAGGTTGATAAGGTTTGTTGTACTTATTTGACTGTGGCCAGGACATTTCATCTGTTAGTGGCGAAACTTTAGAGTCTATACGGGGCTCCTGTTTAAAGGGCCCTGAGAAATAGATAAGTAAGTGCATGTGCTCAATACCTGCACTTAAAGTATTTAAGAAAAGTCTCCATTTTACGAGATAAATACTACAATGAATGATACCCACCCATATGATAAGGTCAAACGATTTGAATTTGTTCCACAAATGTTTCCTGAAACTGACAACGACGAAAAATTTCTAAAGAGGTTAGTTATTGTTTAGTGTGGTCTTTTTCATCGCAATAACGTCAGAATATGAGTTGCTAAACATCCTCTTCCCTACACTGATTGTCAACGTAACTCCTCGACGGCGAACGACTGGTGTGGCCTAACGCGTGACAAAATTGTAGGTACGTATTTAGTTGCAGCTACCCTCATGAGCCACAGACATTGACGGAGCACTAAAAGATAAAACAGGCCCCTGTTGTGGATGATATTCTCTCTGAACTGCTGACATCGTTGGAATAGTCATTCATGATGAAACTGTTCCACCTAGTGTGCAAGATGTATGAGTTAGGGAAATACCACCAGACTTGAAGAAAAATCTAATAATTCCAGTTCAAAGAATGAAAGTGCAGAGAAATGTAAAAATTACAGAACTATCAGTTTAGTGAGTCACAGTTGCAAAATAATAACTCGAATTATTTACAGACGAATGGAAATACTGAAAGAATTCGACTTCGATGAAGATCAGTTTTGATTTAGGAGAAATGCAGGAACACTTAAGGCAGTATTTCCATTAGGACGTATCCTTTAAGATAGGCCGAGGACAGGTAAACTGACATTTATTGCTTCTGTAGATTTAAAGAAAGTTTTTGGTAATGTTGACTGGAATGCATTATTTCAAAGTCTGAAGGTTGTTTTGTTCTGGTCTTCAGTCCGCAGACTGGTTTGATGCAGTTCTCCACGCTACCCTGTCCTCTGCAAACCACTTCTTCTGAGAAAACGTACGGCAAGCTACATCTTTTTGAATCGACTTACTTTATTTGTCCCTCTATCTCCCTCTACGATTTTTACCCCACACACTTCCCTCTAATGCTGACGATTCCTTGATGTCTCGGAATGTCCCAGAACCAGAAACCTATCCTCTTAGTCAGGATACGCCAAAAACACCTTTTCTCCCCAATTCTCTTGAGCACCTCATTAGTTACGTGATCTACCCATCTAAATCTTCATCTGTAGCACCATATTTCAAAAGCTTCTATCATTTTTTGTCTGAACTCCTTATTGTCCACGTTTCACTCCCCTACAATGCAACACTCCAGACAAATACTTTCAGAAAAGACTCCCTAACATTTAAACTATATTTGATGTCAACAAATTTCGCTTCTTCAGAAACGCCTTTCTTCCGATAGCCATTCTGCATTATATCTTTTTTACTTTGGCCATCAGGAGTTAATTTCGTACCCAAATAACAAAACTCATCGACTACTTTTATTGTCTCATTACCTAAGCTAATTCCTTCAGCATCGCCTGATATTCTGACACTACATTCCATTACTCTCGTTTTACTCTTGTTAATTCTCATCTTATACCTTCCTTTCAAGTCACTATCCATTCCATATAATTGCTCTTCCAGGTACTTTGCTGTCTCTGAAGAATCACTAAGTCGTCAGCAAATCGCAAGGTTTTATTCCCTCTCTCTTGACTTTTATTCCCTCTCCAAATTTCTCCTTACATTCCTTCACAGCTTGTTCAGTGCACAGATTGAACAACATTGGGGAAAGGCTATAACCCTGTCTTACTCCCTTTCCAACCACTGGGACTGTTTCATGCCCTTCAACTGCCGCGGCAGAGCGGCCGAGCGCATTGAGGTGCTATGCTACGATGCGCGAGGCCGTTTCCCGTCGGGAGATCGAATCCCCCCTCGGACATGGATGTTTATCTCGTCTTTAGTATAAGATAGTTCATAAGTAGTTTGTAAGTTTAGGGACTGCTGAACCCGCAGTTAAGACACTTAAGTATAACAAACGTTTGAACATTAGCCCTTCGACTCTAATAATTGCGGTCTGGTTTTTGTATAAGTTGAATATAACTCTTCGTTCTCTATATTTTACCCCAGCTACCTTCAGAATTTTAAAGAGTGTATTCCAGTCAACATTGTCAAAACTTTTTCCAGATCCACAAATGCACAAAAACGTAGGTTATCCTTTCCTTAGCCTATCTTCTAAGATAAGTCGTAATGTGGGTATTGCCTCGCGTGTTCCTAACATTTCTCCTAAATCGAAATTGATCTTCCGCAAGGTCGGATTCCACCAGTTTTTCCATTCTTCTGTAAATAATCCGTGTTAGTATTTTGCAACCGTGACTTATTAAAGTGATAGTTCCGTAATTTTCACATTTGTCTGCACTTTCTTTCTTAGGTATTGTAATCACTAAGTTCTTCTTGAAGTCTGAGAGTATTTCCCCTCTATGATACATCTTGTACACCAGGTGGCAGAATTTCTTCATAATTGGCTCTCCTAACTATAATTCATACCACTGTTTTTCTTGTCTCCAAATGTCTCTTTTATTTTCCTGTAGACGGTATCTATCTTTCCCCTATTTATACAATTTTCTACGATCATGCATTTCTCCTCAAGCCACTCAGTCTGCACTTCCTGTCAACCTCATTTTTCAGACGTCTGTACTCCATTTTGCCTGCTTCACTTGATGCATTTTTATGTTTTTTCCTTTATCAGTTAAGTTCAGTATCTCCTGTGTTAGCCAAGGATTTCTATTAGGCCTTGTCCTTCTGCCTATATGATCCTCTGCGGTCGTCACTACTTTATCTCTGAGCTACCCATTGTTCTTGTACTGTATTACTTTCGCCCGTTTTAGACAATCCTTTCCTAATGCTTCTTCCAAAACTCTCAACCACCTCTGGTTCTTTCAATTTGTCCAGATTCCATCTCCTTAATTTTCTAGCTTTTTTCAGTTTCTTTTTAACCTACAGTTCATAACCAATAAGTTATGATCAGTCTATATCTGTCCGTGGATATGTCTTACAGTTTAAAACCTGATTCTAAAACTTTGCCTTGCCATTATAAAGTCAATCTGATACCTCCCAGTGTCTCCTGGTCTCTTCCAAGTGTACAACCTTCTTTCATGAAGCAGTAGTAAAATAATAGGATACGCAAATTTGTATACACCTTGTATAAAAACCAGACAGCAATTACAAGACTCGAAGGGAATGAAAGGGACAAAGTGATTGGGAAGGGAGTAAGACAGGGCTGTAGTCTTTCGCCAATGTTACTCAATCTGTACACGGAGCAAGCTGTGAAAAAATGCAAGGAGAAATTTGGAGAAAGAATTAAAGTTCTGGGAGCAGAAATAAAAACTTTGTGGTTTGCGGATGACATTGTGATTCTCTCAGGCACAGCAAAAGGGCAACTGAACGGAATGAAGTCTCCTGAAAATAGGTTATAATAATAACATTAGCAAGATTAAAATAAGGGTAATGGAATACAGTGTAATAAATTCAAGCAATGCTGAAGGAATCAGATTATGTAACGAGACAATAAAATCAATAGATGAGTTTTGTTATTTGGGTAGTAAGTTAACTTCTGATGGCCGCCTTAAAGATGATATTAAATACATGATTGCTTTGAGAAGAAAAACATTTCTGAATAAGCGAAATTTGCTGATATACAAAATTAATTTCAATGTTTAGGAACTCATCTCTGAAGGCATTTGTCTAGAGTGTAGCATTGAACGGGAGTGACACGCAGACGATAAGGAGTACAGACAAAAAGATAGAAGCTTTTTAAAATGTGGTGCTACAAACAAACACTGAAGATTATATGTAAAGTGACATGGCACATGACAATGTTATTTAACAGGCATATCTCAAGTTGTGAAATTACGTTTCACTGCACAGAAACTTCCAACTCGAATGATGTTTAGTATGCAAGCGTCCCCACTCATTGATAAGGAAGTACGGAACAGAATTGGGGGGGAAAAGAAGTTTCCGGCATATCTTCACTAATAGAAAGGGTGTATTGTTGGAATATATTCTGAGACATCATGCAATCGTGTATTTGGAATTGGAGGGATGTTTGTGTGATACAAAATCGCAGAAGGAAACCGAGACACGAGTACAGTAAGCAGATTCAAATGGATGAGGGTTGCAGTTCTTATTGAGAGATCAAGAGGCTTGAGCGGGATAGAGTAGGTTGGAGAGCTGCATCAAACCACTCTCCGGACAACAACAAAAATATTGCTTTGAGGAGGAAACTTAAACGTCAAACAACTACGGGGATTTGTTTCAGTTATACTCAGTGCCACAAATTCAAGCTGAAGCTGAAGGTGTCATTTTCCAACAAGACAGTGCTCCTACACACTACGCCAGAATTGGTCGGGAGTTTCTAAATACATTTCCTCAGCCGTGAATAGGGAGGTTTTTATTTAAGGCATGGCCACCACACTCCCAAATTTTATGCACCTAGACTTTTCTTGTGGGCTTCTGGGAAGCGACATATGTACAGTGTTCATATAAAGGACATTGACCATTTAAAGGTGAGAATCAGAGACGCTATTCACTCGACTTTAGTTGATGTCCTTCAACATGTTGGAATGAACTAAAATACCCTTTAAATGTGTGCAGAGCGACACATCGAACTGAACTGATCAGGTACGCAAACGCGGTGAGAGATTTCGTCTTTTGATGAAGATTTCAAATTTTCTCTCTTGTATCGCTGTCTTTCTGTGACCGGTTAATGCTGCACACTGCATTTTGGATATGAACAATAGACTACACCAACGAAATCATAACTTCAGCAAACAACATTGTCGCGAAAGGCAAGGGTCCCAGCTTCGAGTCCTGGTTCCGGCACACAATTTTAATCTGCCAGGAAGTTTCATATCAGCGCACATTCCGCTGCAGAGTGAAAGTTTCATTCTAGAAACATCCCTCAGGCTGTGGGTAAGCCATGTCTCTAGCATATGCTTTCTTCCAGGAGTGCTAGTCCTGCTATGTTCGCAGGAGCATTTCTGTGAAGTTTGGAAAGTAGGAGGCCAGGTACTGGCAGAAGTGAAGTTGTGAGAACGGATCGTGTGACGTGCCGGGATAGCTCAGTCGGTAGAGCGCTTGCCCGCGAAAGGCAAAGTTCCCAGGTTCGATTGCCGTTTTCGGAACACAATTTTAATCCGCCAGGAAGTTTCTTTAACATTGCGTCAACTAATTATATGTAGTCCTGTGATGTCAGACTGGAGCATTCCAATACTGCCGTCTTGGTCTGGCAATGTTTTGACATTTCGAGTTCTCATTTCTGGGTTCTGGTCCTAGCACTGGCGTACCCCCCGTGCGGCCTGTCAGATGTGATGAGGTGTGCTTAATAAGACATTGCATAGGTCACTGCCTCCTGACCCACAGAATACTTCTTCGTGGTGTCTACTCGTGATGCTTGTGGTGCGCTAATTACCATTCAGCACATTTTAACTGCTTGTGTTTCTTATGGTAATCAGAGGGAACAAACTGGTTTGTTGACCGACTACCCCCTCGATTTCAGGAGACGATGAGATGACAGTGGCATGTGTTTTACGGTTTTGTGTTTTGTCCAACCTCCTACTCATTCTTAGGTCGAAAGTGCTGAACTGCAGAGGATGAAAAAAAGTCATTCGGTTTGTACCTTTGTGCTTAACTCCCCATAAGTTAGGCGTGTCCTCTACATGTCTGCACTGACTATTTTTATTCTTTGGTATTTTCCATATGATGAAAAGGGGGGGGCAGCATCCATAGAGTGAGTGTGCGTGTGTGAGAGAGAGGGAAGCAGAAATACAGTATCGCCATCTGGCGGATTTTCCACTTAGTGATTGACTGTTAATCAGACCTCAGTGTACACCTGACCATCATACAGGGATGTTCTGGGGGGAATTTTAAACTTCCTTTACAGTAATAGTTTTAAACGGAATTTTTAGTTTAATTTTTAATAATTTCAACAGGTATTGTGAGTGTAATGATAGTGTTACTCATTTGTTATGTTTATCAAAGTGTTGGATGAATATTAATACCATTGTCGTGTTATAGCCTTTGATAATGATGGCATGTCGAAAGGCGTTACGCCTTATTAAATTACAATTCTGGTCATGACAGTTAAAGTTATTTCAAGCGCATCAAAACGACCACCAAGTCTCACAAATGTCTAATGCAGAAAACAAGGAATGTTTCTTTGTATTTTCCCTTGTCCGTATGGTGTGTGTTTTAGTAATATTGATCTCCTCTATATCATGTACGGGCGCTGATGACTACGATGTTGAGCGCCTTAAAGCTTCGATAACAACAAAAACATGCAGTAAGAAGTTTTGAATGTTTTCATTTACTTTACGAACGTTCATGACTCTTGATATTTTCAAGAATCTGAAACAATATCGTAACAGCTGTTTCATTGACAATGTGAAATTTATTAAAAACTATTCTTAGGACTCTTCCTGACAAGATCGCAGAAGTTTCACCACTTATAGCACTATCGCCGCTCAAAATGTAAGACAAGTTTCAGACCAGAGACGTCGTCATTTTACAGATTAGACTGCAGTGTAAGTAATAATTTCTTTTTTAATTTTCATTGCGGCCCATGTGTACACTATCGTTGCACAACATACATAAAGGAACTATGGACAACGTCACAAGCATCGTGAAACCGTTCGGAAATATGCCGTTAGCATCTGCAGAAGTCTCAATACTAGAAACTTGTAGGGAAGACTTGCAGAAGTTGTAACTAAGGTTGAGCGTAAGCAGAAGTAAGTGTAAAAGTGTGCAAAATTAGATGGAAGGATCAATATTTAAATTAAATTAAAAAAAAAAACACACATAAATGGAAGAAAATAGGATAACGTGACATTTAACTGTTTGGCTTTTGCATACGATCTTGCAATCTTAGCTGGACCTGTAGCATGCAGTAACGAAGATAAATCTTCTACAAGAGACAGCTTCAAAACCAGGCCTACTTATTTCTTTTCAAAACAATAAAAAATACCACAGAAGCCCTATCTGACAGTAGCGAAGACGGCAGCATAATACATGGAAACAGATTATGGAAAAATAAAAAAAAAGACTACCTAATTTAAATACCTAGGGGAAAAATTTAACATATTGCTTTGGACATATATGCCAACTTAACAACGTCAAGTAAAATGTAGATGGAGTTTTAGTTAACTAAAAACCCGTGGCACATGAAATAAGTCTATAAATGCATAACTCCTGTATTACAACACTATCAAATGTTCAAATGTTTGTAATCCTATGGGAGAAAACTACGTTGGTCATCAGTCCTTATTCTCACGAACTACTTAAACTAAGTTAAACTAACCTAAGCACAACACACACATCCATTCCCAAGGGAGTATTCGAACCCCCCCCCCCCCCCCCCCGACGCGGGCGGGAAGCCACGCGATCCGTAACATGGCGCTCCAAGCCGCTCGGCTACTACCGCGCGACACACCACTATCATTAATATGAACTGTCTTTATGCTACAGAAAGCCTTTCACTAACTACAGCCAAACAATTGCGTGAAATGGAAAGAATCAGGAAATTTTTAGCATGGAAATTAGCAAGTAATAAAGAAGTTTATGAAAAATAGAAGGAATATCAGACCCAATGAAGAAGAAAATCATTCTACTGACACCTAAAAAGGCTAGATAAAAAGAATTTTTAACTTTTTGACAGAGGTCCTAAAATGTCAATGATGTCGGAAACAGAAGCTGAAGTAGACCTCATTGAAATGGAAGTAACGGAGGAAGATATATAGGTTTCAGAGGCCTATAAGAGAAAACAAAGAAAGGATAAAAGAAAGAAGAAAAAACGGAGGAAAATAATGTTCAAATGTTTGTAAAGTCTATGGGACTTAACTACGGGGTCATCAGTCCCTAAACTTACAAACTACTTATGAACTACTTACGAACTAGGACGGCACAAATATCCATGCCCGAGGGGGGATTCGAACCCCCGACCGTAGTGGCCGTGCAGACCGTGACTGGAGCGCCTCAGTCTCCTCGGCCACCGCGGCCGGCAGGAAAATAATGGAAATGTAGTGGAAGGAAGAAATGAAAATAAAGCATGTTATTTCACGCGATCCTTAGTAGAGAGACCTGAGAGTTCTGAAGAAGAGATATTGAGGAAAACCTAATTAACTATCACCATTAGTGAATATAGAACATTTGGTTAGAATGACTGGGAATGAGGTAATGAGTGCATGTAGGGAGAAAGGAAAACTTTTTCTCGCTTTATTGTATATGTCATTAACTGTCGTTTGAAGCTGGAGATAAATATTTCTATAATGAGTTATATCATTCACTACGCTCTTTCACATTACTGGCAAACCGGGACAGAAATAAAAAAAATTCCCATGGTAGTAACGAGTGTCTATCCTTTGTTGTTCAGACAAAAGCGTTAGAAGCAAGGAGAGATTTGAGAGATAGTGTACGAAGATCCAACATTAGAGGATACTGTGTATTACAGTCCGATCGAAACCGTTACCGAGTATTCGGCTGTTCTTCTAGCTTCGGCCGAAACCGAAACTTACGTAAGTTAAAATATCAGTAAATTTACGTTATACCACTAATAACTAGTTTTCACACATTTTGCAAGATCCCCAGTCTGTATTAATCCTTCTTGGGTGTGTGTAAGCCTAACCAGGAGTTCGTATAAGATCACATAGAATTTACTATAAACATGCGAAGTAGATACTACAAAATGCTAGATCCTGGACGTGACTACCACAATACAAAATACGCGCAAAGTAATATTTTGTTTGATTTCATAAGTGTCCCTTAGTTTTTTTCTTGGGAGAGCTAGCTTTATACAGCCATCGTTACTTCCATTTCTGCAATCGAAAACAACTTTACGTATCTCCTTTTCGGCATTCCTAATTACATAAAGCATATAAGTTACAGACAGTAAATCAACTGGTATCAGTGCTGCAGAAAGTATTGGAAAAAAATAAAGTCATGGTTTCGACTAACAGTATGGTGATTGTCAGTGTAAAGTTACTCAAAATGAACAGTAAATGCTGTGTACAATATGATCAATGTTTCCTAAACTCAAATTCGTTATTTAAAAAAAAAAAAAAAAAAAAAAAAAAAAAAAAAAAAAAAAAAAAACTCGCTCTCAAGGAAACACATTAATAAAACTGCTTAGTCTAACAATATGATAATCAGTTCCCTTATGTACAATATTGAATAAACGAAATTGTTACTAACACAGTATAAGAATATCGCTTTAAGATACGATTGCCTTAAATTGTGGTTAATTACAAGATACAATTTTTACGAATGAGGAAACGCATCTAGTAGATAAAGGACGCGCCGTCAACTGAGGTAAAGCGTTATTGTCATAGGCGCCGACTTTTGAAAATCAGTGTGTGTGCTCTACATCACGATTCACAAATGTTCGAAACCAACCCTCCTGAAAATCATGTTCATACATTTTTGAATTAGCAGTACTTGATAAAAGTAAATACGCAGTTGTCTGACCTTTTAATGATAGAAGGAAGAAGGAGGAGGAGGGAAAGGAAATCATGGCATTAGGACACTACAATCAAGCGATCTAATTGGCCGGAGTGGATATTTCGATATAAGTAACACCCCAAAACTTCTATACGACCAATGAAATAAGTATTGCGGTCGGGGGAATCCCCCCTCGGGCATGGATATTTGTGCCGTCCTTAGTATTAGCTAGTTCATAAGTAGTTTGTAAGCTTAGGGACTGATGACCCCATAGTTAAGTCCCATAAGTTCTACAAACATTTGAACATTTGAAATAAGTTTTCACTGTACACTAATCTAATACATTTTGCGCGAAGCTATTCTTTCTGACAAAAGGGTTTGGTAGAGCACTGTCACCAAGGTTTAAAGAAATCTTTGATATATTTTGAGTGTTTGAAGTCCGACATAAATTTGTTTCGTCACTTCCAAGCAAGAGCTGTATACTTCATCGAAACTTTCGTCACTTCGAGATAATTTCATGACATCTCTGACAGTATTAATATAGTCCAAGGTTTTTTCAAGCCTGAGAGAAAAGCATTACAAATTTCAACTGAATCTATAATTTTAATAACAAGAAAAGTGACAAAGATAAATGAAAAACGATTAACTTTAGCATCAGCACCAAATCCTTCAAGCTAAATTCCTGGAAGAACACCATTGAATCTTCATAAATACGTACACCTGAAAGGTCAAAACGACCGACGTGCTTCAGGATGAATAAAGCGAGCATAGTGGGTAAAACACGGACACTCATCACTACTCGCTTGGGGACCCGCGTACAAAATATGAAATATCGTCTCTCGCTATGGTCACGTTTTGCATTGCCTCTTGAGTCATAAGGTAGTTTTGATTTTTCCCGATTTTTTTAAAATTTACACAATTTTATTTTTCACGTGAATTTTATGTGGGTGCTCCGTGCCCCCAAAAAATTCTTGTGGATGCACGAGCTCCGGAGCACCCAAGGAGTCGGCGTCCCTGGACTTATTGTTGACTGAATGCGTTCCGAACACAACCCGACTTCATCCGTACGTTAGGGAAAGTTATTTTTGGCCGGGTAGAAGATTCGGCTAATTTCTGGCCGAAACCAAAACTGCGTCCTAAACCATATTTTGACCAAAACCGAATATCGGTCGGTCCTTGGTGTGTATGGAAATCTCCGTGCTTGCCTGCGAGCAACATGCTCTGCACAATAAGGTGAAACATGGCTGAAGAATCCAACGTTATTGATGAATCAAAATGTGAGCTATCGCCTATAGAAGAAAAGGAGAAGATCGAAAGAGAAGCAGAAAGTATCGTCGCAGGTCGATAGCAAACAGTGACACGCATGTAAGTCACTTAGAAGACACTACAAGAGAATTTTCTCTGTATTACACTGTTAAAATTGTGTGAACATACGATGCTAGAAGTGTAAACCAATAAATTCAGAGAGCGGGAAATGCATTGTACACTTCGCTGTCATGTAAAATTTAATTTATTGTGCTACCGGTTTCGGAAGTGTCCCATCTTCCAGGCATTTCTAAAACAGTACAAAAATTAATTAAGATTCAATGTGACACAGATATAAAATATAAAGATCTTCATCCATGGTAGAAGTACTTACAAAATCACATGAGCAGTTTAGTTTTATACATTTTCTGAATAAGTTGACAGTGTCGTCATATCTATAAAAGCAATTAAAATACAAGTTAAAAGTGGTAGTGATAAACACAACATCAAGGGGTTCCTGCAATTAACGTAAATAAAAACCGTACTATTTCATAACACAACAAGTCAAAGATAAAATGTAACAGATTCAGAGAACAGGGTATGTCAAAGATGTAAGAAATTGCCAATGTGCTCGGTTCTTGTATCGTTAACACGTGTGTAACGAAATTTACACAGTAACAGAATTAGTCTTTTCTAATATATATATATAACAAATGAAAGCGGAAAGCGATTACATTTTTTATATAATACATATATATACGATTATAACAATTAAAGCAATCACATTCCAAAATGTACAGGTAGGTATGACGTACCTCTGTTACAACACCTATGCTATTATGTGAATTACATAATGGTGAACAGTGTCGTCAATGAAGATGTTACAAGTTACCAAAATTCTATGTGTTAGCAGGATTCATATGTTGGGAAGTTGAACAAGAGACATTCACCGTCTCTGGCCATTACTACTACTGTACAATATAAGCATCTAGGATACAAATGTTAATTCATCGAATAAAAATATTAAAAGTCTGACAAAATTGTTCATATTAAAACAATAAAACTAAGCCGTAAACAAAATTACCTGCTACATGTTTGATGCTGTAATCAATTTACAAACATCGAATTATAGGCTCAGTACTAGTTTTGATAAAGGTGTTATAATAATTATAGGCTCAGAACTAGTTTAGATAAAGGTGTTATAATAAAGCTATGCAGAGGTGTTGATCTGAGTCAAATATTAATAAAATTAGAAATAAAAGAAAAGAGAAGAAGGCAACATTAATCAAAGTCACCTACCACAGGTGTGATGCTACGGTCAATTTTCTAACATGAAGTTCTAAGGTCAATATTAATTTTGCTATTGTTGTAAAAGCAAGTCTAAAGGAGTTGATCATATTAAAGTTATCAGAACGTAAAAATTGCTAGCGCAATTCAGAACGAAGAGGATGTAGTACGTAGTACCATGAGGAGAGGAGGCGGGATGTTGATGAACGATGCCAAATTGAAAGGATATAAATCAACAACAGTGTTGCTTGAATTATGATACCAGTTAAGTAATATGGGACACTCTGAGCATTTGAAGCAATCTAAGAAATTATTTAAGTAGCTTTTTATTTTTTAGTTCGGTTTGTTCATTAAGGTCAATTTCAGGGTGACCAATCATGTTTGCAAAGATTTCAGTTTCTTCTAAAAGATTCATCGTCCAGCCCTTATCTATTCGGTGTAGTAGTTCCATTTGGTCCGACACTGGTAGCACAATAAATTAAATTTTACATGACAGGAAAGTGTACAATGCATTTCCTGAAATATATCGCTGTCGACGATCGCCATAAACAAATGTAAAATTTAGAGAGGTTTGAGTTTAAAGTGCCTCACAACAGTCGCATTTATTCGCACACATTTCACAACTGGAGCAGGCAAAGTGCAAAGAAGAAAGTGACAATGGTACGAAGCACCCTCCCTCCTACCCGCCCACAACGTAACGTTACTTGTAAAGTAGCGCTGTAGGTGTAGACACAAACCAGTGTCGTCAAGTTAATGGACGTCATCAACCGAGCCTGAGGGGACACGGAGTCGGCAGTCTGCTGTCTCCCCAGAACACGCGTTTCATGGAGGCTGCGGGAGTTGTCTGCATTCGTTACCTCCCCGTGGCTCCCTTGCGCCAGCTAACCACACGTGGGGGAAGCTAGGAAGGGGCGCGGCAGCGGTGTGCGGCCCGGGCGGTTTCCACGGCAACGCCACCGCCGCCACGTGCCAGCGCGGGTCACCACTCTCCTACTGCGCATGCGCCCTGGCGCGCCGCCCACCGGCTGTTAACGGAGCGCAAATGTCACCACACGCGCCCGCGCCCTGTGCTCTTGTACAAATACCCCTCTGTGTGTCTGTTCTATGTAATCACCTCTGACTTTAAACAATGAAAATAGTCTGCCAACTCCGCGTCTATTTTCCTATCTGACTTCAGCTATTTCCCATTCAACTGTGGACTTTTGTAGCACCCGAACACAAATATTTGACTTGTTACAGAGATTACCTGTTTCAAACACTTTTTACCCGTGAATAATATTAACATTCCTTATTCTCCTGCAGTGATGTTACTTGAAAAGAAGCAAGCGTGATCCTTTAGTGAACTCGTTCCGCTCCTTTCGTAAGATAAAGATGTGTAAATATTCATCTTGGGGTTTGAAAGCTCTTCAATTACCGTGTTTGCTTACAAATAAATTTGCTTTACAGGTTTTGTCCGCCTTGAGCAAACACAAATGTATTTTAATTTATTTATTTATTTTTTTTTTTATTTATTTATTTATTTATTTATTTTTTTTTTTTTTTTTTCCCAGACATGTTTCGCTGGCGTTGCAGCATCATCAGTGGGATGTTTATTATCTTAATACCATATGTTGCTATGTTTGTGGTTTTTCCACTCACAAAATGTCTCTGATAGGTTTTGACAGTTTGTCATTTTGGTGGATATCCGCTGTTTTACGTGTTGTGGACAGGTGGCACTTTCACTTTCACTTTCACTCAATGTTTATGTTATGTTATGTTTATGTTTATGTTATGAACATAAACATTGAGTGAAAGTGAAAGTGACACAGTGCCTGTCCACAACACGTAAAACAGCGGATATCCACCAAAATGACAAACTGTCAAAACCTATCAGAGACATTTTGTGAGTGGAAAAACCACAAACATAGCAACATATGGTATTAAGATAATAAACATCCCACTGATGATGCTGCAACGCCAGCGAAACATGTCTGGGAAAAATTAAAAAACATTTGTGTTTGCTCAAGGCGGACAAAACCTGTAAAGCAAATTTATGTGTAAATATTGATATTTTTGTATGGCATGAAAATTTCCAAGTTTCTTTAAACTGAATATCTGAAAAAAAAACTGTACAAGATAGGAGAGGTTTAAGTAGTGGGCGACCAGGATATATAAATGAGTACAAAAGAGTTGTTGGGCAAAGGTGTCAGTCATGGAACATTTAGTTGCAACTAACAACTCAAATTAGCAGTGATTACATGAAAGGAACTGATACAGTGGTACATCTGGTAGAGGTTTAAATAAAGGGAAGCGCTTCAAATAACAATTTATTACAGTTTGTTGCCAAAGTGAACACACAGTACTAATAAATACCCATCATAATAAGAACTTCAAATCTTATACATGAGACAAGGAATAAAAATGACTATAACCGTCTCCCCCCCACGCTTTTTTTTTGGGGGGGGGGACTTTGTGCGAAGTAATTGGGTCTTAAGGACCCACAACTAATACAGATTAATTAAATGTCTTGACAAGTGAACAACGAGTCAGTGATCAAACCTATGTTGTTGAGCAAATCAAACAGTAAGCGACAAGTAATGCTTAGCAACGGACGGCTGAAAAGCCTTAGCAAATTACTACAGACATTCCCTTACATAAATTGAAATGCCTGAAGGCCGAGAAACGAACAAAGTTTGGTTTCAGAAAGAAACTTTCACTCTGCAGCGGAGTGTGCGCTGATATGGAACTTCCTGGCAGATTAAAATTGTGTGCCGGAACCGGGATTGGAACCTGGGACCATAGGCGCAACTAACAAAATTCGTAGTACACATTATGGGCAAACTGTTACCACTGTTAAGAGTCGTACAAGAAGATTTTCATGTTCTGCATCTGTCTCAGACTTCACGAACCATTTTAAATCGTATATTGTTAATATAAATCAACAACAATTAAAGAATTAATAAAAATAACAAATATCCAGCTTAGTGGTGCCGTATGAAACATTTATTTAAAAAAATCACTTGTCGATTTCGTTCACACAATTAACATCATCAGTGTCGACTTCGAGTCATGAGGAGTTGTATACTCTGCATAAAACAAAACAAACAAAAAAATGTAAACTTGTATCAGGCATTATAAAGACCTTTGTATTTATATGTTTTAAGGATTTGACTGTCAAACTATTACGTTAATTACCATAATTTTATAAATATTAAATTTAAATGGTGTATAAATCAACAACAAAATTAAAAAGAAATGGCGGAATTGGAACCATGATTGCCAAAAGCATCTTATTGGAAACTACAGAGCAACCGACTATCTACTGTAAATGTCACTTTTTTAAATTATACATTAAAGTCTGTCAAAAACCAGTAGATTTTTTTCAAGAATGTTTGAGTTGGTTCGTATGGCTTTAGCTGACTGCTATTTGAATCTTCACGTACCATGCATATAAAAAATACAAAAATCATATTTTCTTCAAGGAGAAGAATATGTCGCACACCAAACTAACCACAACGTTAAGTCTTGGTGTAATTTGGTTGTATTTCTCATAATTCATCTACAACGTCTGCAAACACAATCATTAAATGAAATAATAATTAAATAAATAATGCGACTGAGTGCCCACAAATTTCATTATTGCATTTGATGCGCTTAATTGGACTGAGTACTCTGTCCGCTAATGCGCCGCAATTAAATGTGCTTATCTGCTGTTGGCTGTTGATAAATGCGTTCCAACTAGGCTTTACTATTCGCACTTAATTATTACACCTGTGTTATTCATCTGACACTTTCTTTCTATTAAAATGTCTGCTGAAATAAGTACTAGGCATTTTATCGATACAAATTACCTTTTGTAAAAAACATTACAATAACTGTCTACTAAAGTAACATTATGGGTAATATTTAAATTCCATCAGAAACATCAAATGCAGAAATATGCAAATTTTGCGACGAATTCCTTCCACCATAAAAATTCGTGAGATCTCATGGGAAACCAAGTCCGTTATTTCAGTTAGTATTCAGGGAATCACTTACTCAACACCTCATAATTATTTACCTAATTTGTTATCTACAAACATCTGTGATGACTAAATCAAAATTATACATCATTTTCCTGTAATAAATATGACTTTGTGATCTCATGGCAACGTAAACTAATATGACTTTGCGATCGCATGGCAACGTAAACTAATATATAAAATACTCTATGCAAATGTGAGGTAATCCATTTCTATATGATTACGTTTGGTTACATAGTGGAATATAAAATATTTTTATGTGTCGATGTGTAATTTCCCGATCTTTATATGTATTCTGATGTCATTATATTATCGTGCGACTGACCAGTCATTATATTTATTATAGAAATAAAGATGTATAATTTTTATATAGTCATTACAGATGTCGGTAGGTAACTAATTAGATAAATAATTATTACAGGGTGTTGAATAGGTCATACCCTGAACACTAACTAAAATAACCGACTTGATTTCTATGGTGGAAGGAATTTGTCGCGAAACTTGCATTTTCGAACATTTTATGTTTTTGATGTGATATCATTTCTTTTTATAGGAAGTGTAGCCTAAGATGCCAATCCACAAACGAGATAGGTGATCATAATGTATATTCTGTGCTGTATACCATATCTTTGTCTAGTACTCGATGGAATTTTACTTACGGCAGTGGTGGCGTAGTGTGCTGGCGTTATCAGCAATCGACGAATGTGTCACTTCGGAAAAACATTTGCACACTACGCCAATGCCGAAAGTAAAATTTAGCCTTTACGTCGAAGCTCTAAGTGTGGCGAAATTATATCAGTTTATCTCTATTTTTTCCTCTGTAATCTCCATACACAAATAATTGTTAATACGTTGTTTCAAGTGACAGGGATATCAATAATACTGAATTCGGTAGTGCCAGTCTAGTAATGTGTGTCAAAACATTGATATTTTCGTAGGTCGAAGTTTTCCTGTCGATGTTCATAGTACATAGATTTCTTTAAATTGATGTGAGTATTGATGTTACCGTCAATAACCGCTCGGTTACCCGTGTGGTCTAACGCAGCGCTTTCCGACACGAGGAGGCGTACCGGCCCCAGTTAGAATCCGCCCCGAGGATTAACGAAGGGGATCGGAGTGCCGGCCAGCCTGGATGTGGTTTTTAGGTGGTTTTCCACATCCCCTTAGGTGAATACCGGGCTGGGCCCCAAGTCCCGCCTTAGTTACACGACTCGCAAACATTCCATAACACTTTACACTTTCACACCTATAACACTATGCGCAGTCATTTGGGGTACACATGTCCTCCAGAGAGGGACGTGGGGTGGCGGCAAGAAGGGCATCCGGCCACCCCGTAAATATTAACACACGCCATCTCCGAACAAGCCCCACCCTGCATGTGCGGGAAAACGGCTAAAGAGAAAGATTGATGTTACCATCAATGTTTATCTAATATCGATCATATCTAGGGCAGTAGTTGGTAGCACTTCAATTATTGACGTTCACTTTTTATTACAGTTGGAGAATTTAAATCGTGATCTGAGCTATGAATTTGAAGATCTACTTCGCTTTACCACTCTTAAAGGCTATGTACATTCATTATTATTGTATTGTGCACATCTGGAGCAAACCATCTACCGAATTATATAAGTTTCATTAGACTCCTGATAAAATTGTCGTAGAAAATTTAATTTTTAAGTTCGCGTATTTATATAATGATATCACGTGACAATCCCAGTTTAACGTTGATAACATAAGCAGCACCGGCCCCTCGTAGATAAGACAGAACGTACCACTCACTCCAGAGAGTTTCTATTCTATGGAACAAACCATAGATAACATAGACTGCGCGTCTCCCAGATCAGTGGCGTCTCGCTATCTCTGCTGTGTTGTGGTTTGGAACCAACATCTATCGCTTTTGCTCCCGGTCTGAGGTTTTAGACCCGAGTCATGTGACGGAATTTTCAATATTACGAGCAACAGTTCTTCCATTTATAGCGAAAATTAAGCTAGAATGTAGGTGTCATTGGTACTGTTTCCATTTTCAGCAATTTAAGCTGTATCTTACCAGTTATTCTTCATTCACTAATCAAGTGCAACATGTCGTTTATGTCGACCCTTCACTTAGTAAAAAGGTGAAGGCTACGTTAAAATAAAAAGTAACAAAAAAGTTTACGGTACCAGGAATTGAACCCGCGAACTTGAACCCATCGCTGCTCTACAAGACCACTGTCAATTCAATCCTTGTGATGCGAAGATAGCAGATACTCTTCTGTGAAGCGAAAATCGAGAACGGAATAATATTTAAAGATGTTTGAAATTTTCTTTCCATTACAGACTAAACACAATCTAGGAAAGGTTGAGGAAATGCCAGCCGACTATATTATAACCCCATACTGCTTCAACAAGCCTTTCAATATAACAATTGGAAGTAGGGAGCAGTAGGAGAAAATAGTTCGACACCGTACGGGGGATATTGTCAGCCAGGAAGCCCTGAGATCACTGGCAGTTCCTGTAACAAGGTCTAAAATTGTTGCAGAATGTCCCAGGGTTCTGGTGGAGCTAGGGGAAAGCAATAGAGTAAACCTATTGTGGGTCCCTGTCCACTCGGGGATCAGTGGCAACGAACATGCCGACAGATTAGCCAGGATGGGGGCAGAGACTCCATTTATTGGACCGGAACCTGTCCTGACAATCACCAAGGCAATAATCAAATTGGAGCTACGTAACTGGCTCAGAAGACAGCACGTAGAATATTGGACCAAAGTCCATCAACAAAAACATGGCAAGGTAATGATGCCAAAGACATGTTTTAAAAGAAGCTCTGCAATCCTGGGTCTGAACAGGAGAGAGATTAGACTCATGGTTGGATTGGTGACAGGCCATGGGAATTCAAAAAATTCAAAAAACACCTACGTACAATTCGAATAACAGAAGAGGACCCTAAATGTAGGATCTGTGATGACGGTGATGAAACTGCATCACATCTAATATTCGAATGCATTGCATTGGAGAATAAAAGGCACAGAATATTTGGGACAACCAGATCCGAAGAAATGGTGTCTAATAAAGAACTTGTAAAGGGACTCCTTGCACTGTTCAAGGGCATTGGTTGGCTTTACTAGATACACAGGGAGCGATACCGCACAATAAACTTAGTTTCGGTGCGGGAAGTGGCGGGTTGGTCCAAGACTGTTTTGGCTTCCCTGGTAAAATCAAATCAAACACTATCTATATACAAAATTTTACGTTTGTGTGTCTGCTAGAAGTACCTTAGAATTTTGATGATAGTTGACTCAGTGAGTGCCAGAATTACCGATTTTCGACTGCTGTTATTTCCTAAACTATAAAGTGTAGAATAGCATAATTTGAAAATACAGCAATACAGTAGATACTCGTGGTAACCGAAAATCCAGGCGCCGTACCGCACATGCGCAGACGCCGACCAATAGGAGGAGTGGGCGTCGGCGAACCTGGGCGAGGAGCAACAGGAGAACGTCAGTCTTGGGCCGGGAGCGAAGGGCCATCAGTCAACCGTCTACCGTCAAGTGTATACAGTCCGGATACCGCCGCAGCCTATCATCTGGTTTGGCCGGAGGAACATATTAGCCACTACCCATGATTGTTGTACTCGCGCTTGGACGCTCTTCAATAGCTGGCAATAACAATGTATCCAGTTCACTCAGCCAGCTTCATGTCAAGTTATGTATCTGTAATAAACTGCTCAATGGTTTTCATCCATGTGTGGTGGCACCCTCTCACCTAACCACTCCGACCGATTCCGAAACAACCACAGATACAGCATATGGGCCTCTGACGTACTCATTCCTTAGTCTGTACTTTCGTGTCACCGCAATCACTGATCTCAACATTCTCATTTCTTCCCCTTCCATCTTTCTCTCTTGGGATTTTGTAATTGGCCAAGTTTCTACACTATACTGCACCGCAGGCCTCACCACAGACTTGTAAAGCTTTCCTTTCATTCGACAGCTAACCTAACACAGTACTCCGCTTAGTTTCTTCAAAAATGTTTGTTAAGCTTATGGGACGTAACTACGGGGTCATCAGTCCCTAAACTTACAAACTACTTATCAACTACCTTATACTAAGGACGGTACAAATATCGATGCCCGAGGGGGGATTCGAACCCGCGACCGTAGTGGCCGTGCAGACCGTGACTGGAGCGCCTCAGTCCCCTCGGCCACCGCGGCCGGCTTAGTTTCTTCCATTTTATCCCACCACTATTTACCCAGTGATTGATTATCGATCTACTATACCCCAATTTAGCATCTGCCGTCATCGGATCAAAATCTACGTCACCTTTCTGGGTGTACTACTTTTTTTGGCAGGGAAGAGAAACCTGTAGGTTGAGATTTCGTGTAAATAATTTATCTCAACGAAATATGGCTGTTTTGGTGACTGCTTTCCTCAATTCGCGTATCATGTTCATGTCACTCTCTCTCCCCTACTTGTCTGTAATAAAAATCAGGTTAACCCTCTCTGTCTTCTACACTGTTATGTTACATTAATGTTAGAACCTGCCTTATACTCGAATAACCACCTTTTGTAGCGTGGACAGCTACGAGACGTGTAATGAGAAAGTCAACTGTTATGGAAGAAATCGATATGGATATGGATCTATACCAACCTCCAAACCCGTTACAGGCTGCGCTAGATTTCTGGATAGCGCATTCATGGCGCCAACTGCCTAATTGAGGTGGTTCCACAAATTCTCGAGTGGGTTTAACTGCGAGAGTATTGTGACCAAAGGAACAGCCCTAAATATGGAATGTTGTACCAAGAAGTAACGGAAGAATCCATACAACAGGAATGAGATTAAAACATTTTTAATAATTTTCAAATAATGTTTAATAGTTTTTGTGAGCATAAAGATAATGTTAGTCATTTATTACGTGGTTTTTTTAATGAAATATTAATGCTATTGTCTTTTTATAGCCTTTGTTAATGACGACATCTCGAAACGCGTAAGACCTTAATGAAGTACAGTTGTTGTCAAGACAGTTGAAGTTATTCGAAGTGCATCAAAATGGCCACCAACGTCTCACAAATGCCTAATGCAGACAGCAAGGTAAATGACAGACGCTCACTATTTTTCCGGTCTTCATACAATACAACAACGAAACTCAGCAAGACGTCATAATTCATTACTCCTACACTACTAATTATATTCGCGAAACATTTTAGAGTCACTATACAAACATGCCGCTTGATATTCCTTCGAACTTTTATGATAGTAGGACTCCAATCTCCTAACATATGGTGTCATTAACTATTCATGAAAAACTGCCTCAACACGCTTGAGGTTTCGATTTATTACGTCTAACTACAGACTCTATTCGCGACGTATTTTTCAGACATTACTCTTATATATCACTTAATGTACGATTTGAATCATATCGTAGTACGACACATACTACACGAGGTACGACGGCGGAAAAACGAAATACATGAAAGGCAATCCCATCGAGTATTAGGTTGTAATTTATTACGTATCTAGTACCAACTCCTTTCGCAATAAATTTCGCAACCTGGAAAATTATATTATTGTAGAAGACACAGTTTAGGAGTTATGACGTCACAAAGTTTGAGCTGCTTGGGAACGAAACCGAAATGAATCGGGAATAGGGTAGAAGGCGATGGACAGAGAAGGAAAAGGGAGATGGATTAACAAAGAAAGGAATAAGTACAGACACGAAAAACGCCGGAAACTAATGCTAGTAGACTCATAATTGTGATGATTGTGTGTGTGCCGTGGCGGATCGGCCGAGCGCATTGAGGCGCTATGCAACGATAAGTGAGGCCGTTTCCCGTCGAGGGTTCGGATCCCCTATTGGATGTTTGTGCTGTCTTTAGTATAAGTTAGGTCATAAATAGCTAGTAAGTTTAGGGACTGATGACCCCGCAGTTAAGTAAGTCCCTTAAGCTTAACATACATTTGAACATTTTATTGTGTGTGAAAGGTGTTTCAAATGTTCAGAAGTTTGTAAATATTTGGGACGTAACTATTGCGGTTATCAACGCCTAGGCTTACAAACTACTTAAACTAAGCTAAGAAAACACACACATACACACATATGCCCGAAGGTGAACTCGAACCTGCGACGGGGAACAACTGGGCGCTCCGCAGCAAAGCGCCTTAGAGCGCGCAGGTTGTTTTCTTCCCCTAATGAAAATGGAACGTAATTTCCCTGAAGAGGCCCACCTGTCGCCGTTCATTAGGCGCCCAGTTGCTGTACTGGCGTGCAAATTCCTAGCGTTGGTCAGAAAGGAGGAGTGCGTTATTTTTGATATGTCCGTTGCACTTTGTAAGATGTACAAGCGTCTGAAAAGTACAGTGAATGGTCCCATATTTTACATACAGAGCTGGGAAGGATGAGGAGCCCGCGCGTACACATTGAGGGGTACGTCAACAATGGCCCCCTATCGTGAAAAGTACAGCACTGAAGAGGTGGTACACGTTTCGACCCAGCTAACAGGGTCAGTGTGAGAACTCGTGTCATTTCCAAATACAGCAAAAATGGAGCAATGGAGTAAATCGTTAACATAAACTTTTGTTTCAAATTAGGCAATACGGCGACGGAGATCCATGGGGTGTTAGTGCAAGTATATGGTACTGAAGCAGTGAGTAAAAGTGTGCGTTTGAGTGGTTTAAACGCTTTTGAGACGGAAAGGAAGGTGTCGAGGTGAACCACTTTCGGGTCGACCCCCACGATCACAGTCCCAGACAACATCGAACGAGAGCGACGGATGCTTGCGGATGATCTGTTTCCCTGCCTTAAATTGACCCTGAGAGGCTTACGTTTCGCAACTGTTGCAGAGATCCAACAACGTGTGACCTCAGTATTTCGGACGATTTCACAAGAAGCGTTTGCTGACGGTTTCTAACAGCTGTACAACAGATGCTAGATGTGTATTCTAGCCAATGGCTATTACTTTGAAGGCCAGTAAAGGTATTTCTTGAGACCATTCACCAAAACTTCAGACGTACCTTGTACTTTAAGCACGGCGGCACGCGAACTATTTACAAAGTGAGCCGCTTCAGAAATACTTCCTCCAATGGGCCGAAAGCGAATAATCATGCTCTTCCGTCGTAAGATAAATGCTACTATATCCGAATCACGACAATTACACTTCCGTCTGCCCTAGCACAAAATAAGTCACTCAGCACTGTTCAGTTTCGTAATTCTTGTGTTACTTTTTCCATACCAATAATCTGATGACGCCCTGCTGTTATGGGAAAATGTGTCATTAAGGAATAATCAAGGACTGCGCAAAATGTTAAATGTTTGTAAACCTATTGAAGCAAACTGCTATGGTCATCAGTTCCTATACTTACAAACTAAACTTACACTAAGGACAACACAAACACAAACACACACACACACACACACACACACACACACACAGTGCTTACCTAGGGCTAGAATGGACGCTCAGTCCGTAGCATGACGCCTTAGAGCACGCGGTGTTTATAAGTCTAAGGACTGACGACCATAGCAGTTTGGTCCAAAAAGTTTACAAATATTTGAACATTTTCATTTGGAGAATCCCTGCTTTGACAACAGAGTGTTTCATTTGATGCTTTTGGTAATGCAATTTAATGGTGTATTTCACACACTGGAACACAATTATGCCATTGGATCAAGTGCTATTTGCGGATATTCCAGAAATATTTAGAAACTTATAAAATGTAATGGTTTCAGAACTACACATTCGACAGAAAATGGACAAACTGTGGACTGAGATACGAAAGAAATGAACAATGTCAGAAGTGACATTAGGGATAAAGTTAACATTAGAGTTGGGGACTAGGAAGTAGAGGAAAATAACGTACGACAGACGGAGAAAAGAGGTTTTAAAATCAGAGGAACACAAGGTTAAAGGAGCATTCCCGCCCAAGGGATGTCGCTCGTACCGTACATCGGTCTTAAGCTGAGAATGTGCTTCTGGAGTACAGCATTGTTTCGAAGCGTATCTTGGTCTGTGGAAAAACCTGAAATGAATAAAATGGAATAGTGCGACATTTGCTGGACTACGGTCACTTTCACTGTAATAGGATAAACTTTATTTATTAACCCAAATTACAGCTGCAATTGCAATATGAAATTTATCTACTTTGAACACTCAAACATTTGTGAAGTCGTGGCAGAGATGGGTATAGGCTTATTGATGGTCTAGGAAACATTATAATTGAGTGTTCTCCCACCCCAGTGCCCTCCTACGTCTTACCAGTATAGCATCGAATTATGATACCAAGTATTGAAGAAAACAAAACAGTTACTTTGAGGTTTTTATTGACAAATAGGGGAACATGTAGAGTATGATTTAAAAACATACATTAATTCATATATGGCTGACAGATGTAAAATAATAATAATAGTGATAAATGAAAATACGTAACTTAAAAATTGATTTTACTAATGAATATCCTTAAAGAACACAAAATATTTGAGGTGAATAAAACAAATGCATATTAATAAATCTAATTTCAAAACATCAAAATAAAAAAAGCATGAATTTCCGTTTTGGTAGGTGATTTTATGAGTAACCAACAATTAAAATTATATCGACATAATAACAAAGAAATACTAGAAATAGAGATTATTTCGAAATAAGTATTTTATTAACGTTCTTCTTAATAAGAAATAAAACATCGGGATGTTTACTAAAACAAAGGAGCAATATGAAGAAAAACTGTAAGCTACAACTTAATTTTATGCAGCTTTTTAAATGTGGTGCTACAGACGAATGACGAAATTAGAGGGGTAGATCAAGTAACTAATGAGGAGGTACTCAACAGAAATGGGGAGAAAAGGTATTTCTGGCATATCCTGAATATGAGAAGGGACAGGTTGATGGGACACGTTCTGAGACATCAAGGTAGCGTCAACTTCCGAAAAAATAGTAGTTTGAGACCGAGAGACGAATAAAGTAAGCAGATTCAAAAGGATGTAGGTTGCCGTTCTTACTCTCAAATGAAAAGGCTCGCAGAGGACAGGGTAGCGCGAAGCGCTGCATCAAACTAGTCTGCGAACTGAAGACCACAGCTACAACAACAGCAAGAGATCTAACCCTTAAATGCATGGACTTAATTGTATCCATAATGGATGTGAGGTCGTGGTTGTATTACTTAATTATTGTGGCAAACAAGTAGGCTCAACCACAGTTATCATATAAAAATTGGGTGCTGCACATTTGTGAAAAGCCGGTTTTCTAGGTTATTAAAAATACAGAACTAAAGTCGAAGCTGCTTTTAAAACTAATAATATGTTACGTCACAAATTACAGAATAACTTAAACCAAGAGACTGATAAATATGACAAAGCAAGAGTTCATAAGATACAGTGTAATAGTTGCAATGCCAACTACATTGGTCAGTCCGGTAGATCATTTAGGTGCAAGGAACATATGAACGTCTTCCGACTTAATAATTTTGACAAGTCCGCTGTAGCTACGCATATGCGCGAAACTTGTCACCCTTTCAAGCGGATTGACGAAGACCTTAATAATTTGCATAGACAGGATAAGGGAAGAAAGTTGGATCTGCTAGAACAGCTGGTGATTATAATAAATAACGCTAAAAGCGATGCTTTATTAAATGAACAAGTTCAAGGTAATACATACAGCTTTTTTAAAAACTTTGTGGACGTATTATAACAAAAGTCGTTTATTTTAAATTTCAACCTGTGTCATACTACGCAAATGACTTCGTGACACCTGAATGTACCCACTAGCTCTGGAATTTGGAGGTCTTTGTTTTCATGTGCATACGTGTTCCCCACTCGAGTTGTTGACTACTCGGTGCATTTCGGTTGCGTTATGCGCTGCCAGTGCTGGGGTCTGGTTTGAATTCTGACGTAGCACAGTATGCTGAGGACCTTTCTTCGTAGACATGGTTACAAGGGAAGTAATCACGTTTTCTTTATTACGTTTTATATTTTTATGGTTTCATTTTTAAGATTCTTGTACAGATTATCTGATGATGAGGGCTTGACCCTTGAAACGCGTCATATTTTAGTGGTTTTACATGATATCTGTGGTTGAGCCTACTTTTTTGAAAAAATAATTAAATGCATGGTTTTGCATATCTGCAACATCGATTGTAACACTGTTTTATCCGCATCTAGTGAGAATTTTGTGAATTAACACGTGTTTAACATATGCATCAGAGTTTGTAGAAAGTGTCTGTGGTGTTTTTTGTGTCGATGTTGGCTGCAGTGTCAGCTTCTGTTAACATCTTTGTGTTTGGAGAAAATGGCAGATATTGCAAATTTTGGCTTTTTGTTTTCCATATAAAGAGCCAGTTTTGGAAGGAGTAAATAATCACAACAATTAAGACGGGTACGGAGAACCATAATAAGCTCAAACAATTGTTTATACTATACAACTTTGAAAATTATGTAGCAAGTTTCTATATGTAGTGTATGAGGATTAAAAAGAAAAAGAGAGAAAGAAAAGAAAGAAAAAAAAAACAAGCAACATAGGCATTTTTCACTATTTTTACTTTTGTTTGTAGAATTTAAAAAACACGAAAACGAAAAAGAAGAAAAATATGCATTTAAAGGCTAAGTGATAACTGATGTTTCTTGTTGTTCTTCACGTTTTTGAGAAAATGTAACATTTTTCTACAGTAAGGGCTTCACTTAACTTGGCCAAATACAATGAAAAATTAGTGAATTATGTGGAAAAATATTCTTTCTGAATTAATTTACCTGTTACAAAACACCTGACAAACAGAAATTAACTGATGAAATTGTAAATGATATCTTTCAGAAAGTTATTAAGTGGTTCTCTACAAATGGACTCTCATTAAACTTCGATAAAACCCAGTATATACAGTTTCATTCAGTAAATGGCATGACACCATTAATAAATTTAGACTTTGAATATAAATCTGTAGCTAATGTAGAATATTCAAAATTTTTAGGTGTTTGCATTGACGAGGGACTGAATTGGAAGAAACATATTAAAGACCCCATGAAACGTTTGAGTTCAGCTACTTATGCTATCTGAATCATTGCAAAATTTGGCGATATACATCTCAGTAAATTATCTTACAACACCTATTTTCATTCATTGCTTTCATATGGGACCATATTCTGGGGCAATTCAGCATTGAGTAAAAATGTATTCATTGCGCAAAAGCGTGTAATCACAATAATTGCTGGAGCCCACCCAAGAGCATCCTACAGACATTTATTTAGGGATCTAGGGATCTTGACTGTAGCTTTACAACACATATATTCACTCATGAAATTTGTTATTAACAATCCGACCCAATTCAAAAGTAATAGCAGTGTGCATAGCTACAACACTAGGAGAAAGGACGATATTCACTATTCAAGGTTAAATCTAACTTTGGCTCAGAAAGGGGTGAATTATGCTGCCACAAAAGTCTTTGGTCACTTACCAAGTAGCATCAAAAGTCTGACACATACCGTTTTGACGCTTATAAATTGAAGGATAAGTGTTTTTGAGTGCCAGTTCTGAAAGATGCCGAATCTACAAGAAGCTGATAATGTTTCTAACACGTTCTGCCACCTCTCTGGATGGTGTAGGGACTGATACAGCAGTTTGACGTTCGCGCATGTGTTCACGATACAGACATATGAAGTTATCGTCTTTTTTTGGAGAATTACGGCAGAATAATGAAGTCATTTTGGTTCTGAAAATTATTTATGTATTCTTTAGTATCTGTAGCGTTACGTAAATCACATTTAGATGTAATAATGGTGTTGAAAGTATCAATAAATTTCAAAATACGGTTTGTGTAAAATTATGCATCATTGGGCATTTGCGTACTTTTGTGTGCCCGTGTAACAAAGTGTGAATGGATAGTTCTTTCGATGTACACTACCAGACTTCTTCAATTGCAAATTATGTATCTTTCAATTGTCAATTGCTGGTTGTTATACGGCGGGACTGTGAGAGCCTCAGAATTCCCCATAATGAACAAAATGACCTTCTGGAATTCAATTCTAGATTAGCAGAGGCACTCAGCAAACAGGGAAAAGGTATAACAAAGAAAAAGAGAGATAGGCCTTCAACCAGTATACAGACTGAACTGCAGCATATGATTTACCGGGGTCGAACAATATCTTTTCCAGATAGGACTACCCGTACTGATGCAGTAGGTTATTGGCCTCAAGATACAGGAACAAGGCAAAGATGTAAAAAAAAAAAAAAAAAAAAAAAAAAAAAAAAATTGTAGAAGACAGGCAGCGTTTATTTGTAGCAAATGTAACGTAAATCTCTGTTTTAACAAGAGAAAAAAAACTGTTTCCGCGAAATTCATGAATAGAGTTACATGCAATATGTGCAGTCAAATTGAAAGCAGCAATGTAATTTCGATTTTTAGTTATAGAAGTTCAATTTGTACTAGTCTAATGTCACACACTGTACCATTAAAATGTTGTATTAAATGAAGTCTTGTAGGTGCCGGCCGGGGTGGCCGAGGGGACTGAGGCGTTCGAGTCATGGTCTGCACGGCCACTACGGTCCGGGGTTCGAATCCCCCCTCGGGCATGGATATTTGTGCCGTCCTTAGGATTAGCTAGTTCATAAGTAGTTTGTAAGTTTAGGGACTGATGACCCCGTAGTTAAGTCCCATAAGCTATACAAACATTTCAACATTTTTCTTGTAGGTGTTTACTTTCTCAAATGCCCATTGTCGCAAATACGCGACGTACCTAATTACACCAGTTCAGTAAACAACATCACATATTTGACATTATATAATTTCTAGCATATGTTCACTGGAAACAAAATATGATTTTTTTTTTTTTTATTTTCTGTGTCACGTAAAAATTAATTCGGGCATTAAGGGGTTAAAGGAATTTCTGACTGGCAACTCCTTCTACAATGTAGATGAATTTTTAGATAAAACTTTTAAAAATAACAAAAAATGTAATAAAAGTCTTAAAATATTTAATATTCATAGAATATATGACATCAACTGCGATTGGGCAAAGCTGAAATTGTGTACCCAGCCGGGATTCGAACCCGAGGCTCCTGCTTTCTAGGCAGTTGCGCTGACCCCTACACCACTGGGGACACAGTGATCACCGCACCTGCAAGGACTACCTAAGCACGCCTCCCGTTAGTGGGGAGGGGTGGGCAAAGTTTGAAGCCCTTACTCTTACGGGAATTAGTTAAACTACGAGTTTGAGTACTGTGGGCAGGGCGAAGCTGGGAATTTGTATCTGGCGGGAGGCGTGCCTAGGTAGTCCTTGCAGGTGCGGTGATCACTGTGACCCAGTGGTGTAGGGGTCAGCGCAACTGCCTAGAAAGCAAGAGACCCGGGTTCGAATCCCGGCTGGGTACACATTTTCAGCTTTGCCCAATCGCAGTTGCTGTCATATATTCTATGAATATTAAATAATAACAACTGCAGGATCAGAAGTGACTGTTCTCTCGCAACAGACGCCACATGTATATTCCTAAAATATTGATTGTCAAGTGTAAGACAACATTTACTAGACTGACACGTTCCACATCATTACGAAATGTCGTATATATGATCTATGGAACAAGTATTAATCTAATCTAATCTTACTGAAAACCAGGTTAAACTCCTTACGTTCTGACAGCCCACGACACTTCAATTTAGTGATATGAAGTGAGATGGACCAAAATGTTTTATAAACGCGAGATCAGTTAACGTGCGCCCGCTACATCAGCTGCTAGTTTACGCCACGGACGCGGCGCGGCCGCGACCTTTAGACGGCAGCAGACAGGCTCCTGTGTCGGACAAAGCGTCCAATCGATACGCGGCCGCCGCGGTGTCCGCCGCCGCCCGACCGCCGGCCCCTCCCTCGCCGCCATCCTGGTGTCACGACCACCCCTACTAAGCGCCACCAGCCCCCACTGACAGCTGCCCACACCGCCAACCGCAACACACAATACCAGTAAAACCCTTCTGCAAGGTGTCCGCTTCAAATGTGTTGCCACTACCCACGTGTCGGCTACAATACTGCTAGCCTTCGTAAAACTCTGAATGTTCGTACAATTGGAAATGTCACAGCCCTCGGTCACAGAGATAAAATATGTTTTACTAGATTTCGGCTACTACAAAGAGTACCTTTATAAGAAATAACTAAAAAGCCCTATCACAAAAATTACACAATTTTCAAAACAGAATCAGATTTTTAAATAAAATACGTTACTTGGGCACTAAAATAACAAATGATGGTCGCAGTACAGAGGATATAAAATGCAGAATGGCAATGGGTAGAAAAGCGTTCTTGAAAAAGAGAAATTTGTTAACATCGAATATTGATTTAAGCCTAAGGAAGTCCTTTCTGAAGGCATTTGTATGGAGTGTTGCCTTGTATGGGAGTGAGACATGGACGATAAACAGTGCGGACAGGAAGAGGATTGAGGCTTTTGAAATATGGTGCTACAGAAGAATGCTGAAGATTAGGTGGGTGGATCTCGTAACTAATGAAGAGATACTGAACAGAATTGGGGAGAAAAGAAATTTCTGGCATACCTTGACTGAAAGAAGGGATAGATTGGTAGGACACATTCTTAGACATCAAGGAATTGTGAATTTAGCATTGGAGGGAAGTGTGTGGGGTAAAAATCGCAGAGGAAGACCAAGAGATGGATACAGTAAGCAGATTCAGACAGATGTAGGTTGCCGTTCTTATGTGGAGATGAAGAGGCTTGCTCAGGATAGGGTATTGTGAAGAGCTGCATCAAACCAGTCTCCGGACTGAAGACCACAACAACAACAGCTTCATGTACAGAATGGAAGTAGTACTTACACGTCACATGATAACGTGCAGGCGTGGCGGTTCATATTTTTTAAGGGTGGGTAGTTGTCCAAAATATGCCCCCCTCCCATTCTCCCCCCCCCCCCCACTCCGTCGCTGTCATTAACCTTGTAGTATAATTGCTTGCCTGACTATTTAGGTTTGAAAAATTGGCCGTACAGAAGTTGTTGAACTATTTTAAAATAATAATCAATGACTAAGCCTTCAATTTAGACGAACTGTTAATTAAAAAAATGAAATGAAGTGAAATGGCCAAACATTTAATAGTTTAAAACATCTTGCAGAACAATCAACCTACAGAATTCGATAGCGGTGTAGTTGATCACGTTGATAGGCTGCAGTGAGATTGGTTGTAATCCGCGTAACTATCCGCCGACATTGGATGGAGGTTCGAAATATTAAGATTCAATCCACGTGTAGCATAATTTTGAATGAAGGTAATTTAGTGAATGAAAATTAATAATTGATACAGTTTAATGGCTAATCAGACTTCGAACTGTACATTACATAAAAGTGATTGCAGGTTCTAAGCCAATAAATATTGCAAAATGTTTAATTACAAAGATACTATGGCAAGCTACACCAGATACGTAAGTTTAACATGTTTAATTACCGAACCATCCAAAGTCATCCGTGGTTCGGAACCCACGTTAAACTGTAGGTCCCCCTATAACTGGCTGGGTAAGTCAGTTCGAAGGTCGGAGGAAGGCAACGGCATACCACCTCCAAACAGGACCATGCTTAGCAAAGCACTGTGGTGTTCAAACCAATCTTCGTTTAGTGCGCCTCGGTTGCACAGTGGTAGAGTGCCAGACTACAAATCCAAAGGTCGCGGGTTCGATCCCCGCCAGGTCCTGGGATTTTTATCTGTCACTTTCCACTTCTTTCACCTCTGGCAGTATTGCTCATGTGAAAAATACCGAGTAGCACCGTGGTTCGGAACCCACGTTAAACTGTAGGTCCCCCTATAACTGGCTGGGTAAGTCAGTTCGAAGGTCGGAGGAAGGCAACGGCATACCACCTCCAAACAGGACCATGCCTAGTAAAGCACTGTGGTGTTCAAACCAATCTTAGGATTGTTGACTGCTTTACCTTTTTTTTTACCAAAGTCATAATAGTTAGTTATACCTGAAAACAGCATGATCACTAAATGGAGGGACTGGAAAAATAAATAACTGAACAACTGACTGAAGTTAACTTTAAGTAAGGGGATTTATTAATTTGAACAGAAAGCATATAATACGTACCTGAGTATTCATTTTATATCTGAAGATTTTGTACAATCAGATAAGAACAGTAAACAATAGTTAATAATGTTCGTTTCAGCATATTGTAGTGGCAGATCTTATCAGTACAATTCAGACAACAGAACAATCAGCAGACAATAGAACAGAGAGCGAGTACGATGGAATCATTACTTTTATAGTAAAAGTCAGAGATTTTAATTAGTTACAGTGATATTGTAATTAGAGTTTCTTTGTATATCTTTTACGTAGCCTATCGATTCCAAGGAAGAAAAAAAATGAATTGAATATTTATCCTAATTACATTTTATCTGATTTAATATTTCAGATGACTTGTATGTTATTTATGGGGCTCTTGCTATATGGTAATATTAACACCTCTATACGTAAAAATGTTCTGTTGGTTTATGTATAGCCGTTAATCTCAGTAAGTTCTTGACCGACTGGTTTGATACAGCTCTATACTCCACCCTGTCCTGTCCAAGCCTTTTAATCTGAGAATATCTACAGCAACCTGCATCCTCTTGAATCAACTTACTGTATTCGTCCCTCGGTCTCCCTCTACGATTTGTACCCCACACACTTCCTTCTAATGCTAAGTCGAAGATTCCTTGATGTCTCAGAATATGTCCCACCAAACTATCCCTTCTCTTAGTCATGGTATGCAAGGAAGGAGGAAAGGAAGCTTGGAGTTTAACGCCCCGTCAACAGCATGGTCATTAGACACGGAGCTTACGCTCATAGTTTTGGGGAAGGATATGGTAGGAAATCGGCCGTGCCCTGTTGAAAGGAACCATCCCTGCATTTGCCTGGAGTGATTTAAGGAAATCACGGAAAACCTAAATCGCGATGGTCGGAGGTGGCTTTGAACCACCATCCTTCCGAATGCGAGTCCAGGGTGTTACCACTGCGCCACCTCGCTCGTTAAAATGGTATGCAAGAAACTCCTTTTCTCCCCATTTCTGTTGAGCACCTCCTCATTAGTTACTTGATCTACCCCTCTAATTTCGTCACTCGTCTGTAGCACCACATTCAAAAAGCTTCATAAAATTAAGTTGTAGCTTACAGTTTTTCTTCATATTGCTCCTTTCTTTTAGTAAACATCTCGATGTTTTATTTCTTATTAACAACAACGTTAATAAAATTACTATTTTCGAAATAATCTTTATTTCTAGTATTTCTTTGTTATTGTGTCGATATAATTTTAATTGTTTATTATTCATAAATTCATCTACCCAAAAGGAAATTCATGCTTTTTTTTTATTTTGATGTTTTGAAATTAGATTTATTAGTCTGCATTTATTTTATTCACCTTAAATATTTTGCATTCTTTAAGGATATTCATTAGTAAAATCAATTTTAGGTTACGTATTTTCATTTATCACTATTATTATTTTACATCTGTAGGCCATTTATGAATTAATGTATGTTTTAAATCATACTCTACATGTTCCCCTGTTTGTCAATAAGAAACCTCAACGTAGCTGTTTTCTTCAATACTTGGTATCATGATTCAATGCTATACTGGTAAGACGTAGGAGGGCACTGAGGGTGGGAATACTCAATTATAATGTTTCCTAAAGCATGACTGCCACGACTTCACAAATGTTTAAGTGTTCAAAGTAGATGTAATTTGGGTTAATAAATAAAGTTTCTCCTATTACTGTGAAAGTGACCGTATTCCAGCAAATGTCGCACTATTCTATTTTATTCATTTCAAAAGCTTCTATCATCTTTTTGTCTGTACTCTTAATCGTCCACGTTTCACTCCCATAAAATGCTACACTCAAAAAAAGTTCAAATGTTTATAATTCTATGGGATCAAACTACGTTGGTCATCAGTCCCTAGACTTACAAACTACTTAAACTAAGTTAAACTAACCTAAGGACAACACACACACACACACATCCATGCCCGAGGGAGGATTCGAACCTCCGACGCGGGAGGATGCGCGATCCGTAATATGGCGCTCCAGACCGCTTGGCTACTCCTGCGCGGCGCTACACTCCAGACAAATGCTTTCAGAAAGAACTTCCTAACATTTAAACTAATACTGGATGTCAACAAATTTCGCTTCTTCGAAAACGCATTTCTTCCCATATCCATTCTGCATTTTATATCTTCTTTACTTCGGCCATCAGAAGTTATCTTTCTACCCAAGTAACACAACTCTTCTACTACTTTTATTTTCTCATTAACTAATCTAATTCCTTCAGCATCGCCTGATGTTCATCTTACATCCTCCTTCAAGACACTTTCAAGACACTGTCCATTCCATCTAACTGATCTTCCAAGTTATTTGCTGTCTCTGACAGAATTGCCGTTTCATCAGCAAACCGAAAGGTTTTTATTCCCTCTCTCCTGGACTTTAATTTCCCTCTCCAAATATCTCCTTACATTCCTTCACAGGTTGCTCATTGTACAGGTTGACCGATTGCTTTGAAATTTTCAAAAAATGTTTCATTCTAATACAGGAACGTTTCTAGGTACATATTTCTTGAATATATTATAACAAACCTGTAAGTATATTACTTTTGCGATTTTCCGTATCAAAGTTTGGCCATTATAAAATTTATGTAAATTCATATATGACATATTCTGAGAAATTAGGTTTTGTATCCCAGCCTCGTCGCCACTTTTGCGTCTCGTTTCCGCCGGATGTCGTAGTGTCGGTGGCCGAGTAGAAAGAGACCGACACAGGAATAAAGGATGCACGCTTGTGCAGGTACGGAGGTGACCAGCCAGTGGGACAGCAGAAACTAGAAACACTAGAGTAAATTAGAACTAGATGTATATTTCATAGAGACTACTGCACTAAAATTACTTTGAGTATCTACATCAAGTCTACTGTCACTATCTACACAGTACTGGGCACTATTACAAGAAGTTACAGAAGGCACTAGGTTCACTACAGGATTACACTGTACATAGTCATTTTGCTTGTCCTGAACCCTTTTCCGTTGCACAGTTTTACGCGCTCGTCGGCGCTTGCGACGTGGCTCACTACATAGTTTTGCCGTAGGTGCAGAAAAGCTTTGTTGCATCAGAGACTCAACTAAAGCACTGTACGAGTCCACAGTGTGTATAACATTTACTGTATGAACTGATCTAGCACTTTGCAAAGCACTGTTCCTAACGGCACCGTTCTTGGAATTTTTATTCTGCATACACACTGACTGTACATGTCCCGCTTTGCCTCATTGATAACAGGTTGCGTTGCGACTAGAGCAATGCGCATGTTTGTGACGAGATACACACTGGGGGCAAGATTTACGAACATTTTTCTGATAAGAGCCCCGTTATTCAAATTACTGTTTCTAACACGACGGGGCGACCTTTATGTTACACTTTTACACTGGCTACTGTTTACTGTCTGTTCAGCATGGTCTGTACAATTGTAAGAATCACTAGTGCTATACTGAGAACTATGGCTAGGAGGCGTCCATTGCGGCGCACTGAATTAACACTGTGGCTTTGCATTTCTACATCTGCTAAGTCAAAGGTATCATGCGCGTCAATAAGCTGCAGTACACTGTCTAATGAAGGGTCAGACTGTTTTAGAATTGCTGCCCTAATTCTGGGGTCCTGAATGTTCTGCGTAATTGCATCCCTCAACATAACGTCAGTATAAGAAAGTCCACAAGAGCAAGTAAATTTACATTTGCGGGTTAAGCCCTTCAACTCCATGATCCATTCCTGGTGTGACTGCTCCGGTAATTTTTCACGTCGGAAAAATCGGTACCGCGCCGTGGCTACAAGAACTTTTCTCTCGTAATGAGCACTCAGTATTCAGTGCATCTACAATTGATCAAAGTCTACATCACGAGGAGATGCGTGGGGGGAAAAGTTTCTACAGTAGCACGAAGGTTTTGGGGCCCACAACAGAGAGGAACAAATGTTTGATAGTCTGACCTGTAATTTGATGAGCCGCGACGAGTTCTTGAAATTGAGCGAAGTAGTCACTCCATTCTTCCTCGCGTTCGTTGTACTGGCGGAACGTAAGGAGCGGTGCAGCAGCAGTTGTGGGCAGCTGAAGCGACGGCTGTTGTTGGTTAGCTGCCGTCAACTGCGCCACCACTTGGAGTAGTTGTGTTATTTGTGCCGTCTGTAACTGAATAATTTCCATTAAGTTTGGGTTCGGGGTAGTGGCCATGCTGACCGATTAGGCGCCGCGCATACAAGTAACTTATAACAAAACACAAATGCAATGTAAATGAGGACGCATTGTAACAAAAAGGTCCACAAAACACGTAATAGAATGTTCCCCCAAAATTCTTATAATAGGGGTGGGTGGGCGGGAGCAATTTCTGCATGCTCCGACTGCTGCTGTCTGGCTGCTGCAAGCCAGCTGGTCCACGGTTCTTCTATCACTTCTCATCGCCACTTTTGCGTCTTGTTTCCGCCGGATGTCGTAGCGTCGGTGGCTGAGTAGAAAGAGACCGACACAGGAATAAAGGATGCACGCTTGTGCAAGTAGGAGGTGACCAGCCAGTGGGACAGCAGAAACTAGAAACACTAGAGTAAATTAGAACGAGATCTATATTTCTTAGAGACTTAGTAATACTTAACTTTTACATAGGTCAGTACTGCAGAATGCTGATACATAGTTGAGCTAGAGGCCTGCCTAGTGCCTATCCAATAGCCAAGTCTTCACTGGTGCCTATCTGATTCCGAAGTGTTAACTGGTTCCTATCTCAGTCCCAAGTGAACGATGCAGTCCAGTGGTGGCCACAAGTGGAGTGGCTGATGTCGTAAGAACACTGTGCCGTGCGTGCATGGCGGCGTGCAGCGAAAGTAGGTGGCACGCACTTTATACTTGTGTGATACCACATTAGGTATATAAAACATACATATATTCCAGTAGAACTTCGTGGTACAACTCCAAAACATTCGCCCAAGAACTTTCGGAGATATAAGATTTTGATCATAACACCAAACATGGCTCTAAATTAGATAAAGTTCTAACAAGGAAACCACATGGGTATCAGATTTGAGAATTTTTTTATATTTATGGTAAGTGAAGTTCAGAACACGAGTAACAATCAGCCAAAGTTATTCGCCGCAACTCTCAAAATATTCTCGAGGAAATCGACTTTGAATTTCAGCAAGTTCACGTAAGTACTAAGATTAAAACACTTGCACCTGTCAGTGTAGCTCAAACGGAAAAAATAGGTGGTAGCTGTTTTGCACTTCACGGCCTATCTTTCAGGAAAGGGTATGCTCAGGACGCATGGGTTGCGTGGACAGCTAAAACAGCTATACTGATTAGTAATACAAGTTATATTTACTAATATGTACAAATATACTCCACTTCTAAACATATGTCTGCCTATCTCTTCTCGTGGCGGCCGTCTTCTTGTACGATGCTAGCTGCGCTGAATTCTAGAGACTGCCTATTTCGGAGCCGAGTTCAGATGGGCTCTTCCAGATGCATGTCGGCCTAGATACAGCTGCTTCTAGAGGACGCGCTTCTCCGTTACTCCCTCCAACAGGCGCGGCGCCGGCGTGTGATTGGCTGCCGGTCGTCCGCTGCCTTCTCCACGATCATTCTCGTGCGTCTGGTGTGTGGCGCTGACTTTACGCCGCAGCAGTAGCATTCTAGCCTTTCGATCTTGGGATCGGTGTTTTGAATCCTGCAGTGACAGATTTTTTATTATTTTATTTTTTATTATTATTATTTCGTTGTGTTCAAATACTTACATAATTTTAATATCTAACGGTAATTTTTACGAAAAATGAAAGCATTTTTGTTTTGTTTGGTAATTTTCCATATTTAATGAGAGGTTGTAAATAATTATGGATTCAATATACAGTACTTGCTGCACTATTAGTTCAGACTCACTTAGATCGTGATAGCCCGACATTGTGGCAGCAGTAAACGATCAAACACCTGCCCCAGAGATGCCTATCGCACCGTCGTCCTCTGACTGTTTACATCTCTCTGCATGTTCACGCTTATACAAGTTTCTCTGACTCTTCTGTGAATAAATTTAAAATGGAGAAACGTTTTATGCGTCGTTGTGTCAAAACCTGAAAGCATCAGGTGAAGAACGTTTGGATAATAATGGGCTTGCAGAAACATAAATTTACAATTTTAGTAATATAGATGCTAAAACATATTTAAGGGTAGTATGCATTTTGATCCACCTGATGTTCTGCTATTCTACCTAAAATTATAGTTGTAAAAAAAATTAAAAAAAGGAAAAAAAACTTAGTTGTATGTCTACAGCTGACGGCTGTCTTTGATTGTTCACTTTGTAAAGAGCTACGACGCTGTTTTCGGAAAGTAGCTACTAATGGCTTTTCAAGCCGCTAACCCACTCAACCAACGTTTTAGGTGACAAGGTATTGAGCTTGTCTACATACACATAAACGAAAACTGACACAACACTTGGAATTAGAGATCCCAAAATGTTTTATATAACGTAGTCTTACAGTCGGCGCACGAGAGATGGGACACGGCGTCTCCGAAGTAGGTGTGGATTATCCCGTACGACCACTTCTCGAGTGCACTGTGAATATCGTAAATCCGGTAAAACACCTAATCTCTGACATTGATGCGGACGGAAAAGATCCTACAAAAATGGGACCAACGATGACCGAAGAGAATCAGTCAATGTCACAGAACTTTACTTCCGCAAATTGCTGCGGATTTCAATTCTGGATATTAGCATTAGCTGTATATTAGCTTTATGTTGATTCCATGACTGTGGCCGGCATGGAATGTTCATGGTGATATTCCTTGCCTGAAGCATCAGCGTGGCCAGTGTGCAGACATTTATTCAAGGAGCGTTTAAAACTATAATAACTATTTTAAGTAAATAAACCATACCTTTTTGGAAACGAGAGAAATTTCTCTTTCAGATGGAGACAATTTTGTTTTCTCAAATTTTCAGTCATTTTCAAGTCCAGATCCCTTTCAGCGTGGCGCATGGCATTATGTGCCTGCTATCGAACACTTTATATGCAGCCTTCTGCCATATCTCAGTCGGAGAGTCAAGGACGACCTCTGAGGTAGCGACCACTTTCCCATCCTTGTGTCTCTTCTTCAGTCTAGAGACTGCCTGCCGCGATGGCCTTTCCGCGGGACAGATTGTCTTACGACTTGGCTGCTGCGGTTGTTTCTCCGCTTCCTGCTGAAGTAGACATGGCAGTTCGCCAGATAACTGCGGCCATTGCTTCCGCCACCGAGAAAACTGTCCCCTGTTTCTCTGGGTCGTTCCAGCGTTAAGTCGGTGCCTTGTGGACACAGTAGATTTCCGAGGCAGTTACGGAACGTCGTCGGGCGCTTCATTGCCACCGGTGCCAACCACAGAGCATGTGACTGTTTCCAAACGGCACCAGGACCAGTGAGCATGACTGTTGGCAGAGATACATTTCCACTATCGGTGCTCGTGCCTCTCCTTCTCGGGTGTGGTTGCTTGTGCCCTCTAACACGAATTGTCGTCTTCTCAATCAGGGTACCCTCTGCACTAACCCCACCGCTACCACACTGCCGATTTGCAATGGCACAGCAGTATGCACGTAGTTCTGCGACTGCAGGCTGCAGTCCGGATCGAGCGTAATCATTTTTCGTTTCACACGGCAGGCCGGAAAACATACAAGGCCCCATTTAATATGTGAAAGTATCAATATCTGGGCAGAGGGTGATGAAATCTGCCACATACCCGCTGATAGGGTTACCACCCTATCAGCCTCACTAACGTTCTGTGTAAGCTCCTCTAATGTATAGTGAGTCGGAACTCGTGTGGATCTACAAAGCTCGGGGTCTCCTGGCTCTACAACAGGGGCGGGGAGGGGGGGGTGGGGGAGGCGCTTCTAGCAGAGCTATCGACGATCTTATAAAATCTTATAAAATCTTCCTTGTCAGAGGAGGTTGTTACGAAACTTCACCCTGGAGCTGCTGTCCCTCCGAAACTGTATGGCCTACCTAAGGTTCACAAGCATGGAATTCCTCTTCGTCCTATTGTGAGCAATTTGGATGCCCCTACCTATAATTTCGCCAAATATTTAGCTTCTGTTCTCGCTCCTCACGTTGGAAAGTGTGAACATCACATACTGAACTCGTCACATTTTCTTCGGCGGCTGAAGTCAGTTTGTCTTGGTCCATCAGACCTGCTTGACAGTTTTGATGTTGTTTCCCTTTTTACCCGTCTTCCTCTTGAAGAGTCTTTATTATTAATTAGTGAAAAACTGGATGTTGAAATAGTTATGTCGTCATGTGCTGACTTCGATGTATTTCCTTTTTAATTATGCCTTTTATGAACAAACTGACGGAGTGGCTATGGGAAGTCCTCTTTCCCCATAGTCGCAAACCTTTTTATGGAGGACTTTGGAGACATAGCTCTAAGGACGTCGTTTCTTAAGCCTACCTGTTTTTGGAGATACGTCAATGACATTTTTATGGTGTGGCCTCATGGAATGAATGCTTTAAATCATTTTAGATCATTTTAATTGTCTCCATCCCAATATTAAATTTACGATGGAGGTTGAAAAAGATGGGAAACTTCCTTTTCTGCACGTTTTTGTTCAAAAGAACAGTGATGGGACCTTAGGACATGGTGTGTATCGCAAACCCACACATACCGATCTTTATCTTCACGCGACGAGCTGTCATCCGCCACACCAACGTATGAGGGTCTTGCGTACTCTAGTGAAAAGAGCGTACGCCATCTCTGATGCTGAACATCTGGGTGGAGATCTGGAGATCTCAAAGTTGTCTTTAAACAGAATGGGTACAATGCTCAACAAATTTGTCGTGCGTTTCAATTTGGTCCAAAAGGTGAACCATTAGAGGACAACTACAAGTCTATTGCCTTTTTGCCTTTCGTCTGGAATATTTCCTCGAAAATGTTAAGAAGGTTTGACATTAAAAATGTTTTTATGACACCACCAAAGACTAGGACCGTCCTTGGGTCTGTCGAAGATTATTTAGGACTGAGGAAACCCAGTGTTTATAGAATTCCATGTTATTGTGGTAAGACTTACCTCGGCCAAACGATCCGCACAGTTCAGGATTGGTGTGTGGAACATCACCGTCATACTCGTTTACTTCAACATGAAAAGTCAGCTGTTGCTGAACATTGTCTGAATGAGGCACACAGGATGTTATATCCTGATTGCTCCTGCTTCCCGCTACTGGGAATGTGTTCTTAAAGAATCCATAGAAATTCGTATGGCCGATAATATTACTAATCGGGACAAGGGCTTCCCTCCAAGTAAAACTTGGAACCCAATCTTATCTAATATTAAGCAACAACGGTCTTCATTTCGACCTGCTGTTTCTTTTAACTAGTCTTGTTTCGACCCATTGTTTTGCCGATTTTCTCCACCGGTGCGCTACTAGTTCTATTGCGCCTAGAGAGCCTCTACTTTGGTTTCGCGCACGCGCTGTGGGTCGTCGGTGGTGTATAAAGGGGCCGCTCTTTCTGTTCTGCCACAGTTTCCGGCGAGTAAGTGTAATCAGCGCACTCACCTGAAGATGGCAGCCAGTTGCTCTGCCGAAATATTGTGTTTAGTTGACGACGGTATCCAGCTGCACACCCGAAATGAATATTATCAGTTATTACGACGGGAAAGTCTTAAAGCTTTTGCATGGCGTGAACACCTGAAAGATGTCTTTTTTATCTGAGGAACGCATACGATACTACCTGGCGGCTTCATATCCTTGGCACAGTGTACAACTGGAGTCTACGGGGTTCACTTCCGACCATCCTACGGAATTTCCTGTCGCTTCGCTCCTTTCGCTTTAGGTACAGTACCTCAGCACAGCCCTTGTTCAGGAGAATGGAGTCTTACAGGGCTCCGTCCTTAGTGTTCCCCTCTTTCTGATCGTAATAAACGGTCTTGCTACGGCAGCAGGGTCTCCTTGTTTGCCGATTACTTCTGTATGTTTTTCAGTTCTGGGAGCGTCGGTGTTGCTGAACGGCGGCTGCAGGAATCCATCATTTTCAGGAATCCCTTAATTTTCAGCGCTCATTATCTAAAACCCGAGTAATGCATATCTGTGGTCATCGGGTGATATGTACAGTGCTAGCGTGTGACATTGCAATAGTTGGAAACAGAGTATCGACTCACCCACTGGAAGTGTACCCACCAGTTATTACAACGCACTAGGCAATGCCTATGCATACTTCTGTGCGCCACTGCCTCGCCATATTTTGTAAGGCAAAGCATTGCAAGAATTTCTGTGCTGCGTTAGGTTGAGACATCAGCCAGGACAAGCGGGTTCTGTGCACTTAATAGTATAGCTCAGCGACCAGTCATGATAGTCTGAGGAGTGGCAGACATATATAGTCAGTCATGTATTCAAATATTTATTGCAGTCTACTATTCCTGTTTACTGTTCAACTACAAGTAAAGTATTCTTTTAGGAAATTATTTATACTTTTGCTGTCTAATAAGTGTTGACCTGTAGCAGATTATTTTGCCACCTCAGTCCTATTACTTCCCGACTACGATTCCTGCACCTGGACCAAGATCTATTACCATCGCATCAAGGAGACGGAACACTTCTTTAATGCCCGGTTATCTTGGGTGCCACACCTTCGGCAGCCGAAATAAACATTCTGGAGATATCTGAATATTCTTCACTGCCTCAGCCACACTGGGTAGTTGCCTGTGAAGTCTCCTGCAGCTTTATAAGGTCCGAATCCAATTGCGTCTTGACTACGGGTGCTAGATATACGATTCTGCAGCACCTGTACATATCCCCAATACATTACTCGGTAGTGGTGTACGTCCAGCGACAGGAGCTTTTATCATGAGTCTGGCGACGAGCCTCCTTGTTAAATCAGCGGGTTCCTAATCTGTAGTTCCGTGGGCAACAGTTGCGTACTACATATATTGCCCGAATCAAGGGTTTTCTTTCTAGCTGCTGCACTCCCCTCCTTACCACGTGGGCTTATGTCGGAACTCCCGACTGCGGTCGTTCGTTCCGTTCCTCGAGTCCCTTCCCATCCGTATTTTTCACTAATCTTCACATACACCTCCTCGGTCCATTGTTCGCTTGCAGGATTCCTGGTAGATGGTCACGTTGGATGAGCCTATATGTGTAGTGAACATGTCGAACAGTGTTCCTTGCATCGTGATATTAGTGTTTTCACCGTAAAGCTGGTCTCTATTTATCGTTCTCTTCAACTTCTCCAAAACTGCCCCATGAAAATTCGTATTGTCACGATACAGGGGAGACAGCGTTACGGAAATGATACAGGATCTGGGGTGGGAATCATTTCAACTACAGCGCTTATCGCTGCGGCGTGGGCTACTTTCGAAACTCCTCCGAATGCGAAAATATATTGTTGACTCCCATAGGTAGAAATGACCATCAGAATAAAATACGAGAAATCAGAGCTCGAACAGAGAGATTCAGGTGTTCTTTCTTCCCGCGCGCTATTCGAGAATTGAATGGGAGATAAATAGTATAATGCTGGTTCGATGAACCCTCTGCTAGGCACTTAAATGTTATATATATACATGTGGCGTCTGTTGCGAGAGAACAAACGTCACTTCTGATCCTGCAGTTGTTATTATTTAATATTCATAGAATATATGACATCAACTGCATTTGCGCAAAGCTTTGCCCAATCGCAGTTGATGTCATATATTCTATGAATATTAAAAAATAACAACTGCAGGATCAGAAGTGACGTCTGTTCTCTCGCAACAGACGCCACATGTATATATATAGTATGCCGGTGACGGGCAATGATACTATCGTTAGTGGGGAGGGGTGGGCAAAATTTGAAGCCCTTACTCTTACGGGAATTACTTATACTACGAGTTTGAATACTGTGGGCAGGGCGAAGCTGGGAATTTGTATCTGACGGGAGGCGTGCTGGCCGTTCAGTGATCTTTGTTTGGACCCAGGGCCACATTGGCATCCCAGGGGACGGACGGCTGGCCAAGCAGGCTACAACCTCACGTCTCCTGGAGAATGGTCTTCCATTGGAGTTGAACCGCAAGGTCCTGAGGTGTAGAGTTCACAATGGTCTGAACAAGCTCCACATGGTCAGGCTCTCTGCGATCTCCTCCAGCCAGAAGCAGGACAGGCAACGCAAAGGTGCGGAACATATTAAAATTGCTGGAGGGGTAAGAACTTGAGAGATCAGAAATGTTCAAATGTTTGTTAAGCTTATGGGACTTAATTACGGGGTCATCAGTCCCTAAACTTACAAACTACTTATGAACTACTTACGAACTAGGACGGCACAAATATCCATGCCCGAGGGGGGATTCGAACCCCCGACCGTAGTGGCCGTGCTGACCGTGACTGGAGCGCCTCAGTCACCTCGGCCACCGCGGCCGGCTGAGAGATCAGGCTGAAGTTCCTGCCACTATGTGGAGTGATGAAAACCACCTGCACGGGAGTCCCCAGTGAGAGCCGCTCATAAGAACTCACTTGTCCTCTGTCGCCTACGTATTGATCATGTATGCCTAACACACGGCCACCGTCTTCGTCGAGTGTCGCAGTGATGCTCACTTGACAGTGGTCCACATCCTTGTTGCTGTCCCCTTTTAGCCCATTGCGGCCGTCTTTCAATCTACTTGCCAAGCTTACTTTAATTCTTCGTGACGATGCGTCCTTGGTTGACTGTGTTTTACGTTTTATCCACGGAGGTGGTTTATCCTGATCTCTCTCTATCCCCTTCAATAATTTTACCATGTTCCCTACGTTCTGGTCCTGGATGGAGGAGTTTTAATGTGTGTAGAGTGGCTGGCTCATCATTCTGTTCTCAGACAGCCCCAGTCTCCTGCTGTGATGTTTTAGTTAACTTCACCTGCACTGCTACTTGTGTGTTTTCCTTCTTTTGTGATGTCACTAACATGCTGCATTCATTCTCGCTCTGTACACCTGTGGGATTCCCCTGTAGGTGCTGACAGTCAGACTTCTAATTTGTTTAGCCTTTTTGGTATGACGTCTTAACTTATAACAGGGAATGCACGACAAAGCTGTTTAATCCTCTCAATAATTCCAAACACCGACCAACCAACCAACCTTATTAGAGAATAAACTTGCGACCTCGCATTGAATGGGTGCTTTCTGAGAACCAACTGTTCTGAAAGTTTTGGCCCACTTTGGGGTACAGTAGTAACACTAAAAGTCGGCCTCTTACGATCGCCTTTTGACAGCTCGAAATTTAATTGAAAATAACGACTTAACCATTCATCTGACACGGAGATTGAATACATGAATTTGTAGAGGAGAAAATTCTCTACAACTTTGCTGTCTAATGTTTTTTGTTTTTTGTTTTTTTCATATCTATCATCGCTTCTGATATATTTGCAAAAATATCGGCGATTTTACGACGTCTGTCTGTCTGTCTGTCCGTCCGTCTGTCTGACTGTCCGTGACGTGTTTCCACTTTTTTAGTCGAACCGTTCAACCGATCAGCACCAAATTTTACATACTTAATTTTTGGCCGTCAGAGACGAGAACCTCCCTTTTCATAATTGTCGGACAAAAAATACGTTAGTAACACTAAAAAAGCCGTTTGTAATGTAATTGCAAACAAAACCGTTCATCTGACACGAAAACTGAATAACCGAATTTGTAGAGGAGTAATTTTCCTACAACTTTGCTCTGTTACTTTTTTTCGTAACTCACACAGTTACAGACATATTTGCAAAAATGACGGCGATTTGACACCGCCTCTTGATTTTACGTGAACCAGGCGTCAGGAAATGTCACGTGACCCTCATCGCCCAGAACTCTCTCTTGCTTCCTGTATTTCATGATTTTCTTGTTATAACTTACCGTTGTCATTTCAAATCAGTGGCGCACTGAAGAATTAACTAAAACTCATCGTTCACAGTACGATAAATTATAATCTAAAATGTCATTTTAGCTGTTAGCAACGGTCAGCAGTACTAGGAGAATTAAAGGAAAATGCCGTAGTTGTTCGCCGTGGTGTAGTGGTGTAGTTCGAAACCCGCCGACATCTTTACTTCTTTTTCCACCTTGGGTGCCAAAGGTTTTTCGGCATTCTTAGCTATCTTCTGCGATGTTTAGAGTTGTGCAGATGTAAGAGTACTCCGTCTACAATGTGCGTTTCTTCTATTTCGTAAACACTGAACATGCCGTGAAATACGTAACAAAGGTTGAACAATTGTCTTCTGGAGCATTTGCATGACAACGTGGAGGATACTGTGATAATGAATATTCTAAATAACGTGCAGACAATGGTAGTTTCATACATAAATTGAGTCCTAGATTTCTGTGGCAACAGTCGGAGAGAAGTGTATACATTGCAACAAATTACCTGTTTTTTTCCTAAGCAATTATTCACTATTAATGGTATATGTTGAAAGTCATAAATTAGAATCAATGCATCTACTAAAATGCTTGTCTTTGGCGTGATTGCTATTGACGCTTTTAACGTAGATTGCTTGTATTACCTTTTCTGTAGTTCAGATATGACTTTGTTCTGCGCTAAAATAAAGACCAATCATTTTTAAAACACGGTCATAAAGAATATTATGTGTTGGTTGCAGCGATATTATCACAATAGTAGGGTCGTAATCGTATCGTCCACCCATCTTATTATTTATTTTTTATCATTTATGTCCGAAATGTTTGCAAAAGTTATAATAGTACAGGCATTTTTTAAGTGGGCCATAAAACACGCCAGAGCGGTTTTTTTCCTTTCTGTCTTTATTTATTTATTTATTCATTTTTTTTTTTTTTTTTTTTTTTTTGTGTCTGTCTACATACGGAAGGTATGCAACGCTTTACCCAACAGTATACTACGGATGAACGATATGAGCCTAATAATACTTTTGCGCATATGATCCGCAATATTCAGCCTGGAAAAATTAATAAAACATCCGTGACTGTGATGTGAAATCTGGTTGAAACACGCAAAGGTTACAGAAAGAAGACTTTCAAAGCCTAATTTTATTTGTAGTACAGCAGTCCACTTCTTGTCGAAATATTTATCGTCCATGTTTAGCAACAGTACAAGGCAACACACCACACAAGTGCATTCAGAAAAGACTTCCTAACACTTGAATTAATATTCGATTTAATAAATTTCTCTTTTTCAAAAACGCTGTTTTTCTCATTGTCATCTGCATTGTATATCGTTTGTACTATGACCATATGTGCCAGGAGACATATTTTCATTGTCTATATTCATTTCTACCAGTACATCAACATTCCACTTTTTGTCGTATATGTGTCAGGCAGCTATTCATACTTTTTCTTGACTTTCAATATCTTATCGGGAGGGGGATGAATTTTATCTAACATAGATTCTCATAACATCATGGTGAAAGAATGAAAACGTGACGAATTTAACTTTAAACAGTTTTTGAAGAATACGAGGATGAGTCAGAAAATGAGTCGAAAACTGAGGTAGACACGTCAGTACTGCATTTACAAGCCTGAAAATTGTTTCACTTTTCAGCTGACTCCATCTGTAAATTTAAACACTCGTCCCTACGTTTGAGAAGGCTTTAAAAGCTTAGAGCTTGAATTTTTTTGACAGCGTTTGCATCCTGTAAGTGACGCTCTTGAGCTGTAACTTTATTTGGTTCCATAAACTCCTGCAATCCTCAAGACGACAGAGAAATACCGCTACACAGCGCGCAGTACTGGTGTGTCTACCTCAGATTGCGACTTATTTATTGACTTACCCTCGTATTTTACAGACGAACATAGTGCGAAGTTGAAATTATAATCAGATATGACACTAGTGGCTACAAATCAAAATAGCAAAGTTAGTGAAATACTGAAAGTGAACTTTAAATAGAAAATATGTTACTTGTTCAATTCGCCAGTTTTTGGTAGCACGAAAATAAAAATTGTGCTGGCTTAAATATAATCCTTTCACCCACGTGAGATTTTGTCTGAAAAACATTCAAGTTTGTTAGAGTCAGTGCTCTTACAGTCAACTAAATACATTCACTGCGTTCTGTCTGCTGTGAATGTTGATGTGGTATTTCATAAAAAGTAAACGAGTACCACCAATATAGCCAGTCGAGCCCGCAAACAAATTACCTCAAAGATACCCTCGCTAAAAAATACCAGTACTGATTCCTTGTCACTGTCTTGGTTATCTGCTATATCAGGAAGAGAGAAATGCCACACCGTGAACAGCAACAGCTACATTACAACACTCGGGAAGCTTCGAGAAGCCATAAGCAAAAAGAGACCAAACCAGAATTTAAAATCGATCCAAAATCACCTTGAGAATGTGAAATCCCACACGTCTTTGGCGACAAGTAGGAGATTGGCAAATTGTGCTGGTTAGTGGTGTCTCACCACCAGCAGTCCAGATTTACCACCTCCTGACATCTACTTTTTTGGCCTAATGAAGTCCAATTTAGCACTTTCAACTTATTGGCCCACTGATGATTAATTTTCGGAGGCGACACTTTCAGGAGACAGATGTGGGGAAGCGACAGTAAAACAGTGAGTTCTACAGTGCAAACCCGAATTCTTCCGAAGAGGATTCGACTGTTGGATTCAGCGATGGCGGAAATGTATCCCTTATAATGGAGACTATGTTGAATAATACCATTGTGTAGAGCAAGAGATAGTGTACACAAACTTCATGGCAGGTTAAACTTGTATGCCGAAATGGGGACTCGAGACTGGGACCTTTGACTTTTGCGGACAAGTGCTCTACCGACTGAGCTATCCCGACACGACTCACGATGACGCCTCACAACTTTACTTCCACCAGTACCTCACATCCTACTTTCAGATACCAGATAGTGTATAGTTTAATGGCTTCCGTCACGTTTCAGTAAGTTACTTTCGGAACGATCCTTGTGCATGAAACCGTGCAATCCTGTCCAACGACGCTATCACTTGAGACATCAGCAGAAAATGAAGTGTCGAAAATGGTACCAATAAAGACCCATAACGGGTGAAGACGTTCCATTTCTTTAAATTACCAGTAAAACCGACGTGCCTCACCATCTTCCTTAGAGAAGCAGAGAGAAAAATTTAACACACTGGTGAAAGAGATCTCTTCCAACAAGAGACACATTTGACGTCGAGCGCACGGAACAGCACGAAACCATGCTTAGAATAACAAGCAATCATAAACAAAACAATTGTGTGCGTCATTTCCATGGAAAAAGCCGTAATTGTCTGCTAGAGCCACATAATGTGGCATAATGCAGCTGCACTAACCAGTGCTCCAGTTGTGTGAGTGGTATAGTTGCAGTACGTATTTGTTTCTTGGAGTGCTCGCAAGCGAGTTTCTGTGTAAACTGCATACAGTGCAGTGAGCAAGTTGCGACGTGCGGAATGTAGAAATGACATCGTAGCCGAGGATATGGAGTTCGCGGATATATTATATAACATAACCAGCTGAAAAGTTGGCGTCGTTCGTGTGTTTATTTAATCAAGTTTTAAGTTGGTCCATTCGTCCCACTCTCTCTCTCTCCCTCGCTCTCTCTCTCTCAATCTCTCCACCTTCTCTTTCATTCTCTCTCTGCCCGTCTCTACATCTCATTCTCCCCTCTCTGTTCCTCTCCCCACCTTTGTTCTCATATCCCCTCTCTTTGTTCATATCCTCCTACCCTTCTCGCTGTCTATCTCCACTTTCCGCTTTCACTGACAATCATCTCTTCGCCTCTCTTTCGAACTCCTCCTAATCACTGCCTCCTTCACCGCTGAAAAATTATATAACTTTATATAAGTTTCCACCCAAGATCGCGTTATTTATTTATGCATGACCGGTTTTGAGGTTCACCGACGTCATCTTCAGATCTCCTATATTTTACAATGTCATATTGTATATAGTTTTACCTATGTCGACCCCTTTTCAATCGTCTGGTAATTTTGACACTGGCGTCACAATACGTTTTTTCTTTAATGTCGTTTGTTGTTAATAATATCAGCTTATTACCACGAGTTATTAGCTTTCACTCGATTAATACAGGACAGAAGTCGAATGTATATTTGCATCACACCTCCTTGACACTTGTACAGAAAGGTGTGCCGTATTCTGCAGCATCCATTTTCAATAATCTGCCACAAGAAGTAAAGAATCTTAGCACTAACCCACACGCTTTCAAATCTAAATTGAAGAGTAGCCTCATGACTCACTCCTTTTATTCTGTCGAGGAACTTCTAGAAAAATTAAGCAAATAACCTAATTCATTTTTTTCTTTATTGATTATTTTCACTTAGTCTGAAGAGTGTCATGTGCGTAGGACTATTTAAAATTATCTATTACCATTATCTATTGTGTTAAACTTCATGTATTGACTTGTTTCATGATCATGGAGTCTTACTCCTCAATTAGGACCTGCGGAACAGAAAACCATTTTATTATTATTATTATTATTATATCTTTCCATATAAGATATGACATTGTAAAATATAGAAGATCAGAAGATGACATCTGTGAACGTCTAAACTGGTCATCCATAAGTAAATAACGCGATTTTGCCTTGAAACTTGTATAAATTGATTCAGATTGCCTCAAAGAACAATGAATTCCATACACAATTATAAAACCCTTGTAACGTTCATGATGATCAGTGAAGTGGTGTACCCTCCGTTATACAGTGTATAGAATTTTAGGTAGACGGTGATAGTTCTCTTGTTTTTAAGGTTAAGGTACCCTCCACCATGCACCGTAATGTGTCTCCCTAAAGGATGCTCATACGTTAATTCAGGTTATAAGCCATCTGCACTCCAAATTTCATTCAAATCCATCTAGCTGTTTCAGCGTGAAGAGAAATAAACGTGTTAACTCATTGTACGGTGGTTTACGAAGGGTGGCCCATGTATTAATGCAATGTATAAGCTACCTCTGGTCCAAATTTCATTCATATCAGTCCAATCATTTCAGTCTGATGGCGTAAGAAACGATTTAACTACTTGTAAAGCACCCTCCACCATCACCAAACGAAGTTAATTTTAGTGTGCCTATATCCTTCGCCCGATTGCAAACAAAGAGTTGAAGTTTATCGCAATCGGATGTACGGTATCGTCGTGCATAAAATAAGATAAAAAAGACAAACAAACATTACATAATTCTTCTTTCTGTTTTTGGCCTCCTTTTCCGCAGTTTCAGTTATACAAGTTGTATAGGTTTATACAGAATTAGAAACTTCCTCAAGAAACAAGGAATAAAAATAGCATACCAAAGCCATAACTCATTACAGAAATGCCTAATTAAATGAGAAATCTACAAAAAATCTGGTATTTACCACCTAAAATGTCACAGACCAGCAGGACATTTGAAACACGATAAAAGAACACAAACGATCATGGAAATACGGCAACAGCCACTCAACATTTGCAGGCAAGAAAACCACTATCCAACACCACAGAAACCGACATGAAAATAGTCGGATTTAGCAATAATAAACACCTCCTGACCCTCCAAGAGAATTTCCAAATTCAAAAAGCATTAATAGAAAAGAAACACACATGAAATGACCAGGTAAACATCAGCAACCAAACATTATTTAAACTAATAAAACACATAGTAGACAAAGACAAACCTCCCCCACCCCCAAATCCACCACATAATACGACCACATAAAACAATTACAACAAATCCCTACCCACACACACCTGCAGAAAACCAGAATCTCTCTCTCTCTCTCTCTCTCTCTCTCTCTCTCTCTCTCTCTCTCTCTCTCTCTCTCTCTCTCTCTCTCTCACACACACACACACACACACACACACACACACACAGAGAGAGAGAGAGAGAGAGAGAGAGAGAGAGACAGTCGCTAGCTGAACTAAAAATCACATCTATAAACACACACACAATACAGTCAGCACATCACACAGAAAGTTGCTAGAAGACGCCTGTTTTTCTCTGTCGTCTTGTAGGTTGCAGCAGTTTAAGGAACCAAATAAAGTTACAGTTCAAAAGCGTCACTTATAGGATGCAAACGCTGCCACAAAAATTTATAGCTCTAGGCTTTTAAAGCCTTCTCATACGTTTGGATGAGTGTTTAAATTTACAGATGGAGTCAGCGGAAAAGTGAAACAATTTTTAGGCTTGTAAATGCAGAAAAAACACATCTCACAGCAGGAACCAAAGAACTTGTAAGCAAATAACACACACACAGACGATAAACTAAAACAACTCAAACGACATACATAGCCTGCCAGACCACAGAAATTGCTATTTTTTCAAAATCTGTTGTAAGGAGTATGACTAAAAAGTGTAAATAGTGTAAATATAAACAATGACAGCAAGTGGGAATTTGCTACAAATCCCACATGAAGAGGACAACATAAAAATTCGTGAATAATATTAGTAGTCCATTTATTCAGAATCAAAACAATCCTATTGCATGAGAACTGTTACCGATCTAATTTAGTAAAAATAAAACAAATAATGTAATGCAAACCATTTCTTGTACAGTTGACCACTGAAGATGCTTTAGAATAAAGCGAAACGCGTCTTGTCTAAAGTAGACTAATTTACAGTTGCATAAGACGGTCCCATAACCTACACAAATTGTAACAAACATTAATTTGTACATATTAGATGATTGAGAAATATAACGGCTACGACACAGAAATACACAACGTTTAAGGCTATTTTGCAAAATGCTTGGCGAAAGCAAGGGTATGTCATTGACATACCAACACCATCATTTGAATATGTCATTCGTGTGGCATTTGATATGGTCTGCGTGAATGCGAAGGTGATTTGGAACGTGATAACGTGACTTTAGTGAGGAGTGCACGTTGTTCTCTCCCACTTTGTTTTAACCACTTCATCGTAATCTCACATCTGCACTTTGAGGACTAATGTAAGCACTTTCAGGTGTGTGCTACTGCAGTACGTGTGTGTTTTGCGCTATTGTAAGTACTTTGAGCAAAGAGTTTTTGGCACTGCTGATTAAGTACCGGGTGATGAAAAAGTCAGTATAAATTTCAAAACTTAATAAATCACGGAATAATGTAGGTAGAGAGATAAAAATTGACGCACGTGCTTGGATGACATGGGGTTTTATTAGAAACAACAAAAAAATGTCAGTCTGATGGCACTGGACAGCAAGACATCAGTGACTGCTACTGTCACGGGTGAGAGGTACGCCGATATCTTACAGAATCGCTTCATCCCCAATCTGGCTGATAAACACATGCTGGATTGTCGACTTTTATGCAGGATGGCGCTCCACCCCATATTGCTAGACGGGTGAAAGATCTCTTGCGCGCGTCGTTTGGTGATGATCGTGTGCTCAGCCGCCACTTTCGACATGCTTGGCCTCACAGGTCCCCAGACCTCAGTCTGTGCGATTATTGGCTTTTTGGTTACCTGAAGTCGCAAGTGTATCGTGATCGACCGACATCTCTAGGGATGCTCACCATAACTCCGGGCACAGTTTACAGTGCTGTTCACAACATTATTCCTCGACTACAGCAATTGTCGAGGAATGATGGTGAACATATTGAGCATTTCCTGTAAAGAACATCGTCTTTAATTTGTTATGCTAACTATTGTTTTTCTGATCAGATGAAGAGCTTTCTGTCAGACAATTTTTTTTTTTTTTTTTTTTTTTTTGTTCTAATAAAACCAGGTCATTCCAAACATGTGTATCAAGTTTTACCTCTATATCTACATTATTCCGTGATTTATTAAGTTTTTAAATTTACACCGACTTTTTGATCACCCGGCATGTAATGATACACTGACGCCATTAAATTACATTACATATTTCCTTCCTATGGTACTGATATCTGGTTACTTTGTTTCTCTCTGTTGAAATGTTATTTCAGGTACAATGCAACGTTTTGCATAGAAAAGACGCACACAACTGGCATGTTTTATCATAGTCTGTCATTCCAAGCGTGGTTCCGGGCGGTTCCGAGCGTTCGAGGCGAGTGAAGCGCTGTTGTGAGGCGCCCCTCGCTAGCAGAGGCAGGAAGAGTGTTGTACGTCAGACAGGCAGAGAGAGTAGCCCCCGTCTCGGCTGCTGGAGTCTGCGGTCCATTAGGGCGGCCGCTTCCGCTTCCTCATTGCGGACCCAGGGGTCGATGTTCGCCGACACTCAGCTCTAGGGTATCCCCTCCCTCCCCCCAACCCCACCCACCACCCGATCTGGACACTTCGCTTCTGCAACCTCTTGCCTCCTCTCAACGCAAAGAGTGGCAGCGCATGCATCCAAGCTGCTGTCAACAACAATGGAGAAAAGTACGTTCGAAATAATGTTCGAAGTCTTATAAAACTAAGGTATTTAACTTCTTTGGTTATTAGTCCTTTGGCTTACGAATTACTTAAAATAAGTTAAAGTAACCTAAGGATAAAACACACACACAAATACTCTACCAAACGAAACTTCCTGGCAGATTAAAATTGTGTGCCGGAACCGGGACTCGAACCTGGGACCTTTGCCTTTCGCGGGCAAGCGCACTACCGACTGTGCTATCCCGACACGACTCACGATGCCACCTCACAATTGTAATCTGCCAGGAAGTTTCATATCAGCGCACACTCCGCTGCAGAGTGAACGTTTCTTTCTGGAAACATGCCTTAGGCTGTGGCTAAGCCATGTCTCCACCATATCATTTCTTCCAGGAGTGCTAGTCTTGCATGGTTCGCAGGAGAGCTTCTGTGAAGTTTGGAAAGTAGGAGACGAGATACTGGCGGAAGTAAGGTTGTGAGGCGGCATCGTGAGTCGTGTCTGGATAGTGCGCTTGCCCGCGAAAGGCAAAGGTCCCAGGTTCGAGTCCCGGTCCGGCACACAATTTTAATCTGCCAGGAAGTTTCATTTCAGCGCACACTCCGCTGCAGAGTGAACGTTTCACTCTATCAAACGTTCAAATGTTTGTAAATTTATGGGAATCAACTGCTTGGTTATTAGTCACTAACTTACAAACTACTACTTACACTAAGGTAAACTAACCTAAGGATAAGCAATGAAGGCGGATTAGTTGCTGGTAGAACTTCCGGGTTATAAGGCCGTGGTCCATAAAACTTTTCAGTTTTTCCTATCGGAAAAGTAACTGATCAAACAGGAAAAATATTACGCAAACACAATTTCAGACCGGTTTTCAGACCAACTAAGAAAATATGTCAGGTACTCCGTTCTGTCAACGATAAACGACATCCTCTTTCTGCTTGTGGCGTTTATAAAATTCCGTGTACATGTGGTAAAGTTCATATTGGAACCACATAAAGAAGTATAGAAACTAGGCTGAAGGACCACAAAAGTCTTTGCTGACTAGGAAAAACAGAGAAATCGGCTGTGGCAGAGCATGCTCGTCAATCTGGAAGTCATATAGTGAGGTTTTCCGAAACATCAGTTTTATCTACAATGACGAATTATTATCCACGACAATACAGGGAAGCTATTGAAATATATAAACATAAGGAAAATTTTAACAGGAAAGAAGAAGCTATGAAACTTAACGATATATGTACAGTAGCTTTAAAAGATCGACAGGTTTTATCTCTGACTGATTGCAATCGATAGTGATGTTTTATCTCTGACAGGGACTATCTCTGCTGACAGTTTGTCCACGCCCACTTTCCACAGTATATATGGCGCTCTCAGACACCCGACCCATCAGTCGGTAAGACTCAACGGAAGTAAGAAGACCTCCGAAGATGACCGGCGCAGCTCTGGACGAAACGTTAGGAAAAACTGAAAAGTATTATGGACCACGGCCTTATAACACGGAAGTTCCACCAGCAACTATAACCTAAGGATAACACAAACACCCATGATCGAGGGAAGACTCGAACACCCGACGGCGAACGGCCGCGCGCACCGCAGCAGGGCGCCTCAGTGCGCACGCCTAATCCGCCGTGGCCACACGCTCGAACCTCCGACGGCGAGCAAAATGTTCAAATGCTTGTTTAGCTATCGCACCAAGCTGCGTGGTCATCAGTTCGTATCTAACAAACTACTTAAACTAAGGTAAACTAAAGTAAGGACAAGACACACACACAAGCCCCAGGAAGGACTCGAACCTCCGACGGCGAGCAACCGCGCGCTCCTCAGCGACGTGCCTTAGAACGCTCGGCCACTCCACAGCGGTGACAAAAGTATGCATTACAAATTGCAGCTCTGTTGATCGTACTGGATCCAGAAACAAAATAAGTGGAGAACGACTTTATCTCATCACTCATAAGTCAACACAACGTATTTTTTTTTCTTCAAGAATATTTTTAGGGCCTATATTAGATTTTATGTGGCATAAATGAGCCTATTTTAGGCGCCTGAAAATTTCTTTTTACAACCTAAAAATTCGCTCTCTACTCAACAGATTTAATTTTAAGTACAACAGAGGAAATAATTTAAAACCCTGTAGGACTGTGTCGAGTCGCACCAGATAATATGCAATGCATTCCAATTCACTCAATATTTATTCTAAATAGAAGGAAGGAAGAAAGTACCCCACTCTGATCTCCGGGCGGGGACTACTCAGAAGGATGTGGTCATCAGGAAAGACAACACTCGCATTCTAAAGATCGGAGCGTGGAAAATGTTCAAATGTTTTTAGAGCGTATGGGACTTAACTAAAGGGTCATCGGTCCGTAAACTTACAAACTACTTATGAACTAGCTAATACTAAGGACGGCACAAATATCCATGCCCGAGGGGGGATTCGAACCCCCGACCGTAGTGGCCATGCACACCGTGCCTGGCGTGACGCAGTCCCCTCGGCCACCGCGGCCGGCGGAGCGTGGAATGTTAGATCCATTAATTGGGTAGGGAAGTTAGAAAATTTAAAAAGGGAAATGGATAGGCTGAAATTAGATTTAGCGAGGATTAGTGAAGTTCAGTGGAAAGAGGAAAAGGATTTCTGGTCAGAAGAGTATAGGATTATAAATACAAAATCAGTGGGGGGTATTACAGGAGTAGGTCTGATAATGAATAAGAAAATAGGAATATGGGTAAACTATTATGAGCAGCGCAGCGAAGCGAAGTTGACGTTTGAAACACATGAGGCGCGGTGCTAGGGTGTGTCCGAGACGGAACCGTGAGTCTCGCTTGAGTCTCGGACACGCGATAGCAGCGCGCCTCTTGTGTTTCAAACGTCAACTTCGCTTCGCAGTTTCTCCGGATGTCATTAACGAATCGCAGTGCAATCAACGCCATTATTTTTGTGATTTTTTCATCCTATCGATTGCTTAAGAAATAATATGGAATATCCATTAAAAAAATAAATTTGTGTTTCAAATAATATTTCTTCGTGTTTTAGAGTGTCTCATATTACCTACTTTCATAAGCCCCTGCCCTGACCATGTAGTTTCAGAGATATCTGGGGTGCATCAGTTGAGTTGGACACCCTATATACAGGGTGTTTCAGTAAGTGTGTTTGCCTCTGTAACTTATAAAATAATAGGTGACGGGAAATTTTAATGCGGTAGGTCAACACAAGAATTGTTACACTTTCTGCGGAGCTATAAACATAGTTTATTGTATCATTTTCCAAAGAGTAAGACCACAAAGATATAATTTTTTAAATGGAACAATAGTTTTTTCTAACGTGTATTGGATTCGTTTAAACCAGCTGCGTACAAATCAATTTAAACTACATTCCTATCACTGTTAGTTTTGGAGCTAAAACCTTTCAAAGTTCCGGGGGCGGAGGCTGCGATAGCGTAGCTGACTGGCCGAGTGGCTATCCCCTGGGGCAAGGCCCACTGTGTCACGACCACCAGCCAGTCAGCTACGCTGTCGTAGCCTCCGCCCCCTAAACTTTGAAGGGTTGTAGCTCCCAAAATAACAGTGATAGGAATGTAGTTTAAATTGATTTGGACGTAGCTGGTTTAAACGAATCCAATACACGATAGAAAAAACTACTATTCCATTTAAAAAAATATATCTTTATGGTGTTAGTCTTTGGACAATGATACAATAAACTATGTTCATAGCTCCGCAGAAAGTGTACCATTTCTTGTGTTGACCTACCGCATTAAAATTTCCCGTCACCTATTATGTTATAAGTTACAGAGGCAAACACACTTAGTGAAACACTTTGTATATATACGTTCCTTTATTTCTTATGCACTGCCATAACGTTCATCTTATTGCGATAAAACTTCGTAATTAAACAAGTTTTAAAATTTCAAAAGTTATTGTATAATTATTTCTTCTGTGGCAGCAACGCACTGGGTACCAGCTAGTTAATTATAAAATTCATTCCATTTAATTTAACATTATAATATCGTATTTTATTGACGAAAAATCAAGTAGTGGTACATTTTCAAAAATATGACTGACTATGCTATATTACCCGAATCTTTATTTATAGCTTGGCATATCTCTCTAGAAACGTCTTATGACGCAGTAACAAGTTGCAAGGAGGAGCCCGCTTTGCTGACAGCCCAGAGAGAGGCACTCTGTGGGCGTGGGCGGCGGCGGTTGCGCCGGGCAGGCAGGAGACAGGTGCTATTGTTAGCGTCGCCCACGCTCGCTGCCTGTCCAGTGAGGGTCCCTCCCCCGTCTAAGGCCACTCACTGCGTGGGCGGACTCCCTCGTGGGAGCTGCCTGCTATTTCTGTACCTGCACCTTTAAAACCGGACTTGAATGGGGCTTTGATTTTGGTTAAGCGATGTCCCAGCGTCGGCTGTTAACCACCGATCACGTGGCTATAACTGTCGTGAGTTTTCGTGGAACGCATTTTATGGATCTGTTTAAGAGGGTAATGGCGTTGAAACAGAGGATGACACACAAAAGGCCGAAATACTGATTGTCTTTTTTCCAAAGATGTTTCTCACAGCAACATTCTCGGTAGTTTAGTCTCTAAAACATCTCACGGCTAACAAAATGGCAGATGTTGAAACAAACGTCAGAGGGATAGAAATGTAACTGAAATCGCTCAACGGAGGATAGGCCCCTGGACCTGATGGGATAGTAATTCAGTTTTACACGGAATAAACGAAGGTACTTGTCCCCTTTCTAGCAGCGGTGTACGAAAGGTCTCTAGAGGAGGGAAGCACAGATCATTCCTCTTTCAAGAAGGGTTGTCGAGCAGATGCTCAAAACTATAAGTATTAATCTCTATCGTTTGTCTGCTAAATAATTTTGGGCTATGTTTTATGTTGGAGTATTATAACATTTATGTTGACCAGAAATCAAAATAGCTTCCGAAAGCAACGATCATGAAAACCCAGCTCACGCTATTTATCGACGAGACTCTGAGGGCAGCAAATACAAACTGATAGGGATACGCCAAGTTTCTTCACTTCCGCAAGGCATTGATACGGTTTAAAAGCGTCGCCTGATGAACAAATAGCGAGCATTGGAATTTAAGACTAGCCGTGTGACTGAAATGAGGCTATTAAAGTTGAAATGTTGAGATGTTCGTAAATGTAAAGGTCTTAACCGCTGCGGTTATGAGTCCCTAGGCTGACAAACTACTTAAATTAACATACATTAAGGACAACACACACGCACACACATGTCCAAGGGAGGACTCGAACCTCCGAAGGCGAGCAACCGCGCGTTCCGTAGCAAAGAGGCTTAGAGCGCTTGGCCATTCCACCACAACCTCATTAACAAGCAGTTACTACATTAATAGGGTCAATAGTTTAAAGACATTATTTTGCAATAACCCTACTAAGAAAGATTATATTCAAACTGAATATATAATAATGAAAGGACTCATGCCAGACACAACATACCCGAAATACAAATGCAATGAACCCTTAGAAAACATAAATTTAAAAAAAAAATTGAACATGTTCATTCAATAATATCCTCACTCAATATTTTAAGGCTTGAGACAATTTTAACAAAAAAATGTTCAAATGTTTGTATAGTTTTTGGGACTTAACTACGGGGTCATCAGTCCCTAAACTTACAAACTACTTATGAACTACTTACGAACTAGGACGGCACAAATATCCATGCCCGAGGGGGGATTCGAACCCCCGACCGTAGTGGCCGTGCAGACCGTGACTGGAGCTCCTCAGTCTCCTCGGCCACCGCGGCCGGCCAAATTTAACAGGAAGGTATATTTTGCTTAGAGATGAAACATACATAAACAATTTATAGGAATCACCTATTTTTTCCGAACGAGCGATCAGCAAGCTATCATATGAGAATCACCTCCTCCTGTGCACAAGTTGTCTGATCACTCAAACACCTCTTGCTACCAAGCCTATTATATGGGTATTTATCTTACTATAAACAATAAATAAGATAGAAAGGCCAACTATCACCGAGACGTTCGATAAAAACATCAAAGGCCGGTTACAAAATTTTTCAGTTACTTACAAATGTTTAGAAAAAAAATGTTTGTATAGCTTATGGGACTCGACTACGGGGCCATCAGTCCCTAAACTTACAAACTACCTATGAACTACTTAATACTAAGGACGTCACAAATATCCATGCCCGAGGGGGGATTCGAACCCCCGACCGTAGTGGCCGTGCAGACCGTGACTGGAGCGCCTCAGTCCCCTCGGCTACCGCGGCCGGCACAAATGTTTAGAGATCACACCATAGAAGTAGAGGGTTATGAGAATTACCTTGACGTTCACAACAAGAACAGTCACTCGGAATTGAAAGATCCCAGTGCCGACAGGTAATCTCAAAACACGGACCCTGTTCAGACAACACCAGAGGTTTAAAATGATCAATAACGTTACCTTCAAACACATCATTTTTACAGAAACAAGGGTGATTGTGGAAGGAAAGGGGTGTATCGGTTGAAAGCTTTCTAGTTCTTACGTGGCGTGCTGTATCTGGAGCCCCAGCAGTCCGTGGCGTCATGTAGCAACGCCTCTAAGCAAGCAAATGTGATAACACTGGAGTTACTACCCACCCAATAAATGGACTTGCCCAAATAAGAATTAATCAAGAGTGAACGATACTGTCCTTCGTAGCTCTACTAATGCAGACCATACGTGAGAGAGAAAGAAAAAAAAGGAGACAGGAAAACTTTCAATACGCCCACAAACCAGGATATCTACGGTAGCGTGGACAGACACAAGGTTGAAGAAACCGTTGGATTGCTTAAATGCTCAAAGGACCAAACAATGGTACGACAATAGCGATAAATACTGCAACAACCTTACAAATAGCAACACGGCACATTCAAGTGCCAAATAAGTGACAGTAGATCACTGCCTAACCTACTAAGAGAAGCACTTGCAACTCCGGAGCATTACGATGCCAGGAGGAAGGTATCACCGCCCGATATTCTGCATCTGTTACGAGACAACAAGCTATAATAGTTGATTCCAGTAATTGAGTCGATACAGACAATACCCCGAGAAAGTACTCTCAGTGCAAGGCAGTGACACGATCGGACCGCTAACAGGCATTAAATCAGATTGACACGCCAGCGGTCCGGCTCGCGATGCAGCATCCCAGTCAACATCGTTCGGTGCTCTTTTAGATCTCCCACAGCTCACAACTCACGCAAGCCTCCACCATAAGTTCAAACCGGCAGAATCACCCCTTACGTGCATAACGTCCGCCAACGACCACAGGTAATATTCCAGTCCACTTTCATAGAGTATCTAACACACGAGTTACAGCGTTCATTGTGGCAACCTTGTAAACTCGGCAACCATATTTTTGGTGGTCAGAACACTTTAGAGGTGTCTGTCTATCTTATTTTGTTGTCGAGCTTGATGTGTAGTGTTTAGTGTATTTGTATTTAGTGTGTACTAGCTTAAACCCGAGGCTCCGCTCGCGTGTTGGTTGATTATGATAGATAAGCTATCTTTCAGTAGTGTGCTATTAGACTGGTTTTGGAGGATGAAATGAAATAAATACCTTTTTTAGAAACAAACATTTTAATCAACATTCGAATGAAAAAAAAAATTATGTGAAGTGCTTAATGATTTACAATAAATAATACATACATTATTCCTTATAGCCTGTGTTGCAATATCTCAACACGTATGGTGAGAGTAATGTCCAAATTCATTTTAATTTCATATTTGGGAATTCTAGTAAACTACGTTATTGTTTGGAGCGTAAATTAAAGGAAATACAACAATAATTACATAATATCACAGATCGATCACTTGATGTAATGCGCGAAACGTGTTATCGATTTTTTTAAAGAGATGTATTAAAAGAAATTTCTTTCTTACTCATTTATTTATTCTTATATTTCCTTACAGAGAAAGAGCTGAAAACATTGTAGCACGCATAGAGCAAAGATATGGTCTGTTGCATCACGTTTCGCTGTATGTAACCTCCTTGCCCGGACAGGTTGGCCGTCGATTATGACGTCGATGAGATTTCCCGACAGCGACTGTCGTCCGTGGAGAATTTTCATGCATGTCAACGTATGGTCGGTTATCCACATAATGGAAGATTTCATGAACCAAGTGATAAAAAATACGCTTGAGTTGCCTACTAGCTTCAGGATTCAGGAACACAATATCCCTTGTAGTCCGACAGTTACCTGCTTAGGACTGACGAAGGCTGAAGAAATTGAATATGCTTGACATCATTCAAGCCGGGGATGCGATCTACTATCTTATAAGCAGAGGATCCCACATCGCTTTGCTTTATATAGACCATTTTCGGCAATTCTAAGTTGCCACCTTCAGTTAGATTACCATATAATATTAAGTTGCCATCTTCAGTTGTATTATCATATAATTATAATCTGCTATCTTCAATTATATTACCATATAATATTAAGTTGCCATCTTCAGTTACATTACCATATAATATTAAGTTGTCATCTTCAGTTATATCACCATATAATATTTAGAATTGTCGAAACCGGACTAAATAAAGCAAAGCGATCTGGGCTTCTCTGCTTTTGAAGATTCCATTATAGGATAAAGACATGTACTACAACCATCGCATTCAGACACTCAAGAAAAAACAGCCATTATGACAAAGCAACTTCTTCACTTTCTCTACATTACAGAGTTCCCAAAAGAACTAAACTTTGCAAGTCAAACACAGCGTAAACAAATAACGCTGAAGTTATAGTGATTCTCGTGTATCAGTGTGACGGTAATATCCTAACGCATTACGTTCCTCCACCGCCAATGCACAGTATTACTGGTCGTTTTTGGAACATCACCTGCGACCAGCTTTGTGAAAGAATCGGCCACACGTTCTGGCCAACCCACCGATCATTTTGCACGACAATGCGTGGGCACATACTGCGCAAGCTGTGGCTACTCTTGTCGGTTGATAGGCCTGTACCTCCTCCTCGGATGTAAGTGCATGTGACTTTGATTTGATTACGAAGATGAAGGAACCAAGTCGTGGCATTCGCTTCAGAACTGTTCCAGAGATTTTACACGCAGTAGACCGATCCATTGGCACATTCAACAGAACAGGCTCTGCTAACGGTATACTAAGTCTTCCACATCGCTGGCAACGGGTTCTACGCAATGGTGGTGACTACTTTGAAGGACAGTGACAAGTGCAAACATGTAACACTTTTGTATTGGTTATGAATAAATAATTGCCACTATTTAAGAGCCAAACCTCGTGTGTATTTTATTTGTCGACGTTAACGGCCGTAATTTAACGAATTTCGACCGTTTCAGAGCACTGAAATAAATCCAATAGCAAAGATGAAAATTTATGCTGGATCGGTACTCGAACCCGGATTTCCCGCCTTGGGCCAGCGGTCGCCTTAACCAGTTAGGCTCTGCTGTTACGCTTCCCTTCCAACCCAAATTCTCAATATCAGTGCTGAGGCATTAATACGCTAAACCTTGCGGGAAACCAGTATGGGCTACGAACAAGTGGAATCAAATGGGCGGGGGACAATGCAAACGTATTGTGCTGCAAGATGAAAAATTGGTTTAGAAGGATGGCGTGCTTGGATAGCCTAGTCGGCTAAGGTGACCGCTGGCCCAAAGCAAGAAATCCGGGTTCGAATGGCGGTCCAACAAATTTTAATCTTTGTTATTCGATGTATTTGAATGCCCTGAAAGGGTCGAATTATTCCGTCTTTGTATTTATGTCGGCAGCGTCGCATGCACGCCTATTGAATTGACTACTAACGTAGCAGCTCGTTATGATACCGTGAAATATGGCGGTACACACTTCTGTTCGTTCACAGACAGCAAATCAATATTTTGAAGTCACCCAAGAATCTTGTTCTGAAGAGATGCAATGCCAGTAAAACGTTAACGCCTTCTTTGTATGCAACCCATTTTCGTCGTCGGGTAAGCGGGTTGCCTAACATTAAGGAGGGAGACAGTTACAGTTGAACACGGTGCTGACGTGACAAGGTTATCTGCCTCTCAGAATGATAGTGGTCCTGCTTTATTTGCTGTATCGTACGTTATATATCTGTAGACAATTCACTAGGCTGCAGTCTATTAAAACTACATTAAATCGTATGGCGGGTGCATTAACACCTCGTGTTAGCTTGGAAGACGAGTATCGTGTGCTACATTCTAAATCGTGAAAGCCCATAGTCCCGCAATGTTTACAGCATTCTCTTATGTAAGTTTTACTTTACAGTGGCGTGGTATTTTTATTGAGAAACAGCTGCAGCTACTGGCGATACTTAAACTTTAAAGTCAATATATGGAAATGTGTTAATTGTTTACAGGTATCCAATCCATAAACTTGAAAAAGAAGTTTCGCTGAAGCACACTAAATATATAACTTATTTTATTTCTTTGTGTGTGAGGAATATTTCCTGAAAGTTTGGCCGTACCTTTTTGTAACATCATATATATATATATATATATATATATATATATATATATATATATATATATATACTACCTGAGAACGTCGGTCGATTTGACCGAAGAAAACTAAATGATTTGAATGTCAGCGACTGTCGTTCGAAGTTTTACGTTCGGGCGATTACATAGGCTACACCGTGATCGTGCCCATAGTGGAGTACTGCTCCGCAACGATCGGCCGTCTTCGACCGAAGCCGGTCGTCGGTAAAACCCAGAGATATCGCAGCACTGCCTGAGTGATGCACTGACGGCACCAGCAGAGCCGTGTACGTGAATGCTGTGGCGTCCCCGTCATCTCGCTACTACTAAGCGGCTGACACGTCTGTGCTCACATAACATATAACCTGTGCCTTGTTATCTGTATGATCTGCCACTGATCCGATGGACATGTGCACTGTGTGGACGTCTAGAACCTCTCCTACGGATAGTCGCATGTTCATTGCGGCCAGCATTGTGTTGTGCCGTAGTCGGAACTATGAATTAAGTTCCGGCTCCCCAACTAAAGTTGGCAACTTGTCGTTCTTGGGATGGGTAACATCTCTGGCGGAGAAGCTGTTTATAGGGCAGTCGCACGGTGGAAGTGGGAATAAACTAGTGGTGTGAGTCTTGCAGAGATGATTAAATTATGTTACGTTCAAAATTCTACCAGGCGGCTTCCTCTTTCAATCCTTTACCTCAGTCCATATTCACCTACTATTTTTCCTTCAATTCCTTTTCTTACTATCGAATTCAAGTCACCCATCAGAAGTAAGTTTTCTTCACCCTTAACTGCCTGAATAATTTCCTTTACCTCCTCATACATAGATCTTCTCATCATCGGCAGAACTAGTGGGCATATAAACCTGCACTACTGTGGTCGGTGTTGGCTTCGTATCTGTCTTGACTACGATAATGCCACCACTGCGCAGCATTCCTATTTTCATATTCAATATTAGACCTACTCCCATAATACCTTTAACTGATTTTGTATTTATACTGTACTCGCCTAACGTGAAATCCTGTTGCTTTTTCCAACTAACTTTACTAATCCCTACTAAATTCAACCTATCCATTTCCCTTATTAAATTTTCTAACCTCCCTACTCGATAAAATGGATATAACCTACCAGGCTCCGATCCGTAGAATACCGCTGTTGCCTTTCGTAATGACTATATCCTCCTGAGTAGTCCCCGCCTAGAGATCCGAACGAGGGACTATTTTACCTCAGGAATATTTTACCCGAGAGGACGCCATCATCCATACAGTAGACCTGCATATCCTCGGAAAAAGTAATGGCTGTAGTTTCCCCTTGATGTCAGCTGTTCGCAGTAACTGTGTGGCAAAGCCAGCTCAGTCACACATCGAAAATGTTACCCCTGTAACTAGTGACAAGGCTGCTGCCCTCTTCAGGAACCACGCATTTGTGTGGCCTCCGCTGTGGTTACAACTACGGTACGGCTATCTGCATCGCTGAGGCACGCATGCCACCTCACCTCGACAGTATCTGTAGTTCTACATCTACATCTACAACTACATGGGATACTCTGCAAATCATATTTAAGTGCCTAGCAGAGGGTTCATCGAAACACCTTTACACTTTTTATCTGCCATTCCATTCTGGGATAGCGCGCGGGAAGAAAGAACGCTTGAATCTCTCCGTTCGAGTTCTAATTTTTCGTATTTTATTCTGATGATAATTTCTACCCATGTAAGAGGGAGTCAACAATATATTTTCGCATTCGGAATACAATGTTGGTTATTTTAGTTTCGTAAGTAGCCCACGCCGGAGCGATAAACGCCGTTGTTGTAATGATTCCCAACCCAGATCCTGTATCATTTCCGTAACTCTATCTCCCTGTATCGTCACAATACGAAACGAGCTGCCATTCTTTGGACTCTTTCGATGTCCTCCATCAAACCCACCTGATAAGGATCCCAGAAGGGGCAGCAGTACTCCAAAAAAGGACGGACAAGTGTAGTATATGTTGTATCTTTTAAGGGTTCTACCAATGAATCGCAGTCTCTAGTTCGCCTTTCCCACGACATTATCTACGTGTTCTTTCCAGTTTAAGTCTGAAGGTATTTTGTGGAGTTTACGGCCTGCAATTTTGATTTATCGTGTAAACAAAGTTTAACGGATTTCTTTTCGTACTCAAGTTGACGACTTCGCACTTCTCATTATTTAGAGTCAATTGCCAATTTTTACACCATAGTGTATCTTATTCAGATAGTTCTGCAGTTGGTTTTGATCTTCAGTTGATTTTACCAGACGGTAAATGACGGCGTCATCTGCAAACAACCTAAGAGAGCTACTTAGATTTTCTCCCAAATCGTTTATGTAAATAAGAAACAGCAGAGGACCAATGACACTACCCATTGGAACGCCGGATATCACCTCTGTTTTAGTCGATGCCTTACCATCGATCACTACAAACTGTGTCCTCTCTGACAGGAAATCCCCTATCCAGTCGCAAATTTGGGGCGATATACCGTAACCACGAAATTTGATTAAAAACCGTTTGTGAGGTACGGTGCCAAAAGCCTTCTGGAAATCAAGAAATACGGAATCGGTTTGCGAACCCTTGTCGATAGCACCCATCACTTCGTGTGAATAAAGAGCTAGTTGTGTTTCGCATGAACGATATTTTCTAAATCCGTTTTGACCTTGGGTCAATAGATCATTCTGTTCGAGATAATAATATTTGAATACAGAATATGTTCCAAAATCCTGCTGCAAACTGACGTTAATGAAATAGGCCTGTAGTTTAGTGGGTTACTCCTGCTGCCTTTCTTGAATATAGGTGTGATCTCTGCAACTTTCCAATCTTTTGGTACAGATCCTTCTTTGAGAGAGCGGTTGTATATGGCTGTTAAGTAAGGATCTGTCGCTTCAGCATAATCAGGTAGAAAACTAATGACTATTCAGTCCGGACCAGAAGACTTGGTCTTATTAAGTGATTTTAGTTGCTTCACTACTCCGATGATATCTACTTCTACGTTACCCATTACGGCATCTGTTCGTAATTCGAAATCTGGAATACTGGTTTCATCTTCTTTGGTGAATGAGTTTCTAAAAGCTATGTTTAGTAACTCTGCTTTAGTAGCGCTGTCATAGGCAGGATCGCCATTGCTATCACGTAGTGAGGGTATTGTTTGTGTTTTGACCCTGGTATATTTAACATATGACCAAAATCTCTTTGAGTTTTCAGTGTAATTTCTAGAAAGAGTTTTGTTGTGATAAGTACTGTAGGTGTGCGCCTCGGTTGCACGCTGGTAGAGTACCAGACTGCAAATCCAAAGGTCGCGGGTTCGATCCCCGCCAGGTTCTGTGATTTTTATCTGTCACTTTCCACTTCTTTCACCTCTGGCAGTATTGCTCATGTGAAAAATACCGAGTAGCACCGTGGTTCGGAACCCACGTTAAACTGTAGGTCCCCCTATAACTGGCTGGGTAAGTCAGTTCTTAAGGTCGGAGGAAGGCAACGGCATACCACCTCCAAACAGGACCATGCCTAGTAAAGCACTGTGGTGTTCAAACCAATATTCGGATTGTTGACTGCTTTACCTTTTTTTAAGTACTGAAGGTATCTCGCATTGAAGTCCTCGCTAAATTTCGAGCTTCTGTGTAGAACTGCCAATCCTGGGGATTTTGTGTTCGTTTAAATTTCGTATGCAATTTCCGTTGCTTTTGAATCAGTGTCCTCGCCTGTTTTTGCACCAAGAAGGAACACCTTCTTTTATTAATTTACTTGGTATAAAACTGCCAATTGCTATCGATACCACCTCTTTGAATTTGATCCCAATCCGGTCTACACTTACGTTTAAAAACGAGTGGAAGCTGTCTTTCAAGAAGCAATTCATTTTATTTCTATCTGCTTTCCTGAACGAATATAGTTTTCGCCTATTTTTCTAACTTTGCGACTTTCAACATCTAATCTCGCCATGGTAGTACATTATATCTAATGTTCTATTAGAGATATTATAGTACGACACTTAGTAGTTCATACATGAGGTGATAATGTTCATGAATAATTGACTTGTCTATTTGTTACGTCTTTACTACTTACTCCATTCGCTTCGTATTTCGGATATTGCCCGCGCGTATACCACTGAATGTACTGTACCTTCGAAATGTTCATAGTAGGCCATACAGTTTAGCCGGTATTAATTACAAAAGCTAAGAAATGTATAAAAATTCGCCCCATCATACACTGAAGAGCTAAATAAACATGGTGTAGGCAAGCCTATTAAAATAACAGTGATATGTAAACACTCAAACAACGACCCTGCAATGCCCATATAAGACAGCAGGAGTCCGTGGCAGGCATTAGATCGTTCTAGAATGTCACGTTATCACGATTTGATTAACTTTACCGGTCCTTTAATAGTTTGCACACACGAGAGATGGGACACAGCGACTTCGAGGAAATGGTGAAGAGTAGAACCCGTACAACCATTTTACGAGTGCACTGTGGATATCGGGAATCTGGTAAAACATAGAATCTTCGACATGGCTGCGGCCTAAAATGATCCTGCAAGAACGGGACCAAAGGCGACTGAAGAGAATCGTTCAGCGTGGAATAAGAGCAACCTTTCCAGAAACTGCTGCGAATTTCAACGCTGGACCACCAGTAACTGTAAGCGTGCGAACCATTCAGCGAAGCATCATCGGTATAGATTTTCAGAGCCCCTCGTGTACCCATGTTGACTCCACGACACAAAGCTTTACATTTCGCCTGCACTCGTTGACACCGACATTGATGACTGGAAACATATTTCCTGCTCTGACGAGTTTCGTTCCCAATTTATCGAACGGATGGACATTACGGGTATGGAGAAAACCTCATGAATCCATGGATCCTGCATATTAGCAGGGAACTGTTCAAGCTGGTGGAGACTGTGTAACGGTGCGGGTGTGTGCAGCTGGAGTTTAAAAAACATTAATTTTAAAAAAATTAAACTTTTTCTTAAGAAACTAAATATATTACGAAACGAATAACATTTCATTTCTATGAAGTAAGATTGGCTTGAATTTATTATCATTTATCTACCTACACAGGTATTGTTGAAAGGAGAGTGCGAGTATTAATTGAGGACAAGTTAGATGAATATCAGATCTTTATCTTACGTCAGGTAATAGAAAAGTGCTATGAGTTTCATAGATCTAGAAAAGGCTTATGACCGTGTTCCTAGGAGGAAGCTACTGTCAGTTCTACAAGAGGTATAGAAGGCAAACTTCTTCAGGCAATTAAAGGTCTTTACGTAGGCAGCAGTTAGAGTAGATGGCAAATTAAGCTCATGGTTCAGGATAGTTTCAGGGGTAAGAAAAGTCTGTGACCTGTCACCACTGTTGTTCCAAAATATGGAAAATTAAAATGTTACTGATCAGCTATGATGTGATAATAGATATTTTCAAACATATGATAAATATTATTACTCTATTGCAATTTATCAGATGTACCAAATAAAATGTACTTGAAAAATTATTGGTACCCTGTGGAATTTAAATATTCTGTTTCTCCTCCAAAATAGTGAAAAAGGAATGTTCTTAAATGAAGACGATCTGCTCAGAATCAATTTATTATAATTAAACTTGAAAAATCCTATCTTGACACAAAATTAATAAATCAGATGATATTTCCTATCATGTAAAACACATAATGGTAGTCAAACAATCTTTCACAGATGTTAAATATTGAGACACAAAAATGACTGGCTGAGTCAAAGGTCGGAGGTTTTGCAAAACAGAATGTTATTAGATTGGCTACACAGGGGCTTGAAATTATCGTTAGCCCTAAGCTCCCCAGAATAAATAGCCATATCTCAAAAGAATAAAATAAGGGACAGAATCCAACAAGTCTGATTCATATAACCCGCCAAGCAAGTGCGTCACCTTACCCACACAGATGATTATTGATGGCAGCGTATCGGGCTCCGAGGCAGCAGGCGGTGGGAGCGGATGAGATGAAATTTTTATCTGACCATAATTGCTGCGACCTGTTAAGCAGGATCAACATGTAACTTAACACCGCGCCACTAGTGTCGGTGTCGCTAGGCAGTTGCTGTGCGATTCTATCACGCTACTAGACTAATCAATATTTTGCATAGGTGAAACAAAGGCCACTTGGCACAAATCGATCGTCACTTGCGTAATAAGATCTGTAAAATCAGTGCCCGATTCGCAAAGGCGCTAATGCTCAAATAGAGACTTCTAGCAAAACGAAAACTAAACTGTGGCCGCTCACAGCGTAACCACCAGACAATGTAACGTATGTGAAGTAAACACAAGTTCTACAAGGTCCAAATCTTCGGAATCAAACACAAGTGTAACCAGAGGACCATTTAAGACGATGTCCTCCCCACGAATCTAAACGGAATCTTGTGTGTCTCCGTAGGTCCGTACACTTTGGACGCTCAAACAGGAGTCCCCGTGCCTCCTCGTGAGTCTGCCGCAGCTCACGGCAAGTGATGGGCGGCCACACCCACGCGCAAAAGACGCACCCATCTCTGCTAACAGCTAATAGTCAAACCAATCGGATGGCGTAGCGCCGTTGACAAATTGTTTAGCTGTCATACTAAAATTATTTGCCGAATCATGACGCATTCTCTGCGGCTGCCAAGAGGCTCCGCCCACGCCACCAACGCTTCCCGCGGATTTCACCGTTCCCAGGGTGAGTGCCCTGCAAGAAATTTCAGCTTGCTCCTAGCTACAGTCACACGGCCTAAAAATGTTGACGTTGTGCTATATATACAGCCGCTGGAGCCAAACCCCTGGGGTGCCAAACGGGCAGAAAGCTTTCCTCTCAACCTAACCATTCGTCACACTAACTATGTTCATACTCTGCTGCCTTTAAGGAAGTTTTTTTAGCTAACGCCGAAGGGCAATACGTCTCTATAAACAGCCCGGGGCCCAGAGCACTCTGCTATTGTTTGTATCCAGCAAATTCCTCTCTTGCGGAACGGCCGAATGACTCAAAAGGCAGTCCCCCGCTATCGCACTCCGTAAACCGCGGGCCAGCATTCTGTAAAGCGTCACACTCACTCGAAAAAATTCTGTCAGATAAAATTGTCAGACCCTCGGCGGCCGGGGCTACTCCGCCCGCCAGACGTAGCGTCGTCGCCGAGCAGGTCAAGCCAGCCTCTCTCGTCCTTCCCCGAAGGCGAGTGAAAGGAGTTGGGACGGGGAGACCTCCAACAGCTTCTCTGCTCTGACCGTACCCAACACGGAAAACCATTTCTTAGCAGCCAAGCTGAGTCAATAGGCATTAAAATCCCGAAATTTTATATGTTATTGTTATGGTCTTCAGTCCGGAGACTGGTTTGATGCAGCTCTCCACACTACTCTATCCTGTGCAAGCCTTTTCATCTCCTCATAGGAACGGCAACCCACATCCACTTGAATCTGCTTACTATACGCGTCTCTCGGTCTCCCTCTGCGATTTTTACACCACACACTTCCCTCCAATGCTAAATTTACGATTCCTCGATGTCTAAGAATGTGTCCTACCAAGCGATCCCTTCTTTTAGTCAGGGTATGCCAAAAATTCCTTTTCTCGCCAATTCTGTTCAGTATCTCTTCATTAGTTATGCGATCTGCCCACCTAATCTTCAGCATTCTTCTGTAGCACCACATTTCAAAAGCCTCTATTCCTTTCCTGTCCGCATTGCTTATCGTCCATGTTTCACTCCCGTACAAGGCAACACTCCACACAAATGCCTTCAGAAAAGACTTCCTTACCCTTAAATTAATATTCGATGTTAGCAAATTTCTCTTTTTCAAAAATGCTTTTCTTCCCATTGCCATTCTGCATTTTATATCCTCTGTACTGCGACCATCGCATGTTATTTTACTACCCAAGTAACAAAACTCATCTACCCCTTTCATTGTTTCGTTACCTAATCTAATTCCTTCAGCATCGCCTGATTTTCTAAACCCGCATTCCATTATTTTTGTTTTGCTCTTGTTAATGTTCATTTTATACGCTCTCTTCAACACATTGTCCATTCCATTCAACTGCTCTTCCAGGTCCTTTGCTGTCTCTGACAGAATTACAATGTCATCAGCAAAACGCAATGTTTTATTTCTTCCCCCTGAACTTTAATCCTTATTCCAAATTTTTCCTTGCTTTCCTTCACCGCCTGCTCGATGTACAAATTGAATAGCATCGGAGAAAGGCTACATCCCTGTCTTACGCCCTTCCCAACTGGTGCTTCCCTTTCATGCCCTTCGAGTCTAATAACTGCGGTCTGGCTTTTGTACAAGTTGTAAATAACTCTCCTTTCCCTGTATTTTACCCCTGCTGACTTCAGAATTTGAAAAAGTGTATTCCAGTCAACATTGTCAAACGTTTTCTCCAAATCTACAAAGGCTAAAAATGTAGGTTTGCCTTTCCTTAATCTATCTTCTAAGATAAGACGTAAAGTGAGTATTGCCTCCCGGGTTCCTACGTTCCTCCTGAATCCAAACTGATCTTCCCCGAGGTCAGCTTCTACCAGCTTTTCCATTCTCCTGTAGATAATACGTGTTAAAATTTTGCAACCATGACTTATCAAACTGATGGTTCTGTAATTTTCACACCTGTCTGCGCCCGATTTCTTTGGAATGGGGATTATTACATTTTTCTTAAAGTCTGAGGGTATTTCCCCTGTCTCATACATCCTACTCACCAGTTCAAATAGTTTTGTCATGGCTGGCTCTCCCAGAGACTTTAGTAGCTCTGAGGGTATGTCATCTACTCCTGGGGCCTTGTTCCGACCTAGGTCTTTGAGGCTCTGTCAAATTCATCTCTCAGTATAGTATCTCCTATTTCATCTTGATCTACTTCCTCTTCCCTTCCTACAACATCGTCTCTAAGTTCATTTCCTTTGTAGAGCTGCTCTATGTACTCTTTCCACCTTTCAGCTTTCCCTTCTTTGCTGAGAACTGGTTTCCCATCTGAGTTCTTTATATTCGTAGAGTTGCTTTTCTTGTCCCCAAATGTCTCTTTTATTTTCCTGTAGACGGTATCTACTTTTCCCCTTGCTATACATTCTTCTACAGATTTGCATTTGGCTTCTAGCCACTCCTGCTTAGCCATTTTGCACTTCCTGTCAATCTCAGTTTTTAGTCGTCTGTACTCCATTTTGCCTGTTTCATTTACTGCATTTTTATATTTTCTCCTTTCATCAATTAAATTTAGTATTTCCTATGATATTCAAGGATTTTTTGTAGGTCTTGCCTTTCTACCTATTTTGTCCTCTGCTGCCTTCACTATTTCATCTCTCAATGCTACCCATTCCTCTTCTACTGTTTTATTTCCCCCTGTTTCTGTCAATTGTTGCCTAAATCTCCCTCTGAACTTCTCCAGAACTTCACTTTCCTTCAATTTATCTAAGTCCCATCTCCTTATTTCCCTACCTTTCTGCAGTTTTTTCATCTTCAGCGTACAGTTCATGACTAATAAGTTATGGTCAGAATCTATACCTACCCCTGGGTATGTCCTGCAGTTTATAACCTGGTTCCGGTACCTATGTCTTACCATTATAAAATCTATCTGATACCTTCCGGTTTTATATATAAACATAGAATGTACTACAATCCCAGGAGCCCATCATTCCTGATGTGTCCACAAAGGCACAGAAATCAAGATAAAGAAAGATCTACAGAGAAAAATGTTACGTACTTTAATAATTAGCGTAAAGAGAAAGCTACAGAAACGCAAGGTTAGTATGAGAAATAGACTAATTCCAGCCCACGTCTCACACTCTTATGATCACCAATATGTCGCTTGCTCTGGAGTAGGAAATCCGAAAAATTTGATAATGAATTGAAAATGGCGTTTATTGACAAGTATTTATATAAATACATTGTAAATATTTTTACGCCTAATATTATAATGTTGATCCTTTTATTCCAAGTCCCACAAAACCTTATATCAATTCCCGAAGCTATGCCAGGTACTGCAGCTGGTACATCCATAACTGCTACAGAGTGGCTACACGAACACTCCCCTGAATTGAAACTTTCCGAAATTCGTTCACCAAAGAAGACGAAGTGAACAGTCCAGTATTCAATCCAAGAACAGCTGCCAGCATGCGAAACTTAGAAGTAGATGTTCCTGGAGTAGTAAAACAACTTAAGTCATTAAACAAAAATAAATCTTCCGGTCCTGATTGTATACCAACTAGATTCCTCTCAGAGTATGCTGATGCAATAGCTCCGTACTTAGCTATCATTTACAACCGATCACTCAGCGAAAGATCCGTACCCAAAGAGTGGAAAGTTGCCCAAGTTACTCCAATATTCAAGAAAGGCAATAGGAGTGATCCCCAAAATTACAGGCCTATCACATTGACGTCGATTTGCAGCAGAATTTTTGAACATATACTTTGTTCGAATATTATGAACTACCTCGAAGAGAACGACCTATTAACCAGTAGACAACACGGATTCAGAAAGTATCAGTCTTGCGAAACACAGCTTGCCCTTTATTCACACGAAGTGTTAAGTGCCATCGACAAGGGATCTCAAATCGATTCCATATTTCTGGATTTCAGGAAGGCTTTTGACATTGTACCCCACAAGCGGCTTCTTATGAAATTGCATGCTTATGGAATATCTCCCCAATTGTGCGGTTGGATTCACGATTTCCTATCAGAAAGAACACAGTTCGTTGTAATTGACGGTAAGTCATCGAGTAAAACTGAAGTGATATCTGGCGTTCCACAGAGAAGCGTTATAGGTCCCCTACTCTTCCTCGTGTTTATAAACGATTTAGGAGACAATCTGAATAGCTCCCTTAGACTGTTCGCGGATGATGCTGTCGTTTATCGGTTAGTGAAGTCAACAGAGGATCAGAAGTAACTGCAAAGCGATTTAGACAAAATTTCTGCATGTTGCAAAAATTGGCAATTGACACTAAATAAATGAAAGTGTGAAGTAATACACATGACCACTAAAAGAAATCCGCTGAACTTCAATTACGCGATAAATCAGTCAAACCTTAAGGTCGTAGATTCTACCAAATACTTAGGAGTTACAATTACGAACAACTTTGACTGGAGAGAACATACAGAAAATATTCTGGGGTAGGCGAACCAAACGTTACGTTTCATCGGCAGAACGCTTCGAAGGTGCACCAGCTCCACCAAAGAGACTGCCTACATCACACTTGTGCGTCCTCTCCTGGAGTACTGTTGCTCCTTGTGGGACCCTCACCAGGTGGGATTGACGGAAGACATTGAGAAGGTTCAGAGAAGGGCAGCTCGTTTTGTTCTATCACGTTACGGGGGGGGGGGGGGGGGGAGAAGCGTCACGGAAATGTTGCACGAATTGGGGTGGAAATCATTAAAAGAAAGAAGTTATTCATTGCGGCGTGATCTGTTTGCTAAGTTTCAATCAGCGACTTTTAGTTCTGAATGTGAAAATATTTTGCTAGCACTCACCTACTTAGGGAGACATGACCATCCCAATAAAATAAGAGAAATCAGATCGAAAACGGAACGATTTAGGTGATCTTTCTTCCCGCGCGCTATTAGAGAATGGAACGGTAGAGAAAAGTTATGAAAGTGGTTAATGAACCCTCTGCCAGGCACTTGAATGTGATTTGCAGAGTATCTACGTAGATGTAGATGAAACACCTCCGCTGTCGCCAAACTGCCCACACATGAGCGTTATTTAGCTTGTCTCGGATGCCTTGCTACGTGCTGTTCAGAAGAGATCTCCAGTCGCTCCTTGTCTTACGGATTTATGAACAGCCCTACAGGTTGCATGCTGTCAATTTCCTGCAGCACCACTTTATACTTTAGTCGAGTGCGTGCCACGACACGTTACGACACTTCTGCGTGTTCACAGGAGCCCTACACGATACCAGGCAGGTGTCCCACTGTATTTTGACCTTCATTGTGTTAAGTCTTTACTACTAACTCTATTCGGAACACTTTTCGCAGAGTGTCTCCCAATATTCCAATCAACAATTCTGCCAAATTTTATTTGTAAGACCCATAGTTAATGTGATACGACGTCATATGCATTGAAGTGCATGGAAACGAAACTAAAATGGATGGATGGGACATCAGGAGATGGACTAACTATAGAAAATAGTAAGCACACACCTGGGCAACGCCGGGAACAGCTGTAAAATAGTTTCGTGCACATGGTGTTTTCGATAAGGAACCCCTTACTGGGAGGTAGCTTGTTCATTTTCTAGTAACGCTCATTTTAAAGGATTTTGTTAACAATTATGAGGGGGGAAATATCAGCTGCTACCGACTCCTCGTGTGCACAGAATATTAGTTCAGAAGAGATAGTGTGATGAACCTTGTATGCGATGTATGTACGAGGTTAACCTTCCTATTGTGAATGGGTCTAACTGACCCAGTTCGTTTACTAAAATTAACGTAAACCCCTTAAATGTTATTTATTTTGCAACATGGCATTATGTATTCTTCAAATACGCCATTATTTATGTTATCCTCAATTTTCGTTTCAAAAACTAAAATACTTTAGGAGATACGTAACTTTGACACACTTATTGTGAATGGGTCTTTTAGAACCAGACGGAAATTTTTATTTAGTTTCTACGAATAAATTGTTAGAAATAATTGTGATTGGTCTAAAATGTCTCAGAGGCATTCACATTGTTGTGGGACTCTGTATAACGACTGCATATAGGCGTACAGTCTGATTTTGTTAGTCGGTTTCGAAGTGATGAACAGTTAGAAAAGCTTGTAAATGAGTCATAAGATGAAACAGAAGATTATACTGTCAGTGATCAAGATTCTGTTGACAGTTCAAGTAATGTTGATAATGTATCGATTAGAAATGAGGAGAGTGATGTGATCGAAGGAGACGATAGCGTGGTTTTGTTGTCTAAAGAAACCAGCGTAAATGGAAATGTACGTACGTCACGCAATGGTACATAGTGGTCTACAAATCCTCCAGCTGTGTCAAAACCAAGGTGAGCATAATAAATTTCTATTACAAATCAGGAAATGAAGGCTTATTTGAGACTTCTTATATTAAATGGTGTATAAAGATCTGCTGGAGAATCTCTCCAACATGGGACAACATGAATGGTGGGCCAGTTTTTCGCGTAACAGTGTCACTTCAGCGTTTCTATAAAATCAGAATTCTCAGATATGACAACAAAGAAGATCGACCAGCTAGGCGACGCCTTGATAAACTGGCTATCTTTGAAATGTTTGTGGAACAGTTTCCTAAAATGTTCATTCTTTATGAAAATGTCACAGTGGACGAGTTACAGGTTCCAATCAGAGGTAGGTGTCCCTTCCGTCAGTACATGATTTCAAAACCAAGAGGAAAATATGGCATAAAATTATGGTTTTTATCTGATGTGAAAACAGCATATGTTTGTCCAGTAGAAGTCTATACAGGAAAGCCAGAAAATGGACCACGAGAAGTAAATCAAGGTAGAAATGTTGTATTGAGGCTTGTGGAAAGAATTGAGAAAACTGGGCGAAACAATACCACTGATAATTTCTTTACGGACTACACTCTGGCCAAACAACTTCTGCAGAATATTCTAACATTAGTTGAATCCTGAGAAAGAACAAAGCTGAGATTCCGAAAGAAATGCTGACAAACAACAGTAGACAAGTGTTTTCAATCATCTTTGGATTTCAGAACTGTATGCCACGGGATTCGTATGTGCCAAAAAAGAATAAAGCTTCGTAATACTCTCTACCATGCTCCATGACTCTACCGTGTCTGCAGAAGAGCATAAGAAGCCGGAGGTAATACTGCATTACAACAAAACGAAAGGAGGAGTTGACATGACAGATACAGTCGCTAGTACGTATTCCTGTAAAAGGAGTACTAAGCGGAGGCCTGTTTATTTCATAACATGCTAGACATTGCTGCAATAAATGCTTATGTGTTGCATGTACACACTAACGCCGGCTACTATTGAAACAAATTGTACAAAATACGCCTTTTTCTAAGAGAGCTAACAAGAACAATGCAAGAAAACAGAATGTCCAAAAATAAAATTAAAGATAAAATTAAATTTCGAAATATTGCAGGAACGAGTTCTGGAGAAAAGGAACAGAAAAGGGGCCAGTACAAAGAGCGTGTACCGAAGAAAGATCGAAAGACTAATAAGAAATGTAACATTTGTCAATCATTTCTATGCCAAGATCATGCAAATATTTACTCCAATAATTGTGTAAGCTAATACAACACACATATATTGAAGCTAAATATTGTTCTTCAGAATTAATTATCATATTTCATTGTAATTTTAGGTTAATTAGTGTTTGCAATAAGTGACAAAATTTAAGCTTTAGCTTGCACTTTTACGCAACTATTCACTTATAAAAACTTGTATGATCATTGTTTCACAATCTAAAATGTAATAATTTTTGCACTAATTACGTTCAATAAATGCTGGAAAGCTTCAATATCTGTTTTTACACAAGAAAAAACTATATATAAAATATATTTTGAACTAATATCGAAGAATATATATTTTTTAAAACTGCGGGTCTAACTGACCCATTCACAATACGTGTGTCTCTCTTTCGAACGCAATAGGAAGGTTAAGTCAGTAAGTCGCAAACTGACACACACACACACACACACCAGTACTGCGCGCCGTGTAAGGGTATTTGTCAACCACTACGACACATCCGTCTTGTTGGTTGCAGCAGTTTAAGAAACCAAATAAAGTTACAGCTGAAGAGCGTTACTTATAGGATGCAAACGCTGCCACAAAAATTCAGAAAATTGAGATGCGGCGAATATGGTGGATGTTCAAGTCGTACCACCACTCTTCTTGCGAGGTTCTATTTGACAATACACTGTGCTGGCGGTCACCGGCTCAAATCCCGCCACTGGCAGAAAAAATTATTTCTTTGCATTTACTACTTCTTGAACTTTCTACGTGTTTTTTATGATTGATGTAAGTTCCAGAAAATTCTTTCTATGTATTAGTAGCGGAGTACTCCAGTCAGGACGCAGTCTGTTCTGAGTGTACGCGCGCGATAGGAATAAACCTGTTCTAAGTGTAAAGTGTCGTGCTCTATTAACGACCCAGCCTTCGCATTTAGTTTTAAACGTCACACTATTAGCTGTCTGTGGATGCGCGTTGTCGTGAAACTTGAAGATCCACCATACTCGTCGTACCTCAATCCTCCGTCTCAGACTCACTTTGAAAGGAAAGAGATTCCTGACATCGAACGAAATGTGATAAGGCTTTTGAACATCTCGTAAAGGAAGACTTCGAGCAAAGTTTCACCGCGGTGCAATAGCCGTGCGCGCTGAGGCGTCGTGTTGCGGTGCACGCGCCCGTTCTCCGTCGGGGGTTTGAGTCCCCCGCCCCCCACCCCCTCGGCCATGGATGTAGAAGTATGTGTTGTCCTTAGGTTACCTTAACTTAGTTTAAGTAGTTCGTAAGCTAGGGACTAATAACCAAGCAGTTAAGTCCCATAGATTTACAAACATTTGAACATTTTGCAAAGTTTGCAGAACACGTATAGCATAGCTCAGCGGTACATAGTTATGGGAGGTGACTATTTTGAAGGACAGTAGATAAATATAGTTAATGTTACAGGACTATTCACCGAATTTTATTGTCAGAGCTTGTATTGCACAACTGGTTGTGTAGAGCAGTGACGCACTGGTATATTTTTCACCTAGCTTGAAAGCAAAAATTGGTAAAGAAACGTGCTGTGTATTTGCCTTTGGGCGAGATACTCCTATCCTTAACACGGAACCAGAGTGACAAACAAAATATCCATCCAGCAATTCCCATTATTGTTCAAGAACTACGGCCGTGGCGGAAGAGCCGTGCGTACTGAGGCACCGTGCTGCGGTAGGCGCGGACGTTCGCCGTCGGGGGTTCGAGTCCTCCTTTGGGAATGGGTGTATGTGTTGTCCTTGGGTTAGTTTACTTAGTTTAAGTAGTTCGTAAGCTAGAGACTAATAACCAAGCAGTTAAGATTTACAAACATTTGAACAAGAACTACGTCGAAATGCTACAAAGTGTATGCATCAAGAAGCAGAAGAAAATGTTCAAATGTTTGTAAACATATTGGACCAAACTGCTATGGTCATCAGTCCCCAAAAAGCTACCTTAATTTATACAACACACCCACCCACCGACCCCCCCTCCCCACACACACACACACACACACACACATATATATATATATATATATATACCGGAAGGAGGACTCCTACCTCCGGCGGGAACGGCCGCCTAGTTCGTAGCATGACGCCTTAGACCACGAGACCAAGAAGGAGAACCCTCTTCTCCTGATAACGGGAAATGGAATGTGATGTCATGCAACCGACTGCCGACAGCCAGCAGTGGAGCTTATCGCGAAAAAGGCTCTCGTTTAAGGCGTGCCATCACATTACATCAGATCTCGTAACACCAATACAATTTTCTACGGTTTCTCAAACGGCGGATACCTAAATGAACGTCCTGCCCCGTTCGTAACCCGAAGACTTCGCCTTTTATCTTGAGGGTACGAACCGTAGTGGTTACGACTGCAAGCCATTTTTATTCTGTGTAAATTAAAGGTTAGTTTTGAGCATTTATGGGAGCTCGATAACGTTCAGTTTGAGAAGGGTAATAGCTACTTCAAAAGAAAAGCGCCAAGATCGTAGTATGACGAATTACCGGTTTAGATGGCTACAGCATCATCATTTGATCCTATAAATCCTACAATGTGGTCGTGCTTTTTTTAAAGAAGGTTAAAAAGAGAGTGCAACATCGCACTTAGTCAAAATATACAATACAGAAGTTATATTATGAACTGCTGTCACTTAGTCAAAATATAACTTCCGGATTTTGTATTTTGACTAAGTGCCATATTGCACTCTCTTTTTAACCTTCATTTAAAAAAAGCATGACCAAGTTGTAGCATTTATAGGATCAAATGATGATGGTGTAGCCCATCGAAACCGTCCGTCAGTAAATTAAATAATCGTAAGTGCGCCTCGGTTGCACAGTGGTAGAGTGCCAGACTACAAATCCGAAGGTCGCGGGTTCGATCCCCGCCAGGTCCTAGGATTTTTATCTGTCACTTTCCACTTCTTCCACCTATGGCAGTGTTGCTGATGTGGAAAATACCGAGTAGCACCGTGGTTCGGAACCCACGTTAAACTATAGGTCCCCCTATAACTGGCTGGGTAAGTCAGTTCGAAGGTCGGAGGAAGGCAACGGCATACCACCTCCAAACAGGACCATACCTAGTAAAGCACTGTGGTGTTCAAACAAATCTTCGGATTGTTGGCTGCTTTACCTTTTTTACTGCGATCTTGGCGTTTTCCTTTTGAAGATAATTAGATAATTAATCTATGCAGATCGCCTAAACCCTGCGATGTCAGGTAATGTAATAGCTACATCGATAGAAGTTTGATCTCTGCGCTTCCCGGTGACTAATTTTCGTTCGCCCTTCTAATGTTCATGGCGATTCATTAGAAATTAATACTTTTCCACAATATGCTTTCTTCGGCTCATCCACAACGGTGAATCTTCATTTGAAATAATAGGATACGCAACAATTGTTAATTTTAAACTTTGTATTTTACTCACTACTCGAGTTTCGAGACTTACATCTCATCATCAGGTGCATCTAAAAATTACAATCAAGTAAAATAGTGACGTCTATCGTGTAATAAAATGGCTACCGTACACCTTTACTACAATTATTCAGTACAAACGGAGTATACGTACTTAGTGAGTCCGTAAAACTGTTACATGTAGGGACAGATTAAAACAGTGAGTCTCTGGTACATGCAAAAAGCCGGAAGGCACTGTAGGCAACTTGGGCGCGACATAGCCACTCACAAGGTAGGGTCTGCATGTAAAACAGAAGTCCCATAATTAAGAAGAAAGACATGGAAAATTCGATGTATCTCCATATTATTTTGAAATTGGGACCTATGAAGTGTCGCCGATCGTTAGACGCCCAACGCTGGAGTAGCATTTTACATTTACTTTACCTCAAAAGAATTTAATTCATTAGTCACTAATGTATACCATAGCGATGTTTACTACAATGACTACTCACTAATTTAATACTAATATACTGCCTTAAATAATGCATTTTATCGTTACTTTCAACTACTTATTATACCAGTAATAACCTCATACATCAATATTTTATATATTTCACCCTCTTATATAATTTAAAATATTTTATACATATCTACTATTGCCTAAGATATCCTAAGACACACACAGTCTGAAGAAATGTTATTTATTACATACAATCAGTTCAAATGTTCAAATGTTTGTAAAGTCTATGGGACTTAACTACGGGGTCATCAGTCCCTAAACTTACAAACTACTTATGAACTAGCTAATCCTAAGGACGGCATAAATATCCATGCCCGAGGGGGATTCGAACCCCCGATCGTAGTGGCCGTGCAGACCGTGACTGGAGCGCCTCAGTCCCCTCAGCCACCGCGGCCGGCCATACAATCAGAAGTAATATATTTCAGATACTCTGTTCCTTATATTATTTATAAACGTCATTTTATTTTAATATCTCTTTTTTCATACGATCCATTATGGCTTATTATATTGCTTCAATGCTCATTATTGGGTTATTTGTACTTATAGTTCTTTACATTTTATGTGACATATGTCAAGCTTAATGTCATAAATACAACACTGATTAGTATCTTAATTGTATAGAGCCTGAAGACGATATTATTATTATATCGAAACCGGTCGTTCAATAAAACAACGAACTTCACGGGTGTTGGTAAATACATTAATTACTGGCCGCCGGCCGCGGTGGTCGAGGGGACTGAGGCGCTTCAGTCACTGCGGGCGGGTGTTCGAATCCCCCCTCGGGAATGGATATTTGTGCCGTTCGTAGTAGTAGTTAGTTCATAAGTAGTTTGTACGTTTAGGGACTGATGACCCCGTAGTTTAGTCCCATAGACTCTACAAACATTTGAACATTTTGAATTACTGGCAGTGGCGTAGCGTGAGGGGTGCAGGGGGGGGGGGCAATGGCCCCGGGAGGCACATATTTGGGGGCGGCAGAGCTGGGTGTTACTTGGCGATATCAAGTACACTCTGAATAAAGGAGAATAAAACGACCCAGATTTGTCAGGAAATGTCAAGCTGTGTTTATTATGTTGCATTGAGATATATTTTTAGCATCCCTAATATTTATCGTTGCGCTACGAAAAATATTTCCTACTATTAAATAAGTCAATCCTGTTGAAATCAGATCGCTTTAATATTCATTCCTGGACGAAAATAATCTGTAAAAAGGAATATATTTTCAGGGAGTGTTCACCGTGGTCATATTAGTTACTTACACAGTTTGCTTGAAAAACATCTAAGAGATTTCGAGAATCTTATTTCGCAAATACAGATTTCCATACGGAAATCAGTGCAACTGTTCCTAAACATAGAAATTCATACCAGAATTTCGTGACACAGAGATGTTCGGAATAATAATTGCAATTGCTTTCAAAATCGCTTCTGTGTGGTATGGTCAAAGGAAAGTGACCGATTGCAGGTATGAGGCAATAACGGTGAAGTGTCTCGGCGGCAGTAATAAATTATAAATACAAAGCAAAAGAAGATTACAAATAATCAATGTTATTACATAATTATGGACCAAATGATCTTAAATTATTTACCAATAGTGCAAGTTTATTTGATTTCGTTGCTTTCTATTTGACATGATACCTAGGACATCAGAGACGAACGAATGCAGAACGTAGTGACTGTCGTATATATGGTCAATGTGGTACACAGAAATTTCGGTTGGTCCTGGAAACGTCGCCGGATAGCCGAAAGTTACGAGGCGACCGATCACCAAAAGCAGGAAATCCTGGTCCGAGTCGTAGCTAGGCACAAATTTTCATATGTCTCCACTGGGTAGAACATCTATACCCAATACAGGAGCTGGAAATTCGATATTGCGTGTAAACTTTCTATATAAATTATTTCGGCCACTGTAATTCGTCAACTTTGAGGAATGGGAAGCAGTGGTCATACAGAGCTTTAGTTGTGACGCCCCTTCCCAGTTTTCGGTTCATTCGCGAGACCTTCCGTTGGCCACGAGGTCTACTTGGCTATATCACCATTGGTAAAGGTGATATAGTCAGGGTATGCCAAAAATTCCTTTTCTCACCAATTCTGTTCAGATGTCTTTCCTGATGACAACATCCTCCTGAGTAGTCCCCGCCCGTAGATCCGAATGGGGGACTATTTTACCTCCGGAATATTTTACCCGAGAGGATGCCATCATCATATGTTCATACAGTAGAGCTGCATGTCCTCAGGAAAAGTAATGACATTGCCGAGGTGGGGTGGCTTGCGTGCCTCAACGATGCAGATAGCCGTACCGTAGGTGCATCCACAGCGGAGGGGTATCTGTGGAGAGGCCAGACAAACGTGTGGTTCCTGAAGAGGGGCAGCAGCCTTTTCAGTAGTTACAGGGGCAACAGTCTGGATGATTGACTGAGCTGGCCTTGTAACATCAGCTAATGTGGTTTTGCCACACAGTTACTGCCAACGGCTGAAAGCAAGGGGAAACTACAGCCGTTACTTTTCCTGAGGACATGCAGCTCTACTGTATGAACATATGATGATGGCATCCTCTCGGGTAAAATATTCCGGAGGTAAAATAGTCCCCCATTCGGATCTACGGGCGGGGACTACTCAGGAGGATGTTGTCATCAGGAAAGACATCTGAACAGAATTGGTGAGAAAAGGAATTTTTGGCATACCCTGACTAAAAGAAGGGATCGCTTGGTAGGACACATTCTTAGACATCGGAGAATCGTAAATTTAGCATTGGAGGGAAGTGTGTGGGGTAAAAATCGCAGAGGGAGGCCAAGAGACGCGTATAGTAAGCAGATTCAAGTGGATGTGGGTAGCCGTTCTTATGAGAAGATGAAAAGGCTTGCTCAGGATAGAGTAGGGTGGAGAGCTGCATCAAACCACTCTCCGGACTGAAGACCTTAACAACAACAACAAAGGAACCATTAAATCAATTTGTATTGTTGAATCTAGAAATGCCTAAATATTCACCATTATTCGGAAGACAAATATATTTCGTCACATCTTTGCCCTAGTTGCAGAGAACAGATAAATCTGTTCTTAGTGAAAAGCCTTTGAAACTATTAGCTCTACAAACTAACACATGAATGCCCACGGAATATCTACTGTCAAACCAGAAAAAAGAACTAACTGGCCAACAGGTGTGTTGTAGAACATAATTTAGTTGATTTGAAAATGGTCTACAAATCTGAAACTGGTAAGCCTACAAAAATCGAGTGTGTAATGGGTACTGAACTCGTACTGACTAGAAATTATTATACGCGTAATACATGTGAAAGAATTCACCCGACTTTAATCATATCATCACTTATTGCCATGAAAGCCCTACAGGCTCATAAATTTTATATTTCACCGTATTTACTTCTCAGTGGAATACTTATTTTTAGTTGAAACTATCTTGAATTTATTAAGTCTTTGCTTGCTGTTACAGACACCTCAGACAAATAAGTCGTATAAATAATTTTCAAATAGGATTTCATCAGCATAATGTAAAAAATGAAACTAAAAAATATGCTGGGAAAATAAATTGCTGCGTCCCTATTTCTTGTGATAAACAGTAAAGCAAAATTGGCCAATGTCCGAATTTTTCTTTTCCAAAATCCGAAAATGCTTTGGGAGTGGGGGGGGGGGGGGGAAGCAAAATGAGGGCCGGCACCGGGTGGCAGAAATCCACACTACGCCACTGATTACTGGAATTAAAACATAGAAAATTGGCGCTGTTAAGAACAGAAGAGCGTTTCTATATTCCGTGCCCATAAATACATCGAACCGAAGTGTGAGCCCCATGTAGAAATGCAACTTCTGTTCTTAACAGCGCCAATTTCCTGTCTTTTCCATGTTTCTCTTCTTAATTATGGGGCTTTAGTTTTACATGCACACCCTGCCTCGTGAGTGGTCACGCCCATGTTTGCTACAGTACCTCCGCAATTGTTGCATGTAGCAGAGACTCACTATTTTCTATATTTGCCTAAATGTAACAGTTTTACCGACTCGCTAAGTACGTATACTCCCTTTGTACTGAATAATTGTAGTAAAGGCGTAGGTTGGCCATTTTATTACACGACAGACGTCACAATTTTATTTGATTGTAATTTGCAGATGCACCTAACCATGAGATACAGGTCTAGAAACTCGGGTAGTGCATAAAATTAAAAAAAAAAAAAAAATTTAAAGTTAACAACTGTTTCGGATCCCATTATTTAAAATAATACTTTTCCTGTCGTAACTGTGAACACATCAGTTTGAAATGAGCTTAACTGTAGATATTACTTGCGACCTCACACTCAGAGAGTACCTAATCAGAAGCTACAGCCTTAATGCACATTATTCAGCGTTATCTGATCAAGAAAGAAATGAATTAATGGAGCAGGGCAATAGAATGTATTTCGAGGTACATCGGTGTTCGAACTTCCAGAATCGCCGGCTCTACATCTACATGGGATACTCTGCAAATCACATTTAAGTGCCTGGCAGAGGGTTCATCGAACCACCGTTATACTATTCTATCTCCCATTCCATTCTCGAATAGCGCGCGGGAAGAATGAACACCTGAATCTCTCCGTTCGGGTTCTGATTTCTCGTATTTTATTCTGATGATCATTTCTACCTATGTAAGTGGGAGTCAACAATATATTTTTGCATTCGGAGGAGAATGTTGGCGATTGTAGTTTCGTAAGTAGCCCACGTCGCAGCGCTAAGCGCCGTTGTTGTAATGATTCCCATCCCAGATCCTGTATTATTTCCGTAACGCTATCTCCCCTGTATCGTGACAATACCAAACGAGCTGGCCTTCTTTGGACTCTTTCGATGTCCTCCGTCAAACCCACCTGATAAGGATCCCACACTGGGAAACAATACTCCATAAAAGGACAGACAAGTATAGTGTATGCAGTTTCTTTAGTAGTTCTGTTGCATCTTTTAAGGGATCTGCCAATAAAACGCAGTCTCTGGTTCGCCTTTCCCACGACATTATCTACGTGTTCTTTATATAAGTTAATGAAATGCAGCAACCAGTTGCTTGTGGTTATTTATTTTTAACTTTAATGACCGGTTTCCAGCGCTTGAGTGCCCTTCTTTTGGTCTATTTTTGTACTGTTGCTTAATAAATATACATGCTAGTAGTGGAATCAACGCTAAGTGCAAAGATTATGGAATTCCAATTTAAGTCAGAAGTAATTGTAATTCCTCGGTATTTTGTGGAGATTACGGCCTTGATTGATTTATCATGTAAACAAAATTTAACGAATTTCTTTTCATACTCATGTGGACAACTTCACACTTCTCATTATTTAGAGTCAATTGCCAATTTGTACACCATACTGATATCTCATTCAAATCGTTCTGCAGTTGGTTTTGATCTTCAGATAATTTTACTAGACGTAAATGACGGTGTCATCTGCGAATAACCTAAGAGAGCTACTTAGATTTTCCCCTAAATCGTTTATAGAAAAAAAAGAACAGCAGAGGACCAATAACACTATCTGTGGAACGCCCGATATCACCTCTGTTTTAGTCGATGCCTTACCATCGATTACTACGAACTGTGTCCTCTCTGACAGGAAACCCCCTATCCAGTCGCAAACTTGGGGCGATATACCGTAACCACGCAATTTTATTAAATGCCTTTCCCACGACATTATCTACGTGTTCTTTCCAATTTAAGTCAGTATTAATTGTAATTCCTCGATTTTTGTGGGGTTTACGGCCTTTACATTTGATTGATTTATCATGTAAACAAAATTAACCTGAGGTTCTTAAAAATTTCAGAGGGAGCTTTAGGCAACAATTGACAGAAACGGGGGAAAATAAAACAGTAGAGGAGGAATGGGTAAAATTGAGAGATGAAATAGTGAAGGTAGCAGAGGACAAAATAGGTAGGAAGGAAAGACCCACAAAAAGTCCTTGGATATCACAGGAGATACTAAATTTAATCGATGAAAGGAGAAAATATAAAAATGCAGTAAATGAAACAGGCAAAATGGAGTACAGGCGACTAAGAAATGAGATTGTCAGGAAGTGCAAAATGGCTAAGCAGGAGTGGCTAGAAGGCAAATGCAAGGATGTAGAAGAATGTATAAATAGGGGAAAAATAGATACAGCCTACAGGAAAATAAAAGAAACATTTGGAGATAAGAAAAACAGATCTATGAATATCAAGGACACTGATGGAAAACCAGTTCTCAGCAAAGAAGGGAAAGCTGAAAGGTGGAAAGAGTATATAGAGGGGCTATACAAAGGAAATGAACTTCGAGACAATATTGTAGGAAGGGAAGAGGATGTAGATGAAGATGAAATAGGAGATACTGTACTGAGAGAAGAATTTGACAGAGCCCTGAAAGACCTAAGTCGAAACAAGGCCTCTGGAGTAGATGATATTCCCTCAGAGCTACTGAAGTCTCTGGGAGAACCAGCCATGACGAAATTGTTTCACCTGGTGTGTAAGATGTATGAGACAGGTGTAGTACCCTCAGACTTTAAGAAAAATGTAATAATCCCCATTCCAAAGAAAACAGGTGCAGACAGGTGTGAAAACTACAGAACCATCAGTTTAATAAGTCATGGCTGCAAAATATTAACGCGAATTATATACAGAAGGATGGAAAAGCTGGTAGAAGCCGACCTCGGGGAAGATCAGTTTGGGTTCAGGAGAAATGTAGGAACACGGGAGGCAATTCTCGCTTTACGGCTTATCCTAGAAGATAGATTAAGAAAAGGCAAACCTACATTTCTAGCTTTTGTAGATTTGGAGAAGGCTTTTGACAATGTTGATTGGAATAAACTCTTTCAAGTTCTGAAGCAAGCAGGAGTAAAATATAGGGAACGTAAGGTTATTTACAACTTGTACAAAAACCAGACAGCGGTTGTCAGAGTTGAAGGGCATGAAAGGGATGCAGTGATTGGAAAGGGAGTAAGACAGGGTTGTAGCCTTTCTCCATTGTTGTTCAATTTGTACATTGAGCAAGCTATAAAGGAAAGCAAGGAGAAATTTGGAGAAGGAATTAAAGTTCAGGGTGAAGAATTAAAAACATTGCGTTTTGCCGACGACATAGTAATTCTGTCAGATACAGCAAAGGACCTGGAAGAGCAATTGAACGGAATGGACAGTGTGCTGAAAGGTGCATGTAAGATGAACATTAACAAGAGCAAAACTAGGGTAATGGAGTGCAGTGTAAGAAAATCAGGTGATGCTGAAGGAATTAGATTGGGAAACGAAGCAATAAAGGAGGTATATGAGTTCTGTTACTTGGGCAGTAAAATAACAAATGATGGTCGCAGTACAGAGGATATAAAGTGCAGAATGGCAATGGGTACAAAAGCGTTCTTGAAAAAGAGAAATTTGTTAATATCAAATATTGATTTAAACCTAAGGAAGTACTTTCTGAAGGCATTTGTATGGAGTGTTGCCTTGTATGGGAGTGAGACATGGACGATAAACAGTGCGGACAGGAAGAGGATTGAGGCTTTTGAAATATGGTGCTACAGAAGAATGCTGAAGATTAGGTGGGTGGATCGCGTAACTAATGAGGAGGTACTGAACAGAATTGGGGAGAAAAGGAATTTCTGGCATACCTTGACTAAGAGAAGGGATAGATTGGTAGGACACATTCTTAGACATAAAGGAATTGTGAATTTAGCGTTGGAGGGAAGTGTGTGGGGAAAAAATCGCAGGGGAAGACCAAGAGATGGATACAGTAAGCAGATTCAGACAGATGTAGGTTGTCGTTCTTATGTTGAGATGAAGAGGCTTGCTCAGGATAGGGTATTGTGGAGAGCTGCATCAAACCAGTATCCGGACTGAAGACCACAACACACAACCCATGTGGACAACTTCACACTTCTCATTATTTAGATAGAGACTGATGACCCCGAAGTTAAGTCCCATAAGCTTAACAAACATTTGAAAATCTCATTATTTAGAGTCAACTGCCAATTTTTACACCATACTGATATCTTATTCAAATCGTTCTTCAGTTGGTTTTTATCTTCAGATGATTTTACTAGACGTAAATGACGGCGTCATCTGCAAACAACCTAAGAGAGCTACTTAGATTTTCCCCTAAATCGTTTATGTAAATAAGGAACAGCAGAGGACCAATAACACTACCCTGTGGAACGCCCGATATCACCTCTGTTTTAGTCGATGCCTTACCATCGATTACTACGAACTGTGTCCTCTCTGACAGGAAACCCCCTATCCAGTCGCAAACTTGGGGTGATATACCGTAACCACGCAATTTTTTTTATTAAAAGCCGTTTGTGAGGTACGGTGTCAAAAGCCTTCTGGAAAACAAGGGATACGGAATCAGTTTGCGAACCCTTGTCGATAGCTCTTATTCGGCCTGCAGATGCTACCTCTGGCCTAGATTCGCAGAACGAGTCCCCGTCTGTCGCGTCGACCTGATTCGCAGCTTTAACCCGCGACAGGGCCGCGACACGGCGGTGGAGCAGCGCTCGCACTTGAATGTTTCATCCGCGCGTCTGACGTCACGCGCCGGGATGCTGCGAGAGGCCGGGGGCGGCGCCGCGGTCGATACACGCGCTGACGTCAGCCGCCGCGCACGACATCTGCCGGCGGGCCCCGACACTGCCGCCGCCGCCGCCGCCATGTCTTCGCAGAACTGTGACGCGTGTGTCACGCAGGCGTCAGGACTTGCCATCACGTGGGTAGTCAGGGCAAACATCCACTCCAGACGCACTTAGAATCGTCCTGTTGCGGTAAAGGTGTAAGAAGCAACACAAAGTAAAGGAAACACCCGTCAATATCACAACCATTAGAAACAGAAACATGACACCCCTTGTCAAACAGCCTGTCAATTACAAACTAATTTATAGATATGATTGTTATATATTTTTGAGGTTTCATTCCATTTTTTGGAACGGTGTGCTCAGCGACCACAAAACAATGAATACAATAACTATAGTACGCTGCATTGGTCGTTTTTTATTAATGTTTTTGCAGATCGATTTCGATCACATAGTGATCATCCTCAATGCACCAGTCATCGTAATATCAGCTACTTTGACGTATGATTATGCATAGCTGATATTACAATAACTGGTGCATTGAGGATGATCACTATGAGATCGAAATCGATCTGCAAAAACATTAATAAAAAACGACCAATGCTGCATACTATAGTTATTGTATTAATCTGTTATATATGCCGAGAACATAGAAATGACAATTTTTGTGCGGATATGCAAATACGACTAACACGAATTATTTACAGGCAAATGGAATGCAAAAACTGGTGGAATCCGACGTTGGGGAAGATTAGTTTGGATTTAGGAGAAATGTAGGAACACGCGAGGCAATACTTATGTTAGAAGATAGGTTAAGGAAAGAGAAACCTACGTTTCTAGCATTTGTGGATCTGGAGAAACGTTCGACAATGTCGACTGGAATACTCTCTTTCAAAGTCTGAAGGTATCAGGGATAAAATGAAGGAAGCGAAGAGTTAAAGAGTTATATTCAACTTGTACAAAAACCAGACAGCAGTTATTATATTCTAACATAATGAAAGCGTCGCAGTGATTGGAAGGGAGTAAGACAGGGTTGTAGCCTCTCCCCAATGTTGTTCAATCTGTACAATGAGTAATCTGTGAAGGAATGCAAGTTTGAAGAAGGAATTAAAGTCCAGGCAGAGGTAATAAAAACCTTGCAGCTTGCTGACGACATAGTAATTCTGTCAGAGACGGCAAAGAACCTGAAAGAGCAATTAAACGGAATGGAAAGGAAGGTACAAGATTAACATTAACAAGAGTAAAGCAAGGGTAATGGAATGTATTGGCAGAAAATCAAGCGATGCTGAAGGAATTAGATTAGGTATCGAGACGATAAAAGTAGTGGATGAGTTTTGTTATTTGGGTAGCAAGAAAATTTCTGATGGCCGAAGTAAGGAAAATATAAACTGCAGAATAGGTATGGGAAGAAACATATTAGTATAATGTTAGGAAGTCGTTTCTGAAATAATTTGTCTCGAGTGCACCATTGTATGGGAGAGAAGAGTGGACGATAAGGAGTTCGGAGAAAAAGATTATAGAAGTTTTCGGTGGTGCTACAGACGAATGATGAAGATTAGACGGGTAGATCACATGACTAATGGGGAGGTTCTGAACAGAACTGGGGAGAAAAGGAGTTCTGGAAAATACTGACTAAGTGAAGGGATAGGTTAGTAGGACACATTCTGAGACATCAAGGAATCGTCAACTTAGCATTAGAAGAAAGTGTGTGGGGTAAAAATCGTAGAGGGAGTCCGAGGGACGAATGCAGAGAGCAGATCCGAAAGGACGTAGGTTGCCGTTCGTAATCTCAGATGAAGAGACTTGCACAGGACAGGGTAGCGTGGAGATCTGTATCAAGCCAGTCTGCGGACTGAAGACCACGGCAACAACAACGCAAATACGCCCGATCACTTATAGAAGTACAGTGCCAGAGCTGCGATAAATAGGAAGTCATGGGCATGGGTACCACCATCACAGTGTGGGATAAGTTAAAATTTGCGCACCACCGGAAGCGTGTCTGACTAGCCTAATCGGTTACCCGGCGCGGTGGCGTAAGCTATATATATATATATATATATATATATATATATAGAGAGAGAGAGAGAGAGAGAGAGAGAGAGAGAGAGAGAGAGAGAGAGAGAACTACTGAGAACTCTACGATCAACAAAGCAAGCTAAACACCACGTCCGCAAGGAACCGAACTACTCGATGAAGCCGCGATAGAATACCTGATCGAGCTGATCGGTTCAAGGCGCCTTGAAGGGGAGCGCATGGTTGTTCCTCGTTGGAACTTCAAGTCCTTCCTCGGGCATGGATGTATGTGTGTGTGAGAGAGAGACTGTGTGTGTGTGTGTGTGTGTGTGTGTGTGTGTGTGTGGTGTCCTCAGGTTACTTTAAGTTAAAGTAGTTTGTAATCCGAGGTGCTGATAATCGTAGTAGTTAAGTCTCATAGATTTACAAACGCTTCGAGCTAGTGATGAATCCTTGCGTTCGGTACGCGTGCAATATACGGTTGTACGATCATATCAGTCCTTCATATACCCAGCTATGTAGGATGCGCCCAGGTATGTGGCGCGATGTTCAAACGCTGTCCTTACTTCATCGATTTCTTAGCCACCAGTGCGCCCAATACTTATCTTCTTACATTAAACAGCTATCATCATTCCACAATCGCAAAAACCAGATCGGAGACGTTTAGCATCTTGGCTGGACCTTTACACGACACTAAATCTTTCTCCTTGTCGTTCTCCATCTCAGCCATTCGACTATAGAACACACTGCCATGTAATCTACGTCTTACTCTAAACCACTCGATATTCAAGAGGAAACTCAAAGTTTCGGTATTAACGACAGTTCTTTATCTCTTCTCTCCTTCATAACTTCGAATCTTACCATTCTATTTCTCTCCGTCTAACCAATCTACCTCTTCTATATATCTCTCACCGTTCTATCGTCTTATGTTTTTGCTTGATGTGAATATCTTACAATCTGTAAGAACATAACGAGGCAATTCCTAAAGGTAATAGGGCTGATGTTCACAATATGAAACATGCTTACTGTCTTTTACAAAGTAATTATAATTGTTGTTGTCATTATTATTGTTACTGTTATAAATTTTTATTCTTACAAATTATCTATGTATTATTGGTACAATTATATTCTAGTAATAATCTGTATTTTTTAGTTTAATTCTTGTGTTACAAATGGTATGTCTGTAATGTACTAAACAAATTGTTCACTTTGAGTAAGCTTGGTTAGGTGGAAGAGTGGGCCTGAAGGGCCTAGTCTTGTCATGTAAAATAAATACATACATAAATAAACATTTTAACATTTTTCTTCTAGAGGAACGTTTATAAAAACTGCTAAGGCGACCGATAGCCAGATGTGCAAAATCCGGGTTTGATTCGTATTCCAGCACAAATTTTCAACTTCCCAGTTCCATTAATTTCAATTCCCTATAATAGTCGAGTGATTTGAATATTTTCAAATTCATACCATATATAAATTCACCGCTACGTTTTTCTTTCTGTATGTGAAAGTGTGATATTCCTGGCCTATGGCCACTTCATATTTCTGGCCGCTGGCCGTTTCTTTGCTAACATTGTACGTGTCTTAAACGGGGAAGAAAGACAGAAGTGCAGCATATGTTGAAATGTGGGGTGGGAAGCAGTAGCATATGGCAAAATAGGTGCTGGTTCCCATGGAAAAGCCCGCCTATGCTACTTGTACTCTCCTCGCATTGGCTGCTGCATTTCACGTCACGTGATTTCTTTTGAAATTAGTTTTCTTTATTATATACTAAATATTAATTATTCAGAGCTGAGAATTTGTAATAAATATCTCTCAAGGACAGTCTAGGTTTTGACAGTTTAAAAAGTTTAAGGTGCCGTCTCTTATTGTAACAAGAGAAGAGCGATTTTGCAGAAGGCGCGCGACGGCCCTGTTTTGGCGCGAAACAGAGCGTCAGGTGCCCTCTAGTCTCGCAACGCGCCGCAGTTTATCTCGAGCTGACCACTATACGCGCCGGACCGCGCCGGTCATGAGTACAGATTTGTATAATTGTGATAACAGTCGAGGTCTCAACATGAACTACGGGCAGCATAGGCCATGTCGGATTAACAATAATTGTTCGTATTTTATTATTTATTTAATAAATGGCATACCTGACAATCAAAAATCTCGCGAGTCGCTTCTCATGCTTCCATCCAACAGAACTTATTTTAGCCTCACTTGTATGCTGTAGAAGAACCAACGACCTGTGTGCTGTCTTCTGCGCTGGGGACACAACTATAGAAGACAACAAGTTAGTCAGAACTCTATGCTTTCCATAAAGACTTGGACAGCAACTACGGCACCTCGTGCGTACTGTAGGGCGGTACAAACGCACACTGCTACGCAGCAACATCCGAAAGGATGTGGAGGTTTAGGGGATTTGTGGGAGAAAGCAGTACTAACTTCTCCGTCCACAAATAAAAAAACCCTAGGAAGCTTGTAAAAGCTGATCTGAGGAAACACTACAGTTACTTTGATTCTGTTTCCAATACTTGATAGTGATTCATAAGGAAGATCTGTATATACAATTTATAATTTAATGGTTCCCGGGAACAATGGTGTATGTCGTTTTTCGCAACTTTTCATAGTGACGAAAAACGAATTCCAGGTGTGTTTTCTGATAAAATTGCTAACATGTATATAAAAAAATAACCATCATAATGAATCATACATTCTGAAATAGGTGGATTCACACATATGTACTTATTTAAAAGTCTTTACGGACAAAAACGCTTGCTTTGTCTGCAAGAATGTTTTAGATAAAATTACAAAATGTTGTACATCATTTTTAGCATTTATATAAACATAAATTTCAACGATACAGCAATGAAAACATTAAAACACAGAACTATTATTTTAGCAAAAACATCAACGCAATTAACTGAAATGAATAATTTCATCACATTGCCTTTAAGAATTACTTACTCTCTAGCCTGTAAGAGATGCACAACGTTTTTCACGTGCCTTATTTTATGGCAATTTTCCAGCGATGTTATGGCCTTTTGCATCTGTATAAGAATCTACAACATTCCGCAGCCTCTTTCTACATTTGTCAACTACTTATCTTGGTTTATTTTGCGTTCCCTACATTTGTTTGTTGAGTTTAAAGCACTAGGAGATACGCTATCACTTCTAACGTCGGCCATCTTGTTACGATATAGAAAGTTATTCCAGAAAAGCTTACTTTCGGATGTTCGTGGAAACACTCCAGAGATATTATACTCTTGTCATAATAGCAGCAATCGATTCCATGGATGAAGTACAACATTACTACATATATAATTCAAAATGGACAACAAGTGATAAAGTTGTTCCGGTGGACCATTCAGTTGTAGATATGCGATGTATGTTTTGTCGGTTTTGTGGTCTGGAGAATTTGTGACAGTGTCGCAGAGTGGATTATGTTGAGAAGCAATAGTTAAGAAAAAGATTCGATACTCCGCACTGTTTCCAGTTTAATTAGCAATGAAGTTAGTTGCGTGTGACTTTGCCAGCAGGCTGTCACATACGGTGTTGTGAAACGTCACCTTCGTTTGATCTCCTCAGACCAATGAAAATTACGACTCAAAAACTGGACAGTGATCTAATTGAAGCCAACGATTGATCAGTATCGTTCGCTAAAACTACGCTTTTATTTAACGCTGGGAGAAAACTGGCGTTCATGGTAATAGTTTGTGTGGCACAATTTTATCTGTTGGACTAAGGAAATGTTCAAAACGTAATTATTCTACGTCATATTTTTTAGCTGCGAAGCTACCCGGAAGCAGGTTCGATAAGACAATGACGGAGGTAGACTTGACATACATTTCTAACAACAATGAATGTACTGGTAACACGGCGCGTCATCGGTGATTAAGTAGTCTGTAATATGTTTCGTATATAAAAATTTGCAATTGATTATATATGTATTTTCCCCTACAATAGGAAACCTAGAGGATGATTAATGAAAGAATAATCAACGATGCTAATAGTTTTATACAGAATTTTACTTCATCAGGAGGTCCACTATTTTCACTGGTTTTCCATCTACTTTACTAAACGTGTGTAATTCTGCTGTGTTGACGCATTTTATTCATCATCATCATCATCATCATTAGAGACTGATTATGCCTTTCAGTGTTCAGAGTGGAGCATAGTACCTCTAATACAGTTCCTCCATGATCCCCTATTCAATGCTGACAATACCTCGGCTGATGCTATGCCTTCAAAATCATTCTTCACCGAATCTAAGTACTTTCTTCTTCGTGTACCTCGACTTCGGTTACCCTCCGCTGCCGAGCTGATGAGTCTCTTAGGTAACCTTGCTTCTCCCATGCGTGTAATATGACCCCACCATCTCACTCTGTTCGCTCTAACTGCTTCATCTATGGTGTTCATTCCTTTTCTTTGATTTCATCATTATGGACATCCTCCTGCCATTGTTGCGATCTATTAGTACCTGCAATCATTCTTGCTACTTTCATATCTGTAACCTTGTGAATAATTTTATTGAAAAAAATATAACTACATCCAGAACAGCCGAAGAAACTGGTACACCTGCCTAATACCGAGTAGGGCCCCTGCGAACACGCAGAAGTGCGCAACACGGCGCGGCGTGGACTAAACCAATGTCTGAAGTAGTGCTGGAGGGAACTGACAACAGGCATCCTGCAGGGCTGTCCTATAAACCCATAAGAGTACGACGGGGTGCAACAGCACGTTGCGAGGCAACCCAGACATGCTCATGACTAGGGAGTTTAGTAGCCAGCTAAGGTGTTTCTGGAGCCACTCTGTAGCAATTCCAGACGTGTGGGATGTCGCACTGTACTACTGGAATTTCCCAAGTCCGTCGGGACGCACAGTGGAATGGGAGCAGGTGATCAGCCAGGGTGCGTACATAGAGTCGTATCTGGACGGATCAGGGCCCCCACATCACTCCACCTGCACACGCCCCTCATCAATACACAGCCTCCAGCAGCTTCAAGTCCCCTCCTGACATGCAGCGTCCTCATCTCCATATCCGTACAAACCCAGCCGCTCGATAAAATTGTGAAGTAGACTAGTGACAGCAGGCAACATTTTTCCATGTGACTTCTGAAGTTTTCCCGGCGCATTTCTTCTTCCAGTAGCCTTCGGGTGTGTAGCCGGATCCCATTGTCATTCTGACACGATATCTCTTCCTTTGAGACGTCTGGCCATCTTCAGGTGAGTAGCGAGTACTGAAGATGGCCGGACGTCTCCAGGACGAAATATCGTGTCAGATTGACGACGGTATCCGGCTGCACACCCGAACGTTATTGGAATAACATGTTTCCAGCCATGAACAGTCCGATTTCGGCGTTGACGGATCCAGGCGAGGTGTAAAGCTTTGTGTCGTGCAATCAGCAAGGGTACACAGTGGGCCTGCGGCTCCGAAAGACAAAATCGATTACCTATCTGCAAATTATTGATAAAGGAGAGGAAGGAAGAAGGATTAGGAAGGAGAGGATAGACAGTGGCTGCTTTAGGGCATTAAAATGAAACAATGGCGACAAGTGAAAATGTGAGCCGGACCGGGAATCGAAGCCGGGTGCTTCGGGCCAGCGGTCGCCTTAACCACTTGGCCATCCGTGCTCGCCTTCCGTCCGTCTCTAATTCTCACAAGTCGCACGCTATGGCTGTAGTGCCCCTATCGTTCAAGCCCTCTTACACTCACCATTACGGGTTCCCGTGCGAGGCAGAACGCATCTGCGGTGAAATAGTTGAACCTGACGCCGTCTTCGGACATGTCCGAAAGAACAGACACCACACCAAAATGATCACCGATTAGCTATCGTTGAATGTTTCACACACTGACACTAGTTGACGGTCCAGCGTTGAAATCCGCGACAATTTCATGAAGGTTGCACTTCTGTGCATTTAACGATTCTCTTCAGTTGTTGGTCCCGTTATTGCAGGATCTTTTTCCGGCCGTAGAGATGTCGGAGATTTGATGTTTTACTTGATTTCCGACAGTGCTCTCTTGACATGCCCGCACACAAATATTCTCACATCATCGCTACCTCTTATATGTCGTGTGCCATCTCTCGTGCGCAGACTATAACACCGCGTTCAAACTCAAATCCTTAAAACCTCTCGTTGTAGCAGCAGTAACCTACCGATCTAACGCCTGTGTCAGACACCTGTTGTCTTATACCGGCCGCAGGGCCTTCACTGAGTGTTTATACATCTCTTTGTTTGCATATCAATGCGTATACCAGATTCATTGGCTTTTCAGTGTATAAACAGTGTGTCCGTGCGCTTGTGTGTGTGTGTGTGTGTGTGTGTGTGTCTGTGAGTGTTTGCGTATTGCATACAAAACACATTTTTGTTCCAACTTCGATGAAATTTTACACGCTTGACCATAGAAACAAGAGATAGGTTACTGTCTACATAAAATTTCTTTATGGTGCATGGCGGTCTGTACTTTCTCACAAACGCCGACACCAACCTGGAATTGTATACTGATCATCAATAAATTTTTCACACTTGGCCATGAAAGCAAGAGAACGACCATTTTCTACATAATACGAGGGTTGAAATTTATATAGTGTTAACACTGCTGTCGAAACCCTATGGAATGGAATCTACTATTATTGACATACCTACCTTACCTCCGATCAAATGGACTGCCCCGTACCAAGTCACCGATGTGCGCACAATCGACGGAAACACAGTCACTTGTGAGCGAGCGGTCTGACGTAACGGTGTTACTATGTTCCCCCACGGCAGACCATCAATGTACACTATTACTGTTCGTTTTCGGAATAACCGCGATCGGCTTTGCGAAAGAGGCGGCAACACTTTCTGCGCAACCCACCATCATTTTACCCGACTATGCACTGGCGCATAGAGCGCAAGCTGTGGCTGCTGTGTTTGGTCGATGGGACAGGGAAGTACTGTACCATCCACCTTACTCCCCGTACTTAAGTCCTTGTGACTTTGATCTGACACCTAAGATGAAGGAATCATTGCGTGGCATTCGCTTCAGAACTGTTCGACAGGCAGTAGGCCGTTCCATTCGCACCATCAACAGAAAGGTTCTGCTAACGGTATACTACGCTTTCAACATCGCTGGCAACGGGTTCTACACAACGCTGCTGACTACTTTGAAGGACAGTAACAGGTGCAAATGCTTTTTTACCGGTTATATATATATATATATACACCCGGTCCGGCACAAATTTTTATGTATTACAGATTGGTACTCCACCTTTACAACAGCAGCAGATGTAGGAACATTTCGCGTTTGTGATATACCGCCAAATTTGTCTTGGAATTTAGGAAATTGAAGTTGATAATGTGTGACAACTTCGATTAACCTAATTCACGCGTGTTTATTTGTTGTTTTCATTTCTGAGGCCTCTCGCCTGCACGCACTAATCATCACATTTACTTGAGACGGTAATATATTCTTACTGCATGACTCATATTCAGTATCTAATGTATTGCATGACAACTGCCAAGGCTACCAGAAGAGAACAGAAATGTGAATGAGCGGACGTAGAGTACATAATTTTGTGGGAAGACAACTAAAACTATATAGATCCTAGGAGATTTAAACACAGACCTGCACAATCACCACATAACCATGGCGCCAGGGCTCTGCCCCTCTGCTCGATGTTTAACGCTTACACCGTTAACTGATTCTAATTTCCTTTTGTTGCACAGATCCATAAAATTCTTCCTGTTTTCGTGCTTGATCTGTGTTCAGTTCTTGGCGGCCAATCCCATGCGTCATCTAACGACAAAAATTGAAAGGGGGGATAATATGGATCAGGCAGACATGCGATTACGCGATTGACCGAAGTTTATATGTAGGATGTCTTCAAAGTAAATACGCGCTCCAATATTTCCTCCGCCGAGGTTTACAACTTCCACTGGTTTCTTGCCTTACCACTTGGAATTTATAATTTATTGAGAACAAATATATATTTCGATCGAATGGTCGATTGATTTAGACGGTCCCCAAAACTCTGGCTCATAGTTGGGTGTCCTGTCCGGAACGAGACAGGCGACGTGGACTTTCATTAGGGAATGCAGCGATTCAAATCAGCAACGAGTTACCCTGGCATAAGCTTTCACATTGCTTCTGTGAATCGGTTGATTCAAATAACGGGGTTTAAATAAATAAATAAATACACGAGGCATACTTCCTTCGTAGTTTCCGACAATTCTAGCATCCTAATCTTCCTCACCATTGCGGCACAAAAATTTTCATCGGCGCTCAAGAGTGAACACATTCATCTGAAAACAATAATTTGTTTCACGACATGTAACGTATTCCCGCACTCCATCTGTGGGCCTGTTGTCACCCGACAAAAGATTAATCATTGTTATCTGCGATATTTCTCTCTCCCAATTGATCACAGGACGTCATAAAGCGTCAGCAGATAACACACAATAGCGTCCTCTCCTCTGACAGACCCAATGCATCGCCACGCAGAAATAAAACAGCAGTGACGAATAGTGATCTCATACATGTAGAACGATCGTCGTTTGCGCTACCTCCGATGCATCAGTATGTTGTTTTGTCTCTGTTGTAACAGTCTCATTCATTTTCGGACCGTAATGACAAAGCTTCATTCGCTTCTGACACAGTACTGGAATGCAGCTACAGGAAATATTCCCCAGAGTAGCAAAATAAAGTCTAACGTTTCTCACAAGATACACGTACAAGAACACATTTATGAACATCTCTTATAAAATGTTAGTGAAATGAAAAGTGATAATTTTCTGTATAATCATGTCTTATTCGTAAATCTCTTATGCTCTTCCACAACAGGTTGACTTCTCAGTACGATTACATTGTAAAATGCATGCACCTGATAAAAAGTATTTTTTATTAACCTTTATTGGCTAGTATATTTCCTAAGGTTTGCTCTGAAATTATACAATCATGGATTGTAAGCCGAAGAAAAACGAAGGTAGCGAAGATTAGCAGAAAGAAAGAGTAGTGATAAAATTTAAATCAAATATCGTGCCACAAAGTTAGGGAATTCTTCTAGCTGAAACGTGTACTAAATGACGGACGAGGTAGACTTGGATAGACAGACAGAACAGTAAGTCAAATTAATACTAGTATCAAAGACTGGCCTTCATTAAGGAAGAAATATCTGCGAATGTGCATTAGGCGAGCATTTTTTTTTTGTGGCAGTGAATTGTGCGGTGGCTGAGGGGATTGAGGCGCTCCAGTCACGGTCCGCACGACCACTACGGTCGGGGGTTCGAATCCCCCCTCGGGCATGGATATTTGTGCCGTCCTTAGTTGTAAGTAGTTCATAAGTAGTTTGTAAGTTTAGGGACTGATGACCCCGTAGTTAAGTCCCATAGACTCAACAAACATTTGATTTTGAGTGAATTGTGGACTGTGGGAACACCGGACCAGAAGATAATAAAAGCGTTTGAGATATGGCGTTACGGAAGCATGTTAAAAATTTCGTGGACTGATAAGATAACGAATAAAGCACTGATCAGGAATGGGCGACGATAGTAAATAAAATGTTCAAATCTAGAATGAAACTTTCACTCTGCAGCGGAGTGTGCGATGATATGAAACTTCCTGGCAGACTACAATTGTGTGCCGGAACCGGGACTCGAACATGGGACCTTTGCCTTTCGCGGTTTCAAATGTTCAAATGTTTGTAAAGTTACGAGACCTAACTGCAGTGGTCATTGGTCCCTTAACTTACAAACTACTTAAAGTAACTTATTCTAAGAACAACACACACACACACCAATGACGAGGGAGGACTGGAACCTCCGATGGCGAACTGCCACGCGCATTACAGCAAGGCGCCTTAGTGCGCACGGCTATTCCGCGTCTACCTACTCTGGTGCATCGGGCACATGTGGTATCTGATAAGGACAGCCTACCTAAAGAAATATAACATTTGCCATCAGTCTTCAGGGAAAATGGATATTCTTCACGCCAGATCCGCATAGCTGTAACGAGGAAGAAATGTAAACAACAACGAAAAGAAGAAGATAAGGCTGTAATCAGGTCCAGGGCGTTCCCTCCGTATATGGGCAACCTTTATTCTAAAATAGGAAGAATTCTAAAAAAACATTGTGTAAAAGTGATATTCCGACCAGGTGACTACGTAGGCTTTAACGGCGTAATGATTCATAAAACTCTTCTCGGGTTTCCTGCTGAATCAAAACGTCATCTGGACACAATATTTCGGCGGTCCACCTGGCCGCCATCTTCAGGTGACAGTGCTGGTACATCGACTCGCCGAGACTGAGTACACGCCGCGAGCGGCGGCCCCTGCATACGCCGCGGAAGGCCGAGGGCACGTGAGCAAAAATTGACAGTTCTGCCCTCTACGTTTCAGTGCCGCCAGTGGTAGAAGCCGGCGTAAACGATAGATCGCTATTGAGCAGAGACCGTTGTTTTTTGATGTCAAACAATAAAGAGTTCCACATCTTACTCAAAGGAAAACCCTTGTCTCTGTTTATAATATTGTCAGAAAGACGAATTGCGATCGATTCTTTTAAAATGCAGTCTCAATAGCGAGACGCAGAAGCAACCATTTGTGTCTCATCATACTTCATTTTATGTCCCTCACTAAGACAGTGCTCAGCTACTGCAGATTTCTCCGGTTGAAGCGATCTTGTATGTCGATGGTGTTCAGTACATCTATCTTGAATTGTACGGATTTTCTGACCGGTGTAAACTTTTCCACAGTGACAAGGAATTTTATATACGCCAGGTTTTCTCAATCCTAAGTCATCTTTTACTGAGCCCAAAAGCGCTCTAACCTTGGCAGGTGGACGAAAAATGCATTGGATGTCATACCTTTTAAAAATTCTTCCTATTTTTGAAGAAATGCTTCCAGCAAACGGTAGGAAAGCCAGCGACTTACAAGATTCTTCTTGTAATTCCCTCGACGGTCCAAACTAGAAATCACGGCAGATCTGTTGGTCAGTGTAACCATTCTTCTTGAATACCGTTCTCAGATGGTCCATCTCTTTAGTCAGCCTCCAGCGTCTGAACAACTTGTTTCATGCAAGTAGCGGTCCGTGTGCGTGGGCTTTCTGTAAACAGTATGTCCCAATGTTCCGTCACCCTTTCTGTACACCATGACATCTAAAAATGCAAGCTTTCCATCTCTCTTGACCTCCATAGTGAAAGGAGGGATGGAGGCAATTAAAATGGTCCAGAAAACGGTTCAGAGCATCTCTCCCATGTGGCTATACCATGAACGTATCGTCAATGTACCTCCAGAAACATGTAGGTTTTAAAAACGACGTTTTCAGCGCCGTGTCCTCAAAAACCTTCCATAAATAAATTGGCGACTATGGGGGATAATGGGCTCCCCATAGCCACTCCGTTCAAAATATAGATCGTTGAATAAAAAGTACGTTGACGTCACTACATGGCGGCAAACCTCCGTTGTCTCCTCGTCCAGAATTTCACTAATTAATTGCAAGGATTCTTCCAGAGGAATCCGGGTAAAAAGCGACACCGCATCGAAACTAACCAGCAAATCAGAGGGACTCAGACTCAAAGACTTCAGCCGCTGAATAAAAACTGTAGAATTGGAAATATGATGTTCACATTTATGAGGTATGAGAATTGACGTCAGATACTTGGCCAGGTTGTAAGTGGGAGCGCCCAAATTACTCACAATCGGTCTCAGTGGGATTATAGTCTTGTGTACCTTAGGTAGACCGTACAATCTAGGAGGAACGACGGCACCAGGACGAAGTTTTTTTTGAGCTCGTCCTCAGGTAAGGAACACTTCTTCAACAGTGAAAGCGTCTTTCTTTTGATCCGCTCGGTTGGGTCATTCTGCAACCGACGGTATGTTGTGTCCTCAAGTAAAATATCCATTTTCCTCAGGTAATAATCACGTGACAAAACCACCGTGGAATTACCTTTGTCTGCTGGTAAAATTATTAAATTATGATCTCCTCTTAAGGACCGGATGGCAGCTCTTTCATGTGAGGAGATGTTACTTCGCGGCGTATATAGGAGCCGCCGCTCGCGGCTTGTACTCAGTCTCGGCGACTCGGTGTACCAGCACTGTCACCTGAGGATGGCGGCCAGATGGACCGCCGAAATATTGTGTACAGTTGACGTATTGATCCGGCAAAAACCCGAGAGGAATATTATGATATTGCGACCACCTACGAAGATCTCGGCTTTGCTTGGCTCTGCAAAGGATGATTTGGGATTGAAGAAGGCGGGAATATAAGATCCCTTGCAAACGTGGCCAATCCTACATTGGCCAAACTACTAGTACAGTACGACAAAGATGCATGGAGCATGAGCGCCAGACACATCTACTGCAGCCCAACAAATGAGCCGTAGCAGAACACTATATTTCCACGAGACACTCCATGGATTATTCTCCAAAAAAATTTTGGCAACTACAAGATCCTTTTGGGATTCGATTATTAACGAGTCCGTTGAAATACGGTTGACAGAAGACCTGATTAAAAGGGATGGGGGAATTCAAATGGATAAGGCATGGGACCCTGTAATTTCTGTAATCGCTTCACAGAGACACAGGTCTACATCTAGTGCGACCTCTGACCAAAAGTTATTTCTTTCGATCACCGCGCTTAAGATATGCGAAGGCGCTGCCGTGCCAATCTTCGGTATATATAGAACTATGCGCACCAGTAATCTTCCATTCAATCTTCCAGCTGTAGGTGTCGCCGGGCTGATGTTGGTTACTTCAGTTGGCTACCTGGTACCAGTTGCTCCCACCTGTTCTGCCGTTGCCTCGAAGTACGCTGCTCGCTGTCGCCGCTGCCACTGTCACTATCGCCGGCGCCGTCGCTGTGCCCTAGTGGGCAGCTCCTCGCCGCGCCTGGTCGCTGCGTTCCGGGCCACCGTTACCACCACTCGACGGTCAGAGCCCGTCACTGTCTCCGTGGTCGTGTTTCACATCTCGCCTACTCGCTACTCTTAGTCATCGTCATCTGTCTTGTCTTCGCCCTCTGTCGCTGTCGCCGTCTTCGTCGTCTGCTGTGTATTGACCTTTTTTGCCTCACCATGTCTGATATCCCTTCTACCACTACCTCAATCCTCTGCACCTCCCCTTCTCCTGCCTCCACCACAATAACGTGGTGTGCTGCCTCCATCCCCCAGTCTAATATCCCCTTATATGTCATCCTGTCAGCCACTACACCTACCACTTCCTCTAACCAACCTCCCACCCCCTTCCATTGCTCCTGCCGCATTGCTCTCCCAGCCCCTTCCCATCACCATAATTACTGGCCCCACAAGTATCCGACACTTCACTGGCCAAAGTGAGTGACCTGCCTCCTCGAGCCTTGAAGCACATTGCCCGCCACATCTCTATCCAACCCGCTCCCAAAACCCCTACCAGCACCCTCTGTCTCCCTGAAGGTCACAGCGAAAACAAAACGCACCAATGCAGATCCTCCTCCTGTTCTCCCCAAGAAAATCCCCACCACCACAGCATCAGTCACAACTCTACCATCAGCCGAATCAATGAACACCACAACCATTCTCTCCACCTCCTCTCACTCTCCCGAAATATGCACCTATGTTCTCTCTCGCCTTGACCCATATACCTTGACAATCATACCCTGTCGATTGAAATAAGGAAATACTCTCCATCTCCCCCCTCTGCCAACCACTCCCACATAAGGACTCCGTCCTTATAAAATCCACCTCCCCCACCTGCCACCTCCTTCAACGCCTGGGGTCTAGAATGCATTTTGGACCCCATGCCACCCTTACCCCGGACCCTTCTTCTTCCCTTCCTCGCTAACCTCAACCGCCCTGCCGCCCGCCCACCCTCACTTCCATTGTCACTAAATTGAACCCAGTGATCAGAGGAGGAGGTATTGGGCCAACACAAAGCTCACCAAGACCTTGAAATATGTTCCACCAGGTAAATTATTCAGACAGTTAAGGGAGAGGAAAACTTAATTGTGATGGGAGACTGGAATTCAGTAGTAGGAAAAGGAAGAGAAGGAAAAATAGTAGGTGAATATGGACTGGGCAGAAGGAATGAAAGAGGAAGTCGCCTGGTAGAATTTTGCACGGAACATGATTTAATCATAACAAACACGTGGTTTAAGAATCACAAAAGAAGGTTGTATACTTGGAAGAGACCAGGAGACACCGGAAGGTATCAGATAGATTTTATAATGGTAAAATATAGATTCCGGAACCAGGTGATAAACTGTAAAACATACCCAGAGGCAGATATAGACTCTGACCATAACTTGTTAGTCATGAACTGTAGGCTGAAACTGAAAAAACTGCAGCAAGGTAGGAAAACAAGAAGATGGGACTTAGATAAATTGAAGGAACGTGAAGTTCTGGAGAAATTCAGAGGGAGATTTAGGCATCAATTGACAGAAACAAGGGGAAATAAAACAGTAGAAGAGGAATGGGTAACATTGAGAGATGAAATAGTGAAGGCAGCAGAGGACAAAATAGGTAGAAAGACAAGACCTACAAAAAATCCTTGAATATCACAGGAAATACTAAATTTAATTGATGAAAGGAGAAAATATAAAAATGCATTAAATGAAACAGGCAAAATGGAGTACAGACGACTAAGAAATGAGATTGTCAGGAAGTGCAAAATGGCTAAGCAGGAGTGGCTAGAAGGCAAATGCAAGGATGTAGAAGAATGTATAAATAGGGGAAAAATAGATACAGCCTACAGGAAAATAAAAGAAACATTTGGAGATAAGAAAAACAGATCTATGAATATCAAGGACACTGATGGAAAACCAGTTCTCAGCAAAGAAGGGAAAGCTGAAAGGTGGAAAGAGTACATAGAGCAGCTCTACAAAGGAAATGAACTTAGAGACAATGTTGTAGGAAGGGAAGAGGAAGTAGATCAAGATGAAATAGGAGATAGTATACTGAGAGATGAATTTGACAGAGCCCTGAAAGATCTAGGTCGGAACAAGACCCCAGGAGTAGATGATATTCCCTCAGAGCTACTGAAGTCTCTGGGAGAGCCAGCCATGACAAAACTATTTGAACTGGTGTGTAGGATGTATGAGACAGGCGAAATACCCTCAGACTTTCAGAAAAATGTAATAATCCCCATTCCAAAGAAATCAGGCGCAGACAGGTGTGAAAATTACAGAACCATCAGTTTGATAAGTCATGGTTGCAAAATTTTAACGCGAATTATCTACAGGAGAATGGAAAAGCTGGTAGAAGCTGACCTCGGGGAAGATCAGTTTGGATTCAGGAGAAACGTAGGAACTCGGGAGGCAATACTCACTTTACGTCTTATCTTAGAAGATAGATTAAGGAAAGGCAAACCTACATTTTTAGCTTTTGTAGATTTAGAGAAAGATTTTGACAATGTTGACTGGAGTACACTATTTCAAATTCTGAATTCAGCAGGGGTAAAATACAGGGAAAGGAGAGTTATTTACAACTTGTACAACAGCCAGACTGCAGTTATTAGACTCGAAGGGCATGAAAGGGAAGCATCAGTTGGGAAGGGAGTAAGACAGGGTTGTAGCCTTTCTCCGATGCTATTCAATTTGTACATCGAGCAGGCGGTGAAGGAAAGCAAGGAAAAATTTGGAATAGGGATTAAAGTTCAGGGGGAAGAAATAAAAACCTTGCGTTTTGCTGATGACATTGTAATTCTGTCAGAGACAGCAAAGGACCTGGAAGAGCAGTTGAAGGGAATGGACAGTGTGTTGAAGAGAGCGTATAAATGAACATTAACAAGAGCAAAACAAAAATAATGGAATGCGGTCTTAGAAAATCAGGCGATGCTGAAGGAATTAGATTAGGTAACGAAACCATAAAGGTGGTAGATGAGTTTTGTTACTTGGGTAGTAAAATAACATGCGATGGTCGCAGTACAGAGGATATAAAGTGCAGAATGGCAATGGGAAGAAAAGCATTTTTGAAAAAGAGAAATTTGCTAACATCGTATATTAATCTAAGTGTAAGGAAGTCTTTTCTGAAGGCATTTGTGTGGAGTGTTGCCTTGTATGGGAGTGAAACATGGACGATAAGCAGTGTAGACAGGAAGAGGATAGAGGCTTTTGAAATGTGGTGCTACAGAAGAATGCTGAAGATTAGGTGGGTAGATCGCATAACTAATGAAGAGGTACTGAACAGAATTGGTGAGAAAAGGAATTTTTGGCATACCCTGATTAAAAGAAGGGATCGCTTGGTAGGACACATTCTTAGACATCCAGGAATCGTAAATTTAGCATTGGAGGGAAGTGTGTGAGGTAAAAATCGCAGAGGGAGACCAAGAGACGCGTATAGTAAGCAGATTCAAGTGGATGTGGGTTGTTGTTCTTATGAGGAGACGAAAAGGCTTGCTCAGGATAGAGTAGGGTGGAGAGCTGCATCAAACCAGTCTCCGGACTGAAGACCATAACAACAACAACATAACAACAGATGTATCCAAAATGCTTCCAGCCCCACCTACCTGATGCGGATCTTTACAGCATCTCTTCACTGAGGGGGCACTAATATATAATCGCCGCTACAAGGTGGATCCATCTCAGTCCCCTCCCCAGTCGTCCTGCTGTGGTCGTTGTCTAGTTTACAACAACCACCTCACCCAAAACTGTACAAACCCTCCCACCTGTCCTCACTGTAAATCCCCTTCCACCTGTTGCGTCCCCTGCCCCAAATATAAATGCCAAGCTCGTTCTGCTCCCATCACCCCTGACTGTCACCATCCGTCCTACTGACCCCCTTTCCATGCCAACACCTCCCTCTGTCCCCCTCCCATTGTGGAGGACGTCATCCGATTCGTCACCACAGTCCTCCAAAACTTACACCCATTCCAACGCCCCCACACCCTCCAACAGATGGCCCTCACTGCCCACTCTGTCTTCCAACTGGAAACCATCCCCACCTTCTCCCGGAACCACTCCCATTTCACCTTTTCCCGGCAAGTTACCCTTGCATAAAGTACATCCGTAACCTTTTTTCCATCTCCCCTCCCCCCCTCCCTGCAGATCCTCCATGGCACGCCCACCCCATTATCACAATGTCCGTTCCCTCCCTTCCAATAAACACCTTTTCATGCACACCCTCTCCCAACACCGCGTGGATGCCTTTCTCCTAACTAAAACCTTCCTTCAACCCCCCTCATTCCATCAGCACCACTGTCACTGTTCAGATGGCCCCCCACCGCTTGCTCTAGGTGGCATGGCGATTGGCCACTTCCATCACCACTCTGTCTGGCTACAGACTCTCCTAAACAATCCCATCGAGCACCTCATCCTCCCTCACCATCACCCTGGCCACTATTTACATCCACAGTAATGTCCCCCTACCCTATGCTTTCCTCTCCCACATTGACCGCAATTTTACGAACAATGTGATTGCCACTGACCATAACCTTGCCTACTGTCCCATTGGTGGCGTTAGTTTATCGCCTCAGGCTTGACACCGTTCCCATCCTTCGCTCTACTTGCCACAAAAGCAACATGATCCCCAACATCGTCCTTGCCTCTTCCAACCTCCTCGGGCACCTTCAGGCGGAAGAGCTTGACCTTATTGGCAGTGACCACACACCTGTACTTCTTATCATTGACCCCTGACCAGGCTCCCCATCCTCACCCCCATCCTAAACTTGTCCTTGATTACTCCCGTGCCGACTGGGATGCCTACCGTTGTTCCATAGACACCTCGGTCGCTAACCACCCTCCGCCACTCCACACCCCTGCAGATATAGATCACTCCTTGTCCTTCCTTCACGAGACTGTTGCTGACGCCGTTCATGCCCATATTCCTACTAACGCCATCCATCCCCCCCCCTGCCCCACCCTTCCTCCAATGGCCCTCTTCTTCCTCCTCCTCCTCCGTGAATCCCGCCGCCTCTATCGCTCATTCCTGCAGACCCGTGACCGGGATACACTCCAACGCCACCGGCAAATCCATCGACATATTAGAAACCTCTTGGCTACGAAAAAACGCCGGTCTTGGGGACGCCACGTCCTCCGCCTCACTTACCGCATCCGCCACCCTTCCCCCACGTGGATCCTCTATGATCTCATCCCTTTCTCTCACCATCTAAAATTCTTCGAGCATATCCATACCCTCTACACCACCTGCAGAATTGAATCCAGTCACCCTGTTGTCTCTCCCCTCCTGCTGAACCCCGGGCCTCTGCCACGCTGGTACCAGCATATCCTCCCTCCCTTCACACTCTCCACATTCACTCCCAGGGTAACTTTCGCCACCAGCCTGTCCCGGATGACGCCCTCCGTCTTGATATTTTTTTTTATTTTTTATTTTTTATTTTTTTTTTTTTTATAAATCTTATGGGACTTAACTACGGGGTCATCAGTCCCTAAACTTACAAACTACTTACGAACTGGGACGGCACAAATTTCCATGCCCGAGGGTGGATTCGAACCCCCGACCGTAGTGGCCGTGCAGACTGTGACTGAAGCGCCTCAGTCCCCTCGGCCACCGCGACCCATCCTATTAGCTCTAATCCCTCCCCTCCCCATATATTATGTGCCCCCCCCTTCACTCCCCTCCCTTTCCTCCCCTGCTTCGATCTCTCTTCCCCTCCCTCGGAGTTCTTACACTTTCCTTCCCCACCCTTCGCCTTCCCTCCTCCCCCCCCCCTCCGTGCCTCTATTCCTTCCCCTCTTCCCCTGTGGGGTGTCAATGTTTTAGTCTTTAATATTGTTTTTAAGATTGCTCTGTGCTAAAGTGTTGTGTCAGTGTCAAATGGTGAGCGTGGTTTTAAGACCTCAGCAACCGCCGCACAGGCAGAACAATGTGTTGCCATATTTTTTTTAATTGTCTCTCTGTTATCGTTACCATTCACTATGCGAAATCTTTTTTTTTTTTTTTTTTTTTTTTTTTTAGCCACCGGGGCATTTTTTAATATTCACTATGTGTGTTTTAAAGCCATCATTTCATTGTTTTTAATTCGCCAATTTTCTCTTCTTTTTATTGTTAAATTCAACACTTTTATCTCCTGTTTTAAACTACCATTCATGCTGCCAAACTCATGTGTACAGTGGGCTGAAGAGCGGCGTACGAGGCTGCTGCCAGCCTGCCCCACAGGGCATTAAAATAAATAAATAAAAATAAAAAAATCATCAGTCGCCGTACTTTCAAGTTCCGTGTATGTACTATGCTGCCGATTGTATACTGTGCTACGTGTACTGGACTCTCTCTCGTGGATACTCACACTTACTACTACCGTGCTGTGAACTGGTATTGCTGTTAGTATTCTGAACTTTGTCATTGACATGTTCCTTAATCGTCGGAGAACTTGTTGTATTTATTTACAAAAGTTAAGTGACAAAGTAGCCATTTAACTCATTCATCTGCTCGCCCCTGACCGGGTAATGTGAATATTGCGACATTAGTATGCGAATATTCTGAGAAATATCGCGATCATTGCAGAATAAAACAACTGTACCGTGAGAACAATAGACGAAAAATTTTTGGAAAGATCTAAAATGTCGGACAAAAGTGAAAATCTTCCTGGAACGTCAGTAGATAAGCCGGCCGCGGTGGCCGAGCGCTCTGCGGCGTGCCAGTCACGGTCCGCACGGCCACTACCGTCGGGGGTTCGAATCCCCCCCTCGGGCATGGATATTTGTGCCGTCCTTAGAATTAGCTCGTTCATAAGTAGTCTGTAAGTTTAAGGACTGATTAGCCCTTAGTTAAGTCCCATAAACTCTACAAACATTTGAACAATTTTAGTAGATAAACAGGAGCCAGAAGATAATAGCCTGCACAGCGAAGCGTCAAAGCGACGATTAAAGACTGCGCTGGAATTATATTTTACATAATTTGACCGAAGAGCAGAAAGTTCCACGGTGATAACAAAAGAACGCACTCATATGGCAAATAAAATACACCAGAAAATTCTGGAACTCTTATCCGAATACACGTTTGTGTGTGACGATTCAGTTGATTCGGTTCGAAGGCGTCGATGAAAAAGGTGCATATGTAGGAGTGTAGGATTTCATCAGGTGATGACTACGAATCCGACGCAAAAATAATGAAAGAAGGTCCAGAATACGTTCCACTGGATTACAAAATAATGGCAATTAATCTTGCAAAAACACATCCAAAGTTGAAGAGTCTGCAAACAGAAGGTGCATCTCGCTTGAAGTATATGCGAGATGCGGAACTCGGAACGGCAAATATCACACAATTGATTCCTGTGCGTTTTATCGCTTCGTAGAAGCACGGATCTGTAACCAGCAAGTCACCAAAGTCACCAAAAAGTTCCTCGCATGTAGAAAATTCCGTAACGTCGTCAGAAAGTGCATGGTCGTAAACTATCAGTATATGCTGTTTATAAATTATTTACATAAATAAAACTAGAATGACAATGTAGTGTAGTTCTTAAAGAAAACATTGATGAAAGTTTCACGTTGATACAGTGAGTAGTTTGCGAGTTGAATGAAACGCGAGGTAACGCATGACCTTCGTCCGGAACGAGGTAACTCCTACAGCTTAGGGAAAAATGGCGGATAGTTCAGCTCGGGTTGATTGATTGATTTTGTCAGGGAATCCAAAACAGTGTTGGTCCAACCCGCCACTGCCCGCACTGAAACTAAGTTTATTGTGAGGTATCGCTCCCTGTATATCTAGTAAAGCCAACCAATGCCCTTGAACAGTGCAAGGAGTCCCTTTACCAGTTCTTTATTAGACACAATTTCTTTGGGTCTGATTGTCCCAAATGTTCTGTACCTTTTACTCTCTAATGCAATGAATTCGAAGATTAGATGTGATGCAGTTTCATCACCGTCATCACAGATCCTACATTTAGGGTTCTCTTCTGTTATTCCCATGGTATGTAGGTGTTTTTTGAAATTCCCATGGCCTGTCAGCAATCCAACCATTAGTCTAATATCTCTCCTGTTCAGGCCCAGGATTGCAGAGATTCTTTTAAAACATGGCTTTGGCATCATTACCTTACCATGTTTTTGTTGATAGACTTTGGTCCAATATTCTACGAGCTGTCTTCTGAGCCAGTTACGTAGCTTCAATTTGATCATTGCCTTGGTGATTGTCAGGACAGGTTCCGGTCCAATAAATGGAGTCTATGCCCCCATCCTGGCTAATCTGTCGGCAAGTTCGTTGCCACTGATCCCCGAGTGGCCAGGGACCCACAATAGGTTTACTCTATTGCTTTCCCCTAGCTCCACCAGAATCCTGTGACATTCTGCAACAACTTTAGACCTCGTTGCAGGAGCTGCCAGTGATCTCATGGCTGCCTGGCTGTCTGAATAGATATAGATGCTACGGTCTTTGTAGCACCTACGCAAATTCTCCTCCACACACGCCCTGATGGCAGTGATTTCTACCTGGAATACTGAGGCCAGTTTCCCTAGAGAGATGACACCCTCCAGTCTTGGCTGCAACCCGTATACCCCGGCCCCAACGCCTTGGTCTGATTTTGACCCGTCAGTGAAACAGACAATATCCGCCATACAGTGTCGAACTATTTTCTCCCACTGCTCCCTACTTCCAATTGTTATATTGAAAGGTTTGTTGAAGCAGTGTGGGGTTATAATATAGTCGGCTGGCATTTCCCCAGCTCGGGTTTATAGGAGCCTTAGGCTGGGCCGTTGCGGGGGGGGGGGGGGGGATGGGTGTTCCCGCAGCGGGCGCCGCCAGACACCACGACGCCGGTAGGCAGCGAGATGTCATCTGCCTAGATCTGGGCGGGGTCGGCGCCCCCGGGGCGTACAGCAAGGCGGCGCGTGCCTCCACCGTCAGCGCCGTGCGGTGCGGGGTGGCCAGGTCTGCTGTCAGCTCGACTCAGCGAAATCCGAGCTGCGACCGCAGGCCGGCCTGGCGCCTCAGCCAGCGCTTCCGCCTACCACAAATCTTGACAATGCATGGAAGCCACTTATATCACGCCTTCGTTCTGAAAGAATGTCTGCGTCTTCACTTCCGATTGATGTTACCACTTTCAATGATTAATTATTCATTTGTAAGCACTGTGGCTACATTACAGCGCTGTTTATGTTTGCACTCAGCGCTCACATGTTTATCTTCGAAGTATATATTCATCTATGACTAGCGCAGCAGTTACGAATATGATATCTTCGAGCATGCGCAGTCTAATTCTCAGTAGCTTTGCATCACGTGATTTACCGTATAAATAGGCACGCGCAGACGCTGAGAACTGTCTTGGACTTGCCTTGAAGATGGTTGTAAGGTTTGCAGCCCAAATATCGGACGAAGAATTGTCGCTGTCCCGGGTGCACTCCCGAAAGATGATGGAATATTATGTCCGCCGGGAAAACTTCAAGAATCATACCTTTCTGGAGTTTTAATTTTTTTTAAAGAAACTGTATCACTACCAGTTCTACGAGAGGGAATTGGAAAATAAGTTTACCCTGTTGACAGTGGTCAGAGTTGCGTATGAAAGGAAAAAAATACAATGACGCATTAAAGATATGACAAATCTTCATTTTGCCACATACTTTCCAAGTACATTGAGACATCTGTTATACCGCTTTGTAAGCTTCAAAAAGCCGTCCATGAAACAATCAGAGTGTTGCATACGGAAGATGCGTTGAACGGCTTGCTTGGTGTCAGCACTGCTTCCAAAGCGCCTTCCGCCGAGAGTCTTCTTCAAAGCTGGAATCAGATGGACAAAACCTGGTTAGAGATCCGGACTGTATGGCAGATGGCGTAGGTGCTACCAACCAAGAGTTGCAATATGGTTTTGCGTTGCCGTCGCCGAGTGTGGTCTCGCATTATCATCCAACAGCAGAACGCCAGAACTCAGAAGGCCAGGCGTCTATTTTGCGAATCACCTCTTTCAATTTCGACAGAGTGGCACAGTAACTTGCAGAATTGTTCAGCAACACTCCTTGGGCGTCCCAAAAAACGGTGAGTACTACTTTACCTGCAGACAGAGTTCTTTTGAACTATACAATTATTTATATGGTGTATGTTCTTTTCGGACATGTGTATCTGCCCCAACAGGCACTTGACAGTTTTAGTGCGGACGCGTTAATACGCTCGATTCATTATGGAAATCCAGTATAGCTTGCGAGCATGTGGAATCAAAAGGGCAGGGAACGCTACTCTCGTAATGTGTTACAAGATGAGAATTTGGGTTGGAAGGGAAGAGTGCCTGGATAGCCTAAATGGTTAAGACGACCGGTGACCCAAAGAGGGAAATCCGGGTTCGAATCCCGGTTCAGCACAAATTTTCATTTTTGCCATTGGATATATTTCAAAGCCCTGAAACGGTCGAAATGTTTAAATATTTCGACCTCGTCGCCTGTGAGCCTATTCAATAGTCTGCAAACGTCCCAGCTCGTCACGATACCATGCTATATGGGCGGATGCACTTATGTTCGTTCATAGACAGCAAATTGATCCTCTCGCATCAACGAAGGAGCCTGTTGTGAACAGAGGCAACGCCAGTAAAACGTTAACGCCTTCGTTGTATGCAACCCTTTTGCCTCCTCGGTTACGCTGTTTGCCTAACCTTAAGGAGGGAAACTTGGAGCTGACATGACAAGATTATTTAACCCTCAGATTGATACTTTTCCTGTTTTATGTATCGTATTACATGCCTATCTGTAGAGATAACTTACTACGCAGAAAGTAGAGGAGAAAATATCGTATTTAAGCCACATTAAATCGTATGGTGGGTGCGTTACACTTCGTGTGGGCCTGGAAGATGAGTGGTTCGTGTCGTGCGCTACATTCTAAATCGAGGAAGCCCATAGTCCCGCTATGTTTATAGCATTCTCTTAAGTTTTACTTTACAGAGGCGTTGTAGCTTCATTGGGAAACAGCTGCAGCTACTGGCACCACTTAAGCTACGATGCATCTTTAAAGTCAATATATAGCAATTTGTTGTTTTTACACGTAAACTTGAAAAAGAAGTCTCGCAGTACCACACTAAATATTATATGTTGGTAACATTAACGGCTGATGTCGGTATGTAGATGGAACAAATGTTCAAATGTTTGTAGAACTTATGGGACTTAACTATGGGGTCGTCAGTCCCTAAGCTTACAAACTACTTATGAACTAGCTAAGACTAAGGACAGCACAAATATCCATGCCCGTGGGAGAATTCGAACCCCGGACCGTAGTGGCCGTGCAGACCGTGACTGGAGCGCCTCAGTCCCCTCGGCCACCGCGGCCGGCGTAGATGGAACATTGATTCATGTCGTTTGCTGCATTTGGAATCGAGGATGAGTGCAGTCTCTAATTTTTATAGTATTCTGATACTTAAATTTGTCTTTTTTTACAGTTCATATCGTTTGGCGTTGCCTCTTAATTGGCAAACAGTTTCAGCTTCTGGTGCCACTTGAACTGGGATACATTTTAAATACTTAAGATGCTAAAGAGTTTTCGATAGAAATGAAAGTAGAGATTTTTTTGTTTACTTTTATTTTTATTTAAATTTGTCATTTAATTAGTTTGTCCATGTAATGATACACGGCGTTGCTTTAGGCCCTCTAGCAGCCGTTCCGTTGCGTTGCCCGGGTCTGGTCGTCGCCGGCAGAGCAGTGTCAGGCAGGTGTCGAGTGCCCCGGCACCGGCAGTGTCTGCTCGCCTCGCCTCGCCTCGCGTCCCCAGGGCTCAGCACTGCAGGCAGCAGGGAGGGCGGCGGCCGCCACGCGCTCACTGCGCCTCCTCATGTCAGGCGGCGGCGGCGGCGGATCCGCAGCCTGATGCTGGCGTCGGAGGGCACCTCGGCCAGAGCTGAGGAGGAGGGTCCGTGTGTTAGCCGCGGCACGGGCCGGCGCAGCAAACTGCGCGGCTACCAAGTGCCGCAGCTCACGGATCTCCCCTCCCTCTCCAGCCTCGGACATCCCCCCTCCGCCCAGACTGCAGGTTCGCCCTCTGCCGCCAGTCGCTGGCTAGGGAGCAGCCTCGCCTCGCCTCGCCTCTCCACCTGCAGTCAGGGCAGCCACCTGCAGCCAGACGGCTCCTCTTCTCTCCTGCCAGGCCCGCCTCTTCCCTTTCGCAGCCTCAGTCCCCTGCACACTCCCACCGTCTGCAGCGCAGAGTAGGTAGCTGACCACTCCGGGAAGGTAGCCCACGGCGCTCTGGCGGTAGCCGTGGGCGACTACTCTGGGAGTAGCGGCTTCCACCAGCCCCAAGCGATGACGTCACCGCGTGGTCCGGTTGTGTTTTTTTTTTTTTTTTTTTTTTTGTTTTTTTTTTTGTGGTTTTAGGGCGCACAACTGCTGTGGTCATTAGCGCCCAACACTGCCCATAGTAAAAAAGAACCGGGGTTAGAAATTAAATGGCTTTCGCCATATTTGCACGATGTATAAAAAGTAAAACTCTGTTAACCGATTGCGGGTCATCAGCTAAAATGTCAGACAATTCAAATGGGAAACACAGATCATGACGGAGACGGTTAAAAAATGGACATTGCACTAAAAGATGGTTCACAGTAAAAGGTGCATCACAGTGCTCACATAAGGGAGCAGGACCACCACGTAATAAATGCTGGTGGCTATAACGGCAGTGGCCAATACGAAGCCGGGCCAGAGCAATCTCCTCTCGGCGGGAGGGTCGAGATGACGTTGACCAGAGATCAGGCACAGGTTTAATGGCTCGCAATTTGTTCCCTGACAGGGATGACCAATGTAGATACCAACGGGAGATAATACGCTGGGAGATACCAGCGCGAAGGTCATCAGAGCTGGTGGAAAAGGTAGATAGCCGAGGAAGGAGAACTGCTTCCTTGGCAGCCGTATCCGCAGCCTCATTCCCCAACACTCCCACATGGCCAGGGACCCACAGAAACGTCACCGTAGTTCCGCTCGTTGAAAGAGAAGTAAGGCAATTGCGGATGCTTTGTACCAGGGGATGGGCCGGATATAGCATGCGAAGGCTCAACAAAGCACTCATAGAGTCCGAGAAAATGACAGTCTTACTGAGCGAGTGTCGCCGGACGTATTGTGTGGCTTGGTATAATGCATACAGCTCAGCTGTAAAAATGGAACTCCACTCAGGAAGACGATATTTAAAAAGAGACGTTGCCAAGTACAAAAGCACACCCAACACCCTGGTCTGTCTTTGAGCCATCAGTGTAAATGAACAAATTGTCATCAAATTTAAACCGGAGTGCGTGAAATTCTCTCTGGTAGACGAAACGAGGTGTGGAGTCCTTTGGAAGAGAATGAAGATCAATGCGTGGTCCGGTGTCGGCAGGCCTCTGCAACAGGCAAAATGCGGCACTTACTTTCCACTGCAATTAAGGTGGGTCAGACTGCGAGTGGATGTGGTCCTCAGGCTTTCTGTAAAGGCACACTTAGGTCAAGGAATGGCAGCCAAGTCTTCACTGCTGAGATGTGTCAGGCAGGCACCGCTGCCCTGCCTGCAGTGCTGGACAAAGTGTAAACATTACGCTGTCATACGAATCCCCAATGAGTAAAGAAGTCAACCATCAAAGTGTTAAGCTAAAGGTCTACACAATTCAATATCAATACAAAAATATAATGAACCGTGTCATTTTCCTATTCATGCTCCCTTCTTAAAGCAAAAATCACCCACCCGAATCCATTCTTTATCAGCTTCCAACAGTACATATTGCACACACGACGTCTACTAAACTCACTCCTTCCCTCGTGAATACGGGCCATGAAATGATAACTAAACATGCTAATTTATAACTACAGTCAGAATGCCTTAACCACTATACCTTTATGTTTGCAGGATGGAATGCCGAACGCCAGTGCGATGGCGACCGAGATTTGGGCGAGTCCGTTGGCAGTCGCTCGCTGCTCGCAGTGTCCGCGCCTCCGGACGGTCCTCAGGCTGGTCCTCACCCGCGCCCAGGACAGGCGGCCGCCAGCTGTGACGTCACGGCTGCAGCCGCCCTGCGACTGCGACGGCGACTGGTCGCAGACGATGGCTGGTTGCCCGAACATCGTCGACGTGGTCCCTCACTAGTTGCGAGGACTGGTTGAAGATTTAAGAACACCATGTGGCCTCCCGCAATAATAGCTGTGGGCCCACGCACACCCCGCTGCTCGCCACCTGGAAAGAGCAGGGTATGGTCGCCGGGCGACGTGGCGCTCCTACTTTTATAGACTCCCGACAATGCCGGACGCGGTTACCGCGGAAATGTCTCCTCAACTTGTGATTCAGCCTATTGTCATCAAAAATTAAAACCACAAATTTTGTTAATGCACGTTTATCCCTGATCGATGGAGTGAAAAATATATGGATCAACCTCCAACCTCCTTAAATTGCTTCTTCGCATTCTAAACTTTGACATTAAAGCATTCTAACTTGCTTTAAGCAGCCGTAGGTAGCTAGGTCAACACTGCCTCTCTGTTCCACACTCACATATTATGCCCCTTCTTTAGAGGGACGTTTCCATCCATAAGAATCAACACGCATTGCTCAAACAAAGATAGCTTAGTGTGACCACCAGAATCGAAGAGGCAATGGCTGAAGTTGACGCCACGTTCACCATCTTTCTGGGAAAAGACGCTCTGGCATTAGGTGCTGAAGCAAAGTCATAAAAATATTAGTTCACCCAGAATCAGACCAGCTTTCTTCACTTCATACCTCCCAGAGATTTAATATGGCACCTGGTTAGTAATGGAACAGAATCGACAGAAAATACATTTACTTCGAAAGTAGACAACACAGTGTCCATGATCTTATCGCAGTGTTCAAAGACTGGCTTCATGTAGATTTTCACGCTACTCTGTCCATCTCCAAATAATAACCGAAACCCGCATTCACTTCAATATACTTACTGTATTCGTCTTTTGGACTCTCTATGTGATTCCCCCCCCCCCTCCCTCCCCCCCGCCCTCGTCACGAAACATCACTGTGGTACTAAATTAACTATTTCTTGGTGTATCAGATGTGTCCTATCAATCGAACCCCTTCCTTATTTTAATCAATCTTTCCCATAACTTTCTATTCTTGACAGTTTGTTTAGTACATCCTCATTAGTTACATAATCCAACCAAGCTTCAACATTCTTCTCTAATACCACATTTCAAAAGCTTCTGTTTTCTGTTGGTCCAAGGCATCACGCTATGGACTGGGCGGCCGTTCGCGCGTCCTCCCTCTGGCATGGCCGTGTGTGTTTCTTTGGTGTAAGTTAAAGTAGTTTGTACATTTAGGAACTGATGACCATAGTATTACTCGGCAAAGCCAAGTGGTAATCTCTCGACAGTAGCAGCACCGTGTCCTTACGCCGGAGAAACAGAGAAGGGGGAACAGTATGGCGTACATGTACGCTCCAGTATTCTTGTAAGTGGGCCGTTGCTAGCATGTTACATGCAGCGCGTTTACTCGCGACTGATTTTGCGAAAGACTAAATCTAATTTGGAAATGTTCGGTGCTGTGGTTAGATGTTAAGCCTGCATCTATTTCACTAATCCTTTCAATGGCGATTTCTTCTCACACGATGAAAAAAATTACGAAGCAATCATTGGTTGAACATTACTGCAGTCAAGCATGACCAACACCTACGATGGCTAGAAGTATTCCGAATGGATAAAGATATTGCGAGTACTCAGAAGGGGTAAAGACAAAGCTAATAATCAAACCAAAGTAGTTCTTCCAATGAACAACATTGAAAATAAATAGCGAAACTACTGATTCTACGATGTATTCCTGACAGCAGTATCTTACCTCAGCTCTTCACGGAGCTTCGCTGGCAGTATCTGTAGAACTACCTCCCATGCTGATCTCTTCTTCCTCAGCTGTCACTGTCGATTCGTCGTCTGCCGATTCGGTCGCTGACGATAATGATTCGTCACTTGAATCCAACTCGACTGATATTATTATTTTTTTCTGTTACTTCGTCCATCAGAGCATGTCTTCTCCAAAAGTCCTCGCACACTTTTTCTACGTGACATAAAAAAATGTTCAAATGTTTGTAAATCTATTGGAGCAAACAGCGTGGTCATCAGTCCGTAGCTTACAAACTACTTAAACTAAGGTAAACTAACCTAAGGACAACACACACACCTATGCCCCAGGGAGGACTTGTAACTGCAACGGCGAGCAACCCGCGCGATCCGCAGCGAGGCGCCTTAGAACGCTTGGCTACTCACCGCGGCTACGTGACATACCTTTCTCCAATCTTATAATGTCATAGCAGCAAAAGCATCAGCTGTAATTTTTTTCAGTTCCGTGCGCGAAACGCTTGATAAATTCTGAGTACGGATTTTATTTTGTTACAATATCCTAGATTAATTCGATGGGATTCAAGTCTGGATGGTTCGGAGGCAGTCGGAGGAGTACAAATCCATTATCTTGCAAACTTTTGTCAATACAATAGACAGGAGACGTTTGGTGCCCCTTAATTAGTGCCAGAGGTTCGGCTTTCTGTAGGTCGGAGTTATAACGTATGTTGTTTTTGATCAGCCAGGATTGTATTTCACATTTTAGAGAGCTAGAGGATGGCGGTTTAGTCTCTTATTTATTGTGATATGGAGCATTATCAAAAACAATACTTCTTGGAGGTAAGCTTGGCATAAGTTGGGTTTCAACGTATTTTTAAAAGCTTTTGCTATCCATTTTTGAGTGATAGTCGGAGAAATGAAAACATGTCTCCCCCTGCATGAACAACAATTCAACGGTGACCGGCACTTTTGTTTTACAACACTCCTCGCACACTATCAATTTGCCAACATTTATTTACCGTATAATGTGTGTGTATCCATGTTTCATCTAAGTAAGCCACTGGTCGCTTTGATTCTGATGCTACATTTTTACGTAAAAACCTGAGAAAGTAAACCCTTTCAGCAACAATATCCTCTCGTTCGCAAAAAACAACACGTTTGCTCTGGCACCTTCTAAAACGAAATCCCATAGACAAAGCAATTTTTCTAAGGGTTTCCTTCCTAGATTTGACACTCAGTTCTGTTCGACAAAAGTTGTGCAGTTTTCACAAAGTTGGTATTTCTTTATATTGTTCGTAATACAGTACTGGATCTTAAAGGCACGCCAGTCCATAAAGAAAGTTATACACCCTTGTCTCCCTTGCAAGATCGCCAAGAACCTCCGCGGAGACGAAACAGAAGCACCCCTACCTGTGGATCGCCTATTACAAAAAGCTTATATTGTACTTTTTACTTGCACCATTACAAGGGCTTTGCACCTTGAATTAGCATCTGCCATGAGTACGGAAAAATTCATCATGTCATTTAGACGCTTCTCCAGCAGACATGGATTACCCCACACCATATATTCGGACAATGCGAGCACTTTTCAAGCAGCGAGCAGAGAACTTGCAGAACTTTCTCAGATCTTCACGGATCCACGTACCATCCAGCATTTCGCCCACAACGGCGTGTCCTGGAAGTTTATTGTTCCACGAGCGGCTTGGTGGGGAGGCTGGTGGGAACGAATGGTGGGCACAACAAAGCGTTGCTTGAGGAAAGTGTTGGGCACATCTCAAGTAGACGAGGAAACTCTCAGAACAATACTAGCAGAGATAGAAGCCGCCATTAACAGCAGACCAATTACACAAGACGGTCCCAACGTATTAACACCAAATCATTTTATAAACTGGGGACGATTGACAACATTACCCCGCGGTCCAGAACCTAACATCAATACCGATCTGAGAAAAGTGGCAAGACTGAGGGCATAGGTGCAAGAAGATTTCTGGAAGAGGTGGAAGAAGGAGTATCTTCTAGCCCTGAGAAGCTTCCACGAGGTGCATCAACCAGACGGGAGATCGACGAAGTGCCGGAATGGTGATGTCCTACTTCAAGACGATCTGCGGCCACGTCAACTATGGAGGCGAGCTCGCATCTCTGCAGTGAGACCGGGCCGTGACGGGAGGGAGAGAACTCTCGTCCTTAGACTCAGCGATGGAACGGAGATCTTCCGCTCCGTACAGCTGGTTGTACCACTGGAGATCGACCAGGGTGCGGAGGATGTGGCGGATTAACGACGATATTTAAGAATTATCTTTGTCTTTTATATTAGTTCCATGTACTCTTTGATTTGTATACGTTCTATGTAAGACGCACGTGTAAATAAAGGTTGTGTTTACGTTTCACGATAATCTTCATCTTGTTTTCAAGGTCAATTGAGCAAAATTTCACCAAGATCAGTGCGAAGATATAGATTTACACGGAGACATTGAAAACGAACTTCCACTTTTTCTCAAATTTTCCGATTGGTTTTCCAAAAAATGGAACGAAACCTGGGTGGGGGGCGCGCTTTGTAACCTCTCTATATGGAACAATCGATTATTTTCGCGATTTCGTAATAAACTTTGCATTTACGAGTGCATTATCTGAGCTTTCAGTATGACATATTCAAATTGTTTCAACGTATATACAGATGAGATTATTAATAAAATTAAATATTAATAGAAATAGAAAAATTTAATCGTTAAAAATGTACTTTTTATTTCATATTTTCAGATAGAAAGCCTGAGACACGAATAATTTACAGCAGTCGTGGAGGGGGCAGGGGCGTGACGTGTTTCTGTCAAGAGCGCACAGTCAGCATTCATGATCACAAATCAGTGGTACTATTGTGCGTGGGCGTCGCCATCAGGAGGAAGGACAGGGGGGACATGTCCCCCAACGCAATACTGTCGACTTCCTTTTATTCCTCCTCATGAGATACATCCTCTCCTTTGAGTCACCCCCTCCCAATAATTTAGTGATGGTGACGCCCATGCTACTCTGTAAAAAAATAAGAAAAATAAAAAGTGTTTTCAATCGCACAAGAAACATTTTACTTTGCGGAGACAGCACGTATACAAGTCGTAGCGCATGTGCTTAAGGCGGCAGTGGCCGCAGCGTTGCAATGAACATCGTGACTGAGCTTCGAATTCTCTTTTGAACCCCCTGGAGCCAGCATATGGGCGCTTCCGCGGCTGGGAGAAACGCCACTTTTAACATAGGCGTTGGAGCTGGTAGAGACGCCAGGTCCTGTCTACTGGAGCTCTGGCGGTTACGCACGAACGGTCACGAAACAAGAGAATGGAGCTAGTGCGCACCTCGTCTTGCGCATACGTAAATCGTCTACGAAGACAAGATCCGCCCTTCATATTTGTTTTTGGCGCATTGAAAATTCATGAAAAACATATATTTGGTAAAATATCTTATAACTTTTAATTAAAGAGGCATCAACTGTAATAGCCTTCAGAAGATCCCATCATCAATAATAATGAAGTCACTACTCTCCACCTAGTAAGAATAGTCATGTGGTTTGCGGCTGAGGTGTCGAAGGTAGTGGGTTCGAGACCTATTGGAAACAATTTTTTTAACCCAGTCTTCTTTCTAAAAGATATGGAAACAACAATGCCTTTTGTATTGTTACTTGCCACATATCTTTGCACGTACGTTTTTGCGAATGTGTCACGATTTTGAGGGTAAATGACATTTATATTCTTCGTTGTAACAAATATCTAACTTTTCTAAAAGAAATGGGGGAGAACAGACTTTATGTATGCGTAAGGTTAGGAGGATGTGCTCCTTACAGAGTCCCGAAGGTAGCTTCCCACTTTATTGTAACAGAATCATTTTGTTACTGTCCCTTATATCGACGCGCGGAGTGGAAGGACGGGGCGAGGGGGGCCAAGGCGCCACTATCAAGATCCGTTACTGAAAGAAGTCATCTGAAGCACCAGCTGACACTGTTGGTAGCAACGAACACAATTGTACAGATCTGCGTTATAATTAGCTTCGCCATGGAAGTGTGGTGCTACAACTGGTATTTTTCTGGCTTCGGCAACAATGGTAAAAAGAGGACAGTTGATTCGAAGTCTATAAGGAAAGGATTTGCGACAGAACCAAACTATGTGCCCAATGAACAGCTACTTTTGCACCAACTACATGTGTATATTGAGATACTGCATTTTTATCATCTACATTTGATAATCTGCCTAGGTGAATTATGCAAGTTTCAAATATTCCATTTCCATAAAAGGTTCAAACATTTTTCCCTAGCCACAGCAGGAGGTGTCCTTGCACAGTCGGTGCCTGTGTGCAATGCACACATTGCGCACATGGGCGGTGTACCCCTGTGTGATGCATACAAACGGACCTAACTACCTTGATATGAATAAATAGGTACTCACCACACTGCGATGATCTTCACAGTAAACTGCTACTGAAGAATTTCTATTCCGGAAGAAGAGAGATGTCAAAATCACGCAAACACAGAAAATCCATGAGTAACGCATTATAAGGCAAGCCCGTGAAGTTACTGCCGCCAACTCTGAACAAGCACAGGTGAAGCTGGCTCGCGGTAGCGCCTTATTTATTGTCGAGTCTTGACTATTACGTCATGTACCCAAATTTACCTAAAATTTGTATAATGGACACACCAAAAACTACCTCTATGGCCCTCTACTATCAAAGAAATGTACTGCAAAACTTTCAAAGAAAAGAAATAAAACCTCGTATTCATTAAAATGTAATGTTCTGTGACCGATACCTGTGTATGTGTATGTGTGTGTGTGTGTGTGTGTGTGTGTGTGTGTGTAAAAGGAAAAAGGAAGGGCCATATATTCATGTCACTTGGTTTCAATATTTGCTTTTAAAGTTCAAGCTCACACTTGCATATCAATATTAATTACAATCCGTTCGCTAAAGAACCATGCAGAGACACTTGACTAAACAACCATGGAAAATAACTAATATGTGTCACTCTTTCAGTGACCAAACCTGGAACTTCTAGTAAAGTGATAAATTTTAATGTCCTATGTACAATCTTCATTTCATTGAAACCACAGCAGCATTGAGCGAAAAGTGACCCATGTTCTGTGAAAAGGCACCTGATCCTGAAGCCCCACCACACATCCACGCTAGCGCTGAGACTGTGGCACATTCCACCTACATCAATTGATGTGCCACTCGCGTCACACTGCCACGCCCACGGCTCAACAATCCGGGCATGCTGAAGACCACTCACTACACCACTGGTTCATCCATAGACACTTCACATCATACAAATGGAAAAATAAAAACAATAATGTATCTCAAGAATGAAAAATCTAAATGAATATGTTTAAAAAAATCTCTATTCTCAATTTAACAAAAATCTAATGAAAGTTCAAAACAATATCAAATAATCTGCTTTCAGATTTATCTCTCATATGAATGTCTATCAAAAACAAATCACTGGTGTCCGAGTAGGAATTGTGCATTTGCTAACTCAAAGCCAGAGGTGGCAAATTTAGCATTACATTTATTTAATTAAAATTATATCTGTGATGCTTGTCACTAGCATCCAATTTCTCTGCCAGTATATCTCTGATTATTTTGTTTTAAAAGAGACTTTAAATTTCCTTGACCGGGCTGGAGGGAAATGGAATCGCTCGTCGTCTTTTGTCGTCATACTATTGAATAGATCAGACGTCTCTTTTTTGTCTCTACGCATTGGCTATGTTAGTGTGAGATTATAGTTTATTAATTGTAATAAATATCTCAGTTAATTTTAAATAATTATTTCATTCGAAATGCCTTTCCCCATTTTCGCTAATTTTGTTATCTTTATTTCCAGCAAGACGCATAATTCGTAAAGTGATACTTGGCCGTTGTTACAAATTGCTTTGTGACTGCATAAGAACATTACAGATGCAACCTTCACTAACACAAAAGCCTGCAGTAATTCTTCTTTCCATTAAATGAAGTCTGATAATTTTGCAATTTTAACTACTAATTGTAATCATAATTATACATGGTCGTGAATCTTTAGCATGCAAGCATCAGTTTACAGTGAAAAAACTAATTATTCCATACCGGTTTGACTACAGTGATATGGCTGCAATACAACCTGATTTATTCCATCAGGTAAAGAGCGGATTCTTCCACTTTCTTTTGTAATGACGCTTTCTGGTGTTGCCTTTATGCTAACCACCACTACCACTAAATTCTGATGCCAGAATCTTTCATGTTTTTCTCTTCAAAATTATTATCCATTACAATATTCCACAGTTTGTTAAATTTCAATAGCAGTACTTAACTTTAAGCTTGACGACAACACCACCGTAAGAGAATCATTGCAAATTCTACAGTTTGAATAAATCAGTGAAATGATTCACGAAAATTAGATTCATACAAAAGCCAATGCATCAGATGTCAAAAGATGAAAGCTGCATACCTACTTACCCATGGTATTTACAAAAAGAAATGTGTGTCAAGCATATAACACTAAGACATTAAAATTTGTTAATTAAACCACAGTCCTTCTATAAATCAACACTCATTTGAACAAGAAGACAATCATTGGAAACATTGACAGAAAGAAACACAAAATAGAAAAATCTGGTAGATGAGCAATACAGGATGTACATAATAAGCAGCAATACTTTCAATTATTTATTGCACAAGAAGTAACCATTGTACAGATGTCATACATACTGCATTTTGTAGAGAAATTCTGAAAGTTTTTTCACAAACATTCAATTGTTGCAACTGTGAACAAAACCCAACGCAATTGTCTTTGTCATTGTCATTGAGCTTATGTACTAGCTCCAATTTGAGTGGTTTCATAGGCAGCTTCTGTCGCAGGACTTTTCCATACTGTCATTGGAACCATTTAGAGTTCACAGGATTTCACCAATTTCTTTGTACTCATTATGAATGTCTCTTCTACACGCTCCACATTCACTGCATTCGCACTGGAATATCCACTTCTCTTTGCCGGGCACAAGCAACCCGTCCTAATGAATTTGTTGTGCCAGTAGTAACTGGTCTTCCTTGTTCATGGTTCCTTACTGTAGTTGGTGGGAAATATCCTTTGAACAACAGTAGTACACTTGTTTTTGTCAAACACCAACACACAGCAAGCTTGCTCTGTACCTAATGCTATCAGCAAATTACGCTGTGGCAGTATACATAAAAAGAAAAAAGCTTTCAGTATTTCTCTTCAAAATGACATATGAATGGTATCTGTATAGTGTTTCGTTCTTGTGCAATAAATAATTTAAAGTGTTCCCAGACTTTATGTACACCCTGTATATACTCTGAAGCAACCATGAAATAAAACAATACACAAATCTCCATAGTGACATTAGAAAATGCAGATTAAGATTCTATGGACACATTAAATGAATGAACCCAGGCACTCCAAAAAACAAATATTCTTCAAAAGAGATAGATTGGCTCACCAGTACATACCTTAGTTGAGTCACACAAATGAAATTGGATACAATAAAATGGGCAAAGTTTTCAGAACAAATCCTATCAGGTATGGGAAGAGGGGAGGAAAATGGAACAGAAGGGGAAGGTTATTCATGCCCTAGGCCATGAGACAAATAGTATAATTATTTTACTGTAGGACTGGAGCCAAAATAGATTCAATAGGGAATGGTGAGTTCAAGACTGATGTGAAATTGGCTGGACTACAAAAGTCTAAAAGTATGAAATCACTAGGTTAAAAAATTTAAAAGTGGCATGTTAGCCAAGAGGAAAACCCAAAGAAGAAGACTGGTAAACTTGGTCTGAAGAGAGAAAGGAAGCTCACAACAATAGAATGAAATATGGGCACAATGGAACAGAAGTGCCCACCTCTTAAGTGCTTTGCATTATCCTAATGGCTTATTTGCAAATACTAATAATACTGAGTTTTGTTCAGCGTCTTGGAAGTTCACTTTTGGTCTCACTTGTAGACAGGGATACTGCCCATCAGCTTGGACCTGTGGCATCATTGCAGTGCGGTAGTTTGGAGGTGCATTCGTGTTTGTAGAAGGTGTGAGTGATTATGTAGTGGTTTAGTTAAAGACAATAGTTTGTTTACAAACAAAACATATTAATATTTTGTGTTTAAAAAGTGTTCTGTAGCTTCTCTCTGATTGTTAGGTGTAGGTTAACCAAGAGATTTCTTTTTTTCATATGTGAGCGCCGAAGGCGCAAATTTTTGGGCTAAGACCTGTGAGCAATGATACATTCTGTTATATATAATCACTACAGATTATTTGTATGTACAATACAGAAGTATTAAGATATCCGTATACTGTTTTACCAACATCTTGATGTCATGGGTCAAAGCAGACGGGTGGTATCCCAGTCTACAGTTATGCCAACTTTTGGATGGAAACCTGAGCATAAAAATGACCAGAGTAGTTGTGTGGCAAAAACAACACACAAAATTCAAGGACAAAGAGATTAAATCAGTTCAGTGTCAGTTCTCGAGATTAAAATCATAAATAATTGCTTCCAATTTGCAGAAATGAAATACAAAATCAATAAACTAAATCTAAGTGCCACATGACAGCAAAACTACTTAAATGCTCACATGCATGCATACTGGTTGCCATCCAGAATGTACTACAGTAGAACCTCTCAAACTCGACACAACGTGGACTTAAGAGTTGTCGAGTTTTGAGGCTGTCGAGTTTTAGGGAACTTAATTAAAAATAACTAGGAGTTGAATAAAAACGCTTATTTAGAGTATTAAAATTGTACATTTACTGATTTATTATATACAATTATATATTTATATCAACATCTATAACTTATATAAAAAAAAAATTTAAATGAGACAAAAGGCCTAGTAGCATCTTGAAATACAGTGTTCATTACAATTACTACTGAAGTTGTTTATGCTGCTTATAAAAATTCCATCACAGTTAGTTATGGGAAGTTTTCTGAACACTAGAAGAAAACTGTAAAAGAAAACTTACTGAAGTCATTTGAAAAACCCTGTGATTTAAGACTGCTTTTCTGTCTCCACACAGCGTCTTGCAGCTTGATCACGGAGTCGCCTGAGGAACAGAATTTCCATTCCAGACGCATTTTGCTCCTCTACGTACTGCAATATCCTTTCAACAAATTTCACAGCCTCACTGCGGCTAACTTTTCTTTCTTGTCGATGGTCCTCTTCCTCTTCTTCTTCCGAATCGTCCCCTTCTACGTCACGCCCTTTGACAGCTGCGATGATTTCATCTTTTCGCAGTGGTTTTGATGCTCTGTCAAGATCCATCCACTCATTGACATCATTGCTTGAAGACTCTTCACACCCAGGGATTTTTTTCATGAGTTTAATCAAGTCGCTATTTTCAGAATTGATTCCATTGTAACATGACAAATCATTGCCTGCGTGATCTAGAAGTTTCCTCCAAGAACAAATGAGGGTTATGGTCTCAAGCTTGCAGGCTCACGATAAGGAAAGTGGCCACAGAAATCCCGGAACGTGTGCAAATAATAGCCCACCCCAGCTGGGCAGGTAAAGGGTGCGTTGAAGGACATTGGAAGCTAGTCTGAGTCTCTGGCGCTCTCGGGCGGCCTATGTACTGATGGAAAGCTCTACGTTATGGGCGGTGTAAAAAAAAAAATATTAATTCACCCGCCCTGTTGAGTTTTACGGAATGTCGAGTTTTCGGGAATCGAGTTTGAGAGGTTCTACTGTACCAATATCACAGCCAAATTTGAAAAATAAGATGTTTTACAAAAATCATACAACTGAAAATTCAGTCTCATCTGAAGTTATAAGGATTAAGAAATTAATATTCAGTGTTGCCACCACTGATGTCTGTAATCACTGCTACATGCCTCAGTACTGAGTTAAAGAGGCTCTGTATGTATTGGTGGGGTACAGCATTCCATGCTGCTTCCACATAACATCAAAGTTAATCTGGTGGTGTGTATACTGGGCCATTCACTCTGCCGTTGTCAACCAGGTTTTTTCAATAGATGAGAAATTGGGAGTACAAGAAGGCCAAGGCAGAAATGCAATCAGAGGGGCAATGAAGACATTGTGTGCCAGGTGTGGCTGTACGTTCCCTGTTGCAATGTGGCTGAGAGCATACTCCATAACTGTGGTAGATCAGTAGGCTCCAACATATCAGATGTAACCTGGCAAAACATATAAAGTGTGGTCAGGGGGAGGAGGGGGAGTGAAAGTGGAATCCAATATGATTCCAAACAGTAATATTTGGAACAGAAACAATATGCCTGTGCTTAGGGCAACAGTCCAACATTTCTCACACCACAGGGTCTCCAATCTCTACTTTGACCATGGTGATGCAAATAGAATCAGAATTGGACTGACATTGTTTTTAGTGATAAATACAACTGCTGCCTGCAACACAATGATGCTTGGATTAGACAGAAGACATCATGGTGAGAGACTGCTGTAATTTTGCCTTATGCATCATGATACTGGTCCTGCAACCAATATTATGGTTTGGGTTTTTTATGGATTCCATGTTCAAGCTTGTTGAGGGTCACTTTCCAAAAGATTAAAGCACGATCACCCTTGACATGAGTTGTTAAGATTTTTTCGGCACCCATCAGTTTGCATTGCTGCCTTGGCCTCCATTGTCTCAATCACTTGCCTGGAAAAATGTTTGGTCAATGTGGAATCCCATCACTGCTCAACCAGATCAACTTTGTCAATACATGGAAGCAGAAGGGACTGCTATACCTTTGAAACGCACCCAGAGCTTCTTTTTATTGAATGCTGAGGCATGGAGCAACAGTGAGGTCAACAGTCAATACTGGTATCATCATCTGCCTTACTGAGCATAGAGGCTGTAATTTCAGTTATGATCTTTGTACATGTTTTCTCCCTCATAAAATTGGCTGTTATATATTTGGTCCTTCATGATCTTGAATTATGGAGTAAATTTGTAAGTGTCACACTAAATTTGCATTGTAATAAAAACTGTCACGTCACGCACCGGCGAACATGAGGTAAACCGCAGTGTACTTCTGCCTGCCCACTCTAAGTGTAAACAAGCAGAGCCTTGCCTGATAAGAAAGTGAAATCTTGCTCGCAGTGTTTCTCACAGCACAAACAGCAGAACTGTCCGTCCTGGTCTTGTTGCCAATAAAGGTATTGGTGCAGGATCCTGTGACATCTAAAACATTGATACAGTTAGTATTACAAGATATTTATTGACTGACAAGTATAATACTCAACCTTAGAACATATGTCTTTTTCTTCTCACTTCTTGCAGTAGTGTCCGTATGATACTAGCTGTGCTGTGACCTAGTTACTGCTAAGTTCATAGCCGTGTTCTTAGTACTGTCCGCTCTGTCTTCTTAGCTGCCTAGTAACTGCCCGAGTCTCACTAGAAACTGTAGTGAATCCTGAATAGTAACTGATGGGCGTCCAGATGTATGTCAGCGTAGATATAGCCGATTGCAGAGGGCGCGCATCTTCGGTTAGTCCCTCCAGGATGCGCGGCGTCTGCTTGTGATTGGCTTTCAGTCAATCGCTGCCTTCTCTACAATCGTTCTCTTACGTCTGGTGTGTGGCACTGACTTTTCGCCACAACAAAAACAATGAAAGACACCACCATCAGCTGTATATTTATTACTGGCAACCAGTTCTGATAGACCATGCCATCATCATCAGTACCTTAAAATAGGGCAAACTGTATCTTGCTGCATTACAAAAAACAACAAAAGCAACTGGTGTTTCATTTTCATGGGACTTAACAGTACAGAGGATCTGTTGTCAACAGACGGTACTTAACAGTACAGAGGATCTGTTTTCAACAGATCCTCTGTACTGTTAAGTCCCATGAAAGTGTGACACCAGTTGCTTTCATTGTTTTCTGTAATACAGCAAAATACAGTTTGCCCGATTTTAAGGGCCTGATGGTGTATCGAAACTGGTTGCCAGTAAAATGTTTGTAGAGCTTATGGGACTTAACTACAGGATTATCAGTTGCTAAACGTACAAACTACTTATGAACTAACTTATACTAAAGATGACACAAACATCCCTACCTGAGAGGGGATTCGAATCCCCAACGGGAAATAGCCTTATGCATGTAGCATAGCACCTCAATGAGCTCGGCTGCTGTGCCTCAGCTGTTGCCAGTAAATGACAGTATAAAAATACAGCTGATGATGGTGTTTTTCATTACAATATATGCAGCTGAGGACCCAGCATCCATATATATAATGGACAAAATCAACCTAAATTTGCACAGATGTTTTCATTATCTCCATTCTGAAGACTGATTTGGTGTAGCTCTTCATGCTACCCTAGCCTGTGGAAGTTTCTCATTTCTGAGTAACTACTTCTAACTAAATGTGTATTAATATCTTGTTCTATATAAATTTTGCCCTCACTCTTTCTTGTAGTACTAAATTTGAGATCACATTGGTGTCTTAGAATGTGTCCTGTCGTCCCATCCCATCTTTTAGTCCAGGTATGTCAATATCTTTCTCCTCAATTCCATTCGCCATCACCACGTTGTTTACATTATCTAGCATACTGACGTAAAAATGTATGGATTAAGAATGGCAACTCACTTGCCGAAATCTGTATCTGCACAATAAAGTGGTCTTAGAAATAACAACTGATTGCTGCAAATCACCTATTTGAAAACTGCCTATTTATTGTGACATTTTCATTTTCTGCTAATGTTCACTACTCAACACCTCACAACGAAATAGCCATATTTATTCTTTTATTTACTTTTATAGTTGCTTAGAGTGATGTCTGACAAAACACACACACACACACACACACACACACACACACACACTTGGTGCTTTCCCAATATCCTTAAAACTTCAAACCTACCTACTTCCTCTTCTGCAATACCAAATATATTCCAACATTCTTTGAAGAAAAGGTATACAATAAAATCTGAGGCATAGCCATGTGCACTGGTATGGCACTCTCTTACACAAACCTGTATACAGGTCATCTACAGCAAGCCTGCTCAGTAATCTACTCGAGTGAGCTGGCTCGCGCTATCATCACAGCAGTAAGCTGTCGGCCAGCTTGCGGTAGTTGATGACAGCGGATGAGTTGTGAGGGGCAGTGGCAGTGGGGGGAGGCAGGAATCCCACAACAACAACAATGAAACAGAGAACTGTCAGCCAGTCTAATTCTGCAGCCACTAATGCCATGTACTTCAGAGATGCAACACTTCATGGTGGCCAAGTAATCTATTCTGTGGCAAATTAATTGTATGAAACTGTTGTGTTAAAGAGAACTAACAATTAAATGAAACACACATCTGTTTGATGAAGGGATGAACATGATACAGCTAAGAAACATATTTAGCAGCATCAATGTACACCATATTTGGACAAAATTTTAACTTAAAATTACAAATCTTTTTTATTCATACCTTGATGATAAATATACATGGTAACAATGAATGTTACTTCTTTTTACTAAAGTATCAGGTTTGGAATGACTTTCTGTGTGCTGCAAATTTGGAGGCAAGCTTTTAAATTCACGTCTGGCAGTGAGTCTCTGTGGCTAGATTTCCTCCTCTTCCTTGCAGAAAAAAGCTGCTTGCACAAGTACCTGGATCCAAACATCGTTATAATCACAATTGTGGACTTGTGAAGTCGTGGAAATTTTTGTTGCAGAAAGTTCTTTTTAAAGTCCAACAGACTAACTTAGTTCTTAAATTTATCACATAACTGAATGTCACACTGTGTGTCTGTAAGTTCTACGTGTAGCTCAGCTTCCACACTGTGCACAATAACTAAAAAGGGAAGTGAGAATTACTAAACTTTTAATTTAACTTCACCAAATCCTATAAATGGATCACAGATTCTCTGAGTACATCAAGGAGAATAGTATTGTTGAATAATTCTGTTACAGGTGGGTGGCACCTTTGAGAAATGAGCAGTATTCCGATTTCCGAGCTGCCTATTCCTCAATGAGAGTTTCATCTTAAGGGCTTGAATGCTGAATATTAATCAGTATTCATGGGTTATTTGTAGTTGCTTCAGTTCCCCATTGTATAACTTATTTAGTAACTGCACTGAAGTTAATAACATGCACCAGTTTTTTCTCAACAGCTTCAATTGGTTCTCACTAAAGGAAACACTTTTTAGCCTTGGTTCACAAACTTTATTGGTGCTGTACAACATAGGCTTTGGGTTATAAGCCCATTTGCAAGTATTTAACTCATTACTCGAAAATAGGCTTATACCCTGAAACCTAGGTCGTACAGCTCCTATAAAGTTTTAGTGTAATTCAATGTTTCACCAAGAACCAACATTGAAAAAATTCAACAGATTCCTTAACATGATTAGTCATTCATTGTGCAAAGTTCCCATACCATATTATGTATCTAACAGATTTCAGAGACAACAAGAATTTCAAGTTTATTATTTTGTATAATTACTGCCTGAATCCTAAAATGTGAAATACTGTCACAATTTACTGAAATAAACAGCATAATTTTGTGTTTAAACATTTAGTATAATACAAGATATATTAACAGCAATGAGTATGTGTCTCAAGGCTGCATAACTGACAATGTACAAATTTTGAAGACTAGATTTTTCCAGAATTTGAAAATTTCAGCTATCAGTAATTTTCACAAGCTTTACACATGATTTAAAGCCTTATGTGCTTACTGTCCAATATACATTGAATTACTTAATATCTAAGGCAATAACATACTTAAAGCCATTTTATTATGTGTGTTTGATTTTTTAAGAAATAAGGGTGGGAGAAATTAGTGGAACAGTCAAGTTTCAGTGTAATCATCCTATCTCCCAGTGGCAGTTCACGTAGGTTTCTCTGGGGGGTTCAAAGGATGATGGAGAAAAAGCTCCAAACAGTATAAAAAGGAAAAGAAAGAAAGTAGTAGAATAATTGCAATACAGAAATAATATCCCGGACAATATAGTCATGTAATGGAATCTCAGGACTTATTCAATAGTCTTCTTCTTTTACATCTTCCTAAGTCGACGTAAATTGTTGCAACAGCAAAATTCCTGGATTTAATTAATCACTGTGCTCATCAGGTCCACAAAGTTGAACGTTACACGGGGTAGAAAACAGAGAATAAGAACAAGTGTAAGCATTTTAAAAATTTTTCTTTTGATTTTTGCAGAATAATCCTTTATATTTTCTAAACTCTGATACCTCTCAATTGATTTCTTACTTTAAAAACATAGATATTAAGAGCATAAACATAGAATACTTGCAGGCTGTATATTAAATAACTCTGACATTTTACTTTCACATGTCTTGAAATAATCAAAACCAGCTAGTTGTCCTTTGAACAAGACACTCAATTTGTAAAAGTCTGTATGAAAAGTATCTTAAAGTGAAGCAAATACAGTTCCTTAAAACTTTATCAATAAAAATTGTGTTTATTAGTGAGTGTGTTATGCAATATTTGCCTTAAAATCTATAATCGCTGACACAAGCGTATTCTGTTATTTGTTGCAGTGAAGTTACCAACACTGTGGCCAGTTTTTACAGCTGATCACGCGTGACATTGCAAGGATTAAATATGCTTTTGTGAGTAGTTAGTTTTGTAGTGTCTTAATTGTGAAGTTCATATGTGTGATGATACAGTGCAGAGACTAAGGGAGACCAATTTCTCTTCTCTTGCACTTGAAGAGAAGCTTCATATCTATGATCTAGGGAGACAAACAACAGATTTCAATTTAGTGAAAAAAAGAAAGAAGAACCCTAATAATAAATGTAAAGAAATGGTAAGAACTTTCAAGCCAGATGTTTGTGGGTAAATGAGACCGAATATGTGGTTTTGAAATTACAAGCAAGTTGTACTGTTTTCCATGTCTGTTGTTTGCCAGAGAAAATTCTGGGTATGATGCTAAAAGGTGTTGACGATCTTGGACATTTAACACAGAAAATAAAGAAACATGACTGTTCTGCATCACATATGACTGTGAAGCTAGAAAACAACCATTTTAGGGTAATGTGATATTAGACAACGGGACAGTGCTTACAGGCAGTCAGTTGAAGGGCACAATGATCAGATTCGCAAAATCATACCGTGCTCTCTAATGTTGTGGATTGCATTCAATTTTGTGATGCTTTTGAGCTTTTACTTTATACTATTATTTTTGTATTGTTGTTATTATTGTGATAATAAGTAAAATATTATTAAATATTTTTGAATATTACTGAATAGGACTCTGTCATCAATGAGATGTTATAATTTGTACAATTAAATAAAATCAATCTTATTATTCAGATGATTCTTTTGGTTTGATCAATATTGCAGTCATTCTTAATCACTTATCTTACTGATAAGTCAACCTCTCTTCTAAACCTCTCTCCCGATCTGAAACCTCTGTCCTATCCAAAGGCCTCACCTTTAGCCCTACTTCCAAAGTCAATCAAACAGCCCTTGTCAAAGATTTACTATCCTATACAAGTAGATTTCTGCATCATAAATATCATAGTACAAGTAGATTTCTGCATCATAAATATTTAATTTCATTGGTTCTGTATTCAATGAATTGGAAATCCTCCTGTAAATATTAGTATAAGTATCAGTTGGTAAATCACAGGTGCTATCACAAGTGGCTCTGCCGTTGATCGTGTACACCTTCCGGGTTACGGGACTGGAGTAAGTGGTGATGGAAGAGTGCATAGGGCAGGTTTTACAACAGGGTTGGTTACATGGGTAGGAGCCAGAGGGTAGGGAAGGTGGTCTGGGGATTTCATAGGGATGGACTAGGAGGTTACGGAGGTTAGCTGGGCAGCGGAAAGACACTCTCGGTGGAGTGAGAAGGATGTCATGAAGTATGGATCTCATTTCAGGGCAGGATTTAAGGAAGTCACATCCTGGCTGGAAAGCCACATTCAGAGTCTGCTCCAGTCCCGGAAAGTATCTGGTGACAAGAGGGGCGCTTCTAAGGTTCTTCTGTGGAAGGTTCTGAATTTGGAAGTGGCTCTGGCAATTTGCTTCTGTACCAGATCAGTAGGATAGCTGTGGGATGTGAAAGTTACTAGGTTATTGGTGTACTGGTTCAGGGATTCGGGACTGGAGCAGACTTGTTTGCCACGAAGACCTAAGCTGTAGTGAAGGGACCGTTTGGATGTGAAATGGATGGCAGCTGTCATAATGGAGGTACTGTTGTTTATTGGTTGGTTTGATGTAACAGGTGTGTGAAATTGGCCGTTGGACAGATGGAGGTCGACATCAAGGAATGTGGCATGGGATTTGGAATAGGACCAGGTGAATTTTATGGGACCGGAGGAATTGAGGTTGGAGAGGAAATTCTGGAGATCTCCTTCCAGATCATGAATATTTCATCAATGAATCTGTACCAAACTTTGGGTTGCATTCTTGGGTATCTATGAAGGCTTCCACTAAGCGGCCATTATAAGTTTACATACGAGGGGGCCATCGTGGTTCCCATGGCTGTATGCTTTAGTTGTTGGTATGTCTGGCCCTAAAAGGTGAAGAAGTTGTGAGTTAGGATGAAGCTGGCTTAGGTAATAAGTAAAGAGGTTTTAGGTAGGGTTGCAGGTGGTCGGCGTGAAAGGAAGTACTCCATCGCAGCGAGGCCCTGGGCGTGCAGGATGTTTGTGTATAAGAAAGTAGCATAAATAGTGAAAAGTATGGTTTCTGGAGGTAACAGGTTGGGTAAGGATTTTAGGTGGTGGAGAAAGTGGTTGGTGTCTTTGATGAAGGATGGGAGACTGCACATAATGGGTTGAAGGTGTTGGTCTCCATTCTGTGGGGGCTCTGTAACCAGCCACAATGGGCTGGTTGGGATGATAAGGTTTGTGAATCTTAGGAAGTAGGTAGAAGGTAGGGGTGCGGGATGTCAGTGGGGTCATGATTTTGATGGGCTCAGGTGAAAGGTTTTGTAGGGGGCCTAAGGATCTGAGGATTCCTTGAAGCTCTGCCTGGACATCAGGGATGGGATTGTCTTGATAAACTTTGTAGCTAGTGTTGTCCGACAGCTGATGCAGTACCTCAGCCACATACTCCTGCCGATCAAGTACCACGTTCGTAGATCCCTTGTCGGCTGGGAGAATGACGATGGAACGGTCAGCCTTCAGATCACGGATAGCTCGGGATTCAGCTGCAGTAATGTTGGGAGTAGGATTAAAGTTTCTCAGGAAAGACTGAGAGGCAAAGTTGGACGTAAGGAATTCCTGGAAGGTTTGAAGAGGGTGATTTTGAGGAAGAGCAGGTGGGTCTCGCTGTGATGGAGGACAGAACTGTTCCAGGCAAGGTTCAATTTGAGTGATGTGTTGGGGAGCTGGATCATTAGGAATATGATTATTTTTCTTCATTGCAAAGTGATATCTCCAACAAAGACTACGAGTATAGGATAGTAAATCTTTGACAAGGGCTGTTTGATTGACTTTGGAAGTAGGGCTAAAGGTGAGGCCTTTGGATAGGACAGAGGTTTCAGATCGGGAGAGAGGTTTAGAAGAGAGGTTGACTTATCAGTAAGATAAGTGATTAAGAATGACTGCAATATTGATCAAACCAAAAGAATCATCTGAATAATAAGATTGATTTTATTTAATTGTACAAATTATAACATCTCATTGATGACAGAGTCCTATTCAGTAATATTCAAAAATATTTAATAATATTTTACTTATTATCACAATAATAACAACAATACAAAAATAATAGTATAAAGTAAAAGCTCAAAAGCATCACAAAATTGAATGCAATCCACAACATTAGAGAGCACGGTATGATTTTGCGAATCTGATCATTGTGCCCTTCAACTGACTGCCTGTAAGCACTGTCCCGTTGTCTAATATCACATTACCCTAAAATGGTTGTTTTCTAGCTTCACAGTCATATGTGATGCAGAACAGTCATGTTTCTTTATTTTCTGTGTTAAATGTCCAAGATCGTCAACACCTTTTAGCATCATACCCAGAATTTTCTCTGGCAAACAACAGACATGGAAAACAGTACAACTTGCTTGTAATTTCAAAACCACATATTCGGTCTCATTTACCCACAAACATCTGGCTTGAAAGCACTGTGAAGCGTTCTATGTGGAAATGACCAGCAACAAACTGTCCATTTGCATCAATTGTCACAGGCAGACAGTGTTTGTTGGTAATGAGGATCACCCTATGTCTAAACATGCCTTGGTGCACGGCCAGCACATCTAGGCACAGTGTTGCACCATCCAGGTTATCTAGATACTTCCCACCGACGCCAATCTTTCAGAACGCCACAGATGTGAACTTGCCCTTCAGCATATTCTCTATTCCCGTTGGCCACCTGGTCTCAACCTCCGCTAAATTCAAATTCCCACCCGCCATTTTAAACATGTTTGCCTCTGTTCTCTGGACAGAGCCTCTGCCTCAAGTGGTATCTCTGTCCAACTTCTTTGCTTTCTACAAATGTCTGCCTAGGTGTGTAAGCATGAGTGTGTGTGTGTGTGTGTGTGTGTGTGTGTGTGTGTGTGTGTGTGTGTGTGTGTGTGTGTATTTGTTTACCTTCCTTTTTTTTCCCCCCTAAGGTAAGTCTTTTCAGTCCCGGGATTGGAATGAACCGTCATCCACTTCCTTGAAACCCGCCTCCCTTCCTATTTCCCCTCCTTCCTTCCTATTTTCTAATGAAGCAACCAACGGTTGCGAAAGCTTGAATATTTGTGTATGTGTTTTTATTATGTGTTTTTGTGTCTATCGGCGAGCCTGTGCTTTGAGTAAGTCAAACAATCTTTATCTTTATACACATTTTTCTCACCAGGAAAGTCTCCTCCTATAAAATATATATACAGCCAGAGGCTGTGTTCATGTATGTCATAGTTGTACCTGTACAACTGCATGTATCCTATTTTTACATTGAAGGCCGAGGCCAAAAATTGTAGTTTTGTGACTGTGATTTTGTGTGTGTGTGGGGGGGGGGTGAAAAACACCCCCTCCCCTTTTTCCTTTGACAGTGCAGATGCATAACAGAGCCAAATTCTTATAGGGGAAATGGCGAAATACTATGAGTCACAAACGAAAATGTACGTGTGCACTATGTGAAGTGTGTCTCAGGTTGGTTGAAAATTGTCTCTGGCAGAGGGGAGTGCTAGGATAGTCCACGCAGTCATAGCAATCACCGTGTCCCAGTGCTAATTGTCTGTGAAGCTACCTAGTAAGTAGCGACTCCAAGTCGCAGCTGGGCACAGATTTTCAACTTTCCCCATGGATTTATTTTACCCACTGGCAGCTATTGTGAATTCATTGTATCATAAAGTATGTGTGCCTATTAACTGTCAAGTGATGAGAGAAAATCTTCAGGTGGGGACGAGAAAGAGTGTTGAACATTTTTATTTCCATTTTTAAAGTGGCGAGTTCTCAAAGTCATGTTTCAGTTGATATGAGATTTTTATCTTGTCTTATTAATTGTGCAGGTTGGTTCATCCAGGAACAAAATTTTATGTAAGTCAGACCGTGATTGGACAATGTTAAAGTTTCTTTTTTGTTTGCCTCTCAGACATAATTTTTCCACTAATGCTCCTATTTGATCATGGATGTCAACTATTACAGGCACTTTACCTTTTAGCTGGAAACCTTTCAGTCATTGTACTTTTACTACTTTGATTCCAAAATACAAATGTAGTATTTCATCAATAATGGCAAGGAAAAAATCCAATACAAGAAATAAATTGTTCACATCTTTCAGGAATCATTTCAATGGGTGGTCAGCTAAACTATGGCAAAGCATACAAAACATATTTCCTGAATTTAGTATTGAGTTTACTTGTGAATCTATTAAGCACCACTTTTAGCTCTCCGTGTGCCTTGACTTCAACTTTCTCCTCATTTTTTGTGTGAAAATTCATGGCTTCACCCATGTTGTAATCCTGATGTAATTCGTACTACTTTGCACAATTAAACACTGTGTAACATACAAGAGAATGTGCATGTCCTTCCATCTCAAAAAACAGAATTGTAATTTCCATTATCACCTTCACAAAACTCAATTTCGTAAACCATTTTTTGGCATGTAAACATGTAAGGGCGTCAAACAGATCCAGTTTTTGCATCTGAATGATAGCCGTTTCAGTTCTTTATTTAGTCAGTATGAATAATATGTCACAGATTCAGGTTTAGTCTATGTTACACATCTCTTGCACTGATGAAAAAGTCACTGCCCATATGAACAAAGATAGACAACTAGAAGATGCAACCTGACAAGCCAAGAATGTTTCAAGAACGGTTGTGTTTGCATGGGTACAAAAATCAATTGTGGAAGTGGAAAACAACTTTATAAAAGCAGATTCCCAGAATCAATTTTAGAGTATTTACATGACCAAGAAAAAGCAGAATTGTGAAATTGGTTAACAAAATCTGGTTTTGGGAGCTCTTGTAATTGAGGTATGTGGGGCACTGATGGAACAGCTTGCTGTCCAAGGGTCTAGGCCATGCTTGCAAGTCACAATACCCTAAACATGCATAATTAATTATCTTTGAAACATCCCCCATTATTCTGCTTGAATTTATTTTCCTTCTCCATTTTGTGTGGGTGCTCAGCACACCCAAAAGAATTTCTGGAACAGTGCACGAGCACTGTATCACCAGATCATCCATGAAGTTTGAACCCCTATGTAGAGCTGTAATTTTTTGGATCATTCCTATTGTCTTTCTCGTATACTGGAGTTCAAATGTTCAAAAGTTTGTAGAGCTTATGGGACTTGACTACGGGGTCAACGTTCCCTAAACTTACAAACTACTTACGAACTAACTAACACTAAGGACGGCACAAATATCCATGCCCGAGGGGGGATTCTAACCCCCGACCGTAGTGGCCGTGCAGAACGTGACTGGTGTGCCGCAATCCGCTCGGACACCACGGCCGGCTACACTGGAGTGACCTGTGCAACTTTCCATCTTTGAGTTGTTATGGAACTAACCCCTGTCGATACCCACTGAAGGAGACAATTCCAAAACCCACCAAAGTATACAATGCCAAATCCCACACAGTGAACATTCGGTATTGAACACTTCAGCCATATTGTTCAATTAAATTTAATAATGGAAAGTCCAGGTTGGAATAAATAATATAGTGAGGACAGTTTACTACTCACCGCAAAGACGTGGCGACGAGCTGCGACAGGCACATACAAAAGACACACACATACAACACATTCAGCTATCGGCCATGGCCTTCTTCAGAAATAGAGCACTCACGCAATCACACAGGCACACAACACAGTCATACAACCATCACCTCTGACTGCCACTGGCAGTCAGAGGTGATGGTTGTATGACTGTGTTGTGTGCCTGTGTGATTGCGTGAGTGCTCTATTTCTGAAGAAGGCCATGGCCGATAGCTGAATGTGTTGTATGTGTGTGTCTTTTGTATGTGCCTGTCGCAGCTCGTCGCCACGTCTTTGCGGTGAGTAGTAAACTGTCCTCACTATATTATTTGTTCAATTAAATTTGTAACACAGTATATATGTACTTCCATCCCCATACTTAGAATCTCAGATAGAATAAACTGTAACTGTACTGGGAGACGTTGTTAATGACAATGCATAGTAATTATTATTGCCCTGCTGTCTGCAAGTTATTAAGCCAGGAATGTTTCTGTAATGAATAAAAATGTACAAGAATGTAAAAGCTGTGACAACCGTCTATTGAAATAATAATCATGAAATGTAAACCAAAAGGAAGAGACAGAATAATTACTTCACATAATATTATTTGCAAATGACACTGAATATTAATAATTATAGAAAACATGGAGTTTTGTGTAAAATGTCAGAATATTTCATGTATTTGTGACAATTCAATTATCTGTCTGTTGTATGTTTAATAACACAATTACTGCTGTGTTAATCATTAACAAGCAATTTATGGCAATTGCATAACACGGTTTAATTGTCTAATGACAAACATATATAAGAACCTATAGTTAGTAGATTTCTGCATCATAAATATTTAATTTCATTGGTTTTGTATTCCATGAATTGGAAATCCTCCTGTAAATATTAGTATAAGTTTTCCTAGCATATTTTATCATTTAGTTCATCATTTATAATGATCATTATTGACATTTGCTGTAAATACCAGACAATAAAAGACGATACAACAAATGTTGTATGTTTATCATCCACTAACCAAGATCCTTCTAAATATCTATGTTAGGTATCATAAACTGTAAACTCTTTATTGTAACCTAAAACTTGCAAGTCCGATAATGTGTTTTAAAGTACTGATTAACAAGTATACAGGGTGTCCCATTTATCTTTACCACTCAAAACGTATCTGGAAAAACAACAACAACTATTGTAAAACAATTTTCACCAGTATCAGTGTTGGCGGGGCCTCATGAATGTAAATATTTTGAAACATTCTAAAATGAAAATGTCGAAGGTATTGAAGTTACAGGTTTCTAAATGGACACCCTATATTATTCCATCAGCAATCTATAGCATGACAAATCACATTATCAATGCAACTGATTGCATCACAATATGCCAATTACAGCCCCGAGATATTGTGAAGCGAAGTTGACACTTCAATTGCATAAAACGCGTGGGTAGCACACATCCTGAGACTCAGGTGAGAACCTCATGATTTTCAGGATATGCACTAGCTGCGTGTATTTCAGATGTCAACTTCACTTCATGATATCTCGGGAAATAATTGGCGTATTGCGACACAATCAACCCCATTGACCAAGTCATTTGTCATGCTGTAGATTGCTGATGAAATAATATAGGGAGCCTAGTGTGTTAAAAAATAAATATGCTTTTGTTTTAGAATCTTTTAAATTTTTTACATTCATAAGCCTCTGATTTACATTGATAGCGGCAAAAGTCTTTTTACAATAGGTGTTGTTGTTCCAGAGATATATAGGGTGGTCAAGATAAATGTGACACCCTGTATGTAGATCTGTGCTGTGGCATCAACCAGGTCCAGTTTCAGTTCAGTGAAGTTTGAATACTAATTTCCGTGCAGTTCTGGAAGTAATATGTAAACCTTTAGATTTTTGGAAAATGTACACATGAGTTGCATTAAAAATGCAAACTAGTCAATGTGTTTCCTGAAGGATAATCCTCTTCTCATTACTCAGGAGCAAGGCACATGCCTTCGCAGACTCATCAATAGTAAAGGTAAAGCAGAGTATTTCAAGATATTCTTTTATATTACTTTGGTAATAGTTGCCCTTTTATTCAAGTAATTTCTCAACAATAGTAGTAGTATCATCATAGGCAGAGGTCTGCGCAGACAAGAAAATTGTTACCCACATCTGCACAACATCTGCAAGGCCCATATCTGCAACTAAATCTGCAGCACTTTATCCACATCTGCAAGTTCGTTATCTACATCCGCAAATATTAAAGTTTTGAATGGGTAATAGTAATAAATAACAGTATTTAAAACCTTGGCATGTTATAATATAATTATTGTTAGAGTGTCAATTCTGCAACAACTTAACTGATTTTGACTTCTTAAATCACAGTAACTGCTCTATACCTACTCCAAAACAGGCTATTCCTAACAGGAAAACATGGCACTCCAGACACACAGAGTAGAGCTTCAGAACCCTTGTGGTCAGAGCAGTACATCAACTGTTTAATAGTGGCATCTTCTTAAATTTCAGTGGTTACAACTGACCAGCATAGAGGAGATTTTATTGAGTTTACATTCAAAAACAGAAACGGTTCTTTCGGAGTTTTACTAAATGGACACTTTATTTTCCCCATATTGATGCACAAGAGGTGATGTAACACAGAGCAAAGCATGTCATTTCAAGTGTTAAAACTGCTGCCTACTTGTAATTGGTAAGTATCAGCAAAAAGAGAATGCCGGCTGCAGCTGCAGTCAGCCTATACAGTCTAACATTGTGTACCTTCCTAAATAAGTTACTTGCACTGTACACCATATCTGATTATGAAAGATGCTATAAAATGCTATTGTTTATCTTTATTACTTCTGTCACCATTTATCTAATATATAAACATGAATGTCTGTTTGTATGTTTGTTCGTATTTTATACAAGGCTGTACCATTCATTCGGTTGCAATGAAAATTTGCCAAAATATTGCTTGCACTTTTGCGGCAGTTATTGACATAATTTTTTTGTTTTGTTTTAGAGCACAAAACTACTTAGGTCATTAGCACCCAACACTGCCCATAGTAAAATCGAACCGGGGTTAGAACTTTAATGGCTTTTGCCATATTTGCACGATGTATAAAAAGTAAAACTCGGTCAGCAGAATATCGATCATCACCTAAAATATCAAACATTTCAATTGGTAAACATAGATCATGACATAAACGATTAAAAAAACGGACATTTCACTAAAATGTGGTACACAGTAAAAGGTTCATCACAGTGCTCACATAAGGGAGCGGGATCACCACGAAATAAATACTGGTGGCTATAATGGCAGTATTGACATGATTAACTGACTGTAAGACACATAGTACAGGACATATGACATAATAAACAATGAAATGCACATCTGTGCCTTCTTGAGAAACCCAGATCCACATGCAACTTCTAACTGTAAAATGTCTTTGTTGACAACATTGATAAGTTTTTCTGTTGTGGTTGTCTTCAAATTTGGCAGAACTTTAGGAACTTTTGTGTCTGTCTTGGTATTTAAATAAGCAATTATGATATTTTGTCCTGTCTCACACAACAAGGATTCCAAGAATGTCCATAAGCTTGAAGTTTTCAGTTAACATCCCGACAGACATACTGGGCAGATAACTCGCTCTTTATCCATATATTACACGCAGATATCCACATCGCTCACAATTTTATCCACAAAGTAAGAAATACTGTGGATATCTGTGGAAATCCACATCTGCGCAGACCTCTAGTCATAGGGTATGTATCTTTCACTTAGAAAGTGACTGTATAAGGTATGGAGCTATTGCATCAGCATACTCTGAAAAGAATCTAAGTGGTACACAATCTGGACCAGAAGACTATTTTGGATTTTTTATCACATCATGAGACAACTCTAGCAATTGAAAATCCAACTTGAACGTCAGTAACTGAGGACAGATAACACACCATAAAGTTGCTGTCTGAGCTGCTGGCAGGCACAAAAAATAGATAATCACATTCATGAGACAATTTTGTCATGGGAACCACTATAAGCCTCTCACATTGAAGTGCACATTACATTTCAAGTTTCCATAAAAGATTGTGGATTGTGCGCCTGTTTAAATTTTTTGGTTGGTTGGTTGATGGGACCAAACAGCTAGGTTATCAGCCCCATGACCTCTGTATGGAGTGCAAACCAGGATGTGTTTGACTAAGACCATGACAAGTAAAATAGAGGCAATAAAAGGGGGGTTAACATCGAGTAGAACAGGACTAAAACCAACAGAAAAAGCGGGATTCTGCAAGGAACGCCGCAACAAATCTAGAATCACCATTAATGACAAGTAGATACAGAAGAACAGTGCATGCTCCTAAATGAGAAGCCTAAAAATGTAAAAAGGGGGACAATGTGAATTAAAACCAAGTTAAAAGGAGAAATGGAAGTCGTCTAGGGGTGGAGAGGGGAGAGCTCCAAACCCTGCTGCTCGCAGGGAGGGCCACAAAGTCACCCATCCTATCCAAGCGTCAGCAATAAAATCTTATATCCGAGAGTAAAAACCGTTTTCATGGATAAATCCAAGGACTCTGTCAGCTATCCATGAATCATTCGCCAAAACCGAGGTCAATGAGTGTGAATTCCGTATTTGGCACGGAGCGCCAAGAGGAGCGAACATTACACTAAGATATGAGCCACATATTGCAGGGACCCACAACTACAATGTGGGGGAGGCTCATTATGCAAAAGAAAACCATGGGTCAGCCTGAAGTGACCAATGCAGAGACAGCAAAGGACAATGGATTTCCTTTGAGAAGGGCGTAAGGGAGAACTCCAAGTTGCAGTGGTTGACTTGATGGAGCATAGTTTATTAAACAGAGCAGTAGCCTGCCAGTTGGTGTTCCAGTCCTGTATGAGTAGCGATCTCATCTTCACCCGCAAATCTGCACCAGGATAACCCAGGAGAAGGGGCAGGGAGTTACAGCTACTCTAGCCAACTGGTCAGCCTGTTCATTTCCTAGGATACCCACATGACTGGGGACCCAGAGAAAGGCAACGTAGCAGGCGACGTGACAAAGATCAGTGAGGAGATTGTGGATATCAATGCCCAAAGGATGTGAGAAGTAGCATCGGTCTATGGCCTGTAGACTGCTCATTGAGTCAGAACACATTAAAACATGGTCCAGGGCGACTGTTTGATAAGATGAAGGGCCCTACTAATAGCCGTTACTTCTGCCGTAAACACACTGCATGATTCTGGCAGATAATGGCATTCCACACCAATGGGAGACGTAAATGCATATCCTGAATGACCTGCAAATTTAGAGCCATCAGTGTAGAAAATTGTGGCACACTGAAATTCTTCAATGACAGTGTGCAACAAATGCCAGAAGATTATGGAGGAGACTGAAGCTTTTGGGGCGTGATAGAAATCCAGTTGGATTTGCAACCGAGGCACCAACCAAGGAGAGGTGCGCACTATAGCATGACACATACAGTCAAGGGAAGAGAGGTTGAGGTCCCTACAAAGGGAAGCGAGCTGCAAACCAACAGGTAAACCCACCCGACGGCAAGTATCAGGAGATCTAAGACCATCGCCCTCAAAGAGAACATGATATGTGGGATGACCAGGAAATTTACAAATGGCAATGGCAATGGCATAGGACACCAAAAACTGATAGCGCCTGAAGAGGGAAGTGTTCCGCTTCAGCAAGGAGACTGTCTACAGGGCTGGTCCGGAAGGCACCCGTAGCCAAGTGGATGCCACAATGGTGAATGGGGTCCAACAGTTTCAGGGCAGAAGGAGCTGCCGAGGCATATACCTGGCACCCATAATCTCATCGGGACTGTATCAGAGCCCAGTAGATATGAATTAGTGTTGTTTGATCTGCACCCCAGGAGGAGTGCACTAGGAAACGGAGGGCATTAAGTTTCCTTGTGCAGCTTATCTTCAGTTGCCCAATATGGGGCAGCCAAGTCAGTTTTTTATCAAAAAGGAGGTCCAAGAAACGGTGCTGTGCCACAACTTGTAGGCATTGAGTACCCAAGAAGAGTTCTGGGTCAGTGTGGATGGCAGAAATGCATTACTTGGGTTTTAGATGGGGAAACTGAAAACCATGTGGATGCCCACCAAATGGCACCTTGGAGCTGGTGTTCAGCCGAGGCTACTGAGTGGGAACTGTACCATATGCAAAAGTCATCTACGTACAAAGCAGGGGTGACAAGCGACCCAACAGAGCTCACCAACCCATTAATGGCGATTAAGAAGAGTGCAACACTTAACACAGAACCCTGTGTAACACTGTTCTCCTGGATCTGTGGGGAGCTAAAGGAAGAGCCAACCCTCACATAGAACATGCAGCATGATAAAAACTGACTGATGAAAATTGGTAGGGAGCCTCGTAGGCCCCAGTCATGGATAAAATATGATGATGCCAAGCAGTGTCATATGCCTTACGTAAATCAGTGACAACAGCAAAAAGATGTTGACATTTTGAAAAGGCCTTTCTGATTGCCGTTTTCAGCCAAAGTAGATGGTCGATAGTAGACCTGCTCTCCCGGAACCCACAGTGATAAGGTGACAGAAGTCTATGTGACTCGAGTACCCAACAGTCTGCGGGCAACCATCTGTTCGAGCAGTTTACATGGCACATTTGTCAGGCTAATCAGCCAGTAACTGTCCAGGGATGACGGATCCTTACCAGGCTTAATAACTGGAACCACTATACTGTCCCTCCACTGCGAGGGAAAAACCCCTTGGAGCCAAATGCGGTTAAATACCTGGAGTGTATATTGCTGTTGTGGGGGGCCGAGATGTCTGAGAAGTTGAATATGGATGTAATCAGGCCCAGGTGCAGAATCATGACAAGAAGCAAGGGCCAGACACAGTTCTCATTCTGTGAAGGGTTTGTTATAAGGTTCCTCCTGGTGAGTGGTGAAACATAAATTTGAGGCTTCAGCTTGTTGTTTCTTGAGACAAAAAGCCTTCGAGTAGGAAGCCTTTGCCGATGCCTTTGCAAAGTGAGCCACAAGGTGCTCTGTGATAACCAATGAATCAGTAGAGAACCCATCTGGTAAGGCAAGGCCAGGGATTGAAGACGGCCGCTGGCAACCTTGGATGGAGCGGAGCATAGCCCACACCTGTGACAAGGGTACAGAAGATCCCAAGGAAGAGAGAAAATGCTCCCAGTACAGACCAACTTGCTCTTTTTTATTATATAACGAACCTTGGGATGAAGGCGTTTAAAGTTGACAAAAGCAGCACGGGACGGGGCTCACGAATCACTGAAGCAATGGTTGCGTTACACCACGGAACTGGGCGGCAACAAGGAGGACCAGTCTACTGGGGGACAACAATGCTAGCAGCTTGAGTAATCGCATTAGACACATCACTGATGACCTCATCTATTGAGTCAGATGAGGATGGTAGAAAACCACCTGTGATGTATATAAAGACCAATCAGCTTGACGGAAAACCCAATGAGGTATCCCGTCCAATGTGAGGGGAGTGAAAGAATCAATGGAAAGTGGTCACTTTTGCAAAGGTTGTCATGCAGTAACCAGTGAAAGAAAGGGTAGGGGGAGGGGAGAAGTAAGTGAAAGGTCTATGGAAGAAAATGTGAGTGGCACTAAAATGGGTTGGGGAGGTCATGATCGGCAATGAATTGGTCTACGAGGCGGCCCCAACTAGTTGCATAAGCACTGCCCCATGAAAGATGAAAGGCATTGAAGTCCACAAGATGAGGAAGGGAGGAGGGAGCTGCTGAAGGAGTGCTTTGAGGGCAGGAGACGTAGGTGGTCTATCAGGAGGGAGATGTAGATTACAAATTGTTATGGAGTGTGGAAGTGGACCATAACAGCAATCACTTCCAGTGTGGTATGGAGAGGGATCCATGAATTAACAACGTCCATATGAACTAGGTTTCAGATTCCACCAGATGCTTGTAGGGGGCAAACATGGTTCCGACAAACCACGGAACCCATGGAGTTTGGTGAATGGCCATCAGTGAAATGCGAATCCTGCAAAACAACACAAGCTGCTGAGTAAGAGGCAATAAGATGTTTCAACACCAGGAGGCGACGGTAAGAGCCATTACAAATTCCATTGGACGATAACAGATCAAGGATCAATATGGAAGGCGAATGGACTGATGCATGTCACAAAGCTGGGTCAACGTCCATGGACGAGGGAGGAACGACATCCATATCTGGCAGCCGGCTTGAGGCAGAGGACCTATCTGGTGGACGGCGGGGAAAAGGAACCCTGGGAGTGGGCACCTTCCTGGCAAGTTGCAGAGAAGTGGAGCACTTCTCCGGCTGGAAGGAGGAAGGGGGATGCTGAGAGGTGGGTGGGGGGATGAGCAAGGGAGGTCACGGGAGATGCAGGAGGGGGCCTCCTGGTATGTAAGGCGGTCAAGGGACTTGTACTCTTGGATCTTCTTCTCCCTTTTATATACAGGGCACTCTAGAGAGCGAGAAGAGTGGTGCACGTGACAATTAATGCATACATGAGTTGGAACACAGGGGTTCCCCTCGTGGAGTGGACGTCCACATTCACCATATACTGGGACTTATGCCCGAACCGCATACATCGGAAACATTGCATGGGAGGTGGAACGTAGGGCTTCATGTACAATGATAAATCATTACCTTGACCTTCTCTGAGAGAGTATCCCCCTCGAAGGCCAAGATAAATGTGCCGGTACCCATGCGATGATCCTTAGGGCCTCGCTGCACAAGGCGAACAAAATGAACACCTTGCCATTTAAGGTTGGCCTGGAATTCCTCATCAGTTTGGAGGAGGAGGTTGCGGTGGAAAATTACTCCCTGAACCATGTTCAGTGACTGATGAGGGGTTATCAACAATGGAACATCACCAAGATGGTCACAGGCGCACAAAGCTGCAGATTGGGCAGCAGAGATTGTCTTAATTAGCAGTGATCCAGTGTGCATCTTGCTCATCGTTTCAACTTCCCCAAACATATCCTCAATACGTTCAAAAAATAACAATTGTTTGGTGGCAGTGAACGTCCCTCCATCTGTCCTGGTGCAGACCAGGTAACATAAAAAGGGTTTCACCCCAAGCCAATGAGCCTGGCCCTCCTCCCAGGGGGTAGACTCAGAACCCGGGTCTCCTGCTTTCTAGGCAGTTGCGCTGACCCCTACACCACTGGGGACACAGTGATCACCGCACCTGCAAGGACTACCTAAGAAGGTGCGGTGATCACTGTGTCCACAGTGGTGTAGGGGTCAGCGCAACTGCCTAGAAAGCAGGAGACCCAGGTTCGAATCCCGGCTGGGTACACATTTTCAGCTTTGCCTAATTGCAGTTGGTGTCATATATTCTGTGAATATTAAAGCATAACAACTGCAGGATCAAAAAGTGACGTCTGTTCTTTCGGAACAGATGCCACATGTATATATACAACTGTAAATAATACAGATAATACTAGAGGAATAAACTAATATCTCAAATATGTATATGAAAATGTTAGATATAAAATATACCCATAGTGTTGGTCACCAGTTGCATTTAACAAGAGCAGCCTGGATGCTGCTGTAAAAGTCAATGCAGTCCTTTAAATACCAGAAGCTCCACCTTCTAGCATACATGTTGGCCAATGAAGCCATCTCAGTTTTAGTGTCATCTGCCACTATCAAACAAAACCAACTGCAGGAGTGATGTCTGCTGCACATATCAACATTTTACAATGATCTCTTTGGAATTATTGCAACACTTATACATAAAAGACAGGATATGTACTGATTAGAAATGTTTTTTGGCACCCAAAGTGTTTAAGATGTCACACTAAAATTAACTACATATACTACCTGTCATGTTCTTGTTATTTCAACCACTCTACCTAATTTCACTTTTGTGCATATTATCTGTTAAGGCTTTCACTCAATTGCCCAATTTTATATTAGAAGGTGGAGCTTCTATTATTTAAAGAATGACTGCATCGACTTATACAGCAGTTGGCATCTAGCATCCACGCAGCTCCTGCTGGGCGACAACATGAAGCCAACACTTCTTTACAGTTGTAGTGGTCTGAGGATGGCCATTTAAAGGGCTGGGACTGGTTGGTAGCCTTTAAATAAATTGCAATCTTCACTGATTTTTTAAGCAAGTTAGTTTATGAAGCCACTAGAAAAGTAAATGGTTTTGAAAACAAAGTTGAGCACCTAGCAACAAATAATCCCAAGCTAATAATGATCATTAATGCAGGTACAGATATTACTAAAAGAAAGAGTTGTAACAAGCCTTAATATTTAAATTTCTAAATCCATCAAAATTTAACGAAATGTATCTATTCAAAAATATGATAAAAATTATACTTCATGTTTTCCAGAGTGAGAAGCTCCACTCTCTCAAAATTAATTGTAAGAGTTTAGATCAGATGTGGCTTATAATCAGAGCTAAATAATAATGACAGCCATTCAGAAAACTATGCAAAATAAAGTAACAATAGCCCAGAAGATGGAATTTCATATGATACTGATCAACAATCAGTATAACTAATTTTTGTCAAGGGATCATGCTGTGAATGACAGTGTACAACATATTATAAGATATAGTGAGAAACTGCTGTTGGATGTTGTCTTTTAGTATTTGTAATGATGTTAGATGATCCATTAGACTTACAGCTTCAGTTAACCTTACAGCCAATAATCACAAGGACTGATGTATGTGAACCTTGGATGCCAAAGCAAGATGGAAGTAGTAACTTGACATACAATCCTCGGCTAACAATTTGCAGTGTAAAACTGTCACATTTGTAGCAATACTGGGTAGAATGCCTAGAATAGCATTCTCTATAAAAGTCTTTACCTTCCAGCGGATGTTTATCCAACAGGCTACAGATGATTTAATTGTGTAACGTACTGGCATACCTCTCACACTTCATGCTGTCTGGTTAAAAGCAACTTCACACATGACCAGTGCCATCTGAGACACTTGTCATTGGTTTCAATAAAACCCCATCTCAATTTGTACGTTGGTGGCCATTTGGGTTACCCTGTGTGTGTTTTTAGTTGATTACATGTTATGTCATCTTCTCAAACTTTTCAAAGAGGAAATTCATAGAAAATCACTGTATTATGAACCACCATACTATTTAACAACGCCATTTACACTCTTCAGCAGCACTTACTAAAAGGTAATCACAGGTAATAAGATGATAAATTATTACAATGTCCACAACTTGGTATTAGGTGCTTCATTATTGCATCATGTTCTAAAGTAATTTTGCTTCTTGACGAATTGCATTATAACATACAGTAGTTTAGTATGACAATGCCCAACTTTACAGCTTTGTCACATCTTGGTTTCTCAGATACTTCACATTTCTCTCTGTTTTAGGGCACAAATCTACTATGCCTCTAATCTGTGTGAGCTATGCAACCTCATTGCCGTTCCTGGCATATAATTCTGCACACTTAAATTTGATGTAAGTAATATGTTATGCTGTCTTACACATTTCATTGTAATCTCAACACACTACAATGAGAGAATCTTCAAACATTTAATCAATCCCTTATCCTACAGCTCTCTTTGAATGTGCTGAGTTCAGTATAAATAGTTGTTTATATTCAGCATGTGAGCTTTAACTACCCTAATTTACAGCCATTTAATTGTCATTTCTGTGAGAGGTCTGAGACCACCTCTCCTGCACTCACTATTCATCATGTGTGTGAAGATAATATAGTTTTACCACATGTACAGTAATGTACATATATGACCTTTACCGAGACTACAAAAAGAGAACAAAGATGTCAATGACTGGACAGTACATATTTGAGTAAAAAATCAAATATAAAAATATCATCTATGAGGGAGGTCTGAACATGGATCTCTCATATCACAGTCCAATACTGTGACCACATAACCAAGACAGCACGACTGATTTCTTACTTCTGCACATGTTATGCTTTGACTTTTGATTTTAATTCTGTACTTATTCTTCCTGTTCCATGCTTTATCAGCGTTCAGTTTTTGACAGGTTGTTCACTGCAACATCTAACTACTATGGTCAGACCAAAACATGATGATCCCTGGCTCCACCTACTGGGCTGGAAACAGAATGAAACCGTGTTACCAAGTAGTTGATTCGCTGCTGGACACTATAGCTAGTGGTCTCTGTTGTCTGACAACTGGCAGAAGTTCATAGTGCAGCCAGACACACACATTCACAGAGAAAGTTCAAGTTTGACTAACGCCAATAGCCTGCTGCCGCACCGGCGCTCAAGAACGATCGGTGCAAGTGCCAGGGATCATTGTATTTCAGCTCGACTATAAATCTAAGGGGGGTTCAAAGGGGTGTTTCCTATGTGAGAACAAATATGCAAAAACTGTAATTATGTCTCTCCCTTTTGCTTATTCCTTCGACACTTGCTGGCAACATTCCCTCATATTCCTCAAATAAAACACAAGATCTTTTATACTTCTGCATTATGTTATCTGTTCACATGCTCAGGATTTGTTAGGGTCTATTTACCTATGTCTTGGATGTTGTTTTCACACTAACAGAATATGTTGACGAGTTTTATGTAGCAAGCCCTCAGCAGTGGTGTCTACCCTTCCAAGCAGAGATGTATAGTAGCAAATTTCTGCCCAAGTACAGTTTGATAGACTGCTGCAAAATCCCAGACACCGAGAACTGCCCTCTAGACTGAAGTCCAGCTGAAACAGAAGTGATCCCTAGGCGAACCACTAGTCAGAAGCTGCTAAATCTACAGGCTTGGGCTTAGAACCAAAATATGATTAACGTATGTGAAGTCCCTGCCCAGGAGTGGCAGCTTGCAAAGCCATGTCACCCTATCATCTGTTATACACCTCCAATCACAGTTGGTGCTGCCAGACTGCAATGTCTTTGGCCGAAAAGATAAGTACTTACACTGGTTGAGCCTCTACTGGTTGTGCCAAGGACACAGCCAGAATGTGTGGTACTGCTGCTACTGTGGCCAATCTACCATTCAGTTATGTCATCAGTGGTGTGAACATCAGTTCCTGGAATGCAATGTAGAAAGCAGCTGTCTGTATTGTTGCATTTGATGTACTGGTGTTTAGCCCTGTTCTAGACCTAGTGTCATTGTTGGTCCACTTGCAACAACCCTGATAGTGTTGCTGTTTTAGTTAACACAGCCAGAAAAGTGGTAGTACCATATTTACCTGATGTAAGAATGCTGAATGTAAGACAATCTCCATTTTTAAGACACATCATCATCATCATCATCATCATCATCATCATCATCATCATCATCATCAGAGACTGATTATGCCTTTCAGCATTCAGTCTGGAGCATAGTACCTCTAATAGAATTCCTCCATGATCCCCTATTCAAAGCTAACATTGATGCCTCATCTGATGTTATGCCTTTTACTTCAAAATCATTCTGCACTGATCTAAGTACTTTCTTCTTGGCCTACCTCGACTCCTCTTGCCCTTCACTGCCGTGTTCTTGAGTCTCTTAAGTAACCTTGCTTCTCCCATGCGTGTAACATGACCCCACCATCTCAATCTGTTCGCTCTAACTGCTTCATCTGTATAATAAGGAATACATGTGTATTGTAAGCCACAGTTGCTTCTTAAAAAAGGATTTTTTTTAAATATTTCATGTGTCATGCACAACCAGTTTCGATGCACTATGGCATCATTTTCAAGTGCTCCACAGTAGAGAAATGTTTTATAAAAGTACAAAGTTAAGACAAAAAGTAAGATACATTACAATTTTGAAAATGGTCAAAAGAGTGTTACAACGTGTGATTTTATATGTATCATTTTGGCCAGCAGCTGTACTAGCACCAAGTTGTACAGAAGCCTGTGCTTGAGAGAGATGGTCAGTCCAATTCAACCTAAAAATAAAAAATTGTGTACTATCTTTCTATTATTTAACTGGTAATTAAAAAAATTCTTACCTCTCCTTTTTTATATATATTTATAAAACTGGATAAGAGTCAAAATTTAGAATTACCTAAAAGTCAGATAGTTCCAATCAAGGAAAATAGTCAGGCAACTTTCATCATATTGATAGTGCTGTATAAGGAGCGCCATATGTCTATCAGTAATTAAGTACAAAATACTATTTAAAATGCTGAGAGTAACTAATATATCATATTTTAGCATGTGAATTTACTTTCATATCTGAGCAGGCTGAACATACATTCAACAGTAATTGTGACACAGTGTAAAACCACACTGTGTTTAGCTCATGAGTAAGATCTTTCATTGGTAACAGTTAGTAGAAGACTGACCAGATAATTTGCAGCTATACCTCATATTTACAATATAAGTCACCAGATAGCACCATCATTCTACAAGCTTTTGTTTACAATGTACTGCTTTTAAACCCTAGATGGCACTCCATCCATTACATGTTTAATCCACGTTTACGTTTGTGCCCTAAAACTTATTTCTCTGTCCGCATACATTCACACATCGTTTAGTAGAACTAATAATAATAATAATAATAATAAAAAGATGGAGAAGTAAGTGTATATAATGTGGATTATGTCCTAGCCTATAAATTTCTGAATTATACTTCTTCAAAATCTTGACATAGGTACATTGCTTTATGACATGCTAAACCTATAAATTTACGAATTATACTTTAAAATCTTGACATATGTACATTGCTTTATCATATGATAAATAGACATGTCACATGTTCATAATGCCTGATTATAATGCCAGAGTAACAACACGTAAACAGAAGAAGCAGAGCAACAAACAAGGATATCCATTAATTAACAAAACAGTCAATCTAGCACATTTTATGCTTAATGTAGGAGGTTATTTTGCACATATTGACATTCTTATGTACAAAATAGTCTTACAAAGAAGAACATAAACAGCTAGTCTCTAAACTAAAAAACAATCAAAACTGGACAAATTAAGATCCTAAAGAAATGTATTACAGAACTGTTGCTGTGTAACCAAAAGTCTATGATATGCAAGTTTCTTCTCAATTCTTGAAACACTTGTGTACATCATAGTCTAATAATAATGTGGTACACACATCGCTAAATGAAGAGAACATGACTAGAGAGGAGGTACAATAATTTGTAGTGATTTGTGACCTAAGGTCTATGTACTGCAATAAAAGTGTAGTAGAAGGGATATCATTTCATTATTACAAATGAAGGGATAATGTATATATAAAGCATTACATGATATAAAATTCTTTATATATAATGAGAATATAGTTACATCACTCCATATATACACATGAAGTATTAAAAAATTTCCTTTTTTAGAAGCAACTGTGGCTTATATTACACTTGTATTCCTTATTATATGAATTATTCCAGTTGTAATCCTAACTGACATGTCAAATTATATTAATTTGCTTCATCTATGGTGTTCACTCCCAGTTTTCCTTTGATTTCCTCATTATGGACACCCTCCTGCCATTGTTCCCATCTATTAGTACTTGCAATCATTCTTGATACTTTCATATCTGTAACCTCTACCTTATGAATAAGGTAACCTGTATCCACACAACTTTCACTCCCATACAACAAAGTTGGTAGAAACACAGAGCAGTGCGTTGCTAACTTAGTCTTAGTACTTCTTGCAGAAGAGAGTTGATCTTAGCTGAGCACTTACTGTATTACCCTTGCTGCACCTCAATTCCAGTTCTTCTTGTGGAAAAAAATTATCTGAATGTAAGACAACCACCCTTTTTCTAAAGACATGTTGTGAAATATTTTTAAGTTAAACAGACAAATGAAAATTACAAATTAAGTAAAACTTTATAAAGGGCCGTCAGCACTCTTACCTGGAAGTGTATGTTGGTAACAAGTACCGTGAGTGATGATGGGAAGATTTCAAACACTGATTTCTGTGACTAATACCAATGTTTCAGTTTCAAATATTGGATTTTTAGATAATATGGTTTTACCACAATCAAAAGAAATGAAATAAGCAAAAGATAAATTTTACTCATGGTGTCACTGGAATAGTGCACTAATGTTGGGAATTAAACATTTGTTTATGAGGTTAATTAATTAAATGTTTGGGCAAGAGCACATACAAGAACCTGTAAACCATAGAACACCAACAACAATATTTATTTCATTGTAAACACAAAGGATTAGTCCCCCTCACTTTATGTGATATATATTTTTCAAAGAACATTCAACTGTAATTGCTATCAGCACACTACACAACTGCTGCCATAAGTAAACTTTCCCCAAACAAATCATACTTTACCTTAATTTATTTATATTTTATTTTGTTTTTCCTTTACTTTCAGAAAGAGAATAATTGTGATCATCCTCATCACAATAATTTCAATTGTCCTCATGATTGAAATCTCTGAGTTACTAATCACTCAAACACTAATATTTTTAATCACCACCACTGTCATTGTCATCACTGAAATCACTGGTATGTCTTTTGCCCCAGAAATCCTCGCATAGCACATCGCTTTCCAAGCTATCCATATCATTTGAAATGCAGCACTTCTTGAAGCCCTTTTTGATGGATTCACTGTAAATGCTGTTCCAAGCAGTATGAATCCATTGATATTGAAGTTTTCTTGACTCCTCCTCCCCTCCTTCCCGCAGTTAATGATCTCCAAGAAGCCACAGATTTCGAAGTTGATCTTTGAATGGATTATTTATCACAACATCAATTACTTGTAAATGCATTGTCATACCAACAGGAATTATCACTAGGTCTGTGTTGCCCTTTCATTTTTCATCCTTTACTTCCTCGGCGAGATATCCCCTAAATGAATCTAGCACTAACATTTTTCTTGTATTTAGTGATGAGCCCACTACTCTATTCAAAATCACGTTCAGCCAGTCCACAGTCAAATCTTTTATCAACCACCCCTTCTCTCAGCAGCAGAAGATAAGCCCAGCAGGCAATTTTTGTTTGAGAATTATTTGATGGTGAAGAATCACATTTGGAGGGAGCTTGCTTCCATCTGGCATCATCATTATCCACATATTTTTGTTCCTTATGGGACCCTTAGCACCCCTGACATCACCCATCACATTTAATAGCATGTCATAAAACATGGGCATCTGGTCAGCATTGCCTATATGACCTAGTAAGCAGTCATGCCGTTTTCTCAGATTGATGATATGCCGCTGAAATTCAAGCAGTTTCTCATCTACCCCTTGGGTAGTCACTGAGCTATTTTAGTTCTGCACTGTAATGCAACGCACACCCTCTTCTTCTTTCTCATGCAGAAATAGTGCTTCCCTTAAATTCAGCAACACATTCAGGTGGAAAATTCTTCTTTATTTCCCATGCCTTCATGCAGATGATTTCATGAGTAATGAGGAAGCCTTCATCACGTTCCTCCCACACAAACTGTACAACCTGTTGCTCTAATTAATCAAAATTTCCCTGCTTTGATCCTATGAAAGTACGGCATGTAGAACTGGCATTGTTAAATTTTTTCATCTGATGCCACCTATGAACATACACTTCGGTGACATCATAGTTTCTTCACAATGCACAGTTGTTAAAATTGTCATCTTACTGTCAGTGAGACACATTGGGAACTGAACTGTTAGATCCATGTTTGTGGACCGAAATGCAATTTTTAGTTGCACCCATAGTTAAAATCTCTCAGAAAAACACTGATAACATTACAATACAAACACTCAAGAACTCTATGATTACAGAATAATACGATATAGCTGAATGCAAACACAAACTGACTGAGAAAGAACAGCAAAGAATTTAAAACAAAGGAAGTACACTTACTCTTTGCTCACTGTGTATTCACAATCTTTATACCTTTGCTTCCGAATCTTACAATTTAATATGCAGTTTTTGTATTTACAATTGAGTATTATGAAATTAAGCACTACAAATGATAAATTGCATTAAACACTTTAAGCATGGCTCTGTCAGGAAATGCTACTATAATATATAGGGCTCTTATCTAAGTTAATCTGCAAATGTAAGGTGACCTGTATTTGTCATTTAAGAATTTTAGGAAAAAACTTCATCTTATAATCGAGTAAATATGGTATTACATAACTGCTCCAACTATCATTATGATGATATACAATGACAAGCTGTAAGTAGGCTTGTCTACCCACATTATGATCAGTTAACCTTCTCCTGTGTGACATATTTCACAAGCATCACACAAATGGTTTCCAACTGGAAAAGTTTTCTTCAAACACTTCTTAACTTCATCCCTAGTACCTGCTCTTGATCATGTCATTATTAATTGAATTATTTCTCTAGGTAGAATGCAGAATGAGCATATCCAGTATACTCTCTATGGATCTTATTACTATCAAAAAGTGCTGCCTTACTCCTACTCCACTGTTTTCAGACAAGCTCACTTCCCCAGTACACATCTTTCAACCAGACAAAATAAAGTTCTAACAAGTTACAATTTCTTAATTTACCTCAGTGCTGTCACATTATGGATCCTCAGCTGCACTGAAATAAATCACTGCAAGCTGCAACGCTTCTGCCAAGGTAACTCTTGCATAACATCAACTCCTCACTCACTGTAGTTGCATCGATGTTTGGGCCCCAAGTTTGAACACGGGGAGATTCAGCTGCCACTCCTCATACACTAATCAACATGAAGCTCGGCTCGACCAAAAGAAATTGTAGCTTCCACTAATGGACAGAACTCTGTACCACCTTGTGCTGCAGTTACTGTCTTTTGCTGTCCTAAGCTCCAGCAATAAGATAGTTACCATAGAAAAATATATAAACTATGTACAGCTACCCCACCCAACTGGCACAAGGTGTGGTTTTTGCAATTGATTGAGCAACAACAGTTGTGCTCGATTTGCCTGAAGTTCAAGGAGAGACTTGTTTGTCAGAATTATGTTACCTGAAGTGGATGTAAGGACCAAAGGTTATGAACAGATTAATCAATTCAAAAAATACAATGAACTAAGATTTATTCAGAATCTTGAAGACAGTCTCTACCAGAGATGTCCTCATATTGTAATGTAGTCCTCCTAAGTGGCAGTTCACCACTATACAAGTAAATGAAACCCTTGTATAAAACTGATAAACAGTGTAGCTTGCAATGAAATTAACTTATTGACTGAAATTCCAGCCAGTAACCAACTGCATCCATGTGTGATGGCTTCTCACTGACAACTGATGTCTGCGAGACTCCTTCCCCACTACCTCTGCGTGCTCAATCTTATAGTTTTCTTCAACTGTACGTGTGGTTGAAAAGAAGTCTAAACCAAATGCCTTAGTGGCTACCCTATATTCAATTATTCTTGAGAGACTAAGTTTCTGGGGTACTGAGTCTCTCTCTACATAGCCACAAACTTACACCTCTGCTTCTGAAGGAATTTATCATTTTGTCTCATTATTAATTTGTCTACAAACTTTTCTTCATTAATCAAATCACACTGCTTATTGCACAGCCACTCCCCTTTTGTGCTTGTCGCTCTGGCCCCTGCAGAAGACCCAAGTTCTGTCTGTGCTTTACAATTTATATTGTTTCCAGGACTTTTACTATTATGGACAAAACACTTCACTCTAATAAAGAAACAATATAACAGTCACTTCATCTAATATAACATTCATCTCCTGTCGTGTGTTTCTGTACTAAAACAATAGTTCGTATTTTGAAAACACCACATAGGTCTCAAAACCTCCTGTGCACAGTAAACATATACAATCTGTAAAATATAAAATTATGTCTTAATACTTCATTACTAGCAGAGTTATTTATCTATGAACTCAACAGAACAGATAAAATTAATCACATACCGAAGTGCTTCGAACATGGACTACAAAAACTGTATCCAACGGTTAGAAAGTAAACTTAAAATATTTTGTGTAGCTGTTTTGGCGGGGGGAGGGGGGGGGATGGCGGCGCAGAAAATGGGGCAAGAGGTGTGTAGGCACACAATTAATTAGAGGAAGAGAGAGGGGAAAAAACACATTTAACAGATTCATTTTAACAAGGCTGTTAAATTTTCTTTACAAAGTTGGCAGTCTAGTGTGTCATGATTTTAAGGGTTGTGGTTAGGCAAGAACCTAAGAGCACCGCTTAAATTGTTGTGAGTGTATGTTACAATACGGATTAAATTGTTGCAAGCGTTTTACCAAATTATGAAAATTGAAAAACTTATTGTAATTCATATTATTTGAGAGACAGACACACGTATTTAGATTTACATAACAACAAAGTGTTATATCTGAACAGAAAGACAATGTATCTGCAGAAACATAGTTTTGTAGTGTGTGATCTTCTACATTCGAACACTGATTCATTTCGAAAATAAAATCATTTTCACATCTTTTATCTCTTATCTGCCACCATTCATATCAGCATCCACAGCGACTGTTGCCAACATTGCCGATTCACGTCACGTAAATACATTAGGCCATGCCGCTGATCGAGACTTTTACCCGATTTTGGCAACGAATGAGAATGTTTGGAAATGAGGTGACCAATGACAGAGCAAATGCAGACAGCAAATCAGAATTCAGATGGTTTTAATTGTTACATGGAAAAGTAATTATAAGGAACAGGACGTAAAAGAATTTACGATGTGTTTTCTCCTTCACATGTTACAAGGAATCCTGACATGGTTAAGTTTTACGAAGGACAGCAGTGGTGTAGTGAGTTAATGTTAACTAAATGTTTCCTTTATAATGATCATTAATTTACTGACCCTACAAGAGTACATACAAGAACCAGTCAACCACACAGCAGAAACAGCATTAATTATTCACTTCATGGTCTCAGGTCATCAGAAAGTATTATGTTCCTTATTCGATGACTTGAGTACAATTTTATGAAAGGGGGGATTAATCCTTTGTGTTGACAAAGTAAATGATTAATGCTGTTCCTGCTCTATAGTTGACAAGTTCTTGTACATACCCTTGTTTGGTCACTATCATCGTACAGGGAACATCTCGTCAACCGTAGTTCTCGTGCCACATTGTGACAAAACAAAATGTTAAATGTTAAATATTGAAATGTGGTCATTTATTCCACATAAGAAAACAGCAAATATCAGTATGTACCACGTACTATCACGTGATTGGTCAATGACAGTGTCACACAATTACCATCCATTTTCATCCATTGCCAACATCAAGATGCTAGGCCGCCAACATTGTCAGCAACATATTCTGTAATTTTTACTCCAATGGTGGGCAATTAAAAAACTAAATGACATCAGTAGTGATTTCCAGTCTGAAAATATTCAACTAATACCAAAGCATACTGCACAAGTTAAGTCCATGATTAAAATCCATGTACAAGGAACCAAATTAAGGTAACGAAATTTTATAGTCAAAACCCAGCATTCAATATGGCAAGTAGCAAGAACATCTCGTAGCAGATGAAGGCATAAAGGTTCACCTTTCAGAAGTACCAGATTACAGAGTTACTATTTTTATTAGAAACTGTCTAGTCTTCAAGAACCACACAACAAGTTGGAACTGAACATGCCATTAATAAATGCCATGTTAAACAATAGGAAAACTAATTACATAACATTTCACAACTACACAGAACACATGGCAGTCTGTTGACATAAATTAATGTGCTTCACACAATTTACAAAATATTGTGTGTTCTGAACTCTCCTCAAAATTTGTCGAAAGTAAATACTCAGTGGAATGTGTCAGCTGCAAATATTTCCTTGCACGGTAAGGAATCCCACAATCCAAGATACATTCTCATGATGATTCAGTGCTAATGGACACTGGAGGTAAGTAATGGGCTCTAATCTGCGCATGTAGGTGAGCAACTTCTGGATCCTCTTTTTCCAATGTTCGTATTAACTGTACAAACTGCACAATACCTAAGAAAAATCAGAAATATTATCATTTAGGCATAGACAAAATTATTTATAATGAGGTTTCAATTCTCTAATGGAAACACAGTGTACTGATTATAAAGACATAATACATATAACAAACACATAGCACACATTAATGTCAGGTTCAAACCACTTTATAGTGACTAATGGCTTTAACTATTTATCTCTACCCAGTCATGCTCTTTCCTAATTGAAGTAAGGAAAGTGCTTCAAGTGAATGTACAAAAAGATTAATCAAGTTATAGCAGCAAACATAATTTGATTCATTGTTAGTGTGCAGTTTTTAACATTACCGCATTGAGAATACACTGATTTATACTAACACAATGTGGTTCAATTATAGGTGATTGGTTTTTTCCTTTTCTTTTAGAAACAATATGTAGAAGACAATTCATTACTGACAGATGGACAAATTATGGTGTTCTATTTAAATTATAATTGAGAAAATAAATTTTGTCAACTCTGAAGGGAATGGCAGGGGAGCACTACAACTGCATAACACTTCAATGACTTCAATAGAAACAATCTTAAAGGTTCAAAATCATCCCCATAGAAGTCAGAGCAAATATACATCAAATGGAGAGGGTTGTATATGGATATCCTGGCAAGCTGGTGATGTTTGTTGAAATGATAGTGAATTGAAAAATAATGATTTTTGTAATACAGTATTTGTTTTAAATAAATCCTCCCCTTGCAAATTATATTAATATGATATATACAGAGTGAGGCACTTAAACTTTTCACCCAAGATATCTGTGGAAGACATATTGAAATAAGGGATTATGAAGGTAAATACTACAAGAAAGTCTAAAACATAAATATTTTCAACACAAACTTCTGTTTTAATGGACACCCCATATTACAACTTATGCAATCAATAGCATGAAAAATAGCAAAAATCAATGGAGTATGTTATCGCAATACGACATTTACATTCTGAGATACTGAAAAGCAAAGATGATTCTTCAAACAAACAATGTACAGCTAGTGCACATCTCGAAAGTGATGCACAGAGTTTTTAGCAGAAATCTAAAAATAAATAGGGATTTAAGGGACCAAATTGTTAAAAAAAAGACCTAAAGAACTTTTAAGGGACCAACAGGGATACGAACCACAAGACATCAATAAATTTCTTTTCAACAAACAACCCTACCCACTGATCCATTTTTCTTTATTTATTTAATAAATTGTTTGTTAATTTTAATTTCAATTATTTGCCTGCTCCACTAAACTTAAAAGTATAATAATGGAAAGTCCAGGTTGGAATAAATAATATAGTGAGGACAGTTTACAACTCACCGCAAAGACGTGGCGACGAGCTGCGACAGGCACATACAAAAGACACACACATACAACACATTCAGCTATCGGCCATGGCCTTCTTCAGAAAATAGAGCACTCACGCAATCACACAGGCACACAACACAGTCATACAACCATCACCATGGCAGTCGGAGGTGATGGTTGTATGACTGTGTTTTGTGCCTGTGTGATTGTGTGAGTGCTCTATTTTCTGAAGAAGGCCATGGCCGATAGCTGAATGTGTTGTATGTGTGTGTCTTTTGTATGTGCCTGTCGCAGCTCGTCGCCACGTCTTTGCGGTGAGTTGTAAACTGCCCTCACTATATTATTAAACTTAAAAGTACTCGCATATGCAAAACTCATCTTTACACCTACTCATTAATAAAATATCATTAGAAAATGTCAATCCGAAAGTAGTTACTATGCCAATTAATTGTTTCTAGAGTATTATTGCAACTTTCGCAGCCACAGCTAACAACCTACCATTCAAACAACTTACCAAAGTGCTGTAATTCTTTCGCTCACTTAATGGTTTTGGCGCAGCTACAAAATTCATTGTTGTGTGACTTATACGTACAGTGTCCAAGTATAATGTAGTACCGCCATCGATCTCAGTAGGTGAATGTTTCTGATTGCAGCTGAAGTCGGTAGCACATTTTTCAGCATGTCCCGCCTCCAATCGTTGTTACTTAGTCTGTAGGATTTGCAAGTCATCTTCGTTGGAGCTACTGCCAACATACACTAACTATTGATAATCCGAAGCATTGAATTAAAATTTGTGGTGCGGCCGGGAATCGAACCCGGACCTCCATGCTTACTAAGCAGACGTCTTAACCGTTAGACTACCACACCACTAACGATTAAGGCACCTTGGAATAGTCTAAGTACGATTTCCCTCCATGTCACAAACTTTAAATCAGCTTCTTTGTTCCAAAGATAATTGCCACTACATCTACATCTACATACATACTCCGCAATTCACCGTAAGGTGCGTGGCGGAGGGTACACTGTACCACTACTAGTCATTTACTTTCCTATTCCACTCCCAAATTGAACGAGGAAAAAAAGAATGCCTATATGCCTCCGTACGAGCCCAAATTCCTGTTCTCTTGTCTTTGTGATCACCATGTGAAATGTAAGTAGGCGGCAACAAGATCGTACTACACTCAGCTTCAAATTCCGGCCCTCTAAATTTACTTAACAGAAATTCACAAAAAGAACGTCGTCTTTCTTCCAGCGATCCCCAATTGAGTTGCCGGAGCATTTCCGTGACACTCGCGCATTGGTCGAACCTACCGGTAACAAATCTAGCTGCTCGCCTCTGAACCGCCTCTATGTCTTCCTTCAAACCGATCTGCTGCGGGTCCCAAATACTTGAGCAATTATCAAGACGTGGTCGTACAAGCGTTTTATACGCGGTCTCCCTTACAGGAGAAGTACATCTTCCCAAAATTCTCCCAATAAACTGAAGTCGGCTGTCTGCCTTACTCACAACTGTCCTTACATGCTCGTTCCATTTCATATCGCTCTGCACTGTTATGCCTAGATATTTGAACGACGCGACCGCATCAAGAAGCTCACTACTGATGCTGTATTCGAACATTATAGGATTGTTTTTTCTACTCATGTGCATCACCTTACATTTTTCTACATTGAGAGCTAGCTGCCATTCTTCGCACCAACTAGAAATTTTGTCTAAGTCAACCTGTATGCTATTACAGTCAGTTACAGGCGACACCCTCCCATACACCACAGCATCATCAGCAAACAGCCGCAAATTACAACTTACTCTGTCCATCAGATCATTTATATAGATAGAAAATAATAGCGGTCCTATCACACTCCCCTGGGGCACGCCTGGCGATACACTCGTCTCTGATGAACACTCGCTGTCGAGAACAACGTACTGCGTTCTTTTACTTAGGAAGTCTTCCGGCCAGTCACAAATCTGTGAACCTATTCCATAAGCTCGTATCTTCCTTAGCAGTCTGCAGTGTGGCACCGTGTCGAACGCTTTTTTGAAGTTGAGAAAAACACAATCCGCCTGTTGCCCTTCGTCCATGGCTCGCAAGATGTCATGTGAGAAAAGGGCAAGCTGAGTTTCACATGAACGATGTTTCCTAAACCCGTGCTGATTCATGGAAAGAAGCTTTTCCGTTTCAAGGAAATTTACTATATTCGAACTGAGAATATGCTCCAAAATTCTACATGAAACCGATGTCAATGATATAGGCCTGTAATTGTATGGGTCAGTTCTCTTTCCTTTCTTATACACGGAAGTCACCTGCGCTTTTTCCCAATCACTAGGAACTTTGCGCTGAATTAAAGAGTCAGCTATAAATGCAAGCTAAGTAGGGGGCCAATGCCGCAGAATAGTCTTTGTAAAACCGAACTGGTATTCCATCCGGACCAGCAGACTTTTTCGTATTTAGCTCTCTCAGCTGCTTCTCTACACCGGAAATACCTATTGCTATGTCCCCCATTTCGGAATTAGTATGTTGATCAAATGATGGTATATTTGTGCGGTCCTCCTGCATGAAAGATTTCTTAAAGGTTAAATTTAGAACTTCTACTGCCCCGGAATGATCAACTAGTGACTGGACAGTGGGCTTTGAGCCGCTTATCGATTTTACATAGGACCAGAATTTTTTCGGGTTCTCGGAAAGATCGTTTGCTAAGGTATGGCTGTGATAATTATTGTATGCTTCACGCATCGATCTTTTTATAGACGCATGAATCTCTACTAACTTTTGCCTGTCATCATTTGCGTGTTCTTTTTTGAATCGAGAGTGCAACAGCCTTTGCTTTCTCAGCAGCTTTCTAACATTATTATTATACCACGGTGGATCTTTTCCATCCTTAATCGTCTTTACTGGCACATATTTCTCCAACCCTTCATTAACAATGCACTTAAATTTAGTCCACAATTCCTCTACATCCATAGTCCCAGAATTAAACGATGCCCATTCATTTTCTAAGTGCGATCGTAACATTTGCTTGTCGGCTTTTCCCAACAAAAACACGCTCCTAGCCTTCTTGACTGGTTTATGAACTTTGGTCACCATCAACGCTATGATGATATCATGATCACTAATTCCTGTCTCTCCACAGACATCGTTAATAAGGTCAGGACTGTTTGTGGCTATAAGGTCTAGAATATTTCCATTGCGCGTGGGTTGCCGGTTTAACTGCTCAAGACAGTTTTCGGAGAATGTGTCCAAATGTAGCTCGCAAGACTGCTTGTCTGTACCGCCTGAAATGTAACTAGCGAGGTCGCAATCTATACTCTTAAGGTTGAAGTCACCTCCGACTAATATTACATGGCCCAGATACTTAATGCACTACCTGCTGTAGACTTTCCTTGAATGATTCTAAAACTGCTACAGCAGCACTGGGGGGCCGGTAAAAACACCCAACTATTAACTTTACTTCTTTTAGACCTGTTATGCGTGCCCAGATAACTTCACAGTTACTTTCAACCTCGATCTCAGTAGAAACAATATCTTTGTCCACAGCGATGAACACTCCTCCTCCAGTTGTATCATATCTATCTTTCCGATATACATTCCACGCTTCGCTAAATATTTCTGAACTTTCCACATCATCATTTAGCCAGCTTTCGGTGCCTAAAACTATCTGAGCACAATAACTTCCATGCAGTGCTGCAAATTCGGGAACTTTGTTTCTAATACTCTGTAAGCTCGCGGCTAATATTTTTACGTTCGAATTTTTGTTCCGAACGTGGCCTGAATTCGCTGTTTGACTGCTGAAGGCGAGTGCTCATCAGAGTTAGCGCCTAGCCTAAAAAACCCCCATGTGGACTACCCGAGTAGGCGCTTCCTTAGTGTAGTGCACGCCTGATCTATCTAGGGGCACCCTACAATTCCCCACCCAAGGCGCATTAATCGTTAGTGGTGTGGTAGTCTAACGGTTATGACACCTGCCTAGTAAGCATGGAGGTCCGGGTTCGATTCCCGGCCACACCACAAATTTTAAATCAATGTGTGGTGTCGCACAAGTACAAAGTGCACGCCACCTACTTTCGCCGCACGCCGCCATGCACGCACAGTGCGGAGTTCTTACGACGACAGCCACGAGCGCCCTCTGCTAGAACTCCGCTCGTCGCCACCACTGAACAACATCGTTCACTTGGGACTGAGATAGGAACCAGTCAACACTTCAGAATCAGATAGACACCAATGAAGACTTCGCTATCGTATGGGCACTAGGCAGGCCTCTAGCTCAACTATGTATCAGCCTTCTGCAGTACTGAGCTATGTAAAAGTTAAGTATTGTATAAATTCTGTGCAATATACATCTCGTTCTAATTTACTCTAGTGTTTCTAGTTTCTGGCTGCTCCCCTCCGTACCTGCACCAGCGTGCTATCTTTATTCCTGTGTCGGTCTCATTCCACTCGGCCACCAACACCTACAACGGAAACGAGACACAAAAGCGGCAATGAGGCTGGGACACAAAAGTGGCGACAAGGATGGGATACAAAAGTGGCAACGAGGAGTGATAGACGAACCGTGAACCAGCCCGCTTGCAGCAGCCAGACAGCAGCAGTCGGAGCACTCAGAAATTGCTCCCGCCCACCCACCCTTAATATAAGGATTTTGGGGGAACATTTTCAGTTACGTGCTTTGTGGACTTTTTTGTTGCAGAGCGTCCTCTTTCATATTTCATTTGTGTTTTGTTATAAGTTACTTGTATGCGCGGCGCCTAATCAGTCAGCATGGCCACTACCCCGAACCCAAACGTAATGGAAATTATTCAGTTACAGACGGCGCAAATCTCACAACTTCTCCAAGCGGTGGCGCAGTTGATGACAACTCAACAACAGCCGTCGCATCAGCAGCCCACACCTGCCGCTGTACCGCTCCCTACTTTCCGCCAGTACAACGAACGTGAGGAAGAATGGAGCGACTATTTTGCGCAGTTTCAAGAACTCGTCGCGGCTCATCAGATAACAGGTCAGACAGTTAAAAATTTCTTTCTCGCCATAGTTGGCACCAAGACTTTCGTGTTACTTCAAAAACTTTTTCCCCACGCATCGCCTCGTGATGTGGACTTTGAACAAATAGTAGATGCATTGAATGCTCATTATGAGAGAAAGGTTCTCGTAGCTGCGGCTCGGTACCGATTTTTCAGACTTAAAAAATTACCGCAACAGTCACACCAGGAATGGATCACTGAGTTGAAGGGCTTAACCCGCAAATGTAAATTTACTTGCTCTTGTGGACTTTCTTATAGTGATGTGATGTTAAGAGATGTGATTACGCAGAACATTCAGGACCCCAGAATTAGAGCAGCAATTCTGAAACAGTCTGACCCCTCATTAGACAGTGTACTGCAGGTTATAGAAGTGCATGATACTTTTGACTTAGCAGATGTCGAAATGCAAAGCCACAGTGTTAATCCAGTGCGCCGCAACGAACGCTTTCCTAGCCGTAGTTCTCAGTATAGCACTAGTGATTCTTTAAATTCTACCGGCCGTGCTGAACAGACAGTGAACAGTAGCCATTGTAAAAGTGCGACACAAAGGTCGCCCCGTCGTGTTAGAAACCGTTATTTGAATAACGGGCGCCAACGCTCATTTCAGAAAAATGTTCGTAAATCTTGCCCCCAGTGTGTATCTCGCCACAAGCGTGCCCATTGCCCTAGTCGCAACGCAACCTGTTATCAATGTGGCAAATCGGGACATGTACAGTCGGTGTGTGTGCAAAACAAAAACTCAAAGAATGGTACCGTAAGAAACAGTGCTTCGCCGAGTGCACAAACAGTTCATGCTGTCAATGTTATACATGCTGTGAACTTAGACAGTGCTTTACTTGGTCCTCAAATACAAGACAGTTACTCTGCGCCTACGGTAAAACTATGTAGCGAGCCACGTCGAAAGTGCCAACGAGCGCATATAACAGTGCAACGGAACAGGGTTCGGGACATGCAAAATGACTATGAACAGTGGATTCCTGTAGTGAAACTAGTGCCTTCTGCAACTGCTCCTTGTAATAGTGCCCAGTACTGTGTAGCTAGTAACAGTAAATTTGATGTAGCTCCTCAACAGTTTAGTGCAGTAGTTAGTGAATCTGTAGTAGCTTCGCAAGCTTGCGTGGACGCCGATCCGGCGGTAGTGCCATCTAGTGACAGTAATATTAATCTGCGTGCCGAGTCTGAGCCGCTTCCTAGCGCACGCAGCCCGCGCATGCGCCAATGCAGCCAACTAACCGTAGCAGACGTTGCCCACATTCGCACACCTGTCGTGCGCCACAAGCAAAAACTTTTTGTGAATCTTTCCATCAACAATAAGACTGTGAAATGTCAGCTTGATACTGGTTCCGCTGTCACGTTAATGAATAAACTTCTGGGTTCGCCAAAATTGTCGCCGTGTCAACAAGTGCTAACAGCTTATACAGGACAAAATATTCCCGTGCTAGGAACGTGTAGCCTGCCCGCCTCTTTTCAAGGTATAACAAAAACAGTTGCTTTTGTAGTTCTTCAGGCCAAATCTACTCAGAACATTTTTGGACTAGATGCGTTTGACTTGTTTGGTTTATCTATTCAAAGGGATGTGCTTCAGATTTCGTCAGTAGTGCCTCAGGACAAAGTCAATGCATTGTGTGAAAAATACAGTGACTTGTTTTCGCCGGAACTAGGTTGTGCAAAAGACTTCGTGGCACATGCAACTTTGAAAGAATCTGCAGTTCCAAAATTTCGTAAAGCTAGACCAGTACCTATCGCAATGCGTGATACAGTTACCGAAGAACTTAAACGTTGGCAAGATAGTGGGGTGATTTCTCCTGTTTCTGCGAGTCAGTGGGCCTCGCCTTTAGTAATTATACCCAAGCCGTCAGGAAAACTTCGTCTCTGTGTGGACTTCAAATCAACAGTGAACAGTCAAACAATAGTAGACACTTATCCCCTGCCCAGACCTGAGGAGCTGATGGACAAATTAGGACAGTCTCGCTTCTTTTCTAAGATTGATTTAGCAGAGGCATACTTACAAATTCCGCTTGATGACGAGTCAAAAAAGTTTTTCGTCATTAATACTCACATGGGCCTTTTTCAATTTCAACGCCTACCCTTTGGCAGTTCTTCCGCCCCCGCTATTTTTCAGCGCTTTTTGGAACAGCTGACAGTTTCTGTACCGTGTTGCTCGAACTACTTAGATGATATTGTGGTATCCGGAGGTACAGTTGAAGAACATTTAGCAAACCTGGAGTGCCTTTTCAAAGTGTTGACTGCAGCAGGTCTACGTTGTAATAAAGCAAAGTGTTCGTTTTTTCAAACTGAAATAGAGTACCTAGGCCATGTGATTAATGCCCAAGGAATTCATCCCTTACAGTCACATCTTAGAGCAATCAAAGACTTGCCTCCTCCTAAGAATGTGCACGAATTGCAAGCAGTAATGGGAAAGCTTAACTATTATTTCAGATTTATTCCCAATGCCTCTCAGATTGCAGCTCCACTGCATCACTTACGTAGGAAGAATGTTCCTTTCGTATGGTCTAAAGATTGTCAGGTTGCCTTTGACAAATTAGTCTGCACTACTCAGTGATGCATGTTTGATTCCCTTTGACCCACAGAAGCCTGTAGTGTTAGCAGTTGATGCCTCGTCGTACGGTGTGAGTGCAGTTTTGTCGCATCGTATTGGATGTCACGATCGTCCTATTGCCTTTGCATCTGAGCTACTGATGCCAACGCAACAGAATCACAGTCAGATAGAAAAGGAGGCCTTAGCAATAATTTACGGCGTCACAAAGTTTGATCATTATCTCTATGGCAGAAAATTCTATTTGTTGACAGACCACAAGCCTCTCACGTCGTCGTTCTCACCCACAAAGCCGATTCCGCCACGAACGGGACAAAAGCTTCAGAGATGGTCCTTGATATTGTCAAATTATAAGTATGAGATTTTGTACCGACCTACCACTAAACACGCCAACGCGGACACACTTTCCCGACTTCCGGTTGGCCAGGATGTGTCGTTTGATTCTTCAGAAATGGCATGTTGTCAGATAGACTCCAGAGATGCTTCCGCTGTCGCAGACTTCCCTTTGAACTCTCGTCGGGTTGCACAGGAAACAGCTGTGGATGCAGACCGCAGTGTTGTAGCACGTTTTGTTCGCTCAGGGTGGCCTGCCAGAGCCAAAGACATTGATCGGCCTCTGGTTTGACGTTATTTTGCACAACATCATGCATTGTCTTTAAGTCAGGGTGTTTTGTTGTTACATACGGACAACGACCAAACAAGAGTGATTGTTCCTCGTTCCCTGCAACGAGAAGTGTTACGCCTCCTGCATCAAGGACATTGAGGTATTGTTAGGACAAAGCAATTGGCCAGACGTCATTGTACCTGGGTTGGTATGGACTCGCAGATACAGAGCATGACGTCACAGTGTACAGTTTGTGCGGAGCATCAGGCGGCTCCTCCGCAACGTTTCTCAGACTGGCCACGCCCCAAGGGACCATGGCAACGTTTACACATTGACTTTGCCGGACCTTTCTGGAATACGCGCTGGTTAATCGTTGTAGACGCTTTCAGCAAGTTTCCTTTTGTGACTGCCATGAACTCAACGACGGTGTCTAGTACAATCAGTGCCTTAACATCAGTGTTTTGCATCGAAGGTTTGCCTGAAACTAACGTCAGTGACAATGGACCTCAGTTTGTTAGTGCGGAATTTCAACAGTTTTGTCGTGTGAATGGCATTCAGCATATTACCACTGCACCTTTTCACCCTCAGTCCAATGGTGAAGCAGAACGTTTCGTTCGAACATTCAAGCCTCACATGGAGAAGATGAAAGGTCAGCACTCCAGGCAGCAAGCTCTTCAAATTTTCCTGTCTACGTATCGGTGCATGCCACGTGACGGCCCATCTCCTGCCGAGCTGCTACACGGCCGCCGTCACCGCACTCTCCTTCACCTGCTGCAGCCTCCCACGCACCGAGTCGGTTCGTATGGCACTTCGTGTTTTCAGGTTTCCACGCCGGTGCTGTACAGGGTGTTTGCTGGCAACAAGAAGACATGGTTGCCGGGCATCATTCAGCGCGTGCTCGGACGCAATATGTATGTTGTACGTTCTTCCACAGGGTCGGAGCTGCAGCGCCACGCAAACCAATTGCGCCTGCACAGGCCGCACGATCCTGTCTTGGGTTTCTTGATTCCAGACCCAGTTCAACGCCAGGGAGCACAGCCACATCGTTCGTCCCCGGACTACGAGATCCCTATGGACGTCGACGCACCTCCGACGCAGATGACAGCGTCACCGAGAGGGACTCTGAGACCGTGCGGGCCCCCCCAGCTTGGGCCACGCACCTCAGAAGAAGATGACCTGCTCCCTCTGGGTGGGGGTGTGTGCCCTTCCCCAGTTTTCGGTGGGTTTCCTGGAGGATCGCAAGGAGGATGCCGGGGCGCGGACGGCGCCTCGATCCCAGCCTCAGCTACGACGCCCGTCCCACCAGTAACGCCCCCGCCCAGGCCTTCCTCCCAGTGCCATCGCCGTGGCCCTCAGCCCTACGCCACGACGGCGCGGCGGTTTCGGGGGGAGGGGTGTGGTGTCGCACAAGTACAAAGTGCGTGCCACCTACATTCGCCGCGCGCCGCCATGCACGCACGGTGCGGCGTTCTAACGACGACAGCCACGAGCGCCCTCTGCTGGAACTCCGCTCGTGGCCCACTGAACGACATCGTTCACTTGGGACTGAGATAGGAACCAGTCAACACTTCGGAATCAGATAGGCACCAGTGAAGACTTTGCTATCGTATGGGCACTAGGCAGGCCTCTAGCCTTCTGCAGTACTGAGCTATGTAAAAGTTAAGTATTCTATAAATTCTGTGCAATATATATATCGTTCTAATTTACTCTAGTGTTTCTAGTTTCTGGCTGCTCCCCTCCGTAGCTGCACCAGCGTGCTATCTTTATTCCTGTGTCGGTCTCATTCCACTCGGCCACCGACACCTACGACGGAAACGAGACACAAAAGCGGCAACGAAGCTGGGACACTAAACAATGCTTCGGATTTATCAATGTCTTTGACATATTTGAGATGAACATCTGTCTCGGGGATTTTTTATTTGTATTAAATACACTAACTACTTCCATGCACCATTTCTACCATAAAAGATAATGACCAAGTCCCGCAAAAGTTAGTTGTTGTTGTTGAAAGGGGACTAGACTGCTTGGTCATCAGTCCCCACAAAAGTTTCTGGCACTGCGTAGCACTGTCTCCGCATACCTTTCCTCGCCCCATGGTCGACGATGTCCTACTACCACTTCCTGCGCTCCCCTTGACAGGACACTTTTGTATGTGCAGGAGCTGAGAAGGGACAAAAATGTTGAAACAAAGGTTAAAGCCAGCTGCAACATGAAACGTGCCTCAGTTAAGCTTTATTGCAGTTATTAAAATTCAACAAAATGTGTGTTCCAATTTGTAAAAAGGCACTTTAGGGACCAAATTGAAAAAATAAGTACTTTTAGGTATTTTTTTGAGAAAAAAAAAAAAGAAAAAAAAGGGACTAGGAACCAATGGGACCTCCGCTAAATACACTGGACGCATGAACCAAATGCTGTCCACAATCATGTGCTACTGGCGCAATTCATTTATTTGAAGTTTCAACTTTCTTCTTAATATCTCTGGCTGTAAATGACATTATGATGCAACTACTGCCATTTGTTTTGCAATTTTTCATGCTACCGACTGCATGAGAAATAATATGGGGTGTGCATTTACAAAAACGAAAATGTAAGTTCAAGCCTGTGAAATTCGTATCTATTGTTCTACAGATAAGTAGGGTGAAAAGTTGAAGTGTGATGTCCTGTATAATTGCTGTATATACTGCAAGAAAGAATTTGTACACTTTATGTATAATGCCATCAAAATGATACATCTACCATCTTAATTTATTTGAAAATTTCCAAATGATATTTACAATCTAGTGGTGGTAAAGAATTGTGTATCACAGGAGACGCCACAGGGCTGGAAAGAAGTCCTATGGGCATTCAGCATGTATGCTAAGGGCCTTATTTGTTATGATGTGGTGGTCTCACCTGCAGCTATCAAGTGTATGTGGTACCGTACCTCATAATGCCCCAATGACGTCTGCTATTTGTGTTCCGAGACTATTGACAGTTCATATGGGAAGCTGGTGGAATTTTTGACGACTACTGGCCTCACACAAAGGACATGAGCAGAGTTCACAATACACAACATAGCTCCCAGAGTCAATTGGCCCTTTCGTTAGAAGCTAACTGGAGAATATCAATCAAAGGCTTCAGCAACTCTCCGACACTCTTAGCTGCAGATTTCTGGGCTTGAATAGGATGATTATAGGAGTCACTGTTGATAGGTCAAGAGTTCACTACACAAAGAGTGCAGTTACTAGCACAGCAGAGTTTTTATCAAGTGCAGAGAGATTCTTAACCTCAACACATTTGTAAAAAGCATCACATTTTTCTCAATCTTCCTAGTTTTTTGGAGGTGCTTTAACAAAGTGTTCAACTGCAGACTGATGGTGAAGGCACGAGCAAATAGGAGACAGTTCTGGATGTCTGAGTGGCTCTAAGCCTGAAGTAATAGAATGCAGTAAATTTTCCTAAATGGTAAGTGTTCATCAGAAACAAGGGTATGTCAGAAGTATCTCAGGAAAGTATGAAAGGGTATTATTTTTTTAATAGACAGGACAAATAGCTGTTTCCTGATGTGGTGTACAAGGACAATTTAATAGATGAGTTAATGGAGGGGCATACATCATAATATAGATAAAATGTCTAGTTCATGTGGTAAGTGAGTGCTTGTTCTAAATGTAGAACAAATTTGGTTAATGTTGATTCTTAGGAAAAGCAATTCTATAATGTTCAAACACATCTTTAATGTGCTGCTCAACACAGTCATATTGTTTAAACATCTAGGCACTATGTTGTAAAGCAATATCAAACATAAAGAGCACATAAGGATTGTTGTGGGGATGGTCAGTGCTTAACTTCTGTTTACTGAGAGAAGTTTTGGGAGATTTGATTGATCTTTAAAGGAGACCTTTAATAGAACACTACTGAAATCCATTCTTCGATATTTCTCATGTACTTAGAACTATAAAAACAATCCAGAGGTTATCTACTAGATTTGTTACCAGTAAATTTGATCAATAAACAAGTATTACGGAGATGTTACAGGAAACTGACACTCTGGAGGGATGGTGAAATTCTTTTCTAAGAACACTATTGAGAAAATTTTGAAAAACAGCATTTGGAACTGATTACAGAATAATTCTACTGTCACTAACTTACATTTTGGGTAAGGACCACAAAGAACCACTTAGGGCTCATATAGATGTGTAACAACATTTGTTTTTCCATCATCCTGTTTGGGAGTGGAACTCTAAAGAATACAAGTTGTAGTGGTATAAAGTACCCTTCATTATGAACCATATAGTGATTTGTGGAGTACTTATGTTGTTGTGGCGTAAAGTCAGTGCCACACACCAGACGTAAGAGAACGACCATGGAGAAGGCAGCGATTGACCAAAAAGCCAATCTGAAGCAGCCGTCACGCATCCTGAAGGGAGTATCTGAAGATGTGCGCCCTCTACAAGCGGCTATATCTCGGCCAACATATGTCTGGACGAGCCAACAGTTACTAGTCAGCTACAAAGTCAGAAATAGGACAGCAGTAAGTCAGAATGCAGCTATGAACCTAGCAGTCACTAGGTCTCAGCACAGCTAACATCATGCAGAAGACACCGTGAGAAGCAAGAAGAGAGAAGAAGCAGACATATGTTCTAAAGTTGAGTATTATAATTTTCAGTCAATAAAACTTGTATTATTAATCTGAATAGTTGTTACAGCACCCGTACCTTTCCTGACAACCAGACCATGATGAGGAAACAACTAAAGGCGATGAGGTCACAACATATGTGGATGTAAAAGTATTTGTTTACAGATATCAAACAATAATTCCATTTCAAATATATGATACGAATATTAAGACGAAAAATAAAATATAAAAAATAGACGAAGATTACTCACCAGGCGAAGGAGCACAGGTGTGACAGCATCACAAATAAATAAATGAATACACACACACACACACACACACACACACACACACACACACACACACACACACACACACACACACAATCGCAAGCTTTCGCAACCCAGTTGCGTCTTCAGGCAGTAGGGAAGGAGAGGGAAAAGGAAATGATGAGGGTTTTAAGGAAGGGGGTAAGGAGCCATTCCAATCCCGGGAGAGGAAAGACTTACCTTGGGGGAAAAAATGGAGGGTAAACAAATGCACACATGTCCACACATTCACACAGACACAAGTACACCTACGCAGACATACTGTGACTTTGCTTTCTACAGTATGTCTGCCTAGGTGTACTTGTGTCTGTGTGAATGTGTGGGCATGTGTGCATTTATTTACCCTCCATTTTTTCCCCCAAGGTAAGTCTTTCCTCTCCCGGGATTGGAATGGCTCCTTACCCCCTTCCTTAAAACCCTCATCATTTCCTTTTCCCTCTCCTTCCCTACTGCCTGAAGACGCAACTGGGTTGCAAAAGCTTGCGATTGTGTGTGTGTGTGTGTGTGTGTGTGTGTGTGTGTGTGTGTGTGTGTGTGTGTGTGTGTGTGTGTTCATTTATTTATTTGTGATGCTGTCACACCTGTGCTCCTTCGCCTGGTGAGTAATCTTCGTCTATTTTTTATATAATAATTCCATTTCCATAGACATACCGGGTGATCAAGAAGTCCGTATAAATTTGAAAACTTAATAAATCATAGAATAATGTAGATAGAGTGGTAAAAATTGACACACATGCTTGGAATGATGGGGTTTTATTAGGGGGAAAAAAAAAGAAAGAAAAGGGGTCAAAAATGTCCAACAGATGGCGCTTCATCTGATCAGAAAAGCAATAATTAGCATAACAAATTAAGACAAAGAAAAAATGGTCTTTACAGGAAATGCTCTATATGTTCACCATCATTCCTCAACAATAGCTGCAGTCAAGGAACAGCACTGTAAAGCACGTCCAGAGTTATGGTGAGGCACTGGCATCAGATGTCTTTCAGCATCCCTAGAGATGTCGGTTGATCATGATACACTTGCGACTTCAGGTAATCCCAAAGCCGATAATCGCATGGACTGAGGTCTGGGGACCTGAGAGGCCAAGCATGACGGAAGTGGCAGCTGAGAACACAATCATCGTGCACAAGAGATCTTTACTAGGCATGGTCCTGTTTTGGAAATGGTATGCCATTGTCTTGTCAGTTATAGGGGGACCTACAGTTTAACGTGGGTTGTGCACCACGGTTCTACTGAATATTTTTTCACATCAACACCATTGGCAGATGTAAAATATGTGGAAAGTGACAAAAATCCTAGGACCTGGTAACCCATGATCTTTGGATTCATAGTCTGTGACTATCGCTGTGCTACCAAAATGTTTGTAAATCTATCGGACCAAAGTGTGTGGTCATCAGTCCGTAGTTTACAAACTACTTAAACTAAGGTAAACTAACCTAACGACAACACACACACACACACACACACACACACACACACACACACACACACACGACCCAGGGAGGACTCTTAACCACCAATGGCGCTGTGCTACCAAGCCACACTTATGACAATTACAGACAAAACACAGACAGACAATACAGCTACCAAACAATATCGTAACGAATTTCTTTCCTGTATATCTGTGAGGTAAATCCTTTTGTTTTTCTCTCAGTTGTAACATTTCTGTCAACTTCAAGAAATGTTCATAAGCACGCTGAACTGATTACCATTAAACATAGGTTTAAATTTTGTGAGCTAATGTTGGCAACGAAATTTACACTTTACGAGATGATTTAATGTACTGAATGGCAAAGGGTCAATGCAAGACCGTGTCAACCGTAGAACAGGAACTGCATTAATTATTTATTACATGGTCAATACAAAAAGATTATTGACTCATTTAATGCGACTGGGTATTTGAAGAGCACCCAATGGTCGTTTGTGGCATCAACACAGTACATTACCAGATACATTTATGAACATGTCATCTGAATCAACAAACATCAAATGTCCTGTTCATTCTGAGATATTCAAAACATATACACAGCAACTTGTGGGGCTGCTTGTTTCCACTTACAGTAAATTGTTATGGTTGCTACTTTTAGATACACAATTTTCAACATCATATGCATATGAATGAATGCTAAGCTTACCTTCTCTTCCTTCCTGGAATCCGTAGTTTTTTATTACATCCATTTGTATTTGTAACACAATGGGGAATACATACTGCATCATTTTTAACATATCATTCCCAGCATTATCTTTCGCTTCTCCAAGTTTAACAGAATTTTCGGGCGAATCTAGTGCTTCCAAGACATTAGATAAGGCAACTGTAGAAACGAAAGAGTGGCGTATTTTGGTATGGAGTTACACATATAAATAATAAACGGTCAGGACAACAAAGGTCATGATATGTGTGGAAATTTACACAACTGAAACAACTCACCTCTGGCTTTCTCTGCAGTGAACTGAAAAGAGTTAGTGATCTGAGCGCTTGCCATTTGTAGTTTTGTATTCAGTACAATTTACTATTTCAGACTTTTCAGTTCGTTCGGATGTAGGAAAAAAAATTATTTTTATGCCGTGTAGTTAACTTTGTAATGCCTGTAATCATAAATCTGTCGAATGTCATGTAGTAAACAATACGTGCATAATAGTTACTATTGTCACATTACAAACAAACACGTATGACCTTAGTTTCACTAGTGTGGCTAAACCAACAAACAAAACTTTCTGACAACCATATTCCCACTCACTGACAGTTCACGCCGTGAACTGGTTTGACGGATGTCATATGTTTTCTTTCCATAGACAACAAAACAACAAGTTACGCCCGTTTCGGGAGAACTCAGAGACTTTATTTTAACCTCCTTGGTTATTAATCGCATTGAAATGACAGGCCTTTAAAAACAAAATGCAATTGCGCGTTCTCAGCAATCACCTTCGTAAATTTCTCATCAACTACTTCTGCTTTGGATACAGTCACGAGACAATTGTACCTAGAAATAATGTCGGAAACGGAAATAAATCTTAACAGGTTTGTGAATGAGTGACTCTATATTAAGACACAAGTCATCTCATGATTAAACATGAGAACTACTTCATGAAATAAGAGAAATCAAACTATAGTAGAAAAAAGGTATTTGTATTACTGCGAAAACCCTAACCACAGTCTATCACGACATTCGCGAAATACTGTCACTTACATCTTTTTTCTCCATTTGCGTACATGCAACACATCTTCTATAAGATGAAATCCGAATTTGGTAAACGGTTTTTCGCTTTCGTGTTTATTGTATCTTGAAGCTGTCAGAAAAACAAAACGTAAACATCTTAAAAATACTCTAGAAAAGATTTTCAAGAAAAAACAGTCACGATATTATTAAAAAAAAAACTTTCTGCAGATATCTTTAAAAAAATGTGAACCCCTTACATTAATGCTGGCAGATAAATCAAGAAAGCTGTCACGCAGTAATCAATAAAATATAGATAACCTTTAAAGACTTTAAATAAACTTTTAAATTGTGATGAATCACTGGAAACGTTCCATGTAAACAGACACCTATTTTTACCATCCCAGATATAATAGAGCCTCCAACCATCAATCAGGTAGAACTTGCAAATAAGGAACTAAAAAATTACAAGGTATTTGGTGGAATCATGAATCACTACCAACATCTAGGCGAAATGTGACTTACGCCTACGGAGAAAATTCTGGAACACTTGACCTCATGAATAAACCATCCGTTTTTTAAAAGAGGAGATTAAACCAATCCTGATAAATACAGAGGATTCTCGATTAAACATAAAAACTTTTCTCCTAGTTAACACAATAGGATCAAAAACATTTTGGAACCACACGTTCGAAAATACCAAGTACCGGTAGTATTTCGGCCATACAGAAGCTGCCCAAATGAAATTCTCAGCTTGAAACTAATATTGGTATATTACGCATACAGAAATAAACAGATATTTATTTCATTCATCGATTTCAAGAAGTCCTATGACAGTATCCATTGACCCACGCTTTTAACAATCCTCAGATCATAGGACCTTCGCCCAAAATTAGTTAAAATCGTTGAAATCTAACCAACACACGTTACAAGATATTCAGGGGAGCAATGTCGAAAGCTTTCACAACAAAAACTGGCCTTGGACAAGGCGACGGATTATCCCCACTAGTTTTCAATGTGGGCCTTGATTACATACTGAAGATTTGGCAAAAAGAAAATCCATCTAGATTTAAACGGGGAGCAAGATCTTCGATAAGAGCAAACTGCCTGGAGTTTGCAGATGATTTATCCCTCTCAGCCCTTGACTTGGAAGAAGTTCGAACCCACATCGCCGGTCTCCAGAAAATCGTTCTGAAAAAAGGACTTCGAGAAAACGATCATGCCCATAGAAACTACCTGCATACATAAATTCGTCATAAATTATCAAAAACTTAAGATAATCGAACAATTTAAATATCTTGGAGAAATCATTATGACAACTTAAACGAGAAAGCAACATGGACAAATAGAACCAAGAAAATGAAAAAGGCAGTTTCTAACCTAGTCAACATAAGAAATGCCTCTTAATAGGCACTAGGATCAACATTATAAAAAGGCAACTCTCTTGGAGATCACTTATGCCTGCAAAACGCTATTTCTGTTTGAAAAAGGAAGAAGAAATGATCAGCTCCTCAAAACTGAAAGAAGAGTTATCAGAAATTGTATAAATAAGAAACAACAGGTTGGAAGAGTCTGGAGAATCCTTCCCAATGAAACTGTCTATCGAGAGATTTTCCTAGTCACCAGCAAAATATCTCTTATTTCTTTCACATCTTAAGATTGGCAGAGAACAGAATTTTACGAAATTAGCTTAGAGTATAAATATCTTCAGTCTCGGAAAGAAAACAGGAGTGCATTGGGTCAAAGAAATTCAAGAGTATTTCGAAGCAGGTGGGCTCAAAATTGCTGATGGGGAGAACAAAGAGAAGATCAACACCCTTCTTAAGAACCAAAAATTTCCATCAGAAATGACACATAGAAAGCCTGTGGAGATTTCAGACGAACTGAGAAAATCATGATCAGAACAAATGAAAAGGTATTGGGTGGAATGCAAGAATCGTGCCCTGCAACCTTCTAAGAAAAAATGAACTGGAATGACTAAAGTGGTTCAAAGTGGTCAATCAATTTAGTAATACTAGCTTGAAGTGGATTTCCTAGCCCATTCAGTATGGCGGCTGAAAAACAGCTGATTCAGTTTCTGAATTAGTAAAAACAATCGTTATTGTTTTTTTAATTAAATAGCTTCATGCTCACTCTAATATTTATACTCCTGTTTCACTGCAGAAAATGTCAATCTGCCCTTGTGAGCTGAAAATTGTCAATAAGAAAACACAATCTGACAAGCCAAGAACGTTACAAAAATGATTGCATTTACATGGGCACGAAAATCGATTGGGGAATTGGAAACCGCTTTACAGAAGTGTATTTCCAGAATCGATTTTGGTGTGTTTACATGACCACCCAAAAGCGGAATTACGAAATCGGCTTAGGGCTTACAAAATCCGGTTTTGGGAGTCTACGGAATTGGGGTGTATAGGGGAAAATGTGCAGTTGAAGCAATGCTTATGCATCAGCCGGTCAGTAAGTAAGAGCAGAAGAATTGCATGATTATTTTTAAAGCTTTTACTTTCGTAATTCATAGTCGCCAAACGTTGTGCTGAATTATATGATACAAGCATATAAACGTCATTAAAGTACAGTCACTTCTTCTGTTAATCACAGTCTATAATAACCATGGGAGGCTCCACGATGGTCTGCTGAGGAGGGATGTTAATGAATTCTCAAGTGAATAAGCTGTCATCAATGGCGTCACTAGTCTGACTACGGTTACTGGTAGGGAGTGGGGGGGGAAGGGGGGGAGCAACCTGTGAGTCGTAAGTAATAATCGTTATTCCGATAATATATATTGTGTTTCATAACTCCCTCTCTTTATAGTGTTATGAAAATTAAATTCATTTCGTTGTGACTCCAAAATTCTTAAATAAAGAACATGAATGTAATTTGTTGTAACTGGGTTTTCTGTGGTTCATATAAACAAATGGGAAAACAAAAAAATAAGTAAAACTTTCGGGCTGAGAGGCCGTTGTCCGGGTGAAAAACTTCCTCCCAATGTTTCAACTCCAACTGCGGGAGACATCTTCCAGAGTCTTCTGGCTACTGCCACGGTGTTCCGAGGGGCTCTCGCATTTATTGAAGGCATAGAGGGCACCACCATACGTCACGTGAGGTTGACTGTGGCTATCTAGATGATGTGGTCAATCTCGATTAAAATTAATTGATTGTCATCTTGTTAATGCAATGTCGACATCCATATTTTATCTAACTTCAGACCTTCTTCTTTCCTATTAAAATTATACTGGTGTTTGTGAATCTCCATTGCTTCTCTATATATGCTTGCACTGTACTGTGCTGTCCTAGCTAAAACGCTCGTCTCATTAAATTTTATTTCATGGTTCCAATGTTGGAAAAACATGTTTTTCCGTGTGACCCAGATGAGCCCCTTTTATACTCAGTTAAGCGGGTGCTGATGCTTCTTACAGTTGCTCCAATATATATTTGTTCCCAGCTGCAAGGAATTTTATATACCCAGGGTGATGTTAGGGGGTGACGTGCATCTGTTTCTAATTCAAGTATTCTTTGATCTTCTTGGTGGGTATGTAGATCGTTTCGAAGCCATGCTTGACCAATATTTTTCCCATTCGATCAGTAATTCTGCTAATGTACGGAAGGAAAACTTTTACAGATGGTTACCGTTGTTCATGCTCGGAACTTCTGGATTCTTCTCTTCTTCGATGGACAGCTTGATCAATATCCTTACCACCATGTCCATCTTTCTTGAAGGCCGACCGTAAGTGATTTAATTCGTCCTCCAAGTAAACTAGCTCACAGAGTTTGTTGGTTCCATCCACCAAGGTTTTAATTATACCTCTTTCTGGCCTCGGATGATGGTTTGATTCCTTGTGGAGGTATCAATCAGTGTGTGTGTTTTTCCTGAATACCTTATGGCCCAGAGTCCCGTCCTCCCAGTTAATTACCGATATATCTAGGAAGTTAAGTTGGACATTTCTCTCTTTCTCCATCGTGAACTGTACCTTTTGATCAATGCTATTCAGATACATTAAGAAGACATGCAGCTCCTCTTCAACATGGTTCCACACTACAAAGGTGTCGTCAACATATCGGTACTGCTTAGTTGGTTTCTTTCTGGCCAGCTGCAGCGCCTGCTGTTCGAAAAACTCCATACATAAATTGACAACAGCTGGACTAAGAGAGCTACCCATAGCCACTGTCAATTTGTTCATAAAACTCCTTGTTGTATTGTAAATAAGTTGTGGTAAGGAAGTGTCTGAAAAAGGCCACAAAGTCAGATGGAAACATATCTGCTATGTATGAAATAGCTTCGTTTACAGGAACCACAGTAAACAAGGTCACTGCATCAAAACTACCAGAATATCCCTTAGTTTCTCAATAAAATGCAGAGAGTTTGTAATGTAGCTGTCCCCCCCCCCTTTTTTTTTTTTTTTTTTTTTTTTTTTTCAATGTAAGGCTGCAGCAGAGAGGCGAGATATCTGGCCACCTCATGGGTGGGAGATCCAATGGCGCTCACAATCTGTGATCCATGGACTTATGCGCCTTTGGTAGGCTATATAGTCTGAGTGGATAAGCTTCTGTTTTGCATCGTTGTTTTTTATCGTCCGAAAAGAAAGAAGACTATTTTATCTGCTGATTCGTTGTTCTCAAAAATTTAGGAGTAGTTTTTTTATAAGTTGTGGGAGCCAAGAGATCAGTGATTATCTTGTGATAATCTTCGCTCTTCAGCAAAACTGTAGAATTTCCTTACCTGAAGAAAACGTCGGTCGTGAACGTTTATATTGTACGATACGACGCCTCTATGGGGAGGAATTGTCTGTTTTAGTTCGGCGACTGGAGGGACTAAACAAGAAGAAAGGTCAACAACTGTATACGATCACTTTCCTGTTACGCTGCCGGGATACTGCGACAGCGCCTAAATTTCTGAACGTGAGAAGAATGTTCCATTCAGAGCAAGCTAACCGTATTTACAACCGCATGGAAGTAGCAATGCAACGTGAGCGCATTCACCAGACATGGCGAGAACAGGCGACAACTAGCAGTAAATTGCTGTACCTTCATTTGTGTATCAGTAGTTTAATGCAGTGTTGTGGCTGGAATAACGTGGATGAACACTCAGGATCATGGAGATCAGTGCAGAAGGGGAAGTTTGAAGGTTTACAGAGAGGCAGACGTGAAATATCAGTCTCTGATAATTCTCCAACGGTTAATGTGTCTGGAAGAGAAATAACAAAAGAAGAAATTTCAGTTCTCTCGAAAAAAGAGAAAAATTTTGCAGTGATACCACTTAAGATACCCAAGGAGGAGATTATAGCGAATGTTGAGGCAGGAATCCGTCTGTTACCTTCGCAATCAGGACAGAAACGGCCAGAATATAATGCGAAGCAAAACTACCTAACAGCAATTAGTCTCAAGTAGAAAGGAGGCCTATAAGGGAAATCATTGCGGATAATAGAATCATTGGACATTCCACAAACATCGGCCATACGATCCGCACAGATCAGGAACACCACCGTCATACTCGTTTCTTAAACCTGAAAAGTCAGCTGTTGCTGAACATGGTCTGAATGAGGGACACAAGATGTTATATGATGAAACTAAACTGATTGCTCCTGCGTCCCGCTACTGGGAATGTGTTCTTAAAGAATCCATGGAAATTCGTATGGCTGATAATATTATTAATAGGGACAAGGGCTTTCCGCTAAGTAAAACTTGGAACCCGATCTTATCTGACATTACGCAACAACGGCCTTCATTTCGACCTGCTGTTTCTTTTAACTAGCCTTGTTTCGACCCATCGTTTTTGCCGATTCTCTCCACCGGCACGCTACTAGTTCTATTGCGCCTAGGTGGCTTCTACTTTGGTTTCGTGCACGCGCGGTGGGTCGTCAGCGGTGTATAAAGGGGCCGCTGTTTCTTAGGGACCGCCCGCTCATACTGCGCAGAGGGACAGCAATCTTCCTACGAAGGTCACTAATACACCACCATGAAGACGTACCAGCATTGAACAACATAGAGGCCACAGCCGTTACAGTACGCACAAACAGCGGCAACATCACGCTGGTGGCGACGTACCTCCGCCCGAGAGACGCCATCTTACAACAAGATATGGAACAACTTCTCAGATTCTCGGAGGCCACACTTATAGGTGGTGACCTAAATTCTAAACACCGGTCGTGGAACTCGCGAGTCAACAACCCAAATGGAAACAGACTAATCGACATCGCGGACGAACTAGACCTCGTTGTTCATGGACCAACGGTTCCAACGTACTACCCTTACAACAGCCGACATAGACCCGACGTCCTGGACATCGTAGTAGCGAAGAATGTACCAGCAGAACTGGAACTCAAAGCCATAAACGATCTCGCGTCAGACCACATCCCAGTGGTTATCACACTCAGAAGAGCGACTATACCGGACCCGCAGAAGATTAACATCACCACCAACTGGAACGCTTATAGAAGGACCCTGACAAACAGTGTACGGCCCACAATCCCCCTCACGACGGAAGAAGAAATAGCGAAAGGAGTGGAATACCTCACGAATAAAATCAGAACCGCAGCTCACAAGGCCTCGACCACGACGATAATGGAAACACAACACCAAGCAGATTGGCCCCCACTGCTCGAGGAACTGCGGATCCAGAAAAACAGATACCGGCGCCGGTGGCAACGATACAGAGACCCAGAGAACCGAAGAACTATGCACCAACTCCAACGCAAACTGCGAGACCGCGCAAAAGAGTGGAAAAGCGAGCAGTGGGAGGACCGAATGGAGCAGTTCAGGCTCCAACATAAAGAAGAATGGGACCTCGTGAAGACAATTAGAGGGCAAAAAACCGCGAAGAGAGCCATCAGTACAGGACAAGGACTAACATTCGAGCCATTACAGATAGCGGAAACCTTCGCAGACTGCTACGAAGCCCAATACACACTCCCCCAACACCACCAGGACGAAGAAGACAGACGCGAAGAGGAACGGACGAACCAATTCGCGGAAGACCTACTAAGACGACCCCCAACCACACAACCGCTAATCACGACCCCGTCAGAAGTCAGGAAGATCATCCAATAACGAAGAGGAAGATCAGCTCCGGCATCGATAAAATCACTAACATGCATCTGAAAGAAATGCCGCGAAAACCACTGGTCCTGATGACGAGGATTTTCAATGCATGTATGCAACTGCACTTCTTCTCGCCTCAATGGAAGATCGCAAGAATTGTCCCTATCCCCAAGCCGGGGAAGGACTTACAACCCCCAGCCAACTATCGCCCGATCAGCCTGCTGAGTACCATGAGCAAGACATTCGAGAGGGTGATACTAACACGCATCCAACGACCACTGATCACGGACGGAACGATTCGGCCCGAACAATTCGGCTTCCAACAGAAACTGTCTTCCGAACTCCAAGTTCTGAGGGTAGTCGAACACATAGCACAGAAAATGAACTACTCCTTCTCTACAGCGGCGGCCTTCCTCAATTGGGAGAAGGCCTACAACAAGGTCTGGCATGAGAAACTGATCCTCAAACTGGCCACCAACACGACCATCCCGGACTGTTACATCAAGTTAATCGGAAACTACCTCCAGGACAGGAAGATACTGGTGACAGTCGACGATCAGCAGTCCGAACAGAAGATTCTAACAGCCGGAATTCCGCAAGGGTCAGTTCTCTCGCCGACCTTGTTCAACGTCTTCATCAACGACCTCCCCAAAGCCGACAACGTCCACCTAGCGCAGTTCGCGGACGATACGGCGCTATTCACCAGCGGCCGCCAGCACTTTGCGAACGTAAATCGCATTCAACGGCAAATGGATCAAGTGGTTCGCTGGTGTCGACAGAACAAGGTAACCCTCAATGCAGACAAGACGACCATGGTCTACTTCTCAAAGAAACGGCCGCGACTGGAGGCGGTGGAGGTGCTAGGTCGTAGAATGACATGGTCCCAAAATGTTAGATACCTAGGGGTAGAGATCGACTCCGGTTTGTTCTTTAACAAACACATACAGGGGGAAAAACAGAAATACACTCAAATGGCAAAGGCACTTGTCCCGTTCTTTACTAGCAAAGAACTCAAACAGGAGACTAAAATTAGACTTTATAAATCAACAGTCCTGCCATCCCTACTATTTGGGAGTACCTCATGGGGAACGGCGTCGAAAACCCAGATCACATCACTACAGGTAGTCCAAAATAAAGTACTCAAATGGATATTCGTCCCCCCCCCCCCCCCTTGGGAACCAACCAGACTAGTACATGAGGCCACCCAAATGGAAACCCTCAAAACACAAATCAGGAAGAAAGCTACCAACATGTTTAGGAAAATAGAAGCTCTTAGGGAAACACTACCACAACTGAGAGAGGTAGGAATCGCCCAACCAAGACAGGGTAACCGAATAAAAGTGCCCCTAGCCCTACTAGAAGAAGATGAATATTACTGGCGGCAAGAAGAACCAAGAGAAGAAGAAGTAAGAAAAAGAAGATTCAAGAGAAGAAGAAAAAAAAGACAACAGTGTAGGTCGGCTAATGGCCCCTGAGGCCCAAGGACGCCTGAACCTACAAGAGCACGCTTTATTTTGTTAATAAAGATTTGAAACCTAACCTTCCACATTCCAGGCAAGTCGCAAAATGCGACGGTACCGACGAAACAAACACCCAAAAAAAAAAAAAAAAAAAAAAAAAAAAAAATGTTCTGCCTCAGTTTCCGGCGAGTTAGTGTATTAGCGCTCTCACCTGAAGATGGCAGCCAGTTGGTCTGCCGAAATATCGTGTCTAGTTGACGACGATATCCGGCTGCATACACGAGATAAATATTATCAGTTATTACGCCGGGAAAGTCTACGCAACCACATGTTGACGACACCTTTCTAATGCGGAACCGAAGAATAGCTGCATGTCTTCTTAATGCATCTCAGTAGCATAAATCAAAAGATACACGACAGAGAAAGAGAGAAATGGCCAACTTAACTTCCTGGATATATTGGTAATTAACCGGAAGGACGGGACTCTGGGCCATAAAGTATACAGAAGGGTCACACACACACACTGATCGATTCCTCCACAAGGAGTCAAACCATCATCCGAGGTAAAAATGAGGTATCATTCTCCTTGGTGGATAGAGCCACCAAACTCTGTGAGCCAGTTTACTTGGAGAATGAACTAAATCACTTACGGTCGGTCTTAAGAAAAATGGATATTGTGGCAAGGAAATTGATCTAGCTCTCAATCGAAGAAGAGAAGAATCCAGAAGTTCCGAACATGAACAACGGCAACCATCTGTAAAAGTTTTCCTTCCGTACAATAGCAAAATTACTGATCGAATCGGGAAAGTATTGGTCAAGTATGGCGTCGAAACGATCTACAGATCCACCAAGAAGTTCAAAGAATACTTGAATTAGTAAAAGACGAATGTCACTCCGTAGCATGACCTTGGGTATATAAAATTCCTTGCAGCTGTGGTCAAGAATATATTGGAACAACTAAAAGAAGCGTCAACGCCCACTTAACTGAACATCAAAGGAAGTGTCGTCTGGACCACACGAAAAAATCGGCAGTAGCAGAACATGTTTTTCAACATGGTAACCATGAAATAAAATTTAATGAGACGAGCGTTTTAGCTAGGACATCACATTACCATGCACGCATATATAGAGAAGCAAAAACCAGAATCATTTTAATAGAAATGAAGAAGGCCTGAAGTTAGATAAAATATGGATGTCGACATTGCACCAACAGGATGGCAATCGATTAATTTTAATCGAGAATGACCATGTCATCCAGTCTTACGTGACGTATGGTGGGACCTTCTATAGATGCGAGAGCCCCTCGGACCATCGTGGCAGTAGCAGGAAGACCCTGGAAGATGTCTCCCGCAGTTGGAGACGAAACGCCGGGAGGAAATTTTACACTTGGACCAAGGCCTCTCAGCCTGAAGACAACGCTGGCTGTGAAAGTTTACATTGTATGATAAAAAAAAAGGCAGCTTGGGGGGGGGGGGAGAGGGGAACGAGACTTGCCCCCCCCCCCCCCTTGGATCCGCATATGATAATAACTAAATATCAGTGAAGTGTAATGCATACAGCTCGCAGTAGCAGAGTCTGCAGCTAATCGTCCAAAAATGTTTTAAAAGCAGAAATAAATTGCAACGTGATGTGCTCAAGTTCAAAAGGAACTGCTTTTGATTATATTTGAATACATTCAGCTACAAAAGTATTTTTTTAAGCATCTTTCGTACATTGTAATATATGGTATTCAGAATTGGACATGATTTTTACTGTTAACCCTCTTAAATTGCTGAAGGATTCAAACACAAAGAGGAGAAAAAAGATTGATCGCCAGTCGACGACGTTACCAATGAGCTACGCCGAAATTAGAATACTTTGCGCCATAACAGTTACTGTAATGTATTCGTAAAAACTCAAAGGCCATTTTCTCAAGAAATTTTAGGAGTTGCATCGAATGGCTTTGGCCGATTACTATCTGAGATCTGCCCTTCATGTACCATTAATATAAGAAATATATAAAGAAAATAAACGGTACCCATGTACGTCCTCTGGGCGCGCCGTCAGATGCAGACATCCCGGCTTGCCGCCCCGCCCCCGTCTTTAGATAAAGTGCTGCCGAGTATAAACTATAGACGACCGGCGATTTCGAGTGGGGTTAGTGAGCTCAACTGGACAACAAAGATTGACAACGACAGGATTGCTACAGAGTCAAAACGTGATGAGGTTTCAGCATAAATTTTTATTAGTAAGAAAATAAGGGCGACGTCCATTTTATTGACGAATACTATTATTCTGAATTTACGTATTCCGAATTTACTTAGGCTACTTCAAAATGACGATTTGTGACAAAAGAATCTCGTTTATGTGGCGTGTGTTATATAATTGCTGCAGGTTCAGAGGAATTACTACACCTTATTTATCAGTGTCAAATCAGACCTTATTAAATCAAAAAGCCATATCAGTTTAGTATTTTGCCTTCTTCAAATCTTTAAATGTTGAGAATCGGGACATACACAGAGAGAGTTGGCTGCAGCTATTTGAGTGTCCTATAGTGTAATTTCCAGGACCAGGACGCGATTTCACACAACAGGAACTGTTAAAAGAAGGCAACATCAGCGAGAGATGACCGTTATCTCCGGTTAACAGCCCGTCGAGTCTGGGGACTGAATGCAACTCAGCTGCAACGCACCCTCCAGGCAGCAACAGGACGCGCAGTATCAACACAAACAGTCTCAAATCATGTGGCCTCTACGCACAGAAGCCTAAGGTGTGTGTCCCTTTAAAACCACGACACCGTTCAGCCCACAGAAACTGGGCGAAAGAACATCAGGAGTGGAGTCGTAACGAGTGGCTCTGTTCACAAATGAGACAAGATTTTGTGTTCAATCTGACAAACGTCGTTCTCTCATCTGGAGAGAATGTGGAATTTGGAATAACGCTGCTTATGTGTAGGAGTCAGTATTGGCAGACTTACGGACGGCTGTGTCGTTCAGAAAGGCGCTTTGATTGTTCAAGACCAGATCCTTCTGTCTTTTGTTGTGCCCTGCACTGATGCCACAGGAGATGTGTCCCTTCTGGTGGACGATAACGATTGTCCCCACAGAGCTGCATTGGTGGACATGTAAACCTCGCACTGTATCAGACACAATTTGTAACCAATATCTGAATAAAACACGTTATCATAGGTATATTTTGTATGATATCTCGCCTGATCCCGTAATTGTTTTGAGCAGAGTAGCTTACGCTAAGGTCAACATACACACCCTTGTCCGATGGAGAAGTCGAACCTCCGGCGAGAGTGGCCATGCAATCAGTAGCATGGAGCATTACACCACACGGCTATTCCCGCACAGCTTAAAGCCTTCTTCAGGATTACACAACAACCATGCTGTTTCTCATGTACCAGTAGAAAAAAAGGACATAAGTGTCTCATTATTGCTCAGCCACATTATAGATACAACAGAAATTATTGTTCATGACCCCAGCAATATAAAGAGTTGTGTTGGTGTACTGTAAGTGATAACACTTATTCTTTATACAGGGTGAAAAGTATTTAAACCTACAAACTCTTGGATGTTGTAGGGGACATCAAAACAAATATTTTTCTCTAATATCATTTTTTCCTATGAGGAATATTTGAACCGGTAGAGGAAGATTTCTCTGCCGGAAAATGAATTAAATCAACAAACACTTTTCCATTTTTTTATTACCAGGAGACAATACATTAACACAACCCAATTTCAATTACAGTATATTTCCAAAAATGCCTCCATTGACACGTAAACAAAGGTTACACCGTCGGATTATATCCTGAATTGTTCCTGCTGCTCCTACTATCTGGGCAACTAGATCCTCTTCCGATGCAACAGGAGTTGCGTAAACAATGTTGTGCATCTCTCCCCACACAAAAAAGTCCAGAGGGGATATATCTGGGCAATGGTACCTCTGCCAATCTACATTTCTGGGAACCGTAGGTCCAGGAATTAACGCACAGACGAATGAAATGTGCCGACGCCCCGTCATCTTGGAACCACATGCGTTGTCTTGTATGGAACGGGACGTCTTCCAGCAATTCTGGCAATGCTATGACGAGAAAATTGTAAAAGTGCCTGCCATTTAATACGGCTTTCACCGGTTTAAATACTCCTCATAGAAAAAATGACATTAGAAAAAAAAAATTTATTTTGGTGTCCCCTACATACTCCCAGAGTTTGTCGGTTTTTGCCGCGGTGGAGTAGCCGAGCGATCTAAAGCACCTCACTGCGGGGCGCGCGGTTGCTCGCCGTGGAGGTTCGAGTCCTCCCTGGGGCATGGGTGTATGTTTGTCCGTAGGTTAGTTTACCGTAGTTTGTAAGCTACGGACTGATGACCACGCAGTTTGGTCCAATAGATTTACAAACATTTGAACATTTGATTTTTGAATACTTTTCATCCTGTGTACGCCAACTATATAAAAGTTTTGAACAATAAAATATCACCAGTTTCAATATTCTTACAATTACTGAATAGTTGATTATAGCAGTGGAATGAATACGCTAGAAGTACAGTACATAAATTTATGGACTGTTTCAATATTGTTATTGTAAAAGATTGTCACTGCAGACGATGGAAAGCTACAGTTAACCTTAATGGCTGTACTATACGCTATCATTACAGTCAGTATCGAATCTGATCATGGTGAGCTTCCCGTCGCAGGAAGTTCAGATCTAGCATACGAATCTTAGAAATAATTTTTGATTGGTTGTTGTTACTTAAAAGTAATGGGGCGTCCATTAATTATACGAGATGTTTAGGTGGGAGGAGGGAGGGTTCACCCGTATCTCACCAAATATCACGTTGGGAAGGGGGCAGTTTTCGGCAAATCTCACGTAATGTTTTTCCGTATGAAAATGTAAAACTGAGAGGTAGCTGGGTTCAATTTAGTAAAATATGTTTCACGTCTAAAATATGGCTAAATCATGCACAATGAATAATATGTATTGCGTTATGCAAACATTACATTACACAGTAGCCACGGTATTGTTTCTGTAAGGATAAACGAGCGTTTTGTAAAATGCACTTTTTTGTGAAAATTAGAATGCAGTACGCGCGGCAACAAGGTGCCTCTCTCACGCTGCATGAATAGTAGCCGATCAGCTCGGCTATGGCTAAACGAGCGTTTTCTAGTGCGTTTATAAGGGATGTCCTTTACCGTAGCTCTACTTCAAGGAAAGTCTCCTGCTTATGAAACGCATACAGTGTCCTGAATGACATATACTCACTACACCTTCCTTACTTTTTGAGACATTGAAAGTAAATCTTTTATACTATTGCATATTTTCTGTAATTATTTCATTGTGTGATTTTTTCTGTGATTCTATACGTCCTGTGTTAAATACAACTAGTCTGAAATAAATATAATCAAATTGTGTGGTTTTTTTTAAATAATTCCAACGTAATCAAGCACAGATTAACGTCTTTACACTAAAATACGCAGTTTGAAAACTCTAGCGTAAGATTGGTGGTGGTGGGGGGGGGGGGGAGAGTCGAAAAAACGCCAAAATCAACTCACGTAATTATTGGACGTCCCTTATGGAGTGGACATCTACGTTATGTTCATTTCGGAAATGATGTTTGTAAATGAACAGTATCTGTGTATTCCTCATCTGACACGCAAACTTATTTATCGGTTTCACTGCCGTAGGTAAGTCATATTTTGCCTTATTAGATTTCGCCTATTTATTTATTTCATTTTAATTGAACTGTTTGACTGTACTCATTTGATGACTGTCTAGTGATGTAGAAAATATTATTTGTGCTTTTTAAACAAGAATAATAAATGTACTATTACTGGAACTATATTTCATTCCTACTTACATATTTATGTTACTTACTTTTTCCAACATTAAGAGCAGATAGTTTACTATCACATTTCGAAATCGACAGGGATTCAAATACAATATTTGTAGGAATATTTCTTTGATTCAATAGTGACTGAAAAACAATAGTTGAAAACTCTGTCCTCTACACCTATCTTGTTCATTTTCTAGTACTCTTCCCAGTTGGATGGGGTCGCCTAGTTAACCATTTATTTGACTTGGTTAATTTAAGGGATGGATAGATGCCCTTCCTGTCGCCACCCATCATCCCCCCTCTCCTCCGCAGGGAGAAGAAATGTGTACCCCAAATTTCTAATTACAGTGTTATGCATGTGTAAGTTTTACTAAATGTTTGTGAATCGTGTAACTGAGGTTGAGATTGGATACCAGCATAGTATTCACCAAGCGGGGTATGGAAAACTGCCTAAAAACCACGTCCAAGCTAGCCGGCATATAATTCGCTACTGTTATCTCACCAGGCGGATATGAACTGGAGCCAGTATACGTCCCCATCTCAGAAAGCGGCTCCTTAAATGCCACGGCTAACTGGGTAGATTCTCTATACCTATCTATATTACACATAATATTTTGCTTAGCCTGCTGTCCAAATATTTTAATTCTCTGATAGATTTATCATCGTATCTGCAATAATATGTTTACAATTTATTTTTCACTGTACAGAACATTATTTAGTTTGCATTTAAATCATGCCACAGGGGATCCATTTACTACTCATTTTACCTGGGTAAAAATTATAAATTTTGATAAAACTTTTTAATTTCGACATTCTAATAAGTATAAATTTGTTTGTAGCTTTCTTCCTGTTCAGCTAGATCAGGGACAGCCACAAAATCGTCGCACGGGCGACCCGTTGGAGGAAGGAGGAAGGAAGGAGGCTTGGAGTTCAACGTCCCGTCGACAGCGTGGTCATTAGAGACGGAGCTTACGCTCGGAGTATTTGGGTAAGGATGGGGAAGGAAATCGGCCGTGCCCTTTCAAATGAACCATCCCGGCATTTGCCTGGAGTGATTTAGGGAAATCACGGAAAACCTAAATCTGGATGGCCGGAGGTGGATTTGAACCACCGTCCTGCCGAATGCGAGTCCCGACCCGTTGGCACGCAAGCCTTCTCTTATAACTGCACATGTTTACCCCACCGCGCCGCTGTGCTCAGAGCTGGAACGTGGAGGAATAAATTCTGGAGTCGCTGCTTAGACTGCAGAACCGTTGCACACGAAACAGAAGACTGCCTTGCACGCGACTAGGTTTCATTTTTGGGAATTCGAAAATGTGTAGCTATAGATCGCAAAGAGTGGTATTATACAGTTAATGACTTAAAAGGAAAAGAATTAAGTTTTCCAACTGAATTTCTCTAGTATTATTATGCGAACTACGTTGTTCCCTGTAAAATGCTTATATTTTTGTCCGAAGTACAGAAAGCCCCAAAAACAAAATGTTCTCTATATACCGACATTAGGGATGGAATATATATATATATATATATATATATATATATGTGTGTGTGTGTGTGTGAATTGCTGTTCGTTAGTCTCGCTAAAACTCGAGAACGGCTGAACCGATTTGGCTAATTTTAGTCTCGAAATATTCGTGTAAGTCCAGGGAATGTTTAAACGATGATAAAATATGGAAAAGTTCGGAAAAGAGGAAAACAGGGAAAAACTGAAACAGCTTTTTCCAGTGAGCTATCAATACGGTTTTTCCAATTGTTACAAAATTTTGTACATTTCATGTTGAAAGCAAGAGGAAGGTTACCATCAAATAAAAATTTGGAAAAGTCGCCCAGAAAGTAGGAAAATTTACGAAAAACCGAAAGCGAGTTTTTTTTTTCCTATGAATGAAAATCAATTGCCACATGGTAGTAAGAGCATTACTTGAGTACGGCTTGACAGGACAAGGTTTGTATGAAATAATTTTTTTGGAAAATCTACCGGAAAATTTGAGAAAAACTGAAAGTGTGTTTTTGATTGAATTCAGCACTACAACTGACTTCGTTCTACGAAAGATAAACGTTATTATGAACTAAAAATTTGGGAAAGTTTCCCAGAAAATTTGAAAATTCGCAAGAAACTGAAAGAGATTTTTTTCAATGGGATATCAATATCATGCACCTGATTGCGATAAAATTTTGCACATTTGACGTTCACCGATACTTAGATTATCTGATGATGTCTTTATAAAGCTACTCGGACTAAAATACATATGATTTAAATTAATATGGTTTATATTAAGAGGTAAGTGATACGAAGTCATCTAGTAAATTATAAAAATTACTTGTAAAATAATAAAAAATATTATCTAGCATTTTTCTAGTGACAGAGTCATGACCACGCTTCTTAACAAAATATACCACAAAACAAACAAAAATATTTAATTAGTTTTGACTCAATGAAGACGTAATAATGCGGTCTTACTATGTATACACTAATTGTTAGATACGTCCTTAGTTGGCGAATATACAGGGTGTTTCACTAAGTGTGTTTGCCTCTGTAACTTATAAAATAATAGGTGACGGGAAATTTTAATGCGGTAGGTCAACACAAGAAATATTACACTTTCTGCCGAGCTATGAACATAGTTTGTTGTATCATTTTCCAAAGAGTTACAGCACAAAGATATAATTTTTAATTGGAACAGTTTTTTCTATCGTGCATTGGATTCCTTGAAACCAGCTGCGCCCAAATCAATTTAAACTACATTCCTATCACTGTTAGTTTGGGAGCTACAACACTTCAAAGTATAGGGGGCGGAGGCTACGACAGCGTAGCTGACTGGCTGGTGGTCATGAGACAGTGGGCCGTGCCCAGGGGATAGCCACTCGGCCAGTCAGCTACGCTATCGCAGCCTCCGCCCCCAGAACTTTGAAGGGTTGTAGCCCCCAAACTAACAGTGATAGGAATGTAGTTTAAATTGATTTGGACGCAGCTGATTTAAACGAATCCAATACACGGTAGAAAAAACTATTGTTCCATTTAAAAAATTATATCTTTGTGGTGTAACTCTTTGGAAAATGATACAATAAACTATGTTCATAGTTCCGCAGAAAGTGTAACATTTCTTGTGTTGACCTACCGCATTAAAATTTCCCGTCACCTATTATTTTTTAAGTTACAGAGGCAAGCACACTTAGTGAAACACCCTGTATATGTGTATTACTAATGAATGTTGAGTGTTTCACCAAGTTGCGAGGTCAAACTGAACGCCAAAATACGGTGATAGTATTTCGCGAAGTCGAAGGTACAAAATACTTGAGTTGCATTCTCAGTTTTAATTTACTCAAAAACCTCGAACGTTCGATGACACCATCGGCTTAATCTAAACTTGTTACACACCTTAGTGGCATTCCACTTCTGTTTTATACAATTAGTAAACAACTAGCTATGTTTACTCGATTAATGTATCTTATATTATTTTGACTATTTTTGTGTTAATTTACACGCTTATCGCTCAAGTGTTGCACTTTGTACGTAATTGTTAGATGAAACCTGGTAAATAAGTTTCCCCTGTCGACTTTGGTCAAACTTGCGTATGAAAGGGAAAAAATAGAATGAGATATTAAAGACATATCATTATTTTCCTACATAATTTCCAACTACATTCAGGCAGTTTTCACACCGGGTTATAAACTTCAAAAAGAAGTCCAGGGAAAAAATGAGGGCGTTGCATACGGAAGAAGCGTTGAGAATGGCTTGTTTGACGTCGGCATTGCTTACAAAGCGCCTTCCGCCGAAAGTCGTCTTCAATGCTGGAAACAGATGGAAGTCACTTGGTGCGACATCAGGACTGGATGGCGATTGGTGCAGGCGCTTCCAACCAAGAGTTGCATGTGGTTTTGCGTTGCCGTCGCCGAGTGTGATCTCGCATTGTCATCCATCAGCAGACGGCCAGGGGCGTTTTCCGAATTACCTCTTTCAATTTCGACAGAGTGGCACAGTATAGTACCGCACAGCATTGATGGTTGCATCCTGCAAAAAGCCCATCAACAAAACGCTTTGTGCATCCCAGAAAATGGTGAATAGCACTTTACCTGTAGTCGGAGTGCATTTGAACTTGGACAGGTGATGACGGATTTTTCCACTCCATGGATGTGGCCTTCGAATCGGGCGTGTAATGGTGGACCCAAGTTTCATCGCCAGTTACAATCCAAAACAGAAAGTCATTGCCATATTCATGGTCGACCTGTACCCAATGGTGTATCGGTATCTTGCACCTGCCGTGTCGTATTTCGCCTATAGCCGTTCAACGCTTTTTCAGTATGCAACGCCCTGATTTTTTCCTGGACGGCTTTTTTGAAGCTTATAAAGCGGTTTGACAAATGTCGCAATTTATTTGGAAATGATGTAGAAAAATAAAGACATGTATTAACTTCAATGTCTCATTCTATTATTATTATTGTAATTTTTTTTTTTTTTTCATACGGTGTCCGGACACTTGCCACGCCGGACATTTGCCACACTTTTACCTGCTCCGAAGGGTCGGGTGCCACTGTCTCCTCCTCCTCCTCCCTTCACCCCACCCCCACCATCGCCACCCGTTCGAACATCTACACACTGGTCGCTTCCGCATTTCATTGAGTGACCGTCTGTATGGAAGTTATTACAATGGCCAAGGGCAGGCCTTTCGCCCATTACAACGGTTACGCGATAATAAGGTGTGGATGTGCTTACGCCGAAAATAGAATAATTGCAAGGAAAAGCTGTTTTCGAAGAACAGGGACGTATTGAACATAGAGAACATCTGTCAGGACCACCTAACGATGCACCCTTTATTAGTTGTAAAAATGAAAAGAGTATATCAGACCTCAGTACCCTTAAATAACTTATGATGGAACTAGCTGGTCCCAGTTCGGTTCACTAGCGTGGCAGTGAAATTTGACTCAACGAAGTAAATACATTAAATATCACTCAAATAATTTCCTACTTAAGTAAAAGCTCCCATAGTTTACATGTTAAGAGAATTTTTTCTACCTTCTAATATTATGGTCATACCATCAAAAATTGTGAGTTCTAAAATTATTTCCTGTAACTTCAGAGCCGCAAGTAGCTTTTAAAAATCTCATTTTTGTTATGCTGATAAGGTACACTTTAGGTTTTAAAAAGAATCTGAACTTCTGAAATGCTCCTAAAAGAGACACCCTAAAACACATCTGCACTTAAGGTTGACAAGTTCGGCAGCTATAGTGTTGAAATATTTGCCAAACTTAGACAAGGATAGAAATAAATTTACACTAGATGCAGATCTCATAAAGTACATTTAGCTGTAGTCCTTAAAAATTAGTTTCTCATAATGTTATTGATTATCTTTAATCAGGCCAGTAAAAGCTATTGAAACAAGGCAAGGAGCTTACTGTTCAAAAATAATTGTTACAAAACAATATCATAAACAAATGTTGTTATTGTTGTGGTCTTATTAATTTATTTAGTAGGAATTCCTCCAGTGCTGTTGATACTATTTTTTTTTTACTGTAAGCCACATATGGTCTTCACTTACATAGTTAATTTAGAAAAAATGGTGACTCCCTCCTAGTAAGATGTCAACCGATTTTTTTTTTTTTTTTTTTTTTTTTTTTTTTTTTAAATAGCTGTATTTAGCGTTTAGTTTTGGTAAATATCTTTGTTACGGATTTGAGCTCGACACAACTTTGTGTTCACTTATGCCTGTATCCATAGTGATGCTCAGGAGTATTTGTGACTAAGAGCTCAACTTTGTTTCCGAAACCATTTACAATTTGAATAGGTTAGTGAACTAATTGTTGAAAATAATAAAAAAAAAGCATTTAGAACAATTTCGGAAGATGTATCTGCCACCCTATCTGAAGGTTTAGTTCTGTCAACATACGGATGGTAGATTTAAGTCACTGCCAACTATAATGATACGAGTAGCATACCGATTCGTAATAAGACTCAAGTTTTCTATGAACTGTTCGGCGGCTGCGTCATGAGAGTGCGGGAGTCGGTAAACGGAGTCAGTTATTAATTTATTCCGGTTGTCGAGTACAACATTTGCTCATGCTAACTCACAGGAACTATCGACTTCAGTTTCGCTTATGTGCTAGTACACAAATTACATTACGATTTCCTTTTGTGCATTTTGTTTCTTTTATAGTGCAGATCATAGGAATTATGGCTTTTCCCTTAAAAATCTACGGTGCTTCCTCTGCTACTAAGTAGATACCAAAGCTAAACAATGTAATAAATACAGCATTAGTAGTGAGCTTCTTGATGCTGTCGTGTCGTTCAAATATCTAGGCGTAACATTGCAGAGCGATATGAAATGCAACGAACATGTAAGGACAGTTGTGAGTAAGGCGGACAGCCGACTTCGGTTTATTAGGAGAATTTTGGGAAGATGTACTTCACCTGTAAAGGAGACCGCGTATAAAACGCTTGAGTATTGTTCAAGTGTTTGGGGCCAGCATCAGATAAGTTTAAAGGGGCAGAGGTGAGCAGCTAGGTTTGTTACTGATAGGTTCGACCAATGCGCGAATGTCACGGAAATGCTCCGACAACTCAATTGGGGATCGCTGGAGGAAAGACTACGTTCTTTTCTAGAATTTCTGATGAGGAAATTTGGAGGGCCGGAATTTGAAGCTGAGTGTAGTACGAACTTGCTGGCGACTACTTACATTTCGCGTGGTGATCACAAAGACAAGATAAGAGAAATTAGGGCTCGTACGGAGGCATATAGGCATTCTTTTTGTCCTCGTTCTATTTGGAAGTGGAATAGGAAAGGAAATGCCTAGTAGTGGTACAGTGTAACCTCCGCCACGCACCTTACGGTGAATTGCGGAGTATGTATGTAGATGTAGAATGTAGAACAACAGTCTACGTTACAAGCATAACATTCTATATTCCTTCATTTCCTTATTTCAAATATTTTAAAATTGTGTGTCGACTTTAGATGACCTGTCAAACATAGACGCTCTTATCTCTAATTTGTAAATGTATTTTCTGTCATTGTTTTAACATTGTCCCAATACACTTTTTTAACTAATGTTTCGCCGAAAGAGAGTAAAGTTATGAAGTGTATCGTTCTTCTTTCCACTCTATTTTCAATGCAGTTGAGGCAATTAATATATGTACAAATACAGTGATCAACTTGAATGAACATTCGTATTATCTTTATGTCGTTCCTTCCGTGTACCTTCCATAGTGATGGAATGTTTCTATCGCAATTAGTAAGTGTGTAAGAAAGCTACCGTATAGACGGAGTGAGAATGGATCCATATTTGTGATGGAAGAACTGATTATACACTGAAATATACAACGGTATTGCTTTAGTTTCCCAATAGTTATAAATATTTAGATTTTGGGATATTGGAAAGAAGTTGTATGTTTCGGTGAGATGTCGAAGAAAAAGATCTCTTCCGTAAGGAGACGGAAACGGAGGTTTGGAAGCAAACAGCAGGAGTATGGGGAAGGGCGTCCCTTGCCTGAGGGGCCGCTAATCTGACTACATGGCGAAGGGTCAGGTGTGGCAAGTGTCCGACGTGGCAAAAGTCCGGCGTGGCAAGTGTCCGGCATCCTTTCATACGGATTCATCTGATTCTACATGCCATTTGCAACGTAAATATAAAAATTTGCCTTCCACTGCTAATAGGATCAATGATCGAAGTTTAGAGATGCAGTCACATTTACAACACTGTATTAACGTTCCAACATAAGGAAGGAAGATTAGGGTTTAAAGTCTCGTCGAAAACGTGCTCATTAGAGACGGGATCACGAGTTTTGATTTTTTTTTTTTTTCCTTTTTTTCGTTTTTTGAGGCTGGGTAGGAAATTAGCCGCCCCTTTTCCCGGAATTTCCGTAAGGTGATTTAGGGAAATAAAACGGTTCGATGAACCCTTTGCCAAGCTCTTCAGTGTAAATTACAGAGTATTTACGTAGCTGTAGATAACACTGTACGACACAAATTTCAGGAGATATGACCTCGTGAACAATGTGGTGCATGATAAATCCAGGTACTAAGGCTTTATCTGACCGATTTACTCCATAATTATAAACATTCTGACAGAGGATATATTATTCGAACTAATTTACTATCTATAAATAAAGTTTCAATTCTTATGAAATTTTTCACATTCGACTTTCAAAACAAGACGAAGGTCACTGTCTACATAAAATTTAGTTGGTGCATGGCGGGGGGTACTTCGACACCAGTTTACATTATTATTAAAATCTTGAAGAGGAAAAAATAAGTTGATGCCAAAAACATAGAGCATATTGTCAAATAAATGAATCTCATTAGACTTTTTGCCGGATTTCGAGGCAGTGTTCTTGTGAAACTATTAAAAGTGTGTCGCATTCAAGCCCGCTCCACATTGGAAACCGTTCAAACTGCAACACTAATAATTGCAAGAAGATCTCGCAGACGAATTGATTTGGGAGTTAGCTCGGCAACGAATCAGAAATTCTGTACCTGCTTTGTCTACATCTACATCCATACTACACAAGCGAAGGCTACTTTGAGTACCAGTCTCTTGCTACTATTCCAGTCGTTATGGTTCGCGGGAAAAGATTTCTTATATGCCTCCGTGTGGGGCCTAATCTCTCTAATTGGCGCGGTGGAGTAGCCGAGCGGTCTAAAGCGTCTCGCTGCGGATCGCGCGGTTGCTCGCCGTGGCGGTATGAGTCCTCCCTGGGGCATAGGTGTTTGTCCTTAGGTTAGTTTACCTAGGTTTAAGTAGTTTGTAAGCTACGGACTGATGACCACGCAGTTTGGTCCGATAGAATTACAAACATTTGAACATTTCAATCCATCTAATTATATCTTTGTCGTCGCATCGCGATATATACGTTGGTGGAAGCAACATATTGGCCAACTCTGCATGAAAAGTACGCTCTTTGAACTTTGACAGAAGCCCGTAACCGCATACAGAATGTCTCTCTTGCAACGTCTGCCACTGGAGTTTCCTATTCATCTCCGTGAGGCTTTCGCGCTTATTAAATCATCCCGTAATGAAACGTGCTACTCTCCATCGAATTCTATCATCCCACTTGGTACGTATCTCTCACTGATAAGCAATACTCAAGCACTGGCCGAACTAGAGTTTTGTAACGTACTTCTTTTGTTGATGGACTATACTTCCTGAGCATTCTTCCAATGGATCTGCTGTATCCACAACTGCTTTTATATGGTGGTTCCATTTCAAATCGCCCCTTATATCTACTTCCAGATATTTAATGGAAGTAACGACAAGTGTTTTTCCTGTTATCGCTTAGTTATATAATAAATGATCTTTAAGGTTGAAAACAAACAAACTGTTTCTGTTCAAATGTTTGTTAAGCTTATGGAACTTAACTATGGGGTCATCAGTCCCTAAACTTACAAACTACTTATCAACTACCTTATACTAAGGACGGCACAAATATCCATGCCCGAGGGGGGATTCGAACCCCCGACCGTAGTGGCCGTGCAGACCGTGACTGGAGCGCCTCAGTCCCCTCGGCCACCGCGGCCGGTATTGTTTCTGTTCTACTAATTTTTTGTTTACTTACTAACTAGTTTTCGGTTTATTAGGCCATCATCAGGTAAACAGTTTACCTGATGATGGACTAATAATCCGAAAACTAGTTAGTAAATAAACAAAAAAATTGTAGAACAGAAACAGTTTGTTTGTTTTCAGCCTTAAATATGGAAGCGTTCTACCAAGAAATGACGGAAGAATCTACTTATAAAAGATCTTTCTTTCTACGTAAACGCAGCTGTTAACACTTGTTTATGTTGAGGCTCATATGTCATTCAAAAAATGTTCAAATGTTTGTATAGTCTATGGGACTTAACTACGGGGTCATCAGTCCCTAAACTTACAAACTACTTATCAACTACCTTATACTAAGGACGACACAAATATCCATGCCCGAGGGGGGATTCGAACCCCCGACCGTAGTGGCCGTGCAGACCGTGACTGGAGCGCCTCAGTCCCCTCGGCCACCGCGGCCGGTCGTATGTCATTCCCCGCTGTACCATGCATAAATACGCTGCATAACCTGCATTTAGTTACCCTTTTCCAGGGTTGCGACTTCTCGATAAACTACAGTAAGTATGAAAACCAAAAACCAATCGTCTCATAACACTCCATTGGGGCACGCCTAAGATCACTTTAACGTTCGACGACTTCTCTCTGTTAAAAATACATGGTGCATTGTGCTAGTTGGGAACACCTCAGTCCAGTCAAATGGTTAGTCTAATATTCGATATGCTCGAACTCTGTTCACCAGGCGATGGTGCGGAAAGGTATATAACGCACTGCGGAAGTCAAGAATCACAGCATCTACCTGTGATCCTGTATCAACTGTTCTCTGAATCTCGTGGATGAATACCATCAGTTGTTTTACATAATCGTTGCTTAAGGAAACCATCTTGATTCCTACAAAGATTTCCGGTCTCGGGAAATATCGGATTATTCGAGCAAATTTTTATCAAAATTCTGCAGCTAACGAATAGCGAATAGACCTATAGTTTTGTGCACCTTCTTGTAAACGTAAATGACCTGCCCTTTTGGGCCCACTTTAGGTTACAGTAGTAACACTAAATTGGCACACTTTAGGTTACGGTAGTAACCCTAAAGGTGGGCCTTTGTGATCGTCATTTGACAGCACGAAATTTAAATGAAAATAACGACTTAACCGTACATCAAACACGAAAGTTGAATAAACAGATTTGTACAGGTGGAAATTCTTTACAACTTTGTTATGATTTTTTTCTCCTTATCTTGCATCGTTTCAGAAATATTTGCAGAAATAACGGCGAATCTATTGTGTCTGTCTGTCTGTCCGTAACGTGTTTACGTTTTAAGTCGAACTGTTCAACCGATCGGCACGAAATTTTACAGACATAATTGTTGGTCGTCAGAGACCAGAACTTCCCTTTTCAAATTTCTCGGACAAAACATACGTCAGTAGCACTAAAAATTCCGTTTCTAATGTAATTGTAATTCCAAACAACCCGTTCATCTGACACGAAAACTGAGTAACCGAATTTGTAAAGGAGAAAAATTACTACAACTTTCTTATGTTTTTTTTTCGTAACTCGCACCATTACAGAGATATTTGTAAAAATAACGGCGATTAGATACCGCCTCTTGATTTCACGCCAGCCGCGCGTTAGGAAATGTTACGTGACATTCCTCGCCCAGAACTCTGTCTGGTATAGGCCTACGCCATCTTGCTTCCTGTATTTTATGATTTTCTTATTACAACTTACGCATTGTCATTTCAAAGCAGTGGCGCACTGAAGAATTAACAAAAGTACGTCGTTCATATTACGATAAATTATAGTGTCTAAGAATGTCATTTTAGTTGTTAGCAACTGCCAGAAATAGTATGAGAATTAATGGAAAATATCGCAGTTGTTCGCCGTGTAAAGTGGGTAGTGCGTTATGTTGAGATGTATGTGGTCGGTTGTTCGAAACCCGGCGACACCATTTTTTTCGCCTTGGCTCTTAAACGGGTTTCCGGCACTCTTATTAAGTAATCTTTAGAGACGTGCAGATTTAAGAGTGCTCCCTCTGAAATGTGCGTTTGTTCTATTTCGTGAACATGCCGTGAAATACATAACACCGAATTGAACACTGCTCTTCTAAAGCATTTGCACAACAACGGGGGGATACTGTGATAATGAATATTCTGTACAACGTGCAGATACTGATAGTTTCGTATACAAATTGAGTCCTAGATTTCTGTAGTAACTGTCGTTCCTTAATGAAACCGAAGGGAAGTGAAACAAATTACCTGTTTTTTTTTTGATTTTTTTCTAAGCAATTATTCACTATTAATTAAATTCATTGAAAATCATTAATTAGAATCAATGCGTCTACTAAAAAGGATTGTCTTTGACATGGGTGCTACGGACACTTCTAATGTAGATTGCATTACTTTAATTATAGTTGACTTTGTTCACGTTACTTTGTTCTACGCTAAAATAGAGAAATAATATTCTGTTTCAAAACGTGACTACGTTTTCTTTTACAGCTAAAATAACAAACGTAATAAGTGTGGTAATACCGAAGTTGACAAAACTCTTGTACTTAATCTATATACAAAATACTATTATCATTACGTCATTTAAAACAGTCATTGTAAAAGTAGCTCCCCAGTTTGGTGTACATATTATAAAGAAGTCTATATTTGCAATTCGTTGGTATGTATTTCATGATATGTTCACAAAATAGTACAAATGCACTTTTCAGAGAAAGCGCTGTTACTTTTGAACAACTCAGAATCTTGCAGAATATAGTTGAGATCAATTAACAACAGCCTGTGCAAACCTCTTAGGAAACAAGATGAAAAAAAGCAAGTGGTGGATATATATCATTAAAATTGCTACACCAAGAAGAAATGCAGATGATAAATGGGTATTCACTGGACAAATATATTATACTAGAACTGACATGTGATTACATTTTCACGCAATTTGGTTGCATAGATCCTGAGAAATCAGTAACCAGAACCACCACCTCGGGCCGTAATAACGGCCTTGATACGCCTCGGTATTGAGTCAAACAGAGCTTGGATGGCGTATACTGGTACAGATGGCCATGCAGTTTCAACACGATACCACAGTTCATCAAGAGTACTGACTGGCGTCTTGTGGCCGCGATGGAGTAGCCGAGCGGTCTAAGGCGCCTCGCTGCCGAGCGCGCGGTGCCCGCCGTCGGAGGTTCGAATCCTCCCTGGGGCAAGGGTGTGGGTGTGTTTGTCTTTAGGTTAGTTTATCTTAGTTTAAGTACATAGTAAGATACGCACTGATGACAACGCAGTTTGGTCCGATAGATTTACATACATTTGAACATTTTTGGCAAATTGTGACGAGCCACTTGCTCGGCCACCATTGACCAGATTTTTATTTGGTGAGAGATCTGGAGAATGTGCTGTCCAGGGAAGCAGTCGAACATTTGCCGTATCCAGAAAAGCCCGTACAGGATCTGCAACATGCGGTCGTGCATTATCCTGTTGAAATGTAGGATTTCGCAGGGATCGAATTAGGGACAGAGCCACGGGTCGTAACACATCTGAAATGTAACGGCCACTGATCAAAGTGCCGTCGATGTGAACTACTATCACACCGGGTTATACTCCAGTATGGCGATGACGAATACACGCTTCCAATGTGCGTTCACAGCGATGTCGCCAAACACGAATTCGACTATCATGATTCTGTAAACAAAACCTGGATTCATCCGAAAATATGACGTTTTGCCATTCGTGCACCCAGGTTCGTCGTTGCGTACACCATCGCAGGCGATCCTGTCTGTGATGCAGCGTCAAGGGTGACCGCAGTCATGGTCTCCGAGCTGATAGTCCGTACTGCTGCAAACGTCGTCGTGCAGATGATTTTTGTCTTGCAAATGTCCCCATCTGTTGAATCCGTTGACTCAGGGATCGAGACGTGGCTGCATGATCCCTTACAGCCATGCGGATAAGATGCCTGTCATCTGGACTGCTAGTGATACGAGGCCGCTGGGATGCAGCACGGCGTTCCGTATTGCCCTCCTGAACCCACCGATTCCATATTTTGCTAACAGTCAATGGATTGCGACCAACGCGAGCAGCATTGTCGCAATACGATAAACCGCAATCGCGGTAGGCTACAATCGGACCTTTATCAAAGTCGGAAACGTGATGCCGCGCATTTCTCCTCCTTACACGAGGCATCATAACAACGGTCAACTGCTGTTTGTGTATGAGAAATCGGTTGGTAACTTTCTTCATGTCAGCACGTTGTAGGTGTCGCCACCGGCGCCAGCCTTGTGCGAATGCTCTTAAAAGCTAATCATTTGCATATCACAGTATCTTCTTCCTGTCGGTTAAATTTCGCGTCTGTGGCACGTCATCTTCTACATCTACATATCTACATAGATACTCTGCAAATCACATTCAAGTGCCTGGCAGAGGGTTTATTAACCACTTTCATAACTTTTATCTACCGTTCCATTCTCTAATAGCGCGCGGGATGGTCATGTCTCCCTAAGTAGGTGGGTGATAGCAAAATATTTTTACATTCAGAACTAAAAGTCGGTGATTTAAACTTCGCAAACAGATCACGCCGCAATGAATAACGTCTTTCTTTTAATGATTTCCACCCCAATTCGTGCAACATTTAGGTGACGCTTCCCCCCCCCCCTAACGTGATAAAACAAAACGAGCTGCCCTTCTCTGAACCTTCTCAATGTCTTCCGTCAGTCCCACCTGGTGAGGGTCCCACAAGGGGCAACAGTACTCCAGGAGAGGACGCACAAGTGTGATGTAGGCAGTCTCTTTGTTGGAGCTGGTGTATCTTCGAAGCGTTCTGCCGATGAAACGTAACCTTTGGTTCGCCTTCTCCACAATATTTTCTGTGTGTTCTCTCCAGTCAAAGTTGTTCGCAATTGTAACTCCTAGGTATTTGGTAGAATCTACGACCTTAAGGTTTGACTGATTTATCGCATAATTAAAGTTCAGCGGATTTCTTTTAGTGGTCATGTGTATTTTCTTTATTTAGTGTCAATTGCCAATTTTCGCACCAAGTAGAAATGTTGTCTAAATCGCTTTGCAGTTGCTTTTGATCGTCTGTTGACTTCACTAACTGATAAATGACAGCATCATCCGCGAACAGTCTAAGAGGGCTATTCAGATTGTCTCCTAAATCGTTTATAAACACGAGGAAGAGTAGGGGACCTATAACGCTTCCCTGTGGAACGCCAGATATCACTTCTGTTTTACTCGATGACTTACCGTCAATTACAACGAACTGTGTTCTTTCTGATAGGAAATCGTGAATCCAATCGCACAATTGGGGAGATATCCCATAAGCATGCAAATTCATAAGAAGCCGCTTGTGGGGTACAGTGTCAAAAGCCTTCCTGAAATCCAGAAATATGGAATAGATTTGAGATCCCTTGTCGATTGCACTTAACACTTCATGTGAATAAAGGGCAAGCTGTGTTTCGCAAGAGTGATACTTTCTGAATCCGTGTTGACTACTGGTTAATAGGTCGTTCTCTTCGAGGTAGTTCATAATATTCGAACAAAGTATATGTTCCATAATCCTACTGCAAATCGACGTCAATGAGATAGGCCTGTAATTTTGGGGATCACTCCTATTGCCTTTCTTGAATATTGGAGTAACTTGGGCAACTTTCCAGTCTTTAGTTACGGATCTTTCGCTGAGTGATCGGTTGTAAATTATAGCTAAGTACGGAGCTATTGCATCAGCATAGGAATCTAGTTGGTATACAATCTGGCCCGGAAGATTTATTTTTGTTTAGTGACTTAAGTTGTTTTACTACTCCAGGAACATCTACTTCTAAGTTTTGAATGCTGGAAGCTGTTCTTGGATTGAATACTGGAGTGTTCACTTCGTCTTCTTTGGTGAAAGAATTTCGGAAAGCTGTGTTTAGTAATTCTACCTTAGCAGTACTGTCATCGGTAGTATTACCATCGCAATCGCGCAGTGGACGTATTTTTGTGTTTTGCCGCTAGTGTACTTCACATATGACCAGAATTTCTTTGGATTTTCTGCAAGATTACGAGACAGGATTTCGTTGTGGTAACTATTATAGGCTTCTCGCATTGAAGTCCGCGCTAGGTTGCGAGTTTCAGTAAAAGATTGTCAGTCTTGTGGATTCTGTGTCTTTTTTAATTTTGCATGCGTTTTTCTTTGTTTCTGCAACATTGATCTGACCTGTTTTGTGTACCACGGGGGGTCAGCCCCGTCTTTTATTAATTTATTTGGTATAAATCTCTCGACTGCTACTGATATTATGTCTCTGAAAGTAATCCACAACTGATTTACACTCGCATTTTTAGTTTTGAAAGACTGGAGACTATCACTCAGGAAAGCGTGAAGCGAATTTTTATCTGCTTTATTGAACAGATATATTTTTCGTTTATTTTTGGTGCATTTGGGCATTTCGACATTCAGTCTCGCTACTACAACTCGATGTTCGCTAATCCCTGTATCTGTTTTGATGCTCTTTACTAGCTCAGGATTATTTGTTGCTAGGAGATCAACGGTATTTTCGCAACCACTTACTATTCTAGTGGGTTCATGAACTAACTGTTCGAAGTAGTTTTCAGAAAAAGCATTCAGAACTAGTTCGGACGATGTTTTATATTTGCCGCCGGTTTTGAATACGTAATTATGCCAACATATCGAGGGTAAATTAAAGTCGCCACCGATTATAACAGTATGCATCGGATACCTATTTAAAATGTGATTCAAGCTTTCTTTGAACATTTCGGCAACCGCATCGTCTGAGTCAGGGGGCCGATAAAAAGATCCAATTATTAATTTATTCCGGTTGTCAGGAATAACCTCTACCCAGACCAACTCACAGGAAGTATCTGTCTCAATTTCGCTGCAGAATAAACCGTTAGTAACAGCAATAAACACGCCACCCACTCTTATTTATTCTATCCTTTCTGAAGACCATTTGAAAAAATTTCGGTCGAACTTATCTCAGGCGTCAGCCAGCTTTCAGAACCTATAACGATTTGTGCCTCAGTACTTTCTATCAGCCCTTGGAGCTCTAGAACTTTCCCAATACAGCTACGGCAATTTACAACTGTTATTCCAATGGTTTCTAGATTTGCTTTCTTCCTGCGTCTGACCTGCCCCCTTTGAGACTGAAACCCATTTTGTGTATTCCCGAGGCCCTCTAACCTAAAAATTGCCCAGTCCACGCCACACAGCCGTGTAGCCGCTTCCTGAGTATAGTGGACTCCTGATCTATTTAGCGGAACCCGAAAACCCACCACCCTTTGACGCAAGTCGAGGAATCTGCAGCCCACACGGTCGCAGAACCGTCTGAGCCTTTGATTCAGACCCTCCACTCGGCTCTGAACCAAAGGTCCGCAGTCAGGCCTGTCGACAATGCTGCAGATGGTGAGCTCCGCTTTCATCTTGCAAGCAATACTAGCAGTCTTTACCATTTCTGATAGCGGCTCAAAACCAGAGAGGATCTCTTCCGATCCAAAGCGACACACATCATTGGTCCTGACATGAGCCACCACCTGCAGCTTGCTGCACCCTGTGCTATTCATGGCATCCGGAAGGACCCGTTCCACATCTGGAATGACACTAAAAAATGTTCAAATGTTTGTATAGCTTATGGGACTTAATCAGTCCCTAAACTTACAAACTACTTATGAACTACCTAAGACTAAGGACGGCACAAATATCCCTGACCGAGGGGGGATTCGAATCCCCGACCGTAGTGACCGCGCAGACCGTGACTGAAGCGCCTCAGTCCCCTCGGGCACCGCAGCCAGCCTGGAATGACTCCCCCCAGTATGCACACGAAGTGCACATTGGATTTCATCCCCTCCCTAGCAGTCATTTTCCTAAGGGGCTCCATCACCCGCCTAACGTTGGAGCTCCCAACTACCAACAAACCCACCCTCTGTGAGTGCCCGGATCTTGAAGGCAGCGGGGCGAGTACAGGACAAGCGACACCATCTGCGTCAGGAATCCTCTGCCACAGACAGCGCCTCGAATCTGTTGGGAAGACTAACCGGACGGGGGGGGGGAGGGTCTCCACTTCGGTCCCCCGGGAAGTCTTACGCCGCCTGACACGCGCTGAGGAGACCTCCCAATCTACCACGGATTGGGAGCCTACCTCCTCACGGGCAGTGAGCGGGCTGGCCAAAGCCGCAGGCCGTTCGGAGGGCACAACAGACGCACAGGGCGTCTGCTGTAACCCTCGAGCGGCCCACAACAGCGGCGCCCACCCACCGTAGTCTCAAGCGTTGCCAGCGAAGCCAACGCCGCCTGAAGCTGCGAGCGAAGAGTCACCAACTCTGCCCCCATCCGTTCGCAGCCGTCACAGTTCCTAGCCATTCTAAAAACCTTTGTTTTTTCCAAGTAAGTACGTCTGAGGACAGCGAGCTTCGAAAAATATGGATCTAACACTAAACTGTTTATTAACGGCGAATCTGAAAAATATATACGCGAGCTAATAAATCAAAATAACAAATGAACTGACAACTAAACGCGATTCTTAGTAGATAAACACGCGAGCACACTAAAGATTTAAGAACTGTAAAACAAAGTACACACGAAATGAAAATAAGTCGCTTCTATTAAGAAGCCGGTTATCTTACAATGTAGAGGAGCTGCTGCTGCTGTCGCGTGTGTCCTGGCCGGCGTTTACTGAGCAACTGTAGTAATTTTAATGGCCCGGAGTACACATATATTGTGCTTCAGATAGATCGATGCTTTGCTGTAGTTTGTTCATGTTCGTTCTTGGTTGTTCATTGAGAATTTTGCTCAGTTTTTAAATTTTTATTTATTTATTTATTTATTTTTTTAAATTAAAGATGGCGTCGAGCCTTCATCCTTTTTCTGTCTTTTGATTGGTTCTTCGGTTTGATCGGTCTTTTGTGGACATTGGTTTATCTTGTTTATTTCTGATCGTTTCGGCGCTGACTCAGTTTTTTCGTCACAGAGGGCGTCGAGCGCTCAGAGCCAGCGCGTCTGGAAAGTTTCGAACCGACGTCTAAGATGTTCGTGCATGACAAAATAATTAGCTGCCCATTACGCTACGCCGAACGGCTGCGAGAGTAATCCACAATTGTAACATAAATGGCAGGTGTTATCTGCCAACATAGCATTTTTAAACATTAGATTGTAATTCATTGTCCTAACAGTGTCGTGTTTATAATAATTTTCAGTGCGCCCTTGCTTTGAAATGACAACTTTTGAGTTATAATGAGAAAAATCATCAAATACAGAAAGCAAGATGGCGTATACAAAAGAGAGTTTCTGACAAGGTTTCGGACGAGGGATGTCACTTGACTGATTTCCGAACGCCAAATGTTGAGCACCTTCATAAAACCAATCAGACATATGCATAGTGGATATTATTTTATGCATATTGTACTGTTTTAATTTTGACCAGCCATCTATTTTATATCTGACTAAAAACCAGCACTTGATATTCTATATAACTATCATCCAGTACACCTATCTTGCGTCGGTATGGAAGGCGTACACGAAAAATTTAGAGCTAGCGCTTAACACGACAGCTCCCGAAAAGCGTGAAATCCAAGACCCAGTCCCGGTCCAGCACAAAATTAGCAGGAAAACCGCGACGATACTTCTATTACAGAAAATTAGCAAAATACCTCGACGAATCTCTGACTATCCAGATGCACATGCATCATTAAATGCAATTACAGTTATTGAATCTATAATATCAATAGTACGAATCATTATATTCATTAAACTTATATCAGAATAATAATTAAAAAACGATCACATACGAAAAGATCAACAGAATGACTACAAAATAAACTCCCTACAGAACATAGATATTCAGATTACTATGAATCTCTAGATTCTAATGTGGCAGATTTCCATTAAATTACAGACATGATGCTGATTCAAATTCACTTCTTGGTGACATAAAACCTATTATTCAATCCCTTCTCTTCCTACACGTGTCACCTAAGGGAGGGAGGGTATAATTGACCCTCTTGCAAGAATTTGAAATTTTAAAGCTTAAAGATCATAAGCCACCATTTTAGTTTTCCTTCCATGCGTTCCCCCTGACGCCACGCCTCCCTCTATTAAGCCCACTATTTTAACACCAGCTTTATTTGTTTTATATACACATCACATTGGTTTGAAGTTCTCTTGAACAGTGGCGTTTATGTGTATATTGCATCAAGGAGACAGTTCCTTAGACTACTAAAAATTTCCGGGCTATTATGCCGTGGTCTTGTGGATTTATTATGGAAACCCAACGTTTCGTCCCCGACTGCGAAGGACATTTTCAAGGGGGATCGTGGCACTTTTGAATGTCCGATGCACACCCTGGCTTGCTACTGACAGAAGCCAAACTACGAGGGCTCGCGCAGAGGTATGACGTCAGATGTTTTTGATATGCGTGCGCAATTCGTCGTTGCCGATTGCCGCCGTCCCTTAATATCGTCCAATTTTGACGAAACGGAATGTTGCATTTATTTACAAACCTACTCGGAAGATACAGGATCACCTGAAATCGGTGAAGGATGCTCGCAAATCGCTGGGAAAAGTAGGAATTTATAGGATTCCCTGTAGCTATGGAGACGTATACGTGGGTACCACAAAAGGAACAGTAAAAAAACGACTATATGAGCACAAAGAGAACTGTAGAAGGGGAGAGATTGACAGATCAGATGTTGCTGAACATTTTTTTCAACCAGGGGATCACCTAATTCAATTTGATAAGACTCAGGTTTTAGCAGCCACAAATGTATACCACGAAAGACTGTACAGAGAGGCTATAGAAATTGTAAAACACCCCAATAATTGCAATAGGATGGAGGAGGGCGTGAAACTAAATGAAATCTGGATTCCGGTTTCGAAGAAGAAATGTAACAATCTTCCACCATGGGACGATATTAACGGACGGCGGCAATCAGCAACGACGAATTGCGCGCGCCTATCAAAAACATCTGACGTCACACCTCTGCACCTGAGCCCTCGTAAACGGAGTTTGGCTTCAGTCAGTAGCGAGCCAGGGTTTGCATCGGACATTCAAAAGTGCCACGATCCCCTTGAATATGTCCTCCGCAGTCGGGGACGAAACGTTGGGTTTCCATAATAAATCCAAAAGACCACGGCATAATAGCCCGTAAATTTTTAGTAATTTTGACATTTTCGGCCGTGAAAGTTTACATTTTACAATAATTCCTTAGAGTGCCCATGGCCGGCCGCGGTGGCCGAGGGGACTGAGGCGATCCAGTCACGGCCACTACGGACGGGGTTCGAATCCCCCCTCGGGCATGGATATTTGTGCCGTCCTTAGTCTTAGTTAGTTCATAAGTGGTTTGTAAGTTTAGGGACTGATGGCCCCGTAGTTAAGTCCCATAGACTACAAAAACATATGAACATTTGAGAGTGCCCATGCACACTCGCACAAAGAAGTAAACCTCGCATGAACAGTTCCAGTGCGACAGAGTGAGTAAGACGGCCGATCAAATGCAGTAATAACACCAGGAACACTGCTTGTATTGACAGTAGTTCTTCAATCCCTAATTTACGTCGGGTGTCTCATCTAGGGAAGTTTCCGGACGTATCGGAGTGAACCAAAGCTATGTTCGGACGTGGAGGAGGTAAGAAGTTACAGGGACTGTCGATGTCTTGCTTTCTTGTGGCCGCCCAAAGGCTAAAACAGAAGCTGATGACCGCTACCTGAGGGTTCCAGCTCTTAAGAACCCTGAGAGGGACGCCACCATGCTGAATAACGAGTTTAGTGCAGCCACAGGAAGTCGTGTTTTGACTCAAACTGTAATAGTCCGCATAACATGCAACTTCACTCCAGACGTCCATGGCGAGGTCCAGCTTTGTCACCTAGACACCACGCAGCGCGGGCCCAACAGCATGCTGAGCGCAGTCGTCAGAATTGACATCTAGTGCAATGCACAGATGAGACTCGCATCTGCCTTGAACCATACGATTCGGAGACGCTTTTGGAGACAAACTGGCCAGCCGTGGCCGAGGGGGCTGAGGCGCTTCAGTCACGGTCTGCACTGCCACTACGGTCGGGGGTTCGAATCCCCCCTCGGGAATGGATATTTGTGCCGTCCTTAGTTGTAGCTAGTTCATAAGTAGTTTGTAAGTTTAGGGACTGATGACCCCGTAGTTAAGTCTCATAGACTGTACAAACATTTGAATATTTGAACTGGCCAGCCTGAACGCGTTAGACACATCGTCCAGCGAGTGATCTTTTCAGGGTGGCAGTTTGTGGGACCACCATACGCCACTGGTGGTTATAGAAAGCAATCGGTACAGGGATGACAACCATATCGGCTGCATTTCGGCGAGGGATTCTTCTTAATGGATGGCAATTCTCGCGCTCATTGCGCGCATCACGTGAATGCGTTCCTTCATGATGACGACATCTACAGACATGCTCCTCAATCCACCGTAAGGTGCGTGGCGGAGGGTACACTGTACCACTACTAGGCATTTCCTTTCTTATTCCATTCCCAAATAGAACAAAGAAAAAAAGAATGCCTATGTGCCTCCGTTCGAGCCGTAATTTCTCTTATCTCGTCATTGTGGTCACTACGCGAAATGTAAGTAGGTGGCAGCAAGATCGTACTACACTCAGCTTCAAATTCCGGCCCTCTAAATTTCCTTAACAGAAATTCACGAAAATTCCAGCAATCCCCAACTGAGTTGCCGGAGCATTTCCGGGACACTCGCGCATTGATCGAATTTACCAGTAACAAACCTAGCTGCTCGCCTCTGAACTGCTTCTATGTCTTCCTTTAAACTGATCTGCTGCGGGTCCCAAAGACTTGAGCAATACTCAAGACGTGGTCGTACAATTGTTTTATACTCTGTCTCCTTTACAGATGAAGTAGATCTTCCCAAAATTCTCCCAATAAACCGAAGTCTGCTGCTCTGTAATGTTACGCCTAGATATTTGAACGACGCGACTGCATCAAGAAGCTCACTACTAATGCTGTATTCGAATATTATGGGATTGTTTTTCCTACTCTTGGGCGTCACCCTCATTTTCTTACATTGAGGGCTAGCTGCCATTCTTCACACCAACTAGAAATTTTGTCTAAGTCATCCTGTATGCTATTACAGTCAGTCAAAGACGACACCTTCACATACACCATAGCATCATCAGCAAAGAGCCACAAATTACAACTTACTCTGTCCATCAGATCATTTATATAGATAGAAAATAATAGCGGTCATATCACACTCCCCTGGGGCACGTCTGACGATACACTCGTTTCTGATGAACACTCGCCTTCGAGAACAACGTACTGCATTCCGTTACTTAGAAACTCTTTCAGCCAGTCACAAATCTGTGAACCTATTCCATAAGCTCGTATCTTCGTTAGCAATCTGCAGTGTGGCACCGCGTCGAACGCCTTTTTGAAATCGAGAAAAACACAATCCGCCTGTTGCTCTTCATCCATGGCTCGCGAGATGTCATGTGAGAAAAGGGCAAGCTGATTTTCACAAGAACGATGTTTTCTGAACCCGTGCTGGTTCGTAGAAAGAAGCTTCTCCGTCTCAAGGAAATTTACTATATTCGAACTGAGAATATGCTCCAAAATTCTACAGGAAACTGATTTCAACGATATTGGCCTGTAATTATGTGGGTCAGTTCTCTTTCCTTTCTTATAAACGGGAGTCACCTGCGCTTTTTTCCAATCACTAGAAACTTGGCGCTGAATTAAAGATTCACTTTAAATGCAAGCTAAGTAAGATTAAAATGGCCCGCATGTTCTCCAGACATGGGCCTTAGCGAACATGCCTTGGATACAATGATAGGGCTGTTTTTGGACGAGAGTACGCACCAATCGATCTGAGAGATGTGCGCCGAATTGCCATGAACAGTGGACAATCTGGATAAGCAGTTCCTTAATGATCTAGTGGACGGTGTGCTACGACGCATAGTGGCATCCAGCAGTGCAAGAAGACGGGTTGAGGGGTATTGGGGGAACTGGTGTAGGCTGCATTCTGGAACGCAAATTCAGAATGTCTAGCTTAATGTCGTACGTCTTGTCAATTTCATGAACCCCCTAGGATCGTAGTGATGCAACATTTTTTTTATTTTTTTTTTTATTTTTTTTTTTTATTTTATTTATTTATTTTTATTTATTTATTTATTTATTTTTTATTTTATTTTTTTATGATTGTACCAAGCTTTGGAGGCTATTTTTAATTTGTTAGACCCTTGCTGCTAATTTTTACAAACTTTTAAATTTTATATTTAATTGTATTTATTACTTAATAATTTTATATTGTATCTAATATTCTTCTATATTTCCATCATCGCGATCACTTCCTTTCTTTTGAACTTATGCCCGCCTGACAACTCACAAATTATTCTATTTTTACGTGGTTTGATCCCGGTCTACTTGTCATTTCAGGTCATTTTAATGATGCTGACGTACGTGATCACTCACTTCATTGCGAGTATTTTAAAACAGTTTAATCATGAATAATGATGCTTTCGCAGTTGAAGGTAAGTAACGATTTCCATTCATTTTAATTTGCTTATTTTATAAACGGAGCTGGATAGATCCACGAGTATATGGTGAAAGCGTTTATGTAACAGTAATAATTAATTATTGATAGTAAATCAGTAGATGCACCAAAAGTGTGAAAAGAGACATTGATCATTAAAAAAACATGGAGTCGCAAAAACACTGTTTCTGAACCAAGTCATGTTGGCGTGAAGGAACGTATCACGAGTATTTTGTTGAGTCCCAACAACTGAGAAAAACGTAGCCATCGTAATAAAAAGGATGAACTAGAGAATGCAGAAAAAAATCTAGATGTTTAATTTTTTCACGTATTATTCGCGAGTGGAAAGGACTAAGAACAGTCTTCTGCCAAACAGTTAAATTTGATTCGCAGAGAAAATCATGAAGATATCGATGCAGAAGATAAAAACTCGTTACTTAGAGCCTTACTCTGTATACCTTTCTCAACACTAGGCATAAAGTTGTCAATGACCAAAAATTCACCCCCTTTCATAATGCCGCAATGAAAAAAATAGAAGCAGTTATGGATTTGTGGCAATTACAGAAGGTCAGGATGATTGGTTCACGTCACTGGACCGCACAAGAGATAACACAGTACGGACCGAGGAAGGACGATAAGAAACGGGACTGCGGTTTTCAGCCCTGCTTCAGACACAGCGTCACTCCTTCTCACAGCATCAACGGCTACAGAGGTAAGGCAGCAGCATTTTTAAGCAATTCTGCGAACTTTCTTAGTTAACGTATCACGATTTACGAAGTAGTTTTTGATGTAATATCGCTTTATAATCCGTATTCAGTCCTCGGCTTAGATTCTGTGAATGAAAAGTTTACATTAGTGGTAAGGTGTGAAAAAGTACGACTAAAATACTAAATTTAAAAATGACTTGACCCATGAAAGTGTGAAGGCATGTAATATGGATGCTACATCAGGACTCAAATACATTTTCTATTCTACTTACAAAATGCATTGAGAGATTAATGTTATGGGTTATATTTACGAACTGAGAACTAAAATGTTTGTAAAATATATTTGTTATTACCACAAAACGTTATTTTATTATCGAAGGAAAAAATGCAATTAGATTTTTTTTAAAGTTCAGTTATTGTTATGAAATTGGTGCAACAAAATTTTTTTATGACATAGATATATTTCGCAATTAGTGGACTGCACAAATGTTCAACTCTTACACATAGGCATCGTATATTACCAAAGGCTTTTTTTTTTTTGTTTTATTCATCTTCGCACATGGCTGTAGGACTTTGCACTTGCTGTTGTTCTTGTCATAGGATTCAGTGCATTGACATACTTCTTCACTGTAACCGCGTCATCTTTGTTATCACTGTCTTCTTATTATTATTCTCAGGTGATTGCGAAAATATTTGTTGCAGTCAAATATAGAACCAGAATGACATCGATAACAAATAATTTTTTTATTGTACAGTGTAGATTGTATTGGCATATTACGGGGTATGATCAACAGATTCTGGCCAAAATTATTGTAGAAAAACAAAGTACCTAAGTTTATTGAAGTCACACGACGCTGCGATAAACAGCTTTCTTGAAGTAAGATCTGCTACCAAATGGGAACTTGCAGAAACGAATATAAATCTTACATAAAAAGAGCAATGTCGAAAGTATACACTACAATCAAGAACAAAAAGTTTATTTAATCCTTGAGGAACTCAAAAAATTGAAAGTTGGGTGCCTCACAGTAATTGAGGAGGATAATGCAAAGTCAAATTTAATAATATTTTTCCTTCGGCAGAGAAGTGAAGGAACTAGGAAGCGAAATCAAACTGGAAAAACGAATGAATGTACTCTTCACTTCCTTACTTCTGGAGTCGTATCGAGAAATTTATTGGTTTTTTATTTATGAGACATCAGATTCCGTATTTTACTCCACCACAAATTACTAGATGAAGTGCTACAAAAGGTTGAGTACAATGTGAAATTAGCACAAGACAAAGAACTGCCGCAGTAATACAGCGAAAACTGACACGCCATCCGCAGACGAGCTATTTGCGAGATTATTGCGAAATCACTAATATATGGTTATTAATAACCATTGACTTCCGTATAAAATATTCTCCTAGTCGGTACAGATGCACTATAATTGGACAACTTCGACTAAAACCACATTTTATGGGCTCAAATTTTATCCACGGCTCATGACTGGGGAATGTAGCTGTTCAATAATGGGGTAATGGCACGTATATGCAGTTAGTACAAGCGACATCTAATCCGTCAATATGGTCCAAATCTAACTGGGCACCATAGTTAACTGACCACGGCTCTTTTGATTTTACGTATAACCGCAAACGAAAACTGCCCCTCAACCCGATTAGGGGTTCGAGAACTTGTGCAGAGTGGTTTGTAGGTCTACATTTACTAAGTATCCAAGGGTCTTTAAAAGAAATCGTAACTGATAAAGAAAAATGTTCAAATGTTTGTAAATTATCGGACCAAACTGCGTGGTCATCAGTCCGTAGCTTACAAACTACTTAAACCTAGGTAAACTAACCTAAGGACAAACACACACACCCATGCCCCAGGGAGGACTCGAACCTGCACGGCGAGCAACCACGCGCTCCGCAGCGAGACGCTTTTGACCGCTCGGCTACTCCATCGCGGCACTGATAAAAAATGAGAGCACTATTGTTTCCAAATATGATTCCTGATTCTAGTATTTTGTCATGTTGATAAAAAGAAAAAAAACTGCAACTAGCGAAATATATATATCTGGCAAATTTCGGGCACATTTTTTCATTTTTCAGAGGAATTAGTGCCACATTACAAGTCAAGTCCAGGAATGGTGTAAATACATCAAACACCATACCTGGACTGGACCTAAAAAGTGACCCATATTCCTCCGAAGAAGAGCATCGGGTTCCACTGGTCAGACGTGGATACATTGGTGTCCAAAATTAAGACAAGAAAACGGTATATCCCCGTCCCGTGTCGAATTCACGATATAATCACAGAAACTGTCAACTGACAATCGTATAACAATGTACCACATTGAAAATGACATTTCGGCCAGAGTTCACCTTGCTACCGATGACATCACGGTATCTTAAACGTGGTAGCGTTTTATCGGTAGCCCCTCATCGACATTTGCTGTCTACACATTTGCTAACTGTGCACAAAGGCACAGAGAAGAAGCTTATCAGGCTCACTACAGTGCAGGAAGATTGGAAGCAAAACAGACTCCAATTAATGTGGCCCGATGGCTTAATGTGAATCGTTATTTTTTGGATGTGGCGACGGTTTACAGATAACTAAACTGATATCTGAAAGAGAGGACTGTTATTTTGCTGTAAGGGCCGTCATTTCCACTCTAATACTGCACTAAAATTGGTGTGGAACCTCGCAGAAACCGCTGGAACAGGTATATCCAGGGAAACAGTACATGGACGGTTTCGCCAGAGTGGCCTTTAGTGTGGGACACCTTCTGATGTACAGCCCTGACGCGTCTTCACAAAAGAAGACGTCTCGAGGGGAGTTGTCAACATACCACCTAGACGGTCCAGCTATGGGCCAATGTTTTTGGTCAGGAGAGTGATTCTCGGCCGATTCGCACCTTGAGAGAAGGCGCAGCAACATTTTTTCATAACACTGTACGGGTGAATCGGTGAGTTGTAACCGTTCAAAATGTTCAAATGTTTGTATAGTTTATGGGACTTAACTACGGGGTCATCAGTCCCTAAACTTACAAACTACTTATGAACTACTTACGAACTAGGACGGCACAAATATCCATGCCCGAGGGGGGATTCGAACCCCCGACCGTAGTGGCCGTGCAGACCGTGACTGGAGCGCCTTAGTCCCCTCGGCCACCGCGGCCGGCAGTTGTAACCGTGTAAATTATTGTAAAGAGATCGTGAGATGTCCTGGGTGGTTGTTGCGAGGTACTGTGGGGCTTTACTGATAGACGATACTGCTCGATCTTCTTGGAAGGTGTTGTACCCATGGTGTGGTTTGCTCGCTCTCTCGATATGAATTCAATAGAGGGGATATACGTGCCATTTTAATGCTTTTTATGAGTCCAAACGTGCCCCCACGAAATCTGTCCATCACGTAGAACTGGCGCCATTGAATCAGCACTAGTATCCCCTTGACGATGAACTTTGGTACTATATCTTCGAATGTAAACGAACAAATCAGAATTTCAATTACGCAGGTAACTTCTTAAAATAGATGCCGTGCCCAAATTATCTGGTCGCGTTCCAGTAATGAGATGCATGCTACTGGTTCACCATCCCTGCTATAGATCATGTCTGGGGTGCACTAGGTAGACGCGTTACATCATGTCAGAATCCATCAACCTCTCGTCCAGACTTGCGAGCAGCTCTGCAGAAAGAAAAGGCATTATTGTCTCAACAAGAGATTGACGAAATCATGTTATAAAAGTACATACATTTAAAATATGTCCCATATTCACAGAATATGTGACATCAGTTGCGAATGGACACAGCTGAAAATGTGTACCCAGCCGAGATTCGAGCCCAGGTACACATTTTTAGCTTTGCCCATTCGCAGCTGATGTCATGTATTCTGTGAATATGGAAGAATAACAACTGCAGGATCAGAAGTGACGTCTGTTCTTTCGGAACAGACGCCATATATATATAACGTCTGTGTGTGTGTGTGTGTGTGTGTGTGTGTGTGTGTGTTTTGTGTGTATTTAGATCGGCCCCCTGCTTGACAAATGTTTAGCATGTGAACTAACTTGCCTACAGCCCCAGCTATCGAAAGCACACCCATTTCGTTGAACGTGAGTGAGGCAATAACATGTAGAGTAGGAACAACATAGGGCGTTTTAAACATTGTATGGAGTTCGTCACTGACTAGAAGACTATCAACTTTTGGTTGCACAAGGATTCTTCCTTTATGTCAACAAGAACTTGCATCAAGAGTCGATGTAGCTCTTTGTTGTAATGGACTCGGATCTGCACGTGGTCGAGCTGTAATTAAAATGATCTATTATACACCAACAGGCATAAGTCGACGTTGTTTTATTTATGCGGCTGGTTTCGGTATTACATTAACACCATCTTCAGGCCATGTCACACCATCTGTCCAAGTAAACATGGCGATTTCGACTTACAACTTGTACATTAAGCAAACAACTGTTATAGGAGTTGAAAGGCATGAAAGGGACGTAGTGATTGGGAAGGGAGTAAGACAGGGTTGTTGCCTTTCTCCAATGTTATTCAATTTGCACATTGAGTAACCTGTGAAAGAAAGCAAGGAGAAATTTGGAGAAGAAATCAAACTTCAGGGCGAAGAAATAAAAACATGATGTTTTGCCGATGACATTGTAATTATGTCAGAGACAGCTAAGGACCAGAAAGAGCAACTGAACGGAATGGGAAATGTCTTTAATGGAGCGTATAAGATCAGCATTAACAAGAGAAAAACAAGGGTAATGGTATGCAGTCTAAGAAAATCAGGCGATAATGAAGGACAGGTTAGGTAACGAAACAATAAAGGTGGTAGATGAGTTTTGTAACTTGGATAGTAAAATAACACATGTTGTTCGCAGTACAGAGAATATAAAATGCAGAATGGCAATGGGAAGAAAAGTGTTTTTGAAGAAAAGAAATGGGTAACATCGAATATAATAAGTGTAAGGAAGTTCATTTTGAAGGTATGTGAGTGAATTGCTGCCTTTTACGGGAGTGAAACATGGACGATAAATAGTTCAGACAGGAAGAGGATAGAAGATTTTGAAATGTCGTGCTAAAGAAGAATGCTGAGGAGTAGGTGGGTAGATCGCGTAACTAATTTGGAGGTACTGAACAGAATTGGGGAGAACAGGAATTTCTGGCATGCCTTGACTAAATTGGTAGGACACATTCTTAGACATCAAGGAATAGTTAATTTAGCATTGGAAGGAACAGTGTGGGGGGACACCAAGAAACAAACACAGGACTCAGGTTCAAATAGATGCAGATTGCCTTTCGTATGAGGAGATGAAGAGGCTTTCTCAGGATAGAATAGGGTGCATCAAACCAGTCTCCGGACTGAAGATCGGAACAACAACAACAAGTAGGTAATTTGATACAATGAAAGAATCCCTGAGACAGATTTTCGTCTCAAATATGTCAAAGACATTATTGATAGAGCTGAAGCATTGAATTAAAATTTGTGGTGCGGCCTGGAATCGAACCCGCACCACAAATTTTAATTCAATGCTTCAGCTCTATCAATAATGTCTTTGACATATTTGAGACGAAAATCCGTCTCAGGGATTCTTTCATTGTATTTAATTGATATTTATATCAACATAACAGGATTGTTCCACCATGTCCATTGCTGAGGTGCTATTCCGCTGCATGGAGAGCCTTGGCAATAGTGGCAATTATCTTTGGAACAAAGAAGCTGAATTAAAGTTTGTGTTGTGGAGGAAAATCGTACATAGACTATTCCGAGGCGCCTTAATCGTTAGTGGTGTGGTAGTCTAACGGTTAAGACGTCTGCCTAGTAAGCATGGAGGTCCGGGTTCGATTCCCGGCCGCACCACAAATTTTTATTCAATGCTTCAGCTCTATCAATAGGTAATTTGAATTAAAATTCATGAAGAGTAGTTCAAGCTGAATAGTGATGAGTCAGTGATGTGGTAAGTACCTAGAATCTTTTGCAAAGTACAGGTAATGTTCTTGATTTTCCTCGTAATGGTCGCTGTAGGGTATCAAATTCGACAGCCAAACGATATCTACGCTGATCACATTGCCACCATGATATACAATGGACTTTTGAAGGCCACCGAGCGACAAGTGGTAAGGTATGAAACAGATTTCACAATTCTCTGTGTTACAGACGGCCGTACAGAGGCTTCGCCGTAAACCGTGAACTACACGGTGCAAGCGAGCCCAAAATCATCAAGAATGGACTACGGAACATTGGCGACAAGTTCTCTTCACAGTTTGATATCTGTTCACCGTAGACAAAGTGTGTGGAGGTAACGTGGTAATTTTGCAAGCCAGAGGCATAGCGTTCTTACAGTGCAGCAAGGTGTCGGCTCAGTGAGGTTCTTAATGGGTATCGTGTGGGGGTTTCGGACGCCATCAAGGGTAAGCCCAAAGCTCTGCAATACAGGAATAACATCGTACAACCCATCACTGTTGCATCAGTATTTCTGGAAAGAATTCAGATTTTTCATCCATAAGTCCCTTGTTCACCGTGTAGGCACATCAACGATTTCGTCAATCGTGTCAGAATTGCACGTTCCGACTGGCCTGTGTGTTCCCACGATATGAATCCATTGGAACATGCTTGGCATAAACTGAAAATAGCTGTGCGAACACGTTCTGACCAACTACGAAATATGTTGCCGCAGGTAAGGAGAGATGGTACTGGCGAATGGGATAAATTACATCAGTGGTTGAATGAAACTCGTGATTTGCATGCCACATAAGGCACAGACTAGCATGCATGCAAGTAGTCATGCATCTTTTTATTGAAGGAGTCTGCTTCACAATGGGCTCACATTAATAAACTTGATTGTTAAATCTGAAGTTGTATTACTTTATCAACAGCTATGCATCTTAGTATACCACAAAACTTTTCTTTGGTAGGTGATTCAAAACTTTTTTTATGTGATTAGTTAAGAGCGTAGCTTTAGATTCGATGGAACTGTCATTTATAAGATGCTCGATAAAATTACAGAACACTGGCAAATACTTGAAATAGAAAAACAGAAACGCATTTTGAACGTGTATTTTTGGATAATAAATGTTGAGTATAGACACTAGTCAGTAATCAGCAGCTGAATTGGATAGATGAAGAAGAAATGATTACAACAGTTTAAACGTAAGTAAATATTTCGCTTGGTAGGAATAATTAGCCGGCCGCGGTGGCCGAGGTGACTAAGGCGCTCCAGTCACGGTCAGCACGGCCACTACGGTCGGGGGTTCGAATCCCCCCTCGGGCATGGATATTTGTGCCGTCCTAGTTCGTAAGTAGTTCATAAGTAGTTTGTAAGTTTAGGGACTGATGACCCCGTAGTTAAGTCCCATAAGCTTGACAAACATTTGAACAAACAGTTGAACAGTTAGTTAGGAATAATTAATTGTAGTTCTCTTGTGGCATGATTAATGGGACATCATCCATTCAGCTGGCATTGTAAGGATTTAGAAAAATGAGATGAGGAAACACAGGCTGTACATCATTGTAAAAGATGAATAGCAGCGTGGGCAGTACAGTATAATTCATTGCCATTTATCATCATCATTAAAGACTGATTATGCATTTCAGCGTTCAGTCTGGAGCATAGTCCTCCTAATAAATTTCCTCCATGATCTGTTCAGTGCTAATACTGATGCCTCGCCTGATGTTAATTCTGTTACTTCAAAGTCATTCTGGACTGAATCCAAGTACTTTCTGCTTGGTCTGCCTCGACTCCTCTTAGACCTCCACTGCTGAACCCATAAGTAACCTTGCTTCTCCCATGCGTTTAACATGACCCCCACCATCTCAGCTTGGTCTATGGTGTCATTTCAAGTTTTTCTTTGATTTCCTCACTATGGACACCCTCCTACCATTGTTCCCATCTGTTAATGCTTGCAATCATCCTTTCATATCTATAACCTCAACCTTAATAATATGGTAACCTGTATCCACCCAGCTTTCACTCTCATACAACAAAGTTGGTCAAAAGATAGAGCGCTGCATTGCTAATCTTGGTACTGAAAAGAGTACGCTATAGATGAATACTCACTGCATTAGCTTTGCGACACCTTGATGCTATTTCTTTGACTATGTTGTCATCCTGTGAGGCAATACATCCTAAAGTACTTGAAAATGTCCACCTGTTCTAACTTTATTCCTCCTATACTAACTTTGGTTCTGTCTGAATCTCTTTCCCACAGACTTTGCTTTTGTTTAGGAGATGCTGATCATCAAACCATAACCATTACTCCTGTGATCTAGCTCTGAAATATTAGTTTTCAACCATTCAATTGAATCTGCCATCAAAACTACGTCGTCAGCATATGCGAGACTGCTTATTTTGTTTTCACATACTTCAATATCGCCCTGCCAGTCTATTGTTTTCAAAGTATGTTCCATAAATAATATGAACAACAGTGCTGACAGGTTTCAGCCGCGTTTTGCCCCTGAAACAACAGTAACCATGAACGCAAATTAACGTGGAGTCGAACTGATGCCTGAAAAATCTGCGTAAATACCTTTACTTGCCTGTAGAAGTTTGCCTCCTATTTCACAGATGCTGGTAACAAACACAACAATCAGAGTGCCAGTTTAATAAGACCTTATAATTTTGTTTCATACTTTTAGTTGCAATCGTGATACGGCTCGGAAAAGCACAAGAAATTTGCTGTGCTACATGATCAAACAGGTTGTCTCTTCCAGAAAGATGCAGTTCATTCTGGTTGAAAAAGCTGACAGGTAATGCTTTTCAGACTCTAATGAATGTACTTAAAATAATTACCCTCGCCATGCAGCAACCAACAGGAGACAAGAGACAGTGATCACTTGGTTGCTTCTGGTCGCAGAACACAATCACTTTTTGGATTTTTTTTAAATAACAATGCACTTATTATATAATTGACTATTTACGACCCAATGTTGGGCCATCTTCAGTATGTTGCTCCGAGACGGTGATGAGCGGATCAGGAGCTGCGAGTTTCTCAGGTGGTGTGATTGATGCTGATTACATACGATATCATATATATATTCTGTATGATATCTCATGTGATCCCCTAATTGCTTTGAGCAATGTATTAGCTATATTTCAGCCAATCTACGAGCTAAACGGTGTCGTCGTTTCAATGGGATGCACACCATAGGCCTGCGTGCATAGAGGCCACATTCCCGAAGGCGATTTCGGCCTGTTTGTGTTGATATTGCGCGTTCTGTTGCTGCCTGGGGGGTGCGTTGCAGCTGAGTTGCATTCTGCCTCCTGTCTCGAAGGGCCTGTTAACCGGAGATAAGGTCATCTCTTTCAGACCTGGATGACCTTGGCCTCGCCTTCTTTTAACGGTTCCTGTTGTCTGAAATAGCGTCCAGACCCTGAAAATTATACTTTGGGACACTCCAATAGCTGCAGCCACCTCTCAGTCCCGCGTCCAACCATCCTATGGTAGATAATACCAACCCCCAGTGCAGCAATTTTGTTATTACCACTATCTCGGTTGCAGTAATATAGTTGTACCCACTCCTCAGAACCAATGGGAAGACGTAGAACTGCCGATGACTGCTGATTCCGTAATTGTTTTGACCAACGTAATATGCGTATAATGTAATACCTCAAACAACTGTCCGCGCGAGGTGGCGTAGTGGTAACACACTGGTGTCGCATTCGGGAGGACGGTGGTTCAAAACTACCTCCGGCCATCTAGACTTTGATTTTCTGTGATTTTCCTAAAATAACTTCAGGCAAATGCCAGGATGGTTTCTTTGAAATGGCAAGGCCGATTTCTTTCCCCATCCGTTACCAAAAAATTCGAGTATGAGATCCGTTTCTAATGAGCACACTGTCGACTGGACGTTAAACCCTAAGCTTCCTTCTTTCTTTTCTAACGACACAAAGAGCGATTGTACACAGCGGAGCCTCAGTAGACTTAGCCATTTCATTTAGCAGGTATTTCATCAATTTTAGAAGCAGTAAATTTTATTACAACAGCAATTAATTACGATCAGCAAGTATAACTATAGATAACATCTTCATTTGTATGATCGGTAACTATTACGGTTCTAAGGCATTACTTTCAAATACGCCCCCTCCGCGGCGGAGTGGCCGAGCGCATTCAGGCGCTATGCTCTGACGCGCGAGGCATTTCCCCTTCGGGGGTTCGAATCCTCCCTCGGGCATGGATGTTTGTGCTGTCTTTTGTATAAGTTAGTACATAAGTAGTTTGTAAGTTTAGGGACTGATGACCCCGCAGTTAAGTCCATAAAATAATAATAATAATAATAATAACAAATACGCCCCCGTCATCGCCGAAGTTATACTCGCAGTACAGGTACCTTACGTAATCATGTAGTCGAGCAGTCTGAAGCGCCACGTTACGGATCACGCGGCCTCCCGCGTCGGAGCTTCGAATCCTCCCTCGGGCAGGGAGGATTAGTTAAAGTTAGAGTAAGTAATTTGTAAGACTAGGGAGTGTTGACCAACGTAGTTTGGTCCCATAGAATTACAAATATTTGAACATTTGAACGTAGTTTGCTAATGATGCTGTGGTGTATAGGAGGGTGTCGTCTGTAACTGACTGTAATAGCATACAAGATGACTTAGACAAAATTTCCAGTTGGTGCGAAGAATGGCATCTAGCTCTCAATGTAGAAAAATGTAAGGTGATGCACATGAGTAGAAAAAACAATCCCATTAGTAGTGAGCTTCTTGATGCTGTCGCATCATTCAAATATCTAGGCGTAACATTGCAGAGCGATATGAAATGGAACGAGCATGTAAGGGCAGTTGTGAGTAAGGCGGACAGCCGACTTCGGTTTATTGGGAGAATTTTGAGAAGATGTACTTCACTTGTAAAGGAGACCGCGTATAAAACGCTTGTACGACCACGTCTTGAGTATTGCTCAAGTGTTTGGGACCCGCAGCAGATCGGTTTGAAGGAAGACATAGAGGCGGTTCAGAGGCGAGGAGCTAGATTTGTTACCGATAGGTTCGACCAATGCGCGAGTGTCACGGAAATGCTCCGGCAACTCAATTGGGGATCGCTGGAAGAAAGACGACGTTCTTTTCGTGAATTTCTGTTAAGTAAATTTAGAGGGCCGGAATTTGAAACTGAGTGTAGTACGATCTTGCTGCCGCCTACTTACATTTCGTGTAAAGATCACAAAGACAAGATAAGAGAAATTAGGGCTCATACGGAGGCATATAGGCATTCTTCTTTTCCTCGTTCAATTTGGGAGTGGAATAGGAAAGGAAATGCCTAGTAGTGGTACAGTGTACCCTCCGCCATGCACCTTACGGTGAATTGCGGAGTATGTATATAGATTTGGATGTAGATGTATTCATGACAGAGTTGTGTTAGCAATCGTCTGCCCTCTTTATTAGTGATCGGGACAAATTGTATTCCATGTCGTCCTAGACAGTTTTACATGGTATTGGTCAAGCCATCGGATATGATACAATAATTATTAAAATTCAGTGGACAACGGTAGATAATAAATTCATCTTCATTCTATTAGTATATCTAAACTTTCAGGAAGGGTTCCACAAAAATGTTCAAATGTTTGAATAGCTTATGGGAATTAACTACGGGGTCATCAGTCCCTAAACTTACAAACTACTTATCTACTACCTTATACTAAGGACGGCAGAAATATCCATGCCCAAGGGGGGATTCAAACCCCCGACCGTAGTGGCCTTGCAGACCGTGACTGGTGCGCCGCAGTCCCCTCGGCCACCGCGGCCGGCAGGGTTCCACACATGTAGTGGAAATTAATATTAAATATTAACATAGGTAGGAAAGAGTCAGAGGATCGTTTGTAATATGGAAACACGAGCCGTAGTCTTCATTGATAAAAGCAGATTCTCCCTGTAGGCTAGTGATGGTCGTTTGCGGGTACAACGTAGACATAGTGAGCGCTGTCTCGTAGAGTGCAGGCACACTGGCCCCACTCCAAGCCTTATGGTCTGGAGTGCGATAAGCTACAACTCTCTTTACCTTTGGCGTTTGTGGACGGAACCACAGAGTAACATATACAGAGAAGCAGCCCCCGCTAAACCACTGTCCTACGCTCCCCTCGTAGTTCCGTAATATGCTAGCAGGTGTCAGGCTTAGGGTGCCTCTCGCACGTCAGAGGGTAGCGTGGAGGGGAGGCTGAGGGGAGAGCTCGTGCCGTCTGCCACGAGGCCACGGCTTAGTCCGGTCACAGAGTAACTGTGGTCCGGTGTGCCGGCGTTTGAGGGGAGGTGGTGGTGGGGGCAGCCGCTACCTGCCGCCTACTCTGGCCAGTTTAAAGGGCTGCTTCTGACCGCAGCGCCATCATGGGACATCTTACGGAACTGCTGGAAACCCTCCCTCCCCGCACCCCTGAGCGTAGGACTGGGCCCTTACGGAGGTTTCCCGTCTGTATATATTTGTCTGTGACGGAACACCGACCAGCGGTCGGTACGTAAAAAATGTTCAAATGTTTGTGAAGCTTAAGGGACAACTGCAGGGTCATCAGTCCCTAAACTTACAAACTACTTATGAACTACCTTACACTAAAGACGACACAAATATTCATGCCCGTGTGGGTTCGAATCCCCGACCGTAGCGGCCGTGCAGACTGTGACTGGCGCTCCGCAGACCGCTCAGCCACTGCGGCCGGCTCGGTACTTACAGAATATTGTAAGACCACTACTTTTGCTATTCTTACAATAGGAAGGTGATGTGTTGTCCTAATATCATAACGATCGCTTAACTACTGCGCGTGTAACTGACTTGTAAGTCGTGTAGTAACGTCCTTGGCCAGCACGATCTCCGGTCTTCTGTCCTTTGGAACACATGTGGGATACGATCAGTCGACAACGGACACGTTCCACTTGCCAACCCACAACTCTTTCAGAACTACGTGAAGAGGCCGATCAAGCGTGGAATAATGTGTCCGAAGGTAGTATTTGCCATATTTATGATTTAATGGATAGCAGAATCAGTGTCCGCACTGCCGACCGTGTTTCGCCATGGACAGATACCTGATAACAATTGATATGTAAATGCGATCATTTCATGTAGTTCACATGGTCTGTTTCACAATAAATCTTGATTAAATTGGAAAACTCTAAGAAAGTGTACTAATTTTTATTTCCAGCGGTGTACTTCAGACCACCCTCTAATCACATAACCAGTTCGTTTTTCGACAAGCAGATCGTTCTAGTAAAGTTTCGACGATAACGGAAAGTTTCATCAGTGTTTCAAATGTATTCCCTTCACAAATAAGGCGTCATCTTACGAGTGACATGGAGGAACATCACGTGGACGATGGACGCAACGCATGACTCGACGCGTAGCTGTCAGTTTCGTGACAGGTTTATCGCTCTTTGGGTCAATGGCGCACTCCCAAACAATTACAATATTAGCCAAGGCTAACACACTCTGACGAGTGTCAAAGAGTCCGTCACTGCCGCTAACAGAATAACGCACGCCGATGAAGAATATACGTTTCAGAACGCACACTCGATGGTGTTTCTCACAATTGAAATCAGGCTGGAATTTTGTCACCGTGATATTTTGTCGAAAATCGTTCTATATTATCCTCGCACTGTTATATGGCCTCTTGTAGAAAATTAGATTACAGAAACTTTCTTAGAAAGTTTATAGTTCTCGTAGTCGTCAAACTACAAATCACTTTCAATAAAGTAAAAGAGTATCTGCAAGGATACAGTAAGAGGTTCGTCGAGCAATAGAGTAAACCTGAAAATTATACGAAAAAATGCTCTAATTCTCAATCTGCACTGCTCAAAACAGTTAAGGGATCATGTGAGATATTATACACAACATGCATATGGTAACGTACTTTATTCAGATGTTACTATTGGAATTTGTGTATTACACACTACGATATTTTGCTGTCTCAACTCTTACTCGAGGTTTACATGGCGCTTACTTAGAGCGAGACACCATGGGGCTACCATAACAGTGAAGTGTCATTCTCATTGCCTTCTAAGATGATGATCACCTCGGACGGTCAGTACAGTTGCACATCTGCGTGGCATGCACAGCATGAGGTTATCAGTCAACTCTTGAGGAATATGTGACCATTCTTCCATGAGCGCAATATCCAGTCTGCAACCGTTGTGAGAGGTACTGTTCTGGCTGCAATGCGTCTGCCAAGTGCATCCCAGACACAATCGGGTTTCAGTCCGGTGAACAAGCTGGCTCAATTGGCTGTCGATCTCCGTGGCATGGTGCCTTTTTGCTTCGAACTAGGGCACCTATATATAGACGGACATGCGCAACATCATCTGCTATAGTAGCAGCTCCCGCCGCCATTTTTTTCAAGCGGTCGTAGCGTGAGCATCTAAAAGGCTAAGCTTTTTGCTGTTATTGCCTTGAAATATCTCTGTCTTCGTTTCAAATATACAAATCAAAAGTCGAATAAAGAGGTGGATTAAAAATTAATCTGATCGTAATAAATTACTTTAAAATGGTTTCAAAAATCGTCAAATATAGCTTCTGGAATTTGCCCACCTGGGTGCGTAATCAAATGTTCAAAAGTCTGTAAAGCTATGGGACCAAAATGCAGTGGTCGTTGGTCCCGAGACTTAAAAACTACGATGGAACGACGGTCTCATTCGTTACACACCAATCCTGATCTTACTCCGCCCAGTTTCTGCGGGCTAAACGGTGTCGTGGTTTTATTGGGACACCGACCATAGGCCTCCGTTCGTAGAGGCCACATTCGCGAAGGTGATTTCGGACTATTGGTGTTGATATTGCGCGCCCTGTTGCTGCCTGGAGGGTGCGTTGCAGACGATTTTCATTCAGCCTTCTGACTTGACGGGCTGTTAACCGGAGATAACGGTCATCTCTTTCTGATGTTACCCGGGAAGACCTAGGCCATACCTTTTTTTAACGGTTCGTGTTGTCTGAAATCGCGTCCAGGTCATGGAAATTACACTTTGGGACCCTCCAATATCTGCAGCCACCTTCCCCTGTGTCTGTCCCTCTCCCAACCTTCTTATGCCTCTCCATGCCAGAGCTTCTGGTAAGTCACGTTGTTATTGCATTGCACTACCTGCACTATCTGAACCCAGATACGTGTATAATTCGTTCGTTAAACACAAGTCAACACCACCCTGCTGTGCAAGAACTTTCTTATATTAACACCATTTTGGCTGACTTAATGTTGTTGTCTCCACTCCGTAGAACCGACAGAATGATGTCGATGTTCGTGGCACGATTCTAACTGCATTTAATTTAAAAGACATCGTGCCTGTCCGTTTGACTACGTTAATCTCCAAAAGCACTATACGAACTTTCATGAGACTTTTGCAGGTAAAATAACGTTATTTAATATTTTAGGAGTCTGTTCGACTTAGAATTTTGGATGATTACCTTAGAGATAATGTAATCTCGGGTACTTCATCAAAAATCTGTTCATTTCGGTGTTAGTTTCTTTAGTAAGTATTTTTGGAACTTAACATCTCATACACAGGGCGCTCATAAAACATACGTCAAAATGAAACAGCAGGTAGAGGGGACAGAAATAAGCAGATTTCGTAGAGAAATATGTGGTCAGTAATGACATATTACAGCGCTACCATGTACAGTAGTATGAAAGAAAGGAAGCTGCAAAGGAAAGTAAAGACAATCAATTTATTTACTATAGTTCACAAGAGGTGCTGGAAATAGCGGCCACCAACAGAGATACAACATTTCTGTAAATGACATGGATGCATTCCGTCTTCATGCAAGAATCTCAAAACACTTTGATGGCTCACACCTAACGCACGTCCCGCAGCTCTCCAACTTGCCGGCTGTGTCTAGAATTCATTCTTTCACTGCAGGAACTACGCAATATCTTCTAATACCAGCTCCACGCCTGGAGATCCACTCGAGCGTAATTCCCGGTGAAGACGCTCAAATTTTCGACGATCCGGGTGATGCCTATCCGGGAATCGCTCCATGTACATCCTCTGAGCAGCCAATCCATTTCCTAGTACAGCCCCACACATGAAATGCATGTCGTCCAGCTCTGCATTGGTGAAACGACGCACACTGTTCGAGACCGGTACGGAAAATAATGAGCGCAGCCAGCGAAGCGCTTGTAAACAGTGCACTCTTCAGCGCTCTCTACCGGCTCAAGGCATAATTATCGACCACACATTCCTATAAGAAATCTGCTTATTTCGGTTTCTCCTACAAAGCTGTTTCATTTTTTACATATATCTTAGGGCCACCTGTATAACGTACAGGCGGGATTTATATTCGTTGTGTGTATGTTGCTATGTTCCACGTAATATTATCAAACACAATATTTGCTATGCTGCTACAATTCTCAGAATGTTTAATCCGTTTTTACATAATAATGTCACAGTCCAACGTACATGTAAATGTTTACATCTGTCACTTGGAAAGACATTTGTGCCACGAGCGGAGGAAGATTCAACCATAGCAGCATTATCATTTTAGTCTAAGAAGAACGGCAGCACTGCAGTTACAAAAGAATGGCTTGACGGAATAAGTTGGCTTTTTCGCCACTATGTAGGGGAGTTACTGTCGTCACAAGTGCCAGACGTAAAATTTGTACAATATTTGCAATACAACGATCTTGGCGGAAATCGGTGTTGCGTGAACGCCCAGCACCTCGTCTACAGGTGCAAGAATGTTCACGTGACCACTGCAATCGGCATCATTGCACAACAGAAGCATCACATCTGCCGTGTGTGAAAACTGTCCGAAAATACCATTCCATCGCTCGAAAGACCACAGTTGCACACCTTTAAAATTACACTCCTGGCCATTAAAATTGCTACACCATGAAGATGACGTGCTACAGACGCGAAATTTAACCGACAGAAAGAAGATGCTGTGATATGCAAAGGATTAGCTTTTCAGAGCATTCACGCAAGGTTGGTGCCTGTGGCGACACCTACAACGTGCTGACTTGAGGAAAGTTTCCAACCGATTTGTCATACACAAACAGCAGTTGACCGGCGTTGCCTCCTGAAACGTTGTTATGATGCCTCGTGCAAGGAGGAGAAATGCGCGGCATCACGTTTCCGACTTTGATTGTAGACTATCGCGATTGCGGTTTATCGTATTGCGACAATGCTGCTCGCGTTGGTCGCAGTCCATTGACTGTTAGCAAAATATGGAATCGGTGGGTTCAGGAGGGCAATACGGAACGCCGTGCTGCATCCCAGCGGCCTCGTATCACTAGCAGTCCAGATGACAGGCATCTTATCCGCATGGCTGTAAGGGATCATGCAGCCACGTCTCGATCCCTGAGTCAACGGAGTCAACAGATGGGGACATTTGCAAGACAAAAATCATCTGCACGACGACGTTTGCAGCAGTACGGACTATCAGCTCGGAGACCATGACTGCGGTCACCCTTGACGCTGCATCACAGACAGGATCGCCTGCGATGGTGTACGCAACGACGAACCTGGGTGCACGAATGGCAAAACGTCATATTTTCGGATGAATCCAGGTTTTGTTTACAGAATCATGATAGTCGAATTCGTGTTTGGCGACATCGCTGTGAACGCACATTGGAAGCGTGTATTCGTCATCGCCATACTGGAGTATAACCCGGTGTGATAGTAGTTCGCATCGACGGCACTTTGATCAGTGGCCGTTACATTTCAGATGTGTTACGACCCGTGGCTCTATCCCTAATTCGATCCCTGCGAAATCCTACATTTCAACAGGATAATGCACGACCGCATGTTGCAGGTCCTGTACGGGCTTTTCTGGATACGGCAAATGTTCGACTGCTTCCCTGGACAGCACATTCTCCAGATCTCTCACCAAATAAAAATCTGGTCAATGGTGGCCGAGCAAGTGGCTCGTCACAATTTGCCAAAAATGTTCAAATGTTTGTAAATCTATCGGACCAAACTGCGTTGTCATCAGTCCGTATCTTACTATGTACTTAAACTAAGATAAACTAACCTAAAGACAAACACACCCACACCCTTGCCCCAGGGAGGATTCGAACCTCCGACGGCGGGCACCGCGCGCTCGGCAGCGAGGCGCCTTAGACCGCTCGGCTACTCCATCGCGACCACAAGACGCCAGTCAGTACTCTTGATGAACTGTGGTATCGTGTTGAAACTGCATGGCCATCTGTACCAGTACACGCCATCCAAGCTCTGTTTGACTCAATACCGAGGCGTATCAAGGCCGTTATTACGGCCCGAGGTGGTGGTTCTGGTTACTGATTTCTCAGGATCTATGCAACCAAATTGCGTGAAAATGTAATCACATGTCAGTTCTAGTATAATATATTTGTCCAGTGAATACCCATTTATCATCTGCATTTCTTCTTGGTGTAGCAATTTTAATGATATATATCCACCACTTGCTTTTTTTCATCTTGTTTCCTAAGAGGTTTGCACAGGCAGTTGACCGGCGTTGCATGGTGAAATGTTGTGGTGATGCGTCGTATAAGGAAGAGAAATGCGTACCATCACATTTCCGACTTTGATAAAGGTCGGATTGTAGCCTATCGAGATTGCAATTTCTCGTATCGCTACATTGCTGCTCGCGTTGGTCGCGATCCAGTGACTGTTAGCAGAATGTGGAATCGGTGGGTTCAGGAGGGCAATACGGAACGCCTTGTTGAACCAACGGTTTTGTATCACTAGCAGTCAAGATGCCAGGCATCTTATCCGCAACCACGTCTCGATCCCTGAGTCAACACATGGGGACGTTTGCAACACAAAAACCATCTGCAAGAACAGTTCGACGACGTTTGCAGCAGCATGGACTATCAGCTTGGAGAGCACGGCTCTGGTTACCCTTGACGCTGCATCACAGATAGGAGCGCCTGCGATGGTGTACGCAACGATGAGCCTGGGTGTTCCGATGAATCCAGGTTCTGTTTACAGCGTCTTGATGTTTGGCGACATCGCGGTGAACGCACATTGGAACCCTGTATTCGTCATCGCCATACTGGCGTATCACCCGGCGTGATGGTATGGGGTGCCATTGGTTACACGTCTCGGTCACCTGTTGTTCGCATCGACTGCACTTTGAACAATGGCCGTTACATTTCAGATGAGTTACGATCCGTGGCTCTATCCCTCATTCGATTACTGCGAAAAGCTACATTTCAGCAGGATAACGCACGACGCCATGTCGCAGGTCCAGTATGAGCCTTTCTGGATAGAGAAAATGTTCGACTGCTGCCCTGGCCAGCAAATTCTTCAGATCTCTCATTAATTGAAAACGTCTGGTCAATGGTGTCCGAGCAAGTGGCTCGTCACAATACGCCAGTCACTACTCTTGATGAACTGTGGTATCGTGTTGAAGCTGCATGGGCATCTGTACCTGTACAAGCCATCCATGCTCTGTTTGACTCAATGCCGACATACCAAGGCCGTTATTAAGGCCAGAGGTGGTTGTTGTGGGTACTGATTTCTCAGCATCTATGCACCCAAATTGCGTGAAAATGTAATCACATGTCAGTTCTAGTATAATATATTTGTCCAATGAATACCCGTTTATCATCTGCATTTCTTGTTGGTGTAGCAATTTTAATAGCCAGTAGTGTAGCTCAGTTCGCTGTAGGAAGCACGTGTGGATCTCCGTGTTATGGCGCCTTTTCTCTTGGAACTAGGGCACCCATATAGTTTGACATACGCAGCAACATCTGCCATAGTAGCAGCTCCCGCCGCCATCTTTTTCCAAGCGGTGATAGCGTGAGCATGTGAAAGGCGGAACTTTTAGCTGTTATTGCCTTGAAATATCGCTTGCTTCATTTCAAAAATTCAAATCAAAAGTCAGATAAAGATGTGGTTAAAATTAATCTGATCGTAATAAATTACTTTGAAATGGTTTCAAAAACCGTTAAATATAGCTACTGGAATTTTCCCACCTGGGTGCGTAATCAAATGTTCAAATGACTGTAAAGCTATGGGACCAAACTGCAGCGGTCATCAGTCCCTAGACTTACAAACTACTTAAAGTAACTTCGGCTAAGGACATCACACACATACACACACACACACACACACACACACACATTCCCGAGAGAAGACTCTTAACTTCCGACGGGGAGCAGCTGTGCGGATAGGTATTCTGAGCAATTTTTTCGCACTCTTCTGCTCAGTTTGAGTGGATGCCTGATGCGCCACCAAAGCTCTGCTCACATTGGACGACTCTCCATTTTCGAATGCGATCATACATATTATCAACACTTAACTGAAGTCTTCGAATTTTATTTTATGACTGTACATAGACTTTAGAAACATGAGTTCTTGTCATTAGTCAGTCAACAGTTAACCGTGACGAAAGATTAGAAACATTGCAAATGGTTGGTGTTCCTGATAACTTCAAACGCCAACTATCAGTTCTATTTTTCTCATATTGACTGTCTTCAAAATGAATCTAAAATTGGTATATAAATAAATTAGTAACAAACACTGTAGACTTGAAAAAGGTATTCAATTTACAGAATTAACACATAGACTACGGCTTATGACAAAAAGTACCTAAGTACTTTAAAACCGATTCCCTTCAATAGGTGAATAAAAATCTTATAACTGGGACGTAAGACACTTCGCAAGTAAACTACAAGAACGGTATGTCATATGCTCACAGAAGTTCGTGAGTTTTAACATGCACGTGGCTTTAAATATCGATTACAAGTACGAGCCGTATAAAACCACAATGATTAGTAAAAAAACAGTATGCATTATTTAAAAGTAATTCGTATTGTTATTGTATGTATGTAGACATTGTTTGTTGTCGCCAATATATGTATAAATAAAAGTCTGTAGCAATAGGTCATAGCTTCGAATCCTTCACTGAAAAACACGTTTCGAAATATATCATTTACAACGTGATGAAATTGTGCATAACTACAAATGATTTAGCCCAGCCGCGGCGGATTAGCCGTGCGTACTGGGGCGCCGTGCTGCGGTCCGCGCGGCCGTTCGCCATAGGGGGTTCGAGTCCCCGCCCCTCCCCCCTCGGCCATGGGTGTTTGTGTTGTCCTTAAATTAGTTTACCTTAGTTTAAGTAGTTTGTAAGCTACGGACTAATGACCAAGCAGTTGAGTCCGATAGCTTTACAGACATTTGAACATTTGAACATTTGATTTAACCAACTTCGCATAGTTTTGAAGACCTTGTCGGTGGTCATTTTTTCGCGACGACATTTTATTACTCATGTTTTATGCCTTTCAGGATCCACTGGAAACGTAAAAATACGGAAACCGTTCCTGGACGATTAGAACAATTCGGAACTGCCAACCCACCATGCTGAAAGTGTACTGACTGCCCTATGCTGCCCTGTCGCGTCGACGCACAGTAACAAAAGTGGTCGATGCGCGTGCCCGCCTATACCCAGGGGCCCAACTTCGAACGCAGATATCACAATGTGCTCATCATAAGAAGCGACCTTCTTGCAGTAATGTAATGCGAAAGATGCCAAGATCGCAATATTTTGTTTCTTTTGTATTATTATTATTCAAAATGACCGGTTTCGACCCTCGAGGATGTCATCTTCTGCTCTCGGATGCAGTTGGCATCTGTTTACTGCTAAACCTCTCCACATATCACTTCGAACTTGTAGTAGTGGATAGTCAAATATAAAACAGTTTTGTCCCGGTGGAAAGTCGAACATAAAATAATAAAATAGATGTACACGAAGAACCACTATAGTGCACGTTTAGCTTAGTTTAGTTGTTGGTTCCATAGATCCATATTGAGGAGATCCTCGTGGATGTAGAGCATGTAACGTTGACTGAGCGCCCTCATAACGACAATAAAGACCAGAAAAAAAAACCCTAAGTGACGAAACCGCTCGTTTTGCATAAAAATATTGCTATCTTGGCTTTTTTAATTATATTGCTGATATCACACTTAGCACAGAGTTGTAAATATTTCCTATTGCTACACATACATGGCACTGTGGCAGCTATCTGTTCGCTGACAACATTATTATTATTATTATTGTATGGTTCTTGTCAGCCACCATATTAAACTATTGTTACTACAGAACATAGTACTTGCATTCAGGGGATTAAAACTTATGTCTGAATAGGATCACCCGTCACAGAGCCAGGTCCAGTGATTTAAACCATTTCAATCATGCTTCATTTATATTGTGAAGACCAACCAACGCCTCAGCGAAAGAACACAGGGGGCATTCTATTGCTAAGTGATCCATAGTTTGGGTGTCTGCTCCGCAATCACATGACTGGTCTAATGTCATTCCCCATTAGTACTTCCAATAATTGCATCTACCCACTCCTGCGTGAAAACGATTCAGTAGAGTCGACTCCCTGCGAGGGAGGTTCATGCCACTGACGTTTTTGGAATGGCTGGGAAGGAGGTGTTTGTTTCGCCCTTCAAACATGTCCCATGAGGCTGCCCAGGTGGTGTTTGGCGAGAACTGTGATCAACTGAGAAGTTAAGCGTAGAGGTGGCTTTCTGGACTTAAGTCGGTGTGGTTTGTGGGAGATATTCCGTGATGGGAAGTTGTGGGGTGGATAATATTTTATTATACTCTCTGATGAGTTCTTCTTGGCGACGAATCTCTGGGGGAGGTAAATGACGACACTGAAGGGTACACATACATGGTACTCTGGCAGGTATCTGTACGCTGACGACATTGAAACCATTATCAGTACATCAGGTGCCATACACGGTCTTCGTATATTTAAAAAAAAAAAACTGGTCTTTCAAGGCGTACTATTTTTTCCTGCAGTGTACAAATGTAAACATAGGTACAAAACATCGTGGTATTTAAGTTGAAAAAGACTACACCATTGCTCAAGTTAAGTAATGAAAAATATTTTGTGGGGAAGAGGGGTAATTTAGTAAATAGTTCAAATACACGACGTTTGTTGGATTATCATTCAGGTGTTTATCTTTCGCTTGAAGCTGGGGATCCGCTATAGTTTTCTGATGCAACAATTTAATGCCCTAGAAGACGCACCTCTTTGATGTTTTATTCGTTTAATTTACGAAACTGCAAAACTTCTGCTGATCACATTTTCTTTCTTTGTTTCAGATGTCAAGAGAACGTCAAACCATGCAATGGATCTTTCAACTTATCTTCCTTGGTCTCGTCAGCTTCTCCAGCCTGACTACGGCATATGAACTAAGAGGTCGGAAAGATGTATCTACAAACATCCGTGACCTTCCTCCAGTTCTAGAATCATCAGATCTCAGCAAACCAGATGTGAACCGGGAGAAACGCTTTCTAGACAACGTTATTAAAACTGCAACAAGTAGTAAAGTGAAGAGAAGCGACAGTAGTGGTACAGTGTCTAGACCCTTAACCGTTCAGTATAACAACAAGCAGGTGATGAGCCTTCCTGGAGACTCACCAACTGACGCGTTATTTGATTTTGTAATCAACACGGTGAACGCGGAGATAGCCAAGAAGAAAATGAGTCAAATAAAGATACCCGATATCCACGAGAAATTTCACAAGAGGGTTGGCCATTCGACCATTAAAGGATCATTCGTTGCTCAGAAAGGTTGGTTCAAATCCCTTTCATCTCTACACCGCACGCAAGGGATCTCTGTTTCGAGACGTGGTAGCGTTGTAGCTGTTACTGCCGAGGTTCAGTTGAGAGAAATGGTGCTCGGTTATGACGATTACAAAGCAAAATCTGTGGGCCCAAAAGGACGCATCACTGGCGAAGTTGACCAAAATGCTGTCGAGGTAAAGTTGACTGGTGACTTCACTGGGTCACGCTGCAAGCTATCGCTGGCTGGTCTTCGATTTAAGAAGCTGAGTATTCCCAAAATTCAAGTGACTGGATTCGGAAAGAATGGCTGGATTTTCACAAAAGCAGTTTCTTCGGTGACTGACACTTTTAGAGGAAAAGTTATTCCCAGTGTAGAGAAGGCATTATCCGATAATTTTCAGTCAGTTCTTGGGCGAACAAGCTGTTACGTTGATTGATTGTTGTGACAAGCTTTCATAAAATGCAAAGGTAATAAATATATGCAGCTATTTTCTAAATTTTAAACCTCTCGTTTACTTTTTATGCCTATTTCAATTCTATTATTCAAAAAACTATAAAACTGCTGAATACTTTGTATTATTGTAACCATTTTCTATATGTGTAAACGTTTGTGGTTCGCTGGTGGAACTTCATGAGTGATTAAACGCCCAAACTTAACATTCCATAATCTTTGTATATGAAGAACAAACTATTTTTATAGTACTGATTGTTACTTACGGATATTTCAATATGTGAAAAAGAATATTTTGTTTAAAGATATATTAGCTACACACATCACCTTAAAAAGTAGACATTAGTAGAAACAGATGTGACATATCTATAATTAACATTTTGCATTAAGGAAATATGGAAAACTCCATCTTTGTTTTCTTACTTTTTATAATAAAATGACATGCAGACTGAAACTCTGTTGACAGTAAAAAAGATGAACCAGCGCTTAATTATTACCCCATGCTCTCCTCTTCCTGAGAGTAGTGTAATATTTCTTTATTCTTTAGATAGAATTGAAACCACCAGATCGATATTACCATCGCAAAAATGCGTATTTTCGTTTAATGTTTCTCAGAGCCCAAGTTAAGTCATAAAATTCTTGTCTCATTATTCTAATAAAGAATCAGTCTTCAAATTTCCAATTACAGTTATCTGTGTTTTTTAATTCAGTGCCTCGTTTCTTGCTGATATAAGTTGAATACTGACATTATAAAGAGTCATAGAATAATCAGGAATCTCACACATTATACAGTTTACATTTTCTGGCTTTATCCTGTATCTTCATGGGGACGGTATTTTAATTTTGATTTGGCAATTTTTCTGGTAAAGAGTGGCTGGGTGCCTTTTCTGAATTTTCTCAGTATAATGACTGCATGCAGTAATTTACACAACGGACAGACTATTCTAATTTATTTGTTCAAATATTGCCTGGGTAAATAGCGTGTGAATTTCGAGTGTCTCCTCCAAGTAACTCTACGACAGCTACATTTCGACGTTCATATCGAAACATCGTATCACAAGCTAAGGCAGAATCAAATACTTAAGTGGATTTCTGGAACTACTCTCATAAAAATTCTCGTAATAAATTTTGCTGACTCGGAAAATTAACAAGTAAATTCTTGAGATCTAAGGTAATTTTCGCAGGTAATATTTTTCTTATTATCAGATAATAACAATTTTTAATTTTTGAAAAGGCAATGACAAGATGTGGGATGAGTGGGGTGCGTCATTCACAGAAGGGTGCCAAACAGTCTTGAAGACAGACAAGATTAAACATAAACATTTTAACTAGATTTTTTGCCTCAAATTTAAGTATAACGTGAGACTGTGTCCCTATTCACCCCAAGAACAGTGTAGTATTCCGTAGAAAAAAATGTGTGTCCGTTCTTTCTTCACTTACGGTATTCGACCGATTCCCCTTAGATTATGGGCCCAGCGCACATCAGCACTGAAGGAAGCAATGGTCGACATCACCTTGATTTCATATATGTGTTCTTTCGGACATGTCTCACTTAATGTTTCTTGGTTTAACAGTGAGTTAATTTTATTCCGAACTAGCTGAAAACCCGGCGTTGCCCGGGATGTTAAATATCTGCCAGGCTGCATGTGAAACTGCAGTAGGTGTAGATGGAAAGCACATATTATAAAAATCAGCTTCCAGGCTTCCGATTCTGACTTTCCGGATATACTCTAATTTCAAACCACAGGTTTATTGATACCACTCATTCTTCGATTTCTTTTTAAATTATAAAGTAAATAATTTTATCATTTCAGTATACTTGAATTTCGTCAAGAAATAAGTTGACTCTGAAAATAATAAATAAATGAAAATGTTTCATAAACAAATAGTTTTATCATTTTTAATATTTAGTATAATTTAAGTACATTTTTACAGTCATCAGAGGTGGGGAAAAGACACCATATTTACTTAAAAACACATACCGTTTTCACGAAAACATTATGAAAGTGTATAGCGTCTCCGTGCTCATATCTCATGAACTACGTGTCGGAATGTGATACAATTTAGAAGCTACATTCAACTATATATGTGTATACATATTTCCTGTCGCTACAATTTGTAGTGTTCAAATTATAAATTGTAACGTCATAACGAGAGCCGTAGTTTTACTCCATAAACAGCGGAAAGTAGTAAGCGAGAAACTTTTTTCCTTTCATCATTTTACTATGGTTGCCAGCGAGAAAAAGTTTAATAAAGGTTTGAAATTATGTTTAAAGTTTGTTGCAAATCGCTAAGTACTGTCATTCTCATACAGTGTATTTCGAAAATCTCGCCGCATTATATGGCATTTTTTGCGATTTCTATTGGTTATGACGTAATATCTTTTTAACCTTGTGCCGTATGTGATTCTTAACCATGCAGCAATTGTTACCTCACGGTAAGGAATGTGTGTACCAAATTTGGTTGAAATCGGTCCAATGGTTTAGGAGAAAATGAGCAGCATTGTCGCAAAATGCAGCAGTTTTTCGCACATCTAATTGATTATGACGTCATATCTCGTGAACTATATATCCTATGTGATTCTTTCACTTATGGCGACCGTCATCATGGATTGAAGCTTACGTGTAAAAAATTTCATAAAGAATGGAACAAAACTGTAGATTTGTATGCAACACATACAAACATACGGACACACTGCTTTATATATCAGATGTTTGTAAACCTATTGGACAAAACTACTGTGGCCATCAGTCCCTAGCCTTATAAACTACTTAAACTAAGTCACACTAAGGACAAGACACACACACACACACACACACACGTGCTTGAGAGAGGACTCGAACCTCAGTGCGGGAAAGGCTGCTCAGTCCGTAGCATGGCGCCTTAGACCAGGCGGCCATTCAGCGCGGCTAATTTTATTTACTACTACCTGAGAACCCAGCGTTGTGCTGGTAATTATTTCTTCCTAATATTCCGTCAGTCCATCATCTCTTTACTCCTCTCACTGTCCATATCATCTCGCTCTAAACTCCTTCCCCCATATATCCATCACCTCCTGCCGCTGCATTTATCTCCTCCTTCTCCTCACTTCTATCCATCCCCCTCACTTTGTTTATCTGCTCCACCTTTCCTTCAGATATATACGATGGTTTCGGAATGAAACTTTCACTCTGCAGCGGAGTGTGCGCTGATATGAAACTTCCTGGCAGATTAAAATTGTGTGCCGGAACCAGGACTCGAACCTGGGATCTTTGGCTTTCGCGGACAAGAGCTCGCCCACTGAGCTATCCCGACACGACTCACGGTGTCGCCCAACAAAATCTGTCCAGCGTACTGCATACATGGTTACAGTGCAGAAGACCCCGTAATTGCTCTTAAAAGCTCTTAAAACTATACAAATTGAAGTAACATCCTTTCGGATGGACTCGGGGTACGAAGAGAGTAGGTATGCTCTGTTGAAAAATCCTGTACAATAACGGATTACTGACTGGAACATTTATTATGGGTTTAGTTACTCTACTTCATTTTTTTATCATAATACTCCGACATATCCCATTGCTTTTGCAGAATACCAACAAACAGTGTACGTTGTGCGAAATTAGTAAGAAATCTTCAATTTTGCCGTAGTAATTTGATCGTCATTATTGCAATATCTTACTGGCTATCACCTGCATCGCAGGCTGTGTCACAGCAGAAATGTTCAAATGTTTGTATAGTTTATGGGACTTAACTACGGGGTCATCAGTCCCTAAACTTACAAACTACTTATGAACTACGAACTAGGACGGCACAAATATCCATGCCCTTACGGTCGGGGGTTCGAATCCCCCCTCGGGCATGGATATTTGTGGCGTCCTAGTTCGTAAGTAGTTCATAAGTAGTTTGTAAGTTTAGGGACTGATGACCCCGTAGTTAAGTCCCATAGACTATACAAACATTTACATTTACATTTATCCATGCCCGAGGGGGGATTCGAACCCCCGACCGTAGTGGCCGTGCAGACCGTGACTGGAGCGCCTCAGTCTCCTCGGCCACCGCGGCCGGTGCCACAGCAGATATCCGGGTGATATTTATCGTAAAATCAACCGAAACAACATGGTTTCAGCACCAAGCAGATTTCATAAAAGTTACTGTCTTGCGGGTGCACGGAGTAATTAGTTAATTAATTAATTTAATTAATAACAATGTAAGAAAACTTTTAGGAGTGAAAATTAAAAAAAAAAATGTTGTTGGGAGAGGAAGGTAAGTCATCGTCCATACTCATGTGCTGCTCAATGTGACTCGTTTAACCACTACGCTACAAGAAGTACGTGCATCAAGTGTCTCTCTTCCTCATTATCACATACATCAAGGGTTACCCGCCAATACGGCATTTATTAACTCTTAGTTTACAATTCAAAATGTTCAAATGTTCGTAACTCTTATGGGACCAAACTACGGTGGTCATCAGTCCCTAGAGTTACAAACTATTTGAAGTAAGTTAAACTAACCTAAGGACATCCACACATCCATGCCTGAGGGAGGCCGCGCGATCCGCAACGTGGCTCTCCAGGCCGCTCGGCTAGTTTACAAATAATCGTAGTAAGATGATGATTGCTGTTTTAGGGCGCTCAACAACGAATCGTACTAAGAACGACGTGTTTTCGGTACCTCTTCAGTGCGCCGTTTCTTTGAAATAGCAACACGTCAGTTATAAGGAGAAAATCATGAAAATACGAAGGGGAAGATGGCGTCATTGCAAAACGGAGCTTGCACTCGAGCAAACTTTGTAATTTCTGACAGGAGAGGCCGGCTACGTTACTTTGACGTCACTTCCTTGGATCGTTCGGGTGCAAATAGACTCTCCATGGGCAACTGACGTACGAAATTTTTGACGTTACCTTGCAGTACATTATACGACTTGTTCTCCGACGGTGAACAAAAATGATCGATGAAATAGGCGATCTCTCAGACTTTCTAAGAGGTCAACTCGAGGCTGTGCAGTTAGAGGAATCGTCTGTGACGAAAACGGCTGCACTGATTGAACGTTTCCGTAGACAACATCCTCGGTAATAGCGCACGCACAACAAGGTAAAACATCATGGGTGAAACCCGTAGTTAATTGGCAACGAGTAACTACGTTTGTGGCCAGACAACATAAAACTATCACGGTAAAGCGACTGAGAAAGTGAACACTCACTTGATTACTACAGCTTTGATAAAATCATTACGACTGCAGTTGCCAAACCGTCAATAACAGAAGCCGACGCAAAGCTGCGAAGGTAGTGATGCTACTATCATAAAACCTGCACAATTTATGACTAGAAGTATGAGGTAGACTATGCTCCGACAAATGAACATTTACATTGCTTTCGTCAAATAATCGGATTTATATTATTCTGTCCACCGCCCGTATGTGTTTCGTCTACAGGGCTAACGATAAATTTGTTTTCAACAGTCTTTCGACAACGGAAATTAATTCGATGATAATGAAGGCCGATAAAGAGTGTGCCACTTCATTTTCAAAAACGTGGAACATGTGTAAGAGAACTCAAATGCAACCCCTGACAATACAGTTCGGATCTAACTGGCCCAGACTTCTTCCTATCCTTTCGACTCAAACTCGCTTTGAAAGAAAAGAGATTTCACGATATTACTGATATACGAGGCTTTTGAACTCGACTCCAAAGGAAGACTTCGTGCAAAGTTTCCAGGATATGGATCGCAGAGCTCAATGGTGCATAATTTTGGGAGGTGAAAATTTGGAAGGACAGTAAGATAATTGTTTTGTGTCCCAGCCTCGTCGTCGCTTTTTGTGTCCCGTTTCCGTCGTAGGTGTCGGTGGCCGAGTGGAATGAGACCGACACAGGAATAAAGATAGCACGCTGGTGCAGATATGGAGGGGAGCAGCCAGAAACTAGAAACACTAGAGTAAATTAGAACGAGATATATATTGCACAGAATTTATACAATACTTAACTTTTACATAGATCAGTACTGCAGATACAGAGTTGAGCTAGAGGCCTGCCTAGTGCCTAACTGATAGCCAAGTCTTCACTGGTTGCTATCTCAGTCCCAAGTGAACGAAGTCGTTCAGTGGTGGCCACGAGCGGAGTTGCAGCAGAGGGCGCTCGTGGCTGTCGTCGTAAGAACGCCGCGCCGTGCGTGCATGGCGGCGCGCGGCGAAAGTAGGTGGCGCGCACTTTGTACTTGTGCGACACCACACCCCTCCCCCCCAAACCGCCGCGCCGCGCCGCGCCGTAGGGCTGAGGGCCACGGCGACGGCACTGGGAGGAGGGCCTGGGCGGGGGCGTTACTGGTGGGACGGGCGTCGTAGCAGAGGCTGGGATCGAGACGCCGTCCGCGCCCCGGCATCTGCCTTGCGATCCTCCAGGAAACCCGCCGAAACCTGGGAAAGGGCGCACACCCCCGCCCAGAGGGGGCAGGTCATTCTTCTGAGGTGCGTAGCCCAAGCTGGGGGGGGGGGCCCGCACGGTCCCAGAGTCCCTCTCGGTGACGCTGTCAGCTGAGGCGGCGACGGAGGCAGAGGGGCCGACTGGGTAGGAGGCGCGTCGACATCCATCGGTATCTCGTAGCCCGGGGACGAACGATGTGGCTGTGTTCCCTGGCGGTGAACTGGGTCTGGAATCAAGAAACCGGAGACAGGATCGCGCGGCCTGTGCAGGCGCAATTGGTTTGCGTGGCGCCGCAGCTCCGACCCTGTGGAAGAACGTACAACATACATATTGCGACCAAGCACGCGTTGAATGGTGCCCGGCAGCCATTTCGTACGTCCAGCAAACACCCTGTACAGCACCGGCGTAGAAACCTGAAAGCGCGAAGCGCCATACGAACCGCCTCGGTGCGTGGGAGGCTGTAGCAGGTGAAGGAGAGTGCGGTGACGGCGGCCGTGTAGCAGCTCGACAGGAGACGGGCCGTCTCGTGGCATGCACCGATACGTAGACAGGAAAATTTGAAGAGCTTGCTGCCTGGAGTGCTGACCTTTCATCTTTTCCATGTGAGACTTGAATGTTCGAACGAAACGTTCTGCTTCACCATTGGACTGAGGGTGGAAAGGTGCGGTGGTGATATGCTGAATGCCATTCACACGACAAAACTGTTGAAATTCCGCACTAACAAACTGAGGTCCATTGTCACTGACGATAGTTTCAGGCAAATCTTCGATACAAAACACTGATGTTAAGGCACTGATTGTACTAGACGCCGTCGTCAAGTTCATGGCAATCACAAAAGGAAACTTGCTGAAAGCGTCTACAACGATTAACCAGCGCGTATTCCAGAAAGGTCCGGCAAAATCAATGTGTAAACGTTGCCATGGTCCCTTGGGGCGTGGCCAGTCTGAGAAACGTTGAGGAGGAGCCGCCTGATGCTCCGCACAAACTGTACACTGTGACGTCATGCTCTCTATCTGTGAATCCATACCAACCCAGGTACAATGACGTCTGGCCAATTGCTTTGTCCTAACAATACCCCAATGTCCGTGATGCAGGAGGCGTAACACTTCTCGTTGCAGGGAACGAGGAACAATCACTCTTGTTTGGTCGTTGTCCGTATGTAACAACAGAACACCCTGACTTAAAGATAATGCATGACGTTGTGCAAAATAACGTCGAATAAGAGGCCGATCAATGTCTTTGGCTCTGGCAGGCCAACCTGAGCGAACAAAACGTGCTACCACACTTAAGTCTGCATCCGCAGCTGTTTCCTGTGCAACCCGACGAGAGTTTAAAGGAAAGTCTGCGACAGCGGTAGCATCTCTGGAGTCTATCTGACAACATGCCATTTCCGAAGAATCAAACGACACATCCTGGCCAACCGGAAGTCGGGAAAGTGTGTCCGCGTTGGCGTGTTTAGTGGTAGGTCGGTACAAAATCTCATACTGATAATTAGACAGTATTAACGACCATCTCTGAAGCTTTTGTGCCGTTCGAGGCGGAATTGGCTTTGTGGGTGAGAACAACGACGTGAGAGGCTTGTGGTCTGTCAACAAATAAAATTTTCTGCCATAGAGATAATGATGAAACTTCGTGACGCCGTAAATGATTGCTAAGGCCTCCTTTTCTATCTGACTGTAATTCTGTTGCGTTGGCGTCAGAAGCTTGGATGCAAAGGCAATAGGTCGATCGTGGGATCCAACGCGATGTGACAAATCTGCACCCAGACCGTACGACAAGGCATCAACTGCTAACACTACAGGATTCTGTGGGTCAAAGGGAATCAAACATGCATCACTGAGTAGTGCAGACTTTAGTTTGTCAAAGGCAACCTGACAATCTTTAGACCATACAAAAGGAACATTCTTCCTACGTAAGCGATGCAGTGGAGCTGCAATATGAGAGGCATTGGGAATAAATCTTAAATAATAGTTAAGCTTTCCCATTACTGCTTGCAATTCATGCACATTCCTAGGAGGAGGCAAGTCTTTGATTGCTCTAAGATGTGACTGTAAGGGATGAATTTCTTGGGCATTAACACATGGCCTAGGTACTCTATTTCAGTTTGAAAAAACGAACACTTTGCTTTATTGCAACGTAGACCTGCTGCAGTCAAAACTTTGAAAAGGCACTCCAAGTTTGCTAAATGTTCTTCAACTGTACGTCCGGATACCACAATATCATCTAAATAGTTCGAACAACACGGTACAGAAACTGTCAGCTGTTCCAAAAAACGCTGAAAAATAGCGGGGGCGGAAGAACTGCCAAAGGGTAGGCGTTGAAATTGAAAAAGGCCCATGTGAGTATTAATGACGAAAAACTTTTTTGACTCGTCATCAAGTGGAATCTGTAAGTATGCCTCTGCTAAATCAATCTTGGAAATGAAGCGAGACTGTCCTAATTTGTCCATCAGTTCCTCAGGTCTGGGCAGGGGATAAGTGTCTACAATTGTTTGACTGTTCACTGTTGATTTGAAGTCCGCACAGAGACGAAGTTTTCCTGACGGCTTGGGTATAATTACTATAGGCGAGGCCCACTGACTCGCAGAAACAGGAGAAATCACCCCACTATCTTGCCAACGTTTAAGTTCTTCGGCAACTGTATCACACAAGGCGATAGGCACTGGTCTAGCTTTACGAAATTTTGGAACTGCAGATTCTTTTAAAGTTACATGTGCCACGAAGTCTTTTGCACAACCTAGTTCCGGCGAAAACAAGTCACTATATTTGTCACACAATGCACTGATTTTATCCTGAGGCACTATTGACGAAATTTGAAGCACATCTCTTTGAATTGATAAACCAAACAAGTCAAAAGCATCTAGTCCAAAAATGTTCTGTGTCGATTTGGCCTGAAGAACTACAAAAGAAACTGTTTTTGTTACACCTTGAAAAGAGGCGGGCAGGCTACACGTTCCTAGCACGGGAATATTTTGACCTGTATAAGCTGTTAACACTTGCTGTGACGGCGACAATTTTGGCGAACCCAGAAGTTCATAAGTATCTTTATTTATTAATGTGACAGCGGAACCAGTATCAAGCTGAAATTGCACCGTCTTATTTTCTATGAAGAGAGTCACAAACAGTTTTTGCTTGCGGCGCTCGACAGGTGCGCGAATGTGGGCAACGTCTGCTACGGTTTGTTTACTGCGCTTGCGCGGGCCGCGTAGTGAAGTAAGCGGCGCAGACTCGGCACGCAGCGGATTAACAACACAGTCACTAGATGGCACAACCGCCGGATCGGCGTCCGCGCAAGCATGCGAAGCTACTCCAGATTTACTAACTACTGCACTACACTTTTGAGTAGCTACTTGATGTCTACTGTCACTAGCTACACAGTACTGGGCACTATTACAAGGAGCAGTTGCAGAAGGCACATTTTCACAACAAGAATGCACTGTTCATAGTCATTTTGCTTGTCCCGAACCCTTTTCCGTTGCACTGTTTTACGCGCTCGTCGGCGCTTGCTACGTGGTGCACTATATAGTTTTGCCATAGGCGCAGAACTACTTTCTTGCAATTGAGATCCAAGGAAAGCACTGTTCAATTCCACAGCCCGTATAACATTTACAGAATGAACTGTTCTCGCACTCTGCGAAGCACTGTTTCTAACGGTACCATCCTTTGAGTTTTTAATTTGCATACACACAGACTGTACCTGTCCTGATTTGCCACATTGATAACAGGTTGCGTTGCGACTAGGGCAGTGAGCACGCTTGTGGCGAGACACACACTGGGGGCAAGATTTACGTACATTTTTCTGAAATGAGCGTTGGCGCCCGTTATTCAAATCACTGTTTCTAACACGACGGGGCGACCTTTTTGTCGCACTTTTACACTGGCTACTGTTCACTGTCTGTTCAGCACGGCCTGTACTATTGTAAGAATCACTAGTGCTACACTGAGAACTACGGCTAGGAAAGCGACCGTTGCGGCGCACTGAATTAACACTGTGGCTTTGCATTTCTACATCTGCTAAGTCAAAAGTATCATGCGCATCTATAAGCTGCAGTACACTGTCTAATGAGGGGTCAGACTGTTTCAGAATTGCTGCTCTAATTCTGGGGTCCTGAATATTCTGCGTAATCGCATCCCTCAACATCAAGTCACTATACGAAAGTCCACAAGAGCAAGTAAATTTACATTTGCGGGTTAAGCCCTTCAATTCCGTAATCCACTCTTGGTGTGACTGCTGCGGTAATTTTTTAAGTCTGAAAAATCGGTACCGTGCCGCAGCTACGAGAACTTTTCTCTCATAATGAGCATTTAGTGCCTCTACTATTTGTTCAAATTCTACATCACGAGGAGATACGTCGGGGAAAAGTTTTTTCAGTAACACGAAGGTGTTGGTGCCCACCACAGATAATAGCAGATGCTTCACTTTCTGACCTGTAATTTGATGAGCCGCGACGAGTTCTTGAAACTGCGCGAAGCAGTCGCTCCATTTTTCCTCACGTTCGTTGTACTGGCGAAACGTAGGAAGCGTTGCGGCGGCAGGTGTGGGCTGCTGAAGCGGCGGCTGTTGTTATTGGTTAGCTGCATGCGCTGTGAGCTGGGCCACAGCCTGCAGGAGTTGTGTTATTTGCGCCGTCTGTAACTGAATAATTTCCATTAAGTTTGGGTTCGGGGTAGTGGCCATGCTGACCGATTAGGCGCCGCGCATACAAGTAACTTATAAACACAAATGCAATATGAAAGAGAACGCTCTGCAACAAAAAAGTCCACAAAACACGTAACTGAAAATGTTCCCCCAAAAATCTTATAATAAGGGTGGGTGGGCGGGAGCAATTTCTGCGTGCTCCGACTGCTGCTGTCTGGCTGCTGGTCCAAGGTTTGTCTATCACTCCTCGTCGCCACTTTTGTATCCCATCCTCTTCGCCACTTTTGTGTCCCAGCCTCCTCGTCGCTTTTTGTGTCCCGTTTCCGTCGTAGGTGTCGGTGACCGAGTGGAATGAGACCGACACAGGAATAAAGATAGCACGCTGGTGCAGATATGGAGGGGAGCAGCCAGAAACTAGAAACACTAGAGTAAATTAGAACGAGATATATATTGCACAGAATTTATACAATACTTAACTTTTACATAGATCAGTACTGCAGATACAGAGTTGAGCTAGAGGCCTGCCTAGTGCCTAACTGATAGCCAAGTCTTCACTGGTTGCTATCTCAGTCCCAAGTGAACGAAGTCGTTCAGTGGTGGCCACGAGCGGAGTTGCAGCAGAGGGCGCTCGTGGCTGTCGTCGTAAGAACGCCGCGCCGTGCGTGCATGGCGGCGCGCGGCGAAAGTAGGTGGCGCGCACTTTGTACTTGTGCGACACCACAAATTGCAGTTCATATTTCATATCCAAGCTTTTGACAGTGTTGATTGGAATACACTCTTTCAAAATCTGAAATCAGCAACAGTAAAATATAGGGAACGGAAGGTTATTTACAACTTGTTCAAAAACCAGACAGCAGTTATCAAGAGTTGAAGAGCATTAAAGGAATGCAGAGGTTGGAAATAGAGTAGGACAGGGTTGTAGCCTTTCCCCAATGTCATTCAATTTGTACATAGAGCAAGCTATAAAGGAAAGCAAGGAGAAATTTGGAGAAGGAATTAAAGTTCAGGGCGAAGAAATAAAAACCTTGCGCTTCGCTGATGACATAGTAATTCTGTCAGAGACAGCAAAGGACCTGCAGGAGCATTTGAATAGAATCGAAAGTTTGTTGAAAGGAGAATATAAGATGAACATTAACAAGAGCAAAACAAGGGTTATGGAATGAAGTCTAAGAATATCAGGCGATGCTGAAGGAATTAAATTAGGTAACGAACCAATAAATGTGGTAAATGAGTTTTGTTACTTGGGCAGTAAAATAACATATGATGGTCACAGTACAGAGGATATAAAATGCAAAATGGCAATGGGGAGAAAAGCATTTTTGAAAAAGAGAAATATGTTAATATCAAATATTAGTTTTAGTGTAAGGAAGTCCTTTCTGAAGGCAATTTATGTGGAGTGTTGCCTTGTACGGGAGTGAAACATGGACGATAAACAGTGCGGACAGGAAGAGGACAGAGGTTTTTAAATGTGGTGCTATAGAAGAATGCTGAAGATTAGGTGGGTGGATCGCGTAATTAATCAGGAGGTACTGAAAAGAATTGGGGAGGAAAGAAATTTCTGACATACCTTGATTAAAAGAAGGAATCGATTGGTAGGACACATTCTTAGACATCAGGGAATCGTAAATTTAGCATTGGAGGGAAGAGTGTGGGGTAAAAATCGCAGAGGGAGACCAAGAGATGAATATAGTAAGCAAATTCAAATGAATATAGGTTGCTGTTCTTATGAGGAGATGAAGAGGCTTGCTCAGGATAGATTAGGGTGGAGATCTATATAAAACCAGTTTTCGGACTGAAGACAACAACGGTTCATCTCCTTTACTGTTACAGGACTACTCGTCGAACTTTACGGTTAGAGTAAACGATATATTGTGAACTATCTGTCGTCATCATAAAATAAACCATCTAGGAAGGAAACCTATCGTCATAGTCGTTTAAAAATTTAGGTATTAGGCGAAACCAAACACGTCATATTGCGTACAGCACAGAGTAAACAGACAGAATGCGAGCGGCGAAGGCTTCCGGCCTCGTTGCGGACCAAAACAGACACGGCCGCAACGAGGCCGGAAGCCTTCGCCGCTCGCATTCTGTCTGTCCACTATGTGCTGTACGCAACATGACGTGTTTGGTTCGCCTAACGCTTAAATTTTTAAACGACTATGACGATAGGTTTTTTCTTCCTAAGGTGGTTTATTTCACGATGATTTAAGGCTAGAGGTTGTATGACTGCATTTCTCTCATGATCGCATGAAGAATAGACGAAAACACGAGGCAAATGGAGAATTCGATTTCATATGTCGGAAAAATGTTCCAAGAATTTTGGGAGTTATTTTCGTGTCATAGGGATGCAATAATAACTGACTTGAGCATTGTAACGGTATAAAGCGTCTCGCTGCGGAGCGCGCGGTTGCTCGCCGTGTAGGTTCGAGTCCTCCCTGGGGCATGGGTGTGTGTGTTGTCCTTAGATTAGTTTACCTAGGTTTAAGTAGTTTGTAAGCTACGGACTGATGACCACGCAGTTTGGTCAGATAGATTTACAAACGTTTGAACGTTTTCGTTTTGAGCATTGTAAACCAACTGGATGAAAAGCGAACGTGAGGCAGGATTGATTGACAAAATAAAGGTTATCTTTCCTCTTCTCAATGAGAAAATTGAAATTTCTACGAATACTTGCAACATTCAAGTCATTCACTACATTAGGCTCTGTCTGACTTCCAACTATTCTCATGTTAGAAAAAATGTTTATTACCAAACCAAATCTTTCACCGACAGGCAGGAAGACTTTGTTTCGTATATCTAGGATTAATCAGTAGCTATAATAAGGTTGTTGAGGACATTATGGATAACAGCGATCATACAAGTAATTATTAATTCATGTAACAAGCCAGTCTAGATCGCAATTCCTTTATTTTCCTCCTAACCGGTTTCGGCCACTTAATGACTATCATCAGAGCACAACTGTAATGATACATAATACACTACTGGACATTAAAATTGCTACACCAAGAAGAAATGCAGATGATAAACGGATATTCATTGGACAAATGTATTATACTAGAACTGACATGTGATTACGTTTTCACGCAGTTTGGGTGCATAGATCCTGAGAAATCAGTACCCAGAACAAGCACCTCTGGCCGTAATGACGGACTTGATACGCCTGGGCATTAACAGAGCTTGGATGGCGTGTGTAGGTATAAATTCCCATGCAGCTTCAACAAAATACCACAGTTCATCAAGAGTAGTGACTGGCGTATTGTGACGAGCCAGTTGCTCGGCTACAATTGACCAGAAGTTTTCAATTGGTGAGAGATCTGAAGAATGTGCTCGCCAGGGCAGCTGTCCAAAATTTTCTGTATCCAGAAATGCCCGTACAGGATCTGCAAAACGTGCATTATCCTGCTGAAATGTAGTGTTTCGCAGGGATCAAATGAAGGATAGAGCCACGGGTCCTAACACATCTGAAATGTAACGGCCACTGTTCAAAGTGCCGTCGATGCGAACAAGAGGTGACCAAGTCGTGTAACTAGTGGCACCCCATACCATCACGCCGAGTGATACGCAAGTATGGGAATGACAATACACGCTTCCTATGTGCGTTCACCGCGATGTCGCCAAACACGGATGCGACCATCATGATGTTGTAAACATAAGAAAATATGACGTTTTGCCATTCGGGCACCCAGGTCCGTCATTGCGTACACCATCACATGTGCTTCTGTATGTGATCTGCGTCAAGGGTAACCGCAGCCATGGTCTCCGAGCTGATAGTCCATGCTGCTTCAAACGTCGTCGAACTTTTCGTGCAGATGGTTGTTGTCTTGCAAACGTCCGCAGTGATCGAGACGTGGCTGCACGATCTGTTACAGTCATTCGGATAAGAAGTCTGTCATCTCCACTGCTAGTGATACGAGACCGTTGGATCAACAAGGCCTTCCGTATTGCCCTCCTGAATCCACCGATTCCACATTCTGCTAACAGTCTTTGGATCGCGACCAACGCGAACAGCAATGTAGCGATACGATAAATCGCAATCTCGAGAGGCTACAATCCGATCTTTATCAAAGTCGGAAACGTGATGGTACGCATTTCTCCTCCTTACAGGACGCATCACCACAACGTTTCATCAGGCAACGCCGGTCAACTGCTGTTTGTGTATGACAAATTGGTTGGAAACTTTCCTGAAGTCAGCACGTTGTAGGTGTCGCTACCAGCGTCAACCTTGTGTTATTGTTCTGAAAAGCTAATCATTTGCATATCATAGCATCTTCTTCCCGTCGGTTAAATTTCGCATCTGTAGCACGTCATTTTCGTGGTGTAGGAATTTTAATGGCCAGGAGTGTATTAGAGGGATACATTATTTCTACAGTGAGCATTTAAAACATTTTATTCTTATTTTAAATATTCACTTTAGAAGTAATTTATCCAATATTATATATCACTACAGTTGTGGTCTGTTGATGGTCATTAAGTGACCGAAACCGGTTACCAGGAAAATAAAGGAATTGCGATCTAGACTGTCTTGCTACTTGAATTAATAATTCTCACTTTTGAATGTTCTAACAACTGCACAACCCAATCCCAAGAAACTAGCATAGAGGAAAATGTGACAGTAAGATCGCGACGGGTACGGGACGTGTATTTTTTGTGCGTCGACCACTGGGCAAGATAAGGCGGAATCTGAGAGGAAGTGCGATAAGCGTATTAGCCACAACGTTACAGCAGCACACAAGAAAGAGCCCGTTGTCCAGTGACATCAACACTGGTTCAGCGACAGGAGAGGTAAGGGCACTTGGCGCGCGCAAACAGACACCTGCTTAGCCTGTAGCGCCGTGACTAGGAGTAGGGACTTCTGTAGCAGCGTGTGCCGCTTTGATACCAGCATCGCGATAAAAAACAATTGTGGGAGCATCGAAAGACGTTAGCTACAACGATATATATATATATATATATATATATATATATATATATATATATATATATATATATATATATATATATATATCGTTGTAGCTAACGTCTTTCGATGCTCCCACATATGTTTTTAGAAAAAGGGGGATGGACTGAGAGAGAAGGAATTGAAGTATGAAGTCAATGCTTGAATGAATAAATAAATAAATAATCGAGTAATTCCGGTTTTTCAGCTAGTGGATCATTTTTGTTCTTGTAAATTTACAGTGCCAAAGTAGTATAATACTAGAATGACAATGACCACTTTCACAGCAAAGCCGTCACTTTATTAACTAATGTTTTTGTTTTGTAAAGATTACCCCAAAGTGTGGACATTTAAACAGGAGCAGCTTTATTAATAACGGTAGCCATTTTCATAGACATTAATAAGCAAGTTTTTTTATTGACACGTTTCAATATATTTTATAAAGACGTTAGCTACAACGATATATATATATATATATATATATATATATATATATATATATATATATATATATATATATATATCGTTGTAGCTAACGTCTTTATAAAATATATTGAAACGTGTCAATAAAAAAACTTGCTTATTAATGTCTATGAAAATGGCTACCGTTATTAATAAAGCTGCTCCTGTTTAAATGTCCACACTTTGGGGTAATCTTTACAAAACAAAAACATTAGTTAATAAAGTGACGGCTTTGCTGTGAAAGTGGTCATTGTCATTCTAGTATTATACTACTTTGGCACTGTAAATTTACAAGAACAAAAATGATCCACTAGCTGAAAAACCGGAATTACTCGATTATTTATTTATTTATTCATTCAAGCATTGACTTCATACTTCAATTCCTTCTCTCTCAGTCCATCCCCCTTTTTCTAAAAACATATGTGGGAGAATATATAACAAATAAGGCTGTTTTGCATAATGCACACATACATATATAATCAAAATACAGATAATATGTAACATTCACACGTTCATTTAATTCAAACTTCACTATAAACAAGATGTAATATGAATAAATTGTATGAGCAAGAGACATAACACTGACCCTGTGAGAAACATGGAGATGTCAAATCCACTATTTAATAGATTGCCCTGTGATTTATTAATGGTAGTATAAAATGAAAGTCTGGCTGAAAACTGCAGTTTCTTGAAGTTAAAAGGCAGAACTGTCGAAAATAATGTCTATTCGATGGATTTTAACACACATTATCTACAGGAGAATGGAAAAGCTGGTAAAAGCTGACCTTGGGGAAGATCAGTTTGGATTCAGGAGGAACGTAGGAACCCGGGAGGTAATACTCACTTTACGTCTTATCTTAGAAGATAGATTAAGGAAAGGCAAACCTACATTTTTAGCTTTTGTAGATTTGGATAAAGCTTTTGACAATGTTGACTGGAATACACTCTTCCAAATTCTGAAGTCAGCAGGGGTAAAATACAGGGAAAGGAGAGTTATTTACAACTTGTACAAAGGCCAGACCGCAGTTATTAGACTCGAAGGGCATGAAAGGGAAACATCAGTTGGGAAGGGAGTAAGACAGGGTTGTAGCCTTTCTCCGATGCTATTCAATTTGTACATCGAGCAGGCGGTGAAGGGAAGCAAGGAAAAATTTGGAATAGGGATTAAAGTTCAGTGGGAAGATATAAAAACATTGCGTTTTGCTGATGACATAGTAATTCTGTCAGAGACAGCAAAGGACCTGGAAGAGCAGTTGAATGGAATGGACAGTGTGTTGAAGAGAGCGTATAAAATGAACATTAACAAGAGCAAAACAAAATAATGGAATGCGGTCTTAGAAAATCAGGCGATGCTGAAGGAATTAGATTAGGTAACGAAACAATGAAGGTAGTAGATGAGTTTTGTTACTTGGGTCGTAAAATAACATGCGATTGTCGCAGTACAGACGATATAAAGTGCAGAATGGCAATGGGAAGAAAAGCGTTTTTGAAAAAGGGAAATTTGCTAACATCGAATATTAATCTAAGTGTAAGGAAGTCTTTTCTGAAGGCATTTGTGTGGAGTGTTGCCTTGTATGGGAGTGAAACATGGACGATAAGCAGTGTAGACAGGAAGATGATAGAGGCTTTTGAAATGTGGTGCTACAGAAGAATGCTGAAGATTAGGTGGGCAGATCGCATAATTAATGAAGAGGTACTGAACAGAATTGATGAGAAAAGGAATTTTTGGCATACCCTGACTAAAAGAAGGGATCGCTTGGTAGGACACTTTCTTAGACATCGAGGAATCGTAAATTTAGCATTGGAGGGAAGTGTGTGGGGTAAAAATCGCAGAGGGAGACCAAGAGAAGCGTATAGTAAGCAGATTCAAGTGGATGTGGGTTGTCGTTCTTATGAGGAGATGAAGAGGCTTGCTCAGGATAGAGTAGGGTGGAGAGCTGCATAAAACCAGTCTCCGGACTGAAGACCATGACCTGACCTGACCCTCGATGGATGTACACTGTTTCATTCTCTTCCTTTCCTTGTAGCTCTAATAGAAGTCTACTGCTTTCGCCTGCAGCCGTGTGTGCTTCACAGTTCAAAGCTGTCAACAGCGCTGTCAGCTTTCAGGAATTTCCTTAAGCTGACTGGAATACATATCTTAGAAGTGAATCAAAAACTGGATGAAGCGTTGTTAAATTATATGTTATTCAAATGTATAATTTTGCAGGTATATATTCATTTGTATAAGTCCTTTATTTCTGTAAAATCTGTTGCGAATACAGTTAGTAGTAAAGAAGTAATTGATTAAAACCTGATGTGTGATGCCGTTTTCCATGAACAGGATTTTAGAACATCTACTTTTCTCAAACTTTATGAACTATCTCGAAGAGAACGAGCTATTGACCCATAGTCAACACGGATTCAGAAAGTACCATTCTTGTGAAACACAGCTAGCTCTGTTCTCACATGATGTGATGAGTGTTATCGACAACGAATGTCAAATAGATTCCGTATTTCTCGATTTTCGGATGGCTTTCGACACCGTACATCACAAGCGTCTTCTAATCAAACTGCGTGCTTATGGAATATCGACACAATTGTGCGAGTGGATTCGTAATTTCCTGTCAGAAAGGTCACAGTACGTTGTAATTAACGGAAAGTCATCGAGAAGAACTGAAGTGACATCTGGCGTCCCCCAGGGAGGTGTTATAGGGCTCCTACTGTTCCTTATTTTTATAAACCATATTGTCGCGTTCAAATGGAAGCAGGCTTGACTTCGAAGGCAACTAAACACAGTGTAGAGTGATGAAGTGACGTCGTTCTTAGCATAAGTTTAAATGTTATCTTAGATTATCTGTAACGATGTACGTTGTTATATCTCTGGAATAAAGTGTAAGAGTGTGTATGTAAAGACGAGTTGAGTTTCCTTCCTGGGAAAGACGGTGGATTTAGAATCCGCCACACACAGCACTTATACTGAAAGCACGTTTATTACGAACTCAACATACACGCAGCACTGACTGCCTCTCAGGCAGAGTGCTCTGCTATTTATACACAGACATAATTTACCAGAAATTAGAAGAACAGTTAACATAAGAAACAAGTAGAATTTACAAGTGAACATAAGAAAGCTGTAGAACCTTCTGGAATTGTTAATTACAAAGAAATAGATTTTTTGCCGGTGCGCGGGATCGAACCAGCGACCTTCTGCACCGCAGTCCGTGACGCTATCCCCTGCGCCACGCCGGCAGTCGGTGCTAGTTGTCTCTCGCGGCATTGCTCCCTTTCCTGGAGAAACAGCGACCCGCTGTTATGATCCCTGTGGAGCCAGCTGCAATGTCCTGGATCTTGACCGTGTCATGGGTCCTCTGTATGACATTTCAAGAGAATCCTTCCCTTCTCCGCGATTATCGACGACAGACGTTCCTGTCGTGGCTTCATCAGGAACATTACCGTCCTTAAAGTCCTTGAACAAGAAGCCATTGTCGTCTACCTGCTCTTCAGGATCGTAGTAAGGCTTCATGCGCAGGACGTGAACAATGTCTCTTCGTTTTTGACGTTTCGACGACGGCTCATAATCCTCAACTTCGTATGTGACGTCTGACAGGCGGCGTATGACACGATACGGACCAAAGTATCGCATCAATAACTTTTCTGACTGTCCAACCTTCCGTACAGGGGTAAAAATCCACATCAGATCTCCTGGGCTGTACACAACAGTTCGGTGCTTGTCGTTATACCGTTGACGGTCCTTCTCCTGGGCGTCCAGTGTCCGTATGCGAGCCAGCTGTCTTGCTTCTTCGACCCTGGTAATGAGTTGTTTAACATAGTCATCTTGAGTGTCGTCCGGTTGGAACGGGAACAGCGTATCCATTGTCGTCTCAGCTTCACGGCCATGGAGCAGGAAAAACGGAGTGAAGCCTGTGGTGTCTCGCGGTATTGTAAGCAAATGTCACGACTGGTAGAATTGTATCCTAATCCTTCTGCTCAACATCGACGTACATCGACAGCATGTCGGCTAACGTCTTGTTAAAACGTTCTGTAAGACCATTTGTCTGAGGATGGTATGCAGTTGTTATTCTGTGGACAATGTTGCACCGTACCATTACCTCTGATACTAGCTTTGACTGGAATACTTTTCCACGATCAGATATCATGACACGTGGTGCTCCATGCTTCAAAATAATGTCTTCTACAAGGAATTTTGCGATCTCTAGAGCTTCTGCAGTCGGCACAGGTTTGGTGACAGCGTAGCGTGTGAGGTAGTCAGTGCAGACTATTATCCAACGATTACCGGATGTCGACTTCGGGAACCTCCCTAAAAGATCGATCCCAACTCGGTGGAATGGAGCTGCTGCCGGCGGAATCGGTACGAGATGTCCTGGAGGTAATTGCGGCACATGCTTCCGTCGCTGGCACTCTTTACAATGACTCACATAGTGCTTGACAGATCGGTAGAGACCTTTCCAGTAATACCTGCGTCTGATTCTGTCTAGGGTCTTCACGAATCCCAGATGACCGGATATTGGAGCATCATGGAAATATTTGAGAATAGCTGGCTGGAGATGAGCTGGAACAACAAGTAGCCATTTGGGGCCCAGTGGATCGTAGTTGCTCTTGTACAGTGTTCCGTTTATAAGTTGGAACTCTCCATTGGTCGGTTCTCCTTTCTCCAAGGCCTCTATCATTTTTAATAGTGTTGGATCTTCCCTCTGTTCAGCTGTAACGTCATCTAATTCAGTGAGAGCTGAAATTTCATTAATGCTGTTGTGTTCCACTAATGGATTTCTCGAAAGGCAGTCGGCATCCTTGTGTCTGCGCCCGTTCTTGAATACCGCTGTGACATCGTACTCTTGGAGTCTTAGTGCCCATCTTGCTAGTCGACCTGATGGATCCTTCAAGCTAGTCAGCCAACACAAAGAATGGTGGTCTGTCACGACGGTGAATGGTTTGCCGAATAAATACGGCCGGAACTTGTTGATAGCCCAGATAACCGCGAGACATTCTTTTTCAGTTGTAGAGTAGTTTATCTCGGACTTTGAGAGTACTCTTGACGCATAGGCTATCACTTTTTCGGCACCTTCCTGAACTTGTACAAGCACTGCACCAATCCCATAGCCACTGGCGTCTGTGTGAAGTTCCGTTTCTGCATTCTCGTCGTACAAGGCTAGCACTGGTGCGGAAGTTAGAGCCTCCTTAAGTGCTTGGAAAGCTCTTTTTTTTGTCTCATCCCAGTAAAATTTGGCGTCTCCCTGCAGAAGTTCTTGTAATGGACGTGCCTTGTGACAAAATCCTTTTATGAAACGTCGGTAGTATGAGCACAGCCCGAGAAAACTTCTCACGTCACGAATGTGCTGAGGAGTTGGAAATTCTGTGACTGCCCTTACTTTATCTGGATCAGGACGGACACCATCTCCGTGGACTAGGTGCCCCAGGATTTTTATCTCTTTGGTGAGGAAGAGGCACTTCTTTGGATTGAGGCGGAGACCTGCAGCCTGAACACACTTCAACACAGTTGACAGGCGACTCAGATGTTCTTCAAATGTTTTCGAGAAAACGACAATGTCATCTAAAAAGCAGAGACACTTCGTCCACTTAAGGTGTCAAAGCAAGTTGTCCATCATGCGTTCGAATGTGGCTGGAGCATTACATAATCCAAATGGCATTACTTTAATTTCATAGAGGCCGTCAGGTGTAATAAAAGCCGTCTTCTCCCTGTCAGCTTCGTCAACCTCGATTTGCCAGAAACCTGCCTGCATGTCCTTAGTTGAGAAGTATGCGGCAATGGGTAGACATCTTTCTTTGTGATTCTCTTCACCCGCCGATAGTCGACACAGAATCGCCACGTGCCATCCTTTCTTCTTTACGAGGACCACCGGAGACGACCAAGGACTCTCCGAAGGTTGAATAATGTCATCTCGCAACATCTTCTCCACTTCCTCCCGAATTATCCGTCTTTCAGCTGGCGACACTCTATACGAACGCTGGCTAATTGGCGGATGATCCCTAGTATTGATCCGGTGCTTTATCGTGGGCCGTTTCGTTTGACTTTCCCCCTGCTGAGGTGTGAATGCACCCGAAAATTGGCGTAGTATACCTAACACCCGCTGGCGTTGTTCCTTGGTCAGTCCAGGCCCTATTGGCAGTTCCACGTTTGTTTCCTCCAGCGTGTTGTCTGTACTAACAGCAGGGCATGTGTCTTCATTGATGACGTTGAGCTCACCATCCCGGATTGGTTCAGCTGTCCCGATACACATTCCCTTGGGGATAAGTTGTGACTGCTCGTGACAATTTGTGATCCAAATCTCTCCTTGACCACCGGTAATGCTTATGATAGCCGCTGGTATGTAAATTTCTTTTGTGAGCCTGATAAACTTTTTACTGTCAACAAGAACTTCACAGCTTAACCAGTCATCTGTGTTTGTGACTGCAACTCTTCTCATTGTCAACGGCGGTATCGTCACATTGTCAACGACGAATAACTTCCCAGGAAATTCTGTATTATGTGTATCCGGCGGAACAACTTCTTCAATTTGCAGCTCAGATCTTCCACAGTCAATGATAGCTTGGGATGCCTGAAGGAAGTCCCATCCGAGGATAACATTGTGACTACATCCTGTTAACACGACAAATTCAAACGGCTGCGTACTGTTGTTGATGGTTATTCTTGCGACACATGTTCTTGCTGGATGGACGTACTTTCCATTCGCGATCTTCAGCACAGTTGCCTCCGTATCACAGAACATTGTCTTCTTTAGTGTGCGGCGGTAATTATCCGATAATGCAGAAAAAGATGCTCCTGAATCAACAAGTGCCCGGACAGGTTGGCCGTCGATTATAACGTCGATGAGATTTCCCGACATCTTAGCGACTGTCGTCCATGGAGGATTTTCATCTGCGGCGGCCTCACCTCCGTAGATGGTCGCCTCGCTTAGTTTTCCTGGGCGCGGCGGCTAGGGGAGCGGCTGGTACCTCTGTACGGCAACGGTGAACGGCTGCGGCGCGTCGGGGAGCGACTTCGTCTAGGGTACGGCGATGGGCTTCTTCCCATAGGTCGACTGAACTCGTCAGCAGATGACTGCCTAGGATAGAACTGCTCCGACGGCTGACGTCTTGCGGCAAAATAATCATCGAATACTCGCCTCCTCTCTCTGCAGTAGCGTACGACATGTCCATGGCGTCCACAGTGGAAACACAGTGGTGTGTTGTCTTCTGTCCTCCAGACGTCTGTTCTTCTGCGGGGCGTCATAGTTACTGGGGGAGTTGGCTGTGGTCGTGTCGGCCGGTTCATGGGCTGCCGTTTGGCGGCTGCAGTGTAAGTCATAGCAGGGCGACGCCATTCTTCACGTCGGGTGCGATTGACGGGGCAGACAGGAGCTAATGTTTGAAATACCTCGTCCTCAGCGGCGTCGGCTTCCTCGTGACTTACAGGGCTCACATCCATGGCCATAATCTGATGCTCGCCGGCCGCGGTGGCCGAGGGGACTGAGGCGCTTCAGTCACGGTCTGCACGGCCACTGCGGTCGGGGGCTCGAATCCCCCCTCGGGCATGGATATTTGTCCCGTCCTAGTTCATAAGTAGTTCATAAGTAGTTTGTAAGTTTAGGGACTGATGACCCCGTAGTTAAGTCCCATACGATTTACAAAAATTTGAACATTTTTTTGAATCTGATGCTCGCTCGGTCTAATAGTCCCGGCTGCCATGCACTGTTGTAATTCTTGTCTCACGATTTGGGACTACATTTGGGAGTCTGTCATACTTCTTGCGTCCAACCCTCCTTTGTTGCATTTCTTCAATACGCTGGCACCACTTGATGAACTCTTCTGTCGTAGCGACGTCTTTTATCAGAAGAGCTTGGTACATATCTTCGGCAATTCCCTTCATCAGGTGCGTGATTTTGTCCGCCTCAGTCATGATCGGATTCACTATGTTACACAGGGCCAAAACATTCTGTATGTACGACTGTGTCGGCTCACCATGTCGTTGGGCCCGGTTCTTCAGTTGTTCTTCCGCCGAGCGGATTTGTCGCTGCCGGTCTCCAAATGTCTTCTTAAGTTCCTCCTGGAACGTCTCCCAGTCATTCAACTTCTCTTCGTTGTTTTCGACCCATTGCTGGGCTGTTCCGTCCAGGTAAAAATAAACATTGGCCAAGCACATCGTATGATCCCACCTGTTGTACTTGGCGACTCGGTCGAACCCTTTTAGCCATTTGTTGGGGTTCTGTCCAGCATCTCCAGAGACCTCCGACGGGTGTCTGATGTGAAGCTGGCTTATTGCTGGTTTCATCTCCATCGTTTCTTCTGATTATACGGACTTTTGGAAGGATGTACTCGGTGTATCCCTTGTATTCCGGTTCCAGCCCGTGTAAGCGACGGCTTTTACGTTGCCTAATCGGAGCCACGGTGATGTTGCACAGTGTACCCGGCGCCTCCACCAAACAATGTCGCGTTCAAATGGAAGCAGGCTTGACTTCGAAGGCAACTAAACACAGCACTTATACTGAAAGCACGTTTATTACGAACTCAACATACACGCAGCACTGACTGCCTCTCAGGCAGAGTGCTCTGCTATTTATACACAGACAGAATTTACCAGAAACTAGAAGAACAGTTAACATAAGAAACAAGTAGAATTTACAAGTGAACATAAGAAAGATGTAGAACCTTCTGGAATTGTTAATTACAAAAAAATAAATTTTTTTTGCCGGTGCGCGGGATCGAACCAGCGACCTTTTGCGCCACAGTCCGTTGCTAGTTGTCTCTCGCGGCAATATAGGAGACAATCTGAGTAGCTGTCTTAGGTTGTTCACAGATGATGCTGTCACTTATCAGTCAGTAAAGTCACCAGAAGGTCAAAAGCAACTGCAAAATGATGTGGATAAGATATCAGCATGGTGCAAAATATGCCAATTGACCCTTAATAATGAGAAGTGTAAGTCATCCATATGACCACTACAAGAAGCCCGTTAAACTTCATTTACACGATAAGTCCGTCAAAACTACTGGCCGTAAATTCAACTACATACCTAGGAGTAACAATTACAAAAATCTTAAATTGGAAAGAACACATAGAAAATATTGTAGGAAAAGCGAGCCAAAGACTACTTAGAAGATGCAACAGCTCTAATAAAGAAACTGCCTGCACCACACTTGCGCATCATATTTTGGAGTATTGTTGCGCATTGTGGAATCCCCACCAAGTGGGATTGACAGACGATTTAGAGAAAGTACAAAGAAGGGCAGCTCGTTTTGTATTAACTCGATATAGGCGAGAGAGTGTCACGAAACTGATGCAAGTTTTAGAGCGGAAATCATTAAAAGAAACGCGTTACTCGTTGCGACGAGATCTATTTGCGAAATTTCTTTCCCCAACTTTCTCTTCCGAGTGTGAACAGATTTTGTTAGCACCCATCTTCATAGGAAGAAACGATCATCAAAATAAAATAAGAGAAATCAGGTCGAAAACGGAAAGATTTAGGTGTTCCTTTTTCCCGCGAGCAATTAGGTAATGGAACCGTAGAGAAACATCATAAAAGCGGTTCGATAAACCCTCTGCTATGCATTTCAGTGTGACTTGCAGAGTATTTGTGTATATATAGATATCTAAAAAGCGCCAAGTAAGCCCATTTCTACTCTTTACTGATGAAGCCACTTCCATTCGTGCCGGCATAAATAATACACGTAATTCACATCTGTGGTCCGAAGAAAAGCGTCTACTGCTGCAGTTCAGTCACTGATGTCTCCAAATTAGCTGTTGAAGGAGATTTTCGCATTACCGACATTAACTCTTGGCGGCCTCTTCCCTTAGTGCACCTCTTTATAAAATACATTAACAACGTTTGTTATTAACAGCGTCTGATTACAAAAGGATATTTATTGCGCAGAAACGGGCGGCTCGAGCAATATGTGATATAAAGTCGCAAAACTCTTGTCGACCCAAGTCCAGTAGCCTAGGAGTTCTGACATTGGCTACTCAATACATATCTTTCGCCGCGAGTGGCCGAGAGGTCTGACGCGCTATGCACCGATGCGCGAGGCCGTTCCTCGTCGGCGGTTCGAATCCTCCCTCGGGCATGGATGTTTGTGTTGTCTTAAATATAAGTTTTAATGTAAGTTTAGGGACTGAAGACCTCGCAGTTAAGTCCCATATGCTTAACCAACAAACAAAAACATATTTTTCTGTAATGTCGTTTGTTGTTAACAAAATCAGCTTGTTTCAAAGAGTTAGCAGTTTTCAATCAGTTGATACTAAACACAAATAGAATCTACATTTGGATCACACCTCCTTGATGCTGGTGAGAAAAGGCACGCTGCGCGGGAGTAGCCGAGCGGTCTGGATCGCCACGTTACGGATCGCGCGGGCTCCTACGTCGGAGGTTCTAATCCTTCCTTGGGCGTGGATGTGCGTGTTGTCCTTAGGTTAGTTTAACTTAGTTTAAGTAGATATACGAATGGGCAAAGCTGAAAATGTGTACCCAGCCGGGATTCGATCCCGGAGCTCCTGTTTTCTAGGCAGTTTGGAGCCCTTACTCTTACGGAAATTAGTACTTAGTGACTACCAGTTTGAGTACTGTGGACAGGGTAAGGTTGAGTACACATATTCAGCTATTCTGTGAATATTAGTTTAAGTAGTTTGTAAGTCTAGGGACTAATGACCAACGTAGTTTAGTCTCATAGAATTACAAACATTTGAACATTTTTTAGACATGTAGTATTCTGCTGCATCCATTTACCATTTTCCATGAGATGTCACAAGAATACCAAAAGCATTATAGTAATTCACGTTCGTTCAAGGCTAAACTGAAGTGTTTCCTCGTGGCTCAAACTGGTAGTCACTAAGTACTGACTTCCGTAAGAGTAAGGGCTCCAAACTGCCTAGAAAGCAGGAGATCCGGGTTCGAATCCCGGCTGGGTACACATTTTCAGCTTTGACAATCGCAGTTGAAGTCATATATTCTGTGAATATTAGTTTAAGTAGTTTGTAAGTCTAGGGTCTGATGACCAACGTAGTTTGGTCTCATAGAATTATAAACATTTGAACATTTTTTAGACATGCACTATTCTGCTGCATCCATTTTCCATGAGATGTCACAAGAATACCAAAGGCATTATAGTAATTCACGTTCGTTCAAGGCTAAAATGAAGTGTTTCCTCGTGGTTGACTATTCTGTCGAATAATTCCTGTAAAAATTTTTAAAAAGTAAGTTAATTTTTATGTTACGTTGTTGATTATATTTACTTATGCTTTGGCCTGTGTGCACAAGATTCATGCGCGTTTCATTTTATCTATTACTTTTCTTCTGCTACAACTGCATATACTGAGACGTTCCATGACAGTAGAGACATGCTACTTAATTGGGTTTCACGGAACATAATAAATTAGTAAATGATATATCTATTAAGTTTGTTTTAAATCGATACAGTGGTTTAGGTGAAGTTGTGAAACATATGTACAACACGTTTATTATATGTATGGATAAACCAGATAATGACTATCGTTGCAACCCTCGCATGGTCACAATATTGCATTTCATATGATAAATTGTCTTTTTTTTCAGATGGTGGGAGAAAGACTACAGTGGGGCCTATGGATTCTTTTCTTCCAGAACGCCTTACTTAGTGTTTCAGGTTTATCAACTGCTGGTACACCTAGTGAAACACTAGAGGAGAAAATTACAATATGCTCAGGGACGAACTGCTACGACGTTGGTACATTATCAGTTTCAGTACCAAAGGATCCTGCAAGTGAAGAACAGAGAGTTATTCAAGATACAAATATCCTGGAAAATGAAGTCATTCCTCCAAACAATACTAAAGAATTAATATCGTCAGCACAGACCACCAGGACAAATGTTGCCAGCGTTCCCAAATCCATTAATCTTATCTATGACAAGAAAAAAGTACTGAAGCTATTCGTTGATTCATCAGTTGACACTCTGGTCGATTTTATTATAGACATGGTGAAGAAGGAAATAACAAAGGAAGGAAAGAGCCAAATACAGATACCTGACATACACGAGACATTTCGTAAGAGAATCGGTCCTCTGAAAGTTAAGGGGTCATTTGATGCCACAAAGGGCTGGTTCAGATCTTTGTCGTCTTTATATCGCACAGAGGATATTTCTGTTTCGAAAACTGGTAGCATTCTCACCGTGACAGTCGGAGTTGGCCTAAAAGAAATGGTACTTGGTTACGAAAAGTACAAGGCAAGGTTCGAGCATATTGGCCCAAACGGACATATCAAAGCAGAAGTGGACCACAACTCTGTTGAGGTCAAGCTGGCCGTGGATCTCAGTGGCTCACACTGTAAGGTAACGCTGGCTGGGCTCAGATTTAAGACATTCAGTAAACTCAAGATCCATTTAAGTGGACTCGGTAAGTTGAGCTGGATATTCTCTAAAGTAGTTACTTGGGTGACCAACACATTTAAAGGCAAAATCATACACAGTGCAGAGAAGGAGTTGTCTGAAACGTTGACAAAAGTGCTTGGACGAATACATTGTTACGGCAGTGGGAAAAATCGTTTCCTAAGGAAATAGCTATGCTACAAATATATTCAATATTACCTAATTTAAAGGTAGCGCACGTTTGTATAAAAAAGTGCATTTTGTTTCCTTTTTATTGAAACTATTTTAATTGTAAACGTGAAACTGGTAGATATTCCAGATAGTTACAAAAGTAGTCTAATGGTAAATATTCAAGATGTGAGCAATGCATTGTTGAAATCTTTAAGAAACTCGTTATAACGCATTGAAATTATTTTTATTGAAATTTGTTATTATTACACTGTGAACCTTCCAACTGAAAATAAAGCGTTGTATTACAAAATGTTAAATAATATTACACTTCTTTGCTTAACACCCGATGTAACTACTTATAAGTAAAAAGTTTCTAATGAAAAATGAAATACAATCAATCCAAAATATTACTCTCTTTCAGAAACTCTTTAACAGAATAGAAGAGCTGCGGTGAAGTAGCCGAGCGGTCTAATGCGCCTCGCTGCGGAGCGCGCGGTTGCTCGCCGTCGGAGGTTCGAGTCCTCCCTGGGGCATGGGTGTTTGTGTTTGTGCTTAGGTTAGTTTACCTTAGGTTAAGTAGTTTGAGTTTGTAAGCTACGGACTGATGACCACGCAGTTTGGTCCGATAGATTTACAAACACTACTACTAGAATAGAAGATGTAATAGTTTCTTCCGCACACAGGAGCGCAATGTAAACCACAAAATACTTTATAAAATTAATTGATTTTTCCGTCGGTACTTGACAGAACATGATAATAATATCACAAAATACTTTATTTTTCTCCTAGTTTTGTAATACACTTACAATTATCAGAGACAGATAATGTCTTAAGTAGGGTCATTGGCAACTACTACTAAGTGCATAATGATTTTCACTCTAAGTACCACAGGCGTGGCCAGGATTTAATTTCGGAAGGAGTTTTCAGCAAATGGATATCGTAAAAAAAATTTGATGGTGTTTCTTATTAAAAGGACTGAAAACAAACCTCTCTCGATTTGCTTCAAACGAATAGGTGCACTCCTGGGTACATTCATGATTCCGTAAACAACCAGAAACGTCCATGAAGACACTAACGGTAGTGCCTCACAGTGGGAGAAATTTGTTAATAGTTATAGCAATTATTTTCATACAGTTTATAAATTACTTTTCCTGACTGTCTCGTTTTCGTTTTACTGGTCGCCGAGGTCGATCTACAGGGCATAATCTTGTTCAGTCATCTGGAGGCACGGCAGTACCCCCGTCAAGTCGAAAGCAGGGCCGCACCATCCTTTTCTCGAAGCAGTAGACGGCACTTTCGAACCCCCTGTATCTCGGTTGTGGATACAGCTAGAAGCCTGAATTTTCGGTTACCAAGAGTATCTACTATAACGAGCTATATTTTCAAATTACACTGTTCTACACCTTACAGTTTACGAAATATTAGCAGTCGAAAATCGCTATTCTCTCACTCACTGAGCATCAAAATTCTAAGGTACTTCTAGCAGACACACAAACGTCAAATTTTGTATTTAGATAGTGTTTAGCCTTTAATGGAAGGAAATATTGAAACATCTGTAAATATTAATTCCGTTCACGAACACATTTCCGCTCGATGGAACAGTATCTGCCAACTTTGCGTTACAAGGACTGTATTCGTAATGGTCTTGTGGTAGAGCGATGGGTTTACGTCTGAAAAGTTGCGGGTTCGATTCCTGGTACGTGCCTTTTCATTTATTTATTTTATTTTATTTATTTATTTATTTTTTAACATAGCCGTCACCTAACTGCTAAGTGAAGAGTCGTCAGAAATGACATGTGACACCTGATAACCTCATGAAAAATAACTGCTTAAATTGCTGTAAATGGAAACAGACCAATGACACCTACATTCCAGCTTGATTACCGTTATAAACGAGAAAGCTGTTGCTCCTAATGTCGAAAATTCGTCACAAAACGCGGGACTAAAACGTCAGACCGGGAGCAAAAAAGTTAGATGATGGTTTCAAACCACAGCACGGCAGAGATAGGAAGACGCCATTGTACACGAACTTGAAGTACCGATTTTCTAGAATAATTTTATCAGGAGGCCAATGAAACATAATTCGTAAGATGATTTGCTGTAGATGGGCACAATACAAAAATCATGAGTGTACATAGCCATGAAGAGTGGTAAAACTAAATAGATGTTTTGAAGATTTCGCTAATGAAAAGCGAACATCAAAAACTGAAGTGCTACCAACTGCTGTCCTAAGGATGATCGATATTAGAAAAAAACGTCTAACATCAGTTCAAAGAAAGCAATGTACGATAAACATCGAAAGGAAGACGTTGACGTCCGTTTTCGGTAGCAAAACAAACTTCGGCAGAACCAATGACACACAACACTAGATTGGCACTAGCGAATACAGTATTATTGCTCTCCCTGTCACTTTAAACAACGTATCACCAATTATTTGTTTAAGGATATAGCAGTCCCAAGAAATAGGGATAAACTGATATAATTACGCCACATTTAGAGTTTTGACGTAAAGGCTAAATTTTACATATGGCGTTGGCGTAGTGTGCAAATGTTGGCAACGAAATGTTCGATTTATGAGAGGTACATACAAGAACCTGTCAACTACAGAGTAGGAACAGAATTAATTACTTAATTCATGGTCAACACGTAAGACTATGCCTCTCATTCTATGTGACTGGTTTTCGGAAGTGTCTCATTCGTCGTCGCTGCCAACTTCAGTACACTACGCCGCCACTGCCGTAAGTAAAATTCTATCGCGTACTAGACAAAAATGTGGTATACAAAACAGAACATACATTTATATTCACCTATCTCGTTTGTGGCTTGGCATATTAGGCTATTATTTAGATAATCGAGTCTTATGTTTTCATACCATCGATGTGTCACAGACATATATTAACTATAAGTTTATGATGGTCTATGAGTTGTATGTCTGTGAATCGGTCTTGGCGTCACGTTAAGGATTCTTTATCAAAGAATATTGGACGAATGTGTAGAGGATATTAGTGCAATATTAGTGTCAGTACGAGCGCCAGCGTGATGAAATGTCTTTATCAAAGAAGAATATTAGTGCAATATCGGTGTTAGTGCGAGCGCCAACGTGCTGTCAATATGAATGCTGAAAATTGTTCCACCGAAGCCTCTGATAAAAATTTAAAAAAGGGATAGGGAGTGGGCTTTAAGAAAACCCGTTGCTGATATACAACAAATGATACCAGAGAAGAAAAGGAGGAGGATTATCTCCAAAAAGAAATAGACCTTCGTGAGTTGTATCTCAGAAAAATGTGGGGAATGAAATACGGAACTAATGCAGCGTGCATTAAATTGCAAGTTCATTAAATAATTATACTAATCGTGGTGGTTTGCCACGCAGGGGGCCCTGGTTCTATTCTCGGGCCGGTCACAGATTTTCCCCATTCTGGGACTGGCTGTTGTGCCGTCTTCATAATCATTTCATCATCACAGACGCGCAAGTCGCTTAAGTGGCGTCACCAAAAGACTTGCACCAAGCAGGCCGAACACAATCCCAGATGGGGTCTAACGGCCAAAAATACCACACGAAAGCATCGTCATGTCTATAAGCACTTCCAGGTGGAGCCCACAACGATAAAAATTAGAGAAATTCTTCTTACATTTAATAGTTATTATTAAAGCTCTCAGGCTTGGTTTTTGTTCTCAAGAAAGAAATTACTTTCAGTCTGTAACTCTCATTAGTTTTGATTGTAGCCACTGATTCTAGAAAAAAGTTATGCAATTATATGTAATAATTTTCGTACCATACAATTGTGTGCACTATAATGCACTAAAACTATTAATTTTGAATTACTAACTGTTGTATGAAAAACTGATCATTCAATAAATACAAGGCAAAATAAAAACTACGAGTTTCACTTATACAGGAAAATATACTTTATCCGCAAATTCTGTGTGTTATGAAGTTCACAAACTGATGCGAAAAACAACACTAACTTGTTGATATTTGTGCAGTGACTCACAACACTTTGCAGTACGTGATGAAAGGACTGAACAATAACAATATAATCGACTTTCCAAACTTTCAAATACTGTTACATCAAACCAAAAGAAACCACACTAAACCAAAGACACAGGTGATGGGGTTTTAAGAAAATCCGTGGCTGATGTACAAAACATTTTACACAAAAGGACTACCTACAAACAAATGATATTCCATCAAAAATATAAAATGTACAAAAATTTAAGTATCGCGACGAATTCCTTCCACGTTAAAAAGTCGTGAGATCTCGTGGGAAACCAAGTAGTTTTAGTTAATGTTCATGGAACCAACTATTCAACACCTTGTCATGATTTTCATCTAATTAGTTATCTACCAACATCTGTAGTGACTATATCAAAATTATACATCTTTATTTCTATAATAAATATAATGACTTGGCAATAATATAATTACATAAGAATAAATATAATGAACTGGCAATTGCACATCGTCATAATGCCATAACAATAACTTATATTCCATTATGCAACCGAACGTAATCACATAATAATGAAGTACAATATACATAAAGTCTTTTAAATATTAGTTTATGTTGCCATGTAAAAAAAGTCGGTGTTTTAGTTAATGTTGTTAGACCCACATATTCGTTATCTAATAAGGGATCTACCAACATTTATAGCGGCTATATTAGTATTACACATATTTACTTCTGTAATACATATAATGACTTCGCAATCGCACCGTAATATAATGACATCATAATACATATAATGATCGGGCAATTACATACGACAATTAAAAATAATTTATATTCCACTATGTAACCAAACGTAATCATGTAGGAATGAAATACCTCACATTTGCATAAAGTATTTTAAATATTAGTTTATGTTGCCATGCGATTGCCAAATCATTATATTTATTATAGAAATAAAGATGTATAATTTTGATATAGTCATTACAGACGTTGGTAGATAACTAACTAGATAAAAAATTATGACAAGGTGTTGAATAGGTGGTTCCATGAACGCTAACTAAAATAGCCGACTTGGTTTCCCACGAGATCTCACGACTTTTTATGGTGGAAGGAATTCATCGCGAGACTTGCATTTTTGTTCATTTCAAGTCTTTGATTGAATCAAGTCTTACATGGAACGAAACAAAGTTCTCGGTGTAAACCAACGTTAAATCGGAACTCTTGCCGAAATCCAAGCACATATCCTTAGCATAATTCATCTTTGATTGCTGGTTATCACCGAAACAGAAAGCCACTGCTATAGTTCTTTCGATTTTTCTTTATCCTTATGGTAGGTAATTCTCTTCGCAACTAGTGAACAGAAATCCGATTATTTCTGCGTCTTGTATCTCCTGCCAACCAGAGGACAAGTGGTTCCACTGCTCCTTTCCTAAAACTTACTTGGAACAAGGAAATTGTCCCAAGTCGTGACTTACTGAACATCATGCCAGAAGATCCAGTAATGTCACACTCAGGACACATCCAGAGTGGATTACGTTTGTTAGGGAACAATGGATATTAAGAATGAACAGTTGAACAAACAGGAAAACCCTGACTGTGAAGAAAGCAGTCACAAATAAAAATAACGAAAGGATAGCTGCCCTGTCCTATGAGGATTATTAAAAGATGAGGGAAAACAAAACAAAAATATCGGTTGATCACATTGCACACATTAGCCGTTCAGTGCAGTTTGAAAATGCAGTAATTTGATATAAAGTTTATTGTGTAATCTATTTTAAGACCATCCCTGTTCCTGTGATTACTCAGGTTTTCCTGGCGCTATAACTGATTATAATCTCGGTTTTGCAGCCGCTTACTAATGTCAACTAGACACGATACTTAAGCTGCACAACTGCCGGCCATCCTTAAGTGAACTTGCTGGTACACAATCTCGGAGGAACTGACAAGGGGAGGCCGCCAATTGTGAAATTCAGATTCGATTCGACAATTAAAAAATGCCGTTGAGGTGAAATACTGTCAGCGATCTCTACGATTAGTAATATTGTACAGAGGTGTGGCCTAGCGGTAATTTCACAATTGACGGCCTCCGCTTGTGAGTTTCCAGTGCGGTTCCTTTATACATAGCGAAAGACCCTCAGCGCGTTCGTAAGAAGTAACCATGTCTGCCCTCTGGCGCACAAGACATACAGCGCTCCGGAGGTAGAAACAGGCGAAATCGATGATGAAAAAGTATTATTCAAATGGCTGAGGCACAAACCGTTGTTTTTTTAACATCTGATAACACAGGGTTCCATGTTTTACTTAGAAGATAGCCCTTGTCTCTGTTAATAAGATTCTTAGATAATCGTATCTCTATAGATTCTTTCAAGACACAGTCCCAGTACCGAGATGCCGAAGAAACCCTGTGAGTTTCATTATACAATATTCTATGTCCCTCAGTGAGACAGTGCTCAGTAACCGCCGACTTCTCCGGCTGAAGCAAACGAGTGTGGCGTTCATGTTCAACCCATCTGTCATGAATGGTGCGGATCGTCTGACCAATATACATTTTTCCACATTGACAAGGAATCATAAATATCCCGGGCTTCCTCAGAACTAAATCATTGTTAGCTTTGTCAAAATTTCGGGAGGGGTTTGAACCTCTAAAATCCCATCTTTTGTTACGCCCATGCTAAGTACTTCCCATTCTCCACATCAAACAGTCTGGAGAGGTGACGATAAGCCACCACATCTTTGCTCCTTCAAGCAGATATTGTGAATGCTCATCGTTGCCACCTACAGCTACAGATAAAAATGTTGTAATATAAGCTTTCTCCAAAACATCTTAATTTTTTAGAAACAGAAATACGGTCTATACATAGCGATTAACTAATGTGACAACACTATCGACAGTGAAGGGAACTACTGACATTAAAACTATTCTTGTGAAAGCAGATAACGCCTTGAATGCTGTAAGTGGGCACCGTATTGCTCGGTATTAGGCCTACTGATAGTGAATGTGTCATCGTTAAGGGCTTTAGGTGAATATCCTTCAGTATTTGAACGCTCCAAAAGCTCTAGTGATTCAGTAGTGCAATAACAATAAATCTCGTAAGATCTGCAAAGCAATTTTCATTTTGTTTGACCTGTCGCTGTGCTTTGGACTTACAAACTTTCACAATAGCTGATAGATTCTCAGAGTGTGGAGTCTTCGGATAAGCAAAGCAGTTCGATACCGCTTTACGGAAACTGTGTTGGTAGGTAAATAGTTTGAGAGCCCGTGTTCTTCGTAAGTTTGGAATAATTGGTATAACAGGGATTTGTCGCAACGGCGATGCGTAAGTGCCGTTGCCGTTAATTGTGTGATACAACCTAGGCCTAACAATCACGTAAATGGTCTATGCTAACTATTTGAAACGCGGCCATTGTGGTGGTAAATTACGTGTCATTCATTGTAAGACATCTTTTTTGAGTTATGTACAAACATAATATTACCGCAAATGAGATCCTGAGAGGCAGCAACTGTGTGCTGCAGCGGATGAAGTGATGGACTGAGAAGCAAAGGGTACTGGGTTCAAGATAGAGCCTGTTGAACATATTTATTTGAATATGGAGTTCTAATCTAGATGTGTTGAGAAATGTTCCAGAAGTTACTCTGACAAGGGACACCTTTGACCTCAAACGCTCGGAACCGCACGAAACCATGCTTGGTATAACAGGCAATTATAAACAAGGACAGTGGAGCGCGTCATTTCCATGCATCGAACCTCAAGTAACATTTTAACAGAGAGGAAAAAAGTTACAAGATATCAATACCATAGGAAGGAAATTATATCTAACTTAATTGCGTCAGTGTACCATTACATATTCAATCAGCACCGTAAAAGACTCACTGCTTAAATTACTTATAACAGCGCAAAACACACATACAGCAGTACTACACACCTAAAATTGCTTATATTTGTTCTCACAGTACAGATGGAGGATTTCGATGAAGTGCTTAAAACAAAGTGGGAGAGAACAATGTGCACACATCACTAAAGCCATGTTATCACGTTCCAAATCACCTTCGTATTCACGCAGTCCAATATCAAAATACATGCTAATTACATTTTCAAATGATGGTGTTGATATGTTGCAACAAAGCATGTTGAGATTTATTGCCATCTGCTTGCATTACAGAACTCCCCACTACCAATGTCGCATAATAATAGATATGAATGTAATTAGTCTATTATCATTTTCTTTTCCAGCACTTTTGTTATTCTTTTTTCTAGTGTGACTAGCTGAACTCATATTCTATTATTTCGTGTGTTTAATTAGTTAATGCCACATACGCATTGTTATATTTCATATAGTATGGTAATCAATATTACTGATAAAAATGACAAGAGAATGATCAGACTTGTGTCGAAACCTGTGTTGCTATTTTTACCACTGTGAGTTAACATTGAAGGAAGTCTGTATGCAGACTGTTAGCTGCTGAGATGACCTGGAAGTCTGTAAAAATTTTTATGAAGTATGACATTATTGTCGCATGTAGCTTGAACGCAAAAGAACAGAAAAGAGCATCCGAATTTTATTACACTGTTCTGAAAGAACTCTACGACAAAGCAAATGAAAAGAACCCTTAAATGTCCAATATAAAAATTATAAAAGCAAAACTCATTAGCATCAAGCATAAACAACTATATGCGTTAAATCCAAAGTTACATCTATTAGTGAAGGAGCAACAGTGTCCTTATTCCATTTCGTAAAACATAGTTCTAATCGTGCGCGCACTTTCATTGACATCCTGTCTTTCACAAACTGTGACCAACTTAATGCCCACAAGGAGATTGTACAAGAATTCCATTGCTATTATGACAACATGTATTCTCCACGCCCTATCGACTACAATCAGGCGTCTGCATTACTTCAGTCACTCGATACTGATGTGATTAGAGAGGAGAACAGTGCCTTCTTAGAGAACGACGGATGAGGTGCATGAACTCATTGCGAAATTCCCAGCAAACAAATTTCCTGGCCCAGACGGTCTACCTAAAGAGTTTTATCACAAATTTTGAAATATTATTGGACCTCTGTTCACAGACATGATTAACGAAGTCATGAATAAACCACCTGATGAATTTAAAGAAGGGAAAGTGGTACTCAAACCAAAAAAGCGAGGTCATCTTACTACTGACGATTTCCGATCTAAAATTCTGTTAAATAAACAAGACAATAAAAAAGAGAATGACACCTATAGCAAAGAAGGTAATAAAGAACCACAAGTCATGTGTCCCAGGAAGAACCATCATAGACACAATTTCAGAAATCATAGACATAGTATCGATAGCTTCAACGTTCGACGTAACATTATGTGTTACTTATCATCTACTTTTCAAAAGCCTTTGATCTAGCTAGTCACATTTACCTTACGCAAATTATGAAACGAATTGGTATGGACAACAGCGTAATTAAAGTATTTCGGAACATCATCATGGACATAATTCCACGAATTGTCAACAACGGGCAAATGAACCTTTGCTCAGAAGACTGCATACTATAGTACATTATCAGGAGTGTCATTCTTAGGTGTAACCTAGGCTGTGACAGCGCACGACGATGATGAAACTGTAGTGATACGTGATGCAGGTGAATTAGCAACTACCAAACAGAAATCGACATGTACAGTCAAGCATCTGGTCCCAGGATAAATGAAGGAAAGTGCAAAACACTTGATTTGGGAGTAAGTGGCCATCTTACCATACCATGGTGGGCCCAGAAAGTGGACATTTATAAATCACTTGGCACCATCATAGACAACTGTCCGCTTTGAATGGCGGCCAAAAATTGTAAGGCAGTAACAAACAGTGTAGGAGCACATACTAGAGAGCCAATGGCGAGCAGTGACTCTGCTTGAAAGAATTAAAATTGTTAACACACACACACACACACACACACACACACACACACACACACACACATATATATATATATATATATATATATATATATATATATATATATATATATATATATATATATCGGTGAGCTCTAGACCACCATCCCCATCCAGTCTGGATTTTGTGATTGTGGTGGAGGCTACATTAAAAATATTTCCCTTGCAGTTGAACCTACTGGCTAGTTGCGTCATTGTCTTGGGTCTTGGCCTGTGCTTTAGGTATGGAGAATATCTAAGGAAGGTTATAGGCTTTGGAGAGTTTAGGGTGTTTCACTAAGTGCGTTTGCCTCTGTAACCTATAAAATAATAGGTGACGGGAAATTTTAATGCGGTAGGTCAACACAAGAAATGTTACACTTTCTGCGGAGCTATGAACATAGTTTATTTTATCAGTTTCCAAAGAGTTACACCACAAAGATATAATTTTTAAATGGAACAATAGTTTTTTCTATCGTGTATTGGATTCGTTTAAACCAGCTGCGTCCAAATCAATTTAAACTACATTCCTATCACTGTTAGTTTGGGAGCTGCAACCCTTCAAAGTTCCGGGACGGAGGCTGCGATAGCGTGGCTATCCCTTGTGGCACGGCCCACTGTCTCATGACCACCAGCCAGTCAGCTACGCTGTCGTAGCCTCCGCCCCCTAAACTTTTAAGGGTTGTAGCTCCCAAATTAACAGTGATAGGAATGTAGTTTAAATTGATTTGGACGCAGCTGGTTTAAACGAATCCAATACACAATAGAAAAAACTATTGTTCCATTTAAAAAATTATATCTTTGTGCTGTAACTCTTTGGAAAATGATACAATAAACTAGGTTCATAGCTCCGCAGAAAGTGTAACATTTCTTGTGTTGACCTACAGCATTAAAATTTCCCGTCACCTATTATTGACGGGAAATTTTAATCTGGCTGGTCAACACAAGAAATGTTACACTTTCTGCGGAGTTGCTCAGATATTCTCCATACCTAAAGTACAGGCCAAGAGAATGTCGCAACTAGCCAGTAGGTTCATCTGGAAGGGAAATATTTTTAATGTAGCCTCCACCACAATAACAAAATCCAGAGTGGATGGTGGTCTAGAGCTCACCGATATACAAAGAAAAGCCGTTGTCCTTTTCCTAATTCGAACTGGTAATACACAAACCATAACCGACAAATTATTCCAAGTAGTCCGCCCAGAAAGTCTCCAGCCGCCAGTCGACTTAAGCAAAATAAGCTTCCAGTTACGACATATACGAAAATTCTATACTGAATCCAGTTACATTAGGTCATGCCATGTTAAGGAAATCTCATCTAAACATCGGTATTACGGCAGAAATAACGAAAGGAGGATATACATATACCTAACACCACTGAAAAAAAAATCCTCGTATCAATACTGGTGATAATTTGGAAAAATATTGGCCTCAAGTTGCATACAATGGCAGTAGCATCCTCTTGGTATCAGGTTGTCAACACAGTTGCAACAAATGAAAAATTACATAAAATAGGCCGGCACAAGTCGCAAGTGCGGTATGGTTGATTCGCTGCAACACCGGTTCACCTGCTGTGGGCATCTCCACAACTGGCGATGTGTAAGGGAAAAACTTCCCTTCTTATCAAGGAGTTCTGTATCCAGGTACGCACCCGATACACTCACAAGGCCCGATGAGGAATTCTATCCAACCACCAAGAACAATACCGTGATGTGCATACTAGCCAACTATGTTCACTACACGATCACAAGGCGAGAAGAAGACAACTTCCTGAGTTTCATGGTATATATGCAGACAGAATTTTGGAGATTAAAGCACTCAGGAAACATGAAAAAACTCTTTGGAAATATGATGAACATCATTTTGAAAAGCAAGGCATAGGCTAAGCACGGATGATAAAAGGTTAACGCAAAATGCCCTGTATCCATTAGTCTGAGTTGCAGCTGCAGAAGCTCGCAGTTGAAGGCACATATGTAGAGCACAAAGTCGGGCTGAGGGAGTAGCAAGGACGCCCGTAAAAATAAAAAAGAATAGAAAATAAAAAAAGTGGATAGGCTGACGATTTATGAACACAAGTGGCGCGAGTTCGCTTATCACTAGACTCCACTCTTCTTTAAAAAAAAAAAAAAAAAAAAAAAAAAAAAAAAAAAAAAAAAAAAAAAAAAAAAGACCTGTGCAGTTAATATTTATTAACATTAACTCGCTACGAATTGTACCGTTATAGCCTTTTCTAGATTCCACATTCTTAAACATATTCAATTGTGTAATTGCCTTATCTTTAAACAACGAGACAAATGATAGCCATGGTAAAAATGTTGAAAGTGAATGCATGTATTTGTAATTACTTGCCGGCCGCGGTGGCCACGGGGACTGAGGCCCTTCAGTCACGGTGTGCACGGCCACTACGGTCGGGGGTTCGAATTCCCCCTCGGGCATGGATATTTGTGCCGTCCTACTTCGTAAGTAGTTCATAAGTAGTTTGTAAGTTTAGGGACTGATGATCCCGTAGTTAAGTCCCATAGACTATACAAACATTTGAACATTTTTTTGTAATTACTTCACATGGTGAATCCATAGTGTTAAGCTAAGATAATACATCAGCAGATAGGCATAATTTTCTAAGTTCTTTCGCGCGTTTTACACGAGTGAGTGGCTGTACCTTCCGTTATCAGTTGTTCCAGTTTAATATTCGCACTCCGGTACGACTATTCAACCGTTACGCTAACGAGAAAGGAGCGGTAACTAAGTGATAGAGAGTCGGCCTTCCTGGTTAAGTGGTGTGTATAGGATCGGATGCTGTCAAAGCCTTTACACTTTTTGTTCGCGCTGCAAATGTACTCAGTATTCTCTTTAGTAAATAACTAATTACACTTTGTCAGTTTGATATCTACAAATAATATTCCTTGGCAGGTTGTATATATTTGACTACCCATAAATAAACATCCTTGGAGGGTATTTTTCATCTAACCTCCCATAAAAATAATCTTCCTTGGAAAGTAATATTTATTTGACCTCCCATAACAAAAAATAAACATCTTTGGAGGGTGTTATTCATGTGACCTCTCACAAAAATAAAAATAAACTACCTTGGAGGTTGATATTGGTATGACCGCCCATTGAAATAAAAATAATATAATGTAGGCTACGTATATCTTCAGTATTTTATCCACATGCCACTAATCAAGAATAGCCTCGATCCTTCCAGGCATACAATCTACAAGTCTGAGTAAAAAGGCCTCATCCATGGCAATTCTCTCCCATGAAGAATAAATCAAATCCCACAAGTCATCCGCACTTCTGGCTAATTATCCCGCACTGTCTTCTTGGGGCTACCCCATACGTTCTCTATGGGACTGAGATCAGGTGACTTTGAAGGCCATGGTAGGCATTCAATAATTTCTTCTTTGCAACCATCTCTGAATCCTAAAGTTGGTGTGCTATCGATGATTATTATGTTGGTAAATTAGGTGTCCTTCAGGGTACTAAAGTCGAGCTCCAGAAATGGTTAAATTTTCAAGATAATATTCATAGCATACTGAATTGAACTTGTATTGGATTCGTTCCTGCACCCATATAAGACATCCAGACCCAATATTTCACACATGCGCCCGCTTCTAGCACGTGTAGCCACGAAGTCACAACTGCCAGTCTGTCCACGACTTGATCGTCAGATAATGGTTCTTTAATGAGAGCACGACGGGACATGATACCATAGTCGTTTAATCGTCTAAGAGCGTGAAGCTCTCCCTAGTTCCCCAATGTTTGTAAAAAGGACAGTCTGGGCCGCTCTGATCGATTCATCATTTCTCTTCGAGTAGAGATTCGCGGTCTTTCAGATATTGGACGTCAGCTTACCTCACCATTGTGTCTGAATCGTCTGATCCACCGTACCGTGGAAGCATAAACACGATAACGACGTCCTGCCTCAGATGCACTAAAACCGCTTTCAAAAAGAGCAATTATGCATTTTGAAGTAGGCCTATGACGTATGCTAATCATCTGACAGGTTTCTCTCAGCTGAAAACTACAGAGACACCTCGTGGCGGTCGAAGTAATTACAAGCAGAATACATCCGTTTAAAATATTATTGCTATGAACACGTGTCTGTCAAATTAAAAATTAGATTATTATAAAATAGAACCTTCTAAAAACCTATAAAAGCCTAAAACGGCGTAGTTTTTAGCGAATTAATATTTAAGATATTACCTGCAAGAGATCTAAAAAGTAATAGACTTCAGTGGGATTCGAACGCACGCCCTTCGCGTTCGTAAACCGTTAGCCTATCCACTCACCCATTTTTTTCACGCTACTTTTTTTTATTAACCCTTTATCATTATTATACAAAGCATTTATACATAATGTGTAAAAACAAATTATCTACTATTGCTTCTGAAATATATTTTCTATTTTCATTATGTTGTTCATCTTCTGTTGGTTTGTTGTAGCTTCAGGAAATCATTGTTGCACATCTTGTGATACCTCCTCACATCTAACTTATTTACATACTTATTTCAGGGTATGAAAGAGGAAATTTTGAAATTGTTGTTTATATGTTGGTAGCTTCTGTAATTTGTTGTGTTCTTCTTTAATATGCATCACATTTTCTTCTAATGTTGTATTTTTGTTTTTAATGATTTAGTTTATAAATTTTCCAAGTAACCAAAGATAGCTGTTGTGTTTCATACTAGAGTATAGATTCCAGTCTGTATATAGTATATCCTCTACCTTTATTTCATTTTCCGACGTCCTGTTGACAATTGCTAACTTTTTTCGGGTCCACTTCTAGATGGTATTTCGGTCTCTGCAAATAAAGGTATGTGCTATTGTGTCTACCAATTGGCAGTGGTCACAATATGGGTCAGACTTCATTTTAATTTTATACAGTTTTTCTCCTGTTGGAACTTTTTCATTAACAACGTCATACCACACAGATTGCTCTTCAGTCGTAAGGATCTTATTATTTATGTTTTTCCAGATATTTTTCCACTTTTTGTTTGAATATTTTAGCTCTATAGGGTTTCGTGGGTGTCCCCTAATCAGTGAAATGTACAACTTCGAAGTGGTATATCTGTGAGCAGCTTCTTGTAAATAACTTAATTCTGTATAATATTTACAGACATAGGCCAGTTGAGCATTAATGTGTCCCACATTTACTGGCGCCCTCTGATCTTTCGGGGCCAAGCTAGTAAAAAGGTATTTGGTAATACCAAGTTGAACGCTCTGTAACATTTTTGTTGTTTGCTTAATAAACAATGCAGTGCACTGTGATTGAACATCCTTGACTCCCAAGCCTCCATCAGTGCGAGGCAAAGTCATTGTTTGGAGGGAGACTTTGAAACTCTTGCCTCTCCATACGTACCAGTATATGGCAGTTAAAATTTTGTGTGCTATATCAGAAGAAATTGGTAACACGACTCCCATGTGAAGTGTCTTGCTGATAATTTAAGTGTTTATAAACGCACTCTTTGCAGACGATTTAATGATTGTGTTGTGTGTTCTTTGAGTGTGGCTCTTATAATATTCAGTTTATGCTCCCAATTTACCTTTATCATTTCATATGGATTCGGTAGTAAGAACATTTGTAAACAGTTCACCTTGTCTGTTCTTTGCAACCACGTTGTTTCCATATGATCACTGTTTTATTTGAGTAGTCGTTCGTTGTAGTAAATGTACCCACGTAGAATTCTTATACCTCAACTGTTTCTATACACTCAAATAATGTTTTCCAAAATAAATGATACGTAACCTAAAGAGCAAAGAATCACAATATATACTGTTTTGTATATATTGTTTCTGTTTGACTACCTAAACAGCAAGTTGAAACTACACAGAACGTTGGAGTTGGCAATGCGTGCTTATGAGCTTGGGCATGCGCAGTGCTCTGTTCTTGGACTTGTCCCCATTGTACATGTGTAAAGAACAACTCTCAAATGGGGCAACTGAAACCTTATTACGTGAGTCTCCAATAAGTAATCTGTTGTTAAACAGATACCAGTTAAATGGTCGTTATATACCTGTTTTGCTTTTAAGAGTAATGACGGTTTCTTCTGCTCTTTAGGCTTGTGTCCAATACGCTGGACATTTTAGAATGTACACCATCCTGGACACAAGTGTATGGTGTAGAAGAAATTGAAAGCAGAAAAGAGAAGCAAGGTTCATTTGGCTGGCTGCAGGAACTGAAAAGAAGAGGCAGTAACCAATATGATGACCGTGCTATAGCTATAGAGCGTATAGCGCGATACGTCACCATGGACGCACAGTTATACACGAATATCGACGCCAAATACATTGTTGAAATAACGAGGAAAAAATGTCTAGTGTAGCTGTTAGATGTAATTGAAACCAATGCTATGTTTCCGTTACGTCAGTACAAGTGAGAAAAAAAAAACCTTTCAAGTTAATACGCGTTTCAGTTATATTAACAGAGGAATTTTTTTAGTAAGTGCGATGTACAGAGGGGCGGACAAAGAAATATGAACACCAAGTAGTACACTACATCTTGTTGCAGGTTGGCACCACTGCGTACATGTTAACAATGAGAAAGCAACCGCAGTGCAGAAGTCTTCATCGTTACCCTGCAGCATAGTAAATGTTATGCAACTGTCAGCGTAAATGATTGCTGAAGCGTGTCATCTATCAGACTTCCAAAGAGGCCAACTCGAAAACGTGCAGGCAGTGGGAACATCTGAGACTAAGACGGCTGCATTGTTTAACGTTTCACTAGCGACGACGTACACGGTACAAGGTAAAATACCATTGGCGAAGAGGAATAATGGGGGAAATCAAAAGTTAACACATTCAACACTGGGCCCGTACGCCATACGGGCGCGCAAGTTTCAGCCGTGTGGACGGCGGCCGTATCCCGTACGGGCGCCGCTTACGGTCGCTGAAAGGAGTTTCTCGCCGCACCACATGGCTGGCGGCTGTGAGATAACTGTTGCAGTTCATATTTTGTTGACTAGATGAATCAGCAGTCGATGTGTTCTGTGTATCAGTTGTATAAAATACATTAGCTGTCGCAACTGTTGTGGAAAACGGAAAAGGCTTACCAACAAGCTTCAGAACAAAGAAACTTAAGCAAAATGAAATGATATTTTTGAGCAACGGGCCCATTCTAGCGCTGAAGTGGAAAAATAAACGTGATGTACACTGCCTTTCCACAAAACATCAGGCTACCACAAAAGACGTCCCAGTACGTTCAAAAGATGGCATTACAACAGTAATGAAACCAGACGTTGTAATTGACTACAATAAGAACAGGACTGGTGTATATCGCGTGGATCAGCTGTACAGTTAGTACCCATTCGCACGAAAAAGAATGAAGTGGTGGAAGAAACTGTTCATTCATGTTTTCCTAATGTCTATCGTGAGCAGTTTTATTTTGTACAAAGACGTCAGTAAACAGAAAATCTCTCTTGTGGACTTCATGAAAAACGTTAGCTTGACGTTGGTAGAAAAAGTTGGAGGCTTTAGATCCGTAGAGCCAGCAACAATCACAAGCCTGGACATAAATGTTGGTCGTAACTTTCCAGAAAAAGTACCCCACACTGCCAACAAAGTAAATACTACACGGTATTGCAAAGTTTGCTCCGACAACGGGACGAAAGAGACTGACAAGCGGGTAAGAAAGGAAAGCAGATGGTGGTGCAAAGACTGCAACGAAGGACTCTGTGTACATCAGGGCTTTCAGGATTACCACTTGCAAGTGAATTATGTATAACATATATGTAATATTTTTATATAATAAAATATTGAATAAAAACCTATTGTGAACCAAATTCTTTTTATTATAAACAACAGATATCATGTTATGAAATGTAAAAGTGTTTTCCATATAAAGGTTTCTCATGTTTTTTTGAATGCTGGTACATCTCTACCGATGCAAGCATACATATAAGCTTAAATTTTTCCTAATCTATGGGTTTCAAATGATGCTAGAAATTTGCCTTTCTGGCTCTTAGTTACTGTACAGTTATTCATTAACCTTACATAAAAAATCGCCAGTTCACCTGCACAGTCGAGGTACATACATAGCAGTGTGGAATGTGTTAATTCACGACGACCGACGAGCATTATGAACGATTATGGTCGGACAACATAAAACTACAATGTAATAAGCGAATGAAAAAGTTAACACTGACTTGGGTAACACGAATCCGATAAAAATGTTCAAATGTATGTAAAGCTTATGGGACTTGACTGCGGGGTCATCAGTCCCTAAACATACGAACTACTTACGAACTAAGACGTCACAAACATCCATGCCCGAGGGGGGATTCGAACACCCAACGGGGAACGGCCTCGCGCTTCGGAGCATAGCGCTTCAATGCGCGCGGCCGCTCCGCCACGGCGATCCGATAAAAGCAATACGGCTGGCGCTTAACATTCATTGAAGGGTTGTAGCACAGTCTAACACGTACAGTCACGACACTCCCTCAGATTGTTGTTATACACTGCGACAGCAGCGCTCCAAGCGGCCGGCAAGCGACATTTCTAAATACTACGAGGCGCATCCAGAAAGTAAGTTCGGTTTTGTTATATAATACGAACGGGTACAGATACAGAAAAGTTATTGATTGTACAAAAATCTACAACTGTTAAACTACTTTTCTACATAGCTTCCGAAATTTTGTAGGCAATTGTCATTGCATGGCACAAGTTTTTGTTTGCCTTTTTCATAGAATGTTGCCGCCTATGTATTCAACCATGTGGTAACATGTTCTTTCAGCTCGTCATCATCGTTGAAGTGTTGTCCACCAAGGAAAGATTTTAGGTGTACGAAGAGGATTACTGTCAAAATATTTTTTTTTTTTTTTCACGATAATGCCTGACCTCACACACCGAATGTGACCAAACAATTCTTACGGAAATTTCAATGGGACCTGTTTGATCATCCTCCATACAGCTCGGACCTATCTCCTAGTGCCTTTCATCTCTTCTTACACCTAAAATCTGTCCTTGGTGATCAACACTTCAACGAGCTGTTACCTTATGGTTGAATACACAGGCGGCAACCTTCTGTGAAGGATGCATGCAAAAACTTGTGGCACGCTATGACAAGTGCCTACAAAATTTCGGAAGCTATGTATAAAAGTAGTTCAACAGGTGTAGATTTTTGTACAATCAATATCTTTTCTGTATCTGTACACGTTCGTTTTATATAACCAAACGGAACTTACTTTCTGGACACGCCTTGTATATTTCATGATTGCTAATAGTATAGTTTATATTGATTTTAACATACTTTTTATATTAGGGTACGTATATAGTGCCATACCCTAAAAATAGATAAAAAATTAAAAATATCTCCACATTTGTCTTTCTTAAGATTCCTAAGATCCCTGACAAGGTACGTTCAAATGTTCAAATGTTTGTTAAGCTTGTGGAACTTAACTGCGGGTTCATCAGTCCCTAAACTTACAAACTATCTAGTACTAAAGACAACACAAACATCCATGCCCGAGGGCGGATTGTAACCCCCGACGGGCAACGGCCTCGTGCATCGGAGCATGGCACCTCAATGTGCTCGGCAACCCCCAACCCCGCCGAGGCGACAAGGTACGAAACTGTACATTACAGGACAGTTTATTTACAATTATCTTCTAACTTATAGACTTCTACTGAATAATTTCATTTTCTATTAAAAATTGAAGAAAATGTGTAGGAAGCACCAGAAAACCCTCCCTTTTGGTAGAAAGACACCGTTTTTTCTACTCTGGAACGTCGAGATCCCTACAATACAATTCCAGTAATATCGGTGAGGATGAAACGTAGGAAACGTATAGATGCAATAACTACAGTATTTAACATATCGCCGGCCGCGGTGGCCGAGGAGACTAAGGCGCTCCAGTCACGGTCTGCACGGCCACTACGGTCGGGGGTTCGAATCCCCCCTCAGGCATGGATATTTGTGCCGTCCTTAGTATTAGCTAGTTCATAAGTAGTTTGTAAGTTTAGGGACTGATGACCCAGTAGTTAAGTCCCTTAGACTATACAAACATTTGAAACATTTGAATTTAACATATCAAATCAGCCACTACAGCTATAGCAGAAGGGAAAACCTAACAGGTGTGGCAACAGAATCCAATTCAATAATAGTTGCTACAACTGAACCACCAGAATCTTCAAAATATTGGCTTTGTATGCTGAAGTAACTACACTAAAACGAATGTGAGCGTATAAGAATGAGAAGTGACGCGTAAAAATGTACGAATCATTAAATTCCGCACCGAATTGATATGCGTCAAAAAACTGAACTGAGCATAATTGAAATGTATGTTTCTCTTATGTTTAAATTCTACTTACTTTCAGCGGAATAAGCTGCAAATATACACATATACACAAGTATTTGTTCATGCCGAAGTTGTTCTTTATACCACTGAATCAGTTATATTCGGCTGTTTTTAATTTAATTTCCGTATTATCTACGTCTCTTGATGTTTTACTTACTCTTGTAACGCAAAAATTATACTATTTCTTTAATTAAGTACAAAAATAACTATAAACAAACATCACTCCTTCGGTGGCTTGCTCACTGCTAAGAGCGCTAGTGGCGTTGCAACTGTCAGTTGTTAACAACTTTTACAGCAGTGAGTGTCGCGACTGTATATGTTAGACTGTGGTTGTTGTTGATAAACCTTCAATAACGAAAGACAGTGCAAAGCTGCGAAGGACATGCTGCCCTGATCATACAACCTAGGCACCTGTTTATTGGAAGTATACTGTATGGTCCGATTAATAATCATTTATCAAGTTTGATTCCGTATTGGATCCCGTGCTCAGCGACTGTGTTGTAATGTGTGAATTAGACGCAATATGCATCTGTAATTTGCCTCTGATTGCTGCTCATCAATCACAAATCATCATTTACATAGCTTGATTCAAACAGCCGGGTTTATATTATTTTGTGTCCCCCCCCCCCCCTCCCACTGTACATGTTTCGTTCGCAGTGCTAAACCGAAAGTCCATGCTGTTATAAAATTATTTTTCACGGTCTTTCGACAACGGACACTGTTTCAAAGACAGTGAAGCTTAATAAGGAGTGTGATAGTTAATTTTTAGTCTCTAGGAAATGTGTAACGATATGTCTCGACTATGATCACATGAAGAATTTACGAAAACAGGCAGCAAATAGAAAAGATTTCATCTGTCGGAAATTTTTTTTCTAGGTATTTTCAGAGTGAGAAAGCTATTATTTTCGTTGAAAAAGCTACAATAAAAACTGACTGAAGCTTTTTGAACTAACTCGAAGAGAAACAAACGTTATACAAGATTTGAATGTGTAATTCTGTAACTTGGTGAGGCATGAAAGACACATGGCGAGACTGCAGCATCTGCCTACACCAGTCCTCAGACAAAGAAAGAGACAGCTATGCAAGTAAATACCTTCTTAACACAGATTCTAATTCTAAATTAAATTCCGAGTAAACGTAATAAACCGAGGCTGATCCTTTAATTAATTAATAATCATTAAAAATTCATTGCGTCATTAACACTAGTAAATTTATTTTCCCACGTCCAATGACTATCAGTTTATTGCCTACGTAGAGGACTATCAGTTGGGCAAGAACATTTTTGCATTGCCCATTTAATAGATACTAGCTGTAAACCCGGCGTTGTCAGGGTATTTATTTATTTATGCCTGCCATTTTTCAGGAATATGTTCATTTCTATAAGGGCTGTATTTCTGTAAAATCTCTTGGGGATGCAATTAGTAGTAAAGAAGTAATAGATTAAAACTTGGTGCGTGATGGGGCGGTTTTCCACGAACGTTACTGTTTCTGTTCCCATATCTCATGAACTAGCTGTCGTACTTTGATACAACTCTGATGGTACACTCAACTACATGCGTATATAGGCTACTATCTGTAAAATTTCCTTCGGCTACAATTTGTAGTGTACAAATTATAAATTGTAACGTCATACCGAATGCCGTTGTTTTACTCCATAAACAGTGGAAAAGTAGTAAGCGAGAAACTTTTTTCCTTTCATCTTTTTGGATGCTTGTCAGCGAGAAAAAGTTTAATAAAGGATTGAAATTATGTTCAAAGTTAGTTGCAACTCGCTAAGTACCCTTATTCTCACATAGCCTATTTATAAAGTCTCGCCGCATTATGTGGCAGTTTTTTTTTTTTTTTTTTTTTTTTTTTTTTTTTTTTTTTTTTTTTTTGCGATTCCTATTGTTATGACGTCATATCTTCTGAACCATGTGTCGTATGTAGCAATTGCAGCAATTGTCAGCTCACGGTAAGGAATGTGTGTACCAAATTTGGTTGAAATTGGTTCAGTGGTTTAGGAGATAATGAGCAGCATTGTCGCTAAATGCAGCTGTTTTCCGCGAATCTCATTGTTTATGACGTCATATCTCCTGAACTATGTATTGTACGTAATTGTTACATTTACGGAGACCGTCCTCATGGATTGAAGCTTATGTGTACAAAATTTCATAAAGATTGGAACAAAACTGTAGATTTGTATGCAACACGTACAAATATACGGACACTCTGCTTTATATATTAGAAAACGCCCAGGATAGACCCGCCGTGTGGTCTAACGCACCGCTTTCCGAGACGGGGAGGCGTACCGGCCCCGGTTCGAATGGGGGTCAGAGTGCCGGCCAGCCTGGATATGGTTTTTAGGCGGTTTTCCACATCCCCCTAGGTGAATACCGGGCAGGGGCGGACTAAGAGGGGAGGGGGCGGACCGCCCAGGGTTGGAACACTTGCGGGGAGTGACACTTGCGGGGAACCTGGGGCCCTTGGGGCGGCTGATGGCTTTTCCTGGGTACAGGTACACCAAGAAGTTTAGCACTGCTGTTGTCAAGTTTCCATACTGTCAACATAACACGAAACTCAGCGAAACTGCACAACCCTTTGCAAGTTGAAGAGCAATACAGTAACTTGTTCTAACTAGATATTAATTCGTTGAGTGTTCCTCCTGAAAACAAAAAGGTATTTTAATTTCCACAGTCATACCTCCTAAAAGCATATTAATCAGAACACTAAGTATATCAAGACACCTGCGCAAGCAATAAATATATTAGGCGTCCTGCACAGATACGTTGATGTAATTGACCGCTATGTAGTTAACCCCACTATCACGCAACTTCCATCTCTTTAAAAATAGCTAGTATGCTTTTTAATAGGGGACGCAACCTTAAACCTTCAATTAAAAAACGTTAATAATAAGTCAATGAGTATTTTACGTACTTGAAGCGTTCATTCGTAGACCCCAAAACGATTTGGCTGTATTCGAATTACAAATACATCCAAGAAATGTATGAAATACGGAATGTGTAGGGGAATGTCACACACCAATAAATTCTATTTTCTATCACCGTCGTATAGAACCATTTTTACTCCGAACTTGGGATAAACCAACAGGGAGAAACAAGTTGCAAGACTTCCAGGAAAAATGAAGCGAAATTGGCAGCCAATAGTTGGTTATAAATTACATTGCCTGTTAACTGTATAAATATAAATTACCGAATACGCGGAACTCCTGTTCAGTACAGTCAAAAATGTATAAGATAATAGGCAGTGGGTTACAATCAGATATCCGTATCACTCTCCTCCTCAAGAAGTCTGTATGAAGTTTATATTCAGAACATTCAAGAAAAAAGCTACTGTGCTGTTGAAACTACAAGAAGCAGCTCATTTACTCAGGAAGGGAAAACGTTATGGTGCCCGTAAAATTGAATGGCTGTATCTCTTGTAGTAACATTCATTTTTTGATAAAATGTTAAAATCCTCTGAACACGGCACAGGTAGCGGCTGGAGGGCGTGGAGTAGGGGTGGTGTATCCCTACTTCTGGAACATCCTGTTCACTACATGCAGCGTCCGGGTCTCCCCGCAAGTGTCTACACATTCCCTTTCCTCGCAAGTGTCACTCCCCGCAAGTGTCACAAACTCGGACCGCCCTGGGCCTCTCGTCTTGGGGAGCGTCCTTGGCCTTTCCTTCTGGGGCTTCCAAATCTCGTAAGCTATTTTTCTTAGATTGTTCCTCTCGTCCTGGGGGGCCTCCAAATCTCAAAAGTTACTTTTTTATAGTAATACATGTATTTGCTAGTGGACAGGAGGCCTCATTTTGTTCTGCCGCTGCCCCGGGCCTCCAACAGCCTTAGGGTACGGCCATAGTAAACAGCTCCCCGCTAGCTGCTCGGCCGCTTAACCTGCAGCGGTCGGACCGCGCGCGCTGCAACGGCGCGATGGCAGCTGGTGGCGGCCACAGTGCGCAGCCAACCGCGCGCCGGTTGATACCAATACATGACGAGAATTACTTTTAGATTTTCTTGCTGAAAAAAATACTGTATGTGTATGAAACAAAGCTACATCGCACTCTGGTATCAGTTTTTCGATAAAAATTCTCCTTCTCCTGTAAAAAAATAAAAACCACCTCTTCCGGTTCTGTGAGTTTTTCTTGACGTAGGATACTTCTCACTCGATTCTGAGGAAACTAATTGCCGTACCTCACTGAGTTTTGCACATCTTTCAAGCTAACATAACAGCTTCATAACGGAGTGTCTGTTTTTCCGGTATTCGCCATAGTTATTACGATAATTAATTTCCAGTTAACCTACCGCATAACATTTGAAGCTTTTGCAGTGAAAAATATAGTCGCTGGCTACTTTTCGTTTGGTTAACTTTAGGTTATACATTACTGCGTACGAAATGTAGCCAACATTGTGAAATTGTTCTTAAAGCTGAAAAGAAAACGATACATCGCTCCAGTGTAGCGAACTGGGTGTTGAAATTTGAGGGTGCTAGCGCCGCGCCTTCTCCTTCGGCGCGCCATGTGCACAACTACTGGGCCTCTAGCCTGCAGCTCAGTCAGTCAACCTTGGTAATAAAGCACATGCCCGAGCCAATAAAAAAGAGTTTAAAAAATAGCAAAGTTTATCTGGGACATGCCAGTTCTCTAACTCGTTTTAAAATATTGGTGGCATAAAAGTTCGGATAGAAAAAAAGACAGTAAATCTAGTTGTCTTAAAGTTACAAATATTGGATTGCTAACGGAAAATTGCAAGTTCATAATGGGGACTGTAGGGTTCTAAGGAAAAGAGAATGCTAGTGTTTTTGTTGAATGTCCCTACCGACATGCAATAGAAATGGGAAGACTAAAATTACCAGAAAAATTTTTGACAGACTTTCTCCACAAAGAACAACAGCGTGGGACATTAAAGATGTTTACAACGATACTGTTAAGTTGGAATATGCAGTTCGTATGTGCAGCTTAAGTGCATCTTCTCTCTAGTTGAGTTTAATGCAAGTAAATCAGTGGTGCTATAATGAAACTGCTGTTATAACTTGGCACCATCCATGGATGATGATGATAATGACGAAAAACAAATGTTTTCATCGCAAATTGCTTAATATGCCAAAACTGGACTTACTAGTTGATGGCATGGAGTAGTAACCATTGGATCATGACAGGGAAAAAGTTGTAACTGCTGTCCTAAATCTCAATATACATATAATGTAACTATGTAAGGTTTTCTATAGTCCCTGGTGTGGTTGATACAGCAACTAGTCAAATTTTAATTTCAAGTAAAAAGTCTTGGTTGCAAAGTGGTGTTATTAATTACCAATGACGCGTTTCGCACTCACAGCAGGGTATCATCACATTATTTGCATGACAAACGTTAAGCAAATTGCTACAACAGCCTCTGTTTCACTACTGTAAGTATTGTAGAAATTCTTATGTAACGTTTATCATGCAGATAAGCAAAGTAATTTTGAATGAAGTAGCCTCGTGTTAGTGGCTCACAAAAAAGCCAATTTCACGTGAAACATTTAGCAAAGAAGCAACAATTTCATATTATGAGCTAAATAACCTATCTACACGTAAATTTTCTTGAATGTCTAGTTGTTTGCTATAATAAAGTACTGGTATTCTTGCATAAATATGAACAATTAGATGCAATTAAAGACATTGCAAAACCGGTTGTGCGAGTCTACAAAAGTTCAATAAAATTCAGCTACAGTGAATTAACAGCCTTTCATTCAACACTTTGAGATAAACGCGTCTTTATCAGCTCCCATTAAACGCGACGCGCAGCGGACAGCGTTGAAACCTCGGTACCCGCGAGCTGAGAGCGGAACAAGAAACATAAATTCTTTCCTGCCCGCGCTGGTGAAAGCTATGTGAGCGAGCTGAGGCGGCCGCGCAGGTGCACTATGGCCACCCCAATGGGATCACCCACTGGTTTTCCAGCCGCCTCCCTGCCGCCGAGGAGCAGGAAGCGTGGAGCGGCCCACTGTGGCCGTACCCTTAGCCCGCCACTGGGGCTGGTACCTAAGTTACACGATTCGCAAATATCTCAAAATACTTTACACTTTCATACATGTAACACTATAGGCACACATTTGGAGTAAACATTTGCGGGAGGGGGGGGGGCATGGGGTGGCGAGAGGAAGGGCATTCTGTCACCCCGTAAATAGTAATACGCCAAATCAGTACCTAACAAAGCCGACCCCGCATGTGCGGGAATATGGCGATAGAGAAAGAAAGAAAACGGCCAGCATGGCGGAATCTAGTTCGATTTTCTGGCCGTTATTTCAAACCGACCTTGGAAGCACATGATGGCGGAGGGAGACGAGCTGCCGAGGTTTGGGAATTCGCTCCAGTCCAGGATACCTGAGGCCGGAATGTAGCAACGCCATCGTATGACAGCAATTTGGTAAAGGGAAAGATTGAAAACTTGTGGTATTTTACCATAATCTTTCATTGGATGGGAATGAATTAGTTTCTTCAACAGGAGTTGTAGATAGTAGTCTGTCTAGAAACTGACTAAAATTTTGCTCGTCAAGCAGATCTATCCCCCCCCCCCCCCCAAAGCCAAGTCCTAGTTACGCCACTGCTGCCAAGAGTAGTCATAACACAAGCAAACTGTTTGTCTTACGTAGCGTTGTAATGAGTTTGGGAATACGTACAGGTTGAACAGTGTGTTTTACAATTTTCTTAATGTTATTTATGTGATTCACAGACAAAGTTGTTTAGGTATAAGATATTTATGGACTACTCGTAAGATAGCTTACCGATTTGGAATCGGACGATTCATATTGGACATTCTGTCTCATATGAGCAAAAATTTGCACGAAGAATCACATAAATAAAATTAAGAACATTCTGAAATACAGTGTGCAACCTGTAAGTATTCCCAAACTCAGTACAACGCTACACAAGACAAATAGTTTGCTTGTGTTACGACTACTCTTGGCAGGCAGCGCACAGGCCTTGTATCTAGGGGGCGTTGAATGTAGTCGCTACCGGCGGACAGATACGGAAATGTCTCGCGGCAGTACGCACAGCTGTTCTGACGTTTAGCTACCGGAAGTTTACGTCACGTGACTACCCCATATGTAAACACAAGGCTACACTCCTGTTCCTAACGGAATTTGTTGTTGAAACTATTTAAGGATTCAGTTTAGCGTGCGCTGTGCAATTCCCATCTCATGTTGAAGTCGTTTATCTACAATAAACAAAACAGTGTAAAAGTTACCCAATAGGCTGTCATTGCAATTTACTTAGTTTATGTACTGGAGGACCCGGGCGAATTCTTCGCACCGTTAGTGAATGACAAAAAAGTTGGGAAAAATTGAAGTAAAGTTGAATGTTCACCCGCAGCTTTCTTCAGAATCAAGCAATGCAATTTAAAAGCGAAAATGAAAGAGCTTGATCCGCTGGGTGTTGTTAGGTCAAAAAGAACAGCGTACCTTAATTAGAACCGAAGATATCGTAAAACAAACCGATTAGAATATTCAGTGCCAGGACAGAAGGATACCACGTTTGAATAAAAATAAATGATGGAGAGACTTAAGTTAATTCTGATAATTGATGACAAATCTGCGAATGAATACCTTTCGTGTAAGGCAAAAATGAAGGAAATCGGTCGGATAGAACGACCTGACCGAGTGACTTTAGTTTACAGCAAGGGCCTCCTCATAAGAAAGATACAGAAGAAAATTGCGTTTAAGTATAGAAAAAAGAAGGGGAGAGTTATGTAAATTCTGATACTTGATGACAAATCTGTGGATGAATACTTTTCGTTTAAAACAAAAATGAAGGAAATCGGCCAGGTAGTTTTCGTATATTCTTTTAATATAGAAGATTATATGTAGAGAGGATGCACCAAAATACCCATCGGCACGTGTTTTTTGTTTCCTTTTTCCTTGTGATTATCTGAAAGTTTTAATTCTTATAATGAAATGTGCTAAACATGTCAAAATAAATGTGGCGAATACGTTGACGCTATGGGTATGCTACACTGCAGATCAGTTTGCCAGCACGACTTATTTCGCATTCATATTTGTTGGCTTTGCAAACTCAAAATGGCTGTCACTGTTTAACATAACTTGCACTAGGGACGACTGACAATACATTCAAGATTTCAGGTGTAAGCTGTTCACTGTCACGTTTGGCCAAAACAGGCAATATCCTGAAATGATTAACAAGTAATCGAGTATCTGTTTTCAATTGGGCATAAGGACTTCTACTTCATAGAAAATGAATAAATCATGAATTTCCATTCGCACATGTAGTGATTGAATTTAATTAAATTAGCAATTTATCTTCTGAATACATACTGTTGAACAGGTTCATAAAAAAATTTGCTTTGTTTATGATAAAGTATTTTGACATAACAAACTTGACAGTTAAAAACACTGAAAATATCAGACCACTTCGACAAGCTTTGTTACACAGAAATTCCGTAGTATGATGTAATCATCCCATTTTTCGTATTTGGTTCTCATGCACTGCAGTATAAACATGATAGAATTCCCATTATTTTGTGACATTACAGATACAGGAGAAAGCTGATTGTTTCCATGTGAAAGGAGGTTTTTGTCAGGTTGTTGGGATCCCCAGGCGGCCGGCTATCTATTTGGACCTAGTGAATGGAATACAGGTAGTTTGTGTTTCCCTAATCTGCTCGGAAACAGGAAGTGGCAGTCTTGGCTGAGCGAGGGCGTCTCTCCCACATTGCAACTGAAATACAATATAGCCACAAACATTATTCTAAAAGTCTATTCATGGAATGATCATACGGCAAATATAAATATATGAATGGATTCAGGAGACTTGGTAGAATCGCCGCGGTGGAGTAGCCGAGCGATCTAAAGCGCCTCACTGCGGAGCGCGCGGTTGCTCGCCGTGGAGGTTCGAGTCCTCCTTGAAGCATGGGTGTGTGTGTTTGTCCTTAGGCTAGTTTACCTAGGTATAAGTAGTTTGTAAGCTACGGACTGATGACCACGCAGTTTGGTCCGATAGATTTACAGACATTTGAACATTTGGGAGAATCAAACATCGTAATTACAATTTCAATATCCCTTACAAATAAAAAGCCGATAATTTCAGTACCATAATAATTATAAAACTTATATTTACAATTATTGATATGTAGTGTTTATCAGTAACAGTTTAAGAAGCAAATGGGCAGAATTGCACTACACTAACTATCTTAAAAGATGCACCACGTTGTTTCCATATTCTTTCAATAAACTTTGTTTTACTCTCTTGTTCTTGTGTCAGATCATAGATTCCACCACAGAAACACAAAACATGAACCCAGCAAAGCGTATTACACTTATATATGTCTTTTATTATATTTAATATTATTCTTAGTAACGTTCGTTTTATGTTGTAGAGTGCCACTTACATATTTCATGGCTGACTAAAAATAGTAGATATGCAGTAGATAATTTATACATAAACAATTATATGTATTAATTGTGGACAAGAACTGAACATATTTGCATAAAAAGCCATGATAAATTAAATATTAATTGTGTAACTATATTTCGATGGTGGCAGTATATTTGAACAGTGAGACACCATGCTTAATAGCTACCTGAGCAAAGAGCTTCAATGTCAACCGATTTTAGTATTGTTAAATATGTATTTGTTTGTTAAACGTAAACAACATTTGTAGGATGGTGGTCAAAGCATTTAATTCTGTGATATTCAAATGTATAATATTTTGTAAGAGATATTGTATTTTAAAGATTTGGCGTTAGGTTGGGCGGAAGGATACAATTTTGGGAGCAGGTACAGCACGCTTTCGAACGCTTGGGAGGGGACTCGTAACTGGGACGTGGTGGTGAGAAGTTGTGACGCTGGGCGGTCTGAAGCAGCGTTACGAACTTGTGATTTGAAGACATAAGCAGGTGTAGACTTAGAAAATTTACGGGACTGTGCCTGCAGAACTTAGACTCTGATGAAAAGCGGTAAACTATGGACGGTAGTGGGGCTGTGGAACTGTGATAAATCAGCAATCGGGTACTCGCGTGATGACAAACTGTTTAATAACACATACTGTAATCGCAGATTAATTTGGAACTGCAATGTTCGATGGACTTCACTAATTTACAAGTGATAATTTGGAACTTTTACTCTCGAGTACGTTTGATACTTATTATGCCTCTCATGAACAATAGTTGGGGATATATTCAGTCATTTACCGATGAATAAAGTAGGACCACCTCCGCATTTTCATGTCCAAAAAGAGTAATAAACTCCATTTATAAAGCATTACTTCGTGAGTGAATCACTTCTTTATCTTAGAATCCATTTTGTTGGTTATTCAGAGATGTAATTTATGTTTGTTTATATATCTTCGCGTTATCATATGCAGATTGATAGACTGGCTAAACTACAGATTAATTATTGATCTTTTTTAAACAGATTGGGTAGCTGTTTAGGGCATAGAAGCTGACATACACGAACAGAGACAATGAGCCATAAATCTTTTACTACCCTGAGTTATGTATTGTCCAATTCTTATTGGTGAGTACCGATAGGAAGGTCGCAATTTCCTTTATCATATTTTATTCATTCGAATACTATACCAAACCTATGTTGACAAATGAAAGTATTTCATTGTGCAGTACAGTTTCAAGTCAAGTAATTACACCTCACATAACTATAGGGTAGGAAGTTACTCGAATGGAGCATAGTGAGTTAACATTTTATGTGGTGGTTTTTAATGAACTGCATCTTCATAATGCAATTCCGCACAGTGGATACTACATTATTTTTTCATCTCCAACACACGAATGTACTCAGTTAAATGAATTTTCCTCTTTTCAGTGTTGAGGTTCTTCCGCATTTTGAACTCGGAACTGCATTTCTCACACTTTTGGAATGTTTTGTGCGAATCACTCATGTTCACCGAAAAACAGCCACAACGAAATAACAAATAACACCAACACGAAATAAAAAAGAAGCAACGAAGTAAAAACAAAATATATTTACAACAACGAAAGAAGTTAAATGAATCGCTCAGTGTGGAAGCAAAGAGCAGACTGGATTGATGGAATATGGGAGACATCTTTAAAGAAATTGACTGATCACGTGATTTCAATTTCCGATCAACACGTGTCAAATCAGTGATACTGCCGCGAGACAGTTGCGGCCAGGAACAGCAGTACGACCTACCCCTCCCTTCCTCTGTTAGGTTAGGTACAGGGACCTAGTCGCGTACTGCGGAAGTGCGCAGGAGTCCGTTAGCCACGTCTTTAAGTATTCTGGAGAGCAGCTCTCCAGTCCTTTCCGTTCAAGGTACGTAGACTAGAAAGGTATGCCAGTTTGGGCTTCTTCACTGTCATTGGTTAGCGCTGTATTACGTCACTCGGCAGCAAGCCGCTGTATTACAAGGCCGCCGTGAACACATTTTCTCCGGCTTTTCTTTTCTCATTCGACAAAAAACATTGCTTTTAAGCGGTGGAACACGCTTGTGATTAATATATATGTATACTAACATACAAAGTTTTGTGTCCCAGCCTCGTCGCCGCTTTTGTGTCTCGTTTCCATCATAGGTGTCGGTGGCCGAGTAGAAAAGTACCGATATAGGAATAAAGGTTGCACGCTTGTGCAGGTACGAAGGTAAGCAGCCAGTGGGACAGCAGAAACTAGAAACACTAGAGTAAATTAGAACGAGATATATATATTGCACAGAATTTATACAGTACTTAACTTTTACATAGCTCAGCACTGCAGAATGCTGATACATAGTTGAGCTAGAGGCCTGCCTAGTGCCTATCCGATAGCAAGTTTGCACTGGTGCCTATCTGATTCCGAAGTGTTAACTGGTTCCTATCTCAGTCCCAAGTGGACGATGTCGTTCAGTGGTGGCCACGAGCGGAGTTGTAGCAGAGGGCGCTCGCGGCTGACGTCCTAAGAACGCCGCGCCGTGCGTGCATGGCGGCGCGCGGCGAAAGTAGGTGGCGCGCACTTTGGACTTGTGCGACACCATACAAAGCACTGAAAAAGAAAAGCTTCAGACATTATTAACAACTAGCTAACTCGTCCCGACCAGCGACTTGGCACGGTAATATTTAAACGTCTTTAACTGGAGAAACACTAAACCTATGGTAATGAGGATTTTTTTTTTTTTTTAAATTGTAGAGCTCATAAAGATCTAAAATAAAGTCCGCGAGAGCACATGTCTAACTTTATAGATTTCCCACAGTCACTATTTATGTAGTCTGAAGCCATCCGGCGCCAGCGCTTTAGGAGACAAAAATGGTACATATGCTTCACTCGTAAAAATTAGATATATGCTCTCGCTGACTTTTTTTTTAGGCCTTTGTGAGATCTACAATTTAAAAGAAACCTCATCGCAGTACGTTCAGTAGTTCACTAGTTATAGAAGGTTAAAGGGACAGAAAGAGAGAAAATGTGTTTCTGTTTTATATATCATCATGATTTCACCTCCATAGAGTGCGAATTTTTAAATTTTACTATGCCTATAGCCGTGACGCTAGTTCATGCAATAAGTTGACGAAGTTTTATCGCAATAGACTGAATGACATTGACGGGCATAGCATACGGACAAACAGAGGCCTTCATTTTTATATATATAGATAAAGAAAACTTTCGTTACAACGCAAACTTAGCAGCCGATTTTCGCATTAATGCTTTTGTTTTACTCATTTAATTACTATTAACATTGAACTGCATACTACTTTCATACATACAATTTTATCAATCGGCTTCACAAAAAATGTTAGGAACAAATTGTGGCATTTTTGACATTTATCTCGTCTTGTCGTTTACAGCGAGAGATCCATATGCGCTGAAGCTCCTCATCTGTTGGAAACCGATGGTACAAAATGCCTTCCGTCTTGCGTCCACCGTTATTGCACTCCGCAACAGCACAACACGAAGTATTGTTACTCATAATTACCTTTTTTTTACCTTAATTACAGAAATAATATATGGAAACAGATCACGAAAAGAGGGAGCGCAAAACAGAACTTCCTGCTTGCACGTTTCATACGGGTACTGCGGCAGCTGCTCGGCGCTTGCTGCCAGGTGACGTCACACAAGCAAATAAAGCACTAGATATACCGAGCTGAACAATCCGCCATTTTGAATCCCAATCTGACGACACAGTTATATGCTTTGTCTGGTGCAGCGAAGTGAATTAGCCAACAGTTTGTGATTTTATTGTTTCACAGTGTGAAATGATTGGTTGTGCATCTCCAAACTGCTCAAATAATAGCAGACATGGTCGCTAGAAGTTTTATCGGTTTTCTTGAAACACAGATCGGAGTAAAAGATGGCTTGTAAATTCCAGATGCCAAGTATGTACGCCAAAATCAAGTAACGATCTGTGTAACGTTATGAATTAAACCTTCTTTTATTTGTATTAAAATAATTATGCCGACTGAGAGGTAGTAAAGAAAATATAGGCCTATACATGTAAGCAATGGTTCATTTTAATTTTGATACATTGTTAATATATCACGACACATGTAAAGTTGCTTTTATTGATATTATTTAGACCAACTAGGTAGTTATTCTAAGATCTATTAATTGTATTTTTAAGTGATGCATGAGTGCAGCTGGCTTTACCCAGTTACTGGTTTTTAAATTATATTATTTCACATTAGTTTATTGTTTAAATTAAATGAGACTCTCAACAATGTAATATGTAGGCCTAAGCCAAGCTGTGAACAGGATGTCTGAAAAACAAAAATAATGAATTGAACTTCGCAAAAAATGGGAACAGGAAAGACGTAAAACCTTCTCTGAACTACGGTGTGTGTAAAATATACCAGACATTAGAGGGGGCAATACGGGAAATACAGTAACGCAACTTAACGTTATTTTGTAACTGTTTTCGCATGCAACTCTTAGTTACCGTAAACGTATATGGATGTACAACTTATAAACTAGAAAATATGATAATTGTAACGTATTTTTAATTATATTTGGTACATATTTAGCACGGAAACATATGCTTCAATATAAAATGTAAGTGAATGTACCACATCACTAAATATCCCTCTAATCACTAACTTAAAGTTGCTTGCCTCTTACAGTCAAATGTAAGCCAATAAATTTATATTCTGTAATATTTCTTCGCTATGAAAGTATATTTAATGGCCTTAAGAGCATATTAAAAAGCGCAAGTATGCCGTAGCGTTCAAATGTGCACCTTCAATGTGGGATTCAAAATGGCGGATTGTTCTGCTTGTACTATACAGTGCTCTACAAGCAAAGCGCGCCAGTCTAATTTACATCCCCCCCCCCCCCCCCCCTGCATTCCGTTGCTGTTTCTTGCAGTGTCAACATTGCGACGACGGCGTGCTTGAGTTTTCGTCACTGAGTAACAAATACTTCCCATTACCTTGCAAGCAGCTTGTCTTAGCCGTCCGCAACGAACTCGTATCTTGCTTCGATGTACTCCGCTATTGCGATGGTTGTGGTAGTGTTATCGCTGCATTTACACCGCCAGATTCGAGTGTTGCAAAATGGTATGTAGCGTGATGTTTACCTTGGTCCAACCCCTGTTTCTACATTCGTTCGCGTAACCAATGGCTTGCTCTATTTAATCTTTGTGCTCTCTCTGAGGACCGATCTTTATCCTCTTAAAGGGTAAATCATTTTACTACCGACTTGTCCTACCAGCAAGTCTATTTCTCGCCCATTGGCTATATTCAGTGAACAGTTGTACACGAAAACTTGCGACATGGGTACCTCTGATTTATGTGCCTTATTCTGAAAATTTGTTTCAACCGACACCCCCGACTTTCATTATCTGTAGCTTCCCATAATGTCGCAATTTTTAAGTCAATTGTCTATTAGGCAAAGAAACACCTGCTGAAAAAACGAAGTCCAATTGCCTGAGACAAAATATCTGGGGGTGCGTGACCTTTCAGGAAATAATGTTGCCGGCCGCGGTGGCCGAGGGGACTGAGGCGCTCCAGTCACGGTCTCCACGGTCACTACGGTCGGGGGTTCGATTCCCCCTCGGGCATGGATATTTGTGCCGTCCTTAGTGGTAGCTAGTTCGTAAGTTGTTTGTAAGTTTAGGGACTGATGATCCCGTAGTTAAGTCCCATAAGCTATACAAACATTTGAACATTTTTGGAATAATGTTTGTCGATGATTCTTTGGAAATTAATTCTTCCATCTTTTATTAATCCAGTCTCTTGCAAAACGAGGGATTGCAGTTACAGCTACTCCCACGAACACCCCCAGGCTGCAAACGGCAAAAATATCTTCTTTCCTATTATTAACGAGAAAACTGAGTTTTCTAGAAATGGTTACAATATCCAAACCATATAGTTTTACTTCTCTCTAAAATCTGAAGAAATGTGACTGTAGTCACTTTCACAATAACAAGGAAGAAGTATACAGGAAAATGTGACACTGAGATCACGATGGGTAACGGAAGTGTATTTTATGTATCTCGACCTCTCGGCAAGATAAGTCGGAATCGGACGAGGAAGAGCGATAAGCGTATTCGCCACAGCGTTTCTGTAGCGCAGAAGTGAGAGTGCCTCTCTTGTCCAGTGACATCCACGCCTCTTCAGCGAGAGAAAAGGTAAGGACACTTGGCGCGCAACAGAAAGCTACTTCGTGGACAGATGTCTGTAGCACTGTAATGCGAACAGGGCCTTCTCTGACATTTGCCGCTTTCATTGGAGTATCGCGATAAAATAATTTGTCGGACCATTGTATGTTATATTTTTTTTTCTTTATTTTCGTTGCTACAGCACACACTTCATCCTTATGTAAAAGTGAAATGTTTCATGCGGATTATTACCATCTGATAAATTCTGCTGTTGGAATAGAAAAAAGGCAAATATGTTTCTGTTTAAAATATTGACAGAAAAAGCAAATCAATAATCAGCCAACCCGTTGTAACAATAGTTGTTTAATAAACCTTTATCATGGTTTCGACGTAATGTTCAGAAGATTCATTCACTTCCAACAAACTCCGCAAGGACACTTACTCACACAACATACCCACGCTGACTCGACACATCCAGATGTCCAAAACCTAGGATTTTTTCATTGTTACATACACCCTACGGTAACCATCCCTTTATCACCTACCAATCAGCAAACTGAGTTAAGTGTGATTAAATCTACTGCAGTTAACAATGGGTATGGCAAGGGTATGGTAGATCACATTTCATTAAGAAAACCTCTCCAAAAAGCTCGACATTGTGCAAGAAACAATTATTTATGTAACAACAAAAATATTAAGAATTTTATACCCATTTCGTTTTTGGTAAATATTCCCTATACGACCAAGCCCTTCTAGTGAAAAAATTATAACTGCGATGTTTCTTTTTCTAAAGACAACAATTTAATGAAAAATTTGTTGCACGCAGTGGAAAATACAAGTGATCGGTTTTCTAATTCTGTATTGGAGAGCTTTAAAGATCTAGAACTTAGCGATGGCAATGTACTAAATGACCAGTTGAATCTCGCATGTAGACAATGTTTCTAAGACTTCCAGCCTATGCTGGTCACAAAATCTTCTTATAGTTGTTAGTAGTTCTTCATTTCTTCAAAACTCTAATTTACTTTCGTTCGTAGTTATCCATTTATATTTCACATGGCATATGTCTATCCGCTTTGCCTTGTATATATCATCATACTATGGCCCACGTCTTAATCCAATTTATTTATGTTCATCTCAGAGGTACGCTTTGATATTATTATTGTTTGATTACGGATTTGTATTTCAATATTAACTGTGAGTTAGCTTATTTTTAGAATAATATGTGTGTTTCCATTGCTTTCCTCAATCCTGTCACCTCTTTTTATTCCATTTTCCATTTGTCATTTGTTTAACATCGTTGTAAACTGAAGCCACTTAAACATATATGTCCCACGACGCATGCACCACTGGTCCAGGTATCCTGCTTTAACATCAGTAGATTTTTGTGTATGGGGATAGATGAAAGACACAGTTTATAAGAACTAAGTAAATACATGTGACACATTACTTGTAGGCATTATGATGCAATAGACGAAATTAAGAACTCCGTGAATCTGAAACTAGCAACAGAATTTTTCATACACGTACGGATAATTTCATTGGCCTAAATGCAGACATTTATGATAACCTAGTGTGAGTGTATTGTAAAATTGTATGCACACTGTATAAATTCTTAACACTGCTCTCTCTCTCTCTCTCTTTTTTTTTTTTTTTTTTTTTTTTTTTTTTTTTTTTTTTTCGATTAACACGAATTCTGGTGTGCTATGGTATTAATGAAAGCAGATTATCTGACACATTCATGTAGTTTTAGTTAACTTTATTGCCATCATTCTCCAAAATTAAATTAAATTCTTTATAACTTCTGTTGAAAACTCTGAGCAATTTTCTGGAATTTAAATACGAAACTGGGGCAAGTAGTTGATAAATTATAATTTTTTCCAAATTGTTTCTTTGCTTCTCTGGAATTTCTGGAAAACTACTGCAGATACACGTTTGGGACATGTTTCATTAGATTCACCACATCAATAACAACAAAACAAATGGAAATTGTGCTTCACTTTAACCTCGTACAGTTTTGCGATGGCTTCATATTAGCGAGTTGCTAAATTTCAAACAAATTCTTTATTAGCTGAAACTCCATAACTAAACATTTGGCGAGCTATGTTTATATAAACTTTTTCTTTAGTTTTACTTGTAGAATATCATATTAAAATATTAATGGTTACAACCTAGCCTCCTTGGTTGCTACTGACTGCAAAGACGGTCGTCGAGCAGCAGACAGGCACATAAAAAATCGACTTGGCGTGTTTTAGGCCCATTTTAGGTTTTCTGTGATTTTATGATTCTTTGCAATCATTTTGGGCAAAAATAATAGAAATCCAAATAATAAAAAATGATGGACGATACGACTACAACGCTACTATTGAATTAATATTTATGCACTCAATACGTAATTTCCTCTCTGGCCGTATTTTAACAAGCAGTCAAAATTATTTGATATTGTAGTTTAGCTTTGACAAGCATACACTTTTTTAACGTTTACTTCTTCAAACTATTATTTTAATACCTCTCCCATATTTTCATTACCTTTTCCCGTTAAATATCATCACATGTCTTGTCGTGGTAGATTGTCCCCTTTTTGGAAGTTTACTTTCTTTGCCCGTTCCGGTTTTCGCAAAACCAAGTGACAGTGTCAGTTCAGTGCTTTTTGCACATATGTCTGAACCGGTATGAGTTACGGAAAAGAGCAAAGTTGTAGAGAATGTTTTCATCTACAAATACATTTATTCAATTTTCTTCTCACATGAACGATTAAGGCGTTATTTACAACTGAATTTCCTACTGTCAAAAGGCATTCAAAAACAGCCTATTTTTAGTGTTAATAACCCATTTTCGTCCGAAATATTTGAAAAGGGAAGATTCTGGTCGCTGTCGGCCAACAATTACGTCTGTAAAATCTAGTGCCTATCGGTTGAATGGCGCGGTCTAAAAATTGGGAATACGTAACAGACAGTATCAAATCGCCGTTATTTTTTCAAATATCTCTCAAAGGATGCGAGATTTGATATATATGAGAGCAAAGTTGTAGAGAATTTTCTCCTCTACAGTTATTCAATTTGCTTCTTAGGCCGTTACTTTCACTAAATTTCGAGCGGTCAAAAGGCGATCGCAAAGGCCCACTTTTAATGTTACTGTCGTGACCTAAAGTGGGTAAAAAAACTATTAAACACACACACAGACAACTTATTTTCTGTATGTATGAAAGTATATAAACTATGGGTTGAAATTCTACGAAAATAAATAAATAAAATGAGGATACCTTGCATATATAAATACTTCTGGCCTTCCAAAACAGAACACCAAGTAGGGCTGGAGATATCGCAGCCAAATTTAATTGGGAGGTAACATGTTGTACATATCACAGGACTGAAAAATCAGCTCCATTGTAAGTGCTAAAGATGTTGTTGTTGTTGTTGTTGTCGTCTTCAGTCCGCAGACTGGTTGGTGCAGCTCTCCACGTTACCCTGTACTGTGCAAGTCACTTCATCTGAAAATACGAACGGAAAACTACATCCTTTTGTACGGTAGGTGATGACAGTGGCATTGCCTAGCCAGCAAAATTACTGAATTTCAAGTCCAAAAAACCATTAATGTCTTCCAAAATATTACGTGAAAAATGTGAAAATCTGATAAACATTTTCTTTTATACAAGATATTCAAGATAACGACAGATGGAGTAAATAGAAAAATTCAAAATATGACTGTCATAAATACATGCCATTTTACAGAAGAGTACCAACAAGAGTCATATATGGAGTGATGGAGTGGTACAGAAAGTGACAGACAGAAACAAATGTCAAAATTTACAGAACATCAGCAATAAATGGAATAAATGACAAATATACATAATGGTAAACATAAGTATATATAGAATTTTACAGAACATAGTTTGACAAATGACATAGTTGAGAAAATGAGGTAGCTAGAAGTAACACACAAATGGAAAAAAATACAATAATAAACACGAGCATATACAACGCTCTACAAAAGATAGTTTAACTAATGTCATCATTCTTTTGAGAAAATGAGGTAATTACAAGTAATACACACAGTAGTGTTAGTCCCATGCGTCTAAATTTTGTAACAGAGATCAGTATTTTTTTATTATTTTTTTATTTTATTTGACTTTTCTTTTTCTTTTTTTTTTTTCTTTTTTTTTGTGGAACATAAAATGAACATTTGTATCTTGTACACAATGTAGTCTATTTAAATTATAGTGCACTCACTACAAGATAAAGTGTCAGTTTTGCATTCTGTCATGCATTTAGATTCCATTCTTTCATGGATACTAGAACATACATGTAAAATTTTTTTGGCTACATAGGTTTCTGAACATGTACAAAATAATGTCACTGTTCCGGCATAACAGCATTTCAACATAGCTTTTAACAATCGAATAAGCACAATAACATTTCAGACTAAATAGTATTGAGTCATTATAGTTCTGAAAGCATATGTATATATCACGAACAAATCTTCTTTTTTTTATTTATTTATTCTTATTTTTTTATTTTTTCTAATCACTGGTAATGAACCTGTGGACAACGTTTGCAATGGGAGGCACTGAAAGGTACAAGCACACGAATAGCACATTAGCTCCTAACATTCATTTTAGGTCTGCACACAAACAGCACATTAGCTCCTAACATCCATTTTAGGTCTGCACACGAACACAAAACACTGTAAGATTACACCACACTGTAGGCGAGCTGGATGGTTGCATTGAAGTTGAAGTCATGGGGAAAAGGTTCTGATGTATTCCTCCAGGCAATTCGACAACCAAGTGTGCTCCAACCAACGGAGCTATTAGCAGACTGCATCAGCACAGCCAAAATTAGAGCAAAATATTGGTCGTTGGCCAAGACTGCAATGGACAGTACTATGTGGCCAAACATCATCCAACCAATACCTCCATTAAAAAGCCTAAAATTAGTAGTGTATAATAGCACGTCCATTGTTCTGTGTGCTTTCTGGAATCTCGTGTGCGAAATCGCCAGTTCCCATGCGTGTCCATAGTACATGAAATAAAGCATTTTACACACAAATTAGTAACATAGTCATGATATTTCAGTTTAGACTGAAAGAAAAGTCATTGATTAGTACATATCTACAGAAAACTTTGCCCCTAATTCAAGTGGTACAGATGGGTCATGGTATTAAACCATATTTTTACATTACAAATAGGGTCTTGAAGTCAGATATATTTGAATACTAATGAGATTTAGTTCTTATACTAGAGTATCTACAAAATTAATGTCATTTCATATAGGCATAAGGCTTTACATACTATGTACACATTATTTTACAAACACATAATCGTATGAAATACACCCAGGGTACTTGTCATCAATTGGGCATTAGGTCATATAAAGTAAATTTCATTTGTTGTGAAGTCATTTCAAATAACTGGACATTCCATTGCCACTAGATCACATCTCTTTAAATTAACATATGTCACTATGGTGGGGATTGCATTACCACCAAAACATAACACTTAAATTACATATGTTGCCATGGCCAGGCTTTTATCTTAAATGAGTTACACATTTCATTGCCTTAAGGTATAACACATCAGGGTAGTTCGTGAGAATATCAAAAAAGGTTCAAGTCATCAGGTCATGTCTGTGTCTGTCTGAGTCAACAGTAGGGTCAGACAAAACAATTAACGCAAGTTTTGGCACATTAATAGCTGTACATCACAGTAAATAATCCAATAACGTAAACACAGGCGTAACAACTTGTTAGGCATAGCTGCAGATTTTCATCAACAAGATCATCAATAAAATTTTGAAGATAGCAATAAGTAAAAGCAAAGTATCTCTGTGCATTATCTTATCTTTCTAGACTTAACTAGGCACAATTTATGGCATATCTGCAAGTTTGCATGAGAGATGGCTGTGTGCAACTAATAAGCATAACCATACATTGTCATTGAGCTTAATTATGACATTAATGAGCATAGTGGTAGGGTTAACTATATAATTAGTGAGCATAGCGGTAAGCTTTGATTACAAGAGCAATAACCCAGCTGCAAGCATCAATAGAAATATTCATTACACATAATTAGAAATAATTACAGAGCATCAGAAGGATATGATTCTCACCAATCACACGTGCCAGTGAAGGCTCAATGCATCAACATACAAAATGATGCACATAAGCGCAAAGAGAAAACACAAAAGGCAGTGCGAGTAAGCACATAAGAAAAGAACAGAGCATAGCATCATTAGCAACAGGGCGATTCGACATATTGTGTATTGCCTTATTCATCATCCTTCAGCATGTCCTTTTTTACTGCTTAATTGGCTTACAAAATGCTTCTGTCAACTCAAAAATCTTCTTCGCTCGCTCCGAAGTTCGTAAGTTATGCAATTAGTAACACAGAAGAGAAATATGATATTTTCTGAAACATAGAAACTTCATTAGTTCGTTCAATCAAAAATTTCCATTAATTTTATTTGCCTTGTACAGCCATAGAGTCCGTTAAATGCAAACTGCAAGTAGGTCACAGTTTCAAGATAGCATCGTAGCACAGAGGATAAGTATTCACAGTTAGAGAAACGTCACAGTGAGCACAGTGAGAGAAAGAGGTAGATAGAGCGCACTAAGGAAAAGCGGAAGAATAGTGACACCCAGCTCGAGAACGGGGCACCAATCGCCACTTAGTGTGTCCAAAACAGATTAATGGACTCTCTACCCCAATTTTATGCCTTGGAAATTTTAATATTGGAAATGTGGTGAATGCCTTTCGACTTGTGCGTCCTTAAAGTCTCTACCTCAACGACGTTGTCGAGGATGATACGATTGATGCGATACGGACCATTGTACAGTAAGAAGAATTTGTGAATCATAGATCTTCCCTTGTGGGATCTAATTAATACCTTTTGTCCTACATGGAGTTGTTTGGCATAACAATTACGTTGAGAGCATTTCCTTTTGTCAGCGGCTTTCTTAACGTTTTTAAGCGCCAATCCAATGATCTCATGATGATGTAGTCTTCTTTGTTTAGGAAAAGATATCAATTCCTTGATACAGTGGGGAGGTTGCTTGTTTTTCAGAACCAGAATTGGTGAAAGGCGTGCAGATTCATTAGGAAGTTCATTTATGATATTTTGGAATGACTGAATATATCTACCCTATGGGTTGTGTCGCCAGTAGCAATACTGCCTACATAGTTTTCCAAGCTCTTTCATCACCCGTTCACAAGGGTTAGAGGCAGCATGATAAAGTGATATGAACATGGGTTTGATGTTTCTGCGCCGCAATATCCGTGCCCAATCATGAGAACGGAATTGAGGTCCGTTATCGGAGATGACCTTATCTATATGGCCAACATCTTTTAGGAAGTTTTTGACAAAGGTGTTAGTTACTATCTTCGCCGTGGCACAGCGGAGCGGAGTAAAAGATACAAATTTTGAAGTGAGCTCAATAACAAAGAAGACAAAAGAGAAACCAGTGTTAGTTCTCGGAAGAGGTCCAAACAGGTCAACGGCTGCTAACTGCTTTAATTTTGAAGGTATAATCGAAAAAAGTGGAGCAGAATGCGATATCTTCGGCGGCTTTGTCTTTTGACACAATTTACATCGAGATAACACATTATGTATACGTTTCTCCAAGTTGATGAAATAACAAGAGTCGCGTAATTTCGCGAAGCACTTCTTGGCACCATAGTGTCCGTAACTGAGATGAATATACCAAATCAATTTGTTCACGGATTCCTCCGGAACACACACTAACCAAAATTGACTGTCAGGGCCTTTACGATTGAAGAGAATGTTATTGTGGATAATATAATATTGTCTGATGGAAAAATTACATTTATTGTGCCATTTTATTTTAATATCGCGCCAGATTGGATCTTTATCTTGTTCTTTAGCAATGTCAGAAAATGTGGCAGATATGTAATTTTCGAAAGCAACTTCCTGCATATAGAGAATATTAAAGTTATTTTCTAAGTATGCTTCTTCCGCCGCCTTGATGAGCCCAACAGGCGAACGAGATAGCGAGTCTGCAACGATGTTTTGTTTACCAGGATTGTAAATTACAGAGAAATAGAATTCTTGAAGGAACAAAGCCCAACGTCTATCATGGTTAAGTTTAGCCGACATGAGGAATTGAAGTGCACGGTGATTCGTGTAAACTTTAGTGTGTTTGCCAAACAAGAAATAACGGAATTTTTCGAATGCCCAAACTACTGCCAAAGCTCCAAGCTCAGTGACGGAATAGTTCCGCTCTGACTTGGATAGTATGCGACTAGCAAACGCAATGGTTCTCTTTGTGGCAATGCCATTTTCTTCATCCTCTTGGAACACGTGAACGCCAAGTCCGAATTTTGAACTATCGGTAGAAATTCAAAAGTTCTTAGACAAATCTGGGTGTTGGAGAATAGGTGTGTCAAGGAGTGCTTCTTTTAAGCAAAGAAATTCTCTTTGGGCATCCTCATCCCAGAAGCAAACAGTATTCTTTCAGTTAACTCATATAATCAGGGAGTGGTTAGGTCTTTCAAATTTATAAAACGGCGATAGAAATTAATTAAACCCAAGAAAGCTCTTAATTGGCATTTAGTGGTGGGAATAGGCATTTTCACTATCGCCTCTAACTTTTCGGGGTCGGGCTGAATCCCATCTTTAGAAACAATGTGCCCTAAAACTTTAATCTGAGAACGACCAAACTGTAACTTTTCTAAGTTGACAGTAATCCCGGATTGAGCAAACACTTCAAGTAAAGATGCCAAAGTACTGTTATGTTTTTTCCCAGGAAGATTCTGCAATCAAAATATCATCAACGTAAATTGTGATTTGTTGTTTTAAGTGCTCAGAAAGTGTGGCATTCATTGCACGGATGAAAGCAGATGAGGAGATGTTCAGTCCGAAAGGCAATTTACGGAACTGATAAGTTTCCGAAGCAGAGAAACGCGGTGTACTTCCTACAGTTGGGGTGCAGTTTCATTTGCCAAAAACTAGACCTGAGATCTAATGAGGATAAAACTTTGACACCATAGAATTTTTGTAACAATTCTTTCAGGGTTTGGGGTCGGTCGGTTTCTGGTAAAATAATAGTGTTAATTTGTCTGGAATCAAGCACTAATCGAATTGACTTACCTCTTTTTTCAACAATATGTAGGGGACTGTTATATGAGCAAACTGCAGGTTCAATTACACCTTGCTTGAGCATGGACTGAATTTCAGCCTTAACTCTTCCCCTGTAAGAATGGGATATGGAGGTACAAAAAATTTATTTTGTTCTTTGATCTTAAATTCATAGAGAAAATTTTTTATGGTACCAGGACTGTTAGTGAATACACGTCAATATCGCCGCAAGATACGGAACAATTCTTCCTTATCACGTTCTGAGGAACCTTCAACTTCTACTAATCTGTTCTCAATGATGTCAGAGATCAAGTCAATTTGTTCAAAAAATTCAAATGTTTGTATAGTTTATGGGACTTAACTACGGGGTCATCAGTCCCTAAACTTACAAACTAATTACGAACTAGGACGGCACAAATATCCATGCCCGAGGGGGGGATTCGAACCCCCGACAGTAGTGGCCGTGCAGACCGTGACTGGAGCGCCTCAATTTGTTCAGTCTCGAAATATTTATCTATTATATCATCATCAGGTTTGATATCGTGCGTCATATTAGAAGTAGATAAAAATTTCAAACAACTGGCACCTTCTTCATATCTGGTAATCCAGTCTTCGAATTTAATTTGAATGACATTTTACTGAACAACAGCAGTGGCACTAGCCCTTTTGAAATCTAAAATAACCTTGTACTTGGATAGGAAGTCCACACCTAATATTATCTGTGTAGTTAAGCGGGGGACAATCAGTAGGTTGGCAGAAAAGAGATGACCTTGGCATAAAAATTCTACGTGTGTTTGGTGTCGAATTTCGACAGGTTTGCTAGAAATGACGCCACGAATTTTAGTGTAATGCAAAGGCCGAGTTGGACCGTTAAGCAAGTTCTGATATTTCTTGAAAGTTACTTCATTAATTACTGACACTGGGCTACCATAATGTAAGACAGCAGAAAGATTGATTTTGCCAATTTTGACAGATAGAACTGGGTGAATTGGAATATCGAGACGTTCTACCTGTTCTTCTAATAGTGCCTCTTTTATGTCATATAACTGTACAAATTTTTGGTCTTGTTTGGTAGAAGGTTCATAAGAAATTTCTTTGTTGAGACAAGTGTTACCTAGATTAATGAGGCTTTCACAAGATAAATGCTTTTCAAATCTTGACTGTTTATTAATTTCGCATTCACTATCGTCGTCATTAGAAGATATGTAATTGTCTATTCAATCAGCGACAGAGGTGTGCTGCAAATCTAATTGTTCGAAATCATTTTTTGGTGTTCCAATGTCACTGTTAATTGCATTATTGTGTGGCAGTCCCGTGTCCTGCATTTCAAAGTACATGACCGGTCTGTCATATGCAATTGTTGGTTGATACTGTAAGAATTTTATTTCGTATATAGTGTCTTCTTCAGAGTTTGAAGACGAAGCTTCTGTCTCCCTCTCTGAATTGTCGTCATTATATTGCTGATCGACAATTATCTCGTTTAACCGTTGGGCAGTATAATGTTTGTTCGATGCCTTTTCATTTGTTTCGTTAATTCTGATAGTACAATTTTTGTTACTGTCATTGCTTTCAGGTGTAACGGCATAGCTTTTGACACAAGTTGTGTCGGTTTTGCCTTAACACTTAGGTAGGTGCTACCAACGTCAGTATTGTGCACTTCCGTACAAACTACTATATTGTCTTGTTCGGGAGGTTGTGCATCGTGACCTTCCTCTCTGTGAGGACGTTCACAATGAACAAGTTTCAGCGTTTAGTTGGGATTACATAAATCCTGTACGGCCGAATTATTTGTTGTCGAGTCCGCTAGTCATCCCTGACGCGGCCCCTTTTTTGACGAATTATAGCGTGGATTAGCAGGTCTGATTTCAATGTTTTGCTCTTGTCTCTCCGGGGTACGCGATCTACTTTGACCCCGGTTTGTGTTTTCGTGTCGTGGAAGGCAATCACGAGAATTATTGCGTGTGCCCTCCCGACTACGCTTCTCAGAGTTATTGTTGTTATTTTCAGTCTCGCGATCAGATCTTTCACGCCAATTAGTATTATTCGAGGTATTGCTGCTATGATAATTATTATTGTGGCATCCTCCGCGACCAAAGCCACCATCTCGGTAACAGCCACGAAAACTTCCACGGTTATACTCACGTTCTTGAAAATCACCGTTGTCATTGTCGCGGACTTTGTTTGTAAGTTTCATTAGCGAAACAATTATTTCTTGTTTTATTCTCGTGTTCTGCGTAACCTCTAGTACGCGGCGGGCTTTGTTGCGACCGGCGATCATATCTGTTTCTTTCAAAATATTGACTGCGCGAGGAATTTTCCTCGTATTCTTCCTCTAAGTCTTGTAAGACGTTTCTGAAGGCTTCAATATCATTCTTGCAACATGCCGCAATGGCAATTTGACGCAAGTGTAGAGGCAGTTTTTTCAAACAAATTCTAATTAATTCGGCAGGGCAGTAAGGCACCGATAAAAATTGATTTTTATATACTAAATGTTGGAAATATTCCACCGGGCTCGAGAAATTTGATCGTTGAAAAGTTTTGAACGTCGCAATACTGTTTTTAAAGCGGTCTTGTGCCGCTTTCGACCAGTATGCGGATAGAAATGAGCGTCGGAACTGATTCTCACTATGGCACTTTTGGGCGATAGCTCTCATTCTGGTGGTTGGCTCGCCTTCCAGATAACCACATATAAATTCTAGTCTGTGCTCAAGTGGCCAATTCGAGGAAAGACAATATTCTAATTGTTGCTACCACTCTTTAGGGTGCAAGTCGTTCGGAGAGTTTTTGAATATTTTAAATTTACGTACAGTCAGGAAATGCTTGTAGTCAAACGCTTCCTTTCTCCTGTGCGGTGTAAGTGGGCGTAAACTACGCATCGCGTCTTCATTGTTGTTACTACAAGGTACACTTCGTTCACGTACCAAGGGACCTACTTGATTCGAATGATTATCATTGTCATTTTCGTTCGAATTTTCTTCTACGTCTTCGTATGGATTTCCACAATTGTGGTCAAATTTCCTCTCTATTCGCGCCACGCGATCATCTATTTTCCTGACCTCAGCCTGTGTTGCTGATTAATGGTCGTTTGACCTTGTTTGAAACGGTCAAGGGTGAGATATTCATTAGTTTCAATAAACGGGGTAGGGTGCGTTACATCAAAACTTTTGTCAGTGTTATCACTGATTTGGGTCATCTTAACAGTGATATCCTCAACCTGTTTATTAACTTTGTTGATTTGCTCCGTCGTGACTGACACGAAGTTCTGCAACTTTTCATCAAATAGACTATTCTGTTGCTTCAATTGAGCGAGTTCAGTGGTTTCCATATTTCGATTCGTGACGCAAGGCTTTCCATAACCGGATTAATCTCGTCGCGAATATCTTGTCTTATTTGCTGAGATTCACGTTTGAAAGTATTGAGCAGTTGTTCGCTAAACCGATAGTTGTCCTCATTTATTTTATCAAAATTACTTTGAATACTCACAAACCTCGAATCGCACGTCTGTTCCATTTTATCAAGTTTTTCATTTAATTTCTGAGATTGTTGAGATTGCAATTGACTATTCTCATTTAACTTAGAGAGCTGTGACAGTAACATCTGCATGAAGTCATTTGGTAATACGTTTACCATAGCTGGCCGCCCGCGGTGGCCGAGGAGACTGAGGCGCTCCAGTCACGGTCTTCACGGCCACTACGGTGGGGGTTCGAATCCCCCCTCGGGTATGGATATTTGTGCCGTCCTTAGTCTTAAGTAGTTCATAAGTAGTTTGTAAGCTTAGGGACTGATGACCCCGTAGTTAAGTCCCATAAGTTCTACAAACATTTTTACCATGAAACTTCCTGGCAGATTAAAATTGTGTGCCGGAACCGCGACTCGAACCTGGGACCTTTGCCTTTCGCGGGCAAGCGCACTACCAACTGTGCTACCCCGACACGACTCACGATGCCGCCCCACAACTTCACTTCTGCCAGTACCTCGTCTCCTACTTTCCAAACTTCACAGAAGCTCTCCTGCAAACACGCAAGACTAGCACTCCTGGAAGAAAGGATATGGTGGAGACATTTCAATTTTAATCTGCCAGGAAGTTTCATATCAGCGCACACTCCGCTGCAGAGTGAAGTTTCATTCTGGAAACATCCCTTAGGCTGTGGCTAAGCCATGTCTCCACCATATCCTTTCTTCCAGGAGTGCTAGTCTTGCGTGTTTGCAGGAGAGCTTCTGTGAAGTTTGGAAAGTAGGAGACGAGGTACTGGCAGAAGTGAAGTTGTGAGGCGGCAGCGTGAGTCGTGTCGGGATAGCACAGTTGGTAGTGCGCTTGCCCGCAAAAGGCAAAGGTCCTAGGTTCGAGTCCCGGTTCCGGCACACAATTTTAATCTGCCAGGAAGTTTCATATCAGCGCACACTCCGCTGCAGAGTGAAGTTTCATTCATTTTTACCATAGCTGTCGCACATGTATTGTTTGTAGGAGAGGTAGGCAGTAACGATGCATTCTTTTCCGTAACCACATTACGGATTGTCGAATCCTGTACTTTATCATTATCGATAGTGCCTGTTCTTGAACTAGTGTGTTCCGCGTTTACTGTCGTATTTGTATCAGTGCAGTGAGAAGACTCTTGTGAAAATTCTTCTTCTCTCCTTGCATCATTCAAGGTCTCATTTTCGGGAGCAGTTTTAGCATCAGCGCGGGCTTTTCTATTCTTCGACATTGTTAACAGAATTTTGCAGTAAAGTGACCAGTAATATTTATTTTCACCTCCTGCAAATTTTTGAAAATTACACACGGCAATTAAGAGAGAACAATAGGCTGAATCGTGCTAGTGCAAAATACAGTCACAATCGAGCTTACGCGAAACATTATTATACGAGTTTCTCGGTACTAGAACTTTCGACACAACAAACATCAGACAAAGTAAAAGAGAGACTTTTCAGTATTAATGTAATTATTTGTATCGTCAATTAATCTACTATAAACAATGCTACACACTATCAAGAATGGTAAGTAACAAACTACAGAAACAATTACTATGTTACTTTTTATTATAGTCGACATGATCGATTGGAGAGTGTCCGCAACTGCACTATGTTATTTTAAATGTGTTTATTTCCGTCAACAGTTGCAACATAATTGATTAATAACATGTTCCGATCACTTGGATCATCTCCAGATCTAAAAACCAAAAGTAAAATAGAAATGTACAATTTGATAAATTTACTGAGGGTTATTGAACAATAGTTAATTTATACATAAATGGATAGATTTTTCTTTACTTTATGGTTGCGTCCGCAACTCGTCTGGCTGAGTACTAATTGGTACTGAGTTTTACAGTTTGAAGTAGGTATTTTTATTTGGTTGCAGGTGGTGGTGGGGAGGAAAGAGTAGGTGGGAGGGAGGGATTGGAGTGGATAGCTTGAGCCCTAATAAGCTAGGGTCTTATACCGCACAATTGTTTGTTTTTTAGATCTGAAGATGATCCAAGTGATCGAAACATGTTATTAATCAATTATGTTGCAACTGTTGACGGAAATAAACACATTTAAAATACTATGTTACTGTTACTATACCAGAGGATGGTGCTACAAAAATTCAATTAAGAGACAAAAGGTAAGTTGGTTAATGGAAAAGACAAAATAACTTAAATAAGTCTACGTATCCTGTTTGTGAACTATCCTGGCAGGGTCGCCAGATAAAAGATGTGTACGTGTTGTTTGATGTTGAACCTATCGTTTAACCAGACAACAAATTGTTCATTAACACAGCAATTTGGTTTAATTATGGCCCATTCTTGATGTATATACTGTTAAAGTGGTATCGACAGCAATTGACAGTTTTATACCAAATAAATTAATAAAAGAAGGAGGCGATCCCCCTTGGTTCACAAAACACGTCAGGACACTGTTGCAAAAGCAAAGGAAAAGGCATACTAAATTTAAACGAACACATAATCCCCAGGATTGGCGATCTTACTCAGAAGCTCGAAATTTAGCGAGGATTTCAATGCGAGATGCCTACAATACTTACTATAACGAAACTCTTTCTCGAAATTTGACTGAGAACCCAAAAAGATTTTGGGCATTTGTTAAATATACTAGGGACAAAAAAAAAAAAAAAAAAACAATATCCCCACCACGTGATAGTAATGACGATTCTGCCGTTGACAGCGCTACTAAAGCAGATTTACTAAACATAGCTTTTAGAAACTCATTCACTAAAGAAGACGAAACCAATATTCCAGATTTCGAATTACGAACAGATGCCGTAATGAGTAACGTAGAAATAGATATCATCGGAGTAGTGCAGCAACAAAAATCACTTAACAAGTCTTCTGGTCCGGATTGTATACCCATTAGATATCTATCTGATTATGCTGAAGCGATAGCCTCTTACTTAACAGCCATATACAACCGCTCTCTCAAAAAAGGATCTGTACCAAAAGATTGGAAAGTTGCACAGGTCACACCTATATTCAAAAAATGCAGTAGGAGTAAACCACTAAACTACAGGCCTATTTCACTGACGTCAATTTTCAGCAGGGTTTTGGAACATATCCTGTATTCAAATATTATGAATTATCTCGAACAGAACGATCTATTGAGCCAAGGTCAACACGGATTTACAAAATATCGTTCATGCGAAACACAACCAGCTCTTTATTCACACGAAGTGATGGGTGCTATCGACAAAGGTTCGCAAATCGATTCCGTATTTCTTGATTTCCAGAAAGCTTTTGACACCGTACCTCACAAACGGCTTTTAATCAAATTGCGTGGTTATGGTATATCGCCCCAAATTTGTGATTGGATAGGGGATTTCTTGTCAGAGAGGACACAGTTCGTAGTAATCGAAGGTAAGGCATCGACTAAAACAGAGGTGATATCGGGCGTTCCACAGGGTAGTGTTATTGGTCCTCTGCTGTTCCTTATTTACATAAACGATTTAGGGGAAAATCTAAATAGCTCTCTTAGGTTGTTTGCAGATGACGCCGTCATTTACCGTCTAGGAAAATCATCTGAAGATCAAAACCAACTGCAGAACGATATGAATAAGATATCACTATGGTGTAAAAATTGGCAATTGACTCTAAATAATGAGAAGTGTGAAGTCATCCACAAGAGTACGAAAAGAAATCCGTTAAACTTGGTTTAGAACATAAATCAATCAAATGTGAAGGCCGTAAACTCCACAAAATACCTAGGAATTACTATTACTTCAGACTTAAATTGGAAAGATCACGTAGATAATATCGTGGGAACGGCGAACCAGAGACTGCGTTTTATTGGCAGGACCGTTAAAACATGCAACAGAACTACAAAAGAAACTGCATACACTACGCTTGTCCGTCCATTTTTGGAGTATTGCAGCCTAGTGTGGGATCCTTATCAGGTGGGTATGACGGAGGACATCGAAAGAGTCCAAAGAAGGGCAACTCGTTTCGTATTGTCACGATACAGGGGAGACAGCGTTACGGAAATGATACAGGATCTGGGATTGGAATCATTACAACAATGGCGCTTATCGCTGCGGCGTGGGCTACTTGCGAAACTCCAATCGCCAACATTCTCGTCCGAATGCGAAAATACATTGTTGACTCCCACTTACATAGGTAGAAATGATCATCAGAATAAAATACGAGTAATCAGAGCTCTAACAGAGATTCAGGTGTTCTTTCTTCCCTCGCGCTATTCGAGAATGGAATGGGAGATAAATAGTATAATTGTGGTTCGATGAACCCTCTGCCAGGCAGTATCCCATGTAGATGTAGAAGGACAGTTTACATCTCACCGCAAAGACGTGACGACAAGCCGAGACAGGAACACAAAAAAGGCACACACATACAACACTTTCAGCTAGCGGCCTTCTTCAGAATTAGGTACATCGACGCAATTACACAGGCACACAACACAGTCACACAACCGTCAGCTCCGGCAGCCGCACTTCGAAATTGTGAGCTACTCCTCTTATTACATAATGTTCCAGCTTCTGCAACAATATTTTGTGATCAGTTCGAAGTGCGGCAGACGAAGCTGACGGTTGTGTGACTATGTTGTGTGCCTTTGCGATTACGTGAATGTTCCTATTGCTAAAGAAGGCCATGGCCGATAGCTGAAAGTGTTGTATGTGTGTGTCTTTTTTCTGTTACTGTCGCGGTTCGTCGTCACGTCTTTGCGGTGAGTTGTAAACTGTTCTTACTACTATATTATTAATTCCAACCTGGACTTCCCATTATTACATATAGTTCTAATATATTTCTGTTTGCTGATGACGCTAGCTTGGTAGTGAAGGATGTTGTTGGTAATTTTGGTGCTGCTAAATCACAGTAAGACTCAGTTTTTACAGTTTGTAACTCACAATTCAACAAAAACTGACCTTTTGATTACACAGAATGGGCACATGATAAGTGAGACTGAACAATTCAAATTTATAAGCGTTCAGATTGTGAGCTGTCAAATTTTTTTTTTATCATCAGAACCTTTTGTGAAGTAAGTGATAGTTCAACACGAAAATTAGTCTACTTTGCGTATTTTCATCCGCTTATGACGTATGGTGTCATGTTTTGGGGTAACTCCCCTGATTCAAAAAGGGTATTTATTGCGAAGAAACGTGGTTCGGGCAATATGTGGGGTAAGCTCGCTTACCTCTTGCCGACCCTTGTTCAGTAGCCTGGGAATTCTGACCTTGACCTTTCAATACATATTTTCCCTAATGTCGTTTGTTGTTAATAACAGTTGTTCATTCCCGAGAGTTAGCAAATTTCATTCAGTTAATACTAGACATAACACGAATATGCGTTTGGCTTACACCTCCTTCACCCTTGTGCAAAAGATGTGCAGTATTCTGCTTCATCCATTTTCAATAAACTGCCACAAGAATTCAAAGGGCTTAATAGTTATCCGCGCTCTTTCTAAGCTAAACTTTCTACCTGTCAAGGAATTTCTGAAAGAATTAAAAAATTTAGCTAATTTCTTTATTACATTGCTGCTAGTTTTATTCATGCTTAGACCTATTATGATTGCTTTACATTTAACTTGATCCCTTGTAACTCGTTTCATGATCATGGAGGTTTGCTCCAATTCACATTGCATAACATGATAAATAAGTCATAGACATTATTGATAAATATGATGCATTGAATTAAATTTTGTGGTGCGGCCGGGAATCGAACCCGGACTTTCACACTAACTAGGCAGACGTCTTAACCGTTAGACTACCACACCACTAACGATTAAGGCGCCTTGGAATAGTCTTAAGTACGATTTCTCTTCACATCACAAACTTTGGAACACAGAAACTGAATTAAAGTTTGTGATGTAGAGGGAAATCGTACTTTGACTGTTCCAAGGCGCCTTAATCGTTAGTGGTGTGGTAGTCTAACGGTTAAGACGTCTGCCTAGTAAGCATGGAGGTCCGGGTTCGATTCCCGGCCGCACCACAGAATTTAATTCAATGCTTCATATTTAGCAATAATGTCTTTCACATATTTGAGACGAAAATCCGTCTCAGGGATTGTTTATTTGTATTAAATAGATAAATAAGTGTTTAGGAGGCCTTTTATCAAGAGTTTTCCCCCACTAGCATACTCGTCACACTTATTCATATGCATCGTATTTTATATATATTTGTACACGTCACTTACATATATCTCTGTCGCACTTGACCTTGCAGTTTCGTTTTCATGAATTTATTACATCTTCTGAACTGTCTGACTTACAATAATGCATATGACATAATTCTGCAAGTACATTCAGTGGTGTGGAAGAATATTGCCCATAAAATGTGTTCCTACTACAGTTAATAGTAAAAAGAGTAGTAAACTGGAAGGTTGCGTCTGATGTGTTAATATCAATGCATGAACAACGAAAATGTAGCAAGCGATGAACTCTTCACCTTTCCTTATTTTCTGGCATGTGTCAGCGACCAAAGCCTAGTAAAGCTTAGAAACTGTTGCTAGTCACTAAGTGATAGCTGAATGTGGCTACTTGCCCGTCGTGAATTTTAAACCACCCTCAACTCTACCGTCTCCTGAGACGTAGGTGGTCCTGCAGTGGTTCTTTCCAGACAGTAACTTACTTCTGTACAGGGTGAGACAGGAGGAAACATGGATGCTTTGAGAGGTGATTCTGAACTAAAAACTGTTCTAATAAACATATGCCCTTTTCTTAACCGTTTCCGGGTAAACTACTGAAAACAACTAGGAACGGGAAGAGTGAAGTGACAGTAAATTAAGATACTGTTATCTTATGGTTCATTTAATTGTGTAAGTTTCCCCACAGAAGATGTTCAAACAGTCCATCGCAACTTCAATACTTTTGCTGTTCTTGTAGACAGGTGTTGTGTTAGCAATCGGAGCTCAGTTCCGCAAAACAACTTAACTATCCCAAACCTCGCCTATTTTGAGTGGTGTGTGAATGTGTGATCGTGTGTGTGTGTGTGTGTGTGTGTGTGTGTGTGTGTGTGTGTGCGTGTGCGCGCGCGCATGCGTGCATGTGTATGTGTGTGTATGCGGTCTTGTGTACTTGCAGTGTGCATGCATTTTCTATATATATATATATATATATATATATATATTACTTTTTTTATTATATTATTTTATTTTCTCCCCCCACCCGCCTCCCCACTCCATTCCTAAGCTGCATCTCGTTATTCCCATCTAACCAATCCCCACCACCGTGACGTAACCTTTCTATCCCCTCCCCCTCCCCTCCCCTCCCGTCCCCAATTCGCTGCAGAGCGTGATTCGAAGTGCGGCAGTCGGAGGTGATGGTTGTATGACTGTGTTGTGTGCCTGTGTGATTGCGTGAGTGCTCTATTTTCTGAAGAAGGCCATGGCCGATAGCTGAATGTGTTGTATGTGTGTGTCTTTTGTATGTGCCTGTCGCAGCTCGTCGCCACGTCTTTGCGATGAGTTGTAAACTGTCCTCACTATATATCATAAAAGTATGTATGTTTAACATCTGCGCATAAACCACTGTATCGATTTCAAACAAACTTACTATATACAGTAGGAAAGGTACATGCTTTGAGGGGTGATATACTGGTAATTACTACTGATTGGTGTGTAGGAAGACGCGAGGCAATACTCACATTAGGACTTTTCTTAGAAGACAGGATATATATATATATATATATATATATATATATATATATATATATATATATATATATGTGTGTGTGTGTGTGTGTGTGTGTGTGTGTGTGTGTGTGTGTGTGTGTGTGTGTGTGCGTGCGTGTGTGTTGTTCTTAGTATAAGTAAGTTTGGTCCCTTAGCTTTACAAACATTTGAAAATTTGTAGGCGTGAAACAGATAATGACTCTCGTTGCAACCTTCATACGTCACTATATTGCATTTGTTATAATAGTTTGCCTTTGTTTGTTTCAGATGATGAGAGAAAGACGAAGACTCCCGTGTGGCCTATGGATTCTTTTCTTCCACAACGCCATACTTAGCGTTACCGGCTTATCAACTGTTAATTCATCTTATGAAGCACTAGAGAAGAAAATTGTAATATGTTTCGAGAAGACAAACTGCTACGAAGTTGGCACATTGTCAGTTTCAGTACAAAATGATCCTGCAAATGAAGTACCGAAAGTTATTCAGGATACAAATATCCTGAAAAATGAACTCATTCCTACAAAAAATACTAATGAATTAATACCATCATCGCAGACCACCACGAGAAATGTTGACACCGTTCCCAAGTCCATCACTGTTACCTACAACAAGAAAAAAGTACTCAAGCTCTTCGATGATTCATCAATTGACACTCTGGTCGATTTTATAATAGACATGGTGAAAAAGGAGATAACGAAGGAAGGAAAGAGCCAAATACAGATACCTGACATACACGAGACATTTCGTAAGAGAGTTGGCCCTGTGAAACTTAAGGGGTCATTTGATGCCACAAAGGGTTGGTTCAGGTCTTTGTCGTCTTTATATCGCACAGAGGATATTTCTGTTTCAAAAACTGGTAGCATTCTAACCGTGACAGTCGGAGTTGGCCTAAAAGAAATGGTCCTTGGTTACGACGAGTACAAGGCAAGGTTTGAGCACGTTGGACCTAAGGGACATATCAAAGCAGAAGTGGACCACAACTCCGTTGAGGTCAAGTTGACCGTGGATCTCAGTGGCTCACACTGTAAGGTAACGCTGGCTGGGCTCAGATTTAAGACATTCAGTAAACTCAAGATCCATTTAAGTGGACTCGGTAAGTTGAGCTGGATATTCTCTAAAGTAGTTACTTGGGTGACCAACACATTTAAAGGGAAAATCATTCACAGTGCCGAGAAGCAGTTGTCTGAAACATTGACAAAAGTGCTTGGACGAGTACATTGTTATGGTAGTGAAAAAAACCGATTATTATGGAAATAGCTAAGCTACAAATATATTCAATACTAGGTAATTTATCTATAGCATAGGTTTGTATGTTTTAATTGTAAACGTAAAACTAGTAGATACTCCAGATATTTACAAAATTAGACTAAGTAAATATTCAAGATGTGAGCATTGCATTGTAGAAATCTTTAAGAAACTCATACGTTGCTATGTATTAAAATTATTTTTATTCGAAGTTTGTTATCGTTACATTGTGAACCTTCCAACTGAAAATGAAGCGGTTTAGTACAAATTGTTAAATATTAGATTTTATTCTTGAACAGTCGATGTAGCTACATTTAAGTAAAATGTTCTAATGATAAATGAAATACAACTAGTACAAAAAAATTTACTCTCTTTCAGAAAGTCTTTAACAGATTATATGATGCAATAGTTTCATAAGCACACAGGAGTGCAAATAAATAATAAATAGCTTTATTTTTCTCCTAGTTTTTTAATAAACTTATAGTTATCACAGAGATAACGTTTTAAGCAGGTTCAATTGTAACTGTTACACAGTGGTCAACGATTTTTCACTCTGTTTCTCATTCTCCACATCAAACAGACTGGAAAAGAGGTGACCTAAGCGACTACATTTTTGTTCCTTCATGCCTATATTGTTTATGCTCATCGCTGTCATCTACGGCTAAGCTAAAAATGTAGCAAGGTACGCTTTCTGCAACGAATCTTAATTTTTGAGAAAGGTGATTCGTACATAGCGTTTAGCTAATGTGACGACACTGTGGATACTGAAGAGAACTACTGACATGAAAACTATTCTTCTGAAAGCAGGTAACACAGATGGTGGTAACGACCTGAATGCGGCTGGTACCGTATTAGTTGGTATTACTGATCGCGAAAGTAATAGTTAACGGCTTGCAGCGAGTACCCTTCATAATTTGAGCGACGGTGCAATCAAACAAGAATTTCAAAAGATCTGTAAACCATAATTTTCAATTTGCTAGATGGTCGCTGTCCTTTGGACTGTCAAACGTTCGCAATAGCTGACGGATTCTAAAAGTGTGGAGTCTTCGGGCAAGCAAAGCAGTTCGAAACGCTTGACGGAAACTGTGTTCGTAGGTAAGTACAGTGTGTTAACTGTTAGATGGCAGAGCTCTCCCTAGCCCTGAATCGGTACAAGTCGGTAGACGTCGGGCGGCTTCGGCAGGCAGTCTTTGTTTCGAGGCTGCAACCAATATTTACTGACTGAAAGTGCTGTGGGAGGCAACAATAGACGTTTGCTTTCTTATTGTTCGCATACCAATGTTCTGAGTGTTCCGTTTTGTGTAATACGTAATTTAAGTGAGTGATTCCTGTAGTTGGTATCGTTATCAACCATTCTCATGAGTATGGTGCTTTGTTTCATTTACGACCAACATTGAAAGCGATGTGCGCTACCTGTAGTTTCGCGGAAGCATGCCGCATAGTTTGTGTGTCAGCACTGCAGGACGTAGGCGTGACTTGTCTCTCCCGCTCGCCTCTCCCCGCGGCTGCCCAGGTGTGAGGCGGGACTTGCTTCCTCTGCTCCCCGCTCCCCCTCACAACTCTGCCATCTAACAGTTTACACACTGTCGGCTGATAGCCGATGTTCTTCAAAATGTTGAAATAGCCATCAGTCCCTAAACTTACAAATTACTTATGAACTAACTTATACTGAAGACGGCACAAACATCCATGCCCGAGGGAGGATTCGAACCTCCGACGCGGGAGGCCGAGCGATCCGCAACGTGGCACTGCAGACCGCTCGACAACTCCCGCGCGGTTAGCCCATTTTCTTCATAAGTTTAGAACAACTGGTGAAACTGGGATTTGCTGCAACGGCGTCGCGTAAGTGCGAGTTTTTTCAAATGGTTGCCGTTAATTGTGTGATACAACCGAGACCTCACGATCACATAAATGGTCTACTTCTAACAGCGGACTATTTGGAAGGCGGCCATTATGGTAGTAAACTACGCGTGCCACCAAGAGGGTCACTCCACATGCCATCTGAGACGTCATGCCATCTGTGAAACCAAGGTTATGATTTTTATTTGCAAAAGCTGTAGTCGGCATTGTTCCAGATATTTCATGGGGTACAACACTACGGTTTAATTAAATAAATCGCAATTTGCGATCAGTTATGGCTTCAGTGAAATAGTTTTAGATGAAATATCGAAGTGCGGCGAATGAAAATTTTGTGCCCGGCCGCGATTCGATCCCGGGATCTCGTGCTTACTAGGCAGATGCGTTGACCACTCCGCCACAGAGGACACAGTGACCAGCCCGACTGCAGAGGACTTTTCCCTGCACGTCTCCCGCCACACCCAAATCTCCATTCCCCACGCTATCTCTTTCCTATAACCACAGCCTATTTTGTTAGTTCCGTTTGAACCGCGCTAGTGTGCGGACGCTGTGTACTGCCTGCGCTGCGTTTCCTTGTTTACCTTTCTGGACTTGTGTTTCACGTAGTGTTGTTCATCTTTTATATCTTGTGTCCGTGTGATTTAATATTTTTTGCTTCATCGTGCTACTGTTCGTCGTAATTTCGGTTTTCTAACCGAAATTTTCAGGATACATCATGTCTACTAACGCCAGGAAGAACCAGCTTGTTTTTGCTTTTGACAAGCAAACCCGACAGGTACAGCCTACGGCCCTGGAAGTCGATGACTGGATTGTAAAGGTACTTGGTATCAGTGTTGATTCTGTTCACACAATGCAATTAGATAACGAACAATATTGTGTCTTCGTCAAATTTTTCGATCCTGTGAGTATAGAAAATCTGTTAGCCAAGTGGGGAACGGAAGTTGATTTCATGCATAGAGATGGAACGAAAAGCAGGGTTTCCATATGGCGTAAATCTATTACGAATGAAAGATGGTCGCGACATTACAATTTTCATTGTTTCAGTGGTATTCGGTCTGTTGGACATTAAGTCAAATATACCATCTCACATAACTGTAAGCGGTTGTAAGGCCCAAATTGTTTACAACGGACAGGTACCTACATGTCACGTGTGTAACGAAACCGGTCATTTGAGACAGGATTGTCCGCGCCGAGTTTACGTTCTAAAAAATAATCTGACGCAACGGCACAGGCTTACGTTAAATGACGTGTTGCCGAAAAATACCCCTGATCAGCTGGTTGGAGCTGTTAATGTATCGGGCCCTCCTGTTATCATTCTTGAAGACACAAATCAATTTCCACCCTTGGCACCGAAACAAAATTCTGTTTCTACTGTTTGCGATAATGAAATCTTACCGAAAAAACGTCCTCTGGAGGCAACTGATAGTTGTACAGATGACGATCAATCCGACACGTCCCACTCGGTACGTAAACAAAAACCGTGCGATGATGAAGTAGTTTCGCAAACAGGTGAAATGAGGATGGATACTGATTTAGAAGTAGATAATCAGCAGTCTGTAAATGATAAAGAAGAAGGCGTAGTTCACACTGTTGTGCAAGAATCAAAAATAGAAGTAGCTGCCTGTCAATATCAGCAGCCTTCAGTTAGTGAAAGCATCCAGGACGAACCTACAACAGTATCCGCGACATCAGCTTCTCAAAATCTCCAATCGGATGTACCAAACAGAGAGCTGGACAGTGCCGGCCAAGACGTAATCGTGGCCAGCACAGAAGGAAGGACAGTAGCAGCAGAAAATGCGGAAGCGAACACAGTTGCTACAGATGTCCGATGTAGGAAACTGAAACCACAACCGAATTTGAATGTAGAACGGAGACAGGGGAAGCCAAAATCCGGAAAGAGTGAGACAAATCCGAAAAATGTCCGATACGAGACGGTGAGGCACGAGTCATTGGAGGAACAACCTTCAGGCTCGCAAGGAAACAAACCCGTTAGTGATACCGGTGGGACATCTCTAAGTGTAAAGAAAATAACACAATAATAAAGTTCTGTCACGATACTTAACGTTGAATATACCAGGAAACGTGTATTCCGCTACCAGAAAATCAGAACACAGGTAATTTATTTAACAGCTGTATACACACTCGAATGACGCAGTCGTATTCCGTCACCACTATAAACATTAACAAAATTACCTCTGAATTGAAAATATCAGCTCTTAAAGAATTTCTGTACGAATCGGCGACTGATATTGCTCTGTTGCAAGAAGTTCTTATTTCAAATTTGTTTATTCCGGGATATGTTAGTTACATGAATGTTTCACAAGAAACAAATGTTGGCACAGCAGTCTTAGTAAGGGAGGGCATCCCTGTAACAGAAGTAGAACGTTTGGAATCTGGAAGGGGACTCGGATTAAATATTAATGACGTTAATGTTGTAAACTTGTACGCTCCTTCAGGAAGTTCGCATCGAGCTGACAGAGCAATGTTCTTTAAAAATGAACTTATATATCTGCTCAGGAAGAATCCGAGTCGTTTAATACTGGGTGGTGATTTCAACTGCGTTTTAAATCGGAAAGATCAGATCCCCAATTTTAATTTTTCGACTGAATTGAAACAACTGGTTACTGGTTTAGAATTAAATGACGCATGGGAAACTAAATACCCCACAATTGTTGAGTTCACTTATGTAACTGCACAATCACGAAGTAGAATCGATAGACTGTATATCTCCAAAAATCTTGGAATTTCCTTGACGAAAGTAGAAACGATACCTACGTATTTTTCGGATCATTCAAGCGTCTTAGCTTGCTTAAATTTAACGCTGCAGCCCGTACGTAGATTCAGGAATCAGTGGAACTTAAACGTATCGTTGCTTCCACACCGTGACTTAGAAGATCAAATTAGTGAAGCCTTGGCAATTTGCGTGCGTGCCCGTAGTCGACACGTTTCTACTTTAGATTGGTGGGTTAAAATGGCAAAGCCGAAACTGAGGAAGACACTATGCAGTATAGTGCACAAACCGCTAGGGAACGGAAAAGTACTATAGAATATTACTATTCGGTGTTGAGAGAATTATATGATCAGGTCTCATCCGGGTCCACAACACGGCTAGCAGACATTAAGAGAGTAAAAGCCAAGTTACTAGACATCAAACGGAAACAACTAGAAGGAGCCGGCCGCGGTGGCCAAGGAGACTAAGGCGCTCCAGTCACGGTCTGCACGGTCACTACGGTCGGGGGTTCGAATCCCCCCTCGGGCATGGATATTTGTGCCGTCCTAGTTTGTAAGTAGTTCATAAGTAGTTTGTAAGTTTAGGGACTGATGACCCCGTAGTCAAGTCCCATAGACTTTACAAACATTTGAACATTTGAACTAGAAGGACTGAAACTAAAATCAAAGGCTAATTCAGTATCAGAGGACGAAACGGCTTCACTTTATCACCTGGTGAAGCATGCCAAAAACAGGAGAAGTACCCTTATTGATGAACTTCAAACAAACCATGGCACGATCCTCAAAACCCAGCAGGAGATCATGAAAGAGGTCTATTGTTATTATCAGGAGCTATATTCTGGTAAACCATGCTGCGAGGTGGCCTTGGAAGATTTTCTCGCCGTAGTAACACCACAGTTGACGGAACATGATAATGAACTTTTCCTTTCACAAGTCCAAAAGATGACATCTATGACATACTATGCACCTCGCCACCCAAAAAATCCCCAGGCCCGGATGGTCTGCCAGTAGAATTTTATATACGCTACTGGCCAATATTGGGAGGTGTAATTACGGATGTCGTGAATGAAATCATGCAGGGCATAGTAATACCAACTGAATTCAAAGAGACTAAAATTGTACTTGTCCCAAAAAATAGAGGGGGAAAAAAATTTGAATAACTTCCGACCCATATCGCTACTAAATTCGGATTAAAAAATAATAGCGAGAATACTAAACAAGAGAATATCTTTATTGACAAATAATGTTATTAGCAATCATCAAAACTGCGCAGCAGGCAAAACAATTTTTCAAAACATAGCAGAATTCAGGGATGTAATCGCATTAACTTCCGTAACTAACATAAAATGTGGCTTAATTTTCTTGGACTTTTATAAAGCTTTTGACTTGGTGAGTCACACATATCTTTGTAGGACATTAAAAAAAATTGGTTTCAATGATCGTGTCATACAGTTGATTAAGAATGTTGCTACAGCTATAAGCGCAAAAATAGCGGTAAACTGCCAAACAACTAAGCCGTTACAAATAAAACGTGGGATACCTCAAGGTAGTCCTCTATCTATGTCCTTATTTGCTATTTCACTGGACCCTTTTCTGAAACAAATTCATACAAAATTAACAGGTATAACGATAGCCGGGCATAAAACTACGATAAGAGCCTACGCCGATGACGTGGGAATCATCATAAGGAACAATAATGATGTAGATACACTCGCTACAGTTATTAAAAAATATTGTTGTGCATCTGGGTCAAATGCAAATGAAAAGAAAAGTAAGATGTTAAATCTCAGGGGCTTCGATCATATTAACATTGATTGGGCGACATTAGTAGAGCAACACAAAACGCTTGGCATCACTCTGACGCCGTGCACTATGAAAATGACCGCCTTAAACTGGAAAAACACAGCAAGGAACGTGCAAGGAGCCATAATCGAAAATTTGTCACGATATATGAACCAGGTTCAACGGACAAAGTACATAAACTCGTGTATCCTTGCAAAAGCGTATTATACCGCTCAATTATTTCCCCTCCCCAAAATGATAGCAAGGGAAATAATGTCAAAAATTTCAAGTTTTTTATGGAAAGGAGAAACGTTTCGAGTACCTGTCCAAGTAGCGGTATTAGATCCTAAAAATGGTGGATTAGGACTAACAGATATCTCCAACAAAGCATCTGCACTCTATATTAAACGCCAAACGGAATTTATCAGGACAAGACCAAGGACCATTACCAGCCAACTCTTTGACATTGTGAGACCGCACAGCTTAGATCCTCCTGTTGACGTCCAGAGAATTAATAGGCGACTGCAGCACGTGAGGGCTTTCTACATCGAACTGAGTTACCTGAGTAACGAAATTAAACATTCGTCACAGATAACGACGAAAGCTATTATACAGGAACGGAAAGACAATGAAGGTAGAAATAAAATAGAAAAAAAAGTTTCCGAATCTGGACTGGACCACCATCTGGAGAAATATTAGTTCTAATACCCTTTCGTCAGATGTGAAAAGTGCATGGTATAAGGCTATCAACAACATAATTAGCACGAATGAAAGGTTGTATGATATCGGCATCAGCGACACCAACTTGTGTAGAAAATGCCATCTAGTCGACACAGTTATACATAGATACACTTGCAACGGCAATATACAGATTTGGAAATGGGTTCAAGAAAATATAGCATTGATTACGAGGACTTCACCAGCGGCTATATTGATAACGTTGCTTCATAGACCACAATAACGTTATTTCCCAGAATCAAAGAACAACGCCGTGCACTGGCTACTGGGTCATTATGTAAATTACGTGGTCAGCAGGCTGGGAACAGAAAGTACTATCGATTTTCTAGTGTACTTGCAGTGTGAATATCACAAACTGTATAATTATAAGAATTACAAGAAAAATTTTGGAAACATGTTAAACATTGTGTTTGAAAGATTGGGGATAGGGTAAAGTCAAATAAAGATTCATAATCTCTAACACATGGAATACGAAAATGTTGCAAACAGAAGAAAGAAAGTATAAAATGGATAACTTTACCTATCGTTCACAATGTTTTCGTGTTTTTCAAATCCATAAATGAGAAGCAACATAAGCAGAAGTTATGCTGCCTTAGAATAAGATAAAATTTACTTTCAAATAATATCGACATTCTTGTAAGAAACATAATACATATAACCTAATGATAATAGCGAAAGCGGTAAGACGGCATTTGCTGTAGTATTATTCTGAGCTGCGGTCATCACGGGTGGCTATTAGGCTGCTACCGTACCTATTTGGTGATTTGTCAAAGTTGCTGATTCTCTCTGTACTGCTGCAACCGCTAAACGGCGTTAGTATCATTTTTAAACGAAGGAAGTTTAGTTTTGACGTTTTCTACTAGTTTTTGCTGTTTATTCGTCGTTTCTTTCATTGAAGTTGGAGTAAGAGTTTAATATTATGTAGCAATTGTTGTGGGGGTGGGTGGACGGTGCCAGCGCGCTCTAGCAGCGCCGGCTGTCCTGCCACTGCTCTCTCTGTAGCGGTACTTTTGATAAAGTTGCTGGAGTACATTCTATCCGTACTGCTGTAAACGCACAACGGCTAAAAAAAAAAAAAATAAAAAAATAAAAAAAAAAAAAAAAATAAAATTAAAAAAAAAATTTTGTTCTGTAATGCTCGCAGCCACAATACTGTATTCCAACATCAGGGAGAACAGACCATGAGGTATCGAGACACAATTAATTGCCGTCAGGAGCCCAGCCTTGGCTTGTATACAATTATATATTTTTGACGGCATTACAGCGTTCAAATTAATGAAATAAATCACAATTTGCGATCAGTTATGGCTTCACTGTAATAGGTTTAGATGAAATACCGAAGTGCGGCGAGAAAAATAGGCTGTGGTTATAGGAGACAGCGTGGCGAATGGAGATTTGGGTGTGGTGGGAGACGTGCAGGGAAGAGTCCTCTGCAGTCGGGCTGGTCACTGTGTCCTCGGTGGCGCAGTGGTCAACGCCTTTGCCTAGTAAGCAGGAGAGGCCGGGTTCGAATGCCGACCGAGCACAAATGTCGATTCGCCGCACTTTGGTATTCCATCTAAATCTAGTATAGTGAAGCCATAACTGATCGCAAATTGCGATTTATTTCATTCATTGAACGCTGTAACGTCGCAAAAAAATATAACCATCCAGTCTGCTTTTGTTATTCTGGTGCAGGCTACTTTAAAAATATTTCCTTCGTTGCGGTCGGCTAAGACGCGCTGCTTGCAAGGTAATGGGAAGCATGTGGTACTCAGTGACGAAAACTCAAGCCGTCGTCGCATTGTTGATACTGCAAGAAACAGCAACGGAATGGACTGGAGAGCTGCTCTCCAGGATACTTAAAGATGTGGCTAACGGACTCCTGCGCACTTCCGCAGTATGCCATTAGGTCCCTGTACCCAACCTAACACAGGGAGGTAGGGGGTAGGCCTACTGGTGTTCCTGGCTGCGACTGTCTCGTGGCAGAATCACTGTTTTGACATGTATTGACCGGAATTTGAAGTCACGTGATCAGTCAATTTGTTTCAAGATGTCTACTATATTCCATTCTCCACTTTGTTGCCACACTGAGCGATTCATTTAACTTCTTTCGTTGTTGTAAATATATTTTGTTTTTACTTCGTTGCTTCTTTTTTTTATTTCGTGTTGGTGTTATTTGTTCTTTCGTTGTGGCTGTTTTTCGATGAACATGAGTGATTCGCACAAAGCATTCCAAAAGTGTGAGAAATGCAGTTGTGAGATCAAAATGCGGAAGAACCTCTACACTGAAAAGAGGAAAGTTCATTTAACTGAGTACATTCGTGTTAGTGTCCACAGCGCGGAATTGCATTATGAAGATGCAGTTCATTAAAACACAATCACATAAAATGTTAACCCACTATGCTCCATTCGAGTAACTTCCTACCCTATAGTTATGTGAGGTGTAATTACCTGACATGAAACTGTACTGCACAGTGAAATACTGCCATTTGTCTACATAGGTTTGGTATAGTATTCCAATGAATAAAATATGATTAAGTAAATTGCGACCTTTCTATGGGTACTCACCAATAAGAATTGGGCAATACATAACTCAGGGTAGTAAAAGGTTTATGGCTCGTTGTCTCTGTTCATGTATGTCAGCTTCTATGCCTTAAACAGCTACCCAATCTGGTCAAACAAGATCAATAATTAATCTATAGTTTAGCCAGTCTGTCAAGCCGCATATGATAAGGCGAAAATATATTAAAACAAACGTAAATTAAACCTCTGAATAACCAACAAAATGGATTCTAAGATAAAGAAGTGATGCACTCACGAAGTGATTCTTTATAAATGGAGTTTATTACTCTTTTTGGACATGAAAATGGGGGCATACAGTATGCATTACAGAACAGGCTGTGGTAATATGAAAGAGCGTGGGGAATGGAGATTTGGGTGTGGCGGGAGACGTACAGGTAAGAGTCCTCTGCAGTGGGGTTGGTCACTGTGTCCTCGGTGGCGGAGTGGGCAACGTGTCTGCCTAGTAAGCATGAGATTCCGGTTTGAATCCCGGCCGAGCACAAATTTTCATTCGCCGCACTTGGGTATTCCATCTAAACCTAGAACAGTGAAGCCATAACTGATCGCAAATTGCGATTTATTTCATTCTATGAAACAGTTGCAATACGAAACTTTATAAAATCACGACCTAAAAATAGCAGACTGTTCAAAACCTTGTGTGATGACATGGGTGGTCTGTATACGTCTTTACTTCTTCACACAGACGTAAGGTGGCTCTCCAGTGGTAAAAGTTTAATGCGCCTTAATCAACTGAGAAATGTAGAGACTCTTCTTGACTGAAAATTACTTCACTTTGAGAGAGAAGTTGTGTGACAATCGTTGGTTAATGAAGTCACGGATTTAGCCGATATTTTTACAGAACTTAATGATTTATGTTTGTCCAGTCAAGGAAAAGCAATGACTACTTTTAATGCCAATGCTAATCGCGAAGGATTTAAAAGGAAAGTATTCCAAAATGGAAGCATGGATAGTTTTACAATAACAAGTCTTCATAGATGAACCAGATATTCCTGGGGTTATCGTAAATGAGTTTGAAAAAAAAATTCAAATGTTTGTAGAAGTTATGGGACTTAACTACGGGGTCATCAGTCCCTAAGCTTACAAACTACTTACGAACTAGCTAAGACTAAGGACGGCACAAATATCCATGCCCGAGGGGGATTCGAACCCCCGACCGTAGTGGCCGTGCAGACCGTGACTGGAGCGCCTCAGTCCCCTCGGCCACCGCGGTCGGCTAAATGAGTTTGAAGTTCACCTGTTATATTTGCTTGATTCTTTGAACTCGTATTTTCCAGACAGGTTGCAAGAAAACACTAAAGAGAATGTTTGGTAGTAAATCCGTATTCTGTATCAAAGAAGCCAGCCTCTTCGACGTCGCAGCAGTATGAATTCTTGTTTGATTTGACGTAAGACTCCGAGATAAAAGTTTCAAACGAAGCAATCACTCTCGGAATTTTGGTGTACGCATAACGACGAGTTTGAAATCTTATCAGATAAAGCTTAACTCCTCCTTTGCCTTTCTCAACTATATATTTATGCGAATCGGGGTTGTCTGCATATGTTTCAACTAAATAAAAAAACAGATCCCGTCTCAATGTAGAGCAAGATATTCGGTTGCAACTGTCCAATATTCAACCTGATATAGTCTTCTTGTGCAAATTAAAACAGTCTCATCCTTGGCATCCTTGTTATTTTCTTAAACCAAAGGTTTTGTTATTGGTTTTTGTATGTGCGTGAATTCCGTGTAATGTGAAATTGTGGATAAAATAAACGGTTATAGTGATCAAACGTCTTGTGTGCTTAAATTGTGAAATTACCTTGCTTCGTCAATAGTACTGTCACTGAATTTATCAAATGCAGGCTATATCTGCGATGTAATATTTAATGCTCCGCCTTTAGTTGAACTTTTTAAAGGTGCTCAGCGACTAAATGCTAATATAAATATCTGGATCTGCTTGCAATTTCCATGCCGCGGCGGAATATCCGGGCGCACTGGGGCGCCGTGCAGCAGTGCGTGTGGCCGTTCGCCTTGAAGGTTTGAGTCCTCCCGCGGGCACGGGTAAGTTAGGGACTAATAACCAGTCAGTTAAGTCCCATAGATTTACAAACATTTGAATATTTGTTTGCAATTTCCATTGCTTTAAAATGTTGCAAATACAGGATGTCCAGAAATGGACTCCCAGATTTCAAAATTAAATGTCTCGAAAACAAAGATCGATACAGGAATGCAGTAAACGGTATGTTTATTGTGAAAGCTGTAAGAACATCAGTTTGAAATAATAGTTACACAAGCTGCTAACAGATGGCGCTGTAATCGCCATACGTTCCGAAGCCCAGAGCTAACAGTTCCACTACTGAAACGTGAAAGGAGGTTAGTGTACCGAAGGAAGAGATTAAAACCATGTACTCCATTGAACAACACATTTTTCTGGTGCTAGAGTGCCACAGGTTAGAAGAGAGTCCTACGGCAACAAGGCGAAGTTTTCAAGTACGATTTAATGTTCCAAAAGGACCCGATGCGAAAACCATTCGTACGCTCTTCGCAAAATTTCAACGAACAGGAAGCGTAACTGATGATCTAGTGGGGCATGTTGGCCGCAAGCAAACCGCAGTTACGCCTGAAAATATCGCCACAGTTTCTGGAATTATTCAGTGAAATCCAATGTCATCCGTCCGTAGAATTGCATCTGAGATGGTTTGAAGCGTTCCAGCATGCAGAAAATACTGAGAAAGAGCCTACACATGTTTCCATTCAAAATTCAAACGCACCAGGCCATATCCGTACGAGCTGTGCAACGAAGTGTTGCCTTTGCTAATCAGATGCTCACAATGATTGATAGTGAAGGATTTGATGTTGGCTGCATCTGGTTTACAGATGAAGCACACTTCCACCGGAATTGATACGTGAATAAGCAGAACTGGCGATTTTAGGGTTCCGAAAAGCCATATTGCTGTGAAGCGATCCCCTGTATTCTCCTAAAGTTAGTGTGTGGGCTGCAGAATGCAGCAGAGGCATTATTGGCCCTTTTTTCACTCGAGAAACAGTCACTGGTGCACGTTACGTTGCAATTTTGGAACAATTTATCGCCACACAGCAAGCGTTATAGGATCGACCAGGTACTGAATGGTTGATGCAAGATGGAAAGATGGAGCCCGACCACATCGGACGGAACAAGTGTTTCGCTTTCTTGAGGAATGCTTCGGGAATCGAATCATTGCTTTGGAATATCCCAAATTTACTGGTGCAGTCAGGGATTGGCCTCCATATTCGCCGGATTTGACTACCTGTGACTTTTTTTTTTTTTTTTTTTTTTTTTTTTTTTTTTTTTTTTTTTTTTTTGTGGGAAGCATCCCGCCACGCTGGACGAGTTTGAATCGGCGATCCTTGTGGCATGTGAATCCATTTCGGTTGAGACACTACGAAATGTGATGGCGAATTTCATTCTTCGTTTGCGCCACCTCTGTAGTGCCAATGGTGAACATTTTGAAAACATTAAGAAGTGATTGTTTGCAAAGAGTGTTTTCATACGATTATTTCACTTATGTATGCTGATATGAGCTGTACAGCGTACAGTGCCATCTGTTAGCAGCTTTTGTAACTATTATCACAAACTGCTTTATAAACTTCTTACAGCTTTCACAATAAACATACCGTTTACTGTATTCCTCTATCGATCTTTGTTTTCTAGATATTTAATTTTGTGGTGATACTCTATAGCGTCTGTTCCACATGTTAGTGGCGGCTGATCTATAAAACTCAGAAGTTGAACTCTGAGCATGACCAGACTGAAATTTCAGTCACAAACCCCATCCAAGTAAATCAACATGGATAGAGGACCTTCAAAGACAAATTACCCCAGTGGGTGAAATCCCACGGTTGAAAAACCGCAAGCCGTCTATTCGGATTCTGAGGAGACCAGAGAAGTGTGCATGGAGGTAAGTCGGAGTGCTTCGAAACCCGTAAAAACGAAATCAAACAAAAATCAAGATTCTGGCTAATGACTTTTAAGGTAAATTGTCCATTAAAATTGGAACGCTAAAAAACATCCTAGACAAATCTAGAGAACGTAAAATCAAAATTATCGCTTTGCAGAAATCACAATAAGCAGATAACATTTTCAGTCAGAAGGATACATGATATACAAAGAAAAACATGGGAAACAATGCATGTCAAATTGTCCACAATTTGGAACTGAATTTATAACAGATAAATAAATACTCGATTCAGTCACAACATTCAAATCTTACTCAAATCGGCTCTCCAAGATGACAATAAAAACAGTCAATAAGATATACACACTAATCTATGGGCACGCACCAAATCACATCGCTAACAAAAATAATGTAGAAGAAGTGGAAGATTACTGGAACCAATTAGATAATATTCTCCAAAAAATCTAAAATAACCATGTCAGAATTCTCACAAATGGACAAAGTAAAGAAATATCGATTTTGGGTAGGTAAATGGTCAAAAACCGTGATCTATTTTTCAAATCGACATTTTTCGAGAAAAAAACCTTTAAAATAAAAACTTCGATATCACCTAATCCTTTACAGGCAAATGTAAGTTGGATCATGTAATGATCTCTCGCTTAAATACAGTAGTAATCACGAAACGCAAAGTCCTAAACGGACTAGAGTTAGATTTCGACCATTACCCGGTAAAATTTTCCTTAGACGCCATTCCACAAAAAGGAAATTTACTAAAAAGGCTCCATGCCGTAAATTTGATGTAAAAAAAGATAAATAGTAATGAATAATTTACAAAAGAAACACGAAAGTTAAATCCACAAAATTGGTAACAACAACGCAACCCAGACTCAAAGCCAACAAGTCTACGAGAGATTAAATAAATAAATCAGTCACTGAAAAATAGCAAAGCACCAGGAGAAGACTAAATCATCACAGAACTATAAAGAAATTATAGATGAAATCTAGCAATTCTAAAAAATCATCACAGATTGGAAGACGGCAATCAAAAAAGGAAGTAAGGCAGACCTCAACAACTATCGTGGGATCTCTCTATTGCCAATAACATATTTAATTCTCTCTACAGCCCTACTGAACCAAGTAGAGCCTCAGCTGGATTCTAAACTCACCGGATACGAAGTTGAATTAAGGAAAGGTCGATATGTGTAGAACAAATCCTTAACATGAAAAACTAGCTGTTAATTCAAATTTTAAGCTACAATTACGACTCTTCGGATATGGAATCTCGTACAGGATAAAAAAACCATGATTTTTAGTATTTTTGGAAATTCAACAAGTAAGAGGTTTAAATAGAGGATCAAAAATTCTTTTGAAAACACGTTGCTATTGATACAATTTTGAAGCTAGAGCTGCAAAAATTGACATTTGTATAGTTGTTAGACGTAAAAAAATTTGTGTTTCGGTATTTTTGGAAATTCAACCATCAACGGGGTTAAATTGGAGAGGGGGTGTTTTTCGAAAATATGTTGCTATTTAGGCAATTTTGAAGTTAGAACTACGAATTTTCGTATTTGGATTCGGGGTTCGAATTTAAAAGACACGTGTTTCGGCATTTTTTGAAATTCAACCAATAAGGGGGTAAAATAGAGGGCGCAAAAAATTTATTTTCAAAAATATGTTGCTGTTAACTCGAATTTCAAGCTATAACTAAGAAACTTAGGATATGGACTCTTGATCAGGATTAAAAAGACACAAGTTTCGGTATTTTTGGAAATTCAAAAAGTAAGGGGGTAAAAGAGGGGATCAAAAATTCTTTTCGAAAACACTTTGTTGTCAAGACAATTTTGAAGCTATAGCTGCAAAAATTGGTATTTGTATTGTTCGTTATGATTTAAAAAATACGTGTTTCGGTATTTTTGGAAATTAGACTAATAAGGGGGTGAAATACGGGATGCAAAAATTGATTTTCAAAGATATCTTGATTTTGAAGCTATTGCTACAAAAATTGGTATTTGTATTGCTCGTTATGATTTAAAAAATACGTGTTTCGGTATTTTTGGAAATTCAACCATCAAGGGGGTTAAATTGGAGAGGGGGTGTTTTTCGAAAATGTTTTGCTATTTAGGAAATTTTGAAGTTAAAATTACAAATTTTCGGATTTGGATTCGGGGTTCAAATTTAAAAGACACGTGTTTCGGTATTTTTGGAAATTCGACCAATAAGGGGGTGAAATACGAGATGAAAAAATTGATTTTCAAAAATATGGTCCTGTTAACTCATATTTCAAGCTATAACTAAGAAACTTAAGATATGGAGTCTTCATCAGGATTAAAAAGAAACAACTGGTGCAGACCAACCAGCCTACGCATGCGAAGCAGCGGGGGTTCAGCTAGTATCTAAATAAATGTGTCACGGAAGCAACAAGAAAGTTCAGGAAGCGTCGCTAAAAGGGCCATTTACACATAGTTATCCGCCTTAACAGAACAAAAAAAAGGACCAAGATGAAGTCATCGATTAGTAGATTTTTCCCAATATTAGGCGATATTTCCACCTTAATGTTGAGGACACAAAAATCTGTTCTGCGCATCCAAATGCTCACTCCAGAGATATTTCTGCTCTGTGCCTGCCACTAGAGATAACATACACACATGAGTGACAAACTCATCAGAAACCTCCCTGCTTTCATAAATATTCGTTACAATATTGTGATTAAAATTTGTAATTACTTTCTTTGGTGCGGACTACATTAAGATAGAAATTGTCGTCTCCTTTTGCAGAGACAATTGTACATAGAGTTACAAACCGACTTCTGAATATATAGTTCTATTACACAAGATCGATTTCAACTTCGTGCTTTTTGAAGTAATCATTGCAGGACATGAGGACATGTATTAGCTGGAAGTCTGGCCGCTGCTGCTAACACAGTCAAGGCAATTCACTGGAAATACTTCTATATTTAATGGAAAGTTCTACACAGACGCCATTCCTTCAACGATTACCCACAATTACTTTATCGCACATTGACACCACAATGACGTCTTATTTAAACAGGCATGAATTGTTCTGTTGATTGAATTACCAGACTTTCAGTATTCGTCGACTTTTCGATAATAGGGAGCACTCCATACAGAATAACTACATTGTCCCCGGTGCAACACTGTAACATTCTAATTCATCAGCACAGACTTACTGTGAGAGAAAAGCAGTTTAGTACTACCAGTACGCCATAGAACCAACACATGCCGCTGTTATTATTATTATTACTATTTCTCATCTCAACGATAGAAGTGTTTTCAGAAGTTTATGCCAGACAGAAAATTACACACCTTAGTCTTAACTTTATGAACACAAACTGAAAATGAAGTTACATCGTTCTGGAGTACGGACTTAAATTAATTTCACTTTTTGTATGAAAAACTTTATGAACATTCATCGTTTTCGACGACTTCTACTTAAATTTGACATCTTGGCTAGGAGAACTCAGTTTCTTGACAGAGCGATCCAACAAGGATTTTTTTTTTTTTTTTTTTTTTTTTTTTTTTTTTTTTTTTTTTTTTTTTTTTTTTTTTTTATCCTACGTCCGGGACCCTAAAAAAACATGATATACACATGTCCCTCTTTAACAACCGTTGCGAAGCACGGGCACATAAGCTAGTCCAAGATAAAATTTATGGGAGAATTGAACACAGGATTTGAAATAAACACAGGAATAAGACAAGGGGATGGACAGTTGCGTACGAAGGAATACTGGGCAAAAATAAAGGCCAAGATATGTTGATTCCGCTTGGTACTAAGTGATCCAGCTGCGAAGAAGAAGAATGGATGATAAGCTACATCCTTGTCAAAATCCTATAATTGAGAAAAGGCCTTTAACTTTTTTTAAGGCCGTTGTCAATAATAAATCCGGTGTTTTTATACACTAGGTGTGTTTGATAGTTCTCATATTCCAGTACTTACCGTAGTTTAATTCGATCCACCCTGCCAAAGGCCTTTTCAAAATCAATGAAAGCGAAGTGTTATTCGAAATTCTTTTTTCTCTCTCTGTCTATCTCTCTCTCTCCCTCCCTCTCTCTCTCTCTCTCTCTCTCTCTCTCTCTCTCTCTTCGTTAATGGTGAAAACATTAATCTGTGCGCGATCTACCTTTTCTAAATTCCCTTTGTTCTTCTCCTGTTATTTTAGTGTAGATTTAATATTTTTTATCCTATACATATTATAAATGCGAAAGTTTCTATGTTTGTTACCGCATCACGCTAAAACTACAGCACTGATTTAGATGAAATTTCATATAGAGATTTCTTATGTCTTGGGTTAGGACATAGGTAACTTTTCAAAATGTTTATTACAAGTTATCTATTTGAATTATATCCATAGAAATACGTAACGGTTGTAAGAAGATTCTAACACAACAGCAGAAAATCATTGTAGCGTATGTCACGTGTACCCGCGGGGGTTAACGTGTCATGTAGTAAACTTCTGTTATTTTGGGCAATGGTTCGGGTCCTGCTATAGTGAAATTTTTTTCTTTGTTATTGTTATCTTTTTTACTTTCGAATATACAAAAAGATTCTTGGATACTGCCAAAACGGCTTAACTGATATATAATTACATACACAAGAAATCTGAATGTTTGTGCTTATGCCGCATTCATTTTCATTTGTTGTAACAAATGAAGGAAGTATGTATATAAATTGAAGACTTTAAATAAAATATGCTCTAAGTACCATGGCAAGAAAAAACATTGACGTTTTGTGTAGAATGGGATCTAGATACCAAGCCCTATTTTGTGTACAAAGCGCGAACTGCCACGTATAAATAGCGTACGTAAACTGCAACGAAAGTAGTAGCAAATGCACTCAACAGATGGCAGGCGGTACGCTGCAGTTAACATATGAAACGCTATAGATGTTCGAACATTGTGATGTTATCACAGTTATCGTAATTCTTTAAAACTGTATTCTCTTTGGATTTCAATGAATAATAGTTTCTTTGGTGATTTCGATTATTTATAGCATTCGAACGTTTGCATTTAGTTCTTTTGTTGGTTCGCTTTGCATTTGTAGGCTCTCAACAGTTCGTTTCTCCGTTAGATGTCTTTTTTTATCTCTTTACTTTTCTCCGTTAGGTTTGTTGTTTATTTCGTTACATTTCTCCGTTAGGTTTGCTGTTTATTTTGTTCCTTTACTTGGCATTTGTTTTCGATTGCTGTATTGTTGTTATTGTAGTTACTTACTGTCAGGGGTGCCATCCCACAAGTTGGAGCTGAAGGTGTGTGTGCCTGTTTTATTGATGCGTAACTTGATGCACCAGGATTATGCAATGGCACCAGGTTACGCATCACGGACCTGAGAAGGCATATCGTGCAGGCCACCATCATCACTGGTGGAGCCAAAAGAGAGACTGTATTAATACCACGAATTCCCATCATCCCAACAAACTTGCCATTCCAGGTTAACCGGTTACAGTTCCCATTGAAAGTGGCCTTCTCGATTACTATAAACAAGAGTCAAGGACAAACATTAAAAGTGGCAGGTATTCATGTGGCCACCCCATGTTTCTCGCACGGACAGCTCTACGTAGGCTGCTCCCGTGTATCGAGAGCTAGAAATCTCTAAGTATACTCGGAAAATAAGAAGTCTCGAAACGTCGTTTACAGGAACGTATTGCAATAGATTTTTGGCTCTCCATCCGTTCCAAGACAATTATATATTCCGTGTTAACAATGTCGCAAACAATCATGTAGCTATTTATGACCTTTCTTGGCACTTTAATGTCTGACTATTGAACCGCGGGTAACACCGCGGGGAGCAGCTAGTTCTTATATAATTTTCAGAATTTTTGCGGACTTCTCTTTTACTAGTTAGCATAACTATGACTAATAAATACTGTAGGAATTCCCCAATAAATATTTAACATTCTATACGCACCCGTACAAGCCACAATACACTTAAGATTACCTGGCTCTTACAACCATAGTAGCGTCCAGATGGAGGTTCAAATCGTCCCTCACCTACAGCGCCCTCGATAATTTTCACAAGGTCATGGCTACAACGGAAAAAATTAGAAGTAATCACGTTAAGGACATATTTTCATGCTAAAATGAAAAAGGCAACTCCTAAAAGTGCTAGACTGTGTACGAATTAGAAAACTCGTACTGACCATAAAAATTAGAAGAGAGGGAACTCTCTCTACTTGTCATGGTCTTAGACACAATAAGTAATCACATACCAGACTTAAGTCATTGAAGGTTAAGTTATCTATCAAATCGATGATCAGATAAAAACAACAAAATGAATATACCACTGTGATCGGAGGAATCAAAAAATGTCCAAAACTTTATAGTTCGATTTCTCTCACCTCACTGAACTCGATAAACACATCGGTACAGATATTCTGAACTTCTAAAGCTTTGTGGCTTTTATTTTCATTTATCGGCGTCTTATTGAGTAAACACTGATTGCACTACCAATACTGTAGCGCTAGATAAAATAATTAAGAGTTTTTAAATGATCCAGAACAACTCGAGGGTCTTGTAAAAAACCTTCCCTACCATTAACAGCAACAGGCTCCAGTCAAGTTTTATTGCATTATCGATTTTTAGAATACCTTGCTCATCCCCAAATGTATCTGTACCTGTGCATATAAAGATTGTTTTTATTTATTTATTTATTTATTTTTCAAAACTTTAAACATAAGCGTAAATCCTACAATATAATATCCTATTTCGGTGTTCGGGATTTTTGGTGGTAGGTGGTCTATCTGGAGGATACAGAGGCAATAAAAAGTTCATTTTCAGTTTTTCGCGTAATTTGCTATCAAAATTTCAATTTTAAAATTGTATCATGACCTTCCCAATAGGTTAACACTATAAGACAAATAATACAGTAAGAAACAGTTTGTATTGAAACAGAAGACACTGAAATACTCCAATTTTTCTCATCCATTACTTGATATAAAATAGAACGTCCAACAAGCTTCACAAATAATATTTCAAGTCATTAGTAAACTTTTTCCTGCTGTAACCTCCCACAAAATGATGCGAGGGAAAACTTTTATCAGTTAGTACTTTTCCGGTATCATGGAATCAAACTTCAGTATCTGCCATGACGTTTTAATTTACTGCTTTGTAACACATTTTGTAGACAGTACCTCCATACAGGCCTCAATGCACCAGTAAAATTAAATCATTGTAGGGCGCAGAGGTCACCAAGATGTGACGTGTTAGACGCATATTCACATTAAACACTATTTTCTGATTATATTGGCGTGGAATAATACTTAACCATAGTTTTCACTTTATCCCTTACTTACTACATAGTAATGCTATATATATTTCGGTCTTCAGCCGGCCGCGGTGGCCGCGGGGACTGAGGCCCTTCAGTCACGGTCTGCGCGGCCACTACGGTCGGGGGTTCGAATCCCCCCTCGGGCATGGATATTTGTGCTGTCCTAGTTCGTAAGTAGTTCATAAGTAGTTTGTAAGTTTAGGGACTGATGACACCGTAGTTAAGTCCCATAGACTATACAAACATTTTATTGCGGTCTTCAGTCCGCAGAGTGGTTTGATGCAGAACTCCACGGACCATATCCGGTGCTGACCTCTTCATCTGAGGAAACGAACGGAAACCTACATCCTTTTGAATCTGCTTACTATCTTCATCCCTCGATCTCCCTCTACGATTTTAACCCCTCACACTATCATCTAATGCTGAGCTGACTATTCCTAGATGTCTCAGAATGTGTATCACCAACCTAACCCCTCTCTTAATCAGGTTATGCCAGAAACTCCTCCGCAATTCTTTTGAACACTTCCTCATTAATTACGTTATCTACCCATCTAATTTTCGTCATTCGTCTGTTGCACCACATTTCAGAAGCTTCTGTCATCTTTTTGTCTGAACTTGTCGTCCACGTTTCACTCCCACACAATGCTACACTAAAGACAAATGCTTTCAGAAAGGACTTCCTAACATTTAAACTAATATTTGATATCAAATTTCGCTTCTTCAGAAACGATTTTCTTCCCATAGCAATTCTGCATTTTATATCTTCTTTACGTCGACAATCAGATTTTGCTAAATAAATAACAAAACTCATATACTACTTTTATTGTCCCAGTACCTAATCTAATTCCTTCAGCATCGCCTGATTTTCGACACTACATTCCACTACTTTTACTCTTGTTAATGTTCATCTTACACCGTGCTTTCTAAACAGAGTCCATTCTGTTTAACTGCTCTTCCACGTCCTTTGCTGCCTCTGACAGAATTATAATGTCATCAGCAAACCGAAAGACTTTTGGTTCATGTCCCTGAATTGTAATTGCTTCTCCGAAGTTTTCCTTGCATTCCTTCACAGCTTGCTCAGTGTACAGATTGAACAACATTTGGGAATACCCTGTCTTACTCCCTTCCCAATCACTGTGCCCCTTTCTTGCTCTTCGACTCTAATAACTGCTGTCTGGTTTATGTACAAGTTGAATATAACTCTTCGCTCTCTATATTTTACTCCTGCTACCTTCAGAATTTGAAAGAGTGTATACCAGTCTACATTATCAAATGCTAAGAACGCAGGTTTCCTTTTCCTTATCCTATATTCTAAGATAAGTCGTAATGTGAGAATTGCCTAGCGTGTTCCTACATTTCTCCTAAATCCAAAATGATCTTTCACCAGTTTTTCCATTCGTCTGTAAATAACTGATGTTGGTATGTTGCACATGAGACTTTAAACTGATAATTCTGTATTTTCACATTTGTCTGCACTTCCTTTCTTAGGAATTGGAATTACTGTATTCTTCTTGAAGCGTAGGGTGTTTCTCCTGTCTGACACATCTTACTTTCCACGTGGAACAATTTCTTCATGACTGGCTCTCCTAACGATATCAACAGTTCAGACAGAATATCATCTACTCCAGGGGCCTTGTTTCTACTCAAACCTTATATTTACAGAAAACAACATTTACATTAATTTTACAGAAGTGTGTCTTGTTTATTGTATTACATTTTGTCATTGTATAAGATAAACATTTATCTCTCTCGTTTTCTTATATATTTCAGTCTCATTTTTCTATGAGTGTCTCTGAGAGAGAATATATTTTTGCACAATTTTTCAAATGGCTTCAATGCATTGAGTTCTTTTGATAATTTGTCATTTTTTAACTCTTTTAGTTCACATTTTTGTCTATTGTCCTAATTAGTTTACTTGATTTGATATTCCTTATTTTGTTCTTGCATCGTTGTAGATATTATGGGTAGTACAAAAAGGTAAGTAAATACCTGTAAAATACCTGGGAAACACAAAATGATACAACGCAGTAAAAATAACAGCCAACCAGTTGCAAATTAAAGTTTAATAAACTTTACCGCGCTTTCAATAGATATAAATCAATCTTCTTCAGAAGATACATGGACCTACAGTGAATAAGAAAGTAACAATCAAGCTATGTACAACAGTATTAAGACCATAGATTGTTTACCTATATAATTACAACAAATTTTAGTTTACAGGAAATAAGTACTTACATTACATTATTATGTAGCCTTTTAGATAAAAGCACGTCAAACATGTAAACTAATAACATATGCTGTGTAACAGATTGTGTGGCGTGCTAACCGCCGACTGACCGTTTGAGCAAGACGTGGACGCCAGGTAAACATGACACGTAGCGCATGCGCCTAGTGATGCTACAGCATCAATAGTCAATACATGTTAATAACAAAATATAAAATAGGAAACCCACAGAAGCTTAAAATGATATAAAATAGAATTTTGAGGAAATGACACCGCAGAGGTTACCGTTGACTATTAAAATTTTTTGATAATATTTGTTTAAATCCTTCAAAAAACAGTCTGCACGCGAGAAGGAGCTGATCATTTAATATGTTACCATCTCTAGATTGTAAACGTTTAAAAATCTCCAACTCCTCCCAAAGATCGAGCTTTCAGTCCTTGTCTTCTCTACGTAAAACCAAAGTGTCTTCTAGCTTTTTGGGCGGATGGTTAGCAATAAAAAGGTGTTCAGCGAATGTGGAGTTACGTATATGTTCTCCATTCTTTCCTAATAGATGTTCCTTATATCTTACTTTCACTGCCCTGCCTGTTTGGCCAATATAATAACCGGGACAATCGTTACAGATTAGTTTATAAATGCCGGAATTAGATAACGTATCTTCAGTGTTTTGGGCAATATGTAGAAGGTTTTTCTTCAAATTGTTATTTGTAGAAAATGAGATATTGCAGTTGAAATTCTTTATTAGAAGACGTCTGATCCTATACGAAATGATGCCTAAGAGCCGGCCGCGGTGGCCGAGGTGACTGAGGCGCTCCAGTCACGGTCAGCACGGCCACTACGGTCGGGGGTTCGAATCCCCCTTCGGGCATGGATATTTGTGCCGTCCTAGTTTGTAAGTAGTTCATAAGTAGTTTGTAAGTTTAGGGACTGATGACCCCGTAGTTAAGTCCCATAAGCTTAACAAACATTTGAACATTTTGATGCCTAAGAATGGAATGGAAATGAATTTATTGTCTTTATTATTGCAAGAAAATGGAGCATTTCCTAAATGTGATCTATCATGTGATGGTCGTACCCATTGTTTACAGCGATAGATTTAATCATACTTAGCTCATTTTGTTGATTAGCAGGTGACAAAGGAGTGGTTATCATACGATGTATGGCTGAGTGAAAAAATGCTAATTTTGGAAAAAAATTCAAAATAATACACTTTTAATTTAGCTATACCCGGGCCGCTGAAACTTTGCACTTGACGTTAACAAATGACAAGTGAAGAGTAAGAAGCGCGAGGCGCTAGTCGCTAGGAACGATCCAATCACAACGCGATAAACACTTCCAGTGATCACGTGCCGTGACGTCAAAGTCCCCGCGTTGCCGGCTTTGTTCAGTTCTACTGTAAACAAAGTTGTATATCGTGTTTATCGCGTGTTTATGTTGTGTAGGCTTTTTTCTCTGCGATTTGTTTTACTGTGAGTGGTTTAACTTGACTTTCCGAGTTCAAGTAATTGGATAATGTCATAGAAAAGACGTTTGTCTAGTGACGTTTTCTGAGTTCTCAATTTCGTATCAATAAACGAAGCATATACTTTGAGCAGGAAGTTCATTCTCGCTTCAAACGATCGGAAAGAAGATATTTACAGTGGTTATAAGAAAGAAATAATGCTGTAGATACGTCAATGTCGAAGCATCTTTTATATTAGCTCGTGAAACAAAATAAGTCTATTACACCCACATATGCAGTAGACTAAATCGCAAAGGAGCAGCGTCACAATGAAATAAATCTGCCCCCTTTTCACCGCCGTTTTAACTCTATAACATTGGTGTGGTGTGACGTGAATAATTACTTAAGGAACAATAAGTCTTTCACAATAATAGAGGTGGAGAAGCTGTTGCATGAAGCTGTTGCCAATGTGGATGCTGCATCTTGGGGGGGGGGGGGGGGGGGGGGAAAGGGTCGAGCTCGTTGAAAAACTGATTCGGGCAGCGCAAACAATGGAAGGGATCATGAACAGTTAATGATTTGTCTCGGTGATGACGACGATTTTGGCAGTGACAACAACAGTGAAAATGGGGAGCTGGATGTAATTGTACCATTGCCGCCGTAAATTGGTGAGTGAAAAGCATTCTGATTATAAAACGCAGGGAGAGAAGTTATATTATTGTTTATTTCGTATCCGTCATGATCTAATGCTTTTGTCCTATATTGCTTTGCTCCTTTATTGAAAGCGTATACATTGTTGTGCTCTGGTCTTCATTAATATGCCGTTAATTGCTGTTCAAGAACGAATTATTATATGTACTTTTATTGCTCAAGAGCATACATTTACGATATGCAACTAAAAACCGTTTCGTCCAGGGTTGCCAACGAGGTCATGATAAAAACCACCAATGTGACAGTAAAATCCCACCAAAAACCACCGAACTTTCCGAAGTTCCCATGCAAAAACACCACTGTCTATTCGTTTGTTCTTGACCAACTGATTTGAAATTTGGACGCAACTATGCATTTTAAAGGAGGAGTTTTTATGTACCTGACTTATCTGTATACACACTAGACAGAAATACAAAAAATATAGTTTATTCAAAAGCACTTCAGTAAACATGTTATATATAAAAACAAACAATAATTACTTTGAGCCATTGCAATGCTTGTCGGGTACAGACAGCAAATTGTGAAATATTTGAACTTGAAAACAGAAAGTAATCCAGTGTGGAAAGGAGGTCAGCGTCAGTCATTCTATTGTCTTTATTTTATGTCAGAATATCTAGATTTCAGCTATATGCCAATGTAATCACATCTGAGAAAAAAGAAAGTTAACAGTAAAAGTACAGTCACATATTAAGTGTCTGCAATGTTCAGTCATTTTCACTACAAGAAAAATCTGATAATGTGCTGTAGCAACTGCGACCAACTCCTTCCCCCCAACCAGGATTACACGTGAATTCTAAATAATAAAAAAATAATAATAAATAAATAAATAAAAAAACCTAATCATCTCCTCCCTCCCAGCAAGTACCCTCCCCCCGGTGGAACATTGCTAGGGGTGGCCTTCACATGCCGCAGCTGACCGGCCAGACCGCCAGTTGCTGTGGATCAACAATCGGCACACTTCAGTCGGCATCAAAGCTGCTCACATCAACAGCTGCGCAAAGAACTTTGTACGACGGGCAACCACAGCTAAAATAGTTATACATATTTAAGAAACTTTCACACAGTTAAAAATTAGGTGTTAAAATTGTAAGAGTCTGAATGAAAGTCCTTGGTCCACTTGAGCTGTTATTTTTATTGGAGTCGTGAAGACCCGCACAACCGGTTTCGCAACCTACAGTTGCATCTTCAGGCGCTTTTTAAAAGTTTTCCAATTTGGTCGGTTACTACCGCAACAAGCATCGATGTCACACCTAGCGCCCCCTTGAATCACAGCCAGTTGGCCTCAATCTAGCGGCCCATACACAGGGTGATCCGTCTCTTCAGTTGTATTTGCACTTCCGCCCAGCACGAATATGCAACTTTTTGATCACCTGGATGGATCTGATGATCCTCACAACACCGACAACAATCTGGCTACCCATCACGTCGCTTTTTGTCACAGGCCAAACAAATTTTACCAATTGCCGACTTTTCTATTCTTTTAACAAAAAATGACAAGAACCGCACGGTGGACTTCTTTTTAATCTTTTTGACGAAAAGGGGCAAGGTGCTTGCGGTACCACGTAACCATTAACCTCGTTATCCATCATAAATCACTTATGTGGAAAACTTTTAAAAAGCGCCTGAAGATGCAACTGTAGGTTGCGAAACCGGTTGTGCGGGTCTTCACGACTCCAATAAAAATAAAAATAACAGCTCAAGTGGACCAAGGACATTCATTCAGACTCTTACAATTTTAACACCTAATTTTTAACTGTGTGAAAGTTTTTTAAATATGTATATTTAACTGAGATGTTTTCCCCGGACGTGGCTAGTCATGCTCCGGATGCTTCCTATCACTTTTGCTTTTCGCTGCGATTCCTCGCAACACTCCGTATATTCTCCGTGCCGTCCTGTGTCTTGGATCGGGTTCACACTGGACTCGCATTCGGAAGGATGGTGGTTCAAATCAGCCTCCGGCCATCCAGATTTAGGTTTTCCGTGATTTCCCTAAATCACTTCAGGCAAATGCCTGGATGGTTCCTTTGAAAGGGCACGGCCGATTTCCTTCCATACCCTTACCCAAACTTTCCGAGCATAAGCTCCGTCTCTAATGACCGCGCTGTCGACGGGACGTTAAACTCCAAGCTTCCTTCCTTTGGATCGGGTTCTCGGTCAGTCACGTAGCTCTTGCCTATTGTGAGTAGCCTTACATGCCGCAGCTTGGAGCGAACGTGTCCGGCGTAGACTGGAGTAGTTTCAGAGCGTGGTCGGTAGCTTGTTAGTAGAGTGCTCGTGTTGCTGTTGTCATCCTTTCCTCCATTTTCATGGATCTATGTAACGACAGGGCAGCGCATTTTGCCTTCACATCCACCAGGCCAAGCCCTCCTTCTTCTTGCATGTTGCCTGCCGAACTTTAAAACAGGTCCCACCTCCACAGATAGTAGTACACGGCGCATGTCAGCGCACGTGCTATCTGCAGCGGTACACTAGCTCAATCCTCAGTTGAAACGTCAGGTTTCTGTTGGCGTACGTTCTGGTGAGCCTCCTTGTGATGTGCAGAATGCTGCGCCAGTTGTCTGCTGCCATTTGCAGCGAACGCGCGCGCCACGTAACTTGGCGGGTGAGGTCTGGATGCGCAGAAGCACGGGTACGTCACGCCACGTGATCTGCTGGCCAATAGCCGTCAGTCAGCCGTTGCGCGCGCTCGAGTTCGTTTCGTACTGTGCGGAGCGACAACTGGTTTTGGCAGAAACAGGATTCATACCTGAAAGTAAATTAATATTTAAGTCATCAAAGACGAAGCATTCAAAAGACTATCATTCTGAAATGACTTACGCAGTCTTCAGTCAGTGGTTTACAAGTCAACTGCTTCCATACCTGGCAGAGAATTCTGTTATCGTTATGGACAATGCAAGTGTGCACTCTGTGCAAGTAAACAGAGCTACTTCAAATACCAGAAAGGACGAAATTATTTCGTGGCTAACATCTAATGGAATTCCTCACAGTGCGTCAGGAACCAGGGCAGAATTGCACATGCTTATAAATGCATACAAGCCCAAATACCGCACTTACGCTATAGATGAACTTGCAAGACAACATGGTCACCGGGTAGTAATAAATCACGAAATGTGAAACACGTTGCTTTGATCAGTAAGCACTTGCTTGATGGGCATCAGTCTACGAAGACTGAACATGTGTCGCTTGTAACGTTTTTAGATAGTCTCCTTGTCTTGTACAATGCCAAACATATACAATTATTCAATCATTCCATGTGATATGTCAGTTAAATCATTGATAAAGTATTTTAATAACTGCTTCGAAAAATGCAGATTTCAAGATACAATTAACGGAAAAATCTAAAATTTGTCATTTTCATATTTATCACTTTTTTATCTTCACAATTAATGTTCAAATGTACAATTTGTACAACTTATGGGACTTAACTACGGGGTCATCAGTCCCTAAGCTTACAAACTACTTATGAACTAGCTAAGACTAAAGACGGCACAAATATCCATGCCCGAGGGGGATTCGAACCCCCGACCGTAGTGGCCGTGCTGACCGTGACTGGAGCGCCTCAGTCACCTCGGCCACTGCGGCCGGCTATCTTCACAATTAATTTACTTTGAATTCGTAATCTGTCGAGAACGTCTAATGTGGTTTTTAAGTAATAATGGATAGATTAATGTCCCTAGAACAACTGTGTATATAATTTACAGATATTTCGTGTTATTCGACTGAGCTACGAAATGAATTTCTGTGCCTCTCAGAAAATTATGTCCTGCCATGTAAACATGAAAGGTACAAGAGAAAGAGACTCATAAATACTCGTAAATGCGCCAGTTTTCCCAACAATCAAACGAGCGTTGTTTTTCTGCATTACACTTTTCATACAGCCGTGTGTATTCAAGAATCGCAGCTTGACATTTCCTTGCGCTTGTATGCGGCCGTAACTTTAAAGCTAAGCGGCAGTCAGTAGCTGACGCACAGTCCGGCTACGCTGCAACAGCAGCTTCCCCCACCACTACACAGCTACCTGCGGAGAAGAGCCAGTCCACCCGCCAAGTTATGTGGCGCGCGCTTCTAGTACTCTGTGGTTGTCCACTACTTCGTAACATGGCGTCTCTGTTCTCAGACCTCCAATTCCGATAGGAATTCTTTGGGCTGGTATTTGCACCCGTTGCTTTTTCAAAAGACTGTATGAGTTATTTTCTCGATGTCTTCTTCATCCGACTGTAATGTACATACCCTAGAAAATCCGTTTGTTTGGATTAATGAAGTATACGATACCATAGTTGGTCGTGGTATTATACCCTAATATTCCATACTTATATTACATAAGCATTTTATGGCGCTTCTGGCAAGTCACATTGATTATCACTTTCTTTACTAGGGTCTTCTAATTAATTAATTTACTTTATTAATTATTGAGTCGTAAACTTAATGTTGGACAATGTGTTTGTTAATGAAATTAATAACTAACATTATCTGACATTTCCTATAATGTATTGACCACAATGTAATACTTTGCTGACTGTAGAATTGATTAGTTGCTTTAATTTAACAATTTCAAATAATGTAAACATATATTAACACTGCACTAATTGTTATTTACTTACGATCTTTTGTATTGTTTTCTTTTGGTATGAAAAACTTATTATTACATTTTTCATGATATTGTGTATCTTTACGTAAAGCAGGATTCATTTATGTTTCATAAACAAAGCATGTAATATTAAATATTGTAAATTCCGTGTTCTAGAAGGTTCCAGAAATTGTACTAAGTATTAATTAGCGCAAATTGGCGCGAACGCATTCAGTGTAAAGTCAGTTGTGAGGGGAGTTTCAGTCAAAGTGTAGTCATTATGTTGTTAACATGCAGTCTTACTTTTGCCATTATGTAACAAGCAGTCATCAAGAATGAAAAATAAATTCATTATCAAGTGAAACGTGTGATATTGACCTATAAAAACCCGACATCATATTATTTTCATGATGATTTAAAGGCAGGCGAGCAATTTAAAACATCTACCACTGAAGGCGAGCTACGAGATCTAAGAGACCACTGAACAACCGAAGGTGATGTATTAATAATATGGCTTTAGTGTTGTGCATAAAACCACATGATGCAAAGACTCTCAAATCATCTGCGAGCGCCGGCTGCGGTGGCCAAGGTGACTGAGGCGCTCCAGTCACGGTCAGCACGGCCACTACGGTCGGGGGTTCGAATCCCCCCTCGGGCATGGATATTTGTGCAGTCCTAGTTCGTAAGTAGTTCATAAGTAGTTTGTAAGTTTAGGGACTGATGACCCCGTAGTTAAGTCCCATAAGCTTAACAAACATTTGAACATTTTTTCATCTGCGAGCAACTGCTGATCTTCCTACGTGGGAGCCCCTTATGTTTTTGGCTAATTTGCGTAACAGAGAATCTAATTCTACCGAAAATAGGGCCATAGATATAGGACAACCTTGTCGTACTGTCTTTTCTATGTTTATTGTGTTGGATGTCCATCCGTTCTCTGTTAACCGAGCCAGTCGGTGTGGATCGGTATTATAGTGTTATGGTGCCAGACTATGAATCCAAAAGTCGCGGGTTTGATCACCGGCAGATCCCTAGATTTTTATCTGTCACTTTTCACTCCTTTGACCAATGTTGCTGATGTAAAAATGTCTAGTAGCATATTGGTTCGGAATCCACGTTAAATTATAGGTCCCCCTGTAACTGCCTGGGTAAATCAGTTCGAAGGCCGGAGGAAGGCAACGGCGTACCACCTCCAAACAGGACCAGTAAAGCACTGTGGTGTTCCATCAAATCTTTGGATTCTTGAGTGCTTTACCATATATTGTTTAATGAAATTTCAAAATTATATCAGTCCACAAGATGCAGTACTTATTGCTGTACGGATGAAAGGAGCACAAATTTGAAAATTGATTACCCAGTTGTATACGCCAGCCTCAGATCACGATGACTAGCTTGCAGAGGACACATACAGCTAATAGCGGAAGTAATTAATAAAGTAGTAATAATAGGCGACTGGAATGCTATTATAGGAGAAGGGAAGGAGGGAACCATAGCAGGCAGTCATGGTAAACAACCACCTGAAAATTACGAGAATTGGAATATGCTGAAAGAAGTCATTATAAAAGCAAGCAGAAAGGTATTTTGTTGTTGTGGAGACTGGTTTGATGCAGTTCTCCACCCTACTCTATCCTAAGCCAGCCTCTTCGTCTCTTCATAAGAACGGCAACCCACATCCATTTAAATCTACTTACTGTATTCACCTCTTGGTTTCCCCCACTGCGATTTGTACCCCACACACTTCCCTCCATTGCTAAATTCACGATTCCTTGATGTCTAAGAATGTGTCCTACCAATCGATCCCTTCTTTTAGTTAACGTATGCCAGAAATTCCTTTTCTCCCCAGTTCTGTTCAGCACCTCCTCATTAGTTACGCGATCCATCCACATAATCTTCAACATTCTTCGGTAGCACCACATTTGAAAAGCCTCTATCCTCTTCCTGTCTGCACTGTTTCACTCTCGTACAAATCAACACTCCACGCAGATGCCTTCAAAAAGGACTTCCTTACAGTTAAATTAATATTCGATTTAAGCAAATTTATCTTTATCAAATATGCTTTTCTACCCATTGCCATTCTGCATTTTATATCCTCTGTACTGCGACCAACATAACTTATTTTACTGCCCAAGTAACAAAACTTATTTACCACCTTTATTGTTTCGTTACCTAATTTCATATCTTCAGCATCGCCTGATTGCTTAGAATGGATTCCATTACCCTTGTCCTGTTAATGTTCATCTTATACGCACTTTTCAACACAGTCGCGGTTCCATAAGCTTAACAAACATTTGAACATTTTTGAACCTTTCAACACACCTTCAATTATTGTTCCTCAAGGTTCTTCGCTGTCTCTGACAGAATTACAATGTCAGCAACGATATGCAATGTTTTTATTTCTTTGCCCTGAACTTTAATTCCCTTTCCAAATTTCTCCTCGCTTTCCCACATAGCGTATTCAATGTACAAATTGAATAACAATGGAGAAAGGCTACAACCCTGCATTACCCATTTCCCAACCAATGCTTCTCTTTCCTGCCCTTCACTCTAGTAAATGATGTCTGTTTTTCGTAAAAGTTGTAAATAACATTCCTTTCCCTATATTTTACCCCTAGTTACTTCAGAAGTTGAAAGAGTCTAATCCAGTCAACATTCTCAAAGGCTTTCTCTAAATCTACAAAAGCTAGAAATGTAGGTTTGCCTTTCCTTAATTTATTTTCTAAGATCGTAGTTAGACTATTGCCTTGCATATTCCTAAATTTCTCCTAAATCCAAACTGATCTTCTCCGAGGTCAGCTTCTAAAAGATTTTCATTTTTTCTGTAAAACTGATGGTTCTGTACTTTTCCCACATGTCTGCGTCTGCTTTTTTTTTCTTTTTTTCTTTTTTTTTTTTTTTTTTTTCTTTTTTGGAATGGGGGTTATTGCATTTTTCTTAAAATCTAACGGTATTTCGCCTGTCACATACATCTTACCTATCAGGTGAAATAGTTTCGTCAAGGCTGGCTCTCCGAGAGATTTCAGTAACTCTGAGGGAATGTCGTCAACTCCAGGGGCCCTGTTTTGACTTAGTGCTCTATCAAATTCTTCTCTCAGTATAGTACCTCATATTTCATCTTCCTCTACTCTCCCTTCCCTTTCTACAATATTGTATCGTAGTTAATTTACTTTGTAGAGCTTCCCTCCATATTCTTTCCGCGTTTCAACCTTTCGTTCTTTGCTCCGAATTGATTTTCCATCTGAGTTCTTGATATACATATAGCTGCCTTTTTTGACTCCAAATGTTCTTTTATTTTGCGGTAGGCGGTATCTATCATTCCCCTAGTCATACGTTCCTCTACAGCCTTGCATTTGCCCATTAGTCACTCCTGATTAGCCATTTTGCACTTCCTGTGAATCTCATTTTTCAGGCGTCTGTACTCCGTATGTCTGCTACATTTACTGCATTTTTGTATCTTCTTTCAACAATTAAGTTTAGTATTTCCTATCATATCCAAGAAATATTTATGGTCTTGCCTTTCTACCTATTTGGTCCAGTGCTGCATTCACTTCTTCATCTCTCAGAGTTCCGCATTCTTCTTCTACCGTGTTATTCCCCCCCCCCCCTTTCTGTCAACTGTTGCCAAAGCTCCCTCTGAAACTCTCAGGAACTTCAGGTTCCTTCAACTTATCCAACATCCATCTCCTTATTTTCCTAATTTTTGCAGTTTCTTCGTTTCAGTCTGCAGTTCATAAACAGTAAGAAATTGTCAGAGTCTATATCTGTTGTTGCGTCGCTATTCGCCGTAACTCCGGCGATTTACACAAGTCGCCGCGCACCTACAAGACGAGGCGATAAGTCGATCCATAGTACTTCGACCGTCGGGGCGCCCCAAGTCTCGGTACCTCTTCACTTGCCTCGCGCGCTGGCCAATAGGAAGAAGGGGTCTCACCTACATATTCCTCCGACAGTAACGATCCAGGAGTTCCATCTGCGAGAGCCAGCAGATCATCTTAGCACAAGCTGGAACAGTTTATTATTACATAGCAAAACTATGTAATCGATAGGAAGACTTTGTACCATAACAGCGGCATCAAAGTTAAGTATTTATTTAATGATATCAACAAAGTTTATGTAGACTAATCAATTCTTTTAGTTACAGACCCATGTCCACATCCTTAGAGAAATTGTGGACTAAATTTAAGTGCATTGTACATAACGGATTAGAGAAATAGGTGCCTGTAAAGTCGATTAAGGATGGAAAAGATCCACCGTGGTATAATAATAATGTTAGAAAGCTACTAAGAAAGCAAAGACTCTTGCACTCTCGGTTCAAAAACGAACACGCAAATGATGACAGGCAAAAGTTAGTAGAGATTCGTGTGTCTATAGAACGATCGATGCGCGAAGCATACAATAATTCCCACAGCCATACCTTAGCAAAAGATTTTTCCGAGATCCCAAATTCTGGTCCTATTTAAAATCGATAAGCGGGTCAAATCCCACTATCCAGTCACTCGTTGATTATTCCGGGGCAGTAATAGAAGAAAGAAAACGGACTGCTGAAGTTCTAAATTTAACCTTTAAGAAATCTTTCACCCTGGATGACCGTAGTAATGTACCATCATTTGATGAACGTACTAATTCCGAAATGGATGACATAGTAATAGGTATTTCCGGTATAGAGAAGCAGCTGAGAGACCTAAATACGAAAAAGTCTGCTGGTGCGGAAGGAATACCAGTTCGGTTTTACAAAGAGTATTCTGCGGTACTGGCCTCTTACTTAGCTTGGATTTATCGCGGATCTTTAATTCAGCGCAAAGTTCCTAGTGATTGGAAAAAAGCGCAGGTGACTCTCGTTTAAGTACGATCTTGCTGCCACCTACTTACATTTCGCGTAGTGATCACAATGACAAGATAAGAGAAATTATTGCTAATACGAGGCATATAGGCATTCTTTTTTTCCTCGTTCTATTTGTGATAGGAAAGGAAATGCCTAGTAGTGGTACAGTGTACCCTCCGCCACGCACCTTACGGTGGATTGCGGAGTATGTATGTAGATGTAGATGTATTAGTCACGGCCTACGTCCTGTTCATACAGCATTCCAGAGATATAAAAATATCTGCCCCTGAATATGTCTTACAGTTTAAAACCTGGTTCTGAAATCTATATCTTACCATTATACATTCTGTCTGGCACCTTTCATTGTCTCCTGGTTTCTTCCACGTATACAACTTTCTTTCATGATTCTTAAACTAAGAATTTGTTATGATTAAATTATGTTCCGTTCACAATTCTAGCAGGCGGCTTCCTCTTTCATTTCTTTTCCCAGTTCATATTGACCAACTACTTTTCCTCCCCTTCCTTTTTCTACTACCGAATTCGAGTTCCCCATCACAATTAAGTTTTCCTCTCCCTTAACTATTTAAATAATTTCCGTTACCTCCTCATACATTTCGTCGATCTCTTCATCATCAGCAGAGCTAGTTGGCATATAAAATTTTAGTGCTGTCTTGACTACGATAATGCGATCATTGCGCTGCTCATATTAGTTTACCCGCATTCCTAATTTCTCATTCATTATTAGACCTGCTCCTGTAATACTCCCAACTGATTTTGTAATATTAACCCTGTAATCACTCCTCTGACCAAAAACTTTTCATCTTTCCACCGAACCTCACTAACCCCACTACATCTAACTTCAACCTATACGTACATGTGTTTCATGGACCTGGAAAAGGCATTTGCCAATGTGAACTGTCATAAGCTTGCATCTATAATAAGGGAAAATCGAGTTGGGTAAAAACGAGAAAACTGATAAATTCTTTATATTTAAATTAAAAGAAGTGAAAGAGGCGAAAGTACCAATTAGTTGGAAGTAGAAAAATGTGTAAGACAAGGCTGTTCTCTTTCTCCTACCCTTTTCAACCTATACTTAAAAGGTATTGACTGGCCATTGCCTGCTAAGGACAAGGGGGTAAAAATTGGAGGAAGAAGAGTGTGGTGCTTGAGATCTGCAGACGACATGGTCCTTCTAGCAAAAGATGAAAAAGAAATGGGGGCACGTAGTGAAAACCATTAAAAATAAAGGCAATAAATATAAAATGAAAATCAGTGCAAAGAAAACAAATGTAATGGCACTGGGAGGAAATTAAAACGTAAGGCTACTACTGAATGGAGAGGAACTGGAACAAGTGCAAAGTTGTAAATATCTTGGAAGCAGAATAAAAAAATGTCTGGAAGAGCAGCACAGAAATATAAACCAGAATACTCGTAGCTATGGAGAAAGAAGCATTTTATAGAAAAAGAAGAATTTTCTGCAGTAGTATGCACAAAATTCAAAGGAAAAGGTTAATAAAATGTTTCGTATGGTGTGTTCTTCTGTATGATGCTGAAACTTAGACGTTGAGGAAGGAAGACTTGGCAAGGCTGGAGGCTTTTGAGATGTGGACATGGCGGAGGATGGAAAGAATATGCTTGGTGGACAGACTGAAAAATGAGGGCTCACTGAGAAGAGTGGGAGAATAAGGGCAATTATTGAAAGTAATAAAAGTAGGAAACAGAACTGGATTGGACATATATTAAGAAAGAAGGAGGGGCTTGTGAAAACATTGTTAGAAGGCTATGTGGAAGGGATGATATTATGGGTTGCAGTACAGAAAAACTAAGAGGGAAGCAATGGATCATAGAAAATGGAGGTGCAAAGGACCTGCTAATATAAAACTGACGATGATGAGACTGATTTACTTACATTGCTTTTACCAAGATGTCAGTCTTCAATAAGAGGACGTTTCTAGATTAATACAGACTTTTGCAAAAGTAATTTGATTCTCTTATGACAATATTATAAGCCAAGTCATCTTGCATTGTTGTAAACGCAGTGATTTTAACTGGAGGTCGCATAGCTCGTACTACTGGTTAAGTGTCGCACCAGTTATTTAAACTGCTCTTAACCTTGATTACGGCATGTCCGAGACATAAAACCAAGAAAAGTGTTAAAAAAATCGCATTGTTGGAAGTTAGGTTAAATTCGTATGGCTTGCGATTGATAGAGTTCAAAGAGTTGTAACTCCGCATTTTGGAGTTAAAGTAGTTGTGCAACTAAAAAAAGAAAACTTTTCCACCATTTTGCTAAAAACCCGCCCACTCCATTTTATGACCCAAAACGAGGGCATGTCCAGGTAAAAGAGGTCTGGTAACCCTATAAATTGTGCTGTATTTGCGCTTTTTTGTCGATGATGTAATAAAACTTGGAACGACTGTAGCCGAAGCGTGGTACTAATTTATTTATTGTTAATGTCAACTGCACTTCGGTCACAACTTCCGCGTTGATGGACAGTGAAGATTTTTATCAGCTGTCTCACCGTTGTTAGCAGAAACTTTAAACAGTTCCCAAGCACTTGCAGTTCTCCGCTCCCAGCAGAGACTTTTCGTAATGTCGCAGACAGTCTCTCATCCTGTAAACAAGGTGTTACTTCTGTCGGCCGTTTCAACATCCTCTTCTGGTGCTTCCTCCGGAAATCAGCTGTCGCCCTTGCTGTTGTCACAGAGGTAGAGGCTCAACAACGCTGCTCCTCCGTCAGTGTCACACTGACGGCGCCAGCACCTCGTCCTCTTGTTAGTAAGTAACTTGGTCAGCTATAAACTTAACCATAGATGTTGTTGTTCTGGTCCTCACTCTAAAGATTGATTTGATACAGCTCTCTACGCTACCGTATCCTCCTTGCGTAAGTCTTTTCATCACTTAATAAGAACGGTAACCTACATCCTTATGAATCTGTTTATTGTACTCGTCTCTCGGTGTCCCAAGTCGATAACAATTGCCGAAAACTGTAATTATGCATAGTGTAATTGTAAATTGTGACAGGAAGTGGCAATGTCCTACAAAAAAACACATGAAGAGGGCAACATAAAATACATGAGTAATCTTAATAGGTCATTTTATACAGAATAAAATAAACTCATAGAATGTGAACTGTTCATGATCCAATTTAGTAGAAACCACACAAAAATGTAAAACAAAAATTATTTCCTGTACAATTGACCACTGAAGAATAAGATGTTCAACTGTTTGTAAAGCTTATGGAACTTAACTACGGGGTCTTCAGTCCCTAACTTACAAACTACTTATGAACTACCTTATACTAAAGACGACACAAACATCCATGCCCGAAGGGGAATTCGAACCCCCGACGGTGAACAGCCTCGCGCATCGAAGCATAGCGCCTCGATGTGCTCGGCCGCTCCGCCGCGGCCCACTGAAGATGCTTTAGAATAGAGCAAAACGCGTTTAGTCAAAAGTAGACTAATTTATAGTTGCAAAAAACGTTTACCTAACCTATAAAAACTATATAACTGCAACTGCGAAGGAGACAAGAAAAAGAAGAAATATGAAAATTAAATGTTTGTATATCTATTGGACCAAACTGCAGTGCACATGAGTCCCTAGACTTACAAACTACTTAAACTAACTTATGCTAAGGACAACACACACACACACACACACACGTGCCGGAGGGAGGTCTCAAACCTTCAACTACTAAGAGCAGCCCATAATGTGTGAATCAGAAATGTTTCATCACATTGAAATAAATTCATTGACGAAATCGAAAATTTGTGTATCCCAAGCTGCAAGCAAGAGGAATAATGAACAGGGGGCGCTACAGTAGCAGCGGACAATAAATTGACAGTTTGGACAGGATGACAAGCGTGTCATGTTAGCGTGGAGGTTAAGGCGACTATTTGCATTAAGCGGGAAATCCGTGTAGGACGGCCGGCCCGGCACAAATTTTCAACTTCGGCAGTCAGTTTAACTCAGTGCCCTGAGACAGCAGAGACGCTGAAATATTTCCAATTGATAAAATTACGATCGTTAACCCTCTAGTACGGTATGCTCGTCTCCGACCGACGTAATCATTCCCGGTCGCACAACAGCTCCTTTGCTAATCCCAGCGCGTTGTGGTCCTATCACAGACATAATACGCCTGTGGTTTTTAGGTACCCTCCCCTTCCAGTTGTGTCGAAGAAACAGACTCGTCCACATCACTTAGGCGGGTATTACAAGATCATATTTCTTCATCAAAGTTCATATGTCAAATATTTACGTAGAAAAAAGTTGATAGTGTAGTGGCTATGACACATCTCGTCTTTTATCAAAGAAATATTATCAAATGTAGGACCTCCCCGGAGATTTGATCATAAAAGTCCTTTGTCTTCTGTTCACTGCAATGCACATTATTGCCAGTTCGAGCCATAGCATCGCTGCATTTATTTGACTACTAACTGTTTGTAAACACGATTGCAGAGTTCAGTTGGTGTGTTCAATCAACCACAGAATTAATATAAATGTGCCGGCCGCGGTGGCCGAGCCGTCTGCGGCGTGCCAGTCACGTTCAGCACGGCCACTACGGTCGGGGGTTCGAATCCCCACTCAGGCATGGATATTTGTGCCGTCCTTAGTAGTAGCTAGTTCATAAGTAGTTTGTAAGTTTAGGGACTGATGACCCCGTAGTTAAGTCCCATAAGCTTTACAAGCATTTGAACATTTAATATAAATGTATGAAGCAGACGACTCGTTGTATAATGTGAGCCATTCTGATAGTAAAACATCGGTGAGCTATAAGAAAATGGCGTAGGTTATTAGCAGTGAAATACAGTCCATTTGTTCAGCAGACGACATAGAGATGAAAATTTATTTTTGTAATAATAGTGACTCGCGTTAAACAGCGCCTAATCTACCTCTAGCATTTGTATAAATTTTGTACTATATTACCAGTATATTTATTTGGAGCATAATCATTATACAAATATATAAAATCTTAATGCCCATGTAATGCACTAAACATTTATTTAGTTTCAGATATTCATCCTTCACTGCGTTATAAATTGGTTCACACGTTTCAGGAGCTATTTTTCTTAATGCACACTGTGGTTTTCGAGAACTGTACTGAAAGCTAGAATAGAGTTTCCAGTGGCAAATAAAAGCAGTGTCACCGTAAACCTGTCTTCTGCAGATTTAGCATTTTTTCATGCGCGTATTCCGCTTTGGGCGACGTGAGTAGTCTAGTTACTAAGTAAATGCTGATACTGTGTGGCATCCATTATCAAATCATTTACTGAGTTGACGTTCTCCACTTGCAGACCCGCAACAATTTCTTTTGTTTTTATTGTCACGCCGCGAAACCCACATTTTCACCCGAGTACGTTTTCTTTTTCTCCCGCTTATCTTCGTCCAAATGCACACAAAATGTAATTATGATGTTTGCAACTGCGACGTATAACACATTTTCATTATTCGCCATCTTGCAATATGACGTAAAATATGACGGTGTAATACCCATTTTTAGCGCCACAGAAAAGACTTTTGTCAACAACTTTATGAATATTTTATGATATTTCTTTGTCATAGATATGATCAAATACATGATCGTGCAAAACTGGCCTTAGGTATTTTTGTTAAAAACCGCGCTAAGAAGTCCGTAGTTAAAGTGTGATACGAATCCCCGTAGCAGATTAGGGTTAAATAACAATCAGTTGTGTCTGTTCTTTCAGAGATATCCCATTATTACACAGCCTGTTCAAAAAATCTGTACTTTGAGAGGTGACATTAGTCATCGAAACAAGAAAAATAAGTCTAATAAACAGCGGTCCGGAAAGGCATACTATTTCGGGTAAACACTTGCACATAGGAAAGGCTGCGCTACGCTCGGTTGCGGATATTAGCGTACTTGGCGATAGATTAATAGGGCCATACGTGCTAAAACAAACTTTAAATGGAGCGCATTATCTGCACTCTCTCATTACTGTAGTGCCTACCTTAATGAGCATGTGCCACGTCAACATCGATTACACATGTGGTTCATGCATGAGGGCTCACCACCACACATTCGTCACAGTATGCACGAATATCTGATGCAATTTGGAAAAAAGACAACAATTTTCACAAAACTATATTGCATTTCAATAATACTTCGTCGATCTACCTAAAATTTATAAAAGCTTTTTTTCGCATAAATTAATAATTTTTAAAATGCGTTTCAGTCATTTGAATTGACGCAAGTAGAACTTTTGAATACCTATATATATTTTGTAGAGTGAAATGTTCAAATGTTTGTAGAGCTTATGCGACTTAACTACGGGGTCATCAGTCCCTAAACTTACAAACTACTTATGAACTAGCTACTACTAAGGACGTTTTTGAATCATTTTTATTTTGCTTGTGACACTGGAAGGCAGATCATATTTACAGTAGGTCCGAATATCAGTTTTAAAAGCCGTTCGGAAAGGAACATCACAAATGAGCTTCTTTCTGGTTTCCTGCTATAGCGATAGTATTTCAGCCTGACAAAACCATATATCAGGCTGTTCAGTCCAAAACGGAGGCAGTTCTACGCTAACTTTATCCACTTCATGGTTAGTGTTTCAGTTTTCAATATTACTGCCTCTTTCCTTCACATTAATATTTTCTCTGATCACGTCGGGGTCACCACTGTTGTGTGGTAGTCAAGCACAAAACTTGTGTATCTGATTTTTAATTATTTTTATGGAAATTCAGATCTCAGAAATTACTACACACAGACCTGAAACAATTGATCCCTGGAACTCTTACATTCACTCTAGCATGGAACATCAATAAACACAAAGAATAATTAATAATTTACAGCTCTGCAGGTAACACAAATAATTGTTATTTGCAATACTGTAGGTCGTGAACCTAAACAACCCTACAGAACCTTCTCTCGAAACTATTTCTCTGTTAGATTGTTGTTGTGGTCTTCAGTCCGAAGACTGGTTTGCTGCAGCACTCCACAATACCCTATCCTGAGCAAGCCTCTTCATCTCCACATAAGAATGGCAACATACATCTGTCTGAATCTGCTTACTGTATCCATTTCTTAGTCTTCCTCTGCGGTTTTTACCCCACGCACTTCCCTCCAACGCTAAATTCACAATTCCTTGATGTCTATGAATGTGCCCTATCAATCTATCCCTTCTTTTAGACAAGGTATGCCAGAAATTTCTTTTCTCCCCAATTCTGTTCAGTACCTCCTCATTAGTTACGCGATCCACCAACCTAATCTTCAGCATTCTTCTGTAGCACCACATTTCAAAAGCCTCAGTCCTCTTCCTGTCCACACTGTTTATCGTCCATGTTTCACTCCCATACAAGGCAACACTCCATACAAATGCCTTCAGAAAGGTTTTCCTTAGGCTTTAATCAATATTCGATATTAACAAATTTCTCTTTTTCAAGAAGGCTTTTCTACCCATTGCCATTCTGCATTTTATATCCTCTGTACTGCGACCATCGTTTGTTATTTTACTGCCCAAGTAACAAAACTCATCTACCTCCTTTATTGCTTCGTTACCTAATCTAATTCCTTCAGCATCACCTGATTTTCTTAGACTGCACTCCATTACCCTAGATTTTCTCTTGTTAATGTTCGTCTTATACGCATCTTTTAGCACACTGTCCATTCCGTTCAACTGTTCTTCCAGATCCTTTGCTGTCGCTGATAGAATTACTATGTCGTCGGCAAAACGCAATGTTTTTAATTATGCCCCCTGAACTTTAATTCCTTCACCAAATTTCTCCTTGCTTTCCTTTATAGCTTGCTCAATGTACAAATTGAACAACACTGGAGAAAGGTTAGAACCCTGTCTTACTCCCTTTCCAACCACTGCATCCCTTTCATGCCCTTCAACTCTGACAACCGCTGTCTGGTTTTTGTGCAAGTTGTAAATAACCTTACGCTCCCTATATTTTACTCCAGCTTGCTTCAGAACTCGAAATAGTTTATTCCAATCAACATTGTCAAAAGCCTTCTCCAAATCTACAAAAGCTAGAAATGTAGATTTGCCTTTTCTTAATCTATCTTCTAGGATAAGCCGTAAAGTGAGTATTGCTTCCCGAGTTCCTACATGTCTCCTGAACCCAAACTGATCTTCCCCGAGGTCGGCTTCTACCAGCTTTTCCATCCTTCTGTAAATAATTCGTGTTAATATTTTACAACCATGACTTATTAAACTGATGATTCTGTAGTTTTCACACCTGTCTGCACCTGCTTTCTTTGGAATGGGGATTATAACATTTTTCTTGAAGTCTGAGGATACTTCACCTGTCTCATACATCTCACACACCAGGTGAAACAATTTTGTCATGGCTGGTTCTCCCTGAGACTTCAGTAGCTCTGAGGGAATATCATCTACTCCAGGGGCCTTCTTTCGACTTAGGTCTTCCAGTGCTCTGTCAAATTCATCTCTCAGTATAGTCTTTCCTATTTCATCCTCATTTACTTCATCTCTCCTTTCTACAATACTGCCGCTAAGTTCATTTCCTTCATAGAGCATCTCTATATACTCTTTCCACCTTTCAGCTTTCCCTTCTTTGCTGAGAACTGGTTTTCCATCAGAGTCCTTGATATTCATAGAGCTGTTTTTCTTATCTCCAAATGTTTCTTTTATTTTCCTGTGGGCTGTATCTATTTTTCCCCTATTTATAAATTCTTCTACATCCTTGCATTTGCCTTCTAGCCACTCCTAGTTAGCCATTTTACACTTCCTATCAATATCATTTCTTAGTCGTCTGTACTCCATTTTGCCTGTTTCATTTACTGCGTTTTTATATTTTCCCCTTTCATCGATTAAATTTAGTATCTCCTGTGATATCCAAGGATTTTTTTGTAGGTCTTGCCTTCCTACCTATTTTGTCCTCTGTTGCCTTCACTATTTCATCTCTCAATGCTACCCATTCCTCCTCTACTGTTTTATTTCCCCCCGTTTCTCTCAATTGTTGCCTAAAGCTCCCTCCGAAATTCTTAAGAACGTCAGGTTCCTTCAATTTATCCAGGTCCCATCTCCTTATTTTCCTACCGTCTTGTAGTTTCTTCAGTTACAGCCTACATTTCATAACCAACAAGTTATGCTCAGAGTCTATATTACGAACCACAAATTAAATACACATTAATTGAAGAAAATGTGGTCTAATGATTTTTTACTAATGAAATTACTAAGGCGGAAATGACTGTTTTTGAATAATTTTTCATGTCGTTGGCTATTTAATGCTATTCTGTAGAATGAAACTGGGAAAAAAATTAAGTGTTCCTGCAGCATTCGAACCTCTACAGTCATGGTAGCCTTGCACTACACTGTCTTGGTCGAGCCGACACTAGTAATTCGGATAAATTCTATTGATAGCTAATATGCTTAGCATTTCAGCGCTGATTTTGTAGGCAAGTAGAAGCCGTTGCATGTAAAGCACTGTGACAAGCCTCCCTAGATACAGCTCGCACAAGAAGTCGTGGCCCCTGCGCAAAAACGCATTCTCGAGTTGTGCGCAAGGCGAGTCTCATTCCTTCTGAGGGACGGCCGGCTCAATTGAACGTTGCCTGCTTCATATGTTAAGCCGACAGTCAACTGCGCCCCGCGACCAGTAGGCAACACGCAACTGAGTTGGACCTCCAAAAGAAAGGAATGTCTAGGAATGTCTTCCCAGCGCACGAGTTGAGAAGGCAGGGGTCCAGTGTAGGACTAAGCGGGGGGAGGGTACTGTCCGCACCGGGCCTCCGGTCTTGGGGGGCCTCCAAATACCTCGAAAGCGTTTTTTTTTTTTTTTTTTTTTTTTTTTTTTTCTTTGAGCGCGCTTGGCAGCTTGGCATCTCGTTCCAAATCTCGAAAGCTATTTTTTAGACTGTCCTGTGCCTCTCATCCTGTGGGGGGCCTCCAATTCTTGTTAATAGTCCAAGTGGACGCGGGCCTCATTTTGTTTCTTCGCCGCCCCGGGCCTCCAACAGCCTTAGTCCACCTCTGCAGGGGCCACGACTTCTTGTACGAGCTATACATGTCTCCTCATAATCCTCCATTACTAGGCCTGATGGTCTTCTTGTTGGTGCAATACATTCACTGGTAAATTTAAGTTTACCATCGACTTATCTGATCCTCCTCTGTGATCACGAAATGGGCTACACTGCCAGTGAAAAAAATAGTACACTCTCTAAGAATTTTCCAATTCCTTTTAGATTTATTGTTGAAACAGTGCATATGGAGTACATGAAATTATTATATTTACAGATCAATATCTCAAGCGGTACCAGGTACGAGGTGTCGATCCACGCTCCACGGGTGACATGGCAGGTGCTGATTCTGGCACCGATTCGTTCATACAGACGACGAATACTGTCTTGGGACACATCATTCCACATCTGCTCGATCTGTTCACATTGACGAGTCGCATGTGTCAGTAGTGGTGCGATCATATTACACAAAGGTTAGATTGGAGACGAATATGGAGGCCGTGCTGGCCATAAAAGTAGCTGCAGATCTTCAAGACCACTATGAGTTCACTCGCAGTGTGTGGGCGAGCGTTATCCTGTTGCATAATCCTGCTGCACCTGCCGAGCGCTGCTCAGCGTTCCCTCCACAAGCACCAAAGTTGAACGAGAGTTGTAGCTTATCGCATCCCAGATTATAAGGCCTGATGTGGGACCACTGTGCCTTGGACGAATGCACTCTACGAGACAGTGCACGCCAGGTCTTCGGCGTACATGTAAAAGAACAAAATCAAAATGTTCAAATGTTTGTATATTCTATGGAACTTAACTACGGGGTCATCAGTCCCTAAACTTACAAACTCCTTATGTACTACTTACAAACTAGGACGGCACAAATACCCATGCCCGAGGGGGGATTCGAACTCCCGACCGTAGTGGCCGTGCAGACCGTGACTGGAGCGCCTTAGTCTCCTCGGCCACCGCGGCCGGCGTAAAAGAACATTTATGAACTTATGGATTTGCTGGAGCTAGTACTGTCTCACAACTACTTCACCTTTAAGAACAAAATTTACATCCAGCATGATGGCCTAGCAATGGGTAGTAGCCTAGCAGGCCTGTTGGCAGATAGATTCATAAATGACCTAGAAACCAATTTTTTCAAAACAAACCAATCTGAGAAAGATAAAATTATTTATTACAAACGATATGTTGATGACACATTGCTGCTATACAATGGAACATCCACTGAAATAGAAAGCTTAGCTGAGAAACTCAATAACATACACCCCAAAATAAAGTTCACAGTTGAACACCAGAGACAACAAGGAATCAGTTTTCTTGATCTAAATATCACAAGCCAAAACAACAAACACAAATTTCAGGTCTATAGAAAACCAACCACATCAGATATTGTTATAAATAACACATCATGTCATCCATATCAGCACAAACAACCATATTTTAGATCAGCGCTCAACCGCATTAACAAAATTCATGCCGAACCTGCTGTAAAAAACCAAGAACTAGACGTATTAAGAACAATAGCCAGCAACAATGCCTATGACACATCCATAGTTGACAAATTAGATGCAAATATGAAGACCATCAATACAACATTAACTAACCAACCATCAACAACAGAAGAAATGAAATATGTTTGTATGCCTTTCCTTGGGAACATTTCATATCAGCTCGCAAAACTTTTCAAACCTCATAATGTAAAAATAAGTTTCCACACAAACAACAGAATCCAATACAAAATAATTCACAACACTAAATCAACCGATACACCACATCACAAATCAGGAATATACAAACTAACTTGTAACAGTTGTGCCTGCTACTACATAGGACAAACCGGAAGAAACTTCAATACCCAATACACAGAACACGATGATACACTCCGTCTAAATAACTTAAGTAAATCCAGTTTCGCAGCCCATCTGGCACAAAATAACCATTCGACCACAGACATAAAAAAAACCCTTAAAATTCTACACACAGTTGACAAAGGCATAAAAATGAACCTCCTAGAACAACTAGATATCTTCATTCATAACAAAAAATCACCCCACACAATATTAAATGAACAGATTGATTTAGCCAACAACTCACTTTTCAAAATTTTAAATATCTCCAACATTCAAAATCCTAACGGTAACACTGATATGGAAATTTACGCCGGCCGCGGTGGCCGAGGGGACTGAGGCGCTCCAGTCACGGCCTGCACGGCCACTACGGCCGGGGGTTCGAATCCCCCCTCGGGCATGGATATTTGTGCCGTCCTAGTTCGTAAGTAGTTCATAAGTAGTTTTTAAGTTTAGGGACTGATGACCCCGTAGTTAAGTCCCAAACATTTGAACATTTTGGAAATTTACACACGCGGACACACAAACAGAGAGTGAAGAATGGAAGGAGAGAGAGAGAGAGTGGTACATACTTTGAAGTAAATACAAGGGATAACGATTCTCTCTCTCTCTCTCTCTCTCTCTCCCTCCCTCTCCCTCTCTCTCTCTCTCTCTCTCTCTCTCTCTCTCTCTCTCTCTCTCTCTCTCTATGTGTGTGTGTGTGTGTGTGTGTGCCTCTCTCTTACACTCTCTGTGTGCTTCACTCTCTCTCTTTCCGATTTCTCACCCCCCCCCCCCCCTCTGTCTCTCCCTACAGACACTAACTCCTCTCCTTGTGCCTTGCTCTGTACTATATTCCTAAAAGTTCAATACCTATGTTAATTCATCTTTAAACTACTATTAAATTATTGACAAAATTTCGCCCTATTTCATTATGTTAACAAAAATAAAATTTAAAACTATTGTACCACAAATAATTAACATAAACATATTAGAAATTATGTAACTTTAGCTCGTGACTTATCCTCAATCAAATACGTAATTACCAAATAAAGCAAGTGTCAACAAAAGGGTGATGTATCTGTGCAACATCTTTGGCGAAGATCTTTGGTTTGTTTACATTTGCACAGCGTGTGGAAACTGTATAGTATAACATGTATAAAGTGTTTATCAGCACAATAAATATGTGCATGCTACAAATTATGCTGCATAATACGTGTAAAGTGCATAGCAGCACAATTAATGTGTGCTTGCTACCAATTGTGACAATGTATTTTGGATAACACCAATTGTAAGTAGCAACATTTAGGCCAACCAGTAAGTCAGTTATGCTCGCCACATATTTCACTTGTTTTGTTTTCTTGTAATTATAACAGATGCACAAATCCCAGTACACACTATCTGTAATATAAAAAAAACCGTGCACCATCTGATGATGATATGCTAGGCCTATCGAAACGGGTAATGGGAGAAATGTAATAACACATTTTCACAAAAGACGATTGGTTGCTGTCATTCAAGATACCTTATATGCCTTTTGTACAGGCAAAATCATCTTTCATCGCTGAAGACCACGGCATACCATTCCAAATGATCCTCTGACGGCACCGGTCGAGCGGTGCAAATCGGGCTCAAAAACAATCCTATCTGAGCTGAGATAGCTGCACAATGCGTCACTTTTGTCCTTGCGATACTAAAGTCCGTACTGCGTGGACGTTCAGTACGTCCTCTAATGGTGTGAGAATGTTCACGTTACCTTTGCAACTAGCATCGTTATAAACTGACACAGCACTTCCAACTTTTGTGGCAATTCTACGAAAGGACCATCCCGCAAGTCGGAAAGACACAATTTGACACCCTTTAAAACTCACTCTGTTGGCTGTAGCAAGCATGATTTCGACTCCGTGGCATGGCGCCTGTTTGATCCACGCATTTTTATCACTCTGATCCTTAATTCTGTAAACATTACTAATTAAAGGATACCCACAGATGACGCTCTGGCAGCTACTCGTATGTCACTAAGCTATCTGTTGACGGACATTACCAACTATCCCCACTTGACATCTGCCGTCATCGTAAAAAATTGACGTCGCTTTTTTAGGTGTTCTAATTTTCTTTTCCGACAAAGAATTATTTGATGACTAACATGTATGGAATGCAATGTAGCTTAGTGACTAATGACAGTCTTTAAGTTAAGTGTTCGTTAGTACATACTCTTTAAATGCAGCCAATTTATTACCTGGTTTCGTTTCATTTCTTTTGTTCCAGATTATCACAATGGTTTCGGTGGTGAACCTTTGGACGGTGCCATTACTCATTCTGTATGTCGTGTCTACCAGATGCCTTGATGCTGATGCTGCTGGAAACTCGGTCGACCTGCAAGAGGTCGATTCCAGTTTTTCTGCTGCCAGACGATTCAAACTGTCATTGAACAATGGAGACGTCTCAGTTAACCCAGGACTAAAAATAGACAAACGTTCTCCTGCTGAAATCCACGTGTCCACTGATGAAGGAGAAGCATCAGATTTTGACACCAACAATAGCCAATTCGTGCAACAAATGACTGATTTTATCCTGAACCTGATTAGATCGCACATCATGTCGCAGGGGAAGCGGCAGATTCAGATACCTGACATCCATAAGAGTTCGTGCAAGGGGATAAGTTACCTGTGCGTTACGTTAGCTTTCAATGCAACTGAAGGCTGGTTTAAGGACCTGTCTTCTATCAAGCGTGTTGGTGACGTCAAGGTCTTTCGCAACGGAGACAACATCGTAATGGATTTCGGGGTCGGTCTGAGCACCATGCAACTCGGTTATGACAAGTACAAACTGAAAGTCGGTCCTTTGGAGCTGAGCGGGCAGATCAGTGGAGAAATGGACGGGACCGCCATCAGGGTGAAGTTCTCCATGGACGTCGGCCGGCAGACGTGCAGCATCTCCCTGCTGGACACAGAGATCAGCTTCCTCGGAGAGCCCAAGCTGCGGCTCACCGGTATGGGCAAGTTGAACGCGCTCTACTCCAAGGTCATGACGTGGGTGGCGAGAAGGTCCCGGAAGAACGCGGAGGCCACGGCCGAGAACATCCTCCGATCCACCATCCAGGACGTGTTCGAGCGCTTGCGATGTGAAGAAGAAGTCACTTCCGCTCCTCAGTAGCACTGCGGTATGAATGAATATTGTACCAGAGCCAGGAGCGTAAATAAACACATCTCCCCTCAGATCCATGTCGTTTTTTATATTATTTTAGTTGCTCAAAATCAGTGGCGTAACTATGGGGGGATGAGAGGGATAGAACCCCTCCAGAACCCGAAGAAAAATTAAAAAAAAATAAAAAATAAAAATAATCAAAAAAATCGTATAAAAGCAATCTAGTAAAGGTAAAGAATGAAAACTTGGGGTGTTTTACCATAATCTTTCATTGGATGGGAGTGAATTAGTTTCTTCAGCGAGAGTGGTAGATGGTAGTCTGTCTGGAAACTGACTAGAATTTTACTCGTCAAGCAGATCTATCCCCCCCCCCCCCAAAGCCAAGTCCTAGTTACGCCACTGCTCAAACTGCTACCTGTACTGCTGTTTTAAACGTTACAACGACTGCAGATATTTTCCAAAAACGATTTAAAGTAGATTAGATTAGATTAATCCTTGTTCCATAGATCATGAATACGACACTTCGTAATGATGTGGAACGTGTCAGTTAAATGAAATGTGTCTATACATATATTACATGACACTCAATATTTGAATATTTATTTTATTTTATTTTTTTATTTTTATTTATTTATTTATTTTTATTTTATGTTTTTTCCTAAATTACTAACTTTTATCTAGAAATTCATCTAATGTATAGAAGGAATTGCCATTCAGAAATTCTCTTAATTTATTTTTAAATGCTAGTTGGCTATCTGTCAGAATTTTGATACTACTTGGTAAGTGACCAAAGACTTTTGTGGCAGAATAATTAACCTCTTTCTGTGACAGAGCTAAATTTAACCTTGAATAGTGTAGGTCACCCTTTCTCCTAGTGTTGTAGCTATGCACACTGCTATTACATTTGAATTCAGTTGGATTGTTAATAACAAATTTCATAAGTGAATATATATATATTGTGAAGCTACTGTGAAGATTCCTAGATCCTTAAATAAATGTCTGCAGGATGATCTTGGGTGGGCTCAAGCAATTATTCTAATGACCCGCTTTTAGGCAATGAATACTTTCTTACTAAATGATGAATTACACCAGAATATGATGCCGTAAGAAAGCAGAGAATGTAATTAGGCATAGTATGCTAGTTTACTGAGTTGTACATCACCAAAGTTTGCAATCACGCTAATAGCATAAGTAACTGAGTCGTGCATGAGGTATGCGACCATTTTTTGCGTTAAGATAATATGATAAAACAATGCTGATAGGTTGCTGAGGTTTTAATTAATGGAACTACTTTATTACTAGTTTCGGGCTTCGCCCATCATCAGATAACCTATGTAACCCTTTCATTCCCAGTGTTGTTGCTCGACAACAACGTATTACAAGCTGATTTATACCGTATTTTGTGTATCAGTCGTTAAAGTCGCATTGTTTTTGATGAACGACATGCTTCTAGTACGACATTTTGCCGTTTGCTACGGCTTGCAGCCACTTCTAACCCATTAATCTATCTTGGAACAAGTGTCACGTTGCCGTCTGTACGTGGCTGTGAGTGTGAGCGTGAGTGATGTGCATGTTATTTTATTTCAGCAGTGAATTGTCTTGTCTTTGGTACTGTGATGAAGATTATGCTAGCAGTACTAATCTGACACTGTTAACTATCAACATAATAACGTCCCAAGTCATAAAATACCTCGATACAAACGTCTGTGTTTTGCGTGAAATACATGACGTAAAAAATAATAGCTCGATCAGAAAATTTAAGACACATATTTTGATGTTTAGTGCACTATATTAATGTAGGAAGCAGGACGCCAGGATTTTAATTTTTCTAAAGCTGAATTCGTAATGTGGTACTGAAAGGGTTAAATATACAATCATTATCACAAGGGTTCCGCGCAGTCAGTCACAACTCGTACTAAAATAACACATACAAACTATTTTACATCATTTACAATATAAAACGCTAACACATCAGTGACGTGTGTGTTCAGGTGATTGGAAAGTAAGTGTTAAAATAAAAATTTCCGTGGTGAAGTAAATTTGAAGCTCACCAGATGGCGCGCAGAGCAAAGCGCTATGAACAATCTATAGATACACGTTAAGAAAACAATATATGATAGTAGGTGACATTTCTACTTTTTATTTCACAACACGCGCGAAGTTCACGTTATTTTTAGAAAACTGTCATCTATTATCATATATTGTTTTCATAATTTATATCTGCAGACTGTTAAAAGCGCCTTGCTCCGCCCGTCATCTGTTGAGCTTCAAATTCACTTCACCACAGGAATTTTGATTTTCTCACCTGAGAATACACGTACCTGACGTTTTAGCAGTTTATATTGCAAATTATGTAAAATGGTTTGCATGTGTTATTTTAGTGTCATTTTATGATTAATTGTGCAGAACCCTTGTGCTAATGATTGTATATTTAAACAGGTCATGTGATGATGGGCGAAGCCCGAAACTAGTAACAAAGACAGTTCCATTAATTAAAACCTCAGTGACCTATTAACTTGGTTTTATCATATTATATGCATATATTTTGTTTGTGATCTGAGTGAACTTTCGGTGCTAGGGAACTAAACCTCCCCTCCCCCCTAATCCGAAAGGACTAAACCACCTCCTTCTAACCCCCCCCCCCTCCCCTGAAGAATAAATCATCTACGTACCTGGCCAAAGCAGTGCTGTAGCCATTAGGAGGGAAAGAAGCAATCGTTAACTATGTCATTTTCTAGCTTTTCATTATTTTTTTAAATTTTGTATATCAATAAATTAATAAATTTAGTGAAACTAATAATCTAAAGTTAAATGTCAGCAATAATGCAATTCCTTGAGACATATATTGTCAAATTATATCAAAGATATTGAATATAAGAAGAGACGTTGAATTAAAATGTGTGTCGTGGCTAGGATTCGAACCCAGGACCTCCTGATTACTATGCAAATATTTGAACCACTTCTTTTTATTATTATTATTATTGGGAGCGTTCACCTCTCCTCAAAATCAATGAGCCACTGTGCTGTGTGCTGCCAACTACTCAGAAAAACAGCCATACAGCCTTATGCATAATGTGGCTACACGGAATGTCTTACTGCGACACTATTCTGATACTGGAGAGCCTTGGTAACTGATACATACTTCACATGGGAACACTGACGCAGAAGTATGTGTTGTGGAATGAGACGTGCTTTACGACAGTCCATGTAGTCACATTGTCCATCAGGCTGTGTTATCTGTGAGGTTAAAGTGTCTGCCTAGTAAACAGCAGGTCCTGGGTTCAAATTCCCGCCTCTCCCTGTATTTTGTACGCACTTGTCACAGCGTGCCACAAGTTTTTGCGTGCATTCTTCACAGAAGGTTGCCGCCTGTGTATTCAACTATGTGGTAACAGCTCTTTATCATCGTTGAAGTGTTGACCACCAAGGACATATTTCAGGTGTAAGAAAAGATGAAAGTCACAAGGAGAGAGGTCCGAGCTGTATGGAGGATGATCAAACAGGCCCCACTGAAATTTCCGTAAGAATTGTTTGGTCACATTCGGTCTGTGAGGTCAGGCATTATCGTGAAAAACAAAATAAAAAATCTTTTGATAGTAATCCTCTTCTTACACCTAAAATCTGTCCTTAGTGGACAACACTTCAACGATGATGACGAGCTGAAAGAACATGGTACCACATGGTTGAATACACAGGTGCCAACATTCTATGAAAAAGGCACACAAAACCTTGTGCCATGCTATGACAATTGCCTACAATAGTTCGGAAGGTATATAGAAAAGTAGTTTAACAGTTGTAGATTTTTGTACAATCAATATTTTTTTCTGTATCTGTACCCATTCATTTTATATGACCAAACGGAACTTACTTTCTGGACGCACCTCGTATGTAACGTATTGTGGTTTTTGCAACCATAGAAAATGATTACTGACACTAAAGAATATTTGTGCCAAATGTGGTTCAAATCTGTCCCTTAGTCTAGGAAAATATACTATATATTAAAAGAACTAGAAGCGCCTTGCGAATACTTCGCACCGTTAGTGGAATGTCAAAAAAGTTGGGAAAAAATGGAAGTTGAATGTTCACGCATAGCTTTCTTCAGAATCAATCAATGGAAGTATTTAAAAGCGCTAATAGAAGAGATTGATCCGCTTCGTGTTGTTAGGTCAAAAAGAACTGCGTACATTCAATGCAAGGATACAAGGATATCGCTTTTGAATAAAGATAAAGGATGGAGAGACTTAAGTTAATTCTGATACTTGACGACAAATCTGCGAATGAATACCTTTAGTTTAAAGCAAAAATGAAGGAAATCGGTCGGATAGAACTGCCTGACCGACTGATTTTAGTTAACAGCAAGGACATCCTCATAAGAAATATACAGAAGTAAATCGCTTTTGAGTATAGAAAAAGAAAGACAAGAGTTGTGTAAATTTTGAAAGTTGATGACTAATCTATGAATGAAATGAAGGAAATCGGCCGGGTAGTTTGGTCTGGCCGACTGACTTTAGTTTTCGTAGATCTTATATATTAAAAGAATCTACGAAAACTAAAGTCAGACGGCCAGACCAAACATTTTTGTTTCAAACAAAAGGTATTGATCCACAGATTTCTCATCAAGTATCAGAATTAACAGACGCCTTTCCATCCTTTATTTTTATTCAAAAGCGGTATTCTTCCGCTCTTGCATTGAATATTTTAATCGGTTTGTTTTACGGTATCTTCGGTTCTAATTAAGGTTCGCAGCTCGTTTTGACCTAACAACACTCAGCGGATGAAACTCTTTCATTTGCGCTTTTAAAGACTTGCATTGATTAATTCTGAAGAAAGCTCTGCTTGAACATTCAACTTTACTTCCATTTTTTCCCAATGTTTTGTCATTCCACTAATGGTGCGAAGTAATCGCAAAGGTCCTCTAGTAGAATATTATTATCTTATGATGCGGCGTTTTTCACGACTGTCACTGTTTATGACGTCATATCTCCTTACGTATGTGTCGTAGGTGGTTCTTACCCCGACATTGTTGCCTGATAGTAAGGATCATGTGTACCAAGTTTGATTGAAATCGGTCCAGTATTTTAGGATAAATACACACACACATACCCACATACAGATTATTTTATAAGATGTATAGATTCTTGTTTCTTTATTTTAATGCCTTTTATTCTGCTTGTGCCCCGGTAGCTGACTGGCATACCAGACAGAAATTGTGAAGTAGCCGCACGCTTTTGCCAGAATGGGTTGGCCGCATCTCGAGATTTCTAGGTCCGAGTAACCGCTCGGTTTCACATGATGCACCGAAACGCAGAGTTAGTGGCATAAGTGACGAGGTCGCGACCCGTGACCGTCGCATCTCGGTCAGGCTGTTCACGGCACGGTAGCGTCGTGGCGAAACTCACGACTGCCTCCGCACGCACTATATCTACGCACGCTGCAGCGGCCGCGTTCGGCAGTTCAACTGGTACCAGCTCCTCTGCAACAGGCTGCACTGCTTTTCAAGGTAAGACAGACCTCGTAACTAAACATTCAAGTAAAAAAATACATAGCGACATCCATACATGTACGACGTCTAGTGGATGTTGCAGTTAATCTTAATTCTGCGCTTGCTAAGATAAACTGGAGAGTAATTCCGCCTTGTAAGACACCTTTGGCGTATTCTGGCCCACTTTAGCCGATTTATAGGATAGTGGTCAATATACAGGGTGTCTACAATGAGACTACAACATTTGAACTCATAAAATCTGAGAGGAAACACAATTTATTGATGAACATCATACAGCAGCTCATCAAGTTTTCATACTTTGGATGGTTCAGTACACTTGAACATGGGCGCCAAGGGTAGCGCGGAGAATATCTCGTCTATAACCGATTTCGCGCCATGTGTTGCGGAGCATCTGTTCTGTGACAGAGTTGACGACAATTCTTATGCGCTGTTTCAAGTCTTACAGGTCCTTTACTGGTGTAGCGTACACTCGGTCTTTCACATAACCCCACAAGAAAAAAATCGCACTGACTTGTTTTACGGCCCACTTTAGATTTGTAATTTTATAAGTTTTTGCAAACATTTTGGACCAAAATAATAATATAAATAATAAAAAATTAATTAATAAGAAACCCTTTTAGGGGAAAAAAATAGGGAGCAGCGGGTTTGGAAGCATTGAACTCCAACGTCACAGACCAACGCATTGCCCACTACGGTACAGCTGACAATTACGAGTTGTGTTCACTAATCTTATACTATCGATAGTCGTTGTTAACTGATGCCAATATGGCATTTGTAGACATTAGATTATCATTTATCGTACGAAGGACGACGTGTTTTTGTTAATTCTTCAGTGCGCCATTGCTTTGAAATGACAACCTGTAAGTTACAATAAGAAAATCATCAAATACGCAACGCAAGATGGCGTATGCCACAGAGAGTTCTGGGCGCGGAATGTCACGCGACATCTGCGAACGGCTAGTTTTCGTTAATTCAATGAAAGGTGTCAAAACTCCGTTATTTTTGCAAATATCTCTGAAACGATACGAGATATGAGTAAAACATAACAGGGCAAAGTTGTAGAGAATTTTCTCCTCTACAAATCCAGTTATTCAATTTTCGTGTCAGATGCATGGTTAAGCCGTTATTTTCATTTAAATTTCGAGTTGTCAAAAGACGATCGCAAAGGCCCACTCAAAAATGTTTCAAATGTTTGTATAGCTTAAGGGACTTAACTACGGGGTCATCAGTCCCTAAACTTACAAACTACTTATGAACTAGCTAACACTAAAGACGGCACAAATATCCATGCCCGAGGGGGGATTCGAACCCCCGACCGTAGGGGCCGTGCAGACCGTGACTGGAGCGTCTCAGTCCCCTCGGCCACCGCGGCCGAGTGTTACACTTTTAGTGTTACTATTGTAACCTAAAGTGGGCCAAAATCGAGGGGGGGGTTCTGTCGGACGAACTTGGCGGCCAAGGAATTGGACCTCCACGGCCAACCCATCGTTGCGGGAATGTGACATTAAAAATTTTCGGACATCAAGGCTCAAATGGTGTGGTGCACGGTCCTGTTGAAACATCACATTTGGATGCAGTTCTGTTGTCTGTGGCACGGAAAATTGTTCCAGGTAGATGGCTCCATCCACAGCCGACTCCTGAAAGAAAAACGGTCCAACAATGTAATTTATCATCAAACCACACCACACATTAACTTTCGTTTCGGACTGTCGCGCATGTGTTCCCTAAGTGCCTGTGGAGATGCGCACATTGTGACGATTGACAGCCCCTGACACATGAAAGGTTGCCTCGTCAGTAAATATCACGTGTGATAAAAACGGCTCGTTCGCGGTAATGCGATCTAACATGACACATGCAAATTCTTCTCGCTTTGGTATTAGGCTTGATTTCTTGCACAACATGCACTTTACAGGCGTACAAACGTAATCGCTGATGAAACACTTTGTGCACTGTTGATCGTTTCAAGTTCTCTTGCTGCCTGTCGCACTTTCTGTGTCACGTCGGAGCGGCCGAGCGCATTGAGGCGCTATGCTACAATGCGCGAGGCCGCTCCCCGTAATTCCCCGTTCGAATCCCCCCCTCGGGCATGGATGTTTGTGCTGTCTTTAGTATAAGATAGTTCATAAGTAGATTGTAAGTTTAGGGACTGATGACCCCGCAGTTAAGTCCCATAAGCTTAACAAACGTTTGAACGTTTGAACTGACTTCTGTGGACTTCGTTCGAATGACCGCCGCACTTGTCCTACATGATGTTCGCTGATTCCAGGCTTACCACCACCATGCCCTTTCGCAACACTCCCAGTAGCCAAAAACTGATCATACCACCTCTTTATGGTCTTGAACGACGGGGGCGCTTTGTTGTAAACTCGATGAAAGTTTCTTTGCACTTGGGTCGCCGATTTTGTCTCTGCATACCATCAGACCACTTTTGCACGCTTCTTCATATCCGCCATTTTGCTAAACAACTGACTGCAGCTCCACTACGGCAACTTGATGTATCAAATTTGCACACCACAAACTTGTTGAGTTGCTCTGTCTGCCCCTTCAGGATACACAGGTCCACCATCTGAAATGAGAAAGATATAGGATATTAAAATCTTGGAGTCTCATTGTGGACACCCTGTATTGCACACCTACCGTAGTGCTAAACGTACGTTGCTCTTTGTCTTCCTTGTTTTTACCCTTTTCATTCTAAATAACAAGTTTACCACTCGAATTTGTAATATTTCATAGTGTTTTATTGTTTGGATTTGTACTGTGTCAATTTTTATAATTAATAAATAGTATCTTCTTTGCATTCCAAATGCCATTTTTAGTTATCTATTCCACATATCCCAATCAGTCCCAAGATTGTAGGTACAGCAAAATACGTACAGTAATTCATCACACAAAAGAAAATAAATTTATTTTCAATAATTTTGTACCCGCACAATTGTTTGTTTTGGACCTTCACGACAGAAGTTTGTTATTTGCACCATCTTACAGTAACATACCTTTCGAAGAAATTACATAATAACAACACAGGATCATATAAAATCAACTAGCAGTTAGATATGATAGCTTCACATGTCAAAACAAGGATATCGACACGTTGTCAACAAGACTTTCTTGTCGCCATTATAAGTGCACTGTACGTTTGCCGACTGCTGGTACCACACGGTATAGAAACATGGAATTAAAACACGTTGCACACTTTTCATCAGGCCATCCACGATTGTGTGATGCAGGCCCGAACTTCCTAGCATGAATCGCAAAGGAATAAAATGAGCAAAACCAGTACCGCACAACTGAGCGTGCAGGGCCTAAGAAGGTGGTCTTTTAAATGACCACCATCTACAGTAGTCTAAGCCCCACCCGCAATCGATAGTGGTCTGTACATCAACCACTTCTTTCTTCCTTTCACTTCGAAGTTAAATTAACAAAAAATATTACATGCCTATATAAGTCAAATGGGGGGCAATATGAATATAACCTTTCACATTTTTAGAAAAAAAGTTTTGCCCTATAAAGGGTTAAGTTACGATAGTAGGCCAAACACTAAACGTGGGCCTTTGCGATAGTTTTTTGAGAGCTCGAAATTTAAATGAAAATAATAGCTTTACCGACACGAAAATTGCATAAATGAATTTGTAGAGGACAAAATTCTTTACAAATTTCCTGTCTTATGCCAGAATGAAATTTTCACTCTGCAGTGGAGTGTGCGCTGGTATGAAACTTCCTGACAGATTAAAATTGTGTGTTTCTTTACATATCTCGCGTCGTTTCAGAGCAGTGGCGCATTTACTAGTAGGCTGAGTTGGCTGAGGCCTAGGGCGGCAGATTTTAGGACCTGCAAATTTGGAGCCAAAATTTTTAAACTGTAAGTAAGTGTAAGGTAAATCAAATGTTTGTAAATCTATGGGACTTAACTACTATGGTTATCGGTCCCTAGGATTACAAACTAATTAAACTAACTTATGCTAAGGACAACAAATACATCCATGCCCGAGGGAGGACTCGAACCTCCGACGGCAGTACTTAATTACTCTGGTTATCAGTCCCTAGGATTACAAACTACTTAAACTAACTTATGCTAAGGACAACAAATACATCCATGCCCGAGGGAGGACTCGACCCTCCGACGGCAGTACTTAATTACTCTGGTTATCAGTCCCTAGGATTACAAACTACTTAAACTAACTTATGCTAAGGACAACAAATACAGCCGGCCGTGGTGGCCGAGGTGACTGAGGCGCTCCAGTCACGGTCAGCACGGCCACAACGGTCGGGGGTTCGAATCCCCCCTCGGGCATGGATATTTGTACCGTCCTAGTTCGTAAGTAGTTCATAAGTAGTTTGTAAGTTTAGGGACTGATGACCCCATAGTTAAGTCCCATAATCTTTACAAACATTTCAACATTTTGACAACAAATACATCCATGCCCGAGGGAGGACTCGAACCTCGGACGGCAGTACTTAATTACTCTGGTTATCAGTCCCTACGATTACAAACTACTTAAACTAACTTATGCTAAGGACAACAAATACATCCATGCCCGAGGGAGGACTCGAACCGCTGACGGCAGTACTTAATTACTCTGGTTATCAGTCTCTAGGATTACAAACTACTTAAACTAACTTATGCTAAGGACAACAAATACATCCATGCCCGAGGGAGGACTCGAACCTCCGACGGCAGTACTTAATTACTCTGGTTATCAGTCCCTAGGATTACAAACTACTTAAACTAACTTATGCTAAGGACAACAAATACATCCATGCCCGAGGGAGGACTCGAACCTCCAACGGCAGTACTTAATTACTCTGGTTATCAGTCCCTAGGATTACAAACTACTTAAACCAACTTATGCTAAGGACAACAAATACATCCATGCCCGAGGGAGGACTCGAACCTCCGACGGCAGTACTTAATTACTCTGGTTATCAGTCCCTAGGATTACAAACTACTTAAACTAACGTATGCTAAGGACAACAAATACATCCATGCCCGAGGGAGGACTCGAACCTCCGACGGCAGTACTTAAATACTCTGGTTATCAGTCCCTAGGATTACAAACTACTTAAACTAACTTATGCTACGGACAACAAATACATCCATGCCCGAGGGAGGACTCGAACCTCCGACGGCAGTACTTAATTACTCTGTTTATCAGTCCCTAGGATTACAAACTATCTAAACTAACTTATGCTAAGGACAACAAATACATCCATGCCCGAGGGAGGACTCGAACCTCCGACGGCAGTACTTAATTACTCTGGCTATCAGTCCCTAGGATTACAAACTACTTAAACTAACTTATGCTAAGGACAACAAATACATCCATGCCCGAGGGAGGTCTCGAACCTCCGACAGCAGTACTTAATTACTCTGGTTATCAGTCCCTAGGATTACAAACTACTTAAACCAACTTATGCTAAGGACAACAAATACACCCATGCCCGAGGGAGGACTCGAACATCCGACGGCAGTACTTAAATACTCTGGTTATCAGTCCCTAGGATTACAAACTACTTAAACTAACTTATGCTACGGACAACAAATACATCCATGCCCGAGGGAGGACTCGAACCTCCGACGGCAGTACTTAATTACTCTGTTTATCAGTCCCTAGGCTTACAAACTACCTAAACTAACTTATGCTAAGGACAACAAATACATCCATGCCCGAGGGAGGTCTCGAACCTCCGACAGCAGTACTTAATTACTCTGGTTATCAGTCCCTAGGATTACAAACTACTTAAACCAACTTATGCTAAGGACAACAAATACACCCATGCCCGAGGGAGGACTCGAACCTCCGACGGCAGACAGCGGCCCGCTCCGGAGTTAGGCGCCTTTGAACGCTGGGCCACTCCACCGCGCAAGTGTAATTTAAGAAATTTAAATTACTTATACCGATGTTACATTATTGTGTAAGAAGTATTAACATAAATCTTACCCCCACATTATTAGAATATATGACTGTGCTTTTATTAGCTGAGAAATATACACAACTATTTCATGTGCAATCTTGACCAAATAGTTGGGTTGCAAAAGTAGTATAGGAAGTGACACTTCGTTCGCGTAGTTCACAGTCATACATGTTACGGGGAAAGGTGGTATAATTAGTACGATAGTGCACAAAACGTAATGCTACAATTTCATTGAAAAAATTATAATCAGCACGATTGTGAAATAGGATATCGAATTTTAGCGGTCGGTATGGGCGGCAAAATTTGAATAGCCTGCTGCCGGCAAATAAGAAAATCCACCACTGTTTCAGAGATATTTGCGAAAATAACGGCTGTTTGACACCGTCACTTGATTTTACATAAACGAATCGGGCAAAGAATATAAACTAGAAAAAGAGGACAACTACCACGGCAAAACATCTGATGATATTTTGACGGAAAAAATAATGAAATATGGAAGAGATATTAAAATAATAGTTTATTCCGGAGGTAAATAGTACCCCATTCGGATCTCCAGGCGGGGACTTCTCAGGAGGATGTCATCATAAAGGAAATCAAAACAGGCATTCTGCGGGTCGGAGCGTGGAATGTTCTAGCCCTTAATCAGGTAGGTAAGTCAGAAAATTTGATAAGAGATGTCGATAGGTTAAAGATAGATAGGGTGCGGATTAGTTTAAAAAACTGTTTGTAAATCTATCGAACCAAACTGCGTGGTCATCAGTCCACAGCTTACAAACTACTTAAACTAAGTTAACTAACCTAAGGACAACACGCACGCACACACACACACACACACACACACACACACACATACATACACATGCCACAGGGAGGACTCGAACCTTCCAGCGAGGCGCCTTAGACTGCTCCGCTATTCCACCGCGGCGAGGATTAATTAAGCTCCGTGGCAGGATAAACAGGATTAATGGTCAGGTGAGTACAGGGTTATAAATATAAAATCAGTTGGTTAAAAAGCAGATGTAGTTCTGATAATGAATAAGAAAATAGAAATGCGGGATAGTTACCATGAACGGCATAGTGAACACATTATCGGAGGAAAGACAGTCACGAAGCCAACACGGACCACAGAAGTATAAGTTTATATGCCAACTAGTTCTGCCGATCATGAAATGATCGAATAAATGTATGAGGAGATAAAAGAAATTATTCAGACAGTTATGGGAATGGAAAACTTGATTCTGACGGGGTACTAGAATTCGGTAGCAGGAAAGGGAAGAGAAGGAAATGTAGTAGGTGAATATGGACTGGGAAAAAGGAATGAAAGGGGAAACTGCCTGGTAGAATCTTATGCATAGCACAATTCAATCATCACAAACACTTGATATACATCTACATCTACATAGATACTCTGCAAATCACATGTAAGTGCCTGGCAGGGGGTTCATTAACCACTTTCACAACCTTCCTCTACTGTTCCATTCTCAAATAGCGCGCCGGAAGAAAGAACACCTAAAAGTGTGATGAGGCAGTCTCTTTCGTGGAGCTGTTGGATGTTCGAAGCGTTTTACCAATGAAACGTAACCTTTGGTTCGCCTTCCCCACAATATTTTCTATGTGTTCTCTCCAGTCTAAGTTGTTCGTAATTGTGGCTCCTAGGTATTTGAAGGAATTTACGAACTTAAGGTTTGACTGATTTATCGTGTAATTGAAGTACAATGGATTTCTATTAGTGGTCATGTGTATTACTTCACACTTTTCATTATTTAGTGTTAATTGCTAATTTTCGCACCATGTAGAAATTTTGTCTAAATTGCTTTGCAGTTGCTTTTGATCCTCAGTTGACTTCACTAACCGATAAACGACAGCATCATCTGCGAACAGTCTAAGGGAGCTATTCAGATTGTCTCCTAAATTATTTATAAACACAAGGAAGAGTAGGGGACCTATATCGCTTCCCTGGGAAATGCCAGATATCACTTCTGTTTTACTTGACGACTTATCGTCAATTAGTACGAACTGTGTCCTTTCTGATACGAAATCGTGAATCCATTCGCACAATTGGGGCATATTCCATAAGCACGCAATTTCAATTTCATTAGAAGCAGCTTGTGAGGTATAGTGTCAAAAGCCTTCCGGAAATTCAGAAATATGCAATCGATTTGACATCCCTTGTTGTTGGCACTTAACACTTCATGTGAATAAAGGGCAAGCTCTGTTTCGCAAGAGCAATACTTTCTGAATCTGTATTGACTATTGGTTCGTTCTCTTCGAGGTAGTTCATAATGGTCGAACACAGTGTATGTTCCATAATCCTACTGCAAATCGACATCAATGAGATGGGCCTGTAATTTTGGGGATCACGCTTATTGCCTTTCTTGAATATTGGAGTGACCTGGGCAACTTTCCAGTCTTTGGGTACAGATCTTTCGCGGAGTGATCTGTTGTGTATGATAGCTAAGTATGGAGCTATTGCATCAGCATACTCTGAGAGGAATCTAGTTGGTATACAATCTGGCCCGGAAGATTTGTTTTTGTTTAGTGACTTAATTTGTTTTACTACTCCAGGAACATCTACTTCTAAATTTCGCATGCTGGCAGCTGTTCTTGGTTCGATTTCTGGAGCGTTCACTCCGTTTTCTTTGCTGAAAGAATTTCGGAAAACTGTGTTCAGCAATTCTGCTTTAGCAGTACTGTCATCGGTAGTATTACCATTGCTATCGTGTAGTGAAGGTATTGTGTTTTGCCGCTAGTGTACTTCACATATGACCAGAATTTCTTTGGATTTTCTGCCAGATTACGAGACAGGATTTCGTTGTGGAAACTATTATAAGCTTCTCACACTGAAGTCCACACTACATTGTGAGTTACTGTAAAAAAATGCCGGTCTTTGGGATTCTGTGTTCGTTCAAATTTTGCATGCGTTTTTCTTTGCTTCTGCAACAGTGATCTGATCTGTTTTGTGTACCACGGGGGTCAGCCCCCTCTTTTATTAATTTATTTGATATAAATCTCTCGATTGCTACTGATATTATGTCTTTCAAAGTAAGCCACAATTGATCTACACTCCCATTTTTAGTTTCGAAAGACTGGAGACTATCACTCAGGAAAGCATGAAGCGAATTTTTATCTTTTTTTTTTTTTTTTTTTTTTTTTTTTTTTTTTTTTTTTTTTTTTTTTTTTTTAATAGATATATTCTTCCTTTAAATTTGGTACATTTCGGAATTTCGATATTCAGTCTCGCTACTACAACTCTATATATTTTTATATTTGCCTCCGGTTTTGAATACGTATTTATGCCAACATATCTAGGATAATTAAAGTCGCCACCGATTACACCAGTATGCTTCAGGTACTTGTTTGAGATGTGATTCAAGCTTTGTTGGAACATTTCGGCAATTGCATCGTCTAATTATTAATTTATTCCGGTTATCAGGTTTATCCTCTACCCATACCAACTCACAGGAAGTATTTGCCTCAATTTCGCTGCAGGATAAGCCATTTGTAACAGCAATAAACACGCCACCCTTTTTTTTATTTAATCTATCCTTCCTGAAGACCATTTGGCACTTTGTAAAAATTTTGGCCGAACTTATCTCTGGTATCATCTTTCAGAACCTATGCCTCAGTACTTTCTATCAGCGCTTGGAGCTCTGGAACTTTCCCAACGCAGCTGCGACAGTTTACAACTGTTACACCAATGGTTCCTAGATATGCATTCGTCCTGTGTCTGACCTGTACCCTTTGAGACTGAAACCCATTTTGTGTTCCCGAGGCAAATTTTCAAATGTTTGTTATTCTATGCGACCAAACTACTTTAGTCATCAGTCCCTAGACTTACAAACTACTTAAACTAACCTCCCGACGCGGGAGGCCTCGCGATCTGTAACATGGCGCTCCAGACCGCTCGGTTATTCCTGCACGGCGTTCCTGAGACCCTCTAACAAACAAAACAAAAAAAAAAAAAAAAAAAAAAACAGTCCACGCCATACAGCCCCCGCTAGCCATATAGCCGCTTTCTGAGTGTAGTGGACTCCTGCTGGCCTATTTAGCGGAACCCAAAAGCAACCCCATGGCACAAGTCGAGGAATCTGCAGCCTATACAGTCACAGAACCATGCGAGCATCTGATTCATACCCTCCAGTCGGCTCTGAACCAGAGGTCCGCAGTCAGTCCTGTCGATTATGCTGCAGATGGTGAGCTCTGCCTTCATCTTGCAAGCAAGACTGGCAGTCTTTGCCACCTCTTATAGCCGCTCAAAACCAGAGGGAATCTCTTCTGATCCAAAGCGACACACATGGTTGGTTCTGACATGAGCCACCACCTGCAGCTGGCTGCATCCTGTGCTCTTCATGGCATCTGGGAGAACCCGTTACACATCTGGAATGACTCCCCACGGTACGCACGCGGAATGCACATTGTACTTCTTCCCCTCCCTAGCAGCCATATACCTAAGGGGCTCCATCACCCGCCTAACGTTGGAGCTCCCAAATACTAACAAACCCACCCTCTGTGAGTGCCCGCATCTTGCAGGCAGAGGGGTGACCGCAGGACAAGCGACATAACCTGCTTCAGGAACATCCTTTCCCACAGACAGCGCCTCGAGTATGTTCGTAAGACTAACTGGGGAGGCCTCCACTTCAGTCCCCTGGGAAGTCTTACACCGCCTGTCACGCGCTGAGGAGACCTCCCAATCCACCACGGACTGGGAGGCGACCACCGCGGGCAGTGACCGGGCTGGCCACAGCCGCATGCCGATCAAAGAGCGCAACAGACGCACAGGGCGTCTGCTGGACTTCCGCGACCAGTCCACAACAGTGGCACCCACCCACCACAGTCTCGAGCGTTGCCAGCGAAGCTAACGCCACCTGAAATTCCGAGTGAAGAGTCACCAACTCGGCCTGCATCCTTACACAGCAGTCACAGTTCCTAGCCATTCTAAAAACCTATGCATGTTCCATGTACGACTGTTGTGATTTAAACTGTGGGACAATACACAAAACTGTAACTTTGACCCGAATATGACTACGTACATATACAGGGTGAGTCACCTAACATTACCGCTCGATGTATTTCGTAAACCACATCAAATACTGACGAACCGGTTCCACAGTCCGAACGTGAGGAGAGGGGCTAGTGTAATTGGTTAATACAAACCATAAAAATGCACGGAATTCTGTTTTTTAACATAAATCTACGTTTTTTAAAAATGGAACCCCATTAGTTTTGTTAGCACATCTGAACATATAAAGAAATACGTAATCAGTGCCGTTTGTTTCATTGTAAAATGTCAATTACATCCGGACATATTGTAAACTAAAGTTGACGCTTGAGTACCACTCTTCCGCTGTTCGATCGTATGTATCGGAGAGCACCGAATTAAGTACGGATCCAAAGGGAATGGTGATGTACCTTAGGTACAGAAGAGACTAGAACAGCATATTACGTCCACATGCTAACACCTTTATTGGTCTTTTTCACTGACGCACATGTACATTACCATGAGGGGTGAGGTACACGTACACACGTGGTTTCCGTTTTCAATTATGGAATGGAATAGATTGTGTCCCGACATGTCAGGCCAATAGATGATCAAAGTGGTGGCCATCATTTGCTGCACACAATTGCAATCTATGGCGTAATGAATGTCGTAAACGCCACAGTACATCTGGTGTAATGTCTCCGCAGGCTGCCACAATACGTTGTTTCATATCCTCTGGGATTGTAGGCACATCACGATAAACATTCTCCTTTAACGTACTCCACAGAAAGAAGTCCAGAGGTGTAAGATCAGGAGAACAGGCTGGCCAATTTATGCGTCCTCCACGTCCTATGAAACGCCAGTCGAACAACCTGTCAAGGGTCAGCCTAGTGTTAATTGCGGAATGCGCAGGTGCACCATCATGCTGATACCACATACGTCGACGCGTTTCCAGTGGGACATTTTCGAGCAACGTTGGCAGGTCATTCTTAGAAACGCGATGTATGTTGCAGCTGTTTGGGCCCCTGCAATGAAGTGAGGACCAATGATGTGGTCGCCAATGATTCCGCACCATACATTTACAGTCCACGGTCGCTGTCGCTCTACCTCTCAGAGCCAGAGAGGATTTCCACAGATCAGTAATGCATGTTCTGTAGATTCACTGTCCCGTGGTTTGTGAAACCTGCTTCATCGGTAAACAGGTAGAACTACAACGCATCCTCTGTTAATGCCCATTGACAGAATTGCACTCGATGATTAAAGTCATCACCATGCTGATGTAGCGACACATGAAACGGGTGAAAGGGGTGACGATGCAGTATGCGCATGACACTACTTTGACTCAGTCCACCGGCTCTCGCAATGTCCCATGTACTCCTGTGTGGGTTCACGGCAAAAGCAGCTAACACACCACCTGCAGCCGCTTGTCCTGTGACGGGCCTGTTATGGACCCGTTTGCGTACTACGACCATACCTGTTGCATACAGTTGGCGGTAGATGTTTTTAAATGTGCGGCACGTTGGATGCTCTCTGTCCGGGTACCGTTCTGCATATATCCTGCAGGCTTCAGCTGCATTTTGTCGACACTCGCCATAGATGAGTATCATCTCCTCCTTTTCAGAGTTCGAATACACCATGGTTACAGTTCCTACAGCACTACACAATCACAGACGTCTGGTAACACAGTGTACTACAGTTAGTCTGCGTGCAAAGACGAATGCAGAATAACAATAGCAGCAAGCGCTACATGCGGACACAGCGACAGCTAAACCAAACCACAACAGTGCACTACAGCCACACTCGTAAACACAGTCGTCATCGTAAACATGTCCCTGCAGATGCTGCTCGCCAACCATGGCCCGTGTTTGTTACAGCACGCAACTGAACTTGATGGAGAAAAAATTGACATTTTTCCAAATTGCAGTGAAAGTTGGCTGTTTGGAGAACAGAGAAAAGGATGTCCAGGTTGTCCACTACGTGTTGAGTCGACTGTCCGGCAATAATGATATCATCCAGGTAGTTGGCAGTGCAAGGCACGGCCCTTGTAAGAGTTCCGATGAACCTGTGGAAAATCGCTGGTCACTTGCGATCCCAAAGGGGAGCCTATTATAGCGGAAAAGGATTGTTGATAACCAGCAAGTTGTGGGACTCCTCGTCTAAAGGGAGCTGTAAATATGCGTCCTTGAGTTCGATTTTCGCGAAACATTTGCCCCCATTGAGGCGAGTGAGGATCTCGTCGACCTTGGGAATGGGATATGTATCAACAATCGACTGGGCATTGATGGTTTTACTAAAATCACCACATACACGGTTTGTCTACCAATACTACGGGCGTTGCCCAAAAACTGTTACATTGCAAAACTGCAAACATTGGAGCTCTACCTGCAATTTGTCACGAAGAGCGAATGGTACAGGCTGGGCATTGAAGAACCAGGGTGTGGCCTTCGGAAGGAGTGTGATGTGTGCCTCAAACCCTTGGACGTCAGCAGTAGAAGGCTCGAACACGGAATGATACTTCGTGCAAACAGTCTGGAGATAGGAACCAGAAGATACTGGCTGGATGCTCCTAGTGGCATTGTGGATTTCCATCCCCAAGGCATCGAGAAGGTCGAGACCCAGCAAGTTCGTCGCTCCCAGTGAATCTACGACAAGTAAATGTATCCTACAAGTTGTGGCGCCATGTTTGATGAGTGCCATAAACCAGCCTTTAACCATCACTAAGTCATTGCTGTAACTTCGAAGGTTGTGGATGAATGGTTGAAGAGGGGGAGAGCCCAAGCATTGGTAAGTTGTCCACACAATGATAGAAGAGGTAGACCCAGTGTCTACCTGGAAGTCGATTGGGTGACCATTGACCAATACCGATAGGGTTACCCGTTTATCGTGAACAGCAAGCACTGCATGAACATGGAGATCCTCCTGATAAGACATGCCTGGGTCGTCATCTGAAGCAGGATCGACCTGAGTACAGTCAACTTGCATCCTGGAGGAAGCACAACAGACTTCAGCCCTGTGCCCCGTTTTGCCACACGAGTTATATGCAGCGGTGGAGTAGCCGAGCGGTCTAAGGCGCTTCAGTGCAGAGTGCGAGGCTGCTCACCGTTGGAGGTTTGAGTCCTCCCAGAGGCATGGGTGTGTGTGTTGTCCTTAGGTTAGTTTACTTTAGTTTAAGTAGTTTGTAAGCTATGGACTGATGACCACTTAGTTTAGTCTGATATATTTACAAAAATTTGAACATTTTTGAACAAGTTATATTTGGTACAGTGAAACTGACACTGATGCCTAGGGTGAGTGACAAAACAGTTTTTGCAAGAGGGGAACTGCGTAAGGCTGCGAGTAGAGGAGGTTTGTTTATGAGAAGGAAGATGGGGAGGTGGTGACTGAGGTGCCTGTCGGCGGGTGGGGCGGGCCACATGCACCTGAAATGGGTCATGGCAGGATGCGGACACTTGGAGGGATTGTTCAAACGCCCAAATAACTGGAAGATATGCTTTTAAGGAGGGGTCCTGAAGCTTTAGTAAGTCCTTCCGAAGGCCCTCGTTGGGGGCATGAACCAAGATCATATCCCTCATGAGCGATGCCACATGCAATTGTTGGCAGCTTTCATTGGCACGTCGAAATCGGCAGTCCCTTGATAAGCCCTGGAGGATACCGATCCATTCATGATATGACTGACCTTGCTTCTTGTGACAGCTAAAGAATTTGTATCAAGCTGTCGTAACGTGCACTTGTGAGTCAAAATTCTCCTGCATGTGGTTCGTGCTCTGGTCTTAATTGCTGAAGAAGACAGTAAACCTCAGGACCAATGTAGGTGAGGAAGAAAGCCCTATGGTGGGCATTACCAGAGATACTGTACGCCAAGAAATGTTGTTCAAGACGGGCTATTCAGTTTGCCCAAGATTCCACCTGCCTATCAAACGCTGGGAAGGGCGGAGCCCCCCACCCCCACCAGAACCCTTTACTATCATTAAGAGAATGAGGTGTGCGGTGTGCTCTGTCCATAGCTGAAGTGCTAACGGTCTCCATTGCCTGTACAAGTTCCTGCTGGAAGAAGTGCATGTCCCATAAGAGGACCAAAATTTGCTGTGATACGTCAGGAGTTGTGGTGATTGGTTGACCGTCCATGGTAAAAAAACGAGCAAGACAACCAAAAAGACTACCTACTTGACCACAAGAGTCCACAAAAAATATCCTCGCCACTGCTATATCTCGCCTTGGAGATAATAACTGAAAGACACTGTCTGATAAGGAAATTGTCTTTATTGACAAGACAAACTAATCAACTTCTGGAAACAAACCAAAATTTTGAAACTAAAGCAAAAACAACAAACAGCAACTAAAAGTTTTCTTCTTCACCAGCTAGGTATAAGCCAGAGAGATGACGACAGCCTTGAGAGAACGCCCAGGGAGATGGAGCAGACGACATATTCCGTTGCAGGAAGTCCTGGAGGCACGGCGTCGCTGGCAAACTCTTCCCCAAGGCGTCGGTCGCTATCCCACAAATGTTTCAAATGTTTCTATAGTCTAATACAGGGTCATCAGTCCCTAAACTTACAAACTACTTATGAACTACTTACGAACTAGGACGGCACAAATATCCATGCCCGAGGGGGGATTCGAACCCCCGACCGTAGTGACCTGCAGACTGTGACTGGAGCGCCTTATTCCCCTCGGCCACTGCCGCCGGCGCTATCCCTCAGCTATGGTTCTCGTAGGCGGTTAGCGTAGAACTGGCGTCGTGATGCACTACCCCCCCCCCCTAAATAGTCGGCGCGCAGTGATGCGTGGCAGACTCAAGCTGGTCTCAAGTGACTGTGCTGAGGAAAATAGTCCCAGTTTAGTGCACTCTCTGGCGGTGCTCGTTGCGTCCTCTGGTGACTCCATAACCGACGCTGTGGGGCGCCTCACTGTTAAGCAATCATTCGCTGGCACCCTGATTTGCGTGTTGTCCGCTCGACATGCGAACCGCCGGTACATGACAGCGGCACTGGTGGTGTCAGTTGTGACAGTGGATGTGCGTTCAGCGGCCCAGTGGGAGGCCCGCCCGAGGTGCCTGGCAACTGGGATGAAATTCTCTGGAGGGAGTTCCCAAGCACGGAGTTGTCGACTTGAGCTTGGTCTGGTACATAGAGGTCTGTGGCAGGATCAGGGATTGTGCGGGAGTGCAACTGATTCCGGAGTCTGGCGTCCTGAACTGTCCCTAATTATATAGGTTACCCTGCCCAAAGGTGTGTTAACAGTACCCGGTTTCCATGATTGACTTCTGTTAAATACACAGAAGTACACTTTGTTGGTGGCCTGGAATTTCGTGGGAAGAAATGAAGGAGCCATAGGAGACTGTGGAGGATGGAGGAGATGTAGAGTAGTACGATGTGACCTGCCATGCAGAAGTTCAGCCGGTGACTTATCTCCCTGAGGAGTCATGCAGTATGTTAATAAAAACAAGAGCAGAGCATTTTGTTTTGAGTGAGACTGCCTGAGATTTGTCATCTGAGCCTTAAACGTTCGCACAAAACGTTCTGCTTTGCCACTGGACTGTGGTGAAAAAGGTGCTTTTGTGATGTGCATGATGCCATTGGCGTTACAGAAAGAAGCAAATTCTGAGGTCCGCTGTGGTCCATTGTCAGTCACTATCGTGGACGGTAGACCTTCTTGGCTAAATATAGTTGAGAGAGCACGAATCTTGCTGGTTGACGTTTTGGAAGTCGAAGGAACCATGAAAGGAAATTTTGAATACGCGTCCACAATTATAGGCCATCGGGATCCCCAGAATGGACCTGCAAAATCGATATGGACTAGTTTCCATGGGACGTCTGGTTGCGGGCAGTTGAAAAACTGCTGATGAGACGTAGGTTGAGTTTCTGTGCATTCCCTGTAGTCAGCGATCATATTTTCAATATCCCTGTCCATTCCCAACCATATGCAGTGTCGCCATGCCAAATGCTTTGAGCAATGCAGTAATTCCAAGACTTGGCGCTGCAGTGATACAGGGATGAGCACCCAAGTTTGTTCATTTGGTGTGTGTAACAGGATAACTCCCTTGCGGACGGAAACTGCATGGTGCTGAGAAAACCAACGTCGGAGAGACTCATTGGAAAGCCGCTTTTTATCTGTGGGCAGGCCAGTCAGGATGAAATTCTGAAGGAGCTTAAGTGTACTATCTAGCTCTGTCGCCACAGTAATACATGTGTGATCAATAGGAAAGTTGTCCACAGTAGCCTCATCAATCTGGTCCATATGAAAGCAGGAGTCCTCAGAAGAGTCAAATGCCATGTCTGATCTGACAGGAAGACGAGGTAAAGTATCCACATTTGCATGACTGGCTGTGGGGCAATAAAGAATCTCATAATTATAGTGGGCTAGGATGAGGGCCCAATGTTGGAGTTTTGAGCTGTTCGAGTGGGCATAGGTTTTGCTGGGTGTAATAGACAGGTGAGAGGCTTGTGATCCGTTAGCAGGAAAAATTTCCGTCCATACAAGTACTGGTGGATCTTGGAGACGCCTTAGATGACAGCCAGAGCTTCCTTCTGTAGTTGGCTGTAGTTTACTTGAGCTTTGTTAAGCAATTTGGAAGCAAAGGCGTTTGGGCGGTCAGCTTTGTCAAGCAATTTGGAAGCAAAGGCGATTGGGAGGTCAGTGGAACCGAACCTGTGGAGAGAACTGTTCAATGCCATAAGATGACACATCCACTCCCAGGACAACAGGTTTTGATGGATCGAAATGGACTTGGCATCTGTCACTGAGCAGAATATTCTTGAAAGTCTGAAAGGCAGTTTCCAGCATGGTAGACTTATGGAAGGGGACATTTTTCTGTAAAGTCTATGGGACTTAACTACGGGGTCATCAGTCAACATTTTTCTGATGGAGGTGATGTAAAGGTGCTAAAATCTGAGCATCATTTGGTATAAAGCGAAGATAATAGATCTTGCCAAGGAATGCCTGGAGCTCAGTGATATTCTTGGGAGAAGGAAGCTCCTGGATAGCCTGCAGGTGCTTGACGTGGGCCTGATGCCATCAGAGTCAATGACGTGACCAAGGTATTCAATCTGATTGCAGAAAAATTCTCTTTTCTCCCAGTTGCATCTGAGTCCAGCATCAGAAAGGGTTTGGAAGAGGCATTCCATGTTTTGAAGATGCTCTTTTGACATGCTGCCAGAGACTACAATGTCATCCAAATAATTGGAGCAGGAGGTGACTTTAGCATCTTTAAGATCAATCATTGAGAAAAAGACACCCCCTTCTTGCCAGAGGAAGAGGGTGGCATAGGAATACGCCCACCATAACCGAGTCAGCTGCGGCATCAGAGGGGTGCTATATTGCAAGGCAACGCCGGCCGTGGTTGCCATGGGGTTGCGGAAGCACTCTATGTCTGGCTGTACAGAGCTGCGCATGTGCCGGTGGGAGCGGCGAGTTTCAGTAGGCTATGTTTGGAAATTCAACAAGTAAGAGGGTAAAATAGTGGATGAAAAATTCTTTTTGAAAACACATTGATATTCAGACAATTTTGAAGCTAGAGCTGCAAAAATTGATATTTGTGTTGTTGGTTAGATTTTAGAAAACACCTGTTTCGGTATCTTTGGAAATTCAACCATCAAGGGGGTTAAATTGGAGAGGGGATGTTTTTCGAAAATTTATTGCTATTCAGGCAATTTTGAAGCTACAACCACATAAATTGGTATATGTTTTCTTGATCAGAATTAAAAAGATAGGTGTTTCGGTATTTTCAGAAAATTAATCATTTAGAGGGTGAAATAGGGAATGAAACATTTTTTGAAAATACGTTGCTAGTAAGCCAATTTTGAACTCAGAATTACAAAAAATGATATTTGCATACATTGTTGGAATTTAAAAGACACATGTTGGGGTATTTTTCGAAATTCAACTACTAAGCGGTGCCATAGGGGGTTACAAGTAGTAAAATCAAATGTTCAAATGTTTGTAAATCTTAAAGAGTCTTAACTATGGGTTCATCAGTCCCTAAGGATTACAAACTAATGAAACTAACTTAAACTAACTTAGACTAACTTATGCAAAGGACAACACAAACATCCATGCCCGAGGGACGAATCGAACCCCCGACAGTGAATAGCAGCACGCACCCCAACACGGCACCTCAATACACACGGCCTTTCTATCACGGCTACAAGTAGTTTCACAACATTTCATTATGATAGTACTTAAGCTATGCCTATGAAAATTAAGAGGGAGAAACAACTGGTGCAGACCAACCAGCCTACCCATGTGAAGCAGCGGGCAATAAGCTAGTCAATATACCTACAAAAGAAAGAGGATCAGACCGAAGGTCGACCTTTGTGGCACACCATATATAATTGTAGTTTTCTCTGATGTGTATGTTGATCTTCTGGAAATGTTTCCAATGGTTGTATCTTGCTTAAGAACTACTCTTCGCTGCTGATTAGTGAGATACGATTTAATCCATTAATTTGATATATCTCTAATTTCCTCTCTTTCCAGCTTTTGATCTATACCATGATCTATAACGTCAAATGCTTTGGATAGGTCCAAAAATATCCCAGTAGCAATTTCCTTTTCGTCCACAGCTTTACAGTGGAATTTAAATATTCATAGATTGCTATGGTTGTGGATCTAGATTGCCTTATGGCATGCTGAAGGTTTGACAGCAATGAGTTCTTGTTAACAAACTCTAGCAATCTATTATGAAAGAGCTTTTCAACGATTTTTGAGAAGCACTGAGCTGAGCTATAAGCCTGTAATTGTTAACATCATCAATAGCTCCTTTTTTTTTTTTTTTTTTTTTTTTTTTTTTTTTTTTTTTTTTTTTTTTTTTTTTTTTTTTTGCAATAGAGTTACTTTTGCAATCTTTAGAAGAGCTGGAAAAAGAGTTATTAATTATATGCATAAGAGGTTCAACAATATGGTAGTCCTGACTACATTATCAAACAAACAGACTATCATTGAAACCACATGAAAGTTTCTTTGGTGAGCTCATTGCCAGGATGAGCTCAGTGCCTGTGACTTGTTTGAGAAACATAGACCCCTTGGGGGAGTTGTAGTTTACAGTGTGATGCAAATTAGGGGTCTGGAAGTTACTTTGGATAAGATCATCTACTATCTTGGTAAAGTAATCATTAAATATATTAGTGACTGTGGTAGCCTCAGATACTTGTCAATTTTACAGCTTCAGTGAAATACTTTTAGCCATAGGTTTTGTGTCTGTTTTGTATCTGATAATATTCCATGTGGCTTGTGTCTTGTTTTTATATTTAGGGATATATTCACCATTACCCATTTTCTTTGCCTCTTTAAGAACCTTTGCAGTGGATCTTATTATGCTCATATATATATATATATATATATATATATATATATATATATATATATATATATACGTAAAAAATAGATGAAGTACACTTACCAGGCGAAGGTGCTATTACTGCCTGTGCCCCTTCGCCTGGTAAGTGTACTTCATCTATTTTTTACGTATATTTTTCCTGTTAGGAATTTTTCCTCATATATATATATATATATATAAGGAGACTTTCCAGGTGGGAAAATAGGTATAAAATAAAGATTTTTGACTTACCTAAAGTACAGACTCGTCGACAGAAACACCAAACACACACAAAAACACACAAACATTCGAGCTTTCGCCACCAGTGGTGGCTTCTTCGGGAAAAAGAGGAAGGAAGGAGAGGAGAAAGGGAAGGATACGGGTTATAAGGAAGTGGAAAAGGAGCCATTCCAATCCCAGGAGTGGAAGGACTTACCTTAGGGGACAAAAAGGAAGGTAAACAAATACACACACACTCACACATATCCACATCCAAATGTCTGCCTAGGTGTATTTGGATGTGGATATGTGTGAGTGTGTGTGTATTTGTTTACCTTCCTTTTTGTCCCCTAAGGTAAGTCCTTCCACTCCTGGGATTGGAATGGCTCCTTTTCCACTTCCTTATAACCCGTATCCTTCCCTTTCTCCTCTCCTTCCTTCCTCTTTTTCCCGAAGAAGCCACCACTGGTGGCGAAAGCTCGAATTTTTGTGTGTTTTTGTGTGTGTTTGGTGTTTCTGTCGACGAGCCTGTACTTTAGGTAAGTCAAAAATCTTTATTTTATATATATATATATATATCGCAGCCTAGCTGCTTCATCAGGCAGAAGGGAAGGAGAGGGAAAAGGAAATGATGAGGGTTTTAAGGAAGGGGGTAAGGAGCCATTCCAATCCCGGGACAGGAAAGACTTACCTTGGGGGAAAAAATGGAGGGTAAACAAATGCACATACACCCACACATTTACACAGACACAAGTACACTTAGGCAGACATACTGTAGAACTGTAGAAAGCAAAGAAGTTAGAAGTTAGACAGAGATGTCACATGAGGCAGAGGCTCTGTCCAGAGAACCAAGGCAAAGATGTTAAGATGGTGGGTGGGAATTCGAATTTAGCGGAGGTTGAGACCAGGTGGGCAACGGGAAGAGAGAATATGCTGAAGGGCTAGTTCCCATCTCCGGAGTTCTGAAGGATTGGTGTCAGTGGGAAGTATCCAGATAACCCAGATGGTGTAGCACTGTGCCAAGATGTGCTGGCCGTGCACCAAGGCATGTTTAGCCACAGGGTGATCCTCGTTACCAACAAACACTGTCTGCCTGTGTCCATTCATGCGAATGGACAGTTTGTTGCTGGTCATTCCCACATAGAACGCTTCACAGTGCAGGCATGTCAGTTGGTAGATCACGTGGGTACTATCGCAAGTGGCTCTGCCTTTGATCGTGTACACCTTCCGGGTTACGGGACTGGAGTAAGTGGTGGTGGAAGGGTGCATAGGGCAGGTTTTACAATGGGGGCGGTTACAAGGGTAGGAGCCAGAAGGTAGGGAAGGTGGTTTGGGGATTTCATAGGGGTGGACTAGGAGGTTACGGAGGTTAGGTGGGCGGCGGAAAAACACTCTCGGTGGAGTAGGAAGGATGTCATGAAGGATGGATCTCATTTCGGGGCAGGATTTAAGGAAGTCATATCCTTGCTGAGAGCCACATTCAGAGTCCGCTCCAGTCCCGGAAAGTATCCAGTGACAAGAGGGGCACTTCTGGGGTTCTTCTGTGGAAGGTTCTGAATTTGGGGGGATGAGGAAGTGGCTCTGGCAACTTGCTTCTGTACCAGATCAGGAGGATAGCTGCGGGATGTGAAGGCTGTTATCAGGTTATTGGTGTATTGGTTCAGGGATTCAGGACTGGAGCAGACTCGTTTGCCACGAAGACCTAAGCTGTAGGGAAGGGAACGTTTGATGTGGAAAGGGTGGCAGCTGTCATAATGCAGGTACTGTTGTTTATTGGTAGGTTTGATGTGGACGGATGTGTGTAGTTGGCCGTTGGATAGATGGAGGTCGACATCGAGGAAAGTGGCATGGGATTTGGAATAGGACCAGGTGAATTTGATGGGACCAAAGGAGTTGAGGTTGGAGAGGAAATTCTGGAGTTCTTCTTCACTGTGAGTCCAGATCATGAAGATGTCGTCAATGAATCTATACCAAACTTCGGGTTGACAGGCTTGGGTATCCAGGAAGGCTTCCTCTAAGCATCCCATAAATAAGTTCGCATACAAGGGGGCCATCCTGGTCCCCATGGCCGTTCCCTTTAGTTGTTGGTATGTCCGGCCCTCAAAAGTGAAGAAGTTGTGGGTTAGGATGACGCTGGCTAGGGTATTAAGGAAAGAGGTTTTAGGTAAGGAAGTGGGTGGTCGGCGTGAAAGGAAATATTCCATCGCAGCGAGGCCCTGGGCATGTGGGATATTAGTGTATAAGGAAGTGGCATCGATGGTTACAAGGATGGTTTCAGGAGGTAACAGGCTGGGTAAGGATTTCAGGCAATCGAGGAAGTGGTTGGTGTCTTTGATGAAGGATGGGAGACTGCACATGATGGGTTGAAGGTGTTGGTCTATGTAGGCAGAGATTCGTTCTGTTGGGGCTTGGTAACCGGCCACAATGGGGCGGCCGGGATGATTGGGTTTGTGAATCTTCGGAAGTAGGTAGAAGGTGGGGGTGCGGGGTGTCGGTGGAGTCATGAGGTTAATGGAGTCAGGTGAAAGGTTTTGTAGGGGGCCTAAGGTTTTGAGGATTCCTTGAAGCTCTGACATCAGGAATGGGATCGCCTTGAAAAACTTTATATGTGGTATTATCTGAAAGCTGACGCACTCCCTCTGCCACATACTCCCGCCGATCAAGTACCACTGTCGTGGAGCCCTAAGTGTACTTGTGTCTGTGTAAATGTGTGGGTGTGTGTGCATTTGTTTACCCTCCATTTTTTCCCCCAAGGTAAGTCTTTCCTGTCCCGGCATTGGAATGGCTCCTTACCCCCTTCCTTAAAACCCTCATCATTTCCTTTTCCCTCTCCTTCCCTTCTGCCTAATGAAGCAGCTAGGCTGCGAAAGCTAGTGTTTGTGTGTGTGTGTGTCTGTGTGTTTATTTGTTGCTATCACTGCCTGTGCCCCTTCGCCTGGTAAGTGTACTTCATATATATATATATATATATATATATATATATATATATATATATATAAAATATAAAAAATAGACGAAGATTACTCACCAGGCGAAGGAGCACAGGTGTGACAGCATCACAAATAAATAAATGAATACACACACACACACAATCGCAAGCTTTCGCAACCCAGTTGCGTCTTCAGGCAGTAGGGAAGGAGAGGGAAAAGGAAATGATGAGGGTTTTAAGGAAGGGGGTAAGGAGCCATTCCAATCCCGGGAGAGGAAAGACTTACCTTGGGGGAAAAAAAGGAAGGTAAACAAATGCACACATGCCCACACATTCACACAGACACAAGTACACCTAGGCAGACATACTGTAGAAAGCAAAGACTTCTTTGGTGAGTAATCTTCGTCTATTTTTTATATTTTATTTTTCCTGCTAGGAATTTTTCGTCTTAATAATCGTTTTATATATATATATATATATATATATATATATATATATATATATATATATATATATATATATATAAAATAGACGAAGATTACTCACCAGGCGAAGGAGCACAGGTGTGACAGCATCACAAATAAATAAATGAATACACACACACACACACACACACACACACAATCGCAAGCTTTCGCAACCCAGTTGTGTCTTCAGGCAGTAGGGAAGGAGAGGGAAAAGGAAATGATGAGGGTTTTAAGAAAGGGGGTAAGGAGCCATTCCAATCCCGGGAGAGGAAAGACTTACCTTGGGGGAAAAAATGGAGGGGAAACAAATGCACACATGCCCACACATTCACACAGACACAAGTACACCTAGGCAGACATACTGTAGAAAGCTTTCTACAGTATGTCTGCCTAGGTGTACTTGTGTCTGTGTGAATGTGTGGGCATGTGTGCATTTGTTTCCCCTCCATTTTTTCCCCCAAGGTAAGTCTTTCCTCTCCCGGGATTGGAATGGCTCCTTACCCCCTTACGTGAATGCCTGGTTGCCATTCATTGACAGCTTTACACACTGGGTACACTGATAAGAATGCTTTCCAATTCAGGAACAGATACCGCTGTGAACTTTGGTTCTTCAACTCTTTCCACCATTTGGAATTTCTTCTTGTTCCAATTTCAAGAAAGTTTTTACCTGTAACCCTGGGCAGGGACCATTGGCAGTCTCTCCTGTATTATTGTATCCCTTTATTTTCTATGTCTTCTACACATCTTTCAGTGTTACCACTGAAGTATTTGACTAAGTTTTTGCACATATCAGTAACACAACTATGAAGCCCAGGAAATTCTGCACATTTTGTTTACATTCAGAGCAGAAAATTTATTAATGTACAATCAACTGTTCTAATGAGGCTAGTTTACAACTCGTGGCAAAAGGCACATTGAGCTGCAACAGGTACACAAAGAAGACACTCATACATGCAGAATTCAAGCTTTCAGCCATTAACCTTCACCAGACACACAACTGTCATCTCTGGCAACCGCATGTGGCAGCTGGATATGATGCTTGAGTCTGTGAAGTGTGTCTGTGTGATTGTGTCAGTGATGTCTTTTCTGCCAAAGGCTTATGGTGAAAAGCTTGCGTTCTGTGTGTATGAGTGTACTTTTTGTGTACCAGTACCTGTCACAGCCCAATGTTCATTGTTGAATTCCAACCTGGGCTTTCCATTGTTAAATCAACTGTTCCTTCATTTACAATATTATTAAGGAACTATGCCCTGAGAAGACTCAGACATTTAAATCTGTGGATGATAACAATTAGAGTAGTTTAATGGGAAATATGTCATATATTCAGTGAATCTATCCTGCATGGGATTATTCCTGAGAGACTAAATCATGCTATTATTAAACCTCTCATTAAAGAAGGTGATAAAACTGACATTACCAACTATCGGCCTATCTCCCTTTTAACAACTCTAAAATACTTGAGAAATTGGCCCACAAAAGACTTGACCACCTCGTTTATCATAAAGTATTAAACAGTAGCCAGTTTGAATTTCAACGGGGTGTTTCAACAGAACAATTTATTTTTTCCTTCACTTATCAAATCCTAGAGTCTTTTAATAATAAAGTATCTCCTGTTGGTATCTTTTGTGACCTTTCTAAGGGATTTGATAATGATAATCATGAAATTCGCCAAGCAAAGGTTGAATATTATGGTATAACTGGATCAGCTGTCTACCTAACTGGAAGGAAGCAAAACGTCATGCTGGACAACTCTGAAGGGCACTCTGTGTCATCTAGCTGGGGATCTATTAGCTGTAGCATTCCTCAGGGCTCAGTAATTGGCCCCCTTCTCTTGCTCATCTTTATCAATGACCTTCCCTTGTGTACTAGCTTTAAAAATCATTTCACTCTTTTTGCTGATGACACCTCCATCCTCATCAACAAAACTACAAACCACAATCTTGAGGAATTGGCAAATATTGTCTTTCATGAAGTACTTAATTGGTTTTTAAATAATGGGTAATCTCTAAATGTTAATAAGGTAAGATTTGCACATTTCCAAGTACAAAAAAAAAGTGGAGGATCAATTATGTATTAAATATAATGGTTGTGAGCTGCTACAAGTTGAGTCATCTAAGTTCTTGGGTGTACACATTGATAGCACTCTGAAATGCTCTGACCACATTTTACAACTTCACAAAAAAATCAGCTCAGCAACATTCGCTATTCGAATTAATTCTACTGTCTGTAATCGAGAGACCACAAAAACTGCTTATTTTTGTTACTTCCATGTTTTATTGTTGTATGGCGTAGTTTTCTGGGGCAATCAGCTACTTTCCAAAAAATTATTCATTGCCCAAAACAGGGTAATTAGGATAATGAGCAGAGTCCAGCCCAGACATTCTTGTAGGGACCTCTTTAGAAAATTGGGAATTCTGACAACCACATGTCAATATATCTAGTCGCTGTTGTGTTTCATTGGTAAAAATGAGGAACTATTCAAAACCAATGATTCACACAATAGTTATAATACAAGCAGGAAACTGGACGTCCATTAAGAACTAAAAAATCTCACTTCTGTACAAAAAGGAGTCCATTATATGAGCTGCAAGGTATTCAATGCTCTCCAACCAACACTGAAATCAGTCGTCCAAGAGCTTACCAAATTTAAGTAACGGCTCAAACATTATCTAATAGACAATTCTTTTTATTCAATTGATGAATATTTCTAATGTGTTAACCATGATTGATTCTTTCTTTTCATTACATCAGATGTACTCTTTTTATAACAATAATTAGAATCACTGTTAACATTACTACGGTATGTCATTATGTAGCTATTAAGATCTTGCCTTTACCTCTTAATGTATATTTTGCCTTATATATCCTCTTGCAAGAGGGACTTTGTGTGTTCCTTTTGTATAATTTGGAATAACTTGTCGCGTCCTACACCCATGTCAATGTCACACTGTATTGGATTCATAGGATATAAATAAACATTTAAATAAAAATAAATAAATAAGTCAAAATAAGAAATAGTCACTGTCATAGAAATGAAATATGATGCCATGGGCTTATCCTTAAGGCAAAAGATACCTGGTAAACATAAAAGTCTGTGTGCCAATAAAGATTTAATACCATGGCAATATCAGACATTGATATTATATCATGTTTTCTATTGCATAAACTTGTCATGGGCTGTAAATAAATAATTCTGTTTCATATTAAAACTGGTTTTGTGATATGAAAATATTTTTGTGTTTGGTTTGTAATTTCACAGGTACTTGTACATTCTTTTGTAACAAGAATATCTAAGAAAATGTTGCATAAGAGCTGGCACATAAAGCAAGTCTTCATTATCACAATGTCAGCCATGGCAAGTATTCTTGCTGAAGACTATCATATCACTCCAGTAACGTCTAGTCCAACACAAGAAATTACGCAGCTACCATTCCACAACCATGAAGCAGCTGGACATGGTACGATGTATTCATATTGACCTGTGTTGATACATCTGTTTCTTAATATTGCCTATCTTTTATGTTATTAATTATTTTACAGTAATGTATTCCTTCATGTTTAAATAACCTTGTCAAACACCTAATAATTCTTATATTTTTGTGAGGTTTTAAGTTTTACAAGCTACATAAATATTCAGTCAATCTTATGTAAAAGTTTTCTAATGAAATGTAAGTAAAAGTATGTTGTGTCATCAATCATGTTATGTGCAGTACAAGATTTCACGTTAATGTAGTTGAAGCTATGTCATTGATTAATCCTTTGATTAATTTTTTTCATTGCTTAGTAGATCTGGTGTCAGGTGAGCTAAATGACATCTCAAGCTGATAAACACTTATGTGTACAACAAATCATTTCCTCATAAGATGTTCACAAAAGATAGGTGAATCATTACAGAGACATTTGCAATTACAAAATAATATTCATAACTGCACGTGCTGTATATTTAAGGACCAGGCACTAGTCATACTTTTTCGTAAGGACAACAGCAGTCCAAATTCAGACTGAATTTCCAAGACACCTACATCTAATGTGAATTTCATGCAGTGTGAATCCTTATTTCAGTCCTGCTTATTCAATGAGAAGAGTAAAAAGCTGCATCTGCTTATATAGAAATAATTTTTAAATGTTCAAGGTATCTCCTCAAAACAGTTGTTGCATAGCGTGAGGTGTTTTTTTATTTTATTTTATTTTATTTTATTTTTTTATGAAGACTCCATACAAAGTTCTAGTGAGCACATATTGCCTGTCAGAATAGTTCATAAATACATGTTATTGAGAACAGGGGTTTCAAGAGGTTGTCTGATAGGGACCAGAAGCTAAAAAGACTGGGAAACTACTCAGAATCCTAAAGAGATTGATCAAATGGTGTGTCAACAGCATTTTTCCTGGTGCCTGGTGGACAACAGTGAGAGAAACATAAACTTTGGATGCAGAATAGTGGGATGAAAGTCCAGTCAGGAAACCAATATAGAAAACCTATGATAGAGTGAATTCAGAAACAAGATATACAGCACATGCAGTTATGAATATTATTTTGTAATTGGAAATGTCTCTGTTATGATTCACCTATCTTTTGTGTAGTGAGATCTGTTAAATAGCACATTGAAAGCATGACTGGCTGGCTAAGCTACTACAAAGTGAGCTTTATAGTGCTGCTGGAAAGACTGATAGCCCATCAGGACAGGGGTGGGTCTATGGGCAATGTTGCTCATTGACAGCACATGGAGCATACCAGAGCATCTCCTTTACCCATCTCAACATTAGAGTAGATCCAAAGATCCTGAATGAAACTTTCACTCTGCAGTGGAGTGTGCGCTGATAAGAAACTTCCTGGCAGATTGAAATTGTGTGCTGGAAGTGGACCTCGAACCTGGGACCTTTGCCTTTTGCGGACAAGTGCTCTACCACTGAGCTATCCCTCCTTCCTTCCTCTTTTCCTGGAGAAGCTACCAGCGGTGGTGAAAGCTTGTATGAGTGTTTGTGTGTGATTTTATTTGTGTCTTTTGACGGGCCTGTGCTTTAGGTAAGTCATCCGATTTCTATTTTTTATATAAATTTATCCCACCAAGAAAGTTTCCTTCTATAATTTCCAATAGAAGTCATACACTGTGACACATACCACAAGCACTATACACAACACAGTTAAAATATAGTTGTCAGTTTAGTTTTCACGTAATAAGATCATCTTCACTTTTTTACAAAATATGTATAGACCCTAGTTATATGTCAGCAAAACGTATAATTCAGTTGGTAAGGAATTCGCTTACAGAGTAGAAACTGTGATTCATCAGAAATAACTTCAATTTTTTAAGAGGTTTTCTTTCTTTTTCAATCTGATGTATCCTGAAAGGTGACTGAATGATACTGTTCCACTATGAAGCAAACTTTTCTGGTAGCTTGATGATCTAGTCCGTTGCACATGACTAGTAATGACCTATGATTCCGTGATTATCTACAAAGCAGTTTAGCTGAAATGCATTAGTTTTGGATAGATATTCTCTCATAAATAGAGCTCTTTCATATATGTAAAAACATGGAACATTTAGAATTTCTAGTTCAGAAAAAAGAGGATGACATTATTCTTGTCTTCTTCTGTTGCATATTATTTTGGTAGCTCAGTTTTGGATTTTAAATACTGTTTGACTGCAATGTGAATTTCCCCAGAATATAATTCCATACTTCAATGTAGATTAGAAATGAATGTGATATGCTTGCAGCACAATTTTTCTGTTGCAGCTTTCATTTAATACTCATAGCATATAGTAGACAAATGATAACTTAGCTACTAGAACTTGCACATGTGTATTCCATTTTAGGTGACTCTGTAGATGTGTGCCTAAGAATTTTGCATCATCGACCACTTTTATACTTTTATTATTAAATGAAAGGCAGGTTTTTTGTGAAATATTAAAATGCATGCCCACAGTTTAGTGAGTGTTTATTATGAGCTTATTTTTCTCAAACCACTGTGTTTGTTCCACCAGTACTGTGTTGGCTGATGATCGAATGGCTTGTTTATTGAGCCCTGTGATGGAATGATGGTGTCATCTGCAAAGAGAGTTTTTTTGTTTCGCATGAATAGTGTCACTGAAGTTATCTATATTTAAGACAAAGAGTATCGGGCCTAGGGTATATCCTTAGGGCATTCCGTACCTGATTAGTGCTTTTTTTCTGATGAGTATGTTTCTGTTTTAATTGTGTTCCCAGTGGCAACTTGTTGTTGCCAATTAGTAAGGAATGCACTAATCCATTTATTTGGTAACCCTCTTAATTCCTTTTCTTTCTAACTTATTGAAGAATATATTATGGTCTATTACATCAAAAGCTATTGACAGGTCTAGGAATTTTACAGTAGCTATTTCTTTCCCATCTATAGCCTTTAGTATTTAATGGAGGTACTCTTAATAGCTGTGGTTGTTGATCTGGATTTTCTGAAGATATGTTGATGATTTGATAGTAATGAGTGTTTGTTTATGAATTCTAGCAAACTATCATAGAACAGCTTTTCAAATATTTTTGAAAAACTGCTAAGCTGTGCTACCAGTGTTTAGTTATTGAAGGAAAGTATCACATGTCTTAAAAGATGCAAATATAATGTTTAACAATATAGTAATAAGGACAGCTTACAACTCACCGCAAAGGTGTGATGATGAGCCATGTCAAGCAAATAAATCCCAGTACATAAATCCCATATCCCAAATTGAGTCTCTTACACTCCAGCAATTGGAGGAGTATTCCAGACTCCACCTTCATAAATTATCCAGCCTGCTGACATCCTACTGCCACCTTGGAGAATCACTTGCCAACCCTTATCCCAACCAAAGTGTTCCTCCCTATGAACCCTTCATACCACCTACACCTTGCCTCGCAGACCTCTTCCGCTTGTCACAACCCCAAAACTCCCCACCAACAATCCACAATTCATAAAGCCTAAACAATACCAGAATACTGTTGTTAACCTTTCTGCTAAAATTCTCAGTCCCACAGAAGTTTCTGGTCTATCCAAAGGTCTCACCTTCAGCCCCACACCCAAATTTAACCTCCTCTCCTTCTACCGATCCCTACAGTGGAAAAATTACTTTGCCACCAATCCTTCAAATCAAAGCCAATCTAATTCCAGCATTAAACCCTGCCTCTCCCAATTCATACCACCATCCAACCATGACCCTCCCTCACTCCCCCCTAAAGTACCCTCTGGTCACATTCCAGGAATTCCTCACATCCAACTTGGCATCACCATCCTTCTCCCAAGTCCCTTCCTAAGAACACCAACCTTTTGGCAAAAGAAAGGACAGCCTTATACAAACTCAAAACAGATCCCAACCTAATCATCCTCCCTACAGACAAGGGTTCCACCACTGTCGTAATGAATCACAGTGATTACATGGCACAAGGCCTACATCAATGTCTGATTCATCCAACAACAAGTTGTGTCAGGACGACCTCATCCGAAAGTTAAAAATGACCTACAATCCCTGCAAAAATCTTATGGCCCTTCCTAGAACCACTCCCCCGAATCCATCTCCCTCCTCACCCGGACAACACCCTTCACACCTACATTTTACATGCTCCCAAAAATCCATAAATCCAATTGTGGCTAGTTACTGTGCTCCCACAGAAAGAATTTCAGCCCTTGTTGACCAGCACCTCCAACCAATTGTTCAAAACCTAGCCTCCCACATCCAAGATACCAACCATTTCCTTCACAGGCTCTCCACTATCCCCATCCCTTTACCTCCTGGATCCTTACTTGTCACTGCTGACGCCATTTCACTGTACACCAATATCCCAGATGTGCATGGTCTTGCTGCTCTCGAACACTACCTTCCTCAATGTCCTTCAAACTCCAAGCCCAATACTTCATTCCTTATAACCCTTACCAATTACATCCTCGCAAACAATTACTTTTCCTTTGAAGGAAAAGTATACAATCAAATCCATGGCACAGCCATAGGCACCCATATGGTAACCTCCTATGCCAACCTACTTATGCGCCATCTAGAGGAAACCTTCCTAGCTTCCCAAAACCCCTAGTCTGGTTCAGGTTCATTGATGATATTTTCATGATTTGGACCAAGGGCCAGGGTATCCTATCCTCGTTCCTTCACAACCTCAATTCTTTCTCCCCCATCAGTTTCACTTGGGCCTTCTCAACCTGGCAAGTCACCTTCCTAGATGTTAACCTCCACCTCACTGATGGCTCCATCCACACCTCTGTCCACATTAAACCTGCTAATTACCAACATTACCTGCAATTTGATAGCTGCCATCCATTCCATGTCAAAAAATCCTTCGCATACAGCCTTGCCAACTGTGCACGGTGAATTTGCAGTGATGAGAAGTCTCTTACCCATTATGTCGAAGGCCTCACAAAGGCCCTCACAGACAGACATTACCCTCCTGACATAGTCGGACAAACAGATTTCCTGTGCCATATCCCCAACCCCAGTAACCAGTCACAACAGAGTGTCCTCCTTGTCACACAGTACCACCCCAGACTGGAACAACTTAATCACATCCTTCATCAGAGCTTTGATTATCTGTTATCATGCCCTGAAATGAAAGACAGCCAACCATCACTCACCCAACCTCCACAACATCCTAGTCTGTCCCAATGCCACTCCCAACCCCAAACCCTTACCACAGTAAGCATATCCCTGTGGAAGACCCCAATGCAAAACCTGCACAGTCCACCCACCCAGCACTTCCTATTCCAGTCCCGTCACAGGCTTATCATACCCCATCAGAGGTGAGGCCACCGAAAGGAGCCATGTGATATACCACCTTTGCTACAATCACTGCACAGCATTTTATGTTGGTATGACAACAAACCAGCTGTCCGTCAGAATGAATGGCCACCCCCCCCCCCCCCCCCCACTGTGGCAAAAAAAAAAAAAAAGATAGCACAGCTTGCAGCTGAGCACAGCACACTGAATTTCAATGGCTGCTTCACTACCTGAGCCATCTGAATCCTCCCCTCCACCACAAGCTCTTTTGAACTGCACAGATGGGAGTTGTCCCTTCAACACATTCTATGGCCCCGCAACCATCCTGGCTTCAACCTAAGATAACTTAGCATCCCTACACCCTATGCCTAACATCTCCCCTCCCCCCCCCCCTCTTCATTCCCCACACGTTTTCCTGTATCCATGTCTTCATTACAACTGTGTATCACCACTTACAACATCCCCTTAATTTATTACTTTTATTTTTAATATTTTTTTTATTTTTTCCTATTTTTCCTAACTTTATTTTCCCTTTTTTCCTATTTTTATTTTTCCTTATTATTCTTGTTGTTGTTTGTTGTTGTGGTCTTCAGTCCAGAGACTGGTTTGATGCAGCTCTCCACAATACCCTATCCTGAGCAAGCCTCTTCAACTCCACGTAAGAATGGTAACCTACATCTGAGTGAATCTGCCTACTGTATCCATCTCTTGGTCTTCCTCTGCGGTTTTTACCCCATACATTTCCCTCCAATGCTAAATTCACAATTCCTTGATGTCTAAGAATGTGTCCTATCAATCATCCCTTCTTTTAGTTAAGGTATGCCATAAGTTCCTATTCTTCCCAATTCTGTCCAGTACCTCCTCGTTAGTTATGCGATCCACCCACCTAATCTTCAGCATTCTTCTATAGCACCACATTTCAAAAGCCTCTAGTCTCTTCCTGTCCACACTGTTTATCGTCTATGTTTCACTCCCATACAAGGCAACACTCCACACAAATGCCTTCATAAAGGACTTCCTTAGGCTTAAATCAATATTCAATGGTAACAAATTTCTCTTTTTCAAGAATGCTTTTCTACCCACTGCCATTCTGCATTTTATATCCTCTGTACTGTGACTATCATTTGTTATTTTACTGTCCAAGTAACAAAACTCATCTACCTCCTTTATTGTTTCGTTACCTAATCTAATTTCTTCAGCATCCCCTGATTTTCTTAGACTGCACTCCATTACTCTAGTTTGGCTCTTGTTAATCTTAGATAAGATAACTTTATTGTCACATTACATGTTTTTATACAATCGTTTGATTGAAAACATCGGTGACTCGTCATGTCTTTAACCTAAAATGTTACATTGATTTATAGATTATAGTAAATATATAGTATATACATTAAGAATTATAGGAAGCATACCAAATTTCATTATAAATGTTTCACATCATCAAAATTTAACAATAAAACTTCATTCACCCATATGGAGTACAGATATACATATGCCATTTTGACAGTAAGTTTAGGGCTACCGGTATATATAAACATGAATATACATTTTTTCTAGACTATATCAGCATTTGATTTTAATCATTTAAAAATTCTTCTAGACTGTAATAACACCTGCTTTTAAGGTATTTAGCAATGGTCCCCAGTGTGGATTCCCCAAATTTTTTCCTCATTTTATTTTTTATCTTCAGAGCCATGTAATATGGAGTATTTTCAAATAATTTGAGCCTATGGCAAGGTAACATGTATTGTGATTTATGTCTTGTGTTATAGTCATGTATGAATGCATTATCTTAGAACAGATGTGAGTTTTTCTGTTCAAAGAGGAGTACTTCGTGTATAAAGATTGAAGGCACTGTCATTAAGTCCAGGCTTTCAAATAATGGTTTGCATGATTGCCTACTATTTGTTCCTCTCATTGCTCTGATTATTTTCTTTTGCAGTTTGAAAACTCTAAGCAGGTTTGTCTTTTCAACACCCCAGAAAATTATTCCATATTTTATAACAGTTACGAAATAAGCATGATAAACAACTTTCTTCACCTTTAAGTCCGTAATTTTGTGTAGTACCCTCATTGCATAAACCTAGCTATTTAATCTCTTCAGTAAACTGTCTACATGATCAGTCCACGATAAGTTTTTATTTAAAATTATCCCAAGGAATTTTACAGACTCGACTGTGGTCAGTTCTTTACCTGAGTACTCTATTTTTGATACACATTCAGAAGCTTGTTTGGTCCTGAAGTTTATGATTTGGGTTTTTTCCAGATTTAATTTCATGGCATTGTTTTTTATTCATTCTTCAAGTTCTTGTAGAGTTTGTTTCATGGTCAATACTAATTCTTCAATGCTTTTGCAGCAGACCACTGCTGTTGAGTCATCTGCATAAAGTCATTTGCAAGGCATGTCATTTATGTAATATAAGAACAGGAGTGGTCCTAGTATCGAGCCCTGGGGTACGCCTGCTTGTATTTCTTTCCAGCTAGACCAAGTTTTCTCACCCATTTGATTTATCACCACCCTTTGTTGTCTGTTTCTGAGGTAAGAAGAAAACCATCTTATAGAGTTTTCATGGAAGCCATACGTACCCAATTTTTGGAACAGTAGCTTATGGTCTACTGTATCGAACGCCTTTGTCAGGTCACAAAAAATACCCGATATACATTGTTTGGTGTCGATACATTTACTTATTTTAGAGATTAGGTCATTAACCGCTTGTAATGTGTTTCATCCCTTCCTAAACCCATATTGGTTATTAAGAATAATATTACCTTCTTTATTATAATTTTCTAATTGATTACATACTATTCGTTCAACTATTTTGGAAAAAACTGGCAGTATAGACACTGAGCAAAATTTACCTATTTCATCTTGTTTTCCCTTTTTGTAAATTGGACGAACTTCTGCATATTTTAGTCTGTCCGGAAAGCAGCCCTCATCAAAGGATTGGTTTATTATTCTACAGAGTTTAGGTGCAATGCTGTCACATCCTGCCTTTATGATTCTTGTTGGAATTTCATCCCAGCCCACAGAATTAAGATTTTTTAGAGATTTTATGGTATTGGCTACTTCCTGGCATTATACTTGACTTAATTTAAACCCTATTTGTTCCTGCAGTACCGCATTATTGTATAAAGAATTGCTATACAAATGATTTGCTACACCATTTTTACAGAATAATATAGCTTAAGACATTATTAAATAATACTTTCTTGTGTATGTTATTATTTCTATGTTTGAATGCATAACATGTCTAATCGGCATTAGATTACTATACTTCATTATCTGTGCTTAATACTTAATATTGTATTATATACCAATGACGAAACCAATATCATTGTACAATGATCTATGGTGAATAAAATTCTTGATTCTTGATTCTTGATTCTTGATTACACCTTGTTTGTGGTGGGGCTAAGTTATTCATTTCGTTCGCAGTTATGAAGTACTTATTAAATTCTTCACAGATGTGTCTAGTATCAGTAACAATTTTTCCCGTCGATTTCTAGTTTGTATTTAAATTTTTTTGTTTCTTCTGTACCAGTTTCCTTCTTAACAACCTGCCATACTGCTTTTGATTTATTTGAGACATTAGCGATATATTTACTGTTTGCCATTTGTTTTGCCTGTTTCACTACCTGATCAAATATTTTTTTATATTTGTTTTTGTAGCTGATAAATTCAGCATCATGATTGGTTTTAGCTTCCTTATGTAATTCCCTCTTTCTAATACTAGACATCCGGATACCTTCCGTAATCCATGTGTTTCTGTTATTGTATTTGTCACGTGTTGTTACAAGGGGAAAGCATTCATTAAATATGTTTTTGATGTCAGATATGAATGTGTCATAGTTACTGTTTACTGAATTCTGACTGTTGAAGGTCCAGTGAGTTTCATTTAATTTCAAGGCAAAAGTGTTTACATTTGGCTGGCTGAAATTTCTGACCCATTTTACTGTAGACCTATATGGTTTGTCTAAGTATGGCAATGAGATAAACAGTGCTGAATGATCAGATATTCCTAAATCTAACACAAGTTTTTCTGTGTCACCATAATTTTTGCTGCTCACTATATTATCAATGCTTGTTGCAGAAGTAGCTGTTACCCTCGTATACTCGTTAACATTTAGTATTAAGCCATTTGTAGCCAACAAATCCTTCAGTGAAGTGACAAATCTGTTATCATCCCTTATATCTATATTAAAATCAGAGCAAATTGCAATCTTTTTATATGGTTTCCCTACCTGTAACCTACTTAGTAAAGTTTCAAATTTCTCTAGAAATGCACTGGTAGCCCAATATTCCGGGACATGATAAATGCTTATGATTAGTAAGCCGTGATCCAACAGCTCAATGCAACAGCTTTCAAATACCTGTTCCTCATACAAACAATTGAAAGTCGTTCTGACTTCAAAGTTTTGTGTCTGTTCAACTAATACACCTGATCCTCCATACCCATTTTTTCTACAAAAACTCACTAACTTGTATCCTGAAATTGAATTTAATAGAGTGACAGTGTCCCCTTTAAGCCAATGTTCATTCAAACATATGACTTTTACAGATTTTATCTTCTCTAAGAATATTTCCAAGTCGTATAGCTTTTTTATCATTCCCCCTGACACGCCCCCTACATTTAGGTGCATTATGAAGCTATTTTTATCCATTAAAGCATTTACATTTTCTATTAAACTGACTGCAAAGTTTACACCTAAGCTTGTTTTTAGGCCTATAGCTAATTTACGATCCCGCACATTATCAGTTTTTTCGGACCTAATTCCATGGGAATCGGTCCACGATATTAGTTTCCCTGCAAAGGAGCTTCTATTGCAATAGTAGTTGTATTTTTGTTTTCGTTGTCATTAAATGTCTGTTCAAGCATATGGCTTATGCTATCGGCTAGTCTTTTCCTAACATGTTTGTTGTGATGCAATCCATGTCGCGTAAAACAGTTTCTTTCGTAATTATCAATATCAATGAGCTTTACATTTGAAAATTTGGCACAAAAACTATTCAACTTAAAACTTGTTTGTCGAATTTCTTTATTTATGCACGACCAGACAGGAAGGTCATACCTTAGTGAGACTGTTGTAACGATTACGTTTGTGAAATGCAGGAACTGCAGCACTGTGATTAACTTCTTTATAAAAGCACTGGCTTCATTACTGTACACATTATTTGCACCTCCTACTATCACTACACTGTCTTTTCTTGTGAGTTCTGAGCATTCTTCATTGACATTTATAATTACATTGTCAAATTTGGCACCGGGTTTCACAATACCTGATATTTGGACATCGTTGTTTACGCGGTTTGTCAGTAGATCCGGTATGTTGCAGGCATGACTGTCGCCGAATAATTTCTTATATGCACCTTTCAGCACACTGTCTATTCTATTCAACTGCTCTTCGAGATCCTTTGCTGTCTCTGACAGAATTACTATGTCGTCGGCAAAACACAATGTTTTTAATTCTTCACCCTGAACTTTAATTCCTTCTCCAAATTTCTCCTTGCTTTCCTTTATAGCTTGCTCAGTGTACAAATTGAATAACATTGGAGAAAGGATACAACCCTGTCTTACTCCCTTCCCAACCATTGCATCCCTTTCATGCCCTTCAACTCTGACAACCGCTGTCTGTTTTTTGTACAAGTTGTAAATAACCTTACGCTCTCTATATTTTACTCCTGCTTGCTTCAGAACTTGAAAGAGTTTATTCCAATCAACATTGTCACAAGCCTTCTCCAAATCTACAAAAGCTAGATATGTAGGTTTGCCTTTTCCTAATATATCTTCTAGGATAAGCCGTAAAGTGAGTATTGCCTCCCGTGTTTCTACATTTCTCCTGAACCCAAACTAATCTTCCCCGAGGTCGGCTTCTACTAGTTTTTCCATCCTTCTGTAAATAATTTGTGTTAATATTTTGCAAACATGACCTGTCTGCACCCTCTTTCTTTGGAATGTGGATTATAACATTTTTCTTAAAGTCTGAGGGTACTTCACCTCTCTCATACATCTTACACACCAAGCAAAACAGTTTTGTTATGGCTGGTTCTCCCAGAGACTTCAGTAGATCTGAGGGAATGTCATCTACTCCAGGGGCCTTGTTTCGACTTAGGTCCTTCAGTGCTCTGTCAAATTCATATCTCAGTATAGTATCTCCTATTTCATCCTCATCTACTTCTTTTCCCCTTCCTACACTATTGCCTATAAATTCATTTCCTTTGTAGAGCCTTTCTATATTCTCTTTCCACCTTTCAGATTTCCCTTCTTTGCTGAGAACTGGCTTTCCATCTGTGTTCTTGATATTCATACAGCTGTTTTTCTTATCTCCAAATATCTCTTTTATTTTCCTGTACGCAGTATCTAATTTTCCCCTATTTATACATTCTTCTACATCCTTGCATTTGCCTTCTAGCCACTCCTGCTTAGCCATTTTGTACTCCATGCTGCCTGTTTCATTTACTGCATTTTTATATTTTTTTCCTTTCATCGATTAAATTTAGTATGTCCTGGGATATCCAAGGATTTTTTGTAGGTCTTGCCTTCCTACCTATTTTGTCCTCTGCTGCCTTCACTATTTCATCCTCTACTGTTTTATTTCCTCCCGTTTCTGTCAATTGTTGCCTAAAGCTCCCTCGGAAATTCTCAAGAACTTTAAGTTCCTTCAGTTTATCCAGGTCCCATTGCCTTATTTTCCTACCTTTGTGCAGTTTTTTCAGTTTCAGCCTACAATTCATGACCAATAAGTTATGGTCAGAGTTTATATCTGCCCCTGGGTATGTCTTACAGTTTAAAACTTGGTTCCGAAATCTATGTCTTACCATTATGAAATCTACCTGGTATCTCCCAGTGTCTCCTGGTCTCCTCCACATATACAACCTTCTTTCGTGATTCTTAAACCAGGTGTTTGTTATAACTAAATTATGTTCCATGCAAAATTCTATCAGGCGGCTTCCTCTTTCATTCTTTTTCCCAGACCATATTCACCTACTATCTTCCCTTCCCTTCCTTGTCCTACTACCGAATTCCAGTCTCCCATAACAATTAAGTTTTCCTCTCCCTTAATTGTCTGAATAATTTCCTTTAACTCCTCATATATTTTTTCGATCTCCTCATCATCGGCAGAGCTAGTTGGCATATTAACCTGTACTACTGTGGTCGATGTTGGCTTCGTATCAACCTTTACTACAATAATGTGATAACTGTGTTGCTCGTAGTAGTTTACCCGCATTATTATCAGACATACTCCTGTAATACCACCAACTGATTTTGTATTTATAATCCTGTACTCACCTGACCAGAAATCCTGTTCCTCTTTCCACCAAACTTCACTAATCCCCACTATATCTAACTTCAACCTATCCATTTCACTTTTTAAATTTTCTAGCTTCCCTACCTGATTAAGGGATCAAACATTCCACTCTCCGATCCATAGAATGCCAGTGCCAGTGCCTGATGATCACAGCCTCCTGAGTAGTCCCCGCCCGAAGATCCAAATGGGGGACTATTTTACCTCCGGAATATTTTACCTGAGAGGATGCCATCATCATATGTTCATACAGTAGAGCTGCATGTCCTCGGGAAAGGTAATGGCTGTAGTTTCCCCATGCTTTCAGCCGTTCGCAGTATTTGTGTGGCAAAGCCACATTAGCTGATGATACAAGGCCAGATCAGTCAATCATCCAGACTGTTGCCCTTGTAACTACTGAAAAGGCTGCTGCCCCTCTTCAGGAACCACACATTTGTCTGACCTCTCCACAGATACCCCTCCACTGTGGTTGCACCTACGGTACGGCTATCTGTATCGTTGAGGCAAGCAAGCCACCTCACCTCGACAATGTCTGTGGTTATCATTTCAAATCCCCCCATTCCATCCCCAAACTCCTCTGCACCTCCCTTTTATCCTTTCTCACCCCTTCCCTTCACTGTATTCATTGCTGCAATTCAAATTCCCACCTATCAGAGCCTTTAAAATCCATCATGCAATGCAGAACTTTCCATCCCCACTTTTACTCAGCATCTTTCCCCATCCACTCCCCACCTCACTCACAGTCTAGCTTGTGTCGCTGGAGGGGCCAGACATGATAGTTGTGTGTGTATACTTGTCTGAGCGATTGCGTGAATGTGTCTGCTTCTTTTTCTGACAGATGCCACGGCCGAAAATTTAAGTTGTGTGAATGTGGTTATCTATTTTCGTGTCTGTCAGCCACTCAGCAAGTCTCTTTAGGGTGTGTTGTTACCTATCCTCCATTATGGATATGCACATAAAAAGCCACACACAGACAGACAAAAAACACATGCATAGACACACACACACAACATGGCCATGTCCTTCTTCAGAAAATAGAACAGTCACGCAATCACACAGGCACACAACACAGTCACACAACTGTTAGCTCCGGTTGCCGCACTTCAAATCACGCTCTGCGGTGTGAAAATAGGAGGGGGCAGGGTGTATAGCAAGGTTGCATCGTGGTGGTGGGGATGGATACAGCACATCCTTGCAAAGCATGAATGTATTAGATGGGAGGAACGAGATGAAGTTTAGGAATGGAGCAGCGAGGCGGGTGAAGGGAGGCAAATAAGAAAAATAAAATAAAAAAAAATAAAAAAATACAATAAATAAATTAAATGCAAGATGTCGCACACACACACACACACAAACACACACACCATTCAAAATAGGAGAAGTTTAGGATAGAGAGTTAGGAACTGTTGGGTGTGGGGAAAAGGGAAATTATCATAGGATGAGGCATGGATAATTTCGAGATTGGAGTATGCACTATAGGGATAACTCCCATCTATGCTATTAAGTTGTTCAAATCCACAGTAGTAATGGGTGACAAGGAGAGCACTTTTTGTGGATGGTTACTGGTGGTAGAGGGAGGATTTGGGATATGTGAGGATTTAGCATGGGAGATCTGTGCCATCTGGGCCACCTGTGAAAGCAGCCATGTAATTTACCAACTGTCCTGCATGCTGCTATCCCCCTGCCCTCTCCTAGTTTGATACACAGAGTGTGATTCAAAGTTCGGCAGCCAGAACTGACAGTTGTGTGACTGTGTTGTATGCCTGTGTGATTGCATGAATGTTCTATTTTCTGAAGAAGGCAGAAGTGTTGTGTGTGTGTGTGTGTGTGTGTGTGTGTGTGTGTGTGAGAGAGAGAGTGTGTGTCTTTTTTATGTGCCTGTCACTGCTTGTTTTCACGTCTCTGTGGTGAGTTGTAAACTGTCTTCATTACTATATCGTTAATTCCATTATGACAGATACATAAAAATTGTACAATATCTCTATAAGCAGCATATTGATTTTGTGGAGACTCTTCCAAAACTAAAGATAATGGAATTAAAGAGAACAGACAGTCTCAAAATGGCAGATGGAAGTATATACCTACTTAATACAAAATACTCGGAAGAATCTAAAATACATAGTGCACTAAAAACATAATAAAACACTGTACTAAATATCTTGTAACACAGAATGCAATCACTCTGCAGTGGAGTGTGTGCTGATATGAAACTTTCTGAAAGATTAAAACTGCGTGCTGGACTGGGATTTTAACCTGGGACCACTGCCTTTTGTAGGTAAGCACTCTACTGACTGAGCTATCCTGGCACACTTCATATCCCATCCTAACAGCTTTAGAATTGCCAGTACCTCACATCCTACCTTCCAAACTTAGCAGAAATTCGCCTGTGAACCTTTCTTCTAGAATTGCAAGGTTTATAGAAGAAATTCTGTGAAGTTTGGAAGGTAAGAGGTGAGGTACTGGCAGATCTAAAGCTGTGAGGATGGGCCACTAAGCATGCCAGGATAGGTCACTTAAAACACCTATAAGATTCATGATAAATTTACTAATGAATGAAGGAGTATTCCCAATCTGTTTAAAAAGGAGCATGGTACCACCAAGAATTACTTATTGTGGGAGGACTGGAATGAACTGCATTGAGCCTCGTGAGGTCAATTTAGGAGCTACTTGTCAAAGTTGTAGCAGTTTTAACTCAAGAAACCCGACAATGGTTTGAATAGTTGTGCATATCTTTTCATACTTGATCTAAAGGCACCATTAGCAGAACATGACACAGAACTCATTGAGCCCAATTATCCCATTTAGGGCCATAATACAAAACTTTGCTTCACTGTTTCAATTTGACAATCCCCCAAAAATATTCAAATTTCTGACATTTCACATTCTGATTCATACAATGTCAGCCTTATTGATCTAATTCCCAATAAGCCTCACCCAAGCAGTCTTTATGTATGTATTTGTATGTTTAGTCAAACTGCAGTGCCCTCACAAGCAGACTTTTATACATTTATCTGACTAATGAGTTTGTATGGCATTTAGCATTTTTGTACGACTGTTCTTCATCATCTTCTGCCATGGATTGAGCTTTCCTTCAGCTTGTTGCAGTTACATTTGGTCTTTCCAGCTTTTTGAAGGTCTCCCAATGCACCTATCAGCTTGCAAAATATACCTCCAAAAAGTGAAGTAGCAATCTTGATTCTTCCATTTGCAACAAACAAGAAGTTCATTTTTATCTATATTCTTCAACATTACAATGTATGTCAAATAATTACTTGACAATACTTATGTAATTGAAAAATCAGTATCTCAAATAATGTTTATATTTTACTTATCTGTGTCCTTCTAATAAGTGATTTTTTTTTTTAATTTAAAAAAAAAAAAAAAAAAAAAAGTTCTCCAGACATATATAAAATTGTACTCCTTTTCATAGATCTTCCTCCAATGAGGACAGATGATGTGTTGCTGCAGGACAGATGGCCAAATATGAAGAAACCAATTCCATACACAAATAGTGCTGGAATATCAAATGCCATTGATGCAGAGCCACAGGCATCAGCTAGTATACCATATCAAATTCCACATACTGGTAAGTAGATCTCTTTCTTGAACATCTATAGCATCACTCAAATACATTGGTAATAACACTTTTATAAAAATTGTGTCCAACAGGATTTCCTGTGTCAGGCTTGCCACAAGGTGTAGATTACTATGGAACGCCCTATCAACCACTGAATAACATTGTGCCTTTGAATGAACATCCTACAGGTCACAGGTACTACTCTTTGTCTTACATTTAATCCTCCTATTCCTGCAGTTGTCAATTGATGTAAAAAAATTTTTTTCTTCATTACATTGTTCCACTGCTTAACCTTTTTGTATACCAACGTTATACATGCATGACCTTTTTCATGCTTCTACATTACATCTCCAGTTGCAGTTGACAGTAGAAGCCCACATTGGCATTTGTTATTTGAATTACTTAATACAAGTTATAATCATTGTTAAATTCATTATCAGCACCATAAATAAATGAACTGGTGGGGTGGTGAGATGTATACCAATTAGCCATAAATTTGGGAAACTATGATATAAACAATGAAGAAACCTTATCGGAAAGAATGGGACCCAAGAATAAATGGCTCATAGTGACTGCAATATTGACAGCAACAGACTTATAGTAATTTGGATGAGTTGTTGACCCAGACAAAGTCCACATTAATTGAACAACTATACTTCATTGCACACAGACCGAGATACACAAACAGACTGGTAAAAACATCGTGGAACCGGAAAGCAGCTCACCAAAAGAGCTCAGTGAAAGATATACAGTTCTTAAGGAGGTCGATAGGTGCTAATGCTGCCACACAGCTCCCCCCCCCCCCCCCCCCCGCAGTACGGAGTACACCTGTTGAGTTTGGGGGGATGGGGACAGGGCGAAGACAGCAGCCAGTGTTGAAATTCGAGGAGTCCTCTTGACAGTCAGGTCCACCACATCCTCAGGCACGAATTTCACCATGCAAAGATGGCAAGGTTTGCTGGAGATGGGAGTGTCATCTGTCAGTCGTAGTTTGTGAACTGTTCTGTTAGTGATTACTGAGACACTCTGCTGAGAAAGGGGAGCAGAGGGACAGCGGTAGAGAGAGGTGGATTCATGTGGCCTATCAGGGAACATGGTGAAGAGAGTGCCCTAGAGCACTGTTTTGACAGCCGGTGATGTGAGTGAAGGTGACAGCTGAGCAGCAGCACGGGTGGTGAGCTCATCAGTGTTTGTGGCTGCCAGCAGGAGGTGAAGTAGCAGCAAGGTTGCTCCAGCTGCCGTCGGCATTGCTGGAGGTTCCATTTGTGCATGTGCGCAAGATGGCAGCTGGGCCTTGGTGGTGGCCAGGACGCCAGGTGTGTAGTTACCACAGCAGCCATCAGTGTAGGTAGCACAGCCACTTGTGTGCTAGTGCAAGATAGCTTCCAGGCTGCAGTGGTGGACCAGTCAACAGGCATTGCAGTCGCCACAGCAGCCAACGGCGTAAGTGACAGAGTCACTGGCATGTGAGTGCAAGATAGATGCTGGGTTGCAGTGGCTGATGGGTCACGAGACGGTGTGGTTGTACCTGTAGCCACTGGTGGGAGCACCACTGTCACAGACTCTGAACATAGTGGAGGAGTGGCAGCTGCAACAACAGGACCTCACTCAAAACATCATGAGACAACGTAACAGCATTAGAGTTCGAAGTGATCTTATTAGCCTAGTTCAGCGCAGTGATGCGGCAACAAGGCTGACCGGAGACTGGGATGTTAAAGTTCCTGTTCTCAAGTTGGCAGAATGTGCATGCTGTGAGGTGTGCGAAGTAGGCATGAGAGGGCAGGATGCGCATGCAGCATCGACAGCACACGAGGTTGGCATGGCAACTGAGTTATGTTTACACACATCCATTTACGAGTGGGAAGGGGGAACTGAACTGTCAATATCACTGCCAACCATGCAAGCGGGTGTGATGTCACTGATCACACTGAGAGTAGATGTACTAATCTTGGATTTAGTGCCCATCGAACATGCTCCAGAGAGAGGAAAATTGCTGCTTGGTGAACGACAGCTGTGTTTCTGCAAGAGCGAGGTGACAGACACAACTGAGGCACAACACCTGTTTAGTTTCATTAGACCACTTAGAAAACAGCGTATCAAACCTGTCAATGGTTTCAAAACACTCACGAACAATGTTTACACCCACAATAGAGTTGCAGTTTCACAAATCACATGAAAAATATATGTTTGTGGGGTGATGGAAGATAGGGCAGTGCACAACATCGGGAGAGAGTTTGTAATGTGCTAAAAGATCCATGCCCACTATAGTTTCCAGAATGTCAGGCACTAAGAAGTTCCACTTCAGGACGCACTTATGTGAGAAGCAACAGCAAGGGGGGGGGGGGGGGGGTTGAGCCTGCACACAGCAGTTGAGTGGCATTAACGGCTCAAAGAACTGCATGATGAGGTCATAGAGAGCTGGTCACCATAGATGTAGGTAGCACTGGTGTTGACCAAGAAGCGAGTGGCGGATACCCAGTTGTGTAAGTATAGGTGACTACCCAGAGGCAGAGACTCACAAACGGAATGTAGTGTGTGTAGGCACCTGCTGTCAGCTGGGCAGGAAGCGGCACCTAAGTCATCCTGCACTCTGGATTTGGATAGAGGCACATTAGATGGCACTGCAGTGTGGTGTCTCCTAAACAGCTGTGAAAGTAGCAGTATGGGTAGTGCAGAACCTGTTCTGGTGGATAGCAGATCAGAAGAGGCAGTTGGAGTCCACGGAGGATACTGGTGTGTCACCCATAGCAGGAGGGCGAGGCTGAGGATACTTGGTGGTGTAGTGACAAGGAATGCCATGAAGATGTGAGTTCATCAGGACTGTGAAAGTAGCAGTATGGGTAGTGTGGAAACAGTTCTTGTGGATAGCAGATGAGTGGAGGCAGGCCATCGTTGGAGTCCACAGAGGGTGTTGATGTGTCGCTATTAGCGGCTGAGGATTCTTGGTGGTGTAGTGACGAGGAATGCTATGATGCTCAATGCGTTCATCAGGCACTCAGGAACAACCTTGGGCAAAGGTGTGAGGCCGAGGTGGGGACTGTTGAGCCTGTGACACAGAGTTGTTATGCAACTCCCATAGGTATGGTTCATGTACTCTATCCACAATGTGAATGCACTCACTTGGTGATTTCACAATGTTGTGAGTGCCGTCTGAACCAGAAGAGGCAGCTTACTGGTCCAAAATGCCATGAGGGTTGAGTCCAGCTTTGCCACAGCAGATTAGCTGTGCACACTGGGGCAACATGCTACGGTGCATGAGGCCCTTCACCATTGAGGTTTCAAGTCCCCCCTCAGGCACAGGTGTTTCTGTTGTCCTTAGCTTAGTTTAAATAGTTTGTAAGCTACGGACTAATGACCAAGCAGTTGAGTCCGATAGATTTACAAACATTTGAACCAGCATTTGGAGACTTCTCCACAGATGCAAGGGTTTTCTGTCACTGAGATGTTCCTGTTGTAGAATGTGCCAAATCATGTCATCAGGGGTGTGGGTAATTCGCTCAAGGATGGTCTGGTTGGCTGAGTAGTAGTGGTGAGAGGTAGGAGGCAATGTCACAAGGTCATAAATAATGTCAACATGTTCATGCAGGTGCGTTATCAAACTAAGGTAACAAGCTGCGGCATCAAGTGAATAGTGATCATAGATCTGTTCTGCTCAGGTGAGTCATGTCATTCATGCATCAAAGGAAAACAGTGTCAGCTTGGGCAGGCAGCCTGATGGAGGAGAAGGAGTAGATCATGGCACCTGAGCTATAGCAGCATCTGTCTGTTGTTGTTGTAGCAATACCATGACGACACATGGTGCATCAGAGGTCCCCGGGGGGGGGGGGGGGGGGGGGGGATGTGAATGGTTCTGTGGCAACATGACATGGCAGCTTGACCAAAATGAGCTGGAGAAATGGGTGGTTGAATGTGTGAGCATGTGGAAGAGTCATGTGATGTACTAGTCATGCTGGTGCATAAGGGCGGTATGAGCAGTTGCAGAATGGCAGGTGTGTCCCGAGACAATGAGGTTCTTAAGGCGGTCGATAGGTGCTATCACCACCACAGACTGTTATACACATGTTATCAAAGGAGTCCAAGATGCAAAATTCAGAAAATGAAGAAAATGGTGCTCACTGAAATTAATACAGGAGAGTGTCAGTTATCATAGAACTGATGTGATGAGTTCAAATATGTGTCACCACCAAACAATAAATTTTTAGAAAGTGCACAAAAAGAAAAAAACAGGAAAAAAACATATGCAGCTTACATGTGTCTCCTCAAATTCACAAAGATTTCAACATTCCTATAAGGCATAAGGGTAGAGGGCAAATATTATATCATAATGGGATACAGTTTAAACAGCAACATTGAGGAAGCAATTTTCCACTTTTATGTACTAGAATTCTTCATTAAATGCCCTAATGAACACAGGAATCACAGCCAGTATTTTGTAACTTAACAAACAAATTTTCACATCACTCTCAATATCTTGATTAGTGTTTTCCTCATTAAAGTAAGTTTTTCATAAGTAAAGAGATTTTGCATGTAATTTGTTTGGTTATAACTGAAATGTACTTACTGTAATAATTATTCAAAGGAGTGGCTGGCCAGTATTTCCTTAGCTTGTAGTGGTGATAGTCAACACAAAAAAAATCTGAACATCCCCTCCCAGCAACACTCTGCCCATCTCCCCCCATTCCAGTCCACTTCCTCCCTCTCTCCTTTCGTCTCCCTCCCCCCTCTCTCCCCCACCATCTCCTCTTCCCCAACTCAGTCATTATCTCCACCTCCCTCACACCATGTCAATCCCCTAATTCCTCCTGTCAAACCCCTTCTCTAGCTAGTTCCACTCTCTCTCTCTCTCTCTCTCTCTCTCTCTCTCTCTCTCTCTCTCTTCCCTTTCCACCTCCTCTTCACATATCTGTCTTCTGTGCCATGCCCATCCAATCATGCTGGTACTGCAATGCGTACCAAGGTACCCATGCAAAATACCTGTCACACAGGGAAACCTGTATCAAATGTCTCAGCTGCTCATAAGTGTTGTAATCTTACAACATGGACATACTAAAATTTGTGCCAAAGCCAGGATTCAAACCTGGGACCTCCTGCTTACTAGGCAGTTTTGCTAAGCTCCTGTGCTTAACACACCTGCAAGTATTACCCAAGCATGTACCCAGATGGAGCCCAACTGTCAAATGTCCTCCACCTTTGACGATAGTACTCCATAACTCACAGCAAATCCCGTATTCTAACCAATCCAGTCCCCATGTGCACCCACACAGAAATAAGTATCATACCTCAAGAAGATGGACTACAATTAAGAATTGTGGCATCTGTTCCTCTGGACTTATCAAAGCAACAGATGCCAAATTTCTTATATGAAAGGGGTTCGAAAAATGTACACTGTGTGGCAAAGCAGGGTGGTATGGTAAGCTAATACCAGCCTGTTGTGCAGGATAGCCTACACACCATGGGATGAAAACATACAAATAGAATTACCCCCATATCTCTGGTGTTATTGAGCTAGGAGGTTTTAAACCCACAGTGATGATTCTTGTGGGTCCTGCTGTCTCTGTATCAAATTTTTGAAATCAATCCAGAGATTGTAGGATTGATTTTTGTTGCATATTAATGTCAAATTTCCAGATCCTCATAACTAACTGGCCAAGTCAGCTGACATGTCAGGGGAACATACAATGATAGGTGTGAGGCTGTGGCAGAGGAGGCCAGCTGCCCCAGCCACAGTGATAAGATGGGTGCCAGAATAAGAATTAGAACAAATACACACATGAAAAAAAAAGTGTTTTATCATCTTGGTTCCAAGGTCTCCTGAACATAAGAAAACATGATCTCCAGAAGGATTTAAAGAATCTCAGTATGATACAAAAAGGAGCGCATTATTCAATCATAAAAATATTGAATCAACTGCCAGTCTGTATCAAATCAACCATTGGAGATTTTACCAACTTCGAAAAACACTTAAAACTTTATGTCTTGGAGAATCCTTTTCATTATTTACAGGAATTATATTATGATGTGTAATATGTCTTGAGCTGTGTTTGATTTAAGCATTACTTATAGAAAGGATTATGCAGCATTGACATATCACTTGTTTGCAGAATACCTTTTATGAGAAGTGAACCTTAATTTGTTAATGTAATCATCCTGTGGCATTATTGTATTATTATCTTTGTTTTTTATCTGATTTTTGTGGGTAATCTGTGTTGTTGCTTGAATGTGTGGACATTCTTTTCATGTTTCTATTTATATATGATTCAAATTGTAAGACACATGATCATTTTCATGTGGTTATTACTGTAATCAATGTGAAACATTCTACATCCAGTAACACATTCACACCAAAGATCCATGGAACATGAAAAGAAGTACAATACAGTACTACCCTGGACTAGAATAACTAAACTGCATCCTTTACCAAGGTTTTAATTTTCTGTCATCATGTCAAGAAATGAGAGACATCCTGTCCAAGATCCTCCTAAAGTGGTGTTCCATCACCCACTCATGCTCCACAACATCCTAGTCCATTCCTATGCCACCTCCAATCACAACCCCCTGTCACAGGGGTCATATCCCTGATGCAAGACCTGTCCAATACACAGTCCCAACACTTCCTAATTCAGTCCCATCACAGGTTTATCATACTCAACGGCATGACCACTAACCAGCTGTCTATTAGGATGCATGGCCTCTGCCAAAATGTGGTCAAAAACAAGGCAGACCGACCCCCCCCCCCCCCTTTGGCGCAACACGCAGCCGAGCGCATGTCTGATTTCCACAGCTGCTTCACAACCTGGGCTCTTTGGATTCCACCCCCCTTCCCCACCCCCCTCTCAAAAGCAGCTTTTCTGCACTACACAGATGGGAGTTATCCTTAAACTCACTCATCGAAACGTACCGACCTACAGTCATGAAAATTGACTAGAAACAATATTTTTGAGTGCAATGAAATGAACAAATATTTTTTTTAAACAGAGTATATACACCATGGGGCAACTGGGAGGTCCAGTTTCTTCACCCTGAAGAAATCTGGGAAATACCTGGGAATTTTTTAGAATTCCAGGCATTTTTCAGTGTTTCAGTTATCAAATAAACTTTTATAATTCTGAGTGGTAATTATCTTATTTTACCCCACTGTCACCCTACTCTATCATGAGCAAGCTTCTTCAACTCCTCATAAGAAGGGAAACCCATATCCATTTAAATTTGTTTACAGTATTTGTCTCTTGGTCTCCCTCTGTGATTTTTACCCCACACACTTCCCTCCAATGCTAAATTTATGATATCTTGATGTCCAAGAATGTGTCCTAACAGTCAATCCCTTCTTCTAGACAAGTTATGCCAGAAATTCCTTTTCTCTCCAATTTTGTCCAGTACTTCCTCATTATTTATGTGATCTACCCACCTAATCTTTAGAATTCTTCTGTAGCACTAAAAGTCTTTATTCTCTTCCTGTCTGAACTATTTATCATCCATGTTTCATTCCCGTACAAGTCAACACTCCACACTAATGCCTTCTGAAAAGACTTCCTTACACTTAAATTAATATTCAATGTTAACAAATTTCTCTTTTTCAAAAACCCTTTTCTTTCCATTGCCATTCTCCAGTTTTACATTTTCTCTACTGCAACCATCATATGTTATTTTACTACCCAAGTAACAAAACTCATCTACCACCTTTATTGTATTGTTAATCTAATTCCTTCAGCATCACCTGATTTTCTTATACTGCATTCCATTACCCTTGCTTTGATCTTGTTAATGGCCATCTGATACGCTCCTTTCAACACACTGTCCATTCCTTTCAACTGCTCTCCCAGGTTCCTTTGCTGTCTCTGACTGAATTACAGAATTAGCCCACTACTGCAGAATAATACTGCACCAATAAAACATATATGAGAGAATAACATGAGAATAAATTTAAAGTGCAAGAATATGTCTGATTTACAGCAACAAAACAGTGCACACACAAGTGGCTACACAAGTGCACACACAGTGTCTACAAATAACAATAAATGTCAAACAGTTTAGGATGAGGACTATGCAAAAATTCATAATAGCAAACTGCTTTCAATGTCTGAGACATCATACCAGATTGCATTTCTAACAGACTGCAGGAAAAATTTGTGAACAGTGGTTTGAGAAGTATTACTTTCAAAGTAAATGTCCTTTGATACAGGGTGAATTATGTTAAGAGTAAGAATATGTGATCGATTTCTAAAATCATAGACTCTTTGAGTCTCATCCAAACTTAACTCTTTGAGGAACTGCCACTTAGAAAAATTGTATGACAAGAAAACCACCCATTTTCACCCTTATTAGAAATTTTACTGGCACATTTTTGTTTGATTTATTTAAAAAAAGACCAAATCCAGGGTTAGTTTATCAAACCCAGTCGATTGTGGCATTACTTCCTTCACAGCTTAGCATTCACTTCCATTATTAATGCAACTGCAGCTTTTTCATAAATGTTAAGCTCCAGCTGTACTGTTTTTATCAAAACAGAGTTACTCAAATGAGTGTTGAGTTTTGTAGTTGCTTTTGGCATGCTAACATTATGCTGTCTGGCCACAATTGTTTTTAATGCTTATCATGCTGTTAGTTAACTTTGAGTTTGTATTGTTACAAAATAAACTACATTTTCCTTCTGGATCGACTTGAGTTTATCAAGGCATTAATTTGCATACAAGCAGCCTTGCAATGCAGTAGCTACTGCGAGGATCTGTCTTTGTTGCATGTATGAAAAGCAGTCAGTCACTGCACAGTGGGATGCTAGGAGAAAGTGGAGAGAGTTCACAGAATAGACAATATATAAACTCTGTTTTGTGTATAAACTCTGTGTGTATTATCTTTTGTTTTGCATGTGTTGAACCCCATTCCAAAGCCTCGCCAACTAAATGTTTCAGAGTAAGGTCTATATTTAATGATTCTGTCCAGAAACTAGGCAAATTCCTTGAAAAGGTCCAAATGAAATGGTTAGGATGAACTTCCCCTCCTGTTTTAAACTTTGGAAGGTATTTATAAAGATGTACTCCTGGTGGAAGGATGAAGTTGTTCTCACTAGCACCTACAGGAGACATTCCATGATTTTTGCTAGGAACTATAACTCTATTTTTATTTAATGCTGCTTGGGTTTTATTTAACTCTTCCCATAGCCTATCAACTTGATGATCAATGAAAACTTGTTCTGATAGCTGATTGTCTACTATTAGTGGGTGTGTATTAGCTTCCCTAAGTTTTACACTAATTAACTCCTCCACCCTTTGACTCTAGTTGCTGTCAAGCCCCAAAGTTAATCCTCCTACATGCTCCAATCTTCCTCTTTCAGTGTTATCAAGCTTATTCTCTGCCTTGCCTACCATTTCATTCAACTTTTAAAATTCCAAACTAGAAGTTTCCTCTAAAGCTTTTACTCATAGGTCACACTTAGATACATTACTATCTATCATAGACAAATTTTGTATAAGTTCTTTCTCTTCCTCAGCTACACAATGACCTCCTTCCTTAAGACTCAATAAAATCTCTTCCTTTAGCCATTGCCTTTCCTTATCTATATGAGCTCCTACTACTTGTGATGCTAAATTGACTACAGTATTGGTTGAAACCATTTTTTTGTTTCAAGGTTTTTACCTCTAAAGAGTTGTAATTTTGCTGACATTTGTCTACATAAGATTCCATAACAACTTGAAAGTCTGTAAGTCTACTCTCCTGTTTGTCCAGTCTAGAATACACATCATTAGTTATAGTTTCACACAGAGTTTAGACACAAAACAGAGTTTTTATATCATCTATTCTGTGAACTCTCTCCACTTTCTCCTAGCACCCACTCTGCAGTGACCGACTGCTTGTCATATCTGCAACAAAGACAGGTCCTCACCCTATTCCTCTTCACCAATGACATTTTATCTTGTTCTGTGTATGCTGCCATTAGCTAGGATACTGATGCTAATGAAACATTAAACAGTGCATTTTTTTTTTTTTTTTAATCACTATGTTGATGAATCGGGGGGGGGGGGGGGGGGATGCTGCATTACAGTGTTGCCCTGGGTACTGGAAAGTCTAAATCCGACTCAGGGAACACAAAGGCATAAAATCTCAATAGAACCTAGTAAAGCACTACAGTGATTGGTTGAATACAGCTTTACATTTTATGACAGACAGCTATATTATATTTTTTATAGAAGGAGAATAAGATAAGAAGCCTCTTAAACAAGGTAATTGATCTCCAAACAACTAAAAATGATTGATGGAATTTCTCTTCAAAGGATAAGGTTATTAATACTTGACACCCAATAACATGTATAACGTGCAAGCTCATGCTGTCATTTAATATTAATTTTCTTGTTACTTCCTCAACATGAAAATAAAATTTATCATATTTAAATTATTCTATATTATTTTGATTATACAAATGAAATGTGGTAACTAAGGCAAAAATTTCTCAATGTTTTAATTTCATTTCAGGCTAGAAGAGGGTCATGAAAAGCATATCACAGCTAGAGATATCGCAATGGCATTTCTGGCTTATATGGCTGTTTTAAGTATTTTACAGGTATTTAGAATTTTCTCCTTGTGTAATTGTAATGAAATGATAGAGAGGAAAAGAAAGTATACATGTTTGATTAACTATTAATCATTACGTTAACAAAATTTGGAGATTAGAGGAAAGGAGTGTACATATTCGTATTATGTATTAAACTATGCTCCACATTGCAGTTTCTCTGTTGATATCATGGTCACAAAGTTTCCATTAAGAATAAAAGATGTGTTTCACAACAATAGCCCAGAATACCTTGTGCAAAACATGCTTTATAGTAGCATAGACATATTGGTGAAACCTACTTCACAGTGAAATATAACTTGATTCTTCTACTGAATTGTACTTTCCTTTCAACACATTCTTTTTTTTCCACTGTCATACCTAAAATTATATTTATTTATCTGTTTTTCTTCTTCCAACCTACATATTTTGTTGTTTCTGTTGCCTTATACCTACATTCTCCACCTTATTATTTTCATCTGCCCATCTTGGTTTTGTCTTACCCTCGATTTTTGGTATATCTATCTTTATCTTTTACACATAAGTCAGTGACTAAAAATTATGTTTTAATTTTAATAATAAACACTTACAGTCTTCAAGACTATGGTACCTTTTAATACAATATTACCACCTTAAGACCATGTGCAAGACAACAATAATGACAGACTACAACATAAGTGTACAAAATGATGCATTAAATTTCAGACATAATATTATATGACAACTGTAGTGAATTAAACATTGTTAGTTTACATGTATGGGTACAATAAATCAGGGGATGTTAAGATGGAGAGTACAAAACGAGTAACTGCCTAATATCATCTAATCATAAGAAATAATATGGATGAATATGCATAAAAAAATAGAAATCGGATAACTTACCCAAAGCCCAGGCTCATTGATAGAAACAAATTAAAACACACACAAACACACATACAAGCTTTCGCAACCATTAGTCGCTTCTTCAGTAAAAGAGGAAGGAATGAGTGAGAAAGGGAAGGATACAGGTTTTAAGGAAGTGGAAATGGAGTCATTCCAATCCCAGGAGTCGAAGGACTTACCTTAAGGAGAAAAAAGGAAAGATAAACAAGTGCACCCACACCCACACATATACACTCGCAAACACAACAAGGTAGACATTTGTAGAAAGCAAAGAGGTTGGACAGAAATAACAGTTGAGTCAGAGGCTCTGTCCAGAGAACCGAGGAAAGATGTTAAGATGGTGGGCGGGAATTTGAATTTAGCGGAGGTTGAGACCAGGTAGGCAATGGTAAGAGAGAATATGCTGAAGGGCAGGTTCCCATCTCTGGAGTTCTGAAAGATTGGTGTCGGTGGGAAGTATCCAGATAACACAGACGGTGTAACACTGTGATGGGATGTGCTGGCCGTGCACCAAGGCATGTTTAGCCACAGGATGATCTTCATTACCAACAAACACTGGCCGCCTGTGACCGTTCATGTGAATGGACAGTTTGTTGCTGGTCATTCCCACATAGAACACTTCACAGTGCAGGGATGTCCGTTGGTAAATCACGTGGGTGCTGTTGCAAGTGGCTCTGCCCTTGATCATGTACACCTTCTGGGTTACGAGACTGGAGTAAGTGGTGGTGGAAGGGTGTATAAGGCAGGTTCAACAATGGAGGTGGTTACATGGTAGGAGCCAGAGGGTAGGGCATGTGGTTTGGGGATTTCATAGAAGTGGACTAGGAGGTTAAAAAGGTTAGGTGGGAGGTGGAAAAACACTCTTGGTAGAGTGGGAAGGATGTCATAAAGGATGGATCTCATTTCGGGGCAGGATTTAAGGAAGTCATATCCTTGCTGAGAGCCACATTCAGAGTCCGCTCCAGTCCCGGAAAGTATCCAGTGACAAGAGGGGCACTTCTGGGGTTCTTCTGTGGAAGGTTCTGAATTTGGGGGGATGAGGAAGTGGCTCTGGCAACTTGCTTCTGTACCAGATCAGGAGGATAGCTGCGGGATGTGAAAGATGTTATTAGGTTATTAGTGTACTGGTTTAGGGATTCGGAACTGGAGCAGACTCATTTGCCATGAAGACCTAGGCTGTAGGAAAGGGAAAGTTTGATGTGGAATGGATGGCAGCTGTCATAATGGAGGTACGGTTGTTTACTGATTGGTTTGATGTGGATGAATGTGTGAAGTTGGCCGTTGGACAGATGGAGGTCGACATCGAGGAAAGTGGCATGGGATTTGGAATAGGACCAGGTGAATCTGATGGGACCCAAGGAGTTGAGGTTGGAGAGGAAATTCTGGAGTTCTTCTTCACTGTGAGTCCAGATCATGAAGATGTCATCAATGAATCTGTACCAAACTTTGGGTTGACAGGCTTGGGTATCCAGGAAGGCTTCCTCTAAGCATCCCATAAATAAGTTTGCATACGAGGGGGCCATCCTGGTTCCCATGGCTGTTCCCTTGAGTTGTTGGTATGTCTGGCCCTCAAAGGTGAAGAAGTTGTGGGTTGGATGAAGCTGACTAGGGTAATAAGGAAAGAGGTTTTAGGTAGGGTTGCAGGTGGTCGGCGTGAAAGGAAGTACTCCTTCACATATTATGGTTGGTTATTTCTCACATCTGTTATAGCTTTTCAATTAATCAGATATTATTAAAAGAAAGCAAAGTTAAAGTTAAAGTAAGTCCATTAGAGCACAAAAGTGCAATGTCTGTAATATAACCAATGTGGAATTATGTATTATACAACAAATTTCCACTATATAGAGCTCCTACGATAAGGTAGTAGTGGTACCGAAGATGTCAATGGGTGGTGTAGTATGAAACTAACTGCTACAAATACAGCAGAGGAAAGAGAGTGATTCTGTTTGAACATATTATTGTCATACTTAAAATAACATAACAGAATAGTATTCCTGTCTGTAAACTTTCAAGCAGTTTATATTTATATGTTGTAGCAAATTATGGAACAATTGGTGACTCAACATTGCCTACATAACTATGTTGATACCTGAGGAGTGCAATAAGGAAGAAATTAAATGCCTTGTAGGAATAAGACACAGAAAGTAAATCCAGGGCGCAAAGGAACAGCCTACTACTTCAATAAGATATGGTGATGTAGTGTATAACCAAAACTATCCTAAAATAATCACAACAATAAGCTCAGAAAACTCAATCCTAAACAATACAAACATTCCAGAATGAAACTTTCACTCTCCAGCGGAGTGTGTGCTGATATGAAACTTCCTGGCAGATCACAGTTGTGTGCCGGAACTGGGATTTGAACTTTTAATATAAACATTGTAATAACCAGCATGTCATGCATTATACCTATGAGTCAGAAGGAAGACCTAGTCTGAGTATAGCAAAAACATCTGTGCTCTCCAAAGAAGGTAGATCATTTAGGATATAAATATTAAGAAATATTAGGGACAGTCATGTGATACAGCAATAAAAACATAAATGTATCAAAACATAGCAAAAATTAAATCAATAATCAAAACTACTCAAATACCAGAACAGTTGAAAATATTTCAATGTGTATAAAACAGTAGTTGACATGAATAGTTGCTTAGAAAATGTGAAATTTTATTTTACAACTAAAAAAAGAACTAAAATATTTAACCCTGTTTAAGCAAGTTAAGACAAAATTTATTCATTTACATATTGTGTTTTCATCAACCTCATAACTGAGGAGAGTCTTGGTGGATTTGAAATGAGCCAAGATATCAATTAAGAGGCAAAAACAACTACTGCTTCTGTAAAGTTCACTAGCAACTAATTATGACTAGCTCCAATCTATTGAAACTGATAATTCTGGTAATTACTTTTATATTACTTTGTGTATACATATCAGGAGAAAAACTGCTACTTAAGGGGGAAAACATTGCTGGGAATACTGACCAACATACATGAACTGGGTAGCACAGGTAGATGTAGAAGTGTTCAAGACTGATGGCCATCAAAAATATGTAACAATCAATAGCCAATATATATAAGTTGAGTAAGGTTCCTGAGAAATCAACAAGAACATGCTCCCACTTATTTTCAAATTCCAGCCATGGACAGAGTCACATGGGGTGCCGCTTAATGAAAGGCACACTGTGTGCATGCCGCCATGAGATGAATGATGTCAATGTCAATGATAGGCTAAACAAACATGCTTTTGCTCCAGGGACTCTGTGTGTGAAATACTCTTGTGGCCCTGATGCAAAACTTGAAGTACTTTTTACCAAAGTGCGGTGGGGATTCAAACAAATGGGGCCAAATCTTCTGCAGCACTAGAAAAATACCCTACTGTACTGACAGCCTGTAACATAATGCAAACTAATTGCACAAGGAATCTGAGGCCCAGCCAGAGGGTCCCCTATTAAACAATGTAGCTGACAACTGCCAGTAGTGGTTGTAAAGGCTTCCTGCTGCTTGAAAAGAGCCTGAGTGATGGTTTGTTGTTGTTTATGAAGAGCCTGAAGTACTGTCTCTTTGTTCAAATATTTCTAGAAGCACTGGTGGAGTTCAGATGCACGTGAAAAAATCACACCCTCAATGCCAGGGAGTGAAGTAACTCTTACTTACCAAGCCAAAACACTGTTGCACTAGACACATTACTCATTAGATATGAAACAAGTTAAGTGGTCAGTGAGCAGTGCAGTATTCATTCAGATAGCCACATTAGATGCAGAAACACAACAATCACACACAACATAATGTATGGTGCCCTTATTAGCAATATCACAAACTACCACTACTGGTTCACTTAAAATTATGCTATAGACCTCTAAAGGAAGAATGACATAAATAAGAAAATTATCACCTATCACAAACATGTGTGACAAAAATAACAATAAAGAGTAAAACCATAATAGAAATCCAGCTGATATTGTAGAACTTTATAGCACTAGCAGAGACACATATGGGGCAGAAAGTCAGGTATTAAAATCAAAAGATATAAGACATTAGATGTGAAGTTAGATATGTGAACGGTTGCACACTACAAAATAAAATAATAAATGATGAAATAAGGAAAGAATTGGGAATACAGTGATTAATTGAAAAAGAGCATATATTTTATACATTGCCTCAAAGAATCCCTCAAGAAGTAATGGAATACAATCCTAGGGGAAAGAGGAGTGTGGAGAGGCCAAAGAAGAGTTGATGTAACAGAAACAGGCTATTCTGAGTTGTCAGAAGATAAAATAGAATTATAGATGGAAAGTAAAGAGTTACAGTCACAGATTTAAAGGTATGTAGAGAGTATGTAGCAACAGAATATTTTGATGAAAAGCTCTCATGTTTCCAGCCAGGTATCAGTGTTGAAATACCACAATGTTTCTACAAGATACATACTAATCTTCTTCTGGTGTAGACTTCACCAAAAGAACATGAGGTACCCTTATACTGCGAGCAAGGAGGAAATCTCTGAGAAATTCATCAGCAGTATATGGTGGAAAAGACTACAACAGGATATTTTGTGTTTCTTAATCTTCATTGACCCTTTTTCCTCCCCTATTGCCAATTGCAAATTTTCGTTCTTTTTCTTACCCTTTTTTTTCCTTTCCTTTGCATTCAGAAATGCCACATTACCTAAGGATGAAGATTATGGTAATAACATTGAGGGCTATAAATAACTTCAGATGAGTGTTCTCACTCTTGATTTTATCTGTGAGACATCTGTAAATATAACTTCATGTTTACATTGTTTTGTTCTCAGGGTGGTATATTTACGCTGATTAAGGATCCACCAACTCTAGGAATTGTTACTTCTGCTCGAAATAAAAGAGAAGCAATGATGCCTGTGCCAGTTGTTCCTGTTTCAACCACTCCACCACAGGTAACCCCAGCATTTCAAGTAAAATTTTGGCTGCGATAAATATACTTATCATAATTATACATGATTGTATACATCTTAAAAACTCAAGAAACAGTTGTCATGTTATATACAGATCTATGTAAATGTGTATAAAAATAGAAATCGAATAACTTACCCAAAGCACAGGCTTGTAGATAGACACAAAAACACAAGATACAAGCTTTTGCAACCGATGGTCAGTTCCAATCCCGGGACTGGAAGGACTTACCTTAGGGGGAAAAAAAGGAAAGGTAAACAAGCACACACACACACACTCACACACATTACACAAACACACAAAGGTAGACAATTGTGTTTTTGTGTCTATCTACGAGCCTGTGATTTGGGTAAGTTATTTGATTTCTATTTTTTATACATATTTATCCCACCAGGAAAGTTTTGATGTATATAAATGATTATATATGGCTCTGTCCAGCAATGAAACCATGATTTTGGCCTTTAGTGGGCTGATGTCACCAGGCCATATCCAAACTTTTCAGAGTGGCTGAAGATGTTTTCTTAATCTAAAAAAGGCTGAAGTCCCGTAGTCCCTACTCTGGATTCACCTCTGTGTCTGTTATGTAGCTTGTATAATAAGTACTTACTTTCCATGTCCAGATCAAACAGCAAACTTCCAATAATCAGTGACAGTTATCACCTTGTCATTGGCCAATATTAGATCTGCCTGGAAGCACATTTCGCCAACCTTAGAGCATTGCAAAAGTTTCACTGAATCTTGAAATGTGCCACAGTCACATGAAGCATCCACACCAGCATCAAGCATTCCCTACTTCTGCAAGTTAGCCCTACATCTCAGAAAGCCCACCCTTAGCCTGTTTAATGTTTTCCAAAGAGTGTATGGAAGATCTTTTCCAGTAGCTGGCTCATCTTTCATTGTGGTTCAGGCACTTCTGCTTTCCATTTTCTGATACACCAAGTTTTTGGGGAGCTTGTCAGGGCTGTTGCTGTGGTGGAACTTTAACCTTTGTCGGACAGGGTGTTCGCCATACATTGGGTGACGAGTCTCAGTTTCCTGTTTGCTTTTCTCTTTGGCTACAGTCACCTCTCTTCTTATATGTGGAGGGGCAATCCCTATAAGAGGATACATCTTGGCTATTGGGGTGGGTTTTAGGCATCCTGTAACAACGCGGGCAGTCTCACTGAGAGCTGTATCAACCTTCCTTGCATGGGCAGATGAGGACCAAACCAGGTGTATTCTGCCACTGAGAAGCATGGGCTAGGTGCAGACATTCTAAGTGTAGAAGATTGTGCTCCCCATCTTCTGTTTTTCAGATCCCTGATGATATTGTTTCATGCAGGGACTTTAACTTTCACCTCTGTGCAATGTTTTTTTAAGAGAGGGAGCAGTCTAAAGTGATGCCAAGATATTTGGGCTCAAGAGTGTTCAAGATTTTGTCCTTACCAGATTATGTTTAAGGCTTGCCTTGCTTCCCTCTTTTGAAGGTTAAATGCACATATTTGTGTTTTACAAGAATTAGGTTTAAGGCGGTTCCTCTAGTAGTACATAGTTCAGTCTTCCAAAACTCTGGAGAATTTTTCTCTTGGAACCTTGTGCTGCCACTGCAGTATCATCAGCAAAGGTGAATCTTTTCATTTGGGGAGAGAGAGGTTGGTCATTGGTGTACTTGTTATATAAGATCGAGGCCAGTGGCAGTTCATTTTTTTTTTATTTTTTTTTTTTTTCACCTAATGTAAAAAATATTGAGTAGCACCGTGGTTCGGAACCCACATTAAACTGTAGGTCCACTTATAACTGGCTGGGTAAGTCAGTTTGAAAGTTGGAGGAATGCAACAGCATACCATCTCCAAACAGGACCATGCCAAGTAAAGCACTGTGATGTACAAACCAGTCTTCAGATTGTTGACTGCTTTACCTTTTTTTATGCTGATGATAGGTCTATGAAAGTGACACGAGTAATCTGGTGGTTTTCTTACCCATCTTCTATGTACTATGTTAACTTCAGGGTCTGTCCACAATAAGATTTTCCTGGTATGAGCCTGGCTTGCTCTGAAATGAGCTTATCATCCACAGAATCAGGGATTCTATTAAGAATCATTAGCTCCAACAACTTAAAGGTGTGGCAGAGAAGTGATATAGACCAGAAGTTCCTTGGGTCATTGGGTTCATTGCCACGCTTAAGTAAGGCAACAACCCTGGTTTTCCTCCAGATCTTTCGAATTTAAGTGTGGCAAAACAGTTGTTCATTTGATCTAGAAGTCACTGAACTGTGGTGGGGCTTATGTTTTTAATCTACTCTGGAGTTAGGTCATCCAGACCTGCTGCTTTATTTGGTTTCATTTATTGGATACCACAGTAGATTTCGTCAATAGTAAAATTATTTCCAAGGAGATCCCTTGAAAACTCCTCACATCTGGTTATTTTCATCTTTTCCCCCTTCCCTGATGTATTCCCATTCAGGAGTAGTTGTATGGCTATTTGGTAGGCAGTAACCTCTGTGAAATTCTTAGGTGCACTAGTATGGTCTCCATTTAGGGTCTTCAACAGTCGCCAGGCTCTCCTATTGTTCTGTAGCATGTCAAGGTCTCCAACGAGTTTACTCTACCTCTCCTATCTTGATGTAGTTATGGAGGACATCAAAGCTTCTCCAGCTATCATTGTGTCTTCAGAGAAGGGGTCATCATCCTACAAGTTCCTGTACTTTTGCAGGAGTGGTTTATCCTGTTTTGAGAGGTAAGGCATATATTCTGTCCTACAGCCTCAGGGAATATTTTATTGAGAGACTAGCTGAACCCCTGCTGCTTTACATGTTGGGGGAGTATAACTCTGTTTGCAGCATCCACATCTGAGAGAAACTGTGACCAGTTGCCCTTCTTAAAGTTGAATATTTTCTTGAGGGGCACGATCTCCGGCCTTACCAATGCATTAACTTGACATATGTTGGGATTATATTGTGTTTTAGGTATAGCTTCACCAATTTCCTTCTGACATTGTCTGCTTATTCTGCAGGAGGCAAAAATATTATCTGGATTATATCCAATCTTCCAATGGGCACTGTAAAATGAGCTTGGTAGCTTCTCTGCCCACTCCTCAAGCCTGGTACCTCATTGGGCCCCTGTAAGTTTCCTGAAGTAACAGGAAAACACATTTTCATTCCTTGCACATTTCAGCTACCAGATCTTCTTTCTGGCTTGAGAGTCCCTCAATATTAATTAAGACTGTCAAAAATGATGATCTTGATAAGGACCATTTCTCATTGCATGTTGATCTGGTGGTGAAAGGAATAGCCGTCTGAGCACGTTCATCCATTTTCAGATGTTAACCAGGGGGCAACCGATTGCTGTTATTTAGGTAATTTGTGCAATCTTTGTAGAGGCTCCTTTCTGGCTTCCTGTATAATAAATATTTTATTAATATTCATTAAAATGGCACAAATCCTAGTGGAACAATTGAATATCTGAAACATCTAATTATGATCTAGCAATTCAAAATGGTTGAAATTAAAATAAGAATGTTGGGCTCAAAATGTTTTTGAATCCATTAGTTTTTAATCATTAGGTCACCGTATACTTCAATGTGATTATGTCCTCATAGGTTTCAGTCAAATTTCTTACTGGAACTCAAGGCCGTACCCAGAGGGGGGGTCAGAGGGATTGAACCCCCCCCCCCCACCGAAATTTTCCAAAGATAATTATTTTTAAACATATAGGAATGGTATTTTCTCAAATTATAATTGAGTTTTTTATTCCCTATGGCAGCCAACATCTGCTACATAACAATCCGCGACTTCAGTAGCCTTTGCGCTGTTATGCTGTAATAGAGTTGTTTCGTGAATAACAAATACTCTACTACCGACTTATCTTGTAAGTTCTATCCCTATATGTTTTATTCTTATTACTGTACAACATTAGTGAATGATATGAACACCTCGGGGGTAAATAATGAAAACCCTCAACTTCTGTATTTTTAATGTACAGTATTCAATGCAAATAGTCCTATCCGACAGAATGTTTCATTTTCATCAAGTAGTGCAAGAAGATGCAGAAGTTGGCAAATATAAATATTAAAAAATATTAAAACATGTAATAGAAACTATTTTTCAAACATAAAAGTCGTCATATCTCAGTACTTCATAAATGAGGGTTATCAATATTTTCCCCCGAGGTCTTCATATAATCGACCTTATGGAGATACTGTAAACCGAAAGGTCATTTTCCTTTGTGTTGTATTATTGAAATTTGCGCTTTTGTGTCTCCAAAATGATTGTGGCTGGAATATTTTGTCTCATGGGAAAGTTGTTCGGATCTTCTTCGTGAGTAATTCCGTCTTCAAAACATATTGATAGATTGGGCCCTTTTTGAGTTATTCTGGTTTTCATTTGAGACTTCATCTGGCCCTAAGGCCTTCCACACTAGAGATAACGAAAAATCTTGTTAACAAAGGTTGTTTGTCTTGCAATTTTTATCATTTCATAGACAATATTTTTTTCCGTTAAACCAATGGTTTTTAAGTTATATCCGATTAACGATTTAGGCCTTATAGCGGCACCCATTTCCGGTCAGCCGATTCCGCCCAAAAGTTGAATGACCTTCTGATTTCGATATAAGGCAGGTGTGCAAAATTTCATTCAAATCGGTTCACGTCTTTTTGAGCTAGAGAGTTTACACAAACACACACACACACACACACACACACACACACACACACACACACACACACACACACACACACACACATCACTCCAAAAATGGTCGGAATGGCTTGAAAGGATCCTAAAAGGTAAAGATCTGTCAAAAAGTGGAGTTAAAAAAAAATCATGATCACTATACTTTCCAGTTTTAATACTTCATATATGAAAGTAAAAACTCGCTGGCAGCTATTCTGTCAACTAATATGACAGCTCTGAGCGCGTTCGACGACCAAAACCCACATGTCAGTGAAGAAACAATACCGCGGAAGTAACAAAACATGAACTTTACAGGAGAGACAAGAAACTGTCTAGAATGCTTAAAACGGTACATGACTTAGAAGTGCTAAATTTGGATCGTGACACTGTTATTAAATTTCTAATCATATTAGAAATTTTTGCCACTTTGATTTGTTAAATGATCAATATATGCTTGGCTATGCATTCTCAGAATATTGTTGGCATTTTCTCCCAATCTTCAGGGGAAGCTTTAGATTTTCTGTCATTACCCAAGTCACCGCAATATTCTTAGTATTTACTTTCAACAACCTTGCATCCGTCATCTCCCGTTAAGTTTTCCGAATTTTCTGATCCGTGATTAGCATAAATATGCTACTGTCATTTCCATTGCCAACTGAATTACTTCTAGCATTCTTGCATACGGACAACTGTGATTCTAGGTAATGAAATTTGTAAATTAATTTAGGAGCATCAGAGATTTAGCTCAGATTCACGTATAGATGAGAATGACAATATCAATAATATTATTAATAAAAACCAGAAGAAAAGCAGCACAGACAGTACTAAATTTCATACTACTGTTATTTGGATACAGTTAATAAAACATCTTTCTCATCTCTGTGACTCACTCTGAAAAAGGTATCTCCAGTGGCGGACTAAGGCTGTTGGAGGCCCGGGGCGGTGGCGAAACAAAATGTCTCTCCCCCCCCCCCCCCGTCCACGTGGAGATACATTTATTACAATAAAAAAGAATTGGTGCCCCCCCCCCCTCACCGCCCTCCAGGACGAGAGTCACAGGAGTCTAAAAGTAGCTTTCTAGATTTGGAGGCCCCAGAGAACCCGCGCTCCAAAAAAAAAAAAAAAAAAAACCCTTGCTTTCCAGGTATTTGGAGGTCCTGGAGCCCCCCCCCCCCCCCCAGACCAGAGGCCCGGGGCAGTCTGCCCCCTCCACCCCCCACCCCCCCTTAGTCCACCACTGGGTATCTCCACTTTCATATGCTAAATTCAGCCAAGAAACAATTTCTTCCTCAGTAAAAATATCGTCTTGAGGCACATTGTCCATTTTCATAAACTAAACGGTAACCAAGGAGACGCTTTCGAAAACTGTAGATCCGGAACCAGCGGTAAACAATGTGCTGCGTGCGCTTTCGCACTAACGCGGTATTGTTTAAATGTTTACCACATCCTAAACAATCTACTTATGTGCTATATTTTTCTCTTGTAGATAGGCGGTAGTTACATCAATTTTTTCGCTGATTCAGATATGCAGTTTTGCTTTACTTCGATGTGGGTTTTTTTTTTTTTTTTTTTTTTTTTTTTTTTTTTTTTTTTTTTTTTCCGAGTGTGTGTATGTGTATTTTTAATAATTAAATATTTGACACTCTGGCAGCTTCAGTACATGCGCTAAGACTCAAGGATATCAACTAACTGAAAAACGCTAAATCAGGAATTTGTCAGTTACGCGGTATTGTTTCTTCACTAACTATATATTTTAGGCAACATGGTCTATTTACACTTTAGAACAAAGTAAAATAAATATTATCTAAAAATATGTAGTATGATTTGAAAATATGCAACAGGGAAAATTATTTTCATAATTGAAATTAAAAGTTATTAAGGTTTCAACTTTGAAAGTCTTTTTCTCAGATTGTCTAGAAATTATATGTTAATGCAAGAACATATTGATCTATAAAAAATCCTCTTATTTTTTAGACAAAATTCTCGAGTCTAATCATAGTTTACTGTAATCCTAACTTATGTTAATAAAATGGCAAAAAGCTTAAAATTGCCTAGAAATGTGTTATTTGACAATTTTTAACATTTTTTGAGGGAGGGCCCCCGGACCCCCAGCCTGGTGACATAACCCCCCCCCCCCCCCCCCGCCGAAATTTTTTTCTGGGTACAGCCTTGCTGGAACTCATAAGTGGGTGGTGCTCTTAAGTCCCTAGACATAATATAAATGGAGGGAGGGAGAGAGATACAGCAATAAATATGACTTACATCACTAATCATCCTCAACTGCACATAATACACTACTGGCCATTAAAATTGCTACACTGAGATGAAATGCAGATGATAAACAGGTATTCATTGGACAAATATATTATGCTAGAAATGACATGTGATTACATTTTCACGCAATTTGGGTGCATAGATCCTGAGAAATCAGTACCCAAAACAACCTCCTCTGGACTTAATAACGGCCTTGATATACCTAGGCATTGAGTCAGAGCTTGGATGGCATGTACAGGTACAGATGCCCATGCAGCTTCAACACAATACCACAGTTCATCAAGAGTAGTGACTGGTGTATTGTGAAGAGCCAGTTGCGCGCCCACCACTGACCAGACATTTTCAATTGGTGAGAGATCTGGGGAATGTGCTGGCCAGGGCAGCAGTCAAACATTTTCTGTATCCAGAAAGGCCCGTACAGAACCTGCAACATGCGGTCGTGCATTATCCTGCTGAAATTTAGGGTTTTGCAGGGATCGAATGAAGGATGGAGCCACAGGTCATAACACATCTGAAATGTAATGGCCACTGTTACCCAGAGTGCCATCGATGCGAACAAGAGGTGACCAAGACGTGTAACCAATGGCACCCCATACCATCACGCCGGGTAATATGCCAGTATGGCGATGACGAAAACACACTTCCAATGTGCGTTCACCGTGATGTCACCAAACACGGATGTGACCATCATGATGCTGTAAGCAGAACCTGGAGCCATGCAAAAAAATGACGTTTTGCCATTCGCGCACCCAGGTTCGTCATTGCATACACCATCGCAGGCACTCCTGTCTGTGATACAGCGTCTAGAGTAACTGCAGACATGGTCTCTGAGCTGATAGTCTATGCTGCTGCAAACATCGTCGAACTGATCGTGCAGATGGTTGTTGTCTTGCAAACGTCCCAATCTGCTGACTCAGGGATCGAGACGTGGCTTCATGATCCGTTACAGCCAAGAGGATAAGTTGCCTGTCATCTCGACTGCTAGTCATACGAGGCTCTTGGGATCCAGCACGGCATTCTGCATTACACTCCTGAACCCATCGATTCCATATTCTGTTAACAGTCATTGGATCACGACCAACACGAGCAGCAATGTCGCGATATGATAAACCGCAATCGCTATAGATTACAATCTGACCTTTATCAAAGTTTAAAACATCATGGTACGCATTTCTCCTTCTTACACGAGGCATCACAACAATGTTTCACCAGGCAACACCGGTCAACTGCTGTTTGTGTATGAGAAATCAGTTGGAAACTTTCCTCATGTCAGCACGTTGTAGGTGTCACCACCGGCACCAACCTTTTGTGAATTCTCTTAAAAGCTAATTATTTGCATGTCACAGCATCTTCTTCCTGTTGGTTAAATTTTGCGTCTGTAGCATGTCATCTTCGTGGTGTAACAATGTTAATGGCCAGGAGTGTAAAAGAAAGAAATTTTAAAGAGAGTTCTAGTACTTGTAATGTGCGGCTGTTTGCTGATGGTTCTATGGTGTATGGGAGGGTGTTGTCTTTAATTGACTGTAATGGCATACAGGATGACTTAGACAAAATTTCTAATTGGTGTGAAGAATGGCAGCTGGCTCTAAATGTAGAAAAATGTAAGGTGATGCACATGAGTAGGAGAAATAATCCCATAATGTTCAAATACAGCATTAGTAGTGAGCTTCTTGATGCAGTCGTGTCATTCAAATACCTAGGCGCAACAGTGCAGAATGATACAAAATGGAATGAACATATAAGGACAGTTGTGAGTAAGGCAGATAGCCGGCTTTGGTTTATTGGGAGAAATGGGGATCCTTGGAGGAATGACAACATTCTTTTCAAGTTCTGCTGAGGAAATTTAGAGGGCCAGAATTTGAAGTTGAGTGTAATACAATCTTTCTGCCACCTACTTACATTTCATGTAAAGATTACAAAGACAAGATAAGAGAAATTAGGGCTTATACAGAGGCATATAGACATTCTTTTTTCCCCTCATTCTATTTGGGAGTGGAATAGGGAAGGAAACGGTTAGTAGTGGTACAGTGTACCCTCCACCATGCACTTTATGGCGGATTGCTGAGTATATATGTAGATGTAGATGTACTGATGGCTATACATGTGTCTGTGTGTGCTTGTCTCAAATCAGATGAAAAGTCTCAGTGCTGTATCTACATTTCCCAACCAGGGCACAAATTTTATAAATCCAACTGGGGCACCCCCCACCCCTCTTCCACTCGGTGTCCAACTTTTTCAGATCAGACACCCCAGTTTGCTGCTGTCAATATATTTCTTAATTCAGAGGAAAGACTATAATCAAGATTTGCAAACTGCATGTGTTTTAAACCCTTTAGTCCTATGTCGAAACAGCAGAAACTTATTTGCTGCACGCAAGAAAAACAAAACTCAATGAAAAAATCAGAAACAATATGTAGTAGTATTAAGTAATAGAGAAGTAAGTCAATAAATCAAATGTACTTGAGCTTCATTGATAATAGCCATGGTACATGTGGTGAACATGTAAACTCTTTGTCACAAAACAAATGATTACTTCCTTGAGGCACCAGACTAAATTAATCCAGACTGCATAATGTTTACACCACCAGTAAACATTAATCACAAAACTACAATGTGTCAGTAAAAAATGATGATCTTCAGAATAATGCTGAGAATTATCAGTTCATATAAAGGGGGCAGTACCAAGAGGCAGTTTGTCCTATGGCACAACAGAACAATGAACCCCCACAGAAATATTTGCCTTTGAGAAAACTTTACAGTATATAATGATGTTGAACTTTAAATAAACTACCTCTCCCACCTTCTTAACAGATAATTATTCAGTAAGGTATATCAACCTACCTACGAAGTCAAGTCAAGTTCAAACCTGGCGGTCAGCTCTACAGAACCTGCTTCAGTCTTGACACAAAATCAAGTTCTGCACCCCCAGCAACCGCATTCCAGCCACTGAGTTCCTTGGCAAGGGGTGGAGAAGGGAGCAGGGCAAATGGCTTCTCCTGTTCTGAACATTGGAGCAATGCTCCGTCGTATATCCACCAAAGCCTCCACTTCCCCTCCTGCTCCTGCACCTTACCAGCGTGCAGTTCCTCTTCCTCCCCACTTCTTCAGCCAACATGACACACAAATGGCAGAATATGAAACTAATACATATCTATCTGTAGTTATCATTGATCCCTACTAGCAGGGAAGCTTCTTAAACTTCAATGATAAGTAGAATCTAGTTAGCAACAGATCAGAGTGTTCTGTTATTTGTTGCAGTGAAGTTACAGACATTGCGGCCAGCTTTTACAGCTGGCCACATGCAATGATGCAAGGATACGATATGCAGTTTGAGTTTAAAGACATATGTTGTCAGTTTTGGAGTGTCTTAATTGAGAAGTTAGTAAGTGTCATAATACATTGCAAAGACTAAGGGAGACATTTCTCCTCCCATGCACTTGAAGAGAAGCTTCGTATCAAGGATCTAGGGAGACACCAGATATCAAGTTAATTAAAAAACTAATAATAAAAGTAAAGAAATTGCAATTACTTTCAAACCAGACATTTAATGGATAGTAGATTGGATACATGGTTGTGAAATTACAAACCTGTTGTACTGTTTTCAATGTCTGTTATTTGCCAAAGAAAATTCACAGTGTGACAACTTGGATGCTTAAAGGCATTGACGATCTCTGACATTTAGCACAGAAGATGAAGAAACTTGAACATTCTGAATCGCATATGACTGCGGAGCTACAGCACAACCTTTTAGGGAAACACAATATTAGAAAACAACTGGGGTGGTTACAGGAAATCAGTTGAAAGGTGCAATGATCAGATTTGCAAAAATTATTACATGCTCTCTGGAATTGTGAACTGGATCAAATTTTGTGGTGCTTTTGAGCTCACACTTTGTGAACATGATGAAGACAGTGATTCATTTCACTGCTAAACTCAATGTTGCACTTAGTGACCACCTTTCTAAGGCTACTATTTTCAAAGGCACTTCAAAACATTTTCACAGTGATTTACTTTCTTGTATGTTGGCAGTTTATGATGATCAAGTAAGAAAGGATATTGCTGAAATGTATTTTGTGTCAGTTATTGGAGATGAAACAACTGATATTTCAACAGTATCACTGTTTCTCGTGGTTCTGCAGAAAGGTAAACCTGCAGAAAGGTTTTGGACATTCCTTACTCATCGTGTGCATGACACAAAAGTGTTAACAGAATTGTTTAAAGAAACTTTATAAGACTTTGTGAACAATTCAGATAAATTTATTTCTCAGATGGTGTTATGAGTAGTAGTCATTCAGGTGTAGAGGCTCTTCTGAGAGAACATTTTAAACATGCCTATTTTGTTCACTGTTATGCCGATAAGTTGAATCTGATTTTTTTGTCCAGACAACAATATGGCCGTTGAATTTTTTTTTAATTTTTTTTTTATTTTTTTGCTGACCATAATGAGATTCCCAAGATTTTTTCATAGTTTCCCACAGGGAACAGCACTGCTAACTGATATGGTGAACAGGAGAGTACCTCATGTTTCGACCATGAGATGGAATTTTAAATTGTAGCATGAAATTAGAACATAAAACATTTCAATTTTGGTTGTGTGTATTAGTCACATTATACCACCCCCACGAAACACAGACATTGCCGAGGTGGGGTGGCTTGCGTGCCTCTACGGTACAGATAGCCGTACCGTAGGTGCAACCACAGTGGAGGGATGTCTGTGGGGAGGCCAGACAAACGTGTGGTTCCTGAAGAGGGGCAGCAGCCTTTTCAGTAGTTACAGGGGCAACAGCTGGATGATTGACTGAGCTGGCCTTATAACATCAGCTAACGTGGCTTTGCCATGCAGTTACTGCGAACGGCTGAAAGCAAGGGGAAACTACAGCTGTTACTTTTCCCGAGGACATGCAGCTCTACTGTATGAATATATGATGAGGACGTCTTCTTGGGTAAAATATTCCAGAGGTAAAATAGTCCCCCATTCAGATCTCCGGGTGGGGACTACTCAGGAGGATGTCGTCATCAAGAAAAACAAAACAGGCATTCTACGGGTCGGAGTGTGGAATGTTCTAACCCTTAATCACTTAGGCAAGTTAGAACATTTGAAAAGAGAAATGGATAGGTTAAAGTTAGATGTGGTAGGGATTAGTGAAGTTCGGTGGCAGCATGAACAGGATTTCTGGTCAGGTGAGTACAGGGTTATAAATACAAAATCAGTTGGTGGTAACGCAGGAGTAGGTCTCATAATGAATAAGAAAATAGGAAACCAGGAAAGTTACTATGAACAGCATAGTGAATACATTATCGTAGAAAAAAAAAAAAAAAAAAGACAAGAAGCCAACACCAACCACAGTGGTGCAAGTTTATATGCCAACTAGCGTGGCTGATGATGGGGATATTAAAAAAAAAAATGTATGAGGAGATAAAAGAAATTATTCAGAAAATTAAGGGAGATGAAAACTTGATTGTGATGGGGGACTGGAACTCGGTAGTAGGAAAGGGAAGATAAGGAAATGTAGTAGATGAATATGGGCTGGGAAGAAAGAATGAAAGAGGAGATCACTTGGTGGAATTTTGCGCAGAGCACAATTTAATAATCACCAACACTTGGTTCAAATATCATGAAAGAAGGCTGTATATGTGGAAGAGACCAGGAGACACTGAAAGGTACCAGATTGACTTTATAATGGTAAGGAATAGGTTTAGAAACCAGGTTTTAAACTGTAAGACATATCCAGGGGCAGATATAGACTGTGACCATAACTAGTTGCTTATGAACTGCAGATTAAAACTTAAGAAACTGCAGAAAGGAAGAAAAGTTAGGAGATGGAACCTGGACAAATTGAATGAACCAGAAGTGGTTGAGAGTTTCAGAGGGAGCATTAGACAAGGATTGGCTGAAACAGAGGAAAGTAATACAGTAGAAGAAGAATGGATAGCTCTGAGAGATAGGGTAATGAAGGCAGCAGAGGACCATATAGGTAGAAGGACAAGGCCTAATAGAAATCCCTGGATAATACAGGATATACTGGACTTAATTGATGAGAGGAGAAAATATAAAAATTCAGCAAGCAAAGCAGGAAAAAGGGAATACAAACGTCTGAAAAAATGAGATTAACAGGAAGTGCAGACTGGCTAACCAGGAGTGGCTACAGGACAAATGCAGAACAGCAAAAGAATGCATAACTAGGGGAATGGCAGCTGTATGAATATATATATGACAGAAAACCAGTACTGGGCAAAGAGGGGAAAGCTGAACTGTGGAAGGAGTATATAGAGGGCCTATACAAAGGAAATAAACTTGAAGGCAGTATTCTAGAAAGGAAAGACCAAGTGGAGGAAGATGAGATAGGAGATATGATACTGCAAGAAGAATTTGACAGAGTGCTGAAGGACTTGAGTTGAAACAAGGCCCCTGGCGTAGATAATATTCTGTCTGAACTATTGATTTCGTTAGGAGAGCCACTCATGAAAAAACTGTTCAACCTGGTATGCAAGATGTATGAGACAGGGGAAATACCCTCCAACTTCAAGAAGAATATCGTAATTCCAATTCCAAAGAAAGCAAGTGCAGACAAGTGTGAAAATTACAGAACTGTCAGTTTAATAAGTCATGGTTTCAAAATACTAACACAAATTATTTATAGACGAATGGAAAAACTTGTGGAATACGACCTCGGGAAAGATCAGTTTGGATTTAGGAGAAATGTAGGAACACGGGAGGCAATACTCACATTATGACTTATCTTAGAAGATAGGCTAAGGAAGGGCAAACCTACGTTTTTGGCTTTTGTAGATTTGGAGAAAGCTTTTGTCAATGTCGACTGGAATACACTCTTCCAAACTCTGAAGGTAGCAGGCATGAAATATAGGGAGTGAAGAGTTATATTCAATCTATACAAAAACCAAACAGCGGTTATTAGAGTCGAAGGGCAAGAAAGGGACGCAGACATTGGGAAGGGAGTAAGATGTTGTAGCCTTTCCCCAATGTTGTTGAATCTGTACATTGAGCAAGCAGTGAAGGAATGGAAGGAGAAATTTGGAGAGGGAATTAAAGTTCAGGGTGAAGAAATAAAAAGTTTGCTGTTTGTCAATGACATAGTAATTTTGTCAGAGTCCGCAAAGGATCTGGAAGAGCAATTGAATGGAATGGACAGTGTCTTGAGAGGAAGATATAAGATGGACATTAACAAGAGTAAAATGAAGGTAATGGAATGTAATGTCAGAAAATCAGGTGATGCTGAAGGAATTAGATTACGTAATGAGACAATAAAAGTAGTAGATGAATTTTGTGTAGCAAGATTACTTCTGATGGCCGAAATAAAGAAGATATAAAATGCAAAATGGCTATGGGGAGAAAATCGTTTCTGAAGAAGCAAAACTTTTGAGCATCCAATATTAATTTAAATGTTAGGAAGTCATTTCTGAAAGCATTTGTCTGGAGTGTTGCACTGACTGTGCAACAAGGAGTACAAAATTCCAAAAGTGCCATACAGGATATCCAAGTTAATGTTATTGACTTGATTCCCAAGTGCGGAGAGCTATTGTATCCTGTGAAGAGACAGAAACTAGAAAAAGAAATTAAAAAAAATAAGTGTGTGATAAATTATCGTTCAAGTTGCTGAATATTTAGGATTGAAAGGGCATCTATCACTGCAACTTTATTTCATTCTGAAAAGGTTGATCCTTGTGCACATCAGTTTCTGCAAACATCACTGTGAATGTCTTGTGAAATATATCATTTCCTTGAATGCAATAAGCTGAGGACAGAACTCCAGTTACTCTACACTAAGAATAAGTTTAGAAATCTCAAAGGTGCTGTTCCATACAATTCCTGACAGAAAATAATTTGCAGGAGCCTTTTAATGAGACATTGAAACTCCTGAAAGTGGTTGTCACTATACGACTAATACCACTAGCAGCACTCTCTATCAAGAAGGCCTATATATACAGCGTCGTAGACTTCAATGAATGTGTCATTGATAGATTTTCTATTCTTAAGGCTTATAGCCCACTCCAGTGGGCTTATTTTTAACAACATGCACAAGTTTTCAAGACCTGTCATGTTCTCATCTTGAATCTCTAACAGAAGAAGATACATCAACTTCAAACAAGTCTACTGGGAAAACCATGTTAAAGGAAAAAAAAGTGCAACAAGTACACCAACTCATAGATGGTGTGGAAACATGTGCATATAATTGAGAGTACAACTTATAATGGCTTTTCTCAGAAACAGTAAATATTAGGGAATAAAGCATCACAACAGTTTTTGTAGATGATTGCACAGTCTATAATTTTTGTCTGAACTATTTTCATCATAAAACTAACCATTCTGCCAAAAAATACAACATTTTTGCTAATCCTGACCTTGTTTAAAATATTTTTCACACACAGGATTGATGGGAACTTTCACAATTTCATTATGATGGTTTTCCCAAATGTTTATGCAAATTTTCAGCTTGCTGGGAATTAATGCAAGGGTGACTGTATATTTTGATTGGAATATTAGAAGTAACTTAGTAGTATTATTTGTTTGGTTTTTTCTGAACCCCTAGAAAAACCTACATTAACCATCATTTCCAGTACCACAAATGGATGATTCTAGGTGTATGTGTAAAATTACTCATAGATCAGATAGATATCAATCTAAAATATAATTAATAGATTGCTACTTACCACATGGATGAAGCACTGAATTGCAGACAGCCATAATGAAGAAGAACGCTATAAACATTTCAGCTTTAACAGAAAATTCTTCTTAGGAAGTAGGAAACTTTCATATTTTCACACAACAACTTACATATACCAACTGTCTCTGGTCACTAAGGTATGACAGTAAACCGTGACTGTATCTGGTATACTTAGCAAACTACCTAAGATGAAGAAATTTAAATTTCACATGGTACTGTTCCTATACTTCCATGCAGGGACAATATGAGCAGGAGAAGGTGGTGGGTATTTCCCAAACGTAGTTAGACATTCCAAAACAATCATACAAATCATACAAGTCTTTTCTGTTAAAGCTGAAATGTTTATAGCGTTCTTCTTCATTATCACTGTCTGCAGTTCACTGCCTCATCCATGTGGTAAGTAGCCATCTATTAATTATATTTTAGATTGATCTATCAGTAATTTTACACATAAACCTAGAATCATCCATTTGTGGTACTGGAAATGATGGTTAATGTAGATTTTTCTAGAGGTTCAGAAAAAACCAAACAAATAATACTACTAAGTTACTTCTAATATTCCAATCAAAATATACAGTCACCCTTGCATTAATTCCCAGCAAGCTGAAAATTTGCATAAACATTTGGGAAAACCATCGTAATGAAATTGTGAAAAGTCCCCATCAATCCTGTGTGTGAAAAATATTTTAAACAAGGTCAGGATTAGCAAAAATGTTTTATTTTTGTGACAGAATGGTTAGTTTTGTGATGAAAATAGTTCAGACAAAAATTATAGACTGTGCAGTCATCTACAAAAACTGTTGTGATACTTTATTCCCTAATATTTACTGCTTCTGAGAAAAGCCATTATAAGTGGTACTCTCAAGTGTTGAGGTGAAACAAAACGGTTTATTTCAGAAAATGAGGTACCATTTCTGTATTTACAGTCTGAGAAGATACAGCAAAGATGGTCACTGAAGTAGGTACGGTAAGAAAATGGGCGCAGGGGCTGCAGAGTAGGGAGCATGTTATTGGGTTGAGTGACACAAAGAGAGTTTCATCATCCATAATGATCTCCAAGCTAGCCAGCATTGGACCCCACATTACAAGATCTGACTGCCAAAGATCCTTGGTGAAGGTTTTTGATATAGACATTCTTATAAACAGTTCTGCATCTGCAGCTGCAGGAGTTTGTGGCACTTGCCAGTTACAAAGCACATATCAGCTTGGGCTTGTAGGCTTATAGTACTAAAATGCAGCACACAAGATGCAAACATATGTCATGGGCCATCGGCTGTCCTCTGACCTACTGAAGACAAGAAGGACATGGCAACCCATATCAGAAGTACCAAATTTGAATAAAAGTTAATTTCTCTTATTCCCCACTGTTGTACAGTCCTCCGCCTTCCATATGAATGGTTTACCATTCATTAAAACCTGTGAAACAACGAAAGTTTCTGTAGTCAGTGTCAGTGTGCAAAAAGAACTGTTACAGCATTATTTTTACAAATTACAAAGTTCATACATATATCCAAATATGGTTAAATATAAAAGTGTAGCATAAGTCATGGCTGCCTTGATGAACTCACAATGGTTCATGTAAGGCAGCTTGTAGGGGTGAGGTGGTTAGCGCAGTCAGGCAGTGCTGGTGGTCAGCTGATGGGCCAGGATGTCAGGATAACAAGGAGCTGAAACACTTTCATTCTTGCCTTAACATGGAGCCTGTTTGCATGGCAGGATGCCTCCTCAGAAGATTTAATGCGCACAGTGTGGTTATACAATATCTGATAAGACTAACAGGATTAACATAGAATGAGCTAAAATTATACGTAGTATCAGTAGCCAGGAATGATTATGAAGTGAACTATATGTAATGATCTACAGGTCTGATGTAACCAGTAAAACAATGAATAAAGTTGAGAACTATACTCGAGCCACAGGCTCACTAATTTCTTTGAACTTTGACCCATGTAAGGGTATCCCTATATACTCCAGAACAGAACAATAAACACAACTGCATAAATAACCCCAAACTGACATAATTAAAGTTGGTTATTGAAACTGAAAAGGGATACCACAATATGGCCAGGTACTACATTAATGCAAAATAGTAATTAATGGGGCAGGAGATAGGTGTTATGATGACACTACAATAGGTCTAAATTTCTGAAGATGCAGTCTAGGTTACAATCATTCACTGATCTTACTTAAACTGCTAAGGTTATTTACAGATTAGTGAGTGCCACCTCGCAAAAAAGGAAGTTACATATTATTTTATTAATTATTATTACGATATGTCAGAATCATATGTATACATACGTTTTACACATTTATGATTAGATCAAAACTTGTCCACTTCCAGTGTATTTTCTGTTGCTAGTTGAAGATCATCTTCTGTACAGGAGGCTGGGCACAGTCAGCACAGAAGCATGTAACACACAGTCTGGTCTTTTCCATAGTCATACCAAATATCATTTGGATCAGTGTATCCCCATCCTGCAAAGTTAATTTTCGATCTTCCAACTCCAGATCTTAGTCTATCCATTCCTCCTCAGGGCCAGAAGGTAAAGCTTCAATAACTCTTTTCCAACTATGGTGGAGGTAGGACATAGCTCTCCATAACTGTTGTGGTCTTCAGTCTGCAGACTATTTTGATGCAGCTCTCCATGCTACCCTGTCCTGTGCAACCCTCTTCATTTCCAAATAAGAACGCCTACCTACAGCCTTTTGAACCTGCTTATTGTATTCATCTCTTGATCGGCCTCTATGATTTTTAACCCAAATACTTCGTTCCAATACTATGTTGATGATTCCTTGGTGTTTCAGAATGTGTCCCACCAACTTATCCCTACTCTTAGTCAGGATATGCCACAAACTCCTTTTTGCCCCAATTCTGTTGAGCACCTCCTCATTAGTTACAGATCTATGCATCTAAACACCATCATTCGTCTGTAACACCACATTTCAGAAGCTTCCATGACTTTTTTGCCTAAACTCCTTATCATCCATGTTTTATTCCCACACATGCTACTGTACAAGGTGTAGATTGTCAGGAGTGGCTGAGCGGATGTTGTGGGCTAGATGGGGCGGCTAAATGAGAAATTCAGGGTTTACTGGTATACCTGAAGGTTTATTACAGGAAATGGGGCCTACGAAGGATTGGTGCCCATCACGGAGCAGCATGGTGGTGTAGAAGAAGAGAGGGGGGGAGGGGGGAGGAGCGGAGAAGGCAGGAAAAGACTTCTGAATGCGGTGGCGGCTTGCTTGGAAGAGCGCGGTGGCCTGGATCACCATCATCGCGAGGCCTGATGTCCGGCCCATGTGACAGAACGTGGTCCCTCCTGAATGGCCATGATGCACTGCTGAGTGGCAGGAGTCAGCCTCCCCATGACAGCCGTGCATCGTGGCGACCAGGGGACCGAATGTCAAGTCAGCGGTTTGCAACTTAGTTGGGCGATGGTTAAAGTCGGAGGGAAAAAGCTAAAGATTTGGAAATTATTATTTTTTTTAAATAAATTAATTTTTGTACCATGTTGCTAGGGGAGGAGTGCCGATCCGTATACTACACTCCAGACAAATGCTGTCAGAAAGGACTTCCTAACATTTCAATTAGCATTGGATGTCAACAAATTTCACTTCTTCAGAATTGCTTTTCTTCCCATAGTCATTCTGCATTTCATATCTTCTTTACTTTAGCAATCAGAAGTTATTTTGCTACCCAAATAACAAAACTTAACTACTACCTTTATTGTCTCATTGCCTAATCTAATTCCTTCAGCATCACCTGATTTTCTGATACTACATTCCATTATCCTGATTTTACTCTTGTTAATGTTCAACTCATACCAACCTTTCGAGACACTCTCCATTCTATTCAACTACTCTTCCAGGTCCTCTGCTGCCTCTGACAGCATTACAATGTCATCCACAAACTGCAAAGTTTTTATTTCTTCTCCCTGAACTTTAACCCCCTCTCTAAATTTCTCCCTGCATTCCTTCATAGATTGCTCCGTGTGCGGCTCTTACATATTAAAACCTGGTTTCTAAACCTATGATTAACCATTATAAAGTGAATCTGTTACCTTTCAGTGTCTCCTGGTATCTTCCACCTATACCTCCTTTCATGATGATTAAACCAAGTGTTTGTGATGATTACATTGTGCTCTGTACAAAATTCTCCTCTTTCATTCCGTTTTCCTATTCACCTACTTCATTTCCTTTTCTTCCGTTTCCTACTACTGAATTCCAGTCCCCATCATAATCAAGTTTTCCTCTCCCTCATACATTTCTTCAATTTCATCATCAGCAGAACTAATTAGTACATAAACTTGCACTACTGTGGTCAGTGTTGCCTTTGTGTCTATTTACGCTACGATAATGTATTCACTATGCTGTTCATAGTAACTTATCCACATTCCTGTTTTCTTGTTCATTATCAGACCTACTCCTGCATTACCACCAAATGATTTTGTTTTTATAATCCTGTACTCACCTGACCAGAAATACTGTTCATCCTGCCACCGAACTTCACTAATCCCTCACATATCCAACTTCAATCTATCCATTTATCTTTCCAAATTTTCTAACTTACCTATCCAATTAAGGAATAGAACATTCCAAGCTCCAATACATAGAATACCTGTATTGCATTTCTTGATGACCACATCCTCCTGAGTAGTCCCCACCTGAAGATCTGAATGGGGGACTATTTACCTTCGTAATATTTTATCCAAGAAGATGGCATCATTATATATTCATACAGTAGAGCTGCATGTCCTCAGGGAAAACTTTAGTTTTCCCTTGCTATCAGCTGTTCACATAACTACATGGCAAAGCCAAGTTAGCTTATGTTACAAGGGCATTTCAGTCAATAATCCAGATTGTTGCCCCTGTAACTAGTGAAAAAGCTGTAGCCCCTCTTCAGGAACCACATGTTTCTCTGGCCTCTCCACAGATACCTCTCTGGTGTGGTTGCAACTACGGCATGGCTATCTGTATCGTTGAGGCATGCAAGTCAGCCAATCTCTGCAATGTGTGTGTTTCATAATAGTAACCTAGCTTCCTCAACAAAGGTTCAAAGTTTCTTTGATGCCCTAAGGAAACTTTTCCTTGACTTCAGTTGTTGCAGATGTGGTTCCTGTCCATATAGAGGATGGGTTATTTCCTGCTCCACTGCGTTTCTTTCCTTGTTAGATGCTATTTCTCTTTGAACAGGTGGTGGTGTTATTCCTGTGAGGTAGTGAAGCCATTCAACTGGTTTGGGTTTCAAGCAACCAGTTGCAATTGTGCAGATTTTGTTGACAGCTACAGCCACCTGTTTGGCATTATATGAATTATACCAAGTTGACTACCCCACTTTGTTGCGGCCAGTTTCCATGGGAGATTGATCCCAGTTCAAACTTTCAACTTGCAGTTCATGCAGTGCTTCTCGAAAGTGAGAGAGCTGCCAAGTGTCACTCCTAGATATTTTGGAGTCTCGCAGTGTTCCAGTTCAATCCCCAACCATACTATCTTTAGCTTGTAAGTAACTTCCTTATCTCTCAAATGAAAAGCACACACTTGGTTTAAGCTGGTTTGTCTTTTAGTTTCTGGATAGATCTTTAAGGACATTCATGAGGTTGTTCTCCACTGATTCAGGATCTGTGGTCTAGATGGCTAGAATGTGGTTCTCAGCATATAAGTAGCTCCTGATGTTTGGGGCTATAGGTTGGTTGTTTGTGCATATATTAAACAGAAACACTTGGAGCCAAAACACTTCCTTGCAAGAGTCGGTAGTCTCCATCGATTATGGGATCCTTGAAAGTTTATGAAGAACCTGTGATTCTGCAAAAGAGTGGCAATGAGTCTGGATAGACAAAATCCTTGGTCAGATTGTAGACCTCGATCAGTAGTGGCTGATGAGTGACCATACCATATGCCACTGATAAGTCAACAGATGCCTCTCCTGTCACCTTACAAGCTTCAAAACCATCTTCTATAAATTGCGAGATTTAGCAATTGTTCAGTACAGCTTTTACCGGGACAAAATCCAGATTACTGAGGTATAAGTGACAAGTCAATTGCAGGGGATTGGCGATTTAAAATCAATCTTTTTAGCAGCTTGTAAAGATAATAAAGTAGTGCAACTGGTCTAAAATTCTTTGGATTGTTTCCTACTTAGCCAGGTTTCAACAAAGCAATCATTTGACTCTTCCACCATATCTTTAGAATTTAATTTCTGCTTACATGGTTATTGAGAAGTTGAAGACTCTATTCATTTGTAGTTAAGTTGAAGTGTTTAATTTTCTCAGTTCATTATAATCCAAGCCAGCTTATTTGCTATTTTTACTTTGTTTGATAACCTTCTTCCATGCTGAATGATGATGTAATGTCATTACTCTCCTTATGCTTTTTGTAATTTGTGTGTTGCCTTCCTGTTGATCAGTAACTGATGTGCTACTTGATTGGCAGTGATATTAAGTAGTGGTCTTAGTCAGATCATTGTACAGGTGCCTCAGAAGTATCTGAGCTTTATGACTGTCTCTTTTGAGTTCCAAGTTTTCTATAGTTTTTCCCACAGATCTCTTTTTGTCTCCCTTATTGAGGAAATAAGCTTGTTCCCTGCTTTCACAGTTGCTTTACTGAAAGGATTTTCTTCATGTTGTTGTTGTGGTCTCCAGTCCGGAAACTGTTTTGCTGCAGCTCTCCACAATACCCTATCCTGAGCAAGCCTCTTCAACTCCACATAAGAACGGCAACCTACATCTGTCTGAATCTGCCTCTGTCCTGGTCTCCCTCTGTGGTTTTTACCCCACACACTTCCCTCCAATGCTAAATTCACAATTCCTTGATGTCTAAGAATGTGTCCTACCAATCAATCCCTTCTTTTAGTCAAGGTATGCCAAAAATTCCTTTTCTCCTCAATTCCGTTCAGCACCTCCTCATTCGTTACACGATCCACCCACCTAATCTTCAGCATTCTTCTGTAGCACCACATTTCAAAAGCCTCTATCCCCTTCCTGTCCGCACTGTTTATCATCCATGTTTCACTCCCATACAAGGCAACACTCCACACAAATACCTTCAGAAAGGACTTCCTTAGGCTTAAATCAATATTCAATGGTAAGAAATTTCTCTTTTTCAAGAACACTTTTCTACCCATTGCCTCTGTACTGTGACCATTATTTGTTATTTTACTGCCCAAGTAAGAAAACTGATTTACCTCCTTTATTGTTTTGTTACCTAATCTAATTCCTTCAGCATCACCTGATTTTCATAGCCTGCACTCCATAACCCTAGTTTCACTCTTGTTAATGTTCATCTTATATGCACCTTTCAGCACACTGTCAATTCCGTTCAACTGCTCTTCCAGGTCCTTTGCTGTCTCTGACAGAATTACTATGTCATTGGTAAAATGCAATGTTTTTAATTCTTCACCCTGAACTTTAATTCCTTCTCCAAATTTCTCCTTGCTTTCCTTTATAGCTTGCTCAATGTACAAATTGAATAACATCTGAGAAAGGCTACAACCCTGTCTTACTCCATTTCCAACTACTGCATCCCGTTCATGCCCTTCAACTCTGACAACCGTTGTCTGGTTTTTGTACAAGTTGTAAATAACCTTACGCTCCCTATATTTTACTCTTGCTTGCTTCAAACTTGAAAGAGTTTATTCGAGTCAGCATTGTCAAAAGCCTTCTCCAAATCTACAAAAGCTAGATATGTAGGGTTGCCTTTTCTTAATCTATTTTCTAGGATAAGCTGTAAAGTGAGTATTGCCTCCCCTGTTCCTACATTTCTCCTGAACCCAAACTGATCTTCACCGGGGTCGGCTTCTACCAACTTTTCCAAGCTTCTGTAAATAATTTGTGTTCATATTTTGCAACCATGACTTATTAAACTGATGGTTCTGTAGTTTTCACATCTGTCTCCGCTGCTTTCTTTGGAATGGGGATTATAACATTTTTCTTAAAGTCTGAGTCACCTGTCTCATACATCTTACACACCAGGTGAAACAGTTTTGTCATGACTGGTTCTCCCAGAGACTTCAGTAGCTCTGAGAGAAGTCATCTACTCCAGGGGCCTTGTTTTGACTTAGGTCTTTCAGTGCTCTATCAAATTCACCTCTCAGTATAGTCTCTTCTATTTCATCCTCATCTACTTCTTCTCCCCTTCCTACAATATTGCCTCTAAGCTCATTTTCTTCGTAGAGCCTCTCTATATATTCTTTCCACCTTTCCGCTTTCACTTCTTTGCTGAGAACTGGTTTTCCATCTGTGTTCTTGATATTCATAGAGCTGTTTTTCTTATCTCCAAATATCTCTTTTATTTTCCTGTAGGCTGAATCTATTGTTGCCCTATTTATACATTATTCTACAACCTTGCATTTGCCTTCTAGCCACTCCTGCTTAACCATTTTGCACTTCCTGTCAATCTCATTTCTTAGTCGTCTGTACTCCATTTTGCCTGTTTCATTTACTTTCATCGATTAAATTAGTACATCCTGTGATATACAAGGATTTTTTGTAGGTCTTGCCTTCCTATCTATTTTGTTCTCTGCTGCCTTCACTATTTCATCTCTCAATGCTACCCATTCCTCCTCTACTGTTTTATTTTCCCCTGTTTCTGTCAATTGTTGCCTAAAGCTCCCTCTGAAATTCTCAAAAACTTTGGGTTCCTTCAGTTTATTCAGGTCCCATCTCTTTATTTTCCTACCTTTCTGCATGTTTTTATCAGTTTCAGCCTACCAATAAGTTATGGTCAAAGTTTATATCTGCCCCTGGGTATGTCTTACAATTTAAAACCTGGTTCCGAAATCTATGTCTTACCATTATAAAATCTATCTGGTATCTCCTGGTGTCTCTCCTGGTGTCTCCTGGTCTGTTCCACGTATACAACCTTCTTTTGTGATTCTGAAACCAGGTATTAGTTATGTTTAAATTATGTTCTGTGCAAAATTCTACCACGCGGCTTCCTCTTTCATTCCTTTTCCCCAGACCATATTCACATACTATCTTCCCTTCCCTTCCTTGTCCTACTTCAAAATTCCAGCCTCCCATTTTCTTCATATAAGTAGCTATATTCCACTAGTAGTCAGTTCTGGTACAGCATATAGTCAACTAGTTATATATGGAAACTGCCATTCAACTGAGATTTGGGAACAATGGCAGGGATGACTCATTGGAACATTATAACATCATTTCCAATGTAAGACCCAAGCAATTTGTGTAACCATGACCCAAGGTGAGAGGTGGCAGTGTATTACTGGCTAACATCACATTCATTTGGTAACTCTGGGAATACCAATCATCCACATATACAATGGCATAGCCTATGCCAATTTGGACTTCCTCATGTTCCAATAGTTTGGTTACTGAGAGGGGAAGATAGGAATTATTGACGTAAGGCATTTTGAACCAATTGATAGAAGCAGGTACAGCTGTCAGTAGCTCAGGTAACTTGAGTAAGAATAGCTTTACAGTCACATTGTAGTGATAGTGCAACAGCACGGGCAGTTTAGCTGTATGGAAAGCAATGTTGCCACTGTTGACTAACAGTCCACACTCTTGACAGCTTAAAACAGTAGATCTGTCACACATGCTGCAAGTCAAAACAGGTTACTGAAATGGTGGTCAGTTCTGGAATGGCGGACAGGTGGGTAATAGCGGCAGTGCTGAACTCAGTTTTGTTAACTTAACCACATAACTTGAGCACAAGAATGCTGTTGCGAACAGGAACAGTGTGATCTCTCAGGTATCTGTGTTACCTCTACAGGTTAACTGTGGGCACAAGTAATTCAGTGGCACAAGTAATTAAATGACACAGTGCAATACCATAACTCTATGGCCTTTAGGACCATGTGCATTTGCCGGTCCCAGCTTTCTGCTAGTGGTTCCATTGCCTTTGAGGAATGAGGAAGTTATGTAATTTTTAACACTCCAATTTGCAAATATTGTTGCTACTCAGTACCAAAGTTCTAGTGTTAAGATTCTCATTATGTTTTGATAGTTACTTTGGCAATGATGTAGTAGTAGGACAAATAGTTTTCTCTCTTAGGGGTAGACGACTCATAGTGGTGACCTCAATAAAGCTGTAATATTCTGTAGTGTATCCAGAAAAAGGTCTGCTGGAAACAGATACAGACTGAGTTGGTGCTGAAGTACCACTTGGATGTTAGCATACAACTCATTCACATGTAAGTGAGCAGCTTGGACATCCATCAGGATTGGGTACATCCTAGTACTTTCCTAAGTACATGTTAGATTACTTAATTTGCCTTGTATAAGTGTTATATACTGGTTCACAACACTACTAAAATGGCCATAATGATGTGCTAAATCATTCAAAAACTGTTAGGTACAGGCAAGTAGGTTATCTACCATATGACTCAACTGGAGCTGCTGTTGACCCATTCTATTTTGTGCTTTAAGGGCTAAGGATGTAGCTTTCTGAATATCAGTTTTCCATCTGTTGGAAACTTCATGTTCAGGCTTGCTGAACACAGTATTTAAACTATTACAACCCAACAGTAATTCAGGCTTGTTAGACCCAGTCCTGCTGTATAGTATTGGTGATGCCACATAATTGTTGTCATATATTCCTGCTAATCTCAGTTAATTCTTGTTGGAAGTGGTTGGGGCATAAAGGGTTAGCACCTCACAACAAGATTTCATATTTGCTTAGAAGTTCTTTATGTTTTGCAGGTTGATTTCCTCCAGAAAGAGAGTCAGATTTATCTGAACTGATGTAGTAACATGATGGAGGTTGTAAATCAGGTTATCTGTCCTTTCAAAAAGCACTCTAGAATTGGCTGGATAGATTTGGACAGGTGGAGCCACAGACACACACGAATACAGATAATAAGACAAATTATTTCATTGTTACCAAACATTGTGGCAAGAAATACTAAATCAAATGTAATAGAGGAGTGGTGACAATGTGGAATGCTGTCAAGGTATTCAACTCCACAGAGGCCCAACTATACCTGTTCACACCATACGTAGGGGTTCTTCTATGTAGCAAGTATGATCACCTAAAATGGGAAATAAATCTGTCAGAAACGAGGGTTGCGGAAAGTCAGTAAGGCATTATCTGAAATTATTGTAATGTAGAAAAAAAAGAACAGCTCTTAAATGGCAAAAGAAATTTGTAAGTCACACATGACAGGAGTGTGAACACTAGACTCTCTGAGAACTGTGACAGGACAGTGGAAGGGAAAGGGGGGAGGGGGGGGGGGCATTGTCCATCTGGCATCATCTGACAGATGCGGGTGGCTTAACTGGAACAGTAAGCTGACTGTGCAACTATCCTGATCATGTAGACAGCTATAGTGTTAACATGGCTAACATGTAATACAACTTGATGAAATGTCTGTTTGTTTATATCTATCATTTTCTGCAGGACACAATTGAAAAGCAAGTCTCCATGATCATGGAATGAGACACTAGATTAAATTGTAACAGAAGAATAGTAAAAGATAAAATGAAATAAACTATGTATACATGCCCCAATCTATCAGATTTTGCACCTCCTCCATGTTGGCATTGGGTTATGTCATGGATGAAAGCCCAGGCAAGGTGACATGCCTACTGAGTGGGGCTAAAAAAAGATGTGAAATTCATGGTGAGCAGCTATTCTGCATATGAACAGCACTAAGCTCCTCCTCCCCAATATTTCAATCCCTGGACCACACCCCCCATCATCTCTAAGTTTACATTCAACTGGACTTTGCTGACCCATTTCTGAACCATATGTGGCTCACATACATGACCACCTAAGTTGAAGAATTAGGTCATAGAGTACACAATACAAATATTATGCGTATATGTAGCTGTTAATAGTGGTAAAGGGGAAAAGATTTTTTCACATCTATAACTATGACATTTCATTCCCTTATCACATGCATTAAAGTCATCAAGCATTTTGGGATTTATTCCCATCTGCTGGCATTACTGAACCTCCCGATACCACTGTTGCATAAAAATAGATATGAATGTAATTAGTCTAGTATCATTTTCTTTTCCAAAACTTTTGGTATTGTTCTTTATAAAGTAACTAGCTGAAGTCATTTTCTATTATTTGAGGCTGGAGAAGTTTGTTTAATTACCAAATATTAATTAGTTCATGCCAGAGGTATGTTGTTCAAGTTCAGATAGTATGCTAATTAGTATTTCTCTCAAAAGTAATTAAATTCTTTTCTCACATCATTAAAGTAGGTATTACTACGTTTCTTAAGTAATGTTAGGACAGTTTTACCCCTTTTAGTTTCTGTAAAATTACTGTTAATTACAAAAGTATTGTTGATAAACCTATTTTGTTAAATATGTAAATGAAATACTATTAATTGAACTGAGATTTTCATATTAATTTAATCACTATTATTTATGCTATCTTTTACTATAGCCAGTTGTATATAATTGTTTACTTTTCCATTATAATTAATGCAATGAACTCAATTAACAATACACAATTTCTAGTATCATTGTTTGAAAGATATAAATAGGATGCATTCACGGCATGTAAGAGTATTGTTTCATTCTCCACCTGAAAAACAATCTGTCAGTTCCAAGTATTGTTTATGGTTTTGGCTGTGATCTGAGGAACAAGCCATGCCAGTGGGAACTTTAATTTTGTACAATTATGTAAAAGTTCATCAGTGTTAATAGTGTGGAAAGTGTTTCTATTGGTATTATGACTGATACAATCAACATTTGTGCCACATTAAACTGTACACCTTAGACTTGTGTGTTTCACACACAAACTATGTTGTAAATTAGTATTATTGATGTGTGGAATGTGCATACCTGATCGTAATTGGTGAGACTTGAAAGCTGGCCATGAATGAGGACAACTGGGCATTTATGAATAATTAAAAGTGTCAAAGAACTGCAATTCTGCGTGTTGCCTATGTTATTTGTAGTGAATTAGTTTTCGCCCCACGAGATGTCAGCCAGTCGCTACTGAGAACAATGATCATCAACAAAATTGAGAATCAATTATCTATAACTAGGTAACGGCACAAAGTGACAACAACTTAAGCCCTGCGTATCAACCAGGTGCTATGTTAAAAATGCCACACTATCATTCTTTGAGAACATATTCTAAGGACATTCATGTTGAAGCTGGTCATTTTCAATACTGCAACATATACAAACCAGGCAGCTAAAATGCTATAACTACTATGTTGATGTTGACAGAAAAGGAAATCAAAACATCATCATAACATAGTCTGTAAATGACATTATCAGTGTTGCTTATTTTGTTTAATTTTTTGTAAGTTTAACTTAGTGGTCTTTTTAGCTCTTACCACAAAATTTGAAGTAATTTCCTAACTTTTTATTAGTTGCTTTTGAATAGTTATTATGAGGGAAAGAGAAAATGAGGATGAGGAAGATATTGACAGAGACAGGAGTAAGAGTTAGACAAAAGGGGAGGCAGAGATGGGTTATGGATAGAGGGAGGATTAAGTAGACAGAGGGGTGGGGAGGAGATGGACAGGGAGTGGGTGTGGGAAGTAAATGGACGGAATGTAGGAAAAATCTGCTTTTCTCAAGGGCAATTATATGTCACATGCTCCATAGTTGGTATACCATCTGATCTGTATGTTCATACAGAAAAAGAAGAAACAAACCAAATGAAGTTGTCACTCCATTGGCTTTACAATAAATAACAATTTTATGAGAAAACATATTTTTTTCAAATTTTTCCTTTGTTCCAGAGCCACAGCAATGCAAAGCAGGGTACATATTGATGTAATTGATGAATTTTCTCAATAAGCCATGTTTGTAATAATTATTTTCATTTAGTTTCCCATTCATTTCATACCAGACAAAGCCTCAGTGAACTGTAGCTGGGTTTAGCTAGTTTATTATAATATCCACAAATTCAATTTCCACCTCAAGTCATTTGAAAATAGTTAAGATGCTGATAACATAGTTATCAATATTAATAAAATAAGTAAAAATGGATGTTCACCGACATATAATTTTTACTGATTTAAATAATCTAATCCACTGTTCAACAGTTTGAAAATGTTCAAAATAGCAATTGTGAAATTACAATACATATGAAAAACATGTCATTTAAAAATTCAACAAGACTATAATTCCAAAGCACATATTACTGTATACTTCTTATATTGATGTGTGTTTCATTCTGCACCAGGAGCAGTCATGGATACTTGGAGAGGAAAAGCAAATAAGATGTATACAGAGGAGTCTGTGTGCAGTTAACAGACAATTAAAGATGGAACTTGGGATCACTGGAAGAATATTAGGCCAATATATAAGGTAATATAACATAAATTTATGTAGTTTGTCAACAGTTCTTTCACTGTTTTCCACAGGGCTTTTCTCAAATAATAATTCTAACATGGCTAGCATTATTTGAAGTCTTTTAGGTCTCTTTGGTCTTGTCTGCTTCAAACCAATATTGTAGTGAAGTAGTAGTATTTATTTAAATAGAGACAGTGGTTTTTATTTAAATTCTGCTAGGTACCCAGCTGTCTCTTGTCAAAAACCAGAGGGACGGAATTAACGCTGCCTCACCTGTTGATTAATAGTCACTATCGACATTTCTGATGTTGGAACTGAAATGGATACACAGTTGTAATTTACAAGATGCTACTCACTGACCCTTGTGATGTGACCATGTGATTCTACTTATTTAAGAATCCCATCACATAATTAATCATCTTTTCATGCGTAGTTCATTGTAGTACATATTAGTAGAGGTCCTGATACCGATTGCCTCTAATAACAGTTATTTCCAAAACAGTCTTCTTCTCTATGTAAGTTATGCTCAGAAGAGATGAAGTATTAGTCAGACTTTATCTCATTACTTAAATGAGAAGACAGTTCATTTATATTTGAACAATAACAGGGGTTTATTGTACCCTATATACATCATCAATAAACTTAACCATCTGGTTTACACTCTTACATCAAGATATAATTATACAAATTCGCGAGACCAAGCATAGAACATGTTAATAGTTCAGGTCAACTCTAGTAACTAATTACAAAACAAAACACCATCAATATCACCACTTTCACTTTAACATCTCTTCACTCTGAGTAACCACAGAGTTTATTCTAGTGCACAGTGTCCTTTAAATATGTTTTCTACGAGAAGTAGGAGGTCCCTGTCTGGGCATTCACCTGTGAAAGAAATAGCCCAGAACAGTAATAGTCCAAGCAAAAAACCTCCATAAATACCCAAAACTAATCCAATTGGTCATCTTGTCTAGCTAGGGAAAGCATGTAATCTTGAGACATTACACCCTTCAGTATCCAATGGCATGTGGGTCCCCACCTCTATGCCGCAAGTCTAGGGCAGGCCAATATTTCACAACTTCTAATTAGAAACTCCATTCATAATGTTGTATTACCCAACATATTGAAAAGGGAACTATTCAATGTGTCAGTGTGGCCATGTAGCCAGTGAATCATAACAGACAATACATTGCAACTGGATCTCATCATACAGCTGTAAAGCAGGTAGCATGTCTAAACATTACAGTACAAGTGCAGTATTTACTGCCTGTACACCTACCTACTATTTGTACAAGAAGTAATTTCGTGCACTTTCAATTGGCAATCTTCCATGAGCGATTTGTACACTTTGGCAATGATTTCCAGAGTAGTGACACATCTTGCACAACCACTGCACAGATCATCATCTAAGCTCTCCCAAACAAATTTAAATTAATTTGCCCACTTGGCAACAGTTGAATTATAAGCAACAGAGTCCCCCCCCCCCCCCCCCCAGTGTATTCTGGAAGCAGGCATAAATGTGGTTTGCTTTCATACCTTTCTTTATTAAGTACTTAATCACTGCTCAAATCTCAAAATTTCCATCTTCACAAATCACTACACGGGAACAACAGAGTCATGTCACTGCCACAGTTATCTTCCAAAACAACTGATGTGGGACATGTTTACAGGCAACAGTCCAATGGATATCATGTGAACAACTCATTGCACTAGCACTGACCTCTCATGGTGATTCCAAAAACTTTTCAAACTACTGACAACGAATTTTGCAAACACAGTGGGAAAAAACTGAAATGATCCTGATTTATGAGGACTGTAGTAGAGATATTGAGGCTGTGGTTGCTTTATGTGCCAAGAATTTTCCAAAGAATGTGAATTTTCATCCGTTATTTTACAAGGTTGTGAATTCCTTTTTGTCTGGTGGCAGCATACAGACTAGTAAAAGGCAAAGATGAAAATGTGTTACAGGAGATGCTAATGAAATAGCTGTGCACCACAACCCACAGATAAGTGTTTGGCAATTACACACTGATTCCAGTATGTCTGCAGGTAGTATTGTTAAAATATTGCATTGTCATAAGTTTCATTCATACCCTGTGTCACTGCGCATTTCAATAGGTGGGTTTTTTTTTTTTTTTTTTTTTTTTTTTTTTTTTTTTAAATGGGCCACCCAACAAATGTAAATGACACCCACTTTCTTTTCTGAGGTACTATTCTCTGATAAGTCTACATTCACAGACTATTAACTACCATAATTTGTATTACTGGAGGTAGAAAATCCCCTCTGGTTACAGCAATTTGACCATCAGTGTACTCAATCGGTTAATATATGGTGTGGCATCTTTGGAAACAAACTCATTGGTCCATATTTTATTTTTGGAATGTTGAATGGATACAAATATTGAACTTTTGTAACAGAAACTGCTGCTACTACTTCAGGATATTACCCTGGATGTTTGAAAATGTCTGTGTTTTCAGAATGACATTTGCACAGTGCATTAGATAATTGTAACATGGGAAGTTTTAAACTGTGTTTACTCTGGCTGCTATAACAGTAGAGGCAGCTCCATTAATTGGCCCACTAGGTCACCTGATTTGATGTCAATGGATTTCTTTCTATGGCATTATTTAAAACATCAGGTTTAGCAGCAAGATATAGTTCAATGCATAAGAAATGATTATGTACTGTGTACAGTCTTTTGAAAAACTTATCACTCATGCATATTGAAATTGACAATACTACATCTGAATACCTACTCTAAGTTGGAAAAGTAGAGTAGTGTTCACCTTAAGCCACAACCATTGTGTCATATCTAGCAGTTCACAGTTTGATATGTCAGTGTAATACAACTTTGCAAATTTGATTTCCAATTACAAGTTATAAACATCTGGTCTGTCCTACAATTATAGCATGGGGATTCTCACAGAAGATTTCAAAGTTGCCTCTAACACTCATGAATAGGGTGGGGCAAGGGATCTAGTGTGGTATTATTGGATGTACTCCACCGAGACAAACAAAGTTGAAACATTATGGCTTTTGATCTGATGTATAGTGTTGTATCTCAAAAGTACTTTATTAAATCACGTGAGATATAAATGGTACACTTGTTGACTGTCGGAAAACTCAACTGAAACTACGCTGCATCCTGCACGTCTGCCAGGCCGACCGCCTAGGTGGTGCTAGTTATGTGGTGAGCCGGTGGGCGGCAGGCAATTCGAGCGGGGTGCGGCCATGACATATACTATTCAAGATATTTCAATATCTTTGGCTAAAATAAACACTCAGTACAGATAAAATACTCAGAAGATTTTAATATGAGGATACTACAGTAGTTTCCATTTGCTCTGATCCGCATACACATCTGTGCTCTAAAGATCACAAGAATATTTACAGAGTGTTCTATATCTTCCGGCAGTTGGCTCTCTGATCTTTACATCAACAACAAGCCAACCGGGTATAACAGTTGCAGTTTCACATTTTACTAGATTTGTTACTGATCTGAAAACAGTCCACTGAGATTCTGTTAAAAACATTTTTCAGTTTTTGATTTAGGTATTCAAAGCTACCTGATCACATGAAATTTGTTGCATTTTTGGAATCTGACTATGCTAATGATGGAGAAACAAAGTAATCTGTGTTAGTTTATACATTCATGTGGAATTGTGGCTCCATCACTTGGTCCAGTCAAAGATAATGAGTTGTTGCACTTTATAAAAGTTGAATACCCATTAATATCAAGTGCAACCAAGGAGGCTGTTTGGTTGACACATCTACTTACAGACTTCGATCAACCAATGGAAGATCAAATCATGTGAAACATAAACAATCTGTGTACTATACAGTTGGTCCAAAATCCAGAGTGTCATAAGAGCACTAAAAATATAACATATTCCAACATTTCTTACTAGAAAAGTAGCAATGGCATGACACTGATGTAGCATATCTCTGTCAATTAACAGAGATAATAAGCTATTAAAGCCCTACGAAGAGATCAGTTTCAAAGACTGATATAATTTATGGGAGTGAAAAAGATGTAAATGAAAATATCTCAAGCTTTTCCGACTCATTTTTTTCTTTTGCTGCATTTATACGGTTCATAATTATAATTGGCAGTTAAAGAGATATCCATTTAAAATCATTTTATTGTGAACAAGCACTCATTTACTGGCTGTGTTAATCTGACTCTTGTTTTAAATTATGCAGTTTTTCCAAGTTGGTTGTGCTGATGCCACAATCCAGCAACTGTAACAAATTTTGTTTTTCATGTGAAATTCAGTTGTTCTGTGATTTTGAAAATGGGATGGGAGTGTCTACACAACAAGTCATGTTGTAATATTTCACTGAAATATTTATATTTTTAGTTCTTAGTTAACACAGAACAGCATATCAAATAGTAGCATCCTATGAACTCTTAATCAAACAACATTTTGATGTGTTAACAATGCATTAGTTAAATCTCTCTTAAATAAATACTCAAGGAAAGCTTTGAGAAACTATTGTCCTAGTTATGTTCTTCCAATCCTTTCAAAGTGTTGCAGAAAGTTCAAAATTTTATTTAAAATTATGATAAGCTGGATTCCATCAAACAGGACTGCTGTGGCTGTTACAAACCAATTTTTCCAAAAATTACTTTTCCTTTGAAGGAAAAGTGTACAATCAAATCTGAGGCACAGGCATGGGCACCCATATGGCAAACTCCTATGACAACCTATTTATGGGTGGTCTGGAGGAAACATTCCTAGCCTCCTAAACCCCAAACCCCTGGTCTGGTTTCATGTTCATTGGTGACATTTTCACGATTTGGACTCAGGGCCAGGTCACCCTATCCTCATCCCTCACAACGTCAACTCCTTCTCCCCCATCATTATCATTTGATCCTTCTCAACACAACAAGTCACCTTTCCAGATGTTAACCTCCACCTCACTAACAGCTCTATCCACAACTCTTGACACCTCTGTCCATATTAAACCTACTAATTACCAACAGTACCAGCACTTTGACAGCTGCTATCCATTCCACTTCAAAAAATGGACAGTAAATTTGCAGTGATCAGAAGTACCTTACTCATTATGCTGAAGGCCTGACAAAGGCCTTCATGGACAGACATTACCCTCCTGACCTAGTCCATAAACAGATTTTGTGAGCCATATCCCCACACACCACCAATCCTCCCTTCAACCCCAGTAACCAGTCACAAAGGCATGTCATTCTAGTCACCCAATAGCACCCCAGACTGGCACAACTAAATCACATCCAACGTCAGGGCTTTGATTATCTGTCGTCATGCCCTGAAATGACAGACATCCTACCCAAGATCCTTCTGACCCCTCCTAAAGTGGTGTTCCATCACCCACCCAACCTTCACTATCACAGTCATACCCCTGTGGAAAACCCTGATGCAAAACCTGCCCAATCCACCAACCCAGCACTTCCTATTCCTGTCCTGTCACAGGCTTATCCTACCACATCAGAGGTCGGACCACCTGTGAAAGCAGCCATGTGATACACCAACTGTGCTGCAATCATTGCACGGCATTTTATATTGGTATGATGATGAACCAGCTGTCCATCCGGATGAATGGCCACTGCCAAACTGTGGCAGAAATGAAGTTGGACCACCTGTGGCACAGCATCTGGCTCAACACAGTGCTCAGGATTTCAATGGCTGCTTTACTACCTGAGCCATTTGGATCCTGATCCTACTCTCCACCATTAGCTCTTCTGAACTGTGCAGATGGGAGTTGTTCCTTCAACACATTCTACAGTCCTGCAACCATTCTGGCCTCAACTTAAGATAACTTCCCACTTCCCGTACCTTCACCCTATGCCTAACATCTCCCCCCGCCCCCTCTTCCTTCCCCATTCATTATCTTGCACCTCTCCAATTCAAGTATTTCTTGCAACTGTGTGTTGTCCCTTACAACATCCCATTAATTAAGTACTTTTTATTTATTTTTTATTTTATTGTTATTTTTCCTGTTTTATAATTTTTCCCATCCTCTTCCTGTTTCTCCTATTTTTACTTTTCCTTATTTTATCGTTTCAAATCACCCCCCCCCCCCACTCCCTCCCTAAACTTCTTCACACTTCCCTTTTATCCTTTCCCACCCCTTCCCTTCACTGTATTCATTGCCACAATTCAAATTCCAGCCTATCAGAGTTTTTACAATCCATCATGCACTGCAGAACTTTCCACCCCCACCTTTACCTGACATCTTTTCCCCTCCACTCCCCACTTCACTCACAGACTAGATTCGTGTGGTGCTGGAGTGGCCAGACATGGTGGTTGTGAATTTATAGTTGTGTGAATGATTGCGTGATTGTATGTGTTTCCCATCCTCTTCCTGTTTCTCCTATTTTTACTTTTCCTTATTTTATCGTTTCAAATCACCCCCCCCCCCCACTCCCTCCCTAAACTTCTTCACACTTCCCTTTTATCCTTTCCCACCCCTTCCCTTCACTGTATTCATTGCCACAATTCAAATTCCAGCCTATCAGAGTTTTTACAATCCATCATGCACTGCAGAACTTTCCACCCCCACCTTTACCTGACATCTTTTCCCCTCCACTCCCCACTTCACTCACAGACTAGATTCGTGTGGTGCTGGAGTGGCCAGACATGGTGGTTGTGAATTTATAGTTGTGTGAATGATTGCGTGATTGTATGTGTTTCTTTTTCTGATGAAGGCCATGGCCGAAAATTTAAGTCATGTGTATGTGATTAACTATTTTTGTGTTTGTCAGCAGTTCAGTGAGCTTCTTTGTGGTGAGTTGTTATCTATCCTCCATTATTGACTTTTCCAATCGGATTTTCCATTGTTAAAATGAGTTAGTAATGTACATTATGAAAACAGTAAATCACAATAAAGAATTCCTTCACATTAACTGCAACTTTCTAACTTTAAACCAAACTTTTTATTACTAATTAATACACTCACTGCCATGTATTATATGTCTAAGAAGAATATTGTATTTTTAAAATTTATATTATTTCACAGTTCATGGACAGCAAAATCTGTAGATTCCAGCTGGATGCGGCTAATTGCTGATGCTGGTATGGCTGGAATGAGAGGAGTTGATTGTGATGTGCTATACAGAGGATGCCACAATGACAAAGGAAATCAAACTTAGTTAATCTCCTAATACTGAAAAATAAATCTATAGCATAAAATGTGATATGTTTTAACCATATCAAAATATTATTATTCTTGTTAACAAATAAAAGGATCAGTAAAAGTAAAGAAACAAGTTTTGTTCAAGTGATCAAGCTCATTTAATGAATCAGTTAATTCTGGAAACATTAAAAGATGAAAATAAAATATGTTGAGCCACAAAACTGTAATACTGAAATCAAAATTCTAAGTCACAAAGAAGCCTAGATTTTGAAAAACTTGTTTCAGATCAGTTAATTACATCATTAGTGGTGTAGCAATTCAGAATGCAAGCTGTCATTCAAAGCTCAATTTATAAACATTGAACCAGAAAATTATATATTTTGAATGGTACTTCCAGTATCAACAAGCACAAGAAAGTATGTAAAGTTTCAATTGCATGAAGTAATCTTATTTTCTGGCAAGAGTCATGCTTATTTATAGAACATAGTTGTTACTCATGCATTTTTACAATAAACAATACAGTGTACCATGTAGCCTACCAAACAGAAAAGTTTAATCTTTAGATTTTAGATAAGCAGAAAAATTGTATAATAAATGTCTAATGAGATGTACTTTTATTTATATCAGATATTTCTTAAACATCTCTGCACCATTTTCAGTTCTCAGAGGTAGTAAATAGTAAAATGATCATTTAGTCATATTTCCATTTTGAAATAAAGTATTTTGTAAATAACTGTCATACATGCATGACAGTGCACAGCATTAATATGTTCAAATATGCTGTGTGCAGAAATATAATTCTTCAGGTTTCATCTCTCAGGTTCTATTGATCATATGTATAATAATCACTGTTTTAGACAGGCCTTTGCTTAATTATCATTTATACATCTAGAAGAACTAGCATTGCCTGTAGTCAAAATTCAACCATTTGTGCTTCCAAAGTCATGAAAATGAAAAAAAAATTTTAATGTCATTGGAATTTATTGAGCACTGCAAATGTATAGGTTTTATGTGAATGCTACAAAAACAGCTGGAAAAAAAAAGAGCAAAGAGGAAACATGAGAGAGTGAAAGACACAAATGAGGGAATTAATTGCTTTATTTCACAATGTAGCATTACAAAACTTCAGTAAAAACAACATTTTTGTGAAAATCCTTTCATCATTCGCTAAATGTCCTTTTTCTCTATGTTCACAAATATAAAATTTCAAACCAACAAAGAATCTAACTTCATTCAAATTTCCGATATTTCAGACACTCACTTCACTATTAGAAGATCCTTGTTACGATTTTTGAATAAAACCATGTTCTTATGGAAAATGAACAATTAAACAATTTCTTTTTAAATACATTAATTGAAATTATTGTAACGAAACTGAATATATTAATACTGTGTTCATAAACTCAATTGTTTACTTATAGTTAAGAATTGAACATCATGAAGATTTTTTTTTTTAAATGGGGGTGGGGGGCAATGGCAATTGAACCCGAGACCTTAAGATTGGAACTCCAAGCGCTAACTGACTGACCTAATATTATCTGTACCAATGTGCCCCCTACAACAGGTTATCATATAGTGGCAAAACTTAGGAACAATTTGGAGTAGCATCCTAAAATTTCTTTTCCTTTTTACTACTCTTAACGGCTACATGCCACATAATTTTTATATTCGCAACATCTATGACAAACCACCTTTCGAATTATGTATGTTTCATTGCCCTTCTTGTATGATTAACATTAAAAAGCTGTACCCTGTTTCATGTGAGTGTATTTATATAATGATATCTGGCATAATGTAGACACCGTACAGTACACTGTCAAAATTTAAACATTACATACTCCAGCAACCCAATCACAATGAGCAAATTGTTCGGTTTTAGTACACTGTATGTGATTTAGGTTGGAATTCATACAGCTTATAAGAGCCCAATTATTCATGACTAGTACCTGAGGAAACCACAACAAACAATGATTTTTGGGTAGCCAAACTACAAGTTGTGGTGATGGCCTCTTCCACATTTTTTTTATTCACTGCTGGTCTGGTTCATGTTAATTGATGATATTTTCATGATTTTGATTCAGGGCAAGGACACTTACCCTTGTTCATTCACAACCTCAACTCCTTCTCCACCATCAGTTTCATTTGGTCCTTCTCAACACAACAAGTCACCTTCCTAAATGTAAACCTCCAACTCACTGAGAGCTCCATCCACACCTCCGTCCACATTAAACCTTCAGATTGATAACAGTACATGTATTTTGACAGCTGCCATCCATTCCACAACAAAAAATCCCTCCCCAACAGCCTTGCCATCCTGGACAGTGAATTTGCAGTGATGAGAAGTCCCTTACCCAATATGCCAAAGGCCTCACAAAGGCCTTCACAGACAGACATTACCTCCAGAGAGACATTACCCTCCTGACCTAGTACACAAACATATTTCCCATGCTATATCCCCACACACCACCAACCGCCCCCCCCCCCCCCCCCAACTCAGTAACCAGTCATGAAAGAGTGTCCATCTTGTTACCCAATACCACCCCAGACTGGAACAATTAGATTACATCCTACATCAGGGCTTTGGTTATCTGTCATCCTGCCCTGAAATAAGATACTCCTACCTCAGAGCCTTCCAAGCTCTCCTAAAGTAGTGTTCTGTCACCCACCCAACCTCCACATCCTAGTCCATCCCTATGCCACACCCAATACCAACTCCTTACCAGAGGTATCATATCCCTGTGGAAGACCCCAATGCAAAATCTGCCCAATCCATCCACTCAACACTTCCTACTCCAGGCTTATCCTACTCCATCAGAGGTTGAGCCATCTCTGAAAGCAGCCATCTGGTTTATCAACTCTGCTTCAATCATTGCACAGTGTTTTATATTGGTATGACAATGAACGAATGAAAGGCCACTGTCAACCTGTGACAAAAAGCAAGATGGACCACCCTGTGGCACAGGTTAAGCCCTTGTAACTTTGATTTGATTCCGAAGATAAGGGAACCACTTTGTGGCATTCACTTCAGAACTGTCCCAGAGATTTGACAGGCAGTAGACCACTTCATACACTCATTGACAGAAAAGGTTCTGCTAATGGTATACTACGCCTTTCACATCACTGGCAACAGGTTCTACATAATGCTGATGACAAATTTGAAGGACAGTAACAGGTGCAAACATGTAATGCTTTTGTATCAGCTGTGAACAACCCCAGAATATCACAAGAATCATTAAAAGGAACAAATCGTTGTAATAATCATCAGCTGTTTCAAGTAAGGTCAATCTTCAACCTTCTCCAGACATTACAGACTTCTGCTATATACAGTCATGTAGCTTGTTTGTATTTTCCCACTGTATGAAATTCTATAAAAAAACTTGCCGAACCATCTACCATCAATCCTACCACCCTCCATTTTGTTTTTCTGTGTGACTTTGAGGCAACCCTCCCTCTCAAACTGAAGAGTGTACCAATATTTAAAAGAGCTCAGCCCCTTCCAGTCAGTTTGTGTTTCACAGTCAAACAACAACTTGAGAGGTTAGACAGTGAAGGGGTTCTGTTGCCCATCTGCTCTAGCAAGTGGGCCTCTGCCTTGGTGGTCCTGCGGAATGTGGAAGCCTAGTGGATAGTTACGGATATGTGGGGATTTCAAACAAACAGTAAACACACTTTGTCAGTTGGATATGTACCCCATACCTCGACCAGAAGATCTAATTTCTAAGCTGGCCAGCAAGACAGGCACTAAGACTCCAAGAGTAGGATGTCACAGTGGTATTAAAAATGGGCACAAACACAAGGATGCTGACTGTTGGATGACCAGTTCAAAGGATCAATCAGGTCACATAGCAAGATGGTCACGGAGACCCCAACAGTACAATGTCACATTGGTATTCAAAAACGGGCACAAATACAAGGACGCTGACTGCCTTTTGAGGCATCCATTAGCCAAACACAACAGCACAGATGAAATATCAGCTCTCACTGAATTAGGTGACATTACAGCTGAACAGAGGGAAGATCCAGCACTATAAAAACCATAGAGGCCTTGGAGAAAGGAGAACCAACCTAAGGAGAGTTTCAACTTATAAATGGGACACTGTATAAGAGCAACTATGATCCACTGGGCCCCAAATAGTTAAGGTTTGTTCCAGCTCATTTCTGGCCAGGTATTCTCAAGTATTTCCACAATTCTCCAATATCTGATCATTTGGGATTTGTGAAGACCCTAGACAGAATCAGATTCAGGTATTCCTGGCAAGGTCTCTACTGATCTGTCAAGCAGTATGTGAGTCACTGTAAGGAGTGTCATAGACGGAAGCATGTGTCACAGTTACCTCCAGGGCATCTGGTACCAATTACACCTGCAGCAGCTCCATTCCACCAGATTGTAATCAACCTTTTAGGTAGGTTTTCGAAGTTGACAACCGATAACTGATGGATAATAGTCTGTGGATCACTGTTTTTTTTTTTTTTCAGGAAGGGGATCAATGTCGCGAATCTACGGACAGAACACATGGTGCTGTGGTTAGCATCGCAGATTTCTGTGCTAGCGTCCCTGGTTCAAATCCCTCCACTGGCAGAAAAAAAATCATTTCTTTGTATTTACTATTTCTAGAATGTTCTACGTGTTTCTTATGTTTGATATACTTGTAAGTTTCAGAAAATTCTTTCTATGTATAAATAGCGGAGTACTCCAATCAGAAGTCAGTCTGCTCTGAGTGTACACTGGTGATAGCATTAAACCTGTGCTCTATTAATGACTCAGTGTTTGAATTCAATGTTTTATGTGACAATATCTAAGTGTAACGCTGTACAGTGATAGTAAATGAAACTAGCATATAAAGGCAGTCATGGGGAAGGCGAATTGTCGACTTCAGTTTACTGGGAGTATTTTGAGAAGGTGCGATTTGTCTGTAAAGAAGACCACATATAAAACACTTGTACAACCATGTCTTGAGTACTGCTCAAGCATTTGGGATCCCCACCAGATCGGTTTTAAGGAGGACATAGAGGCAGTTCAGAGATGGGCGGCTAGGTTTGTAACTGGTAGATTCAATCAATACAAGAATCTTACTGAAATGCTTCGGGAACTCAAATGGAAATTAAGGGGAAAAGGCAACATTCTTTTTGAAAAACACTGTTGAAATTTAAGAGGGCTGGAATTTGAGGCGGACTGCAGAACTATTCTACTGCAACCAAACTACATTCTGTGTAAAAGACCACAAGCATATAAGCTGAGAGAGGTTAAGGCTCGTACAGATGCATACAAGCATTCATTTTCCATCAAAATGGAGTGTAACAGGAAATCAAGTAACTGGGTCAATCCAAACGAAGTGGTACAATAAAAATTAAGTTGGTTGCTTGACCATTTTTAAATATTTTACTTTTTTTATATGTCATTGCCCTATATTTGAGAAGTACAAAACAGTTTTTTAAAGTAATTTATCTTGCACCTTTACTGAATGGCGGTCATTTTTATTTGTCAGCGCGCGCCGTTTTTTCAATCTGGAGACATTAGCGAAAATTTGAATATCTCGGCACTGGGTTAAGTTACAACATTGCAATTGACATGATTGTTTTTAGAAAAGTGTGCTCTACAACATTGTCTATTACACAAAATACCCTAAATTCAAAAGTAACCAGTCAAAATGACCTCCAAAGTTTGGTATCCAAATTTTCAAAAATCCACTTTTTAGGCCCAATAATGACATACAAGGAGTGACTTATGAGAGTCTATTTTTTCCTGTAGTTAGATATCATACACTACTAGCCTCATATTGAGCAAGAACACTTACAAATGTTTCCTTAATTTTTTATGAATTTTTGAAATTTGAAAATTTTCATTTTTTGTAAAGTTTGAGGCTAGTTATCTGAGATGGGACTGAATATAAAAATATGATTTTTGCACAGTTTGTACACCTATACGATAGCAACATGCTCTAAAAATTTCAACATTGATATCTGAGTGTAAACAAAGATATGAATTTTTGAAAATGAGGAAATAATTCACATTACTATACAACTGATATGGCTGTTACCTATTCATGTGTGATATTGGTGGAATATAATCATTTATTACTGAAGCAAGGTACTGAATTATATACAAAAAGTGGAAACATCACTGAAATTAACATTTATGTTATTTTGACATAAGGTATTTAAAATAAATTAATTGAGCAATTAACATCCTTCGAGATGCGACTATTCCTGAACCTGGTGGTGAATGTTAAGAACACTTATTTCTTCTGACAGCTTCTGTTATGTAGAATAATACCTCCCAGTTGCTGTGGTAAGTTCAAGCACTGAAAGTTTCCTTAAAACATTTTTCATTAGTATCCAAACTTTGTCACTATTAGATTTCATGAATGATGTTCTTGGGCCAGCAGGGTGGTAAAAATGCACAAAAAGTCATTGTTTTCCAAACTTATTGTTTCAACCTCGCCAAGCCACCACTGTCCATCATACACACATGCTACTATGTCATTTAACGTTAAAGAGAGACATGTAATTTTACTGACAACGATCCTCATAAATTTCCGTTTCTGATGTTACATAGCATTTTTTCAAGTTTTTTGTAACTGAACCATAAACTGTTTTGTGACACACTTCACTTGTTATCTGTCCAACAGAGCACTGTTTATCCATGTTATTGCATTCCAGTTAATCTCTCAAAATTAATTACAAATTACATACAAAACAAAGCACGTAACACATTCTACACTCTCGATGAAGTATGTACATCCACTCTAACAGATGTTTCAGAACAGAATGACTACAACAATTCCACACCCAGCAGTAATATGTTTCTACAATGCCACACCCAGTAATAATAAGTTCTTTATTGTCAATAAACCTAAACATAAATGGGCATTTTTATTACAATAGAACACAACCGAAAGCTCCTGTTGTTTAATATTGTATTATTAAAAAAAAAAATAAACTAAATGAATATTGTGTGATATATTTAGTTAACACTATGTCATAATTAAATTTTATTACAATGAAACAATAAACCATTTAAATGGGCAACAGTCATAATAACTGTTGTAGTGTCATACGAATTATTTCCTCATTTTCAAAAATTCATATCTTTGTTCACACTCAGATATCAATGTTCAAATTTTTACAGTACATTGCTGTCATATAGGTGTACAAACTGTGCAAAAATCATATTTTTATATTCAGTCCCATCCGAGATAACTAGCCTCAAACTTTACAAAAAATGAAAATTTTCAAATTTCAAAAATTCATAAAAAATTAAGGAAACATTTGTAAGTATTCTTGCTCTATGTGAGGCTAGTAGTGTATGATATCTAACTACAGGAAAAAAATAGACTCTCATAAGTCACTCCTTGTATGTTATTATTGGGACTAAAAAGTGGATTTTTGAAAATTTGGATACCAAACTTTGGAGGTCATTTTGACTGGTTACTTTTGAATTTAGGGTATTTTGTGTAATAGACAATGTTGTAGAGGACAGTTTTCTAAAAACAATCATGTCAATTGCAATGTTGTAACTTAACCTAATGCCGAGATATTCAAATTTTCGTTAATGTCTCCAGACTGAAAAATTGGCGCACGCCGACAAATAAAAATGGCCGCCATTCAGTAAAGGTGCAAGATAAATTACTTTAAAAAACTGTTTTGAACTTCTCAAATATAGGGCAATCACATATAAAAAAATTAAAACATTTAAAAATGGTCAAGCAACCATCCCTGTACCACTTCATATGGATTGACCCAACTAGTAGTGGTACTGAGTACCCTCCACCATGCACCTTTTGGTGGATTGCGGAGTATGTATGTAGATGTATATGCATTAGGACATTTTCATTTCCCAAAAGTGTGTGAAGCTCCTTTACCAAACCAAGGTTTTGTGTCCCAACTTCGTCGCCGCTTTTGTGTCCCAGCCTCGTCGTAGGTGTCGGTGGCCGAGTGGAATGAGACCGACACAGGAACAAAAATAGCACGCTGGTGCAGGTACGGAGGGGAGCAGCCAGAAACTATAAACACTAGAGTAAATTAGAAAGAGATATATATTGCACAGAATGTAACAATACTTAACTTTTACATAGTACTGCAGAATGTTGATACATAGTTGTTAGAGGCCTGCCTAGTGCCTGTACGATAGCAAAGTCTTCACTGGTGCCTATCTGATTACGAAGGTCCTAACTGGTTGCTATCTCAGTCCCAAGTCCCAAGTGACCGGTGTCTTTCCGTGGTGGCCACGAGCGGGGTTGCAGCAGAGGGCGCTCGTGGCTGTCGTCGTGAGAACGCCGTGCCGTGCGTGCATGGCGGCGCGCGGCGAAAGTAGGTGGCGCGCACTTTGTACTTGTGCGACACCACACAAGGTCATGGGAAGGCTGTAAAGCCATGGCATGCTCATTTAAGAGCTTTACTCCCTTGCTGATACTTCGAATCCAAGGTACACAAGTTTGGGAAAAAAGTGACTTTGTCAAGCAGCACTTTAATCATTCCTAATACAAAAACTTGAAGAAAAGCTGTCCCTTCCCAATCACTACATCCATTTGTTTTTTATAACTGTTGTCTGCTGTCTTTTTATATATAACTTTTTGTTCACCATACAAGATGTTTCAAAGAGGACTTTACAACTTTAAAAATTCGTATAAATTTATTAAAAGAAGATATAGAGTTGGGTTTAGTGTTATTTTGTAGGGAAAGACATCAAGTTTTGTTACCTTAACCCATTACCTGGTAAAACTTGTTATTACAGACCATCAAATTTTTGTCAATATCTCCTCATCTAATATTTTATCTTCATTGAAAGAAATAAATACTAGTCTTAAGTCATTAACTTGATATTTACTCACTTCCTCCTTATGCAGGTGTGCTGGAATTTTTTCAAATGTGGTGTATTTTCATCCTCTTTGAATTGTAAAATGTGGATGAGGGAAAATCTCATGCAAGATAAACAAATAAGATCACAAGAATGCATACAGTAATTTTTGTATTAAGGCACTTAAACAAAATACTTTTAATGTAACATGCTACTATCCCATTATTGGGACACACAAAATAAATGGATATTGCATTTACTTTAGGATATCTGAGAAATATCAAATTTTACATAGATGTCCATATACTCATAATCACACCTAAACCAGTAAATAACAATTCATTGTTGAGCAGCAGCCACCAGCAGACAGTGTAGCTATGAGAAAGTATAGGAAGCAGGCAAATCGAGTCCTTTCCTAAACCTAACTAATTAAAGAAAAATTATTTATTTCATATTTCCAGGCATTAAACAAATCAATTCATCTTCAGGAACCATAATCAAAGCTAAAAGCTGCATCGCTCATGTAGAATTAAATAAAATATTTGCGTCCCAAAACCAGGACAATGGGTGATGGGTTAAACTAAATATGTTGTATGTGGTTTTCATTGGTTATCCTGCACACATCCCATCAGAAGTCAAGGGGGGGGGGGGGGAGGTATCTCATACTAAGGCTTTGGCACACTGTCATGTGTTTTGGCCGGGTCTGGCATAACATCAAGTCTCTCCGTAAGCGACGTTTGCCCCGTGGCTTCAACCATAGGAGGCCTGGGATCACCTGCACATTGATTTTGCCGGCCCCTTCCTTAACGCCTATTGGTTACTGGTTATCGATGTCTTCTCTAGGTTCCTGTACATTGTCCATTGCCTATCAACCTCTGCCACAGCCACTGTTGCAGCTCTGTCATGCATTTTCTTGATTGAAGGCCTCCCACCACAGTGGTGTCAGACAACAGCCCTCAGTTTGTGTCACACTAGTTCGCCTCCTTCTACAATGCCCAGGGTATCCACCATGTCCTTGCCCCGCCCCCTTTTCCATCCAAAGTCTAATTGGGAGGCTGAAAGATTTGTTCACACCTTCAAGATGCAGTTGAAAAAGTATGTGGCTCAGTACCCTTCAGATGTTGCTCTCAACCAATTTCTCTCGTCCTATTGATTCACACCATTCTGCGACAAGAGTCTTGTGGAGTTCCTTCACGGCTAGCAGCCCTGGACTCTGCTCAATCTTCTACATCCAAACCACGGACATTCGCCCTTGCCTCCATCCCCTCGCTTCTGACCAGGATTAGCTGTCTGGGTGCAAGGGTTCGGACGTCGACCAAAATGGATCCCTGCCTTTGTCATCAGATGCTGGGGCCGCCGTCTCTGCGACATGTGCACAGAGGACATCCATCTGTGCATGTCATCACGACCAGCTGTGCCTGTGTGTGGAAGAGTGGGTGACCGCCATCACCCATCAGACATTTCCCACACAGTCTGCTCCACCATACAGTCCACACGTTGAAGAGGGGTTCCTGCCGCTACCTGCAAGTTGTCTGCCTCAGCCAGGGGCTGAACCAGATTCCTCCTGTGGGATACCTATACTGTCACAGGTACAGTCACCACCCACACAGGATCTGTCTCCTCCTGCCACAATCACTGGTCCTGCCATATGGGTTGGTGGGGAAAGGATGCCAACGCTGCCCACGCACCAAGTACTTCAGGCCCTACGCAATGGTGCCAGCCCGCCACTTCAGTCAGAGGCCAGCAGATGATGACGCCAAGGATATCTCTCGAATCCGATCTTCCCCAAGGGGGTAGGAATGCTGTAAGACGCAGACACAAGCGAAACCGAGCAATTACGTCGGGCGTCGGCCACGAGAGTGCACCACCGAAAACTGGCAAACGTCAGTGCTCGCCAGGCGCAAGCTATTGACATAAACAGTACTGCATGTGCCCGTGCCTCTCAGTGTGTTGTTGACTAGTTATGAGCCTACCTCGCAGGTGTTCGCACAGCCAGTGCATGCCCCGTGCTGTGTTGTATTTGTGAATATGTTAGTGAATAAAACACCTGCTACCCACAGAAATTAAAAGAGTGTATTCTACTTAACATTTTCAAAAGATTTCTCTAAATCTACAAAAGCTATGAATGAAGGTTTCAACAATATTTTGGTTGCTACTCACCACAGAGACAATTCAATGTACCAATGAAAGCCATAAATAAAAGATTACAAGTTGCCCCCTTCCTGAAATTTCCATTGTTTGATAAACATAGGTTTGCTATTCCTTAACCTATCTTATAACTCTGACTTGCAAGTTCCCATATGTCTAATAAATACTTATTGATCTTCCCCATAGAGTTGATGGATTTTATTTATTTATTTCGTAATGTAAATGCAACCATGACTTATTAAACTGATAGTTCAGTATTACTCACACACCTGCTTTCTTTGTAATTGTAATTATTATGTCTAAGGGTATTTCACCTGTTTTACACATCTTGTTCACCAACTGCAACAGTTTTTCATGGCTGGCTTTCCTACAGACGTTAGTACCTCTGGGGGAATTTCGTATACTCTAGGTACCTTGTTTAGATTTTAGTCTTTCAGTGCTCTGTCAAATTCTTCTCAATTTATATACCTCCTCTTCCATTTCTACAATATTGCCTTAAAATTTCAATTCCCATTATATAGACCCTTTATATATTTCCTTCCACCTTTGTCTTCTTTGCTTAGTACTGGTTTTTCATTGAATCTCTTGAAACTGTATTCATACAACTGCATCTCTTACCTCCAAACATCTCTTTTCCTGTGGGTAGTATCTATTGATCTAGCTAATAAGAGAAAAATGATAATTTATGAGGGGAAGGGACAACCTGGGTAATTCACTGGGGACAAGCATAGGTAAATTAGTAGTATACCTGAAAAGAGCCCACTTACAGAGGTGGTAAAGTGCACTATGCAGACAATTTAAAAAATAAATAACTGTAAAATTTCAGGTGCAGCTTTATGTATTTCTAATATTTTCATGTAAAGTAGCTAACATCATAAGAGAGGAGTCCATTCTTGAGTTTTACAACATTAACAAAATCTTGTTGTGGTTGTCAGCAGTTCAAAGTATTGTTGGATACAGCTCTCCATGCTGCACTATCCTGTGGAAGCCTCATCATCACCAAATAACGATGGTAACCTACAACCATCTGAAACTGCTAATTATACTTATCTCATGATCTTCCTCTGTGAATTTTATCTGTCACACTTCCTACCAATACTAAATTGATTATTTCCATCTGTCTCAGAATGTTTATCAACTCTGCCCTTTTCTTTAGTCAAGTAAAGCTCAAATTTCTTGTCTCCCCAATTATGTTTAGTACCGCTTCATTAGTTATTCGATCTGACCATCTAATCTTAAGCATTCTTCTGTAAAACAAAATTTCAAAAGGTCCTACCCTCTTCTTGTCTAAACAACTTATCACCCATGTTTCACTCCCATACAAGGCTAAATTTTAGACGAAATTCAAATTCAAATCTTTGTAAACCTATGGAACAAAACTACTGTGGTCATTGGTCCCTAGATTTACAATCTACTTTAATTAAGTTAAACCTATCCTAAGAAGAACATACATATCCACACTCAAGGGAGGACTCAAACTATTGGCGGGCCCTGACATGGTGCCTAGAACCATGCGGCTATTCCCGCACAGCAAACTTTAGACAAATTCCTTCAGAAAGGACTTCATAATACTTAAATTAATATTAAAATTTCATTTCTCACAATCAGAAATGCTTTCTTGTCACTGCCATTCTGAATGTTATACCTACTCCATTTCAGTCTTCACAAGTTATTTAACACAACAAATAACAAAACTTATCTACAACTTTTATTGTTTCATTCTTTATCTAATTCCCTCAGCATTGCCTTATTTAACATACTGCACTTGAAATGTATCCAACACTAGTTGCTTCTGAAATCAAAGAGTAAGCTAATCAGACAACAGCTCATTAGATTTACTACTTTAAATAAAGGTGTAATATCACAGCTCGATACTACAGGTAGTTGACATGTAGTCCTCATAGAAACGCTACTGTAGCATCATCAGATGACCAGGTCGGGTATGCTGGACTGCACTCCACCTCTCAATTCTAAGAGCTCGCCAAGTACAGTGCAGTTGCCATGAACTCATTGCTTAGCAGAATAGTTAGCAGCTATAGCCATTGCATCTTCCAATAAGGATCCTTAGTCTTTCTCCTATTCCTGCAGTAGTTATATTCAGCAAGTGACAATATTCAACCTATGAACATTGTCCTGATAGGTAGATTCGACTATGTCACGTGCCTCAAGACTCCATGAACTACTCTGATGCATCAAGTTTAACAACTGCTTTTCGTGTGACTAATAAATGCAACTTTTAAAGAACTCAGTATTTTCAACATTCACTTGCTTTCAGCAATCAACATCTTTTATACACATTTATAAACCTGTCAGGCTTACTCATTAATCAATGATATATTTGTGAAGATGTACCTGTCTTTTTTAACATTTTCTAATGATCTTTTACCTAACAGAGTTTCTTTCACTGTGATTAGTTACAACACATTTGCTTATGCTTACACAGTATATCCTACCTTCTAATCTTCTGAGGAACTGCATACAAACATAGTATCCACAACTACTTTGGTCGTTTTCACAATTTAATTACACTATCATTCTTTAAACAACAGCATTAGTTTACTAACATACAAGGCGATAAAAATATAATATGTTTATTTGGAGAAAAATTCTGATATTTTTATCTCATAATAATGCTTTAATCATTTTGATCAACTAGACACAATGTCACTTAAGAAAATATGTCACAGGTTTTCACATATTCTGACTCTATTTTTATTCTCCTGCCTCACATTTTTAAGAATAGTTCTCCCATATCCCATTCTAAAACCTCACAACCCCAGATGCATCTGCCCATATTTCTAATACTAAGGTAGATTTCAATTCACCCCCAAAGACATATGACAAGCTGCAACAAGCACATAAAAAAGATACTCACCCATACAACACTTAACCTATTGGCAACTTGCCTTCGTCCAAAAAGATAGGATTCACAGAGTCACACTTCACAGATACACAACTATCATCTCCAACCACCACAGGAGATGACAGTTGTGTGTCTGTATAAGTGCTCTCTTTCCTGACAAAGACTAGTGGACAATAGCTTAAGTGCTGTATGTGTGTCTTTTTTATGTGCGTCTGCCTCAGCTCTTTGCAGTGAGTTGAAAACTATCCTCATTATATTGTTGAATTTCAACCTGGATTTTCCATTATTAGATAATACTATGATAGGGTGCAGGTCATTCCTCTGAATTCGCCAGTCCCTAGTATATATCATTCATGTTTAGTATATGTATACCCAAATTTCACATCTTCAGTGCCAGCTATCCTTTAGGATTTCTTAATGTCCTTACATCCGTGTCAAAAGACCATCAAAAGTGCAATAAGTTGATACATTTGTTTGTAAGTCCTCACCAGGATAAAACAAAAGTTTCTAATTTTCTAGGGACCATGAAGCAAGCTCTGCCAATCACAGGTACTAACCTTTATTGCTTGCAGAGCTCCCTAAGGTAGACAAGGCACAGTGTGTGTGGTATTTTCAGTTGCACATACACACTTTACAACATCCCTCTTTTCTTAGGGGACAGAGTGTCTGTGTCTTCTGAATCTGGGGTGTTGGCTCAGGCCACTGCATAACAGAATAAGGGTTTTGGCATGGCTTGACTCATTACCCACCCTTTCTTGACATGTCATATGGTAACACAGGAGAGGCTGAAGTGGTCCCTATCTCAACATGTAGCCTAGGTGCTGGTGACATTGCCTGTGATGCTGGTGAAATCCCCAGCTGTGGCAGCTCCGGCAGAGATGGCTGAGGGGCCAGTGACTGCATAAGATGAAGAGAAGGGTTGACACAAGGCCCCCGGAAGGGTGCCTGCCATCCCCCTCTCCCTCCCCAAATGGACATCAGTGAGGGTTGCATGTTGTCCAATGGAGAGAAAACCATGGCTGCCAGGTGTGGTGGCACCAGAGGCACATCAGGGGACCCTCAACCTGCCATGTGGCAGTGAAGTTGATCATATCTGGAGCACAGGCCATGTGGACCTTTCACAGATGGCATCCACAGCAACAGGTGACCACTTACATAAACCACTTAGGGTGATGTCTAAACCATGCACTCAGACAGGTATTCAAGGAACAAAACTGGGTACTGTTGGGCCAATTCATTGTCCGGGTGGAGGATGTAGGAGATGCAAGACCTTCAGAGGCTAGTAATAATAATAATAAAGATTTTATTGTTGTTAGGTCTTTATAGCAATAGGCAACATCAAATGAAAATACATTTAATAATACAGTGTGATAAAGTGTTGAGTAATTAGCATATTTTAGTTTATATTACAACAATACACTGTAGGTCAGCTACTGAATTACTAATTTTTTTACAGTTGAAGAATTCATTAATGTCATAGAATGCGTGGGCAGCTAACCATTCATGTAGTCTTTCTTTGAATGTTAAATCAGGAAGATCCTGTATAGCATGTGGCAGCTTATTAAATAGTTTGTGCCCTATGACCTCACAGCTATTTATTGATTTTGACAGCCTCTGGAGCCCATAGCAGAGTTCTGCCAGCCTTTTCAGGTCAAAAAGCAAGATACAATACAAAGCAGCAATCAATTCAAGATATTGTTGAAAGAAGACCAAACAACTTTTTTTTTTCATCTGAGTTTTAAATGTTTAAACACTTCCCCACTTGATTACAGGTGAAATGGAGGGGAGCACCAAAATGTGCTGAATGCTACAAATAGTGCAAAATAAACTAAATTTGTGGCAAGAAAATTGCAGACCATTGTCTGAAATCACTTTAATAGGGAATACCTTTGACAATGCCGTAACTGTGGCCAACTTGGAAAACATTTTAACATGACCATTACTAATAACTAGACCACATTCAAGAACAAGCTAAGAAAATCCACTTATGTTCCCATACTTGTGGAAGTGTTGGCCAGGGAGACATCAAGGCCTGGGGAACAACAGCTTGATGTACGGCGCACACTGAGAACAAGAAACAATGAAATGCACAATGTTACTATCCAAACATGGGCAAAAGATGTGTCACCAGGCCACAACCTCCTTGTGGGAGATGTCCCAGTGACCTTGTGTAAAGGAGTAAGAATGTCTGCACAAATGTCTGATGACACAGCCACCTGTGGTGCCACATGATCTGTCTCTAGCAACAGGACACCATTGATCATGGATAAATGATGGCGAAATATAGTAGTTTGGGAGGAGGTATGTCACACAATAAGGTGGAACCTAGAGCCAACAAAGTTGTACAGTGAGAGGCAAAACAATTGCCTGGCCTGAGTCCAAGAACAGGGCATTGTACATGCCCAAGTTCAGTTGTACCAGTGTTCACAACTCTAGTGGTCAGTGGAGCTTTAGCTTGGTGTTATCATCATCAAATAGAAGCAATTTAATAGTTAGAATATGGTATATGTCTAGATTCGTTGCATTTAACTCATCATATCCTTTCTTTTCAAAATCGTTATTCGAGCACATAAAAACAGTTGAAATATAAAAACTCTCAGTAGAATTACTGCAAAGAGTATTACATATCTGTTTCAGTGGCTGAGTGGATAGACTGATGGTTTACAAACATAAAGAATGAGTGTTAGAATCTAAATGGAGTCAATTGTCATTTTTTAAGGCCTTGCAAGTAATATTTTAAACAATAATGCACTACAAACTGTGTAGTTATTGATTCTATTTTATAATAGTCTTATCGTTAAACAAACAGACAAGTGGACATCATAAGAATATTGAAAATTGATGTATTCATTTGTAATTACTTCAACCACTACCTGATGTGTCTATAGTTTTCAACTAAGACAAATGTACTAGCTGATTGGCATATTTTTCCAAGTCCTTACATACGGTTTACAAAAGTGAGTGGAACAGGGCCTCTGCTCATAAACTCAACTGTGCAGTCACCAGTCAAAATGAATTTCATGCAATTAACGTAATCCCAGGAACTCATAATTACTAGTTTATCCATGGCTTGTTCATAAGACAATGGTTCTTTGATAAATGTGCAACAGGACCTGATTCCATCATCCCACAATATTCTGAAACCAGTGCTCCAAAAGCCTGGGAATATCAAGGTCTCCTTAGTTCCCAGATCATTAACACATTCGCTGTGGCTGACGTTTATAAGCATTTTCGCGATCAACACGCCAGAGCTGCTGACACTTACAAGCGGCATGCCAGCTGAGTACTCAGTTTACTTAGTTTGGCTGTGCACTCGTGTTAGTACAGGCCACCAAAAAACATCACATAACATTTTCCTGTGTGCAGTTGTGTGTTTTCGTCTTTAGTGGTTTGCTATAAAAACATCGCCTATACACCTTGCAAATTTGTTATATGGGGTTAGGTTTCCTTAGCACCACACTGCAGATGAGATGTGTTTCTTTTTCTTCATTTAATAAACCTTTTGGGGTTTTCAGTATAATTCAATGAAGTGGATTTATCGCTTGTTTGAATTTAATTTTCTTCCCAGTTTGCAATAAAATCAAAAAATCAGAGGCGTTGTTAGAATTGTTTGCAATAAATGCATATGACACTTATAAGTCAGAGAGCTTGTAGCATTTATCACATAATCGGCATGCAGCCTAGCACCACCTCTTTTGCAGACATATTCACTTTCAATATTACAGGTTTTGCAGGGGTCTGATTTCAGCCCTCGGTGCACGTGCATTTACAGGTGTCTGCCTAGAGCGTTAGCAGCCCGCACTGGTGACCACAGCGAACGTGTCAACCAAGGAACATTTTGGGCCACCCTGAACAATTCTTCATCTTGTCTCTGAGTAGAGACTCATGGTTTCCCATGTATTTCACATCTCACAACCTCATTATTACCTCTAAAATCATCTCATCTATATCCTTGCTGTGGAACCGTCAACACCACAGTGACAGCCTTCCTCAGACTGTTTTCAAAGAGAGCATTATTCACTCATGAACATTCACATCAGTCATTTTGAAGCAGACCTATGATATATTCCAATCAGCTGATACATTTCACTTAGCTAAAAACTATAGACATACAAGGTAAAGTTATTGTAAACAAAATATAACCATTTTCAATATTTTTACTAAGACCATATGTCTGTTTAAAGATTAGACTATAATAAAATGGAATATTTTGAAAGAACATGAAACAGAAAGGTCTATGACTGCACAGTGACTAGTGAATTAAGGTTTAATATATTACCTGCACAGGTCTAAATAAAATAAATCAACAAAATTTAAAAAAGACAATTTATTTCAGTTAGATTTGAACATTTGTCCTTTATGTTCATAAATCATCAGCATATCCAATCAGCTATTGAAACAGATGTGAAATGCTCATCACTGTAGTAATTCTACTGAGGTGGAGTTCTTATATTTCAACCATTTATGCACACTCTAATAATTATTTTCACAAGAAGTGATACAATGCATAAAATTGAAATGAACCACAACATATTCTGTATCCTAACTATTATATTGCTTATACTTAATGATACAATCACCAATGGGACCTCCACAGAGAGACCAAGTAGCTAACACTGGCACTTGGTAAACATGGGCATGCATAATTCTCTGTTCTTGAACTCTTTAATAATTTGGGCAAGGCAATCTTTTTGCCTCTCATTGTAAATTATCACCTCACAAAAGACAGCACCCACAGCAGTTTCTGATGTAATTCTGGAGCTATTAATTGAAAACCATCCACTGCTTGTTGAGCTTCAATGTCTATGTGGAATCAGAATAGCTCATCCTGTTCAAATACTGGATCCAGACTGGCCAGAAGTCAAGACAACATGTATGCATTAGCATGTTTGGCCATAAAGCTGTAAATGAATCTCATAATGGAACCTGTGTAAGTAATGAACTAAGCACTGGATGCAGTGAGTGGCTTTATCCAGCATTGACATGGAGACTAAATAAGGACACCAATGACTTGTGATCAGTAAAGGTTCTCCACAATAAAATAAATAAAGCTCTTTGACTGATGAGAGCCATGAAAGACACAACACATAAGAAACATAGCTATGTTGTAAAAAAAAACACACACACACACAACACACACACACACTTTAAGAGACACTTCAAACCTGAGATAAACAATAGAGGGTTGGAAAAATTGACACTTCTCACTATTACACTTTAGGTCCACTACCTGTAAAATGGAAAAAAGAGGCTTAAGTTATACAGATATTCCTCGGTGCAAGCGCCTGAAGGCACAACATCATCCAAGTAATTGACACACCCCTTTTGTTCTAGAAAATGTAATATAAATGGAGCTCCTGCTACACCTAAAATCAAATGCAAATATTGATAGAAGCCAAAAGGTGTGTTGACGACTGGCAGTTGCTGGCAAGTCTCATCCAGAGGAAGCTGGTGGTAGACTTAAGATACATCAATTTTTGAATAATGCTAACCACCTACAAGCTTATCAGAGAGTTCATCAGGTTGGGGTAAAGGATTTGTATCTATGTATTGACAGAAATTTTGAAGTCACGACAAAGGTGAAGGAGGACTGTTATAAGAAGTCACCACAATGGTGATGGAGGTCAGTTGTTGTTGTTGTTGTTTTATTATTATTATTATTATTATTATTATTATTATTATTATTATTATTATTATTATTATTATTATTGTGGTTTTTATTTTATTTCATTTATTTAGGCCTATTTATTTTATACAATGTCCAGAGGTGTGTAACACTTGCTCAAAGAAATAGAGCAAATATCCCTGACTCCATGAGATGGTGTAATTCTTCATTCACTTGCTCACAAAGTGCCGTAGGAACTGTGTGGGCCCAAAAAATTTGGAAACAGGTTTTAAGTGTCATAGAAATAAGTGCAAAGAGATTGTTTGCGCATCATAATACAAAAACTCATAACGCAACACACTGATCTGCAAATAAGGAAGTTGATTCATATCCAGATGAACTTCGTCCTAGCAAAGCCAAACACCATCAAAACATCTAAGATGACAAGATCTTCAGTACGCAAATTGTCTGCCACATATAACACCAGGTGCCATACTACAGACTTGTAGGACACCAGGGCTGAGAACTGGCCTACAATGGAAATGTTTTGTCTGTTGTAACTGTCCTGTTACTGTGATAATGGTGTGAGAAGATTGAGGGAATTAAGCAGAGTGATTGTCATCCACATATCAACCTGTATATGCAGCACCTTGAGAAAAATCACTTCAATTAAGAGATTCTTTTTTAACAACACATTGACCAATGTTTTGGACACAATCATGGTGCACAAAACTAGGGAACAAGATGGCACTGAACATGCATATTGTGATGCTTATATTGTGATTATAGCTGCTGATGAGAATGAGGTCAACCATCTTATCCTCCAGCATCCTATTTATGAATGGAAGAGTAGAAGGGTTGAGTAGCAGACACATCACACCATGCCTCCATCTGATTTCCTGCCATCTTTGAAACTTCAAAAGACTGGAGGATTTGCAAGAGGCTGGAAAAGAAAGAGTTTTTACAATGAAGAGCACATTTTCACACCATTTCATCTGTACATAACTTCCTTGTGAATATCTGTGACGAAACAAAAAAGATAACTCAGTCCATGGAGCTCAGCTGCTCAGGCTCAATAACACTGATGAGCCTGTTTAAAACAGCAATACTCTAGCAGTAGTACCATTAATACATTTACAGTAATGCTTAAATAATGTGGACCTCGGTAGGGGCAGGTCCATTATGCCAGTGATTGGAAGAACTTAATCTCTTTCTGCTCTACTAATGAAGAATCTCATTTACCAATGTGGTAAGGAATGGTGAACCTGTTGTTGTTTTTGTGGTCTTCAGTCCTCAGATTGGTTTGATGCAGCTCTCCAAGCTACCCTATCCTGTGCAAGTCTCTTCATCTCAGAACACGTTCGGCAACCAACATCCTTTTGACTCTGCTTACTGTATTCATCCCTCAGTCTCCCTCTATGCATTTTACCCCACACACTTCCTTCTAATGCTAAGTTGATGATTATTTGATGTCTCGGAATGTGTCCTACCAATCTATCCCTTCTCTTAGTCAGAATATGCCAGAAACTCCTTTTCTCCCCAATTCTGTTGAGCACCTCCTCATTAGTTACATGATCTACCCATCTAATCTTCATCATTCATCTGTAGCACTACATTTCAAATGTTTCTATCATCTTTTTGTCTGAACTCTTTTATCATCAACATTTCATTCCCATACAATGCTACAGTCCAGATAAGTGATTTCAGAAAGGACTTCCTAACATGTACACTAATATTGGATGTCAACAAATTTCGCTTCTTCAGAAATGCTTTCTTGCCATAGCCATTCTGCATTTTATATCTTCTTTACTTTGACCATCAGAAGTTATCTTGTGGCCCAAATAACAAAACTCATGTACTACCTTTATTGTCTCATTACCTAATCTAATTCCTTCAGCAGCGCCAGATTTTCTGACATTACATTACCCTCATTTTACTCTTGTTAATGTTCATCTTATATCTTCCTTTCAAGACGCTGTCCATTCCATTCAACTGCTCTTCCAGATCCTTTGCAGTCTCTGACAAAATTACTATGTCATTGGCAAACTGCAAAGTTTTTATTTCTTCTTCCTGAACTTTAATGCCCTCTCCAAATTTCTCCTTGCATTTCTTCACTGTTTGCTCAATGTACAGACTGCACAACACTGGGGAAAGACTACAATCCTGTTGTATTCCCTTCCCAACCTCTGCGTCCCTTTCTTGCCCCTTAACTCTAATAACTGCTGCCTGGTTTTTGTTTAGGTTGAATACAACTCTTTGCTCCCTATATTTTACCTCTGCTACCTTCAGAATTTGAAAGAAGATAAGTCATAATGTGAGTATTGCCTCCTGTGTTCCTGCACTCCTCCAGAATCCAAACTGATCTTCCTTGACGTCAGATTCCACAAGTTTTTCCATTCGTCTGTAAATAATTCGTGATAGTATTTTGCAACCTTTACTTATTAAACTGATAGTTCTGTATTACTCCAAGTGCCAGAGATAAATTCTTAAAGCTGAGAATAAAAACTGCTTTCATGGAGAAACTCAAGGACCCTATCAACCATTCGAGGATCATCCACCAAAACTATAGATAATGACTGCCTTATTGGCATGGAATGCCAAGAGGAGCGGACATTCCACAAAGATGTGGAGCACAGGTTGTAGGGCTCCACAACCACAATGTGGGGAGGCTCATTGTGCAAAATAAAACGTGGGTCAGCCTAAAATGTCTGATGCAGAGACGACAAAGAACAGTGGATTCCCTCCAAGAAGCGTGTAAGGAAGAACTCCAGCTGCAGTGGTCAACTTGATGGAGCTGAGTTTATTAGCTGGAGCAGTAGCCTGCCAGGTGCCATTCCACTATTGGATGTGCAGAGATCTCATCTGCACCTGCAAATCTGCATCTACATCTACAATCATACTCCGCAAGCCACCCGACGGTGTGTGGCGGAGGGTACCTTGAGTACCACTAACAATTTTCCCTCCTATTCCAGTCATGTATTGTTCGCGGAAAGAAGGATTGTCGGTATGCCTCTGTGTGGGCTCTAATCTCTCTGATATTATCCTCAAGATCTCTACGCGAGATATACATAGGAGGGAGCAATATAATGCTAGACTCCTCAGTAAAGGTAAGTTCTTGAAACTTCGACAAAAGCCCGTACCGAGCGACAGAGTGTCTCTCCTGCAGAGTCTTCTACTGGAGTTTAGCGATCATCTCCGTAACGCTTTCACGATTACCAAATGATTCTGTAACAAAGTGCGCTGCTCTCCGTTGGATCTTCTCCACTTCCTCTATCAATCCCACCTGGTACGGATCCCACACCGGTGAGCAGTATTCAAGCTGTGGGTGAACAAGTGTACTGTAACCTACTTCCTTTGTTTTCGGACTGCATTTCCTTAGAATTCTCCCAATGAATCTGAGTCTTGCATCTGTTTTACCGACGATTGATTTTATATGGATTGTTCCATTTTAAATCCCTCCTAATGACTACGCCCAGATAATTTATGGAATTAACTGCTTCCAGTTGCTGACCTGCTAAATGATAAAGGATCTTTCTTTCTGTGTATTCGCAGCACATTACACTTGTCTACATTGAGCTTTAATTGCCATTCCCTGCACCATGCATCAATTCGATGCAGATCCTCCTGCATCTCAACATAATTTTCGATTGTTACAACCTCTCTATATACTACCGCATCATCCCCGAAAAGCCTCAGTGAACTTCCGATGTTATCCGCAAGGTCATTTATATATATCATGAACAGCAACGGACCCAGGACACTCCCCAGTGGCACACCTGACATAACACCTACTTCGGAAGACTTCTCTCCATTGAGAATGACCTGCTGCTTTCTGTTATCTAGGAATTCCTCAATCCAATCACACAATTGGTCTGATAGACCATATGCACTTACTTTGTTCATTAAATGTTTGTGGGGAACTGTATCAAACGCCTTGCGGAAATTGAGAAACACAGCATCTACCTGAGAACCCATGTCTATGGCCCTCTGAGTCTCGTGGACGAATAGCGCGAGCTGGGTTTCACACGAACGCCTTTTTCGAAACCCATGCCGATTCCTAAAGAGCAGATTCCTAGTCTCGAGAAATGTCATTATATTCTAACATAATACATGTTCCAAAATTCCACAACTGACCGACATTAGAGATATAGGCCTATAGTTAGGCACATATGTTTGAGGACCCTTCTTGAAAAACAGGGATGACCTGCGCCATTTTCCAATCTTTCGGAACGCTATGCTCTTCTAGAGACCTACAATACACCACTACGAGAAGGGGGGCCAGTTCCTTCGCATACTCTGTGTAAAAACGAACTGGTATCCCATCAGGTCCTGTGGCCTTTCCTCTTTTGAGCGATTTTAATTGTTTTTCTATCCCTCTGTCAATTATTTCGATATCTGCCATTTTGTAATCTGTGTGACAATCTAGGGAAGGAACAACAGTGCAATCTTCCTCTGTGAAACAGCTTTGGAAAAAGACATTTAGTAATTCCGCCTTTAGAGTGTCATCATCTGTTTCAGTGCCATTTACGTCACAGAGTGTCTGGACACTTCGTTTTGATCCACCTACCGCTTTGACATAAGACCAAAATTTCTTAGGATTTTCAGCCAAGTCAGTACAAAGAACTCTACTTTCGAATTTGTTGAACGCCTCTCGCATAGCCCTCCTCACGCTACATTTCACTTCGTGTAATTTTTGTTTGTCTACAAGGCTTTGGCTATGTTTATGTTTGCAGTGAAGTTCCCTTTGCTTCCGTAGCAGCTTTCTAATTTGGTTGTTGTACCACGGTGGTTCCTTTCCATCTCTTACGACCTTGCTAGGTACATACTCATCTAATGCATATTGTACGATGGCTTTGAACTTAGACCACTGTTCCTCAACACCATCTGTACTTAAGATAAAACTTCTGTGCTGAGCTGTCAAGTACTCTGAAATCCCCTTTTTGTCACTTTTTCCAAACAGAAAAATCTTCCTACCTTTTTTAATATTTCTATTAATGGCTGAAATTACCGATTCTGTAACTGCTTTATGATCGCTGATTCCCTGTTCTGCATTAACTGTTCCGAATAGTTCGGGTCTGTTTGTCACCAGAAGGTCTAATACTGTTGTCACCACGAGTTGGTTCTCTGTTTAACTGCTCAAGGTAGTTTTCAGATAATGCACTCAAAACAATTTCACTGGATTCTTTGTCCCAGCCACCTGTAATAAACGTTTGAGTCTCCCAATCTATATCAGGTAAATTAAAATCTCCTCCCAAAATTATAACATGATTGGGAAATCTACTCGAAATATTTTCCAAATTATCCTTCAGGTGTTGTGTCACAACAGCTGCTGAGCCAGGAGGCCTATAGAAGCATCCGATTACCATGTTCGAGCCTGTTTTAACCGTGACCTTCACCCAAATTATTTCACACTTTGGATCTCCGTCTATTTCCTTTGATACTAGTGCACTTTTTATCGCTATAAACACGCCTCCCCCTTCACTGCCCAGCCCATCTCTGCAGTAAACATTCCAATCTGAGTTTAGAATCTCATTACTGTTTACATCTGGTTTCTGCCAACTTTCCGTCCCTAGTACTATGTGGGCATTGTGATCGTTTATTATTGAGAGCGATTTTGGGACCTTTCTATAGACGCTCCTGCAGTTAACTACTACTAAATTGATCATTTCCTTCCCTGTTGTGTTCTGCCTACTGCTACCTTGTCACGGCTCAGGAGGCATCTTGTCGGGCCTAGGGAGGGAATTCTCTAACCTAAAAAGCCCCCATGTGCACTCCACACGTACTCCACTACCCTTGTAGCTGCTTCCTGCGTGTAGTGCACGCCTGACCTATTCAGGGGAACCCTACATTTCCCCACCCGATAGCGGAGGTTGAGAAATTTGCAGCCCAGATCTTCGCAGAATCGTCTGAGCCACTGGTTTAAACCTTCCACTCGGCTCCAAACCAGAGGACCGCGATCGGTTCTGGGAACGACACTACAAATAGTTAGCTCAGATTCCACCCTGCGAGCGAGGCTTTCTGCCTTCACCAACTCCGCCAACTGCCTGTATGAACTGAGGATGACCTCTGAACCCAGCCGGCAGGAGTCATTGGTGCCAACATGAGCGACAATTTGCAGTCGGGTGCACCCAGTGCTCTCTATCGCCACCGCAGCTGGGATTGTCCAAGGTAAGGGGTAGTAAGTTACTGCTGCTCTAGCCGACTGATCAGCCTTTTCATTGCTTAGGATACTCATGTGACTGGGGACTAGAGAAAAGCAATGGAGCAGGCAGCATAATGAAGGTTAGCGAGGAGATCGTGGCTGTCAATGACCAAAGGATGGTAAGAGTAGCATCCGTCTATGGCCTGCAGGCTGCTCATTGAGTCTTTACAGATTAAAACACAGCCCAGGGCAGCCTGTTTGATAAACTGAATTCCTCTACTAATAGCCATCAGTTCTGCTGTAAACACACTGCATGGTTCTGACATAGACTGGCATTCTATATGAATGGGAGGTGTAAATGCATATCCTGTATAACCAGCAGATTTTGATCCATCAGTGTATAAGATCGTGGCACCCTGAAATTCTGCAAGTACTGCATGCAACAAATGCTGGAAGATTATGGGAGGGATTGAGGCTTTTGGACCCTGGAAGATATCCAACCGGATTTGTGGCCAAGGCACCATCCAAGGGGGTTTGCGTGGTATAGCAGAGTGCTTACAGTCAAGGGACAGGAGACTCAAGTCCTTACAAAGGGAAGTGAGCTGCATTCCGACGGGTAATCCCACTTGAGGGCGACTATTAGGAGGTCGAGGACCATTGACCGCTAAAGGAACATGATATGTGGGATCATGTTCAATGCCAAAGTCATAGGACACCAAAGGCTGCCTTATCTGAAGACGGAGTATTTCTGCTTTGGCAAGGAGACTATGAACAGAGCTGTTCTGAAAGGCACCTGTAGCCAAGTGGACACCACAGTGGTGGATTGGGTCTAACATTTTCTGGGCAGGATGAGTGGCTAGGAAAGGGAGGGAATTAAGCTTCAGCACACAGCTTATCTTCAGCTGATGAATCAAAAAGGAGGCCCAGGAATTGGTGCTTTGTCACAACTTCCAGGTGCTGAGTACCCAAGAGTAGTTCTAGATCAGGGTGGACTGTAGTATGACAACAAAAACGCATTAACCTGTCTTAGAAGGGAAAAACTGAAATCCATGTGAGGAGGGGGGGGGCATGTGAAAGCCCACCAAATAGCACCTTGGAGGTGCCAAGGCTACCTAGTGGGAACTGTACCATATGCCAAAGTCATTGACATACAGCACAGGAGTGACAAGCAGCCCAACAGAGCTCACCAGCCCACTGATGGCGATTAGGAAGAGTATTTACATCTACATTGGATACTCTGCAAATCACATTTAAGTGCCTGGCAGAGGGTTCATTGCACCACCTTTATACTATTTTTTTTCCAATCCATTCTCGAATAGTGCTCGGGAAGAAAGAACACCTGAATGTCTTCATTCAAGCTCTGATTTCTCATATTTTATTCTCATGATCATTTCTACCAGTGTAAGTGGAAGTCAACAATATATTTTCACATTCGGAGGAGAATGTTGGCAATTGGAGTTCTGTAAGTAGCCCACACCACAGGGATAAGCACCGTTGTTGTAATGATTCCCATCCCAGATCTTTTATCATTTCCGTAAAGCTGTCTCCCCTGTATTGTGACAATACAAAACGAGCTGCCTTCTTTGGACCCTTTCGATGTCCTCCGTCAAACCCACCTGATAAGGATCCCACACTGGGTAGCAATACTCCAAAAAAGGATGGACAAGCATAGTGTATGCAGTTTCTTCTGTTGCATCTTTTAAGGGTTCTACCAATAAGGTTCTTCATGGTGAGTGATAAAACATAAGTTGGAGGCCTTGGCCTGTTGTTACTTAAGAAGAAAGGTCACCGGGTAGTAAAACATCGCAAAGTGAGTCGTAAGGTACTCTGCAAGAACAGATGGGTCAGTACAGAACCCATCTGTTAAGGCAAGACCAGAGATTGCAGATAGCCACTGGCAACCTTGGATGGAGTGGAGCATAGCCTATGCTCTTGACAAGGGAACAGAAGAGCCCAAGGAAGAGACAAAAACACTCCCAGCACACCTGCTTGCTCTGTTTGATTATATAACTAGCATTAGCGTGAAGGCGTTTAAAGGTGATAAGGGCAGCTTGGGACAGGTGGCACTTAGGATGTTGCAAGGCTCACCAGTGCTCATTAATTGCCATGGCAAAGGTTGGGTTCCACCACGGAACTGGGCGGCGGCTAGAAGGACCTGTTGACTGGGAAACAGCAGAGCTAGCAGCTCGAGTAATCGAATTAGACAATCAGCAATACAGTCAAATGGAGATGGTGTGAAAACAACCTGGGATGTATACCAAGACCAATTAGCATGACAGAAAACCCAACAGGGTAGCCTGTCCCTTGTAAGGTGGAATGGGATAAAATAATCAATGGGAAGTGGTAACGATCACAGGGTCATTGTGCACAGACCAGGGAAGTGAAGGAAAAAGAGGAGAAGTAAGTGAAAGATCTATACCAGAAAAGTTCTGTGAACTGTACTAAAATAGGTTGGAGAACAGTCATTGAGCAGGCACAGGAACTGTTCTACGAGGCAGCCCCGATTAGATGTGTAAGCACTCCCCCATGGGCATTGCAGTCCCCACGGATCAGAAAGGGAAGGGGATGTTGGTGAAGGAGGACAGCAAACAAAGGTGACCTCCTGTTAGGGGAAAGGTATACATTGAAAATTGTTAATGGGGTGTCTAAGTGAACCTTGACAGCAACTGCTTCCAAAGTAGTACAGAGAGGGATCCATATCTAACAATATCCATACTTATGAAAAAAAAAAAAATAAAAAAAAATAAAAAAATAAAAAAAAAAATAGATGAAGTCTACTTACCAGGCAAAGGAGCACAGGCAGTGATAGTAAAAAACACACAGACACACACACACACACACACACACACACACACACACACACACACACACACAAATGCTAGCTTTCGCAGCCTAGCTGCTTCGTCAGGCAGAAGGGAAGGAGAGGGAAAAGGAAATGATGAGGGTTTTAAGGGAGTGGGTAAGGAGTCATTCCCATCCCGGGACAGGAAAGACTTACCTTGGGGGGAAAAAGGAGGGTGAACAAATACACACACACCCACACATTTACACAGACGCAAGTACACTTAGGCAGACACACTGTAGAAAGCAAAGAAGTTAGACAGAGTTATTTTTCCTGTTAGGAATTTTTCCTCTATAATATTAATATCCATACTTACTAACATGCAAACCAACTCGATGCCTGTAGGGAGCCAACCCAGTTCCAACGGAATGCCCGGAGGGTTGGTGAATGTCCATCAATAAAATAAGATTCCTGCAGAACAATACAAGCAACAGAGTAAAAGGAAATAAGTTGTTTTAACACCAAGGGGTGACAGTAATAGCCGTGACAGTTCTATTGGATGAGAGCAGATTGAGGATCCAGATGGGAGGCGAACAGGTTGCAGCCCATTATGCTGTTGGACCAGCGTCCATCACCAATGAGGAAGGGATGACATCCATGAAGGGTGGATCAGACTCAAGCTCAGAACGTTGAGCAGGTTGGGAGGACAAAGGTGGCACCTCAGATGGCACCGAAGGGGCCTTATCCTGCAACCTATGTTTCTTCTTCTTTTTTTCTCTCCCACAGGACAGGGGTGACATGTCTCAGAGAGAGAACTGTGAGCAGTAAGGTCTCACACTGATGAAGGTCAGGCAACCTTGGTACTCAGAGAGTGAGTCCAGTGGCTGGCTTTGAAGTAGAAGACCCCCGACCTGGTGAATGCTGGTAAGAGGGGCTCTGAGAGAGGACACCTTCACCAGCAAGTGTCAGAGAAGGAGAGTATCTCTCCGGCTGGGAGGGAGGAGGGGGATGAAGAGGAAGAGGCAAGGGATCTGCAGGAGAGGGAAAAGTGGGATGAGGGTAGAATGAGGCAGGAGAGGGGGACGAGGGGTATAGGATGTAGCAAAGGTAGACATCTGCACCGTGCAGGCGCTTGTATTTACAATAGGCCTCAAGGTATATTAAACATTCAAAAGACTTGTACTCCTGTATTTTCTTCTCCTTCTCGTGCACTGGGCAGTCCGGTGAATATAAGGAATGATGCTGTCAATTTATGCACACAGGAGGTAGAACATAGGATTATCCTCATGGAGAGGGCATCTGCATTCACCACATAAAGGAGCTGCGGTACAGTGAGAGGACATCTGCCGAAGCATTGCATGGGAGGCAGGATGTATGGTTTGACATCACATCTATAAATCATGACCTTCACCTTCTGTGGGAGTGTATCCCCCACAAAGACCAATATAAATGCGCCTGTGTCTGTTTGATTATCCTTAGGCCCTCTCTGAATACGATGAAGTGGACACCTCGCTGTTCCAGATTGGCCCAGAGTTTGTCAGTTTGAAGGAGGGAGCTCCCAATGAAAAATGACTACCTGAATCATGTTCAAAGACTGGTTAGGGGTTCTGCACACTGGAATGTTGCCAAGACATTCACAGGTGCACAGAGCGACAGATTGGGCAGCAGTTTTTATGAGGAGGGAGTCTGAGCGCATCTTAGTCATGGAGTCTGCTTCGCTGAACTTATCCTCAATCTGTTCTACAAAAAACAACAGCTTGGTTGCAGTGAACATTCCTCCGTCTGTCCTGCTGCAGACCAGGTAGTGCAGAAAGGGTTTCACCCCAATCCGTTGTGCCTGGCCTCCCAAGGATTATATATGGTGGGGAAGGTCCTTTTATCAAAAGTAGCTGCATTGAAAGCACCTATCCAGCCAACAGAGATGCCACTGTACGGCCATTTATTAATTTCACACATTTGAAGGTGGGAAGCGTCCGCCCTAATACCACTCACTCCAATCAGAGGTTCTCCATTGGCGCCACCCAGCCACAGCAAAGATCACCTCCCACGATGGCGATTGTGGTGAGTCCTGATACCCCACGAGGATGGGTATTGACTCCTTCGCCTGCATGGGGAGGTTATAGCTCTAGTACCTGCAGTGTGACCCCACCATTGTCAGGGAGCTCAGCCAGAAGGGTACATAACAGCCCTCCCCCTCCCCAACGGACTGACTACATGTGCTGGGGACCTGGCAGGGGTAGGGGGCTATGGTGAGGAAGGAAGGCTGCAATGGCTCGGGGATCTGTGCGCACCACACATGTACCCACAAAAGAGCTGTGGGCCCCCTGTGGAGGTTTCAAAAACTTTAATTCGTGCTGTACGACATAGGTTTCTGATTGTAAGCCCATTTTCAAGTAGTTAGCTCACTACTGATCCCGAAGATGATAATCAACCAAAGGTAAACATGACAAATTCAGACTATCAATTCTTGACTTCAAGATTATCTTTGTGACAATTTTGACAAAGTTACAATGGATTACCAAATACAACAGCACAGAAAACAACATAGATAGGCCTACATTCGAATGAAATTATACCTACAAGTAGAATTTGAAGTCATATCACCCATAATCCAAAAGAGGGGAATAATTGAATTGAGTATGCTCATTCAATTATTTCCCCATTTGGATGTTGGGTGATATGACTTCAAATTCTACTCTTAGGCATAATTTTACTCCATTGTACATTTATCCATGTTGTTGTAAATGCTGTGTTGTTATATTTGGTAATTCATTGTCACTTTGTCAAAATTGTCACAAAGACAATCTTTACATTTAAGTCTCGAATCAATAGTCCGAGTTTATGTCATGTTTACCTTTGGTTAGTTATCGTCTTTGAGATCAGTAATGAATTAAGTACTCAAAAATAGGCATATAACCCAAAACCTAAGTCGCACTGCACCAATAAAGTTTATGAATACTAGACTTGAGTTGTGTTTAAAAAGAGGCACTGTAAAACCACTAGACACTGCTACAGTGTGTTTTTATTTATGGAAAAATTGAATCAAGGTGTTATCTTCAGTTCTCATCAAGTTACAAAAATGTTCAAATGTTTGTAGAACTTGTGGGACTTAACTACGGGGTCATCAGTCCCTAAGCTTACAAACTACTTATGAACTAGCTAAGACTAAGGACGGCACAAATATCCATGCCCGAGGGGGGATTCGAACCCCCGACCGTAGTGGCTGTGCAGACCGTGACTGAAGCACCTCGGTCCCCTCGGCCACCGCGGCCGGCATCAAGTTACAAGAAGGTTTCTCAGACACATGTGAGGCAACTAATAACAATCACATTCTTTAGATCAAGGAACTTTCTTTTAATCTGATGTGATAGTATTTGAGAGTTGGTGGTCAATAGCCTGGAACTAGAATGAATCTATTACTCTGCAGCAGAGTTTGCACTGATATGAAACTTCTTGGCAGATTAAAATTGTGTGCCGTAACCAGGACTCGAACCTGGAACCTTTGCCTTTCGCAGACTAGCACTCTACCGACTGAGTTATCCTGACACAACTCACAATCCCGGCTTACAACTTTACTTCCGTCAGTACCTCGTCTCCTACGGGATAGCTCAGTCAGTAGAGTGCTCACCCCCTACTTTCCAAACTTCACAGAAGTTCTCCTGCAGACGAGCCCTGGGGGAAGTATAGTTGTGAGGCAGGATCGTGAGTCGTGTCGGAATAGCTCAGTCGGTAGAGCGCTTGACCATGAAAGGCAAAGGTCCCATGTTCGAGTCTCGATTCTGGCACGCAATTTTAATCTGCCAAGAAGTTTCAGACAAACTGGTTGTTGAGAAAACACAGGTATTACGGCAGCTTTTGTTGGCTCCAAGATCAGCAATTTTTTTAATATACTGAAGCTGTCCAGTACTTCACAAAAACAATTTTAAACTTGAGATGCATGTGTGCAGCAATTTAACTACATTCCTACAGAAACGTAATAGTATTCTGAACCCGGTAACACATTGTTTTCAAAATGGGAAATTACAGAAACAGCACTATGTAGCATACATAACATAGTCTGTTTTAGATTCAGTAGACAAAAATAAAACTAGCATATGCAATGTTTCTTGATTAGTCTTATGTTTATGACAGAGCCAACTGTACTGTGCATATTGAAAAACCTGAAAGATACAGCACATGTAAATATGCAATGGATACAACAATATGTTTGCAACATTAAGTATTATGAGATCTGTGAAAATGCTATGGTGCCTATAAGCTCCTGTGGAAGCAATACACAATCAGATTATGAGTAGAGACTGTCTACATTTTAGCTTATTGTTTATCACAACTTCCAAAATATTTTATAATTTTCCAGTTATATTTCATCTATGAAAGGTAAATTAGTGATTGTTTTAATTATTTTGAAACATCTATTTTTGTTAATAGTGTACTTTTGTTTTTACAACCATACATAGTTTGAAGTTACTGTGTAGGTAAATTCCAGTAACAGTACCATAATAAATAATTTTTGCATTGTGAAAAAGTTATAGGGGAAATTTAGGGTATCATAGGTTAACTTGAGCATTGACATTTCAGCCATCATAAGAATAGTTTCATCAATAAGAATACTGTAATTTGGGGGGGGGGGGGGGGGGGTGTAGAGGTCTACTTCTTAGATTCAGCTCATGCACATGACTACCATTTCTGACTACTATGGCTGATGGAAGGCTGTGGCTGAAAGTTTAAATTTTATGAATGTAACTGACTTTTCTGGAAACCCGTCTGTCTCAGAGATCATCTTCATGGTGAACCTATCCTCACTATAATATTGACATTACAACCAAGAACTTTCCATATTTAGATGTTCATTTATATGACACAAAAAATGAGAGCAACTGAGGTTGAGAGCTGTAATACAGTAAGTAACTTTCTGCACTTTGCTTGCTGCTGCCTCCACAGTTTTACTATATAGCCTACCCAATTTATATTTGATTTAATATAGTACAGTAATTTAACATTTACTTGATTAACACAGTATTTTTGAAAGCAACACTTTTGCTTGAGTTTATTAGCTTGATATAGGTTATGATTTGTTCATAGTACATTGTTACTATTATAGAGCCACATAACAAATACTGGCAACCAAACACTTCAATCCAGGAATCTAGATATTCAGATAAAAAGTGGCAAATTTCATTTATTTTTATGAAATGGCAGGGATTTCCCACTTCTTACTTTATGTCAGACAAGACCTTGATCAATATCTTAGCACTGCAGCAGCTAACTCCAATTTATTATAATGACAGTGTATCATAACAGTCCAGTTGAAACTGATTTTTTTTCTTATCAGCGACAATACCACAAAGGAGTGATGAAACTTATTTTTCTTTTCAACAAGATTACCACCACGGAGTGAGTACATGTACCGTAGGCTACCAGTATTATGAATGATGTAATAATTCGTAGATCCTAAAAAAAGTTCAATGGGATCAAATAAATGGGATAATTAATTATGTCATTTATATCAGTTTTTGCTATTTATTTGATTGGAATTTTTAATGTAAGTGTAGGCTCATCTCCAAGAAATGACATTTTGAAAACATACATTACATTAGTGCTACTCTCTATCGGAATATTTTATACACTTTGCTACCACATACATATAACACACAAGCATTAATGCAAGAAATTTACCAAAAAAAGAAGCAGCATTAATAGCATTACAGTTATGCCTTAAATCATTAATGTTTATGGTAAGATTGGTTCTGTTACTAGAAAACTGAAAATCTCCCTTTAGACATTTACCGGTACCTATGTTCACACACACAATAAAATGTTGCTCAGTTGCATCTTTCTCCGAGTTCACACAGTGGTACGAACTTTAATCAACATTTCATTTTTATCACTCCAGTTCTCAAACATATACTTCATAACACTGTGATTCAACTTACCCATTCAAAACAACTGTGATTAAACTACACTTGCTGTGACTCTAAAATATATAAGGTCTATAAATAAGTTGTAGATACAGTGTATTGCCTGCCATAAGATATAAATGTAAAGTAATAAATAGCAAAAATCTGTTAATGTTTTTCACATTTAATGGAACATATCTCTCTCCCTCTGCATGGTGTAACAGTATGTTTCGATGGCAAATCAAGATAGAGCTCTTTCTGATTCAAGTAATATTTCAATTTATAAAACCTGGATACGAATTGCATAAGCCACTGACAAAGAATAAACTATACTCTTATGATAGGGAAAAATTAAATATTATGCCACTAACACAATAGCGTATAATATCAGCGCATATATATTTTGTTCCCAATAAAAAAGTACGGTGCGGTAATTTAATCTCCTTCAAATCACCTAATTGAGACGCTTCACTGGCTACTTGGGAATAACCTGTAGGGCTCTACACCTAATACTGGTTTGTTCTGTGCTGGTAGGTAAAAATAAAATATTGGTAGTAGGCTAGAATGGACGTCGAGAAACAAAATGTTTCCTGTTTTCATTCTTCACATAGTGGGCTCATTTTAAAAAAAGCATATTCGTCTACTTTTGGATCAAAATTGCGTATCTTCTCAAAATTGCATTGTTGCGCTTTTTCTTCGAGTGTATCTGAATATTCTTTCAGGTGATCCTTTCTCAATGACAAAAGGTATTTCCTGCTTTCGATAATTACAACTGCATTTTTACTCGCTACAGACAGTAGTTCTTTACTCAATACATGTGTCATATTCTGTGATACAATTATAATATCGAATAAACCCTTGAATTCCCGTTTCTGTATACAATCAACTTTCTCTGGGCTTGTCAAAAATATCACTGTAGCATTTTCAATCGATATTGCTTCAGAGTCTTCCTCAGAAGAGTTTGACGCTGGTAACTTTGTTACCTTCGTGACCTTGTCGTCCTCCGAGACCAAAGGAGCGCTTGTTATTTCTGTAATGACGACTCCACTCTCCGTTTCTCCCTTAGTTGGAACATGAATGTACGGAGACTTGTTCTGCAGTTCATGGAAATACTGCATCAGATTTCTTTCAGTAATTTCTGTTGCTTTCTTCACATATACGCCATTGGCTTTACGATGCATATCTGTGTGTTCGGTCTCCAATCCAAAAGCGTAAAATGGTCCGCTAACAACATCGCCAATGTATCCGTGATGCCGAAGTTTCCCTTCCATTCTGATGACATATGCAGCTAGTGTAGGATTGCTAATTGCGTACTCCGTTTCCAGCCATGTAAAACCAACTCCATTACTTCTAAATTGTTTGTATTCCTGAAAATTAATAAATTCGCTTCCACGGTCTTTCAGAACCATATAATAGTCCCAGTCAAACACACCATCTCTTGAATCATATCGTGAACCCAACATATTACGCAGCCTTTTATCCCAGAGATCAGTCATATCGAAACTACTATCAAGAGATCTCCAGAATTTGAAAATATCTTCCAATCGATCGCGGTCTCTATATTTTAAGTGGCTGAAATCGAATAATGGCAGTACTTTTTTCATATAATCTTCATCAGTTAATATACGTATTAGATGATTACATTTTTTCGAAAGGTAGGAAGCAGTGCTTGGTCTAAGAAACGCATTACCGTACAGTTCCATGAAGATTCTCGTCTTTTCTAGAAGACCCAGTTTGTCGGGAGGTTCAAGAGCCACGGACAGCAACAACATCTGACGCGCAAGCACTTCAAGATGAGTTTCATAGACAAAAAATCTTATTATTCTTTTGTCATGTTTGTATGACTTTGCTAAGGTTTTAATGACATGTCTAGCATCACTAGTTCCGATAAGCAAAATATTCAGGGGTGTTCTTTCATGTGGTTCATCTGACTGGAGATTATCTTCATCACGTTTGGTCTGCTTTGAATCTAATTCTTTCTGTAAATCAAGAGCTCTTGTCATGCCCCAGAACATCTTGGAGGAATGCGTGAACCTGAAAACAGTAAATTCAGCAAGCTTTTCTTGCCAAAATAGATGGATTTCGACACACCAGAACAGTTGTTAGGACTATTACTTTTGAAATGAATGCACATACTTACTGATTTGCGCCTCTTGTGGCCTTACGAGAAATGCAACCTGCTGCTATCACAACAGAAGCTTGTTTAAAATTCGGTCTCCTAGATGCACCCAGAGATTAAAGCATTTAACCATTGTCAAGATACTGCGAAAAATTGGAACGGAATTGCTACCTGTAGGTACTGAGAGTGTGTATCAGTTCTATTGCAACCATTAAATTGAATTATTTTCACATAAAATAGACATTTAGTTAAATAAACGAATACTTCGTTTTCAAAATAAACACTGCTCCAAAAGTATCATACATATAGTGGCAAGAAAAATAAAAATATATCAATTGCAATTAAGTTTTTCAACAGTTTAAACGGCTTCATCTTGCAAAATGAGAGATTGATGTTTGAACCAGTGACAATAATTAGATTATTGTTAGCCACTAACAGATATTGTTATTATTGAGCAAAATTCTTGTGTTCATTTAAATAACTGATAATTGCCATTACAGCATGGTCTCGAAGCGTTAATTTCCTGCCTTGTAAAGGACAACACAAAATTATGTCTCAACAATTGTAGTTGTAAATCACTGAACTGCAGTACACATAGGGCCTCGTACATTTTCATTTAGAAAGCTAACAATGTCAATCTTATTTAGATTAATGATAGTCGTTTAAAAATTTTAATAGACAAATAGCTGCCGTGGAATACACCTGAATTCCAATACAGGTTACAATGACGCCGTGCGTCATTATGCAAATTTTCAGGAGCAGTGGGATTTGACCTATGACAGAAAAAGAAGCAAGGAGGTACTCCATGCATAAACATCAACGCAGTTCTATGCTAAAACGTAAATACTGGTAGTTCAAAACGTCGAAATTGTTTTATTCATGTTGGGCACACTCCAGTTTTTTTTATTCTTATTACTGTATTTTCTACAGGTATTCGTGTGACGCAGTTCGAGAAGAAAAAAAATAGCAAATACACCAGATATCGTTAACGACGTTTTCTGAAAAGTAGTTTACAGAACAAAATCGCAGTCGAAGTCTGGTTTAAAGCGTCGTCTCTGTATTCTCATTTGCGAGTGCTAAAATTAGGATCATTAAGAAGGTAACTTGGCGACGGGATTAAAGGCCTACTCGGTTACGGATTATGTCACAGTAAGACAAAAGATCCCTATGTCTACGTGTGTTGTGATTAGAATGTATATAGCAGTATTCCTCTGTATTTCCAAGAAAATGCACGTTTATTTACATATTTGTGGCTGTAGTTCCATGTGCAGGTGTTGGCAACAGACGAAAGAAAACACGCTTTGTGTGGGCGATATGGTTCCCGCACTCGCAGAACTTGTTTGAAATGTTAGTAGAAACTAAGACTGATAACCTTAGTTATCTTGTAGTTTGACCTCCGCCTTTCGGTGATTTTGGAAGCATGGAGCACCACTTACGGTAAGAAAGGGAAAAAGATAGAGTTTACTGGATCGAATGATTCGTATAACTGAATTTACTTGAATTATAGTGTGTGGAATTTTCATTTATGTTTAATGTAAATTATGTAAGAAACTGTCCAGACACTAAATCAGTAAGGAAAAACTATACAGCATCATGCATTATAGCTAACACTGAATCCGAGACTGTTTGTCAATACGAAATGCTATGCAACTGGTTCTAGCACAGTTTTCCGGGTCCACGTTGACGTCATATTGTTATATATGCATTTAAATAATCAGCATGTGTACACGTGGAGGAAAGTTATACATTTTTGCAGTGACTACTGCCAGTGCCAGCGTGTCCCTTGTTATGCAATAGAAATGCAACCAACTCTTAGATGAACCAGGGAAAATTACCTATTCTGTCGGGAAGTATTCGCAGATACTATCGTTCAGATGTGGTGTCAATCCATACGATTTGTCACTCGTTCCTCGGTAGATGGCCATGGAATAAGGCTGTTTGTCACGAGGGAGAAATTTGTCTCATATTTTTTAGTTTCAACATAATTTTTGCCTATTCACTGTCAAATAATACACAGAAATGAAAGCAAACGTTTTGCTCAAATAATATTCCCCTTTATTCTTCACTACTTTGTTAAAACAGTGACTTCATAATTGAGACAATTCTGATTCGAATCGTCAGAATTGTTTTTCATTGTTCATGCTTCAAAAATATTGTCATATTCCGTTTATTCTGCCATTGTTGGTATCAAAGTGACTACTATTAAATCTGCGCAAACGCTGTGAACTTATAGACTGTGCAAAATATGTATAGCCGTTTTCTGTTGTCAGGCTTAAACAAATAAAAAGTACTATATGCCTTTTATTTTATTATTTTACACTGAGACATGTCCTGCTGACTTTTGGAAACTTCTTTAACACACTGTATAGATAACATTTAATTTATGCTTAAATACATAAACATGATACCAACTGGCAATTTCATATCAAATCATGCAGAAAGATTAAGAAATGATATTCATTTTCATCCAAAATGTACAAATTTTGTGTAATTGAAATTCACCTGTATGTATGAACATGTCCAAAATGTGTGTGTGTTGCAGGTCAAGTACTTTTCAGTTTTGATGTAAAGAAGTCATATGGATTCAGGAACGCAGGTTTTCATAAAAAGCCCCATTGTAATTTAAACATGCAGTAGTTTCTACAGTTTGTAGAAGATTAATTGCTTTAGTTAAGAGGAATATTAGTATTTTTGTGTTCATGACTCTTGAATTGCTCATCCAAAATCTAGCCTTTGTACTACAGGAGGGAAATGTTAAAATTTAGTTTAAACTAACTCAAAGTACGGGTATTCTTAAAAGTATAACCCCCTTATAAATTCCTTTTAAAGTTTTCTATAAATTTAAGAGGGAAGGGCTTGCCAGTTCTGGCATTCACCTTACAACTAAGAAAAACCTGGAATTCATGCAGGGTTGCAAAAACGTTTAATACATGGTCTCCTTTACAGATAAACCACATTTTCCAAAATTCTCCCGATAAACTGGTCAGCCATCCACCTCCTCCCCCCCCCCCCCCCCCCCCGACTGTCCTTAAGTGTTCATTCCATACCATATTGCTCTGCAATGTCACATTAAGGTATTTACTCAACATGACTGTGTGAAGTAGCACACCACTAATGCTGTATAAAAACATTAATATGATTTTTCCTGCATATTTGTATCACTTAAATTTCTCTACATCTAGGGCTAGCTGCCATTCCTCACACCAATGAGTCATTGTTATTTTAAAATGTTTGTAAAGCTTATGGGGCAATCAGTCCCTAAACTAACAAACTACTTATAAATGATGAAAATTGTCCTCAGAGATGATAAATTGTTCAAATGAGATAGATTGGCTTGCCAGTACTTATCTTTGTGCTGTACCGCTGATAGTCACACAACTGAAGAAACAGAAAAAAAGGGGACAAAAAGGACAAGCTTTCGGAACACAGTTCCTTCATCAGGTGGGAGAGAAGGGAAGAAGAAAGGATAGGAACGGAAGGGAAAGGTAATTCCTTCCCCTTCCATTCCCATCCTTTCTTCTTCCCTTCTCTCCCACCTGATGAAGGAACTGTGTTCCAAAAGCTTGTCCTTTTTGTCTCCTTTTTCTTCTGTTTCTTTATTTGTGTGACTATCGGCGGTACAGCACAAAGGTAAGTATTGGCCAGCCAATCTATCTCGTTTGAACAATTTAGTATAAGGTAGTTTATAAGTAGTTTAAAGACTGCACAAAAATCCATGCCCAAGAGGGGGGGGGGATTCAAACCCCCAATGGGGAATGGCCTAGTGAGACATTTTGTCCAACTCGTGCCATTCAATGTCAATACGTTCCCGTACAGCACATCATCACCAGCAAACAGCCATATTTTGCTACTCACTCTTTTGTCAGGTCATTTATGTAGATAAAAAATAAATCCTATCACACTTCTCAGGGGTTTTACTGACGATACCCTTGTCTCTGATGAACATTCACCATCGGTGACAACATTCAGGCTTTTTATTACTGAAGAAGTCTTGGAGCCACTCGCATATCAGGCAACCTATTCCACATGCTCTACCCTTCTTTATCAGAAACATTCAAGAGTATGCTTGGTGACCTTCATCCAAGGATCACAATATGTCATGTGAGAAGTGGACAAGTTGAGTTTCACACAAGTGATGCTTTCTAAAGCTGTGCCACTGCATTGACAGAAGCTTTTCCATCTCAAGAACATTTGTTACATTCAAGCTGAGAATATGTTCAAAAATTCTAAAGCAAAATTGATGTTAATGATAGTTTTCTGCAATTTTGTGGGTCTGTTCTTTTTACCTTTCCTGTAAATAGGAGTCATCTGAGCCTTTCCCATTAGCTTGGAACTTTGCACTGGAGCAAAGATTTGTTAAATGCAAGCTAAGAGGCCAATGCCACAGTATACTTTTCATACTGCTTCTCTGCACCATGAATGCCTTTTACAATGTCTTCCAGATACATTTTATTTCCCATCCCAGTGACTTTGCATGATATTGTTGGCAAAGGATGCTGAACGCTGGCAATCCAGTAACGGCATTATTCAATCATATGAAAAAGCAAATGTTTTGTCATGAAATATTCATTTTACAAGGGGAAATTATTTTTACTTGGCGAACATATAAGAATCTTACAACCATAGAGCAGGAACAGCGTAATTTATTTACTTCATGGTATGTACAAAACACTAATCAAGTCATTCTATGAGATTTGGATTTTTAATCTTAGCATCTTGACAAAGTTTTTCTATTGTGTTGTTGATATTGCCGGAGTAATCACGCTACACTGCCGTAACAGGAAGTAAAATTTTACTGTCTTTTCCATTTGTGAGTTTTTGCAATGGTCCTCCAGCATGATAATTTCTTAAATTTAAAATTTCATCTTTAATTTTGCTTTCGTTTGTGACTACCTCATAATCATTGAGTCACTGGATAGATCATCTTTGACCCATTTGACAATTTTACATAGGACCAGAATTTTTCATCTTCTTAACAAGATATTTTGCTAAGGTATGACCATGGTAGTTACATATGACTAGTGCAGTGATCTCTACTAACTTTTGCCTGGCTTTGTTTGATGTTCTTACTTGAACTGAGAGTTGAACTACCTTTGCTTTCTCAATATCTTTTGAGGTGTATTATTAAACCTTGTATAACTTTTTCAGTCTTAATAGACTTTGTAGGCACCGCACTTACCTATCCAGTGCTTTATTTACGATGCATTAAACTTTGCCCATAATTCGTCTAAATGTCCTATTCTATAATTCAATTGCCCCTTGACATATGTTGTCTCATTATATCAAAGACATTGTATAGAAAGAGAGGCGTTGAATTAACATTTGTTCTGCAGCCAGGATTCGAACTCTGAACCTGCTGCTTACTAGTCAGCTGCTTGATCCACGCAGGTATCGCAACCTTATGGATGATGCAGCTACAAGGACTGTCTTTAAGAGTACATATCTGTCCACTAACTTTAATTCTGCTTCGATGTTTCCCTATATAAAACATACCATTGTTGCCGAGGCTTTCTAATATCAGAATAGCTCCACAGCTATGAGTGTTATCGAGGACATTTCTGCCTTGTACCTCAGGCATAGATGAAATAAATACCAAACAGTAATTCACTTTCCTTTGAAATATGTTGTATCTTTACATCAAAGATGTTGAATAGAAAGAGAGGCTTTGAATTAAAATTTGTGCCATGGCTGGGATTTGATCCTGGAACCTTCTGCTTCCTAGGCAGACACTTTATGTTCTCATCAGAAGGTCCCAGGCTGAAATCCCGTCCACAACATAAATTTTAATTCAGCGTCTGTTTCTATGCAATATAATTTGATATAATGAGACTATATATGTCTAAGGAAACTGACTTATTGTTTTATATCACCTGAGTCTGAGGTACAAGGCAGGATCGTTCTTATTATTATTCATTGCTGGGTGTTATTCCGATATTAGAGAGCCTCGGCAACATTGATACTTATTACATAGGGGAACATTAAAGGGGAATTAAAAGTTTGCATAGTGGTTGAAGACATGCACTTGAGGTCATTTGTATAGATGTATTATCAGTAAAGTTGCAATAGCTAAGTGGATAAAGCATCTGCCTAGTAAAGCAGGAGCTGCCAGGCTTGAATCTCAGCCCCAGCATTAATTTTAACACCTATCTTTCTATTCAGTGTCACAGTCTATACATGGTAGATTAAAGTCTACCCCATCTAATAATACATGGCCCAGGCCCCTGTCCACTAATGAGTGTAGACGTCCTTTGAACAACTCTACAAATGTGACGGTGGAACCTGGTGACCGGTAAAAACACACCACCATTGATTTCTCTTAGACTTGTTATACCCGTCCAGATAACTTCAGTCACTTTCGACATCAATCTCGGTACAATCAATATTTTTGTCGGGTGCAATGAATACCCCCTCCAGTTAGATTTGCAATATATACTTCACATTTTGCTAAATATTTGAAAGAAAAAATTGAAGAGTTTCACATTTTCACTTCAGCATCAAAATAAGTAAATTATTGCATGATATTTTACTGAGTTTGCAGAGGTAAAACCAAATTGCTTAAACCTTGCGTATGGTTGATATTAGCATATACCACATTGCTGTGGACAACATGCTGATAAGATATTGACACTTAATAGTTGAATCAGGTTGGTTTTTAACTTTAGTTGTTACTGGCCTGCCTTCAACAATATGTTTCAAAATACCAGCATACTGCTGCCAGTTAGACCATTCAAATTCCTCGAATATTACGTGGTGTACATTTGGATTGTAATCTCACAAAACCAAATGAGCAGTTGGCATATACACTTCCTGACATGCCTACCAATGACTTTTTCTATTAATGAGGATTTACCTATAGTCATATCGTCTCAAGAGTCACAGCTGTGGTTTTGTTACCTTAGAGGACTAAAAGGAAGCATTGAAGCACAACACTACATCTGTGGCCCAGCCGGTATGCGCAAAATCACACTGAGATGATGGTGAATATTTCTTCCAATTTTCCTGAAACACCACCCAATATTTCTCAATAAACTTAGTGCAGCACCAGTTTGTGACAATAAACTTGTTCATATAATCATCCTTCCTTGCATGCCCCCCCCCCCCCACCTACAAATACAAACATTAAACGCCAACACACTTTCATTACAATTTGTAATTGGTTGACTGTCAAATTTCGTTATGTAAATAAGAGTAGTTTCCCTACTTTTACATGATCGAAAATCAAAAACACCTACAATAAGTATGATTGTTATGTAACAAGTAAATATTGCTAGTTTTAATATGGTATACATCTAGCACGAATCTTCATTCTGAAACATATATTAAAACTACCAATATGTACTCGTTACATAATATTCGTACTAAAATCAAATGGATGTTTGGCATTATTGTAGGTCTTAATGTTCAAGCATGTAAAAGTAGTAAAACCACTCTTATTTATGTAACGAAATGTAACAGTCGACCAATTACAAATTGTAATGAAAGTGCGTTGGTGTTTAATGTTTGTATTCATACGTGGGCAAAACATTCGCGCATGACACATGACAACCGTCTGCAGCTGCTGTGGCTAGATGTGCGAGATCAGCAATCATTGGTGGGGGTGAGGAGACAGCATGGAGAGGGGAAGGATGCAAGGTGGGGATGGGGAACAGATCAGCACTGTCTGTCAGGGAATAAGCAAAGGGCAGAGACTGGAGTGTGTGATGGAATGTGAGGCTAGAGTTTGGGCAGAGAAGGGGACAGGAGGGTGTTGAGGACAGAAACTATGAAAGTTTACACTTGGGGGGGGGGGGGGGGATTGCGGGAGTGTAGGTTCTATTGCAGGGAGATTTCCTACCTGCAATTTAGAAAAGCTGGTGTTTGTGGAGAGGATTCATATGGCATAGATTGTGTAGCAGTCATTGAAGTGACACTCATCAAGCAGAGCTGCATGCTTTGAAACAGGATGTCCCATTTGTCTCCTGCCCACAGTTTGATGATGGCTGTTCATGCAGGTAGCCAGCTTCTTACTTGTCATGCCCATATAGAAAGCTGCACAGTGGTTGCAGCTCAGTTTGTAGATCACATGACTGCTTTCACAGGTTGCCCTGTCTTTTATGGTATACTAGCATATATGCCTGTGCTTCACAACGGATGTTGAAGAAGGGCTTGTGGTTATCTTGGCTTTAGGGTTGCGGAGCTCAGTCAGTAAAAATAGGATCCTTGTTGGATCGCTCTGTCAATCAACTCATTTTTCCTAGCCAAGATGTCGAATGTAAGTAAAAGTCATTGACCGAGACGTAAGATTACTTAATTCTGTCACAGACGTTTGCTTCCTTGGTGTACTACTCCATACTTATTATGCAGCAGCGGTGTTTATTAGTTCTTTGGTGCACTACAGTGCCTCTATCGCTTGTTTGCTGTACTACGCAATTCATACTTCAAGCATAACCTACATCTAAAACAATTTCCCTGATTCCGCTTTTATGAAACGAAGTTGCTCCATGCAAATCCATGAAGTAGTTCAGGTATTTCTAATAGAGGAACAGACAGTTACTGAAAACACTTAAGATTGCAATGTACGTATGTTTTTTCCGTGATCTGATTTTGATGAAATCATGCCTATATGTTGCCCCAATCTTAGCTCATATTTACTGTGAAAACAATGAAAATGTGTCGGCAGTTTTTTTTAATACGTTTGCGAAACATGTTAGAAATAGGCATATTTTCATGAATATGATGTAGCTTACATCATACATCAGTTATATTTGCCATTTAAAACATTTTATGAACATTCATATCTCTGGACAGTGGGCTGAGGCATGTAAAGCTGAAATATAATAAATAATAAGTATTTTCTTAATGAAGTAGAAATATCACTGAAAACAATTATTATTCTTACGGTTGGCTCTCTTTCCATTAGATGCGCTATTGTCGCTCCAGGCGTGAGACTTAAACTTCCATAGCAATTTTACATATACGTTAAGACTGTGATATTAGTATGTAAGTATATGGATTAAACAGGGTGAGGACTGTATCAGTTTTATATTCATTGTGTTGAATCATATTTCGTAGAACGTAGAAACCAAGAAAACGATTTTCAGAAATGTGGTAAATATGAAAAGTCAAAGAGAAAGTAGTATTTTCATAGAGTAATAATCAGATTGCTGCCCCGAACTTCACACGAACACCGGCAGCGCTGTCTATTAGTTCTTTGCTGCATTACACCATTCTTTCCAAGCATGAAATACACCTAAATCTTCAAATTATGATATCTTTTTACTTTCCTGATCTGATTTTGATTAAATGAAGCCTGTATGTTGCCGCAGGATATTCTCTATTTTATCTGTGATACCCCCCGAGATGAACAGACAGACATGACGGTCTATAAAAACACTTAATTATTCTATTTTGATGAAATCCTGCCTAGATCTTGAACCAATCTTTGCTCATATTTCCTGTGAAAACTGCATGAAAATTCGTCCAGAAGTTTTGAAGATTGAACTGAACAGTGACGGGCCTACATTTACAGATTTATTATTAGTGTAGATATGTTGTACAACTGTAAAATTTTGCAGGAATATATTGATTTGTAAAAGTGCTGTATGTCGGTAAAATCTGTTGCGAATATGGTTAGTAGTAAAGAAGTAATAGAATAAAATGTGATACTTGGTGGGGCGGTTTTCCATGAACGTTGCTCTTTACGTCTTCATATCTCGTGAACTATGTGTCGTACTGTGATACAATTTCTAACGTACATTCAGCATTAAGTGTGTATTCTGCCTGCAAAATTTTTTTGAGAGTACAATTGGTAGTGTAGAAATTAGAAATTGTAATGTTATACCGAATGCCATAGTTTTGCTCCATGAACAGCGGAAAAGTAGTAAACGAGAAACTTTTTTCCTTTCAATATTTTGATGTGGTTGTCTGCGAGTAAAAGTATAATAAAGGTTTGTAATTATGTTTAAAGTTTATTGCAAGTCGTCAAGTACTTTCATTCTCATATAGTGTAATTATAAAGTCTCGTCGCATTATGTAGCAGTTTTTTGCGATTCCTATTGTTTATGACATTAGATCTCCTGAATAATGTGTCGTACATGGTTTGTACTCCTACAGCAGTTGTTACCTCATGTATGAAATATGTGTACCAAATTTGGTTGAAATCGGTCCAGTGGTTTAGGAGTAAATGTGCAGCATTGTCGTTTGACGCAGCAGTTTATCGTGCATCTCATTGTTTATGATGTCATATCAACTTACATATGTGTCGTAGGTGGTTCTTACCCCAACAGCGATTGTTGCTTGATATTAAGGAACTTGTGTACCAAGTTTGGTTGAAGTCAGTCCAGTAGTTTAGGAGGAGATGTGGAACATACATTACATACACACATACAGCGTATTTTAGATGATGTAAGATGAAATGCCTATGACTGGACTGGAGCAGGTGATGGTAGGATGGTAGATAGGACTAGTTTTGCACTTAGGTTTCTTGTAGGGATTTGAGCAGTGTGACAACGACTGGGTGCAGGAATGGACAAAGATTTTATGTAGTTTTGGTGGGCTGTGGAATACCATTGTAGATGATGTGGGTAAGATAGTGGGTAGGCTGTTAGGCTGTTTCTCATTTCAAGACAGGATGGAATGTAATCCTGGTACAGAATGTGGTTTAATTGCTCCCTCCATGCTGTTTATGCCACCCCACCAAGAGAATCTCTGCTCTCGTGGCCAAACACCTACAACCCATTACCCACAACCATATCGTCCTATATGAAAGCCAGCAATAATTTCCTACACCAACTCTCGGCAGTCCATGTAGCTTTACCACCTGGTACCATGCTCATCATGGTTGATGTCACCTCCCTCTACATTAGCATCCCCAGTGCTCATAGCCTTGTCACTGTTGAATGTACCTTTCACGAAGCCCGACTAACTCCAACCCATAAACTATTTCCTTGGCACCAAGATCAACTACATTTTTACCCACAATTACTTCTCTTTTGAAGGCATCACATACAAATAAATCTGTGTTACAGCTGCATGACACCTTCATATGCCAACCTCTTCATAGTCCGTCTAGAGGAACCCTTCCTAACTACCCAGGATCCTAAATCCCTCATATGGTTCAGATTCATTGATGACATCATAATCTGAACTGAAGGTGAGAACACACAGTCCACTTTGTCCAAAACCTCAAAACCTTCTTTCCTATTCACTTCACCTCGTCTTACTTAACCCAACGAGCCATCTTCCTCAACATTGACCTCCACATCAAGGATGGCCTCGTCAGTATCTAAGTCCTTGTCAAACCTACCAACCACCAATAATAACCCCATTTTGACCGCTGCCACCCATTTCACATGAAAAAGTCTCTTCCATACTGCCTAGCCACTCGTGGTCATCACATTTGCAGTGATGAGTAGTCCCACTATAAACATGCCAAAGGGCTCATTGGGGTCTTCACTGTTTGTAATTATCTTCCCAACCTTGTCCAGAAACAGATCTCATGGGCCCTGCCTGTCCAGTCGCCCACCACCTCCCCAACATCCACCGTCCTGCAACAAAGTAGCCACTCCTCACCCCCTTTGTGACCCAGTACCACCTAGGACTGGAGAAATTAAACTCACATTCTCCATCAAGATTTCGACTACCTTTCATCCTGCCCTGAAATAAGAAATAACTTATCTACTACCCTCTCCAGCCCACCTACAGTGGTATTCTCCAGCCCATCAAACCTATGTATTATCCTTATCTATTCCTACTCCATCCCTGCTTCCAACCCCATGCCTCATGGTTCATATCCCTGCAATAGACCTAGGTGCAAAACCTGTCCTACCTACCACCACCTGTTCCAGTCCAGTCACTGGAATTTCATGTCCCTTAAAAGACAGGGAAACCTACTTATGAAAGCAGTCATGTGATCTAGAAACTGAGCTGGCTGCCTGCATGAATGACCATCATCAAATTGCGAGCAGGAGACAACTGGACCATCCCGTTTCAGAGCATGCAGCGCAGCATGATGTGGCTCACTTCAATGACTGCTACACAGCCTGTACCATATAGATCCTCCCCACAAACACTAACTTTTCTGAATTGTGCAGGTGGAAACTCTCCTTACAATATATTCTATGCTCCAACAATCCCCCCCCCCCCCTCCCCAGGCCTAAACCTTTGCTATTTCCTGCCCACACCACCTCCCATCCCCTTTACTTCCTCCCTGTTTGTCAGACAGTGTTGATGTATTTCCCTACCCTTGCCATGCATCCCTCCCCTCTCCATGCTGCTTCCTCATTTCCACCACTGGTTGCTGCTCTTACACTGGAAAGTTCAGGAATCACATATCCTTTCGAAAACACTATTTGATAAATAAAAATTTACTTGTAGTTTGACATTTTCACTCAATTTATTTTCTTTATTTGCCCAGATATCTGATTTTTTTCTTTGAGATATTGGTGTTTGCATCCAGTGAACAGTCACTGTGGAATTGCACCTTCCCTGTGAACAAGAAAGGCCCCCAGCACTATTCTCATCCCTTCTTGTACTGTTCCTTCTGTGCAGCTAATGGCCTAACAATGACTTTTCTATTTGTATGAGAGCAGATTAAAAATTAAGTTGCACTTCCACATTATGATCATTTATTAAACTACTTTTACAAAAGCAACATGCCTACAACAACATACAAAGTAAGTTCACTTTTCCATATAGTCCCCAAGAGACTGTAGACATTTCTCACAACAGTCATCCAACTTCTTGATTCTGGATGCATAGAAATATCCTCCAGTTTTTTATAACTACATGGAGACAGCTGCTTTCACCTCCTCATCATAAAACGTGATCTGCTGCAACAATTCAAGTGGGAGGTATGGCAACATTCTCCATACAGTCTCACTTAACGCCATGCAACTTCCACCAAGATCCGATCTGAGCTCACCTAAAAGGTGAGCTCAGATCGGATCTTGGTGGATAACAATTTAAAACGATGAGGAGGTGATAGTGACTGTCTCCGTGTACTGGAGGAGATTTCTGTGCATCCAGAATCGAAAAGCTTGTTGGCTATTCTGAGAAATGTTTACAGTCTCTTGGAGACTATGTGAAAAAGTGAACTCACATTGTATGTTGTCATAGCAGTGTTGCTTTTGTGTAGGTGGTTTAATAAATGGCCATAAGATGGAAGTGCAATTTACATTTTCATCTACCCTCATATAAAACTGGCCTAGAAGTCTCGCCTGTCGGTTTGTGTGTGCCATTGTCATCAACATTACCTGTTTTCTGATGTTGTCACTTGGATATAGACAGTAGGTGTCCAAGGGATGGAATACTGCATAATTCGATTTTTTCCCCCCAATAATGGAAAGTCCTGGTTAAAATCCAATAATACAAGGATAGTTGGCTGTTTGCCATAAAGATGATCTCAAAAAAATCTATAAGGTAGTGTTCAATAAGCATAAAACAATATTATTTTTATGAATTAAATAAAGGTTTATTTGTAGTAAATTGCCAAAATATGTTCACAAAAACTCAAGTAAACCAACAGAGTGCAAAACAAAACTTAAAGAGGAAGGAAATATAATTCAATGAATGCAATAATCATCAGAATTTTGAAGTGATGACCATGAGCAAGATATTAGAAAATATTTTAAAAAATACTGTGTCTCCAAATCAGACTCCCATTCTGATGATAGACAACAACTGCAGAAAAAATGGGGGAGGGAAAACACACTGAATGAACAAATGCTTCTCATGAAAATCAAAGGAAAGAAATTGTCAACATTATGAGGACGGATAGCAATGACTGTAAAGACGATTGCTGATCTGCTGGCACTCAAATAGAAAAGACAGTCATCTGCTTCACAAGTTCGATAGTATCCAGGATGTATCATGAATGGTTGAATGTGGGTGCCACAGCTAGCAACAGATGAACTACTGGTTGTCCAGTGTCCCTTGGTGACAGTGACCGGTGACATAAGAGATTGATTATCAATAGTGATGGAAGTGTATTATTGCTTGGCTCAATTAACACAGGATGTGCTAATGACTCCAAGTGGACAGCCCATTGGGACATGGGTTGCAGTACTGATTGGAGTCGACACTGCACACAAGTGGCACTGTTAACACACCATCTTCAGGCATAATGAATTGCATTTGTCACCAGGAATTGACACTGGAACTATGGTGGAACAAGATATGGTCAAACGAATCAAAAAGTTCAGTCTGCCAAGGTGTGGCTAAAGCAGCCTGTTATGGTCTGGGGTGTTTCTGGGTACATGGAATGGACCCCCCTAGTTGTTCTGGAAGAGACTTTGAATGGACTGCGGTAAGTTAAGCTGCTCAGAGACCATCTCCAACCAGTTTTGGCTTTCCAACAGTGCAGTGTTTAAACACCGCCAGATTGCTCCCAAGCCACACAGAAATGGTTCCAGGAATTTGCAAAGAAGGTCCAAAGGCTAAGATGGCCTCCTGAGAGTTCAGATTTAAATCCCATCAAGCATATATGGGATGTCATCAAACACAGGCTTCGTAACTGTTTCCTGCACTCGCAAACAGATCAGAATTGAATACTGCTCTGCAGATGATTAGGTCTCAGCTGCACCCAGAGAAGTACCAAGGACTTTTCCCTGACATCTAACTGCAGTGCTCGGGGCCAGAGGAGTTCTCTTGGTATTAATTGCCCCCTCAAAAATACATTTGCTAAGTTAGTGTATATATAAAAAATTAATAAGCAGTTGTGTGAATTATGCAGGAAAACTAATTAACATGTAAAACACATTCTCAGCTTTTCTTAAAGAAAATTTCCGGTATAAAAGTTTTTGGCATGTTCATTAATAGTGGTAACTAACAGTATTATAAATTCCAACACTGTTTGGCTTGCATTGTACTACCATAGTATGAAAGCTTGAAAGAAAGTTGCAGTCGAACACTGAAAGTGTTTTGGTAATTATGTTAGCATCCTGGATGGAAATAGGGTGCAGAGATATTAATGTAATTTCTGAAGAGTATAGAATCTTCTTTTTCCTGGCCTTACCCCATATCTTCACAGTATTGGAATGTTAGTCTGAACTTGGTGATGTTTGTTCCACTGGTGCAGTATTGGGGTACCAGCTTAGTATTTGCGTTATCAAATATGGGAAACTGCCGAAAATATGACATCCAGGCTGGTTGGATCATCAGTCACTGTTAATCCACCATGTGGATTTGACCTGGATCTAGAAAACCTCACCGAATCCGATAATCAGTGAGCTAAAGCACATGACTGTCCAGTCCGGTCATTAGTTTACAGAATAATTAAATAAAACACTATTCTTCTTGAATACTGAACTGTACCTAGTAATACTTTCCCACAATAAATAGCAAATTTAAAACTGGGGGGGGGGGGGGGGGGGGAAAGGTTCCTGTGGTCATTATTCAGGGTGATTAAAAAAATAACTTTACAAACTTCAAGAACTTGTGGAGGGGAGTGATTAAGTAATATTTTGAATGAGAACCTGGAAATGTCATTATTTCTTATTCTTTGATACTATAAATCATCATCTCAAAGTGCTCATAGCTCGTAACATAAGCATTTGAGAGCCAGTGTTATTTGTAATAATGTTTCTGTCCATACTACTTCCTCCCAAAGTATGGCAAGCAAAGTTCTTGCTATTGAAAAGTTTTCTTTCTTTGAAGGTAGAGAATTGCTCATAGCATCATTGGTTCACTTTTCTGAACATTCGTTCTTATCCACAATATTATTACTCACTACCATGTGCAAGTCCCCGAAGTTTGTAAATGATTTACGGAATCATCCTGTATGATAAGGCTGAGGATAATGGCCTAGAGGAAAAATTCCTAACAGGAAAAATATACGTAAAAAATAGATGAAGTACACTTACCAGGCGAAGGTGCACAGGCAGTGATAGCAACAAATAAACACACAGACACACACACACACACACACACACACACACACACACACACACAAACGCAAGCTTTCGCAGCCTAGCTGCTTAGTCAGGCAGAAGAAGCCTGAAGAAGCATATATTGTGAAAGCTTGCTTTTATGTGTGTGTGTTCTATTTATTTGTTCTACTATCACACCTGTGCTCCTTCACCTGGTGAGTAATATATATATATATATATATTGCTGTTCGTTAGTTTTGCTAAAACTCGAGAACGGCTGAACTGATTTGGCTACTTTTAGTCGTGAAATATTCATGTAAGTCCAGGTAAGGTTTAAACGGTGAGAAAATATGGAAAAGTTGTCGAGAAAAGAGGAAAATCGGGAAAAACTGAAAAGGGTTTCTCCAGTGAGCTATCAATACCATTCATCCAACTGCGATAAAATTTTGTACATTTGATGTTGAAAGCAAGAGGAAGGTTCGCATCTAGTAAAAATTTGGAAAAGTTGCCCAGAAAGTAGGAAAATTTAGGAAAAACCGAACGATTTTTTTCTATGAATAAAAATCAATTACCACATGGTTGTAAGAGCATCACTTGAGTACGGCTTGACAGGGCAAAGTTTGTATGAAATAAATTTTTTGGAAAATCTACTGGAAAATTGGAAAATGAGAAAAGTCGAAAGTGCGTTTTTCAATGTGTTTTTGATTGAATTCAGCACTATAATTGACTTTTCGCATGACAGAGAGGAGTAATTCTTTTTTTGTTTTGTTCATTATGGTCTTGGAAACGTTTTCAGCAAAAAAAAAAAAAAAAAAAAAAAAAAAAAAAGAAGAAAAAAAAAAAAAATAGGGACAGTTAAAAAGGAAAGTCGCAAAATTCGAACCAAGTTCAATTCTCAATGTGTCTCTAAATGTACTCAACAAGTTCAGAATCGTTCATCAGATTGCAATAAAATTTTGATCATTTGATGTTCAACAAAAGATGAATGTTCTTATGAACTAAAAATTTGGGAAAATAAGCTGGAAATTGGAAAATTTCGAAAAAAAAAAAATCAGAGATTTTTCTCTGAAATATCAACACCATTCATCTGATTGCAATAAAATTTTGTACATTCAATGTTCAAAGCGAGAGGAAGGTTTGAGTGAAGTCAAAGTTTCGAATAGTTGGCCAGAAAATAGGAAAATTTGTGGAAAACTGAAAGATCTCTTTTTCTTTGGGATATCAATAACATTCATATGATTATGATAAGATTTTGCACATTTGACTTTCAAAGCAAGAGTACATACATATTAGCAATTGGAAAGCATTGCCGGGTCGACTAGATGACCCGCTGAACTTTGTATCACTTACCTCTTAATATAAACAACATTAATTTAAATCATGTGTATTTTAGACCCAGTAGCTTTATAAAGGCATCATCAGATAGTCTTATTATCGGCTCAATAGTGGGCGGAAAGAGTGGGCAAATCACGCACACATGTCCAGGATAATATTCGTGTCTCGTTCGTGGAAGTTCAGGGAAGGTTTATACGGTGAGAAAATATGGAAAAATTGCGAGGAAAAATTTAGAGTTAAAAAATGTAAAATAATGACAGGTACTTCTGTTGTTCTGCCGTTCTATCCACTTTTTACAAAAGGGACAATGCATTTTTCAAAGTTAATTATAACTTCTGAAAAATAGTTAGGATGTCAAAGAGTAAATAGCTTTTCCAGAGAGTAATTATTGTTCGATATTTCGCTTTATATGCTTCAAATAAAAAAAATGGCTTGAATTACACACTTTCTAAAGTATGTTATCCAGTACTTCAGCCAGCTTATCTCCACACTGGATTTCATCACAATAGATTCAGTGGTTTATGTAATGATTTACAGTCAAATTGGTTCAGCCGTTGTCGAGCTTTAGCGAGACTAACAAACAGCAATTCATTTTTATCTTTGACAATTCATATAGGGATTCAGATTGTGTAAAGCGAACTTTACTCTTTAAAAGTATACTTCTGAATGCGCCCAACATAACAACCAAGTCATTATTTTACACATTTTAAATCTAAATTTTCCTCACAATTTTTCCATATTTTATCACTGTTTAAACCTTCCCTGAACTTCCACAAATGTGACATGAACATTATCCTGGACATTTGTGAGTGATTTGCCCACTCTTTCCGTCCACTATCAAGCTGATACCTAGACTATCTGATGATGCATTTATAAAGCTATACATATGATTTAAATTAATATGGTTTATATTAAGATGTAAGTGATACGAAGTTCACGGAGTCATCTAGTTTTTTTCATAAATGACTCTTAAGCTGATGCCTAAATATAGTGGACATACCTTTGAATAGGCCTTGTGTGCTTTCGTTTTTCTTCCTCATCCAGATGAGCCAGTGCACAGTTATTATAAATAACTTCTATATAGATGGGACATTAAATACCTCATCTACCTTCTTATAAGGTATGTGTAAATGTCATTTGTACAGTTATATTCTGGCTTGTTTTCAATTTCTGTATACATGCATGTTGTTTTGCATGTATCATCCATAACAGTTATGCATGTTATGATCATACATATTTTACTGTGTAGCACATCCCTGGTAAATTGATATTGTGCTTAAAGCTTTTTAGTCATGTCATGTTCACTACATTGCAAGACTGGTAAATACGTTAGATTTGTGAAAATTCAGATAAGAAGCACATAGTGCTTGAAAAGCATCACATTTGCACTGTAATCTACTGTTGAAAGGTGTGTATTATTGACTGCTAAGTAATCCCCTTTGCATGTGTAAATGATCACTGTATTTCATTCAGTGTTCATCTTTTTTCTCCATTTTCAATCTCTGCGTATATGTATGTTACTGTATTTTGAACATTCTTGCCTTTGAGAGAGAGAGGGGGGGGGGGATAAATGACATAATTGTAATTGGCATGAAAGCTTGAAAGTTGAAAAATGGACACTATTTGTATACATAAATAAAGGTAAGTCTTTTTAGATAATGTAAAAAGAGGAAGGCTTATGAAATACCGGCATGTAAATGTAAAATCAGTAGCCAAAGGAGATAATGCATACAACTGCCAGAACTTTTTTTTAATGTAATTGTTACAGTTATTTTTGTATAGCTGCCTTTAACATGTGATATGTGTGTAAAATTGACATAATTTTATATCTTCTTCTTTCTTTAACATTTATTGTGTGAAAGTATCTTTCACTTCTTAATTTCAGAATCTGTCTGCAAAAACTTTCTGAAATAGTGAGTTTTGAATAACTGAAACAGTTATTAACAGATGCCAAATCAAAATCCTGTCATATAGCACATAAAGCAGTTTATGGCTCTAACAATAAAGTTACCCTTTTTTGTATGAGACAGTTACACACACACACACACACACACACACACACACACACACAATAAGTCAGCAACGATAATAATACTTACTTCTGTTTTACACAGCAAAGGTCTCATTCTGGGGATGGGAAATCCCTTATTGGACATATCAGCCAAAGTACAGGAATCATTTCTGAAAAAATATGATATGAAACCTAACAATCAAATACTGGCAGAGGAAAAGCACAAACCATTATACGAAGAGTTAGTGGAAAATTATAAAGTTGAGTATACTGTTGGGGGCTCAACACAAAATGCACTCAGAGTTGCCCAGGTAAGTTCAAAATATGAATATAAGCCTTAAGTATGTTTTCCAATATTTATGTGAAATGTTTGTAATATTATATCCATTCCTTAGTTTTCATTAATGAATCATCATTGAATTTCTAATAAACTTATTAAATAATATATTTGGTTGTAATATTGCTGTAGACTGTAGGTATCAGATAGAGGGAGGAGGATCAAATTATAAATAGATATGTTCCTTTGGGTTTTTCATGGGAAAGGTTTATGTTTGCATGGTCACACAATTTGAATCCTTTAGAAGGCATATTTGGAGCATTGTATTATAGAGAGGGAAAGGCTTACCAGAGAAACTTATTTTCAGAAATACTAGAATGACAGAATCAATAGAATAATCTAGAAACATGTGATAAAATTGGTGGAAACAAGAAAACATGTTAATTCAACCACACTGCCAGAAGCATACTGTACTGACATGTCTTGGTACAACAATGTTTGCAGCAGCCATACAGTATGCTGCAATGAAGCAGTGCAAGTCAGTTGTTTATTTATGTGCGCCAAGTGAGACAGCCATGTTGCAGTGAAAAATACGATGAAATATTTAATTTTCACCAAAATGCACTTTCTGTTGCAAATGATAAATGTTTTAAGTAATTAGTATTTTTAAGTAAATCATGGAGCTCAGAAGTCAGGTCAGTGACTTAAATAGATCAGGTTGTATTGTAAAATGTAATGCCACATTCTTGATAAAACTTCAGTGTTATTAAAGACATGCACCATTCCAAAATGTTGCCACACAGGATAACCTCACTCAATTCCAAACATGCATTCAGATCGCCTGCCATAGTCACGTGAAAGTTTAATACACACTTGCAAACACAACCACTCACACACTCGCTTCAAATACAGTGGTATTAATTCAGTCCATAATTTGTCGCCTGTCACTGGTTAAGTCAAAAGTTGCAAGCCATTAACTACGCAATATGTAATGTGTGGCCTACCTATGAGTGCTATGGAAGTGTCATCAGTACTTACCCTGACTGATTGACTGACTTTAGCTGAAAAAGAATTAAAATATAGTTAAGACAATTGCTCCCATATCCCATTTAACCTTTGATCAGAGTGTCCTTTCCAATATTTTTTCTTGTGAAAAAGATAATGTAGTAGGTATATTTTACACAATTAAAGTAGTAAAACCAGTGAATGCAACTACCTTGGTTAGTATAATTCACAACTGAGGTTTCTCTTGGCTAGAATTTACTGTTTCAATTTATGATTGGATGTAGCACCTGGAAGTTCGAATAAATTTTAGACATATATTAAATGCTTATTCGTGTCATATAATGATACTTAAGTGCACGCGCGCGCGCGCACACACACACACACACACACACACACACACACACACACACACACACACACAGCAGTGTAGAAAGTGGTACTAAACCAACTATGTGGAAATTCTACACATTTCACACATTTATTTACACATGCAATTTTTACCAGCTGGAATTCAGTCTCACTATGAATTCTGTTCTTGTGTACATGTTGTTTTAATAAGGAGGTGGTGGTGGTGGTGGTGGTGGTGGTGGTGGTGTGTGTGTGTGTGTGTGTGTGTGTGTGTGTGTGTGTTTGCTGAGCAGGCTGCCAAAGACAGTTGCCAGACATATTAAACGTGTAGCAAATACTATCCTCTCACAAAGATGCTGTCTTCACTCCAGGAAACATGGGGCGTATCACCACTTGTGGACATGATTGTGAGTAGCATGACAGGAGCAATTGAAATCTAGCCAGTGCAACACAATTTCAGGAAGCAAGTACACAGGGGAAATGGCATCTTATTAGCAGTTAAAACATATGGTGGTTATGGTACCTTTGGGGAAAACAGCACCAAACGATATTAAGGAGCATCTTTCATATTCACTGTGAATCACAGGGGGGCCACCCCTCAGGGGCTCAGTATTAAGTTGCTGAGTACTGGCTTGGCGAACCCAGGGTCCTGAGCTGTGGGCTGTGTCGCGCCAAAAGTCCGCTACACCGTAAGCTCTGTGCGTACTTAAACGACCATCGTTTGGCGTGACGGTGGAACTTGGCTTAATCACCCAGGTTGCGAGGACGGTACAAAACTTAAAAAAAAAAAAAAAAAACGCCCTCAATCTCCATGTGTGCTATTTGCCAAGGAGATGCATGGCTGTTGAGGTTGATAGCTCGCTAGCGAACAACCTCTAAGGAACCTGTTGCACCTCACTTGTATAAGGCTTACCCAGGCATGGGGGGGCTCTGCCTGGATGAACCTTTATATCCCTAGCTGCTTGTGGGATCATAATGGAATGATCCAGTAATAGCATTGCTGGACGCAAAACCAGCATCTCAAAGTGTAGGAGGGTAGAATTTAATGCCACTCATTATGATCCCCAGTCGTACCATTCCATAGTTACCCCATGGGAGGAACAACATGCTAAAGAAAGGGTTGAGTGTTACTCCCCTAAATTTCTAGTATGCAGTAGAACAAATGGGAAATGTTTCGTGAATACCAAACCTCTTTTCTTCATTGACATTCAAGTGGCTCTGTGCCTGATGCCTTGCACTTAGGGTCATCCTTTCAAGCTGGTGACAAACGATGGGAGCACACAAGTTAGTAGATGGTATGGAGCGTCCTATTGCATGTTATGTTCAGTGCAGCTAAACTATCCCATAAATAGAGGTGGTGACATTTTTGGAGCCAAAAGGCTCATGTATTCTTGTGCATTGGTAAATTTTCCCTCTTTACTGCCAAATCAGTTTTTCATAATTATCACATTAAAAAGATTGCATCATTAGTATATTATCTGCACTTAACTTTTAACATTCTCTGAAAATGTGTTGAAAACATGTTTCCATTGATAACGATGTACACGAAGCAACATAGTGTGGCAAATGCTAGCTTTCAACATCGGGGGGTACTTTCGATATTGGAACAGTCAGAAGTACTGGAGAAAACGGGATTCTTAGAGCAAAAGTAGTAGTACTCCCAGGAAATATTACGTAGCAGGTAGAAATTAAAATAAAATATTCCAGCCAGCTGCAGTGGCCGAGCCATCTGTGGCGCACCAGACACAGTCTGCACGGCCGCTACGGTCGGGGGTTCGAATCCCCCCTCGGGCATGGATGTTTGTGTCATCTTTAGTATAAGGTAGTTCATAAGTAGTTTGTAAGTTTAGGGACTGATGACCCCACAGTTAAGTCCCTTAAGTTTAACAAACATTTGAACATTTTTGAACAAAAATTTCCTCAGTCATCTTTTGTTGAAGTGTTTGTCTTCTTCATTTGATTAGAATTATATGTGACTTTTATATTTACAGTTATTTTTCCATATACAGTGTGTTAATATGCGGCAAAGCTCCGTGCATTCGATAGAGGACCTGTCAACAAACAGAAAGTGTACTATACACTCATGGTTTACTCGCTTTCTTTACAGTATAACAGGTATTTGTTACAGTGTACATAACACAAACCACTTCACTGTACAGGTTGGTTTTTATGTTGATACAGTTCTCTACAGAAGGTGCACAACATGTCTACTGCAAACTGTAATGCAGGCATCTATGCAGCGCATGATTGACTCTCATTACCATGTCCAAAGAAACAGCTAGGGTGTCAAGAATTGACACTGTGGCCTACTCGTCCCTCCACTTAAGTGGTCCTTTTAAAGCAATGATTTATGGCACACCTATCCATAACTTGGAATTGCTGTGATACCACATAGAGCAACACTGACAGAAAAGCTTCTGTCCATGCATAAGCACAGCTTTAGGAAGCATCTATCGTGCAAAACCCAGATTGCCCTTTTCTCTCACGACATAAGCGTAAGCCGCAGCGAAAGTGTTAAATACCTAAGAGTAACGCTGCACAGTGATATGAAATGGAATGAGCATATAAGAACAGTCATGGGAAAGGCAAATGGTCGACTTTGCTTTATTGGGAGAATTTTGGGAAGGTGTGATTTGTCTGTAAAGGAGACTGCATATAAAATGTTTATACAACCCTGTTTTGAGTATTGATAAAGTGTTTGGGATCCCCACCAGATCAGTTTAAAGGAGGACATAGTGGCAGTTCAGAGGTGGTCGGCTAGGTTTGTAACTGTTAGATACAATGAATGTGTGAGTGTTACCGAAATGCTTTGGGAACTCGACTGGGAGTTGTTGGAGGGGGGCGTGACATTATTTTCAAGCAGCACTGTTGTAGAAATTTAGAGAGCCGGAATTTGAGGCTAAGGGCAGAACAGTTCTACTGCCGCCAGCCTACATTTCGCGAAAAGACCACAAGGATAAGATTAGAGAGATTAGGTCTCATACAGATGCATACAAATATTCGTTTCTCCCTCTGTCGATATGGGAGTGGAACAGGAAAGCAAGTAAGAATTAGTAGCAGTGGTAACTGAGTACCCTCCGCCACGCACCTTTGGGTGGATTGAGGAGTATTTATGTAGATTTGGTGTCAGCAGATACAAGAGACACCTGAAATATGGGAATGAGTGAGACAGTCAATTATGTAGTGAATAGGTGCCTGCGTTACAGCTTGTAGTAGCCATCTTGAGCACCTTCTGTGGAGAAGTGTATGTAGTAAATTACTCTGTATGAACCTGCATAGTGAAGTGGTCTGTATTATGTACATGACAACAAATGTCTGTAACATAGTAATGAAAGCAAATAAACCATACACTCTGTATGTACAGGACATGTTCTGCTTGTTGTTAGGTGCTCCATTGAATTGTCAGAGTTTTGAGCTTTGCCACAGATTTATTTACACCCTGTATAAAATCATTTCCACCTCTAAAGAATTATTTAAGTTAGGAAAAACTAAAATAAAAATATTGCTAATAATTATTATCAGACTTAATCCATTTTTTCTCTATGCTTCTAGTGGATTCTTCGCGAACCTAATGTTACAGTTTTCATGGGTTGTGTTGGCAAAGACAAATTCAGCACAATTATGGAGACAAAGGCCCGAGCACAGGGAGTAGATGTGCAGTACCAGTATACAGATAAAGAACCTACAGGTTTGTACACATTAATCTGAATTGAATATACAGTCTTAAAGTGTCCCTCTCGTAAATATTTGTGCTCTTCCTTTTTCTCTAAGATCTCTAGTCCTGTGTTGACATAAAATAGTTGAATCACAAAGGTGCTTAACCTGCTCTTGCAGTTAAACATAACAGCTGTGTTCCATAAAATTCAGAGCAAATGTCTTTCTTGTGTTAAATTTGTGTATGCAATGTATACAGAATTACTTGTGAAAATAATTGCTACTATGCTTGAGACTGCAGGATAGTGAGAAAAAGTAAAAAACTACTATCAATTTTTGTTGAAACGTTTATAGATTAAAATCTTACAAACTTCAACGCAGATTTGGAGTTGATGTTTTTCTTTCTCTTGTTTTTGGGTGTATAGTCACAATAAAATCAACATGAAGTGAAAGAGACAAAATCAGAGTAAATGAAAGCAGAACAACCTTAAAGGAAATGAAATAAAGATGGCAGTAATAAAAATTGATGCCATTTCCAGTTATAAATAAAATTACTTCAGTTAATGAAAAGTGAAAAAACTATTGATATGAACCCTCTGTCAACATAAATAAAATTGAAAAGTGGCAAGTAGATGGCATAAGTATTAATTATGCCATCATTTAAAAAGAGCAGAGAACATTTTCTGCATATTTTTTGAGAATTTTTACATCTGTTAGTCTCTTTATGTGGGTTGTAACTGTTATGGACCAGAATGTTATATATTGCATTGCACATGTCTCACAGATTATTATTTTTTGTTTCTGTTCTAGGTACCTGTGCTGTTCTCATTACATCAAATGGTGCTGAACGCTCTTTGTGTGCCAATCTGGCTGCTGCAAATTGTTTCACAATTGATCATATCAGACATCCAGAGAACAAGAAACTTGTAGATAACGCATTGTACTACTATGTTTCGGTGTGTAATGTTGATATATGTTTTCCCATTATTCTGCCATCATTACTCAATATATCTATACTCGGAGTAAAACTATGTTGGATTGATTTTTGTCAGATGACTGCTAGGGCCTGACCATCAGCTAATCACAGCATTCTTAGGTTTCACATGTTTTTCACTGTGTTGCCTCCTCTACAAGTACAAGCTGTGTCATGTTACACAGCCTGCAAGAGTTGGGAAGGGCGAAATGCCAGGCTTGAAGAGGATAGTCAGTGGAACAGGCACAAGTAGTTTCTGCATTTTCTTTTGCACCATTATAACTGCCCCACCCCCCTCCCCTAAGGGGCCCTCAGCTCTTTTGTAGGTACATGTGTATCGCGCACATGGCCCCGAGCCGAAGCAGCCTTCCTCCTTCCCACCCCAGGCTGCTTCAGTTCACACACCCCCACCCCCCTCCAGTTTATGCCTTCGCCCGGAGATGGGCATCCCGTGTGAGTTTAGGTGGTCTCCTGTACCAGTTTCTTTCTTTTCTCAGTTTCTCTTCTCCTAACCTTTGCTTCCGCCTTTCCCTCCTTACTGTACTCTTCTAGCCTTCCTCTCCTCCTTTAGTCTCCACCTCGGCGTTTGAGATTCAATCTCTTCCACTTTCTTCTTTCCACTTTCCTTTCTTTCTCCCTGTGTGTTCCTGAAGGCTGCCCCCACACTCGCTGCATAAAAGATGACGGGATAATGCGTACGTCCCAGCCCCAGGTTGGCATGTAGGGCCCACACATACCCCCTGGTAAACGCCAGGCCCAGGGAGGGGTGATTACCCAAGCTGAAAGCTTCCTACCGTGCCAATTAGTCCCTCCATCCGTTTCTCATGTGGTGTGCCCTGAGGTGTGGACAGTCACCTAAGGCAGGTGAGCCCTCAGTGAGGTGTGTGCCATTATAGACACCGGTATTCCTGGGGGACAACTTTGCAGTGACTACTTCTTTTCCATTGACCTTTACCCAGAAAAGGAAACTAGATGAACCAAAGACCAAGGAGGTTTTGCCTAACTTGCCAAAGTTTCTTGTCATTTCACGAACCGATGGCCATGACTTCACATCAGTGAAGCCTTTTATAATACAAAGCGGTGTCGATGCAATTGCCGCTCCTGTCAAAATTTGTTCTTGCCAATGTAATGGGACACTGTTGCTGAAAACTGAAAGTGTCTTCCAAGGTCAAAAGTTGCTTCGCACCACACTGTTGCATACTTTTCCAGTCAAGCTCGAACCTCACTGTACCCTAAACTCGTCGCTGGGGGTATTGTTCTCATGATCCTTCGATGGCTTGTCAGATGAGGAAATTCAAGACTACCTTTTCGACTCAGTCGTAACAGCTGTCCATTGTCTGTTGAAAAGGGTTAACAATAGCCTAACACCGACCCGAACTGTGTTTCTGACTTTTGACAAAGTTGACCTTCCTTTCAAGGTAAAAGCAGGCTACGAAATCATCTCCGTTCGGCCATATGTTCCTAACCCTACCCAATGTTACCAGTGTCAGCGGTTCAACCACACCCATCAGTCGTGCCCCAATGCAACCAAATGTGTCACCTGTAGTGACATGAGGGTGACTTCCCACGCCCGTCCCCTCGGTGCATCAACTGCATTGGTGACCATGTTGCTAATTCTAGGGAATACCCTGTTTATAAAGATGAGCAGGTAATCCAGGAAGTCAGAATGAAGGAAAAAGTTTCCACCTCTGCTGCCTGGAAATTACTAGCAAGTAGAAAGTCTGCTGTGCTCCCAGCAGGTACCTACAGCAATGTCCTTTCCTCTGCTCGACCAACAAAGGAGATGAGTACATAGACTTGTGATTTTACCTTCAGCGACACAGTTGTCAGATCAGCCATCCCAAAGATTGCCCGCTCGACATCCCCAATGCCTTCTGCTCACTCTAAAACCCAGCAACACCAAGTATCTTTCCTGCCTTATATGAGAATTTTGAGCTCACATAAACTTCATCTAGCATCAATGAAATAACCTTGTCATTTTCCTGAAGAAACTTACATTTTTCCTTCAAGAAAGCTGTCTGTGTTGGACCAATACAAAGTTTATTTGGACCCATTTTACACAAAAACTGCCTTAAATAGGCAGGATGAGGTAATGTTACCACATTAGTTTTCCTTAAGTGATGGTAGGCACCAGGAAAGGAAAAGAAAATAGTTGCTGCCCATATCAAGAGCTCAGGAGAATATCTAATTTGTTTTGTTATTGACAGTTCTAATTGCTCCAAAACAAATTCAACTTTAGGGGCTATATCAACAGCAAAACTACTACCATCTGTCAGTGATTGTTTGAGAACATTGACTAAATTTGTAACCTTGTCAACAGCAGCTAAAGAGTTATCTGAGAAACCATTTAGGTGACTCACCAGGATGTCAAATTTTGTCCACTTGTCACATTTCATATTATCTTGCTCCCCAGATTGTAAAATCCATTTGAAGGTTTCTGTTGGTAAACACACATTCTTGTGGCACACTTGTACTTCTAAGGCACTTGATATTTTGAAGCACACTGTAACTAACGGAACATCACTAAATGCATCATCCTTTAATTTAATAAAAGAAACATACTCATCCTTAACAAAAATTGTAAATGGATGAACATTCCTTTTCTGCACATCACTTTTAAAATGGTCAAAGTCGGGTATATTGTCATTTTCACACCACTTACTAAAACTACATTCGTCACGTTGCAGGAGTTGCTGGAAACGTTCTTCAGGTTTCTTCCTCTCCTTAGGAACTGGTATTGAGTGATGAGATGGTTGATTGGGAAATATGGTAGGATATGCATCATTCGTTAGCTTTGGAATTTTTCATGGCACACGTATAGGTTTGCCATTTTCCACAGGAAAAATGTCTTCCCTAACCACAAACTTAGGTTTGAAATGCTTAATACATACCACAGTATTATCGTTCACTTCGAAATTGTCCCTGTGAATTAACTTAATCCATTTGTTCCTTAACATTGTATCTTTGGGAAATTTGAATGTTGAGGTATTATATGTTTTGCCGTAGTTGGACTTACAGCCTGGCACACAACTACTACGACCCATTACACTTTATATTATAAAAATCTTACTATAGATTCTAAGAAACAAATCTTAGTGTATCACTTGAGACGAAATTCGCATCACATCACATAAATACTACGCACTATACTTCAGTCTATAATCGCAGCACCTTCACATATACAATGTTACACATGTGTAGGCCTAACGTAAACAGAAGCACGCTGGTTTGTTTCCCCCACGATTGCCGCCATATTGTCGACTTTTGATACCTGCCTTCAGGTCTGAGATATTGTAGTTGGTCTTGACCGGACATGCTCAAGAGCTCGGGAAGTGACCACCAGCTCTGCTGTATATACACTGAAGCCATCCGGCAGAAAGCACTGTTCAACATGGTTGCATGAACATATGCAAAACCAACACGCCCCTCAACTTTCGAACCATCAGTGGTAAACCAGGTCGTGTCCATGGAATGTAGCTGATGACGGAGAGCTTCAGGGGGAACCGAGTCTTTAGGTGCATGGGCCAAGTCCAGACAAATACGCGGGATGGAACTGGGTGTGCGCAGCCCGATACAGAGTTGGTACACAGTTAAGACACCAGTTCCAACAGAAGGGACCAGATTCTAAATGCGATTGTATGATCTGACCTGAGTCACTGTCTTCGGTCATGGATGACCACTTTAGAGAAAAGGACACAATATTTCGGGTAGCCTTGCTGAAGGGCCCTATGTTCCTCCCATGGGGTGGCCAGGGAAGGAAACGAGTGGGGGTCATACGTAGCAGCATTTAAATCAACCCCACTTGCCTGGGTAAGCCTTATACAACTGAGGTGTGGCAGATTCCTCAGAGGTTGCTCGCTAACGACTGTTCAACCTCATCAGCCATATATCTCCTCGGCACATAGCACACCTTGAGATTGAGATTTTTTGAGGTTTTTACTGACCTCGTTACCCGGGCGATTAAGCCATGATCCCCAGGCTCTGAAAAGTATAACATTCTACCATTGCACTGAACGATGGTCATTGAAGCACGCACAGAGCTTATGGTGTAGCTGAATGTTGGCGCGACACAGCCCACAGCTCAGAACCCCAGGGTCGCCAATTAATGCTGAGCGTCTGAGGGATCAGCATGTGAATATGGATGATATCAGGCCCAAGCGGCATGTCATGACTGAATGGAGCGTTATGTGTCTCAGAGCGCCAGGTGGTAAAGGAGAAGCAGTGGCATTCTACTCACTCCTTTAATGTACAGAAAGCTGGTGGGTAGTTCGCAGAGGCAGAGGCATGCGCATAACGCTCAGCAAACATCTCTGCAACCATAGCTGAGTCCTTACATATAGCTCCATTCCTAGAGATCGCAGGGATACCTGCTGGTATCTGGGGCGCTTGATTTTGCTCCAGACCTGTGAGGTGGAGGTACCTGACATAATAGTGGAAACATACATCTCCCAACACTCTTGTTTTCATCTCTTGAGTTGACGAGCATGAGTGTGAAGCTGATGTCTATAAGGGAGACTACTGCAGTATGGCATTCCTCCATGTGGGTTTTCTGCCAGGACTCTGTAGTCCTGTGACGGCTTCACATTGGCCACACTTGGCTAATCCATGGCCATCTCCTCTATGGTGAGGACCCACCCCAGTGTCACTGTGGCTCCCACTTGACAGTAGCCCACATCTTGCTGGATTGCCCCATTTTAACCGCCCAGCGTTGGAGTTTAAATTTTCCTGCAGTTTTATCTGATATTTTACGTGACAATGCCACAATGGCTGATTCAGCTTTAAGTTTTATTCATGCTGGAGGTTTTTATCGTTCTATTTTTTTATTCTCATGGTTGGTCAATCACAGACAGTAGGTTTATTGTATTGTTTACTTTCGTAATGTGTTTCTGTGTGATCATCTCATTTCATGTTTTGTTGACTTTGGTGACCTTTTAGTGACCGAGTGGGATTTTCCTCCCATTGCTATTTTTAATATTGGGTGTTTTTAAGTTGTATTGTTACTTCCCTTGTGTCGCCCTGCGATGGAATGGGGGACTGATGACCACTGCAGTTTTGTCCCCCTAAAATACACAACAAACAAACCAATTTATCTACAGCAAACCTGTTCCCCTCCAAATGCCTATAGAAGCTGTGGCGTCAGGATAAAGACTACAGTGAAGATTAGCGTTTGCAATGTCTGTCTGCCCCCAGATGGTGAAGTACCCCAACATGTCTTGGCTGCATTGATCTCTCAACTCCCCCCACAATCCCTTGTGGGGTGGTACTAAAATTACTGGCCGTGACAGAGATGTTGAGACTTCATCATCTCAGTTCGATCTCTGCCTTTTAAATACTGGTGCTCCCATGCGTTTTAGTGTGGCACAAAGCACCTGTTCTGCTATTGGTATGTGGCACTGGCCTTTTATTATGTGTCCACTGGAGAATGCATGATGACTTGTGTGGTAGTGACCACTTTCTGATCTTCTTCTTATTAGCTCAGCCTCAATCCGCTGGACGTTTGCCCAGATGGGCCCTTAATAAGGCAGATTGGGACATGGTTACTACAGCTGCAACGATCGGGCCTCCAAAATATGCCAACATAGATGTGGTGGCCAAAAGTCTTACTGCAGCCATTATTTTTGCAGTCAAATGTGCAATCCTTAGCTCTTTGGGATCTCCCGGCACAGGGCAGTTCCCTGGTGGTCACCAGAGATCGTTGACACAATTGGGGACCGCAGACGAGCACTTCATCACTTCATGCCCAAGCCCGTCTTTTAATTAGGAGTCATAAGCAGGAGTGTTGGGAAAGATATGTGTTTACTATTTGATCACACACTTCTCCATCCCAAATGTGGATGATCATCAGACTCCTCCAGGTTTCAGGTGTGCCTGGGATTTCTATGAATGGAGACGTTTATGCAGACCCAGATGCAACTGCCAAACACCTTGCTGAGCAATATGCTCACAGTTCTGCATCTGTGAATTACCCACCATTTTTCCGCACTCTGAAAGATCAGGAGGAACAAAAACCATTCTCAACACGCCATGAGGAATCGTACAATGCTCCATTCACATAATGGGAATTCCTCAGTGGCTTTATTCGCAGCCCTGACATGGCCACTGGGCCAGATTGCATTCATAATCAGATGCTAAAATAACTGTCGGTGGAGTCTAAGCGACATATTTTAGCTATGTTCAATCGCACCTGTAACAATGGTGTATTCCCGGTGTAAGCCGGGGAGAAACCCGCCTGATTTGGTTAGCTTACTACTGACCCAACAGTCTCACCAACGTCCTTTGTAAAATGTTAGAATGTATGGTGAGTCTGCAGCTGTGCTGGCTCCTTGAGTCTAGAATCCTACTTGTTCCTTGCCAGGACAGTTTCCGCCAAGGTTGCTCTACCACCAGTGATCTTCTGTATCTTGAGTCTGCAATCCTACAGCCTTTTCCAGGCGCCACTACCTTGTTGCCATCTTTTTCAATATGAACAAAGCATACCATATGACCTGGCGCCACCATATCCTCAAAACATTACATTTATACAAAACTTCTTAGCTGTCTATACCTTTTGTGTTTAAGTTGTTGCCTCCCGTAGCACCTTTCATGTGCAGGAAAATGGAGTTCCTCAAGGCTCTATTTTGAGTGTTCCATTATTTTTAGTGGCCATCATGGATTAGCGACAGCAGTTGAGTCATCAGTTTCCCCTTCCCTCTATGCTGACAACTTTTGTATATCTCTTAGTTCCTTCAGCACCCAAGTAGCCAAATGCAGATTGAAGGGAGTCATTCGGTAGGTGCAGTCCTAGGCTCTTGCCCACAGCTTCCATGACCAGTGTCATGCATTTCTGTTAGCATGAGATGCTTCACCCCCAGTCTGAACTTTATCATGACGACCACTTACTAGAGGTTGTGAAACCCATAGGTTTTTAGGGCTGGTTTTTTTTATGCCTGGATGACGCGGCTTCCCCACATTTGTCAGCTGTAACAGGAGTGCAGGTGCTATCTCAACGTCCTTAGCCACCTTTAGTCATATTGCCTGGGGTGCTTATTGCTCCACACTGTTCGGGCCATACAAGGCTCTGGTGCAGACCTGTTTAGATTTTGGGTGCCTTGCATATGGTTCTGCATTGCCTTCGACCTTGAGCTTGCTGGACCCCATTCATCACTGTGGAGTTTGCATCGCAACGGATGCCTTGCGTACCTGCCCCATGAACAGTTTACTTGTGGAGGCTGGTGTCCCACCTTTATGGGTCTGCCGTCAACAACTTCTTGCAGCCTATGTGTTCCTTGTGCATAGCTTGTCAGGCCATCCAAACCATCATCTGCTTTTCTCTGAAATTGTCATCTGGTTCCTTCTGTTGGAACTTGTCTTTCCCTCTTCCATCTTCGTATCGGCCAAGGCCATGTACTTGGCTGGACTTGGCCCATGGACCCAAAGACTCAGTACCGCCTGAGGCACTCCTCCATCAGTTCTTTGCTGTTGTTCCTGAGTTCACCAGATATGATCTGGTCTACTAGGATAGATTACTGGTTGAGAGCCGTGGTGGACTTGCATATGTTCATGGCAGCCATATTAAACACCACTCTCTGCCGGATGGCTGCAGTGTCTGCACTGCAAAGCTGATGGCCATTTATTGAGCTCTTAAGCATATATGGTCCTGCTCAGGTGAGACTTTCTTTATTTCCCTGGGCAGCTTGCGGGCTATGGACTAGTGCTCTTCCGCCGGAACTCTGTAGTTCTGTGCTGGTTCGGATTGGCCATACTTGGGCTAACACATGGCCATTTCCTCTGTGGTGATGACCTCTCCCAGTGTTGTTGTGGCTCCCAATTGACGGTGGGCTTTTAGTATTCCTAGTTTTATCATCTGTTTTGTGACGATGCCACAATGTCTCGTTCAGTTTCAAGTTTTATTTATGATGGTGGTTTTTACCACACTCTTTAAAGCTTCGTTTCAGCACACCGTCTGTGTTCCTCTTGTCTTTTCTCTGATTCAAGGGTTCCATGTGTTGCCGCATGGTTTACCCTTCCTCTTTTTAATCTCATTGTCGGCCAACCACAGATACCGTCTATGTTGTTTTATTTCCTTTCATTGTTGGGTTTTCCTCTGTGATCGTCTCCTTTCATTTCATCTCTTCTCAACTTTGTTGACTTTTTACTGACTGAGTGGAATTTTCCTCCCCTTTGCTATTTTAAACTTTAGAATTTCAATTTCACCGATCGTACCACTCTCAACTCGTATGACAGGGAACAAAAAAGTCTGCTACCAAAAAGTTGGAAGACAAAGACTGCTTTTAAACCAAATTTCTTTAGATTGTCCCAATGTTGTAACACACACAAGGAAAGTAAAAATGAAAGCCTGGGAGAACTAATATGTAAAATGAAATAACATTGACTGGTGTATTATTTCATTAAAATCAGACTTCATTTCTAGTGGACACGCAATATTCAAAGTGATTTGTACCCACACCACTGTCATATGTCAGTCACAGAGTAATTTTAATTGTAGTATACCATGGATAGGAGTAATGTGTTTAAATCCCACTTATTTATATATCAACTACACTCAATGTGATCTCGTACGTATTCATAGTCCATTATTTTTATTGTTAATTGTGGGTTTGCCAAATATTTGTTACTTTTGTCTAGTTATGCCTTTCCACATTTTTAATGGAGTATGCTTCTGGTAGAGTAATAGGCAACATCATTTTATCTATACACAACTCTCTGTTGCAATGTACTTTGTTTTTGATGAATGAAGGGTCTAGTGGAATAAAAATTACAGCCATATATCATCAAGTGGTATAGCATATAAGGTGTATGTGACTTATTTTGTTGTTTTGTATGACATCAGGGGCATTCATACCCAAGGGTAATGAAGGATGCAGCCCCCAAGGGGGAGGAAGGCACCATGTCCTGCCCCCGGACTATCAGGGAAAGCGGAACTAAAAGCACAAATAATTTCTCATCTATTATATCATTGGAAAAACTTACAGAATTCTAGTAGTACCCTGTTTTTACCCTTCTTCAAGGAATTTCAAAGGAAATAGTGTAAATTGTGGGAAATATCATTTAAAACAGTAAAATTTGCTAACTGGATCACCCTTGCATTTTCGTAGTTCATGTTTGATATATGTACATAGTAGGGCATCAAAATACACACCAGGAAATTTGTTTATTACTTGGTAAATTTTATGCTCTTATAAGTGCCAAGCAGAACTGAAACCTTTATAGGAAGTAGAAATTTGTCACATAATATCATTCATCATAATTGCTGTTGTCAGCAAACTTTTAATTGGCATTCATTTTAACTGTTTTGACTTTGTCATCGTCTTGCTCGGTCACAATGTCATACAAAACACTACGGAAAACATTAGGAAAGTCATCCCGCAAGGAAGAAATCATCAAGCATCTGTTTTCTCTCATCTTATTGTCCACTTCCTGCATCAAACTTTCATTGACAACTGAAGGACGCCCACTCCGTTGTTCGTCATGCACATTTGTGCAGCCATCTTTCTTAACATTCCATCACTCATAATGTTTTCTCTGTAAACTGCACAGATCTCACGATGAATATTGATCACTTTTATGCCTTTAGCACTAAGAAACCTTATAACAGCCCGTACTTCAGTTGGCGGGACTCGCGATTATCGGAGGCATCTTAAACACATTACCCAACGTTAACAAGGAAGAATCAGACTGTAATGGCGTAATGCATAGACAACAGATGTAGGACCCAGTGCGCATAAAATTATTGAGATCTTATCATGTCTTTTTTTTTTATTTCAAAACAGTACTTAAAAAACATGCCTCGTATATAAACAAGTGTAATAGTCCTTCTGAGGTTAGAACATACTGTGCTCCCTTCTATGTGCAGAAAAGAATATATAAACAAACTATCATTTTCACCATTTATGAAATATTTGCACTTCCCAATAAGAATAAATTCTTGAAACACATCATGCAAAGCATGAATAACTACCAGTTGTGCAAATTAAGCTAAGCTGACACACTGCATGGTAAACATTTTTTAATTCATTACCATTTTTGAGACAAAATATAGTTGCCATAACTTGTACAGTGAGCGTCATATTTAATTATTCAACCCGTTTCAAATGGATTCTAGATTAAAAAAGTACATCATAGTACCAGGATCTAATCGTATGAATTTAATTGGATTCCATACGTGTTTTCAGATATCGTTGGTATTGAAAGTAACGGGTAACGATATGTTTGTAACATGTACTGTTGCTTTTAGTAATGAATACATACAGGTACACTTTTTTGCATTACTTTTTACAGCTCTGCAAACAAATATGGAACAGATTGAAAATTCTCTTTGGTGTAAACTGTAGGTATGCATGCGTAAATGACACTCTGCAGTGCGCCGTTCGCATTTAGTTATTCCCACGTGATCCACTGGTTGTCTGTTCTTCAGCAAACAATCAAAGGAAGTTTGTGTCTTATCTGATTCAGCACTAACAAGTACAGCTATATACTTTTGTTCTTTGAAAACAACTCTTGGCCATTAATGTCAACACAATAGATATTGCATCATTTAAGAACAGTATTTGCGTGAGTCCTGCCTCCAATTTCATATTGGGTAGGTGACAGTGCCAGTACTGCTGCTAGCAACAAATACTGCCTTCCCCTCACCCCACCTCTTCCTGTGGCAGCCATGAAGTGCTGCCAAGACCACTACCAGCATTCACCGTGCGAATTGTCTAGTTATCACGGACATATGGCACTGTCATGTTGGAGTGCCAAACCGTATGTTCATGGGGGAGGGGGGAGTAGCGTAGCTAATGGAAGGTGAAGTTAAATAATAAAAAATAAAATCATTGGTCATTTTTCACATGGGTAATCTGAAGTAAAATTTAGCTGAATAAAAAATGTAAAATGCCCTTGAGACTATGGAATGACCCTAATGCTCATGTGGACTGAAGTCTGTAAACTTATTGTTCCTTCTGATTCTGTGAAAGTTTTTCCTAACCCGTGTGCTGTAGCCATGTATATTATTGTGGATTACTTTATGTAATGGACTTAGTTTCACAAACATGATTGCCTACAGTCCTGATCTACATAGAGTAGATGGTAAGTATTTTACATTTTTAGAAAAATTCTGTACAAGACATTCTCTTGTTAATTTAGTTACTCCTTTTATTGCTTTTTGTTGTGTAATTGGTCTGTCTGTATAGACTGCTGGTGTTCCACCCCCACTCTCAATATGCAGAAGTATCAATGTGAAATATATTTGCTGTAAGGTTTTATAGTCTGAGTTTCTTACAAACATGTTACACACTTGCTTTCCATAACAGATGTTCACTCACAACAGTACACTACCCAAAAAATTGTGTTTGTTTATCTAAGGGCCAGTGGAGACGTAAGTGGAGTAACATTTATATGTAGATTACAGCTAAACAGGAAGTGCATTGTCACTGCCTTGTTTTTATTAACAAGGTGATAATTTGCAGTAAGTAAGTTGACAGAATATTGTAATTGGTTTTACTACTGTTGGCAGCAGTTCCAAAAAGTCTGTTACTGTTCTTCCTCAAGTCTTTTGTTCAAATTATAATTTAAATTCATAATTAGTTCTATTTCTAAAAAGTGTAAATTTTTACTGAAGCAGGCGATGGTATTATGTCAATGTGTATGCTCTCAACAACTGATTGTTCCTAATGGAAATGTTTTATTATAATACTATTTCACCTCATTTGCAACCTAGTTTCATTCCAGTTTTCTTTTAGTTTTTTGTTCGTATTACTTTTGACATGTAGGTCTGATGTCAGATTGTGGTATGTTTGTATGAATACCTTATTTTACGGGTGTTGCACCAACACTTCTACTAATAATGATATAATGAGGCTTAAACATAACTAGTTGAAGATAATTATGTGATTAAGACATCTGAAATATTACAAGCAATTGACTGCAGTATTTCGGGTATCTCAATCACAGAATTATCGTCACCCAATTATATTTTAGCTTCAGTATAGCACCTCAGATGCACAGTGGTAGAGTGCCAGACTACAAATCGAAAGGTTGTGGGTTTGATCCCCACCAGGTCCTAGGATTTTTATCTATCACTTTCCATTTCTTTCACCTCTGGCAGTATTGCTCATGTGAAAAATATCGAGTAGCACCATGGATCGAAACCCGTGTTAAACTGTAAGACCACCTACAACTGGGCTGGGCCCAGGGCTCGGTCCTGAGCATTGTTTTATTTGCAGTGGCAATCAATTCTATAGCCGATCACCTTCCACCGGGAGTGTCAGCGTCCCTCTTTGTTGACGACTTCGTGATCTACAGCAACTCTGAGCAAACGGGTCTTCTAGAGCGGCGCCTTCAGCGGTGCCTAGACACTCTCCACGCGTGAAGTATGGACACTGGCTTTCGATTCTCGGCTGACAAGACAGTCTGCATGAACTTTTGGCGGTGGAAGGAGTTCCTTCCCTCGTCCCTTTGTCTGGGCCCCATAGTACTTCCATTTGTGGATACCACGATGTTCTTGGGACTTGTTTTCGACAGGGAGTTAAGTTGGTCTCCCCACATATCCTGTTTGGCAACTCGCTGTACCCGCTCTCTCAATGTGCTGCGGGTGTTAAGTGGCACCTCGTGGGGAGCTGATAGGTCTACTCTCCTCCATCTGTATCGCACCATAGTTCGGTCCAAACTGGACAATGGAAGCATCGTTTATTCCTTGGCTCGACCGTCCATACTGCGCCGCCTAAACACAATCCACCACCAAGGTATCCGTCTGGCGACGGGAGCGTTTTACACTAGCCCCGTTGAGAGCCTTTATGCTGAGGCCGCCGAACTACCCCTTTCTTACCGTCGGGAACTCTTACTTAGCTGTTACGCTAGCCGTTTGTCGTCCATGCGAGGACACCCAACGTACGCAGTTTTCTTTAATGACTCACTTGACAGTCTCTTCGCCATGCACCCGTCTGCTCTGCTACTGCCAAGAGTACGCTTGCGTTCGTTACTTGGCCAGCTAGGCGTTACAATGCCTTCTATCTTCTCGACTGGAGAGAGCACCTCTCCACCGTGGCGAAGCCCCGAAGTCAGTGTTAACTTTGACCTTCATTCTCTTCCAAAGGACTCCACACCTAGTTTAGTTTACCAGAGAGAATTTCTCGCACTTCGGTTCAAATTTGATGACAATTTGTTCATTTACACTGATGGCTCAAAGACAGACCAGGGTGTTGGGTGTGCGTTTGTACTTGGCAACGTCTCTTTTAAATATCGTCTTCCTGAGTGGATTTCCATCTTTACAGCTGAGCTGTGTGCATTATATCAAGCAACCCAATACATCCGGAGAAACTCACTCAATAAGAGTGTCATTTGCTCAGACTCTCTGAGTACTCTGTTGAGCCTTCGCACGCTATATCTGGCCCATCCCATGGTACAAAGCATCCGCAATTGCCTTAATTCTCTTTCAACGAGCGGAACTACTGTGATGTTTCTGTGGGTCCCTGGCCACATGGGAGTGTTGGGGAATGAGTCTGCGGATACGGCTGCCAAGGAGGCAGTTCTCCTTCCTCGGCTATTTACCTTTTCTACTAGCTCTGATGACCTTCGTGCTGGTGTCTCCCAGTGTATTATCTCCTGTTGGTATTTACACTGGTCATCCCTGTCAGGGAACAAATTGCGAGCCATTAAACCTGTGCCTGATCTCTGGTCAACGTCATCTCGACCCTCCCACCGAGAGGAGATTGTTCTGGCCCGGCTTCATATTGGCCACTGACGTTATAGCCACCAGTATTTACTACATGGTGGTCCTGCTCCTTCATGTGAGCACTGTGATGAACCTTTTACTGTGAACCATCTTTTAGTGCAATGTTCGTTGTTTAATCGTCTCCGTCATGATCTATGTTTATCATTAGAATTGTCTGATATTTTAGCTGATAACCCACATTCTGTTAACAGTTTTACTTTTTATACATCGTGCAAATATGGCGAAAGCCATATATGTTCTAACCCCGGTTCTATTCTCCTATGGGCAGTGTTGGGCGCTAATGACCACAGCAGTTGTGCACCCTAAAACCACACAAAAAAAAAAAAAAAAAAAAAAAAAAAACTGGGCTGGGTAAGTCAGTTCGAAGGTCGGAGGAAGGCGATGGCATACCATCTCCAAACAGGACCGTGCCTAGTAAAAGCACTGTGGTGTTCAAACCAATCTTCGGATTGCTGACTGCTTTTACCTTATAGCAAAATGAGCTGAAGTGATGGTGTAACACTATTGAAATAAGGGTTTTAAATCTTGATTAAAATAAGCCATATTGGATTACAGACTTTTTTTAACTCGGAATAAAACACCTATTATTTTCCTATATATCAACAATATTTGTAGATTTTGTCACAAAATGAATCAAATGTGGTTAGCAAATAAGCAAAATATGACCCTGGAAAAATACAAAAATTGACCTGGAAAAACAGAAATAGGTAAATACTAATTGTATGTTCAAGGTGTTGAGTAAAAAACAAAAAAAAAAAAAATAAATAAATAAATAAATAAACTGCTTTGTTTGTGTATTTCTGTCTTTGTTGTTCCTCCAAGCATCTCAATGTTTAGACACTATAATAGAATTTGAAGTATTCTTGATTCTTACTTATACTTCATTTTAAAATGCAGAATGAGAAGCAGATTTATATAATGTCTATGCATAATTTCACTATTTGTTTTCAGGGTTTCTTCCTCACTGTAAGTCCAGAATCCATCCTTGAAGTCGCCAATTGTGCACTTGAGAAAGATGCTTTGTTTATGATGAATCTTAGTGCTCCTTTTCTGTCACAATATTACAGTAAGCCAATGATGGAAGCAATGCCTTATGTTGATATTCTGTTTGGAAATGAATTAGTAAGTACTTTCTTATGAGCATTAATTTGAACTGTATTTGAATTTTCACTTTTAAATTTGACTATAACTTTATTTCCGTGACAAAAATAAAATAAACTTGCAAATTTTGTAATTTTAAGAACCATGTTTCTCATTCCCAATCCCATCTGGAATCCTTGTATTTGACTCTATGCACCCTTTCCTTTCTCATCCTCTTTCTTCCATTTTTGCACACAACACACCTTCTCATCCCTCTTCCTTCATCTTGGCACTGAAACCTCCTCCCCCCCCCCCCCCATCCCAACTCAACAGTCAAAAAACAAACCTTCCTCCCACATTAACTTCTACATGTACATGTTTGATATAATGCTGCCTGAAATAAACTATAATGTTTTATATTCTATTGTGTTTATTGAGTGTGTGATATTTGGAATCAAAATCATCATGCTGTGATGCCAAAAACAATTTGAATCATGTTGATACAGTTCTTTTTTATGTAAAATGTCACCAATTCCAAAAATTGGGAAAACAATAGTGTGACAGAGCTGCCAAAGGCTTAATCGACTGTTGCGAACAGTCCAATAAAACCCAATGTCAAATCTAAATACATAAGTAGGGTCATTGTCAACAGACTGTAATGGTGCAAACTATTAAGTTTCATAAGTTGCAGTGTGACTGTTTCTACAAGTTGTGGCCCCCACTGACAGACATTGAATACTAGTGCCAGCTGTAAAGACAGTATTAGTACATTGTCTGCCGGGGATATCACATAACTGACACAAAGGGCAAGTGATCTCTTGGGTATAGACAGTTGACATTGGGGAGGTATCACTAGTCAGAAATCGAAGGACACAGTCACAAAATGAAGGGTGTTGGGCAAGATGTACTGTACGTCTGTCCTTGTCTGTGACATATGCATGGTTATCTATGTTTGTTAGTCCTCAGAGCATAACACATCCTAGGCTCAAATTTGGCCTAATGAGGACTATTTGGCACAATGATGAAAATTGATAATGCGGTCATAGGCCACAGAGATGTATGGCAAGTGGTATGGGTGAAGGAGTGCCCAGTGGCAGATTGTATGTTGGGGAACTTGCTGATAACTGGATGGGGCATGTCTTAATAGTTGTCAAGGATATATACTCTACAATGTCATACCAGTTTGCACTTTGCTACGAGCTCAATTAAGCTGCAGTTGCTGCCTTGAATGTAGCAGCTAGCCAGGATGTCATTGCTTGCAACATACCATATATACTCGTGTAATCCGCACTTATTTTTTTCCAAATTTATGAATGAAAAAGCTTGAGTGCACGGATTACTCGAATTTAGGTTGCTATTACTTTATCTGCAACAACAAAACACACTAGGTGGGTATTACTCCACTTTAAAAAACAGACCCCTTTAGGTCAGTATTATACAATAATATTTTTCAGTCAAATGTTTGACAAGGAATTATTATCAATTATTCATAATATTTCTTAAACATTAATCTTCATTGTGGTGTTAAAAAAAAAAAAGGCTTATTGTGGTCGTCATATTTCATGTTGGCGGATAACAACTTCTTATTGTGTGCTGCCTTAGCCACTATCAAAACTGCATATAATTTAATTGACAATGACATAGTATTGAAGGGTCTCCTCACATCACAAATCTATGTGACGGATTAGCGTCTCTTTCTGCCAGTTTCTTTGGCAGCGCGGCTTTCACTGTGATACATTACAAATGAAATATTTTTCAGTTTGTTTGAGAATGTTTAGTAGGTAAAATACGAGAATTTTATGGGGTTGCTACGAAATTTACGTGCTCTGGGTATGACAACACTGCCCGACCCTCTTAAGCGGCGTCAATTGTGTCGTTTTAAATCCCCCCCCTCAAAATTTGAGGGTGTGGATTACTCGAGTAAATACGGTATGTGTCTTGAACATCCTAATCAATAGGCATATATAAACATTGGACAATGGCAAGGATGATGCAGTACTCTGGTATATATTCTGAAACTTGACATCAATACAATGCTTTGAGGACAAAAGTTGACGTTGTGAGACTCTAAGTTGGCCTAAGGAGGACTATTTGGCACAGTGATAGAAATTGATAATGCAGTCGTAGGCCACACAGATGTAGGGCAGGTGGCATGGGTGGAGTAGTGCCCAGTGGCACATTGTATGTTGGGGAACTTGCTGATAACTGGATGGGACATGTCTTAATAGTTATCAAGGATATATACTCTATGTGGTCATACCAGTTTGCACTTTGCTATTTTGTCAATACAACAGCCTCAAGCAGAACATCCCTCAGTGCAGTTAGTAGTGTAACTGAAGCATTGGTGGCCAGAATGTGGACAGAGTAAAGACATTGCATTCCACTTATTTTGTAATAAAACATAATATCTCACTTCTTGTGTTCAAGTAATAGCACAAAGAAGAAAAATTATCAGAAATCTGTAACCTTTGCTTAAGAAAAGTGCTTTATCTACCCTTATGGTGTCAACGGTACATGCGAGAAGCTTTAGATTGGGCCTGTCATTTCAGTGACCTTTTTGAATAAGAATGTCGTAACACATATGACAATTAATAATATCACAGTTTGCATGTTGACCAATGTAACTATAAGTAGATATCGTGATAGTAATTGCCGAGAAATTTGTGGAGCTTGGACCTGAGACTGAACATGGAAATCAATGTTATTGATATGTATGTGAATGTATCCATATTACATTCCAGCTACAACTGGGTCTCGGTGCTGACGAGTCCTCTCCATCTTGCTCTAGCCTCCCACCCCTTTTCTTCCTACACTTGTTGCCAACTCACTCTTCTGCATTAAGCACTTATCCTCACTCCTGTTTTCCACCGTGTCCTTGGACGCCCTCTTGGTATTTTTCTATCCATCTTTGGTTCTTCCATAATTTTGGGTAGTCTCTGTCCACGTATCCTCTTAACATGCCTCTACCATCTTAATCTGTCTCATACTTTCCCTTAAGGTCCTTCCTTATATCCACATTCCTTTCATGTTTCCTGCTTGCAGTCTGCTCCAGTCCATCATTGTACTTCCTTATTCCAGACAGATGTTTTGTTGTTTGATAAAAATTGCCTCCCTTCTGTAACCTCCTCCTTAATTTCGTTCATTATCCTTCCATTGCTAGATATTTCACTCCCTAAATAAGTGCCACTTCTTTGAGGGGTTCTCCATCCAGAGTGATATTCCTGTTATTTTTCTCTCTTCGAAATACCATTCATTATGTCACTCATGTTTTTATTAATATTTAATCCATACGTTTTCATAATTTCCTTCCATGCATAAAGTTGTAACTGCACTTCTGCCTCTATCACCCCATTTACCATATTATTTGCAAAAATCATCTTTCTGTCTTTTTCTATTACCATACCTTTGACTGTCCTATTTGTTCCCTACTTCACCACATTAAAAAGTGTAACAGAATACATCCACGTTTAAGGCCTTTTGTTATTTCAGAGTATTCTGGATTTCCCAGTTTTTTCTAATTCTACAACACTGTCTCCTCCGAATAATGTATCTTTTTTCATTTCTTCCCAGAGTCTTTTCCTGTTAACAAAATCATATGCCTTTTCTATGTCTATGAAAACCATTATCACCCTTCTGTTTTACTCCCAACTTTTTTCCGTCAGTTGGATGGATAGAAAATATCAGGTCTTCCATGCTTCTTCCTTTCCTAAGCCCATACTGTTCCTTTCTCAGTTCCTTCTGTCTCTTCATTTATTCAATTTAGTAAAACTCTTAAAAATCTTGGCTGTATAACTCATAAGTGTTATTCCTCTGCAGTTTTTACGAAGTTTTTTTATTTCCTTTTTTGAAAATGGGAATGTCTTCAGAATTTTACTATTTGTCTAAACACTTGACAGTACTCTATACTGCCATTGCATTCCTTCTGGTCCCACTCTATCATGTCTACTGATACTTCAGCAGTTCCTGGGGCTTTGCCCCCATTCATCTTCATTACAGCTATTTCCACTTCTTCACATATAATTTGTTCTAATTCTCTTTTTTCTGGCTTCTCTAGATTTCTGTTATTTGTTGTTTCCTCATGTACCTGCTCCTCAGTATTCAAGAGATTCTTAAAATGATCTTACCATAGATCTTTTACATTGCCCGACTCTTCAATCACGTTACCATCCTCTGTTTCCAGCGTTACTGGTACTTCAGTAGCCTTCCTTATATATCATTTTATAAAACATTTTTGTGTCGTTGTTAAAGTTGTCTTCTGAGGCGCAACCCCCCCCCCCCATGCCTTATTCTTTCCCATTTCCACTATTTCTTTGCACTTCTTTTCCTCTTTGTCTATACTTAAGTGAAATTGAGGGAGGGCAGGGGGTGAGATGCTGTATACCATGACCTTCAGGTGGATGAGGGCCATTCACACTTTTTTTATGCACTTGGAAAATATTATCTAATATATTGTCTTTCTCCAGAGATGTTTCACAAAGATTCCTCCTCTTTTGAATCATCAGATAGATGTCATAATAGCAAGTGACAGGGGGATGGATAAGTAATTGAAGTCACTCAACATAGGAACTGTCTCGAGACTCTATGTGATAGCAATTCAGTTTTACATAGAATATTGAAGGAATTGTTACCGCTTCTCATGACCATGTATTGTAGGTCTCTAGAGGAATGAAGCTTTCCTAATGATTGGGGAAAAAAATTGCAAGTCATTCCCATTTTCAAGAATGGTTATCAAATAGATAAACAAAACTATATCTATGTCATAAGGCAGTTGTAGAATTTTGTAACACACATTAAAGTATTATGACAGTTCTGGATACCAGAAATCTCCCCTATAGGAATCACCTTTGGTTTCAAAAGCAAGGGACACAATGAAACCTAACTTGCACTAGGCCCAGAAAGCAATAGATACAGGTTACCAGGATGATGCAATGTTTCTTGACTTCTTCAAGGCATTTGACAGGTTCTGCACTGTTGACTAATAAACAAAATTGGAGTTTATAGAATAACATACCAACTGTGTGATTGGATTGAATAAATAGTCTTTAGCTAACAGAAAAAGAGAATGTCATTCTCGCCGAGAGATGTGTTCTGACATGGAATTAATTTTTAGCATGCTCCAAGCGAGTGTTACAGGACTGTTGCTATTCACAATATATAAAAATGACCTCATAGATAACTTGTTCAGTTACGGTTTGCACAGACGAAACTGTAGAATATCAAGAAGTTGTAAAATTGTGAAATGCAGGATGATATGCAGCATTTTGACGCAGGGCAGCAAATGGCAATTGCCTATCAACATAAACAAATGTGACACTGTGAATACATAGAAAGAAAGATCCTTTGTTATAAAACCATGCAATAGCAGAAATATCACTGGAAGAAGTTACTTTTGTAAAATATGTGGGAGTAGACATAATGAGGATTTGAAGTGGAATGAATACATAAAATTAATTGTGGGTAAGGAATATGCCGACTTGATTCACTAAAAAATCGTTGGAAATGGAGCATTAACAAAGGAAATAGTTTACAAAACACTCATTCGCCAATACTTGAATATTGATCATCAGGGTCGAATCCTTACTATGTAGGTTTGATAGAAGAGATTGACGAGATCGAACAAAGAGCAAAGTGCTTCATTACAAGTTCATTTAGCAAGTGTAAAAGCATTGTGGAGATGATCAGCAAATTCCAGTATCAGATGCTCTAAAAGAGACATTCTGTATTGTGCTACAAGTTTCCATCAAAGTTCAGAGATCATATGTTTCTTGAAGAGTCAACTAATATCATGCTTCCTCCTAATTATATAATATGAAAAGACCTCATGGATGAAATTAGAGAGATTAAAGTCCTTACAGGAGCATACCTGTAATAGGTTTTTCCCCACACAAACCATACATGGTTGGAATAGAAAGATGAGGAAATGACATCAAAGTACCTCCCCTGCCACACACCTTGAGGTGGTTTGCATAGGGATTTAGATATAGACCATGGCTTCCAGGTGGACTAGGGTCATTCACTCAGATTTCTTTATGTATTTGGAATATTCCAGTAGCAAAATATCATCTGATGTGTAACATGGTTGATGTACAGCTTACTTTCTTACTTGGCTTTTCACAGAAACATATTAGGCTTACTTGACACCAGCACAGGCCACACATTTTTTTCTAGTTTCATTCCTCATGGATTAACCTGGCCCTGGCTTCACGTGAAATTTTTTAAAGACCAATGACTGGTTGGTCTGCAGTGTTGGCATTATTGTTTAACAGAGTTGTGCCAGTGCTATGTCGATAAATGTTAGACGAGTTTTCACATGTAAACATTTCTAGGTGCAATGCAGATTTCAAACACTGCTGTGATTGCATAAAGGCCTTCTGACAGTTTGTGAATCATAGAAAAACCTACATTTTTTCTGCAATGCAAATAAATGGATGGACAATGAGTGCCACATTAGAAATTAATTTGCCATAATACACAACTTTAGCAACAAAGACCAGGATGCGTCTTTTGTTAAGGATGTGCTTTATTTCCACATCTATCCCTATCCTAGCTTGTGTTTTTTCTCTAATGGCCTCAATGATTGATATTCCAATGAAAAAAAATACAATTATGGTTGATCCTCATGCCTCCAAATTTTACAGTTACTTGCAGTGTGCAAGATTATTGTTGTTGTGTTTGAGGTAATTTTTTTTATTATTAGTGCAATCCTTGTAAATAATTCAATTTTCAATTCTCAGTAGAGAATTTCTGTAATTAATTGGATACTCATAAATATCTTTTTTTTTTTTTTTTTTTTTTTCAGGAGGCAGCTGCTTTTGCAAAATCACAAAAATTTGGAACTGAAGACTTGAGGGAAGTAGCAATGAAAATAACTCAGCTTCCTAAGCTGAATAAAAATCGGCCCAGAATAGCAATCATTACACAGGGAGAAAATCCTGTTTTGTTAGCAAAAGGTAACTTTTATTTCACACTCAGTTTTTCTTTGATATGCTGACATGTTGAATCACACTCTTATTATACATCCTGGATATGCTTTGTAGTATGTGACAGAAAACCGCAAAATCTAATAATTCTTACTTAATTCTCAGTATCATAAAGAGCTTGTGGGTTGCTGCAATATAATTGTAGTTTAATAAAGTCTTAAAAATTCAAGAAAAAAATTGTTTTGTAAACAATACACCATACTTCTCGGCATAGCTCCCGTGAGGTGTATGCACTGGATCTAGTCAGCTTTCAGCTTTTCATCCTATTTGGAAAAAAAAGTTCTATCAAACTCTACAAAATACTGGTTCACTGCAACTCTCTTCCTCGTTCAATGAAAATTTCTTTGCAGTAAGCCAAAGTTTCAAGTCTGGGGGACTGGAAGTAATCATTAGGAGCTAAATCTAAAGATTAGGATGGATGAGGAACCAGTTGAAATCCCAATTCATGAGACAATTCAAGCAAAATGCAGGGTTCTGCAAAGTGTTATAGTCCACTTCAATTAGGAAGGTACTCCAGTTTAAAGCTGTTAAGCGCATCCACATCCATTATGACACTGGCAGCCAATAATATTCACTCTTTAAGCACATGGCTGACAGTGAGTTACAAAATGTTTGTCTTTCAGGCTCAACTGTTAGCACCCAGCTGTAGCTTCTCACCTCCACACTTTCCCAATACTCCGCTTGTATGCATGGAAGCGCCTTCCTACATGATGCGAACTATAGTTACCACGACCTTTATCGATGAGGAAGGGGATTCTAAAGTTTGTATAAGTTTTAATAATGACTCAGTATACTACAAACTAATAACTTTGGAAGTAAAGGGTTAGAAATTTTTCATTAATTAAATTTTTTAATTAAAAATTAGAGATTGAATTGTATTATGTAACAATGACCCTCTATGAGTAGTCTTCAGCAGATATCAGACTGCAATACCACTTTATTACTGGAATTTCTTATGACTAAAAATTAAAAATTTCATCATGAATCCTTTAATGAAATTGCAGTGAATTTTGTTTTCTGATTGTAGTGCCTATAGGTGAGTTTCCTACCATTGGGGTGTTCTGTACAAAATTTTTTACTTCTTTTATTGCCAGATTACATTCTGCACAATATCTAACATTACCAGAAAATTATTCACTGGGGGAGAAAAACAAATCTTCTGGATTATCTTGTTTGACATGAAATGAGACTGTTGTAATAAAAGTCGTGGCGACAAGCTGCGACAGGCACATACAAAAGACACACTTTCAGCTATCGGCCATGGCCTTCTTCAGAAAATACAACACTCACGCAATCACATAGGCACACAACACAGTCATACAACCATCACCTCCAGCTGCCGCACCTCAAATCGGGTGGTTGTATCACTGTGTTGTGTGCGAATGTGATTGTGTGAGTGTTCTATTTTCTGAAGAAGGCCATGGTCGATAGCTGAAAGTGTTGTATGTGTGTGTCTTTTGTATGTGCCTATCGCAGCTTGTCGCTACGACTTTGCAGTTGGTTGTAAACTGTCCTTATTACATATTATTAATTCATCACAAAGAGACTAATTCTAATTACTTTTATTAACTGTGCAACATGTACAAAAGTGGGGGGCAACTGCTATAACAAGATCTGTACACCAGTGTGGTCACTGTAGAACTGATGCTCTTGGCTGTGTCAGTCTGCCACTAGTTGTGGCTCTGACCCAGAAATGGCGAGATGTTTCTCGAAGCGAATATGGTGTCCACATCCATGGCCACCTCCAAGTGGAGAGGGGTGAGCAGCTTGTGGCTGTCTGGAGCCCGAGAGTATGGGCTGAACAGATCACACTGAGGTCCAAGGCAATGTGTCCCTCCCCCTCCCTTCCCTATAGGTGGTCTGGATGGCAACACCACCGACGGACAGTACTCGTCGGGTACGTGAGGAGGTGATGGCGGCTGTAGCTAATCCACAGGAATGTCTACAAGAGAAGCTGGAAGTGGCTGAAATGCAGCTATCTGATGCGGCTGCCATGCAAACACTGGCTGGCAACATACCGACACTAACTGTGCCTGTTGAGGAAATGGCTGCACTCCCCGCAGAGGTGTAGAGACAGACAGGAGAGGAGGCTGGGTGACAAGCCAATCACAGAACTGGGCGACATCCACTCTCTGATGAGAGAGCACTGCATCAGTAGCCAAAGTCAAAGGTTTGTTAGGGTCAAAGGTCACTAAACAAGGATCTAACCTGAGATGTTCCTTCAGTGTGGTGAAAGCCTGGTCGCATGCTAGCGACCAAATAAGAGCCACCTGTGTGGCGAAGGTTGGTGAGGGCACATGCAATGGTCACCCCGACATGAAACACTGGTAATTGGTAGAGGCTTGCACAGATAAGGAAAGTGTTACCCACATCCGTACCATATCTGCAAGGTCCATATCCCCAACCGCATCCACGGCACTTTATCCACATCCACAAGTTCGTTATCTGCATTTGCAAATATTAAAGTTTTTAATGGGTAATAGAGTAGCAGTATTTTAAACCATGGTATGTAATGATAATAATTATTGTTAGTGTAATTTCTGTGACAATTTGACTACTTTTGACTTCTCGAATCACTGCAGCTGTTCTATACCTACCCAAAACAGGCTAATCCAAACAGGAAAACATTGGTGCCCCAGACATGCACAGTAGCGCTTCAGAGCTCCTGTGGCCGGAGCACTACGTCAGCTGTTTAATACAAACATCTTAAATTTCAGTGCTTAAAAGTGATCGGCAGAGAGGAGTTTTTACTGTTTACATAAAAAAAATTGTTCTTTGAATTTTACAAGAGGGACACTTTATTTTCCTCATATTAACAAAGCAAAACATGTCATTTCAAGTGTTAAAACTGCCGTCAACTTCCAATTGGTAACTGTCAGCAAAAAGAGACAATGTCTGCTGCAGCTACAGCCAGCCTATACAATCTAACATTGTGTACCTCCCTAAATTAGGGACTTATGACCACGTAGTTAAGTCCCATAAGCTTTACAAACATTTGAACCTCGCTCTTTATCCACATATAACAGGCGGATACCTGTGTCGTCCACAATTTTATCCGTAAAGTAAGAAATAATGCGGATATCCGCGGATGAAGGGTGTGGGAGGCCTACTGTGGCCTTGACGAAACTGTCCATTGGACAAATGTCTTAACAGGACATGACATGACCAACATACTCCAGGAACAGTAGAAATTCTTGGACTTATGCAGATTGCAACTTAACGTCACTACCCTAACAGGGCGTGTAAGTAGGGATGGCGGTTATTACTGAAACAACCAGCTTTTGGTTACATAGGTTTTTTTTATCTCCAGTTTAACCTTGCTGTAAAAACCGCTGAAGATAACAAGTGGTGCTTTTTATTTAATAACTGGTTTTCGGTTTTTTATTGCTATTATCTCCAGTAAAATATTTTGACTTCCTCATACTTTTGCATTATACTTTTCTTCAAGATATGAAGAATCAAAAATCTGGCAAAATAGAAAACTGAAACAGAACTTAATCTGTCTACCATTTGTTGCTTTTATCAAAAGTAATGTGGGGCTGAATACTACAAAAAAATCTCCAGATTTCTCTCGTTGATTCTGAATCTCGACTGAAAAATCGTGTTGTAATCAAGGATCACATCACTATTTGGTGAAAACTGAGGTTGGCGAATTCTGTCTTTCGTGTTAAGTTGGCCGTTTCCGAGGGCTGCAAACAAATACAGGCATATAATGTAAACACTTCTAACAGATCAGCTTCTTCTGTTTAAAAGTTTTAACCAGTGTGAGTTGGAGGTAAACAATACTTTGTTCTTAGTGGTGACTGGGATACAAGATCCGTACACCAGCACAGTGGCTGTAGAACTGCTGCTCTGCGGCGCTCGACTGTGTCGGTCTGCCGCTAGTTATGGCACTGGCAATAGGGCACATGACCAATATGCTGCCTGTTGCCTGGTGGTCACTGCCCTCACTCACTGTGACGCGCTGATCCAACTCGCACCTGATGTGGTGCCCCAACCTGAGGATTCAACAATCTTCATATTTCATTTTCTTAAAGAATTAAATAGAACAACTTAAGTCACAGTGTCTTCATATCCATCCTATATTTGAGCTGACAATGGAATTTTGTGAGGAAGAAGGGCCAGCATAAAATACTCTTTTCGATTTTCAACATATAACTTGAATATTAGTGAAATAACAATACATCTTTTCTCTTTGATTTTGTAATCCTGTGCAGAGTTTTGAAAGAGGGATGAAGTTAGGTGAAGCTACATATTTGCTTGAGTTTCAGTGTCAGTAGTAGAGGATAGGTAGCAATACACCATAAAGACTACCAATGAGATATGGACAGGCACGTAGGATAAATAATGTGAATTTCTTTACAGTGACTAGCTACCGATCTATCACTAGTAACATTCCAATCTGGACTCCCCATTGTTGGTTTAGCCATATTCAGCCAAGCTTTAAATGTACCATCAAGAACAGCATCAAATTGTGTACATTTACTTTTGTAATATGAGACTTTTGTTCTTTTTTAATAAGGAAATAAGAAGTGCCTAGTGTTTAAAGAGTTTCCATTAATTTAATTTCTAAACAATTAAAATTTTTCAGTGTGTATATATATATTTTTTTCATTTGCAGATGGAATTGTCAATGAATTTTCGGTTACTCATTTACCACCAGAAAAAGTGATTGATACAAATGGTGCAGGAGATGCATTTGTTGGAGGTAAGAGACAGTATTGCTTTACTTCAGTTGACAGAGTGTCTGATATGTATACATTCGCCAGCAAATTTGTACAAACCCAGGAGGAATAAAGAAAATATGGCAGATTTCAAAGTTGTGTATCTGTTCTAGGTTTGCAGTACCAGTTTTATTTGAAATAACAATAGACACACTAAGTACAGTTTCAGCAATATACCCCATTATGATGTATAATTTGTCCCTCCTCTTTAAAATGTTGAAGATATAACTTATATTTTTGCACACACTTAGTTTGTTATATACCATTACCTTTCCAAAAGCTACAACTCATTGTGTATTTCAGTATTTTGTAGAGATTATGTTAATTGAACAGTGCTACAACTGCACTCAAGAACTTCACAAAAATGCCACATATTCACAGATCTTATTCTCAATTTCACCAAGAGTTTGTGGGTTGCTGTAATATAATTTTAGTTTGATAAGTCTGTTAAAACTCAAGGAAAAAAGAAATATTTTGTAAACAATACACCATACTTCTCAGCATAACTCCTGCCAAGGACATAAGCTGGATCTAGTTAGCTTCAGCTTTCCATCCCACTGGGGAGGGGGGGGGGGAATCCACTGATGTGTTTTATGGCCCACTTTAGATTTGCTTGTAGTTTTATGACTTTTTTCAAACATTTCAGACAAAAATAATAAAAAATTGTGGGCGATATGATTGCATCCAACACGTAATATTTTTTCTGACCATATTTTAACAAACAGCAAAATTATTTGATATCAGTTTAGCATTAACAAAGATACTCTTTGTTTCAACTTTTATCTCTTTAAACTATTATTTTAATATATATCCTACATTTTCATTATATTTTTCCGTTAAAATATTATCATCTGTTTTGGTTTATTTTCTTTGCCTATACTGGTTACGAATGACTATAGCCTGGAAGGAACGTGACTTTTAGACTGTGACTGTAGCCTGGATGGAAAACAGCATACATCACCAACTTCCTTTCTGTATTTGATGGTTTTTCTTATTATAACTGAAGTGTTGTCATTTCAAAGCAATGGCACATTGAAAATTATCAAAAACACTTTGTTCTTAGGACAATGAATTACAATCTAATGTCTAAAATTGCCATGTTAGCAGTTAACACCTGCCATTGATGGTACGGGAATTACAGACTACTCTCGCAGCTGTTCGCAGTAGCGTAATGGGTGACGAATTAGTTTGTGATGTACGAACATGTTAGACAGTGGTTTGAAACTTGCTAGGGCGCGGTGGCTCAGCACGCTCGGTCAGAGGGTTGCCAGCATGGTAGCTTCACGCCCTCTGTAACGAAAAAACGTGAGTCAACGCCGAAATGATCAAAACAGAACAAAACAAACCAACATTCATAAAGTGCCGATCAAATCTAAGAACCAATGACAGAGAGAGAAAGAAAGATGGTTCAACATCTGCAATAAAAACTGAGCAAAATTCTCGACGAACAACCCAGAATGAACATGGAAAAACTACTGCAAAGCATTGATCTCCCTGAAGACAAAAATATATATTTGAAAATATGTAACCACCACTGACTTATTTCTTCTCTTGCTTCCTAGGGGTTTTCGTACACCCTTGTCAACTAAACACAAGATTCTGCAAGATTCCAAGTTGTTCAAAGGTAACAGCGCTTTCTCTGAAAAGTTCATTTGTTCTGTTTTGAGAACATGTCATGAAATACATATCAACGAATTGCAAACATAGACTTCTATGTTACATGTACATAAATTGGAGAGATACTGTTACAATGATTGTTGTAAGTGACATATTGAGAGTACTAAGAGTTCAAATGTTTGTAAATCTATCGGACTTAGCTGCTAGGTTATCAGTCTGTAGCTTACGAACTACGTAAACTAAACTAACCGAAGGACAACATAAACACCCATGCCCGAGGGGCTCCGAGGGCGATCGGCCTCGCACACCGCGCACAGCATGGCGCCCCAGTGCACAGTGGTAATCTGCTATGGTAATGATAATATATATATTCAAAGTTAGTACTAAGTACTAGTTTATGTGGAATTTGGTATTGCCACACTTCATCCGTTTGTGATTTTAGTTGTAAAAGAAAACGTAATCATGGTTTGAAGTAGAATATTTGCTCTTTATTTTAGTGCAGAACAAAATAACACAAATGAAGTCATATCTGAACTACAGCGTCCATAGCAACCATGTCAAAGACAAATATTTTAGTAGATGCAATAATTCTATTTAATAAGTTTCATTATATTCCAAAAATAGTGAATAATTGCTTAGAAAAGAAAATAAACAAGGTTATTTGTTGCAATGTATACACTTCCCTTCCATTTCGTTAAGGAACTACACTTCCCACGGAAATCTAAGACTTCTTTTATATACGAAACTACCAGTATCAGCACATTGTTCATAATATTCATAATTACAGTATCTTCCCAGTTAATGTGCATATGCTTTGGAAGAGCATTGTTCAATTCATTGTTACGTATTTCATGACATGTTTATGAAATAAAACAAACACCCATTTTAGAGGGAGCACTCTTACATATGCACAGCTGTAAATATCGAAGAACAAAGCTCATTTAATTAATAAGAGTGCCCAAAACCCTTTTAGGAAAAAAGGAGAGAAAAATTTTGGTAGTGATGGGTTCCAAACCACTGACCATGTGCATTACAGCCTATCACGCTGCCCACTACACTTCAGAGAACAATTACAAAATCTGTCTTTTAATCTTGTACTATGGATGGCAGTTGTTAACTGATACTAATACAGCATTTTTACACACTAGATTATCATTTATCGTACAAAGAACGATGTGTTTTTGTTAATTCTTCAGGGTGCCATCGCTTTGAAATGACAAGCTGTAAGTTATAATAAGAAAATCGTCAAATACGCATCACAAGATGGCGTATGCCACAGAGTTCTGTGCGAGGAATGTCACATTACATCTCCGGACGGCTAGTTTTCGTAAAATCAATGGGCGGTGTCAAATCGCTGTTATTTTTGCAAATATCTCTCAAACCATACAAGATATGAAAATAACATAAAAGAGCAGAGTTGTAGAGAATTTTCTCCTCTACAAATTCGGTTATTCAATTTTGCTGTCAGATGAACAGTTCGTTTGCAATTACAATTACATTACAAATGGCTTTTTTTAGTGTTACTAATGTATTTTTTGTCCAAAAGTTTTGAAAAAGGGAGGTTGTGGTCTCTGGCGGCCTAAAATTACATCTGTAAAATTTGGTGCTGATTGGTTCAACGGTTAGACTTAAAAAGTGGGAACACGTTACGGACACAGACAGACATTGTGAAATCACCATTATTTTTCCATATATCTGTGAAACGATGCGAGATATGAGAAAAACATAAAAGAGCAAAGTTGTAGAGAAATTTCTCCTCTACAAATTGATGTATTGAGTTTCCGTTTCAGATGAACCGTTAAGGCGTAATTTTCATTTAAATTTCAAGCTGTCAGAAGGCGATCGCGAAGGCCCACTTTTAGTGTTTACAACCGTAACCTAAAGTTGGTCAATAGGTTCTGTCAAACTATACAAAATATTCCTAAATCGTACCTCTCTCTTCATCTTTCAATGAAAATTTAATTGCAGCAAGCAAAGTTTCAAGTTTGGGAACAGGAAGAAATCACTTGCAGCTAAGACTAGGAATTAGGATGGACGAGGAGCCAGTTCAAAGCTCGATTCATGCACTTACATCATTTTATAGCTGTTGTGTGCAGTGATGCATTATTCTAGTGAAAGAGCATTTTATTGTGAACTGCCTTGGTCCTTTTTTCTACGTATTTACTTGAATCTAAGCCGAACCTTTTTTCTCATTTATGGGATTAAAAAAACCACCCGTGGCTTAGAAGTGTGTGGCATGGATTGGACGGTTTTTTAGGATAAAGGGCTTTGGGGAAAAACAAAATGGGCAATCTCAAAGGGTGCAGGTGGATCACAGGAGAAATGTAGATCTGGGAACTATCGGTATAACAGTTGTAAATTGTCGTAGCTGTGTCGGGAAAGTACCAGAACTCCAAGCGTTAATAAAAAGCAACAAAACACACATCATTATAGGCAGTGAAAGTTGGCTCAAGCCGGAAACAAGTTCAGAAGTAATATTTGCAAAAGATCTAACTGTGTTCAGAAAGGATAGATTAAACAATATAGGTGGAGGCGTGTTTGTCGCCGTCAAAAGTAGTATGTCATGTAGCAGAGTTGAAGTTGATAGTTCCTGCGACCTATTTGGGTAGAGGCTGTACCCGAAAATCATAAGAAGTTAATAATTTGTTCCTTTTACCGGCATCCCAACTCTGACGATACAATAGCAGAAAGGTTCAAAGAAAACCTGAGTCTAATTACAAAAATGTACCTGACTCACACAATGATAGTAGGCAGTGATTTTAATTTACCCTCGATCTGTTGGCGAAATTATATTTTCAAATCAGGAGGTACGCATAAAACATTGTGCGAAATTGTACTCAACGCATTCTCTGAGAATTACTTCGAATAATTAGTTCATGAGCCAACTAGAATTGTAAATGGATATGAAAACACACTTGAGCTCTTACAACAAATAATCCTGAGCTCATAATGAGCATCAAAATGGATACAGGTATTAGTGAACACAGAGCTGTTGTAGCGAAATTGAATATTGAAAGTCCCAAAGTTACCAAAAATAAACAAAAAGTATATTTGTTCAGGAAAGCAGATAGAAATAAAATACATTGCTTCTTGAAAGACAGCTCCCACTCGTTTCTAGCACTAAACATAGGTGTAGACCAGATTCAAAGAAGTGGTATCAACAGCAATTGACAGTTTTATACCAAATAAATTAATAAAAGGAGGAGGCGATCCCCCTTGGTACACAAAACAGGTCAGGACACTGTTGCAAAAGCAAAGGAAAAGGCATACTAAATTTAAACGAACACAAAAGTCCCAGGATTGCCAATCATACTCAGAAGCTCGAAATTTAGCGAGGATTTCAATGCAAGATGCCTACAATATTTATCACAACAAAACTCATTCTCGAAATTTGTCTGAAAACCCAAAGAGATTTTGGTCATATGTTAAATATACTAGGGGCAAAACACAAACAATACCCTCACTACGTGATAGCAATGGCGATCCTGCCGATGACAGCACTACTGAAGCAGAGTTACTAAACATAGCTTTTAGAAACTCATTCACCAAAGAAGACGAAACCAATATTCCAGATTTCGAATTATGAACAGATGCCGTAATGTGTAACGTAGAAGTTATCATCGTAGTAGTGCAGCAACTAAAATCACTTAACAGGAACAAGTCTTCTGGCCTGCATTGTATACCCATTAGGTTTCTATCTGATTATGCTGAATCCATAGCCCCTTACTTAACAGCCATATACAACCGCTCTCTCAAAGAAGGATCTGTACCAAAAGATTTGGAAGTTGCACAGGTCACACCTATATTCAAGAAAGGCAGTAGGAGTAACCCACTAAACTACAGGCCTATTTCATTGACGTCAATTTGCAGCAGGGTTGTGGCACATATCCTGTATTCAAATATTATGAATTAGAACGATCTATTGACCAAGGTCAACACGGATTCAGAAAATATCGTTCATGCGAAACACAACTAGCTCTTTATTCACACGAAGTGATGAGTGCTATTGACAAGGGTTCGCAAATTGATTCCATATTTCTTGATTTCCAGAAATCTTTTGACACCGTACCTCACAAACGGCCTTTAATCAAATTGCGTGGTTATGGTATATCGCCCCAAATTTGCGATTGGATAGGGGATTTCTTGTCAGAGAGGACACAGTTCATAGTAATCGATGGTAAGGCATCAACGAAAACAGAGGTGATATCGGGTGTTCGACAGGGTAGTGTTATTGGTCCTCTGCTGTTCCTTATTTACATAAACAATTTAGGGGAAAATCTAAGTAGCTCTCTTAGGTTGTTTGCAGATGACGCCGTCGTTTACCATCTAGTAAAATCATCTGAAGATCAAAACCAACTGCAGAATGATCTGAATAAGTTATGTGTATGGTGTAAGAATTGGCAGTTGACTCTAAATAATGAGAAGTGTGAGGTCACCCACATGAGTACGAAAAGAAATTCATTAAACTTTGTTTACATGAAAAATCAATCAAATGTGAAAGCCATAAACTCCACAAAATACCTGGGAATTACAATTACTTCTGACTTAAATTGGAAAGAACACGTAGATAATGTCATGGGAAAGGCAAACCAGTGATTGTGTTTTATTGGCAGAACCCTTAAAAGATGCAACAGAACTACAAGAGAAGCTGCATACACTATGCTTGTCCGTTCATTTTTTTGAGTATTGCTGTCTGGTGTGGGATCCTTATCAGGTGTGTTTGACGGAGGACATCGAAAGAGTCCAAAGAAGGGCAGCTCGTTTCGTATTGTCACGATACTGGGGAAATGATACAGGATCTGGGATGGGAATCATTACAACAACGGCGCTTATCGCTGCAGCGTGGGCTACTTACAAAACTCCAATCGCCAACATTCTCCTCCGAATGCGAAAATATATTGTTGACTCCCACTTACATAGGTAGAAATGATCATCAGAATAAAATACGAGAAATCAGAGCTCGAACAGAGAGATTCAGGTGTTGTTTCTTCCCGCACGCTATTCGAGAATGGAATGGGAGATAAATAGTATAATGGTGGTTCGATGAACCCTCTGCCAGGCACTTAAATGTGATTTGCAGAGTATCCCATGTAGATGTAGAAACAGAAGGTATCAAAAATGATGCTAGGAGCTGCCACAACTAAATTTTGCTGTTGAATGTAAGCAGTGCTAGGCAAGCTTTGCAGCCTGAAAGTTAAATAGGCCCATTGGTGCCAAAATTATGTGCTAATAAAAACACAAACACATGAAAATTTTATAGAAGCTTCATCTATTTTCAGAGTTATGTTCACTGAATCAAATCAACGATGGAAAGAGAAATTCACTATTGCTCATCTTCGAATGTAGCAGTGTTTCAAATATTGATACCAGCAACAAAAACTAAATTTATTTACATCAATACCAACAATGCACAAAGCTTTAAGATTTTGTAAGATTTAGTAGTTGTAAACATGCCTTGATTTTTGAATATGCTGTTAAGCAGGTATCTAGTAGCACAACTTTCAAATATGCAGTTTTGCAACTCAGAAATATTTGTGTGTATTTCTATGTATTTCGTGTAATTAAAGAGGTTGGCAAGGAAAGATGGAGCAAACACATAGTCGAAATTGAAGCAGTTGTTATATTTCATATTTTTGGCAGTGTGATCAGCAGTTGTTATATGTATTAGCAATTGTCCTAATTCCTTGTGATTATGGCAACAATACAAACTGATTCAGTGATGGTCTATGTGGCCCCATGATTTAATTACTAAACACTAACCATTTGAAACATCGCTTATTATAATTAAGATTGCTTGGCCGAGTGTTGTGGCAAAGCAAGGTTTCCCTATTGCATAATCAAAATCTCATATTTTGTCCCATTTTTCTTCAGAATACAACCAAAATAAGACAGAAACGCAGACTTGTTTACATTGGGAAATACCCAATGGCTGTGATTTGCCACGCATTTCTCGTGATCCATCGTGTCATTATCGACAACTACTGCTGACACCTAAGAAGTATTTTCACCAAAATAACCTTGCATAAGCTTGACTGCTAAGTTCACAACTCGGACCCAACTACTATAACTTCAGGCATTCTACCTATTTGTATCTCATGTTAGAATGAATCACTTTTGTTTCAATTTCAAGGCTACAAATTCCCACCGCCCCCGACTTACCTTTCAGCGTGGCTAAGATTCGAATAATATAGTAATATGACAGTTTTTACTCACCGCAAAGACGGTGCCAACGAGCTGCGACATGCACATAAAAAAGACCTACACATACAACACTTTCAGTTATCAGCCATGACCTTCAGAAAATAGAAAAATCGCAACTGTCAACTCTGGTTGCCGCACTTCGAATCACATTGGTGTGGAAATAGGGAAGGGGTGATAGGATTGTGCGTCACGGTGGTGGGGATGAACAGAACAGCCTTGCAGAGCATGTATGTATTAAATGGGAGGAATGAGATGCTGCTTAGGAATGTAGTGGGGAGGTGGGTGAGGAGGGGGGATAAATGAAATGAAAGAAAACAACAATAATAATAAAATTAAAATTTACAAAAAATTATAAATGAATGAGAGTACACACACACACACACACACACACACACACACACACACACACACACACACACACCACTCAAAATAGAAAAGGTTTAGGACAGGTAGGATGAGATCAGAAAATCAAAACCTTGATGAAGGATGCAGTTCAGTTGTATGAGTCCAGGGTAGTACTGGCTGACAAGGGGAGCACTCTTTTGTGGATTTTTACTGGTGGTAGAGGGAGGATTTTGGATGTATGGGGATATGGCAGAACCTGAAACCCCACCAACTGATGGCACAAGTCAAGGAATCCGAGGCCTACATGGTTGAAGAACCGTCTGAACCTCTGATTCAGAACCTCCACTCAGCTCTGTACTAGAGGTCCACAGTCAAATCTGTCAACTATGCTGCAGATGGTGATCTCTGCTTTCATCTTGCAAGCAAGACTGGCAGTTTTTACCACGATGCACCATCGGTATCGATGTGAGCCCCCACATACAGTTGGCAGCACCCCGTACCCTTCATACCATCTGGAAGGACCCTTTTCACATCTGGAATGACCTGGTATGTACGGGGAGTGCACGCTCGCCTTCTTCCCCTCTTTGGCAGCCACCTCCCTTAGATGCTTCTTGACCCACCAAACATTGGAGCTCCCAAGTACAAGCAAACCACACTCTATGAAAGCCTGGATCTTGCAGGCTGCATGTTGACCTCAGGATGAGCGACACCATCTGGCTCAGAAACATTGTCCTGAACAGATTGCATCGCAAACCTATTGGCAAGACAAACCAGGGAGCCCTTACAATCGATCCCCCAGAATGCTTGACACAGTCCGATCGATGGACACACCGTACATCCATTATGTTTCCTCAACCAGCCAACAACGATGGTGCCCCTCGACTGCAGCCTCCAGCTGTGCAAGTGAGGTTAACACAGCCCGAATCTGGGAGCGAAGTGTCACCTGCTCAGTCTGCAACTGCACGCAGCAGTCACAGTCCCTACTCATGATTACAATACCCATGAAAACTAATGACTAGAAAAACACAGGGTAGGCTTGACAGAGGGCAACTAAGGTAAACAAAGACGACTGGAGCTGGTTCTAATCCAACGAAAACAAAACAGGCGACTGTTGCGATTTACACGGCAGAATAATACACTAACCAGATACTTCACTTTAATCGAATCTAATATTAATGGAAAACACGAGAAATTTTATAAACAGAAGCAAGAACCTCACAGTCAAAATATGTTGATTCTAGTAGGAAGCCAGTTACATCTACAAATAGCAGCATGCTCTGTACTGCACTCAAAGGAAGATTACACTGCTTCTTAAATGCAAATTTGAATCTAACATGCACGAGAGTAAAAAATAAATCTACAAACTGAATTGAAAAAGTGCAGACAAAAATCATGTTACTGTATGGTGCTTCTAATCAGAAGCCAGTTTCACTTACGAACTTCACAACTCAAATTTAGAGTGGTTCAGGTGCATATTTGATGCCCAGATTAAGAAGGTGGTGTCATTCTTCCCTGGAAATACACAAAGCTGGTTGCTGTCAAGGAGAGCACCAGCTGTGGAATTTCCTTGATTTGTTGTACCATAAGCGGCACTTCATTTTCTTGAATGCTGGGCCTGATCTTCTGTCCGACACCAGGGGTGGCTATTAGCTGGCTTTGTGAACCCCAAGGGTTAGTATCTGTTCCTGGTGGATTTTGGCTGGGAGCAGCTGACCTGTCAAGAAAATCAGTTGTACCCATACCCTATAGGATCTTCACAGGCATGGGTTTCCAGTCAACCAGGTGGCAGGGACAAGCCAGCACCCACTGAAGTGTTGACCATGTAAAATCTGACCCTCCTGACATACCTCCCCCTCCTAACTCACCAGTGGATGTGACTTTGGCCGTACCATTGTCAGGGTATTGATTCTTGTTTCATATTGTTTCTTTCTCTAATCCTTTTTAGGTATACTTGGGTGTTCAGTTATGTGGTGAGCAGTTCTAGGCCTTGCAGGCAGTTGCTTACATACTTTATACTGCAGTGGACTTCATCTTAATGCCGCCTTTATACTGCGATGCACCTTGTGGGCATGCTACACTGCATGGTGCATTGAGACAAGTTCAGTTGTTCTTGCTCTACTGTGGCTACTACTCAGTTTACTGTGCATGTCTACATCTGGGAATTTAAGACTCTGCTTCCCACAGATTGACTCGCAAGGCGAGTTCCCATTTTTCTCGTGGGATTCTGACCCTGGCTGTTACCAAGTTGCCTCTGATCTGTGTTGACTGCATAATGAGATTGGTTGTGTAGTGGTATTGTTCACATCCATTTAGGTTCCAAAATGGCAACAAAGGCTGTTATGGTGTGTCTCCCTTAACATGTGTTTCTCCTCTGTGCAATTTTTTCTTCTTTCCTGAAAAGGACTGAAACTGTGGTACATTTGCTTCTAAGGGTTTAAGGCAAACTGTCTATGATGCATTAATGTCATGTTCATTTTTGTTATAATCCATAAGAAAGCTGCCCTGGGAAGTTAGGTGGGTTTATCCCAGCAGCAAAGGTACTTAAAACCAAACACAAACTTTTACTCCTAGAATCAGCTGCAAAAGGGCCACCTTATAATATATGATTAGAACTCTTACGAGATTTTTTGTAAATGACTATTGTGTTTTAGTATAACATTTTCCCACTTGTTGCAGGTTTCCTGTCTCAACTGGTGTTAGGAAAACCAATTGAGACATGCATCCGCTGTGGTATTTATGCTGCAACTGAGATTATTCAGCGTTATGGCTGTACTTATGAAGGAGAAGCTAATTTTGTGGAGTGAGTTATGCATATTTTGAGGGTGAATATTTTGTTACAACACACTGCAGATATTGTTTTTTTACAGCATCACCAAAAATCAGCTTCGTTTTTCTGCACCTTCCATTTATGTTACTTTTAATATACACAAATTTATCGAAGAGGTGGAAGTATATACATGAAAAGTATTTTGTATGATGTACCTTTAATACTTACGGAGTCAGAGGAGGAAAAGGAGGAAAACTGTTTCTAATAATTGGGCAATACTTCGTCGCTCAGTAAATGTCCTTGGAATTAAAATATTGTGTGTACATTGATTTAAGCATCTAGTCCACATGAGCAGGACTTGGCAACTGTTGGCCACATGAGTGTTTCTAATTGTATTACATCATAAAAAAAGAGAACTGCTCTTGGTATATCTTCTATCAATAAATAAAATATTACCAGTGCTATTGAATAAACAATCAAGTGAAATATGAAGGCATCTTGAGGTCTTTGTATATGAAGAAAACCAAATGAAAACTTTTTCTTCATTTATTGCTGTATTTAATAAAAAATTTCAACTGTCATAATTCTTGCACATAGTTTCCACTTTGTATGATCAGTACATAATATTGCATGATGCTTCTTAAAAAAAATCCAATGATTTGAAAAACTACTGAACAAGAAGTCTGATGAGGTAAATGGATGATCTAGCCTCTTTAAATACACAGCTGTACTGGATATAAAATTTGTGTAAGTGCAGACTGTGGAAGAAAGTATTGTGCTTGAGACCGTGAAACTGTAGGTGTTGGAAAGAAGGTTCAAATTTTATTTACCTGGCAGTTAGACTTCCCGCATTTTCCATAAATAGCTCCAGACAAATGTCTAGATGGCTCCTACAAAACAGCTGCAGCTAAGTTGCTGCGCCTTTCTTTGTCAGTCTGAACTTGTTTCAGTTAGATTTTGGAGTATTAAATTATATTGTTATAACTCTTGTTTTGTGACCTTGACACAGTTCAAGTAACATTATCATATTTATTTATCTGACAATGACTCGAAAGTGATTTCCTTATGCTGGGTGCATAATCTCATACAATGGATGTCACATGGTATCATCTAGATCCTTCCAGAAGTTGGCTACCACTCTGTTCTTGTCATTAGTCAATGTATGACTGAAAGGCAGTGTAGATGTCTGTTCTCTCTTACTCTCAAATTAGTTTGCTGACCTCACTTCTCTTGTACATGGGAAATCATGTTGACCTGTATACTTATGTGACTATAATTTTTTTTTTTTTTTTTTTCTGTTTTGTGATCAATTTTTCAAGATTAAAAGTAATCGTATATACTTTTACTTCATCTCTGTTTCTTCCTTTTTAAATTTTGCTTCACAGTAATTTCTCCATTCACATTAAGTTCAGATATCACTACACATACTTCCCAACCAGGTTATGGGATTTCTGATGTAGACCATTTGTACTCTACTTAAAAATTTATTGAAGATACCTGGAAATGTGCCCTTACTAAACTTGTTTGTTAATTTTAAGTGGTTTCACTGATTTAAACAAAATGAGTAAAAGTATACTGTTGTCTTATTCGATGCAATCATTGTGGCGTAATTGCTATGTTAGTGCTGTCTATTAGTTACTGACTCCAGGCAGTGAATCAAAAATAGTTAAAACATTGTGTGATGGTTTTCAAAGCTCCCTCTTAAAAGGTACAATTTGTTATCCTGCCAGCATAATCTGTGCATTACATTATGACAGTAATGTCCCAAAACTGTTGACAACAGTTAGATAGTTCTTTAAAAAAAAATGAAAAGAATACACATTGGTGATGTACTACTTCTTAAGACCTCAATACTTCATGGTTGATAAGAGTTTTACAGGTGAATCCCTAAGTTTCATGAAGTTGTGTTAATTGAAGTTATATGTCTAAAGCTTAAGAATATATCTTGGAGGAAATAATGAACATTAATTGGATTGTGTTGATATATCAAACATTGTACAAGCAGAGAGTATTTATTGATACAAATAGTGAAAGGGAACAAATGTGTTTACTTTTATTGGTATGTTTGTCTGTGAGCAAATGAAGCAAAAACTGAGCACAATTTCAAGGCATTTAAAATATTTAGGTTCTGGAACATACTCTCTAATTGTTTAATGTAGTGTAGGAACAAAAGTACGTTGACAATATAGTATTGTCCTACACCATTGTTAAGTCTGTTAATTGTTCTTGAGTGGACAGATATTTTGTACAAAATAAGTACTTAACTCGTAGTTTTAATTTACCTTGTACATCAAACCTATGTTACTGTTTCCTATTTTATTTGTGTGTGGGGCTTCCTTTGGTCATCATCCTCTTATACTGATACAGTCGTTAATATTTGCTATTTCCCTGTGAACTATGTTTTTTTGTGAGATCAACACTTAACTGTAGTTTTATTTCAGTTGTGTTATCTTAGACTTGAATTGTCATTACTAATGTTGGTTTGGTCTTGAAGGATTTTTGAAAACACACCTGTCATTATTTACATGTTTCATCTCATATCCTTACTAATTTTAAGTAATTTCATAAAACCTTTAAATGTAGTGTTTGCTGTTCTCACATACAATAAGTTTGGGGGGGGGGGGGGGAGATTATTCTGCAGCTCGTGGTTTACTGGATAGCATTGCTGGCTCTAATCAGAGTTCCAGGTTTGATTCCCAGCTAGGTTGAAGAGATTTCATTGCCTTGGGACTGAGTGATGGGTGTTGGTGGTGCCCTCATCATTTCATCTCATCTTCAACACTGCACAAGTTGCCAAAATGGACCAGGTGCCTGTACAACCCCATATTAGGTTTTCTGGTCAAAAATTCCATTAGTAACTTCATTCCCTTTTTTTGTACAAAATTTGTAAGGTAATATACGATTTCCTTGCACTTTCTTATTACACACTGGTATATTAAAGTCAAAACTTCTCCCCCAATAGAACCAAATGTATCCTGGGTAGCAGGCAGACAAATTCCACATAGTTCAGGAAATTTATTTATTCAGACAAATATCCCTACAAATACACACTTCCAGGGCAAGAATTTACATTTCCATTACTGTTTTTGATATTGCATGTCTCCAAAACAAATTTCTGAAATAGGACATTGACATTAATCATGTTCAAGGTCTCAAGTATGGGTTATTAGAACTGCTTCAACAAGACCCACATCTGATTTTGTTGTCATTAGAATAACAATAAGGCTAATTAAATATATCATCTAGTTCATTCTTTGGCATTGTAGTTAATTTAATGATGTCATGTAATAGAAGAGTTTATGGTGTTACGCTTGAATTGACTGATACATGTAACCTAAGTTTAATGAATTAGCCTGAAACATTTCTGGTAGGCTGTAATAATTTTGTCATTATATAAGGTCACATGTAAAGATTACTGGTACCTTAGGCTTGTACTTCAAATTGCATGTAAATTTTCTGTGATATTACATAAAACTCACGAACATTTTAGAAATAATACAATGATTTGTGATAATGGGTTATTGAATGTCATATAGTTCCATGTGATTGTGATTTCAACAATATAATGATGATAGTTTACAACTCATCACAAAACAGTTGTCAAGCCACAGACAGGCACATAGAAAAATCTCTCTCTCTCTCTCACACACACACACACACACACACACACACACACACACACACACACACACACACACACACACCATACAGGCAGAACTTACTAACACACTACCTTTATCTCTAGCTGCTGGTGGAGATTACAGTAGTGTATCAAGTACTTGTGTTAATGTGATTGTTGAACATTTGCATGTTTTTTCCTGATGAGGACTGTGCATACCTGCCAACTCTCCCATTTAGGCAGGAGTCTCCTGATTTTTCTCCTGCCTCCTGATTTTGCCGTTATTTCTCCCGATTTTTAGCTTTTGTCCTGAAACCAAAGATTCAATATTCCGCTAATGGTCAAAAGTCCTTTGTTCATTTATCAGTTAGAAATAAATACGTATCGAAATTCATAGAAATTAGGAGTTGCGCTTGACTTATATAATGATTGTTTCTGCTCTTTGTGCGTATTTTCAATTACACATGTAGTGTTTCGATATTGTGCTGTGTTTGAATGTGATGTTTTGTCAGTGTACTTAAGTGAAATCTCTTCAGCGGTTGCTTAATCGCTGGTAACCTTTTGACTGGATAGTTAGGGGCATCAGTTTCATATGTGAATTGCAGAAAGGCAACTTTCGTGTAAACAGCTATTTTACATGATTATGGAATTTCAGTTCAGTGATATGTGTTCCAGTATGGCAAGAAATATAATCAATTTTTAAGTATTTTTCAGAACATTTTTTTCAATTTTGTACTCTTTGTCAATGTGATATTTCTACATCACTTGATGGAAAAATCAATGTACCGAAATACGTGCAGAGAAAATGAAAAGTGTGAGAGGCAATAAAAGACTGAAATTGCTGAAAAAAGTGAAAGTGATCATGTGATACATGCAGAGTGCGTATTTACACTGTTCATTATAGAGTACGGTTTACCAATTAAATACGATGACTATGTGGGTTCATTTGTTCCATAACATGTTTCCAGGTAGCAGTATAGCACAAATATACTGCCGTGAACTTTTTTGTTTTGATCAAAAATATCAATCACTTTATCTGGACTGGCAAAAAATATAAGGATGTGATCAACAATTGGGCTAACGCAAGGGTTTTTTGTAGCCATTATGTAGCATGATGAGATTATAGGAAAAGACTAAAATCAGTTATCTTAAGGTTTATAGTAAAGTGCGCCGGTCTTTTTGATAGAACGTATCTCCTGATTTTTTTGAAGAATCTCCTGATTTTCTAAACTGGATCTCCTGTTTTTTACATTTTGAAGGTTGGCAGGTATGGCTGTGTCCAAAAACAAAGTTATGTGTATGCTTGATGGTCAGTGTGCCTGTATGCACTTTCTTATCTTGTTTGCAGTAAGTTGCAATTGATCCTCATTATATTGTTGAATTCCAACTTGGACTTTTCTTTGAAGAAAGGTCTTTTTAGGTTAAACCTTCTTCATTTAATAACAGTGAGACAATGAAACCTGTTTATTTAGGTTTTTTTATTGTATGAAGTCTGAGAATTGTGTGCTTACTTTTTAGGCCAATCATTATTTTTAATTAAAAATAGTACAATGTTGTTGTTAACTGTAGTTTTTGTTGTTTTTCTGTGCAGTGATATTAACAAATGTGATTAATTTGTATGAAGTATTTCAGGTGTTAGTAAAAATTTATTTAGCTTGTAATTTAGTTACAAAATATTGGCAGTGCTGCTTATCATTGTTAACACTTGTGGAACCTTGTGACACTTCTGTATTCCTACTTCACACCTATTCAAAACTTTTTGTTATGCAGTTGGTCACTTCTCCACAATTTCAGTAAGCACATCTGGTGGATGGCTATTAATAAAAACTTCTACTTTGGACAGATAAGACCACAGAGCTTTTGTAATGAAACTAACACATACAAGGATATTGGGTAATGATCCTCTTGTATTATTCATTATCAGGAATTGACTTTGCTTTTCACTACACAATGTTTTAATACATTTACTGAGAGTATTGAGAGAATCTCGAAATGTAATTTTATAACTATGCTAACATGCCAGTGTATGTTTTTAATTGACACTGCAACCTGTTGAACAAGTGTGACTCTTTAAACATTCCAAAACTGTATTGACCAAATTACATATTTGGACTGGGTGCTCAACATACTTGCTCAACTGTTGGAGTGAAAATTTACTGAGGAAATTTTCTCATCATTAAAATAAATGGGAAATGAATCTCAATTTGATGTTACTTACCTACAAGTGTAGTTTACTATAGCAGCAAAACAAAATTCTTGTTTGTATTTATATTTCCTTCACATATCCCAAATACCATTCATGAAAATTGTGTGGTTTTTTTACCGTCTTTTTGCTTTTGATACAGATTATTTTTGTGCTGTGTTTTTCCTATAATTGTAGTCACACATTATTTGAATGGTTGAAATTGTGTTCAGATGAATATCTGTGCCTTTAATTGTAAAAAAATATTGTGATTTTTATATAGTCTCTGAAATGCTAATGTTTTGTCATACAGCACTGCCTTCATGTGAAATATGTCTGTAACTGTGAAAAACTGTTTTCATTTTTGAAAACATTTGTTGACTTTAATATTTTTTGTGCAAAACTACTTGCTGAGAAATCTGGATTCATAAATAAAGTATGCTGTGTTTGGCATAATACATTAGTATACTCCTCACTTCATGTTGTTTGCATGGTATGGTGCACTGAACACTGAAAATATTATTTTGTAATGAAGAAAAACAACAGTTAAGTAGAACTTAAGTAGAACATTGAAACTTCCTAGCAGATTAAAATTATATGCTGGGCTAAGACTCAAACCTAGGTACCTTTTGACTTTCAAGTACCGGCAAAGCTACCCTAGCACATCTCATTCTGGAATCACCCCCAGGCTGTGGTTAAGCCATGTCTTCATATTATTCTTTCTTCCAGAAGTGCTAGTAATGCAATGTATGCAGGAGAACTATTGTAAAGGTTGGAAGATAGGAGATAAGGTACTGGGAGAAGTAAAGCTTCGACAAGTGGCCACAAGTCATGTTTTGAGTAGCTCAATCAGTAGAGTGCTTGTTCACAAAAAGCAAATGTCACGGGTTCAATTTCAGGTTTTTCATACTCATTAGTATACACTCCATCATAGAGTGGAAATTTCATATTGGAAACTGTCTAAATCAGTGACACATATTACAGCTAATTTAAAGTTTGCTTTTATTTATGTGATGCTTGCGTTCACAATATTTTGTTTACTGTGAACTTCATCACATGAAATTACCAGCTGGAGACGTAGGACACACAACTTTGTTTTTATCATTTACTGAGTGCATTCAAAAAGTAAAAGAAAGAGCATGGGTAGGAGAAATATCCTCTCAAAGTTAATGGAGAAGAAGAAATAAAGTTGTGAGAATAATTATGGTTATAACCACACTAAAGGACCAGTTTGTGAATTCATTACTGGCACAATAACACAAGGGACATGAAGAATTGATTGACTGGAATCATGGTAGGGTTCAATTCCGTAATTGTAGCCTCCTTCAAACTACTTCTACCAATCGTGTTTTACCAATACCTCCCTTCATGGGCGTCACTGACAGGGGGGATGTGCCCCCCCCCCCTCAAAAATTTTCCGAAAAACAATTTTAATATTTTTGTCTTAGTTGACAAATAATGACATTGTTCAACAAATATATCCAAGCTTAACTAATAACACGTGCTGAAAGGTCTTATGCACTATGACTTAATTATTTACTTGATTTACTAACGTGATAGTAAAGCAACATGGAATATTATGAGGCACAAATACGAGCATTGTCACAAGACAGCGTTACAGACTGTCTGATAGGAAAAGCGGCTGGGTGGCGCAGCCACCTGTCGAGAGCTGTCAGCTGGCGTGGCTGTACATGGCCTGGGAACGTGCCTCACCTCAGCCACCAGATCGTCTCACTGAATCACACTGTGTGCACACTGCTTAGTAACGATGCTGTAGTCAGTTCATTCATCAGGTGTTGGTGCAAAGTTACAGCCAGGAATAGCTATGAAGAGAGTAAAAGGCAGTTCATTAATTTTTTTTTTTTTTAAGAAGAAAAGGTTTGATGGTAAGTAAATGTTTACTAAAAAGGTAGTTTCTGCGACCAGCGCTGCTAGGGTATTAATTGTTTTGTTATACATCTTCTCCTTCTCAATCTGTCCATCGCCTTCTGTCTCATTCTATTTCACCTGTAGGGCTATCTGTAGTGGATATTGTTCTCTAGTTTCGTTTTCCATGTCTCAATCCTTATTTCCAGAACAACATACCCAACAATAATAAGATTTTCTAGGTACCGTCATCAGAATATTATAAAAGTGTCCCCCAAACTTGTTACGAATATACTTCATAGTAAAGATGAAGGTAACGAATTAAAAACCTTATGCTTGGTGGAGAGTTATTTAATGCATCTTATTGTTTATGATCTCATGAACTATGCGTCCTGATATCAAATAATTTAGAAGATAAAATTTAGTGATAGGCCTATGGGTGCATACTGTACGTCAAAAATATCGAGAATACAGTTTGTAGTACCCAAATATTAAACATATTGTCGAATGCCATAATTTTACTTCATAAACAGTGAAAAGTTACTATGCGATAAGGTTTTTTTCCTTTCTTTACTTTGCAGGCGTTGTCAACGACTGATTTCTTAAATGTTTATCATTGCATCTAAAGTTTGTCATAATAATGTAACTGCACAATTTCTCAAAGTGTGGATGAATACAATATGGTTACTCACGCATTGTGGGCTACTCTACTTTTTTTGTTACCCGTCCGTTGGAAGGTAAGAACCCCGACAGCTTTTATTATTTGAAAGGAAACGACAGTATAAATGTATGTACACAGTCTGCAAATACAGTACGACTGTGTAGATTTGAGAAACAAAAATGACTTTGGAAGCATTGATAATCATTATTAGCTGTGTTAAATATCTTATCAGACAAGGATTGGCTATTAGAGGACACACAAACTGTGACGGAAATTTAATGGAACTGTTGAAACTCTGTAGTGAAGACAAATCAACTCTGAAAATGTGGCTCCAAAGAGAACAAGGTTATACCCAACCAATGATACAAAATGGAATTAATTGAAATTCTTGGTAAAGAAATCGTTAACAACATAGTTCAAAACTGAAGTCAGTAAATCCGTTGATTTATTCAGTGATCTGTGATGGCACACATGTCCAGCAATGAACAAATTCGTTTTTGTTTAAGATGGTGTGATGACAATTTAGATCCTCATGAAAGCTTTTTGGGATTCTATAAAACTAGTTATGTTTGTGGAGGGTATAGCTGCACTCATTTGTGATGTTCTGCATAGATTGCAGCTACCTTTAAGTAATATTCGATGGCAGACATATGACCGAGCAGGAAACATGAGTGGAATCCATAAAGAGACTCAATCAATTACAATTGACAAACAGCCTTTGGCCCATTTTATTCATTGTGGTGCTCACTGCTGAAATTAAATTATAAAAGAAAGCAGAGAAATTTCAAGAACTGTTAAAAAGTCCTTGGAATCAGCTCATCAGTTAGGAATACTGTTTTCAAAAAGAAATGTAAAATACACATTTATGCATATTATTTTAGATGCGGCTGAAGGGTGTGTCAGTAATGTTACAAAGATCAAGCCTTTATTCCTACTAGATGGCTGTACCGACAGTCACAAATCAAAGAAATATCGAAAAAATATGCGGGATACAAAGTAGCCATTGGCCTGCTTAATGTTTTTGAGTCTAGCAAGACGTACCTTGGTTTCCCAATGGTGAAAGAAGTAATTGAGCTTTTAGAAATCTTGAACAGGAGTTTCCAAGGAGAAAAAAATAATGGTCTCGGGACTTTATTCTGCAGTTGAAATTATAAATGAGGTCCCTAAAAAAAATCTCGGGACAAATGAAAAGTTTTCTTCTATGTACAAAGAGTGTAATATTAAGATATCCAAGAAAAGCTGCAAATTCCGAGGAAAAAAGTAATTCCCAGGCGATGGCCTGATTACATAGATTAATATCAATTTCTGTTGCCTGAAGAACTTTACAGGCAGGAATATTTGGAGATCATTGATTCGGCTGTCCAAGGGCTTAGACATTGGTCAAGTATCCTATCTGGTATGAGGAAACCGGTTTCCTTGGAGAAAAAAAAACGATACGATGTGGTAGCTCCATATACCCAGAAATAGATGATCAGTCTTTAAAAACAAAACACGAACTCTTTCATTTATAACATAATGTTAAATGCCTGAAGGAGGCAAAAGATGTCTTGGTTTCTATGAGAAAATAAATTCGTAAATTATTTTCCAATGTTGAAGCATTGGTCAGACTTTTACTTGTGTGTCCAGTGTCAACCTGTGAAGCAGAACGCAGTTTTCCAGCTCTATGATGACTGAATAACTATCTATGTTCGACAATGACGCAGCAGAGGCTCAATCACAAAGCTGTCTGCAATGTGACAAGTTGCTGCTGAATGAAGTAGACTCCAGAAATGTCGCAAGAATATTTATATCTAATTGTGACAACAGAATAATTGTTTGGATCAGTGTAGGAGGAACTTTATATGACTATTTCACCTAATGCTTATGAAACTGTAGTTAACTATCGTTTCTGACTGTTTTGATACTTGTTTATTACTGTGAATATATTTCTTCGTTTTATAATGTATTTTTAATGAATGAAAAATAAAATGTTTTGATTAATGATGAAAATTCTCCTCAGAGATGATAAATATTGTTGAAACGAGATAGAATGGCTGGCCAGTACTTACCATTGTGCTGTACCGCCGACAGTAACACAAAATGAAAAAACAGAAAAAAAGGGGACAAAGGGACAAGCTTTCGGAACAGAGTTCCTTCGTCAGGTGGGAGAGAAGGGAAGAATAAAGGATGGGAACAGAAGGGAAAGGTGGTTCACGACCTAGGTCATGAAGGTGGTGTTTCGGGAGTGTTTTGGTAATTGGTTATTTGGTTAAATTTCCAGTGAGAATCAAGCAGAATATTGTTTTAAAAGCTATTCAGTTTTGAACAGTATGTAATAATCATAATAATACAGTCAAAAAATTTAAATGTAAGTGTTATGTAACCTTTAAAAATGGTAACTGCAGAATACGATTAAAGTCAGGATTAAATTGGCACGCTTTAGGAACTTCAAGTGCAATTGAAGTAGCACCGAGGAAAGTACTTGATATTGCCAACGACTCCTACCCCCCCCCCCCCCCTACCCGAATCGGTGTAGGAGACATCAGAATGTTCGAAAATATCCCAGTTGAGTAGTCCCCCCCCCCTGATAATTTAGTGCTGGTGACGCCCATGCCTCCCTTGCATGCTTTGTATATGTTAATGCATTACATCCTATTTTATGTCCAGCCACTGTCAGCCTCGGCGATATAATACATTACCTTGCCCATGAAGCCTTTATGATGTAATTGTTGTAAAAAATTAATGCATCTGTTGATGAAAGATGAAGCAGTTTCTGGCCTATTGTGAATAATGTCACTAAATGTTGTAATCAGGAGAGCAAAAGTTGTCGCTCCACCGTCTTTGTTGATCTATACCCTTGTGAGTTTTTATTCTTTGTGTTGAGCTCCAGACTTTCTGTTCACTTTACAATGTATGATCTTCGCTAGCAACAGGGGACCTAGCAGTTTAGCTCCGTATTAAAAGAAAACAACAGCAGCAGCAGCAGCTCCACCCTCCCACCATCAATGAGGAGAATAGTGGCATACATAGCAGCATACTTCAGAACAGTGAGAAGAATTCAAAAATTTTCCAAATTTAACTATAGAGAACCTCCTGGCAAAGATAAATGTAACTTGAAATTTTACAGTTTTACGAGGTTTTAAAGTTACCTTTCCTTTGTATGAACTACTTTAAAATGGTAACTTGGTCTCTGTGTGTATGAGAATTGTGCCTGGTTTTAGAACTCCTGGTACTGTTTCCCTTAAAAACAGGCTTTTGAAATCATAATGCAGTAACTTCTAGGTGTTACTATATTCAGCAGTCAATTACCCCAGTGGGCTGTCATTTAACCTTCTGGGGTAAATAATTTCCTTCAATTTCAGTATATGCAATCATTGATTATTATTTAAATATTCTGTAACATTGTGAATGAGTTGTGTACCTGAGATGAAGGTAGGAGTTCCAACACATCTTTGTTTCACTTCTTTATATGAGGGGGTGATTGAAAAGTTTCTATTTGAGGTTGGTACTGCAGTGAATATGCAGGACTCTGAACATATAAGCTTAAACAGTGTGACATTCGGGTCTTTTGGACATGCCTGTGACATATGTATAAATGACAACTATGGCGACATTATTACCAAATTCTTCCAGACAGAACCAATGTGGGTTTTTTTTTATTACCTTCTCTGCCCAGACATTCAGACAGTATTAAGGTTCCACAAACATCCTGTGTGCAACCTAAAGTGAGCTATCATCCCTACACACCACAGCTGACAGCCCAACACCCTCCCCTTTCCATCCCATATATCCTTTCAGTTCATGTCTCTTCCAACTGTGTGCTACAGTTGTTCTAGTATTGTTTAATATTTCTTCAGTTCAAAAACATATTCCTCCCTCTGTGTCTCCCTTTTTTCACTTACCCACCTTTTCTTTACTGCATTCCAATTTGCACTTCAGATACCCAACTTATCAGTGCCTTTCACTTTGCCTGGCAGCACATTATATTCTATCCCCACCCTTGACCAGCACTTGTTAAGAAGACATCTGGACCATAACATTCAGAGGTGGCTTGAGTTGTGCCTGAGTGTTGGTATGATTGTAATTTGTTCTCTTTTTGAAGAAGTCTGTGGTCCTTTCACCATATCCCCCCCCCCCTCCCCAGAGATGATCTGATACAAATATGTGTATTGGTGAGTTCTGCTGGCTTTCCATGGTTTTTCATAGCAGGAAATGAGTATATTATAAGGACAGTGTTGTTATATATGTAAATAAATCCTGTTGTAGAACATTTCTCACAAGTAACTCATTTTTGTCTGATGTCCAATTGACAAGAAATTACTGGAATAACTCTCAACCCTTACGTATCCAGAGTTGATCCACCTCGCTCAGTTTTCATTTTCTGGGTACAGATTTGGTGAACCCAGGGTCCCTGAAGAGGGGACAGGTAAGTGCCACCAGTCCTCTGTTACTGCGACATCTGGGCAGACTTCAGTGACCACCGTGTGGTTGATTGTTGTGTGTCTCGCGGAAAGAGGGATCTTTTCTTGTCCATCCAGGTCACGAGGATAGACAGTGACTCTATTAGAAAATAATAATAATAATAATACTCAATCCCAAGATGTGCTGCAGGCTGATTGGATGCATGGCTGTTGATGTGGAACAGTCATCAGCAGACAACCTTTTGAGGATGGTGCCACACATCAGTTGTACAGGAGTTACTGAGGTGCACAGGGCTCTGTCTGCGTTGATATTTAGTTCCCTAGATGTTCATGGGACGAAAAAAAATCCAGTGAGATAGGTGTAGCACTGGGATGCATCAACATCCAATCTAAAAAGTGCCCGTTTTGCAAGTCCTCCAGATTTGAGACTTATGAGTAAGGATTCAGAGGTGAGTAATGGAGCATAGTCTGCTAGGCAGAATGTGTTTTTAATAATTAAAAGCACAGGTGTCTTTGAAAAAGTTTTTCCTTCTATATCCAAAAGGGCTAGAAGGAATTATGGGTAGTTGAACTAATTTCAAACTATTGTGTAATGGTACTCTCTTGGTGGAAACATCAATTTCGCAACAAGCAGTGAACATTAGAAAAGCGAAATGCCTTGGAGAATATAAAATGTCGCAGAACCACATAGTACCTGAAATTTAAGAAAAGGTGTGTGGAGCTCATTGGCATTCTAAATGAAGAAGAAGAAGTAGGCTTCAGAAGTAATAGAAGACATCCAGAATCTTATGAAAAAGGTGAATGGGAAACTTCTAAAATCCGAATCCTTCATCAGCACCTTAAATGCCCTAGACTCCCATAACACAGAAAACAGGCTTTCTTTGATTAAATTACAGCCTTATTTACCAAACCCAATGCAGTGTTTTAAACGTCAGCACTTTGGGCACACCACTCTTAAGTTGCAATGGAGAGACTGCCCATGAGGGTGTTGATTGCTTGCGACCTGTAAAATGTATCAGTTATTCAGGAGTCCATCGTGTTTGAAGTAGGGATTGTTGTGTTTACCATGAGGAAAAAAAGATGCACAAAATTAAAACAACTAAATGCATTTCCTAAGCTGAGGAGAAAAAAGTCCTCGAGGCTAGGCAGCATGCTGTATATGCCGCTCCTTTTGCCTCTGCTCTTCAAAATCCTGTTGCCAAAACTGACGGCTCAACACAAATGGAAGTTGTTAGTGTTAACACTAGACTACCAGTTGCACTTCCAATGCATGTGTAAGGCACCAGAAGCTTTCAGTAGCTATAGCCCCTCCTCCACCCATTACAGTCTCTCCACCTTAGCAGAAAGAGGGGGTGAAGGTGAAATCTCCTTGATAGATGGCTCCCATACTCCAGTGGAACTTAAGAGATTCAAGACACACAGGGAGCAACTATGTATACTATTTCAGCATAGACCTGTGTGTGTCTCCAGGAAACTAATTTCTAACCTGAGATATGTGGCTACATTAAACATGTTCTTAGTGGGGAGAGAACTAAAGGAGAAAAGGCTGTTTTTGTCAACATAGCATCACTCCTCTTCCCCCTCCCCCCACATCAACCTAAAAGCAGTTGCACTGTTTGCGCATGTGCATCATTGCTTGGCTGGAAGTTCACTTTACTTGTCACCAAATGAAGGCTTTCCATGCCCTTGCAACTTAGCTCCTTCACCCATTCATCTTGTGTGGTGATTTTAAGGCGCATGGTGTGCTTTAGAGCTCTGCAACTATCTGTCCCAGGGGTAGAGCAATTGAGAGGCTTCTCTTGATTTTGTGTGCTAAACACAATTCAGAGCGTACCTTTATGCCCTGCAACAAGGTCACTCTCTGCCATAGCTCTCTCATTTTGCTCTCCAGCCTTGCCCACATTAGTCAGTGGGGCATGGTTGATATTTATGAGAACAAACACTTTCCAATCTGGATCCACAAGCCAGATGGAAGGGAGCCTGTAAGGTAATCACCATAATGTGTGCTTCGTAGAACAGACTGGATCCTTTACATCCAGCTCCCCGAGTTCGATCATAGTGTCAGTGTTCAGGAATGGATGGATCACATCACAATGCTGATGCATCCATTCCACAGTCTTCAGAACATCCCAAGAGACAGTCCATCCCTTGGTGGAGTAATGAATGCTGCTCTGCCATCAGGACTAGGTGGGTGGTTCTGGATAGGTTCAAGTGACAGCAAACTGTAGAGTACCCTGTTGCTTTTTAGTGACAAGGGAAAAATATTGTCAGATTGATCCTAAGAGCAGTTATAGGATGTGACAACAGTTCTGATCAGGATGATTTCTGGGAGAAGAGAGAATCTCCCATTGCTGCAGTAATGAGGAATGACAGTCTGAAAATCAGCCCACAAGACGCAGTCTATGGGAGACTGTTTACCATAGTCGCAATTACAGCCCGTCAGGAACCTACTTTTTGCACTAGGTTGCTATGAAGAGAGGCAGTTTGGACTTCTGGTCAAAAAGTGATGAAGAGTACAACTGCCCCTTTTCCATGTGATGATTCGATTCTGCATTATCTGCAACTTGTAACACGTGCCTTGGCCATGATTGGATACATTACAGTATGCCACAACATCCAACAGAATGAAACATGGGAATCCTCCTTGCCCTTTTGAATGTCATTTACACATCAAGTCACTTTGCTGAGTATGATGAGACATCAAAAACAGTACTGAGAGTGGTAGGAAAAAAGAAAAAGTAGAAGAGAAAAAAAGGCCCTAAATTTAGCAAAGGTACTGTACAGAGTAACCAGGAAAAAAATGAGTATGATACATTTTGTTAAGAAATTTTGTGTACTTTAATTTTATACTGGGACACATTTTTGCTCAAGGCTGCAAATTTTATTCAAGAAAAACTTGAGGAGGATGGAATGACTGAACAAGCTCCTTTGCAGTCTACTCAATGGTGAAGCATACATATTACGATCCGAAGTAACACGGAATGGTGACCCAGCAAATAGGCTTGCGCTCCACTCAGAGAGAATGACAGGAAGGAGTAGCAGGTTTGTGATCTGCTCTGTGAGAGTGGTGAGGAGCAGTTAGCCATTGCAAGGGAAACTGTGCAACCCTCTCCATCCATGCGGTGGCTGCAGGCAACAGCTTGTGCAAGACAAGCACCCTTCATATGGAGTGACTGAGAAGCGTTTCTCTGTGGCACTTCTGGTGGCGATGCATTGACTTAAATGGGAGCTTTCACACGTGAACTGCCACCGCACTTCTGTGCTGCTCTTCATCACTCACCAAGTAGGTGGTCGTTACGTAACAACAGATGACACAATGCTCTTCATAATTTTGTTATGTGCTCGTGTAGATCACACTGTAGAGTAGAGAGGGAAATGAACGTAGGAAATTCAATTTGTGAAGTTAGAAAAACATCCATCGGTATGGAATGTGGAGTATAAAGGCTATTAAAATGAACTGGAGAAGATTCAAGCCAAGGCAACACTCATTGTCAAGTTTCCACAGGACTTTGGGGACAAAAGTGTTCCAGAGAAGCCAATTGATCAACCAACTGATAGTTACCACATTCTCAGTTTTATTAGATAATTAAGCAAACAAAACATGCTTCATATTAATCAATTTTTTTATCTAGGTAGCCTCATTTACTCAAGTTGCCATGCAGACTGTTCATCTGTGCTTACTAAGTAGTCTGCAAATTTGTCATGAACACTGTTCACAATTCTTCTTACTTGTATTGACTTTGTTGGAAGGAAGATTAGGTTTGAACATCCTGCTGACTGTGATCATTAGAGACAGAGCCCACACTGGAAAGGGACTTCGCCATGACTTCCGAATTTGAGTCCTGTGTGTTACCACTGGAATTTGTTGGCTTGTTGTATAAAATAGTGAAACTGTCGCTGACAACACTTTCCAAATGTTGGGCACCAATGGATAAGAATTATGGCTTTCTCAAAGGTTTGTAAACATTTATTTGACTTCTGAAATTAGAGTTTTTCTTGATAAATCACGAATGGATATATGCTACTGTGTGTTTTTTGTAACACAACTTCTGATGAAATGAGCTTTCTTCATCTTCTGGTGTTTCTCTCCTCTCTCTCTCTCTCTCTCTCTCTCTCTCTCTGCATCCCCCCCGCCCTCCAGGCTGAGAAAAGCTGGAAACATTAACAAGGTATGCAAATTCAGACATGCATAAGAATTATTGTTTATTTTCTTGTAGTTTGGGAAACATTTTTAAATACGTGCTGTGGAGTACAGTTGAGTTAGCATTGGGTTTTAATGAATCACCTATCCCTAATTCCTTACCAGGTTCTAGCTTATTGAACCAGTTAAAGAACAGATCATGCATATAAACTCCATATGAGTTATTCACAATTCAGTCAAGATCACAAGTCTAATGGTGACTAACTGATGTAATTGAAAAACACAATAGAACCTTGCAGGAAGCATAGAAGAATAGCATATCTTGTCACATAACTATGCTTTCATAGTTTTATTCTGCCTTCGTAATGTGGTGCAGTATAGTGGAATCATCTAGTGTTTGTTGTTATGTTTGCTGCTGGTGACTTTTATCATGATATTGTCTCCGCTTTGTACTTCAAAATTAACCCAGAATAAATCTTGCCTTATAGTAATATAGATTTTCTTGTGATCTTTAGGCCTGAAATATCTACAGTGTTATTTGGAGTTGGCTTCAGAATGAGTTAAACTGAAATCATAACAAAACTAGAAGTGCAAAAATAACATTTGGCAGGTTGCAACATTTGTGCACCACCTTTGTCTCCATTTGTCAATAATTTATGTAATATCCGTACCTACAAATGTCATTATCTGATTAACCATGTAAAGAGTGCCAAAACACCTGCTTTTGATTGATCATCATTCAGTAGTAGGCTTGAAACAGTATTCTTGTATAGCAATAATTTAAACACTAATGCCTTCAGTGTTGTAATGATTTTTCAAATAAATTTATGTTACAAAACATAGAACGCTTCACAGTGCAGGCATGTCAGTTGGTAAATCACATGGGTGCTATCGCAAGTGGCTCTGCCCTTGATCGTGTACACCTTCCGGGTTACTGGACTGGAGTAAGTGGTGGTGGAAGGGTGCATAGGGCAGGTTTTACAACGGGGGCGGTTGCATGGGTAGGAGCCAGAGGGTAGGGAAGGTGGTTTGGGGATTTGATAGGGATGGACTAGGAGTTTACGAAGGTTAGGTGGGCGGCGGAAAGACACTCTTGGTGGAGTGGGAAGGATGCCATTAAGGATGGATCTCATTTCGGGGCAGGATTTAAGGAAGTCGTATCCCTGCTGGAGAGCCACATTCAGAGTCCGCTCCAGTCCCGGAAAGTATCCGGTGACAAAAGGGGCACTTCTGAGGTTCTTCGGTGAAAGGTTCTGGATTTGGGGGGATGAGGAGGTGGCTCTGGTAGTTTGCTTCTGAACCAGATCAGGAGGATAGCTGCGGGATGTGAAAGCTGTTTTTAGGTTATTGGTGTACTGGTTCAGGGATTCGGGATTGGAGCAGACTCTTTTGCCACGAAGACCTAAGCTGTAGGGAAGGGAACGTTTGATATGGAATGGATGGCAGCTGTCATAATGGAGGTACTGTTGTTTGTTGGTAGGTTTGATGTGGACGGATGTGTGAAGTTGGCCATTGGACAGGTGGAGGTCAACATCGAGGAACGTGGCATGGGATTTGGAATAGGACCAGGTGAATTTGATGGGACCAAAGGAGTTGAGGTTGGAGAGGAAATTCTGGAGTTCTTCTTCACTGTTGGTCCAGATCATGAAGATGTCATCAATGAATCTGTACCAAACTTTGGGTTGACAGGCTTGAGTATCCAGAAATGCTTTCTCTAAGCGTCCCATAAATAAGTTTGCGTACGAGGGGGCCATCCTGGTTCCCATGGCTGTTCCCTTTAGTTGTTGGTATGTCTGGCCCTCAAAGGTGAAAAAGTTGTGGGTTAGGATGAAGCTGGCTAGGGTATTAAGGAAAGAGGTTTTAGGTAGGGAAGTGGGTGGTCGGCGTGAAAGGAAATACTCCATCGCAGCGAGGCCCTGGGCATGTGGGATTTTTGTGTATAAGGAAGTGGCATCAATGGTTACAAGGATGGTTTCTGGAGGTAACAGGCTGGGTAAAGATTTCAGGCGATCGAGGAAGTGGTTGGTGTCTTTGATGAAGGATGGGACACTGCACATGATGGGTTGAAGGTGTTGGTCTATGTAGGCAGAGATTCGTTCTGTGGGGGCTTGGTAACCGGCCACAATCGGCTGGCCTGGATGATTAGGTTTGTGAATCTTAGGAAGTAGGTAGAAGGTAGGGGTGTGGGGTGTCGGTGGGGTCATGAGTTTGATGGACTCGGGTGAAAGGTTTTGTAGGGGGCCTAAGGATCTGAGAATTCCCTGAATCTCTGCCTGGACATCAGGAATGGGGTCGTCTTGACAGACTTTGTAGGTAGTGCTGTCTGAAAGCTGGCGCAGTCCCTCAGCCACATACTCCCGCCGATCAAGTACCACGGTCGTGGATCCCTTGTCGGCAGGGAGAATGATGATGGAATGGTCAGCCTTCAGATCACGGATAGCTCGGGATTCAGCTGCGGTAATGTTGGGAGTAGGATTAAGGTTTTTCAGGAAGGACTGAGAGGCAAGGTTGGAAGTAAGGAATTCCTGGAAGGTTTGAAGGGGGTGATTTTGAGGGAGAGCGGGTGGGTCTCGCTGTGATGGAGGACGGAACTGTTCCAGGCAGGGTTCAATTTGAATTATGTCTTGGGGAACTGGATCATCAGGAGTAGGATTATTTTTCTTTGTGGCAAAGTGATATCTCCAACCAAGGCTACGAGTATAGGATAGTAGGTCTTTGACAAGGGCTGTTTGGTTGAATTTGGGAGTGGGACTAAAGGTGAGGCCTTTGGATAGAACGAAGGTTTCAGATTGGGAGAGAGGTTTAGAGGAGAGGTTCACTACTGAATTGGGATGTTTTGGTTGAGGATTGTGTCGATTAGGATTGTAAGGTTTGGGGGGGAGTGGAGCTGGAAGTGGGAGATTGAGTATAAAGTGCAGGCTCGCTGATAGAAACATAAAACACACAATCATTCAAGCTTTCGCAACCGTTTGTTGCTTTGTTAGGAAAAGAGGAAGAAAGGAGAGGAGAAAGGTAAGGATATGGGTTTTAAGGAAGTGGAAAGAGAGTCGTTCCAGTCCCAGGAGTGGAAGGACTTACCTTAGGGGAAAAAAGGAAGGTAAACAAATACACACACACTCACACACATCCAAACGCAAACACACCTAGCCAGACATTTGTAAAAAGCAAAGAAGTTGGACAGAGATACCACTTGAGACAGAGGCTCTTCCCACTGACACCAACCTTTCAGATCTCCGGAGATGGGAACTTGCCCTTCAACTTATTCTCTCCTCCCATTGCCCATTTGGTCTCAACCTCTGCTAAATTCAAATTCCCACCCACCATCTTTAGCATCTTTGCCTCGGTTCTGTAGACAGAGCCTCTGCCTCAAGTGGTATCTCTGTCCAACTTCTTTGCTTTTTTACAAATGTCTGTCTAGGTGTGTTTGCGTTTGGATATGTGTGAGTGTGTGTGTATTTGTTTACCTTCCTTTTTTCCCCTAAGGTAAGTCCTTCCACTCCTGGGATTGGAATGACTCTTTTTCCACTTCCTTAAAACCCATATCCTTCCCTTTCTCCTCTTCTTTCTTCCTCTTTTCCTGACGAAGCAACAAACGGTTGTGAAAGCTTAAATGTTTGTGTGTGTTATGTTTCTATCGGCGAGCCTGCGCTTTCGGTAAGTCAAACAATCTTTATTCTATACATATTTTTCCCACCAGGAAAGTATCCTTACACATGGGCATACCTAGCATTAGATTAGGGATGGAATGTGTGCTTAATTTCTATAATGCCAGAATACACTCCTTCAACCATACCTTCTGCCCCCCTCCTCCCCAGTTAGAGGGAGAGAGAGAGAGAAAAAAAAACTAATGATAAAACTTACAATAAGAAATCATTTTTAAATACTGTTCTGCAATTCAGGTTTTTAAACCATTATATCTTATTATTAAAACCATGAAACAACAAGGTTCAATATAAACAACAGCTGCTACTGCCTGCCACTGTACGAATTGTCTGTATATTGCTTCAGGGTAAAGCACAAACATACCTATACACGAATCGGGCAGAATTCATGTTACCTGAATCGTCTTTAATTATGGTCGCCTCTTTCTTGCCGTGTGCCTTTGGATTGCACTTCTTTTCCAGCAGGGTTGTGACACTGAAAATTGCTCTTTAGCTATTCCGACTTTAACTATTGAAATAACACTTCTAGACAGTTTTCGGTTTATATTGTATTCTGCCAATATTGTACACAACTGTATTATACACAATTGTACAAACCACATATCATAAAAAAAAAACCTCGTGTGAATATTTTTCCTTTCTAGCTTAAACATCTAGAGCTACAACAATAAAAAAAATATCATTCTCCTAGTCACAGTAATTACATTAATTTAAGCAGATCAGGTTGTGAAATAGCAGGTTCTGCTTTATTATAACAAACCTTTTTAGATACCATGCTAATAAAAGGTCTTATGTCTTTAGGAACTGAAGGTGTTCTGTAAGTCACAACACTTCCACTGCAGCTGACGCTATCCTACATTGAGCGCGGACGCTTATAAGCATCAGCCGCAGCAAAAGTGTTAACTAGATTTTTATGGTAAGTGTGTAGCTATTAACTGAGTAATGTTTGGTAATTCTGTACAAGATGATTAACCCGCGAGCACTCGTGCTGTGAGCATTTTGCTCACAGTAATTTTAAAACCATCGCCATTTTACCAATTTTAAATAGTCAAATATATGTTTACTTACAAACTCAACTGGAAATATTTTTTTAGACTAATTAAGTACATTACAAACTGTTCTTTGGCTTCGAGAAAAATGCTATACACGTGATCGATCACGTAACTTTTAAAACCATGAGTTCTCGCAGGTTAAAGGTACAAAAGTTGAGACATGGACTATTTAATCATTATAATGTAAATGAGTTCAATGAAAATAAAAACAGAGTGTTGATAAGCAATGTTGTTCCTAAAACCTTGATTAGTCAAGAACACCCAGTATGATGATGATTATGTTTGTTTGTTTATTAGCCTTTCATCATGTTTACCATGCAATTGGCTTAGTTATTTGCGTTATACATATATATTCTGCCTTTTTAGATATTTACAAATTGATAATATAACGTACTTTACAATAAGTATGAACATATTCTGACAGTTTCATTTTTACATTACTGTTATGATTATCTGTCACTGTAGGCCTTGATAATTAGTAACAGGTTTTTTTTTTTTTTTTTTTTTTTTTTTTTTATCTTTGTGTATGTCCTCCAAGTTACTCTCGAAATATTCATCCCCTGAATAATATGATGTCCTTTTTATTTGAAGCTATAAAAGCTACCATGATTCATATAGTGTGCATATATACTGAGAAAAATATTGAAAAAAAAATCCTTAAGATTATTATGCATTACTAGCAACAAAAACTTCATAGCTGGTCAGCTATATAATGCTTCCATGATGTACTCGATGTAGTAAATGTCATTATTATGCCTCTCATCTTTCCAGAAAGTAACTCATAATGTAACAATAGTATGTGATTGACTACTTTTATAAGGCAAATGAGGAATACTAAAGTAAACAAATATATAAATTATATATTATATATTATTATTATTATTATTATTATTATTATTATTATTATTATTATATATTATATATATTATATATATTATATATATATTATATATATTATATATATTATATATTATATATTATATATATTATATATTAAATTATAAATTGCAGAGTGCTACTGAATCATTTTGTTAGCTGCATTGAGTTACTCCTAAGAGTAACTCAATGCAGCTAACAAAATGATTCAGTAGCACTCTGCAATTTATAATTTCTAGGACGAGCATATGTAACACTATGTACACAAGCAGCAAATGGATTTGTAGTAAAATGTTAATCAGTTTGACAGATAATGGGCAAAATAAGGTGTGTAGCTGATCAGCTACACTATGAATTAAAGCATTAAATGGTTTTTACTTTCTGTGGTAGCTTGTTATACAATTTATGCTTTGATGGCTGTTATGTATCAGTGACAGTTTCGACAATATTTTGGAAAGGATAGGTTGCTACTCACCACAGAGATGCCTGATGAACTGCACAAAGACACACATAACAGAATAAACAAAAAATGAAGCTGCCACAGTGAACGTGCATACACACCACACTCACATAAACTCAACCGCCATCTCTGGCTGGTGCAGCTGAGTCCAGCTGCATAAGGTGACAGTGTCAAGTGACCCGAAGGTAGCTTGCTTCTTCATTGTAACAGATTTATATTGTTACAGTCACTTAACAGAGTAATCAGTTACTTAATGTGTTTTTAGAGTTCATGTGCATATTTATATGTTATTGGTGTTTATTATCAAAGAAAACTGAACTGTTCAGTATCTTTTAGAAACAAATTTCTCAGCTTTAAGCTTGGAAGAAACGTGTGAAATAAAGAAGCTTGGTAGGCCAATGCCTCGGCTTAAGTTGAAGCAAGCACAAACAAGCCATAGTAAAACATTCTGCAGATCTTTCAATGGGGGTAGGAGGGCAAACCAGGGTGCTTTCCCCGGCACCAATCACAGAGATATACAAAATTGTCTCTTTGAACATCGGGAGGGGGCACAATATCAAGATCCGGCAGTGAAAGAAGTGAACCCCCAGTCATCTGAAGCACCAGCCACCACTGAATATGATGTAAGTAAATTTGATTATTTACCTAAAATGCCATAGCATTCGAGCTTTTTTACAATAATCTTGTGTGAGACAGAGTCAAAAGATTTACTTATGTCCCCTCAGGGGCTCATCATTAATTTGCTGAGTACGGGCTTGGCGAACCCGGGGTCCTGAGCCGTGGGCTGTTCACGCCAACAGTCAGCAACACCGTAAGCTCTGTCCATGCTTCATTCACCATCGTTCAGTGCGACGGTGGAACATTGTATGTTTCATAGCCCGAGGATCTTGGCTTAATCGCCTGGGTTGCGAGGACGGTCCAAACCTCTATAAAAAAAACCTCAATCTCAAGGTGTGCTATGTGCCGAGGAGATGCGTGGCTGTTGAGGTTGAACAGTCGCTAGTGAGTAACCTCTGAGGAACCTGCCAAACTTCAGTTGTGTAAGGCTTACCCAGGCAAGTGCAGCTCTGCCTGGGTGGACCTTATTTCCCTAGTTGTTCGTGGGCCGGAAATGAAATGAGCTATTAATAGTGTGGGCGGTCACAAAAACGCTGTCTCCAAGACACGAAGAAATGAATTTAATGGTGCACAGTATGACCCCCCGATCATTCCCTTCCCTGGCCACACCTTGGGAAGAACGTCGGGCCCTTAATTGATCTGAGCCTTACTCACCCCTGTATCTAGTCTGTACACGGGCTTATGGGGAATTTTTCACTAACACCAAGCCGCAATTTTTTGTTGACACAATTGAAAATAGGTTAGGCAAAGTGGCATCATTTTCTACAATGAGAAGCGGGTCTGTACTAATACAAGTGGCATCCCCTACACAGTCAAAGGCTTTACTCACCTGTGACAAGCTGGGTGACGTCGCCGTGAGTGTCACGTTGCATAAGATGCTCAACAAGATCCAGGGTTTAATATTCCACCGTGATTTCCTGTCACAGACTGATGAGGAATTGCGCGCCGACTTAGAGCGATGGGGAGTTCACTTCGTCAGACGCGTTTACAGGGGACCGAAAGATTGCAGGGTTGCCAACGGTGCATTTATCTTGGCCTTTGAAGGCAATGTACTGCCTGATAAAGTCAAGATAATGATATACCGGTGTGATGTAAAACCGTACAGCCCTCACCCTATGCAATGTTTTTGGTCTTTTGCTGGAAGTTCGGGCATATGTCCTCGGGATGCACTTCCAGCCCCACATGCAGAGACTGCGGGCGTCCATCACATGTGGACACTCCATGTACACCTCCTCCTGTGTGTGTGTGTGTGTGTGTGTGTGTGTGTGTGAGAGAGAGAGAGAGAGAGAGAGAGAGAGAATTGTGGGCTGCTACATCCACCTTGCTCGCCGACCTGAAGTGTGCTCCACAAAGAAAGGAAGATCCAGGAATTCATAACCCTGGACAGATCAAATGTTCAAATGTTTGTAAATCTATCGGACCAAACTGCGTAGTCACACACACACACAACACACACACACACACACACACACACACACACACACACACACACGCCCCAGGGAGGACTCAAACCTCCACGGCGAGCAACCGCGCGCTCCGCAGCGAGACGTTTTAGACCGCTGGGCTACTCCACCATGGCCCTGGACAGATGAACGTACGCAGAGGCCAGGAGAAAATATGAGCATTTTCATCCCTTACGGATGTCGTCGTCTTTTGCTGCCATTGCGTCATCTCCGCTTACTATGAGAACGTCAGTCTCCCATATATTGCCGCCTCCTGTGGGCCCTGCGAGCCACCAAAATCAAACTTCCCCCTTGACAGTTGGGGGCTCTTCTTCTGTTGCCCAACCACTACCTCCTGTGGGGGCAACTGCCCCACAACCGTTGGGGACTCCAGTCCCCAATACCCAGCCGGAGAAGAAGAAGCCTTCTCCGGCACCTATCGCCAGGAAGGGATCCCTAGGCTCTCTTCCTACCATGGTTTCTCCTACTGACAATGTTATGGTCTTGGTCGTATTGCTTAAAGGTCCTCCTCGGTCCCTGAGGCTGAGGTCGAGGCCCCAAAGCCCTCACAGCAAGAGAAACCAAAAAAGGAGTGAGAGAAGCAAAAGTCCAAGGCCGCTAAGAAAATGGATTCCACAGTGGAAAATGTGTGCCACCACCACCCCATATGTCTGCGTCTGAGGACGTGGTGGAACTCCTTGCCTCACGGGAGGACTTGGCTATCACCAAGACTTTGAAGGCAATGGATGTAGAGGCCCATCCTCCACCATCAGCGACAACAGGTGATTCTGTGGAACCAACAGCACCCTCGATAATGGCTTGCCTCAGCAATCAAGAAGTAGCATGATCTTACAGTGGAACTGTGGCGGTTTTTTCTGCCACCTACCCAAGTTGCCGCTATCGTGCTTTCTGTGTAGCCCTACAGGAAACGGTTTCCTGTCCAGCGGACCCCAGCCCTTCGAGGCTACTACAACTACTTTGCTAACTACAACAGGGTATCTGGAGATGTCTGCATTTATGTCCTCGCCACAGTTCCTAGTGCTGCCGTGCCTCTCAAAACACCTCTCAAGGCAGTAGCTGTAAGAATCAGAACAATGCAGGACATAACTGTCTGCTTTCTGTATCTCCCGCCAGATGAAGTCGTGTCCCTTACTGACCTCACTGCCTTGGTCGTGCAACTACTCCCACCATTTATCTTCTGGAGGATTTCAACGCCCACCACCCTCTCTGGGGCGGTACACAGCCCTCGGGATGTGGTAGACATTTAAACATAACTGACACAGCAGGATGTATGCCTCCTAAACTCCGCTGCACCCAACATTTTAGTTTAGCACATGGCATATATTCTGCTATTGACCTATCTGTATGTAGCCCAAGCCTGCTACCACATTTAAGTTGGAGGATCCACAATGACCTTTGCAGGAGTGTCCATTTCCCCATTCTTATATCACTCCAGCACTTCGAACCTGCAGGCTACCCATCCCGATGGTGTCTACGTCGAGCAGACTGGCCAAGGTTACACCTCGGCTGCTGTAATTTCTGTCCCACTACCGCTTGATATTGATATGGCAGTCCAACAGGTCACTGCTGCAATAATCTCAGCTGCAGAGGAGACCGTTCCAATCACCACTGGCTCCCCTCGGCGCTAGGTCGTGCCCTGTTGGACGCCTGAGATTGCTGAGGCCATCTGGGACCGTCGGCGAGCATTGCAACGCCATCGGTGCCGCCCCACAATTGAAAACCTGATAGCCTTTAAAAGGCTCAGGTCCCGAGCTCGACAACTTATCCGACAAAGTAGACAGGACTGCTGGGAGTGGTACGTTGCCTCCATAGGCTCTCGTGCCTCCCCTTCTAGCATTTGGTCTCAGGTACGCCGCCTCTTCGGATACCACCCACTGGCAAGAGTCCCGTCCCTGACCGTCAATGGTACTCTACTGACCCGGCTGTCATTGCTGAGTGCATGGCAGAGCATTATGTGAGTTGCTCCACAACACAAAATTATAATGCATCCTTCCGCACCCTTAAACAACGGGTAGAGCGAAATCCTCTACCTTTCCACACCTGCCACCGGAAACTGTACAATGTTCCATTTACGGAGTGGGAGTTTAACATTGCTCTCGCTGAATACCCTGATGCTTCCCTAGGACCGAACCACATACACAGCCAGTTTGTCCGTCACCTGTCAACGGACTTTCATCACAAATTGCTCGCCTTATTTAATAGGGTCTGGACAGGGGAGTGTTTTCCCATCCCATTGGAAGGATAGTAGTATTATCCCTGTCGTGAAACCAGGAGCAGATCTGCTGGCAGTTGACAGTTACCACCCCATTAGTTTAACTAATGTCCTGTGTTAGTTGCTCGAGTGCATGGTGAGTCGCCATCTTATGTGGATTCTTGAACATCGGAGTCTGCTGGCCCCACAACAGGGGGGTTTCCGTCAGGTTTCCACTATTTACAATTTAATGTCGTTGGAATCGGCCATCCGTACAGCATTCTCTAGGCGTGAGCACCTAGTTGCAGTCTTATTCAACCTCCGGAAGGTGTACGATACGACATAGTGCCACCATATTCTTGCTACATTTTATGACTGGGGCTTATAGGGTCCATTCCCAGTTTTTATCAAGAATTTCCTCTCACTATGCACTTTTAGGGTTAGAGTTGGTACCTCCCTTAGCTACTCACGAGTCCAGGGGAACGGCGTCCCACAGGGCTCCGTTCTTAGTGTACCACTCTTTTTAATTGTGATAAATGGATAAATGGTCTTGCTGTGGCGGTGGTGTCATTGGTTTGTTGTTCTTTATTTGCCAATGAGTTTTGCTTATATTACAGCTCTCCTAGCATTAGTGTCACTGAAAGGCGTCTTCAGGGAACCTTCGGAAGGCACAGTCATGGGCCACAGCACATGGCTTTACGTTCTCAGCTTCTAAAACCCGGATGATGCACTTTTGTCGTCATCGGGCCGTTCACTCTGACCCAGAAGTCTACCTAGCTGCTGAACAGCTTCATGTCGCAGAAACGCATTGGTTTCTCGGCATGCTGTTTGACAACCGACTCACTTGGGGGGCCATACCTTCGTCAGCTGAAGCAGAAGTGCTGGCGGCACCTAAATATATTGCGGGAGCATTCCGCACCAGCCCTGTGCCAAGCCTCCTCACTGAAGCTGGCATCCCTCCCTTGAGGTACTGCCGGCAACAGTTGTTGTCTTCCTACATTGCCCACGTCCATGCTACGCCTCACCATCCAAATCACAGGCTATTGTTTCCAACTACCGACCTTCCCTCTCCACAACTAGCCCAGTCAAATGGTGGTTTTTCTGTAACAAAATTCCGAAAGTTTTTTTCTCAATGTTTCTGTACGTTTCTGGAGGCGCTGAATTCGAATTTCAAATTTGCTGCCTTGTAAGAGGTCGGCTTCACAACGAGAAACTCAAAAACCTCAAAATTTTCGCACTTTTTTCAGTTTCTTGCTTATATGTAGAAAAATAAGGGTTTCTCGAAGGTATTAAAGTAGACAAAATTTCCTACAAAATGCACTAATCATGTTTGATTTTCTGATGAGCAGTTAGGTACTAGAACTCAATGAAAAAGAGCAAATTTTTGGCCCTTCTGCGAAAACGTCAAAAACGCATACTTGTACGCCCTACAACGCGAGAAATATACATCTTACCAACAAAATCCGTACACCACGTGAAAGTACATTAAATTTTCTACAAGGGATGTCTATAATATTCCATTTTCTTGTAATGGGGGGAAGCAGTAAAAAGAAAATTACCAGCAATGCTTTCTGCGCCCTTTAGTGTAACGCCCCCTCCCACCTGCCTATCTCTCGCCAGCTCTATATTTTCAATGTATTGCACTGAAAAGTGATGTTTTGGATGAATTAAATAGAAAGTATGTTTGAAAAAAAACATTATCAAATTATATTTAGAACATATTAGTTACATGACACTGAGCAGAAAACTGGATATGAAATCAGCATGTGTTATGAAATGAGTGAGAGTCGTGCCCAGGATTGTAACAAAACCTCCCACATCATGTGAAAAGACATTAAATGTCCATCAGCCGAGTCAAAGTGGTCGATACCTGTCCCCACCCCCTAACGGGACGGTCCTTCCAGAGTGGGTTACGCCTATGTTCATGGCGACCACATTGAACAACGCTCCCTGCGCCGTGGCTGTACTTTACGGCAGAGCTGATTGCAATATCCCGTGCTCTAGACCACCTCGGAGCATACCCAGGAATTCGTATGTCATCTGCAGTGACTCCCTGAGTGTCTTGCATGCTCTAGACCAGTGTTTCCCCAAACACCATTTGGTGCGATCCATCCAAGACACTGTGTTCAGTCTTGGCATGTCTGGCCGTTCTGTGGCTTTTATCTCGACCCCGGGCCACATCGGAATTCCAGGGAATGAAGGTGCTGATCAGCTGGCCAAGCAGGCCATCGCCTGCCGGCGTCTAGATATTGGTACCCCAGAAGGGGATATCCGCTTGGGTCTGCACCGAAAGATCTTTGAGACCTGGAATTCGGAATGGTCAACATTGTGCACGCCCAATAAGCTCCGTGCAATCAAACCTTTGACGGCAGCTTGAAAGACTTTCTCAGGCCTTCTCGAAGGGACTCAGTCGTCCTCTGTCGTATGTGTATAGGCCATCGTGGCTAACGCACAGACACGTCTTACGCCGAGAGGAACTGCCAGACTGCCATTGTGGCGCTATGTTTACTGTTGTCCACATTTTGTTGGAATGTCCACTTTTAGTTGCATTGCGGCAGTCTTTTTATGCTGCCTTCTGCTCTTCCTTCGATTTTAGCTGACAACGCCTCTATGGCTGACTGTGTTGTAGGTTTTATTCGCGTAGCTAGCTGGTTTGTATCGTAAGATTTAATGGTGAGTCCGTATGCCTGTTCCTCCAGGCATATGTGCAGAATGGCTGGCTCATCCGTTGTTATCCTAGTGATCAACCAGCCAAAATCCTCTGCTGTGATTTTTAGCATAGTGTATTATTTGGTCCACCACTATTGTGGTTTCTTTTTTTCTGTTTATGTTGTAATTTTCGCACACACTGTCTTAATGTACATACTGTATACTGGTTGTGGGGTGCTTATTTTTGACCGTAAATAAAATATTGTGATCTCTTAGCTGGGAACAGGGGACTGATAACCCAGTCGTTTAGCCCCCTTCAAAACAACAATAACAATTTACTTAGGTCTGTAAGTGTAGCACATGTGGACTTTTCCCTTTCAAAATCGTAATAATGCCAGTTATCAGACTTTAAATAGCTTTTATGATTGCTAGGGTTGACCTGTTATATATATATATATAAGTTTTTATATTAATGGGACAATTGATATTGGTCTATAGTTTTTTTATATCTGTCACCCTTTTTGAATATCTAAAGAGTAACTGCGATTTTAAGGCATTCAGGGGAAATGCTATCCTTGAGAATTTTTAATTTATGAGATGAACTATACCATTAGTGTTTGTCAACTTGTTTGTAATTTCATAACCACATATCCAATGTACTTTCCTGGTTTTGTAAGTTCTTACAATTTGTTTACTTTTATTATTAGTTTTTTACTAATTTGATATCTGGTGTCGTCTCTCTAGGTGCTTGATACGAAGCTTCTCTTCAAGGAAAAGGTAAGAGATATTAGTCTCCCTTAGCCTTTGGACTGTATTATCACACATATTAACTTCACAAGTAAGACACTACGACTCACAACTGCATGTCAAATCCTCGTGACAGCTGTAAAAGCTGGCCACAGTTTTGGTAACTTCACTGCAACAAATAACAGAACGCTCTTGTCTGTCATTGCTAACTAGATTCTGCCTATTGTTGAAGTTTAAGAAACTTAACTGCTAGCAGGGATTAATGACAACAAGACATTATAATCTACAGAAGAGGTTAGATATGCATTAATTTCGGATTCTGCTACTTGTGTCACAGAGACGGATCTAGGCTCTTTGCCTGGGGCAAGATTGTCTTTTGGTGCCCCCCCCCCCCAACTTCTTCGTAGCAATGACGAATGAAAACTGGGTTTATAGTGAGTTCCTGGATTCGCAAACAGGAGAAAATGTACTGTATGAATGAAGTCATAAATTAATACAGATTAAAATGTAAATAAAAAATAATTTGTAAATTTGAATCCTAGGCCTAATGCAAGAAAAAAAATTACCAATAGATGTTCACAAACAATGCAAAATATTTAGTATTAAATTAAAAAAATAAATGCAGATTAAAAGAGTCAAATTATCCAAATATGTGATAGAATAAAATCTTGAAATATATACTGAAAAAATGAAGCAGAATTAATGAGAACTGTAACCTGTAATCTATATTCCACTTTATCATGGCTGGCTGTAGAGGCAACAATGGATACACAATTTAAATTGTGAGCAGTCTCAAATTTGTAATTGATTATTATGTCCAATTATGCTTTTTGCGCAATTTGCGTAGCACCATAGTGGTAAAATTTTGCAGATATAGTGATATAGGGCTTCGGATGTCAAATCTAGCAGTGGTGGAAACAGTTTTAGCATTTTTATAACAGTTATCGTTCAGGTTCCCCATATCAAATAGAAGAGCTGGTGTCACGGTAGGTCCAGCGTAGATTTTTGTTTACTTGCAGAGGAATCATGAGTAAAAGTAATACCTGTAGGCGTATTTGAAGTCCCGGCATTCCCTCTGTTGCAGAAGTACACCCTAAATCGCATTCTTGAGAATATATTTTCTGATTCCTCCTCCTTTGAACCATGGGGAAGTCCTTGACGCTCGTCCGTAGATGCGTGTTCGAAAATACAATCACTAACGTTCTGTGTAGGTCCCCTATCATCTGAGATAAAAATACAACCCAATCTCAACTTCCATTCGACCACATACAGGTCGAGCAGCGTGACATGCATAATTAACCTTTGCAATACATAAGGGGTAGGGAATGCTTCTTGCCCACCTTCTGAAAATATTGTAACCTGGCCAGGTACATTATATTTTAGAACTATGAAAAGAAATATATTGTTTTTAATTGTGTTCTATTACATTCCATATGTTTTAAATTTTTTGCTTAAATATAATCCAAACATTTAAGTCTTACTAGTAACTATCGATTAGTGTGGTTCGGAGCCGACGTTAAACTGTAGGTCCCCCAATAACTGGCTGGGTAAGTCAGTTCGTAGGTCGGAGCAAGGCAACAGCATACCACCTCCAAACAGGACCTTGCCTAGTAAAGCACTGTGGTGTTCAAACCAATCTTCGGATTGTTGACTGCTTTACCTTTATTTTTTATCTGCTCAAAGAACGTGCTCAGTAATTGGTCTTCTTCATAAAGCACCACCATCTTTTCGTAACACGCGTCACGAATAATGCGCTGGCATTGCTGGGTTAAGTACTAATAAGGACGGAGGGATATGACTACGGCAACACAACCGTTTTTATTGACTGTGTATTCACACACGTTTGTTAATGGTAGATAGATAAGTGCGAGGCTTGAAATATTCATAAAGACGATATTTGAGAGTATGGTAATTTTTGAGAAGTCATTTCGTAATAACTTCACTGAACATTCATGACTGATGTAAGTCGTGAATAAACGTTCTTTTTAAGTTACATTTACGACGAAAATCAACAAAAGGAGAGGTAGTGTGCCTCTAGCTTTATGAAAAATGAATTTATCCAAAGATGTTTTAACGGTAATATATTGAGAATAGTAAATACAACTGCTACATTCCAGATATATTTGTGAAAAGAGTGATTATTTAACGAGTATAAGAAACATTTGGAACTGAAGTCGCGACGGAGCGCATTGAGGCGCTATGCTACGATACGCTAGGTCGTTCCGCGTCAGGGGTTCGGATTTCCCCTCGGGCATGGATGTTTGTGTCGTCTTCAGTATAAGCTAGTTCATAAGTAGTTTGCAAGTTTAGGGACTGATGACCCCGCTGTTAAGTCCCATAAGCTTAAAAAAAGAAAATTAAAATTTTGTCTCCCATTTTGGCGCCCCATGAAATCTGTGCCCGGGGCAGCTTGCCCCATCCCCCCCCCCCCCCCTGTAGATCCGTCACTGCTTGTGTGTCATGTTGGATGAAGAACTGGAGAGGTTGAGGAACTGCACGCTGGCGAGGTGCGGCAGCAGGAGGGGAAGTGGAGGCTTTGGCAGATAGCGACGGAGTGTTGCTCCAATGTTCAGCAGGTGGGCGCGGGGACTGAGGCGCTTCGGTCACGGTCTGCACAGCCACTGTGGTCGGTGGTTCGAATCCCCCCTCGGGCATGGATATTTGTGCCGTCCTAGTTCGTAAGTAGTTCATAAGTAGTTTGTAAGTTTAGGGACTGATGACCCCGTAGTTAAGTCCCATAAGCTTAACAAACATTTGAACATTTGAATGTTCAGCATAGGAGACTTCCCCTGCCCCCACTTCCTTCTCCACCCCTTGCCATGGAACTCAGTGGCTGTAATGCGCTTGCCGGTGGTGCAGAACTTGATTTTGTGCCAAGGCCCAAGCAGGTCTGGAAGAGCTAAATGCCAGTTTTGATCTTAACTGCAAGGGAGGTTTATATCTATTACTAAGTAATTATCCATCAAGAAGGTGGTAGAGCAGGTTATTTAAAGTTTAACATCGTTATATACTTTAAAGTTTTCTCAGAGGCACATATTTCTGTGCGGGTTCACTGTGCTGTAGGACGAACCGCCTCTGATGTGAAAATCACATTAAGTTGTGATTTTTACAATATAATTTGTGCATTACACTACGAAATTAAAAAAAAGACATAGAGGATCCAAATTAAAAAATACATTTCTAAACTTTTAAGGAATTTACGGTATAAATTACAAAACTGTATTTAAATAACCAATGTTCAAATGTCTGTAAATCTATCGGACCAAACTGCGTGGTCATCAGTCTGTAGCTTACAAACTACTTAAACCTAGGTAAACTAACCTAAGGACAACACACACCCATGCCCCAGGAAGGACTCGAAACTCCACGGTGAGCAACCGAGCGCTCCGCAGCGAGGCACTTTAGACCACTCAACTACTCTACCGCGGCAAATAACCAATGAAACTGTAACATTTTCAAACTTGTTGCTCTTCGGAAAAATCTACAAATTTTACTTAACCCATTCTTCCTTTATGAACTATTCCATTTAAATTGGACGAAAAATGAGAAAATTGACTACGTATTTTCTTTAATAATTACTAATTTCTAAATGTGCCAATTAATGTAAAAGAAAAAACTGTCATGAATTTATCCCTTAAATGATTACTATTTTGCGATAGTTTTGGAAACATTTTGTTTCACTTTTTTTTACAACAGCACTCTTATTTAAAATCATATATAGAGAACGGTCTAGAGTGCAATAATTTATTTTATTCAACTAGTTTCGGTCTTCTTTTAGACCATCTTCAGGAATTTTAACTCCATCGATGTTGTGACGCACTGGAAGGCTCCCAGTTACCTGCAAGCTCCACATCATCTATGGAGTTAAAATTCCTGAAGATGGTCTAAAAGAAGACCGAAACTAGTTGAATAAAATAAATTATTGCACTATAAACTGTTCTCTAAATATAAACTATTTTTCGAGTTAAAATTTGGTGAAGTTAGAGTTATTTTGCGAACGCGACACTGTGTGCTCTGTAACTCAAGAATGTCATACCAGAATGTTACAAATGTTTGTTAAGCTTATGGGACTTAACTACGGGGTCATCAGTCCCTAAACTTACAAACTACTTATCAACTACCTTATACTAAGGACGGCACAAATATCCATGCCCCAGGGGGGATTCGAACCCCCGACCGTAGTAGTGTCATACCAGATATCAGTGAACTACGGTTCATTTTGAATCTGAATATCTAAAGTTGATGAAGGTATATGATAATAGCACGACAACATTAATTCATTGTTGTAAAAAAAAAAAAAAAAAACTTTTTTCATTTATTAAAATAAATGTTTTTTTTTTCATAACGATTAAACTTCAATATGCCTGAACTTCTTTTTATTTATTATCTTTGATTTCTGTTTAAGTATTATAGAGTCCCTTATCTTCAACGTGTAAAAAATAAGTAATAAATACGCAAGCTTGTGCTGCTCTTAATGCCGTATCGTGTAATAGGAAGGTATCTATCCTGACCATTACACAGGAGTTCCAAACTGCATTAGGATCCACTCCAAGTACTATGACAGGCGGGAGGTGAGGAAACAGATTTCATGCCCATAAGCCACACATCACGCAGGTCAATTCTAAATGACACCTTGCTAGGTGCAAAGAGCACAAACATTGGATGATTGAACAGTGGAAAATCGTTGTATGGAGTGACGAATCACAGTACACAATGTGGTGATCCAATGCCAGGGTGTGGGGATGGCGATTGGCCAATGAACATCATCTGTTAGCATTTGTAGTGCCGACAGTAAAATTTGGAGGCAGTGATGTTATGCTGTGGTCGTGTTTTACATGGAAGGGACTTGCACCCCTTGTTGTTTTGTGTGGCACTATTACAGCACAGCCCTACATTGATGTTTTAAGCACCTTCTTGCTTCCCACTGTCAAAGAGCACTTTGGTGATGGCGACTGCATCTTTCAAAACGATTGAGCACGTGTTCATAATGTATGGCCTGTTTCAGTGGTTACTCGACAATAACATGCCTGTAATGGACTGGCCTGTACAGAGTCCTGACTTGAATCATATAGAACAACACCTCTGGGATGTTTTGGAAAGCCGACTTCGTGCCAGGCTTCACCGTCCTACATCGATACCTTTCGTCAGTGCAGTACTTCCGTGAAGAATGGGCTGCCATTTGCCTGCGATAGTGGAAGGTGTCATCAAGGCTAAGGGTGGGCCAACACCATATTGGATTCCAACATTACTGATGGAGAGGGCCAAGAACTTGTAAGTCAAGTTTGGCTGATGTCCGGATACTTCTCATCACATAAAATGTATTTCTCATTGACGCACGTGAGACGTCTCCCTGCTGTGATTGTTGGCAGTCGTAAACAAAAAGCGATATGTACCGATCACAAATTTGGAATAAATCTCAAATTATCTAGGGTATACTGCACACACACACACACACACACACACACACACACACACACACACACACACACACACAGTACCACGCCCCTACCCATCACAACACATTATCAGTTTCACTTGTGCTGGCTCAGTGCCAAATTACTGTTAGGTTGTGATTTAATAGACACATACTATTTCAAATTTCCGGTGCTAGTCTGTTTAACACATTGCTGTCATGTGGCCGCTGGCGGCCACAGCAGGCAGTTCTATCACGCCTCTGACATCATCGCGGCATTCAACATTTTAAATAGAAAAAGAAAAATCTACCTGGGAGATACTGGAACATGTTCCGGCCGATATTAAACCCTGGGCGGGCCAAAAGAAAAAGAAAATTCGATGTACAGTAGTAAGAATTTAAAGAAATTTTTTTTCTATAAGCTATTGGCTACTTCTACTGTAACATTATAGGAACTACAATAAGTATGTTTGTAAATTTTGCTCTGCTAAAAAGTTTGTTATACACATTTCAGGTATTAATGCAATGTAATTCAAATTTCTTTGAACTGAGTAGGTAAATCCACTCTCCAGCAAGAACATTAAGACGAAAACATATTGATGGAACTAAATTTTTAACAGCAATGGAATTCGAGTTTAGGTAGTTTCGGTAATTCACTATTTCCCACATTAATTTTAAATGATGTAGGTTAACTTATAACTTACATATTGTGAATCGCCAAATAACTGTAAGTATTGTAGACAAATTTTAGCTTGAAGATATGGTGGGAAAATGCCCATCGTGGGTTCTCTCATGGATATCTAGATTTATAATTTTCACAGTCAACTTTCCTGGACGGTCATTGAACCTTTTGAAACACAGAACATGCCGTCACTGGTCACTTCATTTTTTACTTTGTCTTCAAGGATAAAATTGTATCACATGTTCTGCAACTGACGTAGATATTTATGAAGAAGTTCTGTTGGGCATGAAATCATAATAGAGTTCAATTAGATTTTGATAAAAGTCAGGTACTGGCAACTAATTCCAAATATAGACAAATGTAAAGTTAGACATTTCACATACATTCTCTGATCACAATATAAAATGATCCACAACTGAAGTACAATATTTGGGTCTCGGGAATACCTACATGACGAGATAAGAAAGGGAGAAATCACTTTGGAACAGTTTGTAGGGGGGGGGGGAGGAAGACAAATGGCAGGCACAATACTTGTGAACTGCGGCTTATCTACGAAAGAAATGGCAGGCACAATACTTGTGAACTGCGACTTATCTACGAAAGAAATTGCTGGCAAGACCCATCTGCTGCACGCATTTGAATATTGCAAGGGTGGACCACTTGGTAAACCTGGCAGTGCTTTGAACAGGGTATTTGACTGTTTTATCGTTAGTTAGGCCCTACACCAACTTATGGTAATAAGATCTCTTTCCTTTTGTCCTCATAAATTTGAGTAAAAAGCTAAATGAGATGAAAATAATATAAGTTTGCTAGGACACTCCATTTGAGTCTTACGTTGCGTAGAGCACTGTTTTATCTAGTGCTTTAGTGTTGTGTGTGGCGTCACTGTCCAGTATGCTGCTGTTGCTGTACTAACATTCAGTGCAGCACTGATATATTGTTTTGAAAATTATTAGGGGCTCAGCATTAATTTGCTGAGTACGGGCTTGGCAAACCTGAGGTCCCGAACTGTGGACTGTGTCACGCCAACAGTCCCCCACACTGTAAGTTCTGCGCTTGCTTCAGCGACCACCGTACGCCACGGCGGTGGAACATTGTACGTTTCAGAGCCCAGGGATCTTGGCTTAATTGCCCGGGTTGCGAGGACGGTACAAACCTCTTTAAAGAGAAAATGCAATCTCAAGGTGTGCTACGTGCCAAGGAGATGCATGGCTGTTGAGGTCGAACAGCTGCCAGCGAGCAACCTCTGAGGAACCTGCTGCACCTCAGTTGTATTAGGCTTACCCAGGCAAGTGGGGCTCACTCTGTGTGGGCGTATAGATCCCTAGCTGCTTGTGGGACCACTGTGAAAAGAGCTCGTAAGGTTGGCAGACCTACAACCGTTGGCTCTATGAGAAGGAGAGGAGACTTTAATGCTGCTGAATATGACCCCCGATCGTTCCCTTCCTTGGCCACACCATGGGAGGAACGTAGGGCCAGAAGTCAAGGCGAGGTGTGCCCCCCCAATACTTAGCTTGCTCACGTACCGATGAGGGATCTTTTGCATCAACTAAGCCACTGTTCTTTGTAGAAAATCTTGATGAAAAGTATGAAGAGGTGGAGGGTATGTCCAAGATAAGATCCGGGTCAGTCTTGATAACGACATCCCCACTGCAGTCACATGCATTGCTTGACTGTGAGAAGCTGGGTGATGGTCCCATTACAGTAACTCCATACAAATCTCAACATGGTCCAGGGTATAATATTCCGTAAGAATCTGTTGCTGTAATCTGAAGATGAGCTGCAGAAGAACCTTGAGCAGTGAGGTGTGCATTTCATCTGGCGCATATTTAGGGGTCCGAAGGACAACAGGGTTCCCACCAGTGCCTTCGTCTTGGCTTTTGAAGGTGACACGGTACCTGAAAAAGTTAAGGTGATGATCTACTGGTGTGATGTAAAACCTTATTTCCTCCCCCTGTGCACTTTTTTAAGTGCTGGAGGTTGGGGCACTTGCCCTCCCAATGTGATGCCAACCCCACATGTCAGGAGTGTGGATGTGTGTGTCACATCCAGACATTTCTTGTGCCCATCTTCCGGTCTGTGTTAACTGTGGCGAGCACCATACTCCCTACTCACCAGATTTCACAATCTTCCTTAAAGAGAGAAGAGTCATGGAGTATAAAACCCTAGACAGATGACCTACGCAGAGGCAAGGTGCAAATATTAAAAAGCTGCATCCAGAGAGCATGGCTACATTGTATGTCACAACAGTGTCGCCATCATCAACCCTGTCATCAATGACCTCATCAACACAGCAAATCTCCATGGCCCTCATCCATGAATATCTACACCCATGTCAATAAGCTGATCTTGACATCATTGTTGCAAAACATTTTCATCGAACTCAGGTAAATTTTTAATTCTATACTCAACAGACTTCCATAGAAGATCATTTTTGAGCTGAGATTAGTTAAATGCGTTTAGTACATGAAATGTTTAAGCTTATTTCGTTATATAATTAATTCAGGTCTCGTGAAATGAACTTAAAATGTCCAAGAAATCAGACAGTTTCAGCATGCTGTCTTCTTGTAGTGAATTGTGTAATCACTGAATTTGTATAGTTGGAAGACTTGCAAGTATCATTCAAAGCATTAATTAAAAAGAGACGAAAAATCCTAGGTTTCCCAAGAATGCTTTAAAATTTATATAGCTATTTTGGGCAACTTATGTGTTTTTGTATTTAAAATAAAAAAGATGCCCCCTCTCCCCAAGGTTGAAGTATTAGAAATATATGAAAGAAGTACTTCAAAAATCCTGCCTCATTCCCTTTGAGTTGAAGCCTATTTCATCTATTGTTTGATTATGACTACATTTTTTCTCCGTTTGGTTACGCTATCATTAGTTTTTAAAATGTTAATTCAAAATATATGGGACGGGCAGTTAGTAAACTACGGGACACTATACGTCCCGTATTTATTTTGTTGGGACATCTGGACTAAATAAGGGACGGTCCCGTAAAATACGGGAGGTTTTGTCACACTAAAATGTAGGTACATGTGGGATCTAAAGCAGGGGTGAGCAAATGTGTTAACATGGGAGCCTGTAGTACTGATCTTCAAAACGAAAATGCTCAGTACCTGTGAATATTAGATCTTTAATTTCTAACTTACTCTCTAAACAAAGTAATCTTCTTACAAGGAGACCTCCAGGTCACGGACTTTCAGTTTCAGATGAGAATTCCCATGTTAATAGCTATAGTATATGTCGTGGGTGTAGACTCGAAAAAATTTTAAAGCACATTATCCACAAAATTCCCAGAAAAAGGATCCAACGTTTTAACTGCAGCACATATGCATCAGGATGGACTTGGCGGTGATGTCTATACTGCAGCGTTGTCAAATATGTGAGATGGTAGCATTATCACTTGTCATGTGGATGACACGTGTTTGAACTTACTCTCAATAGTCTTTTTATTTTTTTCTTCACTGTTCAATACTGATTTAGGAAAAATTGTCGTTACAGACTTTGGAGGAAAGGTTTTGTAATAAGCGACTGCATCTGTTTATATCACCTTTTATACTTCCTTGTATAATGATTCTGTGCTTTCAGATGCTTTCGTGATGTCTTCATTGACAGACATTTTTTATTCATAATATTGTAAAAACCCGATTATATCTCACAGTACAGAACGCTCCACTATAATGACCATGGGACGTTAACCCGTAAGATTTCCTAAGGCAGAACGCTCCAATCTGAAATACAGTAATGAACTGGCACTGTAGCAGGTAAGGCTGATTTCACACACGCCGATTTTGGATGGCCGGTAAAATATCGGCCATCCACATTTTTGCAGTGAATGATTGGCAGGCATTGAAGCTTGCAGATTAGCTGACCGCGAAACGGCAACGGCAAAAAGCCGGTCAGCTGCCGGCGACTGCCACTGCAGACCGCCGCACTGGGCCGCTGTCAGCGGTGTAGTGGTGCACGTCGTCAAATGGCAGCTTGCACACGCAATGATTTTTACCGGCCGTCCTCCCTACACAGTTCTCGCTGCGCCTTCTCACCATATACTCGATGACCGATGTAACACTTATAGGACTAAAGATTTCAGTCTTGTCTGCTTCAGGATATTCAATTAAATTCATTGACGAAATTGACATTTTGTGCCAGTCTGGGACTATAGTCGAGCCGAAATAGGATGATCCCTGCTGCTTGCGCCAATCGGCTTTGAGCACCGGCTGCGGCAAGCAGACCATTGGAGTAAGTCAAACGTGAGCTTTGCTCTGCGCGTGCGCGCATTCGGTTGCGCTGCGCACTTATGCCAATTCTGTCAGACAACAAGCAACAGTATTTTTACCTACGCTGTCCGAGAGTGAACTAACTACTTGGCAACATGGTTGTATTCAGTTTCCACGGCCGGGGATGTCGCCCAGCCCCATAGCAGAGCCAGGGATCATCGTATTTCAGCCCGACTATAGAACCCATTTTTTGTGGGGATTTTTTAAATCTTCACAGAAGAACACCAATAGCAAAGCGGCCGAATAGCCTGGTGGATAGAGCACTGGACTCTGGTGCAGAGGGTCCTGAGTTTGAGACTCACTGTATATGAAAATTTTAATTTCAACATTCACTTCGATTTCAGTTCTACTATGTTCTAGTATCTTCTTGATTTATCTGTATATATTCTAGAGGTTTCTAGAAGTTTCTTTGTGTGTGTATATATAAAGTGTAAATCTTACAGCCGGAGGCAGTCAGCTCTGTGCTCTTATATGCGAGTGAACTAGTGAATAAAGCTTCGTTGAACTCAATCCAGTGTGTCTGTACATATGAGGACAACCGATCCCTGTCAGCTACGTGACATTATTCTGGTGGAGGCGCCGGGTACCTGACTCCTGATCGCACGAATCTTTAACGGCACAGTGAAGCCTATCAGGCCATGAGAGAGCCACCGTCTACAAGGTGAGAAGCCTGAATTCGAGCCATATTCCACCGAAAGGAGTTTGTCCGAGCAGAAAGAAGAGGAAGAAAAAGAGGAGGAGAACAAGAAGATGGGCCCGACATAACAGCATCTGTGTGCCAACATGTGAGACATCCTGCATTGTTCTCGGGGAAGATGGACGAGACCCACACAAGTGGCTATAGGAATACGACCGCGTCGCTAAGTTCAACAAATGGGACGACACTGTAAGTCTCGCTAATGTATTCTTCTACCTAGATGGAACCACGAAGCAGTGGTATGAGAACAACGAGGAAAGGTTGACCGGCTGGGAGACATTAGAGACAGAATAGCAGAAGTACTTCAGAGATGCACAATGACAGAAATCTCAGGCTGAGGAGAAATTGAAATGCAGAGCCCAGCATCCTACAGAGATGACGAAATCGTACATTCAAGATGTCTTAGAGCTCTGTAAAATAGTCGATCCTGGCATGAAGGAAGACAAGAAAGTCGCCCGTCTCATGAAGGGGATAGCCGAAGAAATGCACCAGGCACTTCTACTGAAGGAGATTTCTACAGCAGGAGACTTCATAACATGGTGCCAACGCATTGAGGCGATGCATCAGAAACGTATTGGGCGCAAGATGTATCGACAACTACCGAATGTCATATCAATGGTTGGAATGGAGGAACACACAGATCTTACAGACACCATACGCCAAATAGTGCGAGAAGAAGTTCAGAGGGCACTGGGAGTGTATTTTGAGCCACAAGCCGACACACTTCAGGAGATCATAAGAGAGGAAGTACTACAGACGTTGACTCCAATCTCTCGACGCCCATGTTCGCCAAAACGAGCAAAACAGCCAAGGCGAATGTATGCACCCACAATGCAGCGTGAGGAACCTGTCTATGCTCCAAGGAAGACTGACGTCTGGAGGATAACCAACCAGTATGTTTCCACTGTGGGCGACCAGGACATGTGGTGCGCTACTGCCGGGAAAGGCGGCAGATATTTAATGATGCCCGTGACAGCAGACACCAAATTGAAATGAGCCGACGACAACCCTTGGACGACGAGGTAGTAGAGGACGCTTTCCAGAGCCGACGTAGGTCACCATCGCAGCGAGCTAGCCACTGGAGAGGACATTCTCCGACACGCCAAACTATATCTCCGTCACCGTTTAGAAGCTCCAGCCGATCACCTAGCCGCCGTAGCCTGGAAAACTAAAGGGCGCGACCTTCGTTGGGGGTGAGGCCGCCGAAGAGGAAAATCCTCCGCCGTCAATCACTACGAAAATGATGCGGAACTACATCAAGGTGCTCATGAATGGCCGGCCAGCCCGAGCTCTTGTGGACTCTGGAGCATCATTTTCAGTTATTTCGGAGAAGTACCTCCGCCATTTGCAGAAGACCATGTTCGCCGACAGCAAAATCACTCATCTAAAGGTGGCGAATGGGAAGTATGTACAAGCTGTAGGAAGATGCATTATTTGATGACCATACCCAGCCATTTCAGTACATTGTTTTACAAGAGTGCAGTCAGGACGTCATTCTCGGCTTCACAAGCAATAATAGATTGTGGTCGTTCAGAGTTAACGTTAGACGAAATAGCTTGTGGGGAAGAAGACAAAAGCCGCAGTGTGTGGAGGTTATGTGTGTTAGATGAAGTGATTGTTCCTGCAGCCAGCACTTTAAAGGTAACTGTTGTATGCCATGCTGCACATCAGCCCATGGATCTCATAGTGGAATGTAACAGAAACATACCACTGGAGAAAGACTTACTTATTCCAGCCTCTATCATTACATTTAAGAATGGAATTGGCGAACTGTGAGTGGTTAACTGCTGCCAAGAGCCACAAATTCTTCCAAGCAGCATGTGTGTAGCCAATGCTGAGCCGTTAATTGGAAAAGCACCTGTGCGTCATGGATACCTCTCACAATGAGTCCACAGGCAACATTAGTACTACCACAGTGAGATGAGATGTTTCTGCTCGACTGTCACCTGATCTAACAAAGGAACAGCAGAAGAAGCTACTCGCTCTTCTACAAGAGTTTTCTGAATGTTTTGATCCGCAGGTGAAGAGCAAATTAAACAAGCTGCAGGTGAAACACCGAATTAACACTGGCGATCATCAGCCAATCAGTCAAAGAGCATATTGTGTTTCAGCCACGGAACATCTTATAATCCGCGAGGAAGTAGAGAAAATGATGGAGGACGACATCATTCAGCCATCTCAGAGTCCTTGGTCATCGCCAGTCGTTCTCATTAGGAAGAAAGACGGAAGTTGGCAGTTCTGTGTCGATTACAGGAAACTCAATAAGATAACTAAAAAGGACCTTTACCCTTTTCCCCGAATCGACAATACTCTGGACTGTCTAAAAGGTGCCAAGTATTTTTCTACCATGGATCTGCACTAGGGATACTGGCAAATAGAAGTAGACGAGGCTGATCATGAGAGAACCGCATTCATCACACCAGAAGGCCTATATGAGTTTAAGGTAATGCCATTTGGTTTGTGCAATGCGCCCGCAACTTTCGAACGGATGATGGATAATCTTCTGCGTCACCTCAAATGGACAATGTGTGTCTGCTACTTAGACGACATCATAGTATTCTCTGAAAATTTTAATGAACACATCAAGAGACTGAGGACAGTACTTGAGTGTCTTAGGGAAGGTGGCCTAAAACTTAATGCAAGAAAGTGCCTGTTTGGAGCCAAATAAATCCAAATTGCTGCTGACAAAGCCGCTTGTGTCCTTGTATTATGGCTGCATACTATGACTTCATTACATATTTATGTCAGAAGAATGTATCTGTAAAGCAACTAGAGCAGTGTATAAATGCCTGTATTCAACCACATCAAAATATGCAAAAGAAAACCCAATAAGCATGAAATCTATAGAAGCTGAATTCACTGCAGGAATGTCAATGTATGTTATTGTGCTTATTAGGTTGAATACAATTCAGGCTGAATTCAAAGCCTACATAAATGAATTATTTGGTCACTACTATAAATAACAAACTGAATTATAGATTTAGAAAAGAAATCATTATGAAAAAAAGAAAATTGTATTCTGCAGCTATCCTATATATACACATATCAACAATAATTAAAATAATAGGAAAGGAGTAGGTAGTGAGAAATAAATAACAGCAGGGACACAATAATTTACAATAACTCAAATTTTTTTATTAACAAAAAATTCAAACATAAGTCTGTATGTATAAGCAATATACATATATACAATATATGTGGTAGCCAGATGAAACTTTACTACTAATTTATGGCTGCTCATTTAAATTACAAATAGGCACAGTACTGGTGCAATGGAATTCTAATCTAACTGCACACTTCTCAAGGTGAGCAGCAAATATGAACAAATAACATGGGACTGGGAACCTGAAAACATAAAAACAGAAGTTTTGTATATTATATCTTTATCTTCTCTAACAATGCACACAAGAAATGGTTAGACCATTTATACTGACAAAAAAAAGCACCACCTTGAACAATAATAAATTAAATCCAAAATTAATGCCCACTATAAAATTGTTACTGCCCTGTTTATGAAAGTGGAGGTACCAGGGGAGGAATATTGCACACACACAATGGCTAGAAGCAAGCACATTCATTCATAGACAGACACACACGCAAAGCTTGTGGCACCTTACCAATTCAGCGACAAACGAAGCAGCAGCAGCATTGTGGCAAGCTGGCTGGTGTCTTGCAGCACAAGATTAAAAAAATTACTGATCACTGAACCAACTCTTGCTCGGGAGGGGGGGGGTAGTGACAGGCTATTTCTAAGTACCACGTGGTGTGAGGCCACAAGGAAGTTATTCAGAGTTTACCAAACAGAAGTTAATTTAAATTTAAACACACACACACATGCGCGAGAATTTACGCAGTGAGAAGCTAGTATTAATAAAAAGCGTGGTTGAAGACTGAAGTAACGATGGTTACAAAAGTACGTGGTGCGATCGGTCATACAGAACAGGAAAGATGCCATTAATTTAATGAAACTGAGAAACTCTTAGCATCCTCGTGGATACACGCACTCTGCGAGAACATTAGTTAAGAAAGGCAATAAGAATATTTAAACATGCTGACATTACATAAAGGCTGAAGGCCACACATGTGTATCTTCACTAGACAAAATTATCACCAAAATAAAAATACAAGTGCTAAACTCACACTAAGCTATTCGAATTCTGTAAATTAAGAAGTACTTCGCCTAGCATAGCGAAAGAGCTACTCCAGAAAACTATCATCGAAAACCAAGACTACTTGGTTCAAAAACGAAGTCCTAGCAGCATGCATTCCGCTCAACATGATTCGAAGAGGTACTTACTGGTCGATGAACAGGAACAGAGTGAAGCTCTTGCCAGCGGGAAGAGACCTCCCTCCTACACACACTCAGTGCTTTCAGACCATAGTGTCTACCAACCCTTCCTACCTGCTCATGTCAATTCCCTTTTCAGCGACTGCCAGAGGTCTCCTGCTACCTCTTTTTGACTGAGATAAGGTTGGCACTACACTAAGCACACAGCCACCTTGCCAGGTATGGTCATTGTGGCCATCCAGCAGATGCTAGTGCAGACAACACCCTCACCCATGCGATCTTAATTACATCAACGACGCCCAAAGCGCGAGGCACTAATTGTATGCCTGAGCGTGACAGCCAGTCAGTTATAAAGTCAGCTTTCCACACGCACATAAATACACAAGTTCACTCACTCGTATGGAAACATATAGAAACATGGGCATTGATAGTCAATAAACATAATAAAATAGATAAACATGGGGCATTGGTCATTAATAAGTAGAATAAAATATACACATGGGCAACGATCATCAATAAATAGAATTAAATAAACAAACATGGGTTATTGATCATCAATAAACAGAATAAGATAAACTTGGGGCATTGGTCACCTTAAATGGAGTCAAACAAAATAGCACACTATTTCACAATATTAATAGTGTGAAATATAAAATGGAACATGTCCACACATTTAGTGGATGTGTTTCAGTCTATATGAAAACCAACAAGTAATGACTTTTTTTTCTTAGTCTTCCTAAGAGACTACGGAATATTGCTCTTATGAGCTTACCTCTGTACAAGCCAGTATGAAACCAAATCATTATATGTAATAGTACTGCTACCTATTGGTACAAGAGTGCATATAAAATTTATGTCATTATCATGCTGGAACATTTTTTTACGAATCATGTTATTACATTTATAAACAGTAATACGAGGCGCGTCCAGAAAGTAAGTTCCGTTTGGTTATATAAAACGAACAGGTACAGTTACAGAAAAAATATTGATTGTACAAAAATCTACAACTATCAAACTACTTTTCCACATAGCTTCCGAAATTTTGTAGGCAATTATCATAGCATGGCGCAAGGTTTTGTGTGCCTTTTCCATTGCCGCCTATGTATTCAACCATGTAGTAACATGTTCTTTCAGCTCGTCATCATCATTGAAGTGTTGTCCACCAAGGACAGATTTCAGGTGTAAGAAGAGGATTACTGTCAAAAGATTTTTTGTTTTGTTTTTCATGATAATGCCTGACCTCACACACCGAATGTGACCAAACAATTCTTATGGAAATTTCAGTGGGACCTGTTTGAGATCATTCTCAATACAGCTTGTACCTCTCTCATAGCGACTCGTCTTACACCTAAAATCTGTCCTTAGTGGTCAACACTTCAATGATGATAAAGAGTTGTTACCACATGGTTGAATACACAGGCAGCAACCTTCTGTGTAGGATGCATGCAAAAACTTGTGGCACGCTATGATAAGTGCCTACAAAATTTTGGCAGTTATATGGAAAAGTAGTTTAAGAGTTGTAGAATTTTGTGCAATAAAAATTTCTTCTATATCTGTGTACAATTTCATTTTATTACCAAACGGAACTTACTTTCTGAACGCGCCTCATATTAGAGGAATGCTTTTTCTTACTATAATTGGAGTGTATATATATATATTTTTAAAAAGGACTAGAAGAATACTGATTAAAAAAAGAGTTCACTTTACGCGCGTGTGTGTGTGTGTGTGTGTGTGTGTGTGTGTGTGTGCGCGTGCGTGGTAAAGTATATATTAAAAAGATGAGTATCAGCATTCTCTTAGTATAATACAACACATACTTTATTTATTTATATATGAGACTACTGTAATAGTTACAAAAAATATTACTATTCCATTAGTATATATGAGTATTGCTCTGCTCTACATATAGGGAGGTCTAGCAGCACACAGTCAAAAGAAGAAAAGAGGAATCATATACTCAGTCTTTATTCAGGTAGTGTGAGAATGCATGGGTTCCATTGCCATCCTTACAAATAAAGCACTTATCATTATGTGAGAGCCCAACCTTTAGTTGTAGTGCAGTATGCACCTCATGGCCTCACAAACGAACACACCATGTGTGGAGCACCATCATTAAGTGGGCACTCCTTGTAATCTTCGATTGTGAGACCAATAAGGCTGCACGATGCACACCCTCAGCTTGTCTTTGGGTGGCGGCTTTATCTGTACAAAATGCAGACATTTTCGATCTGAGCCCCACAAACTCACCTCTTTCATCGGGCCAATAACCTTATTGTTTTGAGGTGTTATACCATAAGGATTATCAGCCACATATCCAGAACTGTCAAATTCGTCGGGATTGCACCTAATCTCTTCATATGGATCGCGGCCCTTCACCCTGTAAATGAAACTATCCGTATCCATACAAAGCAATTTGGGATCAGCAAAGTTTGGGTTTACAAACTTGTAATGGATCCGGTACATATGGAGTTTGGAAAGGTCTAGAACACACATACTGATATAGATAGGCTTTGTAAACTCCACTACAACCTTAGCCATTTCCACTACAACCATTCCTTTATTAAAAATTATGGCATGCTTGAAATTTGGTTTTGCAATATAATTTCAGGCACCATAACGTCCACCCCATTCATAAACGAAATGAATTTCCCAGTGGTTCCTGACGTTTTCCATACTTTTTCCAAAAATAGAGATATTCATTAATTCACAGAATTCATTATCAAATGTGCAGGTTGCTTGTGACCTCTTTCCAGTATTTAAATCAATATAATCCTTCAGCCAGGGTCGTTGTTTGAAAGAGATCCGCCAGCTGTGGTGGCCAAGTGGTCTGCAGCACGCCAGTCACGTTCTGCATTGACACTACGGTTGGGGGTTCGAATCCCCCCCTCGGGCATGGATATTTGTGCCGTCCTTAGCATTAGCTAGTTCATAAGTAGTTTGTAAGTTTAGGGACTGATGACCCCTTAGTTAAGTCCTATAAGCTCTACAAACATTTGAACATTTTTAAGCATATCCCGTGGTGAATTTTGACAAGTTTCATCCCCAAGATGAGTCACTGCAAGAGGTTGCGGTAATGTATAACATATCTCTGTTTATCCCCCAGTGTTGTCATCAGCTTGGGGGACAGAACCTTTTCTTGGGACTTTGTGTTCTACACATGGTGGTAAGTCACTATGCACATCATGTAAATGAATGGTGTATGTCAAGTCTACCTCTATGACATATCCCACACCATGATCAGCAGCCAAATGCTTAACATCACTCATAAATCTGACTATTTGCATTTCAGACAGCCATTGGAACCCACCAGTTGTCAGAGATTGCTGCATGGCATGCACTTACAGATTGTTTACATTGAGGTAGAGGATGTAACTCAGATCATCAGAAGGTCGATACTCCACCTCACTCATTCATGGCTTATTTGCCTTGGCATATTTATGCACATACTGCCAAAGTCCCCCACGAATCCCACGTTCGAAGAACAACAGCATATCAACATCGGTCAACAATTCGAGGTTGATATGCGTTCTTTTCAACATTGCATCCCATGAAAGACCAAGTGCAGTGTAATAAAAGGCAGGATCTAGTGTGTATGTGTCCATGCATACACTCTGGAATTTTTCAAATATGTCTGTGTGCAGGCATACATCGGTATCCATATACAACTTGGCATACTCCCCTAAATCTGAGATGTTAAATTCTTGCCAAACATTAACCACATGTTCATACTCTGCATTCGTTATGGTAGTGCCTGTAAGTTTACTAGTGAACGCAGACACGTTGGGCAACGTGGGTTCATGGAGTGTCTCCACTGAATCCATGTATTCGTAAGGACAAACTCCCTTCTTTGTGACAAGCTGAAACTCTGCCTCATCAGGATATGCTTCTCAAGTGATACGCATATCTTCAAGACACAAGTTTTGAAGAGGTGCGTGCATGAAACGCAATGAGTCTAGAAAGCGGAAGTGTGATTCCAGATGTGATTCACTTAGAGAAAGAGATGTACTGTTCTACATTGTCAGGTATGACACTCACTGTATCTATCTCCAATTCGAAAGCACCCAAGTGCTCAACAAGGAATTGAGCATCATATCTACTCAAATTGTGAAAATAGACAGGTATGTGCCACAGTAGTTGATACTGCAAATTATATGTATTGTGAGCTGCACCACGGAACCTACCTGTTAGGTGACAGTGGTCCCTATGAGGAGTTTTTGCTTCCCAATCTAGTGACAGCCCACAAATGTGACAGTCAACTGCTTGCTCATGTAAGGCATCGTTCTCCTTTGAGTTGGTCATGTGAATATTATTGCTACATAAAACATCATCTTCCCATGCAAAATTTACGAGCTCTGAGAGGAACCATCTCGCAGGATCATCCCCAACATATGATTCACATATATTCAGATTGGAGTCATACAATCACACAACCTGCTAAGCAGCTGCAAATGGTACATGTAATTCAGTGAATGTGGTGAGAGAGGCAGTGGGATCACCTTCACAATGTGCTACCAGAACTAGTAAAACACTCGAAGTCAGCATACACGACAAAGATACAATGTTCCTGGTGGTGGAACTTCTTAAATTTTAAGAACTTTGTAACCCCGGTGGGCATCAGCACATGAGCCGGTTCATGGGTCATGCAGTGAATTTGATGTGTCTCTAAAAACTCTCTCTTAGTAAAGGCGTTGAGACATCAATGACAAAAATGTTGCTTATGCCCATGTTTACTCATTTGGGCTCCAAGTAAGCAGGACATGCTTTTAATCCAAACGTAATGTTGCTTATCTCCCTTCCCAAATAGCAACAAGTAGATAATATCATGGGAAAGGCGAAACAGAGATTGTGTTTTATTGGCAGAACCATTAAAAGATGCAACAGAAGAAACTGCATACACTACGCTTGTTCGTCCATTTTTGGAGTATTGCTGCCCAGTGTGGGATCCTTATCAGATAGGTTTGATGGAGGACATTGAAAGAGTCCAGAGAAGGGCAGCTCGTTTCGTATTGTCACGCTACAGGGGAGACAACGTTACAGAAATGATACAGGATCTGGGGGTGGGAATCATTACAACAATGGCGCTTATCACTGCGGCGTCAGATACTTACGAAACTCCAATCGCCAACATTCTCCTCCTAATGCAAAAATATATTCATACTCCTACTTACATAGGTAAAAATGACCATCAGAATAAAATACAAGAAATCAGAGCTCAAACGGAGAGATTCAGGTGTTCTTTCTTCCCCCGCGCTATTCAAGACTGGAATGGGAGATAAATAGTATAATGGTGGTTCGATGAACCCTCTGACTGACACTTAAATGTGATTTGCAGAGTTTCCCATGTCGATGTAGCCATGTTTGCATTGCCGACCAGCTTCATTGGAGAAATAGAGGGGTCCAACTACTGTATGCCTGTCTTTTTTATCCTGCATAGTGTGCTCTACACTGTCATCATCTTCTTCTTCTGGCTTGCATTTTTTTTTTCTCAGACCATACACATGCACCGAATAATAAGAATTTTGCCTCTCACATTTCGGAATATGTTGAGTTTTGACGAGGAATGTGACGCCTTCAAAGTTTTAATGCATGCAGACATTGCTTGTTTTGTAAGTATAAGTTCTGAGTAGTTCCTATTGCAATCCAGAAGAGACCAAGCAAAACTGAATTCATCCCTCCCCAGCCATATTTTGGACATTTACGCAGGCTTTTTTAATAGCGTTATCTTCAGGAAGAGGGATGAAGCTGGACCCCCCATTTACTGGATCATAAACATGTGAGTAGACATCGAGGTGGAGTACACGAATTAATGCCTTACCCAACCCTCTCTCATGCATATCTGCAAAATGACCGAGTATGACATTCCTAGCAAATGTATCGAAATCATCTGCAATTGAACTGCTGAGTGATATCACACCATTCTTACCCCAAATTTTAACGACGGTCTTCTCTTCAACATCGCTGCCTTCTTTTGGGGGATACGTCAGCTCAAAGTAAAAAACAACTTTGCTTTTTATGGAGGGATACCGCAGGTCATTGATGATTTCGAGGAGCTCCTTTCCAAAACCGCTTGACAGGTATTCAAAAAGGTAGCAGGATCCCGGTATTCGGCATTTGTATTATAAATGCGGGATTGCTGGATTCTGTCCTCGAAAGAGCCAGCAATTACAGCATAATTTAATGATGCTACCTGATTCACATTATGTGCATGGGCAGGAGTACGGCTGTGGCTGATAGACCTACATGGTTGCTGAGAGCATGGCCCTGGCTGTGGTGAAATAGGCGCTGCCTGGTGAGGATGGCTCAGACCCACAGGCAGGCAGTGTGATGGTCCTGGCTGTACCTCCAATGACAACAATGCTGGAGGTCGCAGTATTTCTGCACAGAGTAAAGGAGTGAAAGTGATAAGTATAATTTAATATTTTCATTCTGTTTCTTTCTGTCTTTCTTTATATATACACAAGATAATTTATTCTCCCTCCTACATTCCATGTTTATAATTACCTACCTCCTCAGCCAGTCATCATTCTGCTGATTGACCATGTAGTCTTTTATAGCCACATCCAACTCATGCTGCACAGCAAGATCATCATCGAGTGCACCTACAATGAACATAATAGTAATAATAATAAAGGAGCACTATATGTTACTGAAAGAGGAGGATGGTAGTTTTTCATTTTACTCACGTATCCACTCCTCAACGACTGATGGCTTGCCCCAGGAGCTCTGAGATGAAAAGGGAGATATTTCTGGCGTGGAATTAAAATTATCCCACAAAGAATCTAAATTCACCTCACCAACTAGAAGAGAGAGAGAGAGAGAGAGAGAAAAATGAAAGTTACCATTGCAAGCGTGAACACGGGAAAGAAGAAGAATAAAATTATCATGCATATGAAAAAAATTAAACTTTACCTTCACCTCAGATAAATTCCATCTCCTCCCCATCAGTGAGGTTTCATGATGTGTCCACATCACCATCATTTCGAGTGTTCAGCACCATTTTCCATCGTGCAAGACTGTTGGCGTTTCATACTGCCTCTCCAGCTATCACTCAGTGATGGAATGGCCAGGCACAGTGTTATGTGGTGTATTTATATTGTGTGGAGCATGAGAAATATAGCCCAGTGTTGCAAAAGAGCATATTATTTTCCTGGAACATAAACAGACATATGAAAAACAGCTGACTTTGTATTGCTCTTGATATTTCCATCAAAGAGCGTGTCTGTTAAAGCATAGCGCAGCAAGCAGGGGTTGAAAACCACCAACACTACACTTTCTCAGCCATCTGCAAACAGAATTTAATCAAAGCTCAGCAGTGACATTAGAAAATCCAAGTATGCTGGGTGTGCATGCAATGTCAGAGTGCACCGACTTTTTTCCCAAGAATTAAAAGCTCAATGATGACATCGGAAATTCTGGTAACGCAGTGTCACTGGCATTGAATCGGCATGTGCCCTCTCATCGCGGAAAGTTAGATTTGCTTCGGCTGCTCATAACACAATTTACATTCTGGGTAGCAACATGCAACATAGAAATTCTTGTGATGGAGTGATAAGGCGACAGGCCGCCGCTTATCGCGTTCATTTTGAACATTGAATTGCTCAGTTGGCGAAAATTATTGAACTGATTCTCAATAATTACCTGCACAATTACAGTCGAGATGACAGGCATCTCATCCACATAACTTTAACGGATCGTGCAGCCACGTCTCAATGCCCGAGTCAATAGATGGGGACGTTTGCAAGACAACAACCATCTGCCCGAACTGTTCAATGATGTTTGGAGCCGCATGGACTATCAGCTTGGAGATCATGGCTGAGGTTACCCTTGATGCTGTATCACAGACAGGAGCGCCTGCAATGGTGTACGCAACAATGAACCTGGGTGCACAAATGGAAAAACATCATTTTTCTTCAGATGAATCCAGGTTCTGTTTACAGCACCATGATGGTCACATCCGTGTTTGGCGACATCGCAGTGAACGTACATTGGAAGTGTGTATTCGATCACCATACTGGTGTATCACCTGGCATGATGGAACGGAGTGCCATTGGTTACACGTCTCAGTCATCTCTTGCTCACTTCGACAGCACTTTGAACAGTGGCCATTATATTTCAGATTTGTTATGACACTGGCTCTACCATTTATTCGATCGCTGCAAAACCCTACATTTCAGCATGATAATGCACGACTGCGTGTTGCAGGTCCTGTACGGCCCTTTCTGGATACGGAAAATGTTCGACTGCTGCCCTGGCCAACACACTCTCCAGATCTCCCACCAATTGTAAACGTCTGGCAATGGTGGCCGAGCAACTGGCTCGTCACACTACGCCAGTCACTACTCTTGATGAACTGTGGAATCGTGTTGAACCTGCATGGGCATCTGTACCTGTACATGCCATTCAAGCTCTGTTTGACTCAATGCCCAAGCGTAACAAGGCCGTTGTTAAAGCCAGAGGTGGTTGTTCTGGGTACTGATTCCTCAGGATCTACGCACCCAAACTGCGTGAAAATGTAATCACATGTCAGTTTTAGTATAATATATTTGTCCAATGAATACCCGTTTATCATCTGCATTTCTTCTTGGTGTAGCAATTTTAATGGCCAGTAGTGTAGTTCTTTTTTTGTGTTCGTTATTATTCTTCCATTATCTTCGAAAAAACCCATAAGCATTTTTAGCTGTATGCAAACACTGAATGCATTATTTATTGAACCATCTAAGAACCACTTTGCACTTCCCAAACTATTAACCTCTGTGGACAGTCCGTTTTAAGCGTTGAGGTGATCTCGATATTCCTAGTTTTATCAATATCCACAGCATTTAGTCCGAAGCAAATTTCTTGGAACATGAAGGCAAAAGTATTTCTCGTAAGACATGAAGAAACGACTGGTGGACTATCTTTTTTCAGAAATTCTCCAGCCAGTTGTAGAAAACTTTTACATGGTAAGGTCAAAGTGTCCTGATTCTAAATAAGGATTCTTATCTCATCGCTGTTGTTGAACATTGTAGATGCATATGGTTTGTGAGAGAAATATTCCTCATGAATAATGCGGTCTTCGATCTGAACTGGAGTAGTTATTTCTAGATATAACATCTCGTGGCTTTAAACCTATTGATATGAGAAAGTTGTAATTCTCTTTTGTTAGATGGTCGACTTTCCCCTTTGAAGTGAGTGAAACACCCTTTTGACTTGTTATTTTATGTTTAATTACCATACTTTACTCTTCGTATATGTACCATCCAGCTGCTTTCTTCATTTTACTGAATGCTTTATTTTTGAGAAAATATCATGAATACAGAACGTTCCCATTGGGATTGTTACAGTCCCTAAATGTAGCTTGTTATGCATCTATGTGATGTTTGGAATGCTGTTGTGCCTTTCCAAATTCACTAGTGATATGCTCCAGCCACTTCCTGATAAGTTAATTGGTGGAAAATAAATTGCTTTTAGAGCGGATGAATCCCGACTTTTCAGTGTATATGACACCACATCACGTGTAGTAAATGATAAATAGGTTACATGCGCCTGTGTGTGCTTATTTTATACGAAAGCAGTATTGGATTGTCTTTTCACTGCTGTTGCACCTTCGTGTTGTGGCCGAGACTGCTCGCTGCTGTAGCTAGGCACGCAGATTCTCATTCCTATGTGATAATGTCAGCAGTGGCCTTCGCTAGTTAAAGAGACACACTATGATGCTGCCATGTCGCTGTATTCTCCACAATAAACATTAAGCACAGATGACCGCAGATACATGTGTCACAGTCTTCTGTAAAATACTTTTGTAATTTATCAGGCGGCCTAAGGTCGCCAAAAGCATCAAATTACAATATAATATTCTTATTTTTATTCAATTTCAGGCCGTCCAATGCATACCATGACCACTTGATTCGTCTAGATTAAAGATTCCACACAGTCTGATCACATTTTGTGGGGTAATGTATCTCTCCCACTCCCATGAACCACAGACATTGCCGAGGTGGGGTGGCTTGCGTGCCTCAACGATACAGATAGCCGTACCGTAGGTGCAACCACAGCGGAGGGGTATCTGTGGAGAGGCCAGACAAACGTGTGGTTCCTGAAGAGGGGCAGCAGCCTTTTCAGTAGTTACAGGGGCAACAGTCTGGATGATTGACTGAGCTGGCCTTGTAACATCAGCTAATGTGGCTTTGCCACACAGCTACTGCGAACGGCTGAAAGCAAGGGGAAACTACAGCCGTTACCTATCCCGAGGACATGCAGCTCTACTGTATGAACATATGATGATGGCATCCTCTCGGGTAAAATATTCCGGAGGTAAAATAGTCCCCCATTCGGATCTCCGGGCGGGGACTACTCAGGAGGATGTGATCATCAGGAAACACAATACTGGCATTCTACGGATCGGAGCGTGGAATGTTAGATCCCTTAATCGTGTAGGAAAATTAGAAAATTTAAAAAGGGAAATGGATAGGTTGAAGTTAGATATAGTGGGGATTAGTGAAGTTCGGTGGCAGGATGAACAGGATTTCTGGTCAGGTGAGTACAGGATTATAAATACAAAATCAATTGCGGGTATCACAGGAGTAGGATTGATAATGAATAAGAAAATAGGAATGCGGGTAAACTACTATGACCAGCACAGTGATAGCATTATCATTGCCAAAATAGATACGAAGCCAACACCGACAACAGTAGTACAGGTTTATATGCCAACTAGCTCTGCCGATTGTGAGGAAATCGAAGAAATATATGAGGAGCCAAAGGAAATTATTCAGACAGTTAAGGGAGAGGAAAACTTAATTGTTATGGGAGACTGCAATTCGGCTTTGTAAACTCCACTACAACCTTAGCAATTTCCACTACAACCATTCCTTTATTAAAAATTATGGCATGCTTGAAATTTGGTTTTGCAATATAATTTCAGGCACCATAACGTCCACCCCATTCATAAACGAAATGAATTTCCCAGTGGTTCCTGACGTTTTCCATACTTTTTCCAAAAATAGAGATATTCATTAATTCACAGAATTCATTATCAAATGTGCAGGTTGCTTGTGACCTCTTTCCAGTATTTAAATCAATATAATCCTTCAGCCAGGGTCGTTGTTTGAAAGAGATCCGCCAGCTGTGGTGGCCAAGTGGTCTGCAGCACGCCAGTCACGTTCTGCATTGACACTACGGTTGGGGGTTCGAATCCCCCCCTCGGGCATGGATATTTGTGCCGTCCTTAGCATTAGCTAGTTCATAAGTAGTTTGTAAGTTTAGGGACTGATGACCCCTTAGTTAAGTCCTATAAGCTCTACAAACATTTGAACATTTTTAAGCATATCCCGTGGTGAATTTTGACAAGTTTCATCCCCAAGATGAGTCACTGCAAGAGGTTGCGGTAATGTATAACATATCTCTGTTTATCCCCCAGTGTTGTCATCAGCTTGGGGGACAGAACCTTTTCTTGGGACTTTGTGTTCTACACATGGTGGTAAGTCACTATGCACATCATGTAAATGAATGGTGTATGTCAAGTCTACCTCTATGACATATCCCACACCATGATCAGCAGCCAAATGCTTAACATCACTCATAAATCTGACTATTTGCATTTCAGACAGCCATTGGAACCCACCAGTTGTCAGAGATTGCTGCATGGCATGCACTTACAGATTGTTTACATTGAGGTAGAGGATGTAACTCAGATCATCAGAAGGTCGATACTCCACCTCACTCATTCATGGCTTATTTGCCTTGGCATATTTATGCACATACTGCCAAAGTCCCCCACGAATCCCACGTTCGAAGAACAACAGCATATCAACATCGGTCAACAATTCGAGGTTGATATGCGTTCTTTTCAACATTGCATCCCATGAAAGACCAAGTGCAGTGTAATAAAAGGCAGGATCTAGTGTGTATGTGTCCATGCATACACTCTGGAATTTTTCAAATATGTCTGTGTGCAGGCATACATCGGTATCCATATACAACTGGGCGTACTCCCCTAAATCTGAGATGTTATATTCTTGCCAAACATTAACCACATGTTCATACTCTGCATTCGTTATGGTAGTGCCTGTAAGTTTACTAGTGAATGCAGACATGTTGGGCAACGTGGGTTCATGGAGTGTCTCCACTGAATCCATGTATTCGTAAGGACAAACTCCCTTCTTTGTGACAAGCTGAAACTCTGCCTCATCAGGATATGCTTCTCAAGTGATACGCATATCTTCAAGACGCAAGTTTTGAAGAGGTGCGTGCATGAAACGCAATGAGTCTAGAAAGCGGAAGTGTGATTCCAGATGTGATTCACTTAGAGAAAGAGATGTACTGTTCTACATTGTCAGGTATGACACTCACTGTATCTATCTCCAATTCGAAAGCACCCAAGTGCTCAACAAGGAATTGAGCATCATATCTACTCAAATTGTGAAAATAGACAGGTATGTGCCACAGTAGTTGATACTGCAAATTATATGTATTGTGAGCTGCACCACGGAACCTACCAGTTAGGTGACAGTGGTCCCTATGAGGAGTTTTTGCTTCCCAATCTAGTGACAGCCCACAAATGTGACAGTCAACTGCTTGCTCATGTAAGGCATCGTTCTCCTTTGAGTTGGTCATGTGAATATTATTGCTACATAAAACATCATCTTCCCATGCAAAATTTACGAGCTCTGAGAGGAACCATCTCGCAGGATCATCCCCAACATATGATTCACATATATTCAGATTGGAGTCATACAATCACACAACCTGCTAAGCAGCTGCAAATGGTACATGTAGTTCAGTGAATGTGGTGAGAGAGGCAGTGGGATCACCTTCACAATGTGCTACCAGAACTAGTAAAACACTCGAAGTCAGCATACACGACAAAGATACAATGTTCCTGGTGGTGGAACTTCTTAAATTTTAAGAACTTTGTAACCCCGGTGGGCATCAGCACATGAGCCGGTTCATGGGTCATGCAGTCAATTTGATGTGTCTCTAAAAACTCTCTCTTAGTAAAGGCGTTGAGACATCAATGACAAAAATGTTGCTTATGCCCATGTTTACTCATTTGGGCTCCAAGTAAGCAGGACATGCTTTTAATCCAAACGTAATGTTGCTTATCTCCCTTCCCAAATAGCAACAAGTAGATAATATCATGGGAAAGGTGAAACAGAGATTGTGTTTTATTGGCAGAACCATTAAAAGATGCAACAGAAGAAACTGCATACACTACGCTTGTTCGTCCATTTTTGGAGTATTGCTGCCCAGTGTGGGATCCTTATCAGATAGGTTTGATGGAGGACATTGAAAGAGTCCAGAGAAGGGCAGCTCATTTCGTATTGTCACGATACAGGGGAGACAATGATACAGGATCTGGGGTGGGAATCATTACAACAATGGCGCTTATCACTGCGGCGTCAGACACTTACGAAACTCCAATCGCCAACATTCTCCTCCTAATGCAAAAATATATTCATACTCCTACTTACATAGGTAGAAATGACCATCAGAATAAAATACAAGAAATCAGAGCTCAAACGGAGAGATTCAGGTGTTCTTTCTTCCCCCGCGCTATTCAAGACTGGAATGGGAGATAAATAGTATAATGGTGGTTCGATGAACCCTCTGACTGACACTTAAATGTGATTTGCAGAGTTTCCCATGTCGATGTAGCCATGTTTGCATTGCCGACCAGCTTCGTTGGAGAAATAGAGGGGTCCAACTACTGTATGCCTGTCTTTTTTATCCTGCATAGTGTGCTCTACACTGTCATCATCTTCTTCTTCTGGCTTGCATTTTTTTTTCTCAGACCATACACATGCACTGAATAATAAGAATTTTGCCTCTCAAATTTCGGAATATGTTGAGTTTTGACGAGGAATGTGACGCCTTCAAAGTTTTAATGCATGCAGACATTGCTTGTTTTGTAAGTATAAGTAGAACTTGCATTTTCTGAGTAGTTCCTATTGCAATCCAGAAGAGACCAAGCAAAACTGAATTCATCCCCCCCAGCCGTATTTTGGACATTTACGCAGGCTTTTTTAATAGTGTTATCTTCAGGAAGAGGGATGAAGCTGGACCCCCCATTTACTGGATCATAAACATGTGAGTAGACATCGAGGTGGAGTACACGAATTAATGCCTTACCCAACCCTCTCTCATGCATATCTGCAAAATGACCGAGTATGACATTCCTAGCAAATGTATCGAAATCATCTGCAATTGAACTGCTGAGTGATATCACACCATTCTTACCCCAAATTTTAACGACGGTCTTCTCTTCAACATCGCTGCCTTCTTTTGGGGGATACGTCAGCTCAAAGTAAAAAACAACTTTGCTTTTTATGGAGGGATACCGCAGGTCATTGATGATTTCGAGGAGCTCCTTTCCAAAACCGCTTGACAGGTATTCAAAAAGGTAGCAGGATCCCGGTATTCGGCATTTGTATTATAAATGCGGGATTGCTGGATTCTGTCCTCGAAAGAGCCAGCAATTACAGCATAATTTAATGATGCTACCTGATTCACATTATGTGCATGGGCAGGAGTACGGCTGTGGCTGATAGACCTACATGGTTGCTGAGAGCATGGCCCTGGCTGTGGTGAAATAGGCGCTGCCTGGTGAGGATGGCTCAGACCCACAGGCAGGCAGTGTGATGGTCCTGGCTGTACCTCCAATGACAACAATGCTGGAGGTCGCAGTATTTCTGCACAGAGTAAAGGAGTGAAAGTGATAAGTATAATTTAATATTTTCATTCTGTTTCTTTCTGTCTTTCTTTATATATACACAAGATAATTTATTCTCCCTCCTACATTCCATGTTTATAATTACCTACCTCCTCAGCCAGTCATCATTCTGCTGATTGACCATGTAGTCTTTTATAGCCACATCCAACTCATGCTGCACAGCAAGATCATCATCGAGTGCACCTACAATGAACATAATAGTAATAATAATAAAGGAGCACTATATGTTACTGAAAGAGGAGGATGGTAGTTTTTCATTTTACTCACGTATCCACTCCTCAACGACTGATGGCTTGCCCCAGGAGCTCTGAGATGAAAAGGGAGATATTTCTGGCGTGGAATTAAAATTATCCCACAAAGAATCTAAATTCACCTCACCAACTAGAAGAGAGAGAGAGAGAGAGAGAGAGAGAGAGAGAGAGAGAGAGAGAGAGAGAGAGAGAGAGAGAGAGAGAGAAAACTGAAAGTTACCATTGCAAGCGTGAACACGGAAAAGAAGAAGAAGAATAAAATTATCATGCATATGAAAAAAATTAAACTTTACCTTCACCTCAGATAAATTCCATCTCCTCCCCATCAGTGAGGTTTCATGATGTGTCCACATCACCATCATTTCGAGTGTTCAGCACCATTTTCCATCGTGCAAGACTGTTGGCGTTTCATACTGCCTCTCCAGCTATCACTCAGTGATGGAATGGCCAGGCACAGTGCTATGTGGTGTATTTATATTGTGTGGAGCATGAGAAATATAGCCCAGTGTTGCAAAAGAGCATATTATTTTCCTGGAACATAAACAGACATATGAAAAACAGCTGACTTTGTATTGCTCTTGATATTTCCATCAAAGAGCATGTCTGTTAAAGCATAGCGCAGCAAGCAGGGGTTGAAAACCACCAACACTACACTTTCTCAGCCATCTGCAAACAGAATTTAATCAAAGCTCAGCAGTGACATTAGAAAATCCAAGTATGCTGGGTGTGCATGCAATGTCAGAGTGCACCGACTTTTTTCCCAAGAATTAAAAGCTCAATGATGACATCGGAAATTCTGGTAACGCAGTGTCACTGGCATCGAATCGGCATGTGCCCTCTCATCGCGGAAAGTTAGATTTGCTTCGGCTGCTCATAACACAATTTACATTCTGGGTAGCAACATGCAACATAGAAATTCTTGTGATGGAGTGATAAGGTGACAGGCCGCCTCTTATCGCGTTCATTTTGAACATTGAATTGCTCAGTTGGCGAAAATTATTGAACTGATTCTCAATAATTACCTGCACAATTACAGTCGAGATGACAGGCATCTCATCCACATAACTTTAACGGATCGTGCAGCCACGTCTCAATGCCTGAGTCAATAGATGGGGACGTTTGCAAGACAACAACCATCTGCCCGAACTGTTCAATGACGTTTGGAGCCGCATGGACTATCAGCTTGGAGATCATGGCTGAGGTTACCCTTGATGCTGTATCACAGACAGGAGCGCCTGCAATGGTGTACGCAACAATGAACCTGGGTGCACAAATGGAAAAACATCATTTTTCTTCAGATGAATCCAGGTTCTGTTTACAGCACCATGATGGTCACATCCGTGTTTGGCGACATCGCAGTGAACGTACATTGGAAGTGTGTATTCGATCACCATACTGGTGTATCACCTGGCATGATGGAACGGAGTGCCATTGGTTACACGTCTCAGTCATCTCTTGCTCACTTCGACAGCACTTTGAACAGTGGCCATTATATTTCAGATTTGTTATGACACTGGCTCTACCATTTATTCGATCGCTGCAAAACCCTACATTTCAGCATGATAATGCACGACTGCGTGTTGCAGGTCCTGTACGGCCCTTTCTGGATACGGAAAATGTTCGACTGCTGCCCTGGCCAACACACTCTCCAGATCTCCCACCAATTGTAAACGTCTGGCAATGGTGGCCGAGCAACTGGCTCGTCACACTACGCCAGTCACTACTCTTGATGAACTGTGGAATCGTGTTGAACCTGCATGGGCATCTGTACCTGTACATGCCATTCAAGCTCTGTTTGACTCAATGCCCAAGCGTAACAAGGCCGTTGTTAAAGCCAGAGGTGGTTGTTCTGGGTACTGATTCCTCAGGATCTACGCACCCAAACTGCGTGAAAATATAATCACATGTCAGTTCTAGTATAATATATTTGTCCAATGAATACCCGTTTATCATCTGCATTTCTTCTTGGTGTAGCAATTTTAATGGCCAGTAGTGTAGTTCTTGTTTTGTGTTCGTTATTATTCTTCCATTATCTTCGAAAAAACCCATAAGCATTTTTAGCTGTATGCAAACACTGAATGCATTATTTATTGAACCATCTAAGAACCACTTTGCATTTCCCAAACTATTAACCTCTGTGGACAGTCCGTTTTAAGCGTTGAGGTGATCTTGATATTCCTAGTTTTATCAATATCCACAGCATTTAGTCCGAAGCAAATTTCTTGGAACATGAAGGCAAAAGTATTTCTCGTAAGACGTGAAGAAACGACTGGTAGACCATCTTTTTTCAGAAATTCTCCAGCCAGTTGTAGAAAACTTGTACATGGTAAGGTCAAAGTGTCCTGATTCTAAATAAGGATTCTTATCTCATCGCTGTTGTTGAACATTGTAGATGCATATGGTTTGTGAGAGAAATATTCCTCATGAATAACGCGGTCTTCGATCTGAACTGGAGTAGTTATTTCTAGATATGATAACATCTCGTGGCTTTAAACCTATTGATATGAGAAAGTTGTAATTCTCTTTTGTTAGATGGTCGACTTTCCCCTTTGAAGTGAGTGAAACACCCTTTTGACTCGTTATTTTATGTTTAATTACCATACTTTACTCTTCGTATATGTACCATCCAGCTGCTTTCTTCATTTTACTGAATGCTTTATTTTTGAGAAAATATCATGAATACAGAACGTTCCCATTGGGATTGTTACAATTTCATCAGTTCCTAAATGTAGCTTGTTATGCATCTATGTGATGTTTGGAATGCTGTTGTGCCTTTCCAAATTCACTAGTGATATGCTCCAGCCACTTCCTGATAACTTAATTGGTGGAAAATAAATTGCTTTTAGAGTGGATGAATCCCGACTTTTCAGTGTTTATGACACCACATCACGTGTAGTAAATGATAAATAGGTTACATGCGCCTGTGTGTGCTTATTTTATACGAAAGCAGTATTGGATTGTCTTTTCACTGCTGTTGCACCTTCGTGTTGTGGCCGAGACTGCTCGCTGCTGTAGCTAGGCACGCAGATTCTCATTCCTATGTGATAATGTCAGCAGTGGCCTTCGCTAGTTAAAGAGACACACTATGATGCTGCCATGTCGCTGTATTCTCCACAATAAACATTAAGCACAGATGACCGCAGATACATGTGTCACAGTCTTCTGTAAAATACTTTTGTAATTTATCAGGCGGCCTAAGATCGCCAAAAGCATCAAATTACAATATAATATTCTTATTTTTATTCAATTTCAGGCCGTCCAATGCATACCATGACCACTTGATTCGTCTAGATTACAGATTCCACACAGTGTGACCACATTTTGTGGGGTAATGTATCTCTCCCACTCCCATGAACCACAGACATTGCCGAGTGGAGTGGCTTGCGTGCCTCAATGATACAGATAGCCGTACCGTAGGTGCAACCACAGCGGAGGGGTATCTGTGGAGAGGCCAGACAAACGTGTGGATCCTGAAGAGGGGCAGCAGCCTTTTCCGTAGTTACAGGGGCAACAGTCTGGATGATTGACTGAGCTGGCCTTGTAACATCAGCTAATGTGGCTTTGCCACACGGCTACTGCGAACGGCTGAAAGCAAGGGGAAACTACAGCCGTTACCTATCCCGAGGACATGCAGCTCTACTGTATGAACATATGATGATGGCATCCTCTCGGGTAAAATATTCCGAAGGTAAAATAGTCCCCCATTCGGATCTCCGGGCGGGGACTACTCAGGAGGATGTGATCATCAGGAAACACAATACTGGCATTCTACGGATCGGAGCGTGGAATGTTAGATCCCTTAATCGAGTAGGAAAATTAGAAAATTTAAAAAGGGAAATGGATAGGTTGAAGTTAGATATAGTGGGGATTAGTGAAGTTCGGTGGCAGGATGAACAGGATTTCTGGTCAGGTGAGTACAGGATTATAAATACAAAATCAATTGCGGGTATCACAGGAGTAGGATTGATAATGAATAAGAAAATAGGAATGCGGGTAAACTACTATGACCAGCACAGTGATAGCATTATCATTGCCAAAATAGATACGAAGCCAACACCGACAACAGTAGTACAGGTTTATATGCCAACTAGCTCTGCCGATTATGAGGAAATCGAAGAATTATATGAGAAGCCAAAGGAAATTATTCAGACAGTTAAGGGAGAGGAAAACTTAATTGTTATGGGAGACTGCAATTCGGTAGTAGGACAAGGAAGGGAAAGGAAGATAGTAGGTGAATATGGTCTGGGCAAAAGGAATGAAAGAGGAAGCCGCCTGGTAGAATTTTGCACGGAACATAATTTAGTTATAACAATCACCTGGTTCAAGAATCACAAAAGAAGGTTGTATACGTGGAAGAGACCAGGAGACACCGGGAGATACCAGACAGATTTTATAATGGTAAGACATAGATTTCGGAACCAAGTTTTACAGTGTAAGACATACCCAGGGGGCAGATATAGACTCTGACCATAACTTTTTGGTTATGAACTGTAGGCTGAAACTGAAGAAACTACAAAAAGGTAGGAAAATAAGGAGATGGGACCTGGATAAATTGAAGGAACCTGAGGTTCTTAAGAATTTCAGACGGAGCTTTAGGCAACAATTGACAGAAACAAGGGAAAATAAAACAGTAGAAGAGGAATGGATAAAATTGAGAGATGAAATAGTGATAGTAGCAGAGGACAAAATAGGTAGGAAGGCAAGACCTACAAAAAATCCTTGGATATCACAGGAGATACTAAATTTAATCGATGAAAGGAGAAAATATAAAAATGCAGTAAATGAAACAGGCAAAATGGAGTACAGACGACTAAGAAATGAGATTGACAGGAAGTGCAAAATGGCTAAGCAGGAGTGGCTAGAAGGCAAATGCAAGGATGTAGAAGAATGTATAAATAGGGGAAACATAGATACAGCCTACAGGAAAATAAAAGAAACATTTCGAGATAAGAAAAACAGCTCAATGAATATCAAGGACACGGATGGAAAACCAGTTCTTAGCAAAGAAGGGAAAGCTGAAAGGTGGAAAGAGTATATAGAGGGGCTCTACAAAGGAAATGAACTTCAAGACAATATTGTAGGAAGGGAAGAGGATGTAGATGAAGATGAAATAGGAGATACTGTACTGAGAGAAGAATTTGACAGAGCCCTGAAGACCTAAGTCGAAACAAGGCCCCTGGAGTAGATGATATTCCCTCAGAGCTACTGAAGTCTCTGGGAGAACCAGCCATGACAAAATTGTTTCACCTGGTGTGTAAGATGTATGAGACAGGCGAAGTACCCTCAGACTTTAAGAAAAATGTTATAATCCCCATCCCAAAGAAAGCAGGCGCAGACAGGTGTGAAAACTACAGAACAATACTCACTTTACGGCTTATCCTAGAAGATAGATTAAGAAAAGGTAAACCTACATTTCTAGCTTTTGTAGATTTGGAGAAGGCTTTTGACAATGTTGATTGGAATAAACTCTTTCAAGTTCTGAAGCAAGCAGGAGTAAAATATAGGGAGCGTAAGGTTATTTACAACTTGTACAAAAACCAGACAGCGGAGTTGAAGGGCATGAAAGGGATGCAGTGGTTGGGAAGGGAGTGAGACAGGGTTGTAGCCTTTCTCCAATGTTATTCAATTTGTACATTGAACAAGCTATAAAGGAAAGCAAGGAGAAATTTGGTGAAGGAATAAAAGTTCAGGGGGAAGAATTAAAAACATTGTGTTTTGCCGACGACATAGTAATTCTGTCAGATACAGAAAAGGACCTGGAAGAGCAATTGAACGGAATGGACAGTGTGCTGAAAGGTGCATATAAGATGAACATTAACAAGAGCAAAACTAGGGTAATGGAGTGCAGTGTAAGAAAATCAGGTGATGCTGAAGGAATTAGATTGGGAAATGAAGCAATAAAGGAGGTTGAATATAATAATGGAAAATCCAGGTTGGAATAAATAATATAGTGAGGACAGTTTACTACTCACCGCAAAGACGTGGCGACGAGCTGCGACAGGCACATACAAAAGACAGTGGCAGTCGGAGGTGATGGTTGTATGACTGTGTTGTGTGCCTGTGTGATTGCGTGAGTGCTCTATTTCTGAAGAAGGCCATGGCCGATAGCTGAATGGTTGTATGTGTGTGTCTTTTGTATGTGCCTGTCGCAGCTCGTCGCCACGTCTTTGCGGTGAGTAGTAAACTGTCCTCACTATATTATTTATTAATAAAGGAGGTTGATGAGTTTTGTTACTTGGGTAGTAAAATAACAAATGATTTTCGCAGTACAGAGGATATAAAATGCAGAATGGCAATGGGTAGAAAAGTGTTTTTGAAAAAGAGAAATTTGTTAACATCGAATATTTATTTAAGCCTAAGGAAGTCCTTTCTGATGGCATTTGTATGGAGTGTTGCCTTGTATGGGAGTGAGACATGGACGATAAACAGTGCGGACAGGAAGAGGATTGAGGCTTTTGAAATATGGTGCTACAGAAGAATGCTGAAGATTAGGTGGGTGGATCGCGTAACTAATGAGGAGGTACTGAACAGAATTGTGGAGAAAAGAAATTTCTGGCATATCTTGACTAAAAGAAGGGATAGATTGGTGGGACACTTTCTTAGACATCAATGAATTGTGAATTTAGCATTAGAGGGAAGTGTGTGGGGTTAAAATCTCAGAGGAAGACCAAGAGATGGATACAGTAAGCAGATTTAGACAGATGTAGGTTGCCGTTCTTATGTGGAGATGAAGAGGCTTGCTCAGGATAGGGTATTGTGGAGAGCTGCATCAAACCAGTCTCCGGACTGAAGACCACAACAACAACAACAACAACAACAACAACAACAACAACAACAACAACAATGTATCTCTCAAGAAAACAACGCGAAAATTCGGAATTTCCAATTTTCTAATATCTTTAAGTATATCTATATTCGTCAAAGGCCTGTCAGGTAATATTTTTTTCTCCATCTATGACTAATCCAAGTCCATTTTTGTATTGTTTTAAATCATTCCTTTTCCAATTGCAATGGCTTCCATTGTCAGGTTGTGTCTTCGAGCTTCCTGAAACTGTCTCTCTGCATTTTTCACTGCTTGTGTTATCTCTGCTGCACCTTACGCCAAGGATCCAGCGGCAGATGGTCTGCAAAAAAATGGGATTAGAAATGGAAGTATATCGCCAGAAACCTTAGGTATTTTCAAAATTCTCACACCTTTTTTTCTTTGCGTAACTCCTTTAGCAGCAGCTACACCTTTACGATTACGATGTATAGCTGTCTTCTTGTTGTCCTTTGTAGTGTGTTTGAAAGATATTCCAGCTTCATGTTTACACATTGTCTTATGTGTTTTTCCTAGCAGGTATAGTAAATTACTGCCTTGTTTGAGAACTACATGCCCTACTATATGTAAGTTTATCTGCACTCACCCAACTGTTGTGTTTCAATGAAAAACTGTACCTTTTCACAAATGCGTGGTTACCTTGCCGTTTTAGAATTTTCTCTATGAGGAACACACCTGGTTCAGAATATTTTTGTAGTTCTTCCATGTAGAAAGCTCCCGCAATGTCCTGGCCATCACTGCTTTTTAAAATATAGTTTCTAAGATTCGTTCGCTGTACTTTGGAAACTGTAACGATTATATTGGTCAATTCAAGGACGTGAGTCAATTATTTTCGGCAGACTATCCGACTATCAATCACTCCACGATACTAGCTTTCATCTGAGAAAATGGTGAATAATGATTGCTCCCATATCGTTCCATCATTGCCGCAAAATATGTACTGTACAATTCAGTGCCATGGTCGGTTTGTAGATTGTTTTGGAAACCGATTTGTGCCTGTTTGCAGCTGTTGTGCAAACACACGTGCAACATCCTTTCCCGTTTTTTTTTTCTTCACTGGTAAGCCTCTCAGGCAAATTTGGAATACATATCCATCACCATTAGAATGTACCCGAAACCCTTATTTGCACTTGAATATTTTCTCATATCCATCATATCTGCCTGCCATAAGTTGTCTAAGCCAAGGTTATTACACATCTTCGTGGAAATGTTCTTCGTGCTGGTTTATGCAGTTCCCGAACAATGGTTTCCATTGCTGTTACTCAATGAAATTTCTTTCTCGAAGTTCTGAAATCTATACTAATACAAATAATAAATCTGTAAATGTGGACCTGTCGCTGTTAACTTAAATCTTCAAAACTACTATTTGGCCATAACTTGATGATTTTGTTGGTGCTGCCACAAGTAGAGAAAACAGGCCCTAGTTGAAAGATATTCATTATTCATTATTAGTGCTGCCAACGTTACAATGCTCATTGATGCAAAGTTTTAATATACACATTGTTAGGGTCACGTTTCGAGCACTGCAGCAAGCAGCTCCCATTCCCTGTAGCAACCTTAATGTTCTTGCAAGACATGCCTCCTTCAGCTCCCAGCAGCCACCACGCGAATCATCAAGTTATCGTGGCCAAACATTACTAGACAAATCTTCATGTCTTTCACACAGGAAACATGAGAAAAGTTTGGATCAACATATAGGCATAATTTTATCAAAATAGGATCACAGAAAAAAAAAAATTAAAAAAATAAATAAATAAATAAATCATAATTTTAAGAGTTTTCAGTAACCACCATGTCTGTTTGTTCAAGTATTAAAAACCTTTTATCTCCAAAACTACTTCACGAATTTGCATGGGGGTTTCACAGGTAACTTGAGCATAACGCTGGACATCATATAGACTTCATTTCATAAAAATCGGATCACGGAAAAAAAGAAAATCATGAACTGAAATGTTTTATATATGACCGTCATGTCTGTCTGTCTTTTCGAACACGTTTATCTCCAAAATTATTTGACAAATTTCCATATCATTTTCACACCTAACTTGCGCATATCGTACAGTTACATAAAGGCTTCAATAATTACAATCGGATCAGACAAAATAAAGATATCATAATTTAATAATTTGTTTAAAAGCTATCCTGTATGCCTTTTTGTTGAAGGTAATCTCAAAAAGTAATACATGAAGTTTCATAGATTTGCACAGGTAAATTGAGAATAGTTTGGAGAATAACATAGGCTTCATTTAATCAAAATCGGATCAGAGGAAGGAAAGATATCGTAACTTGAAGTTTTATGTGTATCGTAATTTGTAGTTTCTACTGTGTGCTATGCTTGAATTGCAGCGTAGTATAGCAAAGATCCGGTGGAGGCACTGTTAAAATTACATAGTATACATAGACCAAAGGTCTTTGTCAATGCTGCGTTTTTTATTCACATAACTAAGGTGTAATACACTGAAACAAGGGCTACGACTTTCCTTACGGCAGCAGTGTAGTGTATTGATGTTGGCAACGGCCGTTGAATCCATTTTGAAAAATCAGTCATGTACAATGGGGGAATAATTCGTTGTATTGATAATGATATAAATAATTAATGTTGTTCGCATCAGTACATTAATGATCTCCCTAAAGCGAATATTTAATTGCTAACGTTAACACAGTAAACTGCTGCCAATCCAAGCAAAATTTAACCCAAGTATGACACACACAAAAAAAAAAAAAAAAAAAATAAATAAATAAATAAATAAAATAAAATATCATTTACTAAGAATTGTTGGTTTTGTAGTGTTGCAAAGAAACAATACATGATCGTGTGTGCTTATTCCCTCAGTAACAGAAGTATGTTTAATTATGAGCCGCAATCTTATCTCTGCAAGTACAACCTAACATTGAACAGCAAGATGCTAATTACACTTTGTATATTTACAGCAAGACATATGTTTGGTTCTTTTGACAAGGAAATTTAAATTTGAAATATAACGACATTCCTTCGCGTCTATCGATGCTCTAATTTACATAAGAATTCTTTGCAAGGAAAATTGAATTTATGTACTTCCCTTTTTAATTTCGGTGTATCCTCATTACATTTTGAGAGTGTTATGTTTAGGAATGCATCAAAAACGCCATAGTACAAGAAACGACAAAGTGATGCGACATTAGTTACTTAGTACACCAAATAACTAATTATGGTGTTGTTGCGTATTTTTCATTCTCATAAATATGGTGTAATACACTACAAGAAGGGTACAATTTTACTTACGGTGGTGATGTTGTGTGCTAATGTTGGCAACGGCCACTGAATGCTTTTTCAAAATCAGTCACATAGAATGAGGTGAATAACTCTTTATGTTCACGATGAAATAAATAACTTATGCTGTTCTGGTCAGTAAATTAAACCTCCTCCTAAAGCAAATAGTTCGTTGCTAACGATAGCAAACTAAACCGCTGCCACTGCAAGTAAAATTTAACCCCGATAAAATACAATTCTTTTTTCCTGCCTAGCTGTCTCCCGTATATTGAGAAGGTTCAGAGAAGGGCAGCTCGTTTTGTTTTATCACATTACGGGGGGGGAAAGCGTCACAGAAATGTTGCACGAATTGGGGTGGAAATCATTAAAAGAAAAGATGTTATTCATTGTGGCGTGATCTGTTTGCGAAGTTTCAATCACCGACTTTTAGTTCTGAATGTGAAAATATTTTGCTAGCACCCACCTACTTAGGGAGACATGACCATCCCAATAAAATAAGAGAAATCAGATCGAAAACGGAACGATTTAGGTGTTCTTTCTTCCCGCGCGCTATTAGAGAATGGAACGGTAGAGAAAAGTTATGAAAGTGGTTAATGAACCCTCTGCCAGGCACTTAAATGTGATTTGCAGAGTATCTATGTAAATGTAGATATGCTTTGCAATGTCATGGAAAGAAAAGAAGTGCGTCTTTCGACGGGTATAGCAGAGAACGACCCCATTGCAGTACGAAAGTGTGTTGGCTGTCCTGTGTTTAATAAGTGTGCGGTTGACGACAACAGAAGCCTCTCAGTTGCTTGACCCATGGGGCAGGTGCTGGCAGAGCCCCAAAGCACATTATGCACACTAAAATCACCACAAAAGATGTATGGTTGTGGGAGACGTGTAATCCGGTCTTCGGGAGCTTCTATATTAAATGTGTCATGAGGAGGCAGATACAGGAAGCACACTCTCAATCAGCGACTTGCATACTCAGATACTGCAACAGTCTGTAAATGTGTGGTGAGAGTGAGGGGCTCGGAGTGATAGGCTGTATTAGTAAACACAGTCACTCCGCCTCTAGCTCTCTCTCCGTTGAGTTCGTCCTTATGGAGAATATAGCCAGGTAGCTCAGGTTTGTCTGAGGATTTGAAATTTGTCTCCTGTAGACATTTACATATCAGTCGAACCTGAGTCAGTGCAGCCATCAACATAACAAATGGTATTGAATCATTGAATAGGACAATAAAGCATGTTTTTCTGAAGCACAATTTGGATAGGACATTGACAGGAGTTGTCAGGATATTGGTAAATAGATTTTTCTCAGCCTAATTAGAAATTACTGTGTGAAGAATTCTATTACCAAACCATACAATGAGAAAGTCCCCGTTTTCTTGCACAATAAAATCCCTAAATTTATACATCATGTGATGGGAAAATACTCTGATGCAGAAACTCAATTCAATGAAAGATCTGTGATGATGGATGAGGGGTTGTATTGTGTGAAAAGTGTGGTGTCAAAGGACCAACACTATATAGTCAATTTTTCAGAGCCTAGCTGTTATTGTGAAGATTTAAAAAAATCAAGATACCCGTCCAAGCATTTTTGTGCAGTATTAATTTATTGTCTTGGGTAGGGGTTTGATAAAGTTGAAGAAGGCTACAGAACCAGCCCATTAATATGTCTAGACAATACATACGGGTTTGGATTGAGCAGCAGTTGCACAGTCCATACAAGTTCAGTTATACATTCACAAGATATCGATGAAAGAAGTGATGATGACACACGTTATGTTCACTTGCTTCACGAAAACGAGAGCTAAGGGAGATCTGTAAACATATTACAAATCTTACCTATAATTGCTCTGATGCTGCTGCAATAGATGAAGCACTAGAAATGTTGAAGATATGTTCTGAGAGATTAGAAAAATCTAATCCTGTAAATGAGGGTCTACCTTTAGTGGTAGCATCATCTTCTAAGAAAAATAGTTAGCAAAATATTTTCAAAGCAACAGTTTGTTTTACATTCACACTCAGGGCTGTCAGTGGAATGTGTTTATTCTGTACATATGCTCTGCAACATCTTTTATTTTGTGAAGTTTTGCTTGCTTGATCCATGTGGTTTTAGACTTAACCCCTTGTACATTTGTCAGAATTCTATTGTGTTGTGTAGACCATCACTTGCTGATGTACTTGTAGAATTTCAGCTTTTTCTGACTTTGCTAATAGGTTTGACGTAGGCGTGTTGTGTGCCTAGTGTCTAATCTGTCTGTCTTTTCTTAGCTTCAGCCTAAGTATTTTTCTTAAGACTATGGCTCATTCTTTCAGTTATACTTTCCACATCACTTTTCACTACTGAGTGTTAATATACTTGTATATAGTATTTTATGCACAACTTCTGTTTTGGATTGTCTAATTCATGCAAGTCTACTTTTCTAGCACATTTGCATAGTAATTTGGTTCCTCTTGCTTATCTCTCAATATTGCGGGCTTTTCTCTGTAAAATATATGTTGGTTTGAAAATTACAACAGTATTTGGAAAAGGACAAATAACTACTCACCACATAGACATCACGGTGAGCTGCTGATAGGCACACATAAAAGATACTCAAACATTCATTCAAACTATCGGTTCATGAGCCTTCATCAGGCAAGACAACACTCACTCTTACATTCGCACATGTGCGTCTGCCACCTCCAGCTGCTGCAGCTAGAGTGAATGTGAGATTGGGTGTTGTCTTGCCTGATGAAGGCTCATGAGCCGATAGCCTGAATGAATGTTTGAGTGTCTTTTGTGTATGCCTATCAGCAGCTCATCATGATGTCTATGTGGTGAGCAGCCATCTGTCCTTTTCCAAATATTGTTGCACTCCTTCCTGGACTTTCCATTGTTGGTTTGGAAATTGTTAAATTTACAGTGTGATTAAAACTACTTAGTACTTGACAGCTAACTGACCGCGTGGCTTTGAGAGGGTGCTGGCCAATCTCGCACTGAGATTCGGCACCCCTACTCTTCCTTAAGGTGAGGAGTGCCACACCTTAGCGCGGGATTGGCCCACACCCTCACAAGGCCATGTGCTGGGCTAGCTGTCGGGTACAAAGTAGTTTTAATTGGACTGTTTTTAATTTTGAAAAAGTAACTTTTAAATTTAGTTTATCTTTTACATAGGCCTAATCTCGTGTGCTTGTATATAGCTGTGGACCAGAAATTATCGTGCACCATCTAGAAGCAGGAAATGTACCATACTTTCATAGCCCACCATCTTAGCCCCCCCCCCCCCCCACACACACACACACACTGATGTTCTTGTGCAGCAAATGTTTGTCGCCATTTTCTTTGATTTCCTGTGAGTATTGTGTGTAGCTTTTGCTATAAAAACTCCAGTAGCAACAACATAAATAAGGAAAGGAGAAGTATATAATGGCTGGGCATGTAGCAGCATGGACAAGTAAGTACAAAGCACTGTATTATTATTGGTTATTAGGAATATGAAATAACTTGTACTCTAATTAATTTAAACGGCATATGCTAGAAATAACAAGAAATTATGTATCAACACTACTCATTTATTTGAATTGTCACATGTGGGGTTAAGCAATATTTGGGAAAGGGCAGGTAGCTACTCACCACATAGATGTCATGGTGAGCTGCTAATACACACACACACAAAAGATACACAAACACTCAGTCAAGCCATCGGCGCATAGAGCCATCATCAGGCAAGATGACACACACATTCACTCACACTCTCACATGTACATCTGCCACATCCACTACTGTGACTAGACTGTCAGTCTAGCCACAGCAGCTGGAGGAGGCAAGATGTGTGTGTGTGTGTGTGTGTGTGTGTGTGTGTGTGTGTGTGTGTGTGTGTGTGTTGCCTGATGAAGGCTCTATGAGCCGATAGCTTGAATGAGTGTTTGTGTATCTTTTGTGTGTGCGTATCAGCAGCTTGCAGTGACGTCTATGTGCTGAGTAACTATCTGTCCTTCTCCAAATATTGTTCTAATCCTTTCCAGACTTTCCAATGTTGAGGGGTTAACCAGGTAGAGAAGTCTTTCAGTGAAATAGTTAATTTGAAATAACAACTGTGACTGGATCTTTGAATCAAGAAACATATTTTGAGCTAGCAGATACACAGATATGTGATAAGCAAGACATTAATTGCCTGTGTGGAAGTATTCAGTTTGCAATTTCTCCAGCATTGGAAGAAAGCATAATTTTATGCTAAATTGTGATTTTGATTCAGCTATGTGGTGTGGTGCGATTGCACTGGTTTTAAAAACCAGAATTCCCAGTAGAGCCTAAATTGTAACCTGGTTTGAATGCTACAGAGATGGTCCTTTTGGAGGAGGTATGCTAGTTGCCTTCCTCAGATCTTTGTACTGACTTATATGACTAAGTCATATAAGCGACTTCACATACTGTTTAATGTGAGTTTCCAACCACAGTGACATTGCCATTCGTGAAAGAACTGATAAACAATTTAAAAGCAATACCAAAATTGTGTATGCTTAGTCCTCTTTCATCTCTGGCTGTTGATGTGAAAAATGCTGATTAGCATTGTGGTTCTGAACCCAAGTTAAACTGTAGGTTCCCCTATAACTGGCTGGTATGTCAGTTCCAAGGTCGGAGGAAAGCAATGACATACCACATCCAAACAGGACCATGCCTAGTAAGGCACTATGGTGTTCAAATCAGTTTTCGGACTGTTGATTGCTTTACCTTAGTCCAGATTACTATATTCTATGTAATTCCCTAGATAATTGTGTTAATGCCACACTGCAAGAATTTTGTTGCAATCCTGTCAGTTATTTTGTGGCGGTTCATATAAATGTATCTAATGTCCACTCAGTATCAAAGAGAAATAGAATAAGCTTGACTCAAGGTCCATCGCTTTTCACTCAATACCCAGTTCTGTATTTACTTGATACCCAGTTCTGCGTGCTGTTGTGGGACCACACTGCAGTAACAATTTAGAGATTTAAATTTATCTATTATAAAACTTATACGCAGAAGGTGAGGTTTTAAAAAATATCAACTGCTGAAGTATAGATACACTACCATTTTGTGAAAGATGAATATACACTGGACTGCCATTGTAACAAAATAGTAGTATATTTGTATCTGTGCAAATGTTGAATTTACCTTCTATGAATTAGTTTAATACATCACACAGCTATAATATTGTCTGCAATGTCTTGTTTGTTTAGACATGCATGCATTTCCCTGCCATTGATCATGTCATGAAACCAATGTTTGTGTTTATAATTTTCAGGGAACACCAATGTCATCTGTTATCAGCATGTTTATTTGCGTCTGAGACCTGCCAGCTACTGCCACAACAAGATGTAAAAAGAAGAAACTGTGTTGCTCCAGATTGTGCTTAGTGTTTCAGAATTAGCTGTTCCCAAACAAAGATTTTCTAATTCATGGTTCAGGCAGACCAATTGGAAGTCTACAGGCAAAATAAACTGTCACATTTTCATTAAAAAGTGTCAATTTTCTGGACAACCATCCCCAAACAAAGGGAAATAAAGAAAAAAAAAAAAAAAAAAATAAGAATTTCTCAACTGTCTCTTAAAACCTCATGTGTTCAATGTTTGGCACAAAATAACTTCTTTGTTAGGTGTTAAAAGGCTAAATGAGCAAAATGTTTGCTTGCTACCCTTGCCCCTCAATGCTGTGTAAGAGGTTACAGGGATGTTAAGCATTTTTATTTATTTATTTTTTTGTGATTTTAGGGCGCACAACTACTAAGGTCATTAGTGCCCAAGTCAAACCCGGGATAAACCCAAGAATAATAAGACTATATAAAAACAGCTAAAAACATAGAATAAAAAACAACAAAGCGAAGAGCTAAATGTCCCCCGACAAATTGGTCAAATTGATAAAATCCAATACTCGAGCAACAGCCCGCACATCATCAGCTAAAATGTCTTCCAATGTGTCCGGCAGATGTAGTGCAAGCCGAACAGGAGTAAAATTTGAACACGACAATAAAACATGGCACACCGACAGCAGATGGCCACAGGAACATAACAGTGCGGGGTCACCACTGAGCAAGTGGCGGTGGCTGAACCGGCAGTGTCCGATCCGCAACCAGGCCAAGATGATCTCTTCTCGTCGCGAGCGGCGTGATGAGGTCATCCAAACCACCGGGAGCGGTTGAATGGTCCGGAGCTTATTATTAGTAAGTGAAGACCACACATTATGCCATGACGATATAAGGCGCCGCGAAAGAGCCCCTTGAATATTGTGCGATGGGACACAGTACGTAGCTGTCAGACGTAAGAAAGTTGCAGCCTTGGCAGCGGCATCAGCAGCCTCGTTACCAGGCACGCCTGCATGGCCAGGTACCCACAGGAGGTGAACGCGAGGGCCATCAGAAGCCAATAACTGAAGGGAGCGGTTGATTCGGTGCACGATAGGATGGACTGAAAAGGGGTCACTCAGACTCTGGATGGCGCTGAGGGAGTCAGAGCATATAACATAAGAAGGAGAACGGTGTCGACAGATGAAGAGTACAGCCTGATAGAGGGCAAAAAGCTCCGCTGTGAAATTCGAGCAGTGGGCATTAAGTCTGTACTGGTAACAGTCATCCCCGACGACAAATGCACATCCGACACCGTCATTGAGCCATCCATAAATATGAAAACTGAATTCTCGAGCTGTGCACAAAGTTCAAGAAACCACGAGCAGTATAAAGCATCCAAAGTGCTCTCCTTCGGGAGTGAGGCGAGTTCGAGGTGAACGCGAACTTGAGCCTGAAGCCAAGGTGGCACTGGGCTCTCACCTATTTGAAATGTGGAAGGGAGAGTCAAATCAAGCTGCCGAAGCAAGCGTCGAAAACGGACTCCAGAAGGGAGCAGGGCAATTGCAGACAGCCCATATTGGCTATCGAGGGAGTCGTTAAAGAACGATGGATGGGAAGGATGGTGAGGCATCGAAAGCAAACGGCATGCATACTGACACAGTAATATGTCGCGTCGATAGGTTAAACGTAATTCGACAGCTTCGGCATAGAGGCTGTCAACAGGGCTTGTGTAAAAAGCTCCTATCGCCAGGTGTAACCCCCGATGGTAAATCGAGTTTAGGTGGCGTAAAATGGATAGTCGTGCGGAAGAGTAAATGAAGCTTCCATAATCCAATGTCGAGCAGACAGTGGACCGGTAGAGGTGAAGTAGGACGGTTCGATCCACACCCCATGACGTGCCGCTAAGAACACGGAGGACGTTAAGGAAACGAACACACCGGCCAGCCAGATAGGACACATGCGGGGACCAACAGAGTTTCCTGTCCAATATAAGCCCTAAAAATTTCGTCGTCTCCACGAAAGACAGAGTAACGGGGCCAAGATGGAGAGACGGTGGAGGGAACTCTTTGTATCTCCAGAATTTTATACAGACTGTCTTCTCACTGGAGACCCGGAAGCCATTGGCGACACTCCAAGAGTAAAGACGGTCGAGACAACGCTGAAGACAGCGTTCCAGGAGACACGTTCTCTGGGCACTGCAGTAAATCGCGAAGTCGTTCACAAAAAGGGAGCCAGAGACGTCGGCCGGAAGACAATCCATAATTGGGTTAATTGCTATGGCGAAAAGTGCCACGCTCAACACAGATCCTTGTGGCACCCCATTCTCCTGGCGGAAGGTGTCCAACAGAATAGAGCCCACTCGTACACAGAACCTTTGATCTAGTAAAAATGCTTGGATAAAAATGGGGAGGCAGCCGCGAAAGCCCCATGTATGGAGCGTGCGGAGAATTCCCGCCCTCCAGCAGGTGTCATAAGCCTTCTCCAAATCAAAAAACACAGCCACCGTCTGGCGCTTACGCAAATAGTTATCTATAATATAGGTCGACAAGGTAACGAGGTGGTCGATAGCAGAACGATGCCTAAGAAATCCGCATTGGACGTTGGTAAGAAGACGGCGAGATTCGAGTAGCCAAATCAGCCGAGCATTAACCATGCGTTCCATCACCTTGCAAACGCAGCTGGTGAGAGAAATGGGGTGATAACTCGAAGGAAGATGTTTGTCCTTCCCTGGTTTTGGTGTGGGAACAACAATTGCTTCACGCCAGCGTGTGAGGACCTGACCTTCATTCCATATGCGATTATTATAAGTGCGGAGGAGAAAACATTTACCCGCAAGAGAGAGGTTTTTCAGCATCTGTATATGTATTATATCAGGCCCTGGAGCAGAAGATCGGGACACGGAGAGAGGACTTTCAAGCTCCTGCATGGTGAAGATGGCATTGTAACTTTCCCGATTGAGAGATTGGAAGAGAGGTGTCCATGCCTCTTCTGTCTGTTTTCGAGGGAGAAAGGCGGGGTGATAATGTGTGGAGCTCAAGACTTCTGCAAAAGATTGACCTAAAGCGTTGGATATAGCGGCTGGGTCTACGAAGACTTCATTTGCGACGGTCAAGCCAGGAATTCGGGAGTGGACCTTTGTGCCAGATATACAGCGCAGGCCCCCCCAGACAACAGAAGGAGTAATTCTGTTAAATGAACTAGTAAAAGCAATCGAGCAGGCCCGTTTGCTTTCTTTGATGACTCGACGGCATTGCGCTCGTAGACATTTGTAACTGATACAGTTCGCCAACGTTGGGTGGCAGCGAAAGGTGCGTAGAGCACGTCTCCGGGATCTAACAGCATCGCGACATGCCGCAGTCCACCAGGGGACTGGGACTCGACGAGGAGAAGACGAAGTGCATGGAATGGAATATTCAGCAGCAGTGAGAATGACTTCCGTGAGGTATTCGACCGGACTGTCACAGCTGGGGAAGTTCCCATCATGGAAAACCGCCAGTAAGGAGAAAGGAGAACAGTCCCCAGTCAGCTTTCAGATGTTCGAACTAGTGGAACCCGGAGGTAGGGTATGATGAAGGAGATGAATTATGCAGGGGAAATGGTCACTCGAGTATGTATCAGAGAGAGCATACCACTCAAACCGACGTGCAAGTTGAGCAGTACATATCGAGAGGTCCAAGTGAGAGTAGGTATGCGTCGTATCTGAAAGAAAGGTTGGTGCACCTGTGTTTAGGCAGACAAGATTAAGATGGTTGAGAATGTCCGCTAAAAGGGAGCCTCTCTGGCAAGAGGCCGGAGAACCCCATAGGGGGTGGTGGGCGTTGAAATCGCCTATCAACAAGAAGGGGGAAGGAAGTTGGGCAACAAGGTGCAGCACATCTACCCTAGTAAAGGCAGAAGATGATGGGGTATAGATGTTACAAAGGGAAAAGGAAAGGGTGGTAAGAATGATGCGGACGGCAACTGCCTGTAGTTGAGTGTGCAGTGGAATAGGATGGTAGTATATGTCATCTCTAATGAGCAACATAATCCCTCCATGGGCTGCAATACCCTCCACAGGGGGCAGGTCAAAACGCACTGAAGTGTATTGTGAAAAAACTATGTCGTCGCGTGGGCGTAACTTCGTGTCTTGAAGTCCGACCACAAATGGACGGTGCAGTCTGAGTAGGAGTTTCAATTCATCTCTGTTGGAATGAATGCAGCGAATATTCCATTGAAGGAGATCCATAAGGTGAGAAGATAGAGAAGAAAAGCGAGGGGAGATCACCTCGCTGGCCACTGAGGGTCTGACTTCAAGGGAACACTCCTACTGGAATCTGTAGGTAAAGGGTCATGTTCCATCGCTTCATCTGGAGTCTCCGCTGCTTGCCTGAATTTAACGGCAGGGGCAGCTTCCTCCGCCAGTCGAGGGCCGGATGATCGGCCAGCAGTAGCGCGCCCCGGAGAGACAGAGGAAGACCGAGTGGTGCCACTGCTAGATAGCGTGACAGTCGAGTCGCGCCGTGGCGGGGAAGGAGAGGAACTCTTTTTTTCTGTGTGCCTTCTTAGAAGAATGGCGATGAGTTGTGTGCGCAGACGTAGGTTGTGCAGGCTCGGATATTAAGAAATCTTCACGGACAGGCTCTTTCTTGGAAGTCCGGGCATCCAATTTAGACGCCCGTGATTTGGGAGGAGCTGCTGATGACTGTGTTTTTTGGTGAGAGGAAGTGAGTGGAGAGGTTGATCGGGCAATCTTTGGTCTAGCCAATATGACAACCGTGTCGCTAAAAGTAAGGTCACATGTCTGTGTGGCAGCCTCCTTAATAGGGCGAGGAGAGGCAAGGACAGCGCTGCATTTACCCGCTGGGAGCTCAGCGGGCTTTCGACTAGCTAGTATCTTCCGCGCAGCAGAGGTTGAAACTTTTTCGCGTACTCTTATTTCTTGGATTACCCGCTCCTCCTCTAGATGAAGCAGCATGGTCGCCCATGCAGTTGATGCAGTGAGGGGGTGGAGGCGGACAGTCCCCCTCATGAGTGTCCCTGCCGCAGGTGACGCTTTTGGCTGCATGAGGGCAAGACTCACGGGTTTGATTATATCTGTGGCAATGGTAACAACGTGTGGGATTCGGGATATAGGGGCGAACTGATATAATTTCGTAGCCTGCTTTGATTTTGGAAGGGAGATCCACCTTGACAAAAGTCAAAAATACAGTTTGGGTTGGTATCAAACCTGTATCAGCCTTTTTCGTAACTCTATGGACAGCTATGACGCCCTGATCAGTCAACTAGTCCTTTATTTCTTCGTCCAATAACCCGTCGAAGGATCAAGAATAGACCACCCCACGTGACGAGTTAAGGGTACGGTGGGCTTCGACTTTTACCGGGAAGGTGTGCAAAAGCGTGGCTCGGATCAGTTTGAGTCTAAAAGGCATTATCTGTTTCTAACAGCAAACTCCCATTTCGTTGACAAGAACATTTCTCCAACGGACCTGCAATGGCATCTACATCCTTCTGAATTATGAAGGGATTGACCATGGAGAAATCATGACCATCAGTACGGGTAACAATGAGAAACTTAGGAACATTAGGTAGTATTTTCTTAATAATGGAAAGTCCAGGTTGGAATAAATAATATAGTGAGGACAGTTTACTACTCACCGCAAAGACGTGGCGACGAGCTGCGACAGGCACATACAAAAGACACACACATGTCTTTTGTATGTGCCTGTCGCAGCTCGTCGCCACGTCTTTGCGGTGAGTAGTAAACTGTCCTCACTATATTATGTAGTATTTTCTTAGTTTGAGGGGCATCCAACTTTCGTTTTTGGGTCGAAGTCAAAAGGGAAGAGAGAGAGAGGTCATTGCGGAAGTGTCCCCCATGATTACCGGCGTCTCCGATGGCGCGCTCCTTCCTAATGGGGAACCCTCACTGAGGGCTGACCTGCCTTAGGTGATTGTCCACACCTCAGGTCACACCTCCCGAGAATCGGACGGAGGGACCAATCGGCACGGTCGGAAGGTTACAGCTCGGGTAATCACCCCTCCCTGGGTCTGGCCTTTACCAGGGGGTACATAAGTGCCCTACTTGTCTACCCGGGGCGGCGTTACCCTGTCACCTGCTACGCATGTTGATGCGTGGGTCGGCCTTCAGACACGCACAGCGAGGAAGGAAGAAGAATAGAGGAAGAGAGAATGAAAGGAAGGAAGGGCCTTAGGAAAAGGAAAGCGTAGAAAAGGAGATGACCTACAGTTACTCAGGCACCCGTCTCCGGGCAAAGGCACGACCGGGGGGGGGGGGGGGGAGTGTGAAGCAGCCTGGGGAGGAAGAAAGGCTACTTCAGCTCGGGGCCCCGTGCACGCGACACACATACCCACAAAAGAGCTGTGGGCCCCCTGGGGGGGATGTTAAGCATGCCAACTATGCCTGTAGCAGAAATGTAACTGATGTTCATTCCACACATCTAATTAAGAAAAAATGGACTATTCCTATAGGTGTCTTATTATGTAGAGCATGAAGCAAATGTATAATAGAATTGTTTGCATGGATACTTCTAAGATTTGATATTTTCACAAGTGCAGCTAGCGTCTTAAAAGTGTCCTACATAAAACATTGCTGGCATCTGTTATCCTTTATCAAATTGAATGTCTGCTGCAGAACAGTACTTTCATCAAACTTATGTAATTTAAAACTCAGATGTACAATGCAACACCGTTCATATGTCTGACATGCTTAAGAAAAATGGAGTAGAAATAATGAACAACAAAGTGAAACCATTTGTAGCAGTAAAAGGGAAAGTTGCTCTTAAATAATAAAGCTGAGTACGAGATAGATAGTCCTTGTACCTCAAAAGCTTTCTTTGTAGTTAAGTTATTGGTCTTAACTGTAGTGATTCATTTGTGTTGACTTGCATGGGAAAAGTTAAGTACAGTAAAACCTCGTTTTTACATTTTCCCACCATTTACACCATCTTTTGTCGGTCTCATCAAATTTCCTATGTTCACAATGATAATTCGCCCTCGTTTGTGCGTTAACATATTTACACTTTTCCTGCGTTTTACACTTTTCGAAAGCACATTCGTGAAGAAAAAATGATGTAATCTACATAAATTGATGCTAGCATGGCTTTCCCCTTAAAGTATAATGCTTAAAAATTATTTGCAGTCAAGTTTCTTGACACTTTGCATTTATTCAAACGTATATTTCACATATCTTTGGCAGTACGCAGCTAGTTCACTTACGATGCGCCGATTTGTGGCGATCTAGTTCCTCTTCCAGCAGCTTCTTTGCCAGAGCGCCTGGCATGTACACAATCAATAAGATCCAGTTGCTTTGTTGATGTGAGAATAAAGAGTTGCATTGTTTTTGTGATACATATTTCTGAATCATGAAGAACGTTATCTGTCAAAGTTGGGTATCACGATACCCACAACTTCAAAAAGCGATAGTGGTGAGAGATGCCGATCCTATGTAAACGTCACAAAAATACTTATGCAAATGTATGCACTCAAGAACATGAATAAATTCTCTAACGTTGTTTTGTGAAACATCAAAAAATACAAAAAGAACGGAACTTTAGGTATTTTACTAAGTAAATAATTAATGCCGGTAAAAGGCAGTAATTTTGAAGATGTATTACATAGCCCAGCAGTGGCGTCCTCAATTATAATGAATGAAATTATGTCAAAAATTTCTACTTCCCATAAAATTACTAGTTCTGCCCTGTGCTTAAAATAGTAAAAATTTTGATAACTTTTATTGTATAATAAAACTTCCTGGCGAGTATTTAGATGCGTATTATGTACATATATATCACAAATAAACTATGAAAATGCAAGGCTGATCCAGTAAGCATATTTTCCCATTTAAAACATTATTTCCTGCATTTTACACCATTTCACTGAAGTTCCATGAAAAACGTAAAAATGAGGTCCTACTGTATATGATGTATAGAACTACACAGAGTTTGTTGGAAATCAGATGTTGTGTGACAAACGGTGGTCTGTTGTAAATATTTGTACATAATATGTATAAATTTATAATTTGTAAATTTTATTGCCTAAAGTGCTGCTTATGTATGGGAATCTATAAGTGTACTTTTATGCAATTAAGGTAAATTTTATAAATCTGAATTCTGTGGTGCTTTATGAATGATAAAAGAAAGACCTTGTAAATTTACTTGTGCTAGTAAGGACAGAAGCAAAATCCCTTAATCTCTCATTTACATTATAGGTGTAGATTTTTAAGAAGTACAGTATTAGTTTTGTCACTCTTATCAATAAATTTACTGATATAAAATATAAAAAATAGATGAAGATTACTCACCAGGCGAAGGAGCACAGGTGTGACAGCATCACAAGCTGGCATCTGTATGCCTGCCTAGGTGTACTTGTGTCTGTGTGAATGTGTGGGCATGTGTGCATTTGTTTACCCTCCATTTTTTTCCCGGGATTGGAATGGCTCCTTACCCCCTTCCTTAAAACCCTCATTTCCTTTTCCCTCTCCTTCCCTACTGCCTGAAGACGCAACTGGGTTGCGAAAGCTTGCGATTTTGTGTGTGTGTGTGTGTGTGTGTGTGTGTGTGTGTGTGTGTGTGTGTGTGTGTGTATTCATTTATTTATTTGTGATGCTGTCACACCTGTGCTCCTTCGCCTGGTGAGTAATCTTCATCTATTTTTTATATTTTATTTTTCCTGCTAGGAATTTTTCGTCTTAATATTCGTATCACAATTTACTGATATAAGTGGATTCAGATTATAGTTCACTCTTGTCAACCATAGAGCAGGAACAGCATTATTTATTTACTTCATGGTTGGTACAAAACATTAATGCAGCCATTCTATGTGGTTCAGTTTTCTACAAACATTAACATCTTGGCAAAGATTTTCTACAGTGTAGTTGATGTTGCCTACATAATCAAGCAAGGCCGCTAGGATACTGAAATTTTACCCACATTTGGACACAGAGCCTGTGGCTGTAAAAGTTTCAATAATTGGAAGCATTGTCAACATAACTGACAACCATTCAAATACATCCACAACAATGGCTACAGATTTCATGTGATTACTGCACAAAAACATTGCAACAGCCATTTCCTCAAAATAAATAAGAACTTCCACTTCCATGACACACAAAAGTAATTGTTACAAATGGTGCAAACATCACAATCTGAAAGTGTTTTCTTTACAAATGTGTGCCTACGATAGAAAATAAAGTATAAGAAAAAAAAGATTTAGTACTATGATATGAGGATAGTTTACTCACTGCAAAGAAGATTACTGAGCCGCCAACAGTTACGTAAACTATTCACACAGCTTGAATGTAATATTCGGCCATGGCCTTTATCAAAAGAGAATCACTCAAGCACTTATTCACAAGACTGCTGCAGGGAAGCTTGGGACTCCTGGTGAGTAGGGAGGGGGGAATGGAGTGGAGGATGCCTGGAGGGGTGAGGGTGGAATTGTATGTACAGGCGCTGATAGATATGAATGAGAGATGCAGTTTTGAAAACAGTGGGGGGGGGGGGGGGGGGACTGTAGGGCCATAGCTGAAAATTTAAGCTGTGTGAATATGACTGATGAAATTCTACAGGAGATATGGTAAAACATACATTTCAAAAGACAGAATTGCTGGCTAGTATTTATCTCAGCTCAGTACCGCCGATAGTCTCACAAACAAAAATAGGGTGGGAAAGCAGTGGGAGAAAATGAAACATTTCCAATGAGATTTGCAGTTCATATTCTCTATATCTGGAGATATCTTGGTTTCAAACTACATGATATGTAACTGTGGTGACAGAGCAACTCCAAATGAGTAGCACTGCCATCAAAATATGATCCATACATGTAATCACACTGAAAATTGAATGTGTTCCTTAAAATACTAGTTTCTTTTGAGGTAAGTACTAGCCAGCCATTCTGTCTTTCGAAATGAATATTACTATTTTACGTATTGTCGGTGGCTCAAAAATCGTCTTTTGGGTAAGTTACCGACTATCCTCATATATTATTAACATTCCATTCTGGACCTTCATTTGTTAGGAAGATTTAATGCTGGTTGATCTATGCATAAGTAGGCCTTTCGCCAGTTACTTTAAAATTACGAATTTCAAGCCCTATACAACAGGCTAAGTTAAGTTACTTCACAGAACTGCGGAAACAGTGCACATCAGATGCTGACTGTCATTGAGAGAATGGAATCTTTTTGTCAAGGTAATGAGCATGCACAATTTTGGTAGTGAGGTCTTTATAGTAAATAATTTTATTCACTAATAACTTATCTTTCATCCTTAGCAATTATGGACATACAAATTTAAATATTATGTACCATAACACAGAAAATAAAAAATAAATGAGCTACTTTCTTATAAAATAGGACAAAGAAGAGTCTTCACAAAATATAATGGGACCGCAGGATGAAAAACAGCACTGTCCCGATCATAACTGGGCACCTGGGCACTTTATACATGTTAAAACTTTAATGTCCTTAATCTAACATCCAGTAAGGGTATCCTCTTAACTATATTTTGCCAGTAAGTTAAAAATATGACTATCTTTGGATACTTTTGAGTGAAAAGAGATTAACATAAAATGAGACAATCAGGCAGTCAAACTATAATTAGTTAAATTGTTGGGTACCTCATAGTAATGGATGTTTCACTAACAGGCCAAATGTTACACTCTGCTGTTGCTGCCTCAAAAGGCAGTCAATCGAAGTCAGCCCTTCAATATTTCACTTTCCATTATATATTAATTACATGGCAAAAATGATGAGAGAGTTGCCAGCATTTCTTTCCCTAATAGCGGGATAACCATAGTAATTTTGACTGTCAGTGCAAGGAGATAAAAGAAACAGTAGACAAAACATTATAAAGACAATCCATCCATAAACTAAAGTCAGAAGACACTATAATATAGATAAGTCTTCATTGAGCTCTCCCTAATCCTTACAATCCAACCATTCAGGAATTTCCATACATGTAACAATAATTCTAAATGTTTTGTCATACACTGCAGTTAAGAAACTATTTATAACAGAGATGGCTTCCATGATTCTTATAGCAATGTACTAAGACAAACCGAAGTATAACATGAAAATTACATTTTCTTTACCTTTATAACTTTCAGTACACCTTCTAGCCATATTAATATTGTATGAAAACTGATAAAGCTAATCATGGTGTACAATGTATGTAGAGAATGCTGGTTAAGTGATAGACAATTAACTGTAGTCTTTGAAAAGAGTTTATTGAAGGTTCCACTTTTCCTTCTGTTTTGAAAAAAATGTTCAAGAATGTAGGGCCTAAATGGGCATTTTTTATTTATTTTCCACATAAAATCTTGTTAACTCAGAATATATTTTTAATATTAAATGTGCCCATAAGATTCTTCATAGGTTATCTACTGAATTATGAATGCGTTGGGCATTTTTTCATCTTTAAATAAAAAAAAAAAAAAAAATAAAAGAAAAGAAAAAAAAAAGTTCCACTCAGAAGTACATGACTACATACTAAATGGATAAAGTAAAATTAGCATCAAAGGACTATTGTAAATTATTGTATTGGTTTGTTGGGTTAAAGCACACAGTGCTCTAAATGTTTGCCAAACTTCAGTTATTTTGAATTTACAGAACTTAACCTATTTGACACATACTCCTCTCACTCCATTATTTCAAAATTATAAAGCACTGGGTTCCCAAAATTTGATACCAGGAAGACAAGATGAGCAAAATGTACAAATTATAACAAGTATGGTGATAACTGAAGTTTATTGTTATTCTTCATGCAGAATACACAGCTCCTTTAATCTCTACAAACATTCTAACAGTTTATAGTAGCTTTTTGTCACAAAGGAGAACTAGCATACATAAAAATTAACCACTAATTGGCTACACACCTCACGACTTCTTTCTAAACTTCCACAGTGAGATCTGGAATAGGGGCTACAAAACCACCTGCTGTAAGACTTTGATAAGTAAAGGTGTTTTGTCAACTGAAGTATAGGGTGTGTTGCCCATGTGCTGTTGTAGTTCTCGGTGAAATGCAAATGTTGCCAATGCTACCGTTTGTTTTCGCAGCTAATCTGAGGGGTACTTGTACACAAGAATTACTGGTTTATTGACCAGACAAGAGTACATCAAGTACCTGTCAACCACAGGGAAGGAACAGTATTATTTATGGTCTGTAAAAAAACACTAACCAAGTCAGTCTATATTGTTCGGATTTCTAAGAATCACGTGAGTCTATAGAAATACGCTGTTCTGTCATATTGCTTTCCAATATTTGCTTGCAGCAACGTTGCCAACATTCACGCCATGCTAATAAAAGAGGCAACAGATTCTAAGACTTTTACGATTTTGTCCATCTAGTCTATTTCAATGAGAATTTAGTTTACTCCTCCTCAAAAACTGCAGCTGCTGAAATGCTACTCATGCCAGTATACTAAAACTATTCAAGATATTTGAAAATTAAACACATTATAACAGGAATGGAGATAAACTAAGTAAGAATACAAGCACCAAAATTCTTTTCTTACATGCATAAATGAAAAAGAAATTTTATTGTTTAACTATTGCAGCAATAGACAAAGCCAAGTTACAAATATATAGAAATATACATTATGTAGACAAAAATTTCTTTACAAAACTTAAAAAAGCAATAAGTTATAACAGGTTTTCTATAAAGGAATTACACTAAAAATTACACTTAAATAATTTGAACCATGCATCTTAGTGTACCATAATTTCTTTAATAGTGCCAACTATCCAAACAGTTACCACTATGATATTTTACATTCATAAAATTCATTAAGTGAGTAGAAAGGATTTACAGATAACCAACCGTACAACTTGTGTTTAAATAAAATAAGTCAGATGGAGCATCTACCCATTCTAGAGGCAGTTTGTTAAACGTCTTCATAGCTGTTCAGTGATTTAGATAATCTGTAGTAGGCCTATAACATATGTCAAGATGGCTACTATTTCTAGTTCCATGAGTGTAAATCTCCTCTACGCAGTTATTGAACTACTAAACAAGTAATTTAAATTTAGTGTAGTTCATTCCAAACCTATGGCAGATGGAAGCCATCAGGAATATTGACAGAATCAGACTATGTGTCAGAAGTGACTTACATTGTCAAAGTGCTACTTATAGAAGCAATCTATTCCTATAAATTTCATTTGAGATAAAGTTAAATAATTTTAAATAGGCCTATGCTGTGATCAGCCAGTTCGCTAAACTATTTTACTGTTGAGAAAATACACCATAGGGTAATAGAAAAGTGTACCGTATAAAGAAAGGTGAAGATTTTTTCCGTATATGAGCACCGAAGGCGCGAATTTTTGGGCCAAGACCTGTGGCCGATGGTACATTCTGTTATGTATAATAACTACAGATTATTTGTATCTACAATACCGAAGTATACTGGTTTTCCGACACCTTGACGTCATGGGTCAAAGTAAGGCTCCTATAACTAGGAGCTCCAAGTCAAAGCAGACGGTTGGTATTCCAGTCTACATTTATGCCTGTAAATTATAGGACTTTAAAGGAATATTTGACTGAAATGTTATTTAAACGTGTTCCAGTAATGTCGTTCTCACTGTAAGTAGCATTTGTTCGTATTAGCACATTCATATCAGAAAAGCATAACAATACTATTCATTATTACTAGTAAATTGGTAATTCCTACAACGAAGTTATAAGCATATATGTTTTTCATAGATGATAAGTCACCCGATTTTGGTTACTAGAGTGCTGACGGGACATTTAAAAGCATTAAGTAGGCTACCTACTAGCACTACTAAAGCACTAATTAACGTTTACGGGCCAAGTATTGTACACAACAAACAAGAATTTCTGATTAAAATGCAGGAAGTATTACACGCGCTACACACTCACATTCATATAAACATTCGTTGCTACAACTACAGTTCCACAACTGTCAAAATTCGTACAATTCCCTCATTACAGTCCTAAACCAAGACCAACTACAATATATTGTAGTTGGTCTTGCCTAATCTCCTAAACATTAACTCGACGCATAGCGATCGACAAATCGATAGTCTGGTTTCAACAGAGTTGCCAACTCTGCCGCAAACATTCCCTCTAAATTTGCTCTAAAATCCCCCTAAATCGGAATAAATCCCCCTAAAAAAAGCTGCAACCTGACTACTTACTTTTCGATTAAGAAAATAACGAAAGTTCTTGTTTTTGAGACTTCTCTCTGTCGCCATATAGGTATTAAAAAGTAAGGGTGCAGTACCGTAAGACAGCTCATAATAAAGCGGGGTTGACTCGGCAGTTGCTAAAAAGTGGCCGTTACAATATACAGTTTAATTTCTGGAACTATATGAGAAACATAGATGAATGCAGAACATACATGTCTGCATTGTTTATGTAGTTCTTTGCTGCAGAACATACATCTGCCTATTTCTAAGTGTAACATAACAGTCTTCAAAATACTGATTAAAAACGGACAGCAAATTACCTTCAGATGCACTTCTTATGCTTTGTATATTCGTGGAGGTACCTCCATGTATATATTGCATCCAGCACGTCAGGCATGAACTCTGGAAGGCGATACATATATTGCAGTGAAGCAAATGAATTGCCGGAAGCAAGATACCTCAGAGCGACTTGTAACTTTAAATGGCAGGAATAGCATACTGCATTAGTGTGATCTTTCTTTGAATAGAAGGCCCTACTAGTCTTAAAATGTTCAGAATTGGTTACGTTCATCCTAAAATAATTTTCAGAGGACGCTTTGTCCTCGTTTTCCAGTTTCCTGATTACCACCATACCCGCCCCAACTCATTTCTCCTCGAAATCCGCTTGCATATCCAACAGATGCGTTTTCTCTTTATTCTGTTTCAACATTCTGTGATTTTCCGGATGGGAAATAAAGCCACTATTCGGAAGCCTGCACATAGTACATCAGTTGGCGCCATGTTAAAAAGCTACATTGGACTTGCTTGGACTCAAAATTTCCGTGCTCGTGTGAAAGGTCACTTGCGCAAGTTGAAGTTCATTGACACATGTAAACATGATCGTGTCAACTCTCCTTAAGAAATAATTACAATCTTACCTTTCAGCAAAAGGTCCGTTTCCCACATCTTCGCATACTTTTGTACATACTTTCTCTTATTTTTGGTAGCCATTTTGACCAATAAAACAACACATTTACATCACAACTTGAGCTGCTCATTAAGGAAAAAATAATAATGGATCACCAATACAACACATAGCACGTGACTTAGCGGTATTTCAGTGCAGTGTCCTCGGAAAATACCAGTCCATTAACTACTAGAGAAAAAGAAAACCTGGTATTGTTGAGCGACAGGAGGGCGTTGGAGAGAGGGGAAAATATGTGCCGCCTCTGTGCACAGTAAACAGTGCAGGCAACATGAACGGTAGAAAACAGTGCGACAGTAGTGACAGAAGAGCGACGATGTAATCAACACAGGCTGACAGTACACTGCACGGTTGGAAATGAACATCTGCAATCAGTATGGCAACACGTCTTCCTATTGCTACACGCATATTTGATGCAAAAATAAATAAATATATAAATAAATTCTCTTCTTCCCCCTAAAAATCCCCCTGACACTTCTTTTTCCCCCTGAAAATCCTCCTAACATTTTTCCCCCTAAATTCCCCCTGAAAAAAATCCCCCCCCTCCTAAATCTGGTGGGAAAACCCCCAAGTTGGCAACCTTGGTTTCAGGTCGCCTTCACAGCGCCGCTCAAAGAGCTTGTAAAATAATTAGACTCCCTAACAGCGCTGCTGTTGCGGGATAGTTTGAACCTTCGGCCGGCCACCATGTTAGTGGCAAGTGTCAGATAAATGCAAGTGTTGTTAGGAGATAAATTGTGTATTACATAGCTACTGCAGAATAAATACTCCATTGGTAGTCACGTCTGTAATGTTTGACTATTGCAGTATACATGAAACCGAATGTTGAAAAGCTGCGCAGCGTTTAACTGCATAAATCGATTTAAGAAAGGAAAAAAAAGAACAGATACTGTCTTAGCATTTATATTCCATAGGAATACTAGTTGTGTTCATAGATAGTTATACTTGCTTAACAGACTGTTAGTCAAGACAATAGAGGATTCAATGAAATAAAAAACAGGCTTTTACAATAATTGTAGCTCAAATTGATTTAAGAAAGCAGTAAAGAGAACGAATACTGTCTTCGCATTTATATTTCATAGGAATACTAGTTGTGTTCAGCGATAGTTAAACTTGCTTAACAGACTGTTAATCAAGACAATAGAGGATTCAATGAAATAAATAACAGGGTTTTACAATAATTGTAACTCTTCAAAACGAGCTACGTTAGGTAGTACTGGTGAACAGGAAGTTCAAAAAGTTTCATTTCATGATTGTGTAAAATAACTATTGGGAGCACGAGATCATTTGCCTCACTGCAGTTCGAATTTTTGTTTATGAAATTAATATTAGTAACTTGTAACACAGAATTTTAAAGTCATCTGCTTTACAAATTGGTATAACAACTGAAAGGGATTTGCAGAACTGTGTATAGTTCCATATATGAATGACACATAAACACACTGGATGCACATTGTGAAGTTGAACCCAATGTCGATAGATGCTGTCTTTTGAGCTTACAGCATTAAGAATGCTAATATCCTTGCCAGATACTCTAATGCTAATGTTAGATGCACTTAGTTACGAAAAACGAAGGACATACTTCGTGTTCTTAAAAATATTGGTAGTGGCTGGTTGCTGTATTCACAAAGTAAGACGTTGTTTTAGTTATGTATCTGATAGGATATTTCATTTTCAACGTCAATTTTAACATTAGCTGTTTCAGGCAGCCCTGTTTCATTTTTGATACTATAAAATATCTAAATATTGGAGAATACAGCAGGCACTCAAGCAAAGGCATAAAGTGTTGTGAAACTCTCCAGGAATTAATGTTTGTACAAAAGTTTAGCCAATGAATAATATACTGAGAAAGTGCCAGAAAATCGTGTCTGACGATAAATCCCGTTCATATGCTGCACTTAGACCTCTAAAAAGTAAATCTTACAATTCGGTTTAGTTAGGAAGAAGAAACGCTATTGTCGCTGGCCGATTTATATACCGTATGTGTAATAAATTTACAAAAAAACCTGTAGTTCCTGTATATTCAAAGAGTCTGAAGCTGTTTTGTAGATATATATTTAAATGAGATCTACTTTTCGCGACTTTACTCAAATGAATGCAGCCTCTAACCAAGAGTCTTACTCACATTTAAAGTTTGTGCGGAAGTTTGCCACCATAATGGCTGCCGAGGTGCTCTTCAATTTGCCCGCTGCTCGCGGTCGGCTGCTTATGGGATTGTGGTGGCTTGGCGCCGCTACGTCACAATTACATCACGATTGCAAAAAGTAGTGTGAAAACTGTTTCACTCATTTGAATGCTCACTCCAGAGATATTTCTGCTCTGTGCCTGCCACTAAAGATAATATACACACCCGAGCGACCAGTGATTTCTATACTAACTGGATGAATAACTCTGGTGTCTGAGCATAGAACTGCAGCGTGTCTGCACATTCAGATGTTTTGCACGCGATTTCGCATCGTCCGCCATGTTTAAATTTGGCAAACGAGTTTCCATTAGTTATTACATTACAAAGAATTGCATGCTTACCTCTTGATTTGGAATTTAATTCAATATTCGATGTTGTAGGCTGACATCGGAGTGGAATCAAAACATATTTTCTTCTCTTTTTCTGGAAATGCTACTTAGCAGCCATGTTTGAATTTGGCAATAAACTAAATATGAATATTTATGGCTGGCACGCAAAGACAGCTGATGTTCAAAATCCAGAGTGTACAGAGATCAATGCGAGCGACAAACTCATCTACTTTCATAATTGTTCGGAACACTATTGTGATTTAAATTTGTAATTACTTACTTATTTTTGGTGCGGACTACATTAAGATAAAGACGTCTTCATTTGCAGAGACAATTGTACTTATAATCTAACTTCTGAATATATAGTTTTATTACATAAGGTCGATTTCAACTTCGTGCTTAACGAAGTAATCCCTAAAGTACTTGGGGACATGTATTAGCTGAAAGAGTGGCCGATGCTACTAACACAGTCAAGATAATTCACTGGAAATACTATATTTAATGGAAAGTTCTATACAGACGATCAGCTGACTCCATTCCCAGACTTACTTTATCGCACATTGACACCACCATGATGTCTTATTTAAACAGACTTGAACTGCTCTGTTGATTGAATTACCAGACTTTCAGCATTCGTCGAGTTTTCGATAATAGGTAGCACTGCATACAGAATAACTACATTGTCCCAAATGAAATACTGCAACATACTAATACTTCAGCAGTCACTTACTATGAGAGATAAACAGTTTAGTACTACACCATAGCACCAACACATGGCGCTGTTATTAGTATTAGTATTTTTCATCTCAACTATAGACGTGTTTTCAGAAGTTTACGCCAAACAGACATTCTTAACTTTATGGACACAACCTAACATTGAATTTACATTGATCTGCAGTACGGGCTTAGATTAATTTCATTCTTAATATGAAAAACTATATGAACATTCATCGTTTTCGACAATGACTTCTATTTAAATTTGACATCTTGGCTAGGAGAACTGATTTATTGACAGAGCGATCCAACAAGAATTGTGTTTTTGCTGACCTATGTCCGGAACCCAAAGAACCATGATATAGACAGGGCCCTCTTTAACAACCGTTGTGAAGCACGGGCATATAAGCTAGTAAGAAGTAAAGTACAACGCCGCGCACATACTGAAGAGTTTGCAGTGAAAAATGTAGTCGCTGACCTGTTTGCGTTTGATGCGTCTTACGCCATACATTACTGCGTACGAAATGTAGCTAACATATCTAAATTGTTTTTAACGGTGGAAGGAGAGCCATACCTATTTCCGTTCTCGAGAAAATATGTGAGATACATTTGACGCAATGCGGTCGGCAGCTACACACCATATACGCGGCTCATAACGCCTTCTGTGCCGAGTGCGTAGCCGCCTCGTGTCTCTCTTCTTTGTATGCTGCCGATACAGACCGAAGCGGCAAACGAACAACTTACTGAAATGTAAAGACACCGAGATTCATAAGCTGAAGATGCCGATTTGTGAGAGACATGAAAGGACTATCTAAGCTGAAATTCCTGTTACTTCTGAATGATCAGCTCGGCAAGGACAGGAGGGATTGGCAACGATTATCTTTACCATCAGTGGACTTCTTCCATTTCTTGAAACATACTGTATACTCCATCGGGGAGTTCAGCACAAAATGCTACACAATAGATAAGGAATGGTCTAGAAATCTAGTAACGTTTCTTGTCAGTATTCTTCTAGCTGAATTCTATACTACTTTCACCATTAAGAATTTCAGAAATTCTTGGAAGTTGTGCATATATCGACCGTTGTTCAGTTTCCTCGCTTTCTCAATAACCAAGAAACCGTACGGTGCATTATTCCAGCAATCACCACATACAGGTATAAATTCATTAAATTTCATGTCAGATCCTACACGTGCCTGGTAAATGTGCTTTAAATTAGTGTTACCCTGCCGAAAGCAGTAATAAAATTGGCATTATCTCTTATTAACTGTTTGGGAATCCTTGAATATGTCTGACTCAAGTACAAAATATTGACATTCATGCGACGGCCAAAGCAAAAATATTTGCGAATCTGGTTTTCCACAGCAACGTCATTGAATATAAATACACTGTTTGGTTTCACCTTCTCAGGAGGTGGTATGTCATACCCATCACTAAAGGTCTGGTAGCTAATACCATTAATATTGTGTAGAATTTCCTGTAACATCTGGTATTTTGGTTGAAAAAGTGTTTTTGAAAATACATACACATGTTCAAAGCGAAGTCCACCCAGGATGTGTTAACAGAGACAGAACAAGCTTCATCTTCCCACAGTTCCATGGCCTCACAATTAGTACTCGTTTGTTGTCCGGGAGCAGAGATCCATTTCTTATTCTTTTCTTCGTTTGATTACCAATACTACCACAAGACCAATCAGTTACTACGAACTCTGGTTGTTTACTCCAATCACCGATTTTGGTAACTACTAGCTTCCATATATTTACAGGTGATTTTATATAGAAAGAAAGAGAGAGGAATAAATATTCCCATAATCGTTTATTTCCACAATGTACATATGTAATACATAACGCATTGTGAAATAAAGTTTTTTTTTTTTTTTTTTTTTTAACAAAATGGCCTAGTCCGCTCTTTGCTATCTAGCAGGTGCATAATATGTCACAACTTCTCTATCAGCCTAACATTTAATTCACCAGTCACAGAGTCGTTTTACTAAATCCACTCCTTTCCTGCACTGCTGGAAGTGATGGGCAACCTTTGTCCTCAATATTATGTACCTGTACTCAGGCAGCAATTCTTTTATCCACTTTACTTTCTCCAATCTTTCACGAACACACATGATGGAGGAGGGATAACTGAACGTATGCCACGCAGAGCTGTCTCCAAAGGTGTACCACCTAAACCCATGGAGTGCTTGTGGTGGTTTTGCATAAGCCATTTTTCTGAACGTACATCCACCGCGTAGAATGGAGTTGTCCACCGTATGATTAAAACACCTGAAGCAACCAATGAACTTTGGACTCCTCTAAGCTTCCAATATGCTATTTCCTTTGGGATGAATCACTTGTCGATGGTGCAAAAACCAATGCAGTCGAGAAACACATCATACTTTATTCTCAATGTGCTTTCACTGCAGAACTGACATAAATAGCCTAGGGATCTGGGGCCTGGTGGGGCCTCTGATGTCATCCTTCAATTCCCAGAATGAACGTGATGGAATGCACACTTATGTAAAAATACTGACGCAATTGTGTCACCAGATTCCCAGAAGGAAGATGATGGTATGCAGCAAAGCGATTATATATACTGGGCCGCAAAAATTTTTCCATAAATATTGTGGGTCCCACTAGCGAGAAGATTGGGTTGTTTTTGTTGTTGTTGTGGTCCTCAGATCACAGACTAGTTTGATGCAGCTCTGCACAATACCCTGTTCTGTGCAAACCTCTTCTTCTGAGAATATGTATGGCAACCTACATCCTTCTGAATCTGCTTACTGTATTCGTCCCTCGGTCTCCTTCTACGATTTTTACCCCACACACTTCCTTCTAATGCTAAGGTGACAATTCCTTGATGTCTCAGAATGTGTCCTACCATTCTATCCATTCTCTTAGTCAAGATGTGCCAGAAACTCCTTTTCTCCCCCATTCAGTTAAGCACCTCCTTAAAGCAGCGTAAAAATAATTTATAATTTTTATTGTGGTATTGAACATGTCGCTCAAAGACATACTCTACACTGTGGGCCGCAGAGAACGGAAACCTCCTCAGTAGTTATGTGATCTACCCATGTAATTTTCATCATTCGTCCATAGCTCCACATTTCAAAAGCTTCTACCTTCTTTTTGTCTGAACTCCGTGTCATCCACGTTTCACTCCCATACAATGCTACACTCCAGACAAATGCTTTTGGAAAGGACTTCCTAACATTTAAACTAATATTTGATTTCAAAAAATTTCGCTTCTTTAGAAACGCTTTTCTTCCCATAGCCATTCTGCATGTTATATCCTCTTTGCTGCGGCCATCAAAAGTTATCTTGCTACTCAAATAACAAAACTTATCTACTACTTTGTCTCATTGCCTGACCTAATTCCTTAAGCATCGCCTGATTTTTGGGCACTACATTCCATTACCCTCGTTTTACTCTTGTTAATATTCATCTTATACCTTCCTTTCAAGATACTGTCTATTACGTTTAATTGCTCTTGCCAGGTCCTTTGCTGTCTCTGACAGAATTATATGTCATCAGCAAACCACAAGGTTTTTTCCCCTCTCCCTGGACTTACAGTCCCTCTGCAAATTTCTCCTTACGTTGCTTCACAGCTTTCTCAATGTACTGATTGAACAACAAGGCGTAAAGGCTACAACCCTGTCTTACTCCCTTCCCAACCACTGCGACATTTTCATGCCCTTCGGCACTAATAACTGCGGTCTGTTTTTTGCACAAGTTGAATATAAGTCTTCGCTCCCTATATTTTACCCCTGCTACCTTCAGAATTTGGAAGAGTGTATTTCAGGCAACATTGTCAAAAGCGTTTTCCAGCTCCGCATATGCTAAAAACGTAGGTTTCCCTTTCCTTAATCTATCTTCTAAAATAAGTCGTAATGTGAGTATTGCCTCACGTGTTCCTACACTTCTCCTAAATCCAAATTGATATTTACCAAGGTCGAATTCCACCAGTTTTTCCATTATTCTGTAAGTAATTCATGTTAGTATTTTGCACCCATAGTGAACTGATAGTTCTGTAATTTTCACATTTATCTGCACTTGCTTTCTTAGAAATTGGAATCACTATATTCTCCTTGAAGTCTGAGGGTGCATACCAGGTGGAACAATTTCTTTATGACTGGCTCTCCTAACGATAATAGCAGTTCAGACGAAACATCATCTACCCCAGGGACCTTGTTTCTACTCAAATGTTATAGTGCTCTATCAAATCCTTCTCACTGTATAGTATCTCCTATCTCATCTTCCTGTACTTTGTCTTCCATTTCTAGAATACTGCCTTCAAGTTTATTTCCTTTGCGCAGGCCTTCTATATATTCCTTCCATCTTTTGGCTTTCCCTTCTTTGCTTAGTACTGGTTTTCCATAGGAGTTCTTGATATTCATACCACTGCTTTTCTTGTCTCGAAATGTCTCTTTTATTTTCCTATAGGCGGTATCTATCTTTCACTTATTATACAAATTTTTACGATCTTGCATTTCTCCTCAAGCCACTCCTACTTAGCCAGTCTGCACTTCCTGTCCACCTCATTTTTCAGACGTGTGTACTACATTTTGCCTGCTTCACTTAATGCAGTTATATATTTTCTTCTTTCATCATTTAAGTTCAGTATTTCCTGTGTTATCCAGGGATTTCTGTTAGGCCTTGTCCTTCTGCCTATATGATCCTCTGTGGCCTTCACTACTCTATCTCTCAGAGCTACCCATTCTTTCTTCTACTGTATTACTTTCCCCCATTTCAGACAAACCCTGCCTAATGCTCCCTCTAAAACTATCAACCGCCACTGATTCCTTCAATCTGTCCAAGTTCCATCTCCAAAATTTTCTATATTTTTGCAGTCTCTTAAGTTGTAATCTACAATTCATAACCAACAAGTTATGGTCAGAGTCTATATCTGCCCCTATAAGATTGGAAACCACTGAATTACAGTAATGAATTTCATAGTTGCTTCACACCTAGCAAATTCTTTCACACCTAAATGTCTGCCACAGAATTGTAGTACCTCACCTACAGAATTGCTTAAAGTCTGGACAGCTAATCGTACACACCTTTTAATTTCATACCACAGCATATGTTTACGACTTAACATATTTGCTAGATGCAGACCTTTGGCACTCTGGGGCTCAAAAAGAGATTGTAAATATATCCATACCGTTACGAGTATAAATAACGTTCTTCTCTGCCAGACAGTTTCGTATCAGTTTAATCATATCAAGAAGTACAATATAGAAGAGGATGACAATGAGAAATGTGGAAACAATGTGTTGACCTCGATTTTGTCACATAAATCCGCGCCCAAACATTTTGACATGTTGAGATTGCATTTGCCTCATCAAAAGTCGCAGAAGCAACTTTAACACGTATATCATACAGTTTCTCAATGTAAGACTTCATTAAAGTGCATCTTTCTTCTCAAGATAAAGAGTCGACGAAGAAATATCCAGAAGAAATTTTCCAGTTGTCCGTTACAGCTATGCACATAATTACACAAGCCATTTTGGTAATTGGAAGGCAGTCACTGTTGATTTCAGTTCCAAGGTTACATAACGTACAACCCTACCATTAGAAAAGTCTATATGTTCTATTAAGCACGTCATCCATGCTAAGAGCCACTAATTGTACTGTACCTTTCTCTGTAGACTCTTTAGCTTTCTCCTCAAGTGCACTAGAATATTCCTGGCTGAAACCTGGTTCACAGTTAAGTTTCTTTTACCAAGATCGGATTGTTCTTGGTGATGGTAAAGCTTTATTAAATTTCAGTCTAACAAAATCATATGCATTAAAAAAAGGTAAAGCAGTCACAAATCCGAAGATTGGTTTGAACACCACAATGCTTTACTAGGCATGGTCCTGTTTGTTCAAATGTTTGTAGAGCTTATTGGACTTAACTACTGGGTCATCAGTCCCTAAACTTACAAACTACTTATGACCTAGCTAATAATAAGGATGGCACAAATATCCAAGCCTGAGGGGGGATTCGAACCCCCGACCATAGTGGCCATGCAGACTGTGACTGACGCGCCGCAGAACGCTCGGCCACCGCGGCCGGCATGGTCCTGTTTGGTGGTGGTGTGCCATTGTCTTCCTCCAACCTTCGAACTGACTTACATGAGCAATACTGCCAGAGGTGAAAGAAGTGGAAAGTGACAAAAATCCTAGGCCCTGGTGGGGATCGAACCCGCAACCTTTGGATTTGTAGTCTGGCACTCTACCACTGTGCAACCGAAGCACACCATCACATGCTTTAGGAGACAAATAATGTAAAGTTGAAGCAAATGACATTATATCAGGATCATATTTTATGCCTGTTTAGCTTACATGGCCATTACCATTTTGTGCTGCTTTATCAAGCTAACAGCTAACATGTGACAGTAACAAATTTCATAGCATTTCTGTACTATTTTCATTAATGATCTTATCTTTGAGAAGTAAATCAATAATTTCACGGTCTGACTATTTTCGCTTCTCATTTCGACTAATGTTCTGCTGTAGAACCTTTATTTTTTCTTTGCACTAGTTAATGGTGACACATCTGTTTCATCAGGCTCTTGACTACTCGACAAACTGCTATCACCCCCTTGTAAAGTTTTATCACTAGCATCTTTCCGAACATGAGGCTTCCTTGAGACAACAGTTTTCTGATAATACGATGGATACGAAGGAAATAAAAAAAGGAATAGCTCCTTCTCGAAGTCTCCTTGTCTGCCCAGTTAAATCCATGTATTCTTCACGAAAGTGCTGCGAACAAACAGCTGAAACATTTGTAAGTGACCAGTTCTCCCTGCAAATTGCTTTTACCCAGGTACACCTCAGCTCTTTCCTATTTGGAAATCTGAAACATCGAAACAATACGAGATAAGAAACAATAACAACACAAGTAACAACTAAGTGTTGGTGCCAGTGGTAAAGGCTCATTATTAAGCTACTTCAGTTGCTGTTACATCTATTACAATGCTTAAAATATACATAAACTATTCAAACATTGGCGGTACTTCATTGAAGACAAATTGTAATGTAAATTTGTTGACTAAGATACAGTGCAAAACCCAATATAAATAAAACGTTTCTACTTATGTATGAATTGAAACATGTTCCTTTCCTTGTATCTTTCGTTTGCTGTACGAAAAATTTCAAACATATACAACACACGTATTGACCATTATATAGTAACTCTAAACAATGCGTAATTTCTTCCATTCATCAGTATTTTAAAGACTGTTTCCGGTAATAACACACACCACTGCACACTCGATTACAGTACACAAAAATGATGGCAAGACTTTAGCGAGACCAGTGTTACTGTATACAACATTGCCAGTCTAGTAATATATGTAAGCGACATACAGGTATATATGGAGGATGTAGAAATTATAAATCGCGAAAATAGGTACAGAAATAAATTATGGCCTGACAATTCTACTTCATGAATCGGAAATCATGGGAACAGAGAACAAGAAGAGCAGAAGTATCTCAGCTAGAATAATTAATTTTTTCATGTATCCAAGTAGGCTACAGCTTAACGCAAAAGTTCTTTGTTGAAGTGGTTAAATTCTGAAGAGTGAAATTTCCGTTTATATCCTCTTTCTTGGGGAATTGGATTTGTGTTCACATCTAGAGATTTTACTAGTATTACTGTTTTTCTAATGTCACCTGCAGTCAAGATCGAAATACCACAAGCTTTTGCTCTCAGATTATTAAATTCCGCAAAATTTATATTATTCGCTTCTGCTTGGTTAACTAGAATGGTGAAAAACATTAGTACACTAGATATGATAATTTTAAATTATTCAGAAACGTCTTTCTGCACTTCATGCAAACCAACCAGAGAAGCACTATACAAAGGCCCTTGTTACTGCATTTCGTCTACTGCACCATTCTACAACACACTCAAACCAAACGTGAAAACAGCAAATCACAGGGAAACATAGATATTTGGAAAAGGATAACAGGAATCAGTTGCAAAATAATCTTTTAAAATTACAATTCGATTTTGGATGATTCCTCAGCAGAAGAGCTACATAGACACCCTAGCAGAAGTAGCTGCATATTCATTGTTTTATAGACACCATTAGCAGTAGTATCAGCTGCATATTCATTGTATTATTTACGCTTTAATCCATGTTTTGATCAATGTGCAGGAGCAACCTTTGATAATTTGTTGGGGATAACGGCGATCAGTCACAAATTACAAGCTGTAACACTGATGACTAGGAGCTAGACGAAATCGAATTGTAATAAAATAACATTTTTCGGCTGATCTCGTTTCCTCCTTACAAATTATCAACTGTTGTTGATGCATATTAATCCAAACATGTATTCAAACGTAAATAAAATGATGAATATTCAGCTACATCTGGTAAGACTGTCTATGTGGCAACAAATAACGAACTGGGTAAATCACCACACTTAGCACCTGTAGAGCTCAGACATCTAATTACGTGTCACCCTATCTAGTACAGCTATGACTGTTAATGACTTTAACGACAGCATCATTAAGTAGCTCGAGAAAGTTAGTAACCAACTGATTACAGTGGCTGATACCCCATAACATGCTGTAGTAATTTCTCTTGAATGTCCTTCTGCACAACTGACATTTTGGTTGGTTGACATTACGATATATATTAATGAGACAGCTCTGCAGTGTGCACATTATATTCTTTCCTCCACATCCAACGAGACTAAATTACTTAGAGTGGCCAACACACTAGTTACAGTGCTCCTTGCGGCAACCTGCAAAAACTCAGCTGCCGTATTGACAGTTGTCAAAACACTTCAGAGGAATCTGTCTATCGTTTGTTACTGTTGAATGCGAAGTGCTTGATTTAGTGTATATTTTCTGTACTATTATTGCTGCTAAAATAAAGTGTGCTCAGAATTTAATTGTGTACCTGGAAGTGACAATACAACAAATATTTTGTGCAAGAACATCAACTGTTTTGCCTTCTTTGATCTCCTTTTGTCTATACAAAAACAAAATTCCTGACTAATGGCACTTGTCTGTACCAAGAGTGACCCTGCAATTTCCTTGAAATATACTCCATAAAAATGCTCAGTTTTCTACCTAATGTTTGCTGTTGTTGTTGTTTTGTTGTGGTCTTCAGTCCGGAGACTGGTTTGATGCAGCTCTCCACAATACCCTATCCTGAGCAAGCCTCTTCATCTCCACATAAGAACAACAACCTAAATCTGTCTGAATCTGCTTACTGTATTCATCTCTTGGTCTTCCTCTGCGATTTTTACCCCACACACTTTATAACGTCCATCACCCCTTTTCGGAATGACTCAAACTGAGCCCTAATAATTTCCTGAACCACGGAAACTTTTATTAGTTCACAGTCTATAACAAAGTCATTCCACTGTAGGTGAAGTTGACTTATCTTATATGCTGGCTGAGGTACATTGCGTTGTGAGCTGTCTTCGGCATTCACTAAAGCATTTGATTTTACAGGATCTTTTTGTAAATTAAAACCATGTCATTTGATATGGAAACGATTTTATTTCCACTTAAACAACATTTAAATCAATAACATTGCACAATCAAGAAACGCAGCAGCAAGCCAACAGAGCTGCTTACCGGTTTCTGGCCGCTAGGATACTGAATAAAACATGGTTTCTCTCCAACATCTTTCTGCATAACCACGTAATAAGATTGATGACAAAGTTTTGTAATTCACAATTAAACAATATTCTTTTACATTAAATATGCCAAAATACAGAAATTAAAACATTACATTTAAGCTTTGACTATTTATGTCAATGTATGTACTTGTTTCATGAAATTTGTATTTAAATGTGGTACACAAATTCAAAGTCATCCTTTTGACTAGTGTTTACTGTGCTCAAATTATTTACATTATTTGTGTTTTCGAAGTGCACACATATTTGTTTTGCCAATATTGTGTAGGCGTACTATTATTGTGACATGGAATTTTAATGAGTTTCAGTTTGCGGTCAAATTATTTATTAATACGGATTTGTATATGGTTGTCATAGTTTTGTTAATTTCGAAGATAGTTTCTTAGTACCAAACGGATTATTAATTTTAGTGCATGAAACATTATCAGTATTTAATTTAGGATCCAGTGATATATAAAACATGGTCTGTCCTAATTTATTTAAACAAAAGGTATATATGAAATCATGTGCAATAGTTATAACATGTAGTATTGTTGTTTTTATATAAATTAGTATCTATATAGGTTCAGCAATTTCTGAAACTAAGTGTAATGCATTTTTAGTGTTTGCAGCTATTATTTACGAAAGTATTAAAAACTGAAAATTACGTAAAAGGTCAGCCAAAGTTATATTTAAATCAATGTACTATTACTTAAAGTATTTTACTAATAGTGTTAATAGAATTTCAAACAGAAGCTGAAAATGTAATATTTTACATGTCCGGTAATGAAGTTTTACTTTAGGTGTCAGATATTTCATGTTTCTATGTTGGCAACGGATTTGTAGGAGTTTGCAACATAGCAGAAACGTTACAACTTCCCTCCAACGATAAATTCACCATTCCTTGATGTCTAAGAATGTGCCCTACCAATCTATCCCTTCTTTTAGTCAAGGTATGCCAGAAATTTCTTTTCTCCACAATTCTGTTCAGTACCTCCTCATTAGTTACGCGATCCACCCACCTAATCTTCAGCATTCTTCTGTAGCACCATATTTCAAAAGCCTCAATCCTCTTCCTGTCCGCACTGTTTATCGTCCATGTCTCACTCCCATACAAGGCAACACTCCATACAAATGCCCTCAGAAAGGACTTCCTTAGGCTTAAATAAATATTCGATGTTAACAAATTCCTCTTTTTCAAAAACACTTTTCTACCCATTGCCATTCTGCATTTTATATCCTCTGTACTCCGACCATCATTTGTTATTTTACTGCCCAAGTAACAAAACTCATCTACCTCCTTTATTGCTTCATTTCCCAATCTAATTCCTTCAGCATCACCTGATTTTCTTACACTGCATTCCATTACCCTAGTTTTGCTCTTGTTAATGTTCATCTTATATGCACCTTTCAGCACACTGTCCATTCTGTTTAATTGCTCTTCCAGGTCCTTTGCTGAATCTGACAGAATTACTATGTCGTCAGCAAAATGCAATGTTTTTAATTCTTCACCTTGAACTTTAATTCCTTCTCCAAATTTCTTGCTTTCCTTTATAACTTGCTCAATGTACAAATTGAATAACAATGGAGAAAGACTACAACCCTGTCTTACTCCCTTTCCAACCACTGCATCCCTTTCATGCCCGTCAACTCTGACAACCGCTGTCTGGTTTTTGTACAAGTTGTAAATAACCTTACATTCCCTATATTTTACTCCTGCTTGCTTCATAACTTGAAAGAGTTTATTCCAATCAACATTGTCAAAAGCCTTCTCCAAATCTACAAAAGCTAGAAATGTAGGTTTGCCTTTTCTTAATCTATCTTCTAGGATAAGCCGTAAAGTGAGTATTGCCTCCTGTGTTACTATATTTCTCTTGAACCCAAACTGATCTAGCCCAAGGTCGACTTCCGCCAGCTTTTCCATCCTTCTGTATATGATTCGTGTTAATATTTTGCAACCATGACTTATTAAACTGATGGTTCTGTAGTTTTCGCACCTGTCTGCACCTGCTTTCATTGGAATGGCGATTATAACATTTTTCTGAAAGTCTGAGGGTACTTCACCTGTCTCATACATCTTACACACCAGTTGAAACAGGTTTGTCATGGCTGGTTCTCCCAGAGACTTCAGTAGCTCTGAGGGAATATCATCTACTCCAGGGGCCTTGTTTCGACTTAGGTCTTTCAGGGCTCTGTCAAATTCTTCTCTCAGTACAGTATCTCCTATTTCATCTTCATCTACATCCTCTTCCCTTCCTACAATATTGTCTCGAAGTTAATTTCCTTTGTAGAGCCCGTCTATATACTTTTTCCACCTTTCAGCTTTCCCTTCTTTGCTGAGAACTGGTTTTCCATCAGTGTCCTTGATATTCATAAAGCTGGTTTCTTATCTCCAAATGTTTCTTTTATTTTCCTGTAGGCTGTATCTATTTTTCCCCTATTTATAAATTCTTCTACTTCTTTGCATTTGCCTTCTAGCCACTCCTGCTTAGCCATTTTGCACTTCCTGTCCATCTCATTTCTTAGTCGTCTGTACTCCATTTTGCCTGTTTCAGTTACTGCATTTTTATATTTTCTCCTTTCATCGATTAAATTTAGTATCTCCTGAGATATCCAAGGATTTTTTGTAGGTCTTGCCTTCCTACCTATTTTTTCCTCTGCTACGTTCACTATTTCATCTCTCAATTTTACCCATTCCTCCTCTACTGTTTTATTTTCCCTTGTTTCTGTCAATTGTTGCCTAAAGCTCCCTCTGAAATTCTTAAGAACGTCAGATTCCTTCAATTTATCCAGGTCCAATCTACATATTTTCCTACCTTTTTGTAGTTTCTTCAGTTTCAGCCTACAGTTCATAAACAACAAGTTATGGTCAGAGTCTATATCTGCCCCTGGGTATGTCTTACACTGTAAAACCTGGTTCCGAAATCTATGTCTTACCATTATAAAATCTATCTGGTATCTCCCGGTGTCGCCTGGTCTCTTCCACATATACAACTTCTTTTGTGATTCTTGAACCAGGTGTTTGTTATAACTAAATTATGTTCTGTGCAAAATTCTACCAGGCGGCTTCCTCTTTCATTCCTTTTTTCCCAGAGAATATTCACCTACTATCTTCCTTTCCCTTCCTTGTCCTACTACCGAATTCCAGTCTCCCATAACAATTAAGTTTTCCTCTCCCTTAATTGTCTGAATAATTTCCTTTAGCTCCTCATATAATTCTTCGATTTCCTCATCATCGGCAGAGCTAGTTGGCATATAAACCTGTACTACTGTTGTCGGTGTTGGCTTCGTATCTATTTTGGCAATGATAATGCTATCACTGTGCTGGTCATAGTAGTTTACCCGCATTCCTATTTTCTTATTCATTATCAATCCTACTCCTGTGATACCCGCAATCGATTTTGTATTTATAATCCTGTACTCACCTGACCAGAAATCCTGTTCATCCTGCCACCGAACTTCACTAATCCCCACTATATCTAACTTCAACCTATCCATTTCCCTTTTTAAATTTTCTAATTTTCCTACTCGATTAAGGGATCTAACATTCCACGCTCCGACCCGTAGAATGCCAGTATTGTGTTTCCTGATGATCACATCCTCCTGAGTAGTCCCCGCCCGGAGATCCGAATGGGGGACTATTTTACCTCCGGAATATTTTACCCGGGAGGATGCCATCATCATATGTTCATACAGTAGAGCTGTATGTCCTCGGGAAAAATAACGACTGTAGTTTCCCCTTGCTTTCAGCCGTTCGCAGTAACTGTGTGGCAAAGCCACATTAGCTGATGTTACAGGGCCAGCTGAGTCAGTCATCCAGACTGTTGCCCCTGTAACTACTGAAAAGGCTGCTGCCCCTCTTCAGGAACCACACATTTGTCTGGCCTCTCCATAGATACCCCTCCGCTGTGGTTGCACCTATGGTACGGCTATCTGTATTGTTGAGGCACGCAAGCCACCCCACCTCGTCATTGTCTGTGGTTCATGGGAGTGGACCTAATGTTTGTATGTTTTTGAAAAGTGTCCTCTGGTGCAACTGATGAAAGAGCAACTCATATGTTGAATAAAACATTTAATAACCACCTTTGAGTGCCTGCACCTTCTTTTAAGATTTTTCATTTGTTGTTGACAATACTGTGGTATTCCTCAGTGTCTCTACACCAGGGGTGGGAAAATACACTAAGCATAGGTATCCGTGTAGGCTCACACTGCTTGCCTGCGCATGCTGGCAGCAACGAGTTCCTGTCCACCTCCTTGCTAACACTGTTCAGTTGCTGTCGCAAGTGTCTGTTCACTTTGCATTATTGAAATAATTGGAAGTGGGATAGACACAGAAGTAGGTTGATTTCCAGGACATGGACGCTTCTTCAGACAAAAAGAACCGTTAAAAGAAGGGAAGGTGGGCCATGCATATCGTCAGCAGGAGATAACAATTATTTCCGGTTAACGACCCATCGTGACAGGAGGCTGAATGCAACTCAGCTGCAGCGTACCCTCCAGGCAGCAACAGTAACGCAAACAGTCCGAAATCGCCTCCAGGAATGTGGCTTCTACACATGGAGGCCTTTGATGTGTGTCCCTTCAAAATCACGACACCGTGTAGCCCGTAGAAACTGGAAGGAGGAACATCAGGATTGGAGTAGTAATGAATGACACCGAGTTTTGTTCAGAGTCAAGATTTTGTATTCAGGCGGACAATCGTCCTTTCCTCATCTGGAGCGAAGTCGGAACAATCCTGCTTATGTGCAGGGAATATCACCAAATCATGGTGGTGGACGAATGTTGTGGGCAAGAGTCAGTATTAGCGGACACACGGACCTCTATGTCGTTTAGAAACGCGCTTTCACTGCTTAGAGATATAGAGACGAGATCATTCGATCTTTTATTGTTCTCTACGTTGGTGCCACAGGAGATGGGTTCCTTCTGGCGGACGATAACATATATCCCCACAGAGCTGCACTGGTGTACACATGCTTGAAGCTGAGGTAATCGAACGAATGGATGGCCAGATGCCGGACTTAAACTGAATTGATCATGTCTGTGATGCACATGGCAGATGCATTGCAGCAGACCAGCACCTTCCACAATGGTTTCGGAGTTGGATATTACACTCACGAAAGAATGGCCCAATATCCATCAAGAGCTGATTGATAACCTCATTCGCTGGAGTATTACTGTTGTGACCGTCCAAGGTGATCACACACCATATTAGAGAGCAACGAGAATGACTTTTTCACTATTATGGTAGCCCCATGGTGCCTCGCTCTAAGTAAACGCCATCTAAACCTCAAGCAAAGAGCTGAGACAGCAAAATACCGTACTGTATCATACACAAATTACAATTGTAATCAATACCTGAATAAAAATACGTTAAAGCTGTCAACAATATGAAGATTGGTTTGAACACCACAGTGCTTTACCAAATCAAATGTTCAAATGTTTGTATAGTGTATGGGACTTAACTACGGGGTTATCAGTCCCTAAACTTACAAACTACTTATGAACTACTTACGAACTAGGACGGCACAAATATCCATGCCCGAGGGGGGATTCGAACCCCCGACCGTAGTGGCCGTGCAGACCGTGACTGGAGCACCTTAGTCCCCTCGGCCACTGCGGCCGGCAGTGCTTTACTAGGCATGGCCCTGCTTGGAGGTGGTATGCCGTTGCCCTACATTTTAATGTGGGTTCCGAACCACGGTACTACTAGGTATTTTTCACATGAGCAATACTGCCAGAGGTGAAAGAAGTGGAAAGTGACAGGTAAAAATCCGAGAACCTGGCGGGGATCGAACCCGCGACCTTTGGATTTGTAGTATTGTTTATGGTATCTCACCTAATCCCCTAATTGTTTTGAGCAGTGTGTAACACAGAATGATTACAAATTTACTTCTGCACGTAATATCTATTGTTTCAGTCTACCAACGCGCAAAGAAAAACTGAGATCAATAATGTCTATAACCAATACATCAATGTAAACTTGATACACACAGTCTAAGAGTGCATTTCGTATCATGTATGACGAATGTTTACACACGGAAGTACTGGAACTGCTTAAGTAGTCATCTAATACACTGTCAAAATTTCCCAGAAGAGATAACAAAGCCGCGCGGGAGTAGCCGGGAGTTCTGGAGCGCCACGTTACGGATCGCGCGACCTCCCGCGTCGGAGGTTCGAATCCTCCCTCGAGCATGGATGTGTGTGTTATCGTTAGGTTAGTTTAAATTAGTTTAAGTAGTTTGTAAGACTAGGGACTGATGACCAACGTAGTTTGATCCCATAGGATTACAAACATTTGATTTTTTCGAGATAAATGTAACAAATTGCCGGTTTGCTGAGTTCCACAAAACAAGCAGCACTGAACTCCTGTGTTTAATATGTGTATTCTTCGTAACTAATTTATTATGTTCTTTTACAGTGGTGGAGGTCCGCTGCGCCAATACAAAATGAGCCCCTCCCCCCTACCCCCATTGCATTCGCCTCCCTCCCACCAATGATGTCTAGTTGGCGACAATAGCAATACCGAGCCGCTGACAATAGTGACCATTTGCGCTCTTTTACGAACTCATGAGGCAATTTTTCCGCACGGATTTAACTTGAAGTCTGTCAGAGGCAAGGGATGGCAAAACAAACTGAGGCCCCCGGCCTTCTTCGAAATTCGTGTATTTCTAGCGCACATTGTGAAGAAAATGAATCATGTGCATTTAATGCCATACCAAAAAAAAAAAAAAAAAAAAAAAAAAAACCAGTGTCTATAATACGCGTACTCTAAGCTCTAGTAATTGCACTGCACGTAAGAATGCGTGCGGAAAAAAATGAAACGATCGTATGACTTTTTGTGGCCGGGATATCCCCATAGGGGTTCAGCCGCCTAACTACACATCTTTCTAGCGACGCCACTTCGGCGACTTGCGTATCGATGATGAGGAAAGTGATGATGAGAGTAAACAAAATGTTCAAATGTTTGTAAATCTATCGGACCAAACTGCGTGGTCATTAGTCTGTAGCTTACAAACTACTTAAACCTAGGTAAACTAACGTAAGGACAACACACACACCCATGCCCCAGGGAGGACTCGAACCTCCACGGCGAGCAACCGCGCGCTCCGCAGCAAGACGCTTTAGACCGCTCGGCTACTCCACCGCGGCTGAGAGTAAACACACAACACCCAGTCCCCTCCCTAGAATCGAACCCGGGCTCCTTGCATCAGCGGTCAGCAGCGCTGCCACTGACCTAATGAGGCGAACTGTGACATAAAATGTGGAACCCTTCATAGATAGTTTAGTTATTCGCGTCAGTAGTAGTAGTAACAGCAGCAGCAACAGCTCATGTGACTCCTCAGACAGGAGGTTGTTCTGCCTGTGCTTGTCCTATAACATTAAACAGCTTGTCCGATGACATTAATGGGGAGTGGTTTCAATTATTTGACAATTTTTTCTTCAAATACAGTGATTCTGTGATATGGATCAAGAAAGAATGAGTGCGTAATTGTGTGCGTAATTAAAGATTTTATTCTCATTATTGATCCTCATTTCCGGTATTTTACATATGTTACGCGCCTTGTTGTCGAGAAACCTTATCTTCAACCCCTGGTGACGACGTGATCAGGCAGAGCACTACACTACCACGGGGCGGCCCAGTGAGTAACAATGTTTACCCTCACTGTCTCGATTCGCCGAGTGGAGTGTAGGTACTTGTGTATATATGAGGGTGGAACTTAAATAGTGGTAACTCTGCTGTGGAGACACTATGCAATGGAATCTACTATTGTCCCTGATAGCACACGTTATTGACATACCAACCTTACCTCCGAGCAAATGGACTCGCCCGATCTACGTCACCGGCGTACTGCAATACTGTTCCTGTACGGCGAACGGCAAACTTTTTTTCTTTTTTACAAGTCAGCTCGGAATGACCTCAGCCCCAACCAGACCATAATCCTGGATATACCACTGGGTAGGGGTGTGTGTGTTTGTCCTTAGGTTAGTTTAAGTAGTTTGTAAGCCTACGACTAATAACCAGGGTAGTTAAGTCCCATAGATTTACAAACATTTGAACATTTTTTAAATCAATTTAAATATATATTAAGAAACCCTGAGACAGTTTTTCGTCTCGAATATGTCCAACTCTCATTTTTATGTAAATTAAAATGTTTTTCGAATGTCTTTAATTTTTCTTCTCACAAGCTGCACACCTGACTATGTATCATATATCTGACAGGCATTAATATCAGTTACAGCATACTGACCATCGTGTTGTTTAGTGGAGAAATTGCTTACTTTTCACAATGATATTCACTGAGTGAGCATAGGGAACTTTATTACACAAAACACGGATAATATGTGAAGATAAAACTCAAGTATCTAATTTGGAGTGATATTGCGCATGATCTGAGTTTGAAATTGTCCACAACCCTTTCAATCAAAATAATTTTGTTTGGAGATTTGAAGTATTTATTTTATGAACCACAGACATTGCCGAGGTGGGGTGGCTAGCGTGCCTCAACGATGCAGATAGCCGTACCATAGGTTCAACCAAAGTGGAAGGGTATCTGTGGAGATGCCAGACAAACGTGTGGTTCCTGAAGAGGGTCAGCAGCCTTTTCAGTAGCTACAGGGGCAACAGTCTGGATGATTGACTGAGCTGGAGTTGTAACATCAGCTAACATGCAGTTACTGTGAACGGCTGAAAGCAAGGGAAAACTACAGTCGTTACTTCTTCCGAGAACATGCAGCTCTACTGTATGACTATACGATGATAGCGTCTTCTTGGGTAAAATATTCCAGAGGTAAAACAGTCCCCCATTCAGATCTCCAGCGGGGACTCCTCAGGAGGATGTCGTCATCAAGAAAACCAATACAGGCATTCTACGGGTCAGAGCGTGGAATGTTCTAACTCTTAATCGCGTAGATAAATTAGAAAATTTGAAAAGAGAAATGGATAGATTAAAGTTAGATATGGTAGGGATTAGTGAAGTTCGGTGGCAGGATGAACAGCATTTCTGGTCAGGTGAGTACAGGCTTATCAATACAAAATCAGTTGGTGGTAACGCAGGAGTAGGTCTGATAATGAATAAGAAAATAGGAATGCGGGTAAGTTACTATGAACAGCATAGTGAACGCATTGTCATAGCAAAGATAGACACGAAGCCAACGCTGACCACATTAGTGCAAGTTTGTATGCCAACTAGCACAGGCGATGATGAAGATATCGAAAAAATGTATGAGGAGATAAAAGAAATCATTCAGAAAGTTAAGGGAGAAGAAAACTTGATTGTGATGGGGGACTGGAACTCGGTAGCAGGAAAAGGAAGAGAAGGAAATGTAGTAGGTGAATATGGACTGGGAAAAAGGAATGAAAGAGAAGATCGCTTGGTAGAATTTTGTGCAAGCATAATTTAATGATCACCAACACTTGGTTCAATCATCATGAAAGAAGGCTGTATACATGGAAGAGACCAGGAGACACTGGAAGGTACCAGATTGACTTTATAATGGTAAGGAATAGATTTCGAAACCAGGTTCTAACTGTAAGACATATCCAGAGGCAGATATAGACTCTGACCATAACTTATTGGTTATGAACTGCAGATTAAAACTTAAGAGACTGCAGAAAGGTAGAAAGGTTAGGAGATGGGACCTGGACAGATTGAAGGAGCCAGAGGTGTTTGAGAGTTTCAGAGGGAGCATTAGGCTAGGATTGGCTGAAACGTGGGAAAGTAATACAGTAGAGGAAGAATGGGTAGCTCTAAGAGATAGGGTAGTGAAGGCTGCAAAGGACCATATAGGCAGAAGGACAAGGCCTAATAGAAATCCCTGGATAACACAGGATATAAATAGGAGGGCAGTGGACATACGAGATGGCCTTGACCGCTACCCAGAGGTCATTCCAGGAATGGTGACATAATCCTTCCGGGAATACCGCCAAGGTCATCACTTTAAGTCACGTACATCACATTCATCCCGGGAATTGAAGGCTTACCTCAGAGGCCCTCAGACCCCCAGGTTCCAGGTTTCACAAATGTGCATTCCATCACGTTCATTCTGGGAATTAAGAGTGTTATATGAAACAATTGCCTCACAGATGCTGCTTACCTCAAGGTTTCCCCCACCCCAGATTCCCAGGCTATTTATGTCCAGTTCTGCAGTGCAGGCACATTAATGTTTTTATTCCTTTGAGGTGAAGATGAGTTGCAAGCAGCAGCAGCAGCGATCAGCAGCTAGAAGGAGACCTATAAGTAATTATACTTCCACTGAATATTGCTAAGAAAAATATTTTTGGGTGTAAATATACTGAAGATATTGTTTCTTGTTGTTTCAGAGCATGAACCAGTGTCTGACAAGGAGACAGAAGAATTTTCTACAGTATCACAGCAGCAGTCAGCAGAATGTGCTCTCCCTGATTTATCTGACCTAGTGTCGTTTAACTACTACTACCCAGTACAACCTGTTGTTTGCCAGCACCTACAGTGTGACTTCATGTGGATCAAAACTTGTGAATATAGGTCTGGCTCCTGACAGAGACTTTGATGTGGTTATTGAAATAGAGAATGTCCAAAGGCTTGGTACTAAGGTGCAGTATGTTTGGTATGAATGGGACTATTTGTGTGGTTCGATGATGAAGTACATACAGAGAGAAATGTTGAGTGAATACAATCCATCACGTACCCCTAATAACATTAGTTCATTAAAGGGTGAGGCATCAATTATCGAGATGTATGGTGATGCAGTGCTTGAATTAAAAGTTGCTGGATCAGCTGTATATATGAAACATTCAAGTGTAGAGAAAATAAACGATTTGTACAATACTTTACTGATTGTAGCAGACAGACTAAGCCCCTGGCGACCTTATATTAGGGCTGCATACTATGACTTCATTACATATTTATGTCAGAACAATGTGTCTGTAAGGCAACTAGAGCAGTGTATAAATGCCTGTATTCACCCAACATCAAAATATGCAATAGAAAACCCAGTAAGTGTGAAATCTGTGGAAGCTGAATTTACTGCAGGAATGCCAATGTTTGTAATTGCGCCTATAGGGTTGAATACAATTCAGGCTGAATTCAAAGCCTATTTGGTCAATACTGTAAATAAAAAAAAAACTGGATGTATAGATTTAATACAGAAAACATTATGAAAAAAAAATTGTATTCTGTATCTACCCTAAATATACACATAATTATCAACAATAATGAAAATAATGGGGAAAAGAGTAGGTAGTGAGAATGAAATAACAACAGGGACACAATAATTTAAGATAACTTACAATTTTTTTGTTAACAAAAAATTCGATCATCATTTTGTATGTATAAGCTATATATACACTTTTTTTACATTAGGAGCAATTTAATGTATATACAATATAAAAAGTTATAATAAAAGAACATATTATTATTCATTCAACATATACATTCTTTTTTTACGGAAAATTGCTCTCATGAGTCTACCTCTGTACAAGCCATTATGAAACCAAAGCATTATATGTAATAGTAGTGCTGCTTATTGGCACAAGAGTGCATATACAATTTATATGTTATTATCTTGCTGGAACATTTTTACACATAATGTTACTACATTTATAAACAATAATATATTTACACAAAAATGGGAGAATATATACATTTAAAAAAATACTAGCAGAATACCGATTAAAAAATATTTCACTTCGCCACAAACATGTATTTAAAAACAAAAAAGATGGGTATCAGCATTCTCTTAGTATCATACAACACATAATTTATTTGTTTATATATCAGACAACTGAAATCTTTACAAAAAAAATATTACTATTCCATTAGTATATATGTGTATTGCCCTGCTCTGCATGTAGGGAGGTCTAGTAACACACAGTCAGAAAAAGAAAAGTGTGATCATATACTCAGTTTTTATTCAGGTAGTGAGAGAATGGGCGGGTTCCAATGCCATCCTCGCAGATAAAGCGCTTATCATCATTATGTGAGAGCCCAATCTTTAGTTGAAGTGCAGTATGCGCCTCATGGCCTAGCGAACGAGAGACTACCTGATGCACCTTGTGGGGAGCTCCATCATTAAACAGGCACTCCTTGTAATCTTCGATCGTAAGGACCCGTGAGGCTGCACAATGCACACCCTTAGCTCGTCTGTGGGTGGCACCTGTATCTGTACGGTATGCGTACATTTTCGACAGGAGCCCCACAAACTCCACAATCTGCGAAGCATTCGCCTCGTCTTTCATCAGGCCAATAACCTTATTGTTTTGAGGTGTTATACCATAAGTATTATCAGCCACATATACAGACGTGTCGAATTCGTCGGGATTGCACCTAATTACTTCATATGGATCGCGGGCTTTCACCCAGTAAATGAAACTATCCATATCCATATAAAGCAATTTGGGATCAGCAAAGTTTGGTTTTGCAAACTCGTAATGGAACCGGTACATATGGAGTCTGGAAAGGTCCAGAACAAACATACCGATATAGATAGGTTTTGTAAACTCCACTACAATGATTTCTGTATTAAATCTATACATTCAGTTTTTATTTATTTACAGTATTGACCAAACAGGCGTTGAATTCAGCCTGAATTGTATTCAACCCTATAGGCGCAATTACAAACATTGGCATTCCTGCAGTAAATTCAGCTTCCACAGATTTCACACTTACTGGGTTTTCTATTGCATATTTTGATGTTGGGTGAATACAGGCATTTATACACTTCTCTAGTTGCCTTACAGACACATTGTTCTGACATAAATATGTAATGAAGTCATAGTATGCAGCCCTAATATAAGGTCGCCAGGGGCTTAGTCTGTCTGCTGCAATCAGTAAAGTATTGTACAAATCGTTTATTTTCTCTACACTTGAATGTTTCATATATACAGCTGATCCAGCAACTTTTAATTCAAGCACTGCATCACCATACATGTCGATAATTGATGCCTCACCCTTTAATGAACTAATGTTAATATGGGTATGTGAGGGATTGTATTCACTCATCATTTCTCTCTGTATTTACTCCATCATCGAACCGCGCAAATAGTCCCATTCATAACAAACATACTGCACTTTAGTACCAAGCCTTTGGACATTCTCTACTTGAATAACCACGTCAAAGTCTCTGTCAGGAGCCAGACCTATATTCACACGTTTTGATCCACATGCAGTCACACTGTAGGTGATGGCAAACAACAAGTTGTGCTGGGTAGTAGTAGTTACATGACACTAGGTCAGATAAATTAGGGAGAGCACATTCTGCTGACTGCTGCTGCAATACTGTAGGAAATTCTTCGGTCTCCTTGACAAACACTGGTTCATGCTCTAAAACAACAAGAAACAATCTTCAGTATATTTACACCCAAAAATATTTTTCTTAGCAATATTCAGTGGAAGTATAATTACTTAAAGGTCTCCTTCTAGCTGCTGATCGCTGCTGCTTGTAACTCATCTTCACCTCAAAGGAATAAAAACATTAATGTGCCTGCACTGCAGAACTGGACATAAATAGCCTGGGAGACAATTGTTTAATATAACACTCTTAATTCCCAGAATGAACATGATGGAATGCACACTTGTGAAACCTGGAACCTGGGGGTCTGCGAGCCTCGGAGATAAGCCTTCAATTCCCAGGATGAATGTGATGTACTTGACTTAATGTGATGACCTTGGTGGACTACCCCAGAAGAATATCGTCACCATTCCTGGAATGACCTCTGGTTAGTGGTCAAGGCCATCTCGTATGCCCACTGTCCTCCTACTGATATACTGAACTTAATTGATGAGAGGAGAAAATATAAAAATTCAGTAAGTGAAACAGGAAAAAAGGAGAACAAACGTCTGAATAATGAGAATGACAGGAAGTGCAGACTGGCTAAGTAGGAGCGGCTAGAGGGCAAATGCAGACCCACAGAAGAATGCATAACTAGGGGAAAGATTGATACCGACTACAGGAAAATAAAAGAGATATTTGTTGACAAGAAAAGCAATTACAAGATACCGCCTACAGGAAAGTAAAAGAGATATTTGGAGACAAGAAAAGCAGCTGTATGTATATCAAGAACTCAGACGAAAAACCAGTACTAAACAAAGAGGGAAAAGCTGAACTGTGGAATATATAGAAGGCCTGTACATAGGAAACAGGAAATAAAATTGAAGGCAGTATTCTAGAAATTGAAGACGAAGTGGAGGAAGATGAGGTAGGTTATGTGATACTGCGAGAAGAATTTGACAGAGCACTGAAGGCCCCTGCAGTAGATGATATTCCGTCTGAACTGCTGATGTCGTTAGGAGAGCCAGTCATGAAAAAATTGTATCACCTGGTATGCAAGATGAATGAGACAGGGGAAATACCCTCCGGCTTCAAGAAGAATATTGTAATTCCAATTCCAAAAAAAAGCAAGTGCAGACAAGTGTGAAAATTACAGAACTAACAGCTTAATAAGTCATGGTTGCAAAATACTAACACAGATTATTTACAGACAAATAGAAAACTTGTGGAATCCGACATTGGGGAAGATCAGTTTGGATTTAGGAAAATGTAGGAACACAGGAGGCAATACTCACATTACGACTTATCTTAGAAGATAGGCTAAGGAAAGGGAAACCTACGTTCTTAGCGTTTGTCGATTTAGAGAAAGCTTTTGACAATGTCGACTGGAATACACTCTTCCAAATTATGAAGAAATCAGGGGTAAAATATAGGGAGCGAAGAGCTATATTCAACCTATACAAAAACCAGACAGCGCTTATTAGAGTCGAAGGGCAAGAAAGGGACACAGAGTTTGGGAAGGGAGTAAGACAGGGTTGTAGCCTTTCCCCAATGTTGTTCAATCTGTACATTGAGCAGGCAGTGAAGGAATGGAAGGAGAAATTTGGAGAGGGCATTAAAGTGCAGGGAGAAAAAAAAAACGTTGCAGTTTGCCGATGACATAGTATTTCTGTCAGAGACCGCAAAAGATCTGGAAGAGCAATTGAATGGGATGGACCGTGTCTTGAAAGGAAGATATAAGATGAACATTAATAAGAGTAAAACGAAGGTAATGGAATGCAATGTCAGAAAATCAGGCGATGCTGAAGGAATTAGATTAGGTAATGAGACAATAAAAGTAGTAGATGAATTTTGTTATTTGGGTAACAAGGTAACTTCTGATGGCCAAAGTTAAGAAGATATAAAATACAGAATGGCGTTTCTAAAGAAGCGAAACTTGTTAACATCCTATATTAATGTAAATGTTAGGAAGTCCTTTCTGAAAGCATTTGTCTGGAGTGTAGCATTGTATGGGAGTGAAACGTGGACGAATAGGAATTCAGATAAAAAGATGATAGAAGCTTTTGAAATGTGGTGCTACAAACGAATGATGAAAATTAGATGGGTAGATCACGAAACTAATGAGGAAGTGCTTAACCAAATCGGGGAGAAAAGGAGTTTCTGGCATATCCTGACTAAGAGAAGGGATAGAGACATCAAGGAATTGTCAACTTAGCATTAGATGGAAGCGTGTGGGGTAAAAATCGCAGAGGGAGACCGAGGGAGGAATATAGTAAGCAGATTCAAAAGGATGTAGGTTGCCGAACATATTCTCAAATGAAGAGACTTGCACAGGAGAGGGCAGTGTGGAGAGCTGCGGACTGAAGACCACAACAACAACATTCTTTACTGAGAAAAGAGACGCTTCGTCCTCAACATTAGTATTGGACTATTATACGTAACTCTGTTGTAGCTCTTTTATCTGCAAATCTCACATCGTAAGTCCTATGAGCCGATACAAAAGCTTTACCTGTTTTCACCTTCTACTATCCTTCACAGTAGTCACCAGTGTCGTGTAGAACACATTGCTAGCGATGTGGGAGGTGTAGTATACCGTTGACAGAGCCTGTTATGTTGATGGTGCGAATGGAGCGGTCTACTGCCTGTAGAATCTCTGAAACAGTTCTGAGGCGAATGCCACGAAGTGGTTCATCTATCTTCGAAATCAAAGTAAAGTCACAACGACTTAAGTCCGGGGAGTATGGTGGATGGTACAGTACTTCCCAGTCCCATCGACCGAACAGAGCGCTGTATGTGACTGCGCATTGTCGTGAAAAATGATTGGTGGATTGCGCAGAAAGTCTTTCTTGAAGCTGGTCGCAAGAGATGCTCCAAAACCGAACAGTGATACTGGCACGTTCAATCTTGATCTAACTCCGTTGTTCCTGTTTCGAAAACATAGTCACACCTTTATGTTAGACCGTTTGCTCACAAGTGACTGTCTTTCCCTTAATTGTGCGCATGCCGGTGACGTGGGACAGGCGAGTCCATTTGCTTGGAGGTAAGGTAGATGTGACAACAACATGTGCTATCAGCGACAATAGTAGATTCCATTTCATAGTGTCTCCACAGCTGCGTTGCCACTATTTAAGTTTGAACCGTCGTACATTTGACTTTGTCAGCATTAGGCCTACAGTGAAGAAAGCAGCAAAACTATACCGAAATAAATAACTGGGAAAAATACGAGTAACAAAAATATCTAGAGCTTGAGTAGCGTAAATCGAAACACTACTGAATGAGGAAATTCTGTGCGCATGTTGGAGGGAGCATATGGCATAAGGCTTTCCCCCTCCCCGCATAGCCTTTCTCACGGTGCGAGCGTTGCTCTAGCGCAGAAATAGGTGCCTCAGTCACGCTGAACTCAATGATAATCTGGAGTTAATACTGGGTATTAGGAATCGTGACGCTCTAAGCCATATTGGCATATTGGAGAAGTATATTTGTGATACACAATCCAGTTGTCGTTCTACATGTTTACATAGAATTTAACATCCTGAAATTTCTAATCGTTTCAACTGATATACCGGGCACTAGCTGCTTTGAAAATATTCTAGACATGTAATTAAACGTACTCCTTCAACGAAACAGCATAAAAAAACAAGAGTTGTGTAAAACGTATACTTGAGCTGTATTTTCATTCAGAAATAGTGTTTCCCTGACAGCATTAGATGAATAAATTACACTGTAGTAGAGAAATAAATAAAGGTGTAAAAACGACAGATTTGAAGCGTATAATATAAGCATGATTTTCCACACAGAGTCCATATCCAGTTCGTGAGCTCGAACGGATATCAGTATAGACGAGAGGCAAAATAACTGAACACGAGAAATACCGTCTACAGCAGTGTAATTTGTTCATTAAATGAAATGTGACAGAAAAAATAGTTCTAAATAAAAATATAACTCACATATGGATATAAAGTGTACTTCCGTTCCTTACCTCTCCGGGGGACATCACCTTGACGAAGCACTGTCCGTGTGGGTGGAGACGCTTGCGCATCCGTGGGAAGCTAAGGGCTATACCGAAGGTAGAGAACCTACTGCCGGAAAGGCCTCAGCTGATGGATCAGACTAAGAGTGTCCCACAACGTCCCGTCCTCCTTATGCACTCTTAGTCCTTTCCCAACACCCTTCCCAACCCAAGGTGTGATGCGATCCGTGCCGAGGGGTGAGTGGTACATGGGTAGATGTGTCTCAAACAGAGCCTCACGTATACCGGGCGACCTCCCTGAGTAAGTAGCCTTACACCGCGCGGGGCTATCGTGGAATGCACCATATAAATCCCCAAATATCATGGGACCAAGATGGACACCAAAAAATAAATTATTTTAAAAGAAACTGAGGGGCAATCTGAGACCTAAGATACTCAGACATCGGGATCAGGACCGATGGAGTGCACTCCCACTTCTGAATCAGGGTCTAGACCTGAGCAAGAAGCTGTAACTGTAACAGAGAAGTTGGACCAGATTAGGATTAAGGCCTTGTTTGGGGCTTAGAGGAGTAAAATTCTCAAGGAACAGAGAAGCAAAAGGAAGGAAAAGAATGGCTTCCTAAGCATAAGTGGAGGGAATTAAAAGGGCTTGAGACAAAGACCCCCACCCCAAAAAAAAAAAAAAAAAAAAACTGCCTCACTGCCTCAGGTCGAAGGGAATAGACAGACCCCCTCGACGTCAAAGACAGGTGGCAAGAGGGTTAGGGAGGAATCTAATACATCCTCCTCTCTGGACAAGCGTGATCCTAGAAATCCGAGGCAGCAAATAGGGAAACAGACCTATAGTACTGCAGTGTCAGTCTTTAGGATGGCGGTTGTCCAAGAAGGATATCCACTGGTGAGCATCACCTCACAGCAAGAGGACCTCGTGCAGACGGCCCTCTTTGAAAAGATTGAGGGGGACGCTGTCCAGGACTCAAATTCAGGAGGGTCTGTCTAGATCACGGTGCCCTCATTTTTGTCTGCGAGGGGGAGCACTCAGCAGAATGGCTTAAGGACAAGGTGCCCATGATATCCCCGTGGGAGGATGTGAAACTGCTGGTCAAGACAGCAGCCGAACTCCTAAAGACCGCAAAGGTATCAATATGGGTACCAAAGATCCTTAAGGATGTCCCTCCAAAGACTCTGTTTGTGAAAATAAAGGTCCAGAACCCATAAGTCTCGACAGAGGATTGGAGGCTAATCAACCAAAAGGTCGTTCCGGAAGGATGAACCCTGGTGATGGAGGTCGGAGAGAAGTCCCTGAAGGCAATGCGAAAGCAAGGCCAGAAACTGTTTCTAGGGTCCTCGCAGATCGCCGTCAGGGTTATCAAAGACCTTAAACGCAACAATGGCAGCAAGATGGGGACTGGAAGTGCAGCAGATAAACCTGCAGCACAGTAAAGGGGCCACTGCTGCCAAGAGCCGTCGCCTGAGGAGACAGGAAGTGGATATGGCCCTGATACAAGAACCCTATTTATACAATGAGGGTGTACTGGGTCTCGGTGTACTGGAGGTAAGCTGATTTACGCTAGAAATCTAAAACTTCAGAACATGCATTTATGTTAGAAATGAAATCCCTTTCATGCCAATGATGGATTTTTGTTCCAGGGACCTGGTGACCATCAGGATGCAGCAACGTGAGGAAGGTATCACGAGGGAAATTGTTTTGGCCTAAGCAAAACCTTCCTTGCGAAGACAGCTCTACTCCTTCTTTGGAAGTGATGAGACTGACGGAAGCCTGTCATTGTCAAGGTGACCACTGTTGGTGGGATGTGACGCCAATGCCCACAATCTAGTGTAGGGCAGCAGGGACACCAACAGTAGAGGTGAGCACCTTCTTGAATTTCTCCTATCTAACAACTTGGAGATCCTGAATAGGATATGGAATCTTGGAGTTTCAGTATTTTTGGAAATTCAACAAGTGAGAGGTAAAATAGGGGATGAAAAATTCTTTTTGAAAACACGTTACTATTAAGACAATTTTGAAGATAGAGCTGCAAAAATGAAATTTGTATTGTTGGTTAAAATTTTAAAAAAATCGTGTTTTTATATTTTTGGAAATTCAACCATAAAGATGGTTAAATTGGAGAGGGGATGTTTTTCGAAAATCTGTTGCTATAAAGGCAATTTAGAAGCTACAACCACATAAATTGGTATATGTTTTCTTGGTCTGAATGAAAAAAGATATGTGATTCGGTATTTTCAGAAAATTAATCGTTTAAGGGTGAAATTGGGCATGAAACTTTTTTCGCATTACATTACTACTAAACCAATTTTGAACCTAAAAATACAAAAATTGCTATTTGGATACTTGGTTGGAATTTCCGACATGGACTCTTGGTTAGGATTTAAAAAATACGTGTTTCGGTGTTTATTAAACTTCAACTACTGTTGTTATGGTCTTCAGTCCGGAGACTGGTTTGATGCAGCTCTACACCCTACTCTATCCTGAGCAAGTCTTTTCATCTGCTCATAACAACGGCAACCTACGTCCATTTGAATCTGCTTACTATTGCGTCTCGTGGTCTCCCTCTGCGATTTTTACCCCATACACTTCCTTCCAATGCTAAATTTACGATTCCTCGATGTCTAAGAATGTGTCCTACCAAGCGATCCCTTCTTTTAGTCAAGGTATGCCAAAACTTCCTTCTCTCACTAATTCTGTTCAGTAACTCTTCATTAGTTATGCGATCTACCCACCTAATCTTCGGTATTCTTCTGTAGCACCACATTTCAAGATCCTCTATTCTCTTCCTGTCCGGTATCGAGCGAGGTGGCGCAGTGGTAACGCACTGGACTCGTATTCGTAAGAATGGTGGTTCAAATCCACCTCCCGCCATCCAGATTTAGGTTTTTCGTGATTTCCCTAAATCACTCCAGGCAAATGCCGGGATGGTTCCTTTCAAAGGGCACGGCCGATTTCCTTCCCTCATCATTACAAAAAAATACAAGCCTTAGCTCCGCCTCTAATGACCACGCTATCGACGGGACGTTAAACACTAAGATTCCTTTTTTTTCCTTCCTGTCCGCACTGTTTATCGTCCATGTTTCACTTCCGTAAAAGGCAACACTCCACACAAATGCCTTCAGGAAAGACTTTCTTACACTTAAATTAATATTCGATGTTAGCAGATTTCTCTTTTTCAATAATGCTTTTCTTCCCATTGCCATTCTGCATTTTATATCCTCTGTACTGCGACCTTCAAATGTTATTTTACTATTCAAGTAACAAAACTCATATACCACCTTCATTGTTTTGTTACCTAATCTAATTCCTTCAGCATCGCCTGATTTTCTAAGACTGCATTCCATTATCTTTGTTTTGCTCTTGTTAATGTTCATTTTATACGATCTCTTCGACACACTGTCCATTCCATTCAACTGCTCTTCCAGGTCCTTTGCTGCATCTGACAGATTTACGATGACATCAGGAAAACGCAATGTTTTTATTTCTTCACCCTGAACTTTGACCCCATATTCCAAATTTTTCCTTGCTTTCCTTCACCACCTGTGCGATGTACAAATTGAATAACATCGGAGAAAGGCTACAACCCTGTGTATACTCCCTTCCCGACTAAAGCTTCCCTTTCATGCTCTTCGAGTCTAATAACTGCTGTCTGGCTTTTGTACAAGTTGTAAATAACTCTCTTCCCTATATTTTACCCCTGCTGACTTCAAAATTTGAAAGAGTGTATTCCAGTTAACATTGTCAAAATCTTTCTCCAAATCTACAAAAGCTAAAAATTTAGATTTACCTTTACTTAATCTATCTTCTAAGATAAGTCGTAAAGTGAGTATTGCCTCCCGTGTTCCTACGTTCCTCCTGAATGCAAAATGATCTTCCCCGAGGTCAGCTTCTACCATCTTTTCCAATCTCCTGTAGATAATTCGTGTTAAAATTTTGCATTTGTGACTTATCAAACTAATGGTTCTGTAATTTTCACACCGTCTGCGCCTGACTTATTTGGAATGGAGATTATTACACTTTTCTTAAAGCCTGAGAGTATTTCGCCTGTCTCATACATCTTACACACCAGGTGAAATACTAGGTATGTCCACAAAGTAAGTTCTGTTTGGTTATATAAAAGAAACGTGTACAGACACAGAAAAAGTATTTTTTGCACAAAATATACAATTATTAAATTACTTTTCTATATAGCTTCCGAAATTTTGTAAGCATTTGTCATAGCATGGCACAAGTTTTTTTGTGCCTTCTTCGTATAAGGTTGCCGCCTGTGTATGCAACCATGTGGTAACATGTTCTTTCAGCTCGTCATCATAGTTGAAGTGTTGCCCACCATGGACAGGTTTTAGGTGTAAGAAGAAAGCCGCTAGGAGCGAGGCTGTATGGAGGATGATCAAACACGTCCCAGTGAAATTCCCGTAAGAATTTTTTAGACACATTCGCCTTGTGAGGTCGGGCGGTAACGTGAACGGAAAAAGAAAACTCCTTTAATCTCTTCTTACACCTAAAATCTGTCCTTGGTGGTCCACAGTTCAACGATGATGAGCTGAAAGAACATGTTACCACATAGTTGAATACTCGGGAGGCAAACTTCTATGAAGAAGGCACACAAAAACTTGTGCTACACTATGACAAGTGCCTACAAAATTTCGGAAGTTATGTAGAATAGTAGTTGAACAGTTGTAGATTTTTATACAATAAATATTTTTTCTGTATCTGTAAACGTTTGGTTTATATAACCAAACGGAACTTACTTTGCGGACATACATCCTAGTTTTGTCATGGCTGACTCTTCCAGAGACTTTAGTAGCTCTGAGGGAATGTCATCTACTCCCGGGGCCTTGTTCCGACCCAGGTCTTTCAGAGCTCTGTCAAATTCATCTCTCAGTATAGTATCTCCTATTTCATCTTCATCTACTTCCTCTTCCCTTCCTACAACATTGTCTCCAAGTTCATTTCCTTTGTACAGCTCTTATATGTACTCTTTCCATCTTTCGGCTTTCCCTTCTTTGCTGAGAACTGGTTTTCCATCTGAGTTGTTGATATTCGTAGAGCTGTTTGTTCCCAAATGTCTCTTTCATTTTCCTGTAGGCAGTATCTACTTTCCCCCTTTTTATACATTATTCTACAGATTTGCATTTGGCTTCTAGCCACTCCTGCTTAGCCATTTTACACTTCCTGTCAATCTCAGTTCTTAGTCGTCTGTACTCCATTTTGCCTGTTTCATTTACTGCGTTTTTATATTTTCTCCTTTCATCATTTAAATTTAGTATTTCCTGTGATACCCAAGGATTTTTGTAGGTCTTGTCTTTTTTACCTATTTTGTACTCTGCTGCCTTCACTATTTAATCTCTTAATGCTACCCATTCCTCTTCTGCCGTTTTATTTCCCCCCGTTTCTGTCAATAGTTGCCTAAAGCTCCCTCTGAAATTCTTAATAACTTCAGGTTCCCTCAATTTATGTAAGTCCCATCTCCTTATTTTCCTACCTTTCTGGGGTTTTTTCAGTTTCAGCCTACGTTCATGACCAATAAGTTATGGTCAGACTCTATATCTGTCCCTGGGTATGTCTTACAGGTTCAACCTGGTTCCGGAATCTATGTTTTAGTATTATAAAATCTATCTGATACCTTCCGCTGTCTCCTGGTCTCTTCCACGTATACAACATTCTTTCGTGATTCTTAAAACTACGTGGATCAAATAGAGGATCAAAAGTTCCTTTTGAAAATACGTTACTATTGGGACGATTTTGAGGCTAGAGATACGGAAATTAATATTTGGCCTGTTGGCCAATTAAAAAAGAAAACGAAGGTGTTTCGGTATTTTTGGAATTTCACACATCAAGGGGTGATATGTGGGATGAAAAGTTTCTTGAAGAAATGTTCTCATAAGGCAATTTTGTAGCTACAACTACATTAATTGGTATATGGATTCTTGGCTATAATTTAAAAAAAAAATAAAAAATGCGTGAGCAAGCCACATACAGTTGTGCGTAAGTATTTTACAGATTTCCTTTCAAATACGACATGCGTCCGTTAAAGATGCTGGCAGACTGTTGCAAAAATAGGTTTATAAAAACACGCCTATGTTAGAATGCAGGGGTGCCATAGGGGGCTACAAGTAGTAAAATCAAATGTTCAAATGTTTGTAAATCTTAAAAGACTTAACTACGAGGTCATCAGTTCCTAAGGTTTACAAACTAATTAAGCTAACGTAGACTAACTTATGCTAAGGACAACAGAAACACCCATGCCCGAGGAGTGAATCGAACCCCCGACGGCTAACAGCAGCGCGCACCGCAGCATGGCGCCTCAATACACACGGCGATTCTGCCGCGGCTACAAGTAGTATCACAGCATTTCATTCTGATAGTACTTAAGCTATATATATGAAAATTTATATTAAGAGGTTAAAATCTGTTTTTGTGTGTGAAGAAAAACTGTCATTTTTTTATTTTTTATTTATTTATTTATTTATTTATTTATTTTTTTGTATTTCGAAACACATATTAAACATCCGTTGAAGGCACATTGCACGTCCACATTGTGTCAATAAATATCGTCTTCAATATCGGAACTTAAAGTTACAGACAGACTTGCTTTTGAAAGTCCCCTCCAGAACTTGTAGTAGTGGAAAGTTCTCCATGTGGTATCTGCAGCATGCAGTATAGATTCCTAGCTCTTGTTCTGAATATGAGCTATGATTCCTTTCGAATTCACATCGTTTTTCCATGTTTCTGTTATTGTCGAAACATTCGGCAAGCCAAACCTGAATATGAATCCCAAAATTAGGATCATTTGTCAAAAATAAAATGTTCAAATGTTTGTAAATCTATCGGACTCCACTGCTATGTTATTAGTCCGTAGGTAACAAACTACTCAAACTAAGGCAAACTAACCTAAGGACAACACAAACATCCGTGCCCGAGGGGGGACTCGAACCCCCGACGGCGAACGGTCGCGCGCACCGCAGCACGGCGCCCCAGTGCACACGGCTAAATCACTGCGGCGATCTTTTCTTATTTCAATGCTCGATGAAGATGGTCTTGCTGACACCGTTTCTGTATTGAATAAACCGTGAGATCAGTTTCCTTATCACATTATAATTTAATAAATAAAAATAAATTTATGTATGTAGAAAATATAGAACCCAATTGAAAAAAGTTACGCAACTGCTATGTTGCGGTCTCACAGACACAATAATGAGGAAACTACACGACCTGCACACTCATATATAACGGTAGAAGTTGCAACTCTATTACTTCAAGATAAGAACATGAGACTGCTGCATGTCAGTTAAGGGTGACAAAATGTGCATATTTTAGATTTGTAGATTGTGATACAATTCATAAACAAAGTTTCTCTTACTCCATTCTTACTTTAAAAATGATCCTCGTATTTATAACTGCATAATTATGGGACTTCCCTTTTGTGAAATGCGTCTAAGCGGTATAACATAAAACACTTAGTAGCAGAGATGACTCTCTGGACGTTACTACGATACTTGTATTAATACCCTGGAGCATGAGTCGCTGGCTCTTATTAATGATGTTATAGATAGTGGCTAGCCTAGATCAAGCGCCCTTTTTATGGGGGAAAAACTTGTACTGGCCCTAATCAGTTTTTAGTGAACGTGAATAAGAGATCAGATTATGGCAATATTGTATACCAAAACCGGTTATATCGATAAAATAGCGATCTTGGCTACAAATTGCTTTTTTGTCTACTGAGATAAATCAATGTTACGTGATTAACAGTTCAGACCAATTCCATTATAAATTTTACTACCTTTCTGTCTGGGCCCCGTCAACGAAAGTGAGCACGAGCCTCCACTGTTGTTAAACTTTATGGCGAATTTAACGACAAGAGGGTCGGAACTGATTGCCCTGATTGCTATTCTTTAATAGCCATGTGGTCGTTTCGCGAAAGAAATCGTCACATCATTTCTCTGTTGTTCGGGTCTGTTATAAGTTTCACAACGAAGCCGCCAATGAATGCACCCCTTTAACGCGTTAACTGTAACTAAATGAAGCCTATTGCGACATTGTGTGTGCTCAGGAGAAGAAAAGATTGCACAAAATTTTTGTACAGTTAGTTCCGATAGTTCTTAACGACTATAGCACTCATCTTGAAGAATATAGGTCGTAAAAGCGTTTTTGTAAATCTGGATTATCCTACTCAGGTTCATCTATTTGCAGTTTCATTTTTATAAAATAAGCTAGCTGAAAATCCGGCATTGCCTGGGAGTTTATTCATTTATTTCTGCCATTTTTCAGGTATATATTTACTTGTATAAGGGCTGTATGTCTGTAAAATCTCTTGGGAATAAAATTAGCACTAAAGATGTAATAGATTAGAACTTGGTGCATGATGGGGGCGGTTTTCCATGAACGTTACTGTTTATGGGCTCATATCTCATGAACTACGTTTCGTATTGGTATATAAATTAGAAAGTACATTCAACTATATGCGTGTATAATGTCTGTAAAATTTCCTGCGGCTACAATTTTTAGTGTAGAAATTATAACTTGTAACGTCATACCGAATGTTTTAGTCCATGAACAGCGGAAAGTTACTGTTTATGTGCTCATATCTCTTGAACTAGGTGTCGGAATGTGATACAATTTAGAAGCTACATTCAACTATATATGTGTATACTGTCTGTAAAATTTCCTGTCGCTACAATTTGTAGTGTTCAAATTATAAATTGTAATGTAGTTTTACTCCATAAACAGCGGAAACGTAGTAAGCGAGAAACCTTTTTCCTTTCATCATTTTACTATGGTTGCCGGCGAGAAAAAGTTTAATAAAGGTTTGAAATTATGTTTAAAGTTTGTTGCAAGTCGCTAAGTACCGTCATTCCCATACAGTGTATTTCGAAAGTCTCGTCGCATTATATGGCATTTTTTGCGATTTCTATTGGTTATGACGTAATATCTTTTGAACCATGTGCCGTACGTGATTCTTAACCATGCAGCAATTGTTACCTCACGGTAAGGAATGTGTGTACCAAATTTGGTTGAAATCGGTCCAATGGTTTAGGAGAAAATAGGCAGCATTGTCGCAAAATGCAGCAGTTTTTCGCGCAGCTCATTGTTTATGACGTCATATCTCGTGAACTATATATCGTATATGTGATTCTTACACGTACGGCGACCGTCCTCATGGATTGAAGCTTACGTGTACAAAATTTCATAAAGATTGGAACAAAACTGTAGATTTGTATGCAACACGTACAAAAATACGGACACTGCTTTAAGATTAAAATGAAGGAGGAGAACATTTGAAACCGCCAAGTAGCGTAGCGCGCGTAAAATATCAGCAACTCGGAACAATACTGAGAGAAAAAATCTGTAGTTATGTACACCATCACGCATTCATTCATTCCTGCTCCCTATGACACAAGCGCTTTAATTATGTTTGAAGAAAAAGATGGAGTAAAGAAATAATGTCATCGGACAAGCTCTTTACTTTTTTTCCAGTAAAGGTAGAACAATTTCATATCTGAGGAGTCAGATAAACTGCTGCTGCTACTACTATTGACGATAACCACTAAACTTTCTTCGTTAGCTTCCACATTTTTTTCGCACGCATTCAAATACAATTACTAGAGCGCTCAAGCAAGGAAAGAAGGTTAGAGCCCGCCGGCCGCAATAAAAAAGTTGAGCCAAGAACACAACGAACAAAAATGAACATACATGATCGGCGTCCGCAATGAACGAACTATCGAAAAAACCCCTCGGGCATGGAAATTTGTGCCGTCCTTAGTATTAGTTAGATCATAAGTAGTTTGTAAGTTTAGGGACTGATAGCCCCGTAGTTAAGTCCTATAAGCTATACAAACATTTGAACATTTTTGAAGATTAGGGTTTAACACCTAGTTGACACCGTGGTCATTAGACGCGAAGCTCACGTTCCTATTGTTTGTGTAGGAATGGGAAAGGAAATCATCCAGGTATTTGCCTGGAAAGGTTTAGAGAAATCACGCTAAACCTAAATCTGGATGGTGCGAGGTGGATTTGAATATGGCGGCCAACCTGTTCAGGATTCTGCAGCATTTGGACTCGTTGTCCCGCATTGAGATAACTACTGAAACGTCCCGCAAAATGGAAAAAAGCGTCCCGCGATCTCGCATTCCAGTAATTTTATAATTGTTGGTCTAATACCACAAGCCGAAACTATTTGTGCACGGCACGCTATGTCATACTGCTTGCAAGTCAAATTCACAATTCATTATAATCTTCTAATATATAAAGCAGAGTGTCAGTATGTTTGTACGTGTTGCATACAAATCTACAGTTTTGTTCCAATCTTTATGAAAGTTTGTACACGTAAGTTTCAATCCAAGAGGACGGTCGCCGTAAGTGTAAGAATCACATACGATATATAGTTCACGAGATATGACGTCATAAACAATGAGATGCGCGAAAAACTGCTGCATTTTGCGACAATGCTGCTCATTTTCTCCTAAACCAATGGACCGATATCAACCAAATTTGGTACACACATTCCTTGCCGTGAGATAACAATTGCTGCATGGTTAAGAATCACATACGGCACATGGTTCAAAAGATATTACGTCATAACCAATAGAAATCGCAAAAAACGCCATATAATGCGGCGAGACTTTCGAAATACACTGTATGAGAAATGACAGTACTTAGCGACTTGCAACAAACTTTAAACATAATTTCAAAGCTTTATTAAACTTTTTCTCGCTGGCAACCATAGTAAAATGATAAAAGTTTCTCGCTTACTACTTTTCGCCGGCCGCGGTGGCCGAGCGCTCGGTGGCGCGCCAGTCACGGTCCGCACGGCCACTACGGTCGGGGGTTCGAATCCCCCCCCCTCGGCCATGGATATTTGTGCCGTCGTTAGTCTTAGGTAGTTCATAAGTAGTTTGTAAGTTTAGGGACTGATGACCCCGTAGTTAAGTCCCATAATCTATACAAACATTTGAACATTTTTTACTACTTTTCCGCTGTTTATGGAGTAAAACTACGGCTCTCAGTATGACGTTACAATTTATAATTTGTACATTAAAAAATTTTGCTGCAGGAAATTTTACAGGCAGTATACACACTTATAGTGTATGTACCTTCGAAATTGTATCACATTCCGACACGTAGTTCATGAGATATGTGCACATAAACAGTAATGTTCCGTTGTTAATGGACTAAAACTACAGCTTTCGGTATGACGTTACTATTTATAACATTTACATTACAAATTGCAGCCACAGGAAATTTTACAGACAGTATACACGCATATAGTTGAGTGTACCTTCTAAATTGTATCACAGTATGACACGTAGTTCATAAGAATGAGCACATACATAGTAATAAAGCCTTTCCTTCCCACACCAAGTTTTAATTACTTCTTTACTACTAACTGGATTCCTGGATTCCCAAGGGATTTTACAGACACACAGCCCTTATACAAATGAATATACTATACCTGGAAAGTGACAGGAATAAATAAATAAATACCCGGCTAATGCCGGGTTTTCAGCTAGTCTACGAATAAATGACGGTCTTCTTACATTAAATACAAAAGAAAAGATATATACACATCATCTAGCAGCGCAAGTTGTTTTTGTTTTAATCTGGTACTGCATTTGGTGACTGGATGACTTATTAGAAAATTATGTTTTTGGCATATTTTCTTTGGCTTCTTAAGTACGTTTCAATAAGTGTAATGGAATATTTTTCGATGCTCAAGGTAGTAAACAAGATATATTATTATCACAGTCTGTATAAACGTATTTAAAATGTGACATGCAAATACAATATCAGCATTCATCTTACTTCATTCAGGAATAAAAAGGGGATGAAATTCTGAAAATGCAACAACGAAAGTGAGTGATCATTTCATTTGGAATGGCACAATTAAACTCTGCATTTCATAAAAAGAACTTCTATAATAGAGTAGTTCAAATGATTTTAAAAAGTAATTTATATCAAATTTAATTCGAGGTTATAGCAAAACATAATTCTTCAGACTTATCTGAATGTATGGAGCACGATGCTCTAAGAACCGGAACAAATAAAAGCAGTACAGACAAGGAAGATGATCGGAAAAAATCTAACGGAGAAAGAATATGTAACAATCGTTAGACTCTAAAATTCAAAACAGGAGCATGAGAAAATATTTATGAACCGTAAATAAGATTGAAAATTCAGATTAAAATGTCACTCATGTTAGATATGTTACTTTAAAATGTTAGTAATTCTATGGTACTTAATTACTCTGGTCATCAGTTCCTAGGCTTGCAAAGTACGTAAAGTAACTTATGCTGAGGACAACAAATACAACAATGCCTGAGGGAGGACTCGAACCTCCAGCGGCAAGTAGCGGAGCGCTCCGCGGCTAGGCGCCTTGGAACGCTCGGCCACTCTACCGATGCTATGTTACTTGAAAAGTAAATGAGGAGGCTTACTCTGCTCGCCTAAATTTCTTTCCTAGTTTCAGAATAACTGCCACAATGAATCACATTATATGGGTCCTCCTTCACATACTCGAAATGTCCCGCATTGAGTTTTGAAAAAGTAGGCCGCCTTAGATTTTAATCCTCGTCTTCTTCCAATGTGTTACTAGTGCGCCCCCTGCTAGGTTAGAGCGTACAATAAATATATTACAATTTACAAACTAGTCGTCCCGGCAATGCTTCGCAATTGCTAATACGTATGTAGTCTTGCTTTGAACGTCAAATGTGCAAAATTTTATCGCAATCGTACGAATGATGTTGATGTCCCCTATTTGCTGGCCAACTATTCCAAACCTTTACTTCACTCGATCTTTCCTCTCGCTTTGAATGTCAAATATGCAAAATTTTATCGCAATCAGACGAATGATATTGATATCCAATTGGAAAAGCTCTTTCCGTTTCTCGCGAATTTACAAATTTTCCGGGTAACTTTCCCAAATTTTTAGTTCTTTCGTTGAGCGTCAAATGATCAAAATTTTATCGCAATTTGATGAACGGTTCTCAACTTATAGTGTTAAGTACATTTAGAAACAGATTGAAAAAGGAACAAGGTTCGATTTTTGCGACTTTCCTTTTTAACTGTCCCTCTTTTCTTACCCAAAACATTTCCAAGACCATAATGAACAAAGCAAGAATTACCCCTCTCAGTTATAGTGCTGAATTCAATCAAAAACACATTAAGAAAAGCACTTTCAGTTTTTCTCAAATTTCCAAATTTTGCGGTAGATTTTCCACAAAATTTATTTCAGACAAATCTTGTCCTGTCAAGCCGTACTCAAGTGATGCTCTTGCAACCATGTAGCAATTGATTTTTATTCATAGAAAGATATCGCTTTCGGTTTTTCCTAAATTTTCCTACTTTCCGGGCGACTTTTCCAAATTTTTAAATAAAATGTTTAAATGATTGTACAGCTTATGGGACTTAACTACTGGGTCATCAGTCCCTAAACTTACAAACTACTTATGAACTACTTACGAACTAGGACGGCACAAATATCCATGCCCGAGGGGGGATTCGAACCCCCAATCGTAGTGACCGTGCAGACTGTGAGTGAAGCGCCTCAGTCCCCTCGGCCACCGCGGCCGGCCCCAAATTTTTATTTGATGCGAACTCTCATCTTGTTTTCAACGTGAAATGTACAAAATATTAATCGCAATTGGACGAACGGTATTAATAGCTCATTGGAAAAAGCTGTTTCAGTTTTTTCCAGATTTTCCTCTTTTCCAGACAACTTTTCCATACTTTGTCACCGTTGAAACCTTCCCTGAACTTGCACGAATATTTCAAGACTATATTAGCCAAATCGGTTCAGCCGTTCTCTAGTTTTAGCGAGACTAAAGAACAGCAATTCATTTTTATAAATATAGATTACACATATACATTTAAAGTTTTGCAGAATGTACGATATAAATACATCAATTTCCAAGCACACCTAGGGCCCCATTTTGTCTTGTCATCCCGACCGTTCGAGAGACGGGGGGGGGGGGGGGGAGGTGGAAACGATAATGCACAGCACACATTCAACACGTGTCAAGTTTACACTCCGCGGTACAGTTGAAGCAAAAAAGAGGGCAAACGGTCACTATTGTCGGAAACTCTGTATTGTTATTGTCGGCAACATGATGAGGGAGGAGTGGGGCTCTTTTTGTATTGCCGACCCGGCGCACGCACGGTTAGTCTTCCAGTGACTAGAGTAGGAAGTGTTTCACTCTTCGTTGTATTCTGTGTAATAAAGTGTGACAGCAGATTACTACAGCTCTGGTTATTTTTACATATGAGGAGAATTTCTTTACCAGTACAGTATACGATAACGAGACCGTGTGTGAACCATTGTTCAGGAGATCAACAGGATACGAGCAGTCGGAGGAAGAGTATTCATGAAGAATAACTGCGTGCAGTTCAAAATTGGTAATTATTGTACGATATTTTAACGCAAAGTATTACAGAAATTTGACCCTTAGTTACCTTTTTTATACCCAATAATCACGCGAAATATCAAGACAGTACTTTATGATTTGTTTCTACACTACTGAAATTACAAGTTTCCTTAATACAGGGTTCAGAATTTACAGGGCTAATTGTCTTTTAGGGGCGAATTTAGCGAAAGGGTCAGCGGTGTTACTAACTTTCTTTAAAGAGGTTTTTCATTAATTAACACATGTAATACAGTAAACATCCATGTAAACTTCAGTGTTTCCGAATTAATCCTTCCTAGTTTTTTCATCAATCTATTCATTGTGCTCAATTATCTTCCTCCCCACGCGGGGGGTGGAAACGATAATGCACACAACACATTCGACACGTGTCAAGAGTGCTTCATAGGCTATGCCAGACCTTTGGATAAAAGAAGCATCACAAGATGAATCTTTTTATTTATTACGACAACGAAATTAGAATTACACAACGCTGCAATAACAGCAACATAAGTCTAAACATGAAGCACAGTTCTATACAATCCTTGTCATTAAATTCTTGATATGTTTAACTTTCAAAATATGCACTTTGTTCTGTCGTTTAACACTTGTCATTAACGGTTCCTTAGTTTCATTACTCATTTTTTTTCACAAATTTCCTTTCGTTTTTCATAGTGGTTCTATTGTCTTGATTACAACAATTGTTGATCACTATTACCACCTTATGGTTCTTGGTGTATGCGACTGTGGCAGACACACCGAAAACACTGTTTTTGAAAACTGAATTTTTCAGGAATTTTAGAGGGAAAATAATATTCTGCTTCTGAAGCCATTACCGGGTACAAGCACCCCTTGCCGCATTTCTTAATTGCTGATCAATGTTTTTAATTCTAAACGGTATTAATGCGTCCTTTTCCCAATTATGCAGCCTTGTAGGATCCCTCATAGACCCTTTAAGACAAATACGGAGCTCAGCGTTTCGTGAAAAATGCTTTCCAAATTTTCGTTCTTTTTAACATCGATAGACTTATGAATTTATGCTGTAGAAGGTGTCGTTAAAGCAGCATGCATTTTACATGGTGGGGTCGCGGCAGGTAGGGAATTCGAACACCCCTTAAAATCCAAAGTGACCTTGATCCCCAGTCAGCGCGGGATACAGGCAGTAAATAAAGATGATGAAAATTTACATTTATATATCTTTTTAGTTGTTTTTCTTGGGTTCTCGTGGGTGTAGAATTTGAAGTAAAAAATATATAATAAATGTGCAAGTCAGCTTGCGTCAGATGTGTCCACAATCCCTAGTAGCAGTCGATTTGTTTCGGCAGTCCTCTGAGCTGACATCAGCGAAAATACTCTTTCCACAGTGACATTGTGTGCGGGAATAAAAAAACAAATAGAAGCACAACTTTAGCAGTTGACTTTCACGTTCAGGATTTTCTGTTTTTCTTAAGAAAATAAAGCCTCCATTCTTTCTCGCAATGTTTGGGCTTCTATTTTTCAGTCACACTTAGTTCGGACAAAGCTGTTCAGACACATATATTCCTGAACAATTGTCGCATTTTACAATATCGGAGACAAAACTGTGTCTTGTCGGAACAAGAAGGTCCATAAGGATGACGTCCCCGATGTATCTCGGGGATAGCAACCCTGTTTCGGGATGTGGGTTTCTATTCCCGTTATTCTCTATCCTCATCCGTCCAACTTTGTAACAGGAATTTTATCGAATTCCGTATAATTTATTCGAGACATGCTGTTATCACTATTATAAAGGGTATCCCACTTAAACTTCTGACCCAAAATATCGCCAGTGGATATTGCCACTCGAGTGTCAATAGAATCACATGGTTTTTTGCCACTCTGTGTGCGTCCGGGGCTACGTACGCGGGTTCATTACATTTAATAATTATGAAATAATTATGGAGGAACCAAACCGTTTCGTGTATTCAAAAGCACTCGGTATTACATAGGATATATATAATACGATTATCTTGATAAAAATTAAAAATAAACGATAATTTTAAAACTATGAAAATGTAATGTTTGTTTCTCGCAGTCAGTTTTAGTAGGAAACCTGTAAGTGGCAACGGCACTAATTTGGAAACTTTTTTCCGACATCTAGGCATTTACTCATGTTTCTCATTTTGAAACTTAGGTAATTTCCTAGATCCCGTGTACATCGAAGGAAACGGCATTGCCATAATTATATAACGAATGTTCGATATAGTGTTTCTGAACCAGAGAGAGAAACTTCTTGTTTAACCTGTACCAAACCTAACTTTAAAAAAGTGATCTGTGGCGTAGCCTTAAGGTTAGGTGCAGGTTAAACAAGATTTTTTTTTTCTTTTTTAGTACGTGAGGGCGCGTAGGACCCGAATCTCCGGTTGAGAAACACTATATCGAACATTCGATATACATCGATGGCAATGCCGTTTCCTCCGATGTACACGGGGTCTAGGAAATTACCGAAACTTCTACTGTTTTATTCGGTACAGCCAGTTTATGCTTATCTTAACCAAGTTTAAACTAGCTAAAAGTGCTTATTGAACAGTTGTAATAACAATTTTACAATGTTTTCTTTTCTTTACATTTTGTGATTCACAGTAAAATTGGGTCGTTTGAAATGAAAAGAACTGAGATTATTATTTATTTTTATGAATTAAGGTATCCCTTTTTAACAATAGAAAATAGTTCATCCTTTCACATGTTTAACAGAAGACCGATCGAACACCTGAATTGCTAAACACGTAATCACTAGTAAATCGAGGGTGTCCACCAGGCTATAAATAGATTTTCGATAATCGTCAATACCTATCAGATTTCTGATGTTTCCCGTAGGCTCACTGCGTGTATAATAACAAGAACCTTCGCGAAGTTGTTCTTAATTACAGATAACTGTGTTTTTTAAAGCTTAATCTTCTGGCTCTGTCGTAAGAAATCGTTGCATCGACGACTAGGACAATGAATACGTTATACCCAGAACTCACCTGGAATTGCTTCTTGTTACCCGTATGATACATGTAACTTTGGACGTGAACATTCTACTCGTGCAGAATGAAATATTTTACTCAGTAACGTTATAAGAGAGAGCAAGGGAGGATTTGTAGATGAGAGGGTGACGCCAGCTTCGATACAAAATAGTAGGTGATAAAAATAAATAAATAAATCTTTAAATTCCACTCAGTCTGCTAATGAGTGTTTCACGTGTGTACGTTTGCACATGAAAAATAAGAGAGGCCAAATCGAAAAATATTTGCAACTTAGGGTCAAAAGAACGCAAAGTTAAGAATTTTCACAAAGGCAAATTTTGAACCGACCATGAATTTGTAGTAGCCTTATAAGCAGCGCTATTTTAGCGTTACTTGACATATCTTTATCTTTTTTGTACCAAAAAGTTTCGAAATGTTATTAAAAAAATGTGAGAAGTGTCCTGTTAGGCGATTGTACGTATGACCTCGTACGTTTCTGCATATTTCTTAAAATGCATCTCTCTACTAACAACCATTAAACTACGAAAGTACTGATAATATCTTTTTACAGATTTGACTAAATTGGAACAGCAAATTTACGTTATCCATCGTGTTAGGCAAGTAATACTCGAAAAACCGACATGTGATCGGGTTAGCAAAGTAGATTTTGTCTAACACAAACACGACGGCGAAAACGGATTTAAAATTAAGATTTTCGTTCTCCTCAAAATGGTCGCATGTATGCGTGGTGATAGATGGGCACCATGTGACAGCGACCCACTTGTAAGAATACCGAGTGTACGCCAGTCAGTGTTGCCAACTCGTAAATGCGAAAACATCGTACTACACACTTAAAATTATAGATTTTGACTCAGAATTATCGTACACCAGACAAAAAAATGTATAAAAAAGCAAATAAATTAGTTCAAATTCAAATGTTTGTATAGCTTATGGGACATAACTATGGGGTCATCAGTCCCTAAACTTACAAACTACTTATCAACTAACTTATTCTAAGGACGGCACAAATATCCATGCCCGAGAGGGGATTCGAAACCCCGACTGTAGTTGCCGTGCAGACCGTGACTGGAGCGCCTAGTCCCCTCGGCCACCGCGGCTGGCAATAAATTAGTTAATAAAAAATTATGGTAATTTCCATGGAACAGTGTACATAGAAGTAACGGCATCAGTGCCAGCGATATATATGGCACGTTTGACTAACATGTCATTCCTTTCTACATTAAAAACTGATCCATTTATCACATCCAGATACCATCCCGAATGATTAAACAAACAGAAAGTATTACGCTACCCTGATGCCGTTACTTCAGTGTACACCGTTCTTTGTAAATTACCAAAATGATATTAGTAAAACTGACACTTCAGGTTATTAAATAATCGCGCCACAGACATGTGAAGTAGTAGTAGCACTATCAACTAGTAGTAATTATTATATTAACGTAAGTCTTATGATGACTTTAATTTCACTTACCTTAGTTGTATCAACAAGAGTACTTGATATGAGCGTGTTTAAATGTTATCTCCAACCGAAAAGAAATTATCGTATATTTGGGCAGTATCGTACAAGGTATTATCGTACACAGTATAAGCACTGAAATTATCGTATGCCCTCATAATTATCGTACGAGTTGGCAACACTGACGCCAGTACTGCTTCCCCCTCCCTGTTTCTCGGGCATAAACACGACGGTGCTGCCACCGTGTCAACATCGTCAATTCGCTTTGCCGAGTAAATACTTAGATGTCGGAACAAGTGTCCAAATTAGTGGCGTTGCCACTTACAGGTCTTCTGCTACAACTGACTGCGGGAAACAAAGCAAAACATTACATTTACACAGTTTTAAAATTATCGTTTTTTAATAATTTTTCTTCAAGATTATCACGTAAAGAATACTTTTGAATACACGAAAGGTTTAGTTTCTCCATAATTATTTCAGAATTATTAAATGTACGGTAATGAACCCGCGTTCGTAGCCCCGGAGTGGCAATAACCATGTGATTCTATTGACAATATCCACTGCCCAAAATATCTCTGGAACAACAATAGTTATTTGAAAACGACTTTCGCGGGCATGAACGTACGGCAGGGCCTTATGAAAGTAAGTACTAAGACACATTGTAAAGGTAAACGACTATTATTTTGAAAACAAACTTTTGTTTTTTTATGGAGACCTCATACCACTATTTTGATGCAATCAATAGCATGAAAAATCATAAAAAGAATGGCGTTGGTAGCATCGCAAATGTCATTTACATCCCCAGAAATTGCTAAGCGAAGTTGACGCTTGAAATAAAATAAAATAAAATAAAATGTTTCTAAATCTGCGGTACTTAACTCCATTGGTCATCAGTCCCTAGGCTAACCAACTACTTAAACTAAAAGTAACTTATGATAAGGACAACACAAACACACATGCCCGAGGGAGGACTCGAATCTAGAGCTGTAGCAAACCGTATGTATTCGGTACTGAGTAACGAATACTTTGGCTGATACGAAGTACTGAATCGTGACTCATGAATACATTTCGTTGCTCGCATCTACCGTATCTATACGAACTCTGTAACGGAAATGTTTGTAAAGGTTATGGGACTTAACTACGGGGTCATCAGTCCCTAAACTTACAAACTACTTACGAACTACTTTATACTAAGGACGGTACAAATATCCATGCCCGAGGGGGGAATTCGAACCCCCGACCGTAGTGGCCGTGCAGACCGTGACTGGAGCGCCTCAGTCACCGCGGCGGCCGGCTGTAACGGAAATCACCACGGAGAATGCACATAAACATTTTGGATTATACTTCTTGGCCCGTGTTTGCAGGTTAATCCTCGATTATGATGTCCGCTATTAACGCAAACATACGTTTTATTGCATTTTTTAGCTGTAAACGTTTCAGTGTAATGGTTTATTATTTGTTTTTTTATCTTGTGTACTATAAAAAAGTTTTGTAGAAAGTACTCAAAAGTAATCACCTTCACATTTTTATTCGCGACGGTATTGTCTTAATTGTTAAAAATCACATAATACAGTACAAAGTCATGCTGCTCGCAAATGTAGTGCTAGGTCGGTGACACTGGCATTCGTCTCGAAATATCCCGATTGATTCTAACATTCCAGGTCTCCAAGTAAAGTGCGGGAGACGTCAAAAATCAAAATGTTCAAATGGTTGTAGAACTTAGGGGACTTAACTACGGGGTCATCAGTCCCTAAGCTTACAAACTACTTACGAACTACCTAAGACTAAGGACGGCACAAATATCCATGTCCGAGGGGGGATTCGAACCCCCGACCGTAGTGGCCGTGCAGACCGTGACTGGAGCGCCTCAGTCTCCTTTTTTTTTTTTTTTTTTTTTTTTTTTTTTTTTTTTTTTTTTTTTTTTTTTTTTTTTTCCTATAGATAGTTATGTTCATCGCGGGCGCTGATCGTATTTATTCGTTGATGTTCAAAGTGTTGTTGGCTCAGCTTTTTTATTACAGAAGGCATTCAGCCCCCTGACCGGGCGCGCTGAGCCACGGCGCCCGGCGTCTCCTCGGCCACCGCGGTCGGCATACCAGACGTCCTCTTTTACCCGGGCAAGTCCTCTTTTTTGGACCCTGAAAATGGTCAGGCCGGGTTTTTAACACAATGGGGAAATGTCCTTTTTTTGCGTTGTGCAACTGCTTCAACTTGAAAGTGCGTAAATACAACTCTCTGAACTGTCACAATCACTAACTCTAGAGAATTTAACCTTTCTTGAAACAATGTGATATTTTTAATTTTCACATTTCAGTGCCGCCGTTGCTCTGAGATCAAGCTACTTCGGCACAACTGAAATAACTGGCGTGGCAATTATTGCGGAATACGAGGTTAGAGGCGACCAAATAAAAACATTCGTCTGCAACAATGGCAGTCAGTGCAATACACATAGTATAATATGAAACACTCCCCCCCCCTCCCCTTTCTTTGGTCGGAGTGTTGTGTGACACCCAAAAACAAGACGTTCAGTCTGTCGTGGTGGGACTCAGCAGTTCTGTGTGTTGTCTGTCAACTACACTTATGACTTTAAGATCAAAAGCTAGTGCAATGTTCGTTATACATAAGTTAAATCCTTGTTCAAAACTTCATACAAATAAGGTCAGATGCCACAGTCACCAATGCCGTTTCACCATTCGCCTGTTTAGGGCCAAAGAGACGTAACTACATAAACAGTGTATTGAAAAAATCGATTTAAAGGTTTTGTCCCAAAAACTGAGTAGTTTTTTAATAATTAATTACGAGCCTTAGTACGGTAAATAAAAAGTGTATTTTATTTATTGCCTTTTTCACCTAGGGCTTACATATAACTCTCGCTATCTAGAATCTACATGCTAATCATGTATATTGTTACGTTGGTCTGATCCGAAATGGGAGGATAGCTATATCAAGGAACTCTTACATAATTTTTACAGTTACTTTATTCGTGACGATTTCACAGCCAACAGTACTATGGTTTCCGTAAATGATGCATCGTTAAAAATTTGAGGTGTAAACAGGGTTGATCGGCAAGGTATATTATAAGTTGCGAAAAAAATGTTCAGCATGATTACAAGTGGTGAAGTGATGAAATATTAGGGCTTCACTGCTATGTAGTCATGTAATTCGTTCTACGGGTCTCAACATTTCATGCTTCTTAATTTGTAGGAAGATGAAGAAATTTCATAAGATGCGTAAGTTGTATTACAAACAAGACGCTGAAGAGGGAAGGTTCTTTTAATTAATCTAGAAAATCTTTTCTGAAGACGGACGTCTGGTAACCCTAGCGGGAACAGTACTTAAAACGGGGGTCGCGGGTGGGTCTCGCTAATTTTGATCAATTTGTATGACAATTGTATTTTAATCACAACGAAAATTGACTGTTCTGATTATTTCCTCTATAGCATAATTGCCTCAAAAAGTAGGCATACAGTATCTACGTGGCAAATTTAAATGTTGAAGTAGTATTAACAGTTAAAAATTTTCACGGTTTCAAAGACAGTTTAGCGACCCTATTTCTGGGTGGCACAGGTAACGAGTAACGATACCAGGGTATAAAAGTTTTCTGGGTGTTGTACCGCGTCATGTTGTAAGATGAAGTATACCCAAATGAAGGCCACTATAGCGATGGCCGAAACGTCGGTTATTGAAGTAATAGCCTTCTTATAACATGACACAGTACAACAGCCAGAAAACTTTTATGTCATCTGACTCTGGCCGCGGAAGCCTATGCGAGTAAACGATACGTTTGTAGCGAGTACTGTTTGTCACAGTAACGGATTCGCATCTTTTCGTTACTCTCACATCTCTACCCGAATCTCCGATGTTGACGCTTCAAATAAATGCGACGCATAGCTATCGCACGCCCTGAAATTAAAAAACTCGAGCGTGAACCTCACGCTGCCCATAATCGTGGACTACCTGCGCTCATGTAATTCAAGCGTCGATTTCGCTTCGCAATTTCTCGACATGCTATCGACGCCATTCATTTTGTGATTTTCCGTGCTACTACATGTACGTAAATACCTCGTGAATGACTTTAAGTGCATGGCAGAGGGTTCATCGAACCACTTTTATGATATTTCTCTACCGCTACATTCTCTAATAGTGTGCAGGGAAAAAATCGCACTGACGTGTTTTACGGACCACTTTAGATTTGTAGTTTTATAAGTTTTTCCAAACTTTTACACCAAAGTAATAATCTAAATAATAAAAAAAATTAATTAATAAGAATGTCTGAAACGCTTTTAAGGAAAAATGTTTTTATTAGATAGTGGATGGTTTTGAACCACTTACGTTCAGCGTCACAGTCCAATGCATTGTCCACTACGCTACAGCTAACAAGAGTTACGTTCTTTAATCTCATACTATTGATGGCCGTTGTTAACTGCTGTTAATATGGTATTTGTAGACACTAGATTATCATTTATCGTACGAAGAACAACGTGTTTTTGTTAATTCTTCAGCGCGCCATTGCTCCGAGTTGTAGAGAATTTTCTCCTCTACAAATTCGTTTATTCAATTTTCGCGTCGGAGGAACGGTTTATTTGCAATTAAAATTACATTACAAACGGCTTTTTTGGTATTACTAACGTATTTCTTGTCCGAAATATTTTAAAAAAGCGAGGTTCAGGTCTCTGGTAACCAACAGTTATGTCTGTAAAATTTGGTGCCGATTGGTCGAACGGTTCGACCTAAAAAGTGAGAACACGTTACAGCCAGACAGACATCGTCAAATCGCCGTTATTTTTGCAAATATCTCTGCAACGATGCAAGATATGAAAAAAAAAAAAAAAAAAAAAAAAAAAAAAAAAAAAAAAAAAAAGACATAATAGAGCGAAGTTGTAGAGAATTTTCCCCTCTACCAATTAGATTATTCAATTTTCGTTGACAGATGAACGGTTCGTTTGCAATTACGTGTTTTTTTATTACTACGTATTTTTTGTCCGAAAAATTTAAAAAAGGGGGGTCCTGGTCTCTGGCGGCCTACAATTATGTATGTAAAATTTGGTGCTGATCGGTTGAACGGTTCGTCTTAAAAACAGGGAACACGTTACGGACGGACAGACAGACATACAACCCAAAATCGCCGTTCTTTTTGCAAATATCTCTGAAAGGATACGAGATATGAATAAAACATAACAGAGCAAATTTATAGAGAATTTTCTCCTCTACAAATTCGGTTATTCAATTTTCTTGTCAGATGAATGGTTAAGCCGTTATTTTCTTTCGAGCTGTCAAAAGTCGGTCGCAAATGCCCACTTTTAGTGTTACTACAGTAACCTAAAGTGGGCCAAAAAGAGAATCTAAATCTTTCGTTATCGGTTTCACTAATTTTACTATACTGGTGCCCATGTTTCCCTATGTACTAGATGGGAGCTAACAAAATATGTTCGCATTCGCTAGAAAAAGTTGTTGAAAGAAATTTCGTAAATACGAATAACGAAATGTTCAAATGTTTGTAGAACTTATGGGACTTAACTACGGGGTCATCAGCCCCTAAGCTTACAAACTACTTATGAACTAGCTAAGACTAAGGACGGCACAAATATCCATGCCCGAGGGGGGATTCGAACCCCCGACCGTATTAGCCGTGCAGACAGTGACTGAAGCGCCTCAGTCCCCTCGGCCACCGCGGCCGGCTACGAATAACGCGTTTCTTATAATGATTTCCACTCCAAGTCGTGCATCATTTCCGTGACACTCTATCCACTGTAGCGTGATATATAAAACGAGCTGCTCTTCCCTGAACTTTCTCTATATCTTCCGCCAGTTTCACTTGATGGGGATTCCACAATGCGCAGCAATACTCCAAAATAGGACGCAGTGTTCTGCCAATGAAACGTAGGCTTCGGTCCGCCTTCGCTACAATATTTTTTGTGTAATTTAAAATTAAAGTTGTTCGTAATTGTAATTCCTAGGTATTTAATTGAATTTACGTGTGGTAGATTTATCTGACTTATCGTGTAAATGAAGTTTACCGGATTTCTTTTCGTGCTTATATGAATGACTTCACACTTTTCATTATTTACGGACAATTGCCAAATTTTGCACCATGCAGATATCTAAAGCACCTTGCAGTTGCTTTTGATTTTATAGTGACTTTGCTAACCTATAAATGACTGCATAAAAATAAAATGGAGTGTAAAACATAAGACTGAGTTGAAAATAGAATTTCTTAACGTTTTCTAATCCCTCACAATAATTACCGAGTACTTTCAGACACGGCGGAGTGGCCGAGCGCTGTAACGCGCCTTGCTGCGGAGCGCGTTTGCTCGCCGTCGGAGGTTCGAGTCCTCCCTGAGGCATGAGTGAGTGTGTGTGTGTGTGTGTGTGTGTGTGTGTGTGTGGTACGTCGCAACTCGCTGTATCACATAGCTGTATTAGTGACTATAAACAGTGGATTGACTTTCAGAGAGGCCGGACATCTGATCCCCATGTGGCCATTCTTTAAGTATTCTCTGTGCTTCCTTAATCAGGCAATGCTATTTGCCACCCCAAAAACCAACTCCCGCACCGTACCTAATAAAGAAGATTGCGGTTTAACGTCCGTCGACTCCGTAGTCATTAGTTTTATTGTCGTTCTCTCCTAGACTGCTCAATAATATTAGCGGTGTGAAATGCTGGACGATAAAAACGCTGCTGCTATTATTATTGCTTTACTTTTTTGAAAGCACACGAAAATAACACACGTGGTACAAGTAAACAAACAGCAAACATAACAACATAGCTCGGTAATCTGTCAAGGATATTGTCAGTACTGCCCACAGACGGCACAGTATTTACAGGCAGCGCAATATATTTCAGACGTTTCTGATGTTCTCAATATTATTGCGCTTCTTCTCAATCGCACCTCTATGCCGTAAATATTATTGCGCAGTCGGGAAATATTGTCAATGTTATTGACCGTGTAAGGGTAAGGAAATCGGCGGATCAAGATAGTCGGACGCGGGTTTCAATCTTCGTCGTCCTGAATGCGAGTTCGTCGTGTTACCACTGCGCCACCTGGTTCGGTATTGATGAGACTCTTAACCCTTTCATTCCACATTATGATTTTGGCTTTAGAAAAATAAAAATTCGGTGTCTTCTGTATTAATACAGTGTACTAAACATCAAAATATGTGTTTTAAATTTTTTTGTCGAACTATTGTTTTTTTATGTCATGTATTAGATGCGAAGCACAGACGTTTATATAGAGGTATTTTATTCTTGGGGCGTTATTTTGTTGATAGATAACACTGTCAGATTAACAACGCTATCATTAGTGTCCCCACAGCATCAAAGACAAGACAGTTCACTGCTGAAATAAAATAACATGAACCACACTCACGCTCACACTTGCAGCCACGTACAGACGGCAATGTAACACAACCTCCAAGACGGATAAATTAATGCCTCAGAAGTGGCTACAAGCTGTACAAAGCGGCAAAATGTCGTACTAAAAGCATGTTGTCCATCAACAACCATGCGACTTTGAAGACTGATACGCAAAATACGGTATAAATCAATTTTAATAAGTTTTCTTCAAGGAACAACACTGGAAATGAATGGGTTAACTCTAATCTTCCATCTATATTTGTCCTCTAAAATATATATAAGTGGCAGTATGAATTAAATCGGTCCGTTTATCCTCACCACTCTGAACATAGCAGTTATCATTTTATCTTTCGAGAATATAACGACACTGGATTATGGAGCACGGACTTCATTCTCTTGTGAGTCGTTTTCCTTTCCATAAAATAAGCGCGCTGCTGCATTGTGAATAAAATGAAAGCGGAAAAAAGCTACTCTTCTGTTCCGTGCCGACTTCCTTTATTGGCTTCTTCGAAGTATTGTTATCAAGTTGAGTACGAGCTAGTGTTGTAATATGTTACAAGGTTGCGATGTTGAGGGAAAAAATCCCCCGCCGTAGGGACCTTTCAACCGAAAATGGATTGAGTGATTTAACTGTCAAAATCGAGAGAACATAGGGAATTTTGAGACTGCCAATTTTTAACTTTTTCAGTTTATTATTTTCCCGTTTAAATAATACAAATTGCTTGGAGAAGGAATTAGTAATAAAATTATTCTAAAGATATGATCAAAACACTGACCACACTGATAGGTTTGTCGATTATGCAACAAATTGTTTGCAACATTTGTAAAAAATTCGTCTAAAATGGACGTGGAGAACGCAGTTGACATATGGAAACGACTACCTGTTTACTTTTCAAGTGATGGAAAATCACTGCTTCTGAAATTATCTATTGTTGAATTTTGGAGAATCATTGGAGAATGTATGAATTTCAATTCGAAAATTCATTTTAAAAATATTGGCTGCATTGCCCGAATTTGCTTATTACCGCTTTCCAGAACTTCTGTGGAACGTATTTTTTCTTTAGCCAACAATATAAAAAACGTATAAATAGATTACATCTACAAACAGTCACTTCTAATGTGCGTATAAAGTTATGCATGCCATGAAAAAAAGAGTGATGTGATTATCCCGTTACTCTGGAAATGTTATTATTGTTTAATGGAAGTATGTATAAAAAGGATGCACAGCGCATAGAAGTAGCATGCCTTCTAGTACAGGAAGAGAATGGAGAAGGCAACGATGGTCCACGTTTCCTGTAGTGTGGGTACATTATATTACTGTTGTGCTAAAAGCTACTGCTGATGATTAATAATAATAATAATAACAAATTAACAACTCTTTCAATTAGCTTCCAATGTTCGTAATTGATGCTCAGGTCATAAGGTAGGGTATTTTGACAGGCCAAAGGGATATTACAGCAGATCTGGAGGATTTTTTTTTTTTTCGTTTAGAACATCGCAACCCTGAATATGTACCAGAAGTTCAGAACTCTTGTATGCATACGAGAATTTCATCGTTTGTACGACGTGAAATCGGATATCGTACGTAAACATACAAAAATTGGCATGTTTTTACAAAATACGCAGTTTCGACATTTTTGGGGAAGTTATTAATTGAACTGGTATGTTTAATGTAATGCGCATAAGTTGTTAAGGAATCACGAATAAGAACAATGCGGTCTCTTGTCAGTCGACAATTTTCAGCCACAGAGACCGGACGACGCTCAGCAATTGAAATCAAGGATGAGGCTTTAAAGTTAAAATAAATAAATAAATAAATAAAAATCTGAAGGAAAAAAAAGCTTACGCTAAATAATTTTTATTCAGTTCGGATTATTAACCCTTGCTATACCGTAGGGGGTTAACTTTATAGCTACCTTCTGGAAATTTAGTAATTTGGCCGGGTACATAAATACCAGGTGATCAAAAAGTCAGTATAAATTTGAAAACTTAATAAATCACGGAAAAATGTAGATAGAGACGTAATAATTGACACATATGCTTGGAATGACATTGGGTTTTATTAGAACAAAGAAAAAGTGTTCAAAAAATGTCCGACAGACGGCGCTTCATCTGATCAGAAAAGAAATAATTAGCATAAAAAATTAAGACAAAGCAAATATGATGTTCTTTACAGGAAATTCTCAATATGTTCACCATCATTCCTCAACAATAGCTGTAGTCGAGGAATAATATTGTGAACAGCACTGTAAAGCATGTCCGGAGTTATGGTGAGGCATTGGCGTCGGATGTTGTCTTTCAGCATCCCTAAGAGATGTGGGTCGATCACGATACACGCGACTTCAGGTAACCCCGAGCCCAATAATCGCACGGACTGAGGTCTGGGGATCTGGGAGGTCAAGCATGACGAAAGTGGCGGCTGAGCACACGATCATCACGAAACGACGTCCGCCAAGAGATCTTTCACGCGTCTAGCTATCCTTTTTTCTTTTTTTTTCTAATAAAACGCCATGTCATTCCAAGCATGTGTGTCAATTTTTACATTAATCCATGATTTATTAAGTTTTCAAATTTATACAGACTTTTTGATCACCCGGTATTTTAAAATTCTAATAAAATATCTATTATTAATGAAATCTTTAGAACCAGATTAAGTTTCAGAAATAGAACGGCCACTTGAATATTAAAGCGCTCAAACAATATTCTCCGTAACTTAAAACAATTTAGGCAGTACATGAAGTTTATAATAAACAAGGAATGCAATATATTTATTTCGAAACGTACGAGATTTTTTAGTAAAATACGGGAATATTAAGCTGTTGTTATGAGAATTCCGGTCTTGGGATATCACAAGCCTATTGCGAGGCGTATTCGACGTGTAGCGGAATGAAATTCCTTGTTATCGTAATTAGCAACAGCTAACGGAGCGCCTTCTGGTGCACTGCATGGTTTCCCGAAACGCCACTTTGCAGGACCGAGCACTGTGCTGTGCCTGAATTATCCTCCATCCTCACGAACCGTAACGAAACTATGTTATATCAAAGAAATTAAATCTTCTTTCCTTTGCTACTGCTTTCTTTTACATTGTTGGACGAGGTTCCTTTTGTGTATTTTTCGGAATAGACACATTATCATATTTTTACAAGATTACGACAGAAAAATATGTTTTGCTACCAGTGTTTCGCATTTCAGATAAGACTCAGACAGGAATTATGCTCATTAAGATAGGCCCAATGTATTGACAATTTGTAAAGGAAGTAGATTTTTTTTTTTTTTTTTTTTTTTTTTTTCAGAATTACTTATTGTATCATGTTTTTTTACCTATCGATTGGTTCCTGAAAACAGTTTTCAGGCTTTGTGCTTATTCATCATTAAATCACTGTATTATAAAGCAATATATATATATATATAGGGTGTCCCAGCTATCTTGTCGACCCAAAATATCTCTGGAACAATAACAGCTATTGGAAAACGACTTTCACCGGTATCAATGTTCGACTGGGACCCATGAATGGACATATTTGGAAACATTTTAAAACGAAAGCAAATGTGTTTTTTAACACAAACTTATGGTTTTTTTGTTTTTTTTTTTAATGGGCACCCTATATTTTTTCTTCAGCAATCCATAGCATGACAAATCACATAAACAATGGCGTTGATAGCATCGCAATATTCCAATTACATCCCGAGATATTGCGACGCGAAGTTGACGAGTGAAATACGCGAAACGCGCGGCTAGCACACGTCCTGAGACAGGCAAGAACCCCATGCTGCTCAGGAAAAATATAGTGTGTCCATTAAAAAAATAAAAAAATATAAAAACAACATAAGTTTATGTTAAAAAACACATTTGCTTTCGTTTTAGAATGTTTCCAAATATGTACATCCATGGGCCCCAGCCGTACATTGATACCGGTGAAAGTCATTTTCCAATAGCTGTTATTGTTTCAGAGATATTTTGGTGGACAAGATAGCTGGGACACCGTGTATATAAATGAATGTGTTGTCTGTATGTCCTCTATGTGTTCACAAACCATTCATACTATTGCAATGAAACTATGGTGAACAGTTCGCCGTGCTCCCGCGACACAAAAACAAATGAGCACGACACATTGCTCAGGAGATATGATGTCATAAATAATGAGAGACCACCGCGTGAGAATACACAGATTTATGGGTCAATTCTTGGAAAATGAGAGTAGTTAGGGAAACTAAAAGAAGTCTAGCGCTCACGATAGTTTCGCTGTAGATGCCGTAAAACTATCGCATCAGGCATGACCTTGTATCGAATGAAGTTAGCATTACAGATTTGCATGTTACTATTTACTATTGTCTGCAATTCTCCCTTAATTCTCTTTCATCCAAAATTAAGCAATCTGTTTTCGTAATCTCTATCTATATAAAAGCGAAATGACACTCACTCACGGACTAAACACGAAATCTCGGAAACTACTTCACTTATTAAGCTGAAATTTGGCAGGATTGTAGTTTATAGATAGAAAACGTCAGCTAAGAAAGTATTTTGTGATACGTGCATGGTGGATCATACTTCTAAAGACTCACGAAATCTACAGTTTCATTCCGATCTTCACGAAACACCACACGCTTGACCTTCGAACCTTACGTTTTATACATTGCGTGGGGGAGGGTACTTTGCAACATAAATTTACCATAACTTGAGAACAGAACCTGTTTATTTATTTATTTGTTATTCGCAGAACAATAAAACTGGAATATTTGAGAACAACAAAGTGCGTTTTTCAATGTGACCCCGCGTTTCCATAGCATAGAAATCTATAGTTTTGTTCCGATATTGATGAAATTTTGCACACTCTATCTTAAAAAATAAGTGGGATGTCACTGTATAAAATTTCGTTCGGTGTATGGTGGAATTTTACAAAATGCATAGTTTTGCTCCAATCTTTAAGAATTTTTGCACACATGACCTTTAAGCCAAAAGGAAGATTACTGGGTACATAAATGTTTGCATGGTACATCTCAGAGGGTACCTTATGGAAACAAACAGAGAGATGGATGCAGAGAGGGGGGGGGGGGGAGGGGATGTGGACTACGAGAGTGTAGGATAAATAAACAGCCGGCCAGCGCCTTGTTTACAGCTAGTTCATAATAAATGTTACACAAGTAACTCCATGATTTTAACATTAAATAAATTTCGTTTTATATTACTGAACTAGTCATTTTATGATACAAGTACTTCCTCTTGTGATGGCGACCCCCGAAATAGACTATGCGATCCCCCACAGGTTTAGTGTAATATGCATATTTGAGAAGAAGGGAGCGCTTCTGTCACGGCCAGAAATACGTGTGGACGTCAGTCAGCTAAAGCCGATAACAACGATCGTTCATTTCATCCTTACGTATAACATGCCCTCTTGTTCTGAATACACAAAGTAGCCCGCGCGGGTTTATTAAAATGGGGAATTGTTCTCTTTTTTATGGTACAAAAAATCCGTTTCAATTGTTGCCTCTCAGTTTCGGATGTCTAGATAACCAAATATTGCACCTCTCTTTATTGTTATTCAACTTTACACAGAAAGTTAGAAACTCACAAAATCTAAGTAACTATTCTCCCAACAATGTGCAGTTTCTTCCAGTTTCTATGTCGCCGCCGAACTAGTTTCGATTTCAGAGCAAATAAAATAACTGTAGTGGAAATTAACTATAAATACGAACTCGGAGACGACCAGTTAGAATATTATATTTTTGTATGAATCTAGAAATGGCCCCTTTTTCGGTCTTGGGGTGACCATATTTCTTCAGGGCTGGCATAGGAAGCCGGAGGCCAAGACCAATTTTAAAATAATAAACAATTCGTTATTACGACGAAGTAGAGGTGGAAGTTGCTATAACAGACTGTAAGATTATAATATCAGGATTTTGGAGTTGTCCCAACAAATAAATGCCGCAGAAAATAATTTTACATTTCATTTTTAAAATCAACTGCCTATCAAAAGATCTAATAATATCGTAGGTAATAAACTTACATTTAAGTTATACGCTGCCACTAAACAATTTACATCAAAGTTCGGCCGAATTTTTCGGGGCCTTTATTAAATCAAAATCGCTTTCTAGTCGAATGATTAACGCAGTGACCCCCCATGCGAGAGACAACACGAATTGTTTTATAATTTGTGCTCGCTTTGGTCCATTAAAAAGTTGGAGCCGCGACATCGTATAAAAATCTCAGTAGAATCCAGATGAATCAATTACCGTATGACAATCCTAGGTTGAAGTAAAGCTGTGAAACGAATCTTGAATAAGCACTATTCCCCAGATAGTACAGTCTCGGTCCTGCACACATTTTGAATCTGGCAGGAAGTTTCAATTCATTACAAGTCGTCAGCTGACCCCATTTTTAAATAATATGGGCGGTAAGGCAGAAGAATGTTCTTGAATGATGTTTACCTTTAGCATGGTAATACAGCAAAGCAGTCAAGTTTTTAACAATTCTGCGGTAGTCCCTTCCCTAGCATTTTCGCGGACGAAGAATATTAGTCAAATGCTCTTTTGGAATAGTTATTTTGTTTTATTATCGACAGCATTCACTTCTTCGAGGTGTTTTCCTATTTTAGTGTTAGTTTAACATTACCTTAGCCTATAAACCGCAATTAAAAATGTTTTCTAGATCTTTTGCTGCTTTAATTCCTGATATAATGATTATTTTGATGAATATATTTCAGATTTAAAAGTAAAAGGCTATAATATTACGTCATCAGCTTCGAGAACGTGTTTGCGTATATCCATAATCGTATATAATAATAAATAATGTTCATTTTGAAGGTAGGGCCTACTCTTGAAATCGTGCTTAACTTTCAAGCATACAGGTAATTTAATGTGACAGATATTGAGTGGCTATCCAGATTTCTCTGGGAATTTAATAAATAAGAATTTTGAGTCTTGCCCTTCCTGTGCTGGAAAAAAATTGTGTCGAAACCCGAATTGTAGTAGGTAGTTTCGTCTGTGTGCATCAAGTTTATGTTTTAGCGAATAATTCATTTTAGACCTTACGTAGATAGAAACTAGATTTTTTAATTAATTCCAAGAAATGTTAAAGCGTAATTGCAAAAAAAGTTTTGGTCTCTGACAAAAATATATGTACTGGCGTAAGCTACACGAAATTATTTTCCAAGAATTTAAACCTGTATTTCCCTTTTTGGATAATTGTTCGCCGTTTCTTGAGTTACTCTGTTTCACAGATTTGCAAAAAAGAAACTTTGTGTGATCATCGTGTGATTAAGCACAATTACGTATTTCTAGTCTAACCATTGTCAACGGAAAGCAACAATAAGAAACAATACAATGAAAATTAGAAGCAGAAAACACGCATCGTATGTTTACTGAAAATTCTGATGTATTCCTATTGTTTATAACCATTCATTTTTATATATATATATTTCTAATTATTAACCCATCACAAAAAATTTTGAAACAAACCAACGAAACGTTAAAACTACCCTTTCATATACAACTTCAACCATAATACTTCCATGGGTCAGGATGGCCGAGTGGTCTAAGGCGCTGCGTTCAGGTCGCAGTCCACTTCTGTGGGCGTGGGTTCGAATCCCACTTCTGACAAACTTTTTTTTTTTTTTACACGTTTACTTTTTTTGAAGATGCAAACGAATACCGTAGTTCACTTCTCACCACCTTACAATAATAATTATCTTCATTCAGTCACAATAACGTTTATACAAACAAGAATGATGGATATGGCGACTTATTTTCCCTCGTGTATGAACAGTAGCTCTGAGTAATCCATTTTAAGATTACTCTATCCATGAACGAATGCCAGTTCACACTGCAATGAATCATGCAGCTGCAAGTATTATATATTAGCAAATATTGTTTCAATGGTTAGTAGCAAACATGTCGAAAAGCGCAGGGTGAATGAAATACATGTAAGCATTCTACGTTCTACCATCACACATCTCCAGACATTTAGCTTTCTCTAGTGCTTCGGAGTCGCGATAAGAGATGGCAGCACGCGTACCGCGTCGGAGCGTTATGTGAATGGGTCAGTTCACGCTTTCGTGTCTTTGTGTCGTGTGGTTTATAGGTTATAATGCCGCCAAAATTGGCCACAGTTATCTCCAGTGAGCACTCTTTCAAGTTTTCTACTGTTATGGAATGCCTATTTCAATATTTTTTCATTGTTTCAGGTATTGTGAATTATTTAGCTACTTATCATAACTTATTCTACAAGCACATAATGCAGTGGCATGCTAATTGTGACATAATTTAACATTTTTGCAAAGTACTAACACTTACCGTCGTTGTCTCAATGATAGGACCACCACTTGTAATTATTGTGAATAAAACTTTCGGTGTACGTAATTGTGAAGTAGCCGCTATGGACTAATAACCAGCATTTGCACTGATGAAAGTAATGAAACAGCAGAAGCCAATGAAATTAAGTGTTCTGTAGGTATTTTCACATTATATGCAACCGTTAAACGAGCGTTTCATACCAATATCAACTCCCTGTAGTATTAAGGAGATTCTCTTATTTACTATAGTATCTCTCTATCTGATAAAAATGACTGCCGGGGGCTTGTAAGGTGTCAGACAATAGCGTTAAAGATGTGCCATACATCCTTGTTGACATATACCAAACGTTTGGATTGAACTACAGATTCTCGTATAATCTCTCAACCTACGTTATAGCATGAATGCACGGCAGCCATCTTGCCTGTAGTGTAAACCTTTGTTGATTGCGTGAAGTTGTGTTTTCACCACAGGACGTAATTTCGGTCGTGTGTTTAGTGACTGTGGATTGTTTTGTATCTCTCTTCACGAATGTAACTGCAGTAAATTTAAGGTAAGGTAAACTTTGTGTATTTCTAGTGAACAATTTAGTAAGAATTTTTTTCCTGCAGGCCTGTGCACTACTTGTGAAGTAATAGGTAGACAATGTTTATATGGAACTTTGATGAGCGTTTTTGCAGCAGTAAAGCAACGTCATCTCTAAATATTGAGTGAATAATTTAGTCTGTAGTTTTTAATATATTGTCGTTTTACAGTTAGAGCCTGTTGTGCTTTAAACAGAGTGAAATAGCTTGAATATAAAATCGGTAAAACCGCCCAAGATGGCTGCCCGACGGGATCGGATCACAGGGAACGATACACGTTCGCTTTTAAATCCGAAGTGGCGGCTTTACGTACTAGAAACATTTTGCGTAGCATTATAAAAGTGTTGTCGGAATACTAGCGCATCGTGTTGTGTGATTTTTATAATTTTAAATCGTATTATGTTCATGTAAAAATTTGTTAAGAAAAGTGTTTTCTTGGCAGCGTTTCACTCCTTGTATTGAGAGCATTTCAGGCGCAGCGATGTCGATTTGTTCTGACGCGCTGTCGTCATTCAAGTAGAAACAGTCGTCGGCGCATTACGTGCTTCGTGCATTACGGACCGCGAACTACTTGTGAGAAATTTGTGAATCGTGATTTTCTTACCACTGTCACAGTACTTTGCGGACCTCGTGTGTTTGACTAGTTCAGCCGAAAATTTATTATTTAATAATGTAAGGTTCACGGCTTAATATTTAAAACACATTTGTGTTTTGTGTGTGTTCTAACAAGTAGTGTGTCTTGAATAGTTTGCCTTCAGAAAATTACAAAGTGCCGCGCTATCAACTCACTTATATTTATTTATTTTTGTTTCAGATGCATGCAGAATTATTGCGTTAAATGTGCATATCCGAAGGAGGTGAGGCCAAAGGCGGGACACTGTTTTCTATATCCCGCCGGGTGCCGTCTCCAAAGTTTCAGAAGAATGTGACTGTGTGAAGTGTTCATTCGTTTCGTGTGCTATAGGCTAGACCTGAGGTTTTTTTTTTTTTTTTTTCTTCACAGTGGAAAGTGTATTAATTTAGTTTTATAAACCTTCATGATGAAGGACCACGAAGCGGTAACGCAGGCAACGTGGACTGGTTGGATCTTGGAAGCAATTCGAAAGATCCGTAGCCAAAAACAAAGGCCGTCAGTAGAGAGAATTTCGCATGCCATTAGGCAGCATCATAATTATCCGGATGAAGTTATTGCAGAAAATTTAGAGCTTGCTGTTAAAGAGGGTACAGTGTTAAAAGTTTTTAACAAGGGCCAGAGTTCATACAAGGATCCAGGTGGAGTGCAGAACAGGCAGTTGATTGTTACCAAAGGAACAGATTTAACAAAAGTAGTGGTAAAGGCAACTAGGGAGTTGAACGAGAGAGAGGGCTCTACGCTAAAAAGTATCGAAAAGTACATTCACCAATCTCATGCAGTTAACATTACTTCTGAAGAAGTAGACTTCCGTGCGTTACTGCGCATTTCGTTGAAACGTGCCGTGGCTCGGGGACTCCTTTCTCAGGATGGCAGATTATTTCGGCCTGCTACATACGGTCCGGGTGGAATTCCAAAACGTTACGGTGACGGATCGCCTCCCAAGCAACGCCGGGCACCGAGTCCTGAACCAAAGGTAAGGCTACAGCGTTGCGCTTTAACTACGTAGATATAAATGTTCTATTTGGCAAATGTTCTGTATTTATTATACATGTTTCAAGTGTAACGTTTTGATATTTCAACACATTGCATGACATAAATAATTGCATTTTTTTAGGAGATAAACAGCTAAATTTGTGTGCAAACTTATTTTTATTCGTTTCTCGGTGCTGTTAATTTTGCAGTTTCTTTTGTTATGTAACAAATATATTTCAATGTTAAGGATAGTTCCCCCAAAAATATCCCGTTGAACCCAGAATTTGGGAGAGGAATTTAATTTTTTTTTTGTTGGCCAGTGTGTTATTGGGGTTATTGCAGACGTTATCTTGGCAGACCACGTGCTAGGGCGTGCCCCGCGGGTCCCAGGAGTGGGGAGTGGGAGGGAACAGACGAAAGCGCGCCAAACTGCGGCGGGCCCCCGGTTACAGCGATCTTATTGCTGGTCTCACAGAGAGGATCGAGACTATTGAACAATTTATAATATCGCATTGTTTGAAGTCAACTAGAATGACTTTTGTGGGGAGGTTGTAGCATGATTTTTTCAATTTTGACTCGCGCACTACTGAGAAACGATATTTAGAATTCAACTGTGCCTCGCACAGGACTAGTTAATATGGTTAATTTTGATATAAAAATGACTAAATGCCCGTGGGAAATATATTCTTTCCTAAACCCAAATCAAAAACTGTCACGGTGATGAAATTTGGCAGGAACATGGGTTATCGTCGTAGCGTTCATGCGTGTATTTTAGAGAGAATGTAAACCAATATGCATCAGAAAGAATCTCTTGCATTAGCGATGTAAATACAATTGTTTAGTTTGACCTTCAATAACTAAATGTTATTGCGTGGGTAGGGCGTAGTGGGAAATTTTGTTGCACATTTTCAAACCTTCAAATAATCTGTTTCTCTCGGATCGAAAGTTTTAATCTTCCCCATAGCTTTTACTTTAAAGGCTTTGAGCGAAATGCAGTCTTTTTGGTGTAATAATTTTAATTCGAAGTATTGGCGGAATATACGCACATAAGGAGTTTGCAGAAATACCGTTGCTTAAGGGCGGATAGAAAAAAATCCTTAGACATTCAAATACTGTGATGAAAGAACATATCAGCGCATTGACTATTGTGATTTATATTTGGAACTTTCATAAGTTATTCATCAAATCGGCTCGGTGTTGATAACATCACGGCCGTTTGTGAATACCGTGTTTCCTTCATATTTGAGGCAGTACATTTGTTTTAAAATGTCAATCCGCTGACAGTTAACGTGATTGTGCTCGGGTGTTATGAAGCCGTCACCAGGAGAAGCCGCAGCGGCCGGGTATCAATAATTCGCGTCGGCCGTGCGGCCGGCTCGGCACGGCAGGGCTGACGCGGCTCGGCGCGACTCCCACGGCCGGTGGCCGCCATGGCTACCTCCGCTGCGGTCGTTACCCGCCGTTGCCCGGCCGTTATCTGCTTAGAAGCGCGCGCACACACACTAGGGGCTCATGAATAGTTTTCTGGATTGAATGTCTTGTTTACTCAATGCCATTACGGATAAATTTTCACTGTCACCGTTCAAATAAATTCTCAATCTACTGAAACTATTACTTTTTCAAGATACTCAATCAGGGTAATTTTTTACCAGTCAGGGTATCTTTGTACCACTTAATATTTGACTGACGTGACACCTTCTGGGGAATTATTTATGACAGAGGTACTAAAAATTACCTTTAGAAAAATATTGTCAATAGGTGGAACATCAGCCATTTGAAACCCAAATATTAAGTTATCGTAGAAAGATATAAAAAAAGCCAAGATCGCTGATCATCAATTTTTATTTACGACGACCGGTTTCGCTGAACCATGTCAGCATCATCTGGTCAAATAAAATATTTTACAAGGCCATAATGTTGTAATATCAATCAGTTGTTATATAACAATTTACAGTGCATATGTGCACTATGTCATTATAATAACACATAATAGAACGTAAACCAACTCAAATATTAAGTGCTACAAAGATACTCTGACTGGCTCGAAGTTACTCTCGACCGGTTTCGCTGAACCATGTCAGCATCATCTGGTCAAATAAAATATTTTACAAGGCCATAATGTTGTAATATCAATCAGTTGTTATATAACAATTTACAGTGCATATGTGCACTATGTCATTATAATAACACATAATAGAACGTAAACCAACTCAAATATTAAGTGCTACAAAGATACTCTGACTGGCTCGAAGTTACTCTAATTGACTGTACAGTTTTGATTTATTTTATATGCGATCTATTTAATTGTTGTTGTTTAGAGGGGACTATGTAATCTGGGGAGAGTAGCTTCTGGTATTCATAATGTTCAGTGTTCAAATCACCAAGTTTTAAAACAAGTACCGGTATGGTTTGAGATTAGCGCAACCGAAACACTTCGGAAAAAGAGCATTGAACAGTATCACAGTTAAATATATGACTGAACATTATGCTTAGTTTAATGCATCATATAGTTTTGGTGTTTGGTGAAGATGAAAATTTTACCATAGTAATCGAAATAAATCACAAACGCATTTTTTAATGCAGTAAAAGTTTGAGTTTGCCATGTAGCCACAGAAAATAATTAGCTTAGAAAGCTAGTCATCTAGGAAATTGAGAATTGCTTCATTTTGTTGCTCACCTTGTTCAGTTGGTGGCAGAATCGGACAGCAAGTTAGAGCCCTTAACCGGTGGTGACAGGCATTGCCGTTTAATTTTTTAGAATAGATGAGTGAAATTATACCATATGGCACTGAGTGTTACGACAATTAAATGCATGTGAAGGACATGCACGCAATAACAGGCCCGAATATCTTCGGAGCGAACGTTCCAATTACAGAATGACTAAATTGTGAAAATTATTTAAATGTACAATTTATTCTTGGAGCCATTGCGGACGTGTGGGTTACGCATGGTCAACAATTTTTTTTTGGGTACTGTTCTTGCGCTTGTAGCATTGACTACCGCCGCGATATGGCAACTGTGTATGTAGGGCGGCTGAGGTGAGGCTGCCCGCTGGGTTCTGCGTCTTTGTATTATGTAACCGCGGAAAACCATGGCCAACTGATTCTTTTGCCTGTATCGCACTGTAGCTCCACTATTTTGTAACCGAAAGACCGACAGCATTTTTCCGCTTCCAGCATGTCTGCAACAGTCTTTTCATAGGTGCTGCGCTCAATTTTATTTTTACCGGAGGAAAGAATTTCACATTTTCTCTCCTTTCTAGATTTTCTGCTGCGCAAATGCACTTGTGCGACGGTTGTTGCTGGATGGCATTGTGGTCTGCAACGACCGGAAAACCCAGAACCCATAATAGAATCTAATTAGAGAACCGATTCTAAACATCACTACAGGGGGATTTAAATTCACTACTTCTAGCCGGTGTTCGATTGATGGCTATGCTGCTGTATATCTCATTAATTTTGTACCACAGGATGCCGTCAATATTTTTGTTTCGTATGCTATCCCAGGAGTCCCTTTATGAATTCTACCCATCAGGAGATAATAGTGTGCAGCAGTAACTGATGAAATTATCTTCACAGTTGAATATATCCAGGTAGCCTTTGGAACTTGTTCAATGTGAAGCCCTCAGAGTTTGTGGAATGAATAACGTTCCACTTATTTCTGGAAATTTAAACTGACGTTTTGCACGGTACATTATTGTTCTAAACTGGCATATAGCTAAAATTATTAATGAGGCTTTCATCCCAAACGAGGACATTTTTCTCTGTCAAAAATTTTCTAATAAGTTGACAAACTTACTTTAATTTACTGCTACAAGTATCATGAAAACTTACAACGTCCTAATAAACTAGAAGCAAACAGTATTCTCGATCGAACCGACGTGCTTGTAAGTTTTTAATTGCACACCAAAACAGGTAAGTTCTACTTAAATGTCATATGGACACTATCAGAATAAGAATGAAAAATATCATAAAACATTCATCAATAATAGAAATTTCTCTAATGTGCTATTGCGCAGGAGCACTAGCTTTGTAAGGAATGCGCTACTAATAAATTGATGTGTACCCTAAATTCAGTTGAAATTTGTGCTTTTTACGAATTTTTTTAACATCCTGTGTCAATCTGTGGCATTTGAAAGTAGCAGACTTTTTTTTTTTTACTGTCAATTATACTTTTAATTGTAATGCGTCAGTGAAACAAAACTTAAGCGTTACATGAAATCATTATATTAAGATTCAATTCAGGAAACAGTTATAAATGTTGAATTTGTTATTCTTGTTATAATGTTTATAAACAAATTACCAGAAAAAATCATATGGTTGCACTTGGTTTACCTCTCAGTGAAATTAATACACAAACAATTTTAGTTCTGTAGATTGATTCATCAGATAAGGTGCTATAAGTTCTCTGAACTTGTAACTACTCCCAGTAAAAACAAGGATTTAATTTCGGTACAGTCACGGTCAGCACAGCCACTACGGTCGGGGGTTCGAATCCCCCCTCGGGCATGGATATTTGTGCCGTCCTAGTTCGTAAGTAGTTCATAAGTAGTTTGTAAGTTTAGGGACTGATGACCCCGTAGTTAAGTCCCATAAGGTTAACAAACATTTGAACATTTTTAATTTCGGTACAAGAAAGGGGTATGTATGGAAATAAGTACTGAGCTGTAAATACAATTCGCCTGCAAAAGCTTGAGTTTGATCTGTAATAATAATCTCTTCTAACAATATCAGCACATTTAGATTTATGCAGTCCATTAATCATGTAAATTATCAGGGGGAAGCAAGAATGAGACCCAGATCTCCTTGCTGAAGGTTCGCTTCTGTGATATAAAGAGGTTTCAGAATTTTGCTGCTTGTCAAGAATCTAAGAGCACATTTATCTCTTGCAACTTTGTTCTAAATTGCGCAAAATACTGAGTAGCTCTTGGCAGTAGGATCTCTTGTTATCTCGTATTATTGAACGTGTAAATAATTCAGATTAGTGGAGCAGTAGATGATAGCTGAATTGTTTTTGGAAAAGGGTTTTGTAAACTCGTGATTACGTATTTCCATATTTCGTAGCAATTTCAGATCTGCCCGTGGAGTATTTGTGAAATTCCCTTCACATAAATAAATGACTGAATAGAGGGAGACTTGGAACAGTACGTACTAGTCGCGTGAATTAAGTTTATACATGGTGCGGAGGTTTATGGGAGAAATTGTAAATGAGAAATGCATCAGCCACCGCTCCGATGGCCAGGTTATTCTGTGGTATTAGTAAAATATTAACCCGTGTCAGTAGATAGGTCGATATTGTTTGATTGCACTGTATTTGATTACACCAGCCTTGTGTCGTGAGAATGTGTACCCAAAGAAATTGAATGGAACTGTCACAAAAATCTATGCGGTCGCCTGAGATTTGTGAGAAGATTTTTAGGATGTTTTGTAGACATAAGTTAATTATCGTACAACTCTCATTTGAGCTGTTCACATGCACTCGAAGTCATTCAGTTATTCTTTCAAAATTAACATTACCAGAAACTATAAAACATTTAGTAAAAGAGCTACTTCGGTTTGTTTAGTCTAAATGTTGATGTCGCAGAGATGCCTTTAGTCTCCAGTGCATCATGAATGCCTTTACTACTCCAGTACAGAAACTATGCTGCAAGGCTCATTTCGCATACGGCCAAGGCGATAGAGTGACAGATATATCGGTCCGTACAGTCACTGACGCGTAATCTACAAATAGAATAGGGACGGGCGGAAATGATTCTTTTGCTTCGAGGGCTCACTTCGTGTGGTAGACAACTGCCCACGTCTACTTTCTGAAAGCCAAGCCTTATATTTGCAACTAGCCTTCTTCCTTCAGCGCCTATTCTTTATCTTAGCTTCTGAAGACCATCCACCCTCTTACCGGTGACAGTTCTGAAATTGCTTGTTCTCGACCTGCCCCCTCCCCATCAAGTTTTCTTCACAGTAGATTTCGAAATTTTTGTAAAAGAATGTCATGTCTATTTTTTCCCGCTTTGCTGTGGTGTGTATAACTTTCGGTAATTATTTCCTCTCGCCCGTTTCTTGTAGGATCGTCTCATTCGTCCATATATCGGTTCTTTTGAATTTCCTCCAAAGCCATGTTTATTAAGCTTCCTTGCGAGGTTTTTCTTGCTTTGCGTACTTCCACGTCGAACAATTGTACATCAAAACTCAATAGTAAGACTTCAAGCACATTTTTAGTGTGGATGCTTGTGCTCTTGTTCAGCAGGTTTTAATCTTTTGGAAGGCACTGTTGACCATTGCTGCTCTTCACTTAATATCCTTGAGAAATTGTAATACAGTGGAGCTGTCCTATAGAACATACGTCCATATGGAGGTTACATAGGGGATTTCAAATGACTGCGCGAAAACTGAAAGACACATTAATTGCATATATTATTGGATAGTTTCAACAGTTTAGATTTGTAATACGCGATGTGGCGTAGTTGCATATCACTAGGGTTGCGGGCTTGTCAGAACATTGCTTATAATTGATGGGACGCATGGTTTTTATGCCGGTAATTTCTTGAAATGAATCTCTTTAGTGACTGGGTTGCAACACACGATCGTATTTTTTAAACCTTATACAACCTCGTGCAACTACGCCCTGCTGCTTATTAGGAATCGAAACTATCCAGTACCACGTGTCAGTTTTCTAAATGATATTCACTTTCTCGCAATCCGTTTTTTGTAACCTGAAGTACCTCAGTCATGAAAAATCCCGCATTTATCAGAGCTTATTGAAATATTGTACTCAACAATCGAAGTAATTCGAATGAACAGTTCTAAGTTACAATGCGCGTGCTTGCATAATTAACTTTCTCCTGATACAGAGTACACCCCACTCCCAGAACCTCAGCGCCAATAGTTCTGACTTCTACTGACTTCTAACAGTGAACTGTGCGCACTGCCTCCGTCAAGAGACCGAAAGCATTCCGTTAGTTCACTTAGTGCAGTTAAGTCTCAAATTCCAGTCATCCCCCTTCCTGGGATATTTGTAACACGATTCCTTGCATAGCCTGGCTGGCAGTAGCTGTACACCTTTATTTATAATTTGTCCTGTATCTAAGTATTTCTTTCCACGTCTTAGGAATTGATTTTTGTAAACCATTAAATAAGAATGAATTTAATTTTTACATACCCTCCCAGTCAAAAAAAAGGAAGCAGATAAACGTTCATGATGACTTTAATCGTTCAGCTCATCCTAACAAAAAGATTAAACGGTCGTAGATCTTTCGGTGTATCCGTAATATGATGAGTTTCGTCGGTGCTATCGCAATGACCTTTCTAAGAGTGTTTAATGTACTATAAATTTTAAAAGTATAAAGAAAGCGAAACACGGGTGGAACGGATGTACTGGTCATGCATAACAATAATAACAAAGAATTGCAATCATGAATATGTCGAATTATCAAGCTTTCTCCCATTCCGCGATCTACTGACGTTCGACGATCTCAGAGACAAGTCTTAGCATACTGGTTTAGTCTTGTGATAAAAATCAACTTCGTTACGACACATTTTCTTAGGCATTTACTATTTGTCTCCCTTGTTTCAGCCGAATGTTGCAGTTTTGTTTCAGACTGATTAAAAGTACCTGACTGTGCAGGCAGCAACCGCACAGAAAATTTGGATTTATGGATCTCTGTCCACGGGTTGCGGTGATCAAAATATTTACCATGGTTCCAACATCACCTAAGGGTGGTACATTAGAGCGACATCGCGTCATGTAAAATTACATCAAAAGGAGTTATCAAAGAAATAACACATTAAACACACAAATATTTATACGGTATATCCATGCCTACCGGTGGTACTTGATCTTTGCCAGTTTGTTCTTTGATGTAGTTTTAGCTCGTGTTTAAGCAGAGCGTTTGGTTAGTTACTGATTTGACTCTTCGAAAGATCGCCATACTGTATCGTACGGAGCGCCATACATGGAAATCTGAAGCTCGTGTACTGTTTTATCCCAGCCCTGTCTGTTGGCGTTTGCACGTACCGTTTCGGTAGTTAAGTGTGTAGGCAAACCAGATGCATTGTCGGGTTGTCACTTACCTCCATGCACGGCTGGTAAGCGTGTGAGGTGCATTATTGATCCCACGACACCGTGTTCAAATGTTTGTAAATCTATGTGACTTATCTACTGTGATTGTCACAAACTGCTTACAGTAACAACATAAGAACACAACACACACACACACGTGACCGAGGGAGAACTCGACCCTCCGACGGAGAGTAACCGTGCGGTCCGCACCAAGGCGCGTTAGAGCGCACGGCAATTCAACCGCGGCAACACCGTGTTTGTTTCCGTAATGGTCAAAATTTACTTATCAACGATGTATTATTGCATTTTTAGTTTTAATTAGTTTTTGCATTCATTGTTAATGTTTCTTTGACCTCATACTGACGTATGTTGAAACTACGACAAAAAAAAATCACCTAAGAACAACGACCACACGAGTTTTGAAGATACATCTTCAACAATCACTGAATGTCAAACATTTGTTAAAAATTGTCTATTCATGTATGAAATTCATTATTAGATTGTAGGCAATGAAAACATCGTAACTCGATATGGCAGTGACAACGTTTCAATTTCAGTAGGACTAACATGTCTGTTACTGACGAATCATTTGGACTGCGTGAAGAAAAGTTCATAGCTCGTCAGCTATACAGTGCTTCCATGATGTACCTGATGCAGTGATTGTGACTATTATGCCTCTAATCTTCCAGAGAGTAGCTCATAATAGAACGGTAGTATGCGATTGACTACTTTTGCATGGCAAATGACTACGAAAGTAAACAAACGCACATGTTAGGAGTAACTCAGTGCAGCCAACTGCCTGATTCAGTAGCACTCTGCAATTTATAATTTATAGTATGAGCTAGTTGCATGTGTAACACTATGTATACAAGCAGATAGAAATGAATTTGTGGTAAAATGTGGATCAGTTTGAGAGGTAATCGAAAAAAATAAGGTATGTAGCTGATCAGCTACACTATGCCATAAAGGGTTATGTTTTCATTGACCACCATCTTTGTGTTGATAATCGTTTTTGTGTTCTGTTTATATTACAGCTGTGTAATGTTATTTCTGACTTTTTAGGTTTTACTCTTCACTGTTATGCAGAGTTATATGGATTTTCTTTTTGTCTTTTATAATGAGCTTATTGTGTTACTCTGATGTTATTTAAATTCAATACATGTAGATATCAATCCTGTGAATAAATACTTGCGATGAAAGTAAATCACTTCCCATGGCTAAAACAAAGCAGTAGTTTTATGGTACAAATAAATCGCATCTCTCATGGGTTTTCTAAGTGCTCTTGTTTATTGCCGTTTGAACGTTTAGTTCCACAAGACAAGCACGTGTTAGTACCTACGTAGAATGAGCAGTAGTTTGGGTAGAGTGCTAGGATGGTACTGTAGGTGTTGTGAGCGGCCCGGAAGCCGCGTCCAGCGGACTGTGTCACCCGGAAGGCGGCGTATAATTTTTGAGCGCGCGCACAATAGGCGGGCCACGCGCAACGCAGTCTAATTGGATCGCGCGCTGACAACAAAGGCGCGACAGCTGTGGCCGCCAACGGTCTCCGCCGGACTGGTTCTGCCGCCGCTGCAGGTATAACTGGAGGCTGCACCGCCCGGTGGCGGCTACTGCTGCGCACCACGACTGCCCCACTAAACGCTGCTATGCCTGCAACATGTTTACACACGTGGTCGCTCGCAATCTACAAAGTTTTCCTATTTCCTAATCCAAAGATTATCGAACAGTGGCATTTAGGTTATCACGGCTGTACGTATCAGTACATGCGAAGAGCTATGTCGCGTTACAGATATAAAATCTTCGGTTTTATATCAACTACCAACTGAAATAGCCCTGTCGCCCAGGTATTTTTTTCATTTCTCTCTCTCTCTCTCTCTCTCTCTCTCTCTCTCTCTCTCTCTCTCTCTCTCTCTCACACACACACACACACACTCACACACACACACACACACACACACGGTAGCCCTAAGGCCGATATTACACTTTCAAATTTTCTTTGGCAAAGAAAATTGGGCCGCGGTGGAGCGGCCGAGCTCATTGAGAAGCTATGCTACGATGCGCGAGGCCGCTCCCCGTCGGGGGTTCGAATCCCCCCTCGCGCATGGATGTTTGTGCTGTCTTTAGAATAAATTAGTTCATAAGTAGTTGTAATTTTAGGGACTGATGACCCCGCAGTTAAGTCCCTTAAGCTTAAACCTTTGAAAATTTGAAAGAAAATTGGATAGTGTAATATGGAACTTTTCTCAAAGTTGCCATTCGTCAAAAATTCTTTGATCAAATCTAGCAGCTCACCGTTGATTTAATCAAAGAAAGCTTTCGTTTTATGTTAACTGCGGTAAGAAATGTGACCGCTTGCAGTAGCAGTTCTTGACGTACTGTTTGGAAAAATTAGCGCGAAATTCGTATGGTGTGTCGCCGCAACAAGAAAATTTCTGCAGTTGTATTGGGGACGATTGTAAAAACCAGCTGTGTCCAGCGAAAGTAGAAGACAGTTGCGGAGTTCATTAGCGATCAAGTGAGGATTGGTTGCACGGCAGACGACGTAAAAAAGAAAATTTCCTTCGCACCACTTGTGCAGTGCAGAAAGCAAAGAGTTAATAATGGCACTATTTAATTCCCAACATATGTTTTTTGACATACTATTTACACGAAATATATTTACACAAAATATAAAAATTGTTAATGTTTTGTTTGCTGCAGACGCGATAAGAGTACTAGCAAAAGAGAAAACAGGGCAGAAGCTCTTTACCATCCACAAATGTATTGGTTCCACGTCGTAATTCTTAGAGCAGAATAGCACTGCAAACGCGTCACCAATGTTCCAAATGTCAAGCCGTTGCAATTACTATAGGTCTACGTGCAGTATAGGCTAGTGTATAGATATATATTTAAAATAAATATGTAAGCAACCGGTAGGTTAATAACAAATATTCATACGCCGTTTTCGGTGCACTTTGACAGATTCTTTGTCAAAGAATATTGGACGAAGATTCTTTGTCAAAGAAAATTTGGAAATGTAGTATCGGCCTAAGAGAGGCCACCAGCAACAATACAAGATTCACACCGACACTGCATGCATCGGCATACATTAGAAAAGACGTCAGGCATATCGACCACATGTCCAGCAGCAACAGACACTCGGGCAACTAGATCTTCAGATGTGACGGAACTCTCATACACCAGGCTTTTAAAATTAATGTTGTATTGCTGTTGCTGGCTGCTCTTTCGAACACCTCTTGTAAACTACCAATAATTTTTTGTCTTCCCTTTTGAGTAGTCGTTTGCATTATTCAGCATTGGTATGTTTAATCCTCCTCTCCGACCTTGCAGGACTATGTCAAAATGCCTGTTTTTAGCTATGTTCAATATTCCAGGTACTGGTGAATTCATTGTTGCTGTACGCGTCTCTTTCACTTCGTAAAAATAAAATGTTGCTCCAACAACTATACATGGAGGGCATGGAAAATATACAAATAATAAAGCAAATAAGCGCCTCATTCAGTCACTTTGCAGGATGAAGTCATGTCGTTGTGTCCTTTCGTATGATGTGAAAAAGAAAGGGCACAAGTTTATCAGACAACCAGATACGGAAAATTCGTTCTGACTGCAGTTTTGACAATTTGTCTGATAGGAACCCAAGAAACCTTACATGACTTTGTATGTTGTAATTCTCAGTGCTGAACAGAAGTGTTTGCAGAACCATACACGGTGCCTGTCCCCAGGCTTGTATTCGAATGTACATAAAGAACAGGAAATTGCGGTTTAACTTCAAGTGGACGACTTTACTGGTGGAGCGCTCACTTAGATGAGGAAACAACCTGACATTCGGGTCAAGCTAGTTAGAGAAATCACAGGAATCCTAAAATTGTACGGCCAGACGAGGAATTAAAGTGCCGTTCTCCCGATGCGAGGCCCAAGCGTCTCAGCACTGAGATGCGTGTTTTCGGAGACACCTTACCTTTTTTTACCTTACAAAAGGAATGGAATAAATACTTCTAAGAGGAATATATTTATGCATGCCCTATATTCATGAATGTAATAATTGAAATTCTAATGAATTATGATATTTCTGAGCTGCCTGCCCTTTTGTCGTTGGTCACTTCTTTTCGACCTGAATGCCCGTACGGATGTCGGTGTACGGTACTTGATAGCAGTGCCTTTGCACCGGAGAAGCAAGTATGTGCTAAAGAGGGCGGCAGACGGTGTAGCTTGCTGGAGGCGCAAGCCTGTCAGGTCGGCGGCGGTCGCGTTTTTCGCGGTGAGTCACGGCGCTGTTGTCAAATTCTCGTTACCGGACGCGTCGCTCACCGATCACGGCTGCTAGTTGCTCTGCCAAGGGCACCGAGTAACGCTTCCCGCCGCGCTTCTCTGCCCACCTCACCAGGCCTTTTATTTTCACTCTGCCGCCAAACCAACTTTGTAATCTCGTAGTTTTTTTTCTTCGCCTTTCTTGATATCAAACTGTTGGGACCGTACAGAGCGACGTTACGCTGTGAACTTAATAATACTATTAGTTGTCAAGTGCCCCATTGAATTTGTTCACGTACCATGTCCCCATTATCTACAATCAACATTATGTCCAATGTCTTAGACTGTAATGCTGCAGTTATGAAGCTATGATCTGTTGGAAATGAGCTTTCATTTCGTTGTTATCTCGTCTATCACAAAAACATCGTACCTTGCAGGTTTTCTACACGTGCTACTAAAATTAATATGTACCAATGATTAAAGATTTTACCCGCGACCGCTGTTTATTGTTGACTGATTACTGTCATATACCTTAATGGGCGTGAAGCACAACGTCCTAGAGGAAATTAACTTTGTGGCAAGCGTAGTTCTCGAAGCTTGTTGAGACTCACTTTCTAGTTCGTGGCACATCATTTAAATTTTGAACAGTTGAAACCCTTAAAAGTAAGTCGAGCTGAAATAAAAACCCAAACTGGTGTCATTTTCATGTAAGCTACATTTTTGTTAGAGTTGAGGACTCTTTGGAACCTTGATCTACTGTCTTCAAACCTAAACTTTAATTAGTCATTCATTCTGAATAAAGTCCTAAAAAATAGTGCCCTCGTTCGACCTCTGATTGCATGTTCCAAATGTTCAGCAAAGCACAGAATGAAACATCAGTCAACAATCCATTTTCTCGCTTATGATTAATAGCCCTGTTATCGTTTTATTATCCTGGGTAACAGCATGTTGGTGTGCACAGAATGTGTGTAGCCCAAAATCGTGTTAACTCTTGATAACTGCAGATATTACTGCTACTTCATATATTACGACTAACAGCCCTAACCTGTGTAACTTCCACTTGAGGGACTCAAATGTTCAAGTGTTTGTAAACCTATAGGATCAAACTATTATGCTCATCAATCCCTAGACTTACAAACTAGTGAAACTAACTTACACAAAGGACTACACACATCCCTGCCTGAGAGAGGACTCGAACCTCCGGCGTGAGTGGCCGCCAGTCCGTAGCATGATGCCTTAGATCACGCGGCTACTCCGTGTGGAGCAAGAGGGGCTAACGCTGACTTATACCATAGACAGGTAATTGTATGGCGTAATCCTGCGGATTAAAAGGGGGGGAAAAAAGGTTGTGGTAGACGTTCCGTGAGAACTGTCAGGTTAAATACATTGGTTTCCGTATACGAGTCAATGAAGGGAAAAAAATAGAGATATTGGCAACTGTCACAAGAGTAGAGCTGATTTTACATCAAAATTAACTTAATCTTGATAATTACGTCAGCTTACTCTCATGATTTGCACCTGCCACTAAGAAGCAGAAGATTTAATCTCTGGTACCAAAAGTCATACTACATATCGTTAAATTTTTAGTGAAGAAATTTGCCCCAAAGGCAAAGAGGATATCGCAAAAGAAGTTATTCATAAAGCAACCCTCTGAAGATGTCTATACATAATCGTGGCCATTATTTTTGTATGTCACGCACATTACCCGTACACTGATACTTTTTGCCAGTTTGCTAAGATTCTCACGTATTGACTAGTCCAATGTGACCATAACACTGACGAATGCGGTGATGCCACAGATTCAACTCTTTAGAAATCGAGGGAAATCGTAAGTTCTCTTTTTGTATTATCTGAAGGACCTCCATTAACAAGGTAGTCAATGATTTGTACAGGATAGCACCGCTGTGCTCGCAGGAAGGTCGGCTACGGAGCCCCACTTTTTTATTGAGCCAGGCGCGGTGAATCCGATGGAGGGGGGGGGGGGGAGTGATTCAGACCACTGAGGGTTACAAAAGAGAATAAAAACGAAGGGAATGGGGGAGTTCGGCAGGTAGCGGTTTCCAGGGCTGTACATATGTTTCGTCTTTGACACTTACAGCTCAGAACCTAACTTTGATACAGTCTGCCCCAAGTATGATTTTTGATTGAATTAATTTGTATGAACAACGAAACTAAACCACACACATACATTTTGAAAGGGTTTTCTTCAGAATGACATAAGGAGTAACTTGTCTCCTTTGTAATAACTACCTTTACAGTCTCTCTCTCTCTCTCTCTCTCTCTCTCTCTCTCTCTCTCTCTCTCTCTCTCTCTCTCTCTCTCTCTCTCTCTCTCTCTTTGTGTGTGTGTGTGTGTGTGTGTGTGTGTGCGCGTGCGTGTGCGTGCGTGCGCGCTATATGGCATGCCAAAAACTAGTCGCGTTACTTCAGTATTGCGAATATGATAGGGAATCGAATGATTGTTTCACAACTGGATAACGTACCGTTGCAAATTATTTCCCCGAAACCTGTACTTCGTATGTACAGGCGCGCGTATGTGTCAGATACGAGGCGACAAGGAGAGAGTCGGAATCCCCCTCTTTGTATTACCCTTCTCTTTTAAGATAAGCCTACGATTTTCATGTTTGTGAATTTTTAAGGCTTATTATAAAGAGGTATCAGTTAAATGCGCGTAAACCTCCTATCGGAAGGTTAATAGACGGACGATGCCAACCAGTACTTGCTGCGAATTCCCCTTTCAACATTTATATAAGTCTCGTTTCCCACACTTTCAGTTTACTTGTAAGATAGACATCCCATATTTAGTCTTATCTTTCATATTGGAATGAAACTTGGCTATTAAGCTCCATATATTTACATTATCTCCTCCTCCCGCCCAATGATTTCCCATTGAAACTGCGTTTTCTTCTGCAGCAACCCAGAGCAGCTTCTCGTTCAGGCCATACATTCTTAAGGTCTCAGTTTCTTGTTGTTTTTGGCATTGCGTGTAAATGGAACTTTGAAGCTTGCATCGTGATTGGGACGTAAACCGTGGATTGATCAATCTCGTGTGTAGACAATGAATTTGTTTCTTAACACGTCAGAAAACCAAACGGTGCACTGGGGCGCCATGCTGCGGTGCGCGTGGCCGTTCGTCGTCCTGGGTCGAGTCTCCCCTCGGGCATGGGTGTTTGTGTTGTCATTGGGTTAGTTTAACCCGCGAGAACTCGCGCCTTTAAAAGTTACGCGATCGATCGCGTGTACGGCATTTTTCTGACAGTCAAAGAACAGTTTGTAATGTACTTAATATGTTTAAGTATGTATTTATAGTTGCGTTTATAAGAAAACCCACACATTTGAGTATTTAAAATTGGTAAAATGCCGATTGTTTTAAAATTACTGTGAGCAAAATGGTCACGCGCGAGTCCTTGCGGGTTAACTTAGTGTAAGTAGTTTGTAGGCTACGGACTAATAACCCAACAGTTGAGTCCGATAGATTTGCAAACATTCTAACATTTTGAAAACCGAACTATTTTCGCAAGAAAGCACACCGGACGAAAAGCTTAGTCCTCATATGCAAAACAGAAGTGCTGAAAAATGTCGAGTGAATAATGACGTATCTTAGTGTTGCCCTCATCGAAGCAGAAATAGCAACGAACGAGTAGTGCTGAAATGCAGATTGTAAAATTAACTCCGATACTTTAATATTGTCTGTGAGTCTGGGATCCGTTCCAGATTGATTGATCGGAGAACGGAGAAAATCCAAAGAGAAGCAGCACATCTCGTTTGTGGTTCGTTTACTTAGAGCAACTCCCGCGCCGGAGGTTCGAATCCTCCCTCGGACACGGATGTGTGTGTTGTCCTGTTGTGTTAGTTTAAGTAGTTTGTAAGTCAAAGGACTGATGACCAACGTAGTTTGGTCCCATAAGAATTACAAACATTTGAACATTTAAGTAGAGCAGGGTTGTCATAGAGATGCACAGCCAACTCCAGTGGCAGACGCCGTAGGATGGTATAACACCCCTTTTTCCGTAAAAATACATAATTACCTTATTAGTTACGTGTGGAAGCCAACAACGCCGTTTCCTTACAATTCCATGCCCTCGAGCCCATGTTTAGCACGGTGATTAATAAAATTGCAGGTTCGATGCCATGGATTCGGACAGGCTAACACGTATTGGGACAGGGGAGTATTAAGTACAGTTGGTTACTGTCTGAAACTGAGAACATAATATTTTAATAGTAAGTAACCCATCAGTGCGCAACACGCGCGGTCCATACAAAACTGGTATAAACTAAAGCTCTTCATTTGTTAACTAAAAAAAAAAAAATAATAAAAAAACAACAAAAAAACACTTCATCTTAGAAAAATGATACTAGCAGCAATTCAATATCTAATTCCAAGTAAAAATGACTGCTAGTAGAGCTCAACAGTAACTGAGAACGACGGAGAGCGACTGAGAGAAAGGCTGTCGCCTCAGCAGTCAGCAGCCCTCTCCTCTACACGTGAGCGCTTTGCTCACACTCGCTGGCGCCCTCTGGCGGCCCGTATCGCGACCGCTCACGTCGATCACTGTTTGCGACCTTTCCAGAGATGTTACAATGGTCTTTCTGCATCACGATGTGGTTAACTGTTAGAGCGTACGCGTTTCTCGAATAGTCTCAAACTGTATATTGCTTCCAGTAACGCATACCCACCAGGGGCTTCACAGCTCTTTCTAAGTGCGTGGCGAGCACGGGGCCCCGAGGTAATGCAGTCTTTCTCCATGGACTGCATTTCCTTTCCCTTCCCCTTCTTTCCTATTCTCACTCCTTCCTCTCCCTACCGGTGATGATCTTAGCAGTTTGCTCTCCTTGTCCCAAACAACCAACCATCGTATATTTCGCGGAAATATCAGGAAGTTAAAAACGTGAGTTGAGCCCAGACACAGACTTAACACAAATCATTGCCGACTGTAAAGTAAAGGCTAGTCTACACGACGACAATAGATTGCGACACTAGTTTCATGAAATGAGTTGCGCGCAACTGGTTTCGTGTATGTCTGTAGACACGGCGCCAATACTATAGACTTCAGTTTCGTTACTTTGTGAGTGCTGTAGTCGCCGTAGAATGAAAGTTTTGGTAGCTGTAAAAGTTGTGGAGGAGCTATTGCTTCTCTGCATAAGACTACACATAAAAAGAATAAGAAACGTGTGTGGATTAAAAAAAAAAAAATTAAGACGCCAGCTCGGTTGCTTAGCGACCTTGCTGAAAGAAATTGTGATCGAAGACCCCAGAAATTATTTTAATCAACTCAGAATGTCACCAGAGCAATTTACATTCCTCTTAAACGGAGTTAGTAGTGCAGTAAATAAAAAAGATACTGTTACGCGTGAATAAGCATTGTTACCAGAACTGAAATTACAAATTGCATTACTTTTCTTGTCGCCGGCCGCGGTGGCCGAGGAGACTAAGGCGCTCCAGTCACGGTCTGCACGTCCACTACAGTCGGGGGTTCGAATCCCCCCTCGGGCATGGATATTTGTGTCGTCCTAGTTCGTAAGTAGTTCATAAGTAGTTTGTAAGTTTAGGGACTGATGACCCCGTAGTTAAGTCCCATAGACTATACAAACATTTTTTTTTACAACTTTTCTTGTCAAGTAGACATTAGTCTCTACAGTACCTGTACCGTGTTCCCAAATCGACAATTGCCATAGTTCGTTTGTATAGTTATTTGGAATTGAATGTATTTTAGTCTGCATTTCACTAATCGTCAACCGATCAATATTTAATTCACGAATAATTGCTTCAAGAGCACTAACTCGCCGCTGCTTATTCCTGCAATTTTCATCGTTGAAATGGCACAAACTCGTATTCATCGCATATATGTTCAAAAACCGAATTATTTCTTCCTTTCCCCCCTATATGTTGTGTTTGGTTCTATATTGGTTATCACCTAACCTGAAAACACGCGCAATTGGTTTCGCCAATAGTTCGAATAGTTCGCCAGTTCGAATATAGTAAACCCCCCAGGGGGCCCACGGTTCTTTTGTGGGTACGTGTGTGGCGCGCACGGGGCCCCGAGCCGGAGCAGCCTTTCTTCTGCCCCAGGCTGCTTCACTGTCCCTCCCGGTTTATGCCTTCGCCCGGAGACGGGCATATTTCGTGAGCTACTGTGGTTCTTGTTGTGGTTTTTCTTCCTTCGTTCCTTCCTTTCCTACCCTTTGTTTTCTGTCTTTCTCTCCTTGTACTCTCCTAGCTTTCTTCTCCTCATTAGTCTCCGCTTCGGCGTTTGAGACACTTCTTCCTTCTTTCTCTTCATTTCCTATCCTCTTCTTCTTTCCTCCCTGTGCGTGTCTGAAGGCCGACCCACGCATTATCGTGCGTAGCAGGTGACGGGGGTAACGCGTAATTCCCCGCCCCGGGTAGACAAGTAGGGCACGTACGTACCCCCTGGTAAAGGCCAGGCCCAGGGAGGGGTGATTACCCGAGCTGGTACCTTCCGAACGTGCCGATTGGTCCCTCCGTCAGTTCTCGGGAGGTGTGACCTGAGGTGTGAACAATCACCTAAGGCGGGTAAGCCCTCGGAGAGGGCCCCCACTAGGAAGGAGCGCGCCATCGGAGACGCCGGTAATCACGGGGGACACTTCCGCGATGACTTCCTTATCTTCTTTCGTGACGTTGACCCATAAACGTAAGTTAGACTCGCCTCAGCCTAAAAAGACTCTGCCTAATGTACCTAAATTTCTGGTTGTCTCTCGCACCGACGGAAAGGATTTCAATTCTGTCAATCCTTTCGTTATACAGAAAGGTGTAGATGCAATTGCTGGCCCTGTTAAAACCTGTTCACGTCAGCGCAATGGCACATTGTTGCTGGAAGTGGACAGTGCCTTCCAAGCCCAAAAACTTATACGTACTACGTTGATGCACACGTTTCCCGTTAAGGTAGAAGCACACCGCACACTCAACTCGTCAAGGGGGGTAGTTTTTACGAGATCCCTTGACGGGCTGTCTGATGAAGACATCCAATCGTATATGTCCGATCAGGGTGTGACAGCCGTCCACAGGGTCATGAAAAAGGTCGATACCCAATTGACACCGACTCGTACTGTGTTTTTGACGTTCGACAGAGTTGACCTCCCGTCGAAGGTCAAAGCAGGGTATGAAGTCATCTCTGTCCGACCTTATGTGCCTAACCCAACGCGCTGTTTTCAATGCCACAGGTACAATCATACCCGTGAACATTGCCCAAATGCAGCAAAGTGTGTCACTTGCGGTAGGGACGCCCATGAGGGGGATTGCCCACCTCCGTCCCCTCACTGCCTAAACTGCAACGGTGACCATGCGGCTTCCTCTCGCGACTGTCCTGTATACAAGGATGAGAAGGTAATCCAGCAAATCCGGGTTACGGAGAAGGTATCAACATCTGCCGCTCGTAAGTTGTTGGCGAGTCGAAAGCCCACTGTCCTCCCAGCGGGTACATACAGTAAGGTACTCACCTCACCTCGACCTACCAAAGATTCCAGTACCCAGACATGTGATTTCACTTTCGCTGACACAGTTGTGCGATCCGCCAGCCCGAAGATTGCCCGTTCCACGTCCCCGCTTCCTCCTGCTGCTTCTAAGGTACAGTCTTCGTCAACATCTAGTAAACCGCGGGCACCTAAACAAGATGCCCGGACCTTGAAAAAGGAACCCGTCCGTGAGGATTTTCTGCGTTCTCAGGCTTCCCAACCGTCAACTGCCTCTTCCCGCCGTCACTCTTCCAGAAGAGCTGACAAGAAAAAGAGTTCCTCTCCTTCCCCGCCGAGGCGTGACCCATCTGTCGCGCCGTCCAACAGTTGCCGGCCTCGGCCGTCTTCTGTTTCACCGGGACGCTCCGTTTGCCGGGCGCCCGGCCCTTTACCGGCGGTGGAAACTGCCCCTCCTGATCAACTCAGGGAGGTGGCAGGCGCGTCGGTCGAACCTATGGACCACGACCCTTTGCCCCTGGACAGCGATAGCAGTGCTCCCTCGAAATCCGGTCCTCAGCGGCCGTCGAGGTGACCCCGCTCGCTACTTGGTTTTTATCCTTATTTCTTCTCTTATTTTTATCATGGCGCTCCTTCAATGGAACATTCGCGGCATCCGTTCTAATCGGGAGGAGTTAAAATTACTCCTTCGATTGCACTGCCCGCTTCTAGTCTGCCTCCAGGAAACTAAGTTGCGTCCACGTGATCGTGCAGACTTTCCACACTACACCTCTGTGCGGTTCGACCTGCCACCCGTGGAAGGTGTCCCAGCCCATGGAGGGGTTCTGATGCTCCTTCGAGACGACGTCTATTTCCATCCCATTTCCTTGCACACTCACCTACAGGCAGTTGCCGTCCGCATCACCTTATCCACATTTACCTTCTCCCTCTGTAATATATATTCGCCATCGTCATCTGCCCTTACTAGGGCAGATTTGCTAAACCTTGTTGACCAGCTCCCTTCACCTTTCGTGTTGGTAGGCGACTTTAATGCCCACCACCCCCTATGGGGCTCTCCGGCACCTTGTCCGAGAGGCTCCCTTTTGGTGGACATTCTCCACCACCTCGATCTTGTCTGCCTCAACACCGGTGCACCGACCTTCCTTTCTGACACAACACACACTTATTCCCATATAGACCTCGCAATATGCACTCCTCAGCTTGCCGGTCGGTTTGAGTGGTATGCACTTTCTGACACGTACTCGAGTGACCATTTCCCTTGTATCATCCACTTCCTACATCATTCCCCATCTCCACGTCCCACCAGTTGGAACATTTCTAAAGCCGACTGGGGGCTTTATTCTTCCATGGCTGTTTTTCACAATCAGAATTTTCCCAACTGTGACAGTCAGGTCGAATACCTCACAGAGGTTATCCTCACTGCTGCTGAACGTTCCATACCTCGTACATCCTCTTCTCCACGTCGTGTCCAGGTCCCTTGGTGGACTGCAGCCTGCCGCGACGCGCTTCGAGCCCGGCGCCGTGCTTTACGCACCTTCCGCCGCCACCCAACTTTGGAGAATTGCATCAATTACAAACGTATGAGAGCGCAGTGCCGTCGTATCATAAACGACAGCAAGAAAGCTTGCTGGACAGCTTTTACTAGTTCTTTTACCCGTTTTACTTCCTCCACGGTTGTCTGGGGTGGCCTACGCCGTTTGTCCGGCATCAAGGTCCACTCCCCGATTCCTGGCCTGACCGTGGAGAACGCGGTCCTCGTGGACCCAGCTGATGTTTCAAACGCATTGGGTCGTTTCTTTGCGGAGGTTTCGAGCTCTGCCCATTACCACCCTGCCTTTCTCCCTCGCAAACAGGTAGAGGAGGCACGGCCGCCTTCTTTCCGTTCTTTTAATCGGGAAAATTATAACGTCGCCTTCACCATACAGGAGCTAGATCGTGCTCTCGCCCTGTCCCGGTCTTCTGCTCCCGGGCCCGATTCCATTCACATTGAAATGCTGAAGAACCTCTCTCCTGCGAGCAAGTGCTTTCTTCTTAGTACCTACAATCGCATATGGACTGAAGGTCATGTTCCCACAAGTTGGCGTGAAGCCATTGTTGTCCCCATCCCCAAACCAGGGAAGGACAAACACCTTCCTTCCAGTTATCGTCCTATTTCTCTGACGAGCTGCGTCTGTAAGGTGATGGAACGCATGGTTAACGCTCGGTTGGTCTGGCTCCTCGAATCTCGCCGCCTCCTGACTAATATCCAATGCGGTTTTCGTCGACACCGCTCTGCTGCTGACCACCTCGTTACGTTGTCGACCTTCATTATGAACAACTTTCTGAAGAAGCGTCAAACAGTAGCCGTGTTCTTCGACTTGGAGAAGGCATACGATACCTGTTGGAGAGCGGGCATTCTCCGCACATTGCACACATGGGGCCTTCGGGGCCGCCTTCCTCTTTTCATTCAAGCGTTTTTGGCGGATCGCAAGTTCCGGGTACGGGTGGGCTCTGTTTTGTCAGATACCTTTTGCCAGGAGAATGGGGTACCACAGGGCTCCGTCTTGAGTGTGGCGCTCTTTGCCATTGCAATCAATCCAATCGTGGACTGCCTTTCAGCCGACGTCTCCGGATCTCTTTTTGTTGACGATTTCGCAATTTATTGTAGCGCCCAGCGGACGTGTCTCTTGGAGCGTTCTCTCCAACGCTGTCTTGACCGTCTGTATTCCTGGAGCATCGCAAACGGCTTCCGATTCTCCACTGAGAAAACTGTGTGTATCAATTTCTGGAGATACAAGGAATTTCTTCCACCTTCTCTACGTCTCGGCCCTGTTGCTCTCCCTTTCGTGGAGACTACGAAATTCTTGGGACTCATGTTGGATCGGAAACTTTGCTGGTCCACACACGTGTCCTACCTGGCTGCCCGTTGTGCCCGATCCCTTAACGTTCTTCGTGTCCTCAGTGGCACGTCATGGGGAGCGGATCGTACCGTCCTGCTTCACCTTTACCAGGCCATTGTTCAGTCGAAGCTCGACTATGGAAGCCTTGTATACTCTTCAGCACGGCCGTCGATTCTCCGCCGTCTCAACTCTATCCACCATCGTGGATTACGTCTGGCGACCGGTGCATTTTATACCAGCCCTGTTGAAAGTCTGTATGCCGAGGCTGCTGTATTACCCTTGACCAATCGACGTGACATACTCTTGTGTCGGTACGCATGCCGCCTACGGTCGATGCCCAACCATCCATCTTACAGATTATTTTTTGACGACTCACTCGATCGCCAATATCAGTTGTCTGCGATTGCCTTGCTTCCACCGGGAGTTCGGTTTCGCCGCCTTCTACAGTGGCTCGATTTTACCCTTCCTTCCACCCTTCGGTTGAGCGAAAGCCCATTGCCACCGTGGCATCAGGCCCAGGTTCACACACACCTCGAACTTAGTTCGCTCCCCAAGGAGAGCACTCCGGATTTGGTATTCCGCTCGAGGCTTGTCGAACTCCGTTCGCGGTTCGATAATGCCGTATTTATTTACACTGATGGTTCCAAGAGCACTGCCGGTGTCGGATCTGCCTTCGTCGTCGGGGACAACCGTTTCCAATACAAGCTCCCTGACCGGTGCTCAAACTTCACGGCTGAGCTTTTCGCCCTCCACCAGGCCGTTTTGTATACCTGCCGCCACCGCCACCCTTTCTATGCCATATGTTCTGACTCCCTTAGTGCCCTGCAGAGTCTTAAGGACCCTTTCTCGAACCATCCTCTCGTGTATCGGATCCAACGCTCCCTCCAGTTGCTGGCTGATGACAGCTGTCACGTTTCTTTCCTGTGGGTTCCTGGCCATGTGGGTGTGCCCGGGAATGAGGCCGCCGACACAGCAGCCAAGGCAGCAGCTCTTTTGCCTCGCATGGCTACCTTTTGCGTCCCATCGGACGATGTTCAACGGGCTCTTCGCCGGAGTATCGTGTCGCAATGGCACAGTGTGTGGCTTTCACTGTACAATAATAAATTGCGAACTGTCAAACCGATCCCGACCGCTTGGAGGACATCCTCACGCCCCTCTCGGCGGGAAGAGGTCATCCTGGCTCGGCTGCGGATCGGTCATTGCCGTTTCAGCCACCGTCACTTGCTGTCCGCCGAACCTGCACCGCTATGCTCCTGCGGTGAACTGCTGACAGTGCGACATGTTTTACTGACTTGTGTTAATTTTAATCATCTCCGTGTAGCCCTTCACTTTCCGTCTACTCTGGAGGCAATTTTAGCTGATGACACACGAGCAGCTGCTCGAGTTTTGCGTTTTATCAACTTGGCCAACTTATCCAAGGATATTTAACCCTTTTAATTGTCTTTTATCTTTCGTTTTTAGCCTCTTCTGGAAGTTCTGACAGTCCCCATTTTTTTAGGCCATAGCGAATCTATGTTTTTGACTGGGCGCTAATGACCATAGAAGTTGTGCGCCCTAAAACCACAAAAAAAAAAAAAAAAAAAAAAAAAAAAAAAAAAAAAAAAAAAAAAAAAAAAAAAAAGAATATAGTAAATTTCCTTGAAACGGAAAAGCTTCTTTCCATGAATCAGCACGGGTTTAGGAAACATCGTTCATGTGAAACTCAGCTTGCCCTTTTCTCACATGACATCTTGCGAGCCATGGACGAAGGGCAACAGGCGTATTGTGTTTTTCTCGACTTCAAAAAGGCGTTCGACGCGGTGCCACACTGCAGACTGCTAACGAAGATACGAGCTTATGGAATAGGTTTACAGATTTGTGACCGGCTGGAAGACTTCCAAAGTAATAGAACGCAGTACGTTGTTCTCGACGGCGAGTGTTCATCAGAGACGAGTGTATCGTCAGGAGTGCCCCAGGGGAGTGTGATAGGACCGCTATTATTTTCTATCTATATAAATGATCTGATGGACAGAGTAAGTTGTAATTTGCGGCTGTTGTCTGATGATGCTGTGGTGTATGGGAGGGTGTCGTCTGTAACTGAATGTAATAGCACACAGGATGACTTAGACAAAATTTCTAGTTGGTGCGAAGAATGGCAGCTAGCTCTTAATGTAGAAAAATGTAAGGTGATGCGCATGAGTAGAAAAAACAATCCTATAATGTTCGAATACAGCATTAGTCGTGAGCTTCTTGATGCTGTCGCGTCGTTCAAATATCTAGGCCTAACATTGCAGAGTGATATGAAATGGAACGAGCATGTAAGGACAGTTGTGAGTAACCCGGACAGCCGACTTCGGTTTATTGGGAGAATTTTGGGAAGATGTACTTCACCGGTAAAGGAGACCGCGTATAAAACGCTTGTGCGACCATGTCTTGAGTATTGCTCAAGTTTTTTGGACCCGCAGCAGATCGGTTTGAAGGAAGACATAGAGGCGGTTCAGAGGCGAGCAGCTAGATTTGTTACCGGTAGGTTCGACCAATGCGCGAGTGTCACGGAAATGCTCCAGCAACTCAATTGGGGATCGCTGGAAGAAAGACGACGTTCTTTTCGTGAATTTCTGTTAAGTAAATTTAGAGGGCCGGAATTTGAAGCTGAGTGTAGTACGATCTTGCTGCCGCCTACTTACATTTCGCGTAAAGATCACAAAGACAAGATAAGAGAAATTAGGGCTCGTACGGAGGCATTCTTTTTTTCCTCGTTCAATTTGGGAGTGGAATAGGAAAGGAAATGCCTAGTAGTGGTACAGTGTACCCTCCGCCACGCACCTTACGGTGAATTGCGGAGTATGTATGTAGATGTAGAACTGTGTAGTTTCGCCAACGAGTAGCGCGAACGCCTGCCGCGCATGCGCACTGGCTAGTAGCGCAGTTTCGTGAAACGTAGTGTCGTCGTGTAAACTAGACTTAAGACCGGTACATAATAAAGTGGCTGCAGTAGTAAAGACGCAGATTAGCGGTGGTCGGTCGGCAGATAGTGTGAGCGGTGTAAAATGGCGTGTGTAATTGGCGATGCGATGCAGTGTCCCGCGGCCGTGTTAAATGAAGTGAGCGGCAGCTGAAAGAGAGCTGGCTGTAAGCGATCCCGCAGCGTGGCGCGGCCAGCTGTCAGTCAGGCCGCGCCGCGGACCGTTGTGCGACGTTGTCAACGCTGCGCGCCGCACCTGGACACCTGCCCCTGCCTGCCTCGCCTCGCCTCCGTGGCGCTCGCTTCCGACACTGCAACAGCCCAATCACAATAAAACCTCCCATCACTATCTCCTACACTATCTCCTACTCCAGTTGGATATGAAAATTCCATGTCTGTACCAACTAAGGTAAAGCAGTCAACAATCCGTAGATTGGTTTGAACACCACAGTGCTGTACTAGGCATGGTCCTGTTTGGAGGTGGTATGCCGTTGCCTTCTTCCGACCTTCGAACTGACTTACCCAGCCAGTTATAGGGCGACCTACAGTTTAACGTGGGTTCCGAACGACGGTGCTACTCGGTATTTTTCACATGAGCAGTAGTGGCAGAGGTGAAAGAAACGGAAAGTGACATGTAAAAATCCGAGGATATGGCGGGGATCGAACCCGCGACCTTTGGATTTGTAGTCTGGCACTCTACCACTGTGCAACCGAGGCGCACCTGTACCAACTATCATAGTGAATTTTGAAACGGTGAAATCGTACCTACTTTCATGCTGATTGGTGAGAAATATCTTGTTTCGTATTCTCCGCCATGCACCGTACGAAAGTGACCTTTATGTTTTGAAGGTTGTACGTGCAAAATTTCAACAAGATCGGATTAAAATTCTAGATTTCGTCGAGGTCCGAAGGTGAAGTACTCTCCGCCATGTACTACGCATTTCCTGAACTGTGAACTACAGCGTTTATTACTCCACACGAAGGAAGCAGGAGTAAAATATAGGGAGCATAAGGTTATTTACAACCTGTACAAAAACCAGACAGCGGGTGTCAAAGAGTTGAAGAGCATAAAAGGGGTGCAGTGCTTGGGAAGGGAGTAAGACAGGATTGTAGCCTTTCTCCAATGTTATTCAATTTGTACATTGAGCAAGCTATAAAGGAAAGCAAGGAAAAATTTGGCGAAGGAATTAAAGGTCAAGGGGAAGAATTAAAAACATTGCGTTTTGCCGACGACATAGTAATTCTGTCAGAGACAGCAAAGGACCTGGAAGAGCAGCTGAACGGAATGGACAGTGTGCTGAAAGGTGCATATAAGACGAACATTAACAAGAGTAAAACAAGGGTAGCGCAGTGCAGTCTGAGAATATCAGGTGATGCTGAAGGAATTAAGTTAGGTAACGAAACAATAAAGGAGGTAGATGTTGTTAATTGGGCAGTAAAATAACATATGATGGTCGCAGTACAGAGGATATGAAATGCAGAATGGCAGTGGGTAGAAAAGCGTTCTTGAAAAAGAAATTTGTTAACCTCGAATATTGATTGAAGCTTATGGAACACCTTTCTGAAGGCATTGGTGTGGAGTGTTGCCTTGTATGGGAGTGAAATATGGACGATAAACAGTGCGGACAGGAAGAGGATAGAGGCTTTTGAAATGTGGTGCTACCGAAGAATGCTGAAGATTAGGTGGGTGGATCGCATAACTAATGAGGAGGCACTGAACAGAATTGGGGAGGAAAGGAATTTCTGGTATATCTTGACTAAAAGAAGGTATCGATTGGTAGGACACATTCTTAGACATCAAGGAATCGTGAATTTAGTATTGAAGGGAAGTGTGTGAGGTAAAAACCGCAGAGGAAGACCAAGAGATGGATACAGTAAGCAGATTCAGACATGTAGGTTGCCGTTCTTATGTCAGAGGCTTGCGCAGGATAGGGTATTGTGGAGAGCTGCATCAAACCAGTCTCCGGACTGAAGACAACAACAACACAAGGAATACTGTGCACCAAATTTGATTGAAATTGGTCCATTGGTTTCCGATATGTGGAAATTTGTTGCCTGCTGCAGCAGTAGTTCGCGTGTTTCATTGTTTATGACGCCATATGTCCTGGACTATGTGTTGCGCGCGATTCTTATTCACAATGCCTTTCCCCTTGGTGTGAAGGTCAACTGTGCAAAATTTCATCAAGACTGCAACAATAATAAATGAAATGCCCTATGCCTACTTGGAATGAATATTTCAGGAAATCAAAGTACAAAATACACTAAATATGCCATTTTACAAAACAATGACCTATTTCTAGTAAAGAATTAAGCTAGTTGGAAAAATTGTAAATTTTATGAAGGAAGATTAGTAAATTTAAACTTACTGACATTTTAAGGATGTTTCAATAAAACACAAGCTATACAAAAGTCTTAATATCGGTTATACAAATATCAGCTTCAAGCTGCTGTATAGATTATGGGGGCACAGCTGACGGTGATTTAGGGAGTACTGACGCTTTACTTAAAGCGTCTCTTAACACTGTTATAGTCAGATTTCTACCTTTTTTTTTCGTATGACGGTTAGGGTTTTTTTTTTTTTTTTTAACAACTTAAGATAACTTCTAGCCCCCACATCCTTCAGCGTATGAGACGCCAAACTTTTTCAAGTTTCCATCATTCTTACTGCAGTCTTATCCATTCCACCATATTATTTCTGGGTTTACCAGTGAATTTGTTTTCCTGTTTTAGCACCATTTCTCTTCCAGTTATCACATTATTGTATGCGGTTTGTGGACCTAAGTACTTCATCACATTCATTTGTAGCAGTACTCTCATTTTTAGAAGTAGTAATTTTCGAAGCAGAATAAAGTACCTGTGACCTCATCTGGCAGCTATCCACTTGTGGTATACACATTTGTTTCTCATATAAAAACTGACACATTAACTACTACAAAGAGAGAAGCCACAGATTCAAATACTTTGTCTTATAACAGAATAAACCAGAGACATGAGAAAATATTATACTCTTCATCCGTCGACACTGTTCTCGTTATTATGTTATCTGCTCTGACTCCCTCAGCGCCATCCAGAGTCTGAGCGACCGCTTTTCAGCCCATCCTATTGTGCACCGAATCAACCGCTCCCCTCAGTTATTAGCTTCTGACGGCCCTCGCGTTCACCTCCTGTGGGTACCTGGCCACGCAGGCGTGCCTGGTAACGAGGCTGCTGATGCCGCTGCCAAGACTGCAACTTTCTTACGTCGGACGATATTCAAGGGGCTCTTTCGCGGCGCCTTATATCGTCATGGCATAATGTGTGGTCTTCACTTACTAATAATAAGCTCCGGACCATTAAACCGCTCCCGGTGGCTTGGATGACCTCATCACGCCGCTCGCGACGAGATCATCTTGGCCCGGTTGCGGATCGGACATTGCCGGTTCAGCCACCGCCACTTGCTCAGTGGTGACCCCGCACCGTTATGTTCCTGTGGCCACCCGCTATCGGTGCGCCATGTTTTATTGTCGTGTTCAAATTTTACTCCTGTTCGGCTTGCACTACATCTGCCGGACACATTGGAAGACATTTTAGCTGATGACGTGCGGGCTGTTGCTCGAGTATTGGATTTTATCAATTTGACCGGGGACATTTAGCTCTTCGCTTTGTTGTTTTTTATTCTATGTTTTTAGCTGTTTTTATATAGTCTTATTATTCTTGGGTATATCCCCGGTTTGATTCGGGCGCTAATGACCTTAGTAGATGTGCGCCCTAAAACCACAAATTATGTGGCATAACATCTCCTCGGACAATTGTTGTGGTTACATGCATGCTGTACTTCATGTCTTGTTCTCCACCATACCAAAATAGCAATAAATAGTACTGTCATGATAGTTTTGTCGTTTCTGTTCAAGTTCAAATGTTTGTAAACTTATAATAAAAAATTTCGTGTTGCTCATTGGCCTGGTGCAATTCTTTCCGTTGGATGCCACTTCGTCGACTTGCGTGTCCCTAGCCTACCCCAGTTATCCAACCGGGGAAAAGGGACCTACAGCTAGCTTTATGTGGGAAGGGACCAATCTACTATGGTCATAGGTCCCTATACTAAAAAAAATCCTTAAACCAACTTTAATCTATCCTAAGGACAACAAGCACTCCCATGTCCGATGACTCGAACCTCCGACGGGATCGTCCGCGCAATTCCTGACTTTGCGCCATTCACCGCACGACAATTCCCGCTCGGTGTCGCTTTTGTTCTCTGTTTTCATCTCACTCGTATTTCTCTGGACCTTCCACTTCCCAACCATCTCTTCTCCCCCCCCCCCCTCCGAATGTCTCGAACACGTAATCCATGATAGTGCTTTATGCTTCAGTTGCTACTAATACGTAAATAGAGAGAGAGAGAGAGATCGACCATGCATTAGTTATGTTTCTCAGCGAGTATAACTGTGACCAAATGTAGTCGTGTTTTAAATATACTGTTCTAATGTGGGAACCGACCAGTATTACGTCGAACGAACTTTTTTTCTCAATCATTCAACTTTGGTGTGGTTAAATGGTATCATATCGTATCTCGCTGCCTCGGGTTATGATTTTCATCTTGAGATCAAATTTCCACCACGAGCTATAATTAGCACCTCTTCGGCGCACCTTACGATTGCAGTATTGCCGTTTGCTGAGATAATGTACGTTGTGCAAAGTCATCCAGACCTTCATAGCCGTGAATACTTTTATCATAAAATGCTCAGAGAGAAACTAAAAAAACAATATCATGAGTTTTACGTGATGTCTGACTTGCCAGGGATCGTGCTGCTGATGTTATGATTATGACATACCTCGGCAAGAAAGCTAATAAGCTCATCGTTAACGTTTATACCCCTTCTACGTATATTAAATGTTATGGCCGTACTCATTTTAGTCGGTTACAACATGGAAATTGCGAGGTTTTCTTTCACTTGAGTGTCGGTGTTTAGGCGGAGAAATCGCAGTCGGAACGAAAGCGCCGGCCGGCTTTTGTGCGGGCGCGGTGTAAAGCTCAAGGTCGATGAAAGGAAGCACGCCGCCAGTTTTTGCCAGTAGCTACAGCAGCGCTCCAGCGCGAATTGCCTTAACGAAGCGCGATGTTACTAAGTGGGATCTCCATTAGAGTGAATCTCTCGCTGTTACCTGCTCACAATGTTTACTAGGCTTTGCAGTGTTGACGTTTTGGGCGGATTTTTATTTACATTGTGCTATTTGAATAAGCTGCAGATTTTATCCTTTTATTTATTGTGCGTTGGGAAGAGCTTGTTCGTAATTCTGAGGACCAAAAATATGTTCAAATGTTTGTAAATCTATCGGACCAAACTGCGTGGTCATCAGTTCGTATCTTACAAACTACTAGTTAAACTAACCTAAGGACAACACACACACCCATGCCCCAGGGAGGACTCGAACCTCCACGGCGAGCAACCTCGCGCTTCGCAGCGAGACGCTTTAGACCGCTCGGCTACTCCACCGCGGCATTTTGAGGATCATTTCGTTTGGCCGTTACTCTGGCATCGTTACCTCTGTGAAATATTTTTGTCTGCGCTCGAATGAAGCAGTAGTTTTTGAAGGTGTTTTGAGGTAACCGAAACTAGATATGTCATATCAGGGAAATAGTTGTCCATAGAGTAGCTGAACACTAATATGCTTTTCAACAGGACTAAAACTATTCATAAATCTGAAGCATTGAATTAAAATTTGTGATGCGGTCGGGAATCGAATCCAGATCTCCATGCTTCCTAGGCAGACGTCTTACCGTTAGACCACCACACCACTAACGAATAACGCGCCTAAGTACGATTTCCCTCCATGTCACAAACTTTAATTCAGCTTCAGCAGTGGATTGTTCCAGTATGTCCATTGCCGAGGTGCTATTCCGCTGCATGGAGAGCCTTGGTGGTAGTGGCAATTATCTTTGGAACACAGAAGCTGAATTAAAGTTTGTGACATGGCGGGAAATCGTACTTAGACTATTCCAAGGCGCGTTATTAGTTAGTGGTGTGGTGGTCTAACAGTAAGACGTCTGCCTAGTAAGCATGGAGGTCCGGGTTGGATTCCCGGCCGCATCACAAATTTTAATTCAATGCTTCAGATTTATAAATAATGTCTTTGACCGCCAAATGTATGAATATGTGCTATCCCTAAAAGTGCTACCCCGAGGGATATTTGCAGTATCAACTTAAAATTCTTAGGATGGGCATTCCATTTCCCGTCCTTCCGTAATCATTTAGCTCTTTTGTGGTTTCTCAGGAACAGGTCAGCTTCTCTTGATAATGTTTCTTTCAAATTGGTCGTGTGATTTTATAGCCATTAATATTTTGCCCTCAGTTAATAATACTATTTTGCCCTCAGTTAATAATACCTACGTCGACTGGATGTTAACGGTCCTACTATTTTTCGCAAGTCTACAGAAAGCATTTCTTTGAGGACAATCTGTTTGCATATGTACTGTATAAGTTGTAATATAATTACGCATCTTACGCTAATTACGGAAAGTGATCAATGCCTCACGTCGTAGTCGTATTACGTTTACGCATGTTTCTCTCAAGACTCCCTCCCCAAGGATATCTCGATTCTTTGGTGAGTACGTGCGTGGCGAGCATGGGACCTTGAGATAATACCGTCTCTTCCTTCGTCTCTTCCTGGTCTGCATTTCCTCATCCCTCCCCTCCTTTCCTATCCTCACTCCTTCATCTCCCAACTGGGGGACTGATGATCTTAGCAGTTCTGTTTCCCTGTCCCAAACAAACAACCCACCAAGCCAATCTCTCAAGACTTCCATTTTGAAATAATTAGGATTATCAATCCCTCTTGTTATCTGAAAAATTCTAATTCAGTAACATTCACTTAAGTTAACTAGATAGACACTGTTGCTGCATCGCAACAGTTACGTCACTGGACTTCCATCCTGGACGACGGGGTTCAAATCTCCCCACAGTTAACCCAGCTGTAACCTCCGTAGTAACTTTACGAGACTACATAAAACTCCTCTACACTTCGAAACTACAGTTTGGAATTAACCTTGCTTTGATCGACCCGGATCACATGAATCGAATGTTGACACAGTTCTTTGCAACAAGTGATAACCAACTTCTTGCACTACCCATATGGGGTTTACTACTTCTGCGTCTACGGGACGCAAACATTCTACTCTTCCTTCAAGTCCTACCATGCTTACAACATCCCTGTTAACGTGATATAAATGTTCATTCGTAATATAGGTAATATTGGAAATACAGGTAGGGGAAATACCTTAGACTTCAAGAATAATATAGTGATTCCAATTCCGAAGAAAGCAGACAAACGTGAAAATTACAGAACTGTAAGTTTAACAAGTCACGGTTGGAAAAACTGGTGTATTCTGACCTTGGGGGAGATCATTTTGAATTTAGGAGAAATGTAGGAACACGCGAGGCAATACATTATTACTTATCTTTGAAGATAGGTTAAGGAAAGGGAAACCTACAGTTTTAGCATGTGTGGCTCTGGAGAAAGCTTTTGACAATATTGACTGGAATACACTTTCAAATTCTGAACGTAGCAGGGGAGCAGAGAGTTACTGTATATTCAACTTGTACAAAAAAACCAGACAGCAATTATAGAGGGGCATGAAAGGGTCGCAATGGTTGGAAAGGGAGTAAGACAGGATTGTAGCCTTTCCCCAATGTCTGTACATTGAGCAAGCTGTGAAGGAATGCAAGGAGAAATTTGGAGAGGGAATTAAAGTACAGGGAGATGGAATAAAAACCTTGCACTTTGCTGATGACATAGTTATTCTGTCAGAGACAGCAAAGGACCTGGAAGAGCAATTAAATGGAATGGACAGTGTCTTGAAAGGGAAGTATAAGATGAACGTTAACAAGGGTAAAACTAGGGTAATGGAACGTAGCGTCAGAAAATCTGGCGGTGCTGAAGGAATTAGATTAGGTAATGAGATGATAAAAGTAGCAGATGAGTTTTTATGGTCGAAGAAGATATAAATTGCAGAATGGCTATGGGAAGAAAACGCTTCTGAAGAAGCGAAATTTGTTGACATCCAATATTAGTTTAAATGTTAGGAAGTCGTTTCTGAAAGCATTTGTCTGAAATGTAGCATTGTATGTGAGTGAAACGTGGACGATAAAGAGTTCAGACAAAAATTGATAGCTTTTGAAATGTGGTGCTACAGACGAATGATGGTCAGATGGGTAGATCACGTAACTAATGAGGAGGTGCTTAAGAGAATTTGGGAGAAAAAGAGTTTGTGACACATCTTGACCAAGAGAAGAGACAGGTTGGTGGGACACGTTCTGAGAAATCAAGTAATCGTCAACGTAGCATTAGAAGGAAGTGTGTGGAGTAAAAATCGTAGGAGACCGAGGGATGAATACAGTAAGCATATTCAAAAGGATGTAGGTTGCCGATCGTATTCTCAGATGAAGAGACTTGAACAGAACAAGGTAGAGCTGCAACAAACCAGTCTGCGGACTGAGGATCACAATAACGTATGTAGAATAAGACTGCGTGGAGATTGACGCAATGTTGCATCATTCTTTCTATGGCTGGCCGTAAAATTCTTTGCTTTGCATGTTTTATCGCTACCACACCCTGATGATTAAATCTCAGAAATGCAAAGTTGTACTGAATAAACAGATGTGTTGTTGTCTGGACTGTCAGTCTTTTTAGTTGAAATTAATATTGTCATCGTTTTAAAAGACATTATGAATGGCAATTTCATTGTGTCACGCAACGCATTCTCGGGTTCGGCTCATTAGGCCTGCCCGAGAAGCCAGTCCAGTATGTTAAGCAGAGCACTTAGCATTCGTTTCGCAGCTTACCCTTTGAAGCAACTTCGTGTTTTATTTGTGGCTCGAAAAAGCGATAATGCGTTCTAATCGTATCTCAAACATGTAGAGTAGTTCTCTAGTAATACTGTCATTACCACACAAACTCTAATTACCTCATTCGTTTACTGTTAGCTTAAAGAGGACGTGTTGAGGTACGGGATTCTTTCTCCGAGGGATGCTGTTTCTTAAGTACAGTTTGTATAGTTTGGGATGCATGTGTAACAGCCACAGAATATATTGGGGATTGTGATTTCAATCAGAAACACGTCTTCGTGATCAGTTTATTCTGAAATTCGACGAATTTTGAATTCACCTTTTCACAGTAATCTACCGGAAAAAGTTGTGCAACAGTCTTTAGTAGCCTATTGTGAGCCGAGAAGCGGTAAAATTTCTATCAGTTCACTGTCGAAGGCAAACGTGGATACAAAACACATTAGAAGACGGAAAGGAAGCAACCGTAATCGTATTACAGGTGCTCACTTTTTTCAGCCTCCCGGAACACATTCTTGCGATGAGGAAAGGTAAACTATGGGCCGTTATATTCGTGACTAACACACCATTGTGTATGAAGAACATTACACCCGATTTGATTATACTTTCTTATGGATTGAACAACTATGCTGATAATACTCGTGTTCGAAGAAAAAAAAAAAAAAAAAAAAAAAAAAAAAAACTTTAAGGTATAATTAATTTACGAACATGTGGGTGCGTTCGTTTAGTACGAAAGCGATTTGTGTAGAAACGAGCATCTTGCTTGTTTCCCAGTATGAAAAACCCGCAGGTTGCTAGATCTTGTCATGGACGTTGTAGAGAAACTCACCAAAAACTTGAGAAATGTAGCCAACCAGCTGAAAAGATGCTCCTGGTGAAGCACGGAACAGATGAATATGTACCTCTTTAAAAGACGCTGAGAGAACAGTGTCGCACCATGTGCCTCAACCCTCATTCTTCCTACCTCAATAAAAATGTTGGCAAGCGAACATGTAACGCTTTTGTCCATAGGACATTTTAAAGCCTTTTAGCCGATCACACCTTGCGTGGAGCCTCCGTACTGAGCATCTGTAACTGTGTACACATCTCCCACTGTCTCTTTGCTCTTCCATTGACACTTTCTCCTGTCTCCCTCCCACAATGACCCTTTACCACTTTCTGTCGCCCTTCCTGACCAACGTATCCTGTGCCGCATTACTCTCTTTCATTACTATTGTCTCTTACTTTATCACTTTCTCTTCAACCTTTATTGTCTCATCTTTACACATGTCCTGTCCGGTTTTTTACCCCAGTCTGGGAAACTGCTAAATGTTGTAGGGATGGGGGAAAGTGGCTAATTATTTTCATATTGAGGTTCGGCAATCGGGGATGTCCAGATCTCCATTCATCTGTCTTTCATTTTCTCCGACTTTTTTGCTCGCACTGCTATGGCTATCCCATCCTCCTGTCACCGTCTCTTCCGCTATTCTGTATCCCCCCCCTTCCCGATTCTGGTATCATCTACTTGGCTAGTTAATAGTGGGCTCTCTGGAAAATTCCCCACTGTGTTCTCTAATTCATTAACCTTCTGGACTTCTCGAGACTTTTGACTGTTTTCAGTTTCCTACTTCTGTAGACACTGTATTGGAAATCGTAAAAGCCTTTTTATATGGAGATACACCGAATGCAGTGTATTTAGCAGGCGTTCCATCGGTCCCTTTTATCCAAAAGTACGTAAAAGATACCTTTTTCTTTTTTCTTTTTTTTTCTTCCTAAAGTACCTTAAAAAATAAAAATAAAGTTGGAACATTTTGTCGTATTTTAAAGCTTAACTGAGGCGCCTTTCATGTTACAGCTGGCTTTAACCTTTGTCTCACTATTTTGTCCCTTCTAAGCTTCTGCATGTACAAAAGTGTTCTGTCAAGGGGAATGCAGGGAGTTATGGTAGAACATCGTCGGCCGCAGGGCGAGAAAACATGCGGAGACACTGCTATGCAGTGCTAGAAACGTTGGTGCGACTTCGTCTTTTATGATAGAAATGACTCGTGGAAGTAGTGTGCAATGTTGGTAGTACCTCCAGCGAGGATGACTTGAGATTCCTACCGACAAAATAATATGGATCGGAGGCACGACCTGCTGAGAAACGTGCTACCAATTTCAGCTGCGATCGGAAACGTTCAGCTACTGAGATCGGCTGTGGTACTACGTTATTCTCGGTCGCTTTATTTGTCAGTTGCGCGACGCTGAATTTCTTAGCTGCGCCAAAACTATTATATGAGCAAAACAATTACAGCACTTTGGTAAGCTGTCGGAACGGTAGGTTGTTAGCTGTGCCTGTGAAAGTCACGATAATACACTCATAGAATTAATCGGTATAGTAACTACTTTCGGATTGGCATTGTCTTATGACATTTTATTAATGATTAGGTGTAAAGATGAGATTTGCACCTGCGAGTACTTCTAAGTTTAGTGGAGCAGGCAAATAATTGAAATTAAAGTTAACAGTTTTTAACGTGTGACAATGTGGAATACGGTGCTGTAGATTTCAAAAGAACTTTTTCTTTTCAAGAGTTCTTACACTGCATGCAAATCCTTAAAACTGCGGATCTTTCAATGTTTATAAACTACTCTTTTCGTCAGCCCATAGCCATACCGAAAATGGGATTGATAAGATACGTCACGGTATATCGCAATACATTAAAATGACAACACTTGCGCGCAACAATGTTATACTTGAGTACAGTAGTGCTGTAATGGCAAACCGCATTTGTTTTGTTAAGTTGGTGTTTGCGAGAATTAATGAGCACAAAAAAAAACCACTAATGTTCACTTGTTTGCTGTGATAACGATTTTCAAATGAAGAACATCATCGTTGGTCATCTTCAGAACAATAGGTCTGTGTTGATGGGCATAAATCAAACTTCGAAGTAAAAACATTAAAGTCCTAAAACTAAGCTTTGTACGAAGGTGCCTCAAAAGGGCAAAACACATTAGCAGTAAAGAAATAAAGTAAAATAAAATAAAGAAAAATGGGTCATAGGGTATGGTTGTACAGAAGAAAGAAATTTATTGATGTGTCGTATTTCGAATCTCTGTTGGTCCCTTAAAAGTTCTTTAAGTCTTTTTTAACAAGTCGGTCCCTTAAGTCCCTATTTATTTTTAGATTTCTGCTAAACACACTACTAATGCAATCTGTTCGTTGGCAGAAGCAATAACAAGGCCTGCTGGAAAAGACTATGTCAAGCAATCCCATTTCACTGGTACGCGTACGTCTATGATTCGAGAGTTGGTCGACTGCATTAGGCCCTTACCAGTACCACTGCTGTGTACGAGTACCTCCCCATATGAGAGTATAAGAAATAAAGATTTGAAACTAAGCGACAAACTCCACTGGTCAGTACAAAGAGCATTTTACAGGTGCCGCTCGAAATTACATGTGTAGTCGTATGTCACTTGAAAGTGCAGCGGTTATGAAAACAAAAAAGACTGGACAGGTTTTCGGGGACCGCTGTTGGACGTGACATTGAAATTGTACTACGTCCTTCTTGAAACGCGAAATCTGTAAGACGTTACTGACAAAAGAACCGTTTTTGAATCGCGCCCCGCAGTCAGCAGTGGTTTGGTCGCCATGCTTCAGCAACCAATACAAGGGTGCAAGCATGACAAGAGTTCGCATTGTGATATTTAGTCTCGTCATTGTTGTTGTGCGGCTACACTTCAGTAAGGCGAGCAGGAGCTGTTTGCTGCAGTGTCGTTTAGCTGTACAGTAGAATCGTGAAAGTTTGGTCTGATCCTCGATCCTGCTACAACTGACATCGTTCTAGAGTACGTTTCTTGGCGGCGGCTACCCACGTGACTTAGCTACTAGTCACCTCCTTGAGAAATTCCTAGAAAGACGTGGAACTATGCATACTGCTTTTTACAGATCACAGCGGCTTCCTTTGCGATCGTGCTTGCCGTCGAATCCAAAGTACCGCAATGAAGACGATTGAAACACTCGTGACTTTTACACTTGCGGAGGCTCTGCGCTTCAACGGTTACAGAATGTGGTATAGTAGAGCTTACTTGTTAGTTTTATGTTTCACGTTGGTTTTTCGGAAATATTAATTAAATTGTGTGAATCTGCTCCACAAGACACATTTCTCTTGTTACGGAAGTTGACTCTTCATCGGTGCCAATGTTGTTATTCACTAAACATACGTATTTGTTCAAATGTTTGTATAGTCTATGGGACTTAACTACGGGGTCATCAGTCCCTAAATTTACCAACTACTTATGAACTACTTACGAACTAGGACGGCACAAATATTCATGCCCGAAGGGGGATTCGATCCCCCGACCGTAGTGGCCGTGCAGACCGTGAGTGGAGCGCCTTAGTCCCCTCGGCCACCGCGGCCGGCCATACGTATTTGAAGAATTTTAAGTCGAAGACAGGGACCGGCTGTGCTAGATAGAAACAGTGACACTGTCTAATTCTAAGAACGTGATTTATAATGCCATTGAAGAAAATAGAACTGGCATGAAGAAATTCGTTTGAATTATTATTTACAAATCGTACACGATTCTCTTTTCCATATGACCATCGGGCCAAAAGTCAGACGAAATAGATGTTCTGTTTTCTGTCTCGAACAACACTGAATTTCAGTGGACCATAATACGATTACAATGCAACAACGCAAAAATAAAATCTTGCCGCAATTCTAAGGGAAAAGATGCATTTTATTTCGTGACTATAGTAGGGCACTGCATTTTTCATTCATCAATTAGATCAGTTTTTGTTGGTCTTAGTGTTAAATTACCCGTACGAGTAACTGAAAGCCCCTAACCGAAAGCCTAGTCGAGAGGTAGGGGGAGCTAAGTGGTTGTGAGGCTGTATTACATCGCAGTAGCAGCCTCCGTGCCGTAGGTCAAGGATGCACGATGTAGGGCGGCGTTCGACTGGGAAGTAGTCACAGAGGTGGAAGGAGTGGTCAAAAGCACTCAAATGTTAACTACTTCCAAAAATAAAAAGAGACACAACACACTTTGATATCCATTTTATTGTATCCAGTTTAAACAAGGACATTTTCGTAGAAACCAAAAAGTATACTCGCAATATTTGGATATAAGTATTCAAATAAACAAAATACAACATTCTAGTACTTGGTAATCATGTCTTTCCTATGAATAACTGCTGCAAAACGTCTTGGAATTAGAAGGAACATGCTTACTAGTTAAGTCTGTGTAAGTGCTGTTCCATTCCTAGAGATTAGTGATTCTTATTCTTCTTTTACTTCTGATGCGAATACTTGATCCTATTTCCAATTGTTACCATATTTGTATGATTGAAGTGGTGTTTTTGAGTGTGTGTGATGTATTGTAGTTGATCCATAATCTTAACTGCTTCTGGGGTGTTGTAGGATCGTTGTCTTGCTGGAATAAATTTTTTTTTTTTTAGTAAGTCTTTGAGCGCTTCTGTGCTGATTTTCTTACAGTATATTGTGAAACACATACTTGGACATTTTGCCATCAATAGATGCTACCTCACCGACACCACTTGACACCATACATTCCCGAACCGTCAGGATTACACTGCCCCGTGTGTTTGACCGTAGCTTCAGTATTTTCAGGATAATTTACCTTCCCTTAAGGTTCTTCCAGATAGGCTCTAATTTCTGTTGCTGTTATTCTGGCATTTTTACTTCACCGTTTTTAAGACTTTTAAGGCATTTGTCCTAGGCTGAATTACTGCGGTATTCTGCGTTTTATAGCGTTGGCTGATACTACGCAGAGGGCGGAGTTATGTGAACAAAGTCTCCACATTCTAAGAACACCAAATTTTGTTGATGCACGAGGCAGATGATTATTCTTTCCTCAAGGATCGTCACTTTTCCGCTGCTCGAAATTGAATTTGTATTTGTGGCAGCAACCACGAATGATTTCTTAAGGTACAAACGTCAATATTTCCACTGTGTATTGTGTTCTGCTGTATCATTGAGCGCGTTTGAGTACTTGGTATAGGTTAACATAATGCTGACACGGGAATTCACATGTTTAATAATCGCACATATTCTTATCATGGGTGTGATGTATATGTATTTGAAACACGTTTAGGCATCGTAAAATCTCGAAATAATAACTAATACTGTATTTTTGTCGATTAATTTAACATTAAAATCTTCGCCCCCTTGGTATTACTTTAGTTGAGAAGAAACATCAGTGTGTGTCCATAACCTGTATTACATTCGAAACCTCCACAGTGGTTACGGCGTCAGGCCACGTGACACCATTGACAGGATTGTGCCCGTCAAATAGGTCGATTAATCCCGCCAGTCCCTCAAGTGTTATTGAGAGGGACAGGGTTTTGCCCTGTCCTATATGTCACAGTTACATGCTGCAAACGCGAACCCACACTATAGTCCTTCTCTTAATAGGCACGCTTAAATTATCTTTTCCCTAGGCGACTAAACAACCCTTCGGAGTGTTAGCCAGTTATACCATACTACTTCAGTTCGTACTGTTAAGCGTAATAGCCATCGCTCCACTGCACTGATTTCGAAAGCCGTCTTGTATAAACTGCAAATAAAACATTCTGCTACTGTAATTATTTTTGTTTGGAGACCAACAAAATTGCGAGCGCACGAAATTGAGGAAACTTCCAAGTATATTCTGTACAATTTTTTCTGCAGGCAGAGAGGATTCGGTTTTGTGACTACCAGCCGTAGCGCGAGGAGGAAAAAAGAGAACTCACTGCTGCGCGTCCTTGGCCACGCTTCATGGTCGCGGCGAACCCTAGCGTCATCGTCCATTAACTCGAAAGGGGGGGGGGGGGTAAATGGTTACGTTTAAACTACGCTAACTCGCCGCGGTGGCGATTGTAAGGTATGGATTTGTCACTAGTGCAAACTGCAGGCACCACGTGACTGACTTCTATGTATTCAAGGTGCTCAGATTCGTTAAAGGACTAGCCTTCTGGCACTGCATTTGGATTGTTTTCTTGGCAGAACCTGTCAGTGGATTCACGTGTATAAGCATGTTGATACGTATCAGATTGTAATTTTTATGGTTTTGGTACGACTACTTTATAACATATAGAAAAGACCGATACCCATATTATTCATCAGCTATTTGCAAACATAAATATGGCGTACTACCGAAACAGTTTGTCTGCTTAATCGTTTTGAAGGGAAGAGATCGTGGTAAGTTTTTTCTAGACACTATATAAAGTACATCTGTAAGCAGACTCGACAGCAGTTCTGGTGCGTGCTCTTAACGTATGGAATAAGTACAAAAAGGCTCTGTAAATTCAACGCCGGGTTGTTTTCTGAGTTTGTGTTACATCGGTAAAAAGCCTGTTAGAGTTTGTAAATAAAATTTAGGGCCTTTGGTGCGAAGATGCAAATGTGCAAACGTACTCTATTTACTGAGTGCTAAATGCAGGCTCGGCAAGCATTGAAGCTGTAGCAGGCGAATTTTAAAATGTATTTCGTGGTGGTGGTGTTGGTGTCTACACGATATGAATTTAATTTTTCTCATTTTTCAAGTTCAGGAGCATGGAAAAGGGAAGTGAAATTCCGTAAACGTATGATTCTCGCCTATCGGCATATATTCTTTTCTCGTCAAGCCGGCGTTGCTATTGTCCCTACAGCAAAGCAAATTCATGCAAATATTTTTTATCATTTGCATCTGTTGGGAAACTCCAGCCAGAGGGGCAGCATGCAAATAGCCTCTCTTGCTCTCGTCTGCAAGCTTACGTGGAAGAAGAATATTCAAATAAGACTGTACAACGGACGTAAAATTTGCATGTGCGGTGTAGGGTTACGAGATATCTTTTAATCCTGTATTAATGTTGTGTTACAACGGTCATTATTGGAACAAAGGATTTCCTGTGCTTCGGTTCATTATTTTGCTAATAAGCCCACGAATTGGTTTGCAGATGCCACACTTCCCGTTTGTATTCATTTGCATGTGCTTACTCAATCAGTTTACGCTCGAATTGTTTCCTTACGCGCAGTACAGCTGTGCAGTGACCTTTGCAGCACTTGACTGCACTACAGAGTGGAAAACCTATTCGTATTACTGGAAAAAAATGAGTTCCTTATTAAGTGTTTGGTGTCTTCTATTCTCTTTGTGTATGACTGAATAGGTCCGTAGTGACCTTGCCTTGTGTTGTGTAGTAAAACAGGGCATACCATCTTCGTATGAAACAAAATTAGTAAAGTTAACGTAGAAACTTTTGTGTCCTGAAAACAAATGTCGCCTATAAATGCTTAGTCAAAGACCAATATTACATGTGAACGATTTGTCAGTCTGAGGCCGCGGCGGAGCGCATTGAGGCGCCATGCTACGATGTGCGAGGCCGTTCCCCGTCGGTGCTTCGAATCCCCCTTCGGGCATGGACATTTGTGCCGTCTTTAGTGTTAGCTAGTTCATAAGTAGTTTGTAAGTTTAGGGACTGAAGACCCCGCAGTTGAGTCCCATAAGCTGATACATTTGATTTTGTCAGTCTGAACGTAGTGGGCAATGATCCGCCAGGACTGTAATCTGCATCGGAGTTTATACGGGTCAGTTGCAATCGTTATGGCTCTCTGCAGCGAACTTTTTTTGTTATTGAAGTGGTTCTCGAGACGACATTTTTTTAAAACCCTAATTACTTTTCATTTGTTACATACATTTAGCACTAATACTGTGCAGCAATAAGCAAGTTTTCCAGACTTTGTGTCATGCTCAACTGCTGTCAGTCGCGTTATATTAATAGGTCGCAGTGATCATTTACATGTACAAAAAGTCAAGCAAGCCAACGGAAGGTGTTTCTTCCACCTCCAAATAGAGCGACAGTAAACTATTGTCTATCTCCGTACGAACCCTAATTTCTTATATATTATATCCGTACACAAAATGTAAGTTGGTGGCAGATGGATCGTTAAACAATCTTTGAAAATGTCCGTCCTCTAAATTTTCTCTGAATTACAAATACTTACATTGAATAATTTCAATACCAAAGTTGAAAATTTATACTGGATTGTTATTGGACTTTCCCACTTTGGGCCAGCCTTAATCAATAACGCTATTCAGGCACGTTTCCTGTCCTACCAAAATTCTCCATATATATCCCACTACGATGGTAGTACCACCTGCTTGTTGCTCGCAATCCAACTGTAATCCCGCAAGGGGTCCAGCGTATGTGTGAAACCGCCCATAAATTGTCATTGCCTGCGGGCGGGCGTGAGGGGGGGGGGGTGGTTTATTTACAATTTATCAATAGTGTTTCTTGAAAAGATCTTCGCCTTCCTTCCAGGGGTTTATTTTATTCTTACAACATTTACTTCCAGACTTCTTTCTTAGTATGGGCTTCTATTTAATGGCTGTTTGTAACTGACCGCTCCGCCGGATACTGATTGCGTCTTAAAGAGAGGAGTGTATACAAACGAAGCAGTGACGAAAACCACGATAGGCGTATAATTGCCCTGTACATAAAACATGCCCACACTCTGAAACCCTTTAAAAATTTCACTTTCATTGTATACTCCGCATCAATCCCGTTTGAAAGAAAAAAAAATTCTAGAGCTATAGTTGTAATACGATGGCGACGTCTTTTTATCAGCTAAAAACTAATCTCTATATTGCATGTATATTCCTGATAGGTAATCCGTGTTTTTTTGTGTGTTTCCCGAAATAGGTTTGTTCTTTTTCAAAGAGTCGCTGAGCTTTCAAACTCAAATTTTCAAATGTTTGTTAAGCTTAAGGGACTTAACTGCTGGGTCGTCAGCCGCTAAACTTACAAACTACCTTACACTAAAGACGACACAAACATCCATGCCCGAGGGGGGATTCAAACCCCCGACCGTAGCGGCCATGGAGACTATGACTGGCGCGCTGCAGACAGCTCGGCCACTGCGGCCGGCCTTTTAAACTAATTTATTGCTATTGAAGTAAGTGGATCTTTGTTGGAGTCGCTACGCTAGTTGTATCTGTGTGCGCTTAATTGTGCATTCAACTAAAAATGATACCTAGCAGAACTGCCTTCTGCCATCATCTCATTAGTTGTGACCTTGGGCTTCTGCCCTCGTAGTGAGATTAATGGGCTAGACCACCCTCGACTGAAGCTGGGGGTTTCCCGGCCCCCTTCGTATCATCACGAAGCTGTGACCTATTGCCCCACATTAGAAGAGTTCCCACCCTCCCGTAAGGAATGCACGTTTCATTCAGCTCAACATGGGGACTATTTGATTATATGTCGCTCCACGTGTCAGCTCCGAAGTCTTTGAAGAGTTGTTATACGGAGAGAAATTTTCGCGCATATATTGCTTTACATATCACAATGGTGTTATCTCAGAATTCTTACTATTCATATTATCGTGCGTAACCAGGTCACTGGTTCCTTATCAGATATGGATCTGTTAAGAAGCACTCAGCTAGAACTGACCAATATGGTTTCAAGATGACTTCTGGGATTGTTAATGTTGCCATCCATATCGACAGTATATAGGGTTCGTTCCCGTCTTTGACCACCTTGTTCCGACAAGACCCAGTTTTGCTCAGATTTGTAAACATACTGTTACGAGCGTGTCTCTAGTTCTGAAGTAACTATCTATTAGCGCAAAATATAAATGCAGTTTGTTTTGTTTATGTTGGACAAGTTTGTTAATAAGAGCGTCTCACCGATGGCGTTACATGTGGGGTATCCTGTATCTGCGATGCAAGAACGTTGTTTGTTATTCGAGAAAATACTATACTCTCCAGGCTGATGACAGAAATAGACTGCTGGCAGAGACTGTGGGATCAAATCTACCAGTGATCAGCAAGCTGACTTGCATGAAGTTCTATATATATCCAAAAGAGGGGAAAACTTGATGAAAAATATGAATTCTTCTGAAAAATAACGTTTACCAACTCTTTCTGCTGCATCAAGTTCCATGTACATGGAAAAAAAAATTCTTAAATGAATATTTACTTTATTTCTACACCTCCAAGTGTGTTCACACCATGTTCCATCTAGATGTGACAACCCAAGCTGGAATCCTTTTGGAAGGGAAAGGAATTTCTTCTCCTTGTTGCCGATTCATTTAAATCTGAGTTGCTTTCGTTCGATTTTTATATCGAGCGAAGTTGGCCCCTGCTTGCAGGTAAATCTGTTGGAGGGATTTCAAAAGACTATAGGCGTATACATCCGAAAATTAGAGCTGAAATATCAATGGGACTTTAAACCTTGAGATTCCTTCCTCCCTCCCTCGAGTGGAAATACAGTAGTAATTCGCTTGTAATACATCCTGTTTAGAACAGCAATATTATTCTAATGTCTGTGAAATAGTTGTGTTACTAATTGAACTGCACGTTTCGTGCAGTATGCACTTTCCGAGGGGTAAGTAGGAATGTCATATTACAGCATGAAAGTGATTTGCATCTTCTAATAGTACAGAAATTGATACTTTTTTTTTATTAATTTTTCAATACTGTAAGAAATATTTAAGAACGAACTTTATCTTCGCTATGCGTTCAGAACTCAAATATTACCTTACATTGAATGTGAAACTGGAGTGATGTTCTTCTGTTATCAATGTCCTTTGTATTTGGTGTAACACTTATAACTTATAGAATACGGGATCAAAGTGTCCGTAAGACAACCTTATCCCGTTTTTATTTCTAAAAAAGTTTATATTTGTAAAGATAATTCGCAAAAGTACGTATATGAAAAAAAGTCCTTCAAGTGCAACATAGGCTAATACCGCGTACTTTTCTTGAGGAATTAGAAGCCAGCAGTTTTCGAATTCTGCAACACTTTAAAGATTCCGACCGTTTTGTTAATATTATTTCAAGTTCAAGAACTGCCCTATCTACGTCTTCTTTGGATAGAATAAGATATGTTTAACAGTTCAAGGTTATCCTAAGGAAAGGGAGGAAAAACTGGGTTACGCAGAAGTCATTTTAAAATGAAGTCAGTTGCTGTTGTTGTTTCCAACTAAGAGACGAAATCCACGATTCCAGTTTAGTATCCCTACTTGTGGATATCATGCTCCGCTGTAGGGACCTGAAGATGGCATAGTGAAGTGCCGAAACTGGTTGTAATTGAATAAATATTTCATTAAACTTAACGGCTGTTGGTACATCAATTCCTTCAGATTTGTATATGATAGTCACAAAAATCCCGTCCACACTATAAAAACCCGGAAATTCATATTTAATCGCGGTTGTTAATAAATAAATCAAAAAATCCCGTCCAGAAACTATAATGAATAAAACAAACTCATGTCGAAGGTAGGTGTTTTTCACTGCTACAAGAACAATTTTATCCAACATTTATGCTTCTGTACTCTCAGTACTCACGCGTTCTATCAAACCAGCAATCACGATTTACCGGTAGATTATGATCGACGTGTTGGCGACCCCTGGTTTAAGGCATGTGTATACCACGGATGCTCACCGTTGTGACAGTTTGTGGTCTTTACAGGAGCAAGCTGTTGTGGACGCGCTTAATGCGTGAGAAATTGGGTAGCGTTAATTTGCTGCGGCAGTGACAAAGCGCGGGCACGGCGCAGGGCGCACGCTGCCGGCGGAGCGGGCAGCGCCGCCGCCGGAGCCGCCGTGAGTCAGAGCGGCCGCCTCGTTGCCACATCGCGCTGCCGCTGCCACTGCCGGCTGCGTGTCCGGCGCCGAGCCGTATCGATTGCTCGACTTGCTACCGACCGCCGCGCCGCAGCTTACCGGATGAGAGCGCGCACACCGGATGCAGTTTGAGGCGTTGCCAAGTGCAAATAATACTCGCCGAGGGCACCGCACACTCCTAAACCGGCCGACATCTGCCCTACGGGCCCCCAGACTATCAATAACGTTGTACAATACGAGGCGCGTCCAGAAAGTAAGTTCCGTTTGGTAATAAAATGAAATTGTACACAGATACAGAAGAAATTTTATTGCACAAAATTCTACCACTCTTAAACTACTTTTCCACATAACTGCCGAAATTTTGAAGGCACTTGTCATAGCGTGCCACAAGTTTTTGCATGCATCCTTCACAGAAGGTTGCCACCTGTGTATTCAACCATGTGGTAACAGCTCTTTATCATCGTTGAAGTGTTGACCACCAAGGACAGATTTTAGGTGTAAGAGCCGGCCGCGGTGGCCGAGGGGACTGAGGCGTTCCAGTCACGGTCTGCACGGCCACTACGGTAGGGGGTTCGAATCCCCTCTCGGGCATGGATATTTGTGCCGTCTTAGTTCATAAGTAGTTTGTAAGTTTAGGGACTGATGACCCAGTAGTTAAGTCCCATAGACCATACAAACATTTGAACATTTTTAGGTGTAAGAAGAGATGAAAGTCGCTATAGAGAGGTCCGAGCTATATGGAGATTGATCAAACAGGTCCCATTGAAATTTTCGTAAGAATTGTTTGGTCACATTCGGCATGTGAGGTCAGCCATTATCGTGGAGGAAAAAAAATCTTTTGACAGTAATCCTTTTCTTACACCTAAAATCTGTCCTTGGTGGACAACACTTAAACGATGATGACGAGCTGAAAGAACATGTTACCTCATGGTTGAATACACAGGCGGCAACATTCTATGAAAAAGGTACACAAAACCTTGTGCCATGCTATGACAATTGCGTACAAAATTTCGGAAGCTATGTAGAAAAGTAGTTTAACAGTTGTAGATTTTTGTACAATCAATATTTTTCTGTATCTGTACCCGTTCGTTTTATATAATCAAACGGAACTTACTTTCTGGGCGCGGCTCGTATATTGCTGATCGTAATGGTAGCACACTGGATTCGCACTAAGGACAGTAGTTCAAACCCGCCTCCGGTCAAGCAGATTTGGATTTTCCGTGGTTTCCCTAAATCACCCCAGTCAGATGCCGGGTGATTCCTTTCAAAGGGCAAGACCGATTTCCTTCCCCGCCGTCAACCAAATGCAACCCGAGCTTTTACTCCGTCTCTAATGACCTCGTTGTCGCCGGGACGTTAAACCCTAATCGTCCTTCATTTCTTCCAGACAGAGAATCGATGTTGCGCAGCGTTAGTGATAAAATCTCGCAATTGCAAGCATGGCGGATATTGGGTCTTCGTCTGGCGTTGCGATTACTTAATGAAGTACAAGAAATTCCGTATTTTAATTTTCAAAATAAGGTAAGCCTACGTGGTATAAGAAGAGATGCGAAATGGCACACGACAATTTACTAAGTGACATGAGGATAAACTTCATTTACGATAAACTTGTCAATTGTAAAGGCCGTAAATTCAACGTAATACTAAGGAATAACAAATACGAAAAACTTAAATTGGGAAAAAACGCTCGGAAGGTGAATCATAGGCTATGTTTCATTGACAGAACGCTTAGATGGTGCAACAGTTCTACTATAGAAACTTCCTAGACTACACTTGTGCGTCTTATTTTGGAGTATTGTTGTCCATTGTGAGACCCCACTAAGTGGGGCTGTCGGAGGATATGGAGAAAGTTCAAAGAAGGGCAGCTCCATTTGTATTGTCGTGATATAGGGGTGAGAGTGTCTCAGTAACTTTGTGTGGAAGTAATCAAAAGAAACGTGTTATTCGTTGTGGCGAGAATCAGCTTTCTCCTCCGAATGCGAATATATTTTCTTTGCACTCCCTACATAGGTAGACGTGATCATCCTAATAAGAGATCAGATCGAAAACTGAAATATTCAGTGTTCCTTTTTTCCCACGGCCTATTACGGAATAGAACGGTAGAGAAATATCAGGAAAGCGGTTCGATGAACCCTTCGCTATGCACTTCATTGTGATTAGCGGATTATTTTTGTAGATTATTGGTGATTGGATGACATGGTTACATGTGATAAAAATATGTGTAACTTATTTATATACATCTTAATTACAAAAACAAATACATTTATATTTTGCGTAAAATTTTCTTGCCTTTAAAAGTATGAAAGTGTTGGCTCCAGTTGTTCATCACAAACTCTATTTTTCTATGCGCTCGTAAATACGATTTTTTTTATCTATAACCTGTTCGCACTTACTTGAAGCTTCCTTGCTTCCTGGTATACTCCCTTATATTTCGACAACAGTTGATCTTATTGTGGTTTTTTTCTTTTGTAACATACTAGGCCTATAGTCTTTTCATTTGACACTCCATAAAGCTGGAGACCCATAATGCTTAAATATCAAATGAATGCATTTTCTACTGCTTTCTTACCCATTTCCTACAACACAACAAAGGACACACATAGCAGACGAGACCGAACCTGCAGATACATACAATTTTAACTAAAGACTATGCAATCCAATCATTTTGCTCAGTAAAACATTTCAGTAGGTTCCCTATGTATTGCAGGTTGCACAACCTTCATTTTTTCGTATAAACTGTCAGTAATGTTGCACAATACAAAATGTTCAAATGTTTGTATAGCTTATGGGACTTAACTACGGGGTCATCAGTACCTAAACTTACAAACTACTTAAGATCTACCTACTACTAAGGACGGCACAAATATCCATGCCCGAGGGGGGGATTCGATCCCCCGACCGTAGTGACCGTGCAGACCGTGACTGGAGCGCCTCAGTCCCCTCGGCCACCGCGGCCGGCTTCACTATTGCTGATCTCAGTTATTAATTAATAACACTTATATTTTACTACAGCTCCAGACGTTTTCCACAAATGGTCTAACAGTCGACTGCGAATTTCGTGTTTATGTTGAGCATTGCTTTATCCAAATCGTGCAGTGATAATGCGCCCAGATTTGTAAGGAGACTGTCACCTGAAAACCTTTTAAATTTTAACTATAACATTCGCAGATGTGTAACCGTATCATGAAAATTATTTGTAAAACAATGTCCGAAATGTTAGTCTACGAACAAGTAGACGCGGCCGTTTACCTCGCAGCTGTGAGCCGTGGTGTATGACACACATTCCAACGCGCGCATCGTATTTCACGACCTGAAAGCAGCGACGAGCCTTCGCGAGCGGGTACTGCCCCACCCGAACGATCACATCTGCCCTAACTAAATTCGCTTCTAGGCAAACACGTCTTGTGGCCCCCGGATGAACTAGTGACCCCTATAAATAGTTTTTTTAATCCATTTTACCACAAAAGTTACTGCTACCTGACATAGGGTTGCCAGATTGAACTCTAGGCAGGCCCGGAGACTAGACGTGCCCCCCCTCCCCCTTGGCCAATGACTCTCGCCCCCCCCCCCCCACTGCGACCAACTCCCCCCCCCCTTCTCAAACCAGGATTACACGTGAATTCTAAAAGAATTGTTTCGGCAAGAATTTAAGAAGCGACTGATTCTTCTTTTGTGTAATATTCGCTTTGTGTCTTTCTGATTGTAAATGTTTATTCACAGCTTTCACTCCGTCGTACTTAACAGTAAATGAGATATTGCATTTTCTGCACTTACACATACACCCATCAATATCGACTTTTTGTAGCCACTCTTTTATAATTTTCTTCCTGCAACCATTTTTCACGGAACGAATTTAGATATCGTCTCTTCATTTCACTGTTATTACTCACTAATCTTAGTTAATATAAGCTTATCTGTTCACACACGATCAGAGTATTCCAAAAATTGCCGGTAAACTGATAACAAACAATGAACGAACGAACGCAAATAATAGACGTCGCCAGTTGACACGTTGCCGCAACAGTGTTTGCTTAATAATGCGCTAGCCGATTACTACCGACGCAACAATGAAAAGTTTTCAGAGGAAGAATAGAAAAGTAGCGTTTTGTTGCAATAAGAAACTGACATTTATATAAAGTTATTCATAATTACTAGAGAGGAGCCAGCCGGGAGTGGCCGAGCGCACTGAGGCGTCTTGCCTCGGTGCGCGAGGCTGCCCCGGCCAGAGGTTCGAATCCCCCCCCCCCCCTCCCCAAGGGCATGGATGTTGTGTTCGTCCTTAGTTAAGTTCGATGTAGATCGTCGCTACATGAACATAGTACTTAAAAAGCGTAGTAAAAAAAAAAACTTAAGATGGTTACATTCAAGCCCGGAGATGAGTCAGTGGCCCGTAGACCCGGAGAATTCATTCCAAACCCGGGCACTCCGGGCGGCGCCCGGAGCCCTGGCAACCCTAACCTGACATCAAAATCAGTTAATTTTTTTTACGGATACTGAATAATATGCAATCTGTCCATCTTTAAATCACACTCAACATTGGTAGTTGCACATGGTAAAAATATTAACAAAAAGCTGTAGCTGTGGTAGCTAAAACTACATAAGTGACACAGCATCTGGTTGAATGGTTGTGCTGGAACTTGTATCTTTCGTACTTGTAACTTTGTAACTGTGACGTGAACGAGCATATGTACTATATTAGACGCTCAGACTACTCAGTATACAGGGTGTTACAAAAAGGTACGGCCAAACTTACAGGAAACATTCCTCACACACAAAGAAAGAAAATATGTTATGTGGACATGTCTCCGGAAACGCTTAATTTCCATGTTAGAGATCATTTTAGTATTTCTCTTTAAATGTAAATTGAAATAACTCGTGCAGACAATTGTCAAAATATCCAATTGTTTCGTTAGTATGTACTGCATTTCCTCGATTCACGGTATCAACACAGATTTTCTGTGAACGTTTGGGCAGGAATTGTTGGTGATGTCTTGATTGGTCCTCATGTTCTTCCACCTATGCTCAATGAGGCACGTTATCATGATTTCATACGGGATACTCTACCTGTTCTGCTAAAACATGTGCTTTTACAAGTACGACACAACATATGGTTCATGCATGATGGAGCTCCTGCACCTTTCAGTCGACCTGTTCGTACGCTTCTCAACAACAGATTCGGTGACCGATGGATTGGTAGAGATGAATCAATTCTGTGGCCTCCATGCTCTCCTGACCTCAACCCTCTTGACATTCATTTATCGGGGCATTTGAAAGCTCTTGTCTACGCAACCCCGGTACCAAATGTAGAGACTCTTCGTGCTCGTATTGTGGACGGCTGTGATACAGTATGCCATGCTCCAGAGCTGCATCAGCGCAACAGGGATTCCATGCGACGGAGGGTGGATGCATGTATTCTCGCTAACGGAGGACATTTTGAACATTTCCTGTAACAAAGTGTTTGAAGTCACGTTCTGTTGCTGTGTGTTTCCATTCCATGATTAATGTGATTTGAAGAATAGTAATAAAATGAGGTCTAACATGGAAATTAAGCGTTTCCGGACACATGCCCACATAACATATTTTCTTTCTTTGTGTGTGAGGAATGTTTCCTGAAAGTTTGGCCGTACCTTTTTGTAAAACCCTGTATAAAGCATTGTTATCAATAATTTGGTGACGCTGTTCTGAATAACTCCTATTCCAATGCAACGTAGCTTGCATCTCAAAAACATAACCTCGCGACCACGAGTCATCGGAAGTGGAACAAACACAAAACGGAACAGGTGTCAGGGGGAAGCTGGTGTTAAGGAGGCTGCCAGCAGAGTTATTAATTCGCGGCCCGCAGACAGGCAGGCTGCTGTCGCGGTGACGCAGGTTAGTTAGCCACGCGGCAGTCGGCGGCCGCGATAACTCTCTCACGCGTCACGACCTCCCGCCGCGCGCCGCGCTGGCTCGTATTTTGATCGGTATGTTAACTACTGGTTCCCGCCGCTTTTTCCTGTGACACGCGCGCGGGACGGGACAAGTGGCGGCGGTCTCCTTCTAGGAAGCCAATTAGCAGCCGGCGAGAGGCCGCCGCATTCCTCGCTTTCCAGGGCGCACTGCCGCCTTTCCATCCGACGCCGACGTCCACCCTTCATATTTTCTCTTAAGCCATGGCGTACACAACTGTTCCGCCCACTCCAGTTCTCAGTGTAAATACGGAAGACTGTCGCTAATATGGCCATTCCTAACACTTCTGTGCACGCCGAATTAGCAGTCGTTTCTTTCCGTATCTACAAGTGTATAATACTAGAACCTGATACAAAGCGTGTGTCATTTCAAAAGACACGATATAGAACTGAAAATAATGCTACAATTTGACATACGGTTTGTATATGTGAATGTGTGTTCGGTGTACGTTTATCACGTCTGAACCACAAGACATAAAGAGCTAAAAATTTGTACGGTTACTAATGTCTACCCGGGGAAGGCTTTAGGCACGGTTTTATGGCGATCGGATATATGAATGTCTGTTCGGTGTACGCTTATCACGTCCGAACGACAAGACGCAGAGATTTGAATATTTGTACAGTTACTACTTTATACCTGAGGAAGGTTTTGGGCACGGTTTTATAGCGACCTGATAGATATTTAGTAATTTGAAGAATATAACGCCAAATGCGAAACAATAAGTACTCTTTGAAAATTATATTTACTCTTTGAAAATGGTTTTATTGGTTGCATTGTTGCTTGAGGGTTGATGATAATAAAAGGGTGGAGTATATTGGGATGGAAAGTTATCGGTGTATATAAAATTCTCTCTCTCTCTCTCTCTCTCTCTCTCTCTCTCTCTCTCTCTCTCTCTCTGTATGTGTGTGTGTGTGTGTGTGTGTGTGTGTGTGTGTGTGTGTGTGTGTGTGTGTGTGTGTGTGTGCAGCGAAAAGTACAGAACGCAAACGAATGATCTGTGCGTAAATGTTGTCCTAAGTCTCGTTGTACACCATAGCAGTTCCATGCCGACAGCTATAAGGGGTGGTAAATATGGTGGTTGAAAGTCGTCAAATTATAAAAAAATTTGAAGGCCATCGATGACGTTTGCGACTATAGCAAGGAGGTTACATACAGCGAAACGTGATGCCACAGACCATATCTTTGGTCTATGCGTGCTACAATGTCTTCATCTCTTTCTCTGTAAGGATAAGCATACGAATAAGGAAATATAAGAATAGATAAATAGCACACTACTGAAAGATAGCTTATCTATCATCAACAAACATGCGAGCGGAGCCTCTGGTTTAGGCTAGTGTTTCAATAAGCATAGACTTCCTTTAACTAGGATGCACAATAATTCGTTATTGTGCGCGTCTTATCGGATGTGCTCAGTAATACTGACAGGCCAGACTAGTGAGGCCCGCAATAGCGAGGTTACAGTGAAACGCCGTTTATGACAGCTTTCAGTACAGGTTTGAGGATGATGGGTTCTTTCGCTGTTGCCCGTTATCGATGTTTTAGTGCAATGGAAACACGTTTTATGGTCTCAGTAAAGAGCTTGGCGGTTAACAATACCGACACACTTCGAACCATGATGCACATATTAAGATCATCATACTGGAACAAAAAAAGTTACCTAATTCTATGAATTGTGTCCCATACATCTGCAGTCATAATTATCAGTCGAAATCCCTGGGTCTATAATGACAAAAATACTCACCACTCCAAAAAGTCGTGGGTAAAGGGTGCACCGTGCTATCAAGGCAATGAAACAGACGGCGCTCTGCCAAAGACAGATACGTAGTGAAGTGTTATTCCTCTAACTTTCTGCACAAAGTGCAGCTGTAGATAAGAAATTCATGGTGCATAGGTGGCGAAACGTTATCCGAAATATTCACAACTATCCCTTTACGACCGTGGTGTTAGTTTCGCATTTGCCACAGAAGTGTGTGTTTGCCATGCCGTCTCTGATGACCACGTTGTCAGAGAGAAGTTAAACTCTAATCTTCCTTCGTTCACCTTGTTCCACCTCGCATTAACTACGAGGACTGCACATATATCGGTTACGACTAATAGAACTACTTATGTCATTGTGACTTACGGAGGACTCTCTCTCACTTATTTTCGACTGCCCACCACGCGATCTCCTACTGTGTGCATTGCTTCGTGGACACATTTTCCTCCTGAATTACGGCGCTACTAACAACGCATATCTTCGTCATAAACAAATGTAATGTACTGTAAAAGAATCATGTATTGCATGATTACACCATAGTAAAAATCGTCACTTGAAGCAGTTACTTCTGTATAATATCTAGGAGAGTGTGTGCATAACATTTTGAAGATGAAAGATTACATGGAAATCCATCACTGGTAAGTCAGAATCGTATTCGCTGAAATAATCCTCCGGAAATATAGTCCTCCAAAAACGAACGCAGTTTGTAAAACACTCGTCCGAAAAATACTTGAATTTTGCTCGTTAGTCTGGGATTCGAATAACATAGGATCTAAACACGAAACATAGAGGAGCGGCACGTTCTTTGCAGGTTTATTAAGTAAGCGCGAAATCGTCACAGATATACACAGCGCAAGTGGCTGATGCTGAAAGAGACACGATGTCCAGTAAGGTAAGGTGAGGTTTAGTGTTATGAGAGTAATGTAATCAAACGTAAAGCCGGCCACTATGGCCGAGCGGTCTGCGGCGTGCCAGTCACGGTCTGCACGGCCGCTGCGGTCGGGGTTTCGAATCCCACCTCGGGCATGGATGTTTGTGCCGTCTTAAGAATAAGCTAGTTCATAAGTAGTTTGTAAGTTTAGGACTGATGACCCCGTACTTAAGTCCCACAAGCTCTACAAACATTTGAATCAAATGTAAGATTGTGAATCCTACTATTTCAGCGGGTATCGATATCTTTCTTTACTTAAAAGTAATAAACTGTGTGTTTAAGTTATTGTTATATTTCGTGTACTTAAAGTAGAAGCTTGTTGTAAATGGTCATATGGATAATATTCAGCATTTAAAAACACTTTCACATTGTTTAGGTTGCAATGATCAAATACGCTGGAATCATTTTGCAAATTTCCTCTTCGATTCGTCTTAGAGCTAAGATAACAAATCTAAGCGTTTCTACCTGCACAGATGTTGTAATTGACCAGGTGTGACGTGACAACACAGGCAGAAGCGAGAAATTCCCACGACCGGAAGCTTAATGGAAGGATTGAAGATGTGTTTAACACTCGTAATAATTTCAGACGTTGTTCATCGGATAGCCGGCCGCGGTGACTGAGGGGACTGAGGCGCTCCAGTCACGGTCTGCACGGCTACTACGGTCGGGATTCGAATCCCACCTCGGACATGGATATTTGTGCCGTCCTTGGTATTAGTTAGTTCATAAGTAGTTTGTAAGTTTAGGGACTAATGACCCCGTAGTTAAGTCCCATAAGTTATACAAACATTTGAACATTTTTTCATCGGATACGCTTGTATGGGGAACTTTCGACTCTATTTTATGCAACATGATCTTTGCTTGTTCTTCACGTATTTTTATGTAAGAATTATTGTCACTCCCACTTCGTACTAGAACTACACTCCTGGCCATTAAAATTGCTACACCATGAAGATGTCGTGCTACAGACGCGAAAATTAACCGACAGGATGAAGATGGCTGTGATATGCAAATGATTAGCTTTTCAGAGCATTCGCACAAGGTTGGCACCGCTAGCGACACCTACAACATGCTGACACGAGGAACGTTTCCAACCGATTTCTCATACACAAACAGCAGTTGACCGGCGTTGCCTGGTGAATCGTTGTGATGCCTCATGTAATGGGGAGAAATGGGTACCATCACGTTTCCGACTTGTATAAAAGTCGGATTGTAGCATATCGCGATTCCGGTTTATCGTATAGCGACATTTCTGCTCGCCTGGGTCGCGATCCAATGACTGTTGGCAGAATATGGAATCTGGGTTCAGGAGGGCAATATTGAACGCCGTGCTGCATTCCAACGGCCTCGTATCACTAGCAGTCGAGATGACAGGCATCTTCTGCGCATCGCTGTAACGGATCGTGCAGCCACGTCTCGATCCCTGAATCAACAGATGGGGACGTTTACAAGACAACCACCATCAGTTCGATGACGTTTACAGCAGCATGGACTATCAGCTCGGAGACCATGGCTGCGGTTAGCCTTGACGCTGCATTACACACAGGAGCGCCTGCGATGGTGTACGCAATGATGAACCTGTATGCACGAATGTGAATACGTTGTTTTTTCGGATGTATCCAGGTTCTTTTTATAGCATCATGATGATCGCTTCTGTGTTTGGCGTGTATACGTCATCGCCATACTGGCGTATCACCCGGCGTGATGGTATAGGGTGCCATTGATTACACGTCTATGTCACTTCTTGTTCGCATCGACGGCACTTTAAACAGTGGCCGTTACATTTCAGATGTGTTACGACTCGTGGCTCTACCCTTCATCCTATCCCTGTGAAACCCTACATTTCAGCAGGATAATGGACGCCCGCACGTTGCAGGTCCTGTACGGGCCTTTCCGGATACGGAAAATGTTTGACTGCTGCCCTGGCCAGCACATTCTCCAGATCTCTCAAGTGAAAACGTCTGGTCAATGGTGGCCGAGAAACTGCCTCGTCACAATACTCCAGTCACTACTGATGATGAACTGTGGTATCGTGTTGAAGCTGCATGGGCATCTGTACCTGTACGCCGGCCGCGGTGGCCGAGGGGACTGAGGCGCTTCAGTGACGGTCTGCACGGCCACTAGGGTCGGGGGTTCGAATCCCCCCTCGGGCATGGATATTTGTGCCGTCATTAGTATAAGGCAGTTGATAAGTAGTTTGTAAGTTTAGGGACTGATGACCCCGTAGTTAAGTCCCATAAGCTATACAAACATTTGAACATTTTTTGTACCTGTACACGTTATTCATGCTCTGTTTGACTCAATGCCTAGGCTTATCAAGGCCGTTATTATGGCCAGAGATGGTTGTTTAGGGTACTGATTTCTCAGGATCTATGCACCCAAATTGCGTGAAAAAAAATCATCACATGTTAGTTCTAGTATATTTGTCCAATGAATACCCGTTTATAATCTGCATTTCTTCTGGTGTAGCAATTTTAATGGCCAGTAGTGTAGAATTTGAGAGATTGGGCCGTGCGCAGAGACTTTGCACCAATCTCCTTCCTACGAACCATATTCGAATGGAATAGCGAAAGGGGGAAGTGGTAATAGTACACAAAGTCCGTACACCGAAAGGTAGCTTGCATAGTATAGATGCAAATATTTGTGTGTTATCAGATTTCAGCTTATTGATATCCTTGGCACTCCGGCCTTTCTACCCCGAGAGGGCGAGGTGCGGGGCGAAGCCGTCCTGCGTGAGGCAGGGCTGCCAGCCTACATGCGCTTTGTTTCCAAAACAGAACTGACACATCGTCGATCCCTACCGCCGTTGGGATAGTCGTATTCAAACCGTATGACGGATGATGATGATTAGTCTTTTCAGTCATTTCAAAGTAACAAAACAAAACAACGAGCAAAGCACGACACAAAGAGTGGAGTATAAAAAGCATCTGGTGACAGCAGCCGCCTAATTGTTTGCGTAAGTTGTCAGCAGTACAGTCTGTGTGGCCGCATAATATAGCATACTGCACCCGTTCTTGGAAGTAGACGTCTGTTCGTGCGTTAGTATCTTGTGATGATTGACATCACGTCACTTTGCAATCATTGCCGTTGTATAGATCACAGTTGTATAAAAATAAAGTGTCTTACAGTTGTTTGCAAGACATGTACCATGGCGACAACCAGAGCTCGAGTAGGGGCACACCACCTGCCCACACTGTATCGTTCCGCTGCTGCAGTTTGTTTACCAGTCAGTGCTGTCTTACGGATAATTTTTGTGCTTTGCTCTTAATGCTTCTTTGTCTGTGCGATATGCTTCTTTTCAGGACATGTCAGTCAGCTGTGATTTGTTGTTTTGCAAAGCGAACTCATTACTGCACTGCAGAGGGGAAACGTATTATTTCAGCACGGAATTTTGTCACGTGTTGTTAACATTGTCATACCATAAATATTTTGATCCAGTTATATTCCTTGTGGATGTGCGGCAGTTTATAATGTGCAGTCACCATGTGCGAATAATTTAGTGTAACATAACCACAATGATGAGAGAGTGTGACGTGTAATTTCCACTAATTCCTTTGTATGCACTTGTTCAGTAAGGATCTATGCTGCAATGTGCTGTAGGTACTTAATAGTCGTCACCTCTGCATGTAGATCTTTTTATCTTACGAGAATGGTGGACTTTGCGTTTCTTGCCCTTACAGGGTTAGTCTGCATGTGGTACTACGATAGAGAATTATTCCGTTTCAGAAACAAACGTCTGTTAGAGCTGTCTCCTAATGAGCCTCGTGAAATTAATGAGCGGAGAGTTTTTATGCCTGTGTTGAGACAAGCGTGAAATACTCCTGCGGAGAGGGTTACTCTTATTAATCCTAAAAATAGACATTACAAGAATGTTAAAAACTGTGTTAACTCTCTACATATTTTGCGCAATTACAAATTAAGGGCTTCATTTTGTTAAGACAAGTCTTGTGAAGCGATCGGTGTGACGTTTTGTAGTACCATCGTCGCTAATTTTAACTACGTACTTATATTGACAGTGACATATTCAGTGACTCTCTAAATATCTACTTATATTCTTCAATACTTGTGCATGCACCATGAAGCCAAAATATTCTTATAAAGATAGCGTAATTGTGTAAACGTAAAAAGAAGAAATAACTCGCATATATGGCATATATGACGTGACTGAGCCAACGTGTTGTCATCGTCTCTTGCTACGCTTAACTCTGCCGAGGAAAGCATGCTGAGACGTAGCTTGCGGACACATCTGGACATCCTTTGACCTTGAGCGCGCTGCTGTTAAATGTCATTCCTCCATTCTCGTGTTCTTGCGAGCAGCCTCCACACCGCGCCACTTTTAATACACCTTAGTGCGGCGCTGTCGATGACGAGAGGCGTGCTCTTTATTAAGATTGTTTTATGGCTGTTGCCGTTTATCTGAAAACGCGACGTCGTCAGTATCTTCTCTGTTGAGTTGACCACCCTATTTGACACAGTGACGAGTCTACAAATAATATAGACGTGAGCAATGATGCTAAATGTTGAAATATAACCTTTTGGACCAAACTGCTATGCTCATAAGTGTCTCGACTTAGAAACTATTTTATAAGAACCCCCCCCCCCCCCCTCTCTCTCTCTCTCTCTCTCTCTCTCTCTCTCTCTCTCTCTCTCTCTCTCCAGGCAGCACTCGAAGCTCCGGCAGGAACGGTCGCCCAGTTATAAACAATAAAATCAGTACGATTGTAATCGTAAGATGAGATTCTCAAATTGACAGACAGTACTCAAGAATCAAACTTTTATCTTCGTCGTTGACTTCGTGGAAAATTAAATTTCTTTAATATTCATCTTTGTTTCTGAATCGGGAATATGCTTTAGCTACGACCACACTAGATGCTCTTAGTTTAATTGGGAAGCTACTAGGAAATGCAGATAGTCTTCAACGAAAATTGGCTTACAAAATAGTCGTGGCACCATTCTTACAACACTACACAAGGGTGTTTGGGGTCCATATTTGTTAGAGCTATCACAATATTTGTCGTAGAAGTATTGTCAAAGCTTTTTTAAAATTTATAAGCATAATTTTTTAGGTCTATCTGTGTAAGGTTAGGAACTCATATCGGATTTGTAGAAATTATTTTATACTTTTTACTCTGTTTTAAAATTACGCTTTGTTGTTGTGGTCTTCAGTCCGGAGACTGGTTTGATGCAGCTCTCCACAATACCCTATCCTGAGCAAGCCTCTTCATCTCCACATAAGAACGACAACCTACATCTGTCTGAATCTGCTTACTGTATCCATCTCTTGGTCTTCCTCTGCGATTTTTACCCCACACACTTCCCTCCAATGCTAAATTCACCATTCCTTGATGTCTAAGAATGTGTCCTACCAATCTATCCCTTCTTTTAGTCAAGGTATGCCAGAAATTTCTTTTCTCCCCAATTCTGTTCAGTACCTCCTCATTAGTTACGCGATCCACTCACCTAATCTTCAGCATTCATCTAATTCTTAAAATTATTTAAATAAAAATTTTACGGTTTGTGTATCTCGTGAAAAAACTGTTTAGGTAAAAACTGGAAAGAATTGAGCTCACACGATTACCATCACTGATTCTCTAATATGTAGGGCCCGGTGGTCTTGGGGTAAAGCGCTCGACTGGAAACCAAAGGGTCGCGGGTTTGATACCCGGTCGGACCTCGGATTTTTTCAGTCTGCGTTTTAACCCATCCTTAACCTCTCAACGATGTGAGGAGTCGCCAGAAACGACACGTGGTTCGGATTCCACGTTAAGCTGTAGGTCCCCTTTCCCCGGTTGGATAACTGGGGTAGGCTAGGGATACGCAAGTCGCCGAAGTGGCGTCCAATTGAAAAACTTGCACCAGGCCAATGAGCCACAAGAAATTATCGTTATTTATTATCCGTAAAACATTCGTGAGAGGAACATTTAGAGCGCCATACAACAAGTAGGTAAACGATTCATTATATTCTGAGCCATACCGTTACTGAATTTTTAAGTCTATAACATATCGCGAAGTCAGGAGAAATCGTTTTACATATCACGAATTAAAAATTGGAAATATTTTCGCTCAATGCGCAACCCAGTGGTACGAGTGCAATCAAGAGACTGAGAGACCGTCGACCAGGAGGTCGGGTCGCGTAGTATCAGGGCCGTGGCGACTCTGCGACGCCACAACTCCAGTATCCCCGTCTGAATGGCTCAATTTAATGCCGCGTCTCTCGCTCAATTGGCGACTACGGTATCCTTGTGTGCATAGGGTGTAAGGGTCCAACGTACTTGTCTCGTCTAACTTGACATAACGGCTGCTGTAATTGCACACATGCAACAACGATGAGTGCAACGGGTAAAAGGGAACAAAAACAAACAAACAAAAAAAAAAAAAAATGCAAAACGTTACAGATAGGTCGTTTATTAGTTGGCGAGTGCACGTAGAGAAAAGTGAGTGACGATAGTGTCCGCCGGTTAACAGGTCGGCGACGAGCAATTCCAGCTTGGCAACGCCGCAATTGAGAAAACGGCGTGCGCTCGGCAGAGGCAGCGGCAGCCGGACGATGCCGGCCTCAGATAGACAGCGGGCAGCTGCCGCGCCGCGCCAGCTGCGGAATACAATTACCCGGCTCGCTCGCCTCGCATCTGACGGCCGGCGCCCAGCCATTAGCGCACTCCGCGCCGCCACACACAGGCGCCTCGTAACACCTCCAAACAGGCAGCTGTACCAAAACTGCGCACAACATCCTCATCCATATTCCGTGGTGTGTGGTGGAGAGTACTTTGTTTAGTATTGTCACTTCCTCCCATGCCAATAACGTATGGTTCGCGTAAAAAACGTCTACCGGTATGTCTCTTGTTGATTCTAACCTCTGATTTTCTCTCTCGTGGACTTTTTCGCGGCAGCAATATATTGGTTGACTCCTCGAGAAAGCCCCGAAGTCCGTATAAACTTGGACCTTCATTCTCTTCCAAAGGATTCCACACCTAGTTTCGTTTACCGGAGAGAATTTCTCGCACTCCGGTTCAAATTTGATGACAATTTGTTCATCTACACTAGACCAGGGTGTTGGGTGTGCCTTTGTACTTGGAAACGCCTCGTTTACATATCGTCTCCCTGAGTGGAGTTCCATTTTTACAGCTGAGCTGTATGCATTATATCAAGCCACCAATACGTCCGACAAAACTCGCTCAATAAGACTGTCATTTGCACGGACTCTCTGAGTGCTCTGTTGAGCCTTCGCATGCTGTATCCTGTCCATCCCCTGGTATAAAGCATCCGCAATTGCCTTACCTCTCTTTCAGCGAGCGGAACCACAGTGACGTTTCTGTGGGTCCCTAATGAGTCTGCGAATACGGCTGCCAAGGAGGCAATTCTCCTCCCTCGGCGCTCTACCTTTTCTACTACCTCTGATGACCTTCGCGCTGGCGTCTCCCGGCGTATCGTCTCCCGTTGGTTTTTTCCATTGGTCATCCCTGTCAGGGAACACATAGCGGGTCATTAAACCTGTGCCTGATATTTGGTCAACGTCATCTCGACCCTCTCGTCGAGAGGAGATCGTCCTGGCCCGACTTCGTATTGGCCACTGCCGTTATAGCCACCTGTATTTACTTAGTAGTGATCATGCTCCCTTATGTGAGCACTGTGATGAACCTTTTACTGTATACCACACTGATGAGCAATACTCAAACATTGTCTGAACAAGTGTTTTGTAACCTATTTCTATTGAATGCTCTTCCTGACGATTCTTCCAATCAAGCAGTCCGGCACCTTCAGTAAATTTGATAGGCCCTATTGCACCCTGCGTTTAGTCCATAGTATGGAAGTACTTAAAATTGAAAGAACCAGTTTTGGCCGCATTGAAATCTTTGTTTTTTTTTTTTTTATATATACAATACAGATCGATTTCGGTCAGTGTCTGACCATCCTCAGTGCTTGAATCCAAGCCTTGTGGGCCCACAAAAACTTGCACTTTGAATATTAAGTGGGCAGTACATAAGTAGAATGTCAAACATATGTTAATATTCAAAGTGCAAGTTTTTGTGGGCCCACAAGGCTTGGATTCAAGCACTGAGGATGGTCAGACACTGACCGAAATCGATCTGTATTGTATATATAAAAAAAAAAAACAAAGATTTCAATGCGGCCAAAACTGGTTCTTCCAATTTTAATGTGGTCGCTCTGCACCAGATTCCGGATGGAGTCGCCTACATGTGTGGAAGTACTTGTTTCCAGTGTTTTGTGCCGCTACTTCGTACTAATATAATAAAGGGCCTTTCTATGAAAACGCAGCACTTAACACTTGTTTATGTTGAGGGTCAATTGCCTTTTCGTACACCACTCGTCAATACGCTGCATGTCGCTATCCTTATCTAGTGCTGCGATTTCTCCTTATACATGCAGCATCGTCCACAAAAAGCCTCATTTATGTATTTTGTGAAAAGCAATAGTCTTATAGTACTTCCCAGCGGCACGCCAGAAATAACTTCGTCTGAAGACCTCGCTGTTGCGAATGACATGCTACGCTGTGTTAGCAATCTAGTCACACACTTGGTCTGATACTCCATATGCTAATACTTTCTTCATGAGGCTATTGTGCGGAACCGGGTTTTTCCGAAATGCCTACTTCATAACCATACTAGCACATTGAAGCTAATGCAACGCAAGAAAGACGGAAGTTTCTTTCTTGCTAATACAACAGTAACTTCCTTGATGGGACCGCGGAATGACTTGCGGCCCTTTCTAAAGCCATAGCGCTAAAGGGCAATTAAGTAGCAACGCTGGACGAAACCTTAATAATCCCCCTGGATGTGTCGCACTGAAGCCCAGTAACACCACCTCTGGTCGTAAAAATTCGCTAAAGTTTCTTTCCTGCTGCATAGCCCAATTGTTGCCAGTCTGTAATCCTCGGATCGGAAGTGTACCGCTAAAGATTTAAAATTTCAAACTTTTCATTTATCTTAAATTATTGTCTACTTTCTACGTAGTCAGTTAATTGTACTGTGTATCCACGATAACTTGACAGTATTACTGGTGATGACAGAATTCCATTCGAAATTCTCTCTCTCTCTCTCTCTCTCTCTCTCTCTCTCTCTCTCTCTCTCTCTCTCTCTCTCTCTCTGTGTGTGTGTGTGTGTGTGTGTGTGTGTGTGTGTGTGTGTGTTGTCAATGCTTATGGATTTCCAACGTTTCGGAGATTGTAAGAACGCATTTGACCTCATTCTCTTGAGTAGTTTTGTTGTAAAAAGTCTAAATTATGCAATAAGTCCCGAAATCACCTTCCACAAAGGATTTTCTCCTCGACTTACCTAGGCGAATAAGAGTTTTCTGCTGAGAAACAATTCCAGAAACGATTTCAATTGTTGATTAATGTGTAGCGTTGAGAAGCTGTATTAGTCCTAGTTTTCCGAACTTGAAAATAAGATGAAAGGTCTAATATCACATGGCAGCAAACCGATTTTAATTTTCACGAAAAAGTTTATTTTATAATGGTGATGTTAATATACGATACTTATGATTTTAGCGTATATGTTAAAAGTTTATTTTTAAATCGACAGTTAATGTTTCTCAAACTGTTGGTCTCTGTTCAGGACTAATAAATCAGAGTGGTCTCTGCTATACCATAGACGTATAAAGCTACTTATCGATTAGTTGAGCCCGAATTATCAGAATGCAGAAATGTTGATAGCTACATTTCACTCATGCTTCAAATAGCAGTAGACATTTTATATAAGATTTAACTCAGGTGATGTAGCAGGTGTAAGTTGCCTGAAGCACTATGATGGTGTAACTTATTTTAGCCACAGCTCACGCCGCATGTAGTTACTCGTAAGCCCCTGTGGTAACATTGGTTCCACCAGCATCTTGACAAGCGACTTCGTATAGTCATTTGCGCTCTGCACACGAATGCGTCCACCAGGCAGATCTCGACCATGAAAAAGTACTTACGTAATCAGTACGCTGGGGATTAACATTTTGACTACAGCACGCACCAAAAATATTACTAACAATCTTATAAAACTACTCACTTTACGTGATGTGATTACTGCAGCTTTCGAAGAGGAGTTCACCTGCAGAGAGGTATGTAAAAGCATTAGCCCATGTATGTATGTACTTCCATCAGGTTTGTTTTTATTCGAAGACTTGGGTACTCACAGCCATCACATTACCAGTTGAGCATCGTTCTTAATCAGTTTTACACGGCTGCGAGTAATAAACCATTCGTTTTTTCAAAAGTTGGCAGACGGTGGTGGTACTCAAAAGCCATTTACGATGTTGTATTGTACCAAACACATTGCTTTCTGCCCCAAGGTAGGGTTTTGTGCCGCCTAAATGTCCTAAGGAACAGTCGCAATGTCTATAATTGTATGTATGCCACCAATAAGCAGAGGACAATTTCTGTGCGGACGCACAAATAGGCTACGCTGAATCCCTTGCGGGAGAGCAGGGGCTCAAATCGTAGTCAACGATAAGTTGAATTTTATCAGAACAGTCTAATTGTTCGAGGCGTCCGCCAGCGCGAATCGGAAAATCTGAATTCGAATCCCGGTCCAGCCCAAATTTTCAACTTCGCCATTGAATTTATTTCAATGGCCTGTTGCAGTTCGTAAATCCACGGTTGTCATCTAGTGGTGACTGTTCTTATAATTATAGTAAACGTCTGCGAACAGGTGTATCGAAGTAGTAGTCAGTTCCCGTCACATTTATCTCCGTTTAATGAGTGTTAAAACGGCGATTGGTTGTTTAACGCTTGTTTCATTCTGCACCAAGTCGGTTATCTTTGCGTGTGCTTAATTTTGATTTGGCGTAACGCCAGTATATTCCTTCAGTGTTACACTAAACGGGTCTTTCAAGAGCCACTCCGGTGTGGAAGTCGATTATTGGAAAGTCATTCGCGGTGTTGGTGGCTCGTGTGCTTTAGACGAGCGCTCGATAAGTGGTGACAATGCATTCTATTTAGGCAAGGCGAAGGGAGCGGGCGCTCTTGCTTCGCTTCACCGCTCCTTTCCCCTCAGGCGGCCCAAGTCCTCGTTTGCTTACGTTCGCGGTGAACAGCCGCTTTAAAGTGTACACATTGACCGGCTGTTGCTTCCTTGGGTGTAGTAGCAATGATGACGACGGTGCTAATGAACCATCGTGTTTTTCAGAGAATGAAAACTGTTACTGCATTTGTCTGCTTCAAAAATAATTTCACCCTACAACAACCTGTCACCACTCGTAACTTCCCCCTTCAGATTTCACCCCGTCGACATTCTTCATTAGCACTTGGAGAACAATACGCGTTCATAAATTTCCTAAAGTACTACGCAGAAGTTTCCAATAAATGCTCGAAAGTGTTTGTATTCTGAGCATTATTAATTTAGTATAAAATATTTAAATCACTTCAGCGCTATTGTCCCTATCTGAGCTTGGCGTGTAATCATAAGGTCTCTGATTGAAGTACTCAAAAGCCGAAGTTTTTAAGCCAAGGTTTTGAAACATTGACTTAATAACTTCGCCTCTGAGTGCTCCAATTCTATTCCCACAAAGATTATCAATATATATCACTACCAGTATATTTCAACGAGAATTATTTTCAGTGAAATCATAATATATATCTTTAATTACTAAATTAAACAAAAAATAGTTTTCACAATAACTTAACTGCATAGTTACATACATTTTTATAATAAATAGCAGCCAACCAGTTACGTTTAAATGGGTATAATTAAAATCTTTACCTAGGTTTCGACAACATTAATTTCGTGTTTTTTCAGAAGTCAGACCCGTTTTTCAAATGAGAACTGGTACACTAGGGACGTAAATCCAGTGACAATTGCCATATTCCTCTTTAAATGTAATATTTCTATAAATAAATTATTAAATTTCTATTTGATGTTCCCTATTTCTATACCCAATTTTCATTATACACTGTCTTTATACACTGCTGACCCCCAGAATGCAATATCGAGGAGGACTAGAAGTGTTTTCCACTTCACATGGGGCTGTAATTTCAATCAGTTGCTCTTTTTACAGCGTATTACATATCCAATTTGACTGTGATACCTCTGGGTTGCATTTTGTATGGCCAGCTGTGTAAATAATATACTTCTGATGATGAGTGAGAGCTGTGTAATTTGTATCTGAAGATTATCGTTGGTACTTACATTCCCTATAACACCAAACTGAGTCGCTAATTTGTAGAACGGTAGAATAACTTAAGATGTGTATGTTTAAACATCAAATTCCAAGTGTCCTGTGCAGTCATCAGCGACTACAATCTGCAGTTGTATCAGCAGCAAGACGGTGAAGTTGCGCCACTGGTACTGGAGACTTGGGGAATAGATTTCGATGCTATCTGAAGTTGGCTTCGTTGGCCTGCTGGACTCGGCCTTGGGGTACGCTTGTCAAGACCAGTCCGTGCGTCCTTGACCTTGCTTCGCTGCGACTGCGGGTACGGGCCTGCTTAGCGCAACTATTTTGGCAGCCGGTGTAATAAATGATTGTTGATTACGGGTTCTTGCATGACCACTGTGTAGTGTAATTTGACTCTGTTGTTTGTGTTTGTTTTTGATAATAAGGCGGCAAGTAGGCTTAATGATATTTAAGTCTTTCCTGAAAATAATACGGTGTCTGGAAATTACAAGGCTGAGGTATGACAGCCCATCTAAGCTTGTGCGAAAGTGGTGTTTCTACACTGCCTCCTTCAAACTTGTGTTAAAAATGAAGTCTCTATTTGACATTCTCTTTGTGGTAAAAGTGAGCGAAACCTCCATCATTTGTATAATGCCTGAAAATCTTGATAGCCCTGCTTTTTGTGAATCACTTTAAAAAATTTACTTATATGCTTACTAAAGGTTATTCATAAAATGCAGGGTTATCATGCTTAGAAAGTCTTTTTTGAAAGCATTTATATGGAGTGTTTGCTATGCACTGGGATGACAAGTAGTTCACACACAAAAAATGAAGCTTTTGAAATGTAGTGCTACAGGCAAATATTGCACATTAGACGGGTAAATTACATAACTAATGGGGTGCCACGGAACAGAATTGAGAATAAATTTGTCATATCTTGACTAAAAGAATGGATTGATTGATAGGACACAGTTTTATACATCAAGGAATCGTCAAATTAGCGTAGGTGGGAGGTTAAAGGGTTAATGTGATGTTTCACATAGTTATCTCACGGGAACTGTTTCCAAAAACAAATACACCATGAACTTATACATAATCGACGCAGACTTTGCATTTGTCGTAGAGTTAATGATTTTGAAGAAGAAAAAAAGCGTTGAAAAACTCAGTGCCTTGCGCCGCAACTGTCCCTGAGCCTGCTGCATCTTTCCCTTCCTGTAACATAGTGGCCATAAAATTCCCGCAGAGAAAATTTTCCTCACTGGTGAACCGGGATACGTAATGTTATTAAGGCGGCCTTGAATTCGTGGATAAAGTCATCCAACTATGTCTCATTGCCTGTGACGATTCTAACAGCAATTCATTTCCCTCTCTCGCATATTGAAAGAAGTGCTCTTCGCTAGTTTACCTTTTAAGCAGTTGTATGGTCCGAGTGTTTGGAGCGGGTTGCGTTCAGGTTCCGAAGAAGGTTCAGTGTAGCTCATTTTATGCAGTAGAGGTCGACTGGTGTCGTATCGAAGCGCAAAATCAAAACGTACTTAAGTGTGAAGCATTTATTCGGTTTGTTTACAAGGTCTTCTCTTGAGGTTACTGGCGCGACGTCGACGGCGTCCACGCTGCCTCGTCAGTGCATTGTCCAGCGAAGAATGTGCTACGGTGGCGTATCCTGGGCTGCACGCGGGAGACGCGAGTGTTCACAGACGATACGGCGTAGCTGCTAGCTCTCAATGACCGTTGCTGCATTCGGATCCTCATCCAGAGGTCCACACACACACACCTGGATAGCGGAAGCCGTGCAGGGCTCCTCCCTCACGGGAAACACCCCTAAAGTAGTCCCACCACCGAGCTAGTAATGACCGTCTGGAGACCGTCGGAATCAGTTTTCAGGCCACTGGACCCTGGAGTCGTGCTGCCTGCAGACTGACAAATCTGCACTTCATTTGTTGGAGATCTGTTCGGGCCCCCTTGCCTGGTGTTGTTCACCAAAGTTGTTGTTGCATAGTTGGCCTCAGGACGGTAGTCTTCCCTGTGGTTGCTAGTTATACTTTGGACGTTCAGTACTGCATTCTGTAACTCAAGACGTCTGCTCTTTCATCGATATAATAGATGCAGGTCGAACCGTCCGTAGGAGTGAATGGAACGCCAGGTTTATACAGGGTAATTTTTTCCCCTGTGAACAAACTCGAGGGAGGATACGAAACAGAGTAGGTCAATGAATTGACGTCCGGAAACTCATGGATTCCATGCTAGAGACCATTTATTCAATCATATGGACAGAGAGTGTGGCTCCGTAGCACAGTGGTAGAGTGCCAGACTACAAATCTAAAGGTCGTGGGTTCGATCTCCGCCAGGACCCTAGGATTTTTATCTGTCACTTTCCACTTCTGGCAGTATTGCTCATGTGAAAAATACCGATTAGCACCGTGGTTCGGAATCCACGTTAAACTGTAGGTCCCCCTATAAGTGGCTGGGTCAGTTCGAAGGTCGGAGGAAGGCAACGGCATACCACCTCCAAGCAGGACTATGCCTAGTAAAGCACTGTGGTGTTCAAACCAATCTACGGATTGTTGACTGCTTTACCTTTTTATGGACAGAGACTGCTGTACTACGCAGCCAAAGATATTGTATGCATGGTTTCCTCCTAGATGGTGGTATTGTTCCTCATATTGTGCCATTGATGATTCGAAGAGTTACGCGGCTGCTACATGATGGTGCTCCAGCCCACATCGCGGTTTATGTCCGAACATACCCGAGTCTCCTCTGCTTAATGGGACGATCGAGATGGTCCAATTGCGTGGCCTGTTCCGTTCACCGTTTTCTGGATATGGGTATTCATGCAATGTTGTCAGCAATGCGATTTTACCGTTCGTGTGTCAAAGGAAACATCAATACCCTTGCGTCGAGGCATACAAAATAATTTTCAACGTTGATACATGCAAAGTACAACTCGTATTAGAGTGCAGTTTCTGTATGATAAAATGTCTCTAGCAATGGTAAGAATTCATTTCCGGAGCTAAATTCTTTAGACCGTTTTAGTTCCATATTCTCACCTCGGCCAGTCTCTTGACTGTGTATAAGGTGGAAGAAATCACCTTGTATTGTGCTCGTTGATGCTATCCCTCTCCGTAAAGTGGTGTGAGTCGACTACATTACTTCTGCACACTTCTGTGCGTCTGCTGGCGTAATGTCTAGCATAATGTCTTCTGAGTCCCCTTTACGCAAAGCTTACTGCCCGGAAGGCAATCTTGTGAAAATATTAAGTGGAGTAACTCATGTCGCCTTTCTGTCAAATGCCATTAGTATCTACAGTGCATGTTCTCTATTGGGCTGACTCAGTGATTCTTCGTAACTGCGCTCTGTTGTCTGCGTGTAACTACTTTCGCCCACTGTTTTTGTGTTTTGTAAATCACGTCACCGCGTTGCTTGAATGTGCTGCCCTATGAGGGTCTTACAGGCTCGACTCGAAGAAAATTATAGTTCCTGCCCAATTTCTGGCTTGCTACGGAACAGTGGGTCTTATTCAGACCCACGCCTGGGCAAGCTGTTTTGCTGTGCGTTTTTAAATCACAAAAATAAAAAACCATATAAGATTCTCTTTTTGCATGGAGTCAGACGTATTATTTCCCGCCATAGAAAATAAAAGAAACATTTGGAGATAAGAAAAACAGCTCTATGAATATCAAGGACACTGATGGAAAACCAGTTTTCAGCAAAGAAGGGAAAGCTGAAAGGTGGAAAGAATATATAGAGGGGCTCTACAAAGAAAATGAACTTCGAGACAATATTGTAGGAAGGGAAGAGGATGTAGATGAAGATGAAATAGGAGATACTGTACTGAGAGAAGAATTTGACAGAGCCCTGAAAGACCTAAGTCGAAACAAGGCCCCTGGAATAGATGATATTCCCTCAGAGCTACTGAAGTCTCTGGGAGAACCAGCCATGACAAAATTGTTTCACCTGGTGTGTAAGATGTATGAGACAGGTGAAGTACCCTCAGACTTTAAGAAAAATGTTATAATCCCCATCCCTAAGAAAGCAGGTGCAGACAGGTGTGAAAGCTACAGAACCATCAGTTTAATAAGTCATGGCTGCAAAATATTAACGCGAATTATATACAGAAGGATGGAAAAGCTGGTAGAAGCCGACCTCGGGGAAGATCAGTTTGGGTTCAGGAGAAATGTAGGAACACGGGAGGCAATACTCACTTTACGGCTTATCCTAGAAGATAGATTAAGAAAAGGCAAATCTACATTTCTAGCTTTTGTAGATTTGGAGAAGGCTTTTGACAATGTTGATTGGAATAAACTCTTTAAAGTTCTGAAAAAAAGCAGGAGTAAATTATAGGGAGCGTAAGGTTATTTACAACTTGTACAAAAACCAGACAGCGGTTGTCAGAGTTGAAGGGCATGAAAGGGATGCAGTGGTTGGGAAGGGAGTGAGACAGGGTTGTAGCCTTTCTCCAATGTTATTCAATTTGTACATTGAACAAGCTATAAAGGAAAGCAAGGAGAAATTTGGTGAAGGTATAAAAGTTCAGGGGGAAGAATTAAAAACATTGCGTTTTGCCGATGACATAGTAATTCTGTCAGATACAGCAAAGGACCTGGAAGAGCAATTGAATGGAATGGACAGTGTGCTGAAAGGTGCATATAAGATGAACATTAACAAGAGCAAAACTAGGGTAATGGAGTGCAGTGTAAGAAAATCAGGTGATGCTGAAGGAATTAGATTGGGAAACGAAGCAATAAAGGAGGTAGATGAGTTTTGTTACTTGGGCAGTAAAATAACAAATGATGGGCGCAGTACAGAGGATATAAAATGCAGAATGGCAATGGGTAGAAAAGCGTTTTTGAAAAAGAGAAATTTGTTAACATCGAATATTGATTTAGGCCTAAGGAAGTCCTTTCTGAGGGCATTTGTATGGAGTGTTGCCTTGTATGGGAGTGAGACATGGACGATAAACAGTGCGGACAGGAAGAGGATTGAGGCTTTTGAAATATGGTGCTACAGAAGAATGCTGAAGATTAGGTGGGTGGATTGCGTAACTAATGAGGAGGTACTGAACAGAATTGGGGAGAAAAGGAATTTCTGGCATACCTTGACTAAAAGAAGGGATAGATTGGTAGGACACATTCTTAGACATCAAGGAATTGTTAATTTAGCGTTGGAGGGGAGTGTGTGGGGAAAAAATCGCAGGGGAAGACCAAGAGATGGATACAGTAAGCAGATTCAGACAGATGTAGGTTGTCGTTCTTATGTGGAGATGAAGAGGCTTGCTCAGGATAGGGTATTGTGGAGAGCTGCATCAAACCAGTCTCCGGACTGAAGACCACAACAAGTAACATGGTCTCTATTACTCTCGATTAACTACGGATCATGGCATTACGATGTAACATAATTCAAGAGGGCCAGTGTAATTTTTGGGAACCTACAATAACAGTAAGTGGGTTTGGCCCCATGTCTTTTACACGTCCCTCTGCATTTATTGTTTTGTAAATGAATGACGTACTTCTGAACTCGATCTCATTGAGGACGATTGTGAGTTGTTCGCTGAATTTCAGTTAGCTAGGTAGACATCACAGTAACGTTGAAAGTTAGGAGCACATACTGGAAGAACAGATAGCTGGGAAACCCTGTAAGCAAGCGGTTAGGCACTTGGTGTGGCAGCCTTTCAGTTGGCCGTTTTGGGACGGCCGTCGCATTTCGTCACGCTGACGACGTGGCTGGAGGCCTTTAACTGACGCGTGCCTGCGTAATAGCTGTGCGGGACAATGCCTGGCACGCCCGACCTTCGTCCACAGGGGGTCTGGACGTGGCTACGATGCGAGCTGCAGGTGCACCAAAACATAAATCTTTATGCTGCTGTTTGTTCTCGTGGTGAACATTATTGACGAATTCATTAATGTTTTCGGAATATGTTGCAATCCATGTTAGAATGTGGTTAACGGTTTTGCAACTCTATCATCAATCACCACCATATTGTAGCCTAGTTTTTTTTTATTTAAACTTTTGCAATACGAGTCATTAATTTTTTTAAATATCTCTTGTAATCATTATAAGATGAAGCATTGAATTACTATGAGCGTCCTGTGTAAAGCCTGCTGCTTGTCGTCTTTTTCAGCAGTAAGCAGGTTTAAATTTTTTCCCTTTCTTGTAAACATTTTGAAGCGGAAAAGCGCGTCGTCCCGAATTGCGCGGCCGCTACCGCCGGAGGCTCGGGACCTCCCTCGGGCTTACGTATGTTCTTTATCGTTAGCATAAGTTAAAGTCTAGGGACCATGACCTGAATACTTTGGTCATTTAACATTTTTATTAGCTGTTTACCCCCATCGAACAGCATAAAATAAACTAGACACACAGTTAAACAAATAGTCGAAATTGCTGCAGACATTCGTAAGAAGCTGAAAAACCGATTTAACACATAGTGTTAGATCACTCGTCTTTCGTTCATAAGGCGTGAATATTTAGTATCACGTTTATTATGCTTAGGATCCCGTTATGCGTCAGGTACTATCTTGTCAACATGTTTCATGCACTGTTATTTTAATATCAGGAGCCTATATGAACACACAGGTAGACGTCTCGCTTAGTCTAGCGCCGTGTAGAATTGCGGGCATATCTTGGCGAGGTGTGAGTGGCCTGATGCCAGCTCGATTAAAAATGACACAATTACAACAGAGGGTATGGGGCAGGCAGTTCAGCCACCAGAACTCTGGGCAGAATGGAAAAGTTTACTCAGCTAGAAAGGCACGGGATTGAAGTCCCAGATTGTAGGAAGAAAGTAATTCCATTGTGCCCAGTATTTTTCATGAAGCGGGTCTGGATCGGAGCGACCTGTTTCAACTTCGCATGTTACATTTTCCTCGGTGCTTATTGACGGGATGACTTGCTCATCGAAGCCTATCGTCCGTCTTCTCAAGATATTACAGTCAGTTCTCTCATTGAGTTTATTGGCAATTCCTTATCTAATTGGTCGATGAATGTATTTAGGGCAAATAATCTGTCTTTGCATATGTTTTTATTGTGGAAGTCGGGAAAAGAGTGAGGGAATTGTTTCTATTGTCTATAAATTAGAAACGACGTTAATAGAAAAATCGGTATTACCCTGAAAGTCCTAACCAGAGAGAGGGGGGCAGTGAAATAACCAGCAGCATTACCGGCCCTTTCGAAAAACCTTTGGAAACTGCCGCCTAGTCCTTTTCCTCCACGATAAAAATTAGGAAACGTGCGAAGAAAATAAGTGAAATAGCTTTAATGTGTTTTGATATTAAGTACACTGCAGTTATAAGTCAGTTTTGATGAAATTGTGCTCTGTTGGATTGAAGCAGTGGATACGATCTAGTAATTACTTGAAACGTATAATGTCCATTCCATGAAGTGGAATTTCATTTATTAAACAGCATCTGCCGCCAAGAAAAAATTTCGTCGTCAACCATCCTCCCATACCCGTTTGCAAGGCGTGATTAAGCGACTTCGCAGAAAACTAATACTTGCTTACCGAACGGCGATCTGAACCGGATTGGGCATAGTGTGTGCTAGAATACAGCAGCAGTAGGCGCTGCCTAGCCCTGAGTGCTGGCTGCACCCGCTCACCTGCGGCAGATGTCCGCTGCTCTCTACGGCTCGCTTTCTACGCCATATTCCGGCCGTTCAAGGAGAAAGCACAATTACACGCTTACGAGCCCACAGTTCCTGCTGGTGCTTTTGTATTCACCGCGCCAGCCACGCTGTATCGGTAGCCAGGCTGTTGCCGCGTTAAAATAAAAATTCTTCACAGAACCGTTACCTCCTTGTACTTGTTTGAGTCAAGTACGGTAGGACACATGAATTAGTAAAACTTGTACTAATAATTAATGAAGAATATTGCGGGAAAATTACTTACTTGTAGGGGCAACAATGTCCACTATGCGTTTGTCTTCTTGCGGCTCATTGACTGATCCATTTAGTTTCGGCTTGGAGCCGCATAAATTTTGTTGCTTCTAATTACTAGTAATTACTATTACTTCAGACTTAAATTGGAAAGAACACGTAGATAATATCGTGGGAAAGGCGAACCAGAGACTGCGTTTTATTGGCAGAACCTTTAAAAGATGCAACAGAACTACTAAAGAAACTGCATACACTGCGCTTGTCCGTCCATTTTTGGAGTATTGCAGCCCAGTGTGGGATCCTTATCAGGTGGGTTTGACGGAGGACATCGAAAGAGTCCAAAGAAGGGCAGCTCGTTTCGTATTGTCACGATACAGGGGTGACAGCGTCACGGAAATGATACAGGATCTGGGATGGGAATCATTACAACAGCGGCGCTTATCGCTGCGGCGTGGGCTACTTGCGAAACTCCAATCGCCAACATTCTCCTCCGAATGCGAAAATATATTGTTGACTCCCACTTACATAGGTAGAAATGATCATCAGAATAAAATACGAGAAATCAGAGCTCGAACAGAGAGATCCAGGTGTTCTTTCTTCCCGTCGCTATTCGAGAATGGAGTGGGAGATAGATGGTATAATTGTGGTTCGATGAACCCTCTGCCAGTCACTTAAATGTGATTTGCAGAGTATCCCATGTAGATGTAGATGAATATCCCGGCTGTGTATCTTCCATCTTTAGATCGAGCCTAGCTTGATATCTTCACTCTGAAAATGGATGGAAGGTACGTAACCAAAATATTATAAAAGGCAAAATTTATGTTGCTGCACGCCCGAAGCTATATGATCCACTCTTTTCGGCATTTGTGCTCGTAAATGAGCATGCTGTTGATGGAAGAGGCTTGTAGGACGTGATGGTACGCGCTCTCACGTTGAGGGCAGGATGAACGACTGTAGCGCTGTTAGACTGTACTGTGTAGCGTTGCAGTTATTTGCAAATTACTAAGTTTTGTTACGCTGAACTTCAGCGGAAAATAAATTAGTTGTATGAGACCACGCCATATTCCTTTCGGTCGTTTCTGAATATCTCGTCACCGTATATGAATTTGGCTCTGTCCTCCTCTGCCAGCTCCTCATCGGCCATACCTGGCTGACGCATGGACACCGTCGCGAGTGATAGTCATGTATATTTTAGTGGAGTGACACAATGTAGTCGCCCTGAAGTGGACTTTTTAAACTTGCCTTGATGTTTTACCACTCATTTGAGCTGACAAGTCCTCAACAACTGATTTAGTTTTAACTGACATTCGAGAATTTTGGTTTTATTACTCCATTTGAAGTTTGAGTGTCCTTTATGTTCTACTTGTTTATTACGTTATGGCTGGATAATTTAATATGTTAGTGTGGCTGGAGCGTCCATTTTTATTTCTGTGGTCACCCAGCGAAGACATTCTGCTTGTTTGTTTTAAATACTTTCCCCTTTTCCGTTGCAGTTGCTTTTGTTTTTGATGTATTACTTACTTTCTAGACTTAAATGTATTTTAACACATTATTTTACTTAATTTTAGTGACTTAATATATACTCTATAAATGGAAAAAAGGAACTGATGACAATTTAATATAGTCCCTTTCAAAATTCAACCAACCATCCAGTCCTTGTGCCGGTTTTTCCTTTAGTACATGCAGTAATACGTTCTTTTAATTACTAAGTAGCAACACACCGTTCTATGAGCATAAAAGTTTTTATTGTCATGTGTCTTCACGTGCCCAAAGGGCCGAAATCTGCCAATTGCCAAATACTACATAGTTTTTGAGAGTAAGAGAACAGCACACTCTGCAAAATGACATCTTGTAAGAATGTTACAGCCCCTGCGCAGCATACAAAAAAATGGTGGTGTTAGTTGATACAGAAAGTAATTGTAACTAGATTGAGACCGATCAATGTCCACGCTCTTGCATTTTTTTAGCTTTCTTCGCTACTAATATCATACAATAATGTTTTCGAAATCCTGTATCCTTACCGTTACCGTAAAAAAAAAAAAATGCCGGGTGGTATTTCCCTGTTTTTTTGGCTTTTAGGTAGTTTAGGCGCTCATTGACGAACAAAAACAGACTGCCTAAGTCGCTCAGGCGTTAAAAAAAAGTGTGTAAAATATTGTTAGACGATTTGTTCAGTGGGAACATCAGTTAATAATTTGCGTGGCACGAGCACATAGCTACAGTTATTAGTGGAGCGTTTTTGCGCCGTCGCGGTGCGGGTGTTGCTTTGTGCTTTTTTATGCACGAGAATGCCGGCCGTGGGAATGGAAGCGCGGGGTTCTGGACGGCCGCCAGAGGCCTTCGGAGCGCACGTGCACGAATTGAGTCGCCAGTTTTTGTGGCTCCTCACTGCCTGCGCAGCCAACTTGATAGTTCAAAATGCGCCAACACTTAACGGGGGAACCTATCCATTAATTGACATTTGTTGCTAAATTTTACAATGCTTGTTTCATCTACGGTAAGTCGTCTTTTGTGAGTTATCCAAAGCGACACTCGCAACGTGACTAAAGTAAGAGTAATTTACCGGGAATGGTTTCGTACTCGTCATTCATGTATTAAACCTTGATAGGCGTTGAAATTTAGTTTTAACCTTTTTTATTGCTTTAGTGGAGCACATTACGGTCTTTAAAAAATATACAGAGGTGGTTTCACTGTGAAACCACTGTGACACAAGGCAAAGAGTCCAATAATTCTTAATTTTTAACATTTATCATTACACTAATATTACATTTTCTTTTACATTTTTTCAAACTAAAGCAAAAAAATAATCGCACTGACGTGTTTTACGGCCCTCTTTAGATTTGTAGTTTTACAAGTTTTTGCAAATATTTTCAACCAAAATAATAAAAAATTAATTAATAAGAGTGTCTGAAACCCTTGTAGGAAAAGAAAATTAGGTACTGACGGGTTCCGAACCACTGACCTTCAGCGTTACAGTCCAAGCATTGCCTACTACGCTACAGCTAAAATCTCATACTATTGATGGCCGTTGTTAACTGATGCTGATATTGCGTTTGTACACACTAGATTATCATTTATCGTACGAAGAACCTATGCCTCTTTCTTAATTCTTCAGTGCGCCATTGCTTTGAAATGACAACAACGTGTAAGAAAATCATCAAATACGCAACGCAAGATGGCGTATGCCAGAGAGAGTTCTGGGCGATTGTCACCTGACATCTGTGAACGGCTGGTTTTCGTTAATTCAATGGAGGGTGTCAAAACTCCGTTATTTTTGCAAATATCTCTCAAACGATACGAGATATGAAAGGAAGGAAAAAAAAAAAAAAAAACCCATAAGGAAACAGTTGTAGAGAATTTTCTCCTCTACAAATTCGATTATTCAATTTTCGTTTCAGATGAATGGTTAAGCGGTTATTTTCATTAAATTTCGAGCTGTCAAAAGACGATCGCAAAGGCCCACTTTTAGTGTTACTACCGTAACCTAAAGTGGGCCAATTACAGAAAATTTATAAGTATATTACATACTGCACCTCTGTTTCTCATTATAATAATATTTTAACAGTTAGGCACAGTCCAGTATCATACATTTTGTATGACTATCTTGTCCTTTGTGGCTTCTTTTTTGACCTACATTTTGCACACCGTTTCTATTTGCTATGAAGAGGCAAATGCGGTTTATTGTATTGTCTTTTCCCTACAGATACTTACATTCTTAAAGTCTTTATAGGGTGAGACGGTGGTTTCACAGTGAGTCACCTCTGTCACAACGGAATACGGCACAGCAAGGAGTCGTTTCGCAGTGAAACCACTGAGACGCAAAATGTTAAAAGGATTCTGCTGTCAGCCGTCTCAAATCATCATCACTTGTCATTGCACTCAAAAAGCGCGCGCGCGCGCGCGCGCACACACGCGCACACACACACACACACACACACACACACACACACACACACACACACACACACACACACACACACACACTCTTTGGCGACGCAATCTATACGAAAAACCCAAACATAAACATTGCAGTACTGTGTTGAGTGGTAAACACGCACGATTTCGATGCGATTATGGAAGTGAAAACACGCAAGTGCTACGACAAAGAAAAAAATGCTATAAAAAGGGGGAAATTGCCGGATGTGGCAAATAAATTGCCGATTAATCGCAAAGGAAAAAGCGGTAGGATCCAGAAAGTGTATATCAGATAAACGCCGCAAGTAAATCACACGCCAACTTTATAAAGCGCGCGTAAACGTTATAAATACTGAAGACTGTGCTCGGGGCAGCCGCAGCTGTGCTAGTACATCCAGCTAACAGCTGTCACCAGTAGCAGATTTTGTTCGTACACTACCAGTTTGAGTGCAGCTCGTGCTCTCTGCGACTCACGGCTTACTTGCTGATGAACTCTAGACACGAAGCATATTTATTGCCCAAATTTTATTTACTGATTAATCGTCTCACGAATAAGATTTTTCTTATATTGACGGCTTGGCATAAGACCTTTGCCATGGAAACTTACCATTTTAATTGTTGTTTACATCTGATCACGTGGCTCCAGGCCCGAATGAAAATTGGTAGGCTGATGGTCACTGTTGTTACCAGTTTTCTTTAAGAAAATACCATCCTTATTAAGAATGAGAAAACGCCTGATGTCAAATTGTCTTTAATTGCCATCAGCTCAAAATGTTGGTTTTATTAAATAGCTATGTGTAACAGTTGAAAATTTCTGACGGAGAATAAAAAAAATCTTTCATTTGTTAGGTATTTCATGAGATTTTTTGTTGGTAATGAGGTGCCGGAATGGTTCCTGCATTCACGGCTGTTGCCACAGGCCAGTACGTTTCACATTCTAACTTCATTATTATTGTTCTCAATTGTTTACTAAAGGAAGTGTGATGCAAAATTCTAAGTAACCTGAAAGTGTTTTTTTTTTTCCTTCTACAGACTATTTCCTTTATAAACTGTTTTGTATAACACTATAAAGGCTCACGAGGAAGGGTTTTTATCAGTTTTCTTTTATTAGTTATCAAGACGGTCCCAATTCTCCACCGTAATGCAGTCAACTTTGTCAAATAACGAAATAATATTTCAAAGTTTTCTAAAAAAATGCTTTGCTCTGCATTTTTAGTAAATCCCGATACTCTTAGGGATTTGCTAAAAATGTGGCAATATTTAAACCAGTGGATTTGGTAGGCCACTGAAGTGGCAGTTTTATCATTTTATTTTGTAGTCTGTTTCGGGGCATGCACAAACGTTGAGCAGTTGACGTTTGTGCTGTCTGCCCCCATTCACCGCCATCGCGTGCAATCATGGTGGCCTTTGTCCAAAGATGGTCTGCTTTGACCATCTTCTCTAAGCTCATATTAGATTCATCTCTTCTCAACAACATACTGGAATCAATGATATATCAAGTTTGAATGTTGTCCGTAATTTGGTAACGTAAATGTACTGCTAAATAGAACTGTGACATTAAACACGCCATTGTTTTCCCAAATTTGCTTTGCGTATGGGGACTAACAAGGGACCACACAAGTCAGTGAATCTTTCAGCTTTGTCGGCACTTTGCTTGTACAGGAGGAACTGTATAAACCGAAGTCTGTAGCAGTGTTGGGCCGCATGATAACAGGAAGCCAGAACAGTCTGCTGAAACAGCCGGCTAATTGTGGACAAGACCCTTTGTTCGCTGTCTCACCTGCCTGCTTTGCATTTAAAGTGTCTGGCGTCAGAGCCGCAGCCAGTCCGTCGTGAACAAAAGACTGGGTCGCCACCGCCACTCCAGAAACCTTGAATGTTTTCATTCAACACTTATATTTAATGCTCACATTACATGTCTTTGCATGTCTTGTAAATCTATTCCGTGCTAACTGCAGTCTTCTTTAATTCACTATTGCCTTCGATGAACCCTCTGCCAGGCACTTAAATGTGATTTGCAGAGTATCCCATGTAGATGTAGGTGTAGAATACTGTAAACTGTAACTCATTTGGGGAGGTTCGCCGGTCCCGTATCGAATCTGCCAGTGTGTTGGCCAGTCCGGTTTTTAAGTGCCCCTCCCCTTCCCCCCCCCCCCCCCCAATCACTACTTTGTGAAACTGGACTGGAGTCCAAAAAGAGCGTTCGGCCACGCACATTACCAGTCATATACGAATCCCGTGGAGATACAGGATAATGTCAGTAACAAGAAAAGGACGTCTAGAACAGACGTTGGCAAGTAATCTTAGATGGGCTCCGGATACTTTTGAAATTTTTATCGAGGTCCAGATGTAATTCTGAATATTCCCTACTAAATTTTAATTTTAATTTTCACACACAAAATAATATAAATTACAATAGATTTGAAATAACAACGCACAAACAATTCAGAGAAACTTACATTATTTGTTATTTATTCTTACTTTCAAACTCACAAAAAGTATGAAATAAAATGAATAATCAAATTTTTATTGGAAAGTCCAGAAACTAGTAATGCATTATACATAGTTTTTTTAATTTTCACTAAGAAAGTGAGAAATACAATGAAATGTGCGTATATCCGTTAAAAAATTCATGGGAAAAATTACATTTGCGGTCTTAAGGAAGTACGTAAAGTTAAATTCACGTGCGAGGACCTTATGCGAATATGTCTTCAAAGTGGGCGGTCTTGAGCGAAAAATATTCTCCAAGAAATTCATTTTCGAAAATGAAATTTCACAAATGTATGTGGAGCCAAACATAGCAGCCAGGTAGATCGCTAATTCTTTGCAATTTTCATATTTTTTCTGGGACATGTTGACTCCAAAATATTTCAGTGGGTACAGTTTTATGTGTTTGCAAGGAAATGTCTTCGTGGAAGTCTATTATCTCCATTTGGAGTAAAGGCTTTGAAAAGTGGAACAACGTCGCAGCCACATATGCGCATTCTGCTGCAGGATAAACTTGAAAAGGTGATTTTAAGAATCGTGACGACTTGTCTATTTCTGAAAAGTCTTTGAATCTTACTGCAAATTCCTTCTTGAGATCTGCCAAGAACTTTTATAATATGAAAATATCTATTTCAGGATTAACTTTAAATTCAAAAAGTGTTGCGAAATGAAGAAATTCTTGACTTAAAAGGTCTCTTTCAAAGAACCAGCTTCCGACGGAATGACGACACACTTTGAACCAAATCACATTTTAATTTCCCATTACCTTGTAGCTGGGTGTTATCTACAGAATTATTATTATTATTTTATATATATAATTAGAGTATGTAACTTAAACTTTCAAAATTCTTTTGGCGATCCAGTTTTCGCCCTTCCGCGGTCCGCCAGTTGCCGACCGCTGGTCTAGAGTGTAGTTCAGTATGGGATTGAAACGTGGGCAGTAAGCACTTCACACAAGGAATGACAAAACGAAAATTATTTTAAAGTACGGGTTCGATTGGTAGGGTCGTTAAGGAATTGTGAATAAATATTTCGCGGAAGAACAGGGGGTAAAAATTGTTAGACTGAGGGATGAGCTTAAAATCGGCGTAGTCTGCAGACATTATTCGGAGATAATGGGTTCAGCATACGATATACTATCGGTTACAATCGTATCAAACCAATTTCCGGACTGAAGGCTACAAGTACCCTTTTGCTCACTTATAAGCGTTACTGAACAAGATAATGGCCTGCTGTGCAAATACTATTATGTCCAGCGTGAATAAAACTGAATAAAACTCTAGAAAAAATAACAGCACTGAACTCCGTGTTTTTTTTTTTTTTTTTTTTTAGTACACTTACTCATTCTCATCGGCTGTGATCGTTAATAGCTGCATGTAGCTAATTCTTTCAGACACACTCCTAAACAAGCGTGTATGGTGTCTCGTGTAACTGCGTGTAAACTTCTAACACTGACATAGTTCATTCTTTAGCTCTTATACTTTGGTAAGGTAGTGGACAATTATAATAGATGTATATGTTGTCGCGACGACTTCATCCACTTGTTTGGGTGTAATAGCCGCTCGTATTTCAATCGCGAAACATTCTCTTCATTACGTGTCACAGTTTGTCATCTGTACTAATTATCTCGATAATTTTACAAAATATACTATCGGCACTAATAGCAGTGTTCTATTTTAACAGAAGTTGTCAAATATTGGGTACACTTTAACGTCTTTGATTAATACGCCGCGACGTTCGACCGTATTCAAGCTGTCTGTACAGCCGCAACCTTCCGTCGTTTTAGGGCTGGGAATGTAAAGGATGCCCAATTACGTTAATACACCAGGCGTGCCAGCTCTGTCGCTTCGTTACAGAGGTATCTATTCATCGCTAACTAATTAAGAGCTCACTAATTGTGACCGGGTGTGCAGGTAGTTATCAAGCAGGGAGGAGGGGAACGTGTCGTAGGGGTGATTACGACAGTGTTAGGCCACCCAACCCTTAACCAGATAAGAACCATCCTCCCAGATGTGTGGATGAAGCCAAGTACTGCTGTTACTAAATTAACCCGCGATAGCTGTTACGTCTGTGGCTCTCTCGCTGTATGTTAGTGGTTGTGATGCATGTCTTGGTTCAGCTTCTCTTCTTATTACATAAAGAATCGAATTCCAATGTCTAGGAGTGCTTCACACGTGTGATTTCCTGACAAGTGAGTCGATGTGCTAATTGACTGTAAGCAAGAAATCGTGACAATGTGTAAAAGTGGCGTGCAGTTGTGATTAAAGTCGTTAACTCTCGAAGTGCTCACAGTGAAACAATGGATGAATATAGCGTAATGTACGTTCCATTTTAGGCAAAAGGTGGTTATTCACGCACCAAAATGCTCATGACTATGTATCGTATTATGATGTAATTTTGCCGGTACATTCAGTGATGCATATATGGAAGTTTGCAAAACATAAAGAAGTAATTAATATAAACGTCTCAACTGGTACTGGAGTTTAAATGCACGCAAATGTTAGCAGAAGGCTGCTTTTGACTGGTCTATAAGTCGCAGCTTTTGAACTGCAGTAATATTATTTCGCAGGTCTAGTCAGTGATGTTTGTATCTACTGGCTACAGTGTGTTGGAAAAGAGTAATTAAAAAGTAATAAATTCAAACGTCATGCCAGATGCTAAATGTTTGACTGCAGGAACATGGAAAATGCGGCATCATTTCAGAGGTTTTTGCAGATATCAGCGAGGAAGATTTCGTTAAAGATTTTGAAATTATACATGAAATTCGTTGAAAGTATCTAAGTGTAATAGTTTTCGTAGAATTAATAAATATAATTTAGCATATTTGAATGCTGTCAGTTTTGGCAAAAACATATTTTCTAATTGTAAAAATTCTTGTCGTATCGTGTTAAACTTTTAACAACTCTTAATGAGTAGAATACCACAGTCGGTCAATAGTGACACGAGTGATTCTTGGGATTAGCGTTTTAGTAACATACGTGAGTGAAGATCTAGCACAGTCGTATCAGAAAGATTCTTGTATTTTAACAGGTGTCCCATTATTGACCTTGCAGGATATAGCGCGGAAGCCAGTGATAAATTTTATTTTACTTCGTATCTTAATATGCTGCTAGTCTCGAGTTAGCAAAAATAATTATCAGAAGTTTGAATTGTGGGACATGCGACGCCGATATCCTCTCAAAAGAGTGCCTCATAACTGCTTAATACCAGTTAAGATTGTATAATACATTGTCAGTGTAATATGCTAATGGAGAAAATGGATGCCGCGCGAAAATGCTGGAAGTCGCCTCGCTTTAGAGTGCGCGACTGCTCCCCTTCCTCCCTCGGGCATGGGTGTGTGTATGTTGTCCTTAGTGTAAATTAATTTTTAAGTTTAGGAACCGATGACCCCTGCAGTTTGGTTCCATAGCTTTACAAACATTTGATTTTGGAAATAAACTGGTTGGGGCTAACGTAGTCGACAACATTCCAAAGGTCTCAAAAAGTGTATATTGTACAACTACTTCAAGCTCTTAGAAATCAAGGTTTTGTGCTTGTTTCTCTTCGCATTATTAGAAAATATAAATTTTTATGTTAATTTACTCATTTCGAAGTGCGTAGCGACTCCATGTCCCACAATCGAAATTTTTTATAAGACTTATGTCAGGTCGTCAACAGCAGGTTAAAATAATCGGTGGTATCTTTGTGACATGTCGCATAGTAGTGCGTATTGGTAGATGATCGTGAAAAATTAATTCTGTTGGTGGCAAGTTGCTTTTATCTGATTAAACTAGCCGCCATTAAACGATTTATAAATTCTCTGACACAGTTACGAATAAATTTTTTGGACTTACTGTTGTAATTTTTAACACTTTGACTGCAACCTAATACACTGAAGTAATAATTCATTAAGTGCTATAGTCCTAAAGGGCTTGACACATTTTTAAAAGTCTGAAGGGTGAAATTGCTACACCATATAAAAATTTGAAAGTCATATTAGGGAAAATGTTGCTCATAATATGTAATTGTTAAGTGGATCTTGGGGAAATTGTAATGTATCATCTAGTTTTACGTATTCTATAGTTATCAACTGCGTTGATAAAAATGATAAAGGAAAATCATAGGCGCTTATATAGGATTGTAAACAACGGGTATAGCTCACAAAGAATTGTAGGTTAGACACACTTGGAAAACAATAGAAATCGTTGAAAGAAGGCAACGTTGTTTTCGCGAAAAATACTGGACAGTAATTTACAGGTCGAGAAGATACCTTGTACAGCAGTTAAAGTGTCTATCATAGACTTGCACAGGAATCATAAAACGGAAGAGCTGAGGCGCACATAGATATCCGAGGTTTTCTTGAATCTAGTGCTAATGTGTAATTCTATTTTTTTTACTCATTAGTCTTATGTCTTGTTTGATACGGCCGGCCTCGGTAGCCGAGGGGACTGAGGCGCTCCAGTTACAGTCTGCACGGCCACTACGGTCGGGGGTTCGAATCCACCCTCGGGCATGGATATTTGTGCCGTCCTTAGTATAAGGTAGTAAATAAGTAGTTTGTAAGTTTAGGGACTGATGACCCCGTAGTTAAGTCCCATAAACTTAACAAACATTTGAACATTCGATACGGTCCACCACGAATTCCTCTTCTGCCCCGACCTAATCATTTTAGGTCTTGCGCCCTACTTCGTTAATTACTGGATGTATTCCAGCATTTGTCGTTCCACTACCGTCTACACCCCGTTATTCCCTAATGTCTTTAACATTGCCCTATTAACCTGTTCCTTCTTTTTGTCAGTGTTTTCCAGAAAGTCTCTTCTTCGCGTATTCTACGTTTTACCTCATTCGTTTGTTAGCAGTGCACGGTTCAGTCCAGCATTTTCTTAAAGCCCACCGCTTGATGAAGCAATGGAGGAGGAGGCGGAGGCGTTTCTTCCGCAGAAGGTAGAGGGTAGGGAGGACGGCAGCGGCGGCGGCGGTGTTGTGCGAGGCGAGATGCCGCGCGGGTACTGACCTAGGCTTCGTGACGTGGCGATGGTCGGCGAGCGATACTGCACGCCAGCAGGATGTGCAAGTCACGCGGCGCCGATCTGTGTCGCGCTGCCCCCACTCCTAGCGCGGGCCCTGCCTGACACCTCAATCGTGCCTCGTCTACCACAAGCTGTCAGGGGAAACTGTTAGCACTAGCTGAAAACACGGCGCTGCCCCTGGTATTCATTTGTTCGTCTTCTGTTAGCATCTCCCCCTCCACCCTCATCTCACTGGTCATCTCCTCCTTCCCCCTCTCTCGCTCTCTGTCCCTCGCGCGTCTGCCCTCCTCTTGAAATAAACGAACTTGTTAGTCTATCCCCTCCGTACCCCTCTCTCTGCTGACTTGTTACTGCACCCCCTCCCCCTCTGCCCATTTCATTAACCACTTTCATAACCTTTCTCTATCATTCCATTCTCTAATAGCGCGCGGGAAGAAAGAACACCTAAATCGTTGCGTTTTCGATATGATTTCTCTTATTTTATTGGGATGGTCATGTCTCCCTAAGTAGGTGGGTGCTAGCAAAATATTTTCACATTCAGAACTAAAAGTCGGTGATTGAAACTTCGCAAACAGATCACGCCGCAATGAATAACGTCTTTCTTTTAATGATTTCTACCCCAATTCTTGCAACATTTCCGTGACGCTTTCCCCCCCGTGACGTGATAAAACAAAACGAGCTGCCCTTCTCTGAACCTTTTCAATGTCTTCCGTCAGTCCCACCTTCTGAGGGTCCCACAAGGGGCAACAGTACTCCAGGAGAGGACGCACAAGTGTGATGTATGCAGTCTCTTTGGTGGAGCTGGTGCATCTTCTAAGCGTTCTGCCAACGAAACGTAACCTTTGGTTCGCCTTCCCCACATCATTTTCTATGTGTTCTCTCCTGTCAAAGTTGTTCGTGATTGTAACTCCTAGGAATTTGGTAGAATTTACGACCTTAATGTTTGATTTATCGCGTAATTGAAGTTCAGCGGATTTATTTTAGTGGGCATGTGTATTACTTTACACTTTTCTGTATTTGTCACCATCCGAGGCTTGTCTCAGCTTTAAATGCCGTTTATATTTGCTCAACTGCTGACTTGCTACGCCTAACACAGTTGATGATTTTCTTTCAGGGTAGATTCCATTAGCCTTTGAATATCCTTCTCTACATGGCAGTGGGTTCCCTTCTTTTTTAATCCCCAGGAACTGCCTCATCTGCCAGCTTCGCTGTTCCGAAGTCGTCGTCTTCGCTCTTAACCCTGGATATGGGCTTAGTGTTATAACCCACGGGGTATACTCAAGTGGCAGAAATGGCATGAAAAGGGTTATGGCGAGGACAGACTTAGGTGACGTTTCTGGCAGCTAACCTACCGCCGGCATATCCCTCCAGATCCAGGGCATACAAATCTCCTCGCCCGCACGGACAGTGCTATAACCGGTGCCCCCTGAGGCGGACCCATCACCATTGTCTGTGAAAAATTAACATATTCCTGCCAACTTTCATACTGATTGATCAAACCTTATACGTCGTTTGTAGCGTCATTTAGGAGATATAATCCACACTCACTTTCTTTACCCAAAAATTTTCTAACTTTCCCTTTTAAATGTCCCGATTCTTTCCCCTGAGGCCGGCCGCGGTGGCCGAGGGGACTGAGGTACTCCATTCACGGTCTGCACGGCCACTACGGTCGGGGGTTCGAATCCCCCCTCGGGCATGGATATTTGTGCCGTCCTTAGTCTTAGCCAGTTCATAAGTAGTTTGTAAGCTTAGGGACTGATGACCCCGTAGTTAAGTCCCATAAGTGCTACAAACATTTGAACATTTTTTCCCCTGAGTACTTCATCAGGACCATAACGAACAAATGGATTACCGTCATAAGTTCATAGAAAAAATCCAATTTTCTGGAAAACTTTTATAATTTTCGTTGTAAAAATGTATATTATGCCGTTAAAAAAGAAGAAGAAAAAGGAATCAATCGGTCCAGCCGTCCCCAATTGATATGGTTAGTAATGAACATGATTTCACGTTACGGTATATTGATTTATATCTTACCAATAAGGAACTAATTCTATTTTACCTGTTATAATCTAACCCCACCTGTGATTATCTAACCACATTTATTCACTAGAAACAATTGCTGTCCTGACGTGTGTATCGATAGGTCGGAGTTAAGTTAGACTGGAAATGGCTTCAAATTTTGGAACTCTTATTAAAACTATATGGCCATATCTATACCGCAAAAATTAAAATCTTTCTCGCGGAGTTGCACATTAATTTCTGTCAAAAAAAATAAAAATATATAAAATAATGATGTTTGTATTTACAGCGTTACTTTACTCACAAAATAACCATTGTATTCATGGGTTGTTTAAATTCTCCTGTTTTTGAACTTCCTCTTTCATTTTAGACTTCCATCCCCCCCCCTTTCTTTCATACCTGCATAGTTCAAATGTTTGTAGAGCTTATGGGACTTAACTACGGGGTCATCAGTCCCTAAGTGCATAGTTCGCAGAGTACATTGCCAAGTAATTCATACTTGCCATATAGTCTCCATTTTAAAGTAGGTGAGGTCGTTTCTACCCCTCGTAAAATTTATGATTGCATTAAGTAGGCCTACCGATTAGCTGTTCCTGCCATTCTGGACAAATTAGCGCTGTGTCCTCATATGGTGTGTTCCAAACCATTCCACACCTTAACATGAAATAAACTAGTAGATAAGCCATAAATTTTGTGTAGATGATGCTGGACATTTTTTAGACAGGTTAAAAAATTACATATTGACATTACGCAGCAGTACTGATACCTAAAATTATTATTATAGACGGTCCAAATTAGATAATTTGACCAACTGATATCCATCTAGAGACACACAAGATGGCCGAAATCGGTCATCTGTTATAAAAATGTTAGGTACAGCTGTGTAATAGCAACATGCAATTTTTCACATAAATGTTGTCTTCCTTTGAATATTGCTTGGAGTAGTAAAATTTATGATGGTTCAGTAAGAGTGTAACATCCTCCCCGCCCCGTTCAATGTGCTGGGGTACATAAAGAGAGATAAATTATCATCATTTGACATCATTATCTGATGAATCTGTTTTGTTCTTTCGTTGTATTATATTTACTGTGTTAAAGTTGGTTCTGGTCTTCATATATTACGAAATTTCTTATTTGATAAAAACATTTTATTTTTAGACACACTTCACCAATTTTCCTGTGGCTTTCTTTTAAAGGATGCCTAACTTAGTGTTACGAGTAAATTTTATAAGTGTGAGATTTCTTCTGTTGTACCGAAAGGCGCCGAAAATTATGCCCACAAAGCTCTTATGATTAGTTCTTCTTCGATGCTCTCTGACGGTCCCAATATCTCGTGAGCCCTGCTGATAATTTGTTGTTTCTTTTTTATGAAAGGGACTTCCAATATTCAGGGACTCCAGGTGGTGGGGTCCAAGACTGCCTATCAAAATTACACATTTTGTCAACTGTTGTGATATTAGCTCCTCTCCGTGATCAGAATGAGTGCACAATGCCAGATTATGCGCATGGACAAGAAATCATTCAATCAGTAAGCGCTATGTACAGTATAGAGTTGTACTACAGTACTCTGCTAGCCAGTTATTAGATATTTGTTATAGACGACTCGTACTATAGTGTGTAAGATATTTGGCAAGTCTTCCAGGAAAGCTACGACCTCTATTAAAGAACAGAATGTATGTAGACACCTTAAATGAGGTTATGGACTTTAGTGGGAGTTAGTGTAAACGTTATTTCTCTGTCCCCTTTCCCCTATTTTACGTTATATAGCTTATTTTAGTACTGTTTTAAACATACATCAAGAAAATCAGTTAAAATATAACATATGAAACGACAAGTTTAAATTGCGTTTTAAAAATAATGAAATTGTTCTTGTTTCAGGTAATGAAAGTCTTGCTGCATCTAGAGTCTAGACATTTAAACATGTGTAAGTACAATACATTATTAATAATTAGTTTTAAAAAAGAAAATTTTCTGTGTGCTGGGTCTGATGCAAAGCTTCATGCTACAATGAAGATTTTAGAAATTTTAAATTTTATCTATTTATTAATGAATTATGAGTAAGTTTACCATGTTTGTTCCGCTTGATTAGCCACAATATATTGTACATATTAGTATTGAATGCACAGATAGTTACTTTAGACCGGTCATTGACTATAATATGAAATGTTTTAAATCTGGCCGCGGCGGTGTGGCCGAGCGCATTGAGGCGCTATGCTCCGATGCGCGAGGCCGTTCCATGTCGGGGGTTCGAACCTCCCTCGGATATGGATGATTGTGTTGTCTTTAGTAAAAGTTATTTTATAAGTAGTTTGTAAGTTTAGGGACTGATGACCCCGCAGTTAAGTCCCACAAGCTTAACAAACATTTGAACTAAAAAAAAAAAATCTTTTTTTAATGTATTTTCGGCTTTTGTAATTACAGCGCTAATTGAGGGAGCAATAGATTATAAATTATTGCAGAATTAGTTACAGTTATTCCTGTCATATAATACTCTGTTACATATCTTCTCATAGCCAGAAGTCACTGTTCACACATCTGGTGCTAGTAATGTATAAGATGAGCTGCATAGAACACAAAAAATGCAAAAATGTCAGGAGTGCTGCGATCTTGCCCTTCCTCAGTCGCATTGAAGTAGCAGAATGATTTGTGTAAATTAAGTTTGGCCGCTGGGAATACTGCAGGACCGTTTTTTCAGTCCTTTACAGATACGGATTTAGCACGCACTGGACAGAGATCCGCAGCCACCAACGTTTGCAGTATTCAAACGCCTGCTAGCGCAACATGGCGCAACCTTATCGAATGGTGTGCACGCGAAGAAACTATTAATAGTAACGTGGGGAGAATGACTCGGAAAAGGATGAGCTCTAGCTATAGTTGAGTCGCCGTAAGTGAGCCCAAACAAATTGCATTATTTTTTGCAAGTTCTGAACAATGAAACGTGAACGACGTCAGGCAAAAAGTACAAGATATCTTTGCCATAGCGACATTTACAAAATCTCTTAACACCACTAATGGCAGTAGGCGCATGTAGCTGTTGTGACTAATTTACGGAAGCTGTCAGTGATGAACTTACAGCGACTCAACTATAGGTTTGTAGAAATCAAACAGAAGGGGCTACGGTCGGGGAAGTAGCAAGCGACTCATCTCACGCGATGACAGTGACGAATGTGACGCTGTAAGGAAACGTAATTAAGAGTCTCTCCAGCTAAAGTGAGAGAAACAGCTCAAGGAGGCAAGCTTTTCAAAGTAGTTCATAGCGAAACGAAAGAGATAAGTTGCCAATTTTAGTACGTCCCTGACCATCTAGACTCAGGATACTTGAACCCAAGTATGACCCCTAACCGTCCTCACGACGTTACTTCTGTTAATACCTTCGGTTCTGTGATTAAGTATGCCTCTCCATAGCAGCCTGAAAGAATAAATTTGTCGTGTTAGTTTTTTTACAACCGTAATTGAGGAATGTCTTTGTAGTTGTTCGATCTTTTGCTGTCATTGAAATCTTTGCATCAGAATGTCTTAGAATCCGTTATATTACAGATATTCTGTAAAAATGTAAGCGAGCATAGCTGGAGGTGTAAGCGGCTTGTAGTATTTTAATGGGGGAGCGTTGCAGTTGCATGTTATCTGTGTGGAACTTCCGGCGGCGGGTGCTGCTGCTATGTTTAGCGACGGCCGGGGGCCGGTAACGAACATGAGGCTTGCGTGGGGAGCGCAGTCCCATACCTTCCTCGAGACATTGGCTCTCTCGTTAATAAATGCAAGTTACCGTAGTCAGAACGCGAACAGTCTGACCTGATTTCTTCCTGGACAGCGTGGCAGACTACTGAAAATGCAATAAACTTCCTCTTGGAGTGCATAGGGAAACTGGAATATTCTCACATCGGGCAGCCAAATGGAAATAAATTCCTGCTTATGTACAATTTCTTACTGTGCGTCAACTAAAAGTTCATCTTTGAAGTAACCCAGTATTTGTCAATAATGAATGCCTTCCAATTTAGTCAGAGTTATAAGAAAGCTCAATTTTTTTTAGCCTCGCTGCATCATAAATAGTTGTAGCGAGAAAACATTTCAGAAAAAAATTTGTTCCTAATGGCTTTCCTGAACACAAAGCCTGACACAGACATAATAATGCATTCTGTGGTAATGAAGACAGACCTTCACGGATTCCATGAGACTGGTTTAAGTGTGCTTTGCGCACAGCAACCTTGGCGTCTACAATACTTCGCGCTGTTACTTGGGTAATATGTATTTACCCAAAATTATGTTGATGTTCAGCAGTCAAGATTTTCGTCCTTTAATTTTCCGTCTTGAATTGTCCGATTCTAGGAAAAGGTGCTGAACAAATTTAGGGACACCAGTGTGACGTCACACTGCACTGCCCTTCGGATAAACATATTACAAACTCTGACGTCCAAGAATCCGAATATGTTGTAAAATGTTCTATTGCAGTATAATTCTTTGGTTTTGGACTTGGACCGTGCACACTCGTCAACAGCGATTTCGTCAAATTGATCATATATCCAGGGTCTAAACAGAAATGAAAGTGGCAAGTGGGAGCTCCAGTTTGTCAAGCGTTTTGGGTTAGGAGGGGGATGGAATTTCTTTCCCCCAGGTTGGGCGAAACATGAACTATTTGTGTTAGCGTAGTCCACTACTAGCGTTTGGCACGGTGGAAAGAATACAGTGGTAATCAGACGTTGTGGCAAATTCCTCATTTGGCGAAACTTTACTGTCAATTTTTACGTTATTAAAATTGCAAATAAATGAAGATATTAGATGTTTTATTTCACGGGATGAAATATTAAGAATATAAGAAAAAAATTCGAGTGATTGAGGCTCGCGGTGGACATTAGGTAACAATTATTCGACGATATTTACCCATATGACTGAGGATTGTTTTCGTGCAGTGCTAAACTGAGTTATCTCTACTCCCCTCCCAAATGTGCTCCGTTAGTGTAAATTTTGTGACTTATATTTTTTGTTCTCAGCTAACAAATTTAATTAGCTAGCTTCCTGTTATGACCTCGTCGACAAGAAATGAAGATTTACCTCCGAGAACACATCACAGGCAATTATCGGGTGCGATGAGAGATAGCCTTCAGTGAACGTAAATCACGTTTGTTTTTTATAGACACTTTAAAACAACCGTATAATTGTAAAAATTCTGTTTTTATAATGTGTAAAATATGCAGGAAAATACTGTTTCCCTGTTTTTACCATCAATATTGTCCCAGTTGTCGTTGTACTTGCGTGTAAAGAGGCCACTCACCGGGAAATAGGGACGATCTGTCGTTTACAGATGCGTATAAAAAAGGACTTAAAGAATTGTTGCTTTCGGACGAATGTTTCTAGAGCTGAAGAATGAAAAAAACACACACACACACACACACACACACACACACACACACACACACACAAAATTGCATACATACGCCTTTGCCTCGCTTGGACGGACGTCATCTGCCACATTCCGCGGTGGAGTGGCCGAGCGCATTGATGCGCGAGGCCGCTCCCCGTCGAGGATACGAATACTGCCTTCTTCAACCACATAGCATGAAATAGCTACTCAATTCGTCTCTGCCTTAGCCTTTAGCTCAAACGATTTTATCTTATGTTTCTTTCCGTATTGTCACGATACAGGGGAGACAGCGTTACGGAAATGATACAGGATCTGGGATGGGATTCATTGCAACAACGGCGCTTATCGCTGCGGCGTAGGCTGCTTACGAAACTACAATCGCCAACATTCTACTCGGAATGCGAAAATATATTGTTGAATCCCACTTATACATAGGTAGAAATGATCATCAGAATAAAATACGAGAAATCAGAGCGCGAACGGAGATATTCAGATATTCATTCTTCCCACTCGCTATTAGAGAATGGAATGGGAGATAAAATAGTATAACGGTGGTTCGATGAACCCTTTGCCAGACAGTTAAATGTGATTTGCAGAGTATCCCATGTAGATGTAGATTGATTTCATATATTGGCTTACGTTTGTAACGATAAAAGAGTACACGAAGGCAGCCGTTTATGCAGCGGAGCTGTGTTTAGTTGGCATATGACGCGAGCACACAGGGATGGCGTGCGGGCGTGGAGGATGCAGTGACTCGCACTGTTCGGGGAAACCCGATGACGTGTCAGCGGCTGACCCAACGCCACCAGCCGTCCCCCAGTTTTTTTAATCCACTCCCTACTCTTAACAGTAGAAGCTTGTGTCCACGCCTAGCAACATCGCGATAAGTTTTTGCCCGATGAGCTTCGTTAATACCAAAATGATTTGGAAAATAGTAACAGGAAAAGCGTGTAATACATTGCAAAAAGCGCGCCTAAATAAAGTGGTGAAATTATCTAGAATGCATTAAAAAGTGACTCCAAGTAACACACATACAAAGTTTTACTGTTAGACAAATATTCGCGAAATACAATAATAGGTAATAGATGAACTGCAAGGCATGCTTATCGTACCTATCGATTTTGAATTCATGTCTGCACGGTGCCTGACAGCATTGTATAAGTATTATTGTATGCGTAAAACCTGTGAAATTTGTAGTATTTTAGCGCACTTTTTATCTATGTCTTCACTGTGTGGTCAGCGCAAATTAATGGCCATGAGGCGCCCCCCTCCCCGTTTGATTCCCTTCAGGGTTAGAGATTTTATGCACTTGAGAGGCGGGGGCGAATTTTATTGTTCTCATCATCGGAACGTAACTCGTAGAATTTACGTCAACGAAAATGGCTTGCAATAGACGCCGAACAACGTAAGATGGAGTTTCAGGCTCAATAATGACATACACCTGTTCAGTTCGTGCAGTCCTCTCCATCAAAGATGTCGAATTAATGTCTGTCTCAAATGCTGTATCGTCATCCATTCTCAAATTTTTTCCTCTTGCCGCTGCAAAGTTTCGAAGCTTTTTCTGTCGTATAGGTGTAGTTTTTCCTGTTAAGTTGTTCAGGGTGGTTTGTTCCTGCCATTCATACCGACATGAAGTATAAGAGATCTCTTAAAACTACAATGAGTATTTTTGTCAGTCGGGTAAACTAACATTGTGATCGTTTTTCGCCATGGTGTTTAGTGTTTTGAAAGAACATCTTGAGTGGTCTGCAATGACAGATATCTACTTTTTACTTTATAAGATCGAAAGACAATTTAACAAAGTGTTAAGAGTTATTTACAGAAATTTCACCTTAATTTTTCGCTTTATTCATGAACTGCTGACGCACGTTTCAGGCAGTTTCTTCTTTTTGCACCAATGCTTCCCGTTCTAACTTGCACTTGATAAAATATATGAAAAGGAATAATCGAAAGTTATTATAGGTAAATATTGTGGCTCGGTGACAGGCACTCTGAGATGGTGTGCAAGTCACGAAGTATACAGATTTTGTGTCTTCGAAACAGGACATAGCTTGGATTATTTAAGTTATTATTTCATTTCCTAAACAAAAGGCGACCAGTTAGCGGAGGGAATTAACCCCTAACATTTTGATTTTTAATCTTAGCACCTACCCAATCACTGAATATTCGCTAAGTTGTGTTAGATCTATTTCATTAATTTCTAAGGGATTGCTAGTTGCTGCTGCCGTTGATCTTGGGACAATTTGAAATTCTCTCTCCTTGTGGTTGACTAGGGCGGTTTGGTGCCTCCCATGGCAGAATGATCTGTAGTTGTGCTTCAGTGATTGTTGTTATTAATTTTAACAGTAATAAAATTTCTTCAACGTCCGGACGCCTTTTAAACCTGTGGATGTTTATGTAAATAATGTGTATTGTATTGAAGGTAAACTAATAAGTGACTTAGATTAGGGCAGCCTATTACCTCCAAAATTTTAGTGATGCGTAACTTCCATACTGAAAACAGACCGTTAACTAGTGACATGAGATTTGAACGCCTCTGAATCTATACGGGATTTCGGTCGCGGGAGTACTGCCCGCAAGTAGATGTTTTGACGGGAGAATGGGAGGCTAAATCAATGCCCATGTCCCAGACACAGGACAGACATACTACCTGTCTAAATTCGGAAGTTAATCATTCGAACGTTTAGACAAAAAAAAAATCATCATCAAATATTGAAACAACGCACAAAACATGCAAAGTGAAAACGGCACGTTTTTTTTTAGAGAAAAAGTTGTTTTCCCATCCCTTTCTAAGCAAATGGTCAACCCTCACTTCCATCATCATAGCACCACCTTCTGATTCCATTGCGTAATACGTTTCCTAAAATTTTGTAATAGAACAATAAAATGCAGGTCAGCTATGCATACCCACAGGGCCGTATTTAGGGTATGCGACGCCCCCGTGCAGAAATTTATTTTAGCTCCCCCCACCCTCCTTTCTTTGGCACCTGCTATTCAAACTCGCTTCTAAGGGAAGGGGGGAAACCTCTCTGGATCGCCACTGCTGTTAACACAACAAAGAGAATTTTAAAATTTATTGCTGTAATCGAAACTCTGAATAATGATAATTCAATTGACATTAAAGTAATTTTTTAATTTTTCTTTCGATGACAAATTTTGCTGCTCTGTGCAGCTGCACATGTTGCACCTGCTACATACGGCCCTACATACCCACTATCATTTCCTCAGTCGCAGTGCAGCGTTTTCTCCTCATAATACAGTTTCTGTCTTCGAAAGGTGAATGGTTTTCTGAAATGTGTGTGGCGGCGGGGTAGTAAATCTTCTGCGCTACTCATTAACTATTGTTTAGCGTTCTTCGAGGTACCAGGTTAGCCGGCCGCGGAGGCCGTGCGGTCTGCGGCGTGCCAGTCATGGTTCGGGGGTTCGAATCCCCCCTTGGGCATGGATATTTGTGCTGTCCTTAGTAATAGCTAGTTCATAAGTAGTTTGTAAGTTTATGTTCTGATGACCCCGTAGCGAAGTCCCATAAGCTCTACAAACACTTGAACATTTGAATTTGGTACCACGGTTATCAAGATCCTGTGTCAAGCTTGTTACTACAGACGTCCCCCTGTAGACTAGTTTGAAAGCGAATCTATTACCACTCCCATCGCCTGCAAACCAGCATCATCTATTTGAAGCGCAATGTAATGATGCATTCGGTGTGTTTCATTTGAAACGAAATGGGGAAAACTAATACGAAGCAAATGCAGTACCTTCTTACTTTGGAATTGACACACGTTTATGGTCTGTACATATTTTCCCGCCCCCGTTCGTATACTAATTGGCGAGATGACCACGGTATTGAAATGGATAGCTGTCGACAAGAGAGGTTGGCAGGGCGTCGGCCGTCTTGGCTTATTGATCCTCCCCGTTGGCCGGATCTCGTCCGTCCGTCTCTCTCTCTCTCTCTCTCTCTCTCTCTCTCTCTCTCTCTCTCTCGTCGATATATTGACGGTTGGGCCACCACGCCACAGGAGTCACACACACTATGGACGTCACCAGCGCCGCCTATGGATTACAGAAGGCGATCAATGCGCCGATATTTTATTAAACTGTTTCCACAGCGTTGCCTGGGGACGGCGGCGCACTCGCTTTAATAATAGACGGCAACGTGACAACTACAGCCGGCGCTGAAAGACACAGCAGCCAGCCCACTGCCGAAATTTACACTCAGCTGTGACCTGGTTTTTCCCACTTTCGAATCGTTGAGGGACGATTGTTTGAATGTTTCTCTAAGAACTCTACGTAAATAAGTGGACGCAGGACATTAATCTCTAACAATATCAGCCAGTGTAAAATAAATGCTCTGTCAAAAATGTTCAAATGTCTGTAAATCTATCGGACCAAACTGCGTGGTCATCAGTCCGTAGCTTACAAACTACTTAAACCTAGGTAAACTAACCTACGAACTAAGACACACACACATGCCCCAGGGAGGACTCTAACCTCCACGGCGAGCAACCGCGCGGTCCGCAGCGAGGTGCTTTAGACCGCTCGGCTACTCCACCGCGGCAAATGCTCTGTCGACTTGTTATTAGTAGTCCAACGTAGATGAGTATTTAGAGAAGGAAGTAAACCAATGCCAATTTTTTTTTGTGCGAGAGGTAGAAGCAACTAAAAGATGACAGCTACGAAAACATGTTCTCTGCTTGTTCCTAATTTCCTGCTGAAGGGCTGAAGATTAATTTCACCACATTATGTAGGGGTACGTCTAGTAAAGCTCTGTGGCTGTACGGTTGGAAAATTAAAGGCAACACAATTATATGGCACTCGTTAGTGTTTTTCAACTTTCTTGAACCTGCAACCTCCCTTGCCAGTAAAAATTTTCGGTGACTCCCCAGGCCCGTAATAAAGCCATTTCTGTGGTCACAAATTCAAGGTATTTCATTCTATTTCTTAGATATATATATGATCTTCGCAACCATTCGCGTCTGGTGAAACGGAATCAAAAATGAAAGAAAAGACTTTGACTACAAGTATTTGATGTATGGTAGTGCTGTCATGAATATTAAGTCACAGTGTTTAATTTGCGTCGACGTTTTGTCATGTGCCAGTATGAAACTTAAAAATTCTGCGATGCACATAAAGTTTGGATTTCTTCGAAAGGATACTGAAAAACCTTAACCTGTAGCAAATGCTGTGATCCAGTAATAAAACTATATTGTTATTAGACGAGTAAAAATAATACTGCATTGAAAACTCCGTACCACCTGCAAACTACTATGATCCAGTAGTAAAGGGATATTGTTATTTATTTATTAAGATTAATATTAAGTCAGTGATTGTTTTACCGGCCGCGGTGGCCGAGGTGACTGAGGCGCTACAGTCACGGTCAGCACGGCCACTACGGTCGGGGGTTCGAATCCCCCCTCGGGCATGGATATTTGTGCCGTCTTAGTTTGTAAGTAGTTCATAAGTAGTTTGTAAGTTTAGGGACTGATGACCCCGTAGTAAGTCCCATAAGCTTAACAAACATTTGAACATTTTTAGTGATTGTTTTTCTGAAACACTGCATTAGATATTATACCATATGAACCTTCCCAGATATATAAAGAAATGAATGTGGATGCGCTGTTCTGCAGCCTCCCCAGCCCCTCCAAGCCTATCCCTTAATCCGGCTCTGAATATTGATTAATATCAATTCAGCGAGAGGAGTTCTTTCGAAAGGTATTTGGTCAAACTTCACCAGATTTCCCACAAAATATTAAACACATACTGTGCGTGTTTATAATGAAAATAAGATCCGTATTCACGCGCACATTAAATTTTATGTAAACAAATATGTTTGATGTGATTTACAATCATATGGCTGCTAGAAAGAAATACTTTGTATTATTCGAATATAGGAGGTTCCTTTTTTCTTAATTGTCCGCGGGAAACTGTAAGTGCTGGAAACAGACACAGCGAACTCTAGCGCAGGCGAATGCGCCGCGACCTTCATTCCAGCTATGCAAACAATTATGGCGGTGCTTGCAGCAAAAACAAACTGCGAACTACGAAGCCGGAACACCGGCGAGACACAACAATATTATCTTGCATCCTTCGCTTGCTTTGATCTTGACATTCCCGGAGGGACCAGTGCACGTGGGAAATGCAAATACCTTATCGTGGTCGAGGCAATTTCTTTACTACTTTGTCATTGCTAACAGAAATTATATTACCTTTCTTTCGAGAAACGATTCGATATAATCTGCTATTTTTTAAAATCCTGTCATTACCAATTTTGGGAATCAGAAAAATTTAACTGTGTAATTGTTGACAATGGTGCTGAAAGCGCCCTCTGTTCCGCGACACTCTTCAGCAGCCACTTCATGTTTTGTGCTGCAATTATTTCTTTGGTTGTTACATATACTTTTATATATTAAATGTAAGACATGTTACATTGTGTTTAATCCTTAAAAAAAACATATAACTTCGCAAAAACTGTTAAAAAAAGAAATATGAAAGTCAGAATGTGTGGTGAATCCTGTCTCCACATTATTTGACATGAGTCACTTGATATAACTTTTTATGGATGTTTCATTGGATGATACCTAATCGTAAAAATGCTATTGCTCACATGTTCTTCTGATCGCAATAAAAATAAACCGGAAATACAAAAACACAATAACATATGCGATCCTTCTTCCCAAGCACTGTTTGAGAATGGAACGACACAGAAATTGTCTGATGAACTCTGGCGGGCACTTAAAAGTGAATTGGAATAATAAGAAAAATATGGACACGATGTGAATTTCAAGATGTGATGAATTTTTAAAAAAATATTTCAAGTTGCTCTAAAAATCATAGTTTTTAATTGTTCTCCTCCTGCAATAAAGTTTTTAAAAAAGGCATTGTTGTCGGAATCTTATTTCTTGAAAACAGATCTAACAAATTTTCACACTTCCCTCTTCTTCATTTGGAACAGTGTAAATCGTGATTGTTTGCACCTACTTTTATACCATGCATTAATCTTGCAACCGTTCTTTGCTTGTATTAAGTCTAGAGTATAGTTACGTTAATCACAGTGGTCTAAGCTATAAAAATCGTGGTAGATAAAAGTTTTTGGTGTTAAGGTATACGTTTGCAATATTGTTTGGATGGGACTTTATCCCCCTCCACCACAGTGTTAGTCACTGCAACACAGACAGGACTGAAACTGCGCGAGTTAAGGAAATAACATATCAGAGAAAAGTTGTAGTGAATTTTCTCCTCTACTTATTCGTTTATTCAATTTTGTTTCAAATTAACGGTTAAGCCGTCATTTTATTCACATTTTGAGCTCCCAAAAGGCGACCGTAAAGACCCACTTTTAGTCTTACTACAGTGATCTAAATTGGGCCAAAACAACATTGATAATATTTCGTCAAACTGGTTTGGGGAATTAAAGAAAAAGTTGCTCAATGCTGGTGTACAACCCGTTACTGTTGTCCGCATATACCTCTACATCTACATGGGATACTCCGCAAATCACATTTAAGTGCCTGGCAGAGAGATCAGCGAATCACCTTTTTACTATTTATCTCCCATTCCATCCTAGCCCCTAGTATATTTAACATATGACCAAAATCTCTTAGGGTTTTCAGTCAAATTTCGAGAAAGTTTCGTTGTGAAAAATATAGTATACATCTCGTATTCAAATCCTCGCTAAATTTAGAGCTTCTGTGTAGGATAGGCTATCCTGGGGATTTTGAGTTCGTTTAAATTTATCACGCCTTTTCCGTTGCTTTTTTTATTAATTTATTTGGTATAAAACTGTTAATTGCTGTCGATACCACTTCTTTGAATTTGAGCCACATCTGTTCTACACTTAAGTCTAGTGTTATGAACGAGTGGAAACTGTCTTTCAAGAAGCATTGTATTGCATTTCTATCTACTTTCATAAACAAATATATTTTTCGTCTATTTTTGGTGACTGGTACTTTCGATGTTCATTCTCGCTACGACAGCTCTGTGTTCACTAATACCTTCATCCGTTTTGATGCTCGTTATGAGCTCAGGATTATTTGTTGCTAAGAGATCAAGTGTGTTTTGACAGCCATTTAAAATTCTAGTTGGCTCATGAATTAATTGTTCGAAGTAATTCTCAGAGAACAAATGACTAGTTCATGCTACAATGGTCATTTATCATTTCTTAATACACACATTACATGAAAGTCCTATTTAAACTTTAGGGAGTATCTTGCTCACTCACCATGTTGTTCACAGTACAGACAAATACATTTTGAATTCAGCAATTACTGTTAAGAACTAGGCAATAGTGATTGTGGAGAGGATTAATTCTGTAGCGTTATTTTCGCGTTTTTACCACCGTTAGTTCCGAATTACTGACTCGTTAGCAAGTACTTTGGGAAGTGCGTAAAAGGACTGCTGTCCGTCGGATAGTGGAATTTTTGCTGAGCGCCTCTTCACCAAGTGAATTGCTTCGCTGCTGCCGCCCTCCCTCACCGTTCTGCCAACCCCCCCCCCCCCCCCCGTCTGCTATTAGTGGGCGATCATTGGGGACCTAACCGCCGCGGTCAGTAGCAGTAATCACAGCACACCGCGCGCTATCAATTAGGGCTCCCATTAGCGGCTGATGGCAGCAAATGAGCTGTCTGCTCCCGTGGGGTATTTATCAGCGCCACCCTTACCACACACAACAGCCCTCCTGTTGAAGCACCTAGTTGTATAGGAAGCTACACAAACCCTCTTCTGCATTTGCCATTCCGTGCATCCACCAAGTCACCAGCATGTGGTTTCCGGCTTATGCATTACGGGAAGAAGTTCCCCTGAGCTCCAATCTAAAATTAACATTTTGGATTTTATGCGGTGGCCGAGATGACTGAGGCGCTCCAGTCACGGTCAGCACGGCCACTACGGTCGGGGGTTCGAATCCCCCCTCGGGCATGGATATTTGTGCCGTCCTAGTTCGTAAGTAGTTCATAAGTAGTTTGTAAGTTTAGGGACTGATGACCCCGTAGTTAAGTCCCATAAGCTTAACAAACATTTTTTTTTGGATTTTATGCTGGCTATACATAAGAGAAAGTAACGCATATGTGCGCGCATCTGGGAATATACCCTATCATTTTTCTATTATTATTTTTTATTTTTGCTTGAACACCATTGCGAAGCAGAACGACTGACTTCTAGCCTCTGGCACTGCATTGGCTTACCATCTCCGCGACGCTTATGCCGTTAATTGATGGCGCTTAATGAATGAACTTAAACGAAACAAGTTTCCGTTCTTTGGACCTCTATTTCAGTCCTAAGTTGTACGGATCCCAGACGACGACCAATATTCCAGCATTGGCCGAATGAGAGTTTTGCAAGCTTGCTGCACTCACTAAGGATTTTTCAAATGAATGATACGCATCTGACATTACGGTTTAGTAGTATGAGGGGCCATTTAAAATCGTCCCGCACATACTAAGGCCTAGGTATGAATCTACTTAGTGTTCTGTTGGTGCGAAATGAAACACTTACCGCCTTTCACGTATTTAAGTGCAACACACTAGTTTGAGTGTCAACAGTCAATCCATGTTCGAAGACATTCAAATTGAAACTTTGTTTAATTTAACAGCTTGTCACCCTAAACTCGTGAGGATATTTCTAAAGATACGATGCGTAGCCTTACCTGACTAATATTATAGAGTAACGTCAGGGAATCCCGTGTGATACTACGAAATTCGAACTGTTTCTTTGTGGCGACGAAAATTGACTATTTACGTTGCAAATCATACAGAAATTGTTTCGGAAACAATCGGTTGCGAAGTCACACTAGGAAAGATGAAGTAGCGTGTTGGCTGTGCTACCGCCATTACTGCCGGGGGAATCTGTTGTTACTCCTGGTCTCTTGGGCGCTCGAGAGAACGCACGACTGTAACCTGTAACGTAAACAATACTTCGATCCGTTAAGAAGTAGAGGTTCAACCCTGCAGTAGCCACGCGTGTAATTTTTTTTATTCATTTTCATCTTTATGCACCTAGAAAGCTCACTGAGTACCTTGCCGCAATGAGAAGTACTACTACATTACTGTCTTGTTTAATTTGGATTAGATCAACGGTGGTGGAATGCTCAACATTTGCGAACTGAACGTTGTTGTTAAACCTTTATTTGTCGTACTTTCCTTTTCACAAGGTCTCTCTTGTTATTTACTTTCTATTAATCTCTTAGGTTGATATATTTGTTTTTTCTTTTTTCTGCGAAATTCATCTGTATGATATAAAGCCAGCAGAGGAATTCCGCAATACGCAGAGCTACAAAGAAGCAGAAAGTTTGTTACTGTCACGTAACATATAGTGAGGGTGTTATTCATATTACGAAATTTGTTGCAAATGAAGCAAATAATTATCTCTATTTCGAGTATGAGAGTGTCATTTGTACAGAAAGTTCAAAAAGGGAAGAGTGTAGCTCTATTGTATAAACTGTACTAACGAGTATGTTTACGATACAAATATACAGTATTTGTTTCACGAAATGGAACAGGTGTATTTCAGTGGAATTGACAAAAGTACAACTCTGTCAAAGGCATTTACGTAAGCCGGCCGCGGTGGCCGAGGGGACTGAGGCGCTTCAGTCACGGTCTGCAAGGCCACTACGGTCGGGGGTTCGAATCCCCCCTCAGGAATGGATATTTGTGCCGTCCTAGTTCGTAAGTAGTTTGTAAGTTTAGGGACTGATGACCCCGCAGTTAAGTCCCATAAGCTTTACAAACATTACATTACATTTACGTAAAAATTTAAAAGTCAAACACAGTAAATTACATGTTCTTAGTCTACTTTTCCTACTGAAATTATTTATTGCCATGCTGTCAGTCCACGCAACTACTACAGGGTTAAACATTGTAATGTTAGAAATACGGATTCCTCGTTGAACACAATTGATTTGTAGAATAGCATTAGTCTTTTCTGATTTCATCGCATATTAGTACTACCCAGACGTTTTCGTTTTATCGTGCTTCTAAGTAAACAGTAGCTATAATGTGGTCTGTTGTTATCACGTTACAATGCCAACGCTTCGAAACGTGTTCGCGTTGGGATTTTTATGTACTTTCTTCAACAGTCGCAAGGAAACTCGCTTAACGTCTGCCGTATTCACCAGTTCGTTATCACCAGAGCTCAGAATACAATAAAATTGAAATACCATAAGTGTACAAAACGAGAAGACTTGTAGACTTTCAAAATTTAAAAATATTACCTGAACGGTACAAAGCAATGAATGGATACTTGAGCGTTTATAGATAGCAAATGTTCATTCGTCTGTCCTTACTTGAAGAACATTTAAAATTTTTAGTGCCGCAGGTGATTGCTGAAGTTGACTGGCCGGCTGACAAAACACGTTTTAAACTCCCCCCTCCCCCCATTTCATTTCTGGTGTCTCGTCTCTAGTTTAGTCAGTGCTGTCGTGTATGTTGAAAACAATAGGTATGTTCGCTAGTGAAATGTCCCATAAATAATTGACCGTAGTTTGAGAAGAACTGCGATGCTCATACTCGAAAACAGTAGAAGTAGTGACGTATGTTACTCATTATTGAAATTGTAAATGACTGAGAACGCAATTCGAAGTGGAGCAACAAAAATTCTATATTTGGCAATTACTTAAAATGTCTGACACGTATCTATTTTAGTTTTAAATCTAATCTCAAATCAGTTTCCCTAGACAAATACTTCAATCCAAGGGCTTATTTTTACTAAAAAATACTAGTAGCATAGTTTTTTAAAGTGTAGCTGCAGGAGTGGCACGAAAAGGTGTCCATTTATATTAATAACAAAGGAAACAAATCTCGTAAACTGACCCTCTCCAACATCATTTCCACAGGAGAATCTTTCTATTTACTAAGGAACATCCGGGATTACTGGCTTATACGTAACTACAATGTAAATTGACTCGCTTGTGTAAACATGTACACTCTTTTTGCAATACGTGATGTCATTTCTCGGTCCTAGTCGTCTGTTACGTGTAGTTTTGTTTTCGTAATTATTACTTTTCGTACATCATATAAATAAAATACAACTAATGAAATCAAAATGTCACACAGCTAAATTTCCCTGTAATTCTTGATAAATCACTTGTTTCCTTCACGGCGTAGATTCGTCGGTCACGAGCCCTTTATAAAACTGAAGAAGTCGTCGCAGTATTGAGACTGACAACGCGCGTATTTCTCCTATCCTTGAAAATCGAGTTGCTTTCCCCCATATCGTGGCATCTCTCTAAACGCAGTACGTTAATGGACAACGTGGATTAACAGTTTACATATTTTTTTGCAGTAAAATAATGACCTCCAGAGATCGTTAATCCAGTACTCCCGGATTGCTCACTGCTTTTGGTGGAATGGAGGCTGACGTACAGTGGCGTTTCGCGATCTTATGTTTTTCTGCATTGGGTTAGTAATCAGTTATATGTAACCTGTAGCACAATAGTCGGTGTATTTCAAAACAGGAACATTTTTTATGTTTGCTTTACTAAGTTCCAACTCGCCCATGAGCGTCTAGAGTGCTTTATTATCTGTTCGTAGCTTGCGTCTCAAGGATCTGGAACCTACGTCATCAGAATTTTTGTAGACAAAAGTAATATGTATATTTTCCGTACACAAACCTTAAAATTTAACTCTACCAAATACATTAAGCTATCGGGAAGGAACACTTCTGAACACGCAGTGATAAGTTTTGTAACTCTCTTCACTAACCAGAAGATCCGTCAAAATACATGTGTTATTGTCGCAGGCAAGTAAAAAAAAGTTTTATTTGGAGGTAAAACAGCGAAAGACATATCATAGATGTGTGATCTTAAGAGCAATTTACTGTACGGTCCATCCCAAAACGGAGATCCTTACAGCCTATCAACAAACATTTAACTGCATTACGTAGTAAAATCCCAGAGCGATACATATAGAATTACTATAGATTGTGATTAACCAAAATAAGTGAAAGTTGAATGTGAAAAAATCAGGATTCACGAGAAAATATCAACATGTATAGGTTCTTCATCTGTTGAAATGTAATGAAAGTTAAGTAGCCCATATTTCTCCTGTCATTCAAGACAAATCTGATACATTGGTTCTAATGGCTCGGCCATAGTAATTCTGCAAAATATGAATCAGGCTGTCTGTAAGTCTACTTGCGTTATCAAAACGTTTTCCCACCAGACTTCCCTCCCCCCTACAACAGTACTTCAGTCTAACGGATCCTTGCACCCATGAGTATCTGTACATGTCATATGCACTCCATTCCTCCGGAAAAACCTTTTTCTCCATAAGGCTTACGCTCTAACACCTTAATGAACCTTTCGCTATTAGCCGGCCGCGGTGGCCGCGGGGACTGAGGCGCTTCAGTCACGGTCTGCATGGTCACTACGGTCGGGGGTTCGAATCCCCCATCGGGCATGGATATTTGTGCCGTCCTAGTTCGTAAGTAGTTCATAAGTAGTTTGTAAGTTTAGGGACTGATGACCTCGTAGTTAGGTCCCATAGACTATACAAACATTTGAACATTTCGCTATTATCTTACTCCCCCCTCTCCAGAAATGCTTGTTTATCACTCATCATGTTGGTCGCAACATTTTCCAACATTGTGGAGTTCTTCCATTCGTCACATAAACTAACGCCTTTTTTTAAATTATTATTCTCACAGTGGTATTTTCGTGTATAACACTTTCCCTTCGCTTTCTCTTCCCAAAAAACTTCTATTTACCTATTGCTGACGATCTTACTTGCAATAGCACAATAATTCTAATAACGACGAAACGAAGGCAACGCTATCAGGTATTCCGAAAGTTGTCATTGTTCCCAACAAAGGGTAATAAAACAATTTACTACGTTCAACGGAAGTGAGTTCTTTTAGCGTATCTATTAGTTCCGAAATGTTGCATTAATTTGCAACGCTGGCAAAAAGTGGGCATGTAATCCACGGTCACTAAATATTTTTGTGCTATAACTGCCCATTTTACGTAACTATTTTTGTAGATACGCCTTCGTGTCGTCATAAATCTATCATTTCTCCCTACATTTTTTCTACATTCTTCACCTGTAAGTCTTTTTTGCCTTAAATACTCTTGAAAAGTAATGTAATTGGTGTGGCGTTGGAGAGAGCCAACCGTATTTAGGCTGAGCTAATCTGTCGGCATTTATTTGCTGCCGGTGCCAGTTAAAGTCACCCTCGGTGCTCGTAAAAACGGCAGTAACGCGGCCTGTGGGAGTGGTGGGGGCTGCGATGTGGCAACAGCGCCGCTCGCCACGTGCTCGCCTGTTGGTAAACAAGGAGCTGGGTGTGCTGACACCGGGCCTTGACGGCTAGTAAATATTAGTCAGCGTCGAAACTATCAAAAAGCTTATGGCACTTGAATGCGGGGTCAGCAGTCCCCAAACTACAAACTACTTACGAACTAACTTATACTAAAGACAACACAAAAGTCCATGTCCGAGGAAGGATTCGAACCTCCGACGCGGAAGGGCGCTTGTGATCCGCTACGCAGCGCTCCAGACCGCTCGGCTACTCCCGCGTGGCTATGACATCGTTCTTGTATTTACAATTTAGTCATTAAGTTTAGATAATGGTAACATTTTTAGTTCCTTTTGTCCTGTTTTTCCCACAGTTGCGATATTATAACATTACAGTGTAGGTAGTTCACTTATCTATCTATGCAACTGATTTAATAAAATATGCTATTGCCTCTGGCCTGGATATTTGTGCCGTCCTTAGTCTTAGCTACTTGATAAGTAGTTTGTAAGCTTAGGGACTGATTACCCCGTAGTTAAGTCCCATAAGTTCTACAATCATTTGAACATTTAGAGTTGCCGAAACCGTAGCCGCAACCGAAATTCGGCTCCTCTTTTGAAACCGAAATAGTAACCAAAACTTGCGTAATTAAGTTAAAATTTCTGAATATTTACGTTACACCACAAATCACTAGTTTTTCCACATTTTTCATGATCCCCTCCATGTTGTAAGCCGCCTTTAGTATGTGGAAGCCTGATCAGGAGTCCGTAGATGGCATGGGAGGTGAACAGGTTTAGACAAATCAACGGTAGTTTATTAAAAATGCTTCCAGTTGTGATAATTTTTTTTTCCTCGTGGTGACATTTTCTACAAAAAATAAAAAATAAACCCCTTAAAAAACTGAACTGGATATTTCGAGTCTCAGAATTAAGAGTTAACCATAAAAACGAGCGTCATAAAACACAACTACTGCGGGTACATTCTATCTTAACAAAACAGGCACTCCGCCATTATAATGCGAAGTAAAACATTTAGGCTGCTAATGTAAATGACTGTTAAGAAACTTCGTTTAAAAAGGGATTTTTGTTTCACGTTTATTCTAAGGTCGATTTTCTACATTTTCACGCGTAAATTTCAATGGTTACATATGATCCCTTTCCCGTACACCACGAATTATTGAGACTGCTGTATAGCTACCACAAATTCCATAGCCCTGCATACCTTCTTGTAGAAAGATGGTATTTAGGTATACACCAAACATGCCAAATAGATACTACGAAATCTCAGAGCCTCGAAATGACAACACAAAATTCGCAGAAAGTAATTATTTGTGAGATTTTGTTCTTGAGAGCGTTAGCTTTATGTTGCCATAGTCCGTTTTTTCTTTTTGCAATCGACAAAAACTTTACATATCTCAGTTTTGGCATTTCTGAATAGCGACTGCAAGAAAGTATTTCGAAAAATAGTGTCTCAGTTCCGACTAACAGTATGATTGTTGCCGGTATAAATTTACGCAAACTGAACAGGAAAAGGTGTGTATCACACGATCGGTATTTTCAAATGTTCCAATGTTTGTAGAACTTATGGGACTTAACTACGGGGTCATCAGTCCCTAAGCTTACAAACTACTTATGAACTACCTAAGACTAAAGACGGCACAAATATCCATTCCCGAGTGGCGATTCGAACCCCCGACCGTAGTGGCCGTGCAGACCGTGACTGGAGCGCCTCAGTCCCCGCGGCCACCGCGGCCGGCAATCAGTATTTTCTAAACCCATATTAATTATTAAAAAAAAAAACTCTTCGCCTTCAAGAAAAGTCATTAATAAAACTTTTCCGCATAACAATATTATACGTTCCATTACGTGCAACAGTCTGTTAAATTTTACTAACATAGTATATCACTAAAAGATACCATTAATTTATACTGGGCTTAACAACAAAGTATCCACAATGTTTACGCGCGAGGAGAGACTCCTATCAGTTAAACGGCGCACCATCAACAGGTTAAGAATTGTTGTTGACTGAACCCATCCAGAAAGTGGCTACCATTTGTTGTATATTTTAAAATTTTCATATTATAAATGTTTCAAGGGGTTTTGTCAACTTGGTTGTAAAATTGCATCTCGCCTTTTACCAAAATTTCTCGGCAGACGAGAGAATAGTGAGATGATAGAGGCGAAGAGGTAATTGGAAGCAACCATCAACACTGCAAAATGGAAAATGACTATCTGATAATACGTACGTATCCCTAAGTAGTGTCCTAAAAAGAATCTAAGACGACGTTTGGTGTTAGTACTTTGTTTATTATTTTGGGTGTTCTGATTAATAACGCATACTTTATCAATTTTAGATTGCCGCTTGAAGTTTTTAGGATGCAATGTGTGTGTGTGTGTGTGTGTGTGTGTGTGTGGTTTATTTATTTATTTATTTATTTTTTTTTTTTTTCCGCTGTTGATTCATTCGCTTGGGACTACTTTTTAGGCTTGTTCGATTTCTTTAGACGCGAGATTTAGTTTTGTGTATTTCCGAAATTAAACTGCCTCATCACAGTGCTATAGCCTAACGTTTTTCCACGCTTCTACAATTTTAACTTCATACCATGGTAATTCACAATAGTCGCCCTAATGCGCCTATACTTGTGCGATGACGCCACACAGTACACGTACAAACGTCACAACCACCGTGTGTTCTAGTATTGTTTGTTCATGTAATTACTAGTAATTTAGATTTGACGCTATTTTGCCACAGAAGGAAGTTGGCGAGATAAATGATCACGAGTGTCACGTCATTGTTTCCGGTAATTATTTTATCATAGAAATGTTTTAGAAAAACCAACAAGGAGAAGTCTACGATATCTTAACCATGACTAACGCCTGTGTTATTCATTTCGTGATTTAAAGTAACAACTGTATTAAAAAGTAATATTTTCATAGCATTCGCACTGTCATAAAAATAATTATCAGACATTTATCATTCTCTGTTATCTGAAATACCACTGTAGACTGTAGACTTTAGTTGGAATAACAATATGCAGCTATAAAAATACTTGTTCAATCTTTTGGGGGAAAAATTAAAACTTTTTCGTCGTTTATTATCAGGTTTCGTATGGCTCCGTGTATCTCAAATAACTATTTCATAACTGTCACATGTACCTTCATACTTATTTTATGGTTAATTTTTTTTCTCTTTTAAGTAATTCTCAGTATGCCGTTTCCTTTCCCTAACGAAGCAAGCGCCGGTTTGTTAATCATTTTCAAGTCGCGTGTCAGCCATATAGGGAATATGGAAGCACACGGATTCGAAACTTACCTTTTTTTATAGAATCCGGAAACTGTTTCCAAAGCCCTGTTCACAGTTTACCGGTATTACTATACGCTGCCGCGGCGGAGTGGCCGAGCGCTCTAAAAAGCCTTGCTGAGGAGCGCGCAGTTTGTCGCCGTCAGAGAGTCCTCCCTGAGGCATGGATGTGTGTGTTGTCTTTATGTTAGTGTAAGTAGTTTGCAAGTCTAGGGACTGATAACCATAGCAGTTTGGTCCAATATGTTTATAAACACTGTATTGTATTTTACTCTTGTCTTCTTTTCCTTCCTACTACCTACAAAATCAATCGGATACGAAACTTATAAACATCAATGTCTTCTTGCCAATTTTTGTATGTGAAAACTGTCAAAGAGTATAATTGAACCTGTGATTGTTTCGCCACTTTGATGAAGGCTGGTGAAATCTGTAACATGTGTATATCTTATGAAGTACAAACAACTATGTTACATAAAAAAACAGCTAAGATCGCTAATTATATTTAGATAACCGGTTTCTGCAGATTCGGATCTATCACACGTCGCATAGAGGAAACCTAGTGAGACTGTACTTGTTAGCTAACATTATTGTTGGCATGTCACAACACAAATAAAATGTCACCCACATCTTGTTGCGGTGTGGTGTGGTCTCGGTTAAGTTGAAACAAATATTGACTTAAACGATTACACGTCACATTGCAGCAAGATGTTGGCGGCATTTTATTTCTGTTTTGACATGTCAACTATTATATTGGCCAACAAGTATAGTTTTACTGGATTTCCTCTTTGTTGTGGCGTATGTAAAGGACATCCGATGATGGACGTATAATCTGCCGAAACCGGGCATCGAAATAAAAATATAATAAAATATAATAAATCTATTGTGAACACATCAGCCTCCTAGAATGGCAAACGTCTTTATTTCAAACAATCTTTTGTTCAATGGTCAAATTAAGGCGAGGCCGCCCCTTGGAAGTTTTGAAAAGTGTTATTTATACAATCCTTCGTCGAGCGCGCGCGCGCGTGTGTGTAGTACTAGTCTCACTATTATTTTATTGCAGGACGAACTGAGTTTTGCAAATCCAATATTATGATGCTTTGTTTACTGATACAGTGTTCCTTGTTAAGGTTGCAGGACACCCTCAAAATATAGCACTGGGCTACAAAGGGATAATTCAAACCCATCACTCAACATAAAAGCTTCGTTCACGAATTGTAGATAAGTAGCTGTGCAGTATCCAAGTTGAGGTCTTTCTTAGTTTGATAGTAACCTAATGTTTATCATCATATTAGTGAGTTGGCGACGATTGTAGTGTATATCCGGGCCGTCTCGTAGGACTACAGATTTTCTTTCTATATACCCTTTCTTCCGATGTGATTATCTCTGTTGTATATTTGTGTATTTTGTTTTACCCGTAGGCATTTTGTAAATAACTTTATAAATTATTTATGATTTTACTGTTTCAATCCGTTTCTATTGAAACATCATCTCAAAACGCGATTATACATTCTTCTTACCTTCAGTGTATTAGCACATCTCATTCAACATTACCACCAATATGTTACGTATACTTGGTTCATCTTTTAAACTGTAGAAAATCTTTTATTTATCGTGAACTATTTTTATAATTTTCTGCCTTTATTGTCCTGTCGGATAACAGAACTGATGAATTGTAATGTCACTCAGTAGAACCTGCTTTTGCCTTCTTTGCCGTTATGTCTCTCAAAATCTTTGTTGATTCACTGCTTATTCTCTAGAAGTCAATAATATTTGATTCGCGTATTTCCTTGAAATTGGTCCTTTCTCTTTAATAAGTGTCTCATCTAATTTATTACATCTAGATGCACCAGAGCCCTAATGTCGTTGTGATACACTGTTGTAATTTTATGGTGTGTTTATTGAGCTTAAACTACTTTGCTTTACGGAGTGAAATTTTCATGCCCTGCTAATCGTAGAATTATTGATCCCTCGGGTAATACCAAACTTCAATAGAGCAAAGCCTGGAGCCAGGAAGGGGAGAAAATAGTCTTCAGTGCTCAGCAAAGCAACACGAGGTTACAGGTCGATAATCAGCAGAGAAATTGTTTATACTAATGTGTTGTACTTATAATTTTAGGCGAGGCAATACTAATTTCATACGACCAATTAAAGATAAATGATTCTTCCGCGTCAATAATTATATGTATTCAGATAGTTTTCAGCTAGAATTACCGTGAAGAAGGCAATTCTTCAAAATATCGCTGCGTGGGAATAGCTGTACGTGCTAAGGCGCTTTGCCACGAAGTGCGCTGTCTTTAGTCGTCAGAGGTTCTATTTCTCCCTCAGGCATGGTTGTGTGTTTTGTTTTTAAGTTAGTAAGTCTAGGGACTGATTACCACCGCAGGTTGCCCCATAGCTTTTAAAATTTTTGTGTCACTCTTTTATGTGCAATATTTTTTCTTTGTGCACTTAGTACCAGTAACCTTGTTTAAAACGTTTAAAGCCACCTGTTAAGAGGAAAAAAGTTCCCTGTTGTAATCATGTTCTGTTTTTTTAATGACGCTGTTTGCTTTTTACGCGTTTCGCATCAAGAACGTATTTTCCGAGAAATCTCTATTGTCGAGCTATTTCTAGCAATGAGGTCGTTACTTGGATGTTACTTGTTAACGATTTCAGTGGCCATGAGAATCCAGTATCATTGCTTATACCACAATAGCAATTACTTGGTAGAAAGGTGTCGCATAACTATGTTTGTAAATAGCTGCAGTAGTGTTCCATCACACAGTTAATCATTTTGTATGGATAATCTCTTGATTTCAGAGGGGGAGGGTTTGAGGAAGGAGATGAGGGGAAAATTCCACATAAATTTGTGGCTAGCCATTTGTTAAATTATGAAATTCTTTACTGCTGCCAGCAGCAGTACGTAACGCTGCAGTATTTTCCTACATTACACATTCGTTGCATGCAATTTTCCCTTTTAAGTAAAGCAAAACAAAACAGGGATCCATGCTAGTGGGTTTGAACGCCACAGCGCTTTACTAAGCAGGTCCTGTTGGAGGTAGTGTACCGTTGCCTTCCATCTCCCTTTGAATTGACTTAGCTAGCCAGTTACAGTGGATTCCGAACAGTGGCGCAACGACCGTGAAGCTCATGTTATCTGTTAGATTTTATCCACCAATAATTTGAAAACACTTTCCTGCATGTTTTACATGAAGTTAGGTTGTAGACATAGTTTCATTTGTCTTCAAGTTACTTCAATTTTCTTATGACGGCACTTCAAACAAAAAGTAAAAAGAGCTGAAGACGGAACTTTATCTGGCACTCAGAAGTAATGTGGATGTTCCTAGGTGACAGAGGTTGTGTGTAATGAATTCGTCTTTTTTTATGTTGGTTTCTTTCAGTCGTTGCACACTAATGTTATGTTGTTCTCACCGAAGATGGCTACTTTTCGGGAAGTAAGACTGGGTTGTCATTATGCGTACGATTATACATAAGTTGTAAGTAATTTTTCAAAATACTACATGTAAATAAGACATTTGTTCAAAGTTGGAAGAAATGACCTACAGAAATTTGAAAATTTATCTGGAGACCTGCGTCATTAGAATAAGTCACTAATTTTACGTCAAATATAAATTTTTTAGTCTGGGTCTGGTACTTTCTACGCCGCGCGAATTGGCTGCGTGGTCTAAGGCGTCATGGTACGGACTGGGCGCCGTTTCCGTCGGGCATAGGTGTTAGTGAGAGGGCGGGGGGTGTTGTTGTTGATGTAAGTTAAAGTAGTTTGTAAGTCTAGAGACCAATGATCATAGAAGATTTGGTCCTTTAGGTTTACAAATATTTGAACGTGTTATACTTTTTACGGCATTTACAATTTAATCAAGCCATGCGTGCTCTCAGTCTTTTCTGTTTTTTTCGTTCCATTTCATTTCCTTAAAACATGTCAAATTATTTCAGGCGCTTCAGCCGACCAGTTCACTCCTCTACTTTGATTTCATTTATAAAACTTCTTTTTCCGTTTGTGACATCAAATTTCAATGCTTCATCCTTTTTCTTCTTTTTTCCTGCAGTATACTTTTCACTACGTATCCTTTTTCTCACCTCACACCACATTTCGCCCCTGTCTTCCCCCTCCTGTCTTGTAATCCTCCTATTTTAATACTTACTACTTAAAAATACTACTTTTTTCCATCTTTCATTTGTTTCTCCCCAAATGTTTCCAAACTTACGGAATTCAAGCTGTTGTTGATTTATTGTTCCAGAGATAATAAAGTCTGTTTGGGTAACGTGTTGAAGGTTATTCTGTATAAATGTTTAAAAAATAGTATTTCCTTCGATTCCATGATGGTGGTGGTAGTGGTGGCGGCTGGTGCAGCAGCAGTGTTGAATAATTAAATAATTCTCAGTCTCTGTTGCAATATTTTTGTTCTCTAATTACGCGTTTCGCGCTGTTAGTGCATCGTCAGACTGGAAAAGACAAATGTTTTGTTACAGTCCGTGTACCTGGCGGGACTGTAACAAAGCATTTGTCTTTTTCCAGTCTGACGATGCGCTAACAGCGCGAAATGCGTAATTAAAGAATAAAAATATCTCAGCAGAGACTAAGAATTATTTAATTAAAAAATAGTACTTCTTCCGTAGTGTTTGTTACACTCTCGATGTTGCGATAACTACTTTTTTTTTATTCTGTACGTTGGTAGCTGCCCCCCCCCCCCCCCCACACACACACACAAAGCAATACTACTGACATTAGCTGACAGACTGTGGTGCACATTGTTGTGGGCGGGATGGGAGAAGCGCTGCCTGCGCTGCGGAGGGGGCGTGGCCGGTAGGCTGGCCTTGCGCCAGGTCAGGGCCGCGGACACCTGTTGGCGCCAGGCAGCCACACCTGCGCGCCGCCACGTGCTGCCGTGTGCCGGCATACCAGTCCCGGAACACTGATCCGATATAATAATTCGCTGCGAAATTCAACTCTAATGGCTTTGTGTTCACAAGAAAGACTTTAATTTCACTCTTTCGTGTCCGAATCGTGTGGAGCGCGTGGTGGCTCACTGTTGGAGGTTACAGTCCTTATGTTGTCAGTGTAAGTTAAAGTAGTTTGTAAGTCTACGGACTGATAACCACAGAAGTCCCTTAGATTTAAAAATACTTGAACATTTTTGAATGCAGTACTTAGACAGTACGTCTTCAAATAGCTTTTCAGCCCAAAAACGGGCTACGTCGAACAGTTCATTGTTAGCGAACAATAAATCATTGAGGGTGCATGCTGAGGGGCACAGCTCACATGTGACTTTCTGTATTTCTCCACAGTCGCAAATATCATCATCGTGTGCTATTATACTCCATTTCGCCATGTTTAACTTGACGGGGCAACGCCGGTACGCATGCGCCAGGTGCAGGCATTTATTACTATAGATTATATAGGCATATTATTTACTTTAAGTGTCAATGTGTCTTGATACATCAACCTTAGCGAACAATTATGTAAATCAAAAATAGTGAAATGTACAAACTTTTATATGCATATTTACGGAACCACAGGGACGGCTTTGTAAATCAAAACCGAAACGCGTCTAGTTGTCCTTAATTGCAATCGGCGTAACACAAAAACGGATTTATAATTGATTCATAAAACTTTTCACTTCCGCCTTTCCTGTGCGAATCCAAAGCGAATAGGAAAGACTGAGAAGTGAAAAGTGTTATACGGATAAACATGTTCGTTCATTTCGTTTATTATCGCAGACTTGCAGCCTTGTTCGCTGAGATTGATGTATCAAGACACATTGACACTTAAGTAAACTATATGCCAATATAATCCATACTAATAAAAGCCAACGAAGCAATTTGTTACGCTTTTGATGAAATAGGGTGTGAAGATAGCTTGAACGCTGAAGAACAATACAAGCTACTTCAGAAAGTATTGCAAGATATTTGTTGATTTCAAGCGAGTAACTCAAAAATATCGAATAGCTGGGCATCGACATTTCTTTTATAGCTTTTCCTGGCAATAGCTATTTATTCTGGGACGTTTGAAATGTATCACGATTCAACATAGTGAATATAGTACTGCCGCGTTGGAGTGACCGAGGGCTCTAAGGCGCCTTGCTGTGGAGCGCGTGGTTGCTCACCGTTGGAGGTAAGTCCTTATGTTGTTAGCATAAGTTACAGTAATTTGTTAGCCTATGGACTGATAACCCACTGAAGTCCCTTAGATTTACAAACATTTGTACATCTTTGAATGCAGTACGTACACAGTACGTCTTCAAACCGCCGAACGTTTCAATCCCACATAATTTATACTTCGTATAACGTATAGCCCCTTCAGTCAGTGGTTTAGTCGCTATATAGAAAAGTTTTTTTATGTATATTTTTATTTTCATCTCGATAAAGGACAGTAATACCGCCATTCTACCCACGATTTAAAAACTTTTATTTTATCCTGATGATGCTAGTCAAAACTCAAGAACAAACTTGCGTTTTGCTTTTTAATTACGAAGCCAATAATTTCGCAAGATTGTTCGTAAGTTTTGACCTGCATCATCAGGATAAAAGAAAGTTTAAAATTTTCCGGTAGAATGGCGTTAATACTGTCCTTTATCGAGATGATAATAAAATACCATGGTGACTAAACCATTGACTGAAGAAGCTATATGTTATACAAAGTATGAATTATGTAGGATTCAAATGTCATCGAAATCAGTTCGGCGGTTTCAAAACGTACTGTGTAAGTACTGCATTCAAAAATGCTCAAATGTTTGTAAATCTAAGGGACTTCGGTGGTTATCAGTCCGTAGGCTTACTAACTATTTAACTTATGCTGACAACATAAGGACTGTAGCCTCCAACGGTGAGCAACCACGCGCTCCACAGCAAGGCGCCTTAGAGCCCTCGGCCACTCCACCGCGGCAGCACTGTAATCATTATGTTCAATCATACCTCATTAAATGTGATACACTGCAAACGTCCCAGAATAAATAGCTATTGCAAGGAATCAGTAAGCTATAAAAGAAACGCTGATGCCCAGCTATTCCATATTTTTGATTTACTTACTTGAAATCAACAAATATCTTGCATTAATTTCTGAAGTAGCCTCTGTTGTTCTTCAGCGTTCAGTTCCGAGAATTCACGGGCAGTAATGAAGATCGTAGAGGACGGAGAATGCGCGTGCTCAAAGCCGCGAAACCAGCAATTAACATTAACAATTTTTAAGTTGAACTTCTGAAATTTTCACCTGCCACAGGTTTGAAACATTATGTTGTCATTATCAAGTGAATTAATGTAACTTTCTAGTTACAACAATTCAAAGACTGTTTTAGCCAAGATTTCTCATAACCTTGAGGTTTAGCGCACATCAAGATCGCAAGGTACCGAATGTTGACAACAAAAGAACCGTTAACAGGCGACTGTAAAGAACTTATAGACAATAAAGAATTTACCGAGTTGTTTCTGGGGAAGGAGCATTTTTAACTTGGTAGAACCTAGGGAATTCTTTTAACAATATCGATACTGCGATAAAAATCTCGACTTCTCATCGTCCTCAATTTTCTCACTTTGTTTCACATTTTATAGTGAACTAGCAAAAAACCGGGATTGCCGGTGTATTTATTTATTCATGCCTTGAGTTAGTATTCCTATTCCTTCTCTCTGTCCATTTCCTTTTTTCTAAAAACATGCTATATTTATGAGATATATAAGAAATAATGCTGTCTTGCATAATGGGCAAAATTATAAGTGCAGTATACGACAAAGAAAGTAATCAAAACACAAATGACATAAAATTAATTCGTACGATCTCATATTTATTGAGTTATATTTTGTACATCTGTATAATTTTTCAGGTATATATTCATTTGTATAAGTGCTGTATGTTAGTAAAATCTGTTGTGAATACCATTAGTAGTAAAGAAGTAACAGATTAAAACTTGGTGCGTGATGAGGCGATTTTCCATAGACGTCACCGCTTATGTGCGCATACCACATGAACTACGTGTCGTATTGTGCTGCAATTTCGAAGGTGTAGTGTAGAAATAATAAATGGTAACGTTATGCCGAATGTCGTAGTTTTAATCCATGAACACCGTAAAAGTAGTAAGAGAGAGTTTTTTCCATTCATCATTTTGCTGGGGTTGTCAGCGAGAAAGTTTTCTAAAGGTTTGAAATTATCTTTAAAGTTTGTTGCAAGTCGCTAAGTGGACTGATAGTCACACTAACACAAAAGACGGAGAAGTTTGCATCGTTTATGAAGTTATCTCCTTCAGTATTGGCTCTATCGCAAAATCCTTTATTACCTGACATCTTCTACATATAACATTCCTGCCAAGTTTCTGTTTTATAGGTGAAGTAGTTTTCGGGATTTCGTGTTTTTTCAGTGAGGGTATATATGAGTGTCCTTTCGCTTTATAGAGATTGAAATCTTATTCATTTGAATGAAAAGGTGTGGTTGTCAATAGTGCAACAATTTGGTTAACTGTACATGGTGATAAGCTCCCAAGCACTTTGTGTAATAGTTATGTATTAAACTCTTAATGCTGAATAAAGTATACATGACTTACGATGAAAACTATACGCTACAGGGTAATATTGTCGTCGTCCGAGCACCCGACGTTCAGCATTATGCAGTGAACTGTGGGTTTTGACTGTAGGTTCAGTTATTAGAGTTAACGGTTAATCACCTATAAAAGCAGATGAAACTGTACTGGTCACTCGTATCATTAACGTGTCACACTCACAAAAGCCATATTGCATGCAAACATTCATAAAGAATTGCGAGATTTAAGAGCTGTTATTGTATGTTAGAATTGTGTTGTCACAAGCTAGTCACTTGCTGTCACTTTTTGCGTTCTCATGCAACCGTGAAATGCTTTCTCCATGCTTTGCGCCTTATGTTTGCTCTCGATCACCGTTCCTCGGTACAGTGCTTCTTTCTGCACAACCATTACCTTGTTGTTTAGTTATATAGTATTCTGAAAAGAGCATAGAGAGGCATTTTGCTACTACGTATGTTGTACAAAACAAATTGCCTGCGTATGCAGGAATAGCACACTCGCCAGAAAAAATTCGTCAGTATATATATAAAAATGTTGCGACCACCCGGTTGCCCACCCACATAGTGTACCCCTTATTCTCAATGAATAACTTTTCGGCATTACTCAGTATTGTTTCCATGTCATTGAAAAAATTTCTTAAATTGTCTTGTGTACTTGTACAGAAATAATTTTCGAAAAGTGTACGGAACGTTCGTAGTCCTGAAATTTTCAAAATTATTCGTCTGGTTTTATCCTTTTGTACGGCTTCACAGATAGCACCGTGGCGTTTTTAACATATAGCATTCACCTTAAACGATGTTATTGAAGACAGAATATTGTCAGGATAACTAATGTTACGTATTCATATACTTATTGATGGGAAAATACTTTGTATTATAATTAAAACTGACTTTTTATTATGATTTTTTGAAGAGTCCTGTAAGCTTACGTAGTCTTCTCAGAAAAGAGTGCTGACTCACGAATGGTGGACGCCTGTTGCAGAGTAAGCGATCGGAGCCTGGCATGACGTATTTAGCGATAGGCTGCATGAAAAAGCGCAGTACAGGAATAACTTGTGGAGGGATAGGGGATGAAAATAACCTGCGTGTCATCCACCTGTGGGCGCCGCGCCCAGCGACGGGCCAAGTGTTCAAACCCTGTTGGCCGAAGAGTTCTCAATATTTTTCTCGAGCGTAACATTCCTGTAAATTATTACAATTATATATAAGTTCCACGAGCTTTTAAAATGCCTATTAATGTTTATTGAAATCAGCGGTCGCAAATTTTTGATTAACCTTGTAACGCTGTGTTACTGGAGTTTATCACGCTGTCACATTGATCTTCGTCGAAACTTGTTCTGAAATAGTAACGAAGTGAAACTTCGGTGACGGCAACTGCGTGTCCAATAACTCAATCCTTCCGTTACTCTTATACGGCGATTGTGATGGTCTAAAAGCCATTTATTGACAGAGTACTGTTTGTTATATTTTCTAAGCAACTGATCTCTACGTTTCACTTTTATAAAATTCTCTCATGTTCGCCTGCGTAACTCGATTGGAGGATGCTAATGTTACACCACTAACTCTCACGTACAAGTAAATAATTTTATTTCTATGAGGAAGTCATTTTTGGGGCGATCTAGAATTGTTTAATAACAGGTTTGCAGCCAAGATAGCTTTATTTAATTACATTACCGGTTTCGGCGTGCTAGACGCCATCTTCAGACCTGTAGTAATCTTACATGAATTCGCTGCTATTATAACAATATTTTACATTGTAAAACGGTGTACATACACATTGATGTGTCATCAACATAAAATTTACAAGTCAACAATAAAATGTCTGAACCCATCTTTCTTATGGTCTTAACCATAGGCACTTCAGAAATCAAGTTCAATACTGACTGAAGCAAAGTTCAATACTTTATTTCTGTTTGAGGAAAGGTTAAGATTCATTCACTTAAAAATAAAAGTTCTTTTATTATTCCATGTTCAAAATGTTTGTAAATCTCTGGGACTTAACTTCATTGGCCATCAGGTCCTACGTTCAGAATCTACTTAAACTAATGTAAGGACTACACACGCATCCATGCCCGAGGGAGGACTAGAACATCCGACGGCCTGCAGTCGCGCGCTCCTCAACTAGGCGGCTTAGAACGTTTGGCCACTCCACTGTGGCTTGTATTTTAGTTATTCTTTCTAGAACACAGTGGTTTCTCTGTAAAATTATTAGAGTGAGTGTTACACAAATACTCAACACCCTCTCTTCAAGATATTCCTCGAGATACTTCATTATTGTATATTCCATTATATTGAAGCAAATCTATTTATCACATTTTGCTGCCAGGTAGTAGTCAATATACTACTACTACTGCTACTGATGATGATGATGATGATGATGATGATGATGATTCTTACATTAGTATCTCCGAATTGTATCATGCAGTGATTATCACACTGGACTCGAATTCAGGACGTCGGCCGTTCAAATCCGCGGCCGGTGTCCATGTTTAGGTTGTTCTTAATTTCCTTAAACCGCTCCTGCAAATATCTAGATGATTTCTTTGAAATGGACACCTCAAATTTCTTTCCCCATTCTTTGTAATCCTTCTTTGTGGGTTTGTCTCTATTGGCCGCTGCAGGTCATTAATCTGTTAACCTCCCTTCCTTCCTACCCCAGTATCAAGTTTCCTTCATTCTTGTTACAGGTCCGTACTTTCGGTCTATCACATTTGTTCTTCCATACTTACCATTATCACACCGGCAGCTCTTCTGATATTTCCTTGAAGCCCACTGATATCCATAAATCCATCTGTAATGTACATGGCCATATGAACATAGTATTTAATATAAAACCTGTTCCTCGCTTGTATTTTCTGTTGTCAGTGCATTGTACGTTGATATATTTACTTAACTGGCAAGCGCTTTCCCTTATAGCTGCTCTTCACCAGAAGACTGTATTCTCCGTTACGGTTTTATTTTTTTTAATTTTATTATTTTTTAATACAGCCGGCGAGTGTTTGGTCTTAATACGCAGGTTAAAGTTAAATTACAGATTAAAAAAATTGCAATGGGAGGTAACTTCTGACCAATTTAATGACATCAGATATAAATTCCCGCGTCACCTATACAGTAGAAAGTCTTAGGCTTGCCGCGAAGTGGTGGGCATTTTCTTATGGATACTTTGAAGCTTAATATTATTTAAGTTGTGTAGTAAATGAGTATGAACAAAGCAAAGTAATGGTAAATAAACTGATACTAAAATGTAGAATTGTGTACTCACGAGCGTTATTGCGGAACAAGCTTCGGTCTATTGGCAGTTAGATACGAATGGAAAGACGGGATGCTTCTCGGGCTTGCATCTACTTTGATTCTACTAGACGTTATCTAACCGCAAGAAATAACTCGTTTTTAGTTTTATAGTGGTTTGAGCATGACGAGTTAGATTAATACGTAGCTCTATTACAAATTTAGAAGTTCGTTGCAAATGGGTGAACGTCGAAAAGGTTTGTTTCTGAAATGTTTGGAATGTAGCAGCTTGCGACACATGTTTTTTAAAGCAATATTTTAAGACCGCCTAAGAAGCTTGCTACAGCCTTAGCTGGCAAGCAATCCTAACTTAATCACCGTATTTTCACCTGGTGTGCTTTTAGTGAAATTGAAAGCTGTGTTGTTGCAGCTACTTGGTTAGAATTTAAATTTGCTGCCGCGACTACTGTTGGATTCTGGAGAGAACGTTTCGATGTGTTACACGAATGGGCTAAAGACTACCGTATTTGAAATGTTTGAAAACAAAATTTCGATGGAACAAATGTGATTGCAAAAACAATATCGCGAAGCAATTTTTGTTTTCATTTTTATGCAAATGGTAGCCTAGTTCCATAATATATCGGCGTCTGTCCTGCAGTCAGAACTCTGTTCCGGCAGTTTCTGTTTTGTGAACACGTAGAACGTAGGTTGTTCCGCTTTTGCTGTTGACGATAAAATTTAAATATATGCAGAGGTGATACCCGCTAGTAGAAACTAGTTGTTACAACGTTGCTGGAAGAAATGCAGATAGCGTAAACCAGTTAAACAGTCGTTCATTTGCGTACGGTAATTTTTCCACGGCGTCAGCTACGGTGGCCTGTTTCCTTGTCGTTCTGTCTGCAGATTGACAATATAGACATCTTCCTTGCACAAAGCAGATTTCTTATAACATTCAGAGTCTACCGCTTTGTCCCGGGATGAATGTGAAATGGAGGGGAATGGACTGATGGCACAGAAGGTAGTCGAAAAACTCTTCATTTGTGTGGCCATGAGTACTTACTCTACAATTACGAGTATTTTTGTCAGTCTTGTGCAACAGACTGTAGTGTTCTAATTTAGTGTAATATATTGATGCACAGCCAGGTGACTTGAAACTGAACACTGTACATTGTTCTGGCATCCATCTCCTCTTTTCGGCAGAGTTTTAACGATGACATTTGCTTCAGTTAGGACTAAAATTGCTCGTTACCTGTTGTAATAGGACTATACTGAGCTTAACGTTTTCAACGCAAGGTATTACAGTTTGTCTGTCCATGTTAACAAACATTTCTTTTTCGAATGCTACGTAGTATTTGCTCCGTACGTCAATAATGAATAACCGTTCGATACTACAAAGCAAGGTGCGTGTCGACGGGTGTCTTGATGGGTCCCTTTCCCAGGCGCACGCGCCGTGTTGTGGGGTGACCGCTTTTTGTGGCACTTAGCAATTAATAATGAGCAGTTACGTAAAGCACGGCTCGCTCACTTCTCGTACTGAGAAACCGCCGCCTCGTTAGTAGTAGAGAGACAGTAATACGCTGCGCATGTCTGCTAGTAGTTGTTGATGTAGACTAATCTAGAGGCGGATTCGAGTGGCTGTTAAACTTTCCTGGTAAGTCGCGAGCAGTGCCATTTCACGACAAAATTAGGAGAGAGAAAAAGTGCGTCCTAGTGAAGTGCACCCCCTACTTAAAAACTATTCCACAAACAAATAAAATCTTATATACGAAATTAATGTTTTCGGTGAACGTTCTTAATCTTATCATGAAATTTGTAGTTGAATTAAATTTTGTTATGGATTTTCCTGTGCAGCATTTTTTAGAATTGCTATTTTGTTGGAGGCAATGACATGCTTTTCAATCAATCATTTCCCGCCAATCTCGAGGTATGGTTTCTTAACTTGGTCTGTAATTTTAATCTCAGCGTTGTAAAAATGTATCACATGAAGTTTTACGTTAACTTTTTGTTTACTCTCAGTTGAAATGTTCTCTTGTTAGTAACATTTGCTCATAAAATACAGCATCGACCGTTCGATAATTGTATACTCCACAACAGTCTTAAAGGACTGCTTTCATCTTCTACCAAGAGAATTGGTAACTTTTTGTCCCCACATGAAGGTTCTGCTTAAAAACTAATTTTGCTATTAACTCCGGAAAACCTATTGGAGCTAAGATTTGTAATATCAGTTTCATGCATGGTTTCTTTCAGTCGCCAATGGTATACGTAGATGTTACACATTGTTTTGAAAATAGAAAAATACTGCAGAAAATGTTTGACGGTTCGCTTTTAGGAAACTTCGCCTCCTTGGTGATTGGCGTATCGTGACCCAGTTAATTCGCTGAATGCCAATTGCATTATTTTTAACGCCTTGCTTTTGTATCCATGCTTGACGCCTGTACTGTCCATTTGCATAGGTATTAAGATGACGTAAAAAGTTTACACATTCCGGCAATAAGATTATTTTAATCACAAATGTGGAACATGTAAATCTATTAATGGGCTATCTCATTCACGGCACTTTTTCCGTCAACCACGTTAAAGAAAAATGTGGTCGTTGTGTTCTTGTTCCTTTGCATGTAGGTCTATAGACCTTTGAGAATAAAGTCGTTCAAATGCATATTTGTTCCTAAAATATCGGTTGTAGTGAACAGGAACCTCGTACGTCAAAAAAAAAAAAAAAAAAAAAAAAAAAAAAAAAAAAAAAAAAAAAAAAAAAAAAATCAGTTTTACGGGAGAGTGAAATAAGCATTATTTTACAGTTATCTCGATATCAAATAAATAAACAAATATTCTCTATATTTCATTAATAAAATATTCGATGAAAACACACTAGAAAATAAATTAAATAAAAATTGTTAACGATGTTCTTACATGAACAAACCGACATACGAGGTTGCAATTCAACACCATCGATATGTATTGTTGAAACTTAGCTTTTACTTCCGTGAGAGATTGTGGTACCTAATATTCCACTTAATCAAATAGTGTCAATGTGGCGTTTCATAACGAAGTACGCAACTAGATTTCTTACCCGTTAAGTGATTCGTCCAGTTCGTAATATTTCGTCGAGAATAAAATTATCCCACACTGATTTTAAAATAAGTGTCTTTCCTATGTCTGTCAGACTGACGGTTAGACTCCTCGGAAGCAGGAGCGCTTAAGGTGCCCAGTGACGATCTCATACAACTCGGAAGACTCTCCAGGAGATATATTGTCCAACTACTATTTAAATTTTTAATTTGGTCATGACTGATCGTAACTATCAAATTTAGAAATATAGCTGGGAATAACATTTCAAATAAGTGTCAAAACGAATACATGGGACGTCCAGAAAGTGTTTACTATTGTTTACTTGTCTTGAAAGCGTGTACATCATTTTACAGCCCTCCATTTTACGAAGCTTGACTCCTATTTGAAATACGTATTGAATTGCTACACGTGAAACAACGGTTGTTGTTGAAATGGAATAGTGACGGAAGGTCGGCCTGCAACTAGTGTAACACCAGCGATCGGGAAGTAAATGTGCCGAAGTGAAATAACTCAAATGCATACTACCTATTAATCGGAAAACATTGGAACTTGTATGGAATATTTGTTTTTCATTATGGCTTTGTATTTCTTGTATTTTATCTTGCCGTCGACTGGAGCCGAAACGAAAATGACTGATGGAGGATGTTGAGTAAGGAAGTTAGTACATTTGATTCCCAACGCTTTCTCTTTGTGCGCTGAATTTGTCACTGCAAACATCGAGTAGAACGATACCTTTTAAATAGTCGTAGAAACTATCGATACACAACTTGAACTCTCATTTTTAGAAACTGCAGTGGCTGTGCAAACGTACGCTACTGTGTGTGTGTGTGTGACTGGTGAGAAAGTAATGTAAGAAATCTTAACTGCCAGCCAGTAGAAGGAATGAATACTTGTATGACTCCATAGTGGCTTGTGTGCCCAACCACCGCAAAATAATAAAAATAATAAATTTCCGTTGTCCGGGAAGACTAACGGACAATGGTACGGGACTTTTCATTCAGTACGGGCCGTGTTGTGACATATGCAGCTGGTTAACTCAAAAGACACGAGCAACTGTCATTGTAGTAATTTTATATTAACAGATTAGTCATTTTGGTAATGATTCTTGTTTTCCCGAATACTGTAATAATGGGCACGAACGCACACGAAAGCCGTATCAAATATATATAATCTGCTAATAAGAGCTTTTATGCACAGACGTCGTTTTTCGCACTCAGGAAATAAACTTATCTTACGCGAACTTTCATTTCTACACTGCTCTGTATTTACCATGCGTATTTTTAATTTGAATTGATTTGAGCGATCGACAATTGATTCGCATACCAGAGCTATCTTTCTTATAAGTAATCTGGCGATTTAGCGAAATTACGAAAATAATTTTGTGTATTTCATTGGCCACGGATTAGATTTCGAAGAGTTTTTAGTTCTACGTTAAACGTCCGTTGATTTCCATATTAAACCGCTTATTCTATACTTCTCACATTTTTTGATAAATATTATCTCTGAACCAGTTGCGGCAGGCTTCATCTGTAGCGGAAAATTAGTAGAGTTGAATATGCCAGCAGAAGAGGCCCCTACCGCTCTGATTTTCTGCCAGTTGTGTTTAATTTGGAACATTGTTTTGACGACCTCGTGACCCGCTTTGCTGTTAAGGCAGCTGTAACATGGTATTTGAGGCGTGCGCCCGTAAGTTTGTTGTTAGGGAGATGTTTCGAAATGGACGATAACCATTCATCCCAGTATCACGTTTGTTTATAACTTGGCATTACTTTCCTTCCGTGGGTGGAAAGGAAGGACATGTACAGCTGAAAGCCTACAAAATGAATTTATGTTTTCGTTAAGTCCATTCTTCTCCCAATTTTATAGAGAAGTTAGATTTCAGAGAACTTGATTCATTACTGTTCATCCCAGCCTCTGCAGTAATAAAGCGGTGTCGTGCTTTACAATTTACGATTATCTAACACGACAGAACTGCGTAAGGAAATGAAATCTTACACAAAAATTAACGAATAAAATTAAGGTTTGTTTTTAAATATCGATAAACCAGTACTTTTAAAGGGGAAGTAGTACGAAATATCAATAAATTCTTGTTCAGTATTGATACAATTTCGTTTTAAGGGGAAAAGAGGTTGCGGATGTAGTTCCCTGAGATGGAGCATGGTTAAGAAACAGTGACATAAATTATACTTGCAGGAATGGTTTCGAATGTCGACCATGTCCGAAAGAACAGACACAGTTGGCTGACAGCAGCATTAGTAAATTTAAGGCCATTCAAACCAATTCTACTGTTCGGGGCGTTGAAATAAATTCAGTGGCTAAAGAAGTGTCCGAAAGAAGACACTACTCTACAATCCTATGTATGCCTCTTAACAAGCAAAATGACTATTTCTATGCAGGATACAGTTGGAGTTACGAGCCCAAGAGGAAGTAATGTGCAAGGGCCACTACATCGGTGTGCGGTAAGTTGGGTATTTTGGTCAGGACGGGAAAGCGTGCCTGGATATCCCAGTTATTTAAGGCGACCGCTGGCCCGATGGGGAGAATCCGGGTTCGAAACCTGTCCACCACAAATTTTTAACTTCGCCATTGAATTTGTCACTGCCCTGTAACAGTTGGAAGCTCGTATATTTAGAATCCATAAATTACATTATTCAAATGGGTTGATAGAAATGTTTGTTTCCCATTTTTGTAATCAGGCCCGGAAGAAGCAATTTAAAACCTCCTGTGCTGCTGTAAAATCTGAACGTGCAAATAGGTTCCAAGTTTGTTAAATGAGGAATGTACTAAACGCTTTGTTTCGTTTAAGTGAACAGGCTAATTGAAATTGCATGTCTGTTGTAATTAAGTTACAAACACTACAAGAAATGCAAAACTGAAGACTTATTCACTTTTTGAAATAGTAATTAATTCCAATCTTGTATACACACACTTACTCTGTGATAATTCGTGAAATTTCTTAATGATTTTATTGGCTTTTTTGGGTTAAAGCAGACTTTAGTTGAACAAATTTTTTATTCACTTCAAACTAGTTTTCGGCTTAACAGGCCATCATAAGATTTCCTGATGATGACATAATAAGCCGAAAACTAGTTTGAAATGTATGGAAAGACAGTTTACTTTTTAAAATCCAAAATATGGACTTGTTCTACCAAGAAGTGATGGAAGAATCGGTACAGAAGGTTTATTGGCTTTGATTTTGACCATCATACAGTCGTTTGTGATATATGAAATTATATGCTTGGTGAGCTTATCGTCAAGCAGAACAAGAAGCAGTGTCAAGAAACACTCATTTAAATAATTAGTAACATTTTCCCCATCTATTGATACCGTCCCGCAAAAAAATTGTCAATTTAGTAAGGAGAAAAATATCTTGAGGTGTTTTTTAAGAACGAAATCCAGGTCACATGGAAAGTTGAATGCCCTGTTTTTGCATGTTAAACATCTGCCTTTCAGCAGGTCAAATAACGTTATGACACTGCGTTTTGTTGTCAACACGCGGTGACATGTGACGCAACATGACATCATGCCGTTGTACCCCCATTACATAAAACAGTGTATCAGTTCGTTTCACATAATAATAATGTTGTCTCATTTAACAATGAACCCCATTTCATGTAATACGTGCCTTTTGTTAAAGTAACGTGATAAATGATGTCGCATCGTTTAACGTGACACATTGCATAATGGCATTCAGCGGACATTTCTAATTTCATAAAAAAAAGTTGCAAGAATGTTATATTTTGATGTTAGTAGAAGCCTACGTAGCTTGCATTGCTGCATACGTAATGCTTCTAACAGGCCGACTCGCAGGTCGTATTTCACGTTAATGTTCACGCCAGTTCATCATTTCCTCCGAAATCATAACCGTCGGCCTCATATAAAAGAGAAACGCTTGGAAAAAATACCAAATTGTTGGAAGAAAGATTAAATTCTTTCGATATAGTGTATTTGAGATTTCAGTGTAGTACTTTCAGTAGAAGCAGTTGAGCTCTTTAGAGATGAGGTCATTCACCCGTTCTGCTAAAATCTCGCCGAACTATCTTTAGGATTCAATAAACGAGGACATGTTCGGGTACAGCAGGACGCCTGTTAACTCAAAGCTCGTCTACCATGACACTGTCATAGTTCAGGGGGTATGCATTTACACTCGCGCGCAATAGCTACCGCAGGTACAACTCTCCTCTTCCCATCTCTCTCTCTCTCTCTCTCTCTCTTCACAGCGCTTTGGAATCAGGGGACTTTTATGTATTATCCAAATTCCGAAGTTTTTCTTTTCAAATGAGTAAATCTCTTTAAATTACTTTTCTGTAGCATTTTGTTCTCGTAGCAGAACATCTTGGTGCCCTTACCAACTTCTACATTGAGAATAAAAATAAATGTATTTTGATTGCAAAAGGAATTTTCTTGAGATGGTCAAACATTCCCGACCGCTATTCAATACAGCGGTGTTTTTTGTTTTTTTTTTAATAACAATAGTAATAATAATAATAGCGCCTATCTAGTATTATGAAGTAGTATTCCATGCGTTTGCTTGTGACTGAATGGATTGTGGCGGCATTTGGAGTGGTTTCCAGGTGAGGTTGGTGGGGAGACAGACGACGATCATGCAGCACGTCAAGAGTTCCTTTATCTAAGTGCAAAATGCCCTTACGATGGTCTTCCTATTCCATTTACAGACGCTCTAAGAGACGAATTCTCAGCCAGGGTATATTGTCATTTAAAATTAGGGAACGCGCGTTCCCAAGTATAAGTCTCGCGATAAACAACCACAATTACAAAAATTAAATTCAGACTCTTATGAGCTTTTCCAATCATCTTCCTTCTCACAAAAAGTTAGTAATTGGAAGATCGGTAGTTAAGGTGGTACGTAGTCGAAGTACTCTGTCACGCATTGTAACTTGAATTATAGAGATACACATGCAGAAGTTAAAATACAGTGTCCACGAATTAGTGGCTTACGTCTTGGACACCATTGTAAAATACAACGTATATATGCCGTAACGAAATTACATGTGTAGGGGACGAACAGAGAAATTTAAAAAATACCTAAACACCTAATATTGTTAAGACATTCGTTAACTTCACGCAGATACACAATCAAATTAAAACACTACAGCAAACCTCCTTCGTTTTCATTGTTAATATTCGTAGCAGAAATATAAAATTTTGGCTACCGTTGGATAATATTGAGCGTAATTTCCGACTGGAGATAATGAGGAGAAACTAATTAACCAGCCTAGGCTGGGTAAATGAACGGTATGTTAGTTGTGCAAGCGGTTCCTTTTATGTCGGCCTCAGTTTTCTTTCTTCGATGAAAGACACATTGTAATTTGTGAGACGTGTCGTATGGTAAGAGATGGCGAGTGAGTTGCTCACCGTACCGCGTATCATGTTGGTAGCCGGAGCGGAGGGCAACCGCAGACAGAGGGGTTCTTGATGAAGAGGTCCCCTTTGTAGAGAGCCACGGCAGTGCTGATAACACTTGACTCGAGGGTTTCAAGGGCAGCGCGAAGGACAGAATGGCTTCGCGCCCTTGTGCCCACAACCTGCTTAAGCCGCAGCTTTTCGCTCCTCACAGACTGCTTGGGTCGGATTCGCTGCAGTAAAGCTCCGACGAAAATTCACACGCCATCTGGAAGATTGTGAGAAATGGACCAAACTGGGGTGTAGTAAAATAAGGTACAGTGTTTCCTTAAAAGTCATGGTACACTCTCAACCGGTTAGAGAAAAGCAACGAAACAAGGTAGTCTATAAATAACAACAACACTCTCAAAGGTTGCATACATGTGCACTGCCTTTCGATGTGGCTTCTATTTGTCGCTCTACACACATCTAAATAATGATGTCGGTCATTCCACAGACGTCAATGACGCAGTGAGTAGCATCTCTGATTCTCTCCTTTAAATGGTCAGTGTGGTTAATGAGAACACTGTACGCGCGCCCGCGTTTTCCTTAACGTAAGTTAAAGTAGATTGTAACTCCAGGGACCGGGCCAATGGCTTTAGCAGTTTGGACCCTTAGGTTTGCAAATATTAGAAAGCGCAGTAACGCCCAGGCGCGTCAACACCCAGAATCATGGCGGCAGTGCCTTAAATCCACCCATTCCTCTCCACCCTATCCATCTCCCGAGTAGTTCTGGCTTTGTGCTTAGTACCGTCTTATGAAATATGGACACCAAGTTGAATCTGTGGTACTGCATACAATTGCAACATGCCTAGGTTGTTGTTCGTCACAGTTCGCTCTGCAAATAAATACGGACATACAATTTCTCTCTCTCTCTCTCTCTCTCTCTCTCTCTCTCTCTCTCTCTCTCTCTCTCTCTCACACACACACACACCTACACCTACACCTATGAGGACACACCACACGTTCATGTTAGGTGAGTTAATGTTGGTACCCGGTGTAGTCAAGATGATTTTCTGCAGCCCATACTTTGACTTTATAGCGATGAACACGGGATGTAGCCTCATCGCTAAACACTATCATTTTTAAGAACTATTCATCGTTCGTTTCGTGAAGCACCTTGGAAGCAAATTAAAATCGTTTGGGTCTATCAGGTAAGTGGACAGTGTAGGAACTACAGTATGTAACCCGGAAAACAAAGATGTTTCTTCAGTACCTTATGTACTGTATTATCTAAATGTAACTCTCCATTACTTGTAAGCACAGATTTGGGTTCCTTAGGTAGGTGTCCCGTACAACTTCCACAGTTTCGTCGCTACCCGAAACTCTATGAGATGGTACTTCATTGTACAGAGGATATTCACGCCGAACGCGTGTCACGGATTGAAGTTAGCAAGTCACAGAACACGTTGAATTTCCTTCTGTAGCGTCCGCATCTTGACTAAAATGGTCTGACGTGCTGCAGTTACGTAATTAGTCTATTTAATTGTTGTCATTACTTCCGCGTGACTTCCATGAAAATTACGTATAATTTTATTTGGTGAAGATTTCACGATTCTTTCTGCGACCGGTAAAAATTAGCCCTTGCTTTTACAGACACACTGTATTGGAGAGGAAATCAGTAGTGAAATATGTGAGTACTAGTACTAGTTTAAGATGTAAGATTCGTTTCCAAGTAAGAGCTAACGAGTTGGTTTTATTCGTAATTGAGATACGGGCGGGACAGTTGAGGACGTCATATCGAAAATCGACGGGCACCATCGCAATTTATCTGTTGGAGAATTACAGAGTCAAATTTACTGTGTTCGCCGACATTGTAATTCCCGCAGTTTACCACGACTTGCACTGCTGAAAATATTCATTTTCTAACGTCCACTGATATATGTGATGAAATTAGAAACAACTGCAAACCATTATCACTATTTTCTTGTTACGCAAGAACATTTTTTTCTTTTTAATTCCAAAAGCTGTTGCTGCCCTATTTCGAGTAATAATAAAAACAAATGTTTATACAACAAATTGTTGACAGTGCATTAGTGAAACTACTGGACTTTGTTGTTAGCAGGACTAGCTTTGCATGCTTTTGTTAGTGCTCCTATTAATTACAGTGATATGTTTTCTACTTCGGATGGTTTAGTGAAAAAGAGAATAATGTAAATCAGTTTTTCGATGCTAACTTGTGCTAGTGTGGCACTGGCAGGCGAGCCTTATAAGGAGAGAGGTTGGGAAGCATGCTGCGGTCGTGTTACAAACGTTCCCCACCCCGCGGCCAGCAGCTACCTGTGAATCTTAGCTCCCGCCCCCTTTCCCCGCCCGCCGTGGCAGCACTTCAAGGCGCCGCCTCCTTGCCATTACATCTACACCTCCGAAATGTAAGGCGCCAGCACACAAATATTTCGATGCCAAATCATTGAAAGTTCAAACGGCATTCTGGTCATGCAGCTTAGTGTACCGTTACTAAATCGATTTAAGCTTCATTATTGATGAAGGAAATTTAATTTTCAATATGAAACTGAATCACATCTGAATAACAGATATTATGACATTAAAAACAGGAGACAAGCTTCTGTTAACAGCATTCACCCGCGCAGGGTTTATGATTACCTGTGACACAAAAATGTTGCAGCGCTCATGGGTAGAACGCAGTGTATGGTGAAGGGAAGTTTGGGCTAATCCAGGAGGCATGCACGGATTGTGCGACGGTTCGCAAAGAGGAAATCTTGGTTCGAATACCGGTCTGACACGAATTGTACAGCTGACGCTGATTAATATTAGAAATTGTGCGAATACATTTCTTCTATAAAATTTTACTAATATTAGATCAGTATTTCCATATATCACAAAAATACTGGCATGACACTCAGTCACTGTCAATTTATGCTATCATCGCCCGGAATAACAATAGTGATCAAAAAGCAAATATTTCCAATTTAACTTTGTCGTACTTATTAATGTGTTGAGCACGCCATTTTACTATTACACCAGATACTGATAATTACGGATTTTCCACGGCGCAAACGACGCGGAAACAATATAGCTTTTCTAACACTATCCACATAATTTCACGGCAAAAATTTCACCCATTACTATCAATGTTAAGAAACATGAGGTACTTGTGAACACGGCCAGGGATGTCCTGATGAGACTTTAAAAGTCTAAAAAAAATGTTTGAGTAGGTATGTGGTTGATATACTTATTTTGCAACGGAGTGAGTAATCTGTTTTTATTTATTAAAGTGTTCCATGAATGTTTTGTTGTTTAATTATTAAAATGTAAAGTAAAACTTGGTTATAAGCTTTTTTTCCTTTAATATTAACTGCGTAATAATTGTACAAAAGTACTTTCCATTAAAAGCAGAAACAAAATTTTAATCATGTAATTTCTGTCGTTCTTCAAACCCTTACTTATGTTAAATCATTCTTAAATAAAATGCCGACCTCTGCCGATAGCTCACCCACAGGTTGAACTGTACTTCACCATTTTCACACCTTATCCAGTCATCCTTTAACACAGTTCATTTTGAATAACACAAGGTACCTAATTGACAATGGATATTATTTTCTTGTTAGATCGACATATTACATTTTCAGTCTTATCTAGAGCCAAACAGTATTTGACGGAACTTCAGTCCCACTTCTAAGAACATTCAAAATCTGTCGTTCACAACTCTGATAGACTATTTAGAGCATTAATTGTTAGACTGCTCATACAGTCGCTATCACATAAGGATATTTTCTTCTGTAGGATCACTATTTTAGTGTTGCTTTCGGAAAATGAATAAAAATAATTGCGCATCTGTTGTTTGATAGCTCCTGATCACTTAATTATGTTCTTGATTTTTACAAGGACTATGCGTGCATGAAGTAGTGGAAAACATCGCCGTTACATTAACTCAGACGATTGTAACACAGATTGGGGTGACACGCCCACCATTATCTACGTCTTTGTTGATTATTTTATTACGGATTTCCAAGGTAAATAATCTAATTTTGTGGTACTTGTACATACCTTTCCAACTCCATTCTTGCTAACCGTTCTATTTATGCCGCTTCGAAAGGAAACCATTAAATTGCGCGTTGGGCTTGTGTCTATGTCCTCCTCTCGCATTTGTCTCTTACAGTTACTTGGAAAATTCTGTAACATCATTTGAAATATTCAAATTATACTATACAATCGTAACGTTATATTTAATTATGTAAAGATAGTTCAGTAACCCACTCCTTTCGGAGTGGTCTTCAGTTTCGTACCGCATTCATTGGCAACGAGGACGTATGTTCAAGTTTATGAAAGAGCTAAAATATGCACAGATAACTGACGTGTGCTTTTTGTACGCATTGAAACATTTCGCAAACCCTGTTTTTGAGGTAACAAAAGAGCTCGGGAAAGTGAGATCTGAATTGTAATAGTCACAACTAGTCTTCACGCGGTTCATTATACTAAACGAGGAAATGCGAACTGCGTTTAGTATACCATGTATTTACCTCCAGTGGTGTAGGGCTGTGTTTTGTCAATAAGATCAGTCAGTCTGTTCGTCGAGAAAGGGTTCAAACGTTGTCTTCAGTGCCGTGGTATATCTCCTCCCTCCCCCTTTCAGTTTTATCTCCTCGTCCCCCATATCTACGAAAACTAAATATTATGTGCCAACTTGCATGGTGCTCGGTCAAATGATCACGAAGTCTCTTGCAAGGTGTCCCTGCCATGTACCATGCGGTGGCTTGCGACGTATACTCTAGACGTGAAAACATTCATGCGCCAACTTTGAGTAATAGAAGGCATGTACAAAAAAAATCTCGTTTTTACGCAAAATATAACGTGTATGTTACATCGACATCGTTAGAGACGGTTCCGAGATAGCTAAAACTTATATACAAGAATTGCTGGTTTAAAGATATTATACTAGCTGAAAACCCGTCTTTGCCGTGTATTAAGGTACTACTTATCATATCCCTTCTCTCTCTGCCCATTTTCCTTTTTCTAAAAATACGCTATATTTATCGGTGAATAAATAAGGAATAAGGCCGTCTCGCATAATGTACAAAATTATAAGTGCAGTGTCCAAACAAAGAAATACAGTAATCAAAATACAAATGACACACAAAATGCGTACGATTTCATATTTGAGTTATATGCTGTTTAATTGTATAATTTTTCAGGTATGTATTCATTTGTACAAGTGCTGTGCTGAGCGGCATTGTCGCTTAATGCATCAGTTTTCCGCGCATCTCATTGTTTATGACGTCATATCTCGTGAACTATGTGTTGTACGTAATTCTTACACTTACACCAACCGTCCTCATAGATTGAAGCTTGCGTGTGCAAAATTTGAAATAGATAGGAAGACAACTGTAGTTTTGTATGCAATACGTACATACTAAAATGCGGACACTCTGCTTTATACATAACTAGCTGAAAACCCGGCGTTGCCCGGGTATTTATTTATTTATTCCTGCCATTTTTCATTTGTAGAAGAGCTGTATGTCTGTAAAATCTCTTGGGAATGCAATTTATAGTAAAGAAGAAATAGATTAAAACATGGTGCATGATGGGGGCGGTATTCCATGAGCGTTACGGTTTATGTGCTCATATCTCATGAACTACGTGTCTTACTGTGATATAATTTAGAAGACACAATCAAATATATGGTTGTATACTGTCTGCAAAATTTCCTGCGGCTACAATTTGTAGTGTAGAAATTATAAATTGTAACGTCATACCGAATGCCATAGTTTAGTCCATGAACAGCGGAATGTTACTGTTTATGTGCTCATATCTCATGAACTTCATGTCGTACTGTGATATAATTTCGAAGATACATTCACCTATATATGTGTATACTGTCTGTAAAATTTCCTGTCGCTACAATTTGTAGTGTTCAAATTATAAATTGTAACGTCATACCGAGAGCCGTAGTTTCACTCCATAAACAGCGTAAAAGTAGTAAGCGAGAAACTTTTTTTCCTTTCATCATTACACTATGGTTGCCAGCGAGAAAAAGTTTAATAAAGGTTTGAAATTGTGTTTAAAGTTTGCAAGTCGTTAAGTACTGTCATTCTCATACAGTGTATTTAGAAAGTCTCGCCGCATTATATGGCATTTTTTGCGATTTCTATTGGTTATGACGTAATATCTTTTGAACCATGTGCCGTATGTGATTCTTAACCATGCAGCAATTGTTACCTCACGGTAAGGAATGTGTGTACCAAATTTGGTTGAAACCGGTCCAATTGTTTAGGAGATAATGAGCAGCATTGTCGTAAAATGTAGCAGTTTTTAGCGCATCACATTGTTTATGACGTCATATCTCGTGAACTATATATCGTATGTGATTCTTACACTTAGGACGACCGTCCTCATGGATTGAAGCTTACGTGTACAAAATTTCATAAAGATTGGAACAAAACTGTAGATTTGTATGCAACACGTACAAACATGCGGACACTCTGCTTTATACAGGGTGTCCCAGCTATCTTGTCTACCCAAAATATCTCTGGAACAATAACAGCTATTGGAAAAAGACTTTCACCGGTATCAATGTAAGGCCGGGACCCATGAATGTACATATTTGGAAACATTCTAAAAGGACAGCAAATGTGTGTTTTAACACAAACTTATGTTTTTTAAATGGACGCCCTATATTTTTTCCTTCATGCTATGGATTGCTGAAGAAAAACTATAGGGTGTCCATTTAAAAAAAACATAAGTTTGTGTTAAAAAAACACATTTGCTTTTGTTTTAGAATGTTTCCAAATATGTATATTCATGGGCCCCAGCCGTACATTGATACCGGTGAAAGTCTTTTTCCAATAGCTGTTATTGTTCCAGAGATATTTTGGGTGGACAAGATAGCTGGGACACCCTGTATATTAGAAGAAGAAGAAGAAGAAGAAATTTGTTCTGACTACAAAAATTAACATTTTTGCCAAAGCTGCTTAGCCAAATCGCCAAGATAAATTTCGTTGTGCGGATATTTTCTGTAAGGAACCTAAAACTGATAATAGGAATAATTACAGATATCCTTGGTAGTATGAATAGATTACTTTCTGCAGGAAGTAAAACGGACCTCAGCTCGACACTTTTTATTCTATTAAGCTTGGTTAGATTGTATATCTGATCTTTGAACCGAATAATTCAACATGTAGGAGGACCTGTAGTTTAACGGGCGTTCTTTTATATGTGCCGATCAGCGCTAGAGAAGCGGGCGGTTTTGTTTTTAAGGAGGACGTGATGTGTGTGCCCTGATACGGCGGTCTAGCCTGGTAATAGAGTTGCAGCTCGTGCGCTCCTGCAGAGCGCCTCCCAGGAGCCCCGCCCACGTCGCGCGCGCGCGGTGGGGGCAGCTCTGTCGCGGGACGGCCCGGAGATTGGCCGCATCGATTTGCAGCTCCGCGAGCCGCTGGCCAGGAAGGATGTAAACACCGGCGGAATTTTTATCGCCGCCTGGCCGGCTGCAGCCGCGGCGTGCTTTATTGATCCGTTCCGGCGGCGGCGACGGGGCGCAGGCGCGCTGTGACGTCACGCGCTATCGATCACGGCGTGGCGTCTAGAAGCTGCCGCTGGCGGCAATTAGCAGCGCCCGCATTGATCTGGCCCGCCGCGCCGCGCTGACCGGACACGACACATTTCTCCCGCGGGTCGCGGGCGGTCGCAGGCGCCGCTGCCTTTCCCCGGGCGGCGCGTCTGCAGCCCCAGACCGGGCCACGCGCCACCTTCTGACCATAGGCATTTCGCATCAAACAACCCAAAAGCCTTTACTGTTTTTACACTCGCTATTATAATTACGTCCATTTACATTGCAATAAAGTTCCGGATTGTTAATCTAAGTTATGCCAAAATGCTGCTTCACATTATAGATGTTAAAAACTGTTTATTATTATCGCAATAGGCCTACTTCGGCACTGTGGCCATCATCAGGCTATTTCCATATGGCATCGTGGAGATATAATTTATTACAATGATTGCAACGATTGCAGTATATATTTTCTTTAGATGGAATATATATTGCGTTTATAAGGTATTAATTCTTTACTGCTAATCTGTCAGTTTGTCGCTGGAGGATATGTCAAACTGACAGATTAGCAGTAAAGAATTAATACCTGCCGACCGCGGTGGCCGAGGGGACTTAGGCGCTCCAGTCACGGTCTGCACGGCCACTACGGTCGGGCGTTCGAATCCCCCCTCGGGCATGGATATATGTGCCGTCCTTAATCTTAGTACATAAGTAGTTTCTAAGTTTAGGGACATGACCCCGTAGTTAAGTCTTACAACCCCCCTTCGGGCATGGATATTTGTGCTGTCCTTAGTCTTCGTTAGTTCATAAGTACTTTGTAAGTTTAGGGACTGATGACCCCGTAGTTAAGTCCCATAAGCCTTACAAACATTTGAAATTAATACCTGATAAACGTAAAATACATACCATCTAAAGAACATATATACTGCAATCATTGCAGTCATTGTAATAAATTATACCTCCACGATGCCATATGGAAATAGCCTGATGATGGCCACAGTACAGAAATAGGCCTATTGCGATAATAATAAACAGTTTTTAACATCTATAATGTGAAGCAGCATTTTGGCATAACTTAGATTAACAATATGTCCTTAAAAGACATACACAATGCCGCAGGCCCAAATGAAATGAAAAAGTTCCGGATTGCTGCTTATGTTTTATTTAATAGTGCTACAGCTGTTTCGACAGGACAGTTTGTCATTCTCAATCGCGTCTACGATGTTTGGGCGTTATATGTTGACATCTGGCGTAACTCTTGCATAAACTATATGGAAATATAAACGTATTTAGTTGTTGTACACGGTTTTTAGCTGTCAGGTATTATGCAGCTTCTTACGTTAAAACGTTAAATTAAAGAAAACTTTTATATTTTTCGTAATTAACAACAGCTTTGCCAAAGATGTTTACATCTATAGTAATCAAATAAGTTATCAGATTACACATATAGTAATCATCTAATAATAAATAATAATAAACATCTTTGGCAAAGCTGTTGTTAATTATGAAAATTACGTTTTAACGTAAAAAGCTACATAATACCTGACAGCTAAAAACCGTATACAACAACTAAATACGTGTATATTTCCATATAGCTTATGTAACAGTTACGCCAGATGTCAACATATACCGTCCAAAGATCGTAGACGCGATTGAGAATGACAAACTGTCCTGTCGAAACAGCTGTAGCACTATTAAATAAAACATAAGCAGCAATCCGGAACTTTATTGCAATGTCTTTCTACGACATATATGATGCTGCGGGCCCAATAATTAGGAAAAAATACGTCCATTTAAGTCATCTCATTTGCCGATACTGCCGCTTGCTAATTGAAACTCTACGACACTAATATTAGGACCCTGATCAGGTAGTCAGGATTAGTCGACTAAATCGGTTTCGCCTAATTAACTTCCCTTCACGACCGACTCAATTTTATCGATACTTAAGATTTTTTTTCTCCCATCTGATTACATTTACTCTTCTTCATAAAGAGTGAAGCACAAAGAAATGAAGCGGTTGAAATGAAACTTACGGTTGACTTAGGTCACTGCCTACAAAATAGTAATGAAAGCAAGACTTATTGGTCTCCAGGGAGTTTCTGCTATCGTCATATGAATAAAATTCTTGAATATCAGTCTCCAGATCGCTTTTATTTTCTAAAACACGACCGGTTTCGGGACAGCTGCCCATCTTCAGATCTGTTAAACAAATGTTACAACTGAATAAAACCTACTATTTACAAATATATCAAAAAGTTAAAGGAAAAACATTAAAAACATACCAAATTTTGAAGTTACAGATTAACCTGTCCTGTGATGAACGAATGTTCAGTCTTTACTAAAACATAGTAGCTTCCTGAGGCTTTATATAATGTACATAAAATCATCTGATGGGGATAATTTTTGTTAAAATTATTCTCAGTAAGTAATTATTGACTTACATACAAAAGCAATTCTGAGGTCAAGGTGTAAGATAATAGTCAAGGTATAAAATAGCAGTTACAAATGAAATACACAGCTGTCAAACTATAAAAGGACGTAGAAGTAAGAAAAATATGAGTTCTCTATACATATAACATTTTAAGTGAAACTGTTATTGAGTTAAAAAATAATGGTTTTTCTTTAACTTTTTGATATACTTTGTAAATAGTAGCTAATATTCAGTTGTAACATTTAACAGATGGGCAGCTGTCCCGAAACCATTCATGTTTTAGAAAATAAAAGCTATCTGAAGACTGATATTCAAGAATTTTAAAATAGTAATGAACAATGAATTTGCTAGTGTGAGCCCACTTACCCGTGCGACGTTCTTTCCAAAAATGTTCAAATATTTGTAAAGCTATCGGACCAAACTGCGTGGTCATCAGTCCGTTACAAACTACTTAAACCTAGGTAAACTAACCTACGGACCACACACACACACACACACACACACACACACACACACACACACACACACACCCATGCCCCAGGGAGGACTGGAACCTCCACGGCGAGCAACCGCGCCCTCCGCAGCGAGACGCTTTAGACCGCTCGGCTACTCCACCGCGGCGACGTTCTTTCCCTCATGCACATTATTCCGTCTTGGGTTGGCAATATGCATAGGTGGAGGTAATATCGCGTACATAAGGGACCGGGTGGGGAGGAGAAAACATGGCGGTTTGAGAGAGTTGTCATTTGTCCATCGGTGATTCTTCTGTCAGGTTTTCTGAACCACGATGAGAATTTATTGAGTTTCATCGCGGAACGGTTAGACGCATAGGACTTTCAATTTTCGAAATCTTTTGGGGGTATAATATTCCGCGACGCTTGAATTAACCGCATAAATAAACGTGGCTCGTTCGACAAATGTATGGTTAGAAAAGAGTGGCGTAATTTGGCGATTATGGGCTACGGATGCAGATGGTCGGATCAAGTGTTTTTCGTAACAGAACATCACCACTTGCAGGGCTAGTGGCCATCTCGCTCGGACTCAAGTCAACTGGAAAGCCGTGGCTTAAGAGTCTCGATTTCGGTTTTTATTAGCTGACCATACGCCGTGCAAGCTGGTGAGGGCTCCAGATCGCGTTAAGTAATAATGTACTGAACAGAATTGGGGAGAAAAGGAAATTCTGGCATTCCTTCGCTAAAAGAAGGCATCGATTGGTAGGACACATTCTTCGAAATCAAGGAATCGTAACCGCGGTGGATTATCCGTGCGCACTGGGGCGCCGTGCTGCTGTGCGCGCGGCCTTTCGCTGTGGGGGGTTAGAGTCCCTCTCGGGTATGTGTGTTTGTGTAGTCCTTAGGTCAGTTTACCTTAGTTTAAGTAGTTTGTAAGCTACGGACTAAACTAATATCCGAGAAGTTGATTTACAAACATTTGAACATTTTGAAGGAATTGTAACGCTGATGGTTGCTCTCTGTGCTTCAGAATTTACACCCACGCCGACGTTTAGACGTTCGGAGTTAGAAGACCGACCATGACTTCCGTGTGCAAATGGTATCCAAGTAGGCGAACGTAACTGTTTCGACTCAATGATTTGTTAGGTTGGACATGAGGACCCAAGTCCATGCTGCTGCTGCTGTTGTTTTTGTTGATGTTTTCAGACCGGGGACTGGTTTCATGCAGCTCTCCGCCGTAGTCTATCCTGAGCAAGTATCTTCATCTCATAAGAACGGCAACCCACATCCATTTGAATCTGCTTTCTGTATTCGTCTCTTGGTCTCCCTCTGCGACTTTTACCCCACACTCTTCCGTCCAATGCTTAATTTAAATACAGTGTATTTCGAAAGACTCGCCGCATTATATGGCATTTTTTGCGATTTCTATTGGTTATGACGTAATATCTTTTGAACCATGTGCTGTGTTCGCGTTCGACCATGTCACGATCTCAGTTGTTGCAATGTCCATCCCGGGTGATTCGCGACAAGTGCAAGCATTATGCCCTATGACGTGTTACAAGTGTGCGGCGGCAACTTTTAAAGCCCTTGGAACCCATGTGCCTACGGGTTATCCACTGGGAAATGAGGATAGGACGTCCTGTGTTGGAAGGTGGTTCAAATCCACGTCCGGCATCCAGATTTAGGTTTTCCATGATTTCCCAAAATCACTCCAGGCAAATGCCGGGATTGTTCCTTTCCAAGGGCACGGTCGATGTCCTTCCCCACTCTTAAGCAAACAATCAGAGAGTAGGGCCCGCCTCTAATGACCATGCCGACGATTGGGCGTTAAACACTAATCATCCTTCATTGATGCATCCATACGTCCTGTGTTGAATTTAGACTTGCTTTTTCGTACTGCTTTGCCAACTATCACTATTGAGGATCCGTGTCAAGTCGCCGGTCACGGTCATCGAGGGTGGCTGAATGGACGAAATTATACAAGTCGCCTGGCTTACAGGTTACAAGCCCTTGCCTCTTACCTTCCATTGATATGCCCATCCTGTCCGGTTTTTCTCGCGATTGTGGTTACGCGGGAGACTTTGAATTCAGTTACGTAATTTCATGCTGATTTCAGTTTCCTTCTGGTTACTTCAGCCGTAGAAAATCACTGTGGTTTTTGTGTCAGAGCACGGCGCTGCCATCAACGTAGAATCAGGTCAGGATGAAACGTCGGGTTTCCAGAACTGTGCCGGTCCCCGAGGATTTAAGGCTATCCACCGAAACAGCGGCTTACGGTAACACCGCTGCTTGAAAATAATTAAGTATGCTGCTCATTACTCAGTTTTCACTATTCTCGGAGGTGGCTGCGTTACTCCTGTGTAGGAATGTGGGCACACGGCGAGTGGGGAAGACTTTGTTGTTGTTGGACCTTTACGGCGCTCAACATAAGACTTTGTTAAAAAATGATCCGATTCATTAGTGGCCTTATGACGTCAGACGATGACTTGTGTAACAAAATTCTGGAAGGGAAAGAAGAAAGATTAGGGTTTAACGTCCCGTCGACGTGTTGGTCATTGGAGACGTACCACACGTTCGGGTAGTTTTTGGTCAAGAATGAGGAAGGAAAATGGCAGTGCCCTATGAAAGGAAAGGCCCTGGTATTTGTTTGCAGTAATTTTTCGTAAATCAGGGTGGCCAGAGACGCGGGTTTGCACTGTCGTTCTCTCGAATCAAAGTCCAGTGTGTTAAACCCACTGTGCCACCTCACTCGCTACAAAACTCTGAGAGTATTGTGCGATCTGACAGATGCTTTTCTTGATATGTAGACATGCTAAGTATTAAGATTTTTTTTCTTAATTTTCATGATTTCTAGGATAAAATTACAGAATACTCTCAGTACTTTCAAATGTTTGTAGAGCTTATGGGACTTAACTAAGGGGTCATCAGTCCCTAAACTTACAAACTACTTATGAACTAGCTTATACTAAAGACGGCACAAACATCCATGTCCGAGGGGGGATTCGATCCCCCGACCGCAGCGGCCGTGCAGACCGCGACTGGCACGCCGCAGACCGCTCAGCCACCGCGGCCGACACGAGTACTTTGGCAACATTGTTTTTCGTTGGGTCATTTTATGAACCAGAACAGCTTCAGAAATAAAGCAATACCGTACTCTTTTATCATCAGTTTGGTACAAAGAATATAATTCATAACGCCTCGATAACGTCATCACTGAGGGCCCGCAAACTTATAGTTACGTTGCGATTTGGCGTACTAATGCTCATACTATTATGTCATTCGCGAGTGTAAATCAGTTTTTGGTAACACTTAAATTAACGCTCGCACTTTTTTTAGTGTGTTTCGGACTTAGGCAAACGAATGTAAAGGTCAGTATAATAGTTTCTTCTAAACTCACATTGTAGTGGGCTTCTCGTGTCTACAATAAAGCGTCAAATTGAGATGTTTACTGTCAGTTTTTGGATAGGACCCTCTACACCCCCCCCCCCCCTCAATTCTTGCCCCATTACCGATAGCTTTTTTCAAACTTGACGTCTCTGGATATATAAAGGGTGACAGTTATTGTATGAAATAACAGCTGCATGGACTGCCCTAGCTCTCTTCCCGTTAGATAAACATTCTCAACATTTCCCTGTCCACTATTACTCAGACACGCGGTGTGTCATTTATTTATTTATTTTTACTGACTTCCATAAGAGTTAAGACCCCAAGCCTCCACAACGAGGAAAAGATGACTGCCCGTCATCGGCTTACACACACACACACACACACACACACACACATATATATATATATATATATATATATATATATATATATATATATATATATATATATATATATATTTGCCGCTGTGATAATAATCGCTGGCTGTGTCCCCAGTGGTGCAGACGTCAGCCTAGCAAACAAGAGACTCGGGGTTCTAATCTCGTATGGGTACACATTTTCAACTTACCCGTTCGCAGTTACTGTCATAAATTTCGTGAATATGAATTTATACTAACTGCAGGACCGAAAGTGGTGGCTGTTAAGGACGGAGAATTCGCATTTCGCGATCGGGAATTTCAGCACCTTCCACGGGTGACTGGTGTGCAGCGTCGAGTCATGGAATAATTGGTGCGATTTTCCTTGATGGCACGATGACTACTGAACGGTACTTGAAGCTGTTGGGAGATTATTCATCCCCTTAATACAAATTGAGCGTGATTTCGACAAAAAGTGCTTCCCAAGACGGAGTTCGACCCTGGTGAAACAGGACCGTGCATGATGTGCTGGAGGAGCACTTTGGGACCACATTCTGGCTCTGGAGTACCCAGAGGTGACTGGCATGGGCCTCGATTGGCCGTCACATTTCCCGAAAGTGAACACATGTGGCTCCGGGACTGTATTGAAGACTTGAGCAGCAATAACCCCAAAATGTCGGCTGGAAACCGAAGGGTCGCGGGTTAGAAACCCGGTCGGATCTCGGATTTTTTCAGTCTGCGTTTTAACCCGTCCTTCACCCCTCAACGATGTGAGGAGTCGCCAGAAACGACACGTGGTTCGGATTCCACGTTAAGCTGTAGGTCCCCTTTTCCCCGTTGGATAACTGGGGTAGGCTAGGGACATGCAAGTCGCCGAAGTGGCGTCCAATTGAAAGACTTGCACCAGGCCAATTAGCCACACGAAATTATTATTATTATTATTATTATTATTATTATTAATCCCCAAAATCATTCGATCTTTCATGAAGTCATCGACAGCATCGATGGTCTGCCACTTCGGTGGGTCACGTAGAATTTCGCTATACGTCTGGGTCACATCATCGCTACAGAAGGCAGGCATATTGAACGCATCGTAACCTAAACTGATTATCTGTAATGACATTTACATGTTGAATAAAGTGTGTGCTCTCTGCAGATCGTAACTAATTTACGTTTTAGGTAAAATAAGTCAGCAGCCGATTATAGGGTAGTCATGTACATGTCTATAGCTGGTTTCTGTCTTATTTACCGTAATGCAAACCATATGGAGAGATGGTCAAAATTTTCTAGTTACGTTTTGTTTCATGTAGTTAAATAATTGTCACCATGTATCTTTGGAGAGAAATTTAACCTTGTACTTTCTTGCCATCTGGCAAAGTCTGCTAACCAGTATATGACTGACGTTTCGAGCGTTCTGGTTGTAGAAGGTGACGGGCGCTGAGTGGACGAATTGATGATTCTCGTATCCGCCGCGACAGCAAGGGGTCTCGGGGAGCTTTCGTCCGAGGTCCGACCAGTATTGGCTGTATTTGCTAAGTCTTCCTGGTACAGAGCTGACTGGTGTTGATCTGCAAGCTTATCCAAATCGTCGTTTCTACCGTCTTCACGGTATTTAATTTTGAGCATAGTCAAACACCAGCTTCTTAGATAAGTGACATTCATCACGGCGTCTAGAAGCTGCCGCTGGCACGATTTAATATTCCTTTCCTTTGCTTGACTTGGTTTCTTATCTACTAACTGTATTTCAAGTGAATCTTTAATTTTGTAGAGTGTTGAAGTTATTGTAGTAATTCTCAAGTTAATTTTTGAACTGACTCATTTGAAGTAGCTGGTTCCTATTTTACTAATTTTCGTTTTAATTTTGATCATTAATTATTTTCGATTCAATTAATTTAATTTTATCGCATTCTCCCATTATAGGATACAATGTTATGGTCTCTATTTGATATGTCATATTTCCAGTGTGTTTAATTTTGCTGTTTTTATCTTAGGGTGTGTCGGTGTCTAGGCAGATTCTTCCTCCGTTTACGAATTTAATTTCTCATATACACAAAATGTTGCAAATGTAAATTTTAATATAAAATGCTTATTGGTATTTGTGATCTGACACTGAGGGAGCTCCTGAAAACTGTATTTCTAAGTATTATTATGGAGGTGTTTCACGTGGTGCGTTGTAAAGCTCTCGAAAGTCGGGGGGGGGGGGGGGAGTGTGCAGGTCGTAGGATCGAGGGTGAGAGTATATATATAATGAAGAAAGGGTAGCGCTAGGGCGGCTTGCTAACATTCTGTTCCCAATGCAACACGACAATCATATTAGTTCCCTAATTCCATTATTATTCGTATGCAAGTGAGGAAAGGTTTAGAAACTTTTTGTAATTATTCGTACAGTTTCTTGGAACTCGCTAAGTGAGCTAATTATACAACACTGGATGGGTAATTTGCGCTCTGTATTAAGCAAAATGAAGTCTTTAACGCATATCATTATTTATGATGTCATATATCCTGAACTGTCTTTGCTATACAGTGATATAATTTCGGAGGCACATTCACTTTATGCTCCAATCCAAAACTTGTTGGGAACAGCATTAGTAGTAAGGAAGTACCTGATGTAGAGTTTGCTGTACGCCAATGAAAGCACAAGTACGTTTCCATCATGTCATGTCTCTTGAAGTATGTGCCGTACTGTAACACAATTTTCCTGACGCATTGAGTGATACATGTAGATACCGAGTACAAAGTGTGATGTGAATAGTCAGTAATTAAAACGTCAGATGCAGTTTTGTTCCCATGAACAGTTAAAAGGTTGCAAGCGATGACCTTTCCTCCTTTCACAGTTCTGTGACGGTGTCTGCCGCGAGAAAACGTTTTATGATGGTTTCAGATAATATGTAATGTATGTTGCAAGTCGCTATTATCATTTTCGAGTAATGTATGAGAAACTTGTAATAAATGAATGGTATACTGGTCAACAGCATAATTTTTTTTGCGAAGAATGTGAGTTGTCGTCTTATATAAGTTGTGATTACTGAATTACAAAATGAAATCAGTTTTTGCCTATAGAGGTTTTAGATTACGATACCCTCCACATTTTTAATGCTGCCTATTGATTACTTTAGCAGTGCCTAATAAATACGCTTTTTTATTTCTTAGGGACGTAATTGTCCATAAACTATCGAAATGTTTACAAGGAATTCAATACGATCCATAGTTCCGACATTCGTCGCCAGGATATGGAGAAGACTGATGAACCACGCAGGGGTTGCATCATATCTCGTCGTATTGTTTGCTGTATCGCCCTCATTAATGAAAGAGCTATGACCTTGTAAATTGGGTTCCTTTTTGGTGATGGTGGTGTGTTTCGTGTAATTTCAGAAGAAGAAATATTTCTTACCTGTCTAAATAACCTAAATTCTTTTTGTTAAGAACTTTATTTTGCGTTCAAAATTGACGACCAATGCAGAAAATGAACCCACACATATGCTGTTTGGCACGTGTTGCACTCCTGATAGGCTGGTTGAGAGGATGACGACACATGTTCTTTGTGTCCCTATGATTTGAAGGGAACCAATAGATGACACAGCAGACTGTTATTACTATGAGACGAGGAAAACAACGCAATATCTTAATTTATCATCCGCTTCAAGAACTGTAAGTCACTGGGAATTGTCAGACTGTTGACAGTGAGTGAAGATGAATTTGGAGACTAACACCTAGAAGACAGAAAAGGAGGTAGATGTCGACCAAACATTTTGCGCTCCGTGCGATTAATTTTGCCCAATTTTTTTCTCATATTTTTTTTCTCTTCGAACGGTCTGGAGTATTTGCGATTTAAACTTTGTAAAGCAAAATACTAAGCTTCTAGCTTCACGATTAAAAAAAAATATTCTTATCTGAAAGTGAGTGTTGTCCGTCTAGGGTTGGACCTTCCGAAGAGAGGTTTCAGAGACAAAATAAGGTAGAAAATCAGGACGGAAACATTACTAGGTGTCCAGAATGATAGTTTCATTATGCAGTGGAGTGTGCGCTGATAAGAAACTTCCGGAAAGTAGAAGGCGAGGTAGTGGCGGAAGTAAAGACAGGAGGACGGTCCGTGAAGCGTGCAGGGATAGCTCGGTAGAGCGCTTGCCCGCGAAAGGCAAAGGTCCCGGTTCCGGCACACAGTTTTAATCCTCCAGGAAGTTTCATTTTTAGGTATGTTTATTCACTTTTGTTTACTTTTCTGTTGTTCATTTATTTGTATAACCACTGATGCAGATTGTGTTCTCCTTTTGCCAGGAACATATTACGCTATTAACGTATATTGGCTGACAGCAGCATTTACAGAAATTCGTATTACATGGAAACTGAGACATATACAGAAATTCTTAAATTAAATGCGAGACCATTGTATTCAGCTTAAAGACAAACGCGCAGTTCCTAATCTAATACTTGCGTTATAGAGTTAAACTTAATAAGATTTTACTGCGTAGAAATTCACTTTGAAAAGTTCTCCCCTCACCCAGCCTCCACTCTACCTTCCCCTCTCCCACGCCGTTTCTTTTTACCTCTTGCTCCTCTTTTACTCCAACTCCGTACTCTTACACATACAATAAATAAATTGAAATAACAAGCAAATGATGAACGTCATGAAGAATTTAAACAAAGGTATGCAGTTTCAACATCTTCAATATCGAACTGTCGTCCTATCTATAAAATAAGTCAAATAGTAAATACCTAAATAAAACTAAATGTGTTCGATGATCAATCATTCCCCTTTTTTATCGTTGTCATTCTTTTCCTTGTCGTTGCAAAGGTGGAATTAAAATATTCTCCACAATACTAATGTAATCCTTACTATGTCACGTCTTTAAAAGAACTAATGCCTGACATTGCCTTGTGACCTCGATTTCGGTGTGACACTAAAGTCACATTTTTCTTAAATTATGTTACACGCTTTAATGATTTTGCGCTAGTGTCATTGCGTTGTAAAGCCGAGATGGAGCAGTCAAGTTCCACCACGGGAATAGTTCAAATTCGCCGTTGCTGTGTGTCATGGGCTGAGACTAAATTACTGAAGGAAAACGGGTATACTTCACAAGTTATTGATGTATTTACCCTCTTAAATAAATTAGCTACGTACACTGATCTGTTAGAACATTATGAGAAGCTACCTACCTGCGATAGAAACATCACCTGATGAGAAATTACCGCTAGTCATACACTTTGCATGTTGTATATACAATGGTCAAAGCAATTTCTGGATTAGTTGAGATATCTAGGTTCTGAAGTATTGCCATTGTCAGAATGAAATAAATGGTTCGACGTCTTTCTGTCGGTTCAACGGGGTTGACAACCACATTACGACAACCGAGATACTGGTAATAACAAAGTTGTTGCAGAGGAGGTTGGTGTTGACTTGTGTGTCCTCTAGCAAACGAATTACACGAGCAGTTGGGTTCAGATAGTATAGTTAACATGTAGTGCAGTGCAACATCGTGGCACACCCGAAACTATGGCATAGAGAGCCACAGAAAGGTTGGAAGCGGGGCAGACACAGAGGGGGAGTCTGCAGCTATTGTAGTGTCTCAAAGTGCAATTTCCAGAACCTGGACACGATATAAGACAATAGGAACCATTAAAAAGAAGGCAAGGCCAAGGTCGGCCACGAATAACATCAGTAAGAGATTACCTTTATCTACGGTTAACAGCCCGTCGAGACAGGAGGCTGAATGTAACTCAGCTGCAACGCACCCTCCAGGCAGCAACAGGACGTGCAATGTCACCACAGACAGTCCGAAATTACCTTGTGGAATGTGGCCACTAAGCACGGAGGCCTGTGGCATATGTCCAACTACAACCAAATCAACGTTGAGAGCGCAGAAACTGGGCGCAGGAACATCAGTATTGCAGTCGTAACTAATGTCGCTGAGTTCTGTTCAGCCGGACAAACCTCTTTGCTTCATCTGGAGAGAACGTGGAACTTGGAACAATCCTGCTTATGTGCAGGAAACATTATTTCATGGTGGTGGACGAATGGTGTGGGCAGAAGTCAGTATTGGCGCAGTACGGACCTGTATATCGTTCAGAATGGCGCTTTGATTGCTCAGATCCTTCGACCGTTTGTTGTGTCCTACGCTGGTGGCTTAGATGTGTTCCTTCTTGTGGTCAATAACGCTCGTCCCCCAAAACTTAACTGGTTAAACGTGCTTGACGCTGAATGACTGGAGTGACCAGCTTGTTTGCACAATTTAAACGCGATTGAGCGTGTCTTGGATAAACTTGGCAGATGCACTGTAGCCAGACCACCACCTCCCGCAACGCTTGCAGATCTGGATACTGCATTCATGGAAGAATGGCCAACTAACCCTCAATTGCTGATTGATTCACTATTGCAGTGGTCCCGTGGTGCCTCGCTCTAAGTAAAAGCCATGTAAACCTCAAGTAAAGTGTTAAGTCAGCAAAATATCGCACTGAATAACACACAAATTACAATTATTGTAATAATCCTAATAGATTTTAGCAGTGTAGTATCTGAGCTTGCCTCCGTGTGCAGAATGAGGTTAGCTTGCGATCTAACCGTCCAAGTTTTGGGCGGGATCCTTTCATACAGACATTGGACATCGTAGACGGGGCAGCCTGATAAAACAGGAGAAGCGGGGAACTATGGTGGATTAAGTATCAGACTTTTATACTGGGCAGAGTAAAAGTGTCTCTCACCACCCACAACACTGAACACGCCGCAGTGACGACCGATGCATGTACGGCCGAATGGGGCACGTGATCATCGTCATTGGACGTTAGCGCAGCGCGAAGCGTTGCATGGTGTAAGAGGAATTCCGATATCTTCTCGATCATGCCGATGGGTGGGGAACGTTCAAGTGTGCTCCAGTGGAGCTCGTGCAAGGCATCGCGACGGCCAAGTAGTTTCGTACACGCCATGTAGACAACAGCATTGGCATTTTCCAACAAGATAATGCGTCATGCCACATGGTCAGGTGTGTGATTGAGTCGTTCGTGGAACACAGTGACGAGCTGCAATGTATGTGCAGGCTCCCCAACTCGTCAGACCGGAACACAGTCGAACCATCTCGGGTGTAACTGAACGTGGCGTCGAGCTCATTGTCGTCCCCTGCCCGGAATTCCGGGAATTACGTGACTGGTGTGTACAGATGTGGTACCAACTCCCTCCAGCGGCCTAATACTACATTACTTCCATGACAAGACAGCGTCTCTTTTGTTATCCGTGCCGAAGGTGGACATTGCCCGCTGTTACGCCAATGTTACACGATCATATTTTTGATCAAATCTTTGACAAAGAAATAACAAACATTCGTGAAATTTCTTTGACGTAAAGCATGTATGTGGCGTCAAAAGGGGGTATTACACTGTCATAATATTTTTCGTCATATTTCAAGATGGTGGAAAAAAATACTTGTAATGCGCTGCAGTTCTGCTACCACACTTGCATTTTGTGTGTGTGAGTGGGGGGGGGGGGGGATATACCTGGATGCAAATGTGGATTACACGCCGTGACAATATAAAAATCCTGAAAAAATTGTTTCGGGGCTGCAAGTAGAGAACGTAAAGTCGTATATAAATTACTTGAGAATGGATGCCAGAACGTATCTGTATTTACTCTGTTAAGTGGCTCCTCATATCACAAAGCAGAATACGCGCATGACAAATACTACATCTGCAGAAGTGCCAGTAACTGTTTGACGATATTGGATTGTGTGGGCGTGCGTCGTCATGCAACTAGAACGTTAACCACACTCGTCGGATCCCAGTTCTCCAGACTTCTTCCTTATTCCCTCAAATCGCTTGGAAAGGAATGATATTGACCAAGTTCCTGGCATCCAACGAAACCTAACGAGGCTTTTAAACACCATTCCAAAAGAAGACTCCATGCAAAGTTTGCATGACATATATAGCAGAGCTGAGCGGTGCATAGTTACGGGAGGTGACTATTCCGAAGGACAGTAAGGTAACTGTAGTTCATCCATGCTACAGGATACTTAACTGTATCTCCTATTACGTCTCTATAGTTACAAACGGAGTCTCTTAAGTTTTCTTCAACACGAGACTTCTTTATTGTTAACTCTAATAAATGTGAAGTCGTCCACATGAGTGCGAAAAGAAATCCGTTAAACTTTGTTTTACAAGATAAATCAGTCGAATGTTAAGGCCGTAAACTCCAATACCTAGGAATTACTATTACTTCACACTTAAACTTGAAAGAACACGTAGATAATGTCGTAGGAAAGGCGAACCAGGTACTGCGTTTTATTGACAGAACACTTAAAAGATGCAACAGATCTACTGAAGAGACTGCATTCACGACGCTTGTCGTCCCTATTTGGAGTATTGCTGCCCAGTGTGGGATCCTTATCAAGTGGGAGAGTCCAAAGAAGGGCCGCCCGTTTTGTATTGTCACGATCCAAGGGCGGCAGCGTTACGGAAATGATACAGGATCTGGGACGGGAATCATTACAACAGCGTTTATCGCTGCGGTGTGGTCTACTTACGAAACTGCAATCGCCAACATTCTCCTCCGAATGCGAAAATATATTGTTGACCGACACCTACACAGGTAGAAACGATCATCAGAATAAAATACGAGAAATAAGAGCTCGAACGGAGTGATTCAGGTGTTCTTTCTTTCCGCACACTATTTGACAGTGGAATGGTAGATGAATAGATATAAAGGTGGTTCGATGAACCCTCTGCCAGGCACTTACATCTGCATCTACATGGGATACTCTGCAAATCACATTTAAGTGCCTGGCAGAGGGTGATTTGCAGAGTGTTCCATGTAGATGTCTGCAGCGGACATAAATTTTGCTGTTCACTCTTTATTTTTTAGTTAATTAAAAATCACGATTTTGAATTACTGTATTTTTACGTAAGTTTTGTTGTGTTATTTATTTATCGAATGTTCGAGAACTACTACTACTTCTGTTCACCTTTGTCAGTTTTCTGAATTCAGATGTGGATACTTGAGTGAAGGTGGCATTTGTTGGTTAGGAATTTGGAACGGAGTTGTGTGCGAGGCAGAGCAGTAAAGCAGAGTGTGGGTGTGATTGCAGCCGTCGGCGCCGCTGCCGATCTGCGGGGAGTGCCTGGGCACGGCGTCGCGCAACAAGAGCGGCCGCGCGGAGGAGCTGCGCAAGTGCGCGGGCTGCGGCAGCTCGGTGCACCTGTCGTGCCTGGCGCAGGACCTGGCCGCCGTGCTGGCCGCCGGCTCCGCCTGGCACTGCGAGGAGTGCCGCGCCTGCGCCGCCTGCGCCCAGCCCAAGGACCAGGTAAAGTCTGGTTTCACGGTGGCCTCCACGACTGAGGCGCTCCAGTCACGGTCTGCACGGCCACTACGGTCGGGGGTTCGAATCCCCCCTCGGGCATGGATATTTGTGCCGTCCTTAGTATTAGCTAGTTTGTAAGTTTAGGGACTGATGACCCCGTACTTAAGACCCATAAGCTCTACAAACATTTGAACATTTTTTTTTTGTGGCCTCCACGAAGCCATTGTTTATTGTCTGAAGGAACTGACGTACCAACAGCCGCAAGTATAATGAAATGTTTATTCTACTACAACCAGTTTCGGCATTTCACTATGCCATCCCCAGGTCCCCACATTGGAGCATGATATCCAAAAGTAGGGATACTAAACTGGATTCGTGGGTTTCGTCTCTTAGTTGGAAACAACAGCAGCAACCATGACACCAAAGACAACTAGTCCTTGGTGTCACGGTTGCTGCTGTTGTTTCCAACTAAGAGACGAAATCCACGAATCCAGTTTAGTATCCCTACTTTTGGATATCGTGCTCCGATGTAGGGACCTGAGGATGGCATAGTGAAATGCCGAAACTGGTTGTAGTAGAATAAATATTTCTTTATACTTAGAGCTGTTGGTACCTCGGTTCCTTCAGACTCTTGACCAGCCACTGTCCCGTTCCACCACCGACGATGGATTCAATAAGACTTAATTGTTTATTGTGGTGGCAGTCTCGGGTATCGAGTCACCTGATAGTTCTTGCCAAGGTCGACTAGTGGGGGGGGGGGGGGGAGGAAGCTGTGAATGCTGCATGTAGTTTGAAAACTATTCCAGGTCCTTACACCATCACTTGGCTCGTGACTCTTCACCTTGCAACTTCTCGTGCCGAAAGTCCTTGTTACCGGCCCCAGTGGCCGAGCGGTCTGCAGTGCGCCAATCACAGTCTGCACAGCCGCTACGGTCGGGGGTTCGAATTCCCCCCTTGGGCGTGGATGTTTGTGTCGTCTTTAGTATAAGCTAGTTCATAAGTAGTTTGTAAGTTTAGGGACTGATAACCACACAGTTAAGTCGCTTAAGCTTAACAAACATTTGAAAGTCCTCGTTGACGAAAACCACAATCCTTCTGCGACGCAGATGTCGGTATTCTAGTTCTTGTAATCGGAGAACGTCAGTACGGTGTCTGCATATGGCCCGTACTATTCTGACACTGTGTATTGCTTAAAGGCAGTAAGGAAGATCGTAATTTAATGTCCAGTTAGCATTGTGGTCTTCGGAAACACTTTGAATGAAGGTATAAATGTTACTACACCAGTTACATCCGACAAACTGGATATGCTTTTAATAGATGTTGATGTAGGCAAATTTGTTTACAATGTATGAAAGTTCACAGGACTATGGTTTTCAAATCATTTTTCCTGGTGGAGTGTGTTTATGGTATACAAAGGTGGTGCAAAAGGTTTTTTGGTATTTTTACGAAGTAACTTCCACTTAATACATAATGGCCTACTTTGCATTTCTGAAGAAAATGCATTCTTTAGCAGGGGCAATCAGAACACGCTAAAGTTTAGCATACTGATACCGAGGACAAGGGTTATCTACTGAAAGTATACTGCAGGCTGTATTCTGCCTAGTTGTTCAATATCTTTTTATAATAGGATGATGTGGGCACAGTTGGCTGTGAAGGGTTAAACCATATCCATGAAGTCAACTGACGACCAGGTAAAGACATTCAATTACAGTTTTTATGCTAGATTGACTAAAAATACTCTTGGCGTCATGGTAGTTACATTTGCTGTCACCTGCTGCAACTGAGAACTAAGAATATTGTCAACGTACATTGCACTCTGTATTAACACAGAATAGGAGAGTTCAAGAATGAGACACCAGGAACAGTCCCATTATTTTTATTTATTTAATATAACGGCAGACACATCAGTGGTTACATATGCATATGTACAGTAGAGAAACGTGCATGCCTCAAAATTGGATATGCAGTTCTTCAATCCAGTGCACAGCATCAGAAGTTGTCAGCAAGAAGTCCTCTTCATCACTGTGGTTGGCTCAGACATAGCAGTCTGGTGTGGAGCTCTGCAGCTACAGTCTGAATTGGGCACCTTTTTCCACTTACAGAGAGATCTTTGCACTGGCCATGACATCTTCTGATTCTATTCATGGCAATCCAGGTCTTCCATGGTAGGTGGAATCCACTTGGAAATGTGGAACCTGTGAAGATGTTATGCAGGTGGGCACCTGTTACTGTTTTCCACATTGGTGGCACTCATGCCGACAGTATCACACAGGGTTTCTGGTGTGATTTGGGTCTTTAAAAAATACAAAAGTGGCAGGTCGCTGTGCACATCTAAGCTATGTACAATTCATGCAGTGTGGAATTCTCTCGTAAAGGAAATAGGTCTCTCTAGGTCCGGAGATATGAAACCGGTTAATAGTGCAAGCCAGTGAACTGGAGTATGGCTGCTTATGCCAGATATTGTATGCATTGTAGTATTCATCTAGGTATAAACAAGCTTTGTATGACAACTTTCATCCACACAGGGGCACAATACTCATCGCTGGAACACGCCAAGCCCGTGGCTGAAGACTTCAGAGTGGTTGCTTAAGATCCTCAGGTAGTTCCAGAAAGTTTAAGGAGCATGTTGTTTAGAATCCTCAACTTTACAGCCAGGTTCCCTAGATGTTGTTTGAAGGATAGTGTATGGTGCAAGTTGTCGCCAAGTATTTCGGTTTCAGTTATGATGAAAGAATCTGCCTCTGAAATTTACATTTTTATTTAAATGGAAACTAGAATCTTATGTTGATGTCTCCAAATTTTGAAGCAATTGTTCAGTATTGACAAGTCTCTTGTCATAATCCTTTCTATTGCCTTTAGTTCCTGGTATTGTACTGCTAAAGCCAGGTCGTTGGTATAGCAAAATCTTTTGGATTTAATGTCGGGTAGGTCAGACCTAGATTGTAGTTGAACAATAATGGCGAGAGCACTGATTCTTGGAACAATTCATTGTGCAGCTTCCTCTCGTTGCGTATCTTACCACCTGTGATTACCTGGAACTTTTTTTTCACTTAGCATAATGTTAATCATTTGGGCCATCATTTTGCGGGGTATTTTGTGAAGAAAGTTGTAGATAAGTCCTCTCCACAGAGTGAGGAAAGGAGCAATGAGATTGACAAATGTCACCTATTTGACTATTTTCATCTGGTATCCTGCTTTTATAAATGATGTAAGAGAGAATACTTTGTTGTAGCTGCTATGCCTTGGTCTGAACTTACTGGAGCAACTGGAACATGTTATAGGATAGTGTTATTGATTCTTTTACATACAAGCCTTTGAATAATCTTGTAGCATCACCTAAGAGAGAGTGACAAGTTGATAGTTTTCTACCTTGTTGCTCTGTTCATCAGATTTCAAAACTTAAGACCATCTTCACCTTTAACTGCAATTGAAATGTTAGTGAAGTATTCTACTATCATCTTCATATGATGTTGTCCGCAGTTGACAATGAAACATCAGGGGGAAGAAGTTTCACCAATCGACCACGGCAGTTTAGCCCGGAAGTTTTATTTGACGACAACACCGGCTGTGAAAGCCTACCTTTTGTGATATTCTGCTATAAATTTCTCAGCATAACCACCCATATGGATAACGAATTCTAGGTGGGTGCCATCAAATCCAGCTGCCTTGTGAAAGGTTTATTTCACTCCTGGTTCGTTTTCTGAAACTTGAGAGGGATGAGCATTCCGGACGACGAAAAAGCCATCTATTCAGATCACAAAGCTTTTGTCAATTATGTCTAGTATGCAAGCAGTTTAGTCAGATATTTTTCTGCATAGATCCGCTTCTTCTCACTCTTTCAGAAGGCTCCATGCTTCCCTGCTTGAATGGGTCATGTCCATATCGTTGATTCTGCTCAAATGGGTTAAGTTGAGA